>OX392468.1:5032500-10032500 GCA_947623365.1 Achlya flavicornis | reverse complement strand
CATGGCGTTAGAAGATAACGAGTCTCTGGCCAAGTTATTTACTGGATCGCCCAGACAGTCTAAGGTAAGGTTTCTTCATCTTATCTTATGGTATAGTGAAGAAGAAGGCAGCGGCGGCGTAAGACGTGAATTTTGTGTGGGCAAGATTCATTTTGTGGAGCCCTCTGCCAGCGCAAGAAGACAGATTGTATAAAATGAGAAAAGGAAATTAAACACTTGACACCAAAAAAAATATAAACATTCGAATTGAGAACCTCCTCCTTTTTTTGAAGTCGGTTAAAAAATAAAGATAAACCAAACTTATGTTGCTAAACTGACTCAAAACATTATCTTAATAAAAATTTGGCGGACAAGATTTTTTTTTGCCGTGTTCGCGGCTTTTAAGTAATGCATAAATTTTGGGGGCGCGAGCCCCCCTGGTTCCCGAGGCCGTAGGCGGTGGCCCACGTCGCCCACGCCTTACGCCGCCACTGGAAGAAGGTCGCTAATGTGTAATATTACGCTTAGCTGAGGCATGTAACCTTTTAAAAACGCAATGTGAATACCGATCTGAGGTGATGCTGGTTTTCCAGCCAAATTGTTAACACAAGTTGACGTAAGTAGGTCATAGCCACAGAGATCGATAAAGAGGTTGTCTATCGCGGAACGCGAGACAGTTATATGCAGCGTTCACTATATACACCGCAAAAATCGCGTCAGTCGTAACCTATTCGAGGTAAGTGCGCGGGCGGACGATATTTATTTAAATGCCGTATTGTTCAGTGATCGACTGCAAAAATCAAAGCCTACTGTGAACTACAAGAATTATGGTGTCACTTATCACTTTTAAGTACAACATTTTTCACATATTTAAAGTATAAATCTCAAAAGTGCCTTTTTAGCTAGGTCATTACCAAGGTACAACTTGAACAAAGAACATGAAGCGCATACATTGCTGTTTAGTTCTACAGGAGCGTAAGGCTAACTTCGTTTCGAACATGCTTTGAAAATCGTATCATGCGATTCGTCCATCTATCTCTATACACGCATGTGTGTGTAGATCCGAGAGCACGGTAGTGCGTATTTACAAGCGCTTACAGTAGTACCCAACTAATATGGCTTACCGATGTACCTGTGTACTATTGGTCAGCAGCTGCCGCCATGTGTGCGGAGGGGCGTGACTTGCGAGTGAGACGGAACTAACAGCTGCAGTGTATTATGAACCTTATATTAGTGATCTTAGGTTGATAGTAACTTTTAAGCATTATTTCGTTAATCTTCGGGCCATACCACGCCATACTTTCTTTTCTGTGCGAACTAAGATTCACGACGCGCCTTATCAGTTGGGTACTACTGTACGAACAAGTGAGTTCTTGGGCTGTGTGAGTAAAAATTGTCTACTATTGGTCTATTGGCGTTCGTTTACGTGTAGTTGTGATATTAAGTGGGGAGTTTCGTGGGACATCAGGTCTAAGCCAAATCTAAGCGTCACGGCCAAACTCTCGATATAAAAAAATATTGAGGAAGCAATCATTGAGTGAGACTGAGACTAAAGTGTACCGTATATACTTAGTAGTCATAAATAAATAAATAAAGACATTCCTCACACACTGTCATCTAATCCCAAACTAAGCAGAGCTTGTACTATGGTACCAGATAACTGGTATACCTACTACATATAATACTTTTTGTTTATAAATACATACTTAATATACAGAATTACACCCAGATTCAAATATTTCCTCTGTTGACTTAATTTTATATCTTGTACAGGATGTACCATTGAGACAGATTATATTCGATGAAGTAACAGATAGTTCCAATCAAACACCAACAATTCATAGTATTATAAAACTGAAGGAAAGTGGAAGAATGATGCAGGCTGCAGCTATGGCTTTTCAGGCAAGTAACTTCATTCGCTATTTTTTACATGTTGAAAATACCGTATGTAGTATAAACTATTAACTTTTTTTTAGTTGGCTAACATCGAGTCATCAAAAAAAGCTTCACCATTACGTATCAAGAAACTGTACGCCTTGGCTGGTCATTTATACAGCCAGAATGCTGTTGGTAAGTCGTGTACATTTATTTTAGAGCCTCAAATAAACCTTATTGTATGCAACATATCTTTATATATAAAATTCTACTGTACGTGTGTATGTCACTGAATTCCTCCTAAACTGCTGGACCGATTTGAATGTTTTTTTTGTATGCTTTTGGGTGGCGCGCTGGATGGTTTTGATTCACAAATTTACCCGGCAGATGGCGCTGAAGTCGATAATATAACCTAGATACCGATACCGATTTGAAATCATCTCAAGGACACTGCCGAGCCAACATACTGTTCTTCTTACATCTATTGGGTACTACTGTACTCTTTCACGGAGTACCAGGGGCGAGTACTCTGGCGGCGTGACCTACCGCAGATGGTCTCTGACGCTTCGTAAGTGGTTGCCAGGTATAGTGTGCCGACTTTTATGACCGAGAGGTTGGTTGAGGTGGTCACTATAGAAAATCTCAGTAGAATCAAGGGGGTATGAACTCTTTCACGCCTAAATCACTGAACCGATCGTGTTTTATAATGTACAAATAAAGGCCTTTCATATCCCATTACAACGTTAGTGATTATATAATAATATTGTTATTTTGTTTGCGGCAGTGATGTAGTGAGGCAGTATGGAAGCACAATAATGAGATATGTCGGTCGGTTTGTCGCTACGTGTAGAGGGTGCGAAGAGTCGCGAGGCGGTGCGGTGTTGGCGCTTGTGCGCGGCGCAGCACTGGGCGGCGGCGGGCGCGGCGCGCGCGCGCGCTCGTCCGCCGCGCCTCGACGCCGCGCTGCGCGCCGCCGCCCGCCTGCACCACCACCTGCACCTGCTGCACCACACCCACCACCTGCAGGTCTGCCCGCACTCTACTGCACCCACCCACACACACACACACACAAACCACAACCTTTATTTTTTTATTTTGAAGTCGATTAAAAGGCCTGAGGCTATCTTAATATCTGGGTATTACAAGAGTGACTTACACCTTATTTATTAATAAGAGGGTATATGTTTATATAGGCCTCCTCCACCTGCTCCTTCAAGATAGAACTAGCCCGACTAGTTTTTGGATGTTCTCGTACAGTGGTATAATAATAAGACCATATCGTAGAAAAATGAAACGAAAATATCTCCAATCAAATTATAGTTAATATTATAATCTTTTTCTCAAATAAAGATATATGAATTATAAAAAGTATGTATCTAGTAGTAGGTGTTTATTTATAAAAGTATTATGAAAATAAATATTTTGCATTTAGTATTTTGAATGGTATTCCCACTGTCCCCATTGCCCGCATCCCCATTAATGTCCAAATGTATGGTGTTGTATGTATACTGTAATGTAATGAAAAAAGAATTACCATTGCATCAACGGGGAGAACGGAAACAAGTTTTAATTATTTTATTCAATTCCCACTATCCCCATCAATGGGGATAGAGCAATGGGGAAATTCTCTCTGGACGCCTACGAAGGTGACACTAATTTGGTTTGTGCTCAGCCTCTGTTCGTATTTTTATTCGACTGACCCAGAATTACCCCACCGGTATTTTTTTTTGTTCTTACAGGCGTGGTGTATCATTGCAGCAATATCAATTCAAGCTAAAGCATTCGATCTCTGCTCAAAAGCATTTATAAACCTGGAAGCTTTAGATGTAAGTAAATTTTATTTGTTTTTACCCGACTGACCCGAAAGGAGAGTTATGTTTTTCGAGTGTATGTATGTCTACTTCTTTAGCACGCTCTGCAGACTAAACGGCTTGATGGATTTAAACATGAGGTGTCGTTAGATTTATCTTAAGTGTGGGAGTGACATATGGTATATTATTTTAATATAGGGTCAACGAATAGAAAAAGGAGGGGGGAATTAAAAAACATAAATATCGTTATTATAACAAGATGGGTAAGTATCAAATGAAAGCGTGTAAATAGTCCATTCCATATATGTATATATTATAATACTTTTATGCAACCATTTTGACTTAAACTGCAAAAAAACATGTTTAATGCAAGGACAGCATGTACCTACTAAGCGGTAACCGTACGTAACAGAGTTGCGGTGGTTGGTTTGCCTGACTTCACCGTGCCGCTCGTTTACTTATGAAAAACTCGTTTAATAAAACTAAACAGTCTGAATGAAATAAATTATTAAAAGAAACAAAAATCCCCACTGCGTACGTACCAAAAATAAAAATTCACTGAAAAGAGAAAATCTATAACCTATAGAATCTATATATATAAAATTCAAAGCCCTGACTGACTGACTGACTGACTGATTGACTGATATATCAACGCACAGCCTAAACCACTGGTCCTAGAGACATGAAATTTAGAGGGTATAATCTTTGTGAAGAGTCACACTCCACTAAGAAAGAATCCACTAAGAAAGGGTTTTTCGAAATTCCACCCCTAAGGGGATAAAATAGGGGATGAAAGTTTATATGAAAGTCCGTCAGTTTCGAAGTTAGGATCTTCAAATTTTGTGTTTAAGCTGAAGATGTTGTGAAAAATATTTAGATATTTGTGCCCACTGCGGATTGGTGGAGGTAGGCTAGTGGTCAACCTACTGTTGGAATTTTCCAAGCCGCCTAGGAGGCATCCAACTAGCTTAAAGACTATTACAATTAAGTGATAACCGGGACCAACGGCTTTACGTGCCTTCCGAAGCACGGAAACGCTCGATATGAAATACCACTAGACGGTCACCCATCCAGGTACCGACCAAGACTGACGTAGCGTAACTTTGCCGATCGATTAAGAACGGCTAATCATGCTACACCACGAGCGCTTCTATACTTGACTTACACCTTATTTATTAATAAGGGGGTAATACTCTAATGCACGGTTCGGAAGGTTGCTTTTGTTGAAAAGAGCCGGCAATAAACTCGGCAATTACTTACTCTTTCCAAAAACAAACTTAAATTTATTACATCAGATGTTTCCTGCGAGAGCGAGCACTGCTATACCCAAGCATTTTTATCATTTAAAT
This sequence comes from Achlya flavicornis, assembly GCA_947623365.1. NCBI lineage: Eukaryota > Metazoa > Arthropoda > Insecta > Lepidoptera > Drepanidae > Achlya > Achlya flavicornis. Next base: position 10,027,486 of record OX392468.1, on the reverse strand, counting down.
ATTCGTTAATATTGTAGTAAGCGTTCTGTACTAAAGCGGCCTTAATACGTTCCTTAAACTTTATTGACAGTTTTAAAATGTCATTAGAGATCTTTCGTAATGTAAACTCATTCCTTAAAAAATTATCTTGCACTTTTTGGAGTCTATAAGCAAAGGTTAGGTTAGGTAACAAGTTTATGCTTATTTCATGTATTAAAAGAGTGCACGTCACTTTTTTTTACAAAAAGATTAATATTCTGATCAAATAATATCTTCTTCTATACTAATATTATAAAGAGGAAAGATTTGATTGTTTGTTTGTTTGCATTGAATAGGCTCCGAAAGTACTGAACCGATTTGAATAATTCTTTCACTGTTGGGAAGCTACACTATCCCCGGGTGACATAGGCTATATTATATTTTCAAAAAAATTAGGGATCCTTACTAAATCTCCAATAATGTAACCCAAGGTGTAAAAAAAATACCTAAAATATTCATTATATCGCGTGCGCTGCGAAAACTATTGATGATAGAATAAAAAAATGTACTACGACTTTGCAGAACACATTATTATTTACAAAAAGTGTCGCGATACCATATGTCTAACTATTATAGTTATGCCACAATAAGTGTTTTTCTATTTTAAAATTTTTATTGAAATGCCGCCGCTATAAATGTCTCTCTATTTGTATCTTGGTATTAATCATTATCAAAATAAATTACTTCATATCCAAGACTGCTTCAATACCTTTATATAACTTTTTGAATTATTCAATTCGGACATTCCATTCAAAAGATATCACGAGTTTAAAAATATAAGTATTAGCAGAAAAATCACGTCACGGGTACGGGCCGTACGGAAGGGAGTCAATCTCTTTGCGTGTGGCTCAGTGTTTGACGGTAGGGTAGGGTAGGGAAGGGGGAAGGGGGAAGGGCAGGGTATGGTAGGGTAGGGTAGGGTAGGGTAGGGCAGGGCAGGGCAGGGCAGGGCAGGGCAGGGTACGATAGGGTAGGGTAGCACAACAGGGTAGAGTAGGATAGGGTAGGGTAGCACCACAGGGTAGGGTAGGGTAGGGTAGCACCTCAGGGTAGGGTAGGATAGGGTAGGGTAGCACCACAGGGTAGGGTAGCACCACGCGAACGAAGTCGCGCCGGGCAGCTAGTAATATATAAAATTATAAACTGATTGTTTATATAATCAACGCACAGCCCAAACCGCTGAAACTAGAGATTTGAAATTTTGCACACAGATACCTTATACATTGGAGGCATACACTAAGGAAGGATTTTTGGAAATTCTACCCCTAAGAGGGTAAAATAGGGGATGAAAGTTTGTATGCAAGTCCGTCAGTTTTGAAGTTAGGATCATCAAATTTTGTGTATAGGCTGACGATTAAAATTAATATAAAGTTGTCTCAGCGTTTGTGATAATTCAACCCCCGAAGGGAAAAAAAGGGGGATGAAATTGGGTATGCAAGGCTTTCATTTCCTCAATAAACTTCACTAAATTTATTATTTTACAGTGTTAGTATCCAGTAAGGAACGATTTGTGGAAATTCCACCCCTAAGAGGGTGAAATAGGGGGATGAAAGTTTGTATGCAAGTCCGTCAGTTTTGAAGTTATGATCTTCAAATTTTGTGTATAGGCTGACAATTAAAAAATAATATAAAGTTGTTTCAGCGTTTGTGATAATTCCACCCCTGAAAGGGGAAAAATGGGGATGAAGTTGGGTATACAAGGCCTTCAATTTCACGATAAACTTCACTAAATTTATTATTATACAGTGTAGGTATCCAGTAAGGAAGGATTTTTGGAAATTCCACCCCTAAGGGGGTAAAATAGGACTTGAAATTTTGTATGCAAGTCCGACAGTTTTGAAGTTAGGATCTTCAAATTTTGTGTTTAGGCTGACGATTGAAAATTAATGTAAATTTGTCACAGAGTTTGTCATAATTCCACCCCCAAAGAGGGAAAAGGGGGATTAAGTTATATACGAAAGTCCTTCATTTCCATAGTAAACATCACTCAATTTATAATTATACAGTGTAGTATCCACTAACGAAGGATTTTTCAATATTACACCCCTATGGGGGTAAAATGGGGGATGCGAGTTTGTATGAAAGTCCATCACTTTCGAAGTTAGGACCTTCAAATTTTGTGTTTAGGCTGATGATTGAAAATTAATTTATATTTGCCTCAGCGTCTTTGATAATTCCGACCCCGAAGGGGTAAAAAAGGGGATGAAGTTGTGTATGGAAGTATACTAAATTTATTATTTAAGCTTGGAATATAATTTAAATTTGGAAACGAACGCGTTAGTAACGCAACGAATATCGGTGTTGTTGGAATTTGATCCATTAATTAGTGAAAAAATTTCAATTTTGTATTTGAAGTTCTTTATTTTCGGAGTAAAAATCACTATCATTTCGGCTTATGGATGGAAACTAACGTAACTTTTCGTTTTTCGAATTTCAACCCTTGAAGGGGCGTAAAGGGGGATGAAATTTTGTATTCAAGTAAAAATAATGTACACGTGTATCATGTTATTAAGAAACCTACTGCCGCCTATCTATCTGTCTGTCTGCCACGAGAAAAAATCTCAGCTGTCTGGTTGAGGAACTTCTGGATAGATCTCCGCCCGTCGTTTTTTTGCCTTATACTATCGCGTCTTTTCGCGTTCTCCTACACCAAAATAGAAGTATAAGTGAAGACTGCCCACATTCACCCAGTGCCCAAAAAGGGCGACAGACCCAACGAATTATAGGCCCATCGCCATCACCTTCTATCTCTTCAAAGTAATGGAGTGAGTCACAACTCTTGAGATACCTGGAGCGCCACGACTTGTTGAGCGACCATCAATATGACTTCCGTCACAGTCACTACCTTCCAGTGCTTCTAGTGTATCTTACACACTGCTGGACTCAAAGGTGAGGCATTGGCAGTGTGCATAGATGTGGCGAAGGTCTGGCTCCAGGTCTTCTAACGAAGTTATTTGACGAAACTGTATTTTGCTGCAGAAATAACGAGTTGTTCAAAATGCTCGTCCTGATTCGATACTTGTTGGCTTAATAGTGATGAAGGCTTTGTATGCTTTTATTAAATTAGTGCCGCGTCCACCACCATTCTCGTGTAATGTTTTTTAGTTTAAGTATGTTCTTTGGGTTATTGCAGACGAGCTGTCTGCTAGCCTGACCTTAGGTCGTGATGGTGCAGTAGCTTAAACATTGTATTTTAGTTTTTATATTTTTATTTTAGAGTAAGGCGTTTTTGTGTACAACTTTAAAAAAATAGAATTCATTTCAATTTCTATATTTTTAAGTTTCTAAATTTGGCGCAGTTTAAGAAGGTGTAGTATAAGCTTTGTTTTTGCAAAAGTTCATATATGAAACTTGAAAGTAGTAGTTGCAGAAGCCGTGTTCAAACTCTGATGTGCTGCCAAAGGGATGCTGTCATCATCATCAGTGACGATTTCAATTACGACAGATGTAATGCGGTCTGCGGTTGGTTATTGAATATAGAATCACTGTCATTGAAAAATTCTTGGGTTCTGTCGAAATATAACAGCTTGTATGAAATTAAAATATATATCTCGTCTATTCTCTTTCGTTAAGCTGTTTGCAGTTCAAAACGTATACTTAATACCGTGAATTGACAGTTTTCTGAACATGCATTTCAACGCAATGTCGACTGTGAGAAGAGTTGCATCTTCAATTTCAATTGCTTCTTTTGTTTTAGGGAAAATAGTAAAAAACCCGAAAAAACCGAAAAACCCGGAAACATGAAAAAAAAAACCCGGGTTTTTTAATAATTCCAAATATGCCGAAACCCCGGTTTTTCGGTTTTCGGGTAAACCGGTTTGCAGTCCCTAGTGCCTACCCTCCTCCTACTCCATACTCCAAGTTACGTTGATCCCAGCCATTCCCAGCTTGCCCGTGCATGTGTGTGTGTGTGTGCGATTTGCCACCTATCAATTTTGTAAACGCGTCCTACAAAGAAATATAACTATTTCACTAGACTAGTCTAGTGATATAGATAAATTGCTGGATCGTGTTCGTAACGTAATTATATCCCTAGTTATGAACTGCTTTCAAATAACTATAATCCGGATATAAATTATATCACGGCTAATACTATTTTACTGCGACATATACATACAAATAAATAAAATTTTAAGCGTCTGTTTGTCAAGTCAAAATCATATGCTTTTTAGTAGGTAGGTAATGCATATGAAAGTATACACGGTAGGGACAAAAAAACAACAAAAAAAAACTGTACGCGGATGAAACGGCGAAAGTCTTAAATAATAGTAAAGATATTTAAAAGGAATAAATTAAGGTAGGTATAATAATACTTGTTATTTCTGTTTATAGCAAAGCGCATTTGAAAATTTGGCGATTGAAATATTTACAAGATATGAACCGAAAGACACGAAAGTCAACAAAATCGACTGCCCCAATTGCGAAGCTGGTATACCGGAGTGGTAAGTAATTTATTTCTGCCCATAATTCAAGCAACTCGTCAGTATGTTACGGTAACCGGCGTCAGGCGGGCCGTACTTATGCTTGTTTGCCACCTATGTAGAATATAAAAAAGGTACCAAATTTAAAAAATAAAATAGTCTAGGTGCTCAAGACAGGTCTTACAATGTAAGTACAAGTCAGGACGTCGTTTGACGTTTGACGTCCTATAATAAGGATTCAAGATGGATCTAACAAAATATCGGTGGACGAAAGATCGAGGTACAGTATGAGGCACGACTTGTGAGCACAGATAGGAAGTAGTGGGAGCAAGCTCGCGCATGTACACTTTTGGCCAAATCACAGTCGCCAAATGACACGCGCGAGAATCCTATAGACGACGAGCATCGACTGACAAACCAATCTTGTGCAGCTCAGCCCTTCCCCCCTTCTTCATTCCGCCAAACAGACCGAAAAATTTACTACTGCGCAGGTGTCAATCTGTGCTCACGACTCGTGCCCCTTACTATACCAAACCTCTATAACTACAGGGTGAAATGGAAATCATTCGACACAATTTAAAAGGACGTTACACTCATAATATAATAGGTCGGGGAAAAAGTATTTTCGTATTTTACATTTTTATATTTTTTATATCATTTGTAATAATATAAAGAAAAATCTAATGAATTTGGAATAGATCCTCGTAACAATCGAATTGTACGTTACTTGTTACTACCGTGCAATATGTATAGTGCAATAATGTGTGGATGAATTCCGCGTCGATCGATCGATCGATTTCCGCGGCATCAAGTCGAACAATTCCTTAGAACACTCTCCTTTGTACAAGCGGTAGAAGTAGAACACACATAAGGAGGCAAAGTCTCTCCTCAGACTGAGGGGCTCTAAACCGCTTGTGAGCTCGGGATCGTCAACAATTCTGGTGACACGTCGCTCTAAGTTTTAAAAAAACCTGTTGAAATGTCCGGGTTCTGAGCTCCAAAATCCGGTGTTTTCACGCGTCTGGTCCTGGTTGCTAAATTTTAGAGATGGAATCCCTACTTTTAACCCCTCGCACTCCCGTTGAATATTACGATTACATGATTTTATAATAAATATTATTATTTTTTACTAGCTGCCCGGCACGACTTCGCGTGGTGTCCTACTAACCTATACCCTGACCTACCCTACCCCCGCAACTTTCTTAATTTTTTCTTTCAACTTTTGACCTTCTCCTGACTATAACAAACACAACAAAAAAATAATTAGCGAAATCGGTCCAGCCGTTAACGCGTGATGGCGTGACCAAGGGAAATAGGGATTCATTATATATATAGACTAGCTGCCCGGGCGCGACTTCGTTCGCGTGGTGCTACCCTACCCTAGAATTATGCAGGCACTTAATTTCTTGACATTGACTCCTCTGCCGTACGGCCCGTACCTCAGTGACGTGTTTTTTTGCTACTTACATTTTTAAACTCGTGATATCTTTCGAATGGAATGTCCTAATTGAATAATTCAAAAAGTTATATGAAGTTATTTAAGCAGTCTTGAATATGATGTAATTTATTTCGATAAGGGTTAATACCAAGATAAAAATAAAGAGCCTTTTCTAGCGGCGGCAATTCAATTAAATTTTTAAAATAAAAGAACACTTATTGTGGCATAAATATAATAGTAAGACATGTGGTATCGCGACACTTTTTGTAAATAATCAGGTGTTCTGCAAAGTCGTAGTACATTATTTTATTCTATCATCTATAGTTTTCGCAGCGCACGCGATGTAATGAATATTTTAGAATTTTTTTTTACACCTAGGGTTACATTATTGGAGTTTTAGTAAGGATCGCAATTTAAAAAAAAAATATAATATAGCCTATGTCACCCGGTGATAGTGTAGCTTCCCAACAGTGAAAGAATTTTTCAAATCGGTTCAGTACTTTCGGAGCCTTTTCAATGCTAACAAACAAACAATCAAAGCTTTCCTCTTTATAATATTATTATTATTAGTATAGATTATTTTATTCTATCATCAATAGTTTTCGCAGGGCACGCGAGTTAATGAATATTTTAGGCATTTTTTTTACACCTTGGGTTACGTTATTGGAGTTTTAGTAAGGATCCCTAATTTTTTTGAAAATGTAATATAATAGCCTATGTCACCGCGGTTAGTGTAGCTTCCCAACAGTGAAAGAATTTTTCAAATCGGTTCAGTACTTTCGGAGCCTATTCAATGCAAACAAACAAACAATCAAATCTTTCCTCTTTATAATTTAATTATTAGTATAGATTAAAAAATAAGGATTTTTTATTTTTGACACCCCTTATCATTTGTATTATCCACCCTGAGTAGCTTGTTCCTGACCAAAACAACGACCTGTATATCAATATAAGTATGTACAAGCCGCTATTCTCGAATTCATTCTATATTGGGCCGGGTTATATTTTAAATAATGTAATTGGTATATTCGAGCAGGTTGGCGAGTTGTCCCGGATGCGCGACACAGTTCCCAGAATGCGTGGTGTCGGGGCGCGCCCTGGTGGTGGCGCACACGGTGTGGAGCTGCAGCGTGTGCGGCGCGTGCGCTCAGCAACACGAGCTCGTGTTGCGGCACTCCTGTCCCATGTGTCATGCTCAGCTATCATAAATAAATATAAACTTTAAAAAAATACAGGTATTTTAGTCTTAACCTTGCCTTACCTTTTTTGCTGAAAGTTAGGATACCAATGCATTACTTTGACAAGTTACTGAATAATCTGCCTTATTAACTCAACTCAATATCTTTAATTTTCGATCCCTTTTTAGCATAATGCACGCACGCGTGTGAGATTTGGCATAGTTGAAGTTTATATGGAGAAGAAGTGCGGAAAGTAAATACGTACCTAAAGAGAATTTAATCAAACTTAAACAATTACTAGTAATAGGAAATTATTTTAAGTAGTATATAAGTTGTTAACTTAGTGCTCATACATTAATAAATTCGGACAACTTCCTAATACTGAAATTCACTTAGATAATACTTTAAGACCAATGAACTACGACAGGCCAGCTGGCGTGTTTGGTTAAGACTCTGGTCAAGATTCCACCTATCGCGCCGCAGGTCGTGGGTTCGATTCCCACACAGGACATGCATTTGTGTGCATCAACATGTCTGTATCCTGTGTCTAGGTGTAATTATATATATTAAGTAGGTACATACTTAATATATATAATTACACCCAAAACAAACTGATATAATACTATATATTATAATAAATAAAGAAAGAATACTATAATACATGGGGTTCTTCAAAAAGGGTGTGAAGAGATTTCTTCAGGGTCGGCAACGCGCGAGTGATACCCCTGGTGTTGCAAGCGTCCATAGGCTACGGTAACTGCTTACCATCAGGCGGGCCGTAAGCTTGTTTGCCACCTTAGAGGTATAAAAAAAAAAAACTAATTTTGCTAGAAGTAGAATTTAGCAAAAAGTATTTTCTTAGGGTTCCGTAGATCGCAACCGACTGCAAACTTGAAACTAAGTGTAAAAGGCTAATACAAGTTAGCAATGAGTTCGCAACTAGTATAGTAAGGGGCGACTCGTGCCCCTCCGTGAACACAGATTGAAACCTGCGCAGTAGTTAATTTTCGATCTGTTTGGCGGAATGAAGCAGTGGGGTGCGCCGAGCAGCACACGATTGGTTCGTCAGTCGATGCTCGTCGTCTATTGGATCCTTGCGTGTGATTTGGCTACTGTGATTTGGCCAAAAGTGTACATGCGCAAATTTTCCCCAACTACTGCCTATCTGTGCTCACCATTCGTGCCTCATACTGTACCACACATTTTGCCTAGGAGATAATGGCGAAAAATCACTTAATTAATTCGAGGTTATTAGAGGACGGAGACTTATTTTTATACGATACTCTATACATTTTGAGATTACATTTTATTCCCAACAGGGTAGTCTCGTCAAATCACAATTATCCACCCTGGTTTAAGTCACAATTAATTAAAATAATAAAAGAAAAATACAAATACCATATTAAATATAAAAACAGCAGATTTTGAATCTTTTAAAATCTTATTAGACAGACCAAAAGTTTTGGAATCAGAGATGTTTACGAAATACATTAAGAATATTGAAACAAATATTATCAAATGTCCTATAGCATTTTGGTGATGTGTCAAGAGTAAGAATCAATCAAATTCCTATCCTTCTGTATTTAAGTATGGGCAACAGTCATCCGATCGTGGAGAGGAAATCTGCAACATGTTTGGTGACTATTTTCATTCTACATTCCTTGAAAGCTCGCGAAACGATGAGAATGTTACTCCTGATTATGTAGACCTAGTTACAGACATTCCCTCAGATTTAGCATCGATCGAAGTACAGGAAACCGAAGTTCCGAGGTTGTTCAAAGCTCTTGATCTGAAAAAATCTGCAGGTCCTGATGATATCCGGGCACTAACTGTAACTCTTTTCATCTTAGTTCACAAACGGAATGTGCAGAAGGTTTGGCTTTCTCAGGGACGCATAGGGGACGTTTAATGCAATTCTACTCAGGAGCTCAGGACAATCAATCAAACCGTTTGCTATTTTCTGTACATAAACTAGGTCAGCTAACTCTATCCTGCAATGGTAAGAAATGAAACTTTTTGCAGCGTAACGAATAATCGGATATAAAAGTGTTTGAAAGGTACTGAAGAATTTATGCAAAAACTGACATTGATCTGTTGCGATGTTAAAAAGGGCAAACCAACAAACACATAGTAATAGTGGGGATACACCTTTTCTTCAATCATTTTTAAATTAATTAATTTTTCATGGCTCAATCTACTCATTTTATTTCATCTTCCGGCGTACCACAAGGATCCCACTTAGGTCCACTTTTATTTTGAATTTTTATTAATTCTGTTACCGAGTGTTTTCATAACACACAAGCTTATTTATTCGCCGATGATCTTAAAATTTTAAGACCTATAAAATCTATTAATGACTGTATTTTAATTCAGGATGACCTAAATAGACTCGATGATTGGTGTAAAATTAATAATATGTTTTTAAATACAGATAAGTGTCATCACATATCATTCACCCGAAATAAATGTCCTATACTTTCAAAATACACAATAAATAATACACAGTTAAAAAGAGTGGACTGCATACGTGACCTAGGAGTATTTATTGACCATAAACTAACTTTTAATGCACATCTCGATAGCATCTTAAACAAAGCTTCTAAATTGAGTGGTTTCATCGCAAGAAATACAAAAACTTTTAAATGTGCAAAAACTAAACTTCTTCTGTATAGCTCCCTAGTACGAAGTACACTCGATTATTGCTCTCAGGTTTGGTCTCCTTTTTACGAAGTCCATAAAAATAGAGTTGAAAGAGTACAGAAAAGGTTTCTTAGTATTCTTGCGTATGATATGAAACTTTATCATTCATTGAAATCCTATTCTGATCGACTTCATTATTTCAGGATTCTTTCGCTCAACTATAGACGTAAGCTTCTAGATCTCTCATTCCTCCACAAAATTTGTTACAATAAAATTGATTGTCCTGAACTACTAGCAAGTATAAATATATCAGTTCCAAACAGATTACCACGCTTGAGTGTCTACAGACTGTTCAACGTCCGGGCACATAGAACTAACTTGGGCTTTAACTCCCCATTAACAAGGATGGCTAGATTATATAATGATCTTTCTAGGTCTATAGATTATGATATTTTTAGCGATAAGTTACATACTTTTAATGGAAAGATTCATAATCATTTTCGACTTAGGAAATGATTATTTATTTTATTTAATTTTTCATTCTAAGTAGTTTTTGTTTTCATATATATTGTTGATTTTAGTGAGAGACTTATAAGTTTAGTTATTTTTTGAAAATTTGATATTAACGAATGCTGTGATCTCCTGTAATTGAAGGTACATATAGAAGTTATGTCATGTGTTTTATTACTAAGAGTGTATTATGTTTTTTTGTTGGAGTTCCTTAATAAATAAATAAATTAAAAACTCAATGATAGAAAACTATGGTTTCTTATTGCACAAAATTATTTTTGGAAAGATCCATTTTTGAGAACTGCAAAGTATTATCTATTATTTGAAAAAGTTCTGGTGGCTGTGGAATCCTTCCTGTTTCTAATTTGGACCATAGAGGAATATTGTTGAGAGATATTTCAAATGCTCCAGATGAGACTAGTTGGCCTTCTATCATATTAGCTAAGAAGAACATCATCATGCATGCATACAGTTTGTTCTCAAGGCACCAGCTCCACCACATGGGTTGTGGTTTGTTTAGCCAAGCAAATATGTTGACACCACTAAGTATGCACATTATAAGAATCATCTTCCCAAAACCCTGAAACAATAGAATTGAGTGAAATACACTAATAACTTTATCACATATTTTTCATCACTTTGTAATACAAATACAAAGCAAGTTATTGCTGCATAAAAGTAACAATATTTTTTTAACATGACATTATACATTATATTTAATTTATTTGTTTTTATTTATTCAGCGGCCCGAGTATGGGCAAAGGCCTCCTCCAACTCCTCCCATTCTTTCCTGTTACTGGCTTTCCTTCCCCATGTCACTCTTGACTCCTGTACTATATCATCTATCCACCTTCTATTAAAATTATTAAACAAAAAGTAGTACAGAGGCCGGCAAACAACTTGAGCCAAAGTCGACGTAGTGGGGGTAAGTTCGCGCATGTACACTCATGCTCGGCCAATAGCGTGGACGCGTGCCGACAGAATGCCCCCGCGCACCTCTCTTTCCACCAACGACACCTTAAAATCGTCTACTGCGCACTCAAGGTCATGGCTCAAGTTGTTTGCCGGCCACTGTATTATGTATTATATCAGTTATCTGGTTTCCATAGTACAAGCTTTGCTTAGTTTGGGATCAGATGACCGTGTGTGAGGAATGTCCCAGGATATTTATTTATTTCTATTTGGTCTTCATCTTTCTCTTTTTGTTTCTTTTGGGTACCGTACCATTCAGTAGCTTTCGTCCAACGATTATCAGTTGTTCTCATAAGGTGTCCTGCCTGCCCAATTCCATTTCATTTTATTTATGTATTTGTTACAGTCCTTCAGTTTTGTTTTTTCTCTTATTACTTTGTTTGTTATTCTATCTATATTTCGGATTTCATTTGCTGACCATATTTGACATGCATATGTTAAACAAGGGATCAATGTGGATTAAAATGTTTTTCTTTTGTGTTTCATTTCAATTATTTTGCTTTTAAAGATGTTCTTAAGGGTCCAGTATCTGTTCCACGTTCTTGTAATGCATCTTTCTATTTATTTCGATGTTCTGTTTTCAAAACATAATAATTGGCCTAGATAAATGTAGTCATTAGGGTTTCGTTCCCGGGTCCCGGGAATCGGGAATTCCCGGGAAATACGTCGTTCCCGAAATCGTTTTTTTTTTGCGATTTCCCGGGAATTTATTTATGAGATTGAATGCTCTAAAACACCTGCAAATATTGGTCAAAATAATTTAAACTCTCTTCTCAAATGCAACCTTCCGAACCGGTATTAGAGTCAGACTTCTGCGAAGGTCTATTTGAATAAACGTTATATTGGTACATACAGTTGAATTTACCACCGGTTCGGACGAATAGGGTAAAACATGGGTAAAACAGTTTCGCTGTCAAAAAAAAAACTTACGCGCTTTGAATTATTACACACTTACGCGCCATTTTTGTTGACGTTCTCATTGACTATTATCAAAAAATTTACATAAAAAAATACTATATAAATTTGTTTTTTTCCTCACAAGTGTTTTGAAAAACGTCATATGACACGCGTGTGCATTGATTATTACACAAAAGTAACAACTTTTCAAAATCTCCCGGGAATCGGAAATTTCTAGTCCTACACTTTTACTTCCTCGTGCTAAGTCATTAATCATTGTTTCAATATCTGCTGCATTTTCGCTTAAAAGAACAATATCACCTGAAAATCTTAGATGACTTAGTGTCTCGCCATTAATGTTTATCCCTTTAGTATTCCAGTCCAAGTTCTTGATTGCATGTTCTAGTACTGATATAAAAAGTTTTGCTGAGAGAGGATCCCCTTGCCTAACTCCTTTTTAGGGTTCCGTAGCCAAATGGCAAAAAACGGAACCCTTATAGATTCGTCATGTCTGTCTGTCTGTCTGTCTGTCCGCCCGTATGTCACAGCCATTTATTTCCGAAACTATAAGAACTATAATGTTGAAACTTGGTAAGTAGATGTATTCTGTGAACCGCATTAAGATTTTCACACAAAAATTGAAAAATTTCATCAAACCCATAAGTGTGGGGTGTCTATGGATAGGTCTTCAAAAATGAAATTGAGGTTTCTAATATCATTTTTTTCTAAACTGAATAGTTTGCGTGAGAGACACTTCCAAAGTGGTAAAATGTGTATCCCCCCCCCTGTAACTTCTAAAATAAGAGAATGATAAATCTATAAAAAATATATGATGTACATTACGGTGCAAACTTCCACCGAAAATTGGTTTGAACGAGATCTAGTAAGTAGTTTTTTTTTAATAAGTACGTCATAAATTACATTAAAATCAAATACTCAGGTCTATACTACCATGTACTTATATACCTACAGGTTTGTACGGATCCCTCGGTGCGCGAGTCTGACTCGCACTTGGCCGGTTTTTATTCTATTTTAAAGCCTACCTAGTTGTTCAAGTTTAATTTTGGTTGTACTCTTTTTTGCTTTGCGATAATCAACGAAGTATACATACAATGGTCTCTTGTACTCCGTGTATTTCTCAATAATCTGGTTCTTGGTTATTTAGATTGATTTTTATCAATTTTCTAAGTTATTCAGTCTAGGATAATTTTTGCAAAAAAAAAAAACATATTGGATATTATACTGATTGGTCTGTAATTTTCAATATTTTTCTTGTCTCCTTTTTTATAGATCAAAGTTACTTCCTATTCAGTCCATTGTTTCGGCATGTAATTAATTTGTAGAATTTTGTTGAAAATCTTAGTTGTTCCAATTTCATTACCAATTTTGTTCTGCCTGGGCTCTTATTATTTTTCTGACAATTTATTGCTTTCTCTATTTCTCTTGGTAAGATTTCTGGTTCATTTTCTAAATTTCTTAACTGATTTATCACTTCCTTATGTAAGTTTGTTTTGTTCAAATACAGATTTTCATAGAATTTTGTTGCTTATTAGGGTCATTACGCCGGTTTCGCGACCAGTTCTGGTTGGCGACCACTTGCCTGCCTAGGTTTCTTTAATTGAAGATAATAACTTTTGTTTAGGAGATAGAAATTAAAATAATGCCTTTAATATTATTTTAATAGTTATGTAATTAAAAAAAACTAAATTTGATATCAACCGCTGAACCCAAAACAAAAAAAAAGGACGTTAAGTTCACGTGTTGATTCAGTGTGTCTGGAAATGCAGTGAAAGAGCAAAAAAATAGCAAGGCGCGTGGCATTCGAAGGTAAGTTTTGTTACTTAGTATAAGTTGTTTAGTCAAATTTGATGCATGGTTACTTCAATTATGTACAAATTTCAATTGTTTAATTGTAATATAGTTTTTTTTTTAATTATTTCAATTTAAAATCCAGTGGTCGGTTACTGAAATGAATATTTTATCAATACGTTAGAAAGCGACCAGGTGGTCGTATTCTGACTCGTACAGTCTTATTTTGTTTTGCTTAGTATATTCTCAATGTTTTATTTATGATTACACAATTTAGTATTTGGAGTTTTTAAAGCCTTAAGATGCATATCTTCAGTATACGACCACATGGCTTCATAATAAAACTTTGTCTAATTCACTCACAAACATTTGTACTAAATAGGTGGTCGCTAACATATACAGTTCGAAAATTACGATGGTAGTTTGCGACCACCAAGATTTAGTACGAAAAGAATGATAGCTGAAAACTAAAATAAGCTGCTTTAGTATGTTCAGTATTCAACCACGTGATTAGTTGATTAATTAAAAGTTAAATAAATTAAGAAGTTTCAATATTCTTATTATTTAACTGATTGTATTTTTTTTTTTCAAGATGAATCCTTTGAATTTCTGCAAATAACTAAAAGGAATAAAGAGACTATCCAGTACTCCCAAGAAGACCTAAAAGAAGCTCTTCATGACAATCGAAGGACAGGGAATACACACTTGCCTAACTTGTCTTGCATATGGGATTCCGTGAACGACGGTACTGACAGTGGGAAGAGTAAACTAATGTTTGCCAGGGCTAAGTTCGATTTCGTCATCAGAATTAGCGAAAGACTGACGAGCCTCTCTTCTTTTTGGTCTCTTGCCAAAGCTGTTGAAGGAAACTTTTGCCAGTCGTCCTTTCCGCCATTATGTAAACTGGACGGGAACTTAGCCCATAGTGCTAAGGAAAAGGCTGACCTTTTAGGCTCTCTCATTGCCTCTTACTCGGCTTTGGATGTTGTGGACGACACACCGCCTACCATCCCGCAATGTCACAGCTCCATGCCGGAGATTGTTATATGGTCAACGGGAAGTCCAGCAAATATTGCTCTCTGTAGACATCCATATGTCGAGGTAGCCAGACGGTATACCGGCAATGGTGTTGAAACAGTTTGATCCTGATTTGTGTCATATACTAACGCGCCTTTTCTCGCTTTCCTACTCGAAAATGGAAGTCCCGTCTTCTTGGAACACTACCCATGTGCACCTATACCTAGAGGATCACCAGGAGGATGTGTTGAGCGACCGACAATACGGAATTCCAACACATTCACACGGATGGGATGACCTTCTAGTGTATCTCACACACCGTTTGTCACTCGCCATTGAGACTCAGGGTGAGGAATATCTGCAGATACTTAATGAATGCTGGCGACCCGCAAGGCTCTATGTTATCCCTAACACTGTTCCTCCTGCATATCAATGATTTGCTGTCTATTAACGACGACAGCACATGGGACGATAATTACACGGACCGTGCAAATATCGCTCGTTCCATAGTGGAGGAAATTCGCGAACGATTCAGTCTGAAATCGAAAGTACACTAACGAAACCTAGTCCATTTCAATCCCACTTAGACACAAGTCTGCGCGTTCACTGCTAAGAAAACCCCATTGGCTGTGGCTCCACAATTACAGAACACGTCCCACAAAATCATGAAGGATGACATGACAAGGATCCCGATGCTGGGATCTTTGTCATTTAGAAGATAAGGTCAAACTGTTATCCAAAGACCTCGATGTGCTTAATAGAGCGAAGCAGTACATCTCATCGGAGCAAAGACTTCAACTTTATAAATCGCAATTAAGGCTCCATATGGAGTACTGCTGTCATCTGTGTGCTGGAGCACCTGGATATCAGCTTGGGCGTTTAAATTGTGTTCAGGGACGTGCCATCAGAATTGTTGACAATCCCGAGCTCACAAGGGATTTAGGGCCTTTAATCTGAGGAGAAACTGCCTCCTTATGTGTGTTCTACCACTTATACAACGGACAATATTCTGAAGAATTGTTGACCTATTGCCTACAGCTTTGTTCTACCATCGCACCTCTCGCCATCGACTGGGAGTCAATCCTCACACATTGGATCTTAAATAGTCACGTACTGTGCGGAAGGGAGAAGGAAGCAGACGAGTATCCTATCGTTGGCGCTTAGGCTGTGAAATGAGCATGGGATTCAAAATAGGTGTGAAGAGACTATTCCAGGGTCAGCAACGTGCGGCTTGTTGACCCTGCAATATCTCTTCCCTGGTGGTCCTGGTGTTGCAAGCGTTCATACGCTATGGTAACTGCTTATCATCAGGCGGGCCGTACGCTTGTTAGCTACTTTAGTAGTATAAAAAAAAGAGACGTGACGTGACTGACGTGACGCTATCGAAACAAGAGGCACTGATGCAGGATGGATGCAGGTGAAAAGCGGGTTAAAGGTTGGCTTTTAAGTGTTGCCAAGTGTGCACCGCTCGTTGTTATCCCCTACGTACGTCCATAAAGAGCCGCTGTAGAGAGCATGATTTAATACTATTTGTGTTTATTTAATTATGTCTGGTTTAAAAAGGAAAAAAATATATTTTAAATCAATAAAAAATGTTTTATTACTTATATTTTATATTCTAAAATAGTGGTCGCTATCTAGCATTCTAAGTGGTCGTAAACTGACATATGTAGTCGCTAACTAACACTTTCGGTATTTTTCCGCTTTTCCAATCATTTTTCATAATTTATGAATGAAAGTGTGATGTTTTATACTTTGTTTTAAAACTTGACTATATTTGGGACCCATTTACATCGGCGCTTACTATTTTGCGCGTATATAGCGTATGTGGTGACTTACCAAAGTTAGCAACTCAGCTAATCGGTCGCTAACCAGCACAACGACCCTATTTTGAATCCTTCCTTGTTCTCTAATTTAGTTATCCATTTTCGTGATGTTTTTAAGTTCTTTACTCCTTTTTTTATACCTCCAGTTAGTGCTAGTGATTTTATGTATTCTTTGGTTTTGTATTTCCTATAATCGTTTTTGGTTGCTTTCTTAATTTTTCTATACAGTTTTGTTTCTCACTTTTAGGGATTTTATTTCCTCTCTTTCTTCTATTAAATGTTTCGTTTTGTTAGAGAGTATTTCAATTATTTCTTTCTTTTCTATACATTTATTTATATCAGCTACAATATCTTGTATTGACTTTTCTAAGTCATCATACATTTGCTGTACATTTCCTTCAATATTATCAATTGCTCTTTGTGTTAATTTGTTTTCAATGGTTTTTGTAGCAGTTCATAGGATATTGGTGGTATATCTCTAAAATCATTTGTGTGTCTTTCTACTTCTTTTTGGTAGTTCTAG
This sequence comes from Achlya flavicornis, assembly GCA_947623365.1. NCBI lineage: Eukaryota > Metazoa > Arthropoda > Insecta > Lepidoptera > Drepanidae > Achlya > Achlya flavicornis. The sequence goes on along the minus strand of OX392468.1, from coordinate 10,010,237 downwards.
GCTTATTTCTGTTATTATAAGTCTGTGGTTGGAGTGAAACTTGGCACCAGAAAGTACTTCTGTGTTCCTGACGTTATATATTTTTCTTGCAAGAATGAAGTCAATCTCATTCTTTATTTTCCCATTAGGTGATATCCATGTCCAGCGTTTTCTTTCTTTGTGTTTTTAAGGTGTTAGTTATTTTAAGGCTGTGCTGAAGTGTATCACTATTTGTACTATTGCTAATACTTATGAAAGAGGTAAGAATATCAGGATTTTTTTATCAGTTCATGGCTCAGATTACAGAATAAAAACCTTTTGTTCTGTAATCTGAGGTTCATGGCACATTGTTCCTACATTTGGGGTTTTATTGTAGAAAGTTCTAAAAATAGAAAAGTAACTTACAATCAATCTTGAAAGATACATATTAAAGCCTGGTGGGTCATAATTAGCCCCAACAACTGATATTTCTGGATATTTTTGTTGTATTATCCCTGCATAATCTTCAAATACTTTTCTGTATCCACAAGAGTAACTAAAATAATAACAAAATCGGACTTAATATAACAGTATAATGTGAAAATTAATAATTATGAGGATAAGAAAATATATTACCAATAATTTATGTTCATAATGTGGCCAACCCCTTGACCAATTTTTGTAATGCTTTCAGCGTCATTTTCACTTGCACTTACTCCATTATCACCAGACAACATGAAACAAGTAATTAAGATAGCAAACACGCTAACTGTTAAACAGAAATTATAAGGCAAAGACATGTTTCAGTTTCAAAATTAAAATATTCTAGGTAGGTACCAAACCTAATCAAATGACTTGCACTTAGTGTTACCAGATATATCCTAGAGTCAGTGATGCCAATCCTGAAATTATATTTTACGGTTAAAGAATTTATTTTCTCAAAAGAATTTACAAAATTCACTTATAGAGTAAAACATAAAATTAAGTAATTTTATTTACACCCATGCTATAAATCCTCTATAAAAGTTCCTGAAACAGTTAGCTTATTACCAACATTAAAACACTGGTTGTCATAGTAACCATTATATCATCCAAAACAGTGTTAAAATCACTTACCGGCGACTTGTAAAGCTGCAGGGGCAGTGGCGGCCAGCATAGATAATACTATATATGCGGCCAGTGCGGAAAATTCAAAATTCAAAAAATATGCATCGATTGGACTCAATTATATTTTTATGCCTTTTGCGGTCGAGACCTTGGGACCATGGGGGTCAGAAGCTCGCCGTTTTGCTCGCACCTTGTCTTCAAAATTGATCGAGACCTCCGGAGACCAGCGGGCGGGGAGCTTTTTCCGCCAACGCGTCAGCTTGGCTATCCAAAGAGGAAACGCTGCCAGCCTTCTGGGAACCTTGCCGTTAATCGGAAGCAGCGGCAGGCTTGAGGAAATTTTCTATATATAGATTAAGTATATTTTGTAAATATAGATTGTATTTTGTACATATTTGTTGTTAATAAAATTTATGAGTTAAAATCTGTGGTTAAAATGCGGTTAAAATCATAGAATACTATTACTCTGGCGAGGTTAAAATGTTGTATTGAATTTCATTATGCAACTCCTTTTTTTTTCTTGCTTTTTCGGACCATTCCTACTAAACTAAAACCCACATTCGTGTTTTAATACCCCATGCCCTTATTATACTACAGTTGCATAAATAACTATTAAAGTGCCGGTAAGCGTAGTGTTGAAAAGTACTTACCTAAAAACACCATTCACAAAACATCTAACAATACCTGTGACAATACGTAGAATATATTTTACACAGTGTAAACTGAGCGAGGCGTTGCGTTTTCATTTTTATTTTCATAAAGAATCATGGCGAGATCAATACATTGATTTGTACAAAAAAATAAAACATTTTAGAGGGTTTTGAATCACTTCCAATGTTGAGATTACATTACCAGCAACATATTTTAATATACATGAAATATTTTGTAAACCCCGCAAAACAGAACAACAACATGACGGTTTTGGTCGCGAACAGTCGCGATTCGCCGGCATGCCATAGAAATTCGCATTTTTATCCCATTTTTATATATATATTTTGTAAAAATCTCGCCATGATCCTTTGTGTATTTTGAGTTTTGTTGTGTATTTTTGGTGGTATTTTACCCAATAAAGATCATCAATGTGCACCAGTGAAGTGAAATGAAATTAATTATGTGTATCGTACTTGTTCGTACTTATGTCTATCGTATGTTTGTGGTATCGTAACTTTTCAAGTTGTCTCAAAAAGTTCGTGAAGAGTTTTAGGTACATATAACTCGACACTGGCAGAAATTAGCCCTAGTTTGGGCCACAGACGTATGAGTAGTACCTACAAACAGACTAAGCATTCGCAAAAAAATTTGAAGCCAATTACACCTACAAAGAAAGTGTAGCTGTTACAAAGCCGAACTAAGGCCGGTATGGATTTTTACGTCTATGAATGAGGGGCGGCGGTGGCGGGCGGAGATAATCCATACTAATATATACTAATGCCAAAGTAGCTCCGTTTGTTTGTTTGTTACGGTTTCACGCCTCAAGTACTCAACCGATCATCATGAAATTTGGTATACAGATAGCCTGGTATGGAGAAGGACGGTTTCAAGATCAACCCGCGGGTACATCTAGTAGTCTGTTTTGCACATATTTTCACGAAAATGATAGAAAAGGATAATTTAGTAAAGGTTTTTTAGTATTGAAAGAAAATCAATTCACTCAAAGAATTCAATTCACAATCATTTATTCAAATAGACCTTCGCAGGCACTTATGAAAAGTCTGACTCTTATTCTCTAATACCGGTTCGGAAGGTTACATTTGCTGAGAAGAGCAGACAATAAGCTCAGCAATAACTCATTTAAGAGCACTCAGCTCACCATACTTTTCAAACAAAAGCTCTGTACTTATGATGGCGTTTTAAACACTTTTCGTTAGATGTTTTAAACAAATTGGTATCTTGTGAACTATATCTAGCAGTTTAACTAGGCGAAAATAAAAAAAAGTGTGAAACAAATTCAGTAAAAGCCTCCGAAAAACAGCGTTTTTTCACAAATTTTACCTGAACTTTAATATAATCGATTTATCGCCCCCGAAACCCCCTGCATACTTAATTTCATGAAAATCGTTGGAGCCGTTTCCAACATTCAGATTATATATAATATAGGTATATACAAGAATTGCTCATGGTATTAGATAGATTATAAATACATCGCCTCTATTCATCGAGGCTGATGTATAAATGGGGGCTATATACAGCCGAGGGCTCTGGCGCTATCTCTCTTTTTTCGCAGTGCATCTTTATCAAACATTACGTTGGATGAAACAGCAAGCTTTTAGACTGTGCTTGCGTTGAAGTTGCGTTGGCCATGCTGAGCCGCCTTAAAACAAGCTTAGATTCATTACATAACATTAACGTTCTAATCGCACTGACAACAATTGCGAGCCCCGGCGCGGCGGCAAAACTAAAAAGTAAATTAAATGAATTTAATAAGTAAATAAATAGTAAACTTAAGCAGACTAGCCCCCACAAACACCAGCAGTTCACAAGTATGACGCGTATGGCAGCCATAGCCCTCCTCGCTGTATTGGAGGGAAGTGAGCGACCCGTCACACGATGCCGCCGCAAGCAAAGGCCTTAAAGTGAGAATGACTTACTTAGGTCTGCCTTAGAAATAAAAAAAATAAACTAAAGGGAAACTACTAAACACACAATTTGTAATCACTGTGAGTACTGTGACTATTGACAAGTTTAGACTAAATATCATTTAAATAGAAAATATAAAAATTAGCCAGACATAATATATCAATGCATTTATCTATTTATATAAAAATTAACCCCTATTTCTTCTGGTCACGCTATAACCTGAGAACGGCTATACCGTTTTTTTTTTTATACTTTCTAATACTTGCTTCCTAGAAGGTACGTAGATTAAAAATTTAAGAAAGTTGAAAATAACAATGAGGGCAGGAGGAAGCATGGGTGCCTGCTCTTCGTTACGCAAGGGCGAAGGGGCTGCACTGCCCGCAGCGGCAGAGCCGATGCAGAAGTGAATTTATGCCAAAAAAACCTCATCCTCATACCTCAACGATGAATATCACGGAAACCATTAGCTTGCTTCAAGTTTGGGGATACCGGGTTGAAGGGTATCCCCCTCCACTCCCCCCTTACCCCGCGTCCCACGTGAGTCGATGCAGAAGTGAATTTATGTCAAAAAACCTCATATATAACCTCAAACTTCAACCATGAATATCTCGGAAACCATGAGCTTGCTTCATGTTTGGGGGGTACCGGGGGGAAGGGAATTCCCTCCCGCACCCCTCGCACACACCTGCCCTGTGTGACGTCTCCGAAAGTTTTACCCAAAATAAATTTAATTTACCAAATCCGTCCCCTCGATACATTATATGTAAACAATATATAAATCGTTAGATTTCTTAAATTATGTGCAGTTTCCTTCATATAAAACGTATGGAAAGTAATTTTAACATAATTATTTATCATATTTTCAAATTATCGCCTACGAATGGTAATTATTTCTTTATAAAAACACCATAATAAATATATTGAATTTGTAATGAAATCAAAACTAACCGATGAAACGTTATTCCTGGTAATTCCTTATGACTTGAACTATCACACTTATAGGCACTACACTTAACCATATATTTTAATCCTAGATTTTCGCCCTATTTCTACAAAAACAATTAATATTTCGCAATAAAACCAAATAAAAACATACAGTTGTTGACCCGTCACACGGATTATCATGACAGATCAGATGACGGAAAATGACTTCAATTTATCTTTTTAATACTAAGTATAATACGTAAAATAGGTTTAGTCTGTTAGTAGTTTGTTCATATGTCTGCGGTTTGGGCTTGGTTGCCTTGGTTTAAAAATAATAAGAAGAAGAAGATCTGAGATTGTAAGGTTTGTGGATTGTAGTCTATCTCCATTACTTGTATTTTAGGTAATCTGTATTATACGTAGTATTATTAGTAATCTGTGGTAGTATCGCTTTCTTTTTAGTAGTTTGTGTCTGTTTGGTGTCTGCGGTGTCTGTGTTGTAGTTGATTGTAGTTTTGCCGATATATTACTATATTCTTTGTTGTAGTCCATCCATGGTAATAAGAAACAAGTACCTGTATGAATAAATCAGAGAAACTAAAGGAAGCGCTGTTACTGTAATTAAAGATTACATTGCTAAGCCTTTAATTACAATAAAATGCCGAATGATCATTGTCATTGTCACCATGAACATGATCATGCGAGTTCAGATGAAATTGGAATCCAATATAATCTTTTCGAAAAAATTGATTTCGAAAACTTGCAGTGCTTAAATGAAACTATAGATGGGTCTGGTAAAACAGTTTTTAAACCATGGGATAAACGACTAGATAAGAGCCGTGTAAGTACTTAGTCATGAATGTACAAAAAATATTTCGCTTTACCTTTTAAAACAAACAAGTCATAATTTTGTCTTAATTATGCGGTTATCACACTGCCACGCATCACGCTGCATGTTGCGTGTCAACGCACCTACGAGCGTACTTGCGGGAGTGCAGCTATGCTATTTCTGTAAAAGGTAAATCATCTCGAAAGTCAACTCGCAACTCACCTCGCAACTCACACTCACTTCGATTGTCATCTTGCTTGTCATTGTATTGGTATTCTCAAGATAAAAAAATAAACCACCGAAAAAACTGAAAAGCAAAAAATAATTTTGAATATAACTTGAATTTTATAAGGTTTTGCAGTCGGGGACAAACAAAACCAATAACCTACGTAGATATGTATTTTTTTTGTAATATTTGTTAAATGTAATGCAAGCTAGGGCTCTACCGCGTAACGTTGGTTGGATGAAATTCAATAATGGTGTTCGTTACGATTAACACCAAAGTTACGCGGTAGAGCCCCTGGTCCCATAGTAAAAGTTGATCGTATACATGAGTACTTTACGTGGTTTCATTTAATGTTGTATTGTCGTAATAGCTTGTTATTGGTTTGTCCCCGACTGCAAAACCTTATAAAATTCAAGTTATATTCAAAATTATTTTTTGCTTTTCAGTTTTTTCGGTGGTTTATTTTTTGATAAAAAGTTTTTATTTTATAATTTTTTGTGGCTATACTCTACTAATTACTACATGCTTAATTTTTGATTTCTTTTGATGTAATACACAACTCAGCATTAAAATCTGTGTGTGAACAATAAATCATCCCTATTTTCCCATCCTTAGGGTAGGTATTTTTTATCCATATTTCTATGGGACCACCTTCGAGGTATACCCTATCCAATAAAAAAAGAATTATCAAAATCGGACTACTCTGTCAAAAGTTATGCGTGATCATACATAAAAAAAAAAAAAAAAAAATATACGCGTCGACTTGTAAACCTCCTCCGTTTTTTCGTCGGTTAAAAATCAAGGCCAAGTGAAGTGAAGTGAGTTTCGAGAACTAAAAAGTACCTATATTCTTCTTATTTTTAATGTTGGCAACCAAGCCCAAATTAGGGCTCATTTCTGCCAGTGTCGAGTTATATTATAGTTTCCAGTCACAATAAATCACTTCACATTATAGTCCTCAGTCAGTCACCGTCCATAAAAGTCATGTTTTACTACAATGGTGGTCATTGTACTAAAACTCTTCACGGACATTTTGAGACAACTTGAAAAGTCACGATATACCTATATTCGTAACGTCAAACAAAATACTCACCTGTATGGTTCATCTCACTTCCGTCATCTCTCAGTGGCGCTAGTGCTTTTTTGTACTTTGACATCCAGCGATCTGGGAGTTCATAATTTTTTTTACAGGAAGGTCATATTATTATATTAGCAGTCTACACAAAGTTTCAAGTCAAAGTCAAATCCATTTATTCAATTTAGGCCCCAGAAGGGCACTTACGAAATTCACATTTACTGAAGTTCCTGAGACATTCCTCACACACGGTCATCTGATCCCAAACTAAGCAGAGCTTGTACTATGGAAGCCAGATAACGAATATAATCTTATAGTACTACTTTTTGTTTGTAATTACACCCAGACTCAGGACATGTGTGGGAATCGAACCCACGACCAGCGGCGCGATAGGTGGAATCTTAACCAGAGTCTTAAGCACAGGTCTTAAGCAACCGCGCCAGCAAGCCCATCATCGATTTAAGGGGCGGGAGGGGAGTAGGTGTCGACCCCCTAATTATATATAGATTGATAATTAACAATAAAAAAGAAAACATATTATAACTAAGCATAGATACAGAAAAAAAAAGAACAAGAAAATAAAAAGTATTAACCTAAAAAAACAATTATTGATCTACTGGCACTTTGCACTTGTGTAAAGTGCAACTACCTACTTCCAGACATCTTTATCTTCAATATAATCAGCTACTTTGTAATAAGCTCTTTCTTTCAGAACTTTTTTATGTGATTAAATTAAAAATCAGTCATCTTTGTAACCGCAAGTGGTATTTTATTATAAAAGCGAACACTATTTCCAAGAAATGGCCGCTGCAGCGGCCGGCGAGCGTTAGATACAAATTTATGCACTATGAAATCTCTTCTCCTTCCCCGACAAAATAAATAAAGACTAATCTAAAAATAGGGGGGGGGGGGGTGTGCAACTGTTCCTTCACAGTATGGGTTCTACACGCATATCCAATTTCTTAGGTTCTACACCTACCCCCTTCCCTATTCCACGCCCCCGTCCCCACCATTTTTTTAAACTGTTTATTTATAAGGTTATAGTTGTAAATAATTTTTCAACAAACTCGCTCGTAAAGTGACAATTATTGCAAAATTTAAGTCTGTTGAACATGTCGTATGACAGACACTCGTGTGCATTGATTTATTACACTATCGGCTCCCTTGTCGTTTAATACCGCCTCGAGTGTTAATAATCAAATTTGCACACATGTATCATAATGTACTATTATGTCTTATAGTTTGTTTCGAGCGATGCTGATGAAGAACTATTATTCAATATACCCTTCACTGGAAATGTGAAACTAAAAGGGATTAAAGTGTCATCAGAAGATACAGATGCACATCCATCCAAGTTAAGGCTGTGAGTGATTATCCTAATCCTATCCTAACTATTATAAATATGAAAGTGAGTGTGTTTGTTTATTTGTTTGTTTGTTTGTTACGTCTTGACGCCTCAACTACTCGACGGATCAGCATGAAAGAATCATGGCGAGATCCATACATTGATTTGTACAAAAAAATTAAACATTTTAGAGGGTTTTGAATCACTTCCAATGTTGAGATTACATTACCAGCAACATATTAATATACATGAAATATTTTATAAACCCCGTAAAACAGAACAACAACATAACGGTTTTGGTCGCGAATAGTCGCGATTCGCCGGCATGCCATAGAAGTTTTTATCCCGGGGTTCTAAAAATATTTTAAATGGCTCAAGTTATTCCTTAGGCACCAAGGATCAATTATAACTTCATTGTAACGTCTTTAAAAATCTTTATTTTTTTGTACAAATCTCGCCATGATCCTTTGGCATGCACATGGTATGAGAACCTGGGAACGCGTGTAAAATCGCGGGGGACAGCTAGTAATGTAATAAATTCGAAAGATATGTTTGTTTGTTACCTCTTGACACCTCAATGGCACATAGGATACTTTACATGACAGGAAAACAGTGTTTTACTCGGCATAGTCGGAATGCAGTGTCGACTAAAGTCTACTCTACTGTTTTCTTTCCTCGCTAACTCATGTTAATTTGAGAATAGAGGCATCAGCTGAATTAAAGATATCTTGCAGTCCAGTAATTTTGAAAACAATCATCCTTCAGCAGAATCCTAACTAATATCATAAATCCGAAAGTGAGTTTGTTTGTTACGCCTTCACGTGTCAACTACTCAACGGATCATCATAAAATTTGGCATGCAGATTAAGCGTATGGTATGGATAGGGGTGGGGGGGGGGGGGTATGGTGAAACATAGGCTACCTTTTATCCCGAGAACCCGGGTGAAACCGCTAGTCATAATTGAAAATATTAAAAGAATTCTTTCTTTTAAAATAGTAATATGTAAAATAGTAATTTTTATTATGTAAGATTTTGCGTTGCTACCCCATTCTACGATAGAAATGGTGATTTTGCGATGTAGCTACCTTCTACAAACATTGTTTTTTCATTTCTAGATTTAAAAATAAACCCAATATGACATTTGATGATGTTGCTTTAGAACCAGACCAAGTCTTTGAACTCCAGAAGGATAGTGAGGTTCTTTTAGAGTATTCCCCCAAGTGAGTAAAAAATTGTTTTAAATAAATTTTATAGTTCTCTAATAGGTATATCCTTTCGATAGGCACGTATATGACTACAATTTAAGTTATATAAGTGATGATGTGGACGCAGTTTGTAAATACACTAACTTAAGGGAAACTAGCTCTCAAGTGCAGCTGCCAAAAGGGAAATTATGGTACTAAGTGACGCGGTTTTTAAAATTTGTAATGAGTGAGTATAGACTAGAGCAGGGGTGGCCAACCGGTCGATCTGGACTATTAGTCCAGTCGATCGTGGCAAGGCAAAAAATATAAATACGTATATAGAACAGTACTTCGTAATTGTGTACTGAACTAAGTATGTTGTTTTATTTAAGATTTCAAGAAGTATGTAATGTGGTAGATCGCACAGCGTTTCGTCAGTATTCAGTAGATCTTGGATCTAATCAAGTCGGCCACCCCTGGACTAGAGGCTGGCCAGCCGGGTACTTCGAACAAACTACTGTAGAGTCAACCAAGTAAACCATGGCGCGGTGCTATGTTTTCTTCACGATGTTCAATGTACAAGCTCAAGTTTATTGTAGGATTCGAACCTACGATTGTGTAATGTTTGCAGATAATAACAATTTTACCTACTAATTATTTTTATTATTTCAGGATAGTAACATTTTCATCAGTTTCACATTTAACAATGCATTTCCCTTGCAATTTTGGTGCTGATAGTACAAAAATATATTATATTGGTTTGAGAGGTGAGTGGACTCCCAGCCACAGGCACGGTGTCACTATCTGTACATATGAAGCAAGACCTAATTTGGATGATCATAAACTGAAAAATTTTGATTCAGTATCTAGACCAATAGATTGAAGGGATTTCGTTGCATACATACTTAATTTGTAAGATAATAATCTTATTATTTTCTTGTACGACGGTAATCTTAATGTATATTATATTCAATAAAGCTTTTTATGTACTTTTTAAAGTTTATGACTGTCTTTTGCAATTTCTCATCTCTATGTGGCAAATAATGTGCCAGCCATCATACAACGGTGGATATTTAGTGATCTGTAGACGAAATGTTACTTGGGTCCACCCACGGGGACAGAAAGAAGTCTTTCTGTTCCCCGTGGGTCCACCATAGATTTTTTTATTTTTTAGGCGAGTCTTGGCTTAAATGTTTTAAGTTTTAACATAACATTTGTGATGAGATATCATTTAGTTTTGTAGGTATGTCGTGTTATTGTAAAACTGTGGTAGTGGTACTGAATCAAATTTGCAGATCAATACCTACGGGTCGATCGATACAGTATTGAGTTATTGAGATTAATATTAAATAATCATACTCGTGTATATTTAATAAGATTTATATCCATAAAATTTTATGACTGTCGGTTAGTTCTTTACACTTCAACGGCAACCTATTGTGAGGCACGAAAGTATCTAGATCATAACCTGGAAGAATAATTCGGATAGGTACTTACTTTTTATACCGGGAAAATATTTGATCCCTCAGAAGCGCAGGTATAACCGCGGGGGGAAAGTACCTAGTCATGAATAATAAATAACAGTTTGATAGTGTTTCACGATTTTTATTCGATTGTTATATAGACTAGTAGGTATATTTACAAAATAATAGTATTTCGCTATCTGGACATCATCCAGCTTTCGCCTCACACCATATCAATGTTATTATTAAGACTTACGTTATTGATTCTATCATTTGTAAATAATCGATCAGTAAAAATCATTAATAACTTATTTTGTGTCCATCCGAGCTTTATCATTCATAATATTTTTAAGAAATTAGTATATATTTTTTGATTAGGTTCTAAGTACCTCCTAGATATGACATAGTAGGTATGTAGGTATATACATTTCATAACAGGCATACTTAGGTACCTACGCTACCTAATAAGACTAAGTGAATACCGACCTATAATACACGCATTCTTTTACTTATTAGGGCTATCCTCATAATTTAATTAATGGTTTTGGCAGTGATAAAAGTAAAAATATACCATCCCAAGAATTTTCTATTTTTCTCGTTTAAATTTTTGATGAATAGTTAATAGTTAATCTAAAAAGCTGTACATTCGTATCACAATATGACGCTTGGTAATGTAATGTGTGTTCACTGGCGGCGGCGTCTCCCTCGTATCACTCTCCCTCCTTGTGTATTGTATCGGCCCTGGTAGGGGCGGTACTGATGCGGCCGCCGCTGCACCGCGTTGGGCACCGAACCAATACGACCTTGATTTGACGCACCTGCTCTCGGAGCCGGCCAACGCCTCATACATACAGAACATCTTGAAAACACAACAAAACAATTGATAAGTAGGTAATCTTAGACTAGACTTTGTTTAACGAGTAAACCTTGCCAATTAGTTTTGATAAAACTTTGGAAAACATATCTGTTACAAGTTTGGTTGCATGATGTTGGGCCAGTTGGTGCGGTTGGTTAAGAGTCTGGTAAAGATTCTAGCTATTGCGCTGCAGGTCGTGGGTTCGATTCCCACACAGGACATGCATTTGTGTGCATGAACATGTTTGCATGTCCTGAGTCTGGGTGTAATTATGTATATTAAGTATGTATTTACAAACAAAAAAGTAGTAGGTATATGTATTATATCAGTTATCTGGTTTCCATAGTACAAGCTCTGCTTAGTTTGGGATCAGATGACCGTGTGTGAGGAATGTCCCAGGATATTTATTTATTTATTTATGAATAAGAACCCAAGTGTTGAAGTAATTAACAAAATAAATGATTATTTATCATCGGCACAGGCCCTAACTAATAATACGTTTTATATTCCCTTAAAAATTAAAACTGGCCAACTGCGAGTCTGAGTCTGACTCGCTCACCAAGGGTTCCGACCTTCGACGTATATTTCTTGGTTTGGGACAACTCTTATTAATAAAATCTAATTAAAATAGCACGAAGTTTAAATTCTAACTAGCACAGTTTTTTCCAAATCATCAAAATTCGTATACAAACAAACTTAGTTATGAACATTGAGCTATTATTAATATACGTATAGAGAAGACGCCACACATCACAACTATGTTCCGTTAAAGTGAGGCCATCCAGCCTCAAGTATTGTTGTCGAACGATGAAAGAAACACGTAAGCGCCGTGAAAATCAAGGTGCTTGCGAGAAAAATATCCTAAAAGCGTTCTGATAGCGCTACGTGTTCCTACTCTCTGCTTAGACAACAAATTATTATTGTTTCAGCGCTAAGAGAACTTTAGTCGACTCTAAAAAAATGGGACATAGCATTTGCTTCTCTATGTGTAGTAATAATAGCTCAATGGTTATGAAGTCCAGTTTTTTTTCAACTAACCAAGAAATATACGTTCAAGGAAGGTCGGAACCCTCGGTTCTCGAGTCACACTCAGGCACGTACTTGGCCGGTTTTTTGTTATTTTAATCTATTCAGAAAATCCAAATAAATATAAACGGTAGGTACTGAATCATGGCGAAATCCATTTACATATTGAATTGTACGGAAACAAATTTTTTTAGGTCCATAAAGTCTTCAAATGTTGTTACTGGTACAGGCACGGAACAAAAAAAATATTTTTTGTAGTACAGTAGATGTACCTGCCCCTACATAACATATTTTGAAAACCCCATATAACATATTACAAATTACGTACGTAAAGCTTTCAGACCTTAGGTACTTATTATAGGTACCTACTCTCGACCACGGCGTGTCTCGCATACCTCAAGATTATGGTGTGTGTGAGCCACACTCATTTTTTTTTAATAGAAAGGTTTGAAATTCTAAAAGCTCTACGCGGCGCGGCGGTCACTTTTGATTTGTTTCCTCTACAATAATAAAGCTAAGCTACTAGACTCACGTACCTGCTCACTTTAGCAGCTTTATCAACTTTCAAAGTTTGCTGTTGTGGTTTTGAGAACATTAAATTGTCATCAATTATGGAAAGCCAATAGGACACTGCAGTCGCGAAGAAGTTACAGCGTCCTAGTCCGTTGCATTCGATGAAAGGCCGGGGACGGAAATCGCTGAGACATGACCCTGGAGATATAAGGCTTTGACCGGCAACGTCTGCGCCAGATGTGTGCTGGAATCATAATTATTTGGATAGGATAATAATTTAGCCTTCAACGAACTTACCAAATTGATGTCCAGCATAATTATACGAGTCGTCATATCCGAAAGATTTAATTAACACTATGTAGTAGTATGTAGTTTCTACATAGCCATCGCACAATATTTAAGAGCTTGCTAAAAATTCGAGTCCGTCCGTCGCCTTCTCTGTCGGCGGAGGCCGATTATATTATTCATTAGTTCGATTAGAAATTATATTAATTACCTAAAATTATTCGCAATTAGGATGCTCGTACAGAAAAAGCGAATGACAAGTGCACCGAGCGCGCGGGTAAATACCTACTCGGTAAGTAGTGGAGAAGTAGGAAGCTATACCATGTTAAAATAGCAGCTAAGGCCCTGGTAAGGAAATTATGAGCGTTACTTATTATATGAATATCAATTGTTTAGGAGTTTGAAATTTATTCTTCCACCGGTTAGAAATACACTTTGGAAATTGAGAAGACTTTGGGAAGAAAATTAGCAAGGAATTTTTTAGAGGATCTTTCTTTTAACTTCACAATCTAAGTAAATATTGTGCCTAGTAGGTACCTACATCGACGAGCAGGAAAGCTGACGTAGTCGTATAATTTCGTTTATTTATATGTTCTTAGATATAAAAATACAGGGTTATTGGTTATATGTATGGCAATCCTTTAAGAGGATATAGTAGGAGAGTTCATTTGCGACCAAATTACCCCTGACTGTCCTGACTATGCAAAATTCAACATTGTTTTTTGTAAAAATCTATAAATTTAGTCAAAAAACCTGCTCAAAAGTAGGTAGGTTCCGCAGATATCATCAAAAATAAATTACTCGAAAATGCATAGGTACATAGGTTGGCATTTATATTTGCGTAGGGGTCATTTGGTTATAAACTAGCAATCCTAAATTCATCCCCATAATGGATTACCGAAATATAACCAATAACCCTGTATATATGTTTCGTGATGTTGAAATAGTGCAAAATGGCAAAGTAACTATTAAAAAATAAGTTTAGATAAGTATTAATCCAATTTAGTCGGGCCCGTTGGCGCAGTTGGTTAAGACGTGGAGTCTTAACCTATAGCGCCGCAGGTCGTGGGTTCGATTCCCACACAGGACATGCATTTGTGTGCATGAACATGTCTGTATATTCTGAGTCTGGGTGTAATTATGTATATTAAGTATGTATTGACAAACAAAAAGTAGTATAGGTATTATATCAGTTATCTGGTTTCCATAGTACAAGCTCTGTTTAGTTTGGGATCAGATGACTGTGTGTGAGAAATGTCCCGGGATATTTATATTGTAATTAAAGCATTTTTTTTGTATTTTTTTATTATTAGGAACTAACCATTAAGAAGCTGTAGCCGTTCCAAAGTTCGTCCCAGCCGTCAGGGCACGGTGGTACATCGTTACTTTGACTGTGTAATGCTATAGTTCGTGTCGGGGCTTCACATACTCTACACCTGTAGGTACATTTTAATATATAAAAGTAAGAATAAGACAACTCAGAACAAATCAATCGATTATGTGATGTGGATATTATAAAACTACTAGTTTACTAGCACCGCGGTTTCACCCGCGTTCCTGAGGGTCTTTAATTTTCACGAGATAAAAATTATCCTATATATACGTATTATGCTATATCATTTATATGATTTTTTTTGGGGATTGGAGTTGCTCACGTCCGTAGGTTT
Source organism: Achlya flavicornis (assembly GCA_947623365.1). NCBI lineage: Eukaryota > Metazoa > Arthropoda > Insecta > Lepidoptera > Drepanidae > Achlya > Achlya flavicornis. The sequence continues at coordinate 9,995,201 of OX392468.1, read as the reverse complement.
ACCCTCGAGACCCTACACGTGATCCCTGGGTGGTGCTAATCGAGCAACATTACTGGTGGTAGGCTTCGGCCGTGGCTTGTCACCACCCCCCAAACAAAGCCACACCGCCAAGCGGTTGTCACATCTTGTCGCCGTGTTCCGGTGTGTTGTTTGGGGTAGCCAACTTATGGGGATGGGTCTGAGTAGTTGCGCTGTGTCAGTGAGCCGGTCACGAGACCGTGAGATTGATGTGCCGGTCATCTCGTTTGGAGAGCAGCGGGATCCGAAGCACGGTGCACCGCTGGCCGACCGCAGTTAGTAGGGGGCCCAAGTAGTAGGCCAGCCACCTATGAAAGGCTGCCCCGCCAACTCGCGAAAAATCCCGAAGTGCTCCATCGTGCCGGTTGGCGACCGGATGAAAGGACCCGATGGCCACTTTGGGGGGGTTCGGGCGTCCCCGCGGTCTCCAGGCGAGGTGCCCATCCGTGCATTATTCGAATAGTTTTCGCTTGGCTCCACGCACATCGTCTCGCTCAACTGCCATCTCCATGCCTATTCACTCCAAACAAAAACCATGACAAAGTCAAGAAAGAGTAAAAGAGTTCTACAGCGGTTGCACGTCCTTTCTCTCCACGTGCACCTCTCTAACATTCGAGGCTTGCACTCTAATATCGATGCCGTCCATCACCACCTTGAGACGTCCAAGCCTCATTTACTCTTTCTCACGGAGACGCAGATCAGATGTCCGTCTGACGCGGCATACCTCAGCTACCCAGGGTATACCCTAGAGCACAATTTTAAACCACGTGCTGGGGTCTGTGTGTATGCTCGCGATGACATCTGCTGTCAGCGTCTCCGTGGCCTTGAAAAATCCGGTTTCTCTGTCATTTGGGTTCTGGTTGGCACAGGTTTAGAGCAAATCGTCTACGCCTGTGTCTACCGGTCGCACAGCGGTGATCAGGAGACAGTAAGGCTCTTTGAACATCTTAGCGTCACAGCGGACGTGGTCCAGCAAAGATACCCATCGGCACAATTGGTTCTCCTGGGGGACTTTAATGCCCACCATCGGGATTGGCTGTTCCCATACCAGGAGTCTGATCTAGCGGGGAGAGAGGCGCTGAAATTAGCACTGACGCTAAATCTCACCCAGCTTGTTCAAGTAGCCACTCGTGTGCCGGATGTTGCTGACCACACGGCTAATTGCTTGGACCTTCTGCTGACAACAGATCCAGACAGGTATTCTGTGTCGGTGACTGCTCCTCTTGGAACGTCCGACCACTGTCTGGTGAAAGCTGTGTCGTCTTACTCTCCGCCTGATCCTTGCCTAAAAGGCACTAGGCGAGTTTGGCGATACAAGTCAGCAGACTGGGATGAGATGCGGTCCTTCTTTGCATCATATCCTTGGCGGCAAATGTGCTTTTCTTACGGAGACCCATCATGTTGTGCGAGCGCCATATCTGAGGTGATATGTCAGGCTATGGAATATTTTATTCCTTACTCTGACGTATCCCTCAGTAACAGGACCCCTAAGTGGTATAATGTAGATTGCACCTCAGCCGAGGCTACTAAGCAATCTTCATACCAAGCGTGGGCTGATGCTCGCGCGCGTAAAGATCCTGATTTGAGGTCCAAGAAGAAAGCCTTTAATATTGCCGCCAAGTCCTGTAAAAAGGCCCTCAAGAAAGCTCGCTCCGACCACATTGGCCGAATTAGCGACAAGCTTTCTTCTTACCCATCTGGGAGTAAAGTTTTTTGGTCGCTTGCCAAGTCGGTTGAGGCGAATTTCTGCCGCACATCGCTTCCGCCGTTGCTGAAACCTGACGGTTCTCTGGCCCACACAGCCGTGGAGAAGGCAAATATATTTGCCACTCTATTTGCGGGGAACTCACATCTGGATGCGGGTAACCAATCACCCCCAAAACTACCCTCTTGCGACCTTCAAATGCCAGATATTCATATTCGGCAAAAGGAGGTAGCTAAGGTACTACGCAATCTGGATGTGAATAAAGCCAGTGGCCCTGATGGTATTCCAGCCATTGTCCTACGGAACTGTGCGCCTGAGCTGTCTCCTGTCCTAACACGCCTGTATCGCCTCTCTCTACTAACGGGTCAAGTTCCAAAAGCCTGGAAGCTTGCAAACGTGCAACCAGTGCCCAAAAAAGGTAGTCGTGCTGACCCCTCAAATTATCGCCCGATTGCGATCACGTCCATACTCTGTAAGATTATGGAACGTGTATTGAATCGGAGGCTCCTGGCATACCTTGAAGATAATGACCTCCTCAGTGACCGCCAATTTGGCTTCCGCCAGAAACGGTCGACTGGGGATCTTCTTGTGTATGCCACACATCTATGGAGCGAAGCTATTGAGAGATATGGTGAATCACTTGCTGTGTCCCTTGATATCTCCAAGGCTTTCGATAGAGTCTGGCATGACAGCCTGTTAAGCAAGCTTCCTTCGTACGGAATATCTGCTGGTTTGTGTGCCTGGATTTCAGATTTCCTGAGTGAAAGGTCCATTCGAGTTGTCATTGACGGGTGCTCGTCGGATCTATTGGCAATTAATGCTGGGGTACCTCAGGGATCAGTTCTCTCCGCGACATTATTCTTGCTGCATATCAACGATCTGCTAAAACCCGGTATCTTTGGGTACGCAGACGACAGCACGGTTGTGGAGAGCTATTTTTCTAGCGCACAGGCTACCAGTGAAGAAACCTTGACGCTTAGAGAGGCCATGGTTGAGCGTATTAACTTGAACCTGCAAGCAGTCTCCGATTGGGGTAAAGATAATCAGGTCAAGTTTAATCCCTCCAAGACTCAGGCGTGTCTATTCACCGCTAAAAGGAGTCCTTTCAACCTCACTCCTTCTTTTCAAAATGTATCCTTGCCGATTTCCGACCAACTTGAACTCCTAGGCATAACATTAGCTGCCAAAATAAATTTTGGTAGTTCTATTGAGTCAAAGGCTAAAACCGCTGCAAAAAAGTTGGGCATCCTATGTAAGGTGAAGCGGTACTTTACGCCGGACCAGTTATTGCAACTGTACAAAGCACAAGTCCGTTCGTGCATCGAGTACTGCTGTCACCTCTGGGATGGATCTGCCAAATACCAGCTGGAGGCCCTTGACTCAATAGACCGTCGTGCTAGGAGACTAGTCGGCGATGTTTCAATAACTGAGGCGAAATTAACGAGCCTTGAACATCGGCGTAAGGTTTCGTGTTTGTCGGTATTCTATAGGATATATTTTGGAGAGTGTGCTACAGTATTGTTCAATCTAATTCCTCCATCCCCATTTCTCCACCGAAACACAAGGCGCCGGGAGAATTTCCACCCATACGTTGTCGACATCCCGCGTACCCGGACTCAACGCTTTGCTTCATCGTTTCTTATACGAACAGCAAAGGAGTGGAACTCTCTTCCGGGATCTGTGTTTCCGGACACCTACAACCTAGATGTATTCAAGGCAAGAGTGAATAGGCTTTTTCTGGGTAAGCGTGCTACATCCTCGGCCTCGTCTTAACTCCTCATGGGGTCAGTCGAAGGTCAAACGCAAGCCCATTTAACATAAAAAAAAAAAAAAAAAAAAAAAATATGTAGTATAATCTCATCTCACTAACTTTATATAAATAGGTATAATATTATAAATGCGAATGTTTGGATGGATGTTTGTTACTACACTTACTTACAACTGAACGGATTTGGATGAAATTTAGCACGCTTTTTGATACCGGGAAAGCAATATATCCGTGACGGCTACGTCCGAACCACCACACTTGATGTCATGTCAATAGGGTGAAGATGATGATATCATGTCAAGTCGGTAAGGATTGTCAAGATTGAGAAGCCGACACTGTTGTCAATGAATGCGTTTAATGCACTCAATTAAAACTAACTGAAAAATAAGGTCGCGCATGTACGCGCTTGCAATTTCAAGTCAGCAGAAAGTTAACACAATGCAAATGTACGGTTTTAACCGTACAATATCCTTCGGGTACGCGGATGAAACCGCGGGGCGCAACAAGTCTAGAATATTATAGATTACCTTACTATTATTGTTATTACCTTGAAATGTAGGGTTGGACATCATTACCATTTATAGGTGACATAGCCATAGGCATGGGTTCCGGCGTAGAAAGCCAAAAACTATAGTCTTCTCGTTGAGCAAAATCACATACGCTGTTGAAATTGCAGAACATGTAAGGCATTGTGGAGAACTTGCGCAAGCAACTTCCTGGAGCACCTGCATCAAAATAACATTGACTATTGGGATTAAACTCGTTTCAATGATGATTAATGAAATAAAATGAAACGAAACAATGATTTCCTTACCTAAATCTTGACCATGTGCTTTGCCATTAGCAACAATATGAATTAGCGAATAACCTTCCCATAAAGAGGAAGAGCCAGAGGGACAGTTTGGTATTGATCGTGTTTGTGAATGTACAGAAAAGAAGAAACCTCTTGATTTAGGGATTGGTGGTGGTGGTGCAGGGAAACCCGGGGCCCCAGTTGCACCACGATACCCTTCAAGACCTTTTAAACCTCTTAATCCCTTCGGCCCTGTAAATCCCATAGGTCCTGGTTCCCCTATACTACCTGGAAGGCCGATGTCTCCTTGTATTCCTTTTTCTCCTGGTATTCCATTTAGTCCAAAAGAACCAGGCATTCCTGCTTGGCCAGGTCGACCATTAAAACCCGGTAGCCCAATATCTCCTTTTGGTCCTGGTAAAATTTCAGAAGGAAGAATCGATTCTCCGACGTCTCCTTTTATTCCGTATTGGCCCGGATACCCTTTAAAGCCTTGCTCACCTTCATCGCCCTGTACTCCCTTTAATCCAGGAAAGCCTTGTGATCCCGGATAACCATTTAATCCGAATTCTCCAACATCACCCTTTTCTCCTTTAATACCTTTAAATCCTGCCAAACCTATATTACCACTTTTCCCTTGAGGGCTGATTGCAAGTCCAGGTTCTCCAACATCTCCTTTAGGACCAAATAATCCAGGCGTTCCTTCCATACCGCGAGGTCCAGGAATTCCTGTTTGACCTTGTCTTCCCCTTATACCATCAATGCCCTTCATCCCTTTAGGTCCTTCGAATATGAGTCCCGGTTGACCCGGTAAACCTTCAGGGCCATCTATCCCATACTCACCAGGAGCACCTTTTTGACCCATGGGGCCTGGCCAACCAGGTAATCCATGAATACCAGGTCTACCTTCTTCACCATTCTCAGCAAACTCTGGCATTAAACCAGGAAGACCAGGATAACCTATATCACCGAATGGACCTTTACGTCCAGGTAAACCATCATCTCCAAAAGCTCCTTGATAACCCTCGTCACCAAGATTCCCTTGCCTGCCTTTAAGTCCAAATTCTCCAGGTGAACCCTCCATTCCAATTTCTCCAGACAAACCCTCCATTCCAATATCTCCCATATCGCCTTTAGTCGCTGGTTGGTAGGTACTAATACCAATTTCACCTTGTATGCCTTTATTTCCAGTTTCGCCTCTGCGTCCAGGATATCCAGCGAATCCTCTATCGCCAGGAAGTCCAGGTGCACCCATTAGACCAAATTTACCATCCAGTCCCCGATCACCCTTCATGCCAATGAAACCAGTTAATCCTGTAAAACCTGGTAATCCTTTTATTCCTAATAATCCAAATCTTCCAGGAGACCCAGGTAAACCTGGAAATCCCGTGTCTCCGATTTCACCAGGTACGCCTTGAAAACCAATGTCACCAATGTTTCCCCTCGTTCCATTCATACCCGGTCGTCCTGGATATCCTTTATCACCTTGTTGACCTTTAAAACCACGTTGTCCTTCATAGCTAACCCCTGGGTTACCAATATCACCTTTTAACCCTTTAAAGCCTTTTAAACCTGGCTGTCCTGACACTCCATTAAATCCATAATCTCCAGCTTCTCCTTTCATCCCCGTTAAAGCATCGGTACCTTGCTCTCCTTGGGGCCCTCTTTGACCTTCATCGCCTTGTATCCCCTTTATTCCTTCGAAACCGTCTATACCAGGATAACCAGGTAGACCGTTGCTTCCTTGAAATCCTTTTTGTCCTGGAGGTCCTGGCATACCATATCTTCCCGGCTCTCCTTGGTACCCCTGTGTACCAGTATCACCTCTATCGCCTTGTTCACCAGTTATGCCTGGTCTTCCCATTAAACCGGTAAATCCCCGGATCCCCATAGGGCCACTTATACCAAGCCAACCTCGTGTTCCGATGCGACCCACCTCTCCTTTCTTTCCTTTAGGACCCATTTGGCCTTTTAAACCATTGTCTCCTTGTAAGCCAGGTTCTCCAATTTGCCCCATAAGTCCAGGTGTTCCAGATAATCCAGGTAAACCTGGAGCACCGGGTCTAATTATGCCTTGAAAACCTTTTCGTCCCTATAAGAAAAAACAGTATTACTTATTATTTCTGAAATATTGTTCGTAAATTGTGTCCCCATCGATTTTTAGGGTTCTGAACGGTGCCACTCCGTTTATCATAGCGATATATTAACTTTGATATCTTCTCTAAAGTATTCATTAGAATGATATACTGTAATAATCAACATTTAATACCCAAGAATACTATCATATTTACCTGGATAAGGATTACTCATAACTATTGTTTTAAAGCGAATGAGAGTTTGTTACGCTTTCACGCCTTAACTACTCAACGCATTAAAGTAACAAAAGTATTTGAGACAGTCATAAAAACCATCCTCAATATATTTAAAGACTTCACATACCAGAAAACTGCCCATTGTCACTCATCCTTCTAAGAAAATACAGGCTGGCAGTTAGCTTTATTTTAAACATATTTTGTTAAAGTGAACTGCATAGTGATAAATAACTTACAGGTGGCCCCATTGGTCCTGTTGGTCCTGTATCTCCAGGTATACCCTCAAGTCCCTTCATTCCCATCGGACCAGGGCGTCCTGGAGTCCCTGCATCGCCTGTCTCACCAGCATCACCTGTTTCTCCATCTTCGCCATTGAAACCAATATCTCCTCCTATATTCGCATAGCCGATTTCGCCTCTGGATCCTTTCATACCCTTGCTGGCGGGAAAACCTACTGGGCCTCGTTCTCCTGGATTGCCAGGTCTCCCGTACGGACCATAGTCTCCTTTAGCTCCAACAAATCCTTTAAAGCCTTTGAGACCCTGTCTAGATGGGCCAAGGTCACCTTGATCGCCCCTTACTCCAGGGAATCCATCATATCCGATATTACCACGAACGCCTTTTGTACCACGTTTACCTGTTAAACAAATAATTAATGTGTTTTATGTTTAATAACTAATAATACTATCCTGGTAAACTATTAATATATATAAATAATATAAGTATTCTTAGTAATTTTTTACTGCTGGCCAATGCTGGCCGCATAATTACGAGTCACTCAGCGAGCTATTGAACGAGCTATGCTCAGAATTCCTCTACGTGACAGTGTCCGCAAGGAGGACTTTCGCAGTAGAACGAAAACGAACGACGGACATAGCTCGTAGAGTTCGTAAGCTAAAGTGGCAATGGGCAGGCCACATCTACAGGCGCTGGGGAAGAAAGGTTCTCGAGTGGCGATCACGTACTGGAGAGCGCCGAGCGGGACGCCCTCCCACAAAGTGGACCGACGACCAGGGGCTCTACCGCGTAACTTTGGTGGTAATCGTAACGAACACCATTAATTAATTTCATCCAATCAGGGCCCACGAATGGTCATCGTCGCGTCATACCGCGTGCGCGTCATTGGATGAAATAATTAATGGTGTTCGTTACGATTACCACCAAAGTTACGCGGTAGAGCCCCTGGTCAGAGTCACTGGGCACCGCTGGATGCAAGCGGCTCAAAACCGTTCGAAGTGGAAACCAATGGGGAAGGCCTATGTTCAGCAGTGGACATACATAGGCTGATATGATATGATGAAGTAATTTCATCATACATCCACGACTATCTGATACCAAACTACGAGCACAAGCTTTGCTTAGTTTGCTATCAGATGGCCATGTGCGATATTTTGATTGCGCATTAAATATTTCACTGTAAGTATAAAAGAACAAGGTGTTCAGCATTTCTAAAAAATATCATCCCCAGAACAAGAAAAAGTCCAAAACTGTATATTTAGATTTACAAATAAAAAAAAAACCCAACTGCTATGAGTAAAAAAATAACTGTAATGAGAAAACAAGCTCTGTAATCTATAGAATTTTTAATATAACTTGAATTTTCATAAGGTATTGCAGGCGGGGTCAAACCTAAATATGTACATGTTCGTTAGTGGCCATGAAGTGAAAATCAATTTGATTTTTACAACAAATATGTATGTACCTGTTATAAGCAGAGGCCTGGCAAACCACTTTGTAGCGACGTCACTACCCCCAATATTGTTTATAAACATTTGCTTGCTGGTGTTCGGATCGTGCACATCGCTCTCGGCGTGTTCCTCGGTAGGTATACGTAGTTTCGTGAGTTAGTCTTTGTATTTCTTATTGTTAGATATTTTATATTAGTTTTTTTTTTTTTTTTTTTATACCGCTAAGGTGGCAAACAAGCATACGGCCCGCCTGATGGTAAGCAGTTACCGTAGCCTATGGACGCTTGCAACACCAGGGGTATCACTCGCGCGTTGCCGACCCTGAAGAAATTTCTTCACACCCTTTTTGAAGAACCCCATGCTGTTCTCCATTGGGAAAACCACGGCGGGGAGCTCATTCCACAGTCCGAGCGTCCGTGGAAGAAAACTCCTTTTAGCCCGTACAGTTCGAAACAAATCTGGTTTCAATGTGTGAGGATGGACTCCCCTTCGATGGCGAGAGTCGCGATGGTAGAAGGTAGCCGTGGGCATCAAGTCGAACAATTCCTTAGAACACTCTCCGTTGTACAAGCGGTAGTGTAGTACACACATAAGGAGGCAAAGTCTCTCCTCAGACCTAGGGGCTCTAAACCGCTTGTGAGCTCGAGATCGTCAACAATTCTGACGGCACGTCTCTGAACCGAGTCTAAAGGCCCAAGCTGGTATCCAGGTGCTTCCACCCATAGATGACAGCAGTACTCCATATGAGGCCGGACCTGCAACTTATAAAGTTGCAGCCTTTGCCCCGCTGTGAAGTACCGCCTCGCTCTGTTGAGCACTTAACCTTGTCTTCTAAGTGACTTCGGAACAAAACATCGCTAGAAATGTCGACGCCAAGGATCCCGATGCTTTGGCTGATGTTCAAGGAGGTGTTCTGGAATTGTGGAGCCACAGACCATGGGGTTTTCTTAGCGGTGAACGCGCAGGCTTGAGTTTTGGTGGGGTTGAAATGGACTAGGTTTAGTCGACCCCAATCGGAGATACTAGTTAGTGTACTCTCGATTTCAGACACCAGCCGTTCGCGGCTTTTCTCCACCTCGGAACGAGGGATATTTACACGGCCCGTGTAATGAGCGTCCCCTGTACTGTCGTCTGCATAGCAATGAATGCCGTCAATAGACAGCATATCATTGATATGCAGAAGGAACAGTGTTGGGGATAGCACAGAGCCTTGCGGGACGCCGGCATTTATGTCCATGCTATCGGAGCAGCTACCGTCGACGACGGCTCTTATGCATCTGCTGGACAGAAAGCTGGCGACCCATTTGCATAACCCCTCGGGAAGCCCGTATGCTGGTAACTTCGTGAGAAGACCCCTGTGCCAGACCCGATCGAACGCCTTCGCCACATCTAGGCTCACTGCCTTGACTCACTATGGCGAGTGACCAACGGTGCGTGAGATACACAAGGAGGTCACCAGCTGAGCGACTGTGGCGGAAGCCATATTGGCGGTCGCTCAACAACTCGTGATTCTCCAGGTATCTCAAAAGCTGCGTGTTGATCACACGCTCCATGACTTTGGAGAGAAGTGAGGTGATGGCGATATGCCTGTAATTCGTCGGGTCTGAACTGTCGCCCTTTTTGGGCACTGGGTGCACGTGGGCAGTTTTCCACGAAGACGGGACTTCCTTTTTGGTGTAGGAAAGTGCGAAAAGACGCGTCAATAGTGCTGAAATAATTGGTGTATCGTTTTGTCCAATTTTGATAACATAATTTTGTAGTTAATTACGAAGCTAACTTGTGAAACGCGCGTGCATGAAAATGATCTCTTTTTGCAATTCATAAAGATACCACTAAAGATTTTGTAGTAAAGTATCTACTTAATACTGAAAACAATCTTGTTTTCAATATTGTTCTGAGTTGTTTGTTACAATTAGAATATATCGTTGTTGATTCCAATCATTGTTTCTTCTTAACAAAGACACGCTTCTGAATCTAATTGTATTTTTTTTGTACGCACGGCTGCAGATCAAGCTATATATTTCCAATATAAGCTCCTCTCATTGTACGGAAATCCTATACAATGCGAGATCAGCTTATACTGGAAATGTATAGCTTGATGTGTACTTAGCCGTGTGTACGATTTGTTTGTCCCTGACTGCAATACCTTATATTTATGTTATTTTTTGGGTAATACAAGTGTACAGTTTTAGTTTTTATTAAATCCGGTCGCGAGACTCGTTTGAACAGGATTTTTCGCTATTATAAGAATACTTAAGAATTTGGCCATCCATGCCCACTTGAAGAATTTACCTGTATGTACGAGGACTATGTATGTTTTGATATCGCGAAAACGGTTCTAACGACTTCGATGAGCTATGTGAGGGTTATTCGGGGTAAAAATTCGATCTAGATAAGTCTCATCTCTGGGAAAATGCGTTAACGCGCTAAGCTCGGTCATCCGGGTACGGGTATGATCGGTAATTCCACTGCAGCACGTACATATGCGATAAGCCTAGTGGTCAAAGCGTAAGAATTCCGTCTCGTGGATCGTGGGTTCGAACCCCGATCCGATCGAATATGTTTTCAAAAAGGTCATATCGATCCATCGATCTTTGCTCTGTTTCTTTCCTAATAATATGTATTAAACTATTAATGTGAAAGTTTTTTTTTATAGTTATGAAGGAAGAGGTTATGGAAGCTACTTTATAATAAGTTTATTATGTAACTACTCTAATGTTGTTATTAAATTCTATAATTTATATGTATGTACCTTTTATCCCCATAGGACCAGGAATTCCAATATCTCCTTTGATATTTATGTTACCAGATATCGCCTCTCCTACTTCACCGGGTAAACCATCGTCTCCAGGAGGACCGGTTTCGCCCCTGTAAATATTTATTTTCTCTAATAATGATTTTAATATTTGACCGAACCCTAATAAGGGTCAGTTGACTGACACCGCGACGCGACGCTGTGCGCCCCGCATCGTGAAGCTCGCAGCACGGGCTAGAGGGCGAAGCATCGCTGCGTTGATCACAATGATAAGTTATCATCATGATTATATTAGAAACTGGCGGGAACTTGCAGAGTGACGTTGCGTTTTCATGTTTATTTACATAAATTCGTGTATTTTGAGTTTTATTGTGTATTTTCGGTGATATTTTACCCAATAAAGTTCATCCATTTGCACTAATGAATTGAAATGAAATAAATTATGTGTGTGACTTTTCAAGTCGTGTCAAAAAGTACGTGAATAGTTTTAGTACAATGACCACCCACCATTGTAGTACAACATGACTTTTATGGACGGTGACTGACTGAAAGAAGAACTATATGTGAAAGTGATTTATTGTAACTGGAAAATATAATATAACTCGACACTGAAATAAGTCCTAATTTGGATGTGGTTGCCAAACTTAAAAATAAGTAGAAGAAGAAGAAGAAGTATGGTCGGAACCCTCGGTGAGCGAGATAGACTCAGACTCGCACTTGGCTGGATTTATTTAGACTATTGGGCGCACGGAGTAGTGTGAGATTTGGCATATTAAGCCAAAACATATATTTGGCATAGTAAACTGTCGGGAGTAGGTAAGCTTCCTGTTTTCCATTTGTTCGGGAGTACGATTTTGGATCAAGTTCAAATCAGAAACAAATTCGAATCAAAAACAAAATCAAAATCGAATCTGTTTCGGGAGTAAGCCCCCTGTCCGGAAGGGGCGAAATCGCGGCGATTCTCTCGTGACCATCGGCGAAATCGCCCCTTCTGAACAGGGTCTTAAGGCGTCTACGGACGACACGATTTGAAACCCGGTATGTAGGGCCGATCGGTCGAGCCAATCTCTCTTGTCTTACAAACTTTGCGTGAACTTGCCTTCTGACATGCCAATTTCACACCTATTTGTCGGGCCTCTCCCAATCGGCCCTACTATCGGGTGCCAAATCGTGTCGTGTGTAGACGCTTTTAGGCTAGGTTTTAACAGACCCAACTGCAAAGAGGGTTACGTTTCTTCAAATGAATGGGTACATCATCATCAGCCTATAATGTCCAACTGCTGAGCACAGGCCTCCTTTCACAAATCAGGGTGAAATACTCCACCACGCTTGCCCACTGCGGATCGGTGGAGGTACGCTAGTGGTCAACCACCTGTGGGAGTTTTACAAGCCGCCTAGAAGGCCTCCAACTAGCTTAACGACTAGGTACACGTAAGACAATTTGTTTTTTCTTGTTGACAACTTTATTTACTAGGTTAAAATTGAAATGCACTTTTGGTGTTCTCCATGCATATTTTTTACTTTTTGAAGGGCCAGTTGGCGGAGTTGGTTAAGACTCTGGTAAAGATTCCACCTATTGCGCCGCAGGACGTGGGTTCGATTCCCGCACAGGACATGCATTTGTGTGCATGAACATGTCTGTATGTCCTGCCTGAGTCTGGGTGTAATAGGTGTGTGAACAATGTCCCAGGATATTTATTTATTATTATTATTTATTTTACGACCATACCAAGTTGTATCTAGTTACGTAACTTTTACGAACATAACAGAATCCTGTCAACAATTCAAAAAATGATCTAACTGATGGTGAAAACCACATAAAATCCATTGCGTCGTTTAGGAGGAATTGGTGGATACAGACAGGCAGACGCAGAAAGCGACTTTGTTTTATACTATGTAGAGAAGAGAAGATAAGACTATGATTGTCATTTTTGATCCAGACAATAGAGCAACGTTAAGTATACCTACTTACTGTTAATTTTAAATTTAAATAGGTAAACTAGGTAACAATAGGTATATCGTTCCTTTATTAGTTTAGTAGATGGCACAGCAGCAAGAATTTATAACTTTCTTCACTACTTGGGCTCATGGATTAGTGATTCCTTTTTAGCCGACGAAAAAACGGAGGAGTTTTACAAGTCGACGCGTATATACAGGTTGGGAATTTTAAAAACAAGGTATAGGTAGTAGGTAATATTAGGTGCTCGAAATTCCAGTATTTATCAGTAAAATAAACAGTATCATCAAAAACATGAACACGCACGTCTTACCCAAAGATATCCGCTAAACTTGCCAATTTGTTGTGTTTTAGGCGGCATTTCTAATTAAATAACTCTCCCCCTCACTCTGTAGTAAGTAGGTATACCTATCGGAATCGGGAATGTAAAACGATACCATGTACCTACGAGTATATCATAGGTATATGTCAGGAATTTTCAGGGAACTAACAAAATATCATTTTAAGTACTTCCTCCAGATAACCGGTTGGCTTTCCATGTGCATGTCCACAGAAAAGCCCTTTATGTTTGGGTCAAGTCTATTATATTGTCAATATTTTTGCGTGACGCAAAGGAGGGTAATGTGTTTTTCCAGTAAATCTTCGGAACACACTTTTTTAGGAATTCTAATAAGTACGAAAATCAACGATAGAAATAGTCTTTTGAAGTTACCTCCCGGGCCTGTACATAATGTGGGGGTACATTTTATTTTATTTGAATGCGGGAATTGTTGAATTGGTCTTGTTAAATTACTTTTTTGTTAAAGTTGCGAAAGAAATATTAAAATACTCACTTTAGGCCGCGTTCTCCTTTTTCACCAAACAAAAATACAGGATTACCATCAGCGGGGGCCCCTGGCCAGCCGGGTGCTCCGTCGCGTCCTCTAGATCCGTTACGGCCTGGTAAACCAGGCAAACCATATTCCCCTATTCGACCTCTTATTCCTTGTAAACCAAAATCTCCTCGATCCCCTGGCCATCCCGCATTTCCAGGAAGACCGTATGCACCTATAATACCTGAAAAAAAATTAGCATGCAGAGTAGTTAATTATCTTAAATATTGTAAAGTTATACCTAATCCATTTAAAAACCGTGGGACATCAAATGTCATACACGGCTGATCATAAACTATAAGCAGAGCTTGTAAGGTCAGCAACATAACTTGTCTAGTTCAAAATACGAAACATCCGTACACTTTTTGAATTGACTTATGAAATGAAATGAATTCATTTATTCATTCAGATAGGCCTTGACAGGAACTAATGAATATTCAGATTTACATGCACGGTTCGGATGGTTGCTTTTGCAGAATGACTAACCCAACATAGGTTTCGAAAATATGCCATCTCGAAGTCTCCACCCAGTTTAAGGATGGATTATTAATTGATTTATAATGTTGTAATTTACTTCATTTTTTTAATAAAATATGGTATAATTTTTTATAAAATGTTTAATATTTGTATTTTGTACATATTTGTTGTAAATAAAGTAAAAGCTTGTGTATATATTCTTATTCTAGGCTTTGTGTGCTTACCACCTTTGACCACATCATCACTTACCATAGTGAGATTGTGGTCAAACACAGGCCTATACACAGTAAAAAATAAAAAGTGTCGTAATATAATTTGTCTTATTAGTCAATGGTCACAGTGATAACAAGTTGTGTGTATCTATTAGCTCAGAGTATATAAATACTACGTACAACTATTAGTATCTCTTTAGTTATTTAAGGCAGTAAGTCATTTTCACTTTAGGCCTTAAAGTTTAAGTCCTTTGCTCGCGGGCCTACCGAACCGGTATTACACTCAGACTATTCATAAGTGCATGCGAAGGTCCATTTGAATACATAATTTTGATTTTTTGGAACAAGGTGTAAGCTAAGTTAGCTTTGGTCAACCGGATAAATACATAAATATAAATGTTTATGAAGCTAGTACGGGAGCCTTCACAAACCAGACACATTTGTTGCATGTGTCCATATTTTTTTTAAACATTTACTTTCCAACTTCATTTTACGCATACAACTAAAATCATTCATCGAGTAGGTATTTTGATCTGATAACTTATGTTGCTGACCATATAGGTACGTAGGTAATAGCTCAGAGTTTGTAATAGTATCTATACCTGTTGAAATTAGATAACTACATAACATACTAATCCAAAAGTTCTTGAATCACTCTTTGTACTTTCAGAATTAGATTTGAAAAGGCATGTAACTTGTAGGTATTACTTCAGAGTATATAAATACTACGTACAAGTATTACAAAATAATTTTAATCTCACAAACACGCGATTGTTAGTAGAGTTTGCTAATGTCAGACCTATAAATAATTCGTGGTTAAATAATTGAAAATTGTTTTACAAAAAACTTACACCAACTTCAAAGTACACTAAAAAGTAATCAGATCGACGCGACCTTCCAAACAAAAACAGAATTTTCCAAATCGTTTAATAAATGACGTAGTTCTGAGGTAACAAACATAAAAAAAACATACAACCGAATTGACAACGTCCTCATTTTTTAGAGTCTGTTAATAATGTCGTTTGGCCGATCCTCTTTTTTTTATTTTATTAAATGGGCTTGCGTCTGGCCTCTGACCCGCCCATAAGGGACGAAGACGAAGCCTAAGATGGGACACGCTTACCCAGAAGGAACCTATTCACTCTGGCCTTGAAAGTCCCTAGGTTGTAAGAGTCAGGAAACATAGACGCCGGAAGCAAGTTCCACTACCTTGCTGTCCGCATTATAAATGAGGATGCAAAACGCTGTGTCCGTATTTTCGGCATGTCAACAACGTTACGGGGGAAACATTTCCCGGCGTCTTGTGGTTCGGTGTAAGAATTGGGATGGTGGAATTAGGTTGGTAATAATATCTCCGGGTACAGGTATTATAAATAAAAATTTAAGTTCAATCTTCACTATAGATAAAATATGTTGAATATATAAAAACTCACCTCTTTCTCCAGGCAGTCCTTTTTCTGGTATTGTCTGTGCGAGCGGTGGATTTATTAGTTCTCCTTTTGTCCCTTTAAATCCTGGAGCCCCAGCCATTCCTGATTGGCCTCTGTTACCCTTAGGTCCTGTTGGCCCAGGGAGACCAGCCATACCAGGCAATCCTGTTTGGCCCCGCGCCCCAGGCAGACCTTCAAAACCTGGATATCCTCTTTGACCAGGAAAACCGTCTTCTCCCCTAGGTCCTTTAGGCCCAGGTGCTCCTGAAAGTTATGGAATTTGTATTAACTCTTTTTCAATGGTTTGATTAGGTAACTTTTATTTATTAGTACAGTGGGTAATACTGAGTAACTAAGATACATAGTTTAACACAGTGTTTTATTTTGTGACATACATATTTTACACATCGAAACATTATTTTACAAACACAACCAAAGTTATAATTGATCCGAAAATTTCAGAACAGAAAAATGACTATCATGTCTTTAAAAGGTGTTTGTTAACATTTTACTATATAATGCAAGCTGGCGCCGCCTTTACAAAAATTCGTAAAATAGCAGACACTATATTTGTTTCTAAATCGATAGAATCTTTCGATACCGACATAATAAAAATTACGTACTGAATGAAATATCATTATAAATATTGCGTTTAAAAATGCAGTGTAAGTAGTGAGTGATAAGTAGGTATGATAATATAGTTCTATAAAAAACATTGCAATTGCAATTTATTTATCTTGTAACGATGAGCCAACGAAAGTTATTATTGTTTTAAAAATATATTAAAAAAAAAAAAATGTGTAGGTATTGTCTCACCGGATTTTCGTCGTCTAACAATATCTTTAGTTTTAGTTAATAATTTACAGGGCGACCAGATATACTAGAAGTCGCCCATGAATCGAAATTCGACTATTTTTTTTTAGGTTTGAAATACTAAATAATGTCAGCTATGGGGAAATCTCACAATCCTCCGTACGCGCAATATGCCTAAAAAGATAACATGGTTACATTATGTTTTACATTCAGAAAGACTATAGACCTATATACAAATAATATAAAAGACAAATAAGTTTGACGGAGTATAATATGTATGTGTGTCAGGAATCTTATTGGTGTGTGTCACATGCTTGGTAGTACTTATGTATTACTTGTTATGCATTATAATATACAAATATAATGGTGCGTCTATGCTACGCGAACCGAGCACACGTGGAGCACGAATTCGCGTAGCGTCGACGGACTTGCGAGCCTCGAACGACCGTTCAGCTCGCGTTCGACTGCGCTCCGCCAATTGTCAGTTTTTTTTACGAACACAGGGATTCGCATCGCGCTCGTATTGTAGGCTCGTTCTACGTCAACACTTGACCTTGACATTGCGAGCGACGAACGAATAATGGCTCGCCTCGTGCTCGATTCGCTTAGCGCACCGTTAGCTTTCTGCACTTCTTATCCATATAAACTTTAACTGTGCCAAATCTCACACTCCGTGCGCACAATACGTTAAAAAAGGGAGCGAAAGTTTTTGCTTCACGTATGGATTATTTTACATAGGTACTAGCTATTATCTCTAGCATCTCTACTCAAACGGTTAAAAAAATCGATAAATTTAATGATCGTTTTCGTGTAGGTACACGAATAGAAATCGTTCAATAATAAAAGACTTACCTGATGGACAGTATGGACAATTGTCACCTCGTTCTCCTTTGTTCCCAGGAAACCCAGGTATACCGGGTCTACCAGGATCACCGACCATTCCAGGTCTACCCGGTCTACCATCCTCACCCGCAGGACCTGCTCCATGTATTCCCCTTCCTGGATAACCAGGTGGCCCGATTAAGCCTGGTTCACCACGTCCACCACGTAGTCCAGGCATACCGTCTATGCCTGATAAACCTTCATCGCCACTTGGGCCATAAACTGTATTTCCCTTAAAACCTTTAGGACCTATCACGCCTGGCAATCCTGTAAATCCCATGGGTCCTCGTTGCCCTGGTAAACCTCGAAAACCGTCACTTCCCGGTTCACCTTTAGGTGAAATACCCGGATTTCCTTTTCTTCCTGGGTAACCCTTAGTACCGGGAAGTCCTGGTAAACCCATAATACCAGGTAAACCAGGTTCTCCATCCAGACCAGGTGCACCCATAGGTCCCATTAAGCCTTCTGGACCTTGTGGTCCCATAGAACCAGGTGCTAGGGGCTCATTTAGTGTCTCGTCGTATATTCCAGGAACTCCTTGATACCCTTGAAGTCCGGGATTGCCCTTTCTTCCATCTTCACCAAGAAGACCAGGTAGCCCATCTTCTCCATCCAAGCCAGCGTAACCTGGTGCTCCCTTGTCTCCTTTTCTTCCAGGAGGACCATCTAGGCCTCTATGCCCTGGTTTTCCCCTAGGGCCTTCAATTCCCTGATCTCCTTTAAAGCCTTGAATACCAATTAGCCCATATGACCCCTGGTGAATAAAAATATATCGTTTATTAAATTATTACATTCATGTGAATATTAAACTAACTTAAGCCCCACGGTTCCACCTGTATAGAGTTTATGAACAATCCGTTGCCTTGTATAGGCCTTGCCTACAGAGCCTATGAAATAGACGTCTTATTATGTAAGAACATTTTGCACGGGGCTAGGGTACTTTGTAGTACCCGCCTGGCTGGCTACCAAGTTGAAAATCTGTCGCCATGCAACTATCAGTGTGTTCCTACGGCGACGGCTGCACTTGAGAGACATTTCCTTCTAGGCTGCACTTTCACATTCACACTAGGCTTTGTTTTTCACTTTCGTCTAACCGTCTGCTATAGGGCTGTATCGGTATTATTATAGCATCTACCATTACATGTAATAAACACTGCAACAACTCAAATCCATAGGACAACGGGATGTCAAGTGAAACCTCGATAAAAATGCATATTTTCAAGGTTTTTATTCGGTTTAATTGTTTCCCTCCACTAATTGTTTTAGTTTCATTATAATTACCTATTAATTACAATCCACGCTTTTTATTCTAAGTCCTTATATAGGACCCTAACAGCCCGCCTGATGGTAAGCAGTTGCCGTAGCCATATGGACGCTTGCAACACACGAAGCATCGCTCACCTTCCCCCCTCTCCTATAAGCTCTGGCGACCTAACTCACGCGCAGGAACACAACTCTACACAACATAAAGTTATTTGGCTGCGGTATTCTGAAAGGTACTTCCCCAGTCGAGCTAATCTTTGAGCTAATAAAAGCTACGCTCTACCTCTCTTAAAAATCTATATTATTAATATATTTTCAACACACTCGCTCGTAAAGTGACAATTATTGCAAAATTGAAGTCTGTTTTTTTCCTCGCAAGTGTGTTGAAAGTTTTCGTATGACACGCGTGTGCATTGATTTATTATAATAATCAAAATTGCACACATGTATCATAATATTACCGTGCTTAACCCTGTGTTAGACAGCAATCAATATACTTATGTCTAAAAACCGTTACCTAAAAAGCTACCTAGTAGGTACTAAAAACTAGTCGTAATTTAAATCTATTCATAATACTGCTCCTATATGTAACGGATAAAAATATCAAGGCAGAAATATACTCTAACCCCCTTATTCATAATCGCTTTTTAACTAAATCAGTGTAATAGTGTCCTCCGTCTCACTCTTTCTATCACCAAATGTCACGTGTCAGATAAAGACTTCAGAATTTTAGCTAATCAACGTTTGATAACTTTATTATGAATTAGAATAATGAAAAAAATCATTCCAAAAACATTACAAATATTTTTATTATTTCTCTTGTAATCTGTTCTGTGTAGGTAAATATACTAAAAAGTTAAAGCCAGTTTTTTGGCAAATACTTACTGTTTGACCCCTAGAGCCCACCTCTCCCCTAACACCTTTTACACCCCGCGATCCACGTAATCCCTTCTCTCCTTTATTTCCTTTTGCTATGACGGTAATATTTCCTTGTACTTCATCGATTGTAACAATAACGGCTGGTCTTCCTGGTTCACCTATTTCTCCTTGGTCACCTTTTTCACCAGGGGGACCTACAACATCATCACCTGGATCGCCTCTGTATCCCGGGTCACCTCGCGGACCTCGTGGGCCCTAAAATATACCACCAAAGAGTTGTCAAATATGAAATACTGCTTAAACACCTCCTTATCCTATACATCCATGGCTAACACATTAGAATACAAGCGTTTAAATGATTAATACCGATCGGATATACCTACAGCTATGAAAACCTTAAAATCACTACCTATATAATACAGGAAAGCTAAAAAAAAACTATACTAAAATAATAGTGTAATAATTCGTTACAAAAATTTTAATATATTTTAGACTTACCGGATTACCTTCTTCACCAGGCTGACCACTATCTCCCATCCAGCCTGTAGGGCCAGGTATCCCTGGAATACCAAATCTACCAGCGTCACCTTGCTCTCCTTTGGCTCCTCTAGAATTAGCTCCGCCCTCACCGGCTAAGCCTTGTGCCCCTTTTTCTCCATAAGGACCGGGTAAACCCCTGTCGCCAGGGGGCCCTTGTCTTCCAGGTGGACCGTACACACCATCAACCCCGCTACAACCGTCAAGTCCTGGTTCCCCATTTACACCCTGCAATCCTTGTGGTCCCTATTGAAAAAGATAACTATTGTTAGTCCTAACATTTGAACAAAATGTCTTCCCCTAAATTTAAACAAAAATAAGAACAATCAAAAGAAATATTCTTACACAATTTGTAGTTTTATGTAGAAGATTACTCATTAGCCTTCCTAGGGTAAATAGTAGTATTTAATTTAACCTTCTGGGTTAGATTATAGTAATATTTTTTATAATTAAAATTAATTTTATATCATTTTATGGAGTCAAAGAAATAAAATACTGTTTTTTTTACCTGATAGCCTGTAACTCCTCTCGGTCCATAGTGTCCTTCGAGACCCTAAAAATGAATAAGTATTTTTTTTAGTTTCATTATCATCAATGGGGCTATACGGCGACCCTTCACTGCAGGGGCAAAGGAATGCTCAAGCAAGCCATTGAATATTAATTTTAGGATCCCAGCACATTACTAATAGCATAACATGCTTATCATATTTTCCATGCCACAAATTTGAACCTCATGTTAATATTATGTAAATTTAGAACACAGAGGAAAATCAACTTCGTCCACTATTCGTCTACCATTATTTTTGTACGAGTTAAATAATTTTACTTTTCAAAAAAAAACTTTATTTTCGATAGGATAAATTTTCTAATTTGTAGTAGGTATGAATGTTCTTACGCGTTTTCCTGGGTCTCCAATCTCTCCTCGGTCACCCCCATCTCCAGGTTCGCCGATAATGCCAAGGCGGCCATCGGGTCCATCATCACCGTAGTCTCCTTGAGGGCCAGGAATACCTGGAGGCCCTATCTCACCGAGGTCGCCTTTCAATCCCGCACAGTCACACACTGTTTGGTTGCATACTACCTGGTGATGAAAGTAAAACCACTTTTTGCATAAACTGTTTGGTACAGTAGATATGGTAAGAAATTACTGCGTTTTTCTATAAATATCATCGATGAGTATGTATCATGTGCAAATGAGACAAGCTGATACTGTTGACTTCATTATAAAAGGAACAAGATATAAAATAACATAATGCTCAGATTGGGAACATTAATTATTGTAAATAACAATGAACGTGCCTTATCGGCCAGGACCTCTGACACACATACGAGGTGGAGCAAGTGTAAGACCACTGTACTTCCTACTTTATAATAGAGCGTGGAAATCAATTATTCTCTTGTAAAGTACGAGTACGTTACATCATAAATGCACAGCGATACCTATACCTATATAAAATGAAAAATAGGTAATTTGTATTTTCGTCTGCTAACATGTGCTGGTAGATAATTGCATTGAAATTATTATTGCGCTACGCGAAGCGAGCACGAGCCGAGCCACCCACGAACGAACAGGATTCGTTTTTAGTTCGCGTAGCGAGGACGGACTTGCGAGCCTCGAACGAGCATTCGTCTTTCACTCGACTGCGCTCCGCCCGAATTTCACTTTTTTCACGAATACAGGGATTTGGATCGCGCTCGTTGCAGACACTTGATATTGCAAGCAACGAACGAATTCTGTTCGTTCGTGTTTCAGCACGTGTTCGCTTCGCGTAGCAAGGACGCACCATTAGGTTATCGTCATAGCCACAAGTGGTGAGACTGTGGTCAAACACAGGCCTATACATATTTAAAAAAAAACTTTTAGTATGCCCTTTATTTTTTGAAAATCCAAGTAGGTATACAGTTTTAGTTTTTACTAAAATAGGCCTCGAGAAGCCTACTTTAATATATTTTCGCCATTCCCTATAGATACTTTAAAATTAAACATCGATGCCTGCTTGAAAATCTATATATATAAAAATCAATGCCACTTTTCGTTGTAATTTTATAACTCAAGAACGGGCTCACCTACCCAAACCAAAGTTTTAGGCTTTGTTCGGACTATTTAGTAGATGGTTTATGTGAAGTTTGCACAAAATCGGTCGAGCGATTCTTCATATTTATCATATTTTTTATATTTCACTTTATACGTAGCGAAGCACGTACCGGGCCGCTAGTATAATATATAAATTACTAGCTGTCCCCGCGTTACCGGGATAAATAATAGCCTATATCCTTGTTCTTACCATAGGCTATCTCCATGCCAAATTTCATACGGGGCGTGAAAGTATAACAAACAAACTCACATTAATTTAGTTGGGGATTAGGATAAATGAGGAATAAAATAATAATAGTAAATAGTTAAATAAGTTTAAATGGGGTATCATATGAAAGAGCTTCATTTGTACATACTACATTCCAAAACAGGTTTTTATTTTCATTTATGTTGCGTAGTATTTTTGACCTGACTGATGAAACATTATTTTTTATACTATTTAATATATGATAATATCGAAGTGTAGCTGTATGTTATGTATAGGTTGCGACCATTGCTCAGTATAGTTGCTTTTTACTTAGTTGTTTTTTTACATTACCTCTCTAGGGAGGTAAAGTATAATTTACATCTCGCTTCTTAGATACTTTTAGGTCTACTTTCAGAGTAGGTAGGTACGTGTGATGAGAAGAGATTTCTGCTGGGCGGCAACGCACGATTGATGCTCCTGGTTTTGAAAGCGTCAATAGTCCACGCTGACCATCAGGATATCTTATGATTGTTTGCTACCTTAGTTTAAAAAAAAACTGATCATGAAGTAGGTAACTGCCAAATAGTGAAATTCACGCAACATAATTTTGTAATCAATTTTCACCGTTATTTACCCGAAATTATGAATTCAAACAATAATTCGTTTCGCACTTTAGTAAACTTAGTTTTCGAATGGCTAGAAACCTATCTTGATCAATTGCTTGACCAAGCTCGGAGCTGGTAATTAGCTATACCTACAACTCGGTGTTTCGCCCCGCCTGGCCCGGGCGGCGCCCGCGTCTTTGCTACAGAGCGGAACGCGGATGCGACCATGGGCGGGAGCGAGAACCCGCCCCGGGCTCTCGTAGAGCGCTTTTGTTAATCATTAGTCAAAGTCAAATACCTAAGCCCGTTTACACAGTTTAGGCTTTTGATGGTCAAATCAAATGATTTCCTCGCGGGGTACCTACGATGACGTTAAATAGAACCAATGTAACTTTACGTTCTCCTCACATACAAAATTACGCAAGACACATAATTAAAAGGCATTAATAATATCACATTCACACTTGAACTACAAATCACATCATTGTATATCGCTGTGATAAGGTCGATTCAAACTATTATCAAAATGTAACCTATGTAGGTATACTCTACACAGAAGATGAAGTCAAGCTCAAGTAGTAGTTATATTATTTCACAATAAAATTAGAGCTCTTACGTAATTATTTCATGTTTTTAGGGAAAAGCCTGGTTTATTGGTGTCGAGTCATTAGGTATAGGTACATATACCTAACTAATCTTTAAATTTAAATTACGAATATTCAATCGATAAAATAATTACAGTTCAATGGCAGTGACATCGAATATTGTTGCGAAGGGTTCGATTCCTACAACGAGAACCTACATCCGTAGTAAAAATAAAAAATAAAACACCTTACCTACTAGAAAACAACCATACACCTAGGGATTGCAATCCGGATACTTCGAAATCCGAAAATGACTGAAAAATCCGGATTTTAGGGGCCTATTATAAATCCGAATATTGAGAATGAAATCCGGTTTTTTCGAATTTTAATCATAATTGATAATAGTTAATGTTTAACTAAAAATTTTCATTAAATATCCAGTAGATTTAGGTCAGTATTACTCTGAAATCTATACCATCTAGCTAATAGCTAAGTCGGCCAGTAAGTGTTAGATGGAGGCGATGCGCGCGCGGTGGGAGTTTCCCAAAAACTCTTAACACAACGTAATATCAAGAATGATAGTTCTATATAGTCGGGTTACCGCTGAAAGCATTTTGTATATCGGCTGATCTCAGAAAATTGTTACTTTTGAAAGGTTCTGACACACCAGCCTTCTAAGCAAGCTTCCTTTATATGAAATCTCTAGTGGTCTGTGCGCTTGGATTTACAATTTCCTGAGCGAACGATCTATTCATGTAGTAATAGACAGGTGTTCGTCGGACCTTTCCGCAATCAATTCCACAGAGTTCGGTTCTCTCTGCAACCTTATTTATGCTGCATATTAACGATCTGGTGAAGCCCGGTATCTTTAGGTACGTAGACGATAGCACCGTTGTCATAGATCCAATTGTTGCGAGAGGCCATGGTAGAGCGTTTGAACGTAACTTTACAGGCAGTCTCCGATTGGGGCAATGCTATTCTGTTCACTTTTAATGCCACCAAGACGCAGGTGTGTCTTTTCACCAAACGGAGTCCTTTCCACCAGGCTCTCGCCCTCGACTCAATAAACCGCCGAGCCAGAAGACTCATCGAATATGAGACGAGCCTCGACCATCGAAGAAAAGTTGCTTGCCTTATCGGTTTTCTACAGGATATATTTCTGAGAGTGTGTGCAGGAATTGCCCAACCTTATTCCAACCACGATCCCTATTTTTACTCCGAAGCACAAGACACGGGGATTTTTTTTCTTTTGTATCCTCAATTATAATGCGGACAGCAAGTGTTTAAGGGTCAACAATCTTTACTTACGAAGTTTTAGTACCCTTAAGTACCTTAATAAACTAGTGTATTTTTTTTGGAATAAACAGATTTAAATTAAAACATTTTTTTTTTTTAGTGGAACTTGCTTCCGGCGACTGTATTCCCTGACTCTTAGAATCTAGGGACTTTCACGGCCTGGATGAATGGGTTCGATTTGGGTTAACGTGCTCCACCTCAGGCTTCGTCCTTTATGGACGGCTTCCTAAGGTGTAGCACGTTAATCCAAATGGATTTTATCCTTTATGGACGGCTCAGTGCCAAATACAAGCCAA
Organism: Achlya flavicornis; assembly: GCA_947623365.1. NCBI lineage: Eukaryota > Metazoa > Arthropoda > Insecta > Lepidoptera > Drepanidae > Achlya > Achlya flavicornis. The sequence continues at coordinate 9,969,777 of OX392468.1, read as the reverse complement.
TTTTTTTTTTATATTGCAGTTTAATTGAATTTTTATTCAAAAGCAAGCAATGGAAATACAATAAAATAGAACACCTCTCTTCAAACTACTAATAATTAAGCATAAACTACGCGTACAATTTAAAATTACAAAAGATTGCAAAAAAAATACAAAAATTCGAAAAATCCGGATAATCCGGATTTATATGTGATGATAAACTTTGAATCCGGATTTGAAAAAAATCCGGATTTTGCAATCCCTACATACACCCTTCGGCACGTAACTTGGCCACGATTTGAATTTAAATTTACAGTTTTTACCCGACTGACCCGGAAGGAGGGTTATGTTTTTCGAGTGTATGTATGTATGTAAGTTTTTATGTTGTATGTATGTTTGTATGGCTATGTTTTGGCACGCTCTGCGACCTAAACGGTTTGATGTATTTCAACTATTTTAAACATTTATGAGCTGATTTTATAAGGTTTTGCAGTCAAATATTACAAATATTACAAAAAATATATACACATCTACGTAGGTTATTGGTTTGTCCCCGACTGCAAAACCTTATAAAATTCAAGTTATATTCAAAGTAATTTTTTACTTTTCAGTTTTTTCGGTGGTTAAATTTTTTGTTAAAAAGTTTTTATTTAAATTTTACTGACGACTTTTAGTATTCAGTTACCGATATCGAACACTTTTTGATCTGCAACGAGTATTTGTAAAGTGGAAGTAACTGGACACAAATCTGCGCAGGGAATTGCAGGGAATGGCTGATTTCATACTGGTTCTATAGAAATCAAATATTCATTGGTAGCTTGTGTCCGACACAAGACACACGTTTGCGCAGCGCCTTAGATTTACAACCAACTGAAGCAACTAAGGTGCGTCGTGCTAAACAACGTTTACTATGAGACTAAGTCTAAAATTGCGAAAATTATGTAGCGTGACTGGTAATTAGTAAACGATAGATAGACACAATGATTGTACTCATTATAACAAACAACTATCCCAAAGAATTTTATTTTTTTAATTTACTTAGCACATGAGCCCATTATATTTACTTAGTACCTAATAAGAATAAGAATACACCATCAGCTTTTAAGTATTTATTTTAGTTATTTATCCCTATTTGTTTCTTTGGGAAAGTTGTTTGTTATCATGAGTACAATCACGTGTCTAAGTATCGTTTACTAATTACCAGTAACCCTATATACCTATGGTGAATTATATATATACAATTAATCGTGTAAGGTGATATGATTGATCTTTCATTCACAATTTCAAAGTTCGTCCCATATAGTACTAAATTGTCGTTCAGAATGACTTCAGGACGAAACAAACATAGGTTTTGAAAAAAAAAATTTTTAAAGTATGTACTTATCCTGTACTTTATTGTGTTATTCTTTATTATTTAATCGCTTCCACTGAAACTAATATTGGGTGTATTTTGATGAGAATAAAGTACCTAGTAAAGTATTATACCGAACACAATTAGTCGATTGAAATGGTTTTTGCAGAACGTTTCATGGTAGTGGCGTGATGTCACCCGCGATTGCATCATCTTGTTCTAATATATAGGTTATTTTTTATTTATAATTAGAGCTGTATTTACTAATGAACATGTATATTTTAATCTTTTTTAGGGTTCCGAACCAAAAAGGTAAAGAACTCAAGAACGTGCGACTCTGTCCGTCTACTGTCACAGCGGTATATTTCAGCAACCACTAATGCTATTGATTTGTAATTTGGAATAGTTTTGCATTAGTGGTAATTTCAAAAACATATTTCAAACGTAAAATAATAATTATTTTCTATGTAAAGGGGGGTATTTATCATACGAAAGCCTTGATAGAAATGATAGAAAACTGAAGCACTTTAATATGTTACCCCATTTAAACTTGTTGCCTAACTTTGCAATTTCGGTCCTCCATTACGGACCTTACCGTAGCCTATGGACGGACGCTTGCAACACCAGTGGTATCACTCGCGCGTCGCGTCCCTGCAAAAATCTCTCACGTCATTTTTGAAGAACCCCATGCTGTACTCCCTTTGGAAAACCACGGCACCTTTGTGCACTGATTCCAAAAAAAAAAAACATGACCTCTACCGCAGCCTATGAAAAAGGTAGTCACCTACTACCCAATACAGTAAAGTAGCTTTGTTTCTTGGTAGGTACCTAGTTATTATGGTAGCACGAATTGTGTATCTTACCAGAATTGGAATACCACTATATGAATTCACCCAATATAATGTGTACCCGTATCTTTAAAGTTAGGTAGAGTACTCTAGGTACCTATCTTATATTATTTACCTGTTAGGAATTTCAGAAACTAAAGCAAAACGTGCTGCTGTCTAATTAGGTATTCCTACTCGATGTTTTGTAAGTTAAATTCTATTGAAACATGAAACTGGCCTTTTAAAATACTTACTGGAGCTACTTGGAATTAGAAGAAGCTTGGTAGGCATGTAGATATATAGCAACATCTCAGTTGATTAAGACTCCATTTGAAACGGTATCAATTTGCAGCTGACAGTTCAGCTAAATTTGCATAGCGACGCAACACAATAAAATATAAGTGATATAACACTTGTTCAGTATACGACTTTTGAATTAACAATTTATTAGATAATGGTGTCAGCGATTGCGATGGCTCGTTAATGTTTTGTGATTGAATCGAATGATCTATTTGCTCCATTCCAGTAAATGCATGATTAACGTTCTAGACATAAAGGAATTTGTGGATCATAATAAGTAAGTAGTTACATATATTAAAAAAATACCGCGAAATAAGATTCTTACTGCGCTCTAAGAAGATTTATGATGATAGCGATGATAGCTCAGTGGCAGTGAGGTCTGATGTCGTGTCTAGGGTTGAGGGACCAATTTCACATTTAGCTTCCGGTGAATGAAAACTCCGTAGAAGAAAACAATAGCACGGTAGTGGAAATAACAATAGGTACCGCCATGCTATTGTTTTCTATAACTTGACCATCCATCTGCCTATCTACCACACCCTAAAGTTGAAAATCAGTCGCCAAGCACCGACCTATCTAGTAGTTCTATTACCTATTCGTTTTGTAATCACCACTTTCAGCCACTGCACCCACCATAGGATGGAGAGTGGTCAGAAACAAGCATTTTATCCAAGACCAGTATAGACCTACCTAATGAAAATGACGTTATTATTAGTGCATAAATAATGTTACTATTTCAATCGTTAAAGTGCCAAGGGCCAAGTGCGAGTCAGACTCGCACACGGAGAGTTCCGTACAATATTAACTAACTCAACTTTGCTATGAAACAAAAACGTTTCTTGTATTGGGCGCCCCCATTTAATTTTTAATTTTATGTCATTTTTATTATTTTTTGGTATAGCGGCATTAGAAATACATATTCTCTGAATTTTTCAGTTGTCTAGCTATTACCGTTCATGAGATACAGCCCACTGGCAGACAGACGGACGGACGGACGGACGGACTGCGGAGTCTTAGTAATAGGGTCCCGTTTGGCACCCTTCGGGTACGGAACCCTAAAAAGATGTTTAATGTCAGTTAAATAACTATCGACAGCATATAGACAGTATTTTTTAAATTACTATGGTAGGCAAGGAACACTGAAGCAAGAACTGAATCGCTTTTTAAAATTTAATGTTAATTATGATGACATTTTATGTCAGTAGGCGATTACAAATCGAGTGAGTCATTTATAGTTGCAATTCAAGGAACACGCTGGATAAACAATCATTGCTGTGTCCAAGGCGATAACGGCCATTCGCACATCCCGCGGCTGGCTCCCTGCGCCCGCGCCCGCACCCGCGCCACCGCGCCGCTTCCACCACGTGTACACTGTTGTACGTGTGTCCACTGCTGTGCGTGCGTGCACTGCCACTGTGTACGCAGTACCGTGGCAGTGCCCACACACATTGTGTATCACCATATCACCCACCACATACCTATCATCAATTCTCTACCTAAACATATACTTACTAGCAGACCCCCGCGGTTTCACCCGCGTACGGTTTGATTTTTCTCCTTCGAAAACCAATGCACGCCACTGATTATTAGACACAACCAACAAAACAAAAACAATTATTTTTACAATTAAAAATAAAAACCTATATTATACCTTCACAAAAAAATCAAACTCAAAGAATCTTATTTAATTATTATAATAACAATTGACAAAGAAATTAAATTAACTACACTCAAAATATTCTAATGAAATAGAGATTTTTTTCATGGGCGTCTCACGGGTGTGTATTTTGCCAATTTCTAGTTATATTATATAAGTTCTAGTCACAATAAATCACTTTCACATAGTCCTCATGCAGTCAGTCACCGTTCATAAAAGTCATGTTATACTACAGTGGTGGTCATGTACCTACTAAAACTCTTCACGGACTTTTGAAAAGACACGATACACATAATTAATTTCATTTCACTTCACTGGTGCACATGGATTGATCTTTATTGGATAAAATACCACCGAATAAAACTCAAAATACACGAATTTATGAAAATAAAAATGAAACCGCAACGTCACTCTGCAAGTTCCCGCCAAAAATCCAAACAAACTTCGAATTCTAATCCGATTTAAATATTCTTTTATATTTGACATTCCAATTTTAAAGAGCATTTCAGTTTCCAGAACAAAAGGCAGATAGAGCGCGCGAAACACGGGAGTGAGGCCAAAAAAGCAATTAGGTACAAATTGAAAAACTTTGTTTTTGCTATTTTTAAAATCAGCTGTGTGCTAATTTATTTAAAAGAAAGTGTTTTCGTTAAATAAAGTTTTTAAAAATATATATATTAATTTTTTTTATAAAATAAAATTTTAAACAAAGCAAATACAAATTCAAAAAAGAATATCAGGTACGTGTTTTTCAATTTGTACCTAATTGCTTTTTTGGCCTCACTCCCGTGTTCCGTTCGCTCCACCTGCCTTATTCTGTAATCTGTGAAAATCGGATTGAGATTTCAAACATGTGTCAAAATAAAAAATAAGGAGTATTGATATCAACTTCGATGCAAATCACCCCTAAAATAACTTTCTACCCCTTTTTGACAACGTAAGGCGATGATTTTCAATAAAATACGAAACATGTCTTCCATCAATTCTGTTAAAAGAATGTTTATGCAAAATTTGAAGTAGATCGGACCAAGGAATCACGTTGTCCCATACAAACTTTGCCCCCGTTTTTCACCCCCTTAGGGGTAGAATTTCGGAAATTCCTTTTTATCGGATGCCTACGTCATACAAAGAACACACCCTCCAAGTTTCAGGTCTCTACGATCAGCGGTTTAGGCTGTGCGTTGATTCTCAGTCATTCAGGACAAAGCATTTTATATGTATAGATTAATTACATGGTTAAACACGAGTAGTGTACCCAAATGTTTATTTATTTAATGGTTGCTACATTAATTATTCAGATATATAAGTTTAGATACTAAAAGCTCGAAAATAAAATAAAATTAAAAATTTAAAGCCCCCAAGAAAGTCAATGTCTGTCACCAAATACCAAATTTTTTTAGGCAAACAACACGCGACTAGTTCCAGGAACAAAACAGATCTTCAATAGTTGCTCTAGTTCTTCTAGTTTTTCAATGAAGTTTGTAAGAAAGAGATGTGATGTGATTAAAATTAGTTTATTGCGATTTACCTACAACAGAATCGGCACCATTGTCGCTATTTTGACACAAATATTTTTTTTTACTAAAAATCGAATTGTTCAGTTATGTCTTATTAAGTAAATGAGCGCTACCGTAAAGTTAGACTAACAACCATAGAAACTAGCCATCACTGGGGAGCCTATCCTCACACATAGGAACAAAAAAGGTTTCGCACCGTGCCGTTTCAAAGGAACTTCCTACCCGGCCCACAGTTAGGATTACCAGATCCAAAATTAAGATTTCCTGAAATCCGCAAAAACCTGAATATTTTACACGAGCGTTCGCGTCTCGCTTATGCGAGAGATGCGGTTTCGAGTAGGATTGCATCCCGATCCCGCGATATCTCGAGGCATTTTACGAGATCAATCCCGAACCGAAAAATCGGAGCGATCAAGCTTTTGGTGTAAGATTACTGTATCTTATTAACTTAATTATTATTATTTATCTTTCTGATTCAAACATTCCTGACAAAGGTTTTGATTTTTCCTGTTTCCCTGACAGAGGGCCTAAGTTCCTGACATGTCAAGAAAAATTCTCTCGTCTAGTAACCCTACCCACAGTGATTTTCCCAAGGGAGCAGCATGGGGTTCTTCATAAAAGGTGTGTAGAGGTTTTCAGGGTCGGCAAGCGCGAGTGATACTCTATGAGTTACGTACGGTAACCGTTTTATACCTAATGTAAAGGACATAATTAAACGTGTTTTTGTATAGTTTGTGTCAAAATGGTGGCTTATCTACAGAGCGTACCGAAGGAATAGACATAACTCACACACACTCCTTAAGGGTCTATCGGGTATTAAAAAAATCGTGACAGATCTAGGAAGCGCCACATGAAATTAATCATCTGTAGGCAAGAGTGATTATGTCCCCGAAAAATCGCGACAATGCTCACCAACGGAACACCACGTTGGGCCTGAAAATATCTTCGTTGAAATGTGGAGACTATTGCCGAAGTCGTCGGCGATCGATGTCAATGACTTCTCCACATAGTAAATACAACTACGAAGGTATTCCTCGCAATACACTACACACAGTAGTGTTGTACTTTCTACATTTGCAAGAAAACGATCGCTCTAATGATTGACGAACACGTCATATAAACGTCTATTATTAAAAAATGTTATTATAACTATGTCAAAAAGTAAAAAAAAATGGAACGGTACGTTGAGATTTACGAGCGTTTGCCGGAATCTGGTGACCCCGTCGGCCGACGTCTTGTCGTAAACGCGTTCCCGATACAAGACTCAACGGCTGCGCGGGCGCAGAGAGCGGTCACAGTGTGGAAGCTAGTGAGCCAACCCACCTCCTCAATAGAATAAAAATAAGATTATAATGTAGGTATTGTTTATTTACAATACATATACGGGGTAGATATGACGAAACGTGGTTTCATTTATTGTAGTACTAGCTGTCCCCCGCGGTTTCACCCGCGTTACCGGGTTAAAAAGTAGCTATGTCCTTCTCCATACCATAGGCTAAGTATCTACATGCCAAATTTCATGATGATCCGTTGAGTAGTTGAGGCGTGAAAGCGTAACAAACAAACAATCTCACTTTCGCATTTAGGTATATTATTAGTTAGGATTGTCGTATCCACCCCATATGTATGATAACGAATCCGTTACGTATCGAATCCCCTACAAACAGTTTTTCCTCTCTTTTTCGTGTAATTTCTGTTAATGTGCTATGACGTGCGAATATTTTTTTTATCGTAAACAATCAGGAACTGAATAATAGTGTGAAATAACAGATAGTTTTATTAGTTGTTTTTCCACGGAGCTGCGGAGGACAGTGAACGTTGCGCTGTGTGCAAATACAGCTTGCTAAAAAAGAGATTGACACAGTGACAGGGTCTCCCACGAATGATTAAATGTAAAACAATAAACGCTGCCGCCCATCCTCCGCTCAAGCAGCGTTTATTGTTTTACAACCAAGCTCTTTTTTGCCAAGCTGTAGGTAAAAGTAGTATCTGATTGTTTTTCTTATGTTAAGTTACTTATTAAAATATCTCGGTTAGTTAATTAAATAGATATCTTTTCTGAAGATCTTATGAGCGAGGTACCTAGTGTCAGTCAGCGACCCGTACTAAATATAGTCAAGGAATATAGCCGCACGTTCAACTGGCTTTTGTTACCGCACTGAAACTATTGACCTATTTCACTTTACTGGAAGTAAGCAATAACTTTCAGTGCACTGCTCGCGGCAATAAACCGACTAGTGAGTGAGTAACCAAACCGCCAACGCAATGCGTTGCGGTAAATACGTTGCGCCTATAAGACTTTAGATGACCACATTGCTACAGCTTCCAAGTTACAAAATGTAAATAATATCTGATCTTACAAAATGTCGTTTTCAGCAATATTTCGAAAGTCGGAACAAATTAAGTTCTGTACGTAGCTGTACTTTATATACTTGACATACCTATAAGCAAGATAAGTGAAGACGACAGTATATCCTTATTAAAAACTGAAATATTACAAGGTAATTGAACATTACCCAAGTAAAGAAGTAGACCAAAGGTGAATCACTCGCTATTTATGAACATTGCGTTGTGTGAAAACGATATCAACAAACGTTATAAAAGTTGAGTAAAGGAATACTTCCTTTTGAGTTCAATGTTCTCAGTCGGTCTACGTCATGGTGATAAAAGAGCGACTAGTGAATGAGTTCGTGCATTGACAGGACAACTCTGTAACCACCCCGGAATAAAACGCTGACTTCATCATAGCAAAATGTACCAATTTAATGATGATAAGAGTACATTGTTAATTGTTAGTTGCTTGCGGAAGTTATTACCTGCTCACTGATTTAAATAACTTTTGTTTTGGTATTACCTCTGAAATCGCTAGAAATACTACAAAATATTTTTTTATATAAGTAGTTTATAATTAAACTATTAAAAATATTATGTATTAGGTGTAAAAAAAAACAAAATTATGTAGGTATAAAAATCAGACAAGTAGGTACCATTGGCTAAGACTGCAATGAGTCTGTCTTTAAAATTAATTTAAGTTAATTTTCCAGCTCCATATATACTAACTAGTACCCTTCGTTAACAGATAAACAGATAAACATATTTATTAGTAATATTTAAGATTACAAGTCATATTTTTTACATTTCGTTACATCATTTCAAATTTAAATAATAATAATAATCAGTCGAAATAGTGATAATTCCAAGAACAATATAAAAAATTAATCCATAAGTACATAAAGACAGAAAATACATTTATGCCACTATGTAAAAAAATCTTCTACGCTATAAAACGCTTTTTCAGCGAGCCAACGTTCCAGGGAAGATTTGAATGATAATAACGTATTTGTACGGAGAACCGAGTCAGGTAAGCGGTTGTATACCGCTGGACCACGGAGGACAGAAATTCTGTCCTCCGTGCGCTGGACCCATGATGTGGGCCAGTCTGTCAGATTTAGCCAGGCTGTACCAGATAGCAGCGATTTTCTGAACTTTTTAAAATTAGCTATATTTTCCCTAACATATACAGCAACCTGGTATATTAGAAAACAAGGCAGCGTAATAATGCAAAGGGAAATGAAGTAGGGTCTGGCTGAAGTTGCCTGCGACACCTGTGCTATTGCTCGAACAGCGCGCTTTTGCATGCGGAAAACGTGTTCCCTGTCTGCAGCACGTCCCCAAAGCTCCACCCCATACTGAAGCAGCGAGTTACTGGATTATGAAGTTACTGGATGCTAACGTTAATTATGAATCTGATTGCAAAATGTCAAATGTGAGCCGTGCGTGCATATGTGTCAATCAGTCAGTTTCTTAATTTAAATACATTGCAATGCGCTTGATTCGGCAGTCACTAGTGATAAGGGTAGCTATAGATTGTGGTTCCTATTTTCGGGGCCTGATTACAATTATGTTCCAATGAAATATCAGTGGTTTAGACAGATTTGACAGTTTCCAAGTCTACTAATTCAATAGCGTCGAAAAGAATTTAGAAGACAACATATGTTGGCTCTATGGTTGTGGAGTGGATCCTGTCAGAATGTCATTTTTGATTTAATAGCAAACTTAGCCCCCTGCTCTGTACTGATGTAATTAAAATAATATACCTACGACATTTATAGTTTGAGTGCTGTTATAGATTTTTGGATTGGTAATTAAGACACGGTTGTGTTCTTTTGTAGCGCCTGAATACAAAATTAAAGAGCTGTCTGAAAGGTGATGTCCTAGCCAATCCTGAATCCCCAGATTTTTTTACATTGCGAAATTTTTCAGCTTTAATCAGCAGAAAAGTATATTTTGAAATTATTATAGTTACTTTGGAAAGTATTGAAATTAAGTATTTCAGAATTTCCGAGCGGTTAATATTTAGATATAAGTCAGCTTAAACTAAAGAGGCATAATATGTTCAATAGAGTCAAATTTATTTATTTAGGTTCTCACACTGGTATCTGCTTAAACAGAGACTCATTCTTTTTAATATTATCAGTATATGTGATACGGAATCGTGGGAGTTAATAATATAATTATTTCGGCAATAATTGCAAAAATTGTGTTATATACCTAACGACAAGTTGATAGTAGTTTCCTGTTAAGTTGATAAGGGAAGCTACTCTTTGTGACGCGACCTCGTTTCGAGAGCTTTGTCAACCAGAGCTGATTTTGACCTAATTTATAAACTTCTGTTATTCCACTCTGTGCTAAATTCTACTGCTATGAAATCACATTACCGCGATTCACAGAATTAACCGGATACGGAAATATTATGATGTAAGTATGTTAAACTGATATGATTCAAAACGGACACCGGATGCCTGCACCAACTTTACCTTTTAGAACTTCTTTGTTCGGAAAATACTATGCATTATACAACGTTATTTTTAGTATACCACCGATACACCCCAACAAGATTTATGGTGAAAATTCAGTTCAAACAGTTTCATTAAAAATAGGTACCTTATAATTATGAAGATATACATAGTTGTTTAAAAATACTTTACATGCGTCTGCCCAAATAAGGATTGTAATATTTTCTTTCAGGGTTCATGTATGTATGTGAGTTTCTTTATTCTACCACAACTTATGAACAGATTTGGATGTATTGGGTATCGTTAGAATCCTTACATCATCCCGAGTGACACTGGCTATAATTTTATTACTTTTAAATTCGTTTCTTGTCAGGGATGTTGTGTTTTTTATTTTATTAATTATTTTGACTGGTTTTCTTTCATACGGAAGGAGATTTTATACCATCCTCCTCCGTCCATCCTCGAGTAAGAACGTAACTATACACGTAAACACAGTAGTAACTTATGTGCGTTTAAAATTGAGTCTCTATTAATATTATATATATTTTCGGAACCCTATAATTTGTCCTACTGTAAGTTGTTAGATACTTATTCATTGAATTGTTCTTAATTATAAAATAATAATTAAATTGAAGTAGGTAGGTAAGTGTTTTCAGTTTTGGTTGAACTTGGATACCTACCATTATGTGGGTCGGTTCATTAAAATAGTATTTGATATTTATAATGATAAGTCATTCATCAGCGTATTTATTTATCGGGGGTTATAACCTTTAAAAAATCAGAATTAGTTCAATTACTACAATGATAAGATACTAAAACGATGTTATTTTGGTCTGAAAAAGGTTAAGAGCACTCAGCTCACCATACTTTTCATACAAAAGCTCTGTACTTATGATGGCGTTTTTAAACACTTTTCGTTAGATGTTTTAAACAAATTGGTATCTTGTGAACTATATCTAGCAGTATAACTAGGCGAAAATAAAAAAAAGTGTGAAACAAATTCAGTAAAAGCCTCCGAAAAACAGCGGTTTTGCACAAATTTTACCTGAACTTTGGCCATATCTAATGTACCTACCTATAAATTGTAAAAGTAAAGAAAACAGCTCTAAACAATGCTTGCAAATGTATTGGAGATTCTAAATAACTAACTTTTTTTTTCACAAACTTGTAAGATGACATCACAGGAAGTATGGGCCTGGAACAAGTTTTATGATATGCGAAATGAGGGCGATGGCTGCCACACGCGTCATACTTGTGAACAGGTGCTGCTTGTGGGGGCTGGTCTGCTTAAGTTTGCTATTTATTTACTTATTAAATATTTTTTCAGTCTACTTTGTAATTTTGCCGCCGCGCCGGGGCACGCAATTGTTTTCAGTGCGATTAGAATGTAAATATTATGTAATTAATCTAAGCCTGTTTTGAAAAGAGTAATTGCTGAGTTTATTGCCGGCTCTTCTCAGCAAATGCAACCTTCCGAACCGGTATTAGAGTCAGACTTTTCATAAGTGCCTGCGAAGGTCTATTTGAATAAATGATTTTGAATTTTGATTTTTTTTTTTGAAATCATGAATGACGACCTAGCGAAGCGGCCGCGAGTGATCAGCGGAATTTACCAACTGATAACCGATGGCTCTGATGGTGTCTCTCTTTTTTCGCAGTCAAACATTACGTTGGATGAAAGTACAAGCTTTTAGGCTACGCTTGCGTTGAAGTTGCGTTGGCCATGAAGGGCCCCCTTAAGCTGACTTCAAATAATTGTCTTTTAGTACAATAATGTAATCCAACCTGTGTAATATTATAAACCCAATAAAAATCAAACAGTATTTTTAAATTCTTACTTATTACAAGACATTTTAGGTCACGAGGCTATGGAATGATAACGGACTGTTGTTGCCACTTGATATTCCTGTACCAAATAAAAACTTAACGATAAAAGAGCAAAGGTTAGCGTAACATCAGATTATTGAAGAAGCAATCATTTAAAAACTTATTAAGCAATGATATAAAAAAAAAACAAGTAGTTTAATGATTAATATAATTATGAGTTTAAGAAAAGATTTGTGAAGATCAATTTCAAAAAAAGTAGACAGTATTTTAGCACTAAGAATTTCTCTATAATCACGAAAATTGTGCAGCTTATGTGATATTCTTAATAAATAGTAGGATTGCTGTCAAGAGGAACTAAGGCAACTGCATCACCGGTAACGAAGAATATGAATTTGCTAGCAACTTTGACGGAGGGAGCAACTCCGAAAAAAAAAACGTTTCTTCTTATATTTTGCCCGAACAAGGTTGTTCTTTGGTATGAAAAGTTTCATTTAGGTATTTATAAAGTCTCAAAGTAGGGGAGAGTAACCTATATTGAACCGGCGGCGCTTAAATTGTACCACGTCTGTATGTCTACAAATTGAGACCTTTTGTTGACAATGAAAACAAGAATAAGATGCGGCCACAGCACCACTAGTAATCTGGCATTTTGTATAGACGTTCAACAGATATTATGACTAATATTGAAAAAAAAAAAAATGGGCTGTATTGACGTTCATTTTGCTTGTGTTGTCTAAGGCGGTTGTACATCGTATCGGCAAGTCATAATTTTAAAAGTTATTCTATACGAGATCAATGTGTTATACTGTTTTAATTAATGAACACAAATCTGAAGAAGTTATGTTTTATTTTTTGTGATAAATTGTAAACATTATTATTACTGTTACATTGTCCGTACATCGGACGACGTCCGAGTTCCTAAGTTGTACCGGTCCAATTTATGCTACCGCTTTAGTAATTTCCAGTAGTTCAATGATTCCGATGTAGTAATCGAACTAAATGATGATGATGATGATGAAGATGATAAAAAATTGTGTGCTTCGTGCGGTAAGCACCAATCCTCTCAAGCTATAAAAATGAAACATGTTTCACATTACAGCTAGAATCAGTAGCTAGAACTATAAATCTGTTAAATATTGTAGCAAGTCGCAATTAATAAAAAAAACATTATTTAAGGTTGTCTTTCGGTCCAATAAATTAATCTAAATCTTAAACTGGACCACCAAGACCACATGTGCATGCATTAATTAATACTATTATTATCATTTTATGTAAAATTATCCGTCTTGTTATTTTTTTATATTTTTGAGTTATATATATCTTTACAATTTGTTGGTTAGAAATTTTGAAGTTTTTGTGTTCATGTTAGTCTAAAACAATTTATTAAACACTTATGATAATAAATAACAACTAAAACTAAACTAATTAATAGATAAATAACAAAATAAAAATAAAAATATATACAAATTTTACAATTCAATTTTTTTTCATGTTAGTTATGTAAGATTTCCAAAGACTTTCTAAAGTAATATTGTTCCTTTTTGAATGCTGATTGTGATTACATTAATTGTTGTTATTGTTTTTATTTTTGTTCTTTATAAGCTTCCGTTTATGTTGTTTTTATTTTATTTTGTGTTTTGTTTCAATGTTTGTGATGTGTGTGTGCCAAATAAAGCTTTGTCTATTGTCTATTGTCTACATTTAAATAATATATATAAATAACTAGCAAATCGCCCCGGCTTCGTACGGGTGCAATGTCGTACGGTGTCGAGCGATTTACGCGCCCGCGCCCCTCTCGGCCCGCCCGTTCACGGTATCGCGGTTTCTTGCTATTTTTGAATCTGTGATATCTTTTAAAATGTAAATGATAATGATTTTCTGTAAAGAGCAAACGATTATCTACATTAAATGCCCGTTGTAACTAACTTATTTAATTAGATAAGGATTAATATTATATGGGTCAAAATAACTTCGAAAGTATAACCGGTTCGAAATGGTTACTGTGGGTTATCCATAGGGACCATCGCGAACTTTTTTGTAGATATTTTTAAGATACTCAATTCCGTAGATTTTCGTCGTTAATCCGTTTGATATATCTCGTAAAGTTTAGTCAGCGTTAGTAAAGAAAGCGCAGAAAATTCTATGTGTTTACGAAACATTGATTTTTCTAATTGAAATGTTTTTTTTTTAGACAACTAAAGTGGTAAGCAGTTACCGTAGCCTATGGACGCTTGCAACACCAGGGGTTTTATTCGCGCGACCGATTGCCGACCCTGATTTAATTGAATTGTTCTGTATATATAACATAAATGTATTATATATATATAAACCTTCCTGGGAAAATAATCTAACTCATAGTGAACATCGTATCAAAATCCGTTACGTGGTTTAGAAGGTGTTAGTTGACAAACAGACAGACGCGGAAAACGACTTCAATTTATACTATGCATTGATAATGATCCTAAATTGTGAATTTTTTTAATCAGTTTAATGTTTTTCAGATATGATCCAATTTAGGGTCTTGGTGGTCCAATTTAAGATTTAGATTAATTTAATGGACCGAAAGACAACCTTAAATAATGTTTTTTTATTAATTGTGACTGCTACAATATTAACAGATTTATAGTTCTAGCTCCTGATTCAAGCTGTAATGTGAATCATGTTTCATTTTTATAGCTTGAGCAGATTGAGTGTACCTCTAACATAATAGTGGTCCAATATAGGTTACTCTCCTCTAATTGTTATTCATAGTATTTATATACTCTGAGTTCATACTGATGAACAACAAATAACCTTTTATAAAACCAACCTGAAAATTAACTGTTGAAGATCTCTGACTGAAAATCATCTGCAATCATTTTTAA
The DNA here is from genome assembly GCA_947623365.1 of Achlya flavicornis. Taxonomy (NCBI): domain Eukaryota; kingdom Metazoa; phylum Arthropoda; class Insecta; order Lepidoptera; family Drepanidae; genus Achlya; species Achlya flavicornis. Next base: position 9,954,662 of record OX392468.1, on the reverse strand, counting down.
ATTCTCTTGGTCCATTTGTTGAGGCTATGCGTCGTCTGTCAGTCAGTCACGGTACTGTTTTATAGGCAAAGAAGACTATACTATCTACGTAACTCTCCTATAAACGATATCTGTGCTATTAGCTCGTGTTCGTATACTTTTGAGCGTATCTCTACCACCACTTTTTCAAAAAAATGGCGTATTCGTGCTAGTGCTAAATATACAAAACACATAACTTTCACGCTCAAGAAATGAAACTGCTCTGATGTATATCTTAGAAATAACACCCTGCCACATACAAACTGGATCAAATATCTTAGATTCTATCTATAGAAGATTAACGTGGAAAGAGCACATAAAACGGAAGCGGGGTGGAATAAACAATAAGTTTAAAAACCTACACTGGCTCATGGGAAGAATTCTGTTCTTCCATTGATCGACAACAAATTTAAATTTATAACTCAGTCCTCAAAGCTTTATGTACAGTCGAGGACATAAATATGTATACACTTAGTAAAATTCAACAACGGTTTGCTCTTAAACTACTAATTGAAATTATGAGATATTATAAAGGCAGAATCTTCTAACATATACTATTATAATTTGTGTAATAGTTTAACACTTAAATGTTAAACATGCGAGAAAATTGCTTTTGAATTTCAAAAAGTGTATACATATTTATGTCCTCGACTGTACATATGGTCTCCAACTTTGGGGTACAGCCAGCAAAAACAATATACTCTGTCTGAAGCGTGCACATAATGTTATTCCTCGTGCTATAATGAATGTTGCCTTTTCACCAAAAAAAAATTGAGATTCACCAGTATCCCAATATGCCAACTATCTCGGAAGAGATAGAGAAGAGCAAATAACGCTCATTTGTACGTTTGTTTATTCACCCTAATATATATTCATCAAAGATCTGCTCAACGCTGTCAAAGATGTATCTCAACTGAAAAGAGGATCAATCCTGGAGTAAAAGGAAGCTGGGGCAGTAGTCCCCTCCCATAATGCCAACCATAACTCTACATCTCCGATTATACTACGGCGACAGATTGCGGAAAGTTAAAAATAAACAACCGTAATTCGGGGTCAGTCGGGTAGATACAAACTTTACCACCCCGCGATTGGACGTGCTAGGACCATATTATGGTCTAATGACCGGGCCAATAGGTGTAACTGAAAATCTTTTTCATCATCGACCATATTCCAATTACGAAGGTGTTTTGAAAGTTTTCTTATAATATTCAAGATTAGAGAAGTAATGTAGAGACGAGTCAATAGAGTAGGTACAGGATAGAATTTACCTGGGGTAGCGTTGAGTAGGACTTTCCATATAGAGGGTTTTCTTTTACACTTGTTCGTTTAGGACATGTCAAGATTAAAATTCATTTTTTTTAGAGTTGATATATCCTCCTAAAATAAAATTAAATATAGTAAAATGTGTGATGAGTTTTAATGAAAAATAAAGTGCCAAGTGCTTGTCTATGCCCTGTCCTTCAGTTACATATATGTATACTTACGGAGTGCCACCACACATTTTTATTACATAACACGGGGAAAAAACATCTCGAGTCGACACTTATACCTGCTCCTAGTTCCCCTCAGGATTCTACTATAGAATCTCTGGCTACACTTGGGATTCTACTTCAGAATACTTCACCGGCTTTGGGGATTTTGAACACAATCTACACAAGAGAAGTAGAGCGTAGCGTTTATTCGCTCAAAGAGCAGCTCGACTGGGGGAGTACCTCCACGTTACAGAATACCGCATCCAAATAACTTTATGTTATGTAGAGTTGAGTTCCTGAGCGTGAGTAAGGTCGCCAGAGCTCATAGGGGAAGAGGGAAAGGTCGGAAACGCGTGAGCGATGCTTCGTGTGTTGCAAGCATCCATAGGCTTCGGTAACCGCTTACCATCAGGCGGGCCGTAGTTTTTTTCCGACTTAGTCGTATAAAATAAAAATAAAAACTCACTGTCAACTTGGGGCGCTAGCTTGTCAGGTGGGTACTGTACTACTTACTACGATAGTGCTATGGTTTACTCACAATATTTCCTCCAGCGAAAGTTCAAGCTCATAGTAGGATTCAAATCCATAATAACCTTCGCACGGTATTCTACTCTACTATCAATGAACAATCATCGACTTATTATGTAGCTAGTATATATTGTGAAATAACAGGTACAACCGAATTCATACAATGTGCTAGTGTCCAGTGGCAGAGTGTTGTTCAGGTACAATAAATATAGGTATAGTTAACATGGACATAAGTTAAGCAGTAGTGTTCTGTGTATAAGTGTATCCTGGATTTAACCTCAAGGACCTCTATTATCGGAGATCTGATTATTAGGATCGGACAAAATCAGATAATATGTAGGGCAATCATCCTTAACTTATTTATTTAATTTACAGCGTTTATCGGTTTTATGATTATCGGATTTTCTTAATACTAGAAGCTGTTTGGACCCCTTAAGAACTACCCAGGTATGAGCTGGCCAATTTGTCATATGATGCCATAATGAATGCTACAATTCTAATTGCTAAAATACTAAATGACTTTTTTAGAGAAACATACTTAATTATTTGTACATAGATAGGCAGGCACTTTATAAAATATATATTACGTAGCCGTTGTTAATTTTGATATTATAATTTAATCAGAATCTATCATAATTGTTTGGAGTTTATAATTAAGACAATGATGACATCAATGTTTTAAATGTGATAGCCTTTGTATGTATGTTGGTCTCTTATCATTTAAGTTTTTACTAAACGAACCGCAATTTTTTGTTGAAGTACTACTAATCGGCATGTGAGGGTCAAGCGGTTATTCTATATATGAGCGAGTTGATGCTTATCGTATAATAACGTGATAATTTTGGATGAGCTGTGTGCTTAGAATGTCAACTTTATTATATATAATAATATTCTATGACATTACAGGCTATGTACCTATATCTGTGCAATTTAACTTTTGGACAAAATTGTGAAAGTGTCTCTATTTTTAACCGACTTCAAAAAAAGGAGGAGGTTCTCAATTCGGTTGTATTTTTTTTATGTTTGTTACCTCATCGCTCCGTCATTTATTAACCGATTTGGAAAATTCTTTTTTTGTCTGGAAGGGTACACTTCCCGATTAGAAAGCCGGACGTGACATTGCGATTGTATTTTTAACGACTTCAAAAAAAGGAGGAGGTTCACAATTATGTTTTTTTTTTTTATGTTTATACCTGATAACTCCGTCATTTATTAACCGATTTGGAAAATTCTTTTTTAGACTGGACGGGTACACTTCCCGTTTGGTCCCATTGTCATCAGATCTGGATTTGATTACTTCTTAGTGTACTTTGAAGTCGGTTTAAGTATTTGTAAAACAGTCCAATTGTAAAGTGGAACCTGGAAGTGTACCCTTCCAGTCAATTTTCCAAATCGGTTAATAAATCACGGAGTTATCAGGTATAAACATAGAAAAAAAAAAAAAACTTAATTGTGAACCTCCTCCTTTTTTTGAAGTCGCTTAAAATTACAATAGCAATGTCACGTCCGGCTTTCTAATTTTAGCACCCGGCCTAAACGCAACGAATCCACAAATTTTACAAGCTTTTATTTAGTTTCACCCATAGAGTTAGAATATGTTTCAACTGTACCGGTGTCTGTCTGTAATCGAATCTTCCAAGTCTTTGACCCATTTCCCAGTTTCCGATTGAGCTGACATTTTGCAATGTAAATCGGCTAACAATGCAATATTATTAGGACATGGAGTTGATCTGATGAAGGAGCCGGAATGTGGCTACTGGCTATGCAACCCCATCGAGTTTAGGCTGGTTTGATTCGTCTGGACAAGGACTCTGGTTCTAGGGTCTGATGAGTAAATTGGTCGATTATTAAATAGAAAAGCTGGTTTTTATTGTAAGGCACTTCTGGTCTTCAAAGCTTATTACTTATTCAAGAAGTGTAATTAAATAAGAAAGTTCCTTTTGAGCTCCTGATTACACTACATTGAATCAGGATCGTAACTCAGTCCAAAACTAATAAACATTTACTTTTACTATGGCGCCTACTGTCAGTACAATAAGGCTCTACCACCGGTACGTAATGTACTACATCTAAATAAGCTATTTGCAATTTTAGCAGTTTAAACTATTTCATTCCCTCATTCTAGGTCGTTTAAATTCTTTTTATGAATGTTATACAATTATATTCATAGACTGTACACAATCAAAACCTTTATAGTAGCTCAGTAGATAGATAACCATACTTAAATAACTTCTTTAACAATTTTGAAAATTAATATACACAGTTATTTAATTTCCATGGGTAATTTGTATTAGAAACATATACATTGCCCCTTGAAGGAGTACCAAACGAAAGAAAATTAATTTAAAAGAAAAAATGATTACTCTAAAAATGTACAGGTACCTAATTTGAAAAAAAAAATACGTGCTGGCTGATTAAAGAATACATTTAACAGAGGACTATAAAATTATTTATAATAATAAGTACACGCTACCTAAATGAGAATAGATTTGTTCGGATACGTACCTGAATAGTTTGTATGTATGATTGAACGCGCTAATCGCAGGAAGCAATAGTTTGATTTGAAAAATCTTTCCGTGTTAGTTAGTCCGTTTATTGAGTAAAATTATAGGCTATATATTATCATGCTTACGTGAATGAAAACTCGGGGCACATTTACCCCCTTACTCATAAAGCGCTATTTAACTAATATACTGTTTAAAAGGTAACGTAAATAATGTCACATTATTTGACAATGACAATAGAGTGACGTTATTTACTTGACCCTTTAAGATTTACTCATACACAAATTCAGGAAAGCTTTGCGAGAGTGGCTGGTTGCTAGTGTATTTTATTCGATGGATGAAATTGTGGTAATATTAAATTAAATTATTTGTTATTTAAATTATCTTTATATTTGAAGGGATATAGATAAATACGATTATGTTAATTATTCTTTATTCAGTTGTTTATTATTGTTAGATACTTTTTAATGTTTTGTTTAATTGGATATTTTGATTATTATATTTAAATGTAATGATTATTGATGTGATGTACCTACTTTTGCACGCCCCCCGTGGTAGAATATGTTATTTACATGTTATATAATATTAAGGCTAACATCTGTATTATAAATACCATGTTCTTGCAAATAAAGAATCTGAATCTAAAGTCTATACCTATATTATAAAGCTGAACAAGTTGTATGTTTGAAAGCGCTACTTTCGGGAAATACAATTCCGATTTAAAAAACTTTGTTTGCGTTAGTGAAACCGCGGGGTACTGCTATTCTAGTAATATTATTAAGCTGTGGGCTTAGTGCGAGGTTTTTTTAACTTACTCTAACTTGTGTATGACGTTGGACCACGCACACCCAATTGCTAAGCGGCGCTAGTCCAATGTGAAATGAAGTGTTCGTATGCTTGAACGCGCTAATCTCAGGAAATATAATTCGAATCAAAAATATTTATTTGTGACAAAATAAAACACAGTATAAAATAACAAATAAAGACAGTCACAAAACGGTCCTCCAACTCAGCATAATGTTGGCGATACTTGATGTACATATAACCAACAATTTTATCCGACTATTAATTAATTTATTAATTTAATTCCGATTATTTCCGATTTTAATAAATAGTTTTACGTTACATTGTCCATTTATATTGACGGTATACTATAATATAATAATAAAAAATGTGTTATTTAGTTTGTTTGTTTGTTATCTCGTGACGCCTCAACGTCACAACCAATCGCGATGACGTAGGTATAGGATACTTTGTATCCCGCGAAAAATTAAATACTCGGGAACGCGGGTGAAACCGCGGGCGAAAACTAGTTGGTAGTTAGATTTGAGCCGATTGATGAAATTATTTCATTAATCCTAATCCTAACTTCCTAACTAATATTATAAATGCGAAAGTGAGTTTGTTTGTTACGCCTTCACGCCTCAACTACTCAACGGATCATCATTAAATTTGGCATGCAGATAGCCTATGGTATGGAGAAGGACATAAGCTAACTTTTTATTCCGGGAACGCGCGTTATACCGTGGGGAACAGCTAGTCTCTCATAATCAGCATAATTTAATTTATTTTTACCGTCTTAGTTTGTTCAAATTATATTTAAATTAAGTTTTTTAAGGGTCCTATGTGTTTTTTCTGAGTATAAATGATGTATGATCTGTTACTTAGTTAAGTTTTATTCAAGTCCCACCAGACATTAAGTACCTACGTCGTCATGATATTGATAGAGTGACAGACTTCCGCACAAAATGTCGCATTTACAATGTTAGCTTCCGTCCCGCAATTTTACCCGCATTCCTGAAAGATCTAATGTGTTCCCTGATAAAAAATTTATATAGTATATGCCTTTCTGTGTGCCTAATTTTATCCAAATTGTACATACATTTTAGGTAGACAGTAGGTTAGTGGTGCGGGTATGTATTGTATTGAATATGAAAATTTCATGTAGGAGCCACTTTTCATTCAATTCCATCATAGTTTTGGTCACAAATACTTCAGTATACCTATGCCTGAATTACATAAAATCATACCTAATGTTTCATATCATTGTTGTTATATATTTCATTTGAGTGGGTTAAGCTTTTTCAATGACTGCGCGTTGATGTCTTTTCTTAGTGACTCGCGCTACGTGCTTAAAATGTGGATGAAACAATGGTATTTAAGTTAAATAGGTGTACTTACAGCTAAAGTAGTTGTAGGGCTCCACAGGGTGATCAGAAGAGCAGCGGGCACAAGGTGGAGCGCAAGGAGGTGCGCACGCGCCGGGCCCGACATGGCTACGCCGCACTACTGGATGTGCGCCCTCGCGGGCAGCCGGGCCGCGCCGCGCCGCGCCGGGCCGGGGCGCCCGCGCCCGCGCCCGCTGCGCCTGCGGGGCGGGGTGCAGACCACCGCCCGGCACCCGAGCGCTCCTCTTTCCTTTAGTATCCCGGCATAAACGGCGCGCGCGCACGGGATTCTGGCGCAGCGCGGACCGGGCCATGGCCGTCCACGTACTATGGTAAGACACTTCGGCAACTCCCTAAACTGCCTAAATAATGTTTTAAATTAATAAACAATAGATTTTTTTTTTTATATTATATTTGAAAAGTATAAAAAGTTTGGAGTGAAACAATATAATTAATTAAAGTGATTTTGCCTAAAATCTGTAATTTTTCTATTGATAGGTTGGTAGCTGCGTTAGCACAGCTTATTGGAGTGAACACAGTGAGTATTTATTTATTATTCATCACTAAAATATATTATATAAGTTTGCTGCATCAAAAAAAAATATTTATTTAAAATGTATGACCTAAAATCTTTGGAGGAATTAGGGAATGCTGCAACGGGTTGGCGGCGGCGAAGAGGCGGGCGGGTGAGATGACCCGCACGTCCTCTTGGATACGACTTTTTGCAGTTTCAATCTTTTTGCCATTTGTAGGCTATCAAACCTACAATATCTAAATGTTTTAAATTTTAACAAAATTTTAGAGTAGGTATGCTAATTAAATAATCGGTTTTACAACTCATAAGCCACTGATTGATTTATGAGAAACAATATAAGGTACCTACCTAGATATCTTGTATATTAAATATCGCAGTAGCTGAGAAGACCGACAAAGTTTATCTTTGTTCGGATGTAATGCGTTGGCGTGGACATTGCGCAATCATACTATTTTATATAGGTAATCATGTAGTATATTATGTTTTTTAAAACGGCAAGCATAAACTATATTATAAAATCGTTAACAAATCTTATTAATTACATTTATTTATTCAACGCACTGATAACATATTGAAACTGCACACATCGCAGAAGCTTAAACCTAATGCACCTTATTACAAAACATGGTTTAAAGGAAAACCAGGTTTTAAAATAGCCTCGTCCCTTTTTATTATATGACGTTAGAAAGTGACCAAATGACAGTAAAACCTGGCTTTACTTTAAACCATGTTTTGTAATAAGGGGGTATATATATATAACTATTAGAGTAATAGTATTTGTCCGTTGGTGCAAGAATTATTTGTTTTACTTGTTCAGCTTTTTGTCCAAATTGTTTCAATTTCACTGGTGGGTGCCGAAGTAGAAACATTATTTAAAACCTCCATTATGAAAATTAAAAGCACCTTCATTCACCCTATTAATTCAATCTATTCATCTACTAAACTTCATCAAAACCTCACTGCGGTCTCCAGGCACTAAGACCTAGCCTGGTGGAATTTCCGTGCATGAACATATCTTTTTGAGTCTGGCCTTAATATTAATATACAATGACATAGAAAAATAACAGATCAATTAAAAAACTTTTTTTTTTTAACAGTTACGTACGTGATATTGTGTATATTATGGTGCGTCCATGCTTGGCGAACCGAGCACAATCCGAGCCACGAACGAGCATACTGCGAGTACGATTCGCGTAGTGTGGACGGGCTTGCGAGCCTCGAACAAGCGCGATTGTCAGTTTTTTCACGAACAAAATAATTCGCATCGTGCTCGTTGTAGGTTCGTTCGTGGCTCGGCTCGTGCTCGATTCGCTTAGAATTGACGAACCATTATAGATTGCTTATTACATACACCTTTGTACTAAAATTCAAACCCTTCTGGCTGGCTACCACCCTCAAACAAATGAGATATTTTTCTTCAAAAACAAACACTATAAGCGCTCTCACTCCCTCTCAATTGAATATACAAACTAACATTATCCCAAAGAAAGCAATAATGACGAAGTTCTCCGTAAAACTAAACTAATCTCTGGGATGAGAGTACTCGAAGCTCTTTCAGGCGATGATAGCTCAGTGGTAGTGACGTCGGATACCGAGACAAAGGTCCCGGGTTCGAATCCTACAATGAGCTTGAGCTTTCGGTGAAGGAAAACATCGTGAGGAATGGTAATGTAATCTCAACATTGGAAGTGATTCAAAACCCGCTAAAATGTTTTTTTTTTTTTGCACAAATCAATTTCGCCATGATTCTTTCATGTCTCTAAGACCAGCGGTTTAGGCTGTGCGTTGATAAATCAGTCAGTGAGTTCCCATACACAATTTCACCCCGCTGTTCATCCCTTCGAGTGTGGAATTATCAAAAACGCTGAGACACGTATACATTTCTGTTTCAGACTTTCATACAAACTTTCATCCCCTATTTTACCCACTTAGAGGTGGAATTTCGAAAAACCCTTTCTTAGTGGACACCTACTCTTCACAAGAATACACCCTCCAAATTTCATGTTTCTAGGACCAGCGGTTTAGGCTGTGCGTTGATATATCAGTCAATCAGTCAGTCAGTCGGGACTTTGAATTTTATATATATATAGATTTATAAACTAGTTAATACTTATTAATTAGTTTGTAAAAATGCCAAATTTATACCATTATGATTATAAAAACAGCTATCTGGTTTCAAAAAAATCTGCTTAGTCTGGGATCAGATGGCAGTACGTGAAGAAATGTGGCTATATTACTATAGGGACGGGATTAAGATAATTGCGACAATAGATCAAAAAGTATATTTTTACGAATGTTTTCTTTTTCTCTTGCTCCTCGTTTTACATTTGTTTGACTACTAAACGAGCACTAAGATAACTCCGCGAAGGCTGGAGGGCCGCCTGATATTTTTTTTATTCGTAATAAGGCCCTGGTAAAGCACCAAAACAATCCATAATACCCTATCGTTCTAAAGATTTCTAATAATTGCGCTTATAGGGTAGGGTAGGGTAGGGTAGGGTAGGGGTGGAGTAAAAATCTGTATGTGTATGGTAAATCCTCCGAGCCAAGATAATACTTATGGTATAAACTCTATTTTAACTTAAATCGAATTTAATTGAATTTTAGGCATACAATGGTACATTCCAGTGAGTTAGTGATTACAAAGAGGTAAAATTGTTTTTTTATTAATTGAGTATATTATTGTTGCTAATGTTATACATTTTTTTAATGTGACGTGGAGTGTTTTGTCTGAAAAAATATATGATACGGAACAGCTGCATTTTCTTTATTTTGTTGAATTTTCCACAATAGTTCTGTGCCTAAATTTAAATCCGTTCAAGCTGTAGGTAACAATCATCAAAACAAACTTTCCCAGTACATCACAACAGCATTATAAATATGCAGAGCGTACCTATGTGAGGAGTGGCATGCTTGGTGTCACTTTACGTTTAAAAAGCGACTATAGCAGAATATCACATACCTACCTAGTTCGATATAACAAAGCGATTCCCATTACAATATACCGTCTTCTATGTATAAACCTAAAATACAGGGTGGAAATTCCAGATAGCTAGGTAAGCTGCCTTTATTGAGCCAGGGAAACGTTCTTATGAGAGACACCACTATTTTTTTTACAATAGATAACATCTACTTTTACCGTTTAAAAAAAACGGTATCGAAAGCGATGATCGAAAGTCAATACCAGTCAGTCATCAACCAACGCTTTAGCGGTAAACTTAAAATAATAATAAGTTTTTGTTAAAAATATCTTTTTTAATACAAGCTTTTTTTGGTGACCGTACTTGCATTGTCTTACAATATAATAATGTATACCAAATATCAAGTCAATGGTACCCACTGGTAGCGGGTGGGATTCCACCCGAACAAACATATAGGTACATTGCATATTAGTTCTTGTGTAGCGTAACGGCCAAGCCACAATTATTTTGACTAAGATGTAGAGTTTGAAGATAGGGCTTGTAGAGTTAGGGCGTGTAGAATTAGTTATAAGCTTGGCTCTACATGAGATCTGATAACCGTTTGACAGTTCGAGCCACATCTAGGTCACGTCTTAGCAAAATTTTACAGGAATATGTTTTTGGTGGTATTTGACAATTTTCAATTAGGTTCATAATATAAGAAACTTATAAAAAACTAACAGACCCCCGCAGTTTCACCCGCGTACGGTTTGAATTTTTTGTTTTTGTGCGGAACACTAATTATTTTTCAAAAATAAAAGTAGCTAAGTTAGTCCTTATAACATCAGCTATGAACCGGAACAGTCTGACAAAAATGTTTAAACACTCAATCCGATTTTATAAAAAAAAAAACCGGCCAAGTGCGAGTCAGACTCGCGCACCGAGGGTTCCGTACAAACCTGTAGGTATATAAGTAAATAGTAGTACAGACCTGAGTATTTGATATTAATTTCAATATATGACGTATTAAAAAAAAACTACTTACTAGATCTCGTTCAAACCAATTTTCGTTGGTAGTTTGCACCGTAATGTACATCATATATTTTTTATAGATTTATCATTCTCTTATTTTAGAAGTTACAGGGGGGGGACACACATTTTACCACTTTGGAAGTGTCTCTCGCGCAAACTATTCAGTTTAGAAAAAAATGATATTAGAAACCTCAATATCATTTTTGAAGACCTATCCATAGACACTCCACACTTATGGGTTTGATGAAAAAAATTTTTTTGAGTTTCAGTTCTAAGTATGGGGAACCCCCAATTTTTTTTGTTTTTTTTCTATTTTTGTGTGAAAATCTTAATGCGGTTCACAGAATACATCTACTTACCAAGTTTCAACATTATAGCTCTTATAGTTTCGGAAATAAATGGCTGTGACATACGGACAGACAGACAGACAGACAGACAGACAGACAGACAGACAGACAGACAGACAGACAGACAGACAGACAGACAGACAGACAGACAGACAGACCGACAGACAGACAGACAGACAGACAGACAGACAGACAGACATGACGAATCTATAAGGGTTCCGTTTTTTGCCATTTGGCTACGGAACCCTAAAAATGAACTCGTTGGTAGTAATAAATAATGAAATTGTTTCGATTCGTGGTTATTTTTCAGATTTGGTCACTCGTTAACAAAACTATCATCATACTAATATTTTAAAGGAATGTATTTAACGCGGCGACAAATTAATCTGAATTTGGGATTTATAAAAAATTAAAGGAGGTACTAAAATAATATGTTGGCAGCTAAAGTGAAGGATCATATTAAGTAGAAAGTAGCAGCTAAATAAGCTTTGTTTTAATTTAAACTGGCATTGATTTTTTTGTTTTGGTAACTTACTTTATTGTTAGGCGAACACTTGACGGCGGATAAAACCATACACGGGAAGGATACATTGTGCCGCTATGGAGTTACAGTGCCAACCCTCCTACTCCATCATCAGACCCTGGAAACCATACAGGATCAAAGTTCACTGTTCTTGGTCCCGAAACCAGTAGACCCCGTTTCGAGTCCAGCTGTTTTTTTTTAAATTCGCATCTAAATATAATTTCCAAAAAACACGATACTTAAAAAGTAAAAACCAGGTTCAACTCGGTCATCCAGATACTAATTATGATTCCACAAAAAACTTTTACATACAATATTTTTACAGCTGCTTGCAAATCGCAGCCCGAAAGTGTATTTTTATATGGAAGCCAATAATATAATGTTTGTTATCCCACTGTTAATATTAGTCGCCAATTCAATATTTATAGTACCCCACATAGTTTTTCATTGTGCCTGTTTAATATATTTGCTACCTTAAAGAAGCAGCCACTATTTAGTTTTTATGATACCTTGCATTTTGCAGCTCATCTAATTTAATAGTTGCTAAAATATTTAATCACTGCCATGCCAAGTTGTTTTTTTTTTGTAACAAATAGTTAGTCGCCTCGAAAATAATTAGCCTATTTTAAATTCGTCCATGATGCGGAAGTAACTCTGTTTAAACTGTTTTTTTACTTTTCACAACTAAGCCTCTGAAAGCCTATGGTATAGGGAGAGACTACGTTTTATCCCAAAAACCGCTGTGGAAAGATAGTTTTACAAAAATCCTTTGAATCGGCCAAGTGCGTATCGAACTAGGCAAGCAAAGTAGCATGTTATATAGTTTTCTATGTTAATTTCACCAACCGTTAAAATAACATACTATTTTATAACAAACTCAATATATGTTTTTTATTGCAGCAAGATGATCGATATCTGGAAGCGAATAGCATAGATTCGTACCGGTCTCCGAGTTCACGGGGCTTTCGGGAACCTTACCGCCCCAACAACTATGACCCGTATGGAACATCGGGGCGGTTCGACGTGAGTCCGCCTCCACCTCCGCCTCGCAGCCCGCAGTTGCCCCCTGACCAAAGATTCACAATATACGACCCTATTACCAAACAACGTACCAATGAACGCAACTGCACGGCGCCGGGGTGCTGTGTGCCAAAATGTTTTGCCGAAAAAGGCAACAAGGTAAGTAAATAAAATGCAGTGGGAATGTGTTATATGATGAACAATTTTAAAACTCATAATGTTTAATAGGGATACCCAGGACGGCCTGGAGCTTCAGGTATGCGAGGGTTTCCGGGTCATGAAGGTGCCGAAGGTCCGCAAGGTCCTAAAGGTCAAAAAGGACAAATAGGACCTCAGGGTCCACATGGTCCGCCAGGAGAACGTGGAAAACCTGGTGCTCAAGGATTCATTGGATCAACGGGAGAGCCAGGTCCTCAGGGTGATGCAGGTGTTCCCGGTATGCCTGGGTTAAATGGCTGTAATGGCACAGATGTGAGTATATTTAAAAATGATCACAATATTTAGTGTATGATGGCCACTAGGTATATAGGTACTGAGATAATTATCTTTCATCCAAAGAATTTAAAACGTCCAGAAGGATAGTCGCCTCTATGGCAACATGAAATAAACAAGCCAGAATTGACAGTATTTGACAGCCGTGCGCAGTACGAACTGAGAGCGATTTGCTCAGGGAGCCCCTCAAGCGGAGTGAAATTAAATGTCATGCTTTAGTAAGGCGGATTATCCATCTGGGTAGAGGCACGATGCCCTATGAAAATCTTTGCTTTCATCATTGTTTTATTATATAAAGGTGCGTCTACGTTACCACAGTCAGTAGCAGCTAGTAAAGTAGAGGAAAAATTATGGAGAGTTTGATAAAACTGTAGAACATGTCTGTTTTCACTTTTCTATTTCCAAATAGAATATATTAGGGTATATATCCATCCGAAAAGGGGAAGGGAAGACTACATCAGGTACAGACTATATATAAAAAGTTTCAGCTCAAAATAAATTATTCAAAAATTCATACAAAAATCTCCTTCCAAGTTTATTGAATTAAAATCATAACCAACATGTCCCTAGTCAGTGATGGTCAATATCATATTGCGTCACTTGAGCTACTATTCCACTCTGAGCTAATATTAATTTTAAAAAAATCTCTTCCGCGATCTGTGCGCCTAGTACCTAATAAGTGGATTACTGTAATGGATATACTCTTTCCGCACGTTGTATAAATAGGATTCCTCACTCTTTACAAATTATTTGTATCAAAAACCTGCGTTGAGAAACGCTTAAGGGACTTATTCCATTATTTGTATTGTAGTGATAGTAAGCTGACCAAAGAAAAATAGACCATACAATAATAATAATTATTAATTTCCTAATTTACACCCTTTTATGTTTTGATAGGGTGCTCCTGGTGATATTGGACCAAAAGGATCTCAAGGTCCTCGTGGTATTCCTGGTTATAAAGGTGACACGGGTATCAAAGGAGAACCGGCGCACATTGGAAGGTATCCAAAAGGCCAAAAAGGTGAACCTGGAGCTGATGGTTTGCAAGGAAGACAAGGTCCCGTTGGACCTTCCGGAATTCAGGGCGAAAAGGGTGTACATGGAATCACTGGACCAATGGTATGTTTAAAATTATTCCATAAATCCCGCAGCACACATCATCATTACTTATGATTTTATATTAAGACTACCTTTCCGCCCGCGGTTTCTTTCCGGAGCCGCTTGCCGCTTCTTTACGGAGGTAAAGAAGGGAAAATCATTTAATTAACCTTACTAAAATATTTGAATAACTTGTAAATAATATTTTGCACATAGGGGTTGTCTGGAATGAAAGGAGATAAAGGATCTAAAGGCTTTAAAGGTCAATCTATACAAGGAGACAAGGGTGATAGAGGAGATCGAGGTGACAGAGGTCATAGTTGCCCTAAAGTGACACTGCCCATACAAACTGAAAAAGGAGTGATTAAAGGAGTAGAAGGTGATGCTGGAAGTAAGGGTGACAAAGGAGAACCGGGTCAAATGGGTGATAAAGGTGATATGGGGCCAATGGGTGAACCAGGACGGGCCGGTGAAATGGGTAAAAGAGGAGAAAAAGGTATCCAAGGCAATCCTGGTGTACGGGTATGTATTTAATTAACCATAAAAATATTATCCATGAATAATTTTAGTATTTTTTTTGTAAGGATCCATGCCTACAAGATAATAAAAAGCCGGCCAATTGCTGTTTTCCTATGATTAAAGAGTAATTTAACCTAATTGTAAAAGTACTTGTAATTCCATATTTTTTTCACCTGGCTTTTCTAGGGTCCCTATAAAAGTAGGATGACTTTAGAAAAATAAAACGAGAAAGAGATATCATGAGTAACTAAGGAATGTACAAACTAAATTGGTAGTGGCAAATGGTATTAATGTTTAAAAAAATATATATTACAATCTATGTTTATGAAAATGATAAAAGGATGGATACACGGCTACGCATCAGGCTAAAAATTTCTTGTTTAAGCTGATCTCGCATTGTATGATTTCTGTACAATGAGAGCAAGGAAAACAAATATCATATTACTTCCTCTAAAACCTAAATTATCTTGTTTACTGTCTTATACATCACCTTATTTAAGCCATAATGTAGGTACTCTTACGTAACTTTATAGTTTTACTCTTTCGACAAGCATTTAATAAACTTCTTTGAAATATTCGGAAATACCTATTACACAATTACAAGTAAATACTCGCGAATGGAAAATTTCAGGGACGAGATGGAATGTATGGTGCTTCAGGACCGGCGGGATCTAAAGGAGATAGAGGTTATGAAGGTTTACCTGGATTACCAGGAAGACCTGGAAGCAAAGGAGAGCCTGGAAAAGACGGTTCTCCAGGACCCAGAGGTCTTAAAGGTATACCAGGGCCAGCTGGTGGTCGCACTGGCTCACGTGGACCACCTGGTCCGACAGGGCCTAGAGGTTATCAAGGACCAGCTGGACCTAAAGGAACTGATGGACATCCTGGTGAACCCGGACAATCAGGACCAATGGGACCACCTGGAGGGCAAGGTGAACCAGGAAATAATGGAATTGAGGGTGAACAGGGTAAAAAAGGTGAAAGAGGAGAACCTGGTCGTGACGGATCTCCAGGTGAAATAGGACCACGTGGTTATGATGGCCCCATAGGACCAACAGGGCTTAGAGGACTAAAGGGTGATGATGGATTTTCCATACCTGTGAGTATGACATCACTTTTCTGTTTATTTTCTTGAGCTGTAGACAGAGGATATAATCTTTTTATTATTTTTAACCTGCAACGTGGCTGCAGATTAAAAACACAGTTTTGTGTTTCGGTTTTTTAATTTTTATGTTACGTCTAGCTGTTTCGCGGTTTCACGCGTGTTCCCGGGATAAAAAGTATAATACTCGGAGATAATGTAGCTAAGATTTTTCGAATCCAACTGGTAGTTCCAGAGATTGACCCGTTTAAACAAACAAAAAATAACTCTTCCGCTTTATTATATATATAACGTATTGTTAGCAAACATTATATTATTTGAATAGTATTTAATTTCATACCATTGAATATTGATTAATCATAATTAATTGTCAGCATTATTTATTATGAAAGTGTAAAACGGTTTATTTTGATATTGTGTATTTGAATATCGAGGAATGGCAACACCAGAAAAGTAGAATTGTAATAATGGCGGCCATTGGAGAAAGTGTTTTAATTCATTTTGTTGTAATTACCAAGTTTACCAACGGTGTAAATAGAGATTTAGCTTGTTTAGCCAACTTTATTTTCAGTAAATAAGGTATGGTTAATAGTATAAGGTATAAGTATTAGTATAGATCGCAGTCAGGCACAAACCGATATTACGAAAGAAACATATTTGTCGGGTTTTATGTTTCTTTTAATATATATTTTATTATTTTGAATCCTTTGATGTCTTTTTCATTTATGGATATATTTTTTTTAACAACTCGTTTCATATACAATTTTGACGTGAATCACTAGGAAGCTACTTTATCCCCGAGTATTATAGACTACGTTTTATCCCGGGAACGTGGGTGTTACCGCGGGGAACACCTAGTGCCTTATAAAATTGTAGTTATATTCAAAATTCCGTAAATTACAGGGCTTTTTATTATAGGCAAGCATATTATTATACTACATAAAAAATGCACAATTAAATAATATTTTCAACACACTAGCTCGTAAAGTGACATTGATTGCACCATTTTTAGAATCATAATGCAGCTTATTACGACTAGTGCTGCATTATACGTTTTACTTTCGGATTCTTGCGTGTCATTTCGCTACTGTGATTTGGCCAAAAGTGTACATGCGCGAGCTTGCCTCCACTACTGCCTATCTGTGCTCACCATTCGTGTCCCTTACTTTAGCTTCCTACTAGTGAAATAAGAAAACCTTTTCTTCGGTGACATTAATATAGGTTTTTCACCATCAGGGGACTTTCCAAAATGTTGAATGACTTAATTCAAAATTTGATCTTACAAAATTGCTACCCCTTTTGGGTTTGATCTTTCAAAAATCCTTTATTAGAGGATACCTAGTCCCTGTGAAGAATCTACTTGCCAAGTTCCTTTGTAGCATTTAATTTCTGAGATTTCGGGATTATCCGTAAGTGGTATTTCGCTTTCATAAAACGTGGGCCGGCTTTGAAAACCTCGCAAGTTTGTTTGATTGATTTGTTATTCAGTATGGTTATTTTTCTTTTATATAAAAAAAAAGATTTTTGCAAATCCGTATGTGACGGAGTTGTGCCCGAACATACATTAAAAAGAAAACATAATTAAACATCCGAATTGTAACCTCATCCTTTTTGAAGTCGGTTAAAAATGTTGAATGTTACCACTTTTATTTAATTTCTATGGTTTTAAATTTGTATCTAAATAATACGTGTGTAATAATTCAATGATAATATGCATATTTTAGGGAGAGAAAGGAAGCAGTGGTATTCCCGGTCTATCTGGCGACAAGGGACAAAAAGGTGAACGTGGTTATACTGGATTAAGAGGCACACCGGGGAATTCCAGTTTAGGCACTCCAGGTAGCCCAGGAGAAATGGGGGCACCGGGAGAAAAAGGTGACAAAGGTACCCCTGGTCATGATGGATACCCAGGTAATCCTGGAAGTAAGGGAGATATTGGTGGACGCTGTAATGACTGCCATCCTGGAGTTTCTGGGCAAAAGGGTGACCGTGGTACAGATGGTATTCCCGGTGATCGTGGTGAAAGAGGTCCACCAGGTCCCAACGGAATACCCGGTGAAAGAGGAGCCGATGGTGCGAACGGATCACCTGGAAGGGCTGGAACACCGGTTAGTACAAACTGAATATAATTACTTTATCGACAACGTGTGTATGCAGTTTCTTAAGCACTATTCACATCCTCGGACATACAAGTGACCTGGAAAAGTAGGGCAACTATGTTTTACCATAAGTCCAAAAAATATACTTTTATTTAATAGTGAAATTTATTTTGATGCTAAGCAAGGAGTCTAGGGCTAGGGCTAGGGCAGCTAGGGCTTGTCCGTTTCATCAAATAATCAAAATCCACACATACGTTACAAGGCAACTAGCCAGAGAAGAGGGTTGGGTATGGCAGTTAGCACTGGCAAAGGTATGGTTATAAACCTACTTGACCAATCATATTGTGGTCCCAATAGTCACTAATTAAAATACACCGACGAGCAATATAAACTACTACAGCAAGGCACTATAGCTATCATGTACTCGTATAGTTACTCGTATATACCCATAAGTGTGGGGCACTTATGGGTTTTAATAAAAAAAAAATGAATTTCAGTTCTAAATATGGGGAACCCCCAAAATTTATTGTTTTTTTTCTATTTTTGTGTGAAAATCTTAATGCGGTTCACAGAATACATCTACTTACCAAGTTTCAACATTATAGTTCTTATAGTTTCGGAAAAAATTGGCTGTGACATACGGAAGGACAGACAGACAGACAGACATGACGAATATATAAGGGTTCCGTTTTTTGCCATTTGGCTACGGAACCCTAAAAAGTTGACCTGTTTTATATATAGTCGTGTAGTATGGTGATCTGTTTCTATGTGCAAATCATTTTTTTTTCTTACATTTTGAATGGCCTTTTTATAGTTAGTCGCCCTTTAATTTGTTAGTCGCCTCGAAAATAATTAGCCGTTCCCTTTTAGGCTTTTTGTGCCTTTTAGATTTGGCCATTAATTTCAAAACTAAACCGTTCATAAACAGTGTATCTATCAACCACATATCGGATGAAACTGTTTAAAATATTTGAAATGTGTTACTTGAATGCATCTTGAATGCTATAATAATTACAGGGAGACCGAGGAGATGATGGACCAAGCGGAGCGCCTGGAGACAAAGGAGATTCTGCAGTAATTCCATTGAGTTTAGTAAAAGGCGAACAAGGAGAAAAAGGAGAGCCGGGCCTGAGAGGTTTAACGGGACCTAAGGGTGAGAGAGGAAGCAATGGTTTGAAAGGAGATCGCGGCCCAATTGGTATGCCAGGTACAACAGGTCCCCCGGGACATGTGGGATCACCTGGAGTAGATGGAATTCCAGGCGAAGATGGGTTACCCGGAAGACCAGGAGCTAAAGGAGCTTCTATCAAAGGGGAAAAGGGTGCCCAAGGAGAACATGGCTATTTGGGTGACAAGGGATTACCAGGATTACCAGGTTTCAAAGGAGAGCCAGGACAATGTCCTGCAAATATTGTAGCACAAATCAAGGGTGACCAAGGTGCGCAAGGACCAATTGGACCTCAAGGACCTCCAGGTTTGTTAATTTATATGATTCAGTTTATATTATCTACGAAATAAAGTAATATTTACAACAACAAAAAAAAACCGGCCAAGTGCGAGTCAGACTCGTGCACCGAGGGTTCCGTACAAACCTGTAGGTATATAAGTAAATGGTAGTATAGACCTGAGTATTTGATATGAATTTCATTTATAAGAAACCTCAATATAGTTTTTGAAGACCTATCCATAGACACAACACTGTTACGGGTTTTATTAAAAAAAAAAAAATTAGTTTCAGTTCTAAGTATGGGGAATGTTTTTGTTCTATTTCTGTGTGAAAATCTTAATGCGGTTCACAGAATACATCTACTTACCAAGTTTCATTCAACATTATAGTTCTTATAGTTAGACAGACAGACAGACATGACGAATCTATTAGGGTTCCGTTTTTTGCCATTTGGCTACGGAACCCTAAATACAATCCTTACAATGTAACAATTATCTGTCTAATCATCATCATCATCAGCCTGTAATGTCCCACTGCTGAGCACAGGCCTCCTAACACAAATCAGGGTGAAAGGGAATGGGCAGATACTCCACCACGCGTACCCACTGCGGATCGGTGAAGGTAGGCTAGTGGTCAACCTACTGTTGGAGTTTTCAAGCCGCCTAGAAGGCCTCCAACTAGCTTAACGACTATCACAATTAAGTGATAACCAGGACCAACAGCTTTACGTGCCTTCCGAAGCATGAAAACGCTCGATTTGAAATACCACTAGGCGGTCACCCATCCAGGTACCGACCACGACAGACGTAGTTTAACTTTGCCGATCGATTAAGAATGGCTAATCATGCTACACCACGAGCGCTTCATCTATCTCATATCTATCTATCTGATACCTCAGAGTAAAAAATACTACGTAGGTACAACTAGGAGCAATTCTTGAATATATATAATATGAATCTCGGAAACGGCTCCATCGATTTTCTAGAAAGTATGTTCGTGTAGTATGCAGAGGGTTTCGGGGGCGATAAATCGATCTAGCTAGTGTTCATTCTTTAGAAAAAAAAGTCGTTTTATCTATGTTTTCAGTTCACCTATAAAGCGCGACAACCAGCGAAGAGAGATCTGGCTAGATTTAAAATCTATATGGAACAGTAACTAAATGACAGTTAATATTAAACCTTGTATCATATGTCGTCACAGTGGCAAATTTCGCCATCTACAAGGCTATGCTAATAGCTCGTGTGGGAAATCAGGCGGTCCCGAAACCAGTCCATATGATAATTTTTTCCCCTTTTTTTTCCAATAACTCCAAGAACAATTCCAAAGAAAATTCTCAAAACAGGTGTTTTATTGAACACACAGTACCTACCTACGACTAAACTTTAAAATATGCACCTTACGTCTAGTCGTATAGTCTTAGAACGCTAAGATTATTGTTATTAAAATCTAAAATCTATATTAATATAATAAAGGGGAAGAGTTTTTATGTTTGTATTTTTGTTTAAACGGGCTTATCTCTGGAACTACCAGTTAATTGAAATGAAGTCCAGCATGATAAGATACAATAAGTTTGAGTTCTAGCTTCCACAGTAGGTTATCCTGTGTTGTGGAAATTAGTCTCTTTCGTCCATTACAGAGATAGGGAAAATATAATTTAATTACAAACGATATTACGATCTTTATTAATTAATTTAATAGGAGGTAATATGGTTCAGTGGAATGTGTAAGGGGTGTGTGGATGCTGTTGTAAATATGTGAGTGACCAGTATGAGAGTGAAATTTTATTGAGTGTTGTAGTACTTGAGTTGGATTTGAAAAATTATTTTACCATTTGGAAGATACATTACTCCCGATATTTATGTCATAGTCTACTTTTTATTCCGGGAATGCGGGTGAAACCACGGAGGACAGCTAGTTTTAAACATAAATAAGAAAGGAAGAAAAAGTATTAATTGACAATAATAAATAAATAAATAATTATACAGGTTTGGTTTTGCATTGCCGAGAAACGTTCTACCTATCCTATTAAAGTTCTTTTAGAAATCATAAAAATTCCTGACAAACAAACAACGGTCTGCTTTTTAGATTATTTTAACAACAGTTATGGGCCTAAGCCAAGGAAGTATACGTCTAACACCTACCTAGGTACCTACGGAACCATCGGTGTGTGAGTCGTACTCGCTCTTGACCTTTTGATTCGTGTGTTATTCAAAGACACCTATATAAACATGGCCATTATAAACTTTGTATATTTTTTGTAAATATGTGATAAATATAAAGAATATTTACAGGTGAACATGGTGAAAAAGGTGACTTTGGATTACCGGGTCGTGCAGGAGAAAAAGGTGAAAAGGGTATTTCTGGAAAACTTGGCCCCGTAGGAGCACGAGGAGTTCCAGGATCTCGAGGAGACAAAGGAGAACCCGGACCTATGGGTTTCACCGGAACTCCTGGTGAATTAGGAAGCAGAGGATTTCCAGGAACTCCAGGATTAAAAGGAGCTAAAGGTGAAATTGGACCCTCCATGCCTGGACCACCAGGCCCACGTGGTTTTCCTGGACAAAAGGGTGACCGAGGTGTGAAAGGTGAATCGGGACTTAATGGATACGATGGTTCACCTGGCCTTATGGGTCCGCAAGGTGAAAAGGGTAGTCAAGGTTTTGTTGGTCTTCAGGGCTTATCTGGACCACAGGGCCAAAAAGGTGATGCAGGACCAGTAGGACCTCCAGGTATAGCTGGTATACCTGGTTTGCCGGGAAAAAATGGGCCTAAGGGACAACAAGGATATCGCGGTAAAGAAGGGAAGCAAGGAGTTATAGGTTTACCAGGTCAAAAAGGTGAAATAGGTGCAAAAGGATCTAATGGGCCAAAGGGCTTCCCTGGTGTAAAAGGACGTCCAGGACCTCAAGGTTTAACCGGTACAGATGGAACTCCAGGAGATAAGGGTGACAAAGGAGACCTCGGTTTTCCGGGTATCCCAGGGTTGCCTGGCCAAGATGGACCTTTAGGATCAGTTGGAGAACAAGGATTAAAAGGAAACCAAGGTTTTCCTGGGCCACCAGGACCGCCAGGAAGAGAGGGTTTACCTGGTGAGAAAGGTAACATCGGTTTCATTGGTCCTATCGGGCAGAAAGGAGAACCTGGATTGGCAGCGGGCAAAGGGCAAAAAGGAGAAGCCGGTATACCTGGTTTTCGAGGAAGTGATGGCTTACGAGGTCTAACTGGCGACAAAGGTGATAAGGGTGATACTGGTTTACCTGGTTACGGCTTACTTGGAGTTGCAGGAGAAAAAGGTGACACTGGATTACCAGGAAATGATGGACTTTTTGGTATTCCCGGTGAAAAAGGAGATAGAGGTTTTCCTGGAGTTCCAGGAGAAAAAGGTAGAATGGGTTTAACAGGTGAATCTGGACAACCCGGTAATCCCGGTATGCGTGGTGCTCCGGGACCTCAGGGTGACAATGGACTTCCTGGACTACAAGGTACAAAGGGCGATAAAGGTGATGAGGG
Organism: Achlya flavicornis; assembly: GCA_947623365.1. Lineage (NCBI taxonomy): Eukaryota > Metazoa > Arthropoda > Insecta > Lepidoptera > Drepanidae > Achlya > Achlya flavicornis. The sequence continues at coordinate 9,931,348 of OX392468.1, read as the reverse complement.
TCTTCCCGGACGAGATGGATTGGACGGGCTTAAAGGAGAAAGAGGTCCAACCGGTCCCGAAGGTCCTGCTGGGCCGACAGGCTATAATGGTCTAAAAGGTGACAGAGGACCTCCTGGACTAGCTTTAGACGTAAAAGGAGATAAAGGTGAAATAGGACCGCAGGGAAGAGTTGGAGCTCCAGGCCAAAAGGGAGACAAAGGGCAAGATGGACTTCAAGGAATCCAAGGTGAAAAGGGTGACCGAGGCTATAACGGACAAAAAGGAGAAACTGGTCGCATTGGTTTAATCGGAGAAAAAGGTTGGTAATGATATCCAAGTATTTGATAATTTGTTTACTTTAAAGCTTTATCATGGACCGGGTTCAACAAATAGTCTTTCTATTCGACTCTCAAAGAAACCCATTTTTTGAATTTGCGGTAAGATCTCCTCTTAAAAGAGTATGATGTTTGATCGGTAGCGAATATTGCAGAAATTTAGAACAATTCTAGAACTCTACTGTTCGCTGTGTGATCAATAGTGGAAAGCAGAACTCAAGACCGCTCTCTGTGGGATTCGCGCCCTATACTGTCTATCTGCAGGGGCGATTCGGAGGAGTAATTTTGGCTACGGTAACCGCTTACCATCAAGCGGGCCGTATGCTAGTTTACCGACATAGTCGTATAAAAAAATAAAAAAAAAGTAATTCGGGTACCTCTGAAGGTGCTCTACCTCTGGACTTCTATAAATTATGACTGAATCTTCATTAAAATGGCTCCATAGCATGTTCTGGAGTACATGTACTCGATTTTATTTACAAATAAGAGGTCAGAGGGAAATTTTTTGGTGCATTTTTGTATACCCTCTGTATACAAAAATGGACCAAAAAATTTACCGGTAAGATCCATAATATTCTCTACCTCTATCTCTCAACGAAAATCCACTGGTGGAATTCAGTCCTCATATTTTGCACTTCCCTCTTGTACAACGAGTAACAGATTTGGATGCCAATTCTTTGAACGTATTGTTCAGAATCGCCTACTGAATCGATTTATGTAACTTTAAATATCTATATTAAAAGTTATATAAAGTTATATAAAAGTTTAACGGTTTAGCATCTAAATCTGTTACACGTTATTTACAATTAACGATGCCGGCATTGAACTATATATACCTACTGTACTACGTACAATGCGGGTCTTTCGTTACACGGCAGGATTACCATTATACAGCGGGCCATCCACTATACAGCGGGCTATCCACTATACAGCGGGCCATCCACTAACATTCTTTCCCACCGGAATCAAATCGTTAAGGATTAAACGCTAGTGGATTCGCATTAGCGAGACAGAATGAAGGTATTAAAATCCTTGGTTCTGTCCTGTCGCGAATGACACTTCGCGATAGCTGAGTAAGTTAGTGCCCGTTTATATTTCCCACACGATGAGCAAAATTAAAATATTCCTTAATGATAATACAACATGACGGGCATTCCTCATAAAAGTCAACAATCCTCTAGAAATAATAGGATTGTGACCATCCACTGACATTTAATCCTTAAGTTCGTTCGGGTTTGGTTTGACTGACAAGATCCAATCTAACAGGAATGTACCTTTATGTGTGGATGGTGATCGAAGGATTGTTTATTCTGTCGGACTGGCGTGTCATGATAAAGACAAAGAAAGGCGTGAAATGACAATACAAGGAAAGAATGTAAGATTATTGTTTAATTAGTGGCCTCAGAGCAACAGTTTTATTCTATTCTTTCGCGTTTCCCTATAGTTTGTACGACAGGACAAGTCATAAAGAAAGAACGTTAGTGGATGGCCCGCTGGCACAGACAATTAACGTTATTTATCTTTGTGTCAAAGTAATAGACCGGGAGATTCTGGCACAAATTTCCTGGTTTTGTGTACCAGTATGGCAACCCCTCAGCGGTCTAATTACGTAATGACGAAAAGGAAAATGATGGTCATAGCGCTGGTACCGGCGGCCCAATCGCGTGGGCAATGGATCGCCATACTGGTATAAATGACCAGGAAATTTGTGCCAGTAACTCCCGGTCTATAAGTGTTATTGTGAGTTTAAAACATAAAAAAGTATAGATGAGGCAAATATATAATTGATTTTTTTTTATAGAATCTAGACTTTCCAGCGTACCTTTGTGATACCGTGGTAATATATAAGCTTCCGAATTTATTTTTATTTCTATCATAGATTCAACTGCTAGCAAAGATTTAAAATCTAGTTATTTAATGTTATTATTGAATTCCAGGTGAACGTGGGCCAATAGGTCCTACTGGCATAACCGGGTTATCAAGAAAAGGCGAAAAAGGATTGCCAGGCATTCCAGGAAAACATGGCCATGCGGGAAAACAAGGTGCCACGGGAGAAAAGGGTGAACAAGGTTTGACTGGACTTCCTGGACGAATTGGCCAACCTGGAACACCAGGTTCTATAGGACCACAAGGAATTAAAGGTGACCAAGGGCGTGAAGGTCTTGCTGGTCCACCTGGATATAATGGTGAACCAGGTTTGCCTGGAGCTCCTGGTATTACTGGCGAGAAAGGTACTAAAGGTGACAAGGGGGCGACGGGAATTGGTTTACCGGGTATCCAAGGGTTTCCAGGACCTCAGGGTACACCTGGAAGTCAAGGTCAAAAAGGAGATAGAGGTGAACGTGGTCTCAATGGTATGGATGGGTTACTTGGACCCATTGGCATGCAAGGTGAAAAGGGTGATCGAGGATTCCAAGGCAGAATAGGATTTACCGGAGATATCGGACAGAAAGGTAGCAAAGGAGAACCTGCATTAGTCGTATTTGGACCAAAAGGAGAACCGGGTCCTCGTGGTCATCCAGGTTTGGAGGGCGAGCGTGGATTAGATGGTCAGCCTGGTTCTAATGGCTTAGACGGAGCTCCTGGTGATAAGGGAGAACGTGGTTTCACTGGACGACCAGGCCCTCCGGGGCCTATGGGTCCTCAAGGGCTACAAGGGATGCAAGGTGAAAGAGGAGAAATTGGTATAACTGGCAGAGTAGGTCTAACTGGCGCTCCTGGAGCATCTTGCGTAACAACTGATTACTTAACGGGAATTCTATTAGTGCGACACAGCCAGACATCAACGGTTCCTCAATGTGAACCGGGACATGTTCAACTTTGGGATGGATATTCTCTACTGTACATAGACGGAAATGAGAAAGCTCATAACCAAGATTTAGGATATGCAGGCTCATGTGTCAGAAAATTCAGTACGATGCCATTCCTGTTTTGTGATGCTTACGATGTTTGTAATTATGCCAGTCGAAACGATCGAAGCTACTGGTTATCGACGGGAGCAGCAATACCCATGGAGCCGGTAAAGGGATCAAATATAATGAACTACATCTCAAGATGTGTAGTTTGTGAAGTACCAGCCAACGTCATTGCAGTACATAGCCAAACACTAGACGTTCCAAATTGCCCCGGCGGTTGGAGTGTTTTATGGATTGGATACAGTTTTGTCATGGTATGTTTATATTCAATCTTAGTGTTAATTCAGGTTGCATTCTTTTAGATGTCATTTATTTATTTATTTTCATCACCATCATCATATTTATGTCATCTTTTCGAAACCTAAATTGGCTTCAGCATGACGACAACTTTTACTGTGGGTCCACCAGCAATGATATTTACTCAATCTAGATTTATGTCCCAACCTCAAAAGCGTTCCATTTTTTTTTCTTTTTCAAACCAACGTCATTTAAATCCAATGTGTATTTCTCACTCTGTCATCTCCAAAACATGCATGGGTGAATACATAACAGAAGACCATTGCAAAAAAGGCCACTGAAGCTTTTCTATTCTAAGCGAATATTGGAATTATAGAGAATATTGTGATTTAATGAAATTTATTCCTTTCATCAATACTACTCGAGTGTCTTTTTAGACCCCCTGTAAGATTCTTAAGTATGAGTATTATTGAGGGTTCGATTTAAGTACTGGTGGAAATTTTGTAAGGATGAAAATAATGTTTAATTTACACGAATTCAGAGTTGGGCCCAAAGTAAAAAATTAGCATCAAGTCGAACCCAACCGAGGTTTCGCCATCTTTTCAGACAGCTGGAAGTATCATATGTATACTAAGTAGGTACCTGTGTTTTATTTAACTGGAACAATATGAAAAAAACTAAACAAAAAGAAATGCAGTTTTTCATTAACTGAAAAACTGCGCCTTTGCATTTTTTTGAGTTCTGTACCCACAGAGCTTTGTCCACATCGAACCCTTTTGGTGTAGTAACTCCGACCGTCTCATAGGCTATCCTAACGTACCTACGTGTGACGGTATTGATCAGCGTATGTCGGCTAAAGATCGTTTATCGTTGTCGGCAAAGGTGTTAAGCTAGTTGTGTAGTGGTGTTTTAGGGTCGGCAACGCGCGCGTGATACCCCTGGTGTTGCAAGCGTCCATAGGCTACGGTAACCGCTTACCATCAGGCGGGCCGTATGCTTGTTTGCCACCTAAGTGGTATAAAAAAACAAAAAAAAAAAAAAAAGCTCACCAAGCTAGAAGGGAACTGGTGCACAACAAGTGCACGGAACACACCAGTAGATGTTTGGTGACAGATTTCCAATATATCATAGCCATAAAATTAAGTTTTATTATTATACGCAAAGGCTGGTTGTTTTCCATTTTCGCACTCACGAAACTTCTTTCATTTTATTCCATTTTATAGTTGTTACATAATATAACTTATATTTTGAGCGATATAACTGAACTCAATAGCGAAGATGCAGGAAAATGTCAGTGATATACAGGCGAGTGGAGTCTGTATACTGGGTGGAGATTTCGAGATGGCATATTTTCAAAACCTACGTTGGATTAGTCAAATCGAAATCTCCACCTGTTATATCACAGACATATTCCTCGTAATCAATTTTTAACAGACATGATTTAGAAATGACGGAGACTTGAGCGATGATAGCCGGGTGTCAGAAGCTCACTGGTAGGTGACGTCGAATGGCGTGACACAGATCGTGGATTCGAGTTCTACAATGAGCTTCAGTTTCGGTAAAGTAAATCATCATGAGGAGCACGGTCATAATAGTGGAATTTGTAGTATACATGCCTGGCTGCTTCCCATCCTTAAGTTGAAAATATGTCGCCGAGTATCTATGTACCAGTGTTTTGGTTTGCACTTCAGGGCCTTCCAGGCTTTTAACACATGGGCCATCCCCCTGGTATCGCTAACGTCCATATGTGACGATGGCCACACAATGCCCTTTTGTCACGACCTGCTCGACTAAGAAACCCTAATAAACTACTTACTATAATCAATTTTATTAATGTTGTAATTATTATTTTTGTAGCACACCGGCGCTGGTGGCCAGGGTGGTGGACAAGCATTAGCTAGTCCTGGATCGTGCTTAGAAGACTTCCGTGCCATGCCTTTCATAGAATGTAATGGTGAAGGTGGTACCTGCCATCAATTCGCTAATAAACTAAGTTTCTGGCTAACAACCGTGGAAGACAGTAAACAGTTCGACATTCCCAGTAAACAAACATTTAAACCCGGACAATTACTCGAGCGCATATCGCGATGCACCGTTTGCATAAAGAACACATAACTGAATAAAGTAGGTATATAAGAAGAGGTAGGTACCAATCTTCACAGGTTACATTTCGTACGCGATGCTGTTACTACATTTGGCCTTTAGTGCGATATTGTCCCTAGAGATAATCAGTTTTTTTAGATGTGATGTAACCTAAGTATGAATCGCAAAACAAACTTACCGATGCGTGGTAAGAGGCCGTATATATAGTCAGTAATTTATCATTATAATATCCACAATGAGAGTTCCTGGACATCAATAACGCACCAAAGCAATTTAATGTTAAGTTTTTTTTTTAAGTTATGCCTACCTACCTATGTTTAAAACTAACGCAACTGTATTTTTATTTAATTTTATAAATATTTTTCTTAGTAAAAATATTCAAACAACGAGTTGATGACTTTTGTAAGTAAATAGTAAATAAAATAAATTTCACTAGTCACACACAAATAAATCCAACAACAATCGTTTGTATTTTTGGTGTTATCATACCATTGTATTTGTGATAATTTAATTGTGCCCTAATGTAAAGAAAATAATTATTAATATAAAGAAGTTTGGATAATCTAAATTAAAAGGTCTGCTTAATATCCTAAAAAAACTATTAACCAACTCTCTGTGTTTATAAAATTCTTATAATGTCTCCCTCAGGTATATGTAATCATATTTATATATAACCTACTATTACGATTTATTCTAAAATTGTGTAGATAATTTATGATAAATAAATGTTAATGGGAGCACTGCCATTGTAGATAGATTAATGTTAATAACTTTAAGAACACATACTTAAATAAATAACTTGAAAAGTTCCTTTTTTATTATTTTATTATTAGGTAGGTATATGTAATGTATGTACAGTCGCGGACTAAAAATGTTTACCACATTACGGTCTATAATCGCTTGCTCATATCTGTTTCATAATCTGAATATAATGACTATTACAGACGCGGATTGTATTTGACATAAAAACAATTCAAAGAGGTGTTAAACTACGTATTGAGTTTGAATGACAAATGCCAAAATACTCACAATATAGGTAATTTAAAAAAAAACATTTGATTAAATGAGTTTAGGTAGGCACTAAGATTCTTGGTAGGTACATAATCAAAAACTAATTGACAGCCTTTTTGGTATGTTCGATACTTAAAAACATTTCACTATGTTTTTTGATATGACATATTTAGACCTTATTGCGCGTGTTAGGTACGCATGGGTAGGTTTGAGATGGAATCGAGTTTAAATGTGATAAACATTTTCAGTCCACGACTGTAGGTGTACTGTAAGTAAAATTATTCAGTTCAGTTCAGTCAGAGCGCCAGTATTTGCTAACTTTTCAATTTTTAGGGTCCATCCTATAGAGTTAAGCGTTAACAACGCCATGCTATACAATCGATATAGATACATTCACAGATACCTATATCGTACACTTTGTTGATTTACAGTCAGAAAAAATGTCGATATGGGTCCTTGTAATTTGTTCTTGGTGAAAGTATCGATAAAAACTAGAAAGGGCATTTAGACCGTGTACAAAATGATTTAAGGCGATGATAGCTCAGTGATAGTGACGTCGGATACCGAGACAAAGGTCCCGGGTTCGAATCCTACAATGAGCTTACGCTTTCTGTGAAGGAAAACATCGTGAGGAAACCACAGCACGGTGGTAGGATACTTTGTAGTACCCATCTGGCTGGCTACCACCCTCAAGTTGAAAATCTGTCGCCAAGCACATATCGGTGTGTTCCGACAGCTGCACTTGAGAGCTGTGAGCACGGGCTCACAGCCCGTACTCTCGTACAGTCGCTCTACCTACTATTCTAACTCTATGGTCCCTCCATACCTAAAGGGCAAAACGATAGACTAATGCCCGGTTTCAATAAACAAAACTGGCCAAGTGCGAGTCAGACTCGCGCACCGAGGGTTCCGTACAAACCTGTAGGTTAATAAGTAAATGGTAGTATAGACCTGAGTATTTGATATTAATTTCAATTTATGACGTATTAAAAAAAAACTACTTACTAGATCTCGTTCAAACCAATTTTCGGTGGAAGTTTGCACCGTAATGTACATCATATATTTTTTATAAATTTATCATTCTCTTATTTTAGAAGTTACAGGGGGGGGGACACACAATTTACCACTTTGGAAGTGTCTCTCGCGCAAACTATTCAGTTTAGAAAAAAAATATATTAGAAACCTCAATATCATTTTTGAAGACCTATCCATAGACCACACTTATGGGTTTGATGAAAAAAAAAAATTGAGTTTCAGTTCTAAGTATGGGGAACCCCCAAAATTTATTGTTTTTTTTCTATTTTTGTGTTTCAACCAAGTTTCAACATTATAGTTCTTATAGTTTCGGAAATAAATGGCTGTGACATACGGACGGACAGACAGACAGACAGACAGACAGACATGACGAATCTATAAGGGTTCCGTTTTTTGCCAATTGGCTACGGAACCCTAAAAACGAATCGTTTTAATTACCGTTGGTAGGGTTATTATTGCCAAACTGGGCATATAGATCATTTCGTAAGTTAATTTTACCTTTATAGGCTACTTCTATATGGGAGGGTCTGCTTTGCAAAGCTTTGAGGTCTTTGCTTCATTATTAGTAAAGATGTAAGAGTCTTAATTTTAACCGATAAAGGTCCGTAAATTATAGGAATCGGTCATTATCGGTCGCATCGGCCTCGTTGTACGCTCGTTGTAACGTTCACACTTGACATCGCGATCGCGAGCAACAAACGAATTCTGTTCGTTCGTGGCTCTGCTTGTGCTCGGTTCGCGTAGCATGGACGCACCATTAGAGTTCGCTACGCTAAGGGCAAAATGGAGCCCTATAGCTGCCACTGCTGCCTGTCTGGCCAAATGTCACGGAGCTCTAGTTGGCTTCAGGATGTGAGAAAAGTTGCATGTTTTTCCGGACAAATGTATATATAACATTTTTTTTTTTTTTATGTTAAATGGGCTTGCGTTTGACCTTCGACTGACCCCATGAGGAGTTAAGACGAGGCCGAGGATGTAGCACACTTACCCAGAAAAAGCCTATTCACTCTGGCCTTGAATACATCTAGGTTGTAGGTGTCGGGAAACACAGATCCCGGAAGAGAGTTCCACTCCTTTGCTGTTCGTATAAGAAACGATGAAGCGAAGCGTTGAGTCCATACGCGGGATGTCGACAACGTATGGGTGGAAATTCTCCCGGCGTCTTGTGTTTCGGTGGAGATATATAGGATATATAGGGATGTTAGGGTTAAAAAAAAATGTTTTATAAAGTACGGCCTGCAACTCACCATTACCTACACTAATGTTTTCCAAGATCCTTATCTGGGGGCACGGGAGTGCCACCCGCCAAGACAGCCAAGCGAAGCGCAAGGGCACTACCTGCCTTTTCTCGAAGCGCTTCATCGTTTTTTGAACCCTCATAACTTTTTCTCGGGATATGATGCCAATAGTGATAACTTATTAAACGTATTAAGTTTCAATAACATAGCTCTTATACTTTAGATTTTATTGATATATAAATAAAATACCCCGATTTCGTCACTGATCTCGTTTGATGATCATCAAAACTCATAGGGTACTTCCTAAAGTCCTAGAAACCTGAAATTTGGTATGTAAGAGATAAGCTTGGCTCTACATGAGATCTGATAACTTTTTCACAGTGCGAGTCATATGTCTTGGCAACATTTTACATAAAAATGATTTTGGTGGGATCACAGGGTGGGATACATTTCTTCTGCATAAGTAATAAAAAAAAATCGACATGGGTACTGTTACCCCATAGCAATAAAATTTGGCTTGAAACTACCTAAATAAAATTATATTGTTGAAAAATGAATAAGATTCATCTAAGTATATCTATAAATAAATATGTAGGTATTACTGTCATAGACGTGATGTGGAGGATAAGATTGCTCGCGTCTGTACGTTATACCTAATTGCCGTACACGTGTTCTCCGGTTGGTGCAAAATGAGCAACACCCCACATCTGTAGTACCCGAACAGATGAGGTTCGCAGCTGGAACTACGGGTCCGGCTGTTTGGATAAGGGAATGCGGGGTTAGGTAGGCCCACCGCCTTTATTAAGACGGCACCTGACATTGGAGACATTCTCGCGGTGGTCTATGTGGTGGTTGCAGAGGGTGGCATGTTGTCTGTTCGGTAGTTTGCGACCGAGCGTCATCCCTCGCGCGCAACAAGTGTCTGAAGTTACCGGCCTAAGGCAAAGGGCCACCTGGTGGTCAGACGCGGTGTTAGTGAGTAACCCTCAAGCAAGTGAGCTCCTGTGAGTGAACTGCATCTCCGGCACTTTCCTGGATAGAAAGTAGAGGGCTACCCGTTGGATTAGTTTTCCGGCAACCCACATATAGGCATTGGGTAGATATGTGGATACGTATTGTGAAGTGAGCGCGCATGACAGCTCCGGTACCATTCATGGAGAAATGGAAGTCGGCTTCTCTGGCGTCCCCAGCGGGGATTGAATCCGCAAGCACCCTAGGGTGTGTTTCTGCTAGTGCTTGCGCTTGCGTAAGTACTGGCACAGACGCAGCTAGTGGGGTGCGCGTGGTGAGCGACTCTTAACGACACCCAGTGGCGTAACAATAGGGTGGCAGTGCTGGCAAAATGCCAAGGGCCCCCGACCCAAGAGGACCCGGGCCCAAGAGGGCGCGAGCTCAAAATATTTTTTTACATTGTACCTGTTACCTTTTACATTGTACAACATTGTACACACGGCTACAGATCAAGCTATACATATCTAGTATAAGCTGACCTCCCATTGTACGGAAATCCTATGCAATGCGATATCAGCTTATACTGGAAATGTATAGCTTGATCTGTAGCCGTGTGTACATTGTATCAAAATACCGGTAATTGCACATCTGTGCATCACGGCCATTAGTGGGACATATACAACGTGTAATTGAGTAGTACCTACGCTGAAAATCTCGAAGTTTATTAAAATTAAACTGAGTACAACGTGACGATTTTTACTGATAGGGCCCCATCAAAATAATTTGCCACGGGCCCCAGATGGTATAGTTACGCCAATGACGACTCCGGCCGGTACCATTCTGGACAAATGGTAGTGATTAATCACGGTGCGACTAATGAGATGCGATAATTTTAATGAGTACCAGGGACGAGTACTCTGGCGGCAGGACCTACCGCAGATGGTTTCTGACGCCTCGTAAGGGGTTGCCAGAAATAGTGTGCCGTCTTTTATACCTAAGAAGGGTGGGCAAGGTGGCCACTATATAAAATCTCAGTAGTTTTGATAAGGGTTTGTCATAGACGTGATATCTGTAACGAGTAATCGGAACGCAAATTATTGATACTATGCCGAACACACGCCGAAAAAAATAATTTATTCGATTCTGGCGATTGTAGGTAAACATGATTCAAGTCATAAATATTTGTTAATTAAAAGTGTAATAAAGGTATAAAGGTATATATAAATTTGAGATACCAATATCAAATATCATGCAAAGATATTAACTGAAAAAATATCGCATATAAATTACCTCAACAAAATTACTGTTCAGAAATGAATGACAATTTTATCTGTATACAGTATCAACCATAACGAAGTAAGATTTATCTCTAATATCGGACTTATTGGTGGGAACTAGCAGAGTGACGTTGCGTTTTCATTTTCATAAATTCGTGTTTTTTGAGTTTCTTTGCATATTATCGGTGGTATTTTATTCAATAAAGATCAATCCATGTGCACCAGTAAAGTGAAATGAAATGAAATATGTGTATCCTGACTTTTCAAGTTGTATCAAGAAGTCCGTGAAAAGTTTTTGTACAAAAGTTTTCACGCGTCAAACACCTAAAGACATTTTTTATCACTACTTATACTATTAAGTTTTTTGTGGTTTTTCTTCAAAATAATAATTCTACACCTAAGACCTCCGGATGCGACACCGACAAATGCAGCAGCGTCGAACGAGAGTGACAAGTATTTTTCGCCGCCGACGTCGCCACCTGTAGATACGTCGGCGGCGAGGCCGGTCACCTCGCAATTTGGGGCCATCGGACCAAGCGGTTCCGAACAGGGTCCGAAGTACCGCAATCAGCCCAGGCTGTGGCGGATTCTACGGCCGCTTCACTGTCGGCCCAGCCTGTGGCGGATACCAGGTCCGCTCCACGGGAATTTAGATCCATGCCATATCAACTTAGACCTCGCATACCTCGTCTGCCCATGCATAATAAAAATAGTGGAATGTATTTTTCTATAAACAGCTTAGGAACTCGTGAAAACTGATAAAGATAAAGAATGTAAATATCTTGATCTAGTTCACGAGGTTGTCGAAATGTGGGATATCGACGTGGCAACCATTGTTCCGATAGTCGTTTCCGCCCATGGCCTTATAGCCAAGAGCCTCGACAAACACCTCAAGAGGCTCGCGTTAGGCAGCTGGATCAAGGGCCAGATTCAAAAGGCAGTGCTCCTGGAAACGGCTCGCATTGTAAGAAAGTTCCTCAGCCTGGAGCCTTACAGCGTTGGAGCTCCTCGTTCCTCAGCCTGGAGCGTTTTTTATATTTTTTTATGTATTTTATTTTTATAGCCATATTTAAAAATGTAAATAATAAGTGCAACAAAGAAATAAATGGAATAATAATAATAATTATAAGCCATTTATTCAGACTACATTTTTAATAGTCTGTGTGCCCTTTGACATAGGCCTCCTGCAACTTCTTCCATAATAGTCTTTCCTTTCCTCCCGTCTTTTCTATTTCATCTCTCCATCTTTTATTTTGCAGTCCTCTGTACTTTTTTCCATTTCTTGGATACCAGGTTGTTACCCTTCTACTCCACTTACCTATCCATTCCTCTTATGGTATGGCCAGCCCATCTCCACTTTAACCTTTTGATTTTTACTGAGACATCTGCCACCCCAGTCACTTTCCTTATTTCTGTGTTTCTTTTCCTGTCTTTTCTCCTAACGCCTAGTATGCTTCTCTCCATTGTGCGCTGGCAGACTAAAAGTTTATCATATTGAGTATTTGTAAGTGCCCAGGAATGGCATCCGTAGGTCAGTACAGCCCCCCTAGACAAGATGGCTGTCGACAATCGTCATCGTTAGTAAGCGATCAACCTTTGTACGGGATTGACATAAGAGATTGTTAAAAATCTGGATGGTAACTGACAGTGCGGACTTTAATTAACTGATTTATTTTGTGACTATAACTACAACTCGAGAAAACTGAAATAAGACAAGGCTGTATGGCTCAGACCTTTGCTTGCCTTTTGGCAAGAAGTCAAACAACAACAATAATAAAGATTCAAATTTTTGTTCGTGATTGTTTGTCAAATTAATATCGAATAAATTCTTAAATACGTACGACTTTCAATTATGTAAAAATAATACTATGATAAATAGATTAGATCAGCACAACGCCACAAAAATGTTTGAGTGGGCATATAGTGGCGCCAACAAAGCTGTGCCTAGAAATGTAGGCCCTGAATGTGCTTATTTTTTAACTACTCAGAGGCAATTGATTGAAACTTTAATTGTGACAACGACCAGTATTTATATTATAGTAAGTACATATATAACAAATATACTTATTTGAATTATTTATACCTTACCTACATGTGTAACTTAATTAGGATCCTATGTACCTACTTTATCCTGATAATTAAATAATATGTATGTACTGTAGTAATTATTATGAGCTCTGTAATCCTATATATTGTATGTTTTGCAGATTAAGACTTACCCCGAGTTACAAATATCACAAGAAATATATTACATTAAAAGTGATCGAGGTGGAAAGAGATTATTAGTTATTCTACTAGCATTATTATGGGGAATGGAAATTGGCTTCAAGTTTGCTTCTCGTACTGTAATATACCTATTAAATCCTTGCCATGTCACAACTCTAATACAAGTAAGTAATAATAAAGGTAATTATTGTAAGTTCCCCAGTTGGGTCAGCAATCCAGGTGAATTGTTGTATCAATAAGTCACCAAACTCTGTTGCTTGTCTTCACACATTTCTTACTTATTGAATTTCTTTCTGTCTTAACCAATTGATAAAGTCCATTGGAACAACCCCAAGTACTGTCATCTATGGGCAGGAGCACCTGGATACCAGCTTGGGCCTTTAGACTCGGTTCAGCGACGTGTCATCTGAATTGTTGACAATCCTGAGCTCACAAGTGGTTTAGAGTTCCTCAGTATGAGGAGAGATTTTGCCTCCTTATGTGTGTTCCAAGGCTTGTAGGTACAACAGAGAGTGTTCTAAAGAATATTTCGACTTGTTGCCTACGGCTACCTTCCACCATCGCAACTCTCGCCATCGACAGGGAGTCATCCTCACACATTGAAAACAGAATTGTTTCGAACTGTGCGGTCTCAAAGGAGCTTCCTTCCGCGTATGCTCAGATAGTGGAATGAGCTCTCTGCCGTGGTTTTCCCAATGGAGTACAGAATGGGGTTCTTCAAAAAGATTTCTGCAGGGTCGGCAACGCGCGAGTGACGCCCCTTGTGTTGCAAGCGTCCATAGGCTACAGTAACCGCTTACCATCAGGCGGGCCGAATGCTTGTTTGTTACCTAAGTAGTATAAAAAAATAAAAAAAATCTATGTTTGAGTACAAGAAACAAGGTTGATTATTATCGGTTTAGTTCCTTTTCCATTGAGATTTTAATACTAGCCAGGTCCCTCTTCGCTGGTTATTATTATGTTATGGGTTAAAAAGAACAATTAGTTTTAAAGAAACATTTTTATATAGTTTTGTTTTCTTCATCAAAGATTTATTATGGTCTAGGGTTGGGTTTCTTCCCGGGAATAAACCTAACTTCGAGTAAATTTCCAATTTAGTGGGAAAGAACCCGGGAATTTTCCCATTGGGTGGGAAAATACTCAAATGGTCATATTTAGTAGATTTTGCGTATATAGCGAGAAATACCTTTACCAAATCGTTTGAATAACATTTAACATGATTTCTATTACGTTCATACTCATATCATACAATAAAAAAACAGTTAAAAAAAAAAGTTGCGTTGTTTTTAAAAAATGCGACGTTTTGGGGTGTAAGGGTTGTGGTAAGGTGGTAAGAAAGAGCACGTGTGCACATGTACGACGCTTAAATAGCCCGTCCCAGGTCCCGAGGGAGGTGTTGCAAGCGTCCATAGGATACGGTAACCGCTTACCAACAGGCGGGCCGTATGCTTGTTTGCTACCTAGGTAGTATAAAAAAAAGTGTGATAACTTCCTCCAAGGTCCGCGTAGGTCCGCGCGTAGGTGATGTAGGTACATACAACAGCGAGTATGATTAAAATAACAACCAAAAGCATCAACAAATATTTTTTTTGAGGAACATAAAGCCATTTGAGTATTTTCCCGCCGTTTGGGAATTTTCCCGTATTTTTCCATTCTTTTCCGTATTTTCCCGTATTTTTCTTTTCTTCCCAATATTTTTCTTTCCCTGCCCATCCCTATTATGGTCTCATGATTGCAATCAACATTTAGCTTTATATTTTTAAGTGCAAGAGTAACAGTGGTTCAAGATGAAACTGATTCAATTAAATATAGGGTCAGGTGGGGTAAATGCGAGGTCGTAGCTAGACTGCCATATTTTATCTTATGCCATTAAATACTTTATAATAATTAAGTATTCATATTTACTGTGTATGTTTAGCATACATTTGGCTTCTGTTTCAACTAATTAAAATATTTAAAATTCCTATTTTAACAGGAAAATAACCAAGTTTACCACAGACTAACTATTACAGTTACCCTGTGTTCAGGAGCAAATGTAATATGGAATACTGTTTCTAAGTTGTTCAGATAGATTTAAATCTGGGGCAAAAGTAATAAAATAAAATACGCAACTTATGGTTTTTATTCTAAAGAGTTTTTGTCAAAAACCTACAGAGCTATGAACTTTTCCTGACTGACTAAACTATTATTTTTAAATCAAGCTAGGTAAGTATTTGATACATTTTTATACCAGTTTTATTTAGATTTATAGCTATTATTAACCCATGTTATTACTTCTACATATACCTACCATATATTTACATTTACTTTGCTATTGCATTTGCCCCGCCTGATGCATGTTGTTATTTAGGCTCAACAGTTCAATCAAAGCTTTTGTAGGTACTTTTAAATCATGTACACACGGCTACAGGTCAAGCTATACATTTCTAGTATAAGCTGACCTCCCATTGTACGGAAATCGTATACAATGCGAGTTCAGCTTATACTGGAAATGTATAGCTTGATCGGTAGCCGTGTGTACTACAAAACATTTATTTTTTCACTCCTATTAAATATTATAAATATTTTCTATTTTTTTTAATTTATTCAAAATAGCATGTAAACTATCATCTGATACATCAAGTGAGAGGACATCACTGAACGAAAAATATTTTTCGCGTATTTGTTTTACAAAACTGTGTTTCTTGAATTTTGAATTTTATGGACCTACCTAGTTTTTATTTGTTGTTATAGCGGCAATATACATATTCTGTGAAAATCTACCGATTACCTATTACGTTTCATGGGTAGGAACAGTACAGCCCACTGACTGACAGACGGCAGGATAGGCGAACGGAAGGACAGATAGCGGATTAATAGGGTCCCGTTGGCACCCTGTGTGTACAGAACCCTAAAAATTACATAATAATATAATTTTCAAGTGTCCTACCACAACAAACACTAGAAACCAACTAATTAAAATGGTTAATATGATTAATAATGTTACAACCCTACCCTGTTGTGTTTAAACCCTATATTCACACTGGTAAGAATTTCCACCCATAACCCTTTTCTTTGCATGGGGATATCCCAATAAATGTTCAACATGACTAGATCTAACAATATCTAGCATTAAAAAACCGTCCGAAATAATGATTAAATAAATAAATATCCTGCCCTCACACACGGCTGTCAGATCCCAAACTAAGCGGGGCTTGTATACTATGGAATAATAACTGATATAGTTCTACATAACCCTACTTTTTGTTTGTATATACAAAACTTAATATGTATACATAATTACACCCAGACTCGGGACATACAGACATGTTCATGCACACAAATGCATGCCTTGTGTCGGAATCGAACCCACGACCTGCGGCGCGATAGGTGGATTCTTAACCAACCGCGCCAACTTGCCCGTCAATTATTATGTTTGCCATATCTATGTATAAGTAATTTTATCAGCTTAATTAGATGCTTTACATTTTCTCTCTTTCAGATCTATCTGCTGGCTGCTCCTCCGAGCAAGATGGTGACATCACTGTTCCGTATTCATTTGAACTTGTTGAATGGTCCACTTTTAGCTTTTTTATTTCCTGAAACTGCTTCTAGAACGGTATATTTACTTGATTAATATGTTTTGTACATTTTTTGACTGAAGATCAACTAATTCTAGGAAAGTGCAAAATACCTTTCTATCTATTATGTCATGTAATAGTGTTGGCAGAGAGCATCAGCATGGCATGTGGACGGCCTAGTGGCGATTGTTTGATTGTTTTATTCTGCTTTATCTTCTCATATGTTAATACCATCAAATTAAGTTAGTAAAGTTGGCAGGACTATTTCATCAGCAGATCTCGACTGTTACTACCTCAATTGTTATATAATGGTGCTTGATTTTGGGGCATTAAGGGTGGTAGGTTGGTAGGGTAGATAATGATCGATACTACTGATAGCAATACTTGAATACAATGAGCGTTTTTCTCATGATACCACCAATTTGAACCTTAAGTTCACGATTTGACAGGTATCACAGTCTATAAAACCATACAGTCGTCCGACGCCTTTGATCTCGTGGAAAATGCCGACAACGTCTAGACAGTATGGCGACGGCCATATAAAGTATGCTGTGTCCCGAGCTACTAACATCGTTTTGTTCGCAGGTCGGGCTCGGCTTTCCCGCGTCTCGCCCCTCACACCACGCACGATTGCCCTGTCTAGACGTCTTCGTCGAACGACTGTATGGTTTTATAGACAGTGATACCTGTCAAATCGTGAACTTAAGGTTCAAATTGGTTCGAATTATTAACAGTACCTAGGCTATGATGACAAGTATTTTGAGGTATCATTATTAAATGGCTCATTGATTCTATCGAAAGTATTGAGATGCTATAGTATCGATAAGAGTCGATAGCACTATCGATCATGTTAGTTATTGATTAGTTTCACTATTGCTACATATTGCTGTACTGACAGATATCTAGAGATCTGTCAGCATCGATTTGTTTCCCAGTATCATAACTACATAAACGAGCACTAAATTATTATAATTATTTCATGACTTACATAAATCCTTAATTAACCATTCCAAACCGATAGGTATCTTTATCTTTATCCTGAATCAAATTAGTAAAAAGTAACATATAACCACAGTCTATTAAACAATAACTCCCTATTTATACCTAATCGGTAAGGTGCAGCGCAGACGACACTTTAAGCGAAGGAGTAGGAGAAGCACACAAAAAAAACCGTCACGGATTTTTCATAGATCCATAGCTCACAACGTACATCTTCGATCATTCTGTCGGCAGAACTCTAGGGATGTACACGCTATTATGACCTAATCTTTCTTGAATAAAATAAAGAGTTCTTTAATGCCCCTAAATCGAGCGCCTTTTTCTTTTTTCCATATTAGATTCTAGCTGAAGCATCTTTGTATTGGATCCAACATGGGATGATGTTTGTTATACCATATTATCTTTTGCGAATTGGTGGTAAGATTTATGGTGTCATGTGGCCCGTCCAATTAATATTTTCTAGTATCTTGCATCCTTACACCACATATTAATCAAAAATTGCCACATCACTTGTCATGATGAGATTGTAGACAAACAAGCCCATCCAACAAAAAATATCTGGGAAAATAATATTCGGCGGACCACATGGCGGCATATATAAGTTTTATATGTTGGTTGTGATATGTAATGATAAAGTAACATATAATTATATACTGTTTTTTTCAGGTGTGTATAATATAGAACCTATTTGGGATTTCAATTGGGCAATTTTTAGCTATTGTCTAAACTTGCTTTATCACTTTATAATTTTACAACCTATAGCAATTGTAAGTACCTATATATTATAATTTTATGAAGCCTATCATGATACTTACAAAATATGCAAATATATAGGTACTTAGTTTAGTAGGTGCCTATGTCGGTGAATTACATTTGGCATTAGTTAGCTTATAAATAAAAATTGTTATTTTCAGCCTGCCCAAGTGAACTTGAATCACATGCTCTGTCCTGCAATATTGGACCCGTTCGAGGGGCCCTGGTATCGCATCGCGGCCGTCGTACACCAGGCGCTTCTGTGTCCCTTGCTCTGCAAGTTCTACTGTCTTATTGCAGACTTTTGCCTTACTAAGTTCCCACCAACAAAAGTTAAACTACGTTTAGAAGATCGTTTAGAGGACAGAAAGCCTTACAACCAAACACCTATGCATAAGGATAAAGACTAGGTTTTCTAATATATTTAGGTGCTTACGTATCGAGGAATGAAAGGTTATTTGTATAAACTAAATTTTAAAAATTGCTCATAATTTTTTTATGTAAATACTTACCAAAGATACAATTTTTTTAGATTTTAACAAACAAATAAACACAACACGATGAAACTTAATATGAAAAACATTTTTGTATTCCTCTTTATCCCCTGCGAATTACCTACCCACTTAAATAATATTTGAGTCCAAAGATAACTTTTATATTCTAACTGAACTGTGGATTATATCTTTCTGAGATTTACCCCTTTTCTTAGTCGTTTTCTAATTTGCCCCAAACTCAGTGGAGTAGGTAGCATGGGTGGCACCCGGTGCGGATATCGTGGAGTCACCCCAAACGTGAAAGCTGTTTAATCAATATTCTCGCAGTTACTAGTTTTTCTTTATATAGTCGCTTAGCTATAAGACGAAACTCCGCTTGCTCGCCACTATAACTCAATCAGGCAACCTTGATTAAGTTTGAGAAGTTCCTCTAAATGGCCGAAGAACCCATATTCTGAACAAATAAACTAAATCATTTTCAAGATCGATCTCTTCTAGGAGTCTCTAATTGTAATATTATGTACATATATCATGATTATATACCTATACTAGCGGCCCGTTACGTGCTTCGCTACGTATAAAGTGAAATAATAATAAATTAAATTATTAAAAGAAACATACAACCCGACTGCGTAAAACAAAAATTAACTGAAAAGAGAAAAACAAGCTCTTTAATTTATAGAATTTGGAATATAACTTGAATGTTATAAGGTATTGTAGGTAGTCATTTGGTTTGGATAGGTGAGCCCGTTCTTGAGTTATAAAATTACAACGAAAAGTGGCATTGATTTTTATATACCTATATTGATTATATTATGATGATAGTTTTGCTACATTCTTCAAAATCAGAAATTCCTATAATGCCTTAACTACACGTACGTAGGTAAGTAGGATGTTTTCAAGCCTTCCGGAATGAGCCATTCTCAGGCAGCCCCGGCCGGATCAATGTTCTTGATCTATATCGAATCTAATTGCAGTAATTTCAGTTTAAATAATTTATTAATTTTGTAAATATTTTCACCAAAAGAAGTATGAAAAAAAAACCCATAAAATATCAAATAATCGATTGAACGACGTGCGCTGGAAGCGTCCATGGGTGCTTTGTGAAACAAGTTATTTTCTTTTTAATTTTATATATAAAGATAGTAATATTATAAATAGATGCCATCTGGAAAACGCTGTTCACGTATCTATAGGTAGGTACTAATCGTACGTAACGTCTGTGGTAACGTGTACCTATACATAAAATTTTTAGAAAAACGGTACTATTGTATAACATTATGCAAGTTTGTAGACTTATAGTGATATTGCAAAATCATCGATTATTATGCTATTAATAGCCTTTCAGCCCTCAATACGTATGTATTAGTGGGTAGATATATAATATATTATTATGTGACAGTCAATAGGTAAAGGTACCGGTTTGGTCTATAAATTACTGTAATTTATGCAATAGCTACATACTTAGTAGTTGCAAATTAATCTTCAAAAATTAACTACCCACTGGCCATATAAAGTTTATCAACCAATGAAACTTTAATTATCCTCTTACTTACTTAGTCATAAAGCAGAGTGCCTAGTCCACGTTCACATTGAAGTTCATAGCATTTGAGCTATTATTCCAATCTATACTGTACCTACCTGTAGACTGACACATTTTATATCCACGGCTGTAATCCCTCTCAGGGTAAAGTGTGTTGTTTGTATTTAATTACCTATAGTAGAAACCAATAATATTACATCGCGTCCATTTCGTTGTGTGATTGATTATTTATTAAAGTAGCAATAAGGTAAATAATATTGTTATACCTACCTAGCTTGTTTTTATACTGGATGGTGCGAGTAACACATGGTGTTTAAGGATAAATTACATTGTGATATCTCAGGCTGTGCATTGTGAAATACCATGCATTGCCACGCATCATCCTGTGACAAAAATATAACTAAAAATGATTAGGATTTACTAGGTAAGGTTTTAAGCTCTGTATATATACCTATTATTAGCTAATTTACAGGTTATTAAAGTAACTTGCATTACCGATTTATTTAATCATTCGTTTACGGGTTTGGAATTAGGTAGGTACATTAGCAAATACAGTGCTATTATTACACTAACTATAATTTATGGCTAGTGGAAATGTAGTAGGTACTTTATATTACGTCACCTTGGTAATCCTAATTATTTGCACATGCGTGTTTTCAAAACACATATATGATATAACCTACCTAAGCATAACACATAGATAGGTAGCTCCATTAATGCGAGTCACACACTAAGCATATACGATAATATTTTATCTGAGTATAAAAAAAATATTATTTGAAGGTATCACACACTACGATAATATAAAGAATTGATACATTCACTCGAAATCCTTCTAACTTACTAGACCTGTTTTTGGTGCGGATTGTTTATACAGAGTGTTTAGTTCCGCCATATGCCAACTCATTTTCAAAATTTCATATATTTCGCCGGTCAATCCTTTTTCCTTCCCTATCCTTCTCGTTATCGCACGCACGCCTACCTGGATATGCGCTTCGCGCTCGACGCAAACGCCCGCCGCGCCATAGGACTGGCTGCAGATAGCGCTGAACAAGAAACTGATACAAGAAATTTTGTTTTTTTTTGACAAATTCGCTAAAAACAAAAACAAGAAACAGTTAATTTTAAGTTTGAAAGAACCTAGACTTCAACCACTAAAGCCAACTTTCGTGATCATTGATATTTAAAACAATAAGGTTTTTCTTAAATTTAAATTAAATTAATAACTTCCGATATGGTACGATATACCTCCAATTTTTTTTGTAGGTACGCCTATCATTTTTGCACTGTAAAACAGCACAATAGGGCATTTTAGATAATCAGCCTGTATGGTATATGCAGGTATCGGTAAGTGCCTACAGATACTTAACGATAAAATTTATATTATCTGCGCAGTGTGTATTGGTTGCTTCATTGGGGAGCGATATTGAAAAATATGCGCTCAGATACAGATATCGTATACGCGTAGTGTGTTATGAACTTAAGACTATTATTTATGTTTTATTGGTTGTGAGTTCAAATCCTTCTGATATCGGTGAAGGAGAGGAACTCATAGCACGGTGTTATCTTTGTACCCGTCTGGCTGGCTACCACCCAAAAGTTGTTGTCGCCAAGCACCTATTGATATGTCCCGAACGCTGCATTTCAGAGCTAGTTTCATTATAGTATTACTTAGGTATTCTTCTTCCATACTAAGGCCATACTCGGAGTTCAATTATTACGTGGACATTCAATAATGTTGTACAAAAAGTAAAAATTGAAAGCGCGCGCTAGCGATATGTACTTACTGAGTAGGACCTCAGAAAATAGTTACGTTTGTATAGTAAGGGGTACGAGTCGTGAGCACAGATTGACACTGCGTAGTAGGTACTAGTTAATTTTCGGTCTGTTTGGCGGAATGAAGCAGGGGGGAGCGGCGAGCTGCACACGATTGGTTCGTCAGTCGATGCTCGTCGTCAATTGGATTCTCGCGTTTCATTTGGTTACTGTGATTTGACCAAAAGTGTACATGCGCGAGCTTGCCTCTACTAATGCCTATCTGTGCTCACCACTCGTGCCTCATTACTGTGCCTGCGTTGCTGATGATCAATTATGCAATACCTACCTAAATAGTGTATAATAATAATAATTAATAGGTAATAATGCATAATTTGTTTATCTGAAATTTAAATGAAAAACATAGCTTAGGTAGGTACCTACAGTATTACCCAACTGATAAGGCGCGTCGTGAATCTTCGTTCACACAGAAAAGAAAGTATGGACCCGAAGATAACGTAAGAATGCTTAAAAATTACAATCAACCTTAGATCACTACTATAAGGTTCATAATTACAGTGCAGCTGTTAGTTCCGTCTCACTCGCAAGTTACGCCCCTCCGCACGGCGCGCGCTAACACGGCGGCAGCTGCCGACCAATAGCATTTCCAGCGCTTTGAAAATGTATCTTCTGCGCAGGTACATCGGTAAGGGTGCGTCCATTAATCACTTTAGTCCCGAATAGGGGGGGAGGGGGTTCGGATAATATCACGAAAAATCACGGTAGGGGGGGTGGGGCATATCACGTGTATTTTTTTTGATGCGCCCACGCTAACTGCTGAGGAACATGATGCTTGTCCACTCCTCAACATTGAAGACAGCCAAGTAAACTCATGGTGGTTCTATTTCAGTAAAAATTTTTTTACTATCTTTACTTGTTTATGAGGCCGGTTTCACGTGATTTTGGTAGTGGGGGAGGGGTAGCCTTACCACATATCACCAGGGGTCAAAAAGTGGTCTAAAAAACCTCACGTGATTAATGGACGAAGCCATATCAGTTGGGTACATACTACTGTACCTAGTAACTTAACCCTTTGCAGTTGGGTAGAGATTGTACCTTAGGTAGGTACCTATATACAAAAGTATTAGATTACCCAAGTCATAGACTTAGGATTTCGCTACGCTAACTAGATCCACATTTTATCACCTTTCAATTGACAGTCTCAAGAATCAGTGCCCATTTAAATTAATTCTACTTACCTACATATATAAAACAAACCTATTCTTTCTCAAATTGTTGTCAACATCTTTTTAATTCTTAGTCGGGAATTTTATTTAGGCATCCGCGTCATGGGTACCTGCCTTCAAGCATTCTACATTCCACCTACGACCTAGAGACCCGTGATTCCATTCTGATTTGACTTGCATTTATCGCATAATTATCCCCATGTTTATACTTATTGCTTTTAGAATTATGCTGATTATGCCCTTGCAGCTTTAGCAGTAAAAAACATTAACCATTTGAGGTATAGCATGAATGATGCAGGAGCTACTATCTTAGCAATAAGTACCTAGTGTGATCAATTGAAGCAGAGAGCATCAAAATTCGGCTACAAATCCTTGATACAGCCTTAACCAAAGCAAAGAGCTGAAGTGCATTTAAGAATGTTTGTAAATTTAGATTAGAGCACGCAAGTTATATAAATAAAAACGTTTTATTAAACACGCATTTCAATATACTTTCCTCATTATAGGTAATATACCGTATCTATCTACATAATCATATCTCTAAGAATATCCACACATAAATACAGGTGAGCCATGAATTAGTTTAGTTAACATTTAAATCTTATTTCCCGCGCCAGCCTGAGTGGCGACGGGCAAAGGACGAACGGCTAGCTCGTTTCTTGGATTCTCAATGGATCTGTATCTAGGGCCGCAGCGCGATTTTCTGTAGGATATCAATTTTATTGAAACACTAAATTCGCTCATTATTTTGAGGCGCTTGTTACGCTTTGATTCAAGTAACGATGATAAATCGGTGACCAATTGCAGTTTTAATAAAAAAATCGGTAAAGTATTTCGAAAAGACGGGATAGACATTAAATATGAAGCAAACCGGCGCGCCTCTCGGATTTCACGGAGTGAAGAGAACGTGCAGAAAGCTGGCAGATAGTTTCCGTTTGTTGTCCGAAAGTGCGACGCGGATTTTTATCGACGCGCAAACGTAAGGCTGAATTCATTGAGCTATTATTACCAATAATAGCTCAATTACTATTGTTTTCCGACGAATTCACCATTTCCACCTCAACGGGCACGTTTTTAAACAGAACTGTAGTTAGATATTGAAGCAGCCAAAATAGCAAAGCTAAACATAAAATGCCCTCTTCATTCGCCTAAGGTATGTAACTGTATGAGCAGCAATTTCAGCTACGCGAATGTCTGCAATGTCACTGACACCTTGCCGAAGTCTGCAAATTTACTTTCTTTTATTATGATAGTAAATTCCTGCTATTATTGGCTATTTTGTAAATAAATCATTTTATATGGGTGTTTTTAAATATATTTTTTTAAATGTTAACAAATTCATGGCCAATTCAAATAAAGCAGAATCTCTGAATTAGCATTGGAAATAGTTACCTATGTACTTACCTACTGACGGAAAAAAGCGTCGCTGTGCGACTTCGCGCACGTCTACGATATTATTGTATTAAATTGTATATTTTTTTTGCATAAGAATACTATTCTTTTCTACTAACGTTTTATTTAACTCTCGGACGGAACGCGGAACCTCTGTGACCCTTCCTCGGAATCTCAGGGTTCCGCGGACCACCATTTGGGAACCACTGGTGTAGAGTGTACTACCACAGTCTATAAAAACATACAGTCGTCCGACGAAGACAGGGCAATCGTGCGGGGTGTGAGGGGCGAGACGCGGGAAAGCCGAGCCCGAACTGCGAACAAAACGATGTTAGTATTTCGGGACACAGCATTATATCCCTGGCCGTCGCGATACTGTCTAGACGTTGTCGGCATTTTCCACGAGATCAAAGGCGTCGGAGGACTGTGGTGTGGTACTACACTGATCTACCTGCTGTGTCTGCTGTTCTGTGGACAGAAAAACCCGGTTTTTCAAAGCCACGGCGACGCGGACAGCAGATATCACCGCGAGCACACGCAGACCCACATTTATGTATCAATTCCACTGTGTGCCAAATAAACGACTACGCCCGCAATTCACTGAGCTATTTAAACATATTTTTCTATGAAGGTAATAGTCAATAAAAACTTGAAATTTTTAATGTAAGTAACTAACTAGGGATTTCAGTGCTTTGCTTACGGGAACTAATATTATGATAAAGTATTAATTGCATGGTATGGGACATGGGACAATATCTTAACAACAAAATGATCGAATCTAGCATACCTATTACTTGTAAGTAAATAAAACAGAAAATAATAATTTCATAATAAATAGTTAGCTATTTTTCACCTCTTGACAAGTTTTACAGATTACTGTAAACAGTAGTTTCAGGTCTTACCTTATACAGTTTATCAAACAAATGTTTGATAGGTAGGTATAAAAGTATCTTTAAACATATAATTGGAACAAAATTATATCACAATGTTGTATTTTGACTAGAAATGCATAACTTTCTAGACAGAATGATTAACTATCAGCCATCCATAGGAGGACCTAAGTACACCATAGACACCTCAGTGTTTCCATACACGGCTGATACGGTTGGAAATAGTTTCTTGTTTGGAAGGCCTGAAAAGTAAGCAAATACTGAACATATATTCATGATATAGATAAATAAAATAGTTTTAGATATTTTATTGAGTATGATTCATACTATCAAGTTACTGTTTACTCCATATAGTATAAAGAAGTTATGCTTCACTGTAATTGAATAGTTTGATTTTCAAGAAAGGTTCATTGTTTCATGTAACCATGGAACATAACTCAGTGTAAATAATAAAAGAGTTACCTCTGAATGCTACACCTAAAAATTCGTAATTTCTTTCAAATGATAGGGTGTTGTCTTCACAGTCCAATATGACCCTAACACGCTCTCCTACCTGAAATAATAAAACAAATAAATTAGTGATTAAAGATTATCTTATCTTCGTAATCTAATTTAAACCATGTGATTATTTGGACTTGCTGCATTTTTGACTAAAATTATTTCAATTAGCACATCTCCTCTACAACATGTAACAGATTTGTGTGCCAAATCATTGAATGGTTTGTTCAGCCTACTGAAATGATTTATGTAATTTAATATACCTATATTAAAAGTTACATAAATCAATTCAAAAATGATTTCTTAGAAATTCTGAACAAACCAGTCAATGATTTGGCACACAAATCTGTTACACATTGTATATCTTTCAGATATAGCCTTTAGGAGTTTTACAGGAAATTTAAATTTATGAAATATTTCAATAAAATTTCAGATTACCTATCCTTGATGAGGTAGATAAGGTAGGTAAGAGAGATTGGGAACTCATAATAATTCAGTAATCAGATAACAATGGGTACAGCTACACAAGACATAGATAAATACACATTAAAAGGCGATATCTTTGTGGTAGTTAAGTGATACTGAATGTCATGATGAGCAAAGGTAACCATAGCACATTGTTGGACACTTAGTAGTATGTACACACATGCCTATTAAAAATCTGATGCCAAGTAAAAGTAAATTACTTGAGAGCCGATCTAGGCTTTGTATGCCTTACACCTTCAGCCAAAACATTACTAACCAGGATGAGATTGTGGTCAAGCATAATTTTTTCTAGTTGTACTTATTGACTACTAGCTTTCCCCCTGCAGTTTCACCTGCGCCCACTTCTTTATCCCCTTACCTACCCTACTCTACCCTACCACGCTAAGGTTACATAAGTTTTCTTAAATTTTCTAAGTTCCTTAATTTTTTTATGTAAGAACCTTTTATGAAGTATTAGAAAAGATTTTAAAAAGATGAATGAAATCGGTAAAGCCATTCTCAAATTATAGCGTGACCGGAAGAAAAAGGGGTTCATTTTTATATATATAGATATAATATAACTTGCTTACTTGATATTTAGGGCAGTTATTAAGAAGAGGATAGTGTCCTTGTGTATCTCCATTGTGCAATAAGTGGTTATCAACTAAGTTCCATCCCCAACTCTGCTCATCAGAACCCAACAGCCCAACATACCCCTGGCATTGTAGCGGAGCCTCCTTGGTTGATATACCAACAACAGCCACAGTTCCCAGAGGCCCCTCCCATATCACCTCCCAAGCATGACGACCTTGTTGAAAACCAATTTTCCCCCGACATGCATCAGTACTTTGAGCTACAGGGTTCCTAAAAATATTAAAGCACATAAGACTATGGGCAAGTGGACCTCACTATGCTTTTTTTAGATAAGAACAAAATGAAAACATGTTAAGAACATTGCATAGCATGCAATCTTTTTAAAGGAAAAGTATTCACATTTAAAATCAGCAAATGTGTAGCATGAATTGAACACTCAAAATTAGTATTTTTTAAAGCATTCAAACGAATATTTTTACACATGGAATAACCACGTTATTTCATAATTGGATATACAATGTGTATTATATGCCCACCCTCTAAGGCTACCGCTCAGACCACAATCCTTACCTGTGTAAAGTAAATCCGTTATGTTTGACATAAATATTTCTTGAACAGTCCTGTGGATTCCAGGCGTGGAAATAAGCCCTCAGTTTTGCCTTATACGTTGTCACAGTCGATAGTAAATCAGACTTAATAATTTCTTCAGCTAGCCTTTTTATACAATGTAATCTCCAGACATCATTGTTATCATCGTTGAGTATTCTATACCAACTCTTGCATACCAGTGCACAATTCCTGAGATCTTTGAGGTTGAGATAAGAGAATATATTTTCTAGAACATGATCAGGAACTAGTTCTGCAATAGCGTAATCTTCACAAATATCAAACTCATTCATTTTCAACATATGGAAGCCATAAATTGCTCTTGTTGTTTATTAATTAATAAATGCACTGAAATTGATAAAACCTATATTGATGATAATGCTGCTTGACTAAGGACTGTAGTATGTAAACACTATTAATTAACCTGTTGTGATGGTTTAGACCCGACCGGGCCACGCGTCAAGCTATTCGGCCGTGTCGGTTTAGGCCCGATCGGGCCAGATCAAATTACAAAGCAACTACGGCTCGAATTTCATGGTTATGTTACACATTATCGTAATAAAGTACTCAACATTCGGTATGTGAATAGAGAGCATTAAATTCCACATCCGTTTATAATACGCATTATGTTACTACCAGTAAAAAAAAAATGAAATATGATCCATTGTTTGTGGTCAATGACCTGAATGAGTTTTCTTTCTCCAAGGCTCTCCGAAAATGAATGTATAATTGTAATTAACTAACGTATTTCCTGTAAAAGGTGAGTGATTTGTATAGAATATTAGTTTATCTAACCGTTTTAGTAATAATATTTATAATTTTTGATGTATGTAATTAGAATTCCTTGAATCTAAACACATACTTGTGACTCAAAGTACTCCCGTGTTTATAATCAAGAAAATCTTATTTCACACATCAGGAGTTATATAAATCATTATTAAAACGGTTAGATAAACTAATATTCAATACAAATCGCTTACCTTTTACAGGCAATCCATTAAATATCACCATTCACACTCCATTTTGTTTTAAGTCTCGGCACAAGAATCAATTTCACGTAATGCAGCGCCTATTATTTACAAATAGTTTTTTCAAACATATGCGTTTAATATTATGAGATAAGAATTAGGGACTCTTATAACCTAATACAATCAATAATGGTTCGAAACTCATTTACGATGTGTGTGTAACATGACGAAAGTGGGAGGTCTATTTCTAGCCATCGCTACACGAATCTACCTATATTTCTTTATTTTACAATAGTGTAGTGCACAAAATTTGTATCATTCGCCGAGTTTAGACGATTATCGATCAAATAGTTGGTAACAGCAACCCTAAATCATAGAATAAGAGCATCTATGGACACACAAAAAAAAAAAGTTTGTTTGTTTATTATTGTGTTCTCGATATTTATTATGAGCATCGAATTTCTCTTTTTGCTTACTTGAGACTAGTAAAACAAATGTATTTATTAGATTAAACGTTTATTCGTGTTGATATAAAGGTGTGTAATATGTGGACAGAGTTATTCGTCTTGAAGTGCAAACTCGAAATGTTTATGAAGTGTCGTTTTTGCATAGTTGGCATTTTTTCCAGGTTTCTTATTGGAATCTTGTAATACTTCATTCCAATTCCAATAAGATTCCAATAAGAAAATGTATTCAGGATGACGCTGTAAGTTACTGTTCCTTGATTAATACTGTAAATACCCAATGTTTATGTTTTATTGACCTTGGGTGCCGTCCGCCATTTTGCAAATTTGCAAATTCCGCGAAATCTCGCAGGTCAAGGGCAGCTGTCAAAAAGACAAATTCGCGAGTCTATAGGTACAGTCTCAGTCGGTTACCACATGATCTCACATTGAATAATTGAATACCTACATATCACAAACTACCAAGAGAACTAAAGTTCAGACCGCCATCTGACGAACATTGGTGATAAACCGTATGCAGAAAATGAACATGACGTTTTTTTTTTTTTTTTTTTCCATACTATGGTGCAATGAAAAATAGTCATACAGCCTATGATATGTAGGGCCGGGGCTTTAGGGTAAATACAATTATTTTTTATTTCAAAAGGTCTTATAGTATAATAATAAATGAAACAATTATTTATTTACAAATTATTTATTAAAATTTTCTTTTTTAAGTCTATCTGTAGTGACGGTCTGGATGGGTCTGGACTGCTGTTGGCATCATTAAAATATCTGTAAACAAAGTATAAAGTAACTGTAAAGGAGTGCGAAGATTTTCGATCGGAGCCTATCAAAAAGGTGGCCGAAAATAATGACAAAATCTTTGAAATGTTTTATTTTTTATGTACAAGATAGTCGAAGGATTTGAAGATTTTAGTATGGAGACTGGCATTCCTATCATCTGCCTTTTTTGTATATATAATTTATTGGTAAAGATTTTGGGTGTAGTAATTAATTATGCATTAAAAATATTATATTTTTATGTCAGCTATAAATTTTACAAAGAAATAGCCTACACAAATGGAACACACTGCTGGAGATACTGAGCCAGCACTTAATCTAATACAAAGGGGACAGGGGGACACATTACTAGATAAGATTATATTAAATGGCAAAAAATTACCTGAGTTCATTTGCATTGTGTTTTTCAGAGACACACATGTGGCATTACTTTGATGGCTCGCAGCTGATGGTTGGACAGAGGTATCTGAAAATTTGTATGAGCTGTTATTATTTTAAAACCTAAACGTTCATGTATCATCAATATGGACAGAATGTTAAATATTCTTGTGTAAAGTGGAAACAGCCTCATCATGCTCTAGTCCAGTGAGTAAAGATCTATAAATGGCATGTCCATTACCCATAGTAGTATTTTATAATCAAAGTAAACTTTTAATTTAATTTAATTTTACTTTTATATTATTTCTTTTAATTTATTCAAAAAGTGCTGGATGATGTACACATACCAAAATCTTCTGTTCTTGCGACTTTCATTGGTAATATGAATGATCATTGTGGCGCTTCTTTGACTAACTATGATCACCGCATACAGTTTTCTTGTTTTCTGAAAAATGCAATTTATCTCTGTAACTATATATAAATATCCTGGGACATTCCTCACACACCGTCATCTGATCCCAACTTAAGCAGAGCTTGTACTATGGAAACCAGATAACTGATATACTACATATTATTATACTACTTTTAGTTTGTAAATACATAATTAATCAATCTTAATATACATAATTACACCCAGACTCAGGACATGCAGACATGTTCATGCACACAAATGTATGTCCTGTGTGGGAATCAAACCCACGACCTGCGGTGCAACAGGTGGAATCTTAACCAACTGGCCCGTCAACCTATGTTAAAATAAATAAGGAATAAGGGTGAACAAACCGTATAAAACAATATATTTCTAACTCTGGTGGAGCCATGGTTATTAATGTGTTATATATATCTCAATATAACTGCATTTGCCAGGCATTTATTTTGGGTTAGACTTAATATGCCTTCACAACCACAAAGGTTGGGTTATAGCTTTAAATGTTATGAGTTGACTAGGAATAATACATATAATAATAAGATATTATATTATTACAGTCAACTTGTAGATCGATAGTTGTTTACCTGCTTCAAAAAAGATATTTGTCGGGTTCCCTGAAGAAATCTCCAAGCTTCGATATGCGCCACTCTTCAGGTGACAAACATAATTTGCGTGGATCGCTGTTAAGTTATTGTCTCACAATTAATACACTTTATCCACTGTCTCTTATTTTCCTCACTTATAGAAAACTGATGTAGTTTAACGTCTTGGCGTAAACTGTTGCACTTGGGCATACAACATTTTCGAATCTTAAAAATGCCGAAATCACTGTATTGAAATGTTGTTAAAGTGGCGGAATTTTATCAATACAACACATCTCGTCATACAAATATGGAAAACACTGAATTTATGGAAATAAATCGACATAAGAACTTAAGTTCTCATCAAAACAAACACGTGTTTGATGACAGGTAGGTGTAGGTGCATATTGACCATAGAACATTTATGATATTGACGACTGGAATTGCTAGGTAGTTATAAAAAGTACTCTGTGGAATGGAATGAAAATGAAATGGCCGGCATGGGTCATGGCGGGGGCGAAGGAAGGAAGAGAGGGGCGAGAACGTCGTGTAAGAACTTTGCACTGTCATTCGATACAGTGGGTTATTTTGATTAGAACATTGCCAGGCGTGCTACATATGTACCTAATTAGGTATTAGTTTATGACATTGACGTGTTTGACCATAGATAATACACTACACAGACCACTATAGGGGATACAAAATGTGCGTTCGAATTGGGGTATGGTAGCAAAAATAACAGTTAAAAATGCCAAAAACGATCACATCTGGCGTTCGATTTGGAAAGTTGTGGGCGAAAATGGCGTTTTGAACTGTTTTCGTTCACCGTAGTTCAATCTGACAGATAAGTTTTGGAAAATTCAAACGGGAAGCGAAAATTCTAATTTTTATTGTAAAATTTGATAGAAATACTAACAGGCAAGAGAATAATTTGTCAGATTAACTTTGTTTATAGATTAACTGAAGGAAAAAGTTAGGTTGAGACAAGTGACAAGCAGGCGATGAGCATGGAAATGTCATTTTTGTATCTAATCGTTCGATTTGGGAATTATCGTTTGTGGCAAAAGTTGCAAAATTGTTGAAATTTTCCAATTCGAACGCATATACAAAAATGCCCATTTTGAAACTGTTAAAAACGAGAACACACCTTAAGTATACACTATCCCTCTTACTCTTAGAACGTTATTTAACTAATATGCTGTTTATAGGGTCACGTAAATAAAGTCACTCTATTGTCACTGTCAAATAATGTGACATTATTTACGTGACCATTTAATCAGTATATTAGTTAAATAGCGCTTTATGAGTAAAGGGGATTAACCTCAGAGTAGATAAATAGCTATAACGGACTTTTTGGCGGGAACTTGCAGAGTGACGTAGCATTTTCATTTTTATTTTCATAAATTTGTGTATTTTGAGTTTTATTGTGTATTTTTGGTGGTATTTTACCCAATAAAGATCATCCATGTGCACCAGTGAAGTGAAATGAAATGAATTATGTGTATCGTGACTTTTCAAGTTGTCTCAAAATGTCCGTGAAGAGTTTTAGTACAATGACCACCATTGTAGTAAAACATGACTTTTATGGACGGTGACTGACTGAGGACTATAATGTGAAGTGATTTATTGTGACTGGAAACTATAATATAACTCGACACTGGCAGAAATGAGCCCTAATTTGGGCTTAGTTGCCAAACTTAAAAATAAGAAGAAGAAGACATCACTCCAATTCGAACGCACCATAAAGTGCTCTACGTTATAGCTATCAAATTTCAAAATGGGCATTTTTGTTTATGCGTTCGAATTGGAACATTTCAACAATTTTGCAACTTTTGCCACAAACGATATTTCCCAAATCGAACGATTAGATCACAAAAATGACATTTGCATGTTCATCGCCTGCTTGTCACTTGTCTCATCCTACCTTTTTCCTTCAGTTAATCTTTAAACAAAGTTAATCTGACAAATTATTCTCTTGCCTGTTAGTATTTCTATCAAAAACAATAAAATTTGGAAACTTCACTTCCCGTTTGAATTTTCCAAAACTTATCTGTCAGATTCAAAGACGTCAAAATAATGATCACAAACGACCAAAGAGTACTATATCGGCAACAAACGACTCTGCCTCGGAGGTTGGTCAAAATTTGCAGTTCCAAGTAAAACGAACGGTGAACGAAACAGTTCAAAACGCCAATTTCGCACACAACTTTCCAAATCGAACGCCAGATGTGATAGTTTTTGGCATTTTTGACTGTTATTTTTGCTACCATACCCCAATTCGAACGCACTAGAGAGAAAGTCCATAGTCTACGGTAACTGCTTACCATCAGGTGGGTTGTATGCTTGTTTGACGCCGTAGTGGTATAAAAATAATAATAATAATATGGGGCCCCGAAATGCAGATATATTCGCTTACAATAAACAATGTTCTATTCTAGGTAGATAGTAAGAATTACCTTTAATATGGTAAATAAAAATATTATTCGGACACTAGATCAGTTTTTAATTTTAACCAGAATAAAAATATAAAATCATAGCAGAAAAATGATATTTGTTATTATTTTTTTTACTTTCCAAGTAGGCCCCAAATTCTTGTGTGGCCAAGGGCCACGGCGGCGTGGCTTAAGACGGCCCTGGTATTTTGAGTATATAATTTTATCGGTTTGAAAAACGCCCATTCATGTAGTAATACAGAAGTTTTGAATGAAAATACAGATTTCACGCCTCCTTCATATGGCAGCACTGTTTCAGCGTTTTACATTCGGACTTTTTGGCGGGAACTTGCAGAGTGACGTTGCGGTTTCATTTTTATTTTAATAAATTCGTGTATTTTGAGTTTTATTGCATATTGTCTGTGGTATTTTATCCAATAAAAACAATCCATGTGCACGAGTGAAGTGAAATGAAATGAATTGTGTGTATCGTGACTTTTTTATCCTAGTTTGAGGGGCTAGAACTCACTTAAAATTACATACATAAATGTTAAAAATAAAAAATTTATGTACTTACCTACTTATAAGTTATACGCAATGTATGTACCTACTATATTACTCCGAATAAAGAAATTATTATTATTACTTTACATTTTACAAGTTATCTCAAAAAGTCCGTGAAAATGTTTAGTACCACAATTTTTCTAACATGACTGTCGGACGGTGACTGATTATGTGGACTATTTGAAAGTTAAATGTGCGGACTATAAAGAAAGCTGTGAAAGAAAGTGATATTATTATAAACAGAATGTATGCGACTGAAGGACATTGTTTCCATGCTAATGAACAAATTAAAAAAAAAAAGTTTCACATTCTCTTTCTTTTGACACGGAGTAACTAGTCACTAATCTGTGCTTTTGACTTTTGTGATTGATTTTTGTTTGAGTCGATTTATCATCATACTTTTTAACAAGACTATTTTTAGTTAGATATTTTGTTTTGCTTGAAAATTCTTTCTATTTTAGGACTCTCACTAACCGAAAAATGCCCGGTATTGACACAGAGTTAAATGATGAAGACTATATTATTAAAAAGGCTAAAGATGCCCAAAAAAATAATATTCATTCTGCCAAAGCATGGATGTTAACGGCGAAAACTTTATTTCCCACAAATTTTAAAATTCAATTTGAAGCTTATTTGATGGAAAAGCAATCTGGAAATGTCCTAGAAGCCGCTGAATGTTTTAGTTCATTGATGATGTACAGGCCAAATATTTCTGCATTGTTACCTGAAATATCAGCTATAGCTAACGCTCTCAGGTCTTCAGAAGGTAGTTTCCTGAGTCAAATGTTTGATAACATATCTTCTGATATTCAGTTAACTGTATTGAAAACCAGTGTCGAAAATAGTGATGACACTATGGAGCATTGTCGGCTGCTTGTTTTGCTGTTGAAAAAGTTTCCTCAACTGGGAGTAGATAGTCTTGTCAAGACTTTAATTAATGCAGAAAAGTTTTTCTATGATAATCGGTATGCTAGACTATTAGTAGTGGAAACATTGCCACTTCTCAGCTCTTTGGAATCACCAAGATTGCTTCAAAGATTGTTAGTGAAAGCAATTGACTTCTACAATTCTTATGTGTATGATGGAACAGAACATGACATCATAGATCCATGGCAAAGACTCTATGGGGTTTTAGATTTGCTGGGCAGACAATTGGGATGGGATCCATTTCTTGTGAATTATAGTAATAGCCTAAATAAAGAAACATATTTTCAGAAACTGATGACATTAAGAAATGTTGAAGACTGTCGACAACTATTGTATTGTGGTATAACATTTTTTCTGAGGTCTCTTTATGAACAAAGATCACTTAAAGGAAACCACATTCTGGTAGAAGCATTATCTGATCCAGAAATACCTCCATCAAAGAGAAGGAAGGGTGACTCTGAAGTAACAGGCATATCTTCACACCAATTCCAAACTGCAGCTAACTGCTGGGAACTGTTACATAACAATGAGGTTATTTCTAGAGAATTTACAAAGTTGGCAAATCAGTTGCAAGCTAAGCCATGGTCTGAAGGTTTTGCTGACGATCTAGCTCTGTATAAAGGGCGCTATGAAGATGCAGTACCACCTCCCATTGTAAATAATGTTTCTGCTAATATAGTTAAAGCATCTATTAACTATTTTCAGAAAAAATATTCTGCATGTATTGAAAATATTCTGGCAGCCCTGCCACAATTACCTAATGTTGAGGGTGTATTAGAAGGAGAATTGATTGTTGGTGGAAAACATAGGCATTTACACTTTTTGCCTCTTACTAAAGTTGCCATTATACATTATTTTTGTACTTTGCTGATAAGAATTTTATTGAATACTGGAAATAATTCAGATATGACATATGGTCACATGCTGGTCCTGATGCAACTTGGCTGGCCACAGGAAGAAGCAGTATTTATTCAAATATTAGACATAATAAGGCAGAAAGGTGTCTTTCATTATCATCTTTTCTGCACATACATTATACAGATAGATATTTTGGAGGAACTTACATTTATTTGGAATGAACAAGGCAATAACATTGCACTTGACATTTTACCTAGTTCCCAACAACATTTGGGACAAAGAAGGATTGGAACACGTGGAGCAGACAAGGGAGTTAAAGAAGACTTCAAGCAAGCAATAAAAGCTCAGGTGGCAAGGAGTAATGAGTCAATTCTGAACTTAATTATACAGTTTATTACATCAGAAAGAAGTTATCTTCTTCAAATATTATGAAAGTTATTAACTTTTACAAGGAATTTGCTATTATAATATATCACATAAATATATATAGTTGTACCTATGTATGATGAAGCATAAATACATGATTTCTGTCAATATATTAAACTGCGTTTGCATTAACCCACAAAAAAATAAGCCTACATTAAGCCCATAATTTTATTGAAATTTTGTCACACAAAATAATAGCATCTTTCACAAAGGTTTAGGTCACAAAGTCATACTTTGTGACCTAAGACATGCTAAGCTTAAGCTAGTAGAATCCGAAACCAAACATAATGGCGGCTGTGAAGTGCGCTACGAGCTGGCTTTGCGCAGGTTTAGTCCACTCGAATGTACCGCATACCTTCGTTCCTTTTCGCTACAGCGCAGCTTTCCGCGCCTAATATCACAGCCGCCAATAAGTTTAACTCAGTCTGTATCTATTGGATGGTAGATATTTTTTTCTTAAAAAATGTCAAGGTTGTGTTGTAAATTCAAATACCTAACCTAAGTTGGTAATTGCGTCGCGTTGCGACAGCTTAACAATATTTTTCGGTTTCTATAAACAAAAACGAATCTTTTTGCTTACCACTGGTAGTTTTTTT
Organism: Achlya flavicornis; assembly: GCA_947623365.1. NCBI lineage: Eukaryota > Metazoa > Arthropoda > Insecta > Lepidoptera > Drepanidae > Achlya > Achlya flavicornis. The sequence continues at coordinate 9,893,837 of OX392468.1, read as the reverse complement.
TATTGCCAAACTGGGCATATAGATAATTTCGTAAGCTTATTTACCTGTGATAGTTACTTCCATATGGGAGGATCTGCTATGCAAAGCTTTGAGGTCTTTACTACATTATTCGTAAAGAAAGATATGAGTCTTAATTTTAACAGATAGAGACGATCTGTAAATTATAGGATCGGCCATAAGATCACAGATTAGTACAATAACTAGTTACTCCGTAACATAAGATGAATGTTTATAGTTAACGTCAACTGTTATTTGACAATAGGTATCTTATTAGGTAACTAACTACACTTCATAAAAGATAGCTCGATCTACTTAATTAGAGGTGGGCGCCAACAAAATATTATAATGGCGGGCGGCGCGCCGGTAGAAACTGGTCAGCGCGGCTTCTTTTTATTAGTAATAAAGTTTTTGGTTGTTTAAGTGTTACATTTTAGGTATTAAAGGCAGGAATTAAAATAGGAATTGGGAAAATTATATACCTAGGTAATTAAATGTTTTTTACAATATTTGGAGGAGTTTGTTTACTCATCCCTAAAAGTTTTTTTTTATACTACTTGGGTAGGAAACAAGCATACGGCCCGCCTGATGGTAAGCGGTTACCGTATCCTATGGACGCTTGCAACAGCAGGGGCGTCACTCGCGCGTTGCCGACCCTGCAGACATCTCTTCACACCCTTTTTGAAGAACCCCATGCTGTACTGCATTGGGAAAACCACGGCAGGGAGCTCATTCCACAATCTGAGCGTCCGCGGAAGGAAGCTCTTTTGAGACCGCATAGTTCGAAACATTTCTGTTTTCAATGTGTGAGGTTGGACTCCCCGTCGATGGCGAGAGTTGCGATGGTGGAAGGTAGCCGTGGGCATCATCTTAAACAATTCTTCAGTAACCTGTCCGTTGTACAAGCGGTAGAACACACATAAGGAGGCAAAGTCTCTCCTCAGACTGAGCGTTTCTAAACCGCTTGTGAGCTCGGGATCGTCGACAATTCTAGCGACACGTCGCTGAACCGAGTCTATAGGCCAAAGCTGGGATCCAGGTGCCCCCGCCCACAGATGACAACAGTACTCCATATGAGGCCGGACTTGCGACTTGTTGGGTTTTCTTAGCGGTGAACGCGCAGGCTTGTCTTGGTGGGGTTGAAATGTACTAGGTTTAGTCTACCCCAATCGGAGACACTAGTAAGTGTACTCTCGATTTCAGACAACAGCCGTTCGCAGCTTTTCTCCACCTCGGAACCAGGGATATTAGCACGGCCAGTTTGATAAATAAAAGTAAATAGGCCAGTGTGTAAATAGTCTCATTGACAGCGTTGTTTGTCGGCAGTATGTCGACCCGGATAGCGTACCTAGACCTTAAAACTAGACTTGACTAGGAACGAGATAGACATCATTATGATGGAAAAAAAGGTACAAATCACTGATCACATCATCTTACATAACACTCACTCATATCTCACTCTTAGCACCGGTAGTGATCACCGACTCAAAATTCAAAATTCATTTATTCAAATAGACCTTCGCAGGCACTTATGAAAAGTCTGACTCTAATACTCTAATACCGGTTCGGAAGGTTGCATTTGCTGAGAAGAGCCGGCAATAAACTCAGCAATTACTCTTTTCAAAACAAGCTTAGATTCATCACATAATATTTACATTCTAATCGCACTGAAAACAATTGCGTGCCCCGGCGCGGCGGCAAAATTACAAAGAAGACTGAATAAATATTTAATAAGTAAATAAATAAATAGCAAACTTAAGCAGACCAGCCCCCACAAGCAGCACTTGTGAAAGGCACACTGGATATCAACTACAAAGCTCAAACTTGGATCAAATTGATGAAATCTATTCGGACCTACGACCTTCGCAATCCAAATTGCCATGGGATCCGAAGCTTTTTCAATAGAACTAAAAAATTGCTGAAACCCAAAGTCAATATGGACGAAAAAACTAACATCGTTGTCAAAGTGGTGCGAGAAGTGGGAAGCAGTAACTTTCCACCGCAGCTGAACGGCAATAAATCTGAACTTCTGCAGGAGACTGGAGCTATTGAGGAATAGACGCGAGTAACCATTATGTACCGCAGGGTTATTTCTCTGATTAAATAAAAAATAAATGTGATATGTATTCTAATTATATTTTTTTTCATAATTATATTTGATCCTTAGGAACTACCGTCATAAGTGCCTACAGCAAGTAAGAGATTACGGCGTGTAAAATGTAAGCCCTTGATGGGTGAATTTTTTGTCGCAAATGAGCGTAATAGAATTTTATCTTCTTTCTGAACCGTATTACTACTTCCAGGTTCTTCACTAGTAGCTTCGTCAGTTATAGCAGCAAAGTCCCAAAGTTTAATGTTGCAGTCCAAAGACCCTGAAATAAATTAAAAAAATAAACATACATAAAGAGGTACAAACAGAAAGGAAAAATTTAGTGTGCTCCAGACTTGTTTTTTTACGTTACTTTTCTGCTTTGCCTTAAGATTAAGTTTTAAGTTAAGATAAGTGCTATTCGATATTCACTTAACAATGGAGCCACATCTAATAAAAGGATATGAAGTTAAATATTTTTTTCAACACACTTTTTATTTTTTTGCTGTGTATAGGCCTGTGTTTGACCTTGACTTGCTCGTAAAGTGACTTATTCGCTTTTGGTATCATAATGCACCTTATTACGCACTAGTGCTTTTTACTTTACATTACCGCACAGTTTTATGATAGGTATAATCCCGATTATGATAAGTTTATACCTCACTGCAAGTGATGTGTGTAGACCAAGCATTCTTAATTTAAACGGGTAAAATAGTATGACAGATCACGTATGTCAAAACAAAAAATTACGCGCCATATTTGTTAACGTTCTCATTGTGTGGTTTATTATTATCAAACAATCTGCTTAAAAAAAAAAGAAGTCTGTAGTTTTCCTAGCAAGTGTGTTGAAAAACATCGTATCACTTACTCTTGGCTCACTTATCGCGTTAGCCTGCAGCTCACGCGCTTAATACCACCTCGAGTGTTAATAACCAACTTTGCACACATGTATCATAATGTACTATTACCTAATTAGTTTTTTTTAATTGAAATCTATTCCGAACCCGACAAAAAATGCGCTCTGATTGGCTAAGTCAAGAACACATGCGCTTTGATCGTCCAAGTCAAGAACACACGACGCAGTGATCGGTCCTTTCTGTTGAAAAGCGGAATGGGATCGCTCGGTATTACTAAACTAAAGGGATTTTTCCTGGATGAATATGAGCGTCCGTTTGCCAATGAGTTGAATAGTAAACAGTAAAACTTACCAGAGGATAAGATAGTGCCATCTCGACTGAATGCTAAGGCATGTACGGGCGCAGTGTGCGGCGGCGACAGCGGCAGCAGCGCGGCCGGCGCGCCCGTCGACACGTCCCACACGTGCAGCTCGCCGCCGCTGCCGCCCGACGCGACCCACCGCCCGCACACTGAGAACGACACTGTCAACACGCCGCTCTGAAACGTTCAATAAAGCTCCATTTACATTGCCGCGGAATGACGTGGAAGCGACTTTTTGCAAACAAATTGTACATGGCATAATGAACTTTATCTCATTGAAATACAAACTAAATACGAGCCAAAAAGCGAGGAATTCTCGAGAATGCGCGAGGAATCCCCGGAAGACGCGCGACCTCTTTTTTGGCTCGTATTCCGCGGCAATTTAAATTGAGCCTAAAAGAGATGGAGTGCACAATTAGCAAAAATTTTTGTTATTTAAACTTTTCGTTAAATACGGACCACTATTACCATCGATATATTATCTTCTGTCCTATTACTTAATACACGTACCTTGTGACCAGTCATTATTCGAACTTGTGTTCCTGTTAAACAATCCCAAACGCGGACTGTTCGGTCGCTCGAACCAGTTGCAATGTAATTTGAATTGGGGTGGAACTGGACACACTGAAACAAAAAAATTATAAAGCTTCTTTCAGAGACCAATTATTATTTATACCCCCTTGGTAGCAATTAAAATACGGCTCAATTGATAGTAAGTAGTTGCTTATTAACGTTTGCATTACCAGAGGTGCATTTCTGGCGCGTTGTCGGCCCTACAATTAACGATTATCAAAAAAATCAAAATATTTTTTTCAAATAGACCTTCGCAAGCTCTTATGAACGCACACATTAAAGCCAATCTTCAAAGATATTACAAAAACCGTCCAAATGCGAGTCAGACTCGCACCCGAAGGGTTCCGTAATGATGTTTCTGGTATTATTTATTTTTTAATTTAATTTTTATTATTTGTTGTTAAATGGCAATAGAAATACGCATTCAATGAAAATTTCAACTATACCTATTACGGTTAATGAAATACAGCCTACTGACAGACGGACGGACTACGGAGGTATAGTAATAGGGTCCTATTGGCACCCTGTTAAATGTTAATTCGAGCTAAACGGTTGTTAGAAGTTTGCTACCAATGATCAATTTCTATAAGAACAAGCAAGGTATGAAAACGTGCTAGTTTTTAATGATTGCTTGTAAGGTAGGTATGGGACCTTCAGCGCGCGAATACGCCTATTTCCTTTTTTTATGTTAATTCATTCAATATCATTTATTCAAATAGACCTTCGCAGGCGCTTATGAAAAGTCTGACTCTAATATCGGTTCGGAAGGTTGCATTTGCTGAGAAGAGCCGGCAATAAACTCAGCAATTAATCTTTTCAAACCAAGCTTAGATTCATTATAGGTAGGGATGGGCAGGGAAAGAAAAATATTGGGAAGAAAAGAAAAATACGGGAAAATACGGAAAAGAATGGAAAAATACGGGAAAATTCCCAAACGGCGGGAAAATACTCAAATGGCTTTATGTTCCTCAAAAAACATATTTGTTGATGCTTTTGATTGTTATTTTAACCATACTCGCTGTTGTATGTACCTACATCACCTACGCGCGGACCTACGCGGACCTTGGAGGAAGTTATCACATTTTTTTTTATACTACCTAGGTAGCAAACAAGCATACGGCCCGCCTGTTGGTAAGCGGTTACCGTATCCTATGGACGCTTGCAACACCTCCCTCGGGACCCGGGACGGGCTATATAAGCGTCGTACATGTGCCCGTGCTCTTTCTGCACGAGACCGTCTGTCCGACTGTCCACCACAACCCTTACACCCCAAAACGTCGCTTTTTTTTAAAACAACGAAAAAAAAAATTTTTATTGTTTTTTTATTGTATGATATGAGTATGACCCTAATAGAAATCATGTTAAATGTTATTCAAACGATTTGGTAAAGGTATTTCTCGCTATATACGCAAAATCTACTAAATATGACCATTTGAGTATTTTCCCACCCAATGGGAAAATTCCCGGGTTCTTTCCCACTAAATTGGAAATTTACTCGAAGTTGGGTTTATTCCCGGGAAGAAACCCAACCCTAATTATAGGTATAACATTTACATTCTAATCGCACTGACAACAATTGCGTGCTCCGGCGCGGGGGCAAAAACTACAAAGTAGTTCGAATCGATATTTAATAAGTAGGTAAATGGCAAACTTAGCAGACCAGCCCCTTACAAGCAGCACCTATTCACAAGTATGACGCGTGTGGCAGCCATCGCCCTCCTCGCCATATTGGAGGGAAGTGAGCGACCCGTCACACGACGCCGCCGCAAGCGAAGGGCTTAAAGTGAGCATGAATTACTTAAGTCTGCTTATTTTTAATTAAAAATAAAACTATAAGGAAACTACATACTAGTGTATCGTGACTTTACAGGTTGTCTCAAAAAGTCCGTGAAGAGTTTTAGTACAATGACCACCATTGTAGTAAAACATGACTTTTTTGGATGGTGACTAACTGAGGATTATGTGAAAATTATTTATTGTGACTGGAAACTATAATATAACTCGACACTGGCAGAAATGAGCCCTAATTTGGGTTTGGTTGCCAAACTTAAAAATAAGAAGAAGAAGAAGTATAATGAGTAAGTAAGTATTTACATCAACATCAGAGAGGTGTCCCGAGAAGATCCTGAGAGGCTGGTGGTGGTCGGTGGCCCAGAGGCGCGCGGTGCGGTCGTGCCCGCCGGACGCGAAGTAGTGGCCGTGCGGCGACCAGCGCACGTCCCACGCCGGCCACAAGTGCCCTCGGTACACCACCAGGCATGTCCAGCATTGCAGGGACCACAGTCTCACTGCGTTATTAAACATACATTTTTAACCGACTTCAAAATAAGGAGGAGGTTCTCAATTCGTTTTTTTTTTTTTTTTTTAATGTTTGTTACCTCATAACTCCGTCATTTATGAACCGATTTGAAAAATTATTTTTTTGTCTGGAAGGGTACACTTCCCGTTTGGTCCCATTGTCATCAGATCAGGATTTGATAATTTATTAGTGTACTTTGAAGTCGGTTTAAGTTACTAAAACAGAAACTAAACAGTCCAATTATAATTCAACTGGTAGCCATAACCGGTTCTTTCGTTCCATCCAGCGTTCGTGTTGGATGGAAACTATGAGTTTATGACATTATTGTAAGTTCGCGCATCAGCTGGATTGTTAATCGACCGATTTCAGTATAAAATCTATGCGGTTGAAATATCGATATAAATAATTAATATACTACTCTAATTATAGAGTACCTACCTACTATAGGTCTTGTGGTTTAGCCATGAAAGTCGAGCGGTTTTCACTTGGAATAATATATAAAAAGTTTCGAAAGAGCATTGATAAGTTACAACTTACATGTTGTAATACAAAATAATAAAACAGTTCTTATTAGGTGCTCTCACGAGCTGCAACGCTCTTTATCGCAAGATTAGGGTTGGGACAACAATATTATGATATCCTGAATACCCTTTTCATTAAAATATCAGTTATACATAGGAATATACCTGTTGAATCCTCAGCGCATGATAACAGCATCGTTTTGAATGGATCAAATGCAACTTTGTAAACAGGTCCCGAGTGTCCATAAAGAGTGCGGCAAGTATCACGATCCCTTTCTTCCATCATTCTTACAAGAACATCTCCTACAAATTTGTCGGTAGGTATTAAAATTGCGACTTGGTGGAATTCAATTTGCTACAGAACACAATTTTAACATAAGTACCTGCTTCTCTATCGATATCTTGTAGTTTTTCGGCAGACTTCATTCCGCGCAGTTTTACCGGTGTTAGAGTCCATACCTATAATGGTGATGAAAATGGTTGATAATGTTTTTTTTTGTATTAATAGGTTCATGCATTTAAGTCTAAATTTGTCTTAATTTACTAGATGTATACTGGGTGGATACGACAATACGAAATTAAATGAAACCACAGTATGTACAAACACAGCATTGTACAGTATGTACTCATAAATACGATCAACTTTTACTATGGGACCAAATTCGAAATCGCATTTTTTTACAGCTTTTTATACACTTTTACCGACGAGACCTTTATGAAAAGTGGTTTCATTTAATGTCGTATTGTCGTATCCACCACGTATAAAAGGTACATAATTTGAGCTTCCGATGAACTAAAAAATTTAGGGATAATTTAGTCTACATTAAAAGGTGAGTTAAGATTTTGACTGATATGATGACAAAAGCCTTGTCACATAGTTTAAAATATTTGATTTATCTATTTATTACCTTGATAGTGGAATTATTAAAGCCAACAGCCAGTAGTGTAGAATCATCGCATATATCAGTGCATATAGCTGTGTGGCCACTGTTCAACAGAGTGTAGAAGCAAACAGAGGGGAGACTCTCGGGCCCGAGTTGCACACGTTTCGATGCCTCTCGAAGTGCCTTGCCTTTTTCTAGCTTATCAGTTTCTTTTCTAAAATGTTTATATAGGGTTACTTGGTATGTGTTTGACTACAGTCCATTAGTTTAGTGAATATGTGATACAAAGCCTGGGACCCAATTCTCGCGTCCTTCGAAATAACCTTCGAATCGAACTAACGGTTCGAGTTCTATTCGACTGCAAAGATTAGAGGGGCGGTGTCAATTCGAACGGTTCTGTCCAACCAATCAAAGCTCGAGTTGACTGGTTTTCCTTCTAAATATGCCGTCCTCGAAATTGCCAGAATAACGTAACGCGATTTACACTCGATAAACGTTCAAATTCGTACTTTTTTCAATAGAGCGATAAATTTCGAGTGGGTGAGAATTGGCTCCCTGGAGAGGAATCTAATAAAAACCTGCTTTCTAGGCTGTTTTACAGTGTACAAAAATGACTTTCACTTTTATTATCAATTAGCAAAATGGCGCTTAATCATATAATTCATTTTAATATCTTTCATAGTGAACTGTGGCAAGGTGGCCATAGATTCCCATTTCAAACGGTCCAGAACGTCTGTTTTTTGTTTCGTCAGATAATGCGAGTGGTCTTAGATTTGAAGAGGCACCGCAGCTTATTTGTCATTTAAAATGTGGTCTTACTTCTGTATGCTAATTGATAGTAGTTCTGTCACTCGTTTTTTCACAGTAATCTAGATTAAATTAGTTGGGGTGTTTCACTTACAATTCAGGTAAAGGGATCCTGTCGTTGGGAGGTGCATTTGGGTCTGATTTTGGTTTTTTCGTAAAAATATTGTCTTTCTTGGCCTTTTTCTTTTTCGGCTTATCTGGTGTTTCCTCCGCCTCCTCCTCATCTTCTACAGGTGCTGGAAGTACTTGGATATCGGGCTCTTTTAGTAAACCATAATAAACTTTTGTTCGATTTTCTGTAATTTAAATATGTAATTTATAAGTCTAGTATATAGTATGTATTTTACAGTGTGGATTTGAGAGATTGGATTGTATGACCACAATGAGACAGAGAAAAGTTGTGTATGGAGTCATGTGCTTGATTTATGACTAACCCCCTTTATTAATAAATAAGGTGTAAGACAGTCTTGTAATACCCAGGTATTAAGATAGCCTAATCCCTTTTTGTTAATATGACATTAGAAAGTGACGTTTATTTTTCAAAACAATGTCAATCTGTAGTAATCCAAAGGATTTTGTTGCTAATAAGGATCTACTTGTGGATACTAAAGGAACATATTATTGAAGAAGTATTTCATGCTTTCTTTTGTATAAGGCAGGCATGGCTCACTCCTACACTCCGGAGTGGTCTATTTCAATGCATTTACAACGTTTGTACACAGCCATAAGGTTCTATTTGGATTGCGCTCGAGTCCACAACATCAAAGCAGTGCACCTTCTGTACTTGTACTATTATTTATTCTGTATATAAATGACCCAGAACTTTATTTTTATTTCAATCAACTTGCGAGTTTGTTTGAAAGTTCACTATAAAAATATATATCCTTTTGTATCAGATCTTTTGAGAGAAACCAGTCATTTGTCACTTCATTTTCACCTTTGGACTTTATAGTTTAAACTGTGATTACGTACCGTTTCTAGTGGCTTCACCAAGCATACCTCCTGCTGTAGCATGAACCTGGGCCTGTGTTCTCCCAGGGCCATCATGGATGTCTAACTGTATGTGGTTGTTTATTATGTTTATTATAACTGTTGAACTCTTTTGCTCATGTAAATATCTCTTAAGTTGAGAGGATGCATCTCTTGATAGTTGCACTACAAACTTGTTTGAACTGCAAAGACACATCTTAAATAAAGTTGTTATCTATTTATAAAGACTTTTCAGACTGTCAGACAGATTTATAAATTCACATCACAACCTGCTGGAATAAGAAACTTGAAATTTGGCACACAGTTTATTTTTATAACATCCATGCATCCACTAAGAAAGGACCATTTTGTGTATTGTGGGTAAAACTATGAAGTGAAAAGCTAATTATTAAATAAAATCAAGATTATTGAGTAATACTACCTGTATATTTCAGTCAATTCATTGCCCTTAATTTGATCTTTGTGTTTAACAATAGAAAGACGTTGCAAATCATCTTGATAGTAGTCTTCTTGTTCCAGTCTAAATTTCTCCAAAAAGTTGACAGCATGCTCATTGTGATCATAGAATATCAGCAGCATATACATGTGTACAAACACTGGATAAAGTAATGTCGATAGCTCATGCTAAAACAATTGTTCATTATTATACAAAGTAAACATAATGAAATCAAAGTTGACTGGATCCAGGAATTGCTTGTTTGATTACAATCCACAGACATAAAAAAAAGTTGTATTGGAACATGGTCGTAATAAAAGTGAAGCCCTATTACATATACTCCACTCACTCACATACCTATGCATAAAAACTCTGCTCAGTCCCAACATTTCATTGCATACATGCACATTTATGCACATAAAAGTGGCATCAGTTTGTTAATGGCAACAATCTGACTTTTATGTCTGTGCTACAATCTGACCATATAAACACACAAGCCTAGATGGTAGCTCAACATGAAGGGTTCTCAAGTTCAGCTGTCAGATCACAGTGGTAGGAGTTCGGCAAAAGGTTTACAATTTACGAGAAGTAGGTAACCAGCCATTTTACACTTGTGGTACTTTGATTTAAACATTGTTAGTAAATGCATGTAGTCTTGCACTTAATAGTTCGCAACCGGGAGTGCTCAGTTTAGTTTGCAGCACCTTGGCGAACTTAGTTGCTCGTTTAGTTTGTCAGCTCCCGTTTCAAACTAGGAAAAGGCATATTGTTCGCCGTTTTACTACTGCTCCTGCATGCTTTCTTTAGTTTGTTAAAAGTAAGTTACATACATTATACAAAATGTAGTCATGTAGTATATATATTTTTTTTAATGATGTACCTAGTTCTATATTAGGTACTTATAAAATATTCTAATTCTAAGTGTGTATATTGTATAACTAATGGTGTAATTGGTGGAATATAATGTATTCCTTATTTTAGAGAATAAAATTATGAATAATCGACTCTAATATTTGTGCATAGTAACGTGACAAGCTCGAGCGGAGAGCGCGGCGCCGCGCTCTCGCTATTACAAGTCTTTTACCGTACCAAACTAAGGAGCGAGGTATCTGGGAACTAGTTCGTGTAGTTCGTTCGCAAACTACACAGACTAAATGCATGCATCTTTCAAGTATCAAGTGTCTTCAAATAGGTTCACACTTTATGAATATGCCTCATTTTAATGACTGCCTTGCTTCTTATTTATTATTTACAGGTTTAAAACAAATATTTTAGTAGGTAGGTAGCTAATTATAGTATATGGGGATGTATATGATAATTAAAAGAGAGATTTTTTTATATTTACCTTATAAATGTCTAACGAGTTTTCCACGAATTTTCTTAAGTTATCATACGCAAATTCATAGGTGAATGGATCACTTTCAGTGTGGTGCGCGGTAAGGATGCTCGCCAACTCAACCTCCGGCAAATCCAAATTTTCATATTCAGCATCACCTAGGCTAGCTTCTTTCCGCAGTATCTCTTCTGTACCCTGGAGTCAAATAATACTTATTGTATAGTTTTTGCTAATTTACACAATGTAGCAGGTGCAACAATAACTATACTCTACTTTACCTTAAGGTTATACTTTTTGAGCAGTTGTAGAACCGCTAACAGGGGTGTAGATTTTTCACCCATTGTGAAATTGACTTAATTCATACTAGAATAATTAAGTATTTTAAGAGTAATTATAAAAAATTAATAACAATAATATGCCATGAAAACCAAATGAAAACAACTTTTACTGAACTGACTGAATGAATGATCTGATCAGATCACAGACTCTGAAAGTCTGAAAACAGTACAATATAAGGTGCGTTCGAATTGGGGTATGGTAGCAAAAATAATGATAATGATGATAATAATGATAATAGTGAAGTAAAATGAAATGAATTATGTGTATTGTGACTTTCCAAGTTGTCTCAAAATGTCCGTGAAGAGTTTTAGTACAATGACCACCATTGTAGTAAAACATGACTTTTATGGAAGGTGACTGACTGACATCGAGGAAAGATCCCTTTAGAGTAGAATAATGAACAATCAAATTCCGAAACTCGTCAGTGATTTGTCACTGAATTTGAACAGTAAGGACCAATCACTGCATCGTGTGTTTTTGACTTGGCCAATCAGAGTGCATGCGTCCTTGACTTAACCAATCAGAGCGCGTTGTCGGCGGTGGGAAATTGGCGGAATATGTTTCAACCAAAATGAACGTCATTGGGCTTATTTGGGTTAATTGTTCGATGCTGACTGAGGACTATAATGTGAAGTGATTTATTGTGACTGGAAACTATAATATAACTTGACACTGGCAGAAATGAGCCCTAATTTGGGCTTGGTTGCCAAAATTAAAAATAAGAAGAAGAAGAAGAAACTGTTAAAAACGACATTACTCCAATTCGAACGTTCCATACTTCAGCGTTCCAGCTCAGTCGGTCAACAATACGGTATTGTATTTCTAGTTTAAAAATACGGTAGTCCACAGCAAAGGTAGATAATTGGTAAATAAATTAATAAATTAATATATTATCTGTGTATATTATATTAATCATGTTTTGATTTTTTCAACATTGTTGCATTCTAATATTTTTTCAGTTTAGCAACCGTATTCTTTTTAATAGGACTCTGTTTTCTAGTCTTGAGCATTATTATGTTCTAGAGTCTGGCAATCCAAAGTTAAGAAATGAAAGTGATATTAAAAATAAAAAGTATGCGACTGAAGAACTTTGTATCCATGGTCATGAACAAATTAAAAAAAAAAAACTTTAAATCCTCGGACTTTTTGGCGGGAACTTACAGAGTGACGTTTTCATTTATATTTTCATAAATTCGTGTATTTTGAGTTTTCAATCAATCAGGGGTATTAAGAGCAGTCAGCTCACCATACTTTTCATACAAAAGCTCTGTACTTATGATGGCGTTTTTAAACACTTTTCGTTAGATGTTTTAAGCAAATTGGTATCTTGTGAACTATATCTAGCAGTATAACTAGGCGAAAATAAAAAAAAGTGTGAAACAAATTCAGTAAAAGCCTCCGAAAAACAGCGGTTTTGCACAAATTTTACCTGAACTTTGGCCATATCTAATTGTTCGGGACACTTGTTGTGTTCAGGACATTTATTGTTATTTTTTATGATTACGTAATTATTTTGTTAAAATTAAAATGTTTAGAAATAAGAAATATTAAAGAGTTTACTCCCGAGTGTACAATGATTACCCTTAGAATACGTATCAACATAAATTGTATAGTAAATAAACAGTACTTGAACCCTAAACATAGGTAAAAGTCTAGACAAAGTCTAGGTAGAACTAAGATTTACAATGTACTTTTAGAATCGTGAATTAAAACTTGTTACACGATAAAGTTAGTATTCATGTTGAAACCTAAGTTAACAAAAAAGTGTTAACATGTCAACAAAACACTCGATTAGGCATAGTAATCTAGTTAGAATTGTTTCGTAAGCACCATATGTGCACACCAACTACTTACTATGTATTTACTGTTTAAACTCGCATTACCTAACGTAAGACCTAGATAATAAGTTTTACTACAAGCCCTGAATGAAACCCTGATCATATTTTGAAATTTACGTGATTTTACCCGGAACTATAAATATCAACAATAAAATTTCCTTATATATGCGAAAGGGAGACAAAATGTATCGGAGAACCTTTGGAGATGTAGTAACAGGACTACACTTTTTGGATTAGATCCTTCTAGAACTTTTAGACAAGGTTAGCGCTATATGCAAGATAGAGAGGTTACTTAAATGCACTTAAATTAGACAAGAAAAAGATATGTTTTCTCTCGTAAAAAAGTTACTCGCTCACCGCGTGAGTCGTATACACAGCGTTTATAATTTGCATATAATCAGTACATTTTTCTCATTTAGTATCGATTCCAGGACAGCAAGTATCTACTAAGTATAGTAGTAGTAGTAGTCAGACAGATGTCACAGTAGTAGGACGGTACCGGGACAGTACCAAGTAAGGCAGATGCCAAGTTGAGATTACCATCAAGTAGTATAACGGTCAGGCAGATGCCACAGTAGCGGCTAGTTAGTTACCTCATCGGTAAACAGTAAGGCAGATGCCATAGTAGCGGCTAAGTAAAAATATCAGTGTAGCATCAGGCACCCATTGTCTACGTATATTTGTGTAAATCATCTATGTAATTTAAAAAGTTTGTTAATTATTGTATTCAGACAGATTGTCACAGAAGTGTTAAAATTCAATAAATAAATCGTTTATATACCAACCATACGGCTTTTCATGACGCCCTTGGCAATCCAGCAAATAAAATAAAGTACGGGAAAAGGGATCTCACGATTCGCGCATTCGTCCTAAGCGGCGTCTTATTACACGAGGTCCCCGGCCGCCCGTACATTTGGTCCTTCGAGCCGGATTATCCAAGATACTGAACGGCCACAGTCATGGTTGGTACCAGATCAACTACCGCAAGAGGCAGATCGCAGAGTCGCGATGGCGACGCACCGCCGCCAGCACCTGCAGACGATCTGGCCACAGATGCCGCCCCAACGGGGAGTACTGCCCCTACAGTAGCACCATCGTCGAGTCGTACTGCCACTGCTACTGAAGCTACCCTAACCTCAGGGTTTACGACTACTACTACCGAAGAGGAAACCGGAACCGATCAAAGACAGGCCCCTGATGACCGAATCGAACGCAGCACCATCAGGGGAAATAAGTCAACAAAGAGTCAACGAGCGCGCCGCATAGCTCTGGCTAAAGAAGAGGTAGCAAGACTGAAACTTGAGCTAGCAATAGCTAGCCTCGCCGTCATAGACCAATCTGAAGAGTCTGAAGGTGACGACGTAGGATCCGTGTCCATCAAATCCACTGCCCGGAGGGTGGACACATGGCTAGACAAGAGTCAGCGCCTGCTTGCTATTTCGAATGAGCCTCATCACCAGCCAGAGCACCGAGAGGTGGAACCGAATTGTAACGCCGCACCTGTTGCGGCACCATATCCATCCGTAGCTACGCATCCAGTCGTGCTCTTGGGCGCAACCTCGGAGACTCAGATGACTCAACAGCAGTCAAAAGTTGACAACGATGAGGGTAATAAAGGAATCCCTCAACACTCTGTACAGGGTAATAAAGGAATCCCTCAGAGACCAGAAGCGCAGATACCGACGGGAATAGAAGCTGCAATCACCCCGTATTCTGCGCAACAGAAAATAGATTTCAGTGAGTTAGCGTCAGCAATCACTATTGCTGTAAAGGCAGGTCAACGCGCAATGCCGTCGCGTTACCGATTCGAATTACCTGCTTTTACTGGCGCGCATCAGGATTGGCTGTCATTCCGAACAGCGTACTTCGAGTCAGCAACTGACTTTTCGGAAACCGAGAATATGACCAGACTACGCCGTGCACTTAAAGGACGTGCTAAAGAGGCCGTTGAGAGTCTGCTCATTAATAGTGCCAATCCCACTGAAGTGATGAAAATATTGGAGTCCCGCTTTGGAAGACCGGACTCAATAGCTCTCGCAGAGATGGATCGACTTAGGAACCTGCCACGGTTCACGGATTCATCTAAAGACCTTTGCATACTGTCAAGCAAGGTCACGAATATAGTGGCGACTCTTCGTGCTCTGAATAAGACTACGTACTTATACAATCCAGAGCTGACGAAGGTCACGATCGATAAGCTAACACCGACACTTCGATATAGATGGTTCGATTTCTCCGCCATGCAGCCCAAAGAGGAAGCAGACTTGCTCAAACTCACCCGATTCCTCGAGAGAGAAGTGGAATTATGGGCACCCTACGCTCAAGTAGAGGTCATACCCTCGACTTCACATACAGAGCCAGCTTCGCGCAATCCTTACAAGCGCACTCAACGTACGCTAAACGCTAATGCGAACGTTGATAGGAAGCCATATAGATGCTGTATATGTGAACGAGAGGGACATTCGCCACCAGATTGCGATAAATTCCGCGATGCCGACATCAACCAAAGATGGGATCTTGCAAAGACGCACCGACTTTGTTTCCGATGTTTACGATACAGGAACAAAACGCATAATTGCAAGCCGCCCAAATGCGGCGTCAACGAATGCCCATATAGACACCACCACTTGCTCCATTATGAGAAGCAAAGGAATACGAGTGACAGGACAGATAAGACGGAAAAAGTTACGTCGACTTGGCTGCCTGTACAATCGCAGACGTACTTGAAGGTACTGCCTGTACAGATTTCCGGACCGGCGGGAGAAGTCAACACACATGCATTGTTGGATGATGGGTCAACTGTGACTTTGATCGACGCCGACTTAGCGAACACAGTCGGCGCTTATGGACCCTGCCAACCAATGCACATCGAAGCCATAGGAGGAGCAGAAGTACCTGCTTCGACATCTCAACGCATCGCAATCACCATTAAGGGTGCAACCCAGCCACATAAGATTTACGCACGCACCATTGATAACCTGAGGCTATCGACTCAGACAGTCGCCGATGAAGATCTGGACGACTGCCAACATCTGATCGACATACAGGACGCTTTGAAGTTTGTAGAAGCCAAACCAAAGATACTTGTCGGTCAAGATAACTGGAATTTACTTCTAGCCTCAGAGGTACGAAAAGGAAAGAAGAACCAACCAATAGCATCACACACTCCGCTTGGTTGGGTTCTCCATGGTGCGCATACAAGGTCGCTGGGAAAACGCATCGACTTCGTCCATCACTTTACAATGGAGGAAAGTATGGATGCACAATTGAAACATCACTTTGCGATCGAGGCGTTGACGATTACACCTAAGAAGCCGCAGACTGATCCGGAACAACGTGCACTCAAAATACTCGATGAGTGCACAACTCGAACCGAAGACGGACAGTATCAGACGGCGCTCCTATGGAAGAATGATAACATCGCGATGCCATGCAATTACGACAACGCGATGAAGAGGCTTATCACTACCGAGAAGAAGATCGATAGAAATCCAGAGCTGAAGGAAAAGTATGAACAACAGATGACAGCACTTATAGAGAAGGGCTACGCTGAACCGGCTCCACTGGCGAAAACGATTAATAAGACGTGGTACCTACCACATTTCGCAGTGGTGAATCCAATGAAGCCGGGGAAGATTCGAATAGTCCATGATGCTGCAGCAGAAACAAAGGGGGTCTCACTAAACGACCACCTTCTCACGGGTCCTGATTTGCTGCAGTCATTACCGGGGGTCATGATGCGTTTCAGGCAACACCCCATCGCTGTCTCAGCTGACATAGCTGAAATGTTCATGCAAGTTAAGATTCGCCCTGAAGACAGAGACGCGCTAAGATACTTATGGCGCGGCAAGCGTAGACATGGAGAACCCGAAGAATATCGCATGACGTCACTGATCTTCGGCGCCACGAGTTCCCCATCTACAGCGATCTACATTAAAGATCACAATGCGTCGCGATTTAAAGAAACGCATCCTGAAGCCACCGCAGCGATTGTCAACAACCATTATGTTGACGACTATTTGGACAGCTTTCAAACGATTGAAGATGCAGTCAAGACGGCTTCAGAAGTACGCGACATCCATAAGCAAGGTCACTTCGAGTTGCGTCAGTGGACTTCCAATTCAAGTAAAGTCCTAGAAGCATTAGACGACAACGCAACTCCACAGTCAGTTATTGACCTTAGCGACGGTACCAGAACTGAAAGGGTACTAGGATTGATCTGGAAGCCGGGATCAGATGAACTTGCTTTCAATCTGGATCTGGCAAGAATACCACCGGCTATCCTAAACAGCGCAGCCCCCACAAAGAGAGAAGCACTCAAGATCGTGATGTCACTCTTCCATCCACTCGGATTGGCATCACCCGTCACGGTACGAGCAAAGCAGATACTTCAAGAAGTATGGCGCCGTGGTACAGAATGGGATCAAACCCTGGACCCCGACCTAGCACTCCAATGGCTAGACTGGATGGGTCACTTGAAGAGCCTAAAACAAGTCGCTCTACCCCGCTGCTACCTCAACTACAGCAATGCCACGTCACTTCAACTGCACGTATTCGTCGACGCAAGTGAAACTGCATACGCCGCTACGCTCTATTGGCGAGCAGTAACACCAGAAGGACTCGTGAAGATATCGCTTATCATCGCGAAGTCAAGAGTAGCTCCTCTGAAGCTCACTTCGATACCACGTCTGGAGCTGCAAGCTGCCGTAATGGGAAGTCGGATGGCAGCCACTGTGATAGACGAGCACCCCAGGAAACCAGAGTCCAAGACTTTCTGGTCAGATAGTAAGACGGTGCTCACTTGGCTAAAAACGGGATCCAGATCCTACCGACCGTTTGTCGCCCACCGCATCGCGGCTATAGAAGAACATAGTACGCTGAATGAATGGCGCTGGGTGCCTACGAAGCTTAACGTCGCAGACGATGCAACTCGCGACGTCCCGCTTCACTTCAATGGCCAGCATCGATGGTATCAGGGTCCAGAGTTCCTCATGGACGACCCGAGCACCTGGCCAACAGAGAAACCTACACAGAAGGAACTGACTGGTGAAGAGAAGACACTCAACATCACCGAGAAGCGCGAGAAAACGAAGCTGAGCCACGTCGTACCTGACGGCGCTCGTTTCTCCAAGTGGGAACGATATCTCCACGCTACAGCTAGAGTCTTACAGTTCATCAATCTGTGCAGGCGAACAAAACAGCGTGCACATTACAAACGCACGCTGAAGAACACAGAGGCAGATCCGGATTGGAGACGCAAACAGAAGGCGTCAAAACCAAGGCCAACAGTTGCCAAACCCGATGCAACAGCAAGAAGATTCGTGCCATTGGACGCCATCCTTCTGAGAGAAGCCGAGAAACTGCTGGTAAGAGCAAGCCAAGAAGAATCCTTCCCTACAGAGATGGAAGATTTGAAGAACAACAGGGCTGTGTCTACCAGCAGTCGTCTGCGCCCAATATCTGTCGCTTTAGTCGACGGAATCATCTTACTGAGGTCTCGCATCGGAGCTACGAAGAATGTTGACGGCCTCGAGAAGTCTCCACCTGTCCTCGACGGAAATCACATAACAACGAAGCTGTGGATTGAATATACCCACAGACAGCTGCTGCACGCTGGCGTAGAGGCAACAATAAACGAATGTCGCCAATACTATTGGATTCTACGCCTACGTCCAGTCACGAAGATGATGGTCCACCGATGTTTACCATGCCGCATTCGAAGAAATATGCCGTCACAGCCAGCCACAGGAAACCACCCCCCATGCAGACTGGCTCACCACGTCAGGCCCTTTACATACACGGGTCTCGACTATTTCGGCCCGATGTCAGTCACAGTCGGGCGTAGTCGCCAGAAGAGGTATGGGGCACTATTTACCTGCCTCACCACACGGGCGGTTCACCTGGAGCTGGCAGCATCCCTGACGACGGACTCTGCGGTCATGGCCCTGCGAAGGATGATAGCACGGAGAGGATGTCCTACAGAAATCTGGTCAGACAACGGGACAAATTTGCGTGGCGCTGACAAAGAGCTGCGTCAATCCATCGACGCAGCCACTGAAGACGAAGCCACCAAGAGGATGATATCCTGGCGTTTCATTCCGCCAGGAGCTCCGTTCATGGGAGGAGCCTGGGAGCGGCTGGTCCGATCTGTTAAGACCGCCCTCTCAGTGATACTTCAAGAGCAACATCCACCAGAAGAAGTACTCGCAACTCTATTGGTTGAAGCGGAGTACACAGTCAACAGTCGTCCCCTTACGCACGTGTCTACAGATCCTGAGGATGAAGAAACGCTGACCCCCAACCACTTCCTTCTTGGCGGGTCAGCGCGAGTTCCGGCACCAGGCACCTTCAATGAAAAGGACCTCATCGGCAGAACACACTGGCGAGCTTCACAACATCTTGCTAACCGATTTTGGGCAAGATGGGTGAAAGAATACCTCCCCGATTTGCAATACCGGCGGGAGCCACACGGAAGAGGCGCGGAGATCAAGATTGGAGACGTCGTACTAGTCGCCGACGACAACCTGCCTCGCAACACATGGCCAAGAGGGATCGTCGAAGCCATCTACCCCGGAGCTGATGGCATCGTACGAGCAGTCGACGTGCGCACCAAAAGCGGAACACTACGACGTCCCACGAAGAAGCTGATCATCCTGCCCACCGAGCCAGTAGTCCCTCAACCGGAAATGTCTTCATCGACACCGTAGTCAAAGAACGGCGGGAGAATGTTCGGGACACTTGTTGTGTTCAGGACATTTATTGTTATTTTTTATGATTACGTAATATTTTGTTAAAATTAAAATGTTTAGAAATAAGAAATATTAAAGAGTTTACTCCCGAGTGTACAATGATTACCCTTAGAATACGTATCAACATAAATTGTATAGTAAATAAACAGTACTTGAACCCTAAACATAGGTAAAAGTCTAGACAAAGTCTAGGTAGAACTAAGATTTACAATGTACTTTTAGAATCGTGAATTAAAACTTGTTACACGATAAAGTTAGTATTCATGTTGAAACCTAAGTTAACAAAAAAGTGTTAACATGTCAACAAAACACTCGATTAGGCATAGTAATCTAGTTAGAATTGTTTCGTAAGCACCATATGTGCACACCAACTACTTACTATGTATTTACTGTTTAAACTCGCATTACCTAACGTAAGACCTAGATAATAAGTTTTACTACAAGCCCTGAATGAAACCCTGATCATATTTTGAAATTTACGTGATTTTACCCGGAACTATAAATATCAACAATAAAATTTCCTTATATATGCGAAAGGGAGACAAAATGTATCGGAGAACCTTTGGAGATGTCGTAACAGGACTACACTTTTTGGATTAGATCCTTCTAGAACTTTTAGACAAGGTTAGCGCTATATGCAAGATAGAGAGGTTACTTAAATGCACTTAAATTAGACAAGAAAAAGATATGTTTTCTCTCGTAAAAAAGTTACTCGCTCACCGCGTGAGTCGTATACACAGCGTTTATAATTTGCATATAATCAGTACATTTTTCTCATTTAGTATCGATTCCAGGACAGCAAGTATCTACTAAGTATAGTAGTAGTAGTAGTCAGACAGATGTCACAGTAGTAGGACAGTACCGGGACAGTACCAAGTAAGGCAGATGCCAAGTTGAGATTACCATCAAGTAGTATAACGGTCAGGCAGATGCCACAGTAGCGGCTAGTTAGTTACCTCATCGGTAAACAGTAAGGCAGATGCCATAGTAGCGGCTAAGTAAAAATATCAGTGTAGCATCAGGCACCCATTGTCTACGTATATTTGTGTAAATCATCTATGTAATTTAAAAAGTTTGTTAATTATTGTATTCAGACAGATTGTCACAGAAGTGTTAAAATTCAATAAATAAATCGTTTATATACCAACCATACGGCTTTTCATGACGCCCTTGGCAATCCAGCAAATAAAATAAAGTACGGGAAAAGGGATCTCACGATTCGCGCATTCGTCCTAAGCGGCGTCTTATTACACGAGGTCCCCGGCCGCCCGTACACTAATGTACCTATAAATTTTAAAAGTAAAGAAAACAGCTCTAAACAATGCTTGCAAATGTATTGGAGATTCTAAATAACTAACTTTTTTTTCACAAACTTGTAAGATCACAGGAAGTATGGGCCTGGAACAAGTTTTATGATATGCGAAATCATGAATGACGACCTAGCGAAGCGGCCGCGAGTGATCAGCGGAATTTACCAACTGATAACCGATGGCTCTGATGGTGTCTCTCTTTTTTCGCAGTCAAACATTACGTTGGATGAAATTACAAGCTTTTAGGCTACGCTTGCGTTGAAGTTGCGTTGGCCATGAAGGGCCCCCTTAAAACCCTCATGTGATACTATTATCACACGAAGAGAAGCGATTTAAACCCACATTCGTGTTTCAATACCCCTTATTATACGACAGTTGCATAAATAAATTTCGGGTAGGAGAACGAGGACAAATGAAAACACTTACTTGATTGTATTTTAATTATCTAGAGTTTATTTCATTTCGAGCTTTAGCTGGTCATGTTTACAAAATGCTAATGATTGTAATTTTAACATCACTAAATGTAATTGTTCGATACCGATTGCATATAAATAATATTACCTATGTGGTTGATAAATACATCTCAAAATTAGTATAATATTTTGTAGGTAGGTTAACCTCTAGAAAATTTAATTTCTTTAATATACGTAAGGAGAGTCAGTTACCATCAATAATGGTAACTAGGTATTCTATGGCCAACTGTAAAACTAGCGACAGCTGTCGATATATCATATGTAATAGAAATAGAAGGCTCTTACTTTACAGAAAGACTAAAAATAAAATTTTGCTCTATTCTAGATGTTGTTTTAAATTTTAAAATTACTTTATTTTATTATGTAGCAGACTAATTATTATTGGTAAACACAATAATAAAATTGTGTAAGGGATACATTTTTATTTATTTATTTATATAATTAAGGGAAACTAACAGCTTTATTAAATATAGTTATTCTTTTATGAAATTAAAAATATGTTTAAGCTACTAATAAGTTTCCGCAAATGGATTTTAATTACAAATTAAATAAACTAGGAGAGACGAAATCGTTATAGTTTTGCTGAAATCTAAAAATCCCAGCAGGAAGGGATGTGAAACGGCTAGAATTGATTAAAAATAAAATCTGAATGTACATTCATTTGTAGATTGAGTTTTCCAGTTGGCGCGGTTGCTTAAGATCCCACCTATCGCGCTGTAGGTCGTGGGTTCGATTCCCACACAGGAAATGCATTCGTGTGCATGAACATGTCTGTATGTCCTGAGTCTGGGTGTAATTATGTATATTGAGTATATATTTACAAACAAAAAGTAGTATATGTATTATAGCAGCTATCTGGTTTCCATAGTTCAAGCTCTGCTTAGGTTGGGATCAGATGACCGTGTGTGAGGAATGTACGAGGATATTTATTTATATAAGTACTTAATAAAAAAAAAACCTACAAAGTTACATAAAATTGGTTGATTCGAACAATTACATTGGATAATGTGTTAACAAGTATTTTTCGTTCAAAGTCGATGGCTAGATGTCATACATCGAGGATCCTTATCCTTACAAATATTATTTGTTTGTTTGTTACGCCTTAACTACTCCACCGATCAGGACAAAAATTGGCCCGTGTTCACAAAAAAAAAGGTAGCCTATGTTATAGAGATGGACATAGGCTACTTTTTATCCCAGCAACGGAGAAAAAACTGCGGGGGTCAGCTAGTTTTTTTAATCTTTAGTGACATTATGATGCGTCCATGCTTGGCGAACCGAGCTCGAGCCGAGCCACGAACGAGCACACTGGGAGCACGATTCGCGTAGCGTGGACGGGCTTGCGAGCCTCGAACGAGCATTCGTAGCGTGCTCGACTGCGCTCCGCCCGATTGTCAGATTTTTCACGAACATAGGGATTCGCATCGCGCTCGTTGTAAGCTCGTTAAGTACTCCACGCTTGAAATCGCGAGCATCGATCGAAACCTGTTCGTTTGAGGCTCGGCTCGTGCTCGCTTCGCGAGCATAGACGCACCATTCGATTTCGTATGTGTAATAAGGACCGATGCGAACCTTATTAATCCACCTACGTTTAATAAGGTCAAAAGCTCAATACTTTTCAAAATTGTGAAATAATCTTAAAAATAAACTTTTTTGAACTAAGTTTTCGTAAAAAAAATATTTTTAGTAAGCCCTGTTTTTTGTTCCTATTCTTCAATTATTTAAAATATTTAGTTAATAATTAAAGTGGCCTTCGTTAATCGCACTGGTTAACTGGAATAGCACAGTCCTAATTGTACTTTCCATGAACAATGAAAGTATTGTGTAATGTTGCATGAAGCGGTAAAAAAAAGCTTGACTACAGTACAAGCTTTATTTTACCGCTTAGCAAATAAATAGAAATATAAAAATATATTGGAGCGGAAAATAATCGATTGATCATTAAATTTGTAGTATGATCCTAATCAATAGTATGGAGGATAAGTTACGCAGTTACCTACTTCAACAACCTTCAATTGGGCTTTTTCAAACCAATTCTAAATAAGTATTAGTATTCGGTTGCCGAGAAAACAATTTTCAACCATAACTTTTTCTTACGAAGCGTTGATCGCATGATTAATTTGTTTGATTACCGTACCTAAGCACTACTTAATTTCTCTTTTCAACAACAATAGTTAAATAATTGTTAATATCTAACCTATTATTGTATAACTACTTGTGAACAGGTGCTGCTTGTGGGGGCTGGTCTGCTTAAGTTTGCTATTTATTTACTTATTAAATATTTTTTCAGTCTACTTTGTAATTTTGCCGCCGCGCCGGGGCACGCAATTGTTTTCAGTGCGATTAGAATGTAAATATTATGTAATTAATCTAAGCCTGTTTTGAAAAGAGTAATTGCTGAGTTTATTGCCGGCTCTTCTCAGCAAATGCAACCTTCCGAACCGGTTTTAGAGTATTAGAGTCAGACTTTTCATAAGTGCCTGCGAAGGTCTATTTGAATAAATGATTTTGAATTTTAAATTTTTTTGAATTTATTCTTTAACCGACTTCAAAAAAAGGAGGAGGTTCTCAATTCGGTTGTATTTTTTTTATGTTTGTTACCTACCTCCTAATTCCTTCATTTATTAACCGATTTGGAAAATTCTTTTTTTGTTTGGAAAGGTACACTTCCCGTTTGGTCCCATTGTCATCAGAGCAGGATTTGATTACTTCTTAGTGTACTTTGAAGTCGGCTTAAGTTTTTTGTAAAACAGTTCAATTATTGGCACAATTTTTTATTTGATTTCAATAACTATAGAATAATGTATTATAAGTATAATAGATGATATGGATGTGTTTATAATATCGGTCACCCCTATGTGGTTTCACTTGCAATGCCATTTTTGTTGCAATCAAAGCTGTCATAACGGATTAACGACGATTTCAGTTAGTTTCAATGAGAATTTAATTAAAATTAAATAATCACAGTACTAGTCTCTAGTTTGCAAAGCCAACGTACTGTATAGTATAGTTTCTTCTATTGTATTGTAACTTAATAAATAAAACAAAACACGTATATCACGAGTAGGGTATACAATTATATACAAGAGTACCTACTCGTAATTTTTGGAGAAAGAATAGGTCGATCCTCGATATATGACACTTGAAATAAATAGGTAGGTATCTTCGTCCTTATAAAAAACTTTTCATCTCATTGTTTTACCTGAAAAAAATCTAAAACAACTAAGGCTGAGACTAAACGAGCGTAATATACTTATGTTGCTTAAAATCGGTCATATAAGTAGGTAGTTATTATTATTACTTACTTTGTCAGCTATGTACTTAATCATTTAGGATCGTAGTAGGCCCGAATACCACAATGCGACGCAAAAAACTGTGCAACTTACAAAATTGCGCTCGTTTGGCCTCAGCCTTAAACTGTTTCACGCTGGAGTTTCTCAGTCCAGACTGGCCTCATCCTAAGGGGGTTGATTTAGCAAGCGAACATGCCTCAAGTTATAATATAGTATGGCGCTTGTTTTTTTTTTTATATACAACTTAGTCGGTATACAAGCATACGGCCCACCTGATATTAAGCGGTTACCGTAGCCATATGGACGCTTGCAACACAAGAAGCATCGCTCACGCGTTACCGACCTTTCCCCCTTCCCCTATGAGCTCTGGCGACCTTACTCACGCGCAGGAACACAACTTTACACAACATAAAGTTATTTGGCTGCGGTATTCTGCTCTGTGAGCGAATAAACGCTATGCTCTACCTCTCTCGAAATATATCTCTCTCTGGTTTCCGCTATATTTCATTACATAGAGCGCCATACATTGTCTTTTGTCACGTTTCCTGTCCGCTTCCTATATCATCTAGGTACTTTAGGGATTCATTGTAACAAACACCCAGGGAACTGCGTTTCAGATGCTCTATGAAAATATAAATTTGTATGCAACAAATTATACAAGGGCTGTTGAGCGATGACGTCCGTGCCCCGGATTTTGTTTCAACTAGTCCTTTAGTATAATAATTAAGTAAGTAACTATGTAATATATAATTACAAAAATTATAGCTAATTACAACATACTAAAGTCAAGGGTATATTAATTAGGTATTTAAATGAGATATGTTTGCAAATGACCCCTCTCAATGTTTGAGAAAGATATAAAAATAAGTTATTAGCAAATTCCTACTCATAGTTGACGAAACCAACAAATTTCCTAAAAGGAATAATAAACACATCTTAAGATGTATGTATGATATATCGTTAGTCTTATATAACATCTTAGTAAACGAACATACTTACTAAATTACTTGTGAACCATCCTCAGTCTTAAGATCCGTCTATTATTACCGGTACAACAATAATTTATTTACATTACTATTAATATTGCATTATAGGAATTAAAGAATCGATCATGGGATCAAAGGATCGCTGCTTCGACATCTATAAACATAAAATAGTAGTAGTATGAAAATCTCTCGCTCCTGTTCATTGTATAGGTAGGTATAAGCTTATGTTATTAACTAGATGCAGGCGATTGATTCCTAAATGGGTATTTAAATAATTTTTAATTCTAATTAAAGATAATAAATCAGCTAGGATTTTCTACTATTGGTCGTCGATAATAATTATTATTAACATGTAATTGTTTAAAAAGTTCATGTTTAAACCGAGATTTCAAACAAAATGTAATTTTCTAAGGTATGGTACCTAGAACTAAATACACGTTGTATGCCTAGCTCAAGGCCTAGCTATTTATCTTTCAAGCGTACAAGTTAATTAAGGGTGGGTACTACGAGTACACAAATATGAATTATAAATATTAAGACCCAAGTATACTAATAATTAACTCCGTTACTTTTGATTGGTTGGCCGCGGCGTGTGTATCTGTTGTTGGTAAAAGGCTCAGATATTTAAGAAAGTAGCTATTGAGTCAGAGTTTTATAAAGTGCTTTGCTTTTGGATGACAATACAAAATCTACATATAAATGCATATTGCACCAGCCTATTCTTACTATACCTACTATTGTTTAATTATTCTAAGGCGGATTGCATCAAGGTTATTCTAAGGTTTCTACATAATTTTATTATAAATGGGTTACAGTTATATAATGGTTCAGAAATCTTTAGCAAAGTATGGTTGAACGATTTCAAGAAGTATAGCTAGGTTCTTTATTTTAATGCAACTCTTCTTAAATGGATCATAGATTATACGTAATAAATCATTTGCTTCTATTTGTTATTATGAGCTTGTATTAGTTTATAACATATATACCTACTTCATACACTATTTTTAATTCTGTTTCATATCTTTGAATCAATTTAACGATTCACAACAAATTGAAAACTTTAATAACATGACATAAGTTATATAAATATGGGAATGGGTAAATAAGTGTTCTGCTTAAACATTTGTTAAATTTTCCTATAAATTCTCCATCTATAAATTTTCTATTCGAATTCAATTTGATGATATTAGAGAATAAAAAAAAAATTGTTAGTCTTAATTATTATCAAGTTATACAAAACTACATTTTAAAGCTTGTAATTAGGTGGTACATCATTGGCAGCCACAAGGTTTTCTTACTTCCTCTATGTCATTATTTATTTGAATTGAGGTTCTGAAAATTCGAGTGGTTTTTCACAGGATTGGGACAGAAATCTCCCTCTTACACAATCCAGCGTGGAACACGTCTTTTGTAGGCTAAATAAGCACGTAATTTTAATTTTTGCGACTAGATGTGTAGTTACAAAAGTTGTTTACGACATAAAAGATTTAGAGATCTTGGCTAGAACAATTGTGGGCATCGAAAGTGCGCGGTGGAACTTCTTCGTAGGGTGCAACACGGGCGGCGGCGAACTCGCTGGCGACTCGCTCTGCTGCTCCCATCACCCTTAAAAGGTTCAGGCCAGCTAGTTTACGAAGTTCCTCTATGCTCCAGCCCTCTTCCATCAATTCCGCGAACAATAAAGGATATGATGAGACGTCTTCTAATCCTTGAGGTGTACTGAAAAAATCAATCAATTCATGTGATGATCATGATTTGGGTACTAATGATGAGAATAATTATTTACTAGTTCATATAAATATGTAATATTATATTCTTTTAATAAAGAATGGATATGGCGTTATATTCTACCAAGATGTACTTCTTAATTGAGCAGCAAAAAAGATTAAAAAATTATGAAATTGATTAACATAATCCAATTTTTTGTAGAGATATTTTGCCAGCTATTCATACTTATCCATTCTTTATTGGGTCACGTTATTAGCATGAACACTCACTAATTGATCCCGTCATAGCCAGCACCCAAACCTACACTGTCTACGCCAGCCACGTCGCGTATATGATTTATGTGCGCTATAAAAAATAACCATTAATAATTTAGTTTGATGCTCTAAAAATACACGATTATCATATTTTTATTAGGTACTAGCTGACTCCTGCGGTTTCATTCGCATACAGTATATTTTTTGTGCGGATCCCTCCGGAAGTTACTCCATCAGTTATCTGCCAGTGAAAGTCCTGTCAAAATCAGTCCCGTCGTTTCGGAACAAACAGACAGACGGACAAAAATAAAAATAGTTTTTTGGTATAAGTACCGTATATACATTCTTAATGCATTTAGTAAAAGTCGCTTTGACTTTGACATTACAAACTTTAATTTATTAGTAGTAGCACAGATTACAGAATAATTCTGTAATCTGTGAGTAGTAGTTACAGATTATTTAGGTAGGAATAATATTGTGTGAACGCCACGCTCACCTATAGCATCTTGCACCGTCGCAGTCTCTCTGCAGGTGAGGAATGATGTATAGAAGTTAACCATGACTAGGCCCTTGTTGGCAGCTAGGAGTCGCAGCACCGTGTCTGGCACGTTGCGCGTGACGTTGCACAGAGCGCGTGCTGATGAGTGCGAGAATAGCACCGGAGCTCGCGACACAGCCAGCGCGTCGCGCATCGTGCGCTCCGACACGTGGGACAGGTCCACTAGCATCCCCAGTCGATTCATTTCCTTCACCACGATCTATAGTTAACATACCTTCATTAACTACCTACTATACATTACCCCCCTAACTCATAAAAAGTTATTTAACTAATATACTGTTTAAAGGGTCACGTAAATAACGTCAAATAATGTGACATTATTTACGTGGCCATTTAATCAGTGTATTAGTTAAATAGCGCTTAATGAGTAAGGGGGTAAATATACTTAATATTATAATAAGTATTTTGTATATATTTGTTGTAAATAATAATGTATTTATTATAAAATATCTCCTATATCTGTACATAGGACGGAAAGTAGAGACGGGTCAGTAAGGGCAACCGTATAGAAATGTCACCACGAAAAAAACATTTTCCCATTAATTTTGCTTAGAAATAAATCTATCATACATACCGTGGTGAAAAAGTAGAATTAAAAAAAAGTTTGGTAGTCTCATAATTTATTTACCTGTATTTGTACGTAGTATTTATATACTCTGAGCCTGTATATGCCATTCATAATGAAAACATTAGCTTTCCGCTCCGACGTTATTTCGTAAAATCATTTCTTAGCCACTCTTAAGCTACATAATTGAACTGTTTTACAAAAAACTTAAACCGACTTCAATGTACACTAAGAAGTAATCAAATCCTGATCTGATGACAATGGGACCAAACAGGAAGTGTACCCTTCCAGACAAAAAAATAATTTTCCAAATCGTTTAGTAAATGACGGAGTTATGAGGTAACAAACATAAAAAAAATACAACCTAATTGAGAAACTCCTCCTTTTTTTGAAGTCGGTTAAAAAGGAATATATCCTTCCAAATTCATGGTTCTTTGGCCAATAGTTTAGGGTCTATGAACCGCTCTCAGTCAATTAATCCAACAATTAGTCAGTCTACTGACTGACTGCAGTTAGTAGGTACTCTTGCTTATTATTTTATAACATTGGAAGTCTTAAGAACTTCAAATATTGTTTTCTTTTTTCATACAAATTAGTACTTAGGTGTAATGAGTACCTATGTGTTTTATGCTTATGCAGTTGCACCTATAAGATATGACCTTTGTTAGCTTTTCCGATCCAACCTACGGAAGCTAAAAGAATTCAGCCCTTAATCTCAGTTCTCTTGAAATTAACGAGGCATTGGAATGAACTTCAAATAAAACTCCTGCGGGCCATGAATATTTATCATAAAGTGCTCTATTGTTCCACTTGGTATTGAACTAAGTTAAAGTTTGAGTAGCTTAAATTAATTGCAGACTTTCTTGGAACCATTGTGTTTTGTGAATTCAGGATAGTGGTCGACAAATTACAAAAGCGCCAATCGTATAACTTTTTTACTTTGTGACTTATTGTAGGTATATGAAGTGGACTGGCTATAATAGTTTATGAATATGCCAACTGCTGGATTTCTCAATACAACCAATAGGTATAGAGTACAGAGAGTATACTGTTAGAAAGTGTAATTCAGAAGGTATAATATACTTTAGAGTGTATATCTTCGTATCTCTAGATGTATCAAAAAGAGCATTCTTCCAATAGTAGGTAGGTAAGTGGTGCTTAGCTCTGTAGCCTGTAGCTGCGTTACACGCAGCGAGTGGTTTTAACAAAAGGAAATATTTCGAAAAGTATCGTTGCAGGTAAACAAAGAACTGCCTTCGCGAACAGCCCGAGTTCATACAAAGCGGAATATTACTGTGCGCCAGGATGTTTATGATTATGGCTCACTCACTCTACACAACGCGCGAGCTACGTCTCCGTCTCCATCTTCACTATTTCTGTTTTGACTTCAGGAACTAACCTATACATTTTTCAAATGCAAAAAAGTTACTTTTAATACCTAAGAAAAAAAGACAAAACCTATGTATTAGCATAACTAGGAATAAAGTTAGTAGGAGGAATCCGGCAGGTCTGTCATTACTTCGCCCATCCAAAAGGATTTGGTAAGTTTTCGCACTACTATGGCCAGCTTGCATTCATTGAGGGGAATTGAAAGACAGATTGTTTTTACTAGTTACTCTGAATCATTGACATAGTATAATGGTTGCTATTTATCAATGATACCATATACAAGTTTATGAGCTGATGAGTTTCAAGCTATTCCCATTTTATGCATGTTTTAGGACTTTGGACTACGTAATAAATACACTCCTTCTAAATAACTGGCCACACCTGTAAATATTTATGAAGAGATTAACATTATCGAATCAAGAATTTCGAATGTAAGTAAACAAAGTTCCGCGGTAGTCGACTCTTCTACATAATATATGTATAACCCTCCTTCCGCGTCAGTCGGGTAAAAAGAAAAAGGAATACTTAATTGTCTTTAGTCGAGACGACCGCAAACACTCGATTACCTGTAAGAGGAAGTTGTTTTAGAAGTTTTAAGTACCTTTCCGAAGGGTGTAAGTCCACCACGTGGGGAAGGCTCTGGTCGGTCGACGGAGGCGCATTCAGCCCAGGGAGTGTCGCAAGTAGATGTAAGAGTTAGGTACCGCACTCCCACTTGGTACAATGTTCGTAGAACGCCGAGGGATCCACCGATGGCGTGGCCGCCTTCAACACCCACCAATGAGCATAGCCTGTGGTTTGCATGTGCTGCCTTTATATCTGAGACAAACCAGATTTTACTGTATCTTTTATTTTAATATTCAGTTCTTAAAAAAACATAAGCATAATAATAACACAAGCGAAAGACGTACAAATAACGCACCCTCCACTAAATAAGTCATTTTTATTTCAGTATTATGTGTCCTAATATCTATCGAAATCAACTGCTAAGATATTCTGAAAACGTTAACCTCGCGATTCATCTCGTATGTCATAGCAACTTTTGATAATGACAAGTCATAGCGGATTCAGGAGTGATATTACAATTGAACTTTTCATTATACCTCTATTGCAGGGGCTTTAGATTTATAGAGCATTATTCTATAAGTAAAGTATGTCCGAAATATATGAATTTATTATTATTATTATAGCCGAGTTGATTGGATCTCAAATGATTAAAATATATATTGAAAAAACGGCAACCGCATAGTTACCATCTAATTCATCTAAACATGTTTTGAGTTTTGAGCAAAAGGAACCTCCGGACTATTCATATTATTCAGACATTCTTTGAGATTTTCGCGAAAGAACTATCTGTTTTTCAATACAATTTATTAAAAAAAGGCCATATTAATATTTTAAATAGAAAAGTACCCACTTACATTTTCGCTACAAACAACGAACGATTTACGTAAGTACAATAAAAGTTGTTCGGTATGACGGTTTGTATGACCAACCATGGGCGACCAACCCTTTCTGGCTGTGTAAAGTGCTTCATTAATTTTGAGGGGTGTGCTATAAAACCGATCAAATGTCTAATCAGTGACATCCATCATACATTCGTAATCATAGGTCTAAATAATCAACCTTTCGCATAACTATATCTAAATACAAATGGATTCTGCTTGTCAAAAGTAAACTATAATGGTACACGTCCATGCTTCGCGAATCGAGCACGGGCCGAGCCACGAACGAACCTACAACGAGCACGATACGAATCCCTTTGTTCGTGAAAAACCTGACAATCGCGCTCGTTCAAGCCTCGCAAGCCCGTCCACGCTACGCGAATCGTGCTTGCAGTGTGCTCGTTCGTGGCTCGGCTCGTGCTCGGTTCGCCAAGCATGGACGTACCATTATATTTGAAATATTATCGAATCAAGAATTTCGAATGTAATTGATTCTTTGTGGTCGCTTTAGGTAATGTTGTCCGGCTTCATATTCAAATTCTTCCCTTTTCAAGCGATAAAGTCGATGAGATTTCCATGCAAATAGCCCCGGGTGCTTTTGCATAGCTTCTTTTTATAAGATTCACAGTGAAAAATAGATGGTGTTAAAAATAAATAAATCTTCACAAATGCAAATAGCGAACTGCATTGTAAAGATTTAAAAATCCATTTAGCAGTAAATAACTTTTTTGCTGGGTCAACTTACTTTGTTATTTATGCGAATAGTTATTTGTTACATAATATTACACAGAATAGACAAGACGATTTATTAACAAAATACAAAAAGAGAGGAACTAAGTAAAATTTACCTACATTAAGTGTTTTTAGGGATCTCGAAGTTTATGTATCTTACCGTCGGCGGACGTGCATAGAGTTAGTTGAGGATGATACTTGTCGGTGAGCCGCTGTATCAGATCTATCTGTTCGAACGTCAGTTGCACGGCGTCGCGGTGTTGGGCGTCGCAAGGCACGTACGCCGCCCAGAACTGCCGGCACAAAATCACTTTGACATATCTGATTAAATATCACGCATGACTCGTACCAGTCGTACGGCACCGCACGCTCACAGAATATGAAACCCGGGACGCAGAGAGTAACTGGTAACGGTTTCATAATAGAAATTTTATTGACGCTTAGAGATACGTGAGCTAACTTGTAGGTTCACATAGGACGTTTGTTTCATGATGGGAGTTCATCGATGTTGAAATTTTGAAGTGTCCAGGAACCTAGCAATTTATTGAAATGCCGCTCTGTCTATAATTATCTAAGAGCCAACTATGAGTTTAAAGTGAGGCTTACCTGCGCGGCGACTCTGCCTTGCTTTAGTCTCGGCAAGTCTGTGTGACTCCAGGAACTTGTAGCCCACGGCGATATCGTCCGTAGATCTTCATCGAAACTAAAGTAGGTAAACAACATATCACAAGTTGAATATAATTTCAGGTAAATTTCCGTATTCCGGTTGGACATTTCGGTAGGTATTTCATAGTTAGTTGTAAAGTTTGCATATATCTATTATTTATGAAGTAATTTAAAGCTGAAGATTGATTTTATTATAGGTACATATATTTGGCTTAATAGTTGTTTTAATTAATATTGCAGAATCCAACATGTGCGAGTTACTTTACTTACTGCATCTTAGATACTACTTCGCTCAGAGTCATAATGGTAATTAGAAAAGAATAACAAAATAAATATGTTTTCTTTCTTTCTTTCGAAAGCAGTAAGGAAGTACCTACTTTCACATGACATTTGAAACGAGAAGCTGTCGCGTAATAACGTAACGAGATACGTACAACGTAGCAAACACTCGTATCATAAGCGAATCGAATCTCATACCACGCGCGCTGCAGACAAACAACTTGGCGCTACGCCAACATGTCCGTCAACATTAACCAAAACTAGAGGTATAATTTTTTCCGTTCCGCGACGAGAACAATTTAATGGTTGATCTTTTATCGGATATCTATTATTATATACGCATGACTAATACGCCGAATACTTCGCTTATTGGGAAAATTTACAGATATTTTTCTCTCTAGAATACTCTAGTCTAGATCTTTAGCACTTGCACATTGGATGGTCAAAAGTAATGCATTTTTTAGGGTCCGGTACCCAGAGGGTTCCATAGGATCCCTATTACTAAGCCTTCGCTGTCCGTCCATCCCATATGTACGTCCGTCTGTCTGTTTGTGGGCTGTATCTCTTGAACCGTAATAGGTAGACGGTTGAAATTATCACAGAATGTGTATTTTCAATCTCTTTAGTTTCAGCCCCGGTTGTGGTCATTTTAAGGATTTTTCTATATAAAAAAATCGCCTTTAGTTCAAAAATGAGTATCGTGTTGATTAGTTATATTAATAAAGCAGTTTATTTATTTATGTTTTGTAGAAGTGTAAGTATGTCGAGAGACAAATATTTTAGTCATTATTATTTTTTAAAGATGAAAGGTGTAAAATCACTACTGATCTAGCTGTGGCTACCCATTTCCACCTATGTTTCCAGGTAGAGGAATTCATTGACTGTCAAAATAACATCAAGTCCCTAGACATTCATTTAGTATAATATTATGCTTCAATAAGAATTCACGCAATAAATAAAAATATGAGCGAGATATTTATTGAATCAATCAATCATATCAAGGGTCGCTAATGGTTTCTGTTAAGAAATTAACGGAAATTATCATTTTTGCTTTATTTATTTTTACAATTGCTCGTCAAAAGTGATAATCAAAAAATATTTTATTTACTATAAGACTTAGAGTATATAAATACTACGTACAACTATAGACAATAAACGAGTCAGGATTCAATGCCTTATTTATTGACTTTCAAAATTGCAACTGGCCACAACCGGGCTCCTGCCTATTTGGAACAGCCTTTGGCAACAGATTTCCTTTTCGCGCTGTATCTAAAGTTGTTCCTGCCTTTTCAAGAGTATTTTTTATCACCAAGATAATAATAATTATGTACTTCTTTTTTTACCTGTAAATACCTATTATCTATAGAAAATGGGTTGAGAAGTTACGAAGAGTTTAATCTAAAGAGAATTCGTTTAGCCTAAAAGCGTATTGGAGTAGGTACTATTCGCAACATTACATTTTTGTTTAGTTTTTTTTTATATTTTGTTCTGTTTTTTTAATTTTACTTTTATATTTTATACCATCTTAATCATACAGTAATAAACCTCCTTTTAAGTATAGAAATACTTGTGCTAGGAGACCTCGCTCTTCCATAACAGAGTATATCTACTATCATTAATGTAATGTTGTGTGTTGTCCTGAATAAATCTTGTTTCTTTCTTGCTTACTAAATTATTTACTAAACGTCATTTCATAAATATTAAGTTCCCCAGTATAAGTATAGAAATTGATGAATACCGTTGTCAGAATTCTCAATTTATTTTCCCTTTGGATTCCCAGATGGGCTACAATATACGAAGCTAGTAAACATCGATTGTGGAAAAGCTAGCTACGTAACCTGAACCCGATTTCGCCACAACGAAATGTATCAAACAAGATAATCCCTCTGTACAACCGAATAAAAAGTTTTAGCCAATTTTGTATAGGATCAGTTGTGTAACAATTCGACGAACAGTATTATTTTAAAGCTGAAAAATGTGCCTACTTTTAAAATGTATGTATAAATTTGTTTTAATTTAGAAGAACTTACAAGCAAAATATCACGTTGGAGTAAATTCGAGCAAATTGGAAACTAGTCTATGGTTTATTCAATAAATATAGTTCTTCCTTAATTTCTTGTGACACCATTTGATTACAGGAAGGGTCTATCGATTCGGTGAGGTAAGTAAGTAGTCTTTAGAAGATTTTTGTAAATATTTGTTCAATATATTATTATAATGATTGAAAAACAATAAAGAAACCTAGGTATTACTATCAAATTAAAAAAACAATAGCAACTTACAAAAAGAAGTGAAATCCCACTAAAAACATTTTTATGTAAAATGTTGCCAAGACATATGGCTCACACTGTCAAAAAGTTATCAGATCTTATGTAGACCTAAGCTTATAACTCTACATGCCCTTACTCTACAAGCCCTAAGTTCACAAACTCTACAAACCGTAGTCAAAATACGTGGCTTGGCCGTTTCGTCACATGCATGGGAGTAAGGTGAAAAATCGAGTCTTGGCAACATTTTACATAAATGTTTTTGGTTAGGTGGGATCTGTATTTCCGGACTAGTATTTAAAATAAATTTACACTTGAATCCTACCTGAAATCTTTTATTTTATTGTGTAAGAACTTCCGTATATTCCATGGTAGGTCATTGTGTCCGTCTATTAAGGGTGTATCATGCAGTAAGCGCTCAGCAAGTCGAAGTCTTTCATGGAGGGGAGCTCCTGGAGGCGCCCGCAGCGCCAAGGGGCCGGCCACACAGGCGGTGCCCGCCACCAGCACCAGAATAGCCACGCAGCACCACCGACGATGCCACACAGATAGTCCTAATGTGTTTCAAATATAAGTAAGGAGATTTATAGAATTAGAAGCTGTTCCCCGCGATTCAACTGTTTTCTTAGGATAAAAAGGTTTACGCAATCCAAGCTATAGTTACCCTCTGCCAAAATTCTTCAAAATTCCTTATTAATAAATAAGGTGTAAGTCAGCCTTGTAACACCCAGGTATTAAGATAGCCCCAGCCATTAAATTATTACGCTGCCCCAGCCCTTTTTGTTTATATGACATTAGAAAGTGATGGATATATTTTAATCCTAGGTATTAATAAGGGGATTAAGGTACTTCCTAATGTCTTAGGAAGCTGCAATTTATATATATACCTATTTAAAACCTAGGTATTACTAAACTTGACTTACACCTTTTTTATTACATAAAAGTATAAAGCTTTTAATAAAGCATTACACTTTTCATATTTTATAATTTAAAAATCTCGAAGCTTTGTTAACTATAAATTGATGCTATTATATAGTCTTTTTAAATAAATGTATTTTATGTATTTAGTTCATATTGATAATGTTCTGACATGTAAGTATTAAAATATACAATGAAAATTCAATTTAGGTCATACCAATCGCTCGTTACGAGGCTTCCGATAATCTTCCTGTCAAACGCAAACTTACTCGATCACAGTGGTGCAGCCGGTTTTATAATGCTTTGACTTACTCTTAATATATATTTTATAACAGCAACTGTTATTTATATTGAATTTCTTACTCTCATTTTGAACGAAACGTTTAGGTAATATTGTTACGTATCTGGAGTAGGTACAAATTCGATTACCTATGTCAATTTAAGTTTGAATTTTTTTACTGATGTCCAGATTTACAATCACTGTTGCCACTTAATAAATCACGAACCATTATTAAAACTCCCGCGGGGTAATAAAAAGATGAATAGAACAATGGGTTGCTTTGCCTTTGTTGTCAATAACGGCTGATATATGCCCAACCACAACAAAAAGGATGATCTCTCAAGAATTTCTAGATGCCTCATATTGTCGTAACAATATATATTTATTTATTTATAATCAATATCTTTATATTTTGACTAACGAGATGAGTTTCCTGTGGTTGTTGAGCTATGGCTGGTGGAAGAAGTGGTCCCTGTAGGCAACCATTGTGTTGACTTGCACGCACTGCACGCAGCCGCTCGAACCCCCTGACCTCGCTCCGTCACGTCAGGAGCGGGCGCAGCACGCTTCTTACCCTACAAATTTAAAACTTTTAATTTTTAAAGCACATTATGCTCCGGTTAGTACGTCGATATCGTGTTAAACAAGTCGCAACGGTGATCTAAATATTGTGTTGCACGGCGTCGTAAATGAGACTTAACTCGTTACTTATTTTAAACCCATAGATGAGTTTAACCTCACTGAAAGTTTGTGGAACAGTCTCTTTACCGGACTTTATGCATGTTTTTGTTAAATGTATACCGTCTCTTAAGATCTAAGTTGACATCTACCTTGAGTATTTGCACCCATCTGTTTAATGGATGAAATTGCCCATTTTTATGTTTTATCTATCATAATTCCCAATAAATCCTTGATATTGTGATTGTGGATTGACATTACAATTCCTCATTATTAGTGTCAAATATGTCTTTTTATACAAGTAAACCTAGTTTCAATCAACAATCTCGATATAATACATACAATACAATACAATATAATAATGATACATGTGTGCAAAGTTTGTCATTCATTACTCGCCTCGTGATATTTTTGATAATAATCAACCACACAATGAGAACGTTAACAAACACGGCGCGCAAGTTTTTTTTTGACAGCGCGATGCATTTTTTTACATTCTAAATCTATTTTGTAATTTGATATAAAATACTTTTCATCCAGTAAACAGATAGGTGCAGATCGATATTAACTGGATCCTCTACTATAATGTATAAGTTGGCATTTATTTGCGTAGGTACTAAAATAGTAAAAAAGATACTAGTTTTATAAAATTTTACTAAACTTACCTGTGAATCGTATAAAATAGAAGTAACTCTTTTTTCATGATTTGGTTGGCAGGTACAGTGCGCACGTGGATTGCAAGAAGCGCCCATAACCACGACGTCCGCATCCATAAACGTTTGTGCATCGTCATCTACTAAATCAGTGCGAGTAACTCTTGACTCGGCCGTGTTTTCCTCCCGCGCCCAAGACTCCGATAATCTATCCCTAAATCGTTCGCTTGGAAAATCGTTGTACGACATTTGTCTTCTTATACTTCTACATCGATTACGGTTATCTAAAGTGGAAAACTTCATTGTTTCTAAAGCGGGAGAGTTTCTAGTTATAAGTTCATCGTTATTGTCGAAGCTCCTCATTTTTACCATTTTTTGAGCAGGCGGTCTATGTATGCCTGAGCCTACATTGTAATCTCTGAGTCTATCGAAACATTGGTCTACGTTCCCAGAAAAGTTTTCATAGGTCGAAGCTTTATTTTTGACCTCTTCCTTAGTTTGAAATCCAGATGATGTAAAAATACAACTTTGGCTATTTACTCTTCTCTGCGTCTTGTCCGCTAGAGACAGCATTGATAGTTTCTTGAGAGAACTTGCTGACCCTGATGTTATCTCAGAAAGTTGGACTGCATTTTGTTGTTTCTTAGAAATCGCATCACCTCCTATCTTTTTTAAATTAGAAAATTTTCTTTTAATTTTTTGAACGAGAGTATTTCGTGGATCATATGATATCAATTGCTTCGATATATAATTTGAAACGCCGACTGTTTTGCTTTTATTGTACTTCCGATCCAAGCTTCGATGCGAGCCCAATGTGAGCTGACTCCGTCCGGTGTTACGTTTGATCCTCTCCAAGTCGTAAATATTAAGTGTATGGCCCCGTTGATCTACGGCATTACGATGGTAATTCATGTAATTATTCTGTTGAATGTTACAATTGCACACTAAATCGATGTTGTGTTTTGATATGTGATCGTCTAGACACTGTCGCTGTGCGGCGAGGGCGAGGCAGGCTTCGCAGTCAACGCCGAGAAGTAGTTCAAGACTAGTATTTCTGATGAAACCATCGCTGAAGGTACGCGAGCGGAAATGTGCGGCATGTTGCCCGAAGCGGGACTCCCAGTCGGAGGCGAGGCCGGCACCAGCTGTATGGCCCACGCTGCCCCCGGCGTCGCAGCCGGGACCGCTGGCTTCTCCGTCTACCATCGTAGCTGCATCGCGATTTACATGAATAACGCGAGGCTGCCGTAATACGCGACTGTCGCTTCGCACCGAGCTCCGTGACGGCGATGGCGAAGGACGTTTGAATCCGTCCACTTGAATCATATTTGATTCTTATGGTGAGTAGAAAGTGTCACTATAATCATAAAAAATGTAATGCCCGGTAAGTCATCTAGATAGCGAATTTAAAATACAGAAATAGTTTCATAGAAAAAATTATAGGTGAACCTATTTTAGGTTCTTACATTTTATAAAGTGAAGGAAGTAAAGATTTAACTGGTCCGTAATCGTAAACACGGTTGTCTATAAAATCAATTTCTTATGTGTGAAATGCTTTTGAGTTTATTTCCAAGTCTTCGTTTAAAAATGGCTAAAGGCCTGTGCCGCAGAGCGTGATTCGTTCACGGTGCTGTGGCATTGGGGGAAAGGATCCGCTCTACAAGAGCAAGAGTTTGATGCCATACCGTCTTAACAAAGAGAATAATGTACCTAATACGAGTAAATAACTGGTTTATTCTGTATATCACTGAAAAAAAAAAATTACTACCAATAACCTAAACAGAGTGACTTGCGAACTAAAAATCACCAATACAAAACTAGTTTTTGTTCTAAATTATTTGATTAAATCTAAAGGATATAAGATTAAATGTAACTAAAGTTAGTTTCCAGACAACAACTAACGTACACTTTGTCACCGTAATTTTTTCAGTGTAACATCTTGAAGCCAACTAAAATTCTAAAGTCTCATTTTTATTCAAATATATAATCCTAATCCTAACTAATATTATAAATGTGAAAGTGAGTTTGTTTATTTGTTTGTTACGCCTTCACGCCTCAACTACTCAACGGATCATCATGAAATTTGGCATATAGATATCCTATGGTATGGAGAAGGACATAGGCTACTTTTTATCCCGGGAACGCGGGTGAAACCGCGGGCGAAAGCTAGTATTTAAATAAACATCGACTTCGTAGTCAATTTTAGAATCTTTATATTGCATTAGTAATCTGGATCTACGTGATCCAGAAGCCAGTACTCTGAAGTTTTGAATATTAAAACAATTATTATATTACAGTGTCGGAACTTTTTTATCCGTAGGTCGGAACTGTTTACTGAAGGTACAGTACTGTGTAGGTAAGTAGAATTATATACTATCACTTTATTTTACTACATCTTAAACAAGTAAATTA
The DNA here is from genome assembly GCA_947623365.1 of Achlya flavicornis. Classification (NCBI taxonomy): domain Eukaryota; kingdom Metazoa; phylum Arthropoda; class Insecta; order Lepidoptera; family Drepanidae; genus Achlya; species Achlya flavicornis. The sequence continues at coordinate 9,852,874 of OX392468.1, read as the reverse complement.
ATTAATTAATTATTAATTATCTATAACATCAAAAATTGCGTTCGAAAATAAAAAAAACAAAAGCTTGTATTTTTCTTCAACACAGGATTAGATATGTGGGAATTACGGAGTAGCCATGTTGCAAGTTAGGCAAAATTAATATAATAACCACGACCATGTGAACTAATCTATATATATATATAATGCTTTGTCCTGAATGACTGACTGACAATCAACGCACAGCCTAAACCGCTGATCGTAGAGACCTGAAACTTGGAGGGTGTGTTTTTTGTATTACGTAGGCATCAGATAAGAAAGGATTTTCCGAAATTCTACCCCTAAGGGGGTGAAAAACGGGGGCAAAGTTTGTATGCGACATCGTGATTCCTTGGTCCGATCTACTTCAAATTTTGCATAAACATTATTTAACAGAATTGATGGAAGACATGTTTCGTATTTTATTGAAAATCATCGCCTAACGGGGTCAAAAAGGGGTAGAAAGTTATTTTAGGGGTGATTTGCATCGAAGTTGATATCAATACTCCTTAGTACTTTTGATTTAATTAACATTTTTTATTTTGACACATGTTTGAAATCTCAATCCGATTTTCACAGATTACAGAATAAGGCAGATGGAACGAACGGAACACGGGAGTGAGGCCAAAAAAGCAAATACAAATTGAAAAACACATACTTGGTATTCGCTTTTGAATTTGTATTTGCTTTGTTTTAAAAACTTTATTTAACGAAAATCACTTTCAATGTCATCAGCTTTTAAACATAGCAAATACAAATTCAAAAGCGAATACCAGTTATTTGTTTTGCAATTTGTACCTAATTGCTTTTTTGGCCTCACTCCCGTGTTTCGCGCGCTCTATCTGCCTTTTGTTCTGTAATCTGATCTGAGCCGATTTTATTAAAGAAACTGAAATGCTCTTTAAAATTGGAATGTCAAATATAAAAGATTATTTAAATCGGATTAGAATTCGAAATTTGTTTGGAAGATCATTTTCTCGGACTTTTTGGCGGGAACTTGCAGGGACGTTGCGTTTTCATTTTTATTTTCTTAAATTCGTGTATTTTGAGTTTTATTGCATGTTATCGGTGGTATTGTATCCAATAAAGATCAATCACATGTATTGATGTATTCACCAGTGAAGTGAAATCAAATTAATTATGTTTATCGTGTCTTTTCAAAAGTTCGTGAAGAGTTTTAGTACATGACCACCACTGTAGTAAAACATGACTTTTATGGACGGTGACTGACTTAGGACTATGTGAAAGTGATTTATTGTGACTAGAACTTATAATATAACTGGAAATTGGCAAAATACACAAGCCGTGTAATGCCAATGAAAAAAAAAAGTTCATTTTCTCTATTTCAATATAATATTTTGATTGTAGTTAATTTAATTTCTTTTTCATTTGTTGTTATAATAATATAAGATTCTTTGAGTTTGATTTTTTAGTGTATAATATAGGTTTTTAGTTTTAATTGTAAAAATCAGTTGGTTTTCGAAGGAGAAAATTCAAACCGTACGCGGGTGAAACCGTACGCGGGTGAAACCGCGGGGGTCTGCTAGTTGAAATATACAAAAAAAAGCGCCTTCAAAGTACACTAAAACGTATGAAATAACGAAGTTACACAATTCTACCAATGAACTCGTATATGCTAACGCAGATTATTTTCACTCACTTCAAAACAGTGCCAGATTCCTACGTTCGTTTTTTCATACATTTTAGTGTAATTTGAAGGGGGATTAATTTTACTTTAAAAAGATTTTATTTTTCTATTTTGAGTCTCATATCGTCGGCTGGCTCTGAAAACCTAGCAAGTGCATGGCTTCAAATTTTACAGGAGACGTAAAAAACCATATGGTAGACACTTTTAGGTAAATTTTATATGTAAACATGTTGTTAAAAACGATAAATTAACATTATTGACTGGTAAAATATAAATATTTTTATTTATATTATTTTAAATATCCCTCTACATAACTAAAATATGATAATTTAAAACCGCAGGAATAATTATTATTGTATCGTACTATCGATCGCTATATCGCTAGTTCAACTAACTATCGTTCGATCGTTTAGCACTTACTGATTATAATTGGCTAGCTGGTTCGTATCAAATTAAGCTCCTATCCACGAACTCAAAACCTAGCTACGAGCTGCGAGCGAACTACGGGCTACGAGCTACGAGCGAACTACGAGCTACGAACTCAGCCAATAAGTAATGCTTAGGTAGAACGGATACCTACGTAAGCGAGAACATTTTAATGAAGAGAACTGTACATACTATAATATTTTCGTTGTTAGTGACTTCAAAAAGTAAAAATAGTTTTTTATTGCTCTAAATGAAAAGTCTGCAGGCAAACTGCAGTGGAATATTCGACATACCTACCAAAAAATAATGTAGCCTACGAGTATTTTGATTACCACTATACTAAATAGTTTTCTGCATAATGATTTTGGACTATTCTCATAATAATAAATGGACATGCTCGTTACAGTGCAGTAAGTACGGTAATAGAATATGAACATTGAATTTACTTGTGTGTACCTACCTACCTACTAAATTTGAATTAAGTTTGGTTCAAACTCTTGGCCTGATTTTTATAAAACGAAATAAAGAATTTTGTATGGACTTATAAGCAGATTTATTTATTTATCAGAACTGAATGAGACAGAGAAGCATATTCTTTAATAAATATATATTCTTACGAGTAATTCTCGTTTCTATTGATTCTTATGTGCAACGAGGCTTCTGGTTTCTTATTTCCTTTAAAACATTTATGTTCACTAATACCTATATAAATCAGTGTCTCCCAAAGTGCTTTTGATGTTCAATATACAACAATATACAGTGCTCGTTACAAGGTACGAGACCTCTTTCCTCTCGGTATCAGCGGCGCGGCGGCGCGGGCTGGCGGCAAGTACAGAATAGGGTTGAATGGAAAATCTTATACAGACGAGACGTAGCGTCGTCGCCGAACGAGACGGGAAGCCATTTTTGTTTTATGTTTGTTTTGTTTTGCCGCTATGCTTATACTACGACAATACAGCTTTTGTGTTGAGTGTTCATTTGAGCATTCGTTATCATCAGATTATTTATGCGCATAGCAAGCAAGAAAAGGAGTGGTTCTAGCATACGAATTCTCTGAACCCTAACATGAGAATTTCATTCTTTCAATATTTGGGAATCAAATAAACCTCGATTCTTTGTTGCAATTATATAAAATTTTAATTTGATTTTCGTTAACAATATTATGGTTCTAATATTAAGTATATGATCGTATGAATTAACAAAACATTCGCGTAGGTTATATAGGTAATAATCAATCCACACCACTCATCATCACATACCTACTTTATTAAAAGTGATTTGAGTAAAAAAAATATCTATATTTTAATAAAAACGGAGTAAATACAAGTATAAGATCCTCATGCGTTATGTGTATTACCGTATTACTTATATATATACTCACAGATAGGCTCATATTGTTTGGGCATCTCAGAACACCGTTCCATTAACAGTATAATGGAAGTATCTACGGGAGAAAAATAAAATGTGGGAGAAAGATTTCTCAGTACTAAAGCAGTCATTTGTAAGGGGCCGAGAAAAATGTTCATTCGTCCAGAAAAAAATAATCGAGAGGCCAGCGTATCTCCACCTAGTCTGTAGTTTTGAGACCGTATCAATATTCTCTTTGCATTGTTAACGTATCAACTTTGAAAATTGAATTCTCCAAGGCTATAATTTAAGTGAATGCATGCACTTCGTTGATTTTCAGATATTTGTTTATTTGCATTATTGTACAGTAACATATTTTAAATGATTCACATACGCTATGTTACAGAGATATAGAATGGGTCATTTTATTTGCAAAACTGATGTGAATGAGCAAAAAAGGCTGTTAACCCGAACGACAAAACACACGTTAATCTTGTGAATATTCGCTTAAATTTTAATTAGGTACCTATATAACTTTTGGATTCAAAATCACGACCCTGAATATGGGTATTGCTTAATGTTGGTCTCATTAACTACCATAGTAGTAAAATATACTATGTTATTAGGTAGAAACTATCAATTTTGGGCAATCAATATGTTCTGCAATTGGTTGTGCGATTTTACTTCATGGGTTTTTGCAACCCAAAACAGCGTCATCAAAATAATATCATTTTTAGGGCTCTGTACCCAAAGGGTGCCATCGGGACCCTATTACTAAGCCTCCGCTGTCCGTCCGTGCGTTTGTCTGCCAGTGGGCTGTATCTCATGAATCGTAATAGGTAGAGTTGTGTATTTTATTGTGTCGTCTATACGACAAATAATAAAAATGAAATAAATGACATGACCCGATTCTGCCCTCAAAATGAAATGTAAATACTCAATATTTATGTAAACACAACTTATTAATAAAGTATTTTAGCAACTTATTTTTTGCAACGTTGGAATCGATAAACCTAGTACCTACCTATAGTTTAAAGAAAAAGATAATGTAATTAATTTCACAGTTTTTATTTAGAACATATACACCAAGGCTCAAAATAAACAGACAGGTTCATGTACACAAATGTTTGTCCTGGGTGGGCATCGAACCAATGACGGGCAAAGCAGTGGGTGGTGTATCTATCCTCAATACTAACTGGTCCATCAAAAGTTACTGTCCTATTTTATACAAATACTAAAGAATTGGTTATCTTTTGCCGTGAAACACGAAAAATGCAATTTAAAAACTAGCATGTGGTTTTATTTAGATAAAAATAATTAGATATTAAAGAAAAATTAAACCACGCAACACAAATTTTGCAAGAAACCGTATTTGACCGCTTTTTAAATTTCGGGTAGCGTTAACCACATTTCAAATAAATTGTGTAAAGTTTTTAGCTATAACACTATGTGTTTAGTATCTTTGCTTGATTATAGGTATTGTAGCCGATATGTTTTATGATTTAATTTGTTAACAGTATAAGATATAACACAGTTTAGCCCAAAATATGCAGCTTAAGGCCAACCTTGAAGTACCGAAGACGGTATAACTACTCATAATAATCGTTTTACAAATACTAGTAGCCATCGTGATATTGGTACTCGTAGCTTCTTACAGAGATAATTGCTACGATTAATAATTTCCCTGAAAATGTAGTAAAGTAAACTTCCCAAGCCCTCTTGAAACAAAAAGATTAAGTATTATTAACGTAACCAAAATTAGAATATTAAGAACATGATGAGAAATATCCTATTTACCTAAAAAGTACCGATTCCAATGGAACATAAGTAGTTCTTTCAAAACGAATTTCTTTTTAATAAGTGGTCTTAACAACTAGTATTCATTTTAACAACTAAGGTTGAAGTAAATTAAATACATTTTCGTCGATGTTCAATAACAATGGTAATAATTGTTACAAATTCATAAATAGAGCCTAAATTATCCTTTGAAAACGATGGCATCATTATTTCTTTGAAAACGTATGGCATCAAGTTCTGAAGTTCTTTGATTTTGAAACAAAAAATTGTTTCATAGAACCATTGTCATCGGTTTAAATTTCAGCTAGTATATTAAAACAATGCATACAATTTATAAATAAAGTTAAATTGTATTTGTGGTAAGGAGTAAACTCCTTATATTTTTTCTTTTGATCGATGTCTGTCTGTAACTTTTCAATATTTTTTTAAATTCAAAATATAAGTCAAACTTTTTAGAATTTATTATAAACCATGTTTGTATTTAGGTGCGTGGACCAGTATTAAAACTAGTTAACAGTTTCATACAGTATTATGCACTTAATAAACAATACTTACACAAAAGTAACATTAAAGAAAGAAAACATCAAATTTACTCAGAAATTAATAGTTCCACAGGTGCTTTCCATGATATTTAAACGTGACATTAGTCTCTTCATACGAACACAATATGGGATTTATTAATGGCATGCTTTTAATAGCGAGCTAAAGGCAAGCCCGGTGCTACGGGTGAAAGGTTACATTAGGTGCACGCTCGAGAGCTACGGACGTGGTACGCGTGGTTGCGAGCCTACGAAGGCGCTACGAACGGCCCGTAGCTACGAGTGCAAGCGACCCCGACAAGCGCGTGGGTCGTACTGGCTTTGCTCGCCGTTCACTGCGAATAATCCATACCCGAGAGGCGAGGAGGCTGTATTTACCGGACCGAAGGGCGGTCGGGCGAGCCAGCTCCGGCTGCTCCCGCCGCCGCCGCCGCGGCCGCCGCTGGGTTTGCACGCCACGCGCCCTGGGCTCCTTCATGTTGACACAATTTCAAATAATGTCGCATAACTTTAAAATCTGCACACTGATTACGTATCCAAGCGTCTGCGAACAACAGTAGCACTCCTGATCTGATTAAATATTGTTTTTGTTGTGAGTAATGATCACAACGATACATTGATTTCTAATTGTTTAATAACATTATTATCTAAGGTAAGTGTTTCAAACATGACAATGATCATAGAAAATGATTATAACTGGGCTATCATTTATATTTTCATCAATTATATAGATTGATTTATGCTGAGTTAAAAAATACATCCTTTTTATTAACAATATAACAGGTACACACGGCTACAGATCAAGCTATAAATTTCAAGTATAAGCTGACCTCCCATTGTACGGAAATCCTATACCATGCGAGATCAGCTTATACTGGAAATGTATAGCTTGATCTGTAGCCGTGTGTACTATTTTTTTGGGAAATAACTTCTAAAGTACTAATACACTTTAATAATAATTATAAGAAAATCCTATTAACAAAATATAAAATCTAAATATTTACAAGTATTAAAGTACTCATTATTTTTATAGTATACAATCATTATTGTTTTAAAACTCCTTCGCCAAATTCGTAATTTCGTATATCGTTCATACTTGACGCGAGAACGAAAATCACCATTTCCTCTAATTTGACAGCTTTGTATGAACTTTCGTAATATCGCCCAATATTACGAGTAGGTGAAGATGAAATGAATTAATGAATAGGTGTTTTTATACATGTTAGGTATTATTTTAGTACAATTTCATATAGGTACTTAGTGGTTATTTCAAACGATATTATTATTATGTATTTATTACATGTTTTTCCCATGATTTATACTTTCGTAGATATTTACAATTAAAATAAAAACCTTAATTTGAATGATAACTTTCAGTAGGAATCTACAAAAAAGAAAATTCAGAAAACTTCCTAAAATATGAAGATGAAGAAATAATCACTAAAGACTCGTCTTGACCACACCGGTAAAGACATTTAGAAAAATCCCGTCCCGACAGAATCTATGCACACGCTAGATTTCGCATTCATCGGTCGAGCGGTTTGGGCAGGACGATGATTAGGTAGGTACCCAAAAAGCGCGCCTTACGGCTATGTTACAATCGTAGGGAATGTGCTTAAAATATTATAGTTATGAAATTTTGCTACGAGCAGACTTGATGTCTTTCGTAAGTAGAATCAAAGTTTTTTTAATATTATGTGGAAACGTTAAATTTGCAATAATAAAAGAAAAGCAAAGTAATACTTATGATTTTAATCAGCAGTTACTTTACATGATGTTCAAGATTAATTAAATCCGCGTATCAAAACGAAATGACAGCATAAATCTTCGCTGGTTCTTATATTAAATTATAAATAGGTGTAGGTACACACATTATATATTCCCTCATTAAAAATTACATAATCTAAGAATTATTTATGATGAGACAGTTTTGTACTTCAAAATGGACAGTAGTTTATGTACGTCCTCATTTGAATTTATTTTATCTTTACCACATAAGCTCAGTACGGATTGGAGGAATTAAAATGACTCTGCACTAGTATATTTGTGAAAATACAACTCTAAAGTACCTGACTATAATCCAAAGCAATAAAAACAAAACTAATTAATAATGTCCCAAAAAAAATTGAAGGCATATCTGTGCAACTTTTTTTTTTTTATACGACTAAGTCGGTATACAAGCATACGGCCCGCCTGTTGGTAAGTGGTTACCGTAACCATATGGACGCTTGCAACACACGAAGTATCGCTCACGCGTTACCGACCTTTCCCCCCTCCCAAATGAGCTCTGGCGACCTATTAAACCTATTTAAGTTTCAGAAAGGAGCGAAATCTCAAAGTCACACGACTTCGCACACTGTGAAGGATTAAAATGCTGGTAGTACTATACTAGATATTTTGTATGCCTATGTAGCGCCCGGGTGCAATCAGTACCCTGGCACTCTTTAGTAGGCGTGCGATAGAAAATACTTACAGTTATATTTTCACCATGTGATCGGAAATTCGGGTGCATTAAAAATCTTCGCTACATCCACCCTGAACCTCGAGTGTGACCAACGGTGTGTGAGATACACTAGGAGGTCAACCGGCGGGGGGAGGTATCACACTTCCCCCGGGACGGGCTATCACAGCGCCGCGCGTGGAAGGGCGAGCAGGTACGCGATCTGCACGAGAGCCCGCTACCCTCTGTAGCGCTGGTGTCGACCACCGTGGGGTTTTAGCCAAAGTAGAAAGTTTTAGTAAAAGTCCGGCATAAACTGGCCGCTCCTCCCCAAAAAAAAAAAGCTCACCCGGCGAGCGACTGTGACGGAAGCCGTGTTGTCGGTCGCTAAACAAATCGTGATCTTCTAGGTATCTCAAGAGTTGCGTGTTGTATGGTGAGAGAAGGGAGGTGATGGCGATCGGCCTGTGATTGGGCAGTCACTGGGTGCACGTGGTTCTTCCACGAAGAAGGGACTTTCATTTTGGTATAGAAGAGCGCGAAAAGAAGCGTTAGTAGGTACGGGACATAATTCAGGAGCCTGATAATTCGAGACCAATTTGATGAAAGAGATTGCATTTTAGCGGCGCGGCGTAGTCGCGAGCGGTGCGACGCCCCCTAAGTCCCTGCGCACGTGTACGCCGCACACCCTGCACTATAGGTAAAGCCGGCCCTGCCTCCGAGCCTGATAGGTAATGAGTCCCATGAGTGATCGTTCAGGTAAATTATGAGTATGTCAGTGAATTTAAAAATATAATGTAAGTAATCGTAACATCGTCTTTTATCGATAGAGGAACCAGAGGTAAATCCATATATAAACCCTAAACAGGCTTGGGAAGCATAACAGAGTAAGACTGATGTGGGTCCCTGGGCACAAAGGAATCCATGGTAACGAAGTGGCAGATGAACTGGCAAGAGAGGGCTCAGCAAATGATTTTGTGGGTCCAAAACCATGTGTAGGCATTTCGACGTGAATTGTAAAAGCCACATTTAGGGAGTTTGCAGATCACAGACAACGAACACATTGGCTGTCTAACACCAGTCTACAACACTCCAAGAAGTTTCTGGACTCTACGTTCAAAGCCCGGGAATGCATTTGGAATATGAGCAGGGGGCAAATCCGCTACCTGCTTGGGACCTTTACTGGGCACTTTGGAACCAACGACATGCTCATGAAGATGGGTCTAACCGCGACACCCATGTGCAGGTTGTGTGGGGAGCATACGGAACGCATGGAGCACCTTCTGTGCACATGCGATGCACTGGCTGGTAAGCGAATGAGTCTCCTAGGGATCGCATATCCAAAACCAGAAGACTATAGGCTCATATCTCCTAGCCTCGTTGTAAAACTCATGAAAAGAGTTTTCAACGAGACTGGGGAAGAGTAAGTTAACTGGGGTACCACAATAGATCCCAATGGGTCGAAGTGTCCGAGTTATATCTCGGCCCCTGCACAAGATAATATAAGATAACATCGTCTGTTACCCATTTGTTAAAATATTATGGTAGGTACTGCCACAGAGGACAGCTTCGTAAAATTTTGGAACTGACGATGCCGAATAATAATGTAAGCTAAATGGGTGCAATTTTTGCAAGTCGAAGTGAAATTAATAAAATTAGAAATTTGTTCCTGAACAAAAAAAGGAATTGTTTCTTTAAAAATCGGTGACCCTAGAACAGCTTCAATAACTTGTCGTGGCCATATTTTGAAACGGAGAGATAGTTAATTTCATTTTCTTTTTTTCATTCAGGTTTCCTAATGATCTCAGAGTATATAAATACTACGTACTACTCATGATACTTTCTTGTACCGAAAAGGAAGTCATTTAGTGGAAATACGCATAAGATTTCAAAATCAATTCAAATCTGTCAGACGATCGTGCGTTCGGGCTTGATTGAATGTCACTGATCCAAACTTTTGCTGTTATAATTTTAGTAGGAATTTCAAATTGCAAAAAAAATAAATACAGATTGATCCGTTGTCTCGTAAAAATAATTTATTAGTAGCGTTTATTAGTAGCTGCATCTATCCAAGATTCTACCCAAGATTTTGAGAATTTTGTATTGTGTACTAGTTGTCCCAAGGGGTTTTACACGCGTTTTTCGTTAAAAAGTATGCTTAACTACTCAAAGGATCATCATGAAATTTGGCATGCAGATAGCATATGTCCTTCTCCTTACTATGGTAAGCTATCTGCATGCCAAATTTCATGATGAGCCTTCGAGTAGTTAAGGCCTGAAGGCGTAACAAACAATCAAACAAACAAACTCACTTTCGCATTTATAATAGAAATAATTACTTACAAACGCTATTTTAAATATAACACATTTTATACTTTTAATTATATGTATACCTACTTACTCACATTCAAATATAAAATTAAATTTTTCTGAAATATCTGAAATATGTTTAAATAACACAGTTTCCTACCACTTTAAATTATTTTTAGAGATAGTTACATTATCTTACATTACATTTTCCTGAAGGGCGCAGAATGTCCGAAAGGGTTTGAAAAATAAGCCACTGGAGTGAGTTTCTTATTCTTTGTTGTTGCCATAACAATAAATAACGTGACGTGACCGGTTTATTAGTAGCTGCATTACGTTCAAGGTACAGCTCTACGGACACACTGAGATTCAAGAGAATTTCAGATGTGATTTAACAAATAAAAGTCAATCAATGAAAGATCTAACTAGACGACGGTCTAGACGGGCCAGTTGGCGCAGTTGGTTAAGAGTCTGGTAAAGGTTCCACCTATTGCGCCGCAGGTCGTGGGTTCGATTCCCGCACAGGACATGCATTTGTGTGCATGAACATGTCTGTATGTCCTGAGTATGTATTTACAAACAAAAAGTAGTATATGTATTATATTAGTTATCTGGTTTCCATAGTAAGTACAAGCTCTGCTTAGTTTGGGATCAGATGACCGTGTGTGAGGAATGTCCCAGGATATCTAAAAATATGCCAATTAAATAGCATGGAATATAAATTGTGTGCTCCATTAGCGAGTCGGTGCCGGTTCTTGACTCCTGTTTATTTATTGACGATACCTTTTGTGTTCAAATGGCCTTATAGAATGATTTAATTCCCGTGCGCTCAGTCAGTTTCCTAATCTATTTTACTCATAAACACAAATGCCCTTCTAATATTATATCGTAATAAATAATGTTATTCCTTACTTTGTATTAGTTGTTTTTAACCTTGTAAAAAATATTATTTTCATACAGAAAGTACCTATATGGCTTCTAAGAAATATTGTGTATCTTAATATCTAAGGCAATAAAAAGTAGTTAACTTTGATTAAAAAAAAACTTTTTTTTTTCTTATGCTCTCCTGCTCCATAATAAAGTTTAACTTTGCCAAATTTCACACTCCTCGGGGCTTGCATGCAATTATTAAAAAGGGGTTCGAAGATTACTCTTCACGTATGTATTTATAATATAGATGAACTTTAGTTGAACTTCATTATACCCCTTGAAACCATAGCTATCTGCAATCCTAGTTATTCACTAGTGTCAGGGGGCCTACCACAAGCTCTTAAAATAAGGTTAAAATAACCTTATTTGTGTTTTGTCTTGTTTTGACGTTGGATGTCAAAAAGGGACAAAAGACAAATAAGGTTATTATAACCTTGTTTTAAGAGCTTGTGGTAGGCCCCCTGATTGTGTGTGGATTGATAAAATCACCATCAATAAGTAATTTATTCATTTTAGATCCTGGTAAGGCATTATGAAAGTTAAGCACAGTTGAGTTTACTACCGGTTCGAATTACATTTAAACTGAAAAGACTCCGGCAAGAAACTCAGCAAGTCTTTTTTTTTTCTTTTTTTATGTCCTTAATTTTTGATGTCCATTTTATATAACAGAGAAGAACTAAACAGGCTATTCTCATAAATGATAATATCTAAAGCTTGAAGCAAAAAAGGCAATATATGTGCTGAATAGGATAGGACGGAAAGGTAAGAAGCGAAGGTAGATGACAAGGAGGTTTACGCCTCTTGAGAGTAAAGTAAAAGATGTTCGGGTCGCGTCAACTGACATGTATACTTATGAATGCTTGGCAGAATTCACACCCTTTTCACCGAATCTAAACATTTTACATGCTGATACTACATCAGTAATAAGGTGATATTGTAATTTTTAATAGAAAAGTTTTTGTAAGATTTTCCCTATAGTTCCTGAAAAGCTTGATATTTTTCGGTATGGTACCGGATTAACTACAAACTAGAAACAGGAGAAAATATAAACACGTCAATGAATGTTGTGAATAATTAGTTAACTAAGGTTTATTCAATATAAATACAAAAATATTATAGCGAACAGAGAGAGAGAGTAACATACAAATCATGTAAGCTAGGATTGTTTGTGAATACAGTACTCCATTACGATGGTATATTTATGGAGTAGGTAGGTATAGCTAACGTTAATCCATCGTAAGCCTACGTAACAGTAAATTCACCAGGAGAATACAATATTCCTAACACGCTTACATAATTACCGCAGTATACTTCAAAGAAAGCTATCTTGGTACTTATAAAACTTAATATCAGAGTCTAATTTTCCAGGATTAATCAATCGAAAATTATAAGATGAGTGGCAGGTATCTATGCTTTTATTTTCTTATTATTACAAAAACGTTACAAAAAGTTCGTTTATCAAATAGAAAACGCAGTACATTGATTGATGAAATTAAACATTTCCAAGATCATACAAAGTATTTATTCTGAATCTAATTATCTGAAATCTATAGATAAAACTGAAATATTTAATTGTTTTTAAGTGCTCTTATGATAGCCTGAAATTACCGAGATTTTGCACAAGGCTTACGGAGAGACTGCAGTATTTCATGCTGTTAATATGTGCCTATAGTGCTCTGATCATGTGATTACATCATGTCAGTTATGTTTCAGAACCAGAAATCGATGAATTATCTGCCTGTTACTCCCGCAGTTCACCCCTCATGCTGCCGATATGGTTCATCAACTTTCGATCTTATAACTTTTAAATCTATTGATTCTTTTAAATCTATCTATTTATTCTTAGTGGACTTTGCATTTTTTTTTATACAACTTAGTCGATAAACAAGCATACGGCCCGCCTGATGGTAAGCGGTTACCGTAGCCATATAGACGCTTGGAACACACGAAGCATCGCTCACGCGTTATCGACCTATCCCCCCTCCCGGATGAGCTCTGGCAACCTTTCTCACGCGCAGGAACACAACATAACTTTACACAACATAAAGTTATTTGGCTGCGGTATTCTGTAAGGTGGAGCTACTTCCCCAGTCGAGCTGCTCTTTGAGCGAATAAACGCTATGCTCTACCTCTTTTAAAATCATTATCTACATAAATCATGTAAAATATTAAAAAATAAAGAAAAGAAGGTAAAAATACAATGTTTGATTAAACTTAGAGCAAAGCTAACATTGTAGTAGTAGTCTCAACATTTGCCTCCTTTGCCTTCGGTCATTTATTACTATATCGTAGATACTTGCTATGCGGCTGCAGCTATATAAAGCGCAGGTTAGGCCGCATATGGAGTACTGCTCACACCTCTGGGCAGGCGCACCCGCTTATCAGCTGGATCCACTTGCCTCGGTGCAAAGGCGGGCCACTCGTATTGTTGGCGATCCTGAACTCACTGGCGGTTTGGAACCTCTCAGCATTCGGAGGGATATAGGCTCCCTTTGTGTGTTCTATCGCCTATATAATGGGGAGTGTTCTAAAGAACTTTTCGACCTGGTGCCGTCATCACCCTTCTACCACCGCACCGCTCGCCGGCGATGTGGAGTTCATCCTCATATCCTCGAGCCGCCTCGATCGTCCACATAACTGTTCAGTCGGACGTTCCTACTGCGGACCATTAGGATGTGGAATGAGCTCCCCATTACGGTTTTCCCTCAGCGCTACGATATGGGGTTCTTCAAAAAGGGCGTGAAAAGAGCTCTTCAAGGTCGGCAACACATCGGCAATCCCCTTGGTATTGCAAATGTCATAGGCGGCGGTGACCACTTAGCATCAGGTGGACCGTCTGCCTGTTTGTCAACCTATTGACATAAAAAAAAAAAAAAAACTTAAATATCCCTCAGCATCCACACTGTTGACTGAGCTATGGAGACTTGGAATTAGCTGCCTTAGAAAACCAGATATAGGTAGTAACTGACGCGAGGCGCACAAATTTTGATTGACGTATCAAGTGATTAGTAGCGAGTGAATGCTTCCCAAAGGCTTCCCATTAAAAAAATCGACGAGACTTTGCTGAAAAGCCATGAATATATATATTTTTTGTACAAAATAACCTATCCATACACATTTCCTAAAAGATGTTAATTACGCCCATTAAATTAGTACATATCTATCTGCCTACTTGTAATTATGTATATTTTTTCCTTCAGTGGGATACGTTTACTAATTTTCAATATTAAAGTTAAACATCAGTGCGAAATTTGATTTTTTTTGAGTTTTTTTTTTACCTTTGTAGAACAATATGGATAGATATTTCAGCGATTCGCGACCATAGTAGTTAATTTAGCATGTTGTAGAATTGATTTTTGTACATTTCCCAAAATAGTTAGCTTTACGGTTTTTAGAGAAACCGTGAGAAATGTTCAAATATGGCTAATATTATACAAAAAGCATTCATAACACAATGTGCCAAATGAACTTCTACTATCGTTAATCACTTAAACATCTATCCATATTGTTATACGAATGTAAAAAAAAAACAAAATTCCCGCCTCGTAAGTGATGTTTACCCTTAAGGAAAGTTTGCTAGAATAATCCACAGATGAACTGGACCGTTTCAAAAACTTTTTACAGTTTAAAAACTTCCCTTCATTACACATAGCCTATGCCGACGTATTAAAAATATTCTATGACAACTAAAAGTAGAGCATCATCTGCTTGCCTCTATCTTTAGGGTTAGATATGTGTACACATTCCATTCATCTTTTTCTTCGGTCTTCCTTTCTATATTAAACTCTTTTAGTCACACACATGCCATTCAATGTACTTTGTTAATTGTTTTTAGGGTTCCGTAGCCAAATGGCAAAAAACGGAACCCTTATAGATTCGTCATGTCTGTCTGTCCGTGTATGTCACAGCCATTTATTTCCGAAACTATAAGAACTATAATGTTGAAACTTGGTAAGTAGATGTATTCTGTGAACCGCATTAAGATTTTTACACAAAAATAGAAAAAAAACAATAAATTTTGGGGGTTCCCCATACTTAGAACTGAAACTCAAATTTTTTTTTTTCATCAAACCCATAAGTGTGGGGTGTCTATGGATAGGTCTTCAAAAATGATATTGAGGTTTCTAATATCATTTTTTTCTAAACTGAATAGTTTGCGCGAGAGACACTTCCAAAGTTGTAAAATGTGTGTTTTAGAAGTTACAGGGGGGGCCCTGTAACTTCTAAAATAAGAGAATGATAAATCTATAAAAAATATATGATGTACATTACGGTGCAAACTTCCACTGAAAATTGGTTTGAACGAGATCTAGTAAGTAGTTTTTTTTTAATAGGTCATAAATTGAAATTAATATAAAATACTCAGGTCTATACTACCATTTACTTATATACCTACAGGTTTGTACGGAACCCTCGGTGCGCGAGTCTGACTCGCACTTGGCCGGTTTTTTTGCAGAAATGTTTGTTCATTTCTAAGCACAAGAAAACGCGCACGCTCTTGATGTCTCTATCTTTCTATTTTAATTTAGAGCGGTAAAATATCTAGGTACTATAGATATATCGCAAAGCTATAAGCTCCCTAATCTTTTTTCACTTTGATTGGTTTGATCCTTATTGAAATAGGTTTTATGAAATATAACTCAATCATTTACTTCTATAGTAGGCCCACCTCTTGAATATTACAGTAATTCAGTGGTACTTTACAAGAATTACTGTATTCAGATAAAATCTGGGATAGACCGTCGGTTGGCTGTCGGTGCCGCTGGCTATAGTCAATAAAATCGTATTACTTAGGTGTTACATTATTACACAGTGTAAAGGCTGTTAATTGTTTTCCGGAGCTACGTCGAACTGTAATAACGATATAAACGGTACGTTTGTTTTTATTGTCTTTTGCAAACATTGTAAGTTGAGCGTTTTGTTTTCGAGGGCCGAGAAAACATTCATTTAACAGAGAACTTTTTATGGGTTCGTCAGACAGAAAACAACCTTCACTAATAGGAATTCCTTCGGATACTGTAAATGGAAAGACGTGCAGGGTAAAGTCTGTTATCTTCTTCACTCATAATATTTTTCTCGAATCCGGTCTGGGTGATTTGGTCAAAATACCTATTTTTTTGTTGGTATTATCGAACAAGGAGGTGGTATTTGTGGGATCACATGCCATATAAAACTCGGTATTATATTAAGGTTACTCTTGACCAGAACATATGTATACATTACCTATCACGCGTTCAGCTTCCCTAATAATATACACATCTCATTACAGTCGTATTGTATCTGATCTATAAAGATTACATAAATCTATGTGATGAGGATGAGGCTTATCTATATGTTTATAATATATAGGTACAAAGATACCTCATAATGCCTTCCTCTTTTATAGTTATTTTAATGAAAACTTGCACAGATTAAGAGAAAGTATATACTGTGTTTAATTAAGCAGTTGGGGAATGATGAGCTTTTACCAGACTTCTACTTATTACCTTTAATAGGAATATTATTTTGTTGAGTGAAGCTACAGGGAAAATAATTTGTACTAATGACGGGCTGCAGCCGGGAGAGAATACAATTACTTTGACCTCATTTCTGATAATTCAGTAATGATTTTCAGACTTCAATATAGCATTACATATAGTTAGGTAGCCATAGTACTGTATTTATGTACATTCACAAAAGTGTTAAAGATACGAATATTGTATAACTCAAACATACAGCCCACTGGAGTCAGATTCTCTTATATCGTTTGTGAAAGAATGAATAAACCCTCTCTATTGAAAAATAACCTTATTTGTTGACGTCTAGTATACGTCGGAGAAAAATAAATTTGTTCTGGTGGATATGTAGAGCCCGGGGCCCGGGGCTCGGGCATTCGCCAACGACATCGTATTGAATGCAGATCGCCGAATTCATACACACATATTTATTTACAGTTTGTCAGCTTATTCATATTATTTCAGTAGGTAGATCATTTTTTTTGTGGGTAAAGTCAATCGCAATTTTAAGGTTTGAACGGATTTGCATGAAACTTGTTATGTTCGAATACCTTACTTACTTCATACGTCATAGGCATTGTTAATCGAGAAATGTGTGGGTAGGTAGGTATATTTGATGCGTTTCGACATGTGAGTTCATGACGCGGTCGACCTGATTAACTGGGTCAATCAATGTAGGTAGGAAGCCGTGCAAAGATATGATTCAAGACTCTTGATTAAACCTTATGATTATCAGTAGGTTAAAACAAAATTAAAAAATAATAAGTAATTAACTAGTTATATAAAGACAGCTAAACATCTGAGTTCCAACTCAGTTTTAATTGATTATAATGTGGTTTTTTATCCTGAACATTTCCAATCTTTTAATTTAAAGTAATACAATAAAAACTATTACGAAGACATGGGACATACGAAAAATTACGCGACGATTCAACGCGTGCCTACCTTGAATCGAATTACGCCGCAAGCTGCCATATATAAAACAATGATAAGAAATGAAAAACAGTTCTTAAATAGAAACCTATTACTAATACAAAACAAACCATGCATTCGTAAAAGTTTTAGAAAGTAGCATACTAACTAGTAAAACTTACACGTATTTATTGTTTGCTCTACCATTTTATTTTTTTATTTTTTTCGTGGGGAAATCCTCATAGGATACCCGTCCGCCCCGGGGGTACCGGGCAGGTTATGCCGGACTTGTACCGGCTATAACCCCACGGTGGTCGCCTTCTGCGCTGTAGAGGGGGGCGGGCTCTCGTGTTGAACGCGTACCTGCCCGCCCCTCCACGCGCGGCGCTAAGATAGCTAGTCCCGGGGGAAGTGTGATACCTCCCCCCAGCACCCTTGCTGTGCTATCGCACGTTGAGTCGTTACCACATCGACTCATCGTCCTCCTTGGGGTCGCTTCTGGGCGCACAGAGCCCCCGCTCTGATTACCCACGACCCCAAAGACCCCGTTTAGTCGCCTTTTACGACAGGCAGGGGAACACCGTAGCTGTTTTCTGCTGGTTATTCTAAGCCCCAGCTACAGGGCAGGAGGGCCACCATGAGGCACGTCTGCGCCTCGGCGGCGTCGTCTCCGAGCGGGATCGGCCCTCTCCCGATCCCGCTCAGCAGCCTCCTTCTGGACCATTACGGTCTCACAGAAGGAGGCTACGGCCCTCCACGCTGTATCTCCGCTCAGCATCGCCGACACGACTGCTGGCAGGGAGAGATTCCGCCCGATCAAGATCCGCCGCTCGGATTCCCACGCAGGGAATTTTTGCTCTACCAACACCAATCCACAATTTGTGTTTTTTCCCTCTGTGTAGTTATATATCTAAGTACAATTACTAAATTTTGTATAAAACTAGGTGTAGATATGATTTATGATAATCTATATCTATCAGTCGCCTGTCACCAATTTTGTACACTCTTAACTAGGAAAATCTTGCACCTAGACGAATTAAATATAGTTATTTTTGATATCAAAATTCCAAACTATTTTATTGTAGACTGTTGCTAGAACTTAAATTATCAAACATTACAGTGATGATTGCACAAAAAATATGTACCTAAATGCTATGCTCTACCTGCGCAATTATTCGCTCAAAGCGGTCACCAGAGCTGATCGGGGGGGGGGGGGGTTTGGGAAGGGTCAATAACACGTAAGTGATACCCCAGGTGTTGCAAGTGTCCAGTCCATAGCCAATGGTAACCACTTTCCAGCAGGCTAGGTATATGCTAGTCGACGTAGCTTGCCGACTTGGTTGTATTAAAAATGTTGATATACCTAATCTTGCATCCATACTTGGCGAACCGAGCACGAGCTGAGCCATGAACGAGCACACTGCGGGCACGATTCGCATAGCGTGGACGGGCTTGCGAGCCTCGAACGAGCTCGACTGCGCTCCGCCTGATTGTCAGATTTTTCACGAACACAAGGAACGTCCACGCTTGAAATGGCGGGCAACGAACGATTCCTGTTCGTTCGAGGGTCGATTCGTGCTCGCTTCGCGTAGCCTGGACGCACCATTATTTACATTTAAATAGTTCAACAATAAGTGATTGACTTTATCCATACTACAAAAACAGACAGGAATGGTAATAAATATAACACTTTGATAATTTAATGCGTATAATAATGTGTAAATGTATAAAACTACATTTACAATAAAATGTGTATATAAATTGATGTATTGGTATTTTGGGAATATAAGTTGCTCCATATCGCTAATATTTCAAAAAATAAATAGGTATCTAGTCGATCCACAGCGGGAAGCAGAATGAAGAAATTATACGAATTTAAGGCACACTGGGCACTAGGTACAATCCACTCGATTTAAAAAGGATAGCAGCTTAGGGCATAAGCTCAGAGTATATAAATACTACGTACAAGCATAAGTATATTTTTTCAGGCGTCGCGTTGTTGTCTAAAAAATGTTTTGGCACTTACGAAAATTGTGTGCAAGCGAAATGTGGAAAATGTTACAGCTAATTATATTTGTATGATTGTACCTATTATGCTGTGTGGCTTAAACAATTTATCAAATCAAAAAGTCATCTATTCAGTTTAGTTACGCCCTGATAACGCATTTACAAACTTTACAGTGGAATACTCTGGCAAGAAACTTTGCAAGGCATTTTCTTTTTCATTTATTATTAAATTGTAAGTGATCGTGAAATCCAAGAGGAAAAATGCTACACTTTGAAGAAGGTCCCTTCTACGAGTAATTACGTTGTAACGCTTTTTTTATTGCAACACATACATATTTTGGGTATTAACAATGTAATGTTTTATTTTTAAATCTTTAAATATTTGATATTTTTACTGTCACTCATATTTTCGAATAAAACATGAGTTTACTATTAAAACATGGAAACATAGGTACCTACTCTTACGTCTTACAACTATAAATCCGATTGTTGCTATTTAATTCTACTTCCTTCTTAGAAAGTTTGTGTAAGTTAGTTACCACTCAGTTCCGTTGCGGCTAAACGAATTTAGATAAAACTTGGCACATACATTGATCATACCCTGAACATAGGTAGAGTCAGTTGTGAATGTTCATAAGTGCTTTGTCAAGGCCTAAACTGAATAAAATAATTTTGAATTTGAGATAGTATCCAAGGAAAAAATAAGATTCGGTCAACGTGAGTAAATCCGCAGAAGCTAGCTTCTTATAAATCTGCACTCCTTTTCCTCAAAATATATAGATAGGAACGTCCCTCATGTCCTCTGTAACCGATTTTGGCTGCAGCCTTTTCACATTTCCA
This sequence comes from Achlya flavicornis, assembly GCA_947623365.1. NCBI lineage: Eukaryota > Metazoa > Arthropoda > Insecta > Lepidoptera > Drepanidae > Achlya > Achlya flavicornis. Next base: position 9,832,171 of record OX392468.1, on the reverse strand, counting down.
CTCGGATTCTGGAAGATTTTCCGAGGTAGCCAGAGCATACGCAGTAAGATCCTCACAGCACATCATTCCCATGAAACCATCGACCATCTTCAAACGCACGTCTGCAAACTTCAAACGTGGCTCTATATGCGGGCTGTCTGTAATATAAGTTTTAATAAAATATATAATACGAAAACACAGAGATACAGTTTTCATCTAGCTCAACGACAGAATAAATATTAAATAACTATAACTGTGATTATGAATAAAGTAAAACAAACCTAAGATTCACTAAGCGAATTAATATAAAATGCTTTTTATTCCTATTTCTTTTAAAGGTATACTTTATAGTAGGTATAATTTCATGTTTCGTAAAATGTTTACCCTAAACCGAAAACAGTAACGTGTTGTGGAATAGCCGCGCCGTATTGTACGATTGGATTCAATAAGTAATTTATTGAGAAAACACAAAACAATAAAATATTAGCACCGGGGCCATTTTACGCCAAAGTAGATTTATTAATAACAGAAACAAACCGAACGATATTTATCAAACGTTTTGATTGGGACTGGAATAGCTGTTGAGTTTTGGTAATTGTCTACTCACATTTGATATAATCATGTTACTACCCAGGTGTTGTTGTGTTGTTTACGTGGTGGCCTATTATTCAATTCACTATGTATTACTATGTCGTTCTTATATATAAATAAATAATAAAATATATTTACGCTTATCTCTAAGAGGTAGGCAGACAGGGGTCTCGGAACTGAGACTGAGAATTTATTCTTTTACTTCATGTAATTAATGATAAATAGTCTCGAACAACAACTCATACTGACAGATAACAGTTTTATCGAGGAACTTTTTTATGTAGCACTAAGTAGATGTCTACAGTTAGTGGACGTGTAAAATTGTTTACGGTCATTAAGAGAGAACCGCCAAAATAAGAAAAAAATGTGTTTAAATGCGACCTGTTTATTACCACAGAGTAGAGTCGAGAGCGGGAAAAGTTAGGTGCGGAAATGGCGCTTCGGAGGGTGAGAGGACGCGGGGCGGGGGTAGGGCGGGAACAATATTGTCGCACCTTTAAAGCGTCGTTCTTGCTTGACGAGCGCACGGAAGGCACCCGGTGTACCCGCGTACAAAAGCAGAATTTCAGTATCAGGTCGCGGTAACATAAACAGGGCTGCTCTCTTCCACTCCACTGCCAAATGTTCGTCCACAGAATCAACGACCGCTTTGAACTTCTCCAATCTCTATAAAACAAAATAGTTGAAGTTGAAGTCCAGTTGAATGAATAATATCATATAAAGTCTTACGATGTCTAACCTTAGATTCGGCTAGTGCGAACATTATCGGATACACTTCTGTAGTATTGGCCCAGAAATAAAATATTTTCCACAAATATTCAACGGCCTCGTACATGTCGAATCGAGCTCCACGTTCAAATTCCTCGCAGGTAGTGAAGTTTTGTGGATCCACAGCCAGCACACGAGCTGGCCCCACTAGCGAACCGAACAAAACTATTCCAAATATCCACATCCACGTAAACATTGTCCCTGTTGCCGTTCGGCTAGTAATTTCACTGTGTTGTTTCCATTCGACGCTTTATATAGTACATTGCGGTGCACAGATTCGAAATATGCGCAGACGATACTCGGATTAAGTGCATATTATTTGTAGATTACGGAAAATTTTAATCGAAGTTAATTTCAAATTTATCCCACTGACCACAAACGGCTTTCGTTTAAACTGAAACTCGTTTTTCGCATGATCCCATTTGCGTCGTATTCATTATAATGTCCCAGTTGGGAAATGAAATCAACATTAATATATACTATTAAAATTGATGAAAGTATTCATACAAATGTGAATTTAATGGAAAAGTTAGGTATGCTTTTTACATGGAATTCTACATGCATTAAATTCGTAGGTTTTTCCTGAAAACTTAGAGAGGTAAGTAACTATTTCGCAAATAACGTACAAAATTGTATAGCATGCATAATGAATAACAATTATTTCGTGGGATTGCAATTTGAATTATAAAGCTTTATAATTAACTAGCTTCCGCTCCATTGTTTTATCTGAGTTTCCGAGGATAGTTAACTTTTTCCGGGGTAAAAAGTAGCCTTTGTTTTATTCCAGGCTTTTTACTGTTAATAATTTGACGGGCCAGTTGGCGCAGTTGGTTAAGACGTGGAGTCTTAACCTATAACGCCGCAGGTCGTGGGTTCGATTCCCACACAGGACATGCATTTGTGTGCATGAACATGTCTGTATGTCCTGAGTCTGGGTGTAATTATGTATATTAAGTATGTATTTACAAACAAAAAAGTAGTATATGTATTATATCAGTTATCTGGTTTCCATAGTACAAGCTTTGCTTAGTTTGGGATCAGATGACCGTGTGTGAGAAATGTCCCAGGATATTTATTTTAATAGGAAATCTAGTAAAGAATCTTACTATGGTAAGTGATGTTATGACCGAGTGTGGTAAATACACCAAAACTAGGAAACAAATTTTACGAGTTTGATCGCCCATTTTACAGTAATTAATATTAACAAATTCTTATTTATTTTCATGTTAACTGCTTTTAATGCCTCAATAAAGATCCATCCATTTAAATGCTTCAATAAAATCCATCTTTATCTGGTCAGCCCTCGTGGGGTGATTGAGTAGGTTATAAGCACCCACACAAACAAACATACATACACTTTAGGTACTAACATAGTCTAAAGATAAAAAGTAGGGAGAGATATGAAGGTAGATGTTGTTTTATATAATCTATAGTTAAAGTTATTATTTGTTACAGTTCAAGAATTCAAAGCAATCTCAAATTTCTGGGCATCCGAAATGAAAGTAAACAAGCATTAAAATGTTGATATCTTGCAAACATGGACATTATTATCCACACGCACTGATATTACGATTTATAGCATTTTTTTTATACGACTAAGTCGGTAAACAAGCCCACGGCCCGCCTGATGGTAAGCGGTTACCGTAGCCATATGGACGCTTGCAACACACGAAGTATCGCTCACGCGTTACCGACCTTTCCCCCTCCCCAATGAGCTCTGGCGACATTACTCACGCGCAGGAACACAACTTTACAAAACATAAAGTTATGTGGCTGCGGAATTCTGTAAGGTGTAGGTACTTCCCCAGTCGAGCTGCTCTTTGAGCGAATAACCGCTATGCTCTACCTCTCTTAAAAGCTCTTCTCTCGTTCTCTTAAGCCTAAAATAAGATCCATATTCGTATTAAAAAAAAAACGTTCTAAAATGTTATGCATATAAAATATTCTACATAATCCATACTAAAAGCAGACAAACGTAAAAAGAACAAATAATGAAAAACTATTTTTATGTTTTATAATAAAACACAGAGAGAAGTCTAGTATAAATATATCTGTCCTATACGATGCTATTTATGACCAGAGTAAGTGAATGGGAACCGTGCAATTCGCACGAGAGAGTAGATTCCTTCTCGGCTGCAAGCTGTAAACCATGTCACCTAGCGCGCTGAGCTTCCTATGCGACGCGACGCGGTCGTTATGTGATTCTTCAGACTTCTACCTATATGTGTTGAAAACATAAGGCTCTAAAAAATTATGCCATTTTTAATAGCTAGATAAACCTACATAACGCTTATCTAGCATCCCTTATTCAATCCGAATTTCTTATTTTTTTCACAGTAGTGAGACTAGACTCCTTGTTTAACAGTTCACATTTGACTGGATGGTATATAGGTATCTCTTTTTCTCATTGGTGAATGAATATCGACGGTCGCAGTTTTGCTTAGTTAATGGATAAAAATGCAAATTTAGTCAAACCTATGGACTTTTTCTTTCCCTTGACCCTTTCGAATGGTGCGTATAAAAAAACTTTCTCAAAAAACGTCCGGTACCCGCAAACGTGGCGGTACCACATGCTAAGCCACTTTGAACATTTGAGGTACTAATCTGTGATAATAACTTTTCACCTGGTGTATTTTTGAAGTGAAAACTTCTTTAGCGGCGGTGTGCACTTTTTTGGGATGGGTAAAAGATGTCAAACTCGCATCAGGTGTCACGTGACCTGATCGAAAATTCGTAAGGCGGAGGGAGAGTAGTTGAAAATTAGACTGTATTTATACTGGATTTATGTTCAAATTCTTATAATATTCTCTAGCTAGCCGGAAGGTAAGTAGCATTTTTGTTCCCATTTTAAGTTAATAAAAAAATCTTATTCAAAAGTATTATATGAATCTTGAACTCGCTTTCCCTTGTAATAAAAACACTATGTAAAAAATGTCTAGTTTCAAAAATTCACAACATATTCAAGTTTTCACTTCTGCCGGCACTCATTATTACACTTATTTATTATTATTTGTTTATGTGCTTGGCGACAGATTTTCAACTTAACGGTGGTAGCCAGACAGGTACTTACAAGGTAACCTACCATCTTAACCGAAATTACTTCATCGTAGGATTCGAACCTGCGATGTTCATCTCGGCATTCGACGTCACAACCACTGAGCTTTCATAGCCATGGATAAAATATTGGAAATTTCCTAGTCATTCCAACAACGTTACGAGTAAAAAGTTCATTAATTTTGGTAGGTTACTACATTATCTATAACATGAATATATTATATTGTTATCTAGCTCAAGCTCGAGTTAATTATGTAGATACATAATATGACGTGATAAGAGCTCATCATATTAAACACTTTTCGACAATAATTTGTAATGTCTGTTTAAATATCGAGTTTACGGAGTCAATATTTTGGTTATTGATAAATAAAATAACGGAAAACAACGTAATTATACGTAAATATACCATATTTATTTTTGGTACATTTACATTATGCCACATAGTGCCATAATGGCCGTATTTGAAACTTATTTCAAAAGTTAAACCTAAAACCTACATTCACGTTTGTAAAAGTATTGGATAAGAAAAGAAAGCATAAAATATAAATGTGCGAGAGAACTTATCTATACGTAAGATAGGTAAGATCAACAGTAACGACTCGCGGCGCCACCTGCAGCAGCTGCAGCAAGCAAGCCAAGTGCAGCGCAGCGCTCTGGGATTACCTCACCCTCACTCACCTCACACTCATATACCTACATAAACCCCAATCACCGCACCGTAAATAATATATATTATTCATTTTTGCTACAATACTATTTTCTAAAGTCTACATTTTAAAATGGTTTTTGCAGAGCTTCCTCAATATTCAATTTCGTTGTTTAAACAATGAAATTGGATTCGGAGCATGCTTATAATCGTGCAGCGAAATATTAAAATTGAGATCACTTACTTGATTGGTAGGTATGGACTATGGACTACTAATGTTTCAATTGAAGTTTTTCAGCCAACTCCAACTGAAGGTCTTGGCTTAGATGCAGCACTAATATTAATTCAGTTAATTATTTTTTTTTATTTGTAAAAAGTTTATTTTACTTTTCAATTTTGAGTTTATTATTAATTTTAATGTCTCTCGAAATGTGTTGCTAACCAAGAATACATAATATTGTACCCGTCGACAATATATTGAATAAAATATTTCTATCGCGACATTCGTGCTCCTTTCAGTTGTGGAATTGTAGTCAGGCCATAATAAAATTTCTATGGAACCACCACGGAATTTACCTTAGACCCGATTATTAATTACCTATGTATGGAATAATAACGAATATGGATGGAACGAAGTATGGAGTACAGTAGATTCTACAGCAGAGTTTAGCAAGGTAGGCAACGCGCGAGTGATACCCCTGGTATTGCGAGCGTATATGGGCTACAGGCGACCCATATGATTGTTTGCTAACTGCTAACTGAGTAGTATAAAAAACGAACCTTTTTTTTAAGAAAGATAGAGCATAGCGTTAAATTGCTCAAAGAGAAGCTCAAATAGGGAAGTAACTCCTTATAGAATACCGCAGCCAAATAACTTAATGTTATGTTTCTGTGTGGGAGTAAGGTCACCAGGAGCTCATTGGGGAGGGGGAAAGGGTAAGTAATGCGTGAGTTTGTTGTTGTAACTTTCTGTAAAACACTGACTAACGTGGGTTTTATTTTTCTAAATAATGCGTCGCCATTAGCTCTGTCTAATTCTCGTCTTTCGATTGTGTATTGAATGAATAAATAAATATCCTGGGACATAAATATCCTGGGACATTCCTCACACACGATCATCTGATCCCAAACTAAGCAGAGCTTGTACTATGGAAACCAGATAACTGATATAATACATATACTACTTTTTGTTTGTAAATACATACTTAATATACATAATTACACGCAGACTCAGGACATACAGACATGTTCATGCACACAAATGCATGTCCTGTGTGGGAATCGAACCCACGACCTGCGGCGCGTAAGGTGAATCTTAGCCAACTGCGCCAACTGGCCCGTCAATAAACGTAGGTATACCAGTATTTCTTTGACTTCAGCGGTGTTAGAACTCAAGCGACAATAATTGAATTTAAATTCAATTTCGCCACGGTATAATTTAGTTAAATAGTTTGGGCTAACTGTTACTCGCTCGTACCGAATTCATATTGTATCAGTGGCTTCATAACTAACCAGGCGGAGGATAGACATAATTGACTTGCATGAGACAGCTATTGTGATTTGGCTGGAGAACACTGATGGTTATTTCTAGTTTCTACTAATAATTAAATTTGCAATAGACAATTGACAAAACTCTTCTTTATATTTATTAATCATAAAATCTACGAACCGAGCCTGGATTTAATGAAATGCGATTGATTTAGTACAAATGTTATTATAAAGTGCCTTAATTTATTACAATAGCGGTTGCCTTAGTGACGTGACACTTTATGGATATGACTAAAGCGGCTTCACAATGAAAAACGTTACATCTCAGAGTATATTACTGGTTACATGCTTTTCTTGCCCATTTGTTACAATAGAAATAAGGTCAATTTTCTTCTTGAATATTGCAACTTTAGTCGTATGTCGAGTGTTGAGAGGCGGCCAAGTGCTATTATTATTACGGGTAGACTACCTACACATTTTTCTAATATCTTATGTCAATGCCCCGTGTGAATGACCGATAACGGTTCAACACTAGCCGCAGCAGGCTGTTGGCATGACATTACCTTTACCACGAGACAATCCGCGCAATCATCGTTAACGTGTCATACGCACCACGTATCTCATACTTAATGCCGACTTTGGTACTTATATTCCCTTGTACACTCGTTACGGAACTCCTAATGTATCTTGTAGGTACATGAACCTTGTATGTAGGTTACATTACATCGCATAATATACGTAAAATATTCCATTAAATTTTTGTTTAAAACATGTGATGGTTCTTTTCTCGTCTTGTATCCTCATTATCACAATATATAATTTTAAAATGTACATATTATGTGATACTTTTTTAAGTAGATGAGTTCTTATACTTGGAGATCTTTTCTGTAATCCGCGATAGAAAAGTTCAAAATCACATCTTTAAATATTTGAGCGAATGAAAGGTATCAAATACCAACATAAAGATTCCATCATCATAATATAAATTACTGTGGATAGCTTGGGTTTGATCCCTATCTCGACATAGTAGTAGCTAGCCAGATTGTTACTACAAAGTACCCACCTCGTGGTATAATTTCCTCACAAAGATGAAGCTCCCAAATAACACCTAAAACTTTCGCTACGGCATTCAACGTCTCTACCACTGGAGTATCATCCTTAATTATTATTTAAGAAGGACCTATATTAATATGGTTCTAGGTAATATGGTCCGATGCATTAATTATTGGTCCGACCAAATAATATGCTCGACATTGGACACCAGTGTATGTGCAGCTATCCACTCAGGAGAAAGCAGATATGCGAGCAATAGTCCGCGAGAAGAAAGTCCATTAATGTCTCGTCGCTCAGCAATGAGGCATATGATGCAGGAGGGAGGAGTAGTGGAATAACCCACGGTGCTAATGAAGGTAAGAGCGCACAAAATATAGCAGCTGTTAGAATATACAGATGTGCAGCTCCCATCTAGCGCGAGTGATATTGCACGGTAGATATTTAATTTATACTCTATTTTTTGTGCCCTGCAGCGAGGCCAGTAGCATTATAGCCAAACGGCTAATTAAGTTTTCTTATAATTATTATAAAGTTCAAGATTAAAAGAAAATGGCGAATGTGATTTAGCTAAACGGGGCTATCCCCGACTAGTTAACTTCTATAAGTTACAAGTAATTTGTGTGTTTACTATTTCAATGGGAAGAGGAAGAGGCTACGTCTTAAACTAAAACAAATAGAGAATATTGTTTAAAATAAGAGTTGTATTTTAGAGAAAAAATTAACTGTTAATTTTGGCTAATTTTAGCTAGGAATCGAACCTGTCTATATAGAGTTAATATAGCCGTCAATTATTAACAGAGTGGCTCGTAACTCGGTTAGGTCGCGCTCGCGACTCGCGAGTACATTGCTCCACGCTGATAACTCTATTAATATCCATCTTGTGTCCCGAAACGCGCTCCGCGAGCCAATGAGCGGCCGACGAGGGGCGCACAGTGTGCATTAATACCTCATACAGGACTTATAATAAACATCCTGGGACTAAGAAAAACCTTTATCTTTTAAATAATTTGTCTGGACAAAAAACTCGAATCTCTGTAATGATCTACCTAAAAAAAAAAAAACCTCTAGGACTAACGGTTCCTGAGATATGAAGATACTTAAAAATCATTTGGTCCCGTTTCAAAATCTCCGATAGTGAATTTCTAAATCCCGTCTTAGTGACCGTCTGATCCATGCACAGCACATGCCGAATTTCACAGTCACGGATCAGGTTTGGGCAAGGTGATGATTGCCCAAAAATGGCTTTTATTTTTATTTACCTAGTAGGTTACCTACCTACTATGTCCAAAAAACTAGCCACCTCTTCACGATTCCTACTTTAGCCCCTTGGGTTCGAATTTTTATAAACTCTTCTGGTTGCTAGAAGGCAATTTGTGTGCAAAATTTCAAGTTTCTAGTCTTTGCGGTTTGAGCTGTACATTCATATGTCAGTCAGTACGAATACAAGAGATAAAAATAAATTCTAAATATTTTAAACTATGCATTACATATTTTTGTATCTGGGGGCACGGGGGTAACCCCCGCCAAGACGAGCCAAGCGAGCGCTAGGGCACTACCTACCTTTTCTCGGAGCGCTTCGTCGTTTTTTTGAACCCTCCTAACTTGGTTTTTTATTATATCAGATAAACATAATTCTCAGGATATGATGCCAATAGTGAACTTATTAAACATATTAGTTTCAATAAAATAGCTCTTATACTTTAGATTTTATTGATAACGATATCGTCACTGACTCACTGATGATAATCAAAACTCCTAGGGTACTTCCTCAAGTCCTAGAAATCTGAAATTTGGTATGTTAGTTTCAATACACAAACAACAAAAAGAATACTAAAACTTGGAACATACACACCAAAAAAAAATTCAAAACAAAAAAAAAATCATAAGCAACTTACAAAAAGAAGTGAAATGCCACCAAAAATATTGTCATGTAAAATGTTTGCAAGACGCAATAATATGGCTCGCACTCTCAAAAACAATTTAGATCTCATGTAGAGCCAAGCTTATAAATAACTCTACCCACCCTAACTCTACAAGCCCTAACTTCACAAAGTCAAAATATGTGGCTTAGCCGTTTCGCCACCGACACATGGGCGTAAGGTGAAAAATATATTTACTGTTAATTATTTTTCTGTAATATACGAACTATTGTATATTACAGAAAAATAATTTATAAGCTAGGCTCTACATGAGATCTGATAACTTTTTGACAGTGCGAGCCATATGGTCTCGTCTTGGCAACATTTTACATGCAAATGTTTTTGGTGGGATATTTGTTACAGCTATCTACTAATTCTCTTTGTTTTAACTAATTATTATATTAGAGATTTCGTTGACCTTTGATATCGATTAACTCTCCCAAGTACCTATGTAATGATAAATACAAACTTATAACAAAAAGATAACTTTGCTTTGTCATTATGTATGCTTTATCATTATGTTAATGTGCCTATTATTATTAAAGTCCAACGCACGGATAACGCTTGGCATTCAGTCTTCATCCAACCGTCAAATCGTGTGATATCGCCGGTGGCCTGAAAATAATATTTAAATGTAAATATTACGTACCTAGTAAAACATTTTTTTTTCCTCTAAAACCATCATATCTGCTCATAGTGCATGGCGCCCGCGCCTCAGTGAGATACGACCGATACTCACACGCGTGTGACCGCGATAGTGCTTGTTTGCGCTTGGCTATATGATGATGTTTTTATAAACAGTTCACTATTTTTGGTTGGTTAATACGGCTGAATTAAATACACTTACAAACAACTGAATACACACGAGGAGTAAATTGTAAGTAACTTTAGATTAGTTTCTTTACGTTAACGATGAGGCATATACACCGCCGGCTCTAGCCCTTGATCAGGATAGAGCGAGGTTGTCTTTTGGCGCCCTTTGGTCGATGCGTTGATTGCCCCGCCAGACGCGCGTGCTTCTCAAAAGGCGCTATCACGAAATAGTTTTTACATTTGGCAGTTTGGCTCCCACTGGCCACCTGGTCACAGAATTAAAGTTGTACTGGGGCCTAGAGCGACCGCTACTGTCGCTCTACCCAGGGCCGGCGCTAGGTATATAAAGAAATGGGGTATTAATGAACTTTTTAACACAACATTTACACTTAAACTAGGCTGCCACTAACATAAATATATATATATTTTATGTATGTATGACGTGCTCCACACTGTTAAATCGGTTTTTTCAATCTATAGATCTTAACTCTAGAACTCTTTATCCGGGGCGTACTCATGAAAAATACTAATTTGTTAGAAGGTCCAGGCGAAATTCAAAGAAAAATGCTCAAATTAATATTAACTTTAGATTTAATTACTTATTTTTAATGTTTAGGTCCTTTTACTCCATGTCAATATTTTATTATGCGGTGCCCGCCAGTACCCCAGTAGGGGTAAGGTAGAGTCTGAAGTTAAGATTATCAATGAAATTTGTCCTTTATTTAACGTATGATCAAGCCCACAAAGCCATAACAACTCTACATTTATTTTTAAAAATAACAGCTGTAGTTTAAACAGCCCGTGTACCAACATAGATCAACATCCTCAGTCAAGGTCTTGGCAATAAATAGCCGTAACCTTCACGACTCCTAAAAGTGTAAATTAAGGCCATTTGATCCATAAACCTATATTAGAATTTAAAGTGCCACTTAAAAATTGATCATTTTACAAAGTATATTCACCAGTGAATCTATTTACGTTTCTCACTTTGTAACGATGGAATGATTATTTGTGGTAGGAAATTTCCACGAATTTCTGTTAAATACGCACATTACTAATTCGATAATCTGTGTTTACAATGAACTACCTAAGTTCACGATTAAATTTAGAGTAGCGCTAGGTATTTCCATTTTAATTACGTGGACATAAAGCGTAGGATTTTGAAGTAAACTATGTCATAAATTATAATGTCAAAAATAAATTCATTAATAGTATGTAATGAAATCGAAACCTGGGGAGGTAAGGAAGTTAGGAGGAAGATTATATTTGACTTTTATTTTATACCTGGTCTGTTGTCAGTTCCTAAGCCTAAAAGTTTTCGTAAAGGCAGTTTAATGACTACGGCACATCTCATATCGGCACAGCTCGATTATTTTAGTCTTATGACTAAAATGATCGAGCTGTAGTAGAAAAGGTAAATAAAATTACTTGGCGAAACTTTGGTATTATTTGTGATTTTTAAATCATCACATTTTCGTGCCCAACATGACTGGTGTACGAGTGGGGTGCAAGTCATAATATGATGATAGGTCAATGTACTGCGTTGTCACTGACTGACCTGACTGACACATCACACACAGCTGACTGCAATGCGCGCGGCCTTGTGCGCGTGTGAGTTGGTTATATTTTATAAACAATTATTTTAATTTCCAATACCTATTGTCACTAAAACTGATAATAGTTTATTGTGAATCACTAATTATTTTAATTATTAGGGTCAATAAAAACAATAGAGTCGATAGCAATCGTTTTTAAAATAATTATATCTATCTTTCTATATATATAAAATTCAAAGTCCTGACTGACTGACTGATATATCAACGCACAGCCTAAACAACTCGTCCTAGAGAAATGAAATTTAGAGGGTACCTTTATTCCTTGTGAAGAGTAGGTATCAAAGAAAAGAAAGCGTTTTTCGAAATTCCATCCCTAAAGGGGTAAAATAGGGGATGAAAGTTTGTATGAAAGTCCGTCAGTTTTGAAGTTAGGATCTTCAAATTTTGTGTTTAGGCTGAAGATTGAAAATTAATTTATATGTCTCTCAGCGTTTTTAATAATTCCACCCTCGAAGCGGGATGAATTTGTTTTTTTTTTTTGTTTTATTGTTGTAGAAAAATATGTCATTTCCTGTAGGCCACGCAAGCAGCAGGTAGTTTGACATAAAGTTAGTTAAACTATGATTAGTAGACATTATTCATCATTAGTCAAAAACTACGCAATATAAAAGAAAACTTTGTTTTGGAATTTAAAAATAAAGCTCTTTCATTATGATACCTCACATACACTTGTAGCCCTACTTTTAAATTTTGGTGCCCCATTCCGGCCCGTTTTGCAGAAAAAATCAAAATATTACCTATTTTAAATAAATTTGCAATATGTTTCGGTCAGCAATATTTAAAGCTATTCCAAATTTCAAATCAATAGCATTAGTGGTTGCTGACACCGCATATGTACCGCTGTGACAGACAGACTGACGGACAGAGTAAACACCATAAGGGTTCCTTTTTTACATTTTGGTTTCGGAACCCTAAAATAAATAAAAAGTATTCATATTTAAAAGGTTATTTGCGAAGCGATTTTGACCAATATAGTATTGATCGTTATCCAGTAAAATATGTTCTCTATCTTAGTGACGATCGAGACTTAAAGCTTTTATGGCCGGTATTGTATTAATTCTTATGTAATTAAACATACTACTTACATTTGGCTTTAAATGACATATAAAATCACCCAAATAAAACGAAAAAAAAACACTCACTCACGCACGCAAGTGTAGCGGCTTCTCAGCCCCTTCATAAAGTAAAAATAGCAAAGATAAAAAAAGAACTTGAAGCTTTTCGTAATGATGAATATATAATTCTTTACACTCGGGGTAAAGAATATGGGTTATTCTTTACCTCCAGTGTAAATAATTGAAGTTAGTAGACGCTTACTATCGCGTTTGCGTTAACTATAAATTAGTATGGGAGAAATGAGTATGTACCATGAGTATTCTGCTAGAGGCGCTGTGCCAATTCCTATAGAGAAATGTCGTAAATGTAAACGCGTTTACTAGCGATGTACAGAGGCTTGTAAGTCTTTTACCTATATTGTTTAGTTGCTAGGTAGGTACTGCACCTTTATTTGAATTACGTAACGGTAGTAAGAAAGTTAAGATTCTAATAATAACCCTATCATATATACGATGTATGTACAGCTCTGGCTACTATATCTACCTTACAATAACTCATTTCAACGCCCTTCGAGCTCAGGTGGATGTCGGGACGCTTAAAATATTGTTGTCACCGAAAACGATATTTCTTTAGCTGCAAAAATGCCGCAACCGCTTTCACGGCAGGCTCAGAGATTTTCGTATAGTGATTTATGTTCAATTAGAATGTCCTTTAAATTTTTATGTCATTCCAAAATAATTTTAGAACTTCTCGACGAGGCCCCGGACCGCTGTAAACTCGACAATTTTTTATTGATCGTAAGCATTCGTACATTCATAGGGCCAGTTGGCGCAGTTGGTTAAGACTCTGGTAAAGATTCCACCTATTGCGCCGCAGGTCGTGGGTTCGATTCCCGCACAGGACATGCATTTGTGTGCATGAACATGTCTGTATGTCCTGAGTCTGGGTGTAATTATGTATATTAAGTATGTATTTACAAACAAAAAGTAGTATATGTATTATATCAGTTATCTGGTTTCCATAGTACAAGCTCTGCTTAGTTTGGGATCAGATGACCGTGTGTGAAGAATGTCCCAGGATATTTATTTATTTATTTTATTTAATTATGTATATTAAGTATGTATTTACAAACAAAAAGTAGTATATGTATTATATCAGTTATCTGGTTTCCATAGTACAAGCTCTGCTTAGTTTGGGATCAGATGACCGTGTGTGAGGAATGTCCCAGGATATTTATTTATTTATTTATTCATCTCGAACCTAAGAAAATTGTGCAGTTTATTAATTATTCATATACATTCTTGCCCTGATTAATAAGTAGGTAGGCATATATTTTCATTTAGGTATATGTGATAGTATGTTTGAGATCAGAACGCTCTGTGACCTTCCTTTCGTCTCGCAATTTACACAATTACGCGCTTACTGATAGGTGTCTTGAAGAGATTAATCTGCACGTATACATGGTTCTTCTTTTCATTGGCTAATAATCAAATTATTGAACATCGCATTACAATGTCAGTGTAATCGATTGAGCTTCATGTATTCTATTAGACGCTAGGTACTCGGGTGTAAATTATATCCATCCAACAATATTTTTATTTATTAATTTTATTATTAAGACAGTGTAAACACTATTAGTCTCTAGTACAGTGAAATAAATCATTGGTATGCTACTTATTCATGAATAATTAATGAATATTTAATGCTTATTTAAAATTATTTCATGTAAGTAAAAATAACACACATCGAAATTACTTCGAATTTAAATAAAATATGTTACCGAAATTAGCCACCGTAATTACCGTTATTAACCATTGCATAGAACCGTAAAAACGGTAACATGGAACCCTAAACATCTATGTTCATAACAAGAGTTTGAACTATTACGTAAGTCAAAACGTAACTTTATAGATTTATCATAGTAGGTAGGTACTATACTATACCAACTTCATAAAGTTACAGTCCACAAATATAACTTCATCAACGGCCCTACATATTTATTATTATGCATAACAACCAAAACAACATATACAATGTGTTATTTGTACGACTCAACACATACGGTAGCCATAAGTACAAATAGATCCCAATAAAACTCGTAGCTGCTACGGTATTATTTCGTAGCAAACTAATAACGCGATGGAACATAACTCATAATGTTATTGAACCCAGAAAAGTTAATTATTTTTATTATTTCTCCTTATGTATAAGTATTACCTATACTTAGCTATATCTATACGTCATAAAAATCAAATGTATGAAAATCGATGTGAAATAACAAATTATTGGTGGTTTTAATATTTTTTTACAATACAAGTAGTATCGATAAGTCAAAATGTAATGAGATACTACATTTTATCTAACAAAAATATTATACGATACATCGCATCACACATGTAGCCAGTGTCGATATAATAGGTACCTACATTTTACGTCACTCTTTATCACCTGGTAACTATACCAAACTGGGGAGACCAATAAAATGTGAAATAAATATTAAACTGCTGCCAACCTGCTGGGAACCTTACCTTTAATCGGTAGCAGCAGCAGACTTGAGGATATTTTCCGTATACATATATAGTTTGTATTTTGTATGTGTTGTAATTGATATTATATTTTATTATTTTACTCATATTTGGTTCCATTTTCCACATCCTTGTCACACTTTCCCTATTTAGATTCATTTTCCAAAATGTTTTGAAGTGTTAGACAGACGATATATTCAGAGTGTAATTAACAATTGGTACCTTTGTTCATGAGAAGCCCTCCCTCCTCCTTTCACCCCATTTCCAAACCCTAATGATATTGATCGCTTGGCTTTCAGTGGTATTGTGGACGCATCACAACATACTCAAAACATGCTGCTATTCTTTTTAAGTATAGTTACCAAAACAACTTCGCATTATTCATAGTTATGATAAGTATCTACTTAGTAATAATCCAATGCTCCGATACTAATACACACTTGTTTTCTTGTTTGGTACAAACTTAAAACACATTTATTTACGGTTTATCCATCATATTTCATCATGGATAAACCGTAAACCATATGTCAATTGTGCTAATATTTTTAAGTGGAAGCTTTACGATATTATCTAATTGAAAATTTTAATTTAAAGTACAAACAACTATATTCTATGTCTTATTATGGTTTTAAAATCAAACACACACAGTCGGCAACGCATTAGCAATACCCATCACATGGTTTTGCGAAGGTGGTCCGTCTGCCACCTAAAATAAAAACCGGCCAAGTGAGTGTCAGACCACGCGCAGTGTAGAGTTACGTAGTTGTCCGTCACAATATGCAAACTATTTACTACCTGTTTTACACTTCATCTAATATCAATCAATCAATTAACATATTCATCTAAGTAATTTTCAATGGAAGTACTCCGAAATTTTCATTTTTACTTCTCCAATTACATATTATAAGTTAGTCGACTATTACTCGTTAACTTGTCTTGTTACGTTCGTTGTAATAGCTTTTTAACTTAGTTGTATATAGGTACTATAGCCATGAATTTATTCACATATCCAAAAACAAGGCGATCATAGCTCAGTGGTACCGTGACCATGCGATGCCCAGACGAAGGTACCGATATCGAATCCTACAATGAGCTTGAGCTTCCGGTGAAGGAAATAATCGCGAAGAAACCTTAGTAACCATACACTTTGTAGTAATCCTTGCTGGCTACCACGCTCAAGTTGAAATCTGTCGCCAAACACATATCGTTCCGACCTGTGGTTCCGACAGCTGCAGGTGAGAATCAATTCCTGTTAGGCTTTGTGGTTAACCACCTTCGGTCACATCATCAATTACCATGGACAGGCCATACACCTACTTTACGTGTAGGTACCTACCATTTTCAAGATTTTATTTTACCATTTTGTTAAGAAATTGCAGCTTTCTAGTACTAAGAGTCTCTGAGATAAGCCGCAGACAGAAAGACAGACGGACAGACATGGCGAAACTATAAGGGTTTTGCGCAATTTTTTGTAAGCCCGTGTGGTAGAATGCGTAGAGGAATATATTTTTTGTAACATCTATTTGTAACCTACAGTCCACAATAAAAGAATTTTATCGTATGGAACCCTAAAAAGGAAAGTACACATTGTAGCCACAAGAAATCTTAGCATTTGCAAATAAAACGTAAACAGCTAATTTAGAATTGTTATTTCGTCAATGTGGCCTGTTATCGCAGCATTCGTAAAACGATATTATAATTGTTACAGAAGAATAAACGATGACTCCTACAAATGGTGAGGAGGTAGATCCTCCGAATGTGGTAGTGCTGGATGGGGGCTTCTCCACGCAGTTGTCCTGCCACGTGGGGCATGTCATAGACGGTGATCCGCTCTGGAGTGCTCGGTTCCTTTACACACACCCTGATGAAGTGGTCAATACTCATCTCGATTTCCTTAGAGGTAAGTTATTTCCAAAATTCTTCATCAAATTGCTGAATCGGGGATGAATTAGCATTGTTATTCATTAGTCATGTCTATAAATGAGTATGAATTAGGTACCTACATTGTGACTAGTGAAATACTTGCTGTGAAAGGTCTGTTTCTCATTAAGAATATTCAGTCCGTCTTAGGACATATTTTACGCTTTTGTGAAACTAAATAGTCAAAAATTAGACTGAACTAATTTTATAACCCAACTAACAACATCTGCTGTAGCGATGAGGTAAGACACAAGATAAAAAGCACCTAGTGGCTAATATTAAGTGCTTAATTCGTATTATTATAATAATTTATCTATACATATAAAATGCTTTGTCCTGAATACTGACTGATGGATCAACGCACAGCCTAAACCGCTGATCGTAGAGACCTGAAACTTGGAGGGTGTGTTTTTTGTATGACGTAAGCATTCGATTAGAAATGGATCCTCCGAAATTCCGTAGAAAGTTATTTTAGGGGTGATTTGCAGCGAAGTTGATATCAATACTCCTTAGTGCTTTTGATTTAAATATTCTTTGATATTTGACATTCCAATTTTAGAGAGTATGCGTTGCACCATTGCAACCACAGAACAGAATGTTCTGTGATTGCAACAAGCTTTTATCACAGCTTTTATATGAGTTCAACATTTTTTTGAATAAAATCGATTGAGTTTTTAAACATTTTTGTCTGTCATAGGATGTTATAAAAAGTAACTTTTATTTTTGAAAAATAGTTTTCTGCGCATTAAAATTCAAACCGTACGCCGTCTGCTAGTTATAAATATTATGCATTATTATACGTTATGATGACGTTTGATAGAGATTGTTACCACGTGGCGGTAAGTAATGCCGGTTCATTTCTGCCATAATTTCTGCGCATCGACGTATGTCATCATGTACTCTAGAGGGGGTGTACGTGTAGGGCACTCACCCAGTTTTACATTTTATACGTACCTTCATTAATTTTACTGAAATCCATTATCTTAAGTGAGTGATTGAATTGAATACCTATATAAGCAGGTTCTCTGTTACTCAAAGTAGGTAGCAGATGGCTATTTTTCCTCGGTCAGTCAACCGGTCTATTCATAAACTACCAAAAATCTGGACATGATTTATGATTAAGACTTATGATTAAATATTCATGTTACATCTCATCAAAATTCTTCATACGAAGTATTTAATATACGGTCTGATTTTGAGCAGTGAAATTACTAAAACAATTATTTAAGCAAATCTGATGGATGATACCTACGTTACCCAATGAACCAAGTAACGCGCACCAACCCTTTTATACCGTAAAGTAATTGCGTTGTTCCCCATTTTCGAGTCTAAATGAATTTCAGGACTCAGCTAAACAGAAACCGCTAACGAATGCGTACTACCTCTACGAAATAAAGTCGGCACACTCACAGAGTTGGCACAATACGTGTGTACGCCAGCATGTCGGATGTTAAAGTACACGACATGCGTGTTTTGACGAATTACACGTTAGGTCGCTTTTAGCCTGTCATTTCCATGCATCTGACAGCGAGAGTGCGACCTCGTCTCGTGTCATCGTCCTCTGAAAGCGCTTTTCTTCGCCACAAAACGGACCGTTTCTTTTCATAAGGAAAAGCTGAAAAGTGTCTGCAAGCAAATAACTCCCCGGAGGGAAAAACCTACTGCCTTGCTTTGGTGCCTCTTATATAAGAAGACGTGATATGAAAAAAATATAAAAATAAAGTTTCGCTTCTATTACAGCTTCTGTTACACTGATTCATGTAAACGGGCGCACGATTAAAAAAGGAATGCGGATTTCACATGTTCTTACAAAATTGTAGTAACTTGAAACAAAATATAGGTGCTGAGCACAGTGCTAAGTAGGTTAGTGTCCCTGAATTTCTTGAAATATAGGTAAGCCCCAGCTGTTCCGCTGAGATTATTATGATTGACGTCGTAGCAAGTTGCCAAGTGATGCCGCTATTTCTCCCTCATCTACTAACTACTTCACATTTGCATACTACAGGCTCGGCAGGCGGCAGGAGCCGCAATCACCCGGGTGTAATACCGGCGCGGCGGCGAGGGCGGGCGGCGGCGGGCGGCCCGTCTTATACCAACTAGGCTACTGATATACAGCGTTGTTGCCATTAATCACCTTGTCTGTCTAATACCTTTCCATTCGCAGGCCGGGCGCCCTCTTCTATTTATTACATAATTATTTTCTTCGACACGAAACGGTTTTTCCACCGACCCGTTTCCTTATTATCGAACTACCCGGCCCGTGTTGCATTACTAAGTTTTAATAACATTAATTGTTTATGCCTCCTCGCGCACCCTGCTCACACTAGTACGGACCTACTCGTATACTAACAAAATAGAAGTTTACTTGTATTTATCGGGCTAGTTTTGTAATAAGAACTTCAGTCCGTTAGCACCTATATATAAAATTAAGATACGTACTATAATTTGCGTACTGCGACGGCACAGACGTTGGTAAAGCGGTTAAATACATTAATCTAGGGATTCATTTGTTCTCATTAGCTATCACTGGTTAAATGATTTATGTGATTGGCGTAATGTGCTCCGAAATTGATTTGAAGTGGTTTTCGCAGCGGGGGCTGATTTGATTATAACGAATACGTACCAGGCTTCAGTAGAGGGGTTCGTGGAACACCTCGGGGTCACGACCCAGGAGGCCTACGAGCTGATCGTGCGAGCTGTGGAGCTGGCCAAGCGAGCGCGAACACTCTACATTAAGGAATATCAAGATTGTTTACCTAATGGTTCGTATACATTTCATTCTTGTGTATGTGTCTATCTAGTTGTGCGTATGCACGTAGGGGCTGAGCGGCACTGGAATATTTCATAAATCCGCATTTAGGACAAGGGAGCTCAGAGTGGCGGACCCAACAGTGAGTGAACATTTTGAAAATATCAAATGAAAATGACAAATAGCTCGCTGGGCAACGAAATTCAATTAAGTATGAATGAAAACTAAGGACATATTTTGCGTAGTGTATATGCAGTGTAGGTGGTTACTGTTATTAAAATGGCTGAATTACCTACTCAGAAACTAAACCACTAAATTAAGAAATAGTACATAACTTTCACTTTTTTTTTTTTTTTTTTTTTATACGACTAAGTCGGTAAACAAGCATACGGCCCGCCTGATGGTAAGCGGTTACCGTAGCCATATGGACGCTTTCAACACACGAAGCATCGCTCACGCGTTACCGACCTTTCCCCCCTCCCCAATGAGCTCTGGCGATCTTACTCACGCGCAGGAACACAACTTTACACAACATAAAGTTATTTGGCTGCGGTATTCTGTAAGGTGGAGGTACTTCCCCAGTCGAGCTGCTCTTTGAGCGAATAAAAGCTGTGCTCTACCTCACTTATTTACCTTCAAGATTTTTTTTACTGCGACCAAATAATACACAAATTAATTGTTCAGTTTATACGACAATTAACTATGTGAAGTAGTTTCACTAAAAACTTTTTATATAGGTGTAATTTATCGCTATAAAATTTCAAGAATGTTTGCATTATGCTATAAACAAAGATTCTTGGGTCGCTCCCGGCAAGGGTCGGGTGCAAGCACGCATTAATTACACTTTGCAGGGGTTGAAATAATATATTTGTTAAGATTATGATGAAACATAGCGTTTGTGAATATATTACTATGGATTCATAATAGTAATAAATGTTAATAGACGCAATAAATGTCGATTTAGATAACATACCTCTGGTGGTGGGCTCGGTGGGTCCGTACGGAGCGCACCTGCACGACGGCTCCGAGTACGACGGCAGCTACGCGGACACCACATCTGTTCAGGTATTTATTTATTCTAAGTATACGGAAGTAGGCCATATAGATTTAATAATAAATAAGTCTGGCTGCTACCTATTTATTTAGTTCACTGACCAATTTCTATATTAGTCACGGAATGCATCTGGCGTTGTTTCCCGACGAATCCATCGACCGATCAGTTTACACTTAAAGGCTATTTTATGTACCTACTTATTTATTATTAATAATTTTCTATTTTAAAGATAAATTGTGGACAGTAATTATAACATCCTGGGTCATTTTGATCTCAAATTAAGTAGAGCCTATAGGTACAATATGGAAAACAGATTTACTTGTGTAAATGTTTCTTCCATATTATCTATTGTACGTAGTATTTATATACTCTGAGTCTATATTAACACCTAGACCATGCACCCAAATGTTTGTCCTGGTCGGGAAACATTCCCATGAAGTTTGGAAGTCAGCATAACTATAGGTAACCATCATGAATTTCCGTGTAATAAGTACCGGTACTTAATTTATATATAAATTACAATGTATATATTTTCTTCAAATATCTACTCTACCTCGGCTACAGTGGAAACGAGTAGGTACTTATCTACCAATTGTGTTCCCTTTGTTTTAAAATATCTCATAAATAGGCTTTAGCACAAATTTTACTATATTCTAGGGACTTTCAAGGTCAGAGTGAATAGATTCCTGGGTAAGCGTGTTCCACCTTAGGCTTCGTCTTCGCCCCGGTGGATATGGGCGGGTCAGTGGCCAAATGTAAGCCCATTTAATAAAAAAAAAGGTTCTAACAACATACCATTAGGTACTATATATATATTATTACCTCTAGTTAATTGTACGGTTATAATATAATTTTTTTAAATAAATATGCGGTACTTACTAGAAATGATTTCAACAGAACCCCGAGAGCCATGAATGCATAGCCTAATAAAGGCCATTCAAAGTGCCAGCAAAATCGTAAAGAGGGCCGTAAAGTTGCCTGCAAATTAAAATTTACATCGGCTATATGAAAAACTCTCTACATCTCTGTATTTTTTTTCTGCGCCGCATTTGACAGAGGGGTGGACAGTTAATTAACGAAACCTAGAACGGATGGCAATTAGATAAATATATGCAACAGTTTTTTAAATTAAATTAAATTGCTATCGGTAATTTGATCTAGTAAAACCAACTTCAGACAAACGAATTACTAAAATTTATTAAATAACTTATACACCCCTTACATTAGTAAACTTACGTTAGCAACTTACGTTAGTACACTTACGGCAATTAAGAAGCTCCTAGTCAATCGTACCTTGTTTTAAATTAATTGGTAATCAATGGAAATTTACGCCGGAGTTTTCGGGAAATGCGGTTCAGCTGTTTGCTAGCGCCCGAGCGTACGCTAATTCTTGTAATTTATTTTGCAAAACGATTACTTTTCATATGGTCGGTACCTACTATTGTATTGTATTTTTTTTTTATGTGGATTCATTTACGTGGAGTATACCATGAACCACTTATCGTATCTCGTGTTGTAGGAGTGCTGGGCGGATGTCACGGCATGCGGCCATTAATGACCTTATCCGCCGATCTCTTGTCACCGCTGGCGTACCAGCCATCTTAGAACCAAGTGGTTTGGTGCGGGACGATGGCAAGAGACCGGATGGAATGACTTTAGTGCCTTGGAAGTTGGGACGACCATTGGTTTGGGATGCTACATGCGTCGACACCTTGGCTCCGTCTCACCTTCCAGACACTTCAGTAATGGCTGGTGCCGCTGCCGCCCAGCAAGAATGCCTGAAGCGCCGCAAATATGCATCTATAGGCAATGGATGCATTTTTGTGGCGTTCGGTGTAGAAACGCTGGGGCCGTGGGGCCCGGATGCCCTTCTTTTGTTTAGAGAGGTCTCACGGCGCCTTATTGAGACCTCACGTGACAGGAAGGCTGGTGTCTACCTAGGACAAAGGATCAGCATTGCCATTCAACGTGGCAATGCCGCCAGCCTTCTTGGCACGTTCACACAGGGCAGCGATCTGGCACAACTTTTTTACTTGTAAATATTTAGATTTGGTATTTTATAAGCAGGATTTATTTTATTTTTAATTATAATGTAAGTGTTGTAAATATTTAATACGATAAATAACTAAATTAAATATTGCTTACCCAAACTTATTGCAAATGAAAAATTTTAATTGCTCATATCTCAAAAATCTCAAGTCCTATCAATATAGGTAGAGATCACTTTTAGTGATAAGGTGTAACATTTTCACTATTATTATATTGTATTCTTTTAGAGTATTAATTAAATCAGCCATTGGCTCGCCTTCTAGTACTTTATCTGACAACAAAAGTGTAAAATTTTTACATTCTTTCCGGTTTCAAGCGTAGCCTGAGAAGCTGTCTTAAAATATGTTGTAAAGCAAGTAATAACTTGATAACGTTGAAGACGTCAGGTCCTGGCAGTTTTTCCTACTGAGGAACGACATTCCAAAAACTTATAACCTCAGTGACCCTTATTTTTGTAATGGCCGCCATTGTGTCGGTAGAGCCTAATAGATAATATAAGTTTTTTATGAGTTTGGTTCATAAAATGTTAGGTATGTGTTATGTGTAAATGGTGCTACAAAAAAATTACTAAATTACAGACGATGCGGGAGTGGCACCTACCTCGTATTCAGGCATTGGTCGAAGCTGGAGTCGATTTACTGGCATTAGAGACAATTCCTTGTCAAGAAGAAGCCGAAATGCTGTGCGACTTACTGAGAGAGTTCCCGAATATGAAAGCTTGGATCGCTTTCAGTTGTAAGGTTTGTATAAAGAAAATCTTAAATAATTCGGATTAATTCTTAATCCTCGGCAATTGACAGTCAACCAAACAGGGGTTGCTCTTTTATGTGCTTTAATCTCCAGAAGTAATTTTCAAAATAATGAATTATGCAACAGTCTCAAACAATTATCTCTCCCATTCTTTTTGTTTTGGTAATCAAGCTCTTTCGAGAGCCATTATTTAGAGCGTTTAAGGTTGAATTCTAATTAACTAATTAAAATAATAATATTTTTATAAAATTATGACATAAGTTTAATTCGCAAATATAAATCCAATTTAAAATATTTGTCCGTTAACAAGTCGATTATTTTAAAATTCTACAATCCAGGGAGGTTTCAAATTGTTTTAGACCTAACTGGAATCATAACTTACTGATAGTAAATATAATAGTAAGAGACAAGCGGTCATAATATCTATAGTATCTAAGTACCTACCTATTCCTTACGTTGTCTCTTACGTATCCGCCTGCCTATTGGTTTGGTTAGTTATCTATAGATAACAGTAAAAGTAAACAAAACTAAGATTGAAAGGGTTCATGAAAACAAATAAATATATAAATGTAAAATCTACGTGTAGTATAGGTAGAGGTACTTATATATATACTGACGAGCAATATAAAAAAGCCACAAACGAAGATGAAATATATTTCTGATACCACGAACGACTGCTTCTTGAAGTGAAAATCAATATTCAAATGAATTTAAATAACGCATTAAAAAAAACATCAAAATTAAATAAAAAAGTAAGTAGGTTAGAAGGAAAAAAAACTAGGGCCATTTGGACAAAAAGCAATTAACTCACAAAGTGATTTAATTGGAACATTTTTTTAAAATCATTCAATCATATTTTTTTATTATTATTCTGTCTTAAAACCACTTGTTTGTTTGTCAAAATAGCCCTTTTTAGGGTTCCGTAGCCAAATGGCAAAAAACGGAACCCTTATAGATTCGTCATGTCTGTCTGTCTGTCTGTCTGTCTGTCTGTCTGTCTGTCTGTCTGTCTGTCCGTGTATGTCACAGCCATTTATTTCCGAAACTATAAGAACTATAATGTTGAAACTTGGTAAGTAGATGTATTCTGTGAACCGCATTAAGATTTTTACACAAAAATAGAAAAAAAACAATAAATTTTGGGGGTTCCCCATACTTAGAACTGAAACTCAAATTATTTTTTTTCATCAAACCCATAAGTGTGGGGTGTCTATGGATAGGTCTTCAAAAATGATATTGAGGTTTCTAATATAATTTTTTTCTAAACTGAATAGTTTGCGCGAGAGACACTTCCAAAGTGGTAAAATGTGTGTCCCCCCCTCTGTAACTTCTAAAATAAGAGAATGATAAATCTATAAAAAATATATGATGTACATTACGGTGCAAACTTCCACTGAAAATTGGTTTGAACGAGACCTAGTAAGTAGTTTTTTTTTAATACGTCATAAATTGAAATTCATATCAAATACTCAGGTCTATACTACCATTCACTTATATACCTACAGGTTTGTACGGAACCCTCGGTGCGCGAGTCTGACTCGCACTTGGCCGGTTTTTTATTTGTTTTTTCCTTCGGTTTAAATTCCTTTTTTTTGTTTGTTTCATTTTGGGGTTTTTTAAAGAGTTTCAATAATATCATTTCATTATTTTGTCGTACCCACTTGTTTTTTTGTCGAAAAAAATATTTTGTGTTTTCCTTCTTTAGCACATTTAATTCCTTTTCTTTGTTTCAATTTGGTATTTTTAATGCATTATACATTTGAATGATGCTTCTCACTTCAAGAACCTATCTTGCGTTGTTTCGGAAATATTACATGAAGTTAGTGGCTTTTTAGGGTTTCGTACCTCAAAAAGAAAAAACGGAACCCTTATATGATCACTTTGTTGTCCGTCTGTCTGTCTGTCAAGACCCTTTTTCTCAGGAACGCGTGGAGGTATCAAGCTGAAATTCATATCGAATACTCAGGTCTACTGTCCCTTGGAGCTGTGAAAAAAAAAACTTCTAAGCCAACGCAATCAAAAGATCAGCAATTTAAGCCGCATATTTTGAAACTCGCAACTACTCGCAAGGGAATCAAAACTTTAAGGATACTTCCAGTCGACCTAGAATCTTGAAATTTGGCATGAAGCAACGTTTTATAGCACACATAAAGGAAAAATTTCGAAAACCAAATTTTTTTTGTTACATCACATAATATATATTTTTTATAATTATAAACTTATAACCCTTTTCCTCATGAACGCGTAGAGGTATCAAGTTGAAATTCATATCAAATACTGAGGTCTAATTGCCTTTAAGCTGTGAAAAAAAAAAACGGAGTCAACGCAAAAACACAAAGGTACCTACAACCATTTATACCGCATATTTTGAAACTCGCAACTACTCGCAAGGGAATCAAAACCTACTGCCTCCCGTTACTTCTACTAGGCTACTTCCCGTTGACATAGAATCTTGAAATTTGGTAAGAAGCAATAGCTTACAGCACGAGTAACAGAAAAATTCAGAAAACCTTAAAATTTTAGGTACTTATACCACAAAAAAATTGTGATTATAAACATAATTGTAGTTACAGCAATGACCGAAAATACCATAACTTTTACTTATATACCTACATGCTTGTACGGAACCCTCGGTCCGTCGGTGCGCGAGTCCGACTCGCACTTGGCCCTTTTTTTATATTGCTTGTCAGTATATTTACAATTTAACGGTTGAAAATATGTTTATCTAGATTTCAATATACCCAATGTACAAAATTTCACATTCGGCCTTCCATACTATTGACAATGTTGGTGCTATATAAATACCGCAGATTGCATAAAAACTTGTTTTTTTTTGTGAATTTTTCATCGTCTGGCAGCCACAAAAAATATAACAAAACAACTAGGACGAATAAACAGTTTCTAAATAGTGAGATCTTTACTACGTACATCTAGACTTGTGTCTTACGATGGTGTGATGATGTGTTCAACGGTGGGAAGCACATAAAGCCTAGAATAGGAAGGGTACTGGCTCCAAACACTAGTGGACAACCAGGCAGTACTAGAAAGGTACTAAAAAGTTTACCACCGAGCAACCGTGAAGAATGTCCAGAGTGAAATAGATATCTACCTAAAAGCTTTGTTTCTTCATCAAAAACCCTAAACATACACCATAACCATCTGTGTCATCAACAACCAACATACACCTTTACAATCTGTGTCACAGTGTGTGTACCTACTGAAAAAAATCTCGTACTGAAACTTGTTATCACGATAAGCGCCGGTTAGTTTCGTAAGCTCAGGTAAAAGATACGGCGATTTGAAGTACGAAATGTACCTACTCAGATTACCTTAGGATCCTGGCTTTCTCTAGATAATATCACGGGCATTAATTTGACGTTAGATCTGAAATGATAATCGCTATAATCGTGTATTAATAATATATCTATTTCATTCGTCCTACTTAATATTAACGTATCATTGGATGTAATAAGTATTTATTTATTTCCTGCCCCAGGGTATTTTAGCTATGTGAGTAATATGACAAGGGAAATCGTATGTAGTAGGTAGGTACCTATAGGATTTTTATAAAGCTTTCGTTCGCTTCGTTGGGTTCATTTCCCCCGTGACACTAGGTATAAGTAATCATAGCGAATTTTTGACTTAAGGGATATGAATTCTATCTTCAGGTAACTCGGAAAAATATTAACTAAATTACTAAAATATTAATTAAATAAAAAGTTATGTTTTGTCTCGATGCAACAGCTATTTTGCAAACCCCCTGAGACTACAATACAGTTTATACCTATCTAATAAATTTCCTTAGGTATATCATGGACAGACCTTAAACGTTTACCTACTCTACTGTGGCTCGACTCTCGTAACAAAACTTCAACGATGCCGTAGCGACAGTGTTTCGTAAATATTCTGTGTAAAAAACATTCAAAAGTGTATATGCATCAATAATTTGTCTAATATGATCGTTTTTCAATCGTTCATTTGACTTTATTAATGGTAAGAAACACAGTTTAACGTTGATGTCGCTACGACACCGTTGAAGTTTTTGTTGCGAGAATCGAGCCACTGAAATACACATGTATGCTAGGTATAGCATAGAGTAGTGATTCACGAGGTTTAGGGCAACACAATAATTTGGTATTAGTATTTTATAAGAAAAATAAATCTGTTTTCAGGATGACCAAAGCATAGCTCACGGCGAGAGTTTCCAAAAAGTTGCAGAGAAATGTTGGGATATGAACTCCGACCAGTTGGTTGCCGTGGGAGTTAACTGCTGCGCGCCTTCCTATGTATCGAATCTCGTGAGGGGCATCAACGACGACCGGCCGCACAACCCCATTCCACTTATCGTTTACCCCAATTCAGGCGAAAAATACAACCCTCAAATAGGGTAAGATTTCACAGTTTGATATGTCAACAGTTTCACGTTGTAGGTACCTACAGGTAAGTTATATGAGTCACATTTTACAGTGGCGTAGAACAATTTATTTTGTGCATGTTGGTTACAATATCAGACCTAAAACATAATAATAATAGCATAGAACTTGATGCAAGTTCTACTGTAGGTACCTACTTACGTACCTTATTCTGTAAAAGATAAACAAAGGGATCAACAATTTAGTATTTTCACGTCGTAGATACCTTCCACAAATTTTAATAAGTATTCTAACCACGGTACGGGATACACTCTGTGCAAAAGTATCAGTAAGTCTCTAGTTAATTAGATTGTGTACCTATTGCGTTGTGCTTCGTCTTCATTGCATAATTTATATAAATAAATGTTAATAAATAAAATAGGTAGGTATCTACTTAGTTAAAGTAAGATAACAAAACATAGAGGTATCAGTAAAAATACTCAAAGTAACAAAATTACTACGCTATCATTTTTTTATATATAATTGTGAATGGGGACTCTATTTTTGCTGGGTTGCCTTCAGTGCATGTAATTTATTTTAAAAACGAATGTTTTTTTTTCTCGAAAAACAGTTTTACTAAAAAACTTAAACCGACTTCAAAGTACACTAAAAAGTAATCAAATCCTGACCTGATGACAATGGGACCAAACGTGTAGTACCCTTCCAAACAAAAAGAGTTTTCCAAATCGGTTAATAAATGGAGTTATGAAACATAAAAAAAACATACAACTAATACGAACATATACGATTGAGAACCTCCTCCTTTTTTGAAGTCTGTTAAAAATCAATTAATATTATTTTGATAGAAAATACTAGCGGCCACATTTTGATAGACAACCCGGCAAAAACACATTCACAATTTATATTTAAAAAAAAAAACGGTCAAAAACTCGTATACTCTCATTAATCATTCCTGAGTATGTAATTGGTTGGCTATTTCCCTACTTGTTATAAATATAAACGAACCTACCTAATCAGACTATTTCATGGTGGACTTTGAGACATGTTTTGTAAGGTCTACGTAGATTGCCACTTTCTTTTTATGTTCAACTGAAATCCTCTAATGGATACATGTTCATAATACATTAATTAATATTTTGATAGATGGATAGACCGCGACAAATGCGAACCGGTGGAAGTGTTCATCAAGGAGTGGCTGGACCTCGGCGTGCGCTACGTCGGCGGGTGTTGTCGCACGTACGCAGCCGACGTTTCGAGGATCCGCAACAGAGTTCACTGCTGGCGAGACCAGTGGCGGTTCCAGGCCAAATACCCAGACAACGCGCAAATCAATAATGTTACCGATTGACAACACAACTGCTCAAAAGAACTTTACAAATCTATGTGCCATTTTATACACATTATATTATTTTAAGCAAGGATGTCTACATTTTTATAATTGTTTAGGTAAGTGTTAAATGTCCAATAATTTTTAACCAAAGTATAATAAACCACCTATCCAAATATGTTTAGTAAGTAATTCATTTGTGTGGGCCGTTTCCTTTGTCGTAGATTATTGTGGTACCTCGCCGCTAAGCTAACACCTGGCTATAAACAAATAGGTACATAGTTGAAGTAAGGTATACCTACCTCATCATCATCATCAGCCTATAATGTCCCACTGCTGAGCACAGGCCTCCTT
Source organism: Achlya flavicornis (assembly GCA_947623365.1). NCBI lineage: Eukaryota > Metazoa > Arthropoda > Insecta > Lepidoptera > Drepanidae > Achlya > Achlya flavicornis. The sequence continues at coordinate 9,802,084 of OX392468.1, read as the reverse complement.
TCACAAATCAGGGTAAAAGGGAATAGGTGGATACTCCACCACGCGTGCCCACTGCTGATGTACCACTAGGTACAATTTAATGCCAGGCAAAAAACAAGCGATATGGGCACGAATGAATGAAAGCCTCAGAGTAAATATAGCCTAAAGGTAATGAAAGCAGTGTAGTATCAAGCCTGGTTACGTAGTAACTATTTAGTAATCTGTGCCTGGACATAGGTAATATTATCTCCTCCGAGATAAATTTATTTGGATGACATCTAGTCGTAGGCTATTAGATGTCAAATACCTACAACAGTAATATATCCCTACGTAGCATGTAAATTAATTTACATTGTGTTTACTATTACTATAATCGCAGGTAGGGTACACTTCCCGTTTGGTCCCATTGTCATCAGATCAGGATCTGATTTCTTCTTAGTGTACTTTGTTGTAAAACAGTCCAATTATTAATATTAGTTAGGATTATAGGTAATTCTTGTTTGTTTGTAAGTAATCTCACAGGATGGTTCGGTATTTTTAGTTTAATTAAAGTCCCATCAAAATCAAATCTGCCGTGTCCATGATTAGGCCAATATTAACAGGTTTCTGAAACGCATTCTCTCGGCGGCCGCACTGTAGGCAGTCCAGTTTTTTGTGTGACAACATTGGTTAAATGTTTGAGGTAGTATATCTATATATACAAGATACATGTTTATATTTTAAGAACCTAATTTAAAAAAAGTACATAGGTACCTACTAAATGTGCGTATTTATCGGTTACCCTCAGCAGAATCAGTTACCAATCTGGTTTCCAGAGTAAAAGTTCGATTTCTTAGGATATTATTATTAATAAAGTTTAATTTCATATTGTGAGAATATATTATCACTATATATAGGATAACATTATAAATTAAAGTTCCCCGCTGCGTTTTTACGTCGTACCTACTGTCAGTCTGTACTCATATACAAATAATTACCTAATAATTAAATACGCCATGTTTGGTACCAAATGAAAAACATATAGAAAAAATAGTTATAGTCGTTATAGTTTGTCGGTAGGTAGGTACATAGGTTTATCATCAGATAAAAAAATCCTATCAGAGCGAAGAGGATTTTGTATACCTACTATAAGTGAATTAAGTAACAATGACAAGGCACGTAAAGCCGTTGGTCCCGGTTATCACTTAATTGTGGTTGGATGCCTCCTAGGCGGCTTGAAAAATTCCAACAGTAGGTTGACCACTAGCCTACCTCCGCAGTGGGCACGCGTGGTGGAGTATCGCCCAGTCCCTCACACCCTCATTTGTGAAAGGAGGCCTGTGCTCAGCAGTGGGACATTATAGGCTGATGATGATGACGATATCGATTATAAATACGTTATAATAGTACTATTTAAAATGAGTAGGTCTACATCTTGCATTAACTAAATGAAAAGATTTAAAATGAGGTGCACTTCTACTAAAACATGAAAACATTTACTTATTTACCTATGTGAAAAGGTGGCAGTTACCGACGCGCAACGTGGTAAAGTGCCGGCAGTAAAATTGAAAATGAAATTAAAATTGTTGTTGTTCAAATTGAGTTGCGGAGCGACGAGTCACTCCGAATTTGCAGTCGCTACAAAAAAACAGCTCGACATCTTCTACTATGAACGGCTGGGTAATTGGATCAGAGCTTTTATAGAAATCCTTTAAAATCCGGCTACATAAGTTCATCCCTTACCTAAGTCCTGCAACTCTATTATTACAACGCAGTGAACCAAAAGAAGTGATGTTTTTATCACGACAACATTAATCTGTACCCCTTTACACCTACGTAGTGCAGTGGTGGGTGATTCAGATGAATGGGCATCCACTGAACCGAGCCACCCGTCACAACCCGCCCCGTAGTTCAGAATAGTTTGTAATGCATTATATGTAGGTACTAGGTACATACTGCTTAGCTTTAGAGCGGCCTCGCCTTATGATTTAAACTAAATCTGGTGCAGTGTGTTTAGTTATTACAGTAACAAAATCGAATATTCCATTAGTTTAGTTAAGGAGAGTTAAGGTTACATCTGTACAGAGGCGGGAAATTTGAATGTTTTGGTGTTTTTTATCTTCGTAGAACAATATGGATAGCTATTTCAGTGATTCCCGCCCATAGTAGTTCATTTAGCATATACTTATATACTTCCGCTCTGTGATAGGTACCTTAGGTACGTCAGTGCTTACTTATCTGCAGTACTTAGCAACAGAGGATGGTTACTCCATCTCTGGTTTTCGTAGCCCATAATCACAATTAATAACTAACTCAGGGTGTCTGTAACAGGAGACAATTTTAAAAAAAAAATTCGTAAGCGATAGGCAACTTTTAGTTAATAGCGAGAGAAAATTGAAATTGTGGCTGTGAAGTAATAAACGGTCATAATTGATACTTATAAATTTATTTATTAATACTTTTAATATAGAATTTAACATTTACTTTCTTTAGCATCCATTAATATACTTTGAGTTTGTAAAGCGGCAATGGAAAGAGTCCGGTCATGTCTTTCTGCATTTAGCTGCATTTGAAGGTTTTTAACATCTAATTTTAATGTTTTCATATCGTTTTGTAATCTCATGACTAATGTCCACAAGCTCGCCGAGACTTGGTTAGATGTGGAGTGTATCGGCAGCGATGGCGACCTCACTAAAGCTTCTATCGGAGGAATCTCGTCGTCGCATTCTGAAAATAGAATTGTACCACAATTTGATATGCTTTCAGCAGGTAAGTATATCGTAGTGAACTCTTTACTTGGACATTTCATCTGATACCCACCTTGTACAGAAGTAAGGCGGTAGGTATAATAATATGTGTAAGTAGGTACCTATAAAGTTCAGTAAGGAATGAAATCGCGAGGTGATATTTGCTGCCATTCGCGATTTCATTCTTTATTGAACTGGTTATAACGTATTTATTTTTAATGTTACGAAGTTATTATGTGCAACAGAACGACCGACATTCCCGAAAAATCCCGCCTATGTACTATAATGTTACTTAACCTGTTGCTTTCAAGTTACAGCTTCTTAAAGTTTCTTAACGTAACACAATATTAAGGGAAATTAAAAAACATAGGTAGGTACCCAAAAAAGAAAGGGTGAAACCATTACAAAAACGATTGAACAACTCGTAATATAATATCACAGATTTATAATACTATAATAGTCGGGAATGTCGGCCGTTGTATCACCATATCGTATAAAAATTTGATTGTTTATTTATTGGTATGGTGACATTGCAATGAGATAGTAAGTAGACTTCGAGAAAATTTATTTCATACATCAATGATAACTACAATATACTTGATAGAAAAATAAATATATTAGCACACGACTACGTTAATTAGTATAAAAAGTTATTAAAATTATAATTCAATACAATGCATAATTTTTAAACAATTAGAAACTGAACTTATTGAATAACTCACACCTCATCCGTTTGGAAGGTAACTGCCATGATACGGATACAACAAAGTTATTTAATTTAAATATCAAATAGATATAAAAAATAATCATTAAGACAATACTAAGGACTAGACAAGGAACAAGTTGTACAATTTAAAATTAGAGATATATGTAAAATAAAGTATGATATAGAAAGCATTTTAGAAATATCCATCTGCAGACTCGATAACAAACTTTGAAAGAGTTGTCAGTGTAAGTAATTTTGTCATTAACATTATACATAAATAATCTTCATAAATATTTGTTTTCTGATATTACACATTTTTATTTCGCTTTATGGGTGGGTTATAAAATCTGAATGAAGGATATAACGGTAACACAATATATACACATACTAAGATATATTCATGCACCCCCATGGTACCGCATACAGGTCGTAATCACGTATCCAACGGAAATACATACATACATTATTTATCAGAAATACTTATCACTAGGAATGGTGTAGAACATTCCTCAAATGTTGGAATCATTGATTTATAATAAATATTCATTACACGGTTACAGGTCGGTTAACTAAAGCTGGCACGTTTCAACACATTTACACCGTCTCTCTCGCGCAAAGTCAAGCTTATGAGTATGAAGGAGACAGTTATTGTTTTGCTTTTGCTACTGCTCATAAATATAGAGTGGTCTATTTTTGCATTCGTCCATTAGACTTGACTGATTGCAAATTTATGAGTACTGTGAACGTGCCAGCTTTCGTTAACCGACCTGTACACGTGAATTGATTTAGGCTCACGTAAACAAATAACACATAGGTACATAAATTATAATGATAATCCTTCTTTAGGTATTTCAAATAAATTATTTTATTTTGCGCTGTGCAACATCCAGACTAGGGTAAATATGCCAGTTCACGACCACTTAGTGGACTTACAATCTTTATTGTAACATTATTCTTAGAACTTATGTAGTTTTAGCAGAGTTTTAGTCCAAACAATACTTCATACTTAACAGAAAACACTTCAAAAAATGAATTATAGCAAATTTTAATGTAGGTATTATAAACGAGTTTATATTAAATAATCAAACATTTATCGAAAAGTGCTATTTTGTCAGTTCCCGACCACCTACCGCCTATTTACGTCCATCATTTTCGTCAGTTCACGAACATTTAAAAGCCATTGAAAAAAAGGACCTTATATACATGATAATTATGTCGAAAATATTAATATCAAATCACATTAGCATTTTACCTCCAAAACCGTTAAATCTCAAAACTTTAGTATTAAAAAAACTGCAATTTTCGATCAGCATCTTGCAGACGAAGAGTAGGCATAATTCATTTTCAGTTTTATAATCAACTCAGTCGATAATAATATGGTCGAGACATAGTTAGTTCTCGACCACCAAGCTATTCATTTTATTTATCGAATAAAAAAAAGCCTTTATTTCAATTTTACCAATCCATTTTGCTGGTCGCAACCTAACGTGAAAATAAACCATATCATAAAGAATACGGAGGCGGCCAGCAAACTGGCATATTCACCCTATGTTACGTTCACATAGGTACCCACCCTTCTCATATTACGTCCGACATTGCTTAAATAACGCCCGTGAAATTTAGTAAATTAGATTTTTTATGTGGCACTTTTAAAGAAAATAATTACCATTTTTATAAATTTAATCATCTGTTAATGCCTTTAAGGCAATAAAAATATTGGAAATTAATAATATTCTAGAGCGTTCGGAATTTATAGGGTATTTTATGCCAGCACTAACAACAAATCAATATCTAGATGTCAATGATCCCGGAGCGTCGGGAACACTGCAGTGTTAAAACATTTCAGCCACACGCTACTGCAAATATGTGCAGATTGCTACGCTTCATTTCCATGACAGTTAACAAAAAAAAAAAACATTACATACCTACGTAATAATTTGAATAAAGCATATGCTGCATTTATATGTACATTCAAAATAAAATAGTTAAGAATGAAATGGTTGTTTCTATGACAAATTGCTATGTATTTTGAAAAGTCTTTCTTGGGAATAATGTGCTACGAAGCCGCACGTTACCTGCTGCATCTGTCTCAATGATAATTTGGCTTGTCAGCCATGTTTATTTAGTATCCTAAAATCTGAGATGTTAACTTAGTAGCGTGGCTGTATTAGGTAGCTTTAGATTTATTGATACTGTTACGACGCCATAAAACGTACCTAAGGGCGAGCAAGTAATAGAATTGGTTGCCTACAAAAGGTCGAAAAACTTCAACGAATTTGTTAAAACGAATGATGAGTAGGTAATAAAGACTAGCTAGATTTAATTAAAATTTTATAATCCAATACAACCGTAAATGAAGTTTTGATGGCGTATGTAATAAAGCGTACACTTTATACATATAGCGTAGGTACAATGGGCAACTAGGTAGCTAATTGATGAAATAAGTGGAAGTTCGGCCAATGTAGTTGTTGGCACTGGTTTAACGAGACATCCATATACATATATAAATGTTGGATGCAGTGCAATGCTGTGAGTGTGGTGCGGTATCTTGTTCAATATTAAATGAATGGCACGCGGAGCCCGATGGCAGGCGGGGCGGCGCGCGGCGGCGGCTCGCGGCCGCTGCCCGCGCTCTGATTAGGTAGGTACCTACCTACCCGCCGAACAATTTAATAACTTGTCTCTATTAATCTCCCCTACGCTATTGGAATTAATTTAAATATAAGAAGATTAGACTAACCAACCAAATTTTTAAACATTAGAAAAAATATTGCTATGCAACTTTTTGTTAGTATTCCCTATACAAACCTCATTTCTTTAGTTAGTATAAATTGTAACATAAAAAGATAAAAAGTTTTATCTGGCTGCCTACGCCAAACATTACATTCAGCACGTAGAGCACAAAACGACCTACCTACTATAATAATTACCTATATGTATTCAAATATTTACTTTTCACGGTAAGTTAACACCTATAAAGTGATATCAAGTGATAGTGACAATAAATCCGTAAGTCTTAAAATCAATAAAACGATAATAATATTATCCTACCCAATAAAGAGCAACGACAACAACAGATATTATATGGCTAGTATAGCACCAGTGACGGACTGCAATTATTTACAAATTAGATAAAGGTGCCTGAAACTATTTCAGGAACACATATCTGCATGTTGTCTTATAAACAATCAAACCTTTCCTTTTAACTACGAATATGTTGTAACTTAAACAGTCTTACGTGTATTATTCGTTATGTCCATAAACTATTTTCAATTATTTCAATTACATAAATTGATGTCAGTAATTATCATATTTTCGATTCCAGCTGAGTTATTGTTTTAGATTCATATTGCCTCGTATAATTTCTTTATAAACCCTAGTACATAAAAATAATACAAAGTATAAAAATTAAATACTATACATAGTCAAACACATGCACTCATGTCCCAAAGATTTGATGCACCTAATAAAATATAGCTATATATACTGTTTATGCAATTATTTAAAATAATGCGATCAAATCTAATTACTAAATAATACTGCACACATGCACAATGCGATAATATAACTATATGTTAAAATAATTATTATCGATTAAACACTTCAACAGGCCTAACAGGAAAAGCCTTTCTCGATGGCACTTTTACGAAACCGTAAATATGAGGGACGATATTTTGTGGGAAAAAATAACATTCTTGTATTTGATTAAATATGGCTATTTAGCCCCAAATATCTTATCTGCGTGACAAAGGCCTCCTTCTGGCTCTACTTCTTGCCAGACTCTTGGACCTACTTATCCCGCCATCTGCTTTAGATAGTATCGTGATACCGTTTCGTGAGGCCCATATTGTGGAGGTTGAAAACATAAGTTTCACCTACATAATAAAATATGTTCCGTCATATTTTAATTTTCGTATAACATCTTACCTACATTATGGCTCCTTATTTATAATGTAGACGAGAGTTACAAATAAATAAAACAAATATTAGTCAATGGGATCAGCTTTGGTTAGTGTTTTTAGGTGACACACCACTCATAGATCAACATCCACGCCCGGAGGAAAACGATCAGTGATGTCGAACGGACAGTCGACGTATTGAGTCGAGGGATATGTTGTATATATTTTTAGAATAAAAAATTGTAAATTGAGCATCAAATGAGAAACAACTACTTATGTCAATCAAAATGGTGTGATTTAGTGAGATGTTTGACAAATGTGCCGCAGCACCATGTGGAGGAGCGCTCGGACCGGGAGGTGCCGATGCCGGTGCCGGTGCCGGTGGCGGTGGCGGCGAGGGTCAGGACGCGCGGCGAGGGCGCCGCCGCCGCCAGGCTCGGGTGCGACCCGCTGCGCCGCTCGCGCCCGCTCGTCGACTTCAGCCTACGCTCCTCGGAACATTCCCACAGGTTGGGGTTCGACCGGTTCATGTCAAACTTCCCATCGGACAACAGCCGCCGAGTGTCAGGCCCCCGGTACAGGTACGCGTCCGCCGCCGACGAGCTTTTGTTGCGTTTCACTTTGGAAGACTTGTTGCACCCGATATATTCGGGTGTGTTACTCCGTTGGACGGTCGGTAGTTTAGTGTAGTTATAATGGGGTATGTTAGTAGCGGGTGCGTGATATTGTACTTTACCGACAGATAAGTGGGCGCAGTCCACTGCAGGTGCGATATAAAGGCAGCCGCATGTAACAAAATAGAAACATTCAGACAACTATTTGTCATTGAGTGCATATAGATTCGTCTGCATATTCTCCAGCTGGTGTTCATTTTATTTCATCACATAAGCCGATTAAAGAGTGTTTACGTTTTGCCATTGACAGTCAATATTAAAATTTGTTAGTGACGAAGAAATTGTTTTGTAGTGATTGTTGTTTATTGACAAATGCATATTTAACATAGCATAGCTAAGAAACCATTTAGAGAGACAGAGCGAGAGAGTTATCTTAAAAATGCATTGTATAAAGTTATTTTTTATAACCAACCCAATATTTCAATTAAAATATATGTAGAATACTACTACTAGCTACTTTGTACTGATATAATAAATTAAAATATGTAAATAAAACTTTTGCTATTCCTACAATATTTTTTAAATTACCCGAACGAACCAGATCTAACAATTCAGATCTACAAGAAATTAATAATATAGTGAATAATAGATTGATCAAAGCATGCTGCAGTATCATGCACTTAAGAGACGTGTGCTCATAAATACTGTTGTAAATATGCGAGTATACTGAGTATTATAATACTTAATTACAGTGTTACACTAGGTGGTTATCATACACCGACAACACCAAACTTGAACATATAATATTAATTTAAGCGCTACTTTTAAAATGACTAGCGAAATTTTGGTTTTATGAACGTATATAGGTATGTGTGGATATAGGTGTTTCATTCTAAGAACCAACTGATAATACGGTTTCTTGACTTCACATGTCTCCTCCTTGTCGACTCGAATATCTCCAGTGGTATATTGGGTACTGCATAATAAATACAGCTGTGTTAGTGGAAACCTTCAGTTTTACAATGTTAATTATTAAGAATTGTGAATATCTATATCCTAATTAAAAAAGTGCTTGGATTATTAGTGGGTAGGTACTCGGTTTTAATTATAATATTATTAGGTAAAGTGAAATACAGTCTCTTTTATCATTCATCTCGTAATACGTAAATTTTCAGTAATTAAATTTTGATAAGTTTACACCTGGGTATGATAAGCTGTTTTTTTAATCATTAATTTAATAAATATATAATGTATACCTTTATAAAGTTTTGATGTAATTTCGCTGTCAAAATATTGGTAAACAATAGAACATAATACGATAATGTTATTCTTACTGCAAACTTTTCTCGTTATAATATACGCGTCTAATACGTTAAATATTAAATATCAATATACTCACCAGAACTTACAGCATTTCTACAACGGGCCGAAGTGCAATAGGCTTCGATAACTTTTAATATTAGGGCGTCTTCCTCGTAAGAGTTCGACTTGCGTTGGTGCGGTGCGTAAGGGTGAGTGGGCCCTATGTTTTCGTCTGAGCCGACCGTGAACGACTGCGGCCTGAGCGGTGGCGCGGGTCGCAAACATGTTATGCTCCATCCTGAAACGTTACAAATATAAAGAACACTTCTAAATCGGCAAACATATTCATAAATGTGACATTTAACAAACCTTTATTGCTGTAGTTGGAGCCAGCCGTGTCGATGAAATCAACGGACGAAAATTTCTTTCCGATAGGAGTTTTATTTGGCTTAGCAGGCGATTGATCGAGGGAGTCACAAGAATTCAACAGCCAACGCGCGGACTGATTCTTTTGTTTATTTTTTTGAGATTGCTGCGTATGTTGAGTGTAGCTTTGATGATTGTTGAATGAGTGTGATCTTTTGTGGTTGGTTAGACCGGAAGATAAATCAGAGTTATTGCTGTCGCTCATGGCCATCTGTAGGAAAATTATAAGTTATTCTTAAACGCTCAAACTCATAAATCATCCAACACACTCCCGAGTATATTTGAAGTAATTCACTTTAAAGATGAGGCATATTTGTGAAAGATGTTTGCATGAAAGTTTACAAAATATTCAACAACGCCACTCGTTCTATTTAAAGCGAGGCTATATTGTTGCGCATATTTAAGACCCAGTTCCATCGACAGCATTCCCCGTATTCAACAATATTTACAAATACTAAGCCATAAATTTACATCTTCTATATGAGTTTTGATACCTTAAAAAATATCTAAAAAGTACGTATCTAATATGTTCAGCGGCATGACACAATTGAATGTCTTGCTATATACGGACCAAAAAAATATAGTACACCCAAATAATATGGGTTTTATGTTATTCTGGCAATTAATTACTGTGACAATTTAATTAAACCCATTTTAATTTTATATGTCCATAAGAGTAACAGGTGAATTCAAGCCTTTTCATGCATTTTATATCTGTTCTTAATTTGTTAGTATTATAATATGGTATCTACTTGCAGAGTTTGTTTACAGTTAGTAAGATGAATAAACACAGGCAAGGATGATCAAGTAAAGCACTGCAACACTGGGGTAACTCTAATGACAGTATTAATTCTAATGGTTATAAAAATTCAAGGCAATATTATTATCTTCAAACCAGTGATACACAAAACAGTATCTCTTTACAAAAGCATAATCCTTGCCTGAGTCGGTGACCACAGTAATCGGTAATTTTGCTTTCATCCACCAGTGCGCATAAAGATCCGAACGATACACCATGAAACCACTTTGGGCTTCTGTTAAACCCTTCTGCATTTTTGATAAGTCCTCGCTACGAGATCTCGTTTTGTTATCTTTGTGTAATGAGTCACGATTGCGTGGAGAGTTCACACGGGATTGCCTCTCGGTGTTATTACATTCAGGGTTCGCTCTGTATATACGCATGTGGTAATGCATACTGGGCTTTGAACGTTCAGTTATATTTAGCGTACTCCACTGACATGGCATAGGTTGGCGGACGTTCTTAGGGATTTCCAAATGTGTACTAGGTTTGCGATATATGCGTGGTGGAGGGTCTGGTTTCAACTTGATTTCTGGAACGTAGCGTTCTATATTCCTTCTTATTGAAGTCCTTTTTATTTGACTGCTTGGTACCGGAGGTGATGCGGCGAAAGTTGAAGTCACATTGGCAGAAAACGAATCCATGACATCGAGACTGTTTTCGGAAGTTACACTCGTTACACAAGATGTTCTAGCTGTAGAACCAAACGGAGACGTACATCTACATTGATCCTCAAATCTAGCCGCCTCTATTTCTGATAAAGTTAATATTTTACGACGTTCAGTATCAAAAGTAGCTTGAGATATGTTCGTAAGGGAATCTTTCAAATGGTCTGAACTCTTTTCGTGGCTGTCAGAGTCGTTTCCGGTATGTCCAGTACCGGTATACTCATGCAAATTTAATTCTGGTGACGTCAAATTGCAACTCCCTACGACACCAGAGTCAGACGACCTCGGACTAGGACATAATGATCTATTACAACATTCACATTTTCTATGGTTCTTATGGTTTTCTGACTGCGAACTCATTCTTTGAAGTCGAATTTCTTCGTTTTTGTTAAATGTTTCAGCTTCGATCATTGACCTAGACATAGATCGTCGAATTTTTTTATCAGAATTCAGCGAATGTTTTCGAAAAGGTATGTCGGTGTTTAGATTCACATTAATAACTTTCACGTCTTCCTCTTCATTTCGAAACATAGGTGGAGGGTCAATTATTATGGAATCAATGCGGCTATGACAAGGTTCCGGTGATGGTGGATCTAGATCATGAAGCAAATCGGTAGTCAAAGTTTCATCGTCTGATTCGTTCTGAGAGTACCTTTCTTCTGTCGATTTCCAAGGTTTGGGCAAAAGATCATTTTTTCCGCTATAGTTAGGAAAACTCCGCCTTGTTAGTAAAAAATCAGTTTCTTCATTTCCAAGCATATTTATTTGTGTATTCTGATCTAAATTAACCAAATCTTCACAAGCCATGTATGTTCTAGCTTCAAAACTAGAATTTTCTGTGCTTTCGGAATGTGTAATAGGATGTAATTGTCCAAGGTTTCTCTGCAATTGTAAGTCATTATCCACTTCATCAGGGTGACTATATATGTTACTATTGAAAGGAATATTTTGAAATATGTCTCTTGTGCAGTCGGCTTTAATAACGGGCTGAGGTTCATTCAAAAGCATATCTGAAGACGAGTTATCGAAGTAACGTACGTAACCAAAATTACTTCCCCAACTGCTACAAGAAGACGATATTGTTCTGGGTTCATCCAACGCATTCTGTCTCGATATTTTGGAACAACTAAAGGCCTCAGCGTCAGTGCAGCTAGACCCTGTATACGATTCAGTGGTGTCAGTTTCTCTATCACTATCTTCTGAATTTCTGTCACTATCAGAACATTCTGTTTCCGTGCCGATTGTCCCATCGTTTTCTATTCTAAGTCTGATGTGATTTTCATGTCTCCGCCTTACTGGCAGTCCCGTTAATTCAAATGCTTTAGCCCACGTTCGCTCATGTAAAAGTTTACGCAACATTTGTCTCGTTATAACTTTTTTCTTGACGAGCCTCGCAAAATATTTGGTCAAAGAATAATAGGGCGATGCAGAAGGGTAGCTAGGTGGTGGCAGCGTCACGTGGTACAGACTGCGGCGGCTAGAGTTGATGCTAGACAAGGCCCCTTCAGAAGGAGAGCGGGTCAGCTATGTAACAATGGTATAAATCTCTATAAGTAACACATTTCTCTTTGTAAAATTGACAAGAGATATTTTAATACATATATTAATATGTTACAGTGCCTTGACATCTTTGCTTACAGCTGACAAAATAAAAATTCAAGAAGACTTATATTCTAAATACTCACATGTGGTAAAGACTGGGGTTGTCCAGGTTCATGGGTAGGACTATTTGCATTCGAGTGTTTTTGTAGAAGGCTAACCCAATTGTCAGCTTCAGCTCGCGTTTGACATACGGCCACTATGGTGTCTATCATTGGTCCACTTATTTCAAATGCATTCTTCCTTGTATCTGTATCGTCTAATTTATTTACCATAATGCCAGTTAATGGAAGACAGCCCTAGAATAATTTAAAAAATATATGTACTGTATGTACTAAAATAAAAATGCGAAATATACCGGTGACATGACCAAAATGTTACCTCATAAACAAAAGCAGAAACCCTTTTGCTGACTGATAGTAATAGTAAGGCCGAAGGGAACAGGACCAGGTAGCGGTCTTGGTGCGAGGGGCCGACGGCCACGCTGCCCATGTGCAGCACATCGCCGAGGGACGTCAACTCGCCGCCGGGCCACCCTCGAACTTCACCTGTCACCACTTGCAATTCTAGTTCCTTTTGGCGACGTAATGCTGCGCATCCACTCTGTTAGTACAAATATATTTTTATCTTTTAATAAACTGCGTACGTAAAAAAACCATATGCTTCGAATATTTTCCACCACCTTTTGTTTGTTTGTTTAATAAGATTGACCGCAAGCCCAGTGGTGTGCATTGGATCATTGGATGCAGCAAGTGTATTGTGGGAAAGCAGAGTGGAGCAGGTAACTCATTGCAGCTACCTAATAGCATCTGATATAAAAAAAATACTCACAGCAATATCCTTGTAAACAACTGACGCTCTGTGAGTATCACCTCGGTCTGGGTGAGCTTCATGCACATGCCTGGCTAGTTCCTGCAACATAGCTGGATACTTGCCAAGTCGCCGGAATGGTTTGGAAAGACCAGCCGTTAGTACTAGAACTCCTGGACACACGGCACCAGCATTCTCCATCCATGTATTTAGTTCTTCTCTAAAATATTATATTTAGTTTATAAAACAAAGATATATGCAATTAGGTTCTAAACTAAGTAGTTAGGTTCTTTTAGTGCCAAATCTTTGTCATTACTGATAGGACCAGGTAACCTGTAGAAAGCAATAATTATACTTGCAGATTGGCATGTGACTAGAATATTAAGTGGCAATAATGTCATTGATATGTTGGCCGATCTTCTAAGGGTGCATTTCATTATACACATCCAATCTTCATTATGAAGTACTAACCAATAGAATTGCACAAAATATATGACTCATCAGTTATTCTGCAATTCTTATGCTTTAGAATCTGGGTACCAAAATCAGACAGATCACAATATGGCTGTCTGATTTTATGATCAATCTGTGACAGATACATTTAGATTCATAACAATATTTATGAGATCCTCGTGTGTTTGGTAGGTATATTATTATCAAGTTACTTATTAAATGGCACACATGCTCATTGTTTGACGTCAGACTTGTGACAAGTCTTTTCCATCTGTCAAGAACATTTGATACTACCATTATAAATAGGTAATTTACTCAATAGATAAACAATAATACTTACTTATATTTATCAAGAATGCATACAGCTTTCGGATGGCCAGCACAATATGTTTGGTGGACCACCTTAATCTTTGACGCCCATTGCAAAAAGAGACCCCCAACTCTCTGGTCTGGACCAGTCTTCATGGCACACTCCTCAAGCAAAGCAAGAAACTGTTCATGAATTTGTAGCACCTCATTAATATTACCTGTTAGTTGCTTGAATTCATCTCTTGTAAGCCTATAATGAAATTAAGAATTGATACTTTTTTATTAAAAATAAAACAACAATTTGATCCATTTTAACATTTACAACCCAATTATTTTTATTTGGTAATAATATAGTGATATCTGCAAGGCTAAGTAATATCCTGGGACATTCCTCACACACGGTCATCTGATCCCAACTAAGCAGAGCTTGTACTATGGAAACCAGATAACTGATATAATACATATACTACATTTATTCAATTTAGGCCCTGATAAGGCACTTATAAACATTAACAAATGAATCTACACTGGTTCCAAATATAAACATACCATATAAATAAAACCAGTATGTGCTGGCCCATCTTCAATTCAAAATTATAATAATATATTCAAGTAGAAATTATCATGTTTTTTTCACTTGGTATTTCATTTATAGTCTTGTGTTTGATTACAACAATCTCACCATGTTAGCACAAAGTTAATAATATACTATGTATGGTAGTATTGATGTAGCTAAAGATGAGTGCTTACAGCGCATAAAAGCTAGAAACGAGAACTTTCTCTCAAATGTAGGTGGCAGAATAAACCAGTATGTGCTGGCCACAGATTGTGAGCTTAGTGGTAAAATACTTATATTATGTGCTAAACTTACATGTCACTTTTTTCTAATGGATGCAAAAAATTACTGACAAGCCCCTGCATCTCCGCCACATGAGCCTTCTCAGAGTCAATGATATCTTTGAGTACCACATTTCTGAAAGCTTGTATTTCAGATGCAGCCCTTATTGGGGAAGTTGTTACAGAGCCTGATGAATCTATTACATATAAAACAGATTAATTATAGAGTATTATCCGCTGCCATATTAAATGCATGAATCATTGCTTGACAACTGTACATTTATCTAATGAAATTGAGAGGTTTCTCAAATCCTATTAAAAATCCAAAGGGTTGTAGATGTTTAACACTCAATCATGCTATATTTTTATTGCCTGAATATATTTCTATAAATAAAATGGTTGGTCAATAGGCATATGCGTTTATACACAAAATTATTCACCTTTATATTCAGTCACATAGTTACTGGGAAACCAGCCAGTCGTGTCGCCCAAGGTCCCTTCCCACCATCCGCCTTCTTCCCTCTGAGTGACAGTGATAATATCACCTTTCTTGAAGCATAGCTCATCATTATTCTTCCCTTTGAATGAGTATATTGCTTTAACCAAACAATTTTCCGTTGTCATTTTATCTAAACGCTAGCACCATGTTAGTTTTCCTGTAATAAAATGTAGTATGCGCTTATTTGAGGAAACAGGAAGTGGTGCTAATGCTTTAGGAATGCTCTTCAACAAAAGTACTGTTTCAATGGAGACTGATATACATTATTATCACCGCTATGTTTTACTGTGTAGGAGAATCTAACACTATATTCAGATTTACGTAGAATCTTATAAAAACACATATCAGTCAAGGTAGATGAGTCGAGGCAGTGACATGTCCGAGAATTCCAACACTTCGATATTGTTGGGCACTGCCTATCTTATATGGGTTAAAAGGAAACCTCTATTTAGTTTTGATATAAATATTGCTAAATCCATTTTGTTAATTGTACGTACGTAAAACATAAAATTCTTCCTTCCCAAAATTTCACGGACTTCCAAAAATAAATAAATCACAGATAATACAGGCCAGGCCCGTGTCATGTGTGTCAGTCAGTCACTGTCAGTCAGTCCCATTCTGTTCTGTCCCATAGATAAGATAATACGCCAGTCAGGCGCACGCGTAGGAATCGGCCAAGAATCGGCCAAAGAATTCGGTGAAACTGGGTACGTAGTATATAATTTCCACAAAAATATCCTTGCTGTTAGTATTGTAGTCTATGGTTGGTTACTAGTTTACACAGTTAACTTTATTTTTCTAGAAGAAGACAGCCCGTTTTCGCTTCGAAGAGTTGGCACTACGGCTGATCTGTCATACATAGAGTACCTTTTTTAGGGTTCCGTAGCCAAATGGCAAAAAACGGAACCCTTATAGATTCGTCATGTCTGTCTGTCTGTCTGTCTGTCTGTCTGTCTGTCTGTCTGTCTGTCTGTCTGTCTGTCTGTCCGTGTATGTCACAGCCATTTATTTCCGAAACTATAAGAACTATAATGTTGAAACTTGGTAAGTAGATGTATTCTGTGAACCGCATTAAGATTTTTACACAAAAATAGAAAAAAAACAATAAATTTTGGGGGTTCCCCATACTTAGAACTGAAACTCAAATTTTTTTTTTTCATCAAACACATAAGTTTGGGGTGTCTATGGATAGGTCTTCAAAAATGATATTGAGGTTTCTAATATCATTTTTTTCTAAACTGAATAGTTTGCGCGAGAGACACTTCCAAAGTGGTAAAATGTGTGTCCCCCCCCCTGTAACTTCTAAAATAAGAGAATGATAAATCTATAAAAAATATATGATGTACATTACGGTGCAAACTTCCACTGAAAATTGGTTTGAACGAGATCTAGTAAGTAGTTTTTTTTTAATAGGTCATAAATTGAAATTAATATCAAATACTCAGGTCTATACTACCATTTACTTATATACCTACAGGTTTGTACGGAACCCTCGGTGCGCGAGTCTGACTCGCACTTGGCCGGTTTTTATATCTTATCTGTTGCTGCCAGTGTTGCCAACTTAGCTACTTTTAGTGCGTTCGAATTGGAGTGATGTCGTTTTTAACAGTTTCAAAATGGGCATTTTTGTTTATGCGTTCGAATTGGAAAATTTCAACAATTTTGCAACTTTTGCCACAAACGATATTTGCCAAATCGAACGATGAGACACAAAAATGTCATTTGCATGCTCATCGCCTGCTTGTCACTTGTCTTAACCTACCTTTTCCCTTCAGTTAATCTTTAAATAAAGTTAATCTGACAAATTATTCTCTTGCCTGTTAGTATTTCTATCAAATTTTACAAAACTAGAATTTTCGCTTCCCCTTTGAATTTTACAAAACTTATCTGTCAGATTCAAAGATGTCAAAATATGATCTCAAACGACCCTGCCTCGGAGGTGGGTCAAAATTTGCAGTTCACGATGTCGTTTTTAACTGTTTCCAAGCAAAACGAACGGTGAACGAAAACAGTTCAAAACGCCAATTTCGCCCACAACTTTCCAAATCGAACGCTAGATGTGATCGTTTTTGGCATTTTTGACTGTTATTTTTGCTACCATACCCCAATTCGAACGCACCTTTTATAGCTAGATCTAGCTATTTTTGGTGTAAGGCAGCTACAGAAAAAAGCGCGGGAAACGGTCGAATTAGCGGGAGTGTTTTTAAATTTCTTTGATAATTTTATTTAATTTTAAACGTTCTAAGATCAGATAAGTAGTGTATATATGGTGTAGTATATGTAGTGTTTAATATTATTCATTTTTTCCGTATATATATCTCGTATAATTACTGCTTTTATATAGGTAAGTTTTCTTTTTTCAAGTCTTCTTGTCTTACATGTCTGAGCCCCCCGACCCGGGGGGCTTAGGCCCCCCGGCAGCGGGTTACTATGTTACTTTAAATAATTCATCCGGAATGGACACTGATGGTTCTATAACCCAACGTACCTTGAAACGTAGTAGACTACATAGGGTTTGCAAGCATTGCAATAAAAAAAAAAGGAAGAACAAAGGTAGTAATTTAAATCCACAAGATTGTCAATGCATTGAAACTTTACAAAGCTGTACAGATCCAACTGCCCCTATTACATCCTCACAACCAAGTCAACCAATTTCAATTTTACAAAACCCAATTGATACCATACCCCCTGTGACAGCCTCTCAAACAATTTCAGTAGGTAGAACACAATATACAACTACAGATGTTGCCCCATTTGTTGTTCATGTACAAAAAATTCAGGCTTCTCTTAATGATGGTACTACACTCCACCCTGTTACATTTGGAAATTATTTAAAAAAAAATAAAGTTAACAACATAATAAATGGGGCAGTGTAAAAAGAATAGGCCGTAACAGGGTATCTCTATCTTTTTCGGATTACACAGATGCAAACTCTTTTCTTACTCATAATAGCTTGGAATTAAATAAACTTAAGGCTTTTATTCCTTCATTTAATGTTACAAGAATGGGTGTTGTTCGTGGTGTACCTGCTGAATGGTCACCTGAAGAGGTAACTGACAATATATCTGTACCAATAGGTTGTGGCAAGATCCTAAAAGTAAGACGTCTGAACTTTAAAGTAATGATAGAGGGTTCTCCAGTATGGAAGCCTTCTCAAACAGTTGTACTAACTTTTGATGGGCAAATCTTACCTAAGCGCATTTTTATGTGCTATAACTCACTTTCTGTAGAATTATATTCATATCCAACAATACAATGCTTCAATTGCTGTAGATACGGACATACAAGATTACAGTGTAGATCTAAACCTAAGTGTTTTAAATGTGGGCAGGATCACTCTGGTGACTCATGCACGGTTGAAAATCCCTCATGTTGCATGTGTGAGGGACTACATTATGCAACAAGTAAAACATGTCCTGAATTTGAACGTCAAAAGAGAATCAAATCTTCAATGGCTGAAAGTTGTATTTCATATTCTGAAGCTATTAAA
This sequence comes from Achlya flavicornis, assembly GCA_947623365.1. Lineage (NCBI taxonomy): Eukaryota > Metazoa > Arthropoda > Insecta > Lepidoptera > Drepanidae > Achlya > Achlya flavicornis. Next base: position 9,782,968 of record OX392468.1, on the reverse strand, counting down.
TTCCACCCTCCTGTCTCAAAATTATTTTCTGATGTTCTCATTACCAACCATAATAAACCTTCTCAAAATTCTTCTTCTCTCAGTCAACCATTGAAGACATCTTATAAAAAAACAGTATTTCTCCAACCTCGCACTCATTCACATTCATCAAATGGTTATGATCGCGCTGCTCATGAACAGTTAACCAAAGATTACAATGTTCCTTCTCCAATCAATAATGGTTGTGCACTTAAAAAAGACACTAATACTACTGATCCCTCCATTAATGACATAATCATATCCTTGATCGACATCCTCTCCCAATCTTCCATTATACCGTCCCACGTTGCCCCTTTACTTGAAATTTTTAAGAATCTACTACTTAATGGATCACAGACACATAATACAATGGAACTGCCGAAGCATAATTAATAAAAAAACTGATTTAATTTACCTTATTAATAAATTTGAGCCATTTGTCATTGTTTTATCTGAAACTTGGCTCAAATGTGATTATAATTTTAAAATCCCTGAATATAGCTGTCTCAGAGAAGACAGAGTAGATGGGTATGGCGGGGTAGCTATACTCATCAAAAATATTTATTCATATTCTTCTTTTCCTCTTCCTCCTCATAGTGATAACTTTTCAATAATAGCTGCCATGATTAATAATATTTGTGTTGTTTCTATTTATATCCCTCATCCCTCCCCTTCTATTTTCACTGAAATTAATCATATAATTTCTTCTCTTCCAAAACCCTTTATGCTGTTGGGAGATTTTAACTCTCAACATTGTTCATGGGGTAGCTCTAAAAATAATTGTCATGGAGAAGATTTGTTAGAAATAGTAGATTCATATAACCTATGCATATTGAATAATGGTTCTGCAACCCGTCGCACTGAACCAAATGAAGGTATAAGTGCTATAGATTTGTCAATTTGCACTCCTAATTTGGCATCCTCATTGTCCTGGTATACAATGTCTTCAACATTTGGTAGTGACCATTTTCCTATTATTATTTCATTTCCTGATAGTAAGCCAAAAAAACTACAAAGAAACCCACATTTAAAATATAGACTTTCAGATGCTGACTGGGATAAATTTAAATGCACCATAGAAAATAAGGTCTCATCTTTCCCAAGTATTCTACATGGTGAGACGGTTTGTTCAGATGCTCTGACAAAAGCAATTGTTGAATCAGCTGAAGAGATATTTCCCCTTAAAAATGCAGTTACCAATAATATTCCCTCCCCGCCTTGGTGGGATAGTGATTGTACAGTAGCCATTAAAAACCGAAAAGAAGCTGAAAAAATTTATTGTAATTGTATGACCCCAGAAAATTTTCAAGCACTTTCAGATACAATTAATAATACAAAGAAATTATTTAAGAAAAAGAAATTTGATAGTTGGAGAAAATTCTGTTCCTCAATTTCTCCTGATACAAAAGCATCTACTGTCTGGAGTAATATACGACGATTTAAATCTTCGCTGAATACTTGTAGTGCTCCTTTTATTCCACCTTCACTTGCTGAGGAATTCTTGGATCATCTGGCTCCTCAGTGTGCTCCACAAAAAGATCTAGTAATATCTTCATCATGTACAGATTTACATACAGATCTTAACACTTTATTTTCGTTAAGTGAATTGAAAGGAGTGCTTTCAGTAGTAAAGGATTCGGCTCCAGGAGAAGATGGTATTCCATATTCTTTTTTATCGAATTTAGGTGATCAGGCTCTTACTTATTATTTAAATATTATCAATTCTGCAATGTGTTCTGGTATTATTCCTTCGGCATGGAAGACGCAACTAGTGTTGCCAATATTAAAACCGAATAAAATACCATCTAATGTCTCGTCATATCGACCAATAGCGTTGTCTTCAGTATTATTAAAAGTTACTGAACATTTAATTAAAAACCGTTTAGAATGGTTTATTGAGAGTAAAGACTTGCTAGCTGATAGCCAATTTGGTTTTAGAAAGGGTAGAAGCACTATTGACAGCATCAGTATATTTACCACTGATATTCGCTTAGCTTTTTCTCGTAATGATTCAATTCTAGCAGTATTTCTAGATATAAGTTCAGCTTATGACTGTGTCCTTTTACTTGTCTTGAGGGATAAATTACGTAAACTAAAGGTTCCAGAGATGCTTACAAATTTCATAATGAATATTCTGTGTGAAAGAGTAATTACTTTAGACCCTTATAATAATAATTCTTGTAAAACTCAAAGGTCACTATGGAAAGGTCTCCCTCAAGGGTCTGTATTAAGTCCCCTTCTTTACAACATTTACACATATGACCTAGAATCTTCTCTTAATAATTCAGTGAACGTATTACAATATGCTGATGATTTACTTTTATATTTTTCTGATCCATCAATTAATATTGCTAATTCACACATATCTTTAGCACTAAAACTTTTAAAAATCTGGATGGATAAAAATGGTTTAAACTTATCGACTTCGAAGAGTACTGCAGTTTTGTTTACGAGAAAGCGGATGCCACCTCCAATAAACATATCATATGATGATGAATCTATTCCAGTTCAAAGTCAAGTAAAATTTTTAGGATTAGTTCTGGATTCAAAACTCACTGGTCTTCCACATTGTGATTATGTAGTGTCCAAGTGTGAACGCCTTCTGAATATGCTTAGATGTCTGTCTGGTGTTTGGTGGGGTGCACATCCCTTCTCTTTGAAGCTTATATATAATGCTCTAATAAGAAGTATTCTTGATTATGGGATGTTCTTATTGATACCTGGTAGCGTGGCTGGATTAAAGAAATTAGATAGTATCCAATCAAAAGCCTTAAGAATTATAACTGGTTCAATGAAGTCTAGCCCTATCAATGCTTTGCAAGTTGAATGCTGTGATCCTCCTCTATTTTTGAGGCGCCAATTTTTATCAGACAAATTTATATTTCGTGTCTTGCAGTTTGATAACCATCCTCTTATTCCTAAACTTAAATCTCTTGCTGAATCTTTAAGTTCATCATCGTATTGGAAACATAAATCTCCCCCATGTCTTGTTAATAGTTATAAAAAAGTTGTTGCAATTGAAGCACCTATTCATCGTACAAACCGTCTCCCTATGTTTAACTGTCAATATAAAGCTTTAATTTTTTCTCCTAATATCTGCTATAACTTAAATGTACAGAAAAATGATAACAATGCAAACGCAAATTTTAATTTTGAATTACATAACAGTTTTCTAGAGTCACACTGTATTTATAGTGATGCTTCCAAGCATACTTCTACTGGGTATGTTGGTATAGGTGTGTACCATAGTCAGTATAATATTGTCCAAAAAATTAAATTACCACCAGAAACATCGGTATTTACGGGTGAATGTTTTGGTATCCTTAAAGCTGTAGAGTATATACTCGTTATGAAACTTAAAAAAACAGTAATTTTTACGGATGCTTTAAGCGTTCTTCAAACTATAAATAGATTTCCATTTACATCAAAATTTCAATATCCTGTAATCCTTCAAGTTAGAGATCTCCTTTACAAGTGTTTTGATAAAGGTTTTTTAGTCAATCTGTGTTGGATACCTGGCCACACAGAACAGAAAAAACAGTTAGAAAGCGCAAGTGACAATATTAGCACGGGAACCTGTGTGGCAAAACTCACACAAATAAACAATTATTCATACACTGCACTACAAACAAACAATTCGTTTCATTGGTAGATTTTATTCAACACAAAACTAGCAGAAATCACAGATTCTACATTTGAAAATATACCTTCATATGTACAAATAGAATTCATTTTGTTATTCTGTAGAATGTGTATACGACGTTTTGTAATATGAAGATGAAGGAAAACAATTGACGAGTAAGTTTCGCTATCCAACAATAGATGGCGTTATTATCAGTGGATGTTATTATCATCCTAATTACATTCAAGATAAAGTTGACATTCGTGTAGCATGTCGATGGATTTATAACATTCTGATTATAACACCATGCGCTATTTGATTTCGTCAGCTACTCAATTAGTGATGTAGGTGATAGATGACGTCATAAGTGAAAGTATCGATAAATGTTTATTGTATATCCTACTAATATTATAAATGTGAAAGTTTGTGAGTGTTTGTTACTCTTTCACGCAATAACTACTGAACGGATTTGGATGAAATTTGGAACACAGATTCTCAGATATGTTCTGGATTAACACATAGGATACTTTTTATGCCGGGAAATCATACGATTACTCGGGAATGTGGGTGAAACCGCGCGGGACAGCTAATATTATTATAAATATGACACTAATATTATGAATGAAATCTATTCCGCCTAAACAGCGGAACAGATTTCGATGAAATTTGGTATGTAGATAGATGACACACTAGATTAACACACAGCTTATAGTCAAGTCAAGTCAAAGCCATTTATTCAATTTAGGCCCAAGAAGGGCACCTATGAAGGTACATTTTTTAATATTTTCTTTTTTTTTACAATCTGACTATCTATATTAATTAATGAATATATTCATGTTGAGTTTGAATCAAAACCGTTACATAATCCCCTCGTTGATCTAGAAATCTGACTATATAGTGGCTATTTTTTTCCAAAACATTAGTATAGTTCCAAAACATACATACTTTTTATTTTACAAAATTTTAAATACAAAATCATCAAAACGAATAAACATAAAAAAAAAAAAACAAAAAAAACAACAAATCAAATATAATATATATATTTACTTTTTGTACCGGAAAAGTGAGCAGTTCCCGTAGGATAAACGAATTACACATATTAATAAAATTACACTTATTAACGAATTCAAAGCGGGCGAAGCTAGGATAGTATAAAATTCAAAGGCCTTAAACTGTAAGTACGTTTTGTAAAAATTCACGCTTGGTAAAGAAGGATAAAAATTGTTAGTTGTCGATAGATTTTCTCTTTATTCAATTTATGAAAATTAAACAGATTCTGTTCTTTGAGTGTTCTGTAGGAAGCCCAGTGAGACACCTTTTGGAATAACAAAAGGACACATATTGGAAATATTTTTGTTTTTGCTCTGGTATGGCTGTTTCATACAAGTATTTAATTCCCTTTTTTTAATTATAAAATATTTGTCTTCTAAGTGCTCTGAACAAATTGTGCTTGATTTTGAAAGAAACCAATTTTGCCTTCCTGTAGTTTGAATCCATTTTTCCTTTATATCTGGAGCCTTCGGAAATCTAAAATCACAAAAATATAACGTAACGCATTCAAATAAATAATAATAATATTTAAAATATAAAATCAAAATGGCACTACTAATGACAACTGTAAAAGTTTCAACTATCGATAACTCATACTATAAAGAAGTGTCACGTCTCTAATCGAGTAGCAACCGTCACATCAAGTGCATGTATGGAAACTTCGAGAAGCAGTAAGTTTTAAGTTTGAAAGAAACTAGACCTTAAAGTTTAAATTTTAAAGTCAACTTTCGTTCGCGATCATTCATCTTGAAGACAATTAGGTTTTTCTTAATTTTAAATTAATTTACTCACAAAATATAACTTACGGATGGTATGATATACCTCCTTTCGCTAAATTTATTGTACGGCTATAGTTTTTGCACTGTAAAACAGCACAATAAGGCATTTTACTAACATTTTAAATCTTTTACGACGCCACCAAAACAATGTAGTGACAAATCACGACTGAATTGAGCGGAGCTCTAAGTGCGCGGAACTACGCTTACTATGTACTACGGCGGTTCCGCCCACTTGCGCTTTCTAACTGTTTTTTCTGTTCTGTGCCTGGCCATAATAGTATTGCGGGTAATGAAAAGGCTGATAGACTTGCCAATCAGGCTGTGGAGTGTGGGGACCTATTCCCTTACCAAAATTATTGTCATGACCTTGCTGCTTTGCCTAGAGCTTATCTCCAAGAATCTTGGAATAAGCTTTGGGCAAGTGGCAAGGGTCGTCACTATTTTAATATTCAACCGTTCATCCCAAATAAACCTTGGTTTTTCAGGGTGAATCTTTGTAAAGTTTCAACTTCAATTCTTGTTCGTATGCGTTTGGGTCACGTCTGTACTCCAGCTCATCTAAATAAACTACACATTGTGGACAACCCTAATTGTGTGTGTGGTGAGGATGTGGGCGATCTCAACCACATCTTCTTTGCTTGCAAACTTTATGACCGCTCTACTTTTTTTGACAGTTTAATATCCCTCCATGTCCCATTCCCTTTAAACATCTCATCCTTACTGTCTTATAATTCTAATGATATCTATAATATTATATCCTCCTTTATTTTATGTAATAATATTAAATTGTAACATCTATCCTCTTCACACCCTAGATCCTATTCATACTTACTTTCCTGATCTCCTTATTCCTTCCAAATTTCCGAAGTTAGGCATATTTTTCTGTTTTATTCCGTTTCCTCGTTTTTATTAACTACATTGACACTGGCAGAAATGTCTACCCAGACGATTGCCATAGAAAAAAAAAAAAAAAAAAAAAAAAAAAAAAAAAAAAAGGCAGCTACAACTTTATGAAACTTATAGCTAAATTTATTTAGCTACTTTTTCTAGCAACTTTTTAATACTTTCGAGAGTTTGTAATAGGGCACTGTATCTTGAAAGAAAAATACTGAACGCGACGCTATGAGTCTGGGTGAGGGTATAGGTGGATGGCCGGGAATTCCCAGTTTCATTTCTTCACTCGAACCGTATATTACTCCTATAATAGTCTCTGTGCTACTTGTGGTCTGCTACTTCTGCCTTGTGTTGTTTTATTAATTTAGAACTGATGCTCGATGTTTTAATACCTATATTATTGTGAGTGTTAGCGACGCGAGGGTTTGTACCACCACTCAACGACAACGCGCGAGTAATACCAATGGTGTTGCAAGCGTCCATAGGCTACGGTAACCGCTTACCATCGGGCGGGCTATACACCTGTAGGAAATATCTATGTATGTAAAAATGGTAAAATTCCTGTGCATTATGTATGTATTCTATTTGGTTAATAAATAGCATTTTATTAACGTGATTGCGTTCAGAGGTGTCGTAGGGGTTGAGAGGAGGCGGGGAGGGGGAGTGACCCAAGTCTATATAAGCCTCCGCACCGTAGACGACCGCTTGGCAAATCATTTTCTGAGCGCAATCACGTTAGTACATATATATAAAATTCAAAAACTTGTTTAATTCCTCCATCTACCATCTACAAAAGCTGGTCTTCGAGCCTGGATCGTCATTGGACGAACCCACCATATGTATTTTGGTTGGAATGTTCCATTCTCCGTCGCACAAAATGGTAAAAACACGCGGCGCATATGCCAGGGAGAAGCTTGAACATTCCGGAAAGGATGGACCTAGCGGTCAAGTTTATGAAGCAAAATCGGAAACATACATACCACGTCTCGATCATGACCCGAAACCGAGTAACGTTGGTAGTCTTAAGATTGAGATCGGTGGTTGCCAGAAATCTATTTCTTCCAACAAAAAGTCTACAGTCACAAGCAGGAAATCATTCGAAGCTCGGAAGAAACAGTTGGAATTTGAGGCAGCAGAGGCCTTGGCTAAAATTGAAAAAGAGGTTATACAGAAAAAACTGGATGCAGAGGTCGCTGCATTGGAGGAGGAGTGCTCGCAAGGATCCCGTAGTGAACGTGAACGTAATTCCTTAAGTGATGTGTCACACAAAGTGGAACAGTGGCTCGATCGCAGTCAAGGGGCGGCCAAGGGGCCGCCGAGTGTCACGTCGGCGCCACCGCCACGTCACATCGACGAAATATACGGTGCCGTTGGTTTACCTCCGTCCGTTCCCGTCCCAGCTCCGTGTTCAGATTTTCAACAACTAGCCCAGGCACTTAAGGATATTGCATCTGCAGCCACCACAAATGCACCTAATGCCAAGATGTTGAGCCGATTGTGCACACCGAAAGATCTACCTACCTTCTCAGGTGACCCGATGGAGTGGCTGGCCTTTAAACAGGCCTATCAGGAGTCGACAGAATTTTATTTACCGTTTCCTTGCAAACCAGAAATGTTGATAGGACAAGATAATTACCATTTAATTACACCGATACGAGTGATTAAGGGAAAACCGAACGAACCGTACGCGACGCTTACCCCGTTAGGGTGGTGTATTCACGGCTGTATACCTAACGTATTAAACTTACCTTGTGATAACTTGTCTCAATCCTCTCTTCTCATCCACGATGACCACGATAATGATGACATTCTGCAACATTTACATGATGAAGTCCGCCGTTCCTTTTCGCTCGAGTCATTAGGTATAACAACAAAACCGCGCCAGAATAGGGAAGATGTCCAAGCTGTTGAACACCTAGAACAGAACTCTGCATTGATTGATGGTAGGTGGCACGTAGGTCTGCCATGGAAAAACGCCAGTAACTCGATGCCCGATTCGTTACCAAACGCTAAACGACGTTTGATTAATGTGGAGAAGAAAATGAAGGCTAGTGAAGGTTTTGCACTGAGGTACACTGAAAGGGTTTATCATTTAATGAATAACGATTTTGCCCAGGAGTTGGTCGACCCGCAAACGTCACCACGTACATGGTATCTTCCCCATTTTGGGGTCGATAATCCCAATAAAAATAAATTACGCCTTGTGTTCGACGCGGCCGCGAAAAGTAATGGTTTTTGTCTTAATGATTATTTACATAAGGGACCTGACCTACTTATGTCACTGTATGGTATGATGTTACGCTTTAGGGAAAATAAAATAGCCGTAACCGCAGACATTAAGGATATGTTCCTTCGAATTAAAATAATCCCGGCCGATCAGAATGCGCTAAGGTTTTTATGGCGAGATAATCCAAACGATCAGGTGAAAACTTATGTGATGACATCCCTTATTTTTGGAGCCAACTGTTCACCGTTTATTGCCCAGTTTATAAAGAATAAAAACGCTCAGAGGTTCGAATCCAGCAAGCCGGCCGCCGTGCATGCAATATGTAAACAACACTACGCGGACGATTATATAGATAGTATTTCAAACGAAGATGACGCTATTCAGTTGGTTAAGGATATTGTTTATATTCACAGCGAGGGCGGAGTTGAAATAAGAAACTGGACGAGTAACTGTAAAAATGTTGATGCAGCCAAAATTTAGTTTGGCTACTTGCGGGAAGCGTTATGAGCCCTAAGGCTTTATGGCGTCAATTTGAATGTATTTTTAATGGAAAAAGGGGTGGACTGTAATTTTGAAATCGTTAGGCACACTAGTATCGCAGTTCAATAAGCAAATACCTAAGGTTATTGGGTAGTATGGATTCCACGCACCTGATACTCCTCGTGGGTCCTGGATTGGCTTCGTCGCCTATGGCTACAAGCCACAAGGCGTTTAGAACTACACTCTTAGCACTAATTATGTAGGTTTGATAAAGCACAATATTGTTAGTAATATTTATATATTTAGTCCACGTACTCGCGGTAATTTATGGTGCAAGTAGGTCACACTGAGATGTGTCCTTCAGCGACTTGACCTTAACACTAGCCTTGAGGTCGGCAGTATTCTGAAGCTCGGTGACATCGTGGTGGATAGGGAAATATGGTGGGGGGTGAGAGGGAAGCATTGCTCATTAAGCCTGTTTTACCATATGTGCGAAAGTGACAGACTATTTAAAGAGAAAATGCAATCAAATGCACGAATACCATATATGGCGCTAACATTCCCTCCGGCCTTAAAGGGTTGCCTTTAAAAATGATATAATATAATAATATGCGGTTAGATATGTGCGGTAATATAAATATGTAGATAATTATGTGCGGTAGAATATATATATAGATATATGTATATACTTATGGTTTACTTAATAATTAACTTAAACTATTGAGTAGGAAGGGGACATAGTTTTACTATCGGACGAAGGTAGCTTCCCTTTGAAGTTTTTATAGTGACAACTCGAGTAGTGCCATCCTTAGATGGATGAACCTTTTCCACAATACCTAAAGGCCAAGCGAATGGCGGGGCATTATCAGTCTTAACAATCACTACTGTTCCTTCCTGTATGGGAACAGAAGGGACATTCCATTTAGCTCGCGACTGTAACTGGTGCAAATATTCAATCCGCCAGCGTTTCCAGAAGGACTGAACTATACTATCTAACAAGCTATGTCTTTGTAGTAAGTCCTTCGGTTCAACCTCAGGCACGGGTAGCGATGACAGTGGCACGGTTTGTAAGAAGTGAGCCGGTGTAAGAGCTGAAGGCTCCGCGGGATCGCTACTCATAGTTATCAACGGGCGCGAATTAATGAGAGCTTCTACCTCGGTAAGTATAGTGAGAAGCTCCTCGTATGAAACGATTTGCTGCCCGATGGACTTAAATAAATGTGTCTTTATAATTTTTACCATACTTTCCCAGCAGCCTCCCCAGTGAGGCGCAGCGGGCGGAATGAACTTCCAATGTACACGATTTTCAGAAAACTCTATTTCTAAATGAGGGCGTAATTCATCCAAGAATTTGTAGAAGTCGCGGAGATAAGAGCGTGCTCCAACGAAGCACGTTCCATTATCTGTATACATGCATTTTATAGGTCCGCGTCTAGAAAGGAAGCGTTTAAACGCGTTTAGGAAGCTGACAGTACTGAGATCTGTAGCTATCTCAATATGAGTGGCACGTGTCGTAAGGCAAGTGAAAATGCATAGCCAAGCTTTACGGCTCTTCACTCCCCGGCCACGAATGGGTGTGTACTGCAAAGGGCCTGCGTAATCGCATCCGACATGCGTGAAAGCTTTGTCAACCTGACTTACACGATGACTCGGTAGATCAGCCATAAGTGGGAATAAAGGACACGGTTTCGACCTAAAGCACACATTGCATTTATGAATACGATGGCGTATAATGCGTCGTGCAGCCAAAATCCAGAATCTTTGTCTTAATAAAGACATTAGAAGCTCTGGACCAGCATGCAAATGCTTGCGGTGATAGTAGTCAACTATCAAATCTACCACCTTATCATGGCGCGGTAAAATGCAAGGATATTTATGCGTGTACGTCTCAGCTGAATTCGACAAGCGACCTCCGACACGAATAAGAACGTTGCTGTCGAGAAAAGGCCTAAGCTTGTTTAAAGCGGGTGAACAAGTTTTAAATTTAATTAAACTAGATTTATCTTCAGAAAAATAAACATTTTGCACGGCGTGGATTAGTTTATTTTCTGCAAAATCTAAGTCTGCGGCCGATATAGAATTACCACGTGGTAATATTTTCATGAAACGGTAAACGTAAACAATAACGCGTAATAACTTCGAGTATGACGAATGACGTTGTGCTAGGACATAAAGCGGGTAATCCTCTGGACTAGTCGTGAGGACGTGCGCCTGGATCCGCTGTTCAGGCGTATCTGGGTATTCATTATCATCGAATTTATTTAAGGGCCATTCACTTGGGTCGCACGTGACCCAGGTGGGTCCACTATACCACAAAGGATGGTCGACTAGCTTGTCCGGGGTGAGGCCACGAGACAGGCAGTCTGCGGGATTTTCAGAGCCAGAAACGTGGAAGAATCGACTCGCGGGAATATTTTCTGTCAATTTTACAACTCGATTGGCGACAAAAGTCTGCCAACGATGTGGCGATGCGTTTATCCAACAGAGCACGACTTTCGAATCGCTAAAGGCGAAGACGTTACTAATAGGATAGCGCGGGTGTATAATATCCAAGACTTTACGAAGTAGCTGAGACAACAATAACGCAGCGCAGAGTTCCAATCGTGCAACAGAAACAACTTTTACTGGTGACACTTTAGACTTCGCGCACAATAATTTTACAGTATACTTATTGCCTATACGGATTTGTATATATACCACACCACCTAGGGCGCGCTGACTAGCATCAGCGAATCCAATAATGTTGACATCACAACCCTGCACAATGCCCAAATGTCGTGGAATGCACAGTTTATTAAGCGAGGGTAGCTCATTACAAAACTGTATCCAACTACCGACAATATGTTGGGGTGGTTCGGCATCCCAGTCACACTTTGCAAGCCAAAGCTCTTTAATAAGAAGCTTGGCATACAAAATGGCCGGAGCCACAAACCCCATGATGTCCCACAGCCGTGCTATCGCGGACAATATAGTGCGCTTAGTGCACTTATTGTCAGGAGCGGCGACAACAAAGCGAAAACAATCACAAGATCTATCAAAATATAGACCCAGGATTTTGTGTGGAACAGACTCTTCGAACATTTTATCATGAGCGTATTTATGTGTATCTGGTATGTGTGTGAGTACATCATCAGAATTGCTTGACCACTTGACTAGGTCGAATTGACCCATCTTGAAAAATTGTATTAGCTCATCGCTAAGAGTGATTGCTTGCGTAGTAGACATGACAGAAAGAGCTATATCATCCATATAAAGGAATGAAGAAGCAGCAGCGGCTGCAGCGGGGAAATTATCTCCTTCATCGATGACTAGCTGGCGGACAACGCGCAATGCGTGAAATGGACTTGACTTCAGTCCGAAACAGACGCGGTTAAATTCGTATACAGTAACTGGATCGTCCGTACTGAACCGATATAAAATTCTTTGAAACCTACGGTCAGGCTCGCGTATCACTATTTGAAGGAACATTTGACGACAGTCAGCGGAAAGTGTCACTTCAAAAAGGCGGAAATGTATGAGGATGCTAAACAAGTCTCCTTGTAAATTAGCACCTGCGTGGAGAAGATCATTAAGAGAGTGACCAGACGAGGACTTACAGCTAGCGTCAAGAACGCAGCGAAGTTTGGTCGAGGATTTATCTTCTCTGATTACACCATGATGTGGGATCGTATATGAGGGTTGAGTGACATCATCATTATTTACATTAATAGGACGTAGATAGCCCTTATTTATATAATCGTTAATAACTTCATTATAAGCGGCGCGGATTTTTAATGATGTGTCTAATTTACGCTCTAAACATTTGAGACGTCTAAACGCGGCGGTGTAAGAGTCACCTAATAAACATGCGTCATTACGAAAAGGTAATGCGACAACATATCTACCACTTTCTTCACGAACGGTGGTAGCGCGGAAAAATTCTTCACATTCAAAGTCATCAGGACTTTGAACGGGCGGCGCGGATACTTCTTCAAGCTCCCAAAATCTGTTGAACAGCGTGTCCATCGAGTCACAGACAACGTTGCAACACAAGGTTGAAATATTGTTTTGAACGATCTGTGATGTAGGCGCGGAGCCCATAATCACAAACCCTAAAACAGTTTGAATCGCGGGTGGAACATTATTGTAGTTACTATGTACTACTCCAGGTAATAATAAATGTGACATAGTTGACGCTCCGATTAGACAGTCGACCGGTCCGGGATTCGCGTAATCTTTGTCGGCGAGCGGGAGTGACTCGAGATGCGCGAACGCAGATTTATCTACTGCCACCGTCGGCAGCGAGCCGCTTATACGATCAATTACGAGCGAGGCGAGATCAAAATAAATTTTCGTATTAAATCGAGAGTGTATTCTAAAGTTAACTGAACCCGTAACTTGTTTTTCAGAACCACCAATTCCTGTGACCACTGTGTGCGTCTGCGTTATACAATTTAATAATCCAATGCGCTTGCAACATTCATAAGTTATGAAATTACTTTGAGACCCGCTATCTAACATACAACGTATTGTTTGCGGCATATTGTTCGTATCGTACACTACCACTTGAGCTGTAGCCAACAACACAGTCGAACAGGTAGCTGTACATTGTCGGTTATCGCTCGGTGTATTAATGTGCGTGGGAAGCGAGTCAGCAATGGACGTCGTGCAGAGCGATAGATCACTGCGTTGCGTTAAGTTCGGATGACCGGTTTCTGTAGCGACGGGGACGGGTGCCTGTAGCGTAGTGGCGGAGTGCGCGCCCATCGTACCGTGCGTAGTAGGTTCAGTGGGTGCTTTATTATTGTTGAAATGCAACATAGAATGGTGTCGCTGATTACAAGTACGACATTTCAATTTAGATGTGCAATTAACAGCCTTATGCGTACGACTTAAGCAGTTTACACATGCGTTATTATTTTTTATGTACTTAAACCTTTCAGAAGGCGAAAGTTTCTCGAACGCGGTACATTTATAGTAGTGATCATGAGTCGCGTAATTACACAGCATACATTTGTCAGAAGCCGAAGATGCCACGTATGACTGTGGATTCGGCGGGCTAGTAGTCTTAGTACGAGGCTTAAAACTAGACTTATTCGAATTGTTGCTATTAGCTGGAGCTGCAGACTGCGTTCTCTCATAAATACGACACTGACTCTTAATAAAATCGATAAAAATATCAAGCGTGTGTACTTTTGTGTCACGAGAATACATTTGAAACGCACGTACAGTTTCCGTATCGAATTTTTGCAAAGCTATATGCAGTAATACAAAATCTAACAGATCAGCAATTTTCAATGATTTTAGCGAGTTAATGGCAACAACAAACCTATCGATAAACAATTGGTAGTTAGATGCAGACGGAGAACCATTTAACTTAAGGTTGAGTGCTTGCTCTAAATAATTAGCTCCTAATAGCCTGACATCTTGATATTTATCGAGAAGTGTCTGATAAATAACTTTATAATTTTCGGCACTCGGTATTATACCAGCAAATGTAGACTGGGCGGTAGGTGACAGTTTACCTATTAGATAGTACAGTTTGTCTGAGTCTGTAAGCGAAGAGTTATTGTGCACTGTGGCATTAAAACTAGCGTAGAATAACGGCCAGTTGTTCAAATTACCATCAAAGGACATTAGCTGAATTTCTGGTAAACGCGTCCTAGTCTTGAGCGTTGTCGAGGCCTCTGACACGATCGCGGGTTTCGTAAACATCGACTGAATTTTCCTGATATAACAATATAGGTCTTCGAACGAAGAATAACACTGATACGAAGGAGTAGCTTCAGGGTCACTCTCCAGAAGCTCCTCATTGTAATCATCGAGAACTTTGTGAAAAGTCGAACGTATATTCTCAATCGTCACGCAAGTACTCAAAAATGACTCTTGAGAGTCCTCTGAAGCTTCAGCCGCTTTCGCTAATTTATAAATAACATTGATTCGTTCATAAAGAGCGTTTCGCTTACTTTCTAAGACGGTTAAGCGCGTGGTACAAGGAGAAGCAACCTTCTGTTCACGAGGCATAATGATATTATTATATCACAGCAATATTAATACCTAATAACAGACAGACAAATGCGTGATCCGAACACGCGTCTACACAGATAATAATTATGTACTTATGTAGGTAACTGTCTAAATTTAATTTAAGTTAACTATTAAGACGAGTAAAAGTGAAGCTACCTACTAACTAACACAGCGATAATGCTACGAGCGGCGCGGCGCGGGTATTATAAGTACAATTCGTACTATAGAAAGGTTTATGAATAAATCGTGCAGTATCGCTGAGCCAATATAGTAATAGGCGCAATATTATATTATGTTATGTTATGAAATGAGTACGTGAATTTATAAATATAAAATAAATATTACTTAAAATGTATATATGCCTAAAAGTATATGTTTTACAAAGGCAAACACTTATAAGGGCGGAGTGAATATATAAATGTGACGCAACACAATTTTTTATTTTATTTTAAGTAGGTAGGAAAGAAACAAGGCGTGGATAACCTACTACGTCTTGCGGAACAGAAAAAATATATCAAATCTATGAATTTAGATAGAATCCAGTGAGAAAGACCAAAAATGATGCAGCCAAAATTTAGTTTGGCTACTTGCGGGAAGCGTTATGAGCCCTAAGGCTTTATGGCGTCAATTTGAATGTATTTTTAATGGAAAAAGGGGTGGACTGTAATTTTGAAATCGTTAGGCACACTAGTATCGCAGTTCAATAAGCAAATACCTAAGGTTATTGGGTAGTATGGATTCCACGCACCTGATACTCCTCGTGGGTCCTGGATTGGCTTCGTCGCCTATGGCTACAAGCCACAAGGCGTTTAGAACTACACTCTTAGCACTAATTATGTAGGTTTGATAAAGCACAATATTGTTAGTAATATTTATATATTTAGTCCACGTACTCGCGGTAATTTATGGTGCAAGTAGGTCACACTGAGATGTGTCCTTCAGCGACTTGACCTTAACACTAGCCTTGAGGTCGGCAGTATTCTGAAGCTCGGTGACATCGTGGTGGATAGGGAAATATGGTGGGGGGTGAGAGGGAAGCATTGCTCATTAAGCCTGTTTTACCATATGTGCGAAAGTGACAGACTATTTAAAGAGAAAATGCAATCAAATGCACGAATACCATATATGGCGCTAACAAATGTGTTAGACTGTTTGCCAAAACAGTCCCTAGGTACTGCGGCAGTAAAGTTCAAATTGGGTCAACAGGACGAAGGAGAACGTACCTTAGGTCTTATTTGGTATCCGAACGAGGATTGTTTAGGTTTCGATGTGTCATTTAAACGCATTTCGGAAAATATTATTAATGGCTCAAAGAAACCTACAAAAAGGGAAATGTTAAGAGTTGTGATGTCTATATTCGATGTCTACGGCTTCTTGTCACCATTTACTATCAAAGGGAAAATAATGCTGCAAGATACTTGGCGATGTGAGATGCAATGGGATGACGTCATACCTACGAGTATCTTCGATAAATGGATCGAGTGGATTAAACTGTTGAAAAGTGTCGGTTCGTTGCGGTTGCCCCGCTATTACCAAATGTCTGTGAGAGCGAGCGAGAAAGCAGATGCGTCGAGTCAGCCGAGTGCAGGCGCACTGAATAACAGCGAGCCATGCCCCGCGCGCGCATCGCCCTTACCTGGAATGTCTTATACACCGAACGAGAACGAGCTTAGCAGTTGTGTTGACTATACCGACCTAGAACTACACTTATTTTGCGACGCGTCGACCCAAGCTATGTGTGCCGTTGCTTACTGGCGTTGGAAAAATAACGGCATACAAACATCATTCATAACTAGTAAGTGCAGAGTCGCGCCCTTGAAGCATATGTCAGTGCCACGATTAGAGCTACAGGCGGCGCTCCTTGCCGCGCGGCTGGCTGACACAATTGGAAAGGAACATAAAATGAAGCCCGGAAAAAGATTTTTTTGGTGTGACTCGACTACAGTGCTTCACTGGATCAGAAATGATGCGCGAAATTATAAATCATTTGTTGCTCACCGCCTGGGGGAGATCGATGAACTCACCAACGTGTGCGAATGGAGATATGTGCCGACTCAAGTTAACGTTGCAGATGTGGCTACTAGAGAAAGTTGTGATTTTAGTGTTTTTGAACGCGAGTGGTTTTACGGGCCGCAATTTTTATACGAGGATGAAACATTATGGCCATTGAATTTTCAAATTTCTGAAGTGAATGAACTAGATGTAGAACGTACCTGCACACTGCAGGTAACCTGTGAGGACTTACCTGCTACTCCTGATCCGCTGCGGTTCTCGTCATGGCTTCGCCTTGTAAAAACTACATGTTATGTGTTATCATTTGTTGATAAGAAGTGTAAGAAACTTACCGGTGATATTGACGGAGCTATGATGATGAGAGCTGAAACGTTGCTAATAAAATACGCACAGGTGCAAAGTTTCCCCGATCACATCAGAAATCTGAAAAAGAAAGATGCATTAGATAAAAAAAGTAAGTTACTTACCTTAACTCCAATCCTAGACGAACACGGAGTTCTGCGCGCTGGTGGCCGCATTGGAGCTGCTCGGGATGTCTCTGGAGACACCAAGCGCCCTGTGATATTGGATGGTCGTCATCGTGTCGCTCGCTTGATAGCCAAGCACTACCACATTCGCGCTGCGCATGGTAATACCGAAACAGTGGTCAACGAATTAAAGCAGAAGTACTGGCTTATACGTATCCGACCTACTGTGAAGCGTGTGGCCATGGAGTGTATTGTTTGCAGGATTAGGAAAGCTCAACCTAGACCCCCCAGAATGGGTGACCTACCGGAAGCACGGCTGGCACATCACCAACGTGTGTTTACCTTCTGTGGTCTTGATCTCTTCGGCCCCATGGAGGTCACTATTGGTAGACGAAGAGAAAAAAGATATGCTGTTCTTTTCACTTGCCTAACTGTAAGGGCAATACATATTGAACTGGTGTCGACCCTAACCACTGACTCATTGATAATGGCCCTTCGACGAATGGCTGCAAGGCGTGGATGGCCCCTACACCTGTACTCAGATAATGGGACAAACCTGAGAGGCGCAGCTACTGAACTAAAATTATCCATCCAAAATTTGAACCAAGATGCCTTGAGGTCTGAAGCCATCAACCATGATACAACTTGGACCTTTATCCCGCCATCTAGTCCACACTGGGGTGGGGCGTGGGAGCGCCTCATACGAACAGTTAAAAGTTCACTTAAAATAGTTTTAAAAGAGCGCGCCCCCCGTGAAGAAGTTCTGCTCACATTGATGGCTGAGGTCGAGCAAATAGTGAACGGACGCCCACTCACCCACGTCAGCGTCGAGCCTGGTACTGACGAGGCACTTACACCCAACCATTTCCTTCTCGGATCTTCATCTAATCTCCCCATCTTAGGAGAATTCGACGACTCAGATTTGTTTATGCGTAAACAATGGCGAATTGCACAGCGCCTGGCGGACATGTACTGGAGTAGATGGGTGAAGGAAGTGCTACCAGACCTCATACCTAGGACAAAATGGACACAGGAAGAAAGGCCCTTGCAAGTGGGAGACCTGGTCGTTATAGTGGATCCGAATGCTCCGAGGAATATGTGGATGAAGGGGAGGGTTGAGACAGTATTACCGGGAAAGGATGAGCGTGTAAGGGTGGTTGACGTGCGCACCCGCACGGGCTTGATGAGGCGGCCTGCGACCCGCGTCGCACTTATACCTATAGGTTAGGAGTGCTGTAGCAGCACTAGGGTGGGGAATGTTAGCGACGCGAGGGTTTGTACCACCACTCAACGACAACGCGCGAGTAATACCAATGGTGTTGCAAGCGTCCATAGGCTACGGTAACCGCTTACCATCGGGCGGGCTATACACCTGTAGGAAATATCTATGTATGTAAAAATGGTAAAATTCCTGTGCATTATGTATGTATTCTATTTGGTTAATAAATAGCATTTTATTAACGTGATTGCGTTCAGAGGTGTCGTAGGGGTTGAGAGGAGGCGGGGAGGGGGAGTGACCCAAGTCTATATAAGCCTCCGCACCGTAGACGACCGCTTGGCAAATCATTTTCTGAGCGCAATCACGTTAGTACATATATATAAAATTCAAAAACTTGTTTAATTCCTCCATCTACCATCTACAGTGAGAATGGAACTAAACCTGTGAAAAAACGGTAGGTTTATTTACTGATTATTAATACTCTCATGTTTGATTTAATAAAACATTAGTTTTTATTGTTATTTACCTACTAAGTAACATTTAGCTACTTCTAGCACCTTTTTTGGGTAACAAAATCTGGCAATCTAGCTACTTTTTGCCAGATGTCTAGCTACTAGCTAAAACTAGCAGTTGGCAACACTGGTTGCTGCTGTCATATCTGTTTTATCTGTTTATATTATATTATCATATCTATCAATCCAAAAGTATCTGTCTGTCTGAGTAGGTAGGTATACATCCAGTATACATACTTTACTTTATTGATTTTTCAAATTACTCAGAAATTAAGTTTAATTGATTAAAGAAAGTTTAGAACTTTACAAAAACTCGATTTAAAAAATCAAAAGCTATCATCCATTTGGTAATAAATCTCCAGTCTAGGGAATAATACTATTACCGCTTCGTGCCCGTAACTATTTTATCAGTTTCTGTTCAGAAAAATGAATTGGGTACCTATTTTGTTTCAGGAGATTAAAGTATTTTGTCCATGCAAAAATACCTACCTAAATGTTCCGTAAAATCGTAAACAGATTAAAAAGAATGGATAGGTCTCTGGAAGACACTATGTACCAAGCAATTCTGAGAGGAGATCAAGAAACAGTCTCACGCGTATTATCTGAAGGTAATCTGGTCAAATTATTCAAAATAAATTCTAATTGCGAAATATTTTCCCTGAAACTGCGTCGATACATAGGCGGTACGCCTCACAGGGACAGAAGAGCAGTAGTGAATATAAATGAATAAAGCTATCAAAATATTAACCGCTACTAGAATTGCTTAGCTTTACCCCAGCTGCTGCTGCTGCCAACTCAAAATATAGATAACATTGAAAGATTCCAAACCAAAATTATTCGGATGATATTTAAAATACCATGGAATGTTAAATAAATACATGTACCAGGACTTGAAAATACCTACAGTCAGAGAGGAAATCATGGATTATTATGAAAGATATATCTACAGACTTTCCAATCATCCAAACAAAATGGCCAATGCCCTTACATCTTTGGAAGACATCTCTTTCACTAGACTGAAACGGCACAATTTAACTAGCCTACACAACCAATTCCAATAGAATCAGCCAACTGATGAGGAACAACGTTATTGGATCTCTCTCAGTACATGACGCCTAATTATCCAGCGAAAGCAGCCAAAAATGTTGTTCATTGTAGATAACAACAAAACAAACAAAAAGAAAAACTAGAATTGCATGGAATATAATTGACTTAAATGAATTTAATTGTATCATGCAATTCTGTTGGTTAATTTCAAAATATTGATTGGAATATCATTTTGGAGCAGACCATTTTATTCACTTATTAGCTTGATACCTTTATTTTCAGTAGAAATATATTTCACTATAAGGGGTTGGAGTGTAACCTTAGGGTTGCTATGGAGCGAGGATATAACTTTAACTTCCAAGGCACCAAAGATATGGCTTGTTTTGATTGAAGAAAAATGATGAAAATTGTTTTATTTTTTATTTTTATAATAATATCTTAGTATATTTATGTGGCTAAGTACTGAATAATAGCATTACTATGTTATTAATTTTTTCTTCTGCCAGAAAGATTTCTGGAATGAGTGATTGTAAAATATAAGTACCTTATTTTTTATTTTCAGGTGCTAATCCAAACAAGACTGCTTGTCATGGAAAAACATGTTTAGGTGAAGCAGCAAATGTAGGAAATATTGAAATTCTAAAGATGCTTATTGTAGCATGTAAGTCAACTAGTTCAACAAATAAGGTATCATATGGTGTTGCTACACGAAAGCGCCACACTAAAACCCAAAAGAGGAAGCTTAACCATGAAGGGCCAGAAGACACTGTTGTTAAGTGCAAGAACCTCAGTGAGAGAACATTCAAAGACTATTGTAGCAATATTGGAGCATTAGAAGATAATGCTAAAGCCGACAGGAACCAAGGCTACTTTGTTATCATACACAGTGATGGATCAAGCAGTGATGAGAGCAGAATTGCTACTTTAAGGTCGCCACTAAGCCCAGCATCACTGGCTGCATCACCTGCTGATCTCGAATGGGATGAGGAAATAGGAACGGTTGCACCAACTACCAGTGAAGATGAAACATGGTCATCTATGTACAAGTTTGTATCACATATTGAACATAGATCTGGTGATATCATGAAATAAGAAGTAGGTAATGGAATTCAAACATTTGTTGTTGTCTATTTTCAGATGGTATGCAGCTATATTGGAATGCACAGGGGCAGCTATTGCTTCAGCTTCAGGTGTCAACAATGGAATAGATCAGCAGGATGCTTATATGAGAACAGCACTGCATTATGCAGCAGAGCAAGGGCATGTTGGAGCTTTGAAACTATTACTAGATGCTGGTATTTTTCAATTATTTCATTAAATTTTGTTACTTATAATAACTCAAGCATTATGTTTTTAGTGTCGGTATTATTTAGGTAAATTTAAATAAAATATGTTATCTTTATTCAAACATGTTAGGTTTACAAAATTTTATTATTTTTACAGGCTGCAAAATAGATGTGACAGCAGGAGATGGGTTAACCCAACTGCATGTAGCAGTTGTTAAGAACCGTTTGGAGATAGTCAAAATTCTTTTAGCAGCAGGCAGCAATGTCAACTATAAAACACATGAGAAAATGACATCATTGCATTTTGCTGCTTCTAGAGGCTTTATTGATGTGGTAAGAAATTTATCTCAGTAATTGTCAAAATTCTGTATACTACTAAATATTGTAAAGGAACATCTGTCCCATAAAAATACCGGCCAAGTGAGAGTCGGACTCACGCACCGAGGGTTCCGTATAAACCATAGAGTAGTATAAACTGTAATGAGGGACAAACTTCACTTTGCAGTTGGAAAACTGTTGTTCCCATGCATCAAAATAGGTAGTGGTCAGTTTACCAACTGCAACTACTTACTTATTTTATTAATGATTTATGTTGTTTTATATTTTCTTTTCTCTTTGGTTTTGGTTAAAATGTTTACTTATTAATTACTCTGTAAATTTAAAAGTTGTGTAGAGTCCTCTTTTGATGTTTAGTTATCAAGTTTATAAAATGTTAATATGTGGATAGCGCAGTGGGCTGCATTATTATATACTCGTATGTTACTTTATTTATATAAAATGTTATAATGTTGTTGTTTGCTATTCCGAATAAATAAAATTAAATAAAACTAAGTTTGTAATTATGAGTTAAATTCATTATTTTATTTATTATTGTAAGTACCTTATAAGAATATTAATATTTCTAGGTGAAAGTTCTGGTCAACAGTGGAGCTTATTTGGAAGCGAGGGACACAAATGAACGGACGGCTTTGTATCTAGCAGCGGGAAGGGGCCATGTCGACGTGGTTACGTATTTTATATCTTTAGGGGCAAATGTTAATGGCGAAGAAATCCATGGTAAGCATTGAAACTCATAACAACTCACTATTATTACATATATCATATTTGTGGAAACACACATAGAATAAAAATAAATTCAAAAATTCTGCGTCGTGTCGCAGACTTTAACATATATACGTACTTATTATGACATTTTAGGATATACACCACTCTGTGAAGCAGTTTGGCAAAGATATCGACCAGTAGTGGAAATATTACTGGCATCTGGTGCACGTATAACACATTCCCATAAACTCTTACATAATGCCATTATACAACGCCAGGTAAGGGACCCTAATATGTAAAAAAAAATACATTTATATATTCATATAAAGTTTTCACATTGATTTATTTATTTTAGGATGAAATTGTTGATATGCTTTCCAATGGCCGTGGAGGTATAAATTTACATAATGATAATGGAGATACACCACTGTTATTAGCAGCGAGATTATCTCGACATAATGTTGCAAGACTCTTACTGCAAAAGGGTAAAAAACTTCTGATTTAATAATATTAATTTAAGAGAGGTAGAGCATAGCGTTTATTCGCTCAAAGAGCAGCTCGACTGGGGAAATACCTCCACCGTACAGAATACCGCAGCCAAATAATTTTATGTTGTGTAAAGTTGTGTTCCTGCGCGTGAGTAAGGTCGCCAGAGCTCATAGGGAAGGGGGGATAGGTCGATAACGCGTGAGCGATGCTTCGTGTGTTGCAAGCGTCTATATGGCTACGGTAACCGCTTACCATCAGGCGGGCCGTATGCTTGTTTATCGACTAAGTTGGTTAAAAAAAAAAACAAAAAAAAAAAGTAAGGCCCAACCTCATAATAAACTGAAAATCTATTAAGCGCATTATGTAGAGATTGAGCGTGACGAAATCATAGCACGCCGGGATAAGTACCGGCGTGCTATGGTAAGTAGCCAGCCAGGCGGGTATCTACTACTGAGGTAGTACCTAGATACCCGCCTGGCTGGCTACCATTCTCAATTTGAAAATCTGACGATAGCAACTGTATTGTGTTCCAACAGTTGCACTTGAGAGCCTGTTTCCTTCCCTGGTATTGATAATGTATAGGCGACTAACGAACAAGTATCAAAAAAATGCTTTAAAAAAAAGATTCTGACTCGAGAGACTCATTGTACTATGTCGTATATGCTTCTATCTCATGATTAGGGCCAGCACGCTAATCAAAATTATTTTTTCCCTCTTTAACTATCGAATAAATAATGTTATTATAAAATTAGTTGAAATATAATTACTATTTTGAACTAATATCATATCAATAATAAAAAAAACTATAATAGTCAACCAATCTTAAATAAGTAAATAGCGTACAGTAGTACCCAACTGATATGGCTTACCGATGCACCTGCGCAGAAGATACATTTTCAAAGCGCGGGAAATGTTATTGGTCGGCAGCTGCCGCCATGTGTGCGGAGGGGCGTCACTTGCGAGTGAAACGGAACTCACAGCTGCAGTGTATTATGAACCTTATAGGAGTGATCTAAGGTTGATTGTAAGTTTTAAGCATTCTTTCTTTAATCTTCGGGCCATACTTTATTTTCTGTGCGAACGAAGATTCACGACGCGCCTTATCAGTTGGGTAATACTGTACTACGATAAATTTAACAACACTATTAAATTCTTTTCTTGAGTAAGATTGTCCTCTACTCACCGAACTATTTGTAAATTGTATCTCTGTGTAATATTTGTCATTTTTACGGTCTTTTATTCAACTTGCAATGTATGTATGTATGTAACTACATATTTTTGTTCGGGTGGAATTCAGTGATCGGATTGACTTGATATCTAGTATACATTACCATACTAGAAGACAAAGCAAGTAAAGTCACAATTTTTTTTTTTTTTTTTAATAAAAACTTATTAATTATGATTTATACATTTACAGGCGCCAATGTGAACTCATGTAACAGTATAACCGGAGCGAATGCACTGCATATTGCTGTCGAAAGCGTAGACCTTGAGGAAGATTTTGAGGAATTGTTAAGGTGTTTATTAGAATATGACATTGACATGAACACTACGGCACTCACTGGTGATACTGCTTTGAACAGAGCTCTACTGTTGCACAAGTAAGAACTATTGTGATAATTATTCAGTGCTGGCACACTTTAGATCTTTTAAACTAGGGATATCCTAAAGTTTTTTTTTTCTTTCTTTATTTTATTAAATTTCTGCCAAACTGTAAAACAGATTGTCGGCAGTTATTCCCACTTCACAATTTCAAGTGTGTGTATACTGTGGTAAGTATTGGTCAATCTACTAGGTTCAATGGAAATAGATATACCTACCTAGAAAGAGCGTCGCCATACTACACGACTATATAAACAAGGCCAACTTTTTTAGGCTGGTGTACGTAACGGCTACGTTTTACGCTCGCTCTGCGTCATTCTGCTTTTCATAGCGACGTTCATTTGATAGCAGTTGTTGAACTATTCCCATTGAAAAGGGGAAATATAAATAAAAAAATATTTTGTATTTGCCCCAAACAGTTACTTTTTTCTACTTGAACTACTTTTTATTATTTTTTTTCTACTTGAACTACATTGCAATGGGCTACTTTTTTCGACGCGTGAGCAGCTTCGACTCTCAATCTGGATATACTTATTAAAGCAATTACCTAATTATTATTGACCTATGAAAATAATTATTTAAATTTCCAGAGATCATGCAGCAATCTTATTAATCCGTTATGGAGCAGATGTCAACACTTGTGATCTAAATTCATGTGGACTGGACAATTTATCGATAGCAAGCAGAAGACGTTCCTGCACTCTTGCAAGTATGCTTATTAAAGCTGGTCACTACACACCTGTACCGGAATCAGGCTCGGCTGTTTCCAACCCAGATTGTGGTACATATTGGATACACAATGCTTGCAAACATCCCTTGAGTCTAGCTGATATTTGTAGGATCAGAATTAGATATATGAATAAAAGAACACCAATGTTTTTTTATGTGTCTTCGTTACCTTTACCAAGGACTTTAAAGAGTTTTCTCATGATGGAAAATGAGGTTTAATAGAGTTCAATCTATTGTTGTTTCTAGTCATTAGATTAAGCTATTTTAATATTAATGCTGTTGAACTGTAAAATTGTTGAATCACTATGCTACTAAAGTATAATTTATCTCCATGCCTCATACCACCTATATTATACAATTTTAGTCTCAACGACTGTACTGTTTTTTTTTGTATAATTGTACGTACAGGTTTCCAGTAAATATTTTGTTATCTCATCTTCAGTAGTAAGAATAGATACCACTGGTGTGTGTAATGTATTTTCATCACGTCAACAATATCCTATAGCATTTCTGTCCCACATGAATATAATTATAACCTAGATCAAATTAAATTATTATAATTGGGTAAGAAATTCTCTTGACTGTTCGTTTCTGTTCAGAGGTTTCTAACGAACAACTAAACCTCTGGACCGGTCGCGATGAAAGGCACGCAGATGCGAGTGAAACCGCTAGGGACATCTAGTATCTCACTAATATAATAAATGCGAAAGTTTGGATGGATACTAAATCGCGCTTCAACAACTAAACAGATTTGGATGAAATGTGCCATGCTGATAGACTATATTCTGGATCACACATAGGGTAAGTAGGACTTTTGATCAAGGGAAAGCAATATATCCCTCGGGTAAGAGGGTGAAACCGCGGGGCGCAGCAGCCCATTTTCCCAAGATATAGTAGTCTCGGCACTGTGACTCACTTTACAACGAATATATTTTAAGTCTTGTCTTGACATGTGGTAATAATTGCCGCCGTCTTAAGCACATGACCAATCTCGGGCAGGTTATCATTTCTAAACATTGAAACATAAATAACACTTTGCTACCAGATAATTTGAAGATATGATAGAATTCCTAAACGGAAGAGAGCGCTAATATCGCGTTTGGTAATAAAGAGGTATTGAATCACAAAATTGAGAAATAAAGGTTTCTATTGTTAAAAAAGGTATCGTACACACACATATGATTTATTGTATGAGGATTTCCTTGGGTATGTTGTTTTCCTTTTCCTGAAGGCCCATCAGGCTAATGTTGAATTTTAACATGAATTATACCACCTTTATTGCCATGTTCACGCAGAGCAGCAATCTAAGTCAACTTTTAACATCTTTTTTTCGTTTTTTATGCATTTACAATGTACCTACATCTTGTAAATATAGTTTTTAATGGTTTTTATTTAATTTAAGTAATTGAAGTGATATTTTTATTCCATGTTTTTAAATAGATAAAAATTATTATCATTTAATAAAAGATGATTTATACATTTACTTTTATTTAGTAAAAGTTACATCGTGTACATAAGTGAAAAATATAAAACATTTCGTTGAAAGTGATATACATATAATGAAACGTCGCTAATGTACCCACAAAGAGTTACTGTACGGATTTTAAAATTATCTCATGGATAAAAAAGATATTTTCTAATATTATTTAACATCAGTATTCATATTTATGTAGTATTTATCTATGCATATACCCCCTTACTCACAAAGCGCTATTTAACTAATTTACTGTTAAAAGGGTCACGTAAATAACGTCACTTTATTGTCATTGTCAAATATTGTGACATTATTTACGTGACCATTTAATCAGTATATTAGTTAAATAGCGCTTTATGAGTAGGGGGGATAATGTTTTGCTTTAATCACAATAACATAATAATAAAAAAAAAACTTGCATTGGATTAAATACAGGTCTATAGTATAAAATAAAGTGTCACTGCCTATGAATTCAAATTGCAGACAGACAAAAAAACTATTTATCCTCACAGCGAAGTCTAGTACTATATTTTAGTAAGAGCTCTACAACAAGAAATACTTAATTCATCATTATAAATGTTTTCTACAAGAAGTTAAGATGAAGGTAGTAAAATGTTGTAAGTTATCGATATGGTTGTGGTTTGTGATAGGGCTCTTACATACCTAAAGTATTATTAATAAATTGTAGATCTAGTGATACGATATAATAAAAAATAAAGGAAATGATATGAATAGGTATACTATGTATGTTGCAACATTTTGATGCATGCCTACTGATAAAATACAGGGTGACTAAAATATAGTGTACCTATACACTGTTATTAATACAAAAGTAATATAAAAATATTGTTTTTATTTAACACCAGTCCTCTATATAATATGCATAATTTTCCCTCTATTAAAAGGATTTATCGTCAGTTTATTCAGCAAGAAAATTATGGATATTATCATTTTGAGACAAACTCCCCCATAAATGTGCGGTATTATCGCAAGCATTTTTAGTAGGTACAAATTAATATTAGGATGATCGACACTGCTGAGATAATATCGCAAGTATGATAGAAATGTTCACGTGAAGATATGACATATACCTAAAATTTACAAATAAAGTGTAAATTACAACAACAAAAAAAAGAACATTATGGCTCAAGTTGCTCAGTTACACGTGTTTACCTTGACTGCTAGACTGTCGCCTGAGCAATCAAAACAAAGTCAATTTAAGACGTTTTGGGGAATGTCTCGTTAAATCGGGTGACGTTAAACAGAGTTCACACTGTATTTATATGCACACATATTTACATTTGTATGCACCACTTCCAATGTTAATAAGTCTTGAAAAAATAATCAAAAAATCATTCACAGACTGGTTTTTGCACATACTCGACATAATTAGAATGATACATTACACGACTTATAACATCGCACTTGTGTGTAAAGAGGCACGATATGTGTGGGAGTATTTATTGCAAGGTTGCTGCAAATCACCATGGACAAATACAAAATTATTTAAAGATAAAAAGCCTGACTGTATGTAATATAGGCTTGTGGTGAGAACTTTGTTGATAGCAGTTACAAATTAATGTAGTGCTACTTAAGATCAAGAAAACGAAGCTAACAATATATTTCCAGAATAAGTTGACATATTCTGGTAAAACAATTTCTCAAGTTATCCAACTAATACTTACATATTAGAATGAAATTGTAAGTTCAATTTTAAAGCAATATTTTAATAAAAACAAACAGGAATGTTAACATATAAGTTCATAAACTTTCACATAGAGCAATAGCAATTAAAGTAAGAAATACAAAAATGTTTTAAATTCATCAATGAATATAAAATTAATTAAAATCTTTGAATAATATTGTTTTAGTCTGCAACCATTTCCAACTACCTAATAGTTTTGAATTCAAAAGAATCGACAGACATAAAAAGTGTAGATAATATTATTTGAATGTAGAATCAATTGAAAAACCTTTGAAATCTTCTTTGTTGCAGAGTGAGGGATATGCTTCATGCAAATATTTGACCAGATCAACATGCTTGTTCTCAACTGCCTTATGTATAATCGTTTTTCCATCAGCATCCTGCATATCAACTTTTGCCCCAGACTGTATAAGGAATTTTATGGTTGCAATTTTCCCTGAAAAATAAGAAGCACTCATACAATATTACCTCTGAAATACTTCACACAAATTTTTCTGTAAATTTTGGGCAAGCAAACAAGGTTTTTTACTTTTTGTTTGGATTCATATAGCAGTGTTCATAAATGTGTAAATCAATATGCATTAACCTGCAGCGGCAGCTTTATGCAGAGGTGTTGCATTCCCACTCCTTGTTTGAGCATCAATATTTGCTCCATTCTGCAATAACATCCTACATATGTCAACATATCCATTGCGTGCTGCATAGTGCAGAGCAGTATAACCAGCGTTGTCTGGAGTATTCACTGTTTCTTTGACATTCTTTGCCTTATCCATCAAGTGACTCACTCGCCCCATATCTCCATTGAATGCTGAAAATTCATAATACCATTGTCATTTTGTTTTGATAACAGACCATGTTTATGTTTCATATAATTTATTAACAATATGGTACGAGAGCTACCAACGTTTTCGAGAAAGAACTTTAGTATGGCTGATTTTTTTATATTTACTTGCTCATAGAAGCCTGATTGAGATGCACCAAGTCTGGCAGCCGGAAGTGGTTGCGTTTCCTTCTGCGCATCCTGTTTGTGCTGGTGAAAATTTCGGAGTTTGAAACATTTTTTAATTTTTTTTCATCAATTTCTCCGTCCTTTTTTTTTACAATTTTTTTACCAAATTAAGTTTAAATTGACAGAGTGTTACTTTACGTATTACAACTACGTATGCTATATTAGTAGTGAAAAAAAAATTAAAAACATAAGTTATACTGTTTCATTATGAATTTATTATTAAAATTATAATAAGACTGTCTAGAAAACTGTTGACTACCCCTGAGGCGTCACTTGGTTGTCACTAATGACAGTGAAATTTCTTTGTTTCAATTGTTTAGACACCAGAAATGAACTATGCTAACTTGGAATTTTGGAAATTTGCGTTTTTAATGCCAAATTGTTTATCTTAAGGATCTAAAAATGTTATCAAATTACAACAGAAATAATTAAAGCAGTTCCAAGAAATGGCGCAGCACTAAGTAAATTTACTTTTTGCGCTCGCCCGCTATATTTCGCTAACTGGGTAGAAAAGCGTGTTTTTAGGGCCTTGCAATTATAATCTTTTCCTTTTCCCATTTCTTGGATGCCAGGTGGTGACCATTCTACTCCACTTGTCTTTTCCTCTCAGTGTGTGGCCTGTCCATCTCCACTTTAATATTTTTTTTTTTTTTTTTGGGAAATGGGAAAAGGAAAAGAGG
Organism: Achlya flavicornis; assembly: GCA_947623365.1. Lineage (NCBI taxonomy): Eukaryota > Metazoa > Arthropoda > Insecta > Lepidoptera > Drepanidae > Achlya > Achlya flavicornis. Next base: position 9,752,616 of record OX392468.1, on the reverse strand, counting down.
AAGGCAGAACAAACGATGGAAAGATGACATAGAAATAACGGGAGGAAGCGTTTGGACGAGGATTGCTAAGGATAGGGCAATATGGAAGGAGTTGGAGGAGGCCTATGCCAAAGGGCACACAGACAAAGATTGCCGGTGTCTAAGAGATAGGAAATATGATTAAATAAAACATAATTGAAAGGCATATTGAATAATTTAAGTAATTAATTAATAATGTATAAATGTAATAATTGTATTGTAATTTTATTAATTTCTGATGTAAGGACACCACTATAATATGTCAATTTTTTATCTTGTCTGAATAAAGGGCTTTATTATTATTATTATTATTAATTATAATCTTAAGGCGCCGATACCGCCACAGAGAGAGTTCTAGAGTTCTGAGTTCTGAGTTCCGCGTTCACTACTGTACACACAGCGAGCGAGCATTCTAGAGTCCTAAAGGAAAATGGGCAAATTTGTGTGGAGCTTACCCCATTGGCGGCCAGCAATAATAATAATACAAATAAAAATAACACTGCTTAGTTTGGGATCAGATGACCGTGTGTGAGGAATGTCCCAGGATATTTATTATTTAATTATATACAAACAGCAAGCAAAAGTTTCTTTACATTCTTTATCTCGTCTCATTAGGTAATAACTCCGCAATTACCCATTTCAAAACAAGCTTAGATTCATTACATATAATTTAAATTCTGATCTCTTTCACAATAATAGTGTGGCACAAACTACAAAGTAGACTCAAATTAAGTAGACCAGTACGTGGATTACGTAACTTTATTGCAATGAAATTCAGATTGAAATAACCTCTGAATTTCAAAGAAATATTACAAAATCGGAAATGGTTCCTTTTCTAATGAGCCACTGTTTGTATTTGCAATTATCAGAACGTAAAAAAGTTATCAGAAAAACGCTATATTGCACCGATTTCAATTCAAAAATGATTGAAATTTAGTTACGTAATCGCCCCGCAGCTCCCACAAGCAGCACAAGTTCACGTATGACGCGCGTGGTAACCATCGCCCTCCTCGCCATATTGGTACTTATTGTGGGAGAAAATTTAGTAGGTTTATATTATTATTATTATTATTGGTGGGAGGATATTACCCGGGATTATTGCTTCATGATATTACCTAACATAAAATATATCAATATGTAGCGACATCTATCAGCCAGTGGCGCCACAAAAACCTGCATCACGCTTACGAAGTTTTCTCGAGAATCTGTATATATACAACTGTCCAACATGTACAGTTGGAACGCGATCCTCAAACAAATAAATAAAAAATATAAAAAAAAAAAAAAAAAAAAAGAAGTAAGGAGTTTTCTACCGCGTACACTCAGGCTGTGGAATGAGCTCCCCGTCGTGGCTTTCCCAAAGCAGTTTAGCCAGAGGGTCTTCAAAAAGGGTGTGAAGATATTTCTGTATATCTTCGGGGTCGGAATTATCAAAAACGCTGAGGCACATATAAATTAATTTTCAATCATCAGCCTAAACACAAAATTTGAAGGTCCTAACTTCGAAACTGATGGACTTTCGTACAAACTTGCATCCTCTATGTTACCCCATAGGGGTGTAATATTAAAAAATCCTTCTTTAGTGGATACCTACACTGTATAATTATAAATTTAGTGATGTTTACTGTTGAAATGAAGTACTTTCATATACAACTTAATCCCCTTTTCCCTCTTCGGGGGTGGAATTATCATAAACGCTGAGATAACTTTACATTAATTTTCAATCGTCAGCCTATACACAAAATTCGAAGATCCTAACTTCAAAACTGACGGACTTGCATTAAAACTTTCATCCCCTATTTTACCCCCTTAGGGGTGAAATTTCCAAAAATCCTTCCTTACTGGATACCTACACTGTTTAATAATACATTTAGTTGAGTTTTTTGTGGAATTGAAGGCCTTGCTTACCCAACTTCATACCCTTTTTTCCCCCTTTGGGGGTGGAATTATCACAAACGCTGAGACACCTATAAATTAATTTTCAATCGTCAGCCTAAATACTTATTTTGAACATCCTAACTTCGAAACTGACGGACTTTCATACAAACTTTCATCCCCTATTTTACCCCCTCAGGGGTGGAATTTCGAAAAACCCTTTCTTAGTGGATACCTACACTTCACAAAGAATACACCCTCCAAATTTCATGTCTCTAGGACCAGCGGTTTAGGCTGTGCGTTGATATATCAGTCAGTCAGTCAGTCAGTCAGTCAGGACTTTGAATTTTATATATAATAATAATGGATAGAATGGTCGAATTGAAACAGCGCAAAAATTGCACCGACTCCATATAATTAGGAACAGGGTAAGAATACAACGAATAAAATAACATAAAAGTAAAAAAAAAGTATTTTAAAAAGTAAAAACCACCGTGTTATCTAAATGAAAAAAAAAATATGAGGAGAAGAAGCGACGCAAGAAACTTCTCATGTGCCCGATAGGTTTATTGTTGTAATTTTACAATAAAATTATCACTTTAATTACACCTACAGTATTAATAAATTAAAAGTTTTAGTAACGGGTGAAATAGCAACTGCACTAAGGTGTGCACACAGGTCGAGCCAAACAAGTCGGCCTAACTATTCAACTTACTGATAATTAGTGTATATTAAAATATTGATAACTAATCCTAACATCCTAACTTCCTAACTAATATTATAATAAATGCCAAAGTGTGTTTGTTTATTTGTTACGCCTTCACGCCTCAACGATTCAACTCAACGGATCATCATGAAATTGGGCATGCAGATAGCCTATGGTATGGAGAAGGACATAGGCTAATTTTTATCCCGGGAACGCGGGTTAAACAGCGGGGGACAACTAGTACAACATATTTTCGGAGATTTCTCAAGTTTAAGTGTATTTCGAATCGTCGATAGAGTCAACTGTAACGTTCATAAGTGCCTTATCAGGGCCTAACCTGAATAAATTACTTATTTATTTTGATTTCGAAAATAAAGTTATATTATTTTTTCCTTCGAATGGTTCTGGTTTAAAATTTACTTTTTCAAGTTAGCATTTTGTTCATTGCTGCTATTGATTGGGTCTCGAATTCCACTTCCGGTACATGGTTCTGACATTAGTTTCGTAGCTTTAAGTATAATCTCGCTCACTGCTTAGCTTCCTCGCACTTTTTTGGTGGAAAGAAGGCAGCCAAGGTTTTTATTTCAGAAAGTCAACCAAAGCTCAAGTAAAATTGTGGGTTGAGATTAAACAATTGAATTTGGAACCTGTCCCGATGACATAAGGTTTATTTTCGATTAACACAATGTTCTTGAACAGATCTTAAATTAGTCTGTGTACCCTTATGCAGCCAGATATCCGTCTGGCAAATTAATTTTAGGTTCTTTGATAGCATAACTATATAATGTTGAAATTTCAGCTCTTAGAAAATGGTTTAGAAGAAAATATGGCTTTCACAAGATTCACAACTAAAATAGCATCTGGCACATAGTTAGCAACCACATAACGCTCTGTCGATTTAAGTTTAGGTTGCTAAAAGGCTGTAGAAAATGGTGAAGAGAAAATTATTCGTACTAAAATGGTTTAATGGGTTAAAAATCCGAAATTTTCACTAGTACAAATAGGATGCGCAAAAGCAAACGCAACCACTCCCAGCTGCCAGACTTGGCGCATCTCTATCAGGCTTTAATGCGTAAGAAAATATCAAAAAACCAGCCTTACTAAAGTTCTTTTTTTCGCGACGTTGCTAGCTCTTATACCAATAGTTTAAGTTTTACTGATATACCTCTATTTTAACAAATATTTTTATGTTTTTTTTTGTGCTGTAATTTTTTTATCTTTTTAACAAAACAAAGTACTGAATTACAATGATAACAGACATCAAAGAGGTTCAAACTCACCGGCATACCACAAGCCCCTTTCCCAATCCATTTCAGATATTGTCTGACACACAGATAAGTTTGCACTAGTAGCTGTGCAATTAGTGTGATCGCAGTCATTTTTGTGATCCATATCTAACAGTAAATGTGATAGAAATATAAGTGTTAAACATTTAAAGCACAGACGGTGACTGCAATAGTTAAACGTCACGCTGCATAGTCCAAATAATTTCAGTTTCTCCAGTGCTTGAAATTATTTTATAACCAAGTTGGCTTAAACTATTGACAACATCCAGAACATGAGATTTGATGGTGACACCATTAAGAATTACACCAGCTCCTTGGTATTTTTTTGTTAATGCCTTGATTTCTTCATTTCCTAAGCCAAACACAGAACAATCATGAGCATGCAAAGACCCCTTAATTGCTATGTAAACTACACCATCTTCTTCAGTCAGAGGAACATTAGCCAAACTACCCGTCAGGAGATTCTGACTGCCTTTTGTGTCCATATTCTAAATGGATTGATTAATAGATATGTGAGGCAGTTGATAGTATTTCTATTTAACCTCGTCGTCTTTTGTTTGTTGTTGATAATTCCCCAAGTGCATCGCCTCCTTGCTACAGTTATTAAGGTTATCTTGTTCCACAATAATAGATGGTTCAGGTTCAGCAAATTCCTTTCTCATAGTCCACATATATTCATTGTAATCTTGTTTCACTGCAGTTGAACTGGATGCGACTACCTTGTAACCCAATACCTGAAATGTCATTGATTAATTAGCAGCATGACTCATAAGCCAGCCCCAGCCTCATTATTATTATGATTGTTACATAACAGATGAATATAATATTCTCACCTCTAACGCGCTAAGGATCACGCAGGGATGTTGTAAATAAACGATGGTTGAGTCGTCGCAGTATCCACCACAGGCAAATCTCTTCAGCTGCTCTATATCGCTAGCTGAACAAAATCACTGTTAACGAAACGAAAGTAAACGTGATATCTAGATAGGTAAAATAAAATGAGAGCAGGACGGGTGACTAAGCTTTTGTGAATAGTATGTTATTGATGATAACTTAATCTTATCGCATATTTCTCATTTTACTTTGTACGCATAAAATTTTCAACATCTACCTTTAAGTCCGGATACCAAAACACGCCAGGGGTGTTTATGCCCATATGATGCAAGATTTCCTCTTATCAAAATGTAGGGCATTGATTACGGATAATATTTCACAAACGTATACGAATAATGAATAAAATTATCATTTACCTACTTACGAATTACGTTTTGGAAAAACACAATCAATTGGATGCCTTTGAGTGACAATGACAAGCGAGTGACAGGACAGCAGTGCTGCCAACTCTTTTAACCGAAAAGGAGCTGCCAGTCCTTTGAAAAAGCACTAAATAGAGCAGATAAATAAATGAATGAAAAAAAAAACAGCTGTTGGTAATACAGCGCCAAATTCAAACAACATCCATAGATTTAGAATTTTAATTTTAATTTTGCTTGCAATCTATTCCGCCAATTTGCCACCATTGACTAGGCGCTCTAATTAATTAAGACAAGGACACATGCGGTCTGATTGGCCAAGTCAAGAACACACGATGCAGTGATTGGTCCTTACTGTTCAAAATAAGTGACAAATCACTAACTAGTTTCGGAATCGGGTTGCTCGGTATTCTACTCTAAGGTCATCTAAGGTATTGTTCCTCGATGCACTGAGTCGACTGTAATATCGAAACATGCTGCAATTATTATTGTCACCTGAATTGGGATGTTTCCTGGGTAAAAACAAAAAAAAAATCTAATTAGGCCGTCCGTTAGATTATCAAAAAATATTGGACACGTATTTTTTGCTTTACCATTCATCAAATCATTAACAATTGACGAAGATAAAGCGCGACTAAGTTCGGGAGTGGGGCCTCGTGACTTCACTTGTTCCTAAAAAGTGTAACACACCGTGAAGTAACGCGGAACTTCAACAAACCATATCCTCGTATTTTTTTGATTAATTTACAAAAGAAAAAATACGTGTCTAATGTTTTTTGATAATGTGTATGACGGACTCATCGAGGAAATATCCCTTTAGAGTAGTAGTAATACTGAACAATCAAATTCCGAAACTAGTCAGTGATTTGTTACTGATTTTGAACAGTAAGGACTACTCGTTGCATTGCATCGTGCGTTTGTGACTTGGCCAATCAGAGCGCATGTGTCCTTGACTTAACCAATCAGAGCGCATTGTCGACGATGGAAAATTGCGGAATATATATATTTCAATCTAAATGAACGTCACTGCGCTTCTTTGGGTTATTTGCTGTCATCTATGTGCGGGAGCACCTGGATACCAGCATGGGCCTTTAGACTCGGTCCAGCGACGTGCCACCAGAATTGTTGACGATCCCGAGCTCACAAGCGGTTTAGAGCCCCTCAGTCTGAGGAGAGACTTTGCCTCCTTATGTGTGTTCTACCGCTTGCACAACGGAGAGTGTTCTAAGGAATTGTTTGACTTGATGCCCACGGGTACCTTCCACCATCACAACTCTCGCCATCGACGGGGAATCCATCCACACACATTGAAACCAGAACTGTTTCGAACTGTGCGGGCTAAAAGGAGTTTTCTTCCGCGGACGCTCGGACTGTGGAATGAGCTCCCCGCCGTGGTTTTCCCAATGGAGTACAGCATGGGGTTCTTCAAAAAGGGTGTGAAAAGGTTCTTCAGGGTCGGCAACGCGCGAGTGATACCCCTGGTGTTGCAAGCGTCCATAGGCTACGGTAACTGCTTACCATCAGGCGGGCCGTATGCTTGTTTGCCACCTCAGGTAACTAGCTTTTTAGATAGGTAACGTAGATGTATAAAGTGAATCTTTACTAATATGTAAAATTTGTATGTAGCTTGGGATGCAGCATTAGACATTTGGCGAAAAACATGGTGGTATTCTGTCGAAATAGCGGCTTTTTGTATGGTGATAAAATAATTAATTCAATTCAAAAAATTCAAAATCATTTATTCAAATAGGCCTTCGCAGGCACTTATCAAAAGTCTGACTCTAATACTCTAATACCCGTACCGGTTAGTAATAGGAAGATCTAATGTATGAAGCGACTGTTTCGGTATTACACCAGTAGTTGAGAGTACAAATGGGATAATAAAAACTTTATCTAAATCCCAAATTCTTAAGATTTCATCTTTTTAATCTGTATATTTATGTATTTTTTTATGGTTTTTAGGGTTCCGTAGCCAAATGGCAAAAAACGGAACCCTTATAGATTCGTCATGTCTGTCTTTCTGTCTGTCTGTCTGTCTGTCTGTCTGTCTGTCTGTCCGTGTATGTCACAGCCATTTATTTCCGAAACTATAAGAACTATAATGTTGAAACTTGGTAAGTAGATGTATTCTGTGAACCGCATTAAGATTTTTACACAAAAATAGAAAAAAAACAATAAATTTTGGGGGTTCCCCATACTTAGAACTGAAACTCAAATTTTTTTTTTTCATCAAACCCATAAGTGTGGGGTGTCTATGGATAGGTCTTCAAAAATGATATTGAGGTTTCTAATATCATTTTTTTCTAAACTGAATAGTTTGCGCGAGAGACACTTCCAAAGTGATAAAATGTGTGTCCCCCCCCTGTAACTTCTAAAATAAGAGAATGATAAATCTATAAAAAATATATGATGTACATTACGGTGCAAACTTCCACTGAAAATTGGTTTGAACGAGATCTAGTAAGTAGTTTTTTTTTAATAGGTCATAAATTGAAATTAATATCAAATACTCAGGTCTATACTACCATTTACTTATATACCTACAGGTTTGTACGGAACCCTCGGTGCGCGAGTCTGACTCGCACTTGGCCGGTTTTTTGGATGTTGGGCGTGTTAGGTACTGCAATATTGATGAGGTATGCAATTTTTTCCATTTTTTAACCGATTTCAAAAAAAAGAGGAGGTCTTTTAATAAAACTATCAGGTCTCGTTTTTGGTGTATATAATTCGCTATTAGGTTATGCCGGTCGGTGGGTATAATCTGTTTGGGCTAAATTTGGACATGTAATTATGTTGAATCGCTTTTGGTTGTCTTTGGCATTTTCTGCACTTATCATTCTGAGAATTAGGGTCTTTTAGGATATGATTCTCATAGTTTTTGGTGTTTATGACCTTATTATTATTATTATTGCTGGGTTTTTATTTAGGAGCGTAATTTTACTCTTTGATATAAAATATTAATACATTTTCGATTATATAGGTATTATTTGGAAACCGTCTTCAGTCTGTATCATTTTAGCCATTATTGTCAAACAGCAATATCGTGAAGAAAATTAAAACCCGGGTGTAGCCTATAATTTTAAATTGAATCTGGATGTATTCAGAGCAGTAACTATTATTAAACGCGTCCATCAAACCCAAAATCACACTGTTAAACATAAAATGTTTCAAAATATGGCGGAATTTGTTTTGTTGTTGTTGACGCCAGGCCACTACAGGCCATTAGAGAATACGTGTATGGTCTTGTCTGTCTATCTCTCTCTAACACACGCGTATGCTATGCTCTATCTCTTTTGTATTGCCGCCTATCTTTCTATATCCATCTAAATTAACACCCAATAAATTGAACTGATCACCATGTTTTGTTTTTTATGTAAGACTTGATTTAAAATTCTAAGGAAATCTTTTATATTAATTAAAAACAATAGTAATACTTAGTTTTAATTTCACCATCATCTGATTCTTAGACTTCTTCAACAACCTGTGATACGATAACGTTTGCTCCAAGCGTAGTAGATAGTCGGACTGTGTCAGTTAACATAAATTTTATGATTATGATTTAAATAGATCGTTGGGTTTAAATATCGCATCGCATAAAAATAAGTAATCGCTAAACGACCCAAATAAGATTCAAAAGTTACCAGATCTAGTTACTAAATTGTTAAGGCGGCAACACTGGTCAGTGTTGTTTTGTTTTAGTTTTGCACACGTTTTGCACTATTCATATGTCTGTGGTTTTAGTTTATTTTAGTTCGCCAAAATCAAAGAGTATAGTAACTATCCATAAAGGAAGCCAAAATATTGGCAAAACTTTAGAGCCATACAGACAGCCTCGTCTTATTAGTTTAGATTTGAGTAAAATGGTGGTCGTTCTTAAAACACTTTTCACGGACTTTTTAAGACCTATCCTGAAAAGTTGCAATCTATGAATTCATTTATTATACTTCACTGGCGCATCTAGATTGATGTTTTTGGTTATAACACCACCGCTCGCGGATAAGCATTTTGTCTTATTTTCATTTCATTCCAAATTTTCATTTCAAAATTAAGTTAAGTTTTTATAGTATGTACAAAGAGGATTAAAAATAATCAATCTATGTAGTCCAGCCAGTCTGAACATAGGTACCTCTTAACCACATCCACATTGTTTTTTAGTAGGTACGTATTAGGGCATGCAATACCGGAGGGTTCCGATATTGGGCACTCAATTCCGGAATTCCGGAACTGGTTCCGGAACTGACAACTATTTAATGGTTTTTCGTTTCTGGGAATAGTTTCGAATCAAAAAAGTTTTATTGATCAGCCTTTTAATCAATTTAAGCCACCTTTGACTTTTAATCATTTGAGCCCCCTACCCTACCCTACCCTACCCTACCCTACCCTACCCTACCCTACCCTACCCTACCCTACCCTACCCTACCCTACCCTACCCTACCCTACCCTACCCTACCCTACCCTACCCTACCCTACCCTACCCTACCCTACCCTACCCTACCCTACCCTACCCTACCCTACCCTACCCTACCCTACCCTACCCTACCCTACCCTACCCTACCCTACCCTACCCTACCCTACCCTACCCTACCCTACCCTACCCTACCCTACCCTACCCTACCCTACCCTACCCTACCCTACCCTACCCTACCCTACCCTACCCTACCCTACCCTACCCTACCCTACCCTACCCTACCCTACCCTACCCTACCCTACCCTACCCTACCCTACCCTACCCTACCCTACCCTACCCTACCCTACCCTACCCTACCCTACCCTACCCTACCCTACCCTACCCTACCCTACCCTACCCTACCCTACCCTACCCTACCCTACCCTACCCTACCCTACCCTACCCTACCCTACCCTACCCTACCCTACCCTACCCTACCCTACCCTACCCTACCCTACCCTACCCTACCCTACCCTACCCTACCCTACCCTACCCTACCCTACCCTACCCTACCCTACCCTACCCTACCCTACCCTACCCTACCCTACCCTACCCTACCCTACCCTACCCTACCCTACCCTACCCTACCCCACCCCACCCCACCCTACCCCACCCCACCCCACCCCACCCCACCCCACCCCACCCCACCCCACCCCACCCCACCCCACCCCACCCCACCCCACCCCACCCCACCCCACCCCACCCCACCCCACCCCACCCTACCCTACCCTACCCTACCCTACCCTACCCTACCCTACCCTACCCTACCCTACCCTACCCTAACCTACCCTACCCTACCCTACCCTAACCTACCCTACCCTACCCTACCCTACCCTACCCTACCCTACTCTACCATACCCTACGCTACGCTACCCTACCCTACCCTACCCTATCCTACCCTTTCTTTACCCTACCCTATCACTTTCTTTGCTTTAAACCTCACGGAGCCCGAGACCTTTCCAACGAATGCAAAACCGTGGAAATCGGTTCGTGCGTTCTGGAGTTATAGCGTCAGGAAGGAAAACCCGAATTATTTTTATATAGTAGATAAGGTATAGAAATAATAAAGAATAAACTAATAAAACAAACATTACACACATTAGCATTCGTTTACATTACATAATATGTAATAATGTCATAGCGTCTATTCCAAAGAAATCTATTCACACGTACTGCAACCACACAATAGCGTCGCGACAAATTGTACCGAGTCAAACTGTGGTTCCGTGTGAATAGTGTAGCTGCTGCTTTTTGCGGTTGCGTTGTGGTAAGTATCTACAAAATTTAAAAATGTTAAGCTGCTAATTCGCGGTTTCGCTGGTGGTTGTGTTGTGTTTACGACGTGGCTGCGGTGTGGTCGGTATCACACACGCGGTCGGTAGTGACGGCAAAATGCGGTCCGTCTGAATTCAACTAAGTATTCATTTTCATAATTCTGTAAACCGTAAATTTTAAGGATAATAATGGAACTCTGTAATTGGCACAAACACAAAATACACACAAAATGTTATGCTAATTGTAAGAAATTACAGCATTTCATGTTAATATTTTAATAATTATCTAGGTATAGTGAATATTGTAAATTGTAATCATGTGATTTATTATCAACTTCCGGAATTATTATGGACTTCCGTCCGATATTGTTTTTTCGGTTCGATATATATTTTATAGTAGGTCCACTATAAAATCTATGTACATATTTGAAATATAATAATAACTAGATTAAGATTAATTAAACATTATGAGAATATGTAAAATTATTGTTAGGTGCTATTTCCGGCATTACCGCCAACCTCGTATTTTACCAACTTCCGATATAAAATGGAGGGTTGGCGAGAGGCGGCAAGTGTGCTAAAAGTTGGTTGTGATTTTGTTCTTTGAGGAGTTAATACGAAAGTGTCAATAAATATTGTGATACAAGTGGCTTTGTGTTTTTATTCGTCAAACTCTTATAGATCAGTGCGTGGGATATAATCGAGATCGCAATAGAAATTGCACTCGGTGAAAGGACAAACGCCCATAAAAGGAAACCATGGATCGTAAAAGAAATTCGAGTGAAACAAGTGTTCCGGAGCGCAGTCACCGAAAAACTCGCGACGACTGTGGCAATCGGTCACGCAGCCGCAGTGTGGTGCTTGGCCGTGATGCATCCCGCAGTCGAGGTGTTGCGCATGATCGTGATGCGTCAAGCAGGCGCAGTTTGGTGCTTGGTCACGATGTGTCGCACCGACGGAGTGTGGTGCGTGACCGCGATGTATCGCGCCGCCCGCGACGCAGTGTGTCGCGTGGCCGCGATGTGTCGCGCCTTCCGCGTCTTGGTGTGGTGCGTGACCGCGAGCGGCGCAGTGAGGCGCGCGATCGCGATGTGTCGCGTCACCCGCGCCGCAGTGTGGCGCGTGACTGCGATGTGTCGTGCCGCCGCAGCGTGGCGCGCGACCGCAGTGAGTCGCGCCGCCGCAGTGTGGCGCGTGTTCGCGATGCGTCGTGCCGCCGCAGCGTGGCGCGCGACCGCAGTGAGTCGCGCCGCCGCAGTGTGGCGCGTGACCGCGATGCGTCGTGCCGCCGCAGCGTGGCGCGCGACAGCAGTGAGTCGCGCCGCCGCAGTGTGGCGCGCGACCGTAGTGAGTCGCGCCGCCGCAGTGTGGCGCGTGACCGCGATGTATCGTGCCGCCGCAGCGTGGCGCGCGACCGCAGTGAGTCGCGCCGCCGCAATGTGGCGCGTGACCGCGATGTGTCGTGCTGCCGCAGCCTGGCGCGTGACCGCAGTGTGTCACGTCGCCGCAGCGTGGCGCGCGACTGTGATGTGTTGCGCAGCCGCAGTGTGGCGCGCGAGCGCGATGTGGCGTGCGACCGCGATGCAGCGCGTAGCTGCGACGCTTCACGCAGCCGCAGTGGGGCGTGCGATGGGGACGTGACAAATGGCTGCGATGTGGCGCATAGCAGCCAACATCCCTCGTGCACATCGCGCCCTGATGCTATGCCGGTATTGGAGTCAGCAGTGAGTACTCTTGATGTTCAAAATAACACTACGTCTAGTACTAATAGTTTAGTTTTGGCCTTTAAAGAACTTGTTCAGACCATGAAAACAGATGGAGGCACTGAACGTTTTCCTGTTTTGAATGTAATACCAGAATTTGATCCAATGAAGCGAAATCAAACTATTGATACTTGGATAAGCAAAGTCAATGAGTGTGCTAAAATTTACAATTGGACTGAGAGGCAAATAATTCATTACGCCTTGCCCAAGTTAGTTGGGCTTGCTCAAAAATGGTATCAGGGTCTACCGAGCCTGCTGTTTTCATGGCCTGAATGGCAAGATAAATTAAAATTGGCTTTTCCAAGCGATGAAAATTATGGCCAGTTGTTAACGGACATGCTTGCCTGTAGGGCCAGATTTGGAGAGTCTTTAGAAGAATATTTTTACCAAAAGATAACGCTATTGAATCGTTGTAATATACATGGCAAAAATGCAATAGGCTGTATTTTGTTTGGGATAGAAGATAGATCTGTTAGAACTAGTGCAGAAGCAGCTCAGTTCACAGAAACTGATAAATTACTCGTTTATTTACGTAACGTTAAAATTACAAAGAAGCTTGACAAACCAAATCTGCCCTTGCGGCCAGGCGGTTCCGAAAATAGACAGTCTAAATCATTTAAAATAGGGCAAAGCGAGTCCGATATTAGGTCTAACAAAAATCCTAGGCTCCCAAAGTGCTATAATTGCGGAGAGGACGGGCATCCCTACTTTAAATGTAAACAACCAATCAAGCGCTGTGATAATTGTCATAGAATAGGTCACGTAGCAAACAACTGCCCTGGTAAAATTGAGACCAAAAACGATAAGACAGTTTTAAGAATTTCGAGAGAACAGGATAATGACTCTAAATATTTCAAAGTTGCTATTGTTAATGGTGAGAATCTGGACTGCTTCGTAGATTTTGGTAGTCAATGTACCATGCTACAAGAGTCTGTAGCTAGGAGGTTAATGGATTCATGGTCGGTAGCGGATTTACCTGTATTGAGAGGTTTTGGAGATAGTGTTGTCAATTGTTTAGGTAAATGTAGTATTGAGTTAAATGTCGATTCGGCTAAGGCAAAAGTTGAAGCTTTTATTATCCCTGACAATTTATTACAAGTTCCATTATTAATCGGACAAACATTTACAGAACAAGACCATGTTATAGTTTATAAAACCAACGATGAACTAAAAATAACGACGAATCTTAAGGAAACCATAGAGTTGTATGTTAGCAGTCCAGTAACCATCAATGAATATACAATAGTTAATATTTACACTAAACCCAAATATTCGGGTGACTTATTTATTGAACCTAGTTTATGTCAAAGCTCTCGGAAACAATATGAGATTCTTCAAAGCGTTATACAAGTTACAGATGGACGAGGAAAGATTGTTGTAAAGGGTCTTGGTGTAGGATTCAGGTTAGGTGCGGATACTTTACTGCTCCGTGCATTACCGTTAAACGAATTGCAAACAGTGTTAGATGTTGGTAGAGTAGAACAATGCCCTGATGGCACTTTTGTTTCCCAGATTGAGCCTTGCTTGATACACGTCGATGATGGTATTGGATCTGATTATAAAGCTGACTTGGTAAAATTATTGAATGATTTTAGGGATTGTTTTGCTTTTACATCCAAAGAATTAGGACGTATATCTAATAGTGAAATGAACATAAATCTAAATGATACAACGCCTGTTGTATATAGACCTTATCGATTGGCTCATTCGGAACGACAGATAGTTCGCGGCATGATACAAGAACTAGAAGATTCTGGTATTATTAGACAGTCTTCCTCAGATTACGCGTCTCCAATAGTACTTGTAAAAAAAAAAACCGGTGACTATCGTCTTTGCATTGACTTAGGGCCCTTAACAAAAAGACAGTTAAAGAACATTACCCTCTACCGCGTATAGACGATCAGTTAGATAACTTGTCAGGACATAAATATTATACCTCTCTGGATCTCGCTTCTGGTTATTATCAGATTCCAATGGCTGAATCATCTAAGCACTTGACTGCATTTGTGACACCGGACGGTCATTTCGAGTTCAATCGCATGCCGTTTGGACTTGTTAATGCTCCGTCGACTTTTCAGAAGGCTATTAATAATATTCTAGGAAATGCGAGATTCAGAGAGGCCTTCGCATATATGGATGACGTGATTATTCCATCCAAAACGATAGAAGAGGGAATACATATACTTCGAGATATATTAGATCTTTTCCGTTCTTCTGGCATAACACTCAATTTATCAAAATGCAATTTCCTAAAGCAATCTATTGATTATCTGGGCTTTGAGGTCAATGAATCAGGAGTAAAACCGGGAAAGAAAAAAATTGAAGCCGTAGATAAATTTCCCAGACCAATAGATCAACATAAGCTTAGGCAGTTCCTTGGGTTGGCTAGTTTTTTCCGCAGATTCATCAAAGGGTTCTCTGTAATTGCACGACCTTTGACACATCTGTTGAAAAAGAACGTTAAATGGCATTGGGGTGACACAGAAGAATTTGCGTTTGTAAATCTAAAAGCAGAGTTAGTGAAACGTCCTATCCTTGCATTTTATAATCCTGACTATGAAACACAGTTGCATACTGACGCTTCTAAAATCGGCATTGCCGGTATACTAATGCAGAGACCAAATAAAGAGACTCCTTTCAGTGCAGTAGCATACTACAGTAGGCAAACTTCTCCCGAAGAATCCAAATTCACGTCCTACGATTTAGAAACCTTGGCTCAGCGATTTAGGGTATACTTGATAGGAGTTCCTTTTATAATAGCGACGGATTGTAATTCCCTTCGCGCTACTTTTGAGAAGAGAGATACATTGACTAGAGTTGCTAGATGGTGGAACATAATGCAAGAATTTGATTTTCAAATAATTTATAAACCAGGTACAGCTATGGCACACGTAGACGCTCTTAGTCGGAATCCTGTTCCGTTAAATACAGTTGAGTTAGAAGTAAGACATATTGATACAGATTGGGTAGCCACGGTACAACAAAGCGATCCAGAGTTACAAAGAATAATTGCGATTTTAAATGATAAAGAAAACGATAATATTATTGAAATCAAAAATAATTTCGTAGTTAAAAGGGGCCTTTTGTATAGGAAGACCGAAAACGGTGATCGTTGGGTTGTACCAAAAGGCGTTCGATGGCAAGTGTTAAAGACAAACCATGATGAGATCGGCCATTTCGGCTTTGATAAAACTTTAGAATTACTTAAAAATAATTACTGGTTTGCCAAGATGAGGCGATTTACTAAAAAGTATGTTCAGTCCTGTTTAGAGTGTGCTCATGCTAAAGTACCAGCTGGCAAAAAGGCAGGTAAATTACATCCAATACAAAAGGTGGAACAACCCTTTCATACCTTGCATATAGACCATCTTGGTCCTTTCGTTCGCAGCAAACACAACAATGCTTATCTCTTGTTAATTATTGACGCATTTACCAAGTTTGCTGTGCTTGTTCCTGTTAAGAGCACTAAATCCATCCATTCCATCAAAGCATTGAAAAACTATTTCCATACGTTTAGTGTTCCAACACGCGTAATATCAGATAGAGGGACATCATTTACTTCTAAGAATTTTCAAAATTATTTGAATTTGTTGGGTATAAAACATGTAATGAACGCTGTAGCGACGCCAAGGGCTAACGGTCAGGTTGAGAGATACAATCGTACAGTTTTGGCGGCGTTAACTGCTTCTAACTACGGAAAACCTGAAAATATTTGGGATGAATGCATATCTGAAATTCAATGGGGACTAAATAACACTCAAAACAAGGGCACAGGGAAAAGTCCTGCGCAGGCACTATTTGGTCTTAATTTAGTAAGTACTTCTAATTCATTACTGCAGTTTACCGTTATAGACGAAACGGGAAATATGCCTTCATTAGAGGATACTAGAAAAGAAATTACGGAATATATTAAAGAAACTCAAGATAAACAAAAAGAAAATTTTGATAAAGTTAGAAAAGAAGTGACATATAAGGTAGGCGAGCTAGTTAGAGTAGAGAGGGAAATTCCATCGATAGGTAAAAGTAGGAAATTGGTTCCGAAATTAAGAGGTCCATACCGTATTATAGAAGTTTTAGATAACGACCGATATGTAGTTGAGGACACACCGCTGTCACGAAAAGGTAATAGAAAATTTTGCGGTACCTTCTCGGTAGACAAAATCCATCCCTGGGTAGTGTTTAATAGAGCAGATTCAGAGTCCGAAACATCAAATGATGATGATAACATAAATTGATATACGTTTGATTGAATTGTTTTACTAATTTCCCAGTTTACAGTAATATTGGGTGACCTGGCCGAGAATATGTCTGAGGTCTCAGTCAGGATAAATATTAAGAATATGTATGAGGTCTTAATATTTTAGTATTTATAGTGTATATATTATTGACAGAGAATATGTCGGAGGTCTCTGTCATGACATGACAAATATTAAGGATATGCATGAGGCCTTAGTATTTCAGTAATAATAAAATATATATATATTGATAGAGAATATGTATGAGGTCTCTGTCTGAATTAAAGAACTGATGTGGATGATATATATGCCAGTATCTTTAAATCAAATGCTATTGTTACTGAAAATGAATTGTAATTTATTTCATATTGATATTTTTAAATCATTGTTTTTTTTTATTTTTACTAGTTTTTCTATAATTATGATGGATTGAGATGATTTATAATCCAAATAATATTGATGATAATTAAAGTATAATAATAATAATAATGATGAATTTACAATGTTGTATATAAAGTAATAATTTTTAAATAAATCCATTATGAGTTATTTGTTACCTATAGATGTTAATGTAATTATGTTAAATATTTATGATTTTCAGATATATATTTTGCTTTCTTTTCCCGGGACGGGAAATTTATCAGGAAAGGCCGACTGTAAGAAATTACAGCATTTCATGTTAATATTTTAATAATTATCTAGGTATAGTGAATATTGTAAATTGTAATCATGTGATTTATTATCAACTTCCGGAATTATTATGGACTTCCGTCCGATATTGTTTTTTCGGTTCGATATATATTTTATAGTAGGTCCACTATAAAATCTATGTACATATTTGAAATATAATAATAACTAGATTAAGATTAATTAAACATTATGAGAATATGTAAAATTATTGTTAGGTGCTATTTCCGGCATTACCGCCAACCTCGTATTTTACCAACTTCCGATATAAAATGGAGGGTTGGCGAGAGGCGGCAAGTGTGCTAAAAGTTGGTTGTGATTTTGTTCTTTGAGGAGTTAATACGAAAGTGTCAATAAATATTGTGATACAAGTGGCTTTGTGTTTTTATTCGTCAAACTCTTATATAATTTTATTTGAAATGCTGTAAGATCGTTCCTTTTGATTAAATAAATTAATAAATAAAAAAATTGCGCCCGTCCACATGGTGTAGTTGTGATGTGGTTGCGGTTGTAGAGTGATTGTGGTACGTGTAAATATAGCCTTAGTTATAGTTTTTATGATGTAGTAGGAGGGTAGGTATATAAATAGGTAGGTACTACGTGCAGAGAATTTATTCAAACTTAAAAAAAAAACGATCTAGCTAGGTAAACTAGGATAGATACCTAAATATCGACACCCCCAACACATACGAATTCCGCCTGTGAGTAGGTAGGTAGTCGAAAGGCGATGGGTGTTTAAAAGCTTTTTTCATCGGAGTTACCTCTTGCATTGAAAGGAGATATTTTAAAATTGCGCAGTTTTTTTCCCATTTGGTAAGTAAGTATACCTACTTACTATAAGGTACCTATTATAAGTTTTTTATAAAGTGAAGGCCTCGCGAGATAAGGTCGTGGGATTTCGCCGATGTCAGATCGTCCGATAATAGAGACGTTGCTAGCTTAAACTGCTTTATCCTACCCAAGATTAAAGGTTTTCAGTTTTACGGTTTTCTTTTTTTCCTCTTTAGGTATCTCTTGTACCTGTCTATCAGTTTGTCTGTTTGAACAAGCTGATCTCCGAAACCACTGAACAGATAGCGAATCCGTGAGCTAGAAAGTCGTGAGCGAAAAGCAAGTATTAGTATTTATAGCTAAAGCTGCCAGAGATGTCCTAGCAGGGAGATAGCATAAAATTGCGTGTAAACGAGGTCTGGAGCGCGAGTAGGTATTTATTTACGTCAAATACTTATGTAAAAATTACAATCTATACTTGTATAGTAGGTAAGTTAGTACCTACAAACCTATATTTCATCGAGATTTTTAAATTATAATGTGGTAAGATTAATGCACTCCTTCTATTTCATTTGAAATCGTTGCGAAATTAACAAAGTAAGAACAACGTGTTACCCTAA
This sequence comes from Achlya flavicornis, assembly GCA_947623365.1. NCBI lineage: Eukaryota > Metazoa > Arthropoda > Insecta > Lepidoptera > Drepanidae > Achlya > Achlya flavicornis. Next base: position 9,733,681 of record OX392468.1, on the reverse strand, counting down.
AACCAACGTAGGTAGCCATATAATAATAGTCTAGATTCAGTGGAAGTCTGTCTCCACTTCTCGGAAGTACTTAGTGTTTCACCGAAAGCTTTTATTGTAATTGCAGTTATAAGCTTTTATTGTAATTGCAGTTATTAAGTAGGTAGGTACGTTTTTCAACGTCTTACATATTATTATAGCAACCAAGTTATATAAAATATAAGTCGAGCAGTCAGCAACTTTTTATGGAGAATTTTTAATCGGTGCAGTTTACAAGCAAAGCAACCAAGGGCGTAGCCAGTATTGTATATGGGGGGGGGGGAGCAGACAAAGAAAATCCTACATTATTATCCTTATTATCCGTAGTGCTGGATTTCACAAGCCAGCCTTCAAGCCTGTTAGTTTCTTAGGTTTTATAAGAAGCGTCGCAAGCTATGAAGCTCGTCAGAATTATAGTTTACCAGCAAACGATCATCAAACCGGTCTTCTAAGGGGGGGGGGGGGCAGCTGTCCCTCCTTGCCCGTGCCTTGCTACGCCCATGCAAGCAACTGCTAAAGAGGTGCTTAACTTCTGCATCTTTTAGGCAAAATAAGTATATGTAGTTACCTACTGTAGCGTAAAAGCACTCCTAACTAATTAGAAACTATGGAGGTGCAAGGTGGATGACACCTCTACTGCACACATGGCGGCAGCTTCCGACCAATAGCATTTCCCACACTTTGAAAATGTATCTCCTGCGCAGGTACATCGGTAAGCCATATCAGTTGGGTACTACTGTATTACAGAGTTAACAACTTCACTTTGTGCGAAGCGTCAAGCAAGCGAAGCAATTTCCATAGATGCATCCACAGATATATATCGTTTACCAGTTGATTTACAGTCAGACAAAATGTCGATATGGATTGCTTGTCATTTATTCTCGGTTAAAGTATTGATAAAAACGAGAAATTCGCATTCATTTATTTGTATTTTGGTCGTTCAAACTACGTTCGCGCACTTCGTTCACGGACTGTATTCTTGTACACTCGCATTCTAACTTTATGATGGGAGCTATCTAATTAGACTCATTCCAAGATTGATGATATTTTCTCAGAAGGTTTTCCCTATGTTCATAATACTAAAGTTGAATTTAATATTACACATATAACACAAATAGGAATAGGATCTAGGCAGCATACCTATGCTGCCGTGTCCCAGCGGACAGTGATTTCACCATCGTTTATCTTCAGGTTTTATCGTCACATGCCCTTAGAGTTCGAAGACAAGGGCGGTCAAATAGCTGCCTCGATTCATCACACGGCAATGTATTTGCGCACGGATGCGGTAATTTTTCCGCATCAGTACAACTGCAAATAATTCAGAAACAAATTATTAAATTTAAAGGACTGATAATGAAATTAAATACTGATAATTCTGCTTATTATTTTTGAGATAGGTTCCTACATACAGTCGCGAACTTTAATTTGGGACCATACTTACCAACCGCTCTTGAGCTTTCAAACTTATTATCTTAAGAGTGTTCGTAGAACATATCTAGGAAATGGGTCCCATACTCTTTCTACTTCTTATGGCTAATTTTTCAACAGTCAGAAAAACGGTATCTGGCAGATGGCTGCTGATTTTAAATTAGAACAGTATTTGTGTGTTTATTATAATTTTAATCTATCTGATGATGAATAGATTATATCTGAGGTTTATCTCATCATCATCATCGCCATCATCAGCCTATAATGTCCCACTGGAATGGGCAATACTCCACCACGCGTATCACTGCGGATCGGTGGAGGTAGGCTAGTGGTCAACCTACTGTTGGAATTTTTCAAGCCACCTAGGATGCATCCAACTAGCTTAACGATTATCACATTTAAATGATAACCGGGACCAACGGCTTTACGTGGCTTGCCTTCCGAAGCACAGAAACGCTCCATTTGAAATACCACTATGGGGTCACCTACCCAGGTACCGCGACTGTGGTAGCTAACTTTGCCGATCGATTAAGAACGGCTAATTATGCTACACCACGAGCGATTCCACGAGGTTTATCTAGCGATTGAAAAATCGGACCTAAGTCTAATTTCGCCTTGACTGTAATAGCACAGTCTAATAACCATACAGTCGTCCGACGCCTTTGATCTTGTGAAAAATGCCGACAACGTCTAGACAGTATCGCGACGGCCAGGGTTGTCACAAGTAAACAATATTTACAAAATTATTTATTTATTGCAGATAACAATAAAACATTGTTAGCATTATTATATTTTAAACAATATTATAATAACTACTCCATCATCAGACCCTGAAAACCATACATGGTCAAAGTTCATCTCACGACAATTCCAACAACCCCAAACATGGCTAGAATACGATGTTCGACTATGGAGTTCTAGTGCTTACCCTCCTACTCCATCATCAGACCCTGAAAACCATACATGGTCAAAGTTCATCTCACGACAATTTCAACAACCCCAAACATGGCTAGAATACGATGTTCGACTATGGAGTTCTAGTGCTTACCCTCCTACTCCATCATCAGACCCTGAAAACCATACATGGTCAAAGTTCATCTCACGACAATTCCAACAACCCCAAACACGGCTAGGATAAGAAGTTCCACTATGGAGTTCCAGTGCTTACCCTCCTACATCATCATCAGACCCTGAAACCATACATGGTCAAAGTTCATCTCACAACAATTCCAACAACCCCAAACACGGCTAGGATACGATGTTCCACTATGGAGTTCCAGTGCTTACCCTCCTACTCCATCATCAGACCCTGAAATCATACATGGTCAAAGTTCATCTCACGACCATTCCAACAACCCCAAACACGGCTAGGATACGAAGTTCTGCTATGGAGTTCCAGTGCTTACCCTCCTACTCCATCATCAGACCCTGGAAACCATACATGGTCAAAGTTCATCTCACGACCATTCCAACAACCCCAAACACGGTTAGGATACGAAGTTCCACTATGGAGTTCCAGTGCTTACCCTCCTACTCCATCATCAGACCCTGGAAACCAGACATGGTCAAAGTTCATCTCACGACCATTCCAACAACCCCAAACACGGCTAGGATACGAAGTTCCGCTATGGAGTTCCAGTGCTTACCCTCCTACTCCATCATCAGACCCTGAAAACCATACATGGTCAAAGTTCATCTCACGACAATTCCAACAAACCCAAACACGGCTAGGATACGATGTTCCACTATGGAGTTCCAGTGCTTACCCTCCTACTCCATCATCAGACCTATTGAAAAAAAAAAAAAAAAAAAACACTCATGCCCTGTGCCTGCTACCTATACCTGTGTACCTATTAGATATTTTTTACCGTCCGCCATTCGGCCATTTTGTTGGCGTTATTAACGTGACACGACATGCCAAATATAAAATTATTATTGTATGCACTCTACGATAACAAACCATGATTTATTTACCTTTCGTCTGTGTGTGGAAGCTGATGAAACCGCAGATCTTTATTTAAATAGGATGAAGACTTGCAGTCTCTCACAGCACACGTCGTTTGCACCATTTTAAATAAAATAATTACAGACACAAACACGCGTTAGCCCTGAATGCTGTTTACCGAGCTACTAACATAATTTTGTTCGCAGGTCGGTAACGGCTTTCCCGCGTCTCGTCCCTCACACCCCGCACGATTGCCCTGTCTAGACGGCTTCGTCGACCGACTGTATGGTTATTAGACTGTGGTAATAGGTTAGCTTCGAAAGTTAGGTAATTAAGCCTCTTTTGGAATTTGTTGTTACTTTAGGCCTCTCAGCGATACTTTGGAAATTACCGAAATTAATCATTCACAGTGTTCCGTTCCATTTCAAATTGGATTTAATGACCGACTCTTGGTGTCAGCCTATTCATCTGTCACAAACCTTCACAGCTTCAGATGGGGATGCTAATAACGAGGCAATTTTGAACCATACATTTTAATAGCAACTCCTATAAAAATAAAGCACAACCTCTTCAATAATATGAAAAAGATTAAACCCTGCGGTCGGTGTACACGCCCACGTTTGTTGTTGGTTAACATATTTACAACTTACCCCTAACCACCTGCTTCCGGTTAATATGTATTCATAAAGTGTGCATAATAAAATATTCGTCAACATCAACTTTATTTGAATTCACGTTTTTGTATAATCATCAATCATATTAGAAATGATTCACTGTTTTTCATTTTGGATTGAACGTCCCTTGAGTAGGAGGAACCGTTAGTAATCCATAAATTTTCCCGAAAAATATATTGCATATATGTAGGCAAATTTTTATCTACTTTACTACACACTAGAGCAGCATACAGCAAGCACACAGCAAATGCTTTAGGCTGCTCCCTACCTACATTGTATGCACATAGGAAAAGCATTTGTTTCTCGTATATGTGCGTACTAATCGTTTTAAAAAAAACAACACACAGTTTTTATACCAGCTTTATTAGACGATTTTGTTGTGATGAATTTAACGCTACATGAATGTAACATCTTATGATATTACCATTTATTATCTGTATCTAACCATTAAGGATATTCATAGACAATTAAACAATTTGGACGCAACTCAGGACGGTTCTCAAGTGTGCTGCTAATTCAATTAGTATTTAGCTGTATTTACTTTACAAGCGTTTATACTCAGGGACAAACCCTTAAATATTCAAAACATAGTTTCTGTTCTTAATGGTGGCTCCAGTATAGAGTTGTGGAAAATTATCGCCCAATTTAATCTTGGGAGTCAGGATACTGGCCGATAAGGATTGTCCAAACTGTCAAAACTTTTTGAGAAGCTCGTACAAAGTGCTATACTATATCCAACATTACGAAACATAATAATTCCACAGCAGCATAGTTTTGTTCACGGTCAATCTACTGTAACGTTACTCATAATAATAGACCACAGTTTTGAATCGAACGCAGCCTTGCATCGGGCGTAAGGCTCAATATAATGCCTATTTTATTTGATCTGTATATAAATGACGTGTGCCTCCTATGCCTCCATTTCTAGTATAAGCTGACCTCCCATTGTACGGAAATCCTATACAATGCGAGATCAGCTTATACTGGATGTGTATAGCTTAATCTGTAGCAGTGTGTACGTAGGTAGGAAATGTATAGCTTGATATGATCAAACTCTCTTTCAAGAGGACCGTCCTTTTGAAAACGAGTTTAATCATAGGTACACCCGGCTACACATCACATGTATCTTCTAATCTATCTTATTAAATTGAATAATGTTAATAATTAATAATATTAGTAAAACTACTACTACTACGAATTGCATGTTCGATGTGGACGAGACTGTTGAGACTCATGAAATGTATTTTTTATAACACCATTATTCTGTACAGTATATGCAATAAAATATTTCTGATTCTGATTCTGATTCATCAAGCTATACATTTCCTACCAACATATTTTTAGAGGACCTCGATCGTTACACAATCCAGGTTATGCTTGTAGTAAGTACTATTATTTATTCTGTGGTACTGCAATGGAAATAAATTAAGTTTTCTCAAAGATTTGAGAGGTTCAAGACGTTAAAGCTTTAGGAGCATTTTAGGAGTAACCTTAGATTGAAAATTAAATCTAGATGCACAAATAACGATAACATTTTTAGGGTTCTGAAACCAAAAGGACAACAAGGAACCCTTATAGTGCCACTGCGTCTGTCTTATTTTAGCATCCACTGTTGCTGCTTTTGATTTGAAATAGTTTTAATTTTTTTTTTTTTTTATGAAATCGGGAAACCAGGATACTGCCCGCCTGATGGTAAGCGGTTACCGCGTATCCCTATGGACGCTTGCAACACCCGGGGCACCCCGGTGCTTTACTCATGCGTTACCGACCTTTCCCTCCCCCCCCCATGAGCTCTGGCGATCTGACTCATGCGCAGGAACTCAAAATTTAGTTATTTGGCTGCTGTATTCTGGAAGGTACGTAGATACTTCCCCAGTTGAGCTGCTCGGTGAGCGAAAAAGCGCTCTGTTCTTTTACCTCTAAGACTTGCCAAATGTATCAATTTGCTATAAGGTCTGTAGTAACGTCTCCATCGAAACAAAATCAGTAATAAGATTAGAGATAACGGGTAAGCTTTTTTGATTGCTACAATAGTAACTTTAAGCATAGGTATACCTAGAAAACTTTACTAAGTAAGTATGTGTGTTAGGCAATTTCATTTCATGGAGATCATTCAATGTTTCTATGATTTATGATTCTATGTTTCAATTTTATATTTTATGAATTGTCCGATATTGTTCTATTTACTGATGATACTTCTTTAATTTTTAAGGTCAATAGAAAAGATACAGACGCAGCTCAATGACACCTTATCAGCTGTATCTAAATGGTTTGCCGCCAATAATCTTATGCTTAATTCCAGTAAAACTAATTGCATACGGTTTTCTCCCTAATGTTGTTAAGAGTGACACTAATATCTTAGTTGACGGTAAAAGACTTGAACTAGTGGATAAGGCAGTTTTTCTCGGCGCAACATTAGATAGTAAAATACAATGGGGTCCTCATATAGAAAGATTAGCTAGTAAATTGAGTACCGTCGCCTTCGCAGTTAGAATAAATGGCTGTGACATACACGGACAGACAGACATGACGAATCTATAAGGGTTCCGTTTTTTGCCATTTGGCTACGGAACCCAAAAAATTAGACAAATTACAGATGTGGCTACAGCCAGGTTGGTTTACTTTGCTTATTTCCATAGTTTAATGTCCTACAATCTTCTGCTGTGGGGCTCAGCTGCAGCCTTTGAAACTATATTTATTCTGCAGAAAAGTGAAATTCGTGCGATCTATTGTTTGGGCCCTCGCTCGTTACCATCACAGTACATCTATGAAAACATTATGTTTGTTCGTAAAAATTAAAATTTATTTGAAATTAATAGTAGCCACCATAACTTCAATACAAGAAATAATTGTGACACCTAGATTCAGATTATCTAAAGTTAATAAGTCTTTTCTCGGAAATTGCGTTCGATTCTATAATAAAATCCCACTTGAAGTATAGACAGAATACAGCAGCCAAATAACTCCTGCGCGTTAGTGAGTGATGCCTCGTATGTTGCAAGCGTCCATAGGGCTACGGTAACCGCTTACCACCAGGAATGCCGTTTGCTTGTTTGCCGACTTGTATACAAAAAGGTCAACTTTTTGTAAGTAACTAGTTAATAATACTGGCTAATGCATCGAACAATTAACCCAAAGAAGCGCAATGATGTTCATTTTGCTTGCAATCTATTCCGCCAATTTTCCACCATCGACAATGCGCTCTGATTGGCTAAGACAAGGACACATGCGCTCTGATTGGCCAGGTCAAGAACACACGATGCAGTGATTGGTCCTTACTGTTCAAAATCAGGGACAAATCACTGACTAGTATCGGAATCGGAGTGCTTGGTATTACTACTACTCTAAGGGATTGTTCCTCGATGGGCTAATGTTACTAATTTATCAATTATGACTTTGTTAATTTTAGTGTAACTATTAGTTTGCCCTAATAAAAAAATACCTAATAATAAGACCCCGCAGGACCACAAATTAAGTAATAAGTAGTTAATACGCACGACTACTATTTAATTAATCTTTTAGCCCTTTAGGAATAATGTGACGATATCGAATCAACCGGTCCAATGAATTTCAATGCATAACAGTGTTTATGTAGCGACAATAATTACCCATTCTAAATTATTGCAGCTTTAAACGAGAGTGTACCCATACGTTCGGCTTAATTTAGCCTAAAATAACCTGTTAACTCGTTAACGTCACTGGTGGCCAGTTTGTTGACCAGCTGTTGTTGTAGGTAGTTTCTAAACATTGTATATATATTTTTTTAATTTAGTTTCACCTGTCCGTTGTCTTCGAATCTTGCATGTTACATTTGACCAACTTCCCAGTGTCCGATTGAGCTGAAAGGTATACATTAGGTGACATTAGTTGTGACCTTTATTGGATGACAATGCAAGTACACACAAAAAAAAGTAGTCAACATAAAAAGCTAGTACTAAAAATGTTTTTTTTTTTTAATGTTTTCCTACAACTCTCTTTGTATAGTATGGCAACGTAGCTAATAATCAATTAGCGTTATGAAAGTCATTTCTTGGAAATGCAGGTGCAGGGCGACAGCTAGTATAGTATAATATTGCATTACCACATCTAGCATTCCATTCAAAGTGTTTCATATTGCATAACATTTTGCTTAAAGGAAAACTCGAGCATTATGTGTTGAAACCAACAAGGAATATTAAGTTGATTATATTAATTAGATTAAATTACCTATTTTCCCGACTATACAAACTAAAAATAGCCACAGATTTGAATCCGTAAAGTAGTCATTAGACTATAATAAATTAAACAGGACTATATCTATAATTTTTGTATACAACTTAGTCGGTAAACCAGCATACGGCCCATCTGATGGTGAGCGGTTACCGTAGCCATATGGACGCTTGCAACACAAGAAGCATCGCTCACGCGTTACCGACCTATTGAAATGAAAATGTTATTTGAAAATCAAAGAACTTTGTTATCAGGGTTTCGACTCTCCTGTTTTATGCTAGCGTTGCGTAAACTATAGCTATGTTATTTTTAATGCATTTATTTTCATTCAAGTTGTAAAATAAACCGAATAGATGAGTACGTTTGTCTTTTTTCATGTATTTTCAGGAATTCACGGTGTATGTGGTAATTATTGGTGGTATTTATGGCTGCTTAAGTATATGTTTGAAGAAAAATATCCTATGGCTCCGTGTTTGGAGCGGATGGTCGAGTGTTCCAAAGTAGGGTCGTTGCGCTGGTTGGCGACCGATTAGCTGAGTTGCTAACTTTGGTAAGTCACCACATACGCTATATACGCGCAAAATAGTAAGCGCCGATGTAAATGGGTCCCAAGTATAGTCAAGTTTTGAAACAAAGTATAAAACATCACACTTTCATTCATAAATTATGAAAAATTATTGGAAAACCGGAAAAGTACCGAAAGTGTTAGATAGCGACCACCTATTTCAGTTTACGACCACTAAGAATGCTAGATATAGCGACCACTATTTTAGAATATAAAAAATAAGTAATAAAACATGTTTTATTGATTTAGAATATATTTTTTTCCCTTTTAAACTAAACATAGTTAAATAAACACAAATAGTATTAATTCATGCTCTCACAGCGACACATTGTGGACGTCCGTAGGGAATAACAACGAGCGGTGTACACTTGGCAACACTTAAAAGCCAATCTTTAACCCGCTTTTCACCTGCATCCATCCTGCAAGATCTGGTCCTCATGTTTCGATAACGTCACGTCGTCTCTTTTTTTTAATAATGCTGAATTAGCAAACAAGCGTACGGCCCGCCTGATGATAAGCAGTTACCATAGCGTATGAACGCTTGCAACACCAGGACACGGACAGGAAGGCTTGCACTTACTCCCTTGGGAAAACCACGGCGGGGAGCTCATTTCATAGCCTGAGTGCCAACGATAGGATACTCGCCGGCTTCCTTCTCCCTTCGGCACATTACGTGACAATTTAAGGTCCAATGTGAGGATTTACTCCCAGTCGATGGCGAGAGGTAGAAGTAAAGCCCGTAACGCACCTTCCGACCGTCGGACTCCTACTTATAAGTTGATACCGACCAATCCGAGGGCTTGCGAAGCGGTCGGCTCGCCCTCGGATTGTTCGGTATCGAAATAGGTATTAAGTAAGTAGGAGTCCGACGGTAGAAGGTGCATTACGGACTCAAGCTGTAGAAATTAGGTCAATAATTCTTCAGAATATTGTCCGTTGTATAAGCGGTAGAACACACATAGGAGGCAGTTTCTCCTCAGATTAGAGGCCCTAAATCCCTTGTGAGCTCGGGATCGTCAACAATTCTGATGGCACGTCCCTGAACACAGTCTAAACGCCCAAGCTGATATCCAGGACTCCAGGAGCTCCAGCACACAGATGACAGCAGTACTCCATATGGAGCCTTAATTGCGATTTATAAAGTTGAAGTCTTTGCTCCGATGAGATGTACTGCTTCGCTCTATTAAGCATACCGAGGTCTTTGGTTAATAGTTTGACCTTATCGTCTAGATGACAAAGATCCCAGCATCGGGATCCTTGTCATGTCATACTTTATGATTTTGTGCGACGTGTTCTGGAATTGTGGAGCCACAGCAAATAGGGTTTTCTAAGCGGTGAACGCGCAGGCTTGTGTCTTAGTGGGGTTGAAATGGACTAGGTTTCGTTAGTGTACTTTCGATTTCAGACAGAATCGTTCGCGTATATCCTCCTTCTTGGAACGAGCGATATTTGCACGGTCCGTGTAATTATCGTAATAATAAGAATATTGAAACTTCTTAATTTATTTAACTTTTAATTAATCAATTAATCACGTGGTTGAATACTGAACATACTTAAGCAGCTTATTTTAGTTTTCAGCTATCATTCTTTTCGTACTAAATCTTGGTGGTCGCAAACTACCATCGTAATTTTCGAACTGTATCTGTTAGCGACCACCTATTTAGTACAAATGTTTGTGAGTGAATTAGACAAAGTTTTATTATGAAGCCATGTGGTCGTATACTGAAGATATGCATCTTAAGGCTTTAAAAACTCCAAATACTAAACTGTGTAATCATAAATAAAAAATTGAGAAAATACTAATCAAAACAAAATAAGACTGTACGAGTCAGAATACGACCACCTGGTCGCTTTCTAACGTATTGATAAAATATTCATTTCAGTAACCGACCACTGGATTTTAGATTAAAATCATTAAAAAAATTACTATAATACAATTAAATAATTGAATTTTGTACATAATTGAAGTAACCATGCATCTAATTTGACTTAAAAACTAATACTAAGTAACAAAACTTGCCTTCGAATGCCGCGCGCCTTGCTATTTTTTTTGCTCTTTCACTGCATGTCCAGACACACTGAATCAACACGTGAACTTAACGTCCTTTTTCTTGTTTTGGGTTCAGTGGTTGATATCAAATTTAGTTTTTTTTAATTACATAACTATTAAAATAATATTAAAAGCATTCTTTTCATTTTTATCTCCTAAAGAAAAGTTATTATCTTCAATTAAAGAATCCTAGGCAGGCAAGTGGTCGCCAACCAGAACTGGTCGCGAAACCGGCGCAATGACCCTACCATTTATTTTGAATGAAATACAATTATTATACATTTTTATTTTACTGAAGCTCAAGCTCATTGCAATGCAAAATTCGTAGTTATCTCTATCATAATAATTCCAAGGCGATGATAGCTCAGTGGTAGTGACGTCGGATACCGAGACGAAGGTTCGAATCCGACAATGAGCTTGAGCTTTCGGCGAAGGAAAACATCGTGAGGAAACCATAGCACAGTGGTAGCGTACTTTGATGTTGACTGGCTACCACCCTCAAGTTGAAAATCTGTCGCCAAACACCTGCCAGTGTGTTCCGACGACTGCACTTGAAAGCCAGTTCCGTCTAGGCTTTGTATGCTTACCACCATCGGCCACATCATTACTTACCATGGTGAGATTGCGGTCGAAAACAGGCATATAAACAGCAAAAAACATGAAACACGACTCACGCACGAGTAATAGGTAGGTATTACGTAATACAGTCCACGTCGAAATTAGCTGATCACTTTAGTACCGTGTCACACTTATAATATTCATACAAACTATCACGATAATGTAAATTTTATGAATCACTCTTCAGAGACGATCTCCAATATTATCGTGCAAATTGAAGTGCTCAGCCTCAGAGTTTATAGCTTCAAACTGTAGACAAGGAAGATCTTTTTTTTTTACTTTGAGTCGATGATATAATAGCATCTAGTATAAGTATTTATATTGCGGTTACATACAACGTTTTCAAATAAAAATACAATTAGGTGTGTTCTTTGATATTTTTTATTGCCTATTTTACCTCGTGAGTGAAATATGAGCACTATATCATGAAATAATACTACTTGTATAGTAAACAGAATGCTTCTTTTAAACTTTACTCTATCATCTGGTAGGTATTTGTTTCTAACAGATTAGGTTTTATAGTCGATCGAACCGGCGCGGCGAGATGAAAAATATTATTCGATTTTTTCCATCTCGTTTCATTCTTATGATCTTTTGTAACTTTTAACCCTCTCTTATACCTACATAGCTATTTCATTGTTATTTGACAAACAATCACGTAAGTAAAAACTATTTTTAGAACCAAATATTATGTTGATAAAAATCGCCATAATAATTGTTCATTTTATGGATTGGAGAAAAAGCTAAAATTAAAGAAAAAGAAAATGTGAAACTAAACGCATGCTTCAAGATTTATACCCGATGCATATTATTTTTCTAGATAAGTACCTAATGCCTTTTTAGGGTTCCGTAGCCAAATGGCAAAAAACGGAACCCTTATAGATTCGTCATGTCTGTCTGTCCGTGTATGTCACAGCCATTTATTTCCGAAACTATAAGAACTATAATGTTGAAACTTGGTAAGTAGATGTATTCTGTGAACCGCATTAAGATTTTTACACAAAAATAGAAAAAAAACAATAAATTTTGGGGGTTCCCCATACTTAGAACTGAAACTCAAATTTTTTTTTTTCATCAAACCCATAAGTGTGGGGTGTCTATGGATAGGTCTTCAAAAATGATATTGAGGTTTCTAATATCATTTTTTTCTAAACTGAATAGTTTGCGCGAGAGACACTTCCAAAGTGGTAAAATGTGTGTCCCCCCCCCTGTAACTTCTAAAATAAGAGAATGATAAATCTATAAAAAATATATGATGTACATTACGGTGCAAACTTCCACTGAAAATTGGTTTGAACGAGATCTAGTAAGTAGTTTTTTTTTAATAGGTCATAAATTGAAATTAATATCAAATACTCAGGTCTATACTACCATTTACTTATATACCTACAGGTTTGTACGGAACCCTCGGTGCGCGAGTCTGACTCGCACTTGGCCGGTTTTTTATTTAATTTTTGGGCTACGATTCGGCGCATCTTGTAGGGCTTGCGCTTTCTCGTTTCTGATTCAGTGTTCGTGTAGGCAGGCACCGGTTCGGTCGCAATACTTTCGGCCGCCCGCCTCATACCCTCTACAGTTGAATTTCGCTGCCCGCCCAGGGGCACAATAAACTTAAAACTATTGTAATTCGGATTAAAATAACAGATTGACTTTGTGCAGTGAATTTGTTTTCAGTTTCTGTCTACTTTATTGGGATTACAATGAATGAAATCTGTTATTGGAAAGTTCATGAATTTGTTCATTAACTTTTTATAAAAGTGGGCCAATGAGGTAAGATTAATATTTAATGTTTGTTAGTATGTTCCTATAAGAAGGAAATCCTGGGCAAGTAAATAAAAACTTTACTTTTGTAAGTAGGTAGTATATACCTACTTATAACAAAGTTATTCGTCTATACGGGTTTCTACTAATAATCACAGGATTATTAATGTATTTCACGAGTTTTGTATTTATTTTTTCCTATATTAGGTATATATTTTTGAAATCGGTTTTCTCGGAAATAAATTTCTCAGGTTGGGATTATTCCAAATTTCAAGCGCCTTTGAGACGTAATTTCGTGATTTGCATCAACTTATGGTTCCAAAAGAGTAATAATACATACAATAATAATCGCTTGCCATGCCTACGAAGTCTCAAGCGCGAATTACAAAATTACATCCCGTTAAAATAAAGTGAAAAAAAAACTATTCTTAAAGAAATATAATAATATAATGAATGACCCACCTTATTGATTAAGGTAATATAACTTTATTACTATTTTTATACAAAAAGCAATAACATTATGTATGTATTAGTTCGGTAGAGAATATTATGAGGCTATTTATACAACACGGACCGTATAATCAGCTCTCTGCGTTTGCTAACTTCAGTCCCCTGTGGTAGAATGCTCTACACTACCGAGACGGTTTGTTTTAATTTATTCTTGGAAAAAGTAAAAAAGAAATCCAAAGTAAATTTTAAAATACGAATTACAGAAAAGGGAATGCACATTCATTATTAGTTCGTCTTTCTTCTCTGGACGGACATTTAACACGGATCCTATTAGTGATATGTATATGAAATTTTACATCATAACACTTATACTTATAAGACGCCAAAAAAGTTACCCAATAAAATCTTAGATTGTTGGCCACCTACATCGCCTACATCTGGGCCTACATGCAAGTGGAGGTGTTTTTTTGTTCGCGTACCACAATGTGTACTATATACTATACTATATATATATTTTAATAAAGTAGAGGGCTATGTCCAATCTTTTCTGCAAAACTGCTGCCTACTTCATAAAATTTCAATCAGTAAAGATTTAGAAAAAAAAGTATCACTGCAATCTTTTAATAGTATACGAGCAATGCGGTATATATTAACAGTGAATCCTGAATTGTATGGTAACATATACAAGTGATTAAACAGGATGGATTATTATACAGGACTGCCCTTTCATGAGAGTTGAATGTTAATAATAAATTAATTATATCCAGAGATACTATATACCTTGAACAACACATCACTCTACAAAGGTGTTTTGAAATAAACCAGTGGTGTCACATATATATCAGGCGTAATTTAGTTTAAACTTATATAATGTAATAAAAAAATGTGCATTACTAAGTTCGTAGTAAGTATTATTAAGTTCGTCCGAAGCATTTTAGAGAATAGGTATTTCACTCGGCATTCATGAAAAGTCACCATTCATCCATTTAGCGATGCATATAGAGAATAGAGAAAACCGCTGCGCTGGTTTTATTTCACTGAATAAAATGCTGCTACTATTGAACCAACAAAATACTGCACGTTCTACTGTGAATTCGAGAAATAAATTCCATTCAGCAGTTGTGTTTAAGTGGTCGTTTGGGGCTCCCAAAAAAAAATAAACGAAGTAATCAAGTACCGCCAAAGAATACCAAAGTGACCAAAGTGTGAAAAAAAATTATGTGTTTGGAAGAGTTTCAACAACTTAGTATGCTACTTTCTTTAATAATTTGAGGTAGCACATTGTTTAGGCATACAGACTGACTGGTGTAATAAAGAATGGGCCACTGATAAAGAAGCTGCAACCTCCAAAGAAGCAACAGTACAGTGCTTTTGTTTTTCTGATCATAGTTCTAGCAACTAAAGGTTACTAAAGAATGTTTGCTTAGGGTATCAAAAAAGAAAAAGAGAATATGTATGTCACGTTTATCTTTTCTTTAAAAAAAAAATGTATGTCATATTCTGTAGGTAGATCCTCGCGAGCGGAGACGCGGAGGTAACAACTAGTTAAATATAGGACCTACTAATAAAAAATAACTATTCGTATAGACTATAACTATCCCCCGCGGTTTCACACGCGTCCCCGTGATGAAAAGTAACCTATAACACTCGGGGATAATGTAGCTTTCTATTAGTGAAACTTCCTATATTCAAACTCATAAATACTCCTCCTTATAATAACATTAGCAAGGCGCGGGTGGTACTTACCCGCTGACTATCTGGCGGGCGATAGGTATGCTTATTTGCCACATTAATAGTATTAAAAAATCTGTCAGTAAAAACAATAATTATAGCGACATTACGGAATAGGATTAGCGAATTTTCAGTACAAAGTGGGAAACTATTGAAATATTCAATATTTTCCGTATACCTAGGAATTTTACAATATCCCTGATAACCTCATGTCCCTGCGACATACCTACATAAGGCTCCGCGTATTGCCCGACCTTTTTCAATTAATGTTGGAAGTCCATTGACACTTTCGTTCAAAGAATTGACAGGCATTGATACTTGCAAGTTAATTTATTCCGAATTTTGGACGGATACGAGAGTATGAATTAAACAATAGTCTTTTGACTGCCTACGCTGACAATACTTAAGCTACTTTCAAGTGGTTCAAATACCACCCACATTCCTGCATTCAAAAATAGCCTGTGTCCCTTTCCATACTATTACGCTACTGCGAGCCTATATAAACCTGAAAGGTTCTATATTTGAACACCCTAATCTCCAAACGGTTTTCTTTACATACAACTAATTCGGCAAACAAGCATATGAACGATCTAGCGGTATAAGGAGTTACCTTCCCGGTGAGCTCCGGCGACCTTAGATACTCACGCGCAGGGAATTGCAGTATTCTGTAAGTTGGAGTTACTTCCCTAGTGAAGCTGGTCTTTGAGCGAAATAAAACGCTATGCTCTACCTCTCCTAAAACGGTAGGCGAGAGTTTTTATTTGTTTTCATTCATTTTAGATATGAAGCTCGAATGGAACTAACTACAAATGAGTTTCGACAAAAGTCTTAATTTTTTACGATTCATGATTACATAACAGAATTCACCTTCAAAGTTCTCCTGATTCTTATTCATTAAGCCTCCGCGTGACTCACAAATTAACGTTACTTCGTAAACACGGTTAAGTCACTAGGTTTCTTTCAAGTTTCAATTTATACCTTTGTTTTGTCAACTTCATTCTTATGAAACTAAGGCCTTTTTTGATAATATAATCATGAAGATCGAGGAAAACTAATATGCTCGAACCTTTCCAGATTCATGACACACTAGGTATTCGCTTTGATTGGAACTTGATTTATTATTGAAAAGCTGACACAATAAAATAGTTTTTCTCTACACTTGCTTTGTTTTACAGTTGTAGGTCTACGTGAAAGGCTCAGGGCTCTGCCCCACATACAATATTTCCCAAATAAAATGATAGGGCTTCAGCTTTGTTTTATAAAATTAAAACTATTGGTAGTAAGTATGTGTATACATTATCTACAGCCTATACACACATCGGCCCGATACAAAAGTTCACCACATGCGATTAAATTTCACATTAAAAGTATCAAGTTTTCCACTCAGATTTCCTTCACGAGAAAGCCAACGATGAATTCGTACATAATTGAATAACACACCCGTAACAATCGATGCCGACGTGTTAGATGAGTTAGATGATACATCAAAAAGATGTATGAGATGCCTTGCCCAAGATAATTATAATGAGAATAGACAATTACAACATTTCTGTTGTATAGTAGTAGATTCCTAAAGAAATTACAAACGTATAAAGTAATTAAAATGCATCATCGAGCATAAGATATTTTCCAACACACTTGCTCGTAAACGTTTTCATTGTGTGGTTGATTATTATCAAAAAATATACTCAAAAAAATAGTCTGCTTTTTTCCTCACAAGTGTGTTGAAAAATGTCGTAAGACACGCGTGTGCATTGATCATTACAGTCTGGGCTCCCGTATCTTAATACCGCCTCGAGTGTTGTAACCAACTTTGTACACATGTATCACTGTGATATAATGTGTTGTGTCACAATTTACTATTATGAACAGTGGATACCTACAAAATAACCTCTAAAGTACTTCAGCTAAATTAATTAAGTATTTATGCAGAAAATGTTTATCATATTTCAAAGTCGATTCCATCTCATGGTAAACATTTTTAGTCCGCGACTGTACCTATTATTGGCGAGCAACTGATTCATAGATTCCACGAATAATTGCAATGATAAAACTAATAACTTTTGTCGAAATATGAAACTGACTCCAAAATAATCTATGAAGTTTTTATTTACAACAAATATGTACAAAATACAATCTATATTTACAAAATATAATCTATATATATATAATCTATGAAGTAGGTAGTATAACATATCATATAGGAGTCCTTAAATTGATAAAACATCCTGGGACATTCTTCACACGCGCCTATTTGATTCCATACACCACGATTCCACAGCTTGTATGTACCTACTATGGACACCAAATAACTGATATACTACATACCTATACTCATTATGGTATCACACCCAGAGTCAGGAAAGGCAGACATGTTCAATGTTCATACACACAAATGCATGCCCTGGGAGGGAATCGAACGCAAGACCTGCGGCGTGATAGGAATGGCCAATAATTATTTTCTGTTTTTTTTTATTGCCGTATAATAAAAAAATATTAAACAAAAGTCTGGCATATTTCGTTATCAAAGATTATCTAAAAATAACATAAATAAGTTATTGTTAAAAAAAATACTCTTAAGCTTTTTTTGGTGACTGTACTTGTACTTGCATTGTCTTCCAATAAACTTATGTGTACCAAATATCAAGTCAATCCGACCACTGGATGTGGGTGAAATTCGACTTGCAAGGTTACACCCGAACGAACAAACATACATACATACATGGCATGGCATAAATAAAAGCTTGTAAAATATAATTCAATTGCGATTTCGTGCTTTTTACCGTTCTTCACATATAAAAGGTCAATAAAACAACACTATAATGATTATACAGACGAATTGACAACCTGGTCCTTATTTTTTCTTTGAGATCGGTTCAAAATAGAAAATTCTATTTCCTGAAAAGAATAAAGCAAACTGCACATACAAGGTTTCACAGGTTTAAGTTTATGGGCTATGACGGTCGAGCTTACGTTTCTTTTTGCTACGAACCGTAGGTAACTAGTGCTACGAGCCTGCAAGACACACAAACATTGCTACAGAAAATACTGCATGTTGGGATTGACATTTTATTTTGATATACTGATTTCCATCGCTTATCTTCAAACACGCTGACACTGAATTACTTTAAAATAAATACATCTGGTACCATTTAAACAAGTACTGAAGTGAAAATACTGGCTACAAGGTTAGGGCGCATCAATGAAATTCAATACATTTTGACATTATACACACCATGCTTTCACCTAATTCGACATCGATATAGAAGACGCGAGAATTCGGCCCCAGACGATACCTAAGATTCTAAAACACTCCTTTTATCATGAGTACTAAAAATAACTAACAGTTATTTAGCTAGTCATTATATACAATCTACACACAGCTGGCTATTAAACTATGACGCAATGACTGACTGATGTCTGAGCACGTTTATGACCTTCGTTAATTAAAATTTTGTGATGATGAAACCTACTCATCGATTTTATTTTCACTTGGCCGTCTACTTGATGTCGTCAACACAAACTCGGTGAGAGCTCTTTTTAATTTTCCGAAGCGAGGCTATAATTTGGACTCAAGTCTTGATGTTTGATTCGTTGTGTGATCTTAATGCTGTGATTGAATTCATTCTGGAAAACTGAACTTATTTCTTTTTTCTAAATCTACGATACATGGATTTTATTTATATATGTACCCATGTTTATAAAATAAAATAAAATTGGTCGAAATTCTCTTTTAGTTCATAAAAAAATCCCAAAATGAAACAAACAAAAAAAAGGAATTTAAACCGAAGGAAAAAACAAAAACCGGCCAAGTGCGAGTCAGACTCGCGCACCGAGGGTTCCGTACAAACCTGTAGGTATATAAGTAAATGGTAGTATAGACCTGAGTATTTGATATTAATTTCAATTTATGACCTATTAAAAAAAAACTACTTACTAGATCTCGTTCAAACCAATTTTCAGTGGAAGTTTGCACCGTAATGTACATCATATATTTTTTATAGATTTATCATTCTCTTATTTTAGAAGTTACAGGGGGGGGGACACACATTTTACCACTTTGGAAGTGTCTCTCGCGCAAACTATTCAGTTTAGAAAAAAATGATATTAGAAACCTCAATATCATTTTTGAAGACCTATCCATAGACACCCCACACATATGGGTTTGATGAAAAAAAAAAAATTGAGTTTCAGTTCTAAGTATGGGGAACCCCCAAAATTTATTGTTTTTTTTCTATTTTTGTGTAAAAATCTTAATGCGGTTCACAGAATACATCTACTTACCAAGTTTCAACATTATAGTTCTTATAGTTTCGGAAATAAATGGCTGTGACATACACGGACAGACAGACAGACAGACAGACAGACATGACGAATCTATAAGGGTTCCGTTTTTTGCCATTTGGCTACGGAACCCTAAAAAAACGAATTGTTTTCTAACCAATATGCTAAATAATCTCTTTTTTTTGAAGTCGATAAAAACTATTATACCCCTGTATAATAGTGTTTGAATTTTGTACATATTCTATGTTCTATTGTATTTTAAAATGGCCAAAAATAATTGAAGAACCAAGATAAAGCATTTGCTTTATTTTTTTATAAATTAACCTTAAATGAAAAGTACTTAATTCTAAAACACGAATCAACATTCAATGAAACTGACTATTGGTTGGATTATTAAATACGGTCTGAGAAATATATCAAAGCATTCAAAATAAAATTACTACTTAGTGGTTCAGTGAGCTGTAGACCTCGCGAGTATGTCTTTGCATAGCTTAAAACAGAATAAATATTCAGCGCGCATCTTGAAAACACCATATTTCAAACTCACATGACTCCGCCATTTTGAAAAAAAGAACTGAATTGACAAAAAAATCCGTATTGTTATCGAAATTGCTCACAAAAATACACGAGAATCAGTTGAGAAATGCTACCTGTATAGGAGTACAGCCGGACATCCGTCGGGCAGACATACGAAAGCATGCCTTTTTTGCCCATGCTGAAACCGCATGTGTGTAACGTGCATCCGTTACACCGCGCACCGGGGATTATAAAGTAAGTATCTACACTCTCCAATTTTGGTAGCCTATATCCTAACATACTATAGGTACCTACATATATTTTATCCTTATCCTATGTACACAAATTTTAATAATCCCATGGAAGCTAAAACAACTTTCCCATTTTCCAGGCAACTTTTCCAATTTGTCTTGCCTTTAAATCATTATTCAAACTTTTCGAATTACGAATAAAAACAAAAAACTGGCCAAGTGCGAGTCAGACCCGCGCACCGAGGGTTCCGTACAAACCTGTAGGTATATAAGTAAATGGTAGTATAGACCTGAGTATTTGATATGAATTCCAATTTATGACGTATTAAAAAAAACTACTTACTAGATCTCAAACCAATTTTCGGTGGAATTTTGCATGGTAATATAGGTATTTGGTACATCATATATTTTTTTTTGTTTTATCGTTCTCTTATTTTAGAAGTTACGGGAGGGGACACACATTTTACCACTTAGGAAGTGTCTCTCGCGCAATCTATTCAGTTTAGAAAATATGATATTAGAAACCTCAATATAATTTTTGAAGACCTATCCATAGACACACCGGTGGTTTTTGTTTTTGAGTTTCAGTTCTAAGTACCCCATACTTAGAACAGAAACACAAAAAATTTTGTTTAATAAAACCCATACTTGTCACCACAAATATGGGTTTTATTAAAACAAACCCCAAAATGTAATGTTTTTTTTCTATTTTTGTGTGAAAATCTTAATGCGTTTCACACAATACGTCTACTTACCAAGTTTCAACATTATAGTTCTTATAGTTTTGGAAAAAAGTGGCTGTGACATACGGACAGACAGACAGACATGACGAATCTGTAAGGGTTCCGTTTTTTGCCATTTGGCTACGGAACCCTAAAAAGCCAAATCATTCCAGCCTTTCTCAAGTGCCTGCTGTTGCGCTTATCAATAAACAGTATTTAATTTTGATTTCTTTAGATACAGATAATTAATGTCACAATTACTGACAATAGATTATTTTTAGTTACCAGATTTATGCGTGTGCACAAAATAAATAATATTTCAATATCTCCAGTTCTTCCATTTGTTCCGAAGGTACAGGGGCCGATGTATATGTTCATTACATCCGTATGTCAATATTATTGCTACTATTGTATGATTTACTTAAATTAATAAAGTAATGAAATGTAGGTAATAGAAGTATTGAATTCTATAACAAAAGGATATTTCCATTTTTCAATTATTATTTCTCTTAAGGGTTGATTTGTCAAGGGCCACACAAGCAGAATCTGGCTGATAATAATAGTTTCATTTTGATATTTTGATTTTAATAATCTAGAAAACAAAATTTATTTTAAAACAAAACTATACTGATATTGTGTATTTCAGTTCCACAAGTGATTTTAAAACGTTGAATACTTATCTCCGATTTCAAAGAGAGTAAGTAATGACTCAGAGTATATAAATACTACGTACAGTACAAGTAATGATAAAGAAATCTGTGTAAAAAAAAGTAAATCTTGGGAATTTAGAATTTAGGTAGTCTTTCTATAAGAAGCAACACTATTAATGACACAAAAGCGAAATGATTTTAGTTTAACCAAATTAAGGAAATACAGAATAATCGGTTTTCCGACTATTATGTGTGTCAAATATAGCAAAGATGTGAAAAAAAAAACATTTCCTAAAACGAAAAAGCTGTTCTTGTTTGTGTCACTGAAATTAATAAATGATGAGTAGGTTGTAAGTTAGTTAGTATTAGTATTTATCTTAGAAAATATATACGTCTAGAACGACCATCCCCATACTACATGACTTTTAAAAAGTGGCCAACTTTGCTACGTCTTATGCTCGCGGTACGTCATTCTGCTTGTCATAGTGAAGTTTATAATGTTACCAGTTGTTGAAAAAATCCAATAAAATGGGGAAAAATATATTACGGTTTTGATATCTTTGTAAACTACGAAAATAAAAGTTGAATCGGGATAATACATGATAATATAAATAAGATTAATGGCGCCGATATTAATTTAATACTTATTATTTTTACTTATCTTACTATCGAGTGAAATCGAGTGAAATCGAGTCAACACGAGTCAAATCAAGTTAAATCCAGACAAATCGAGTGAAATTGAGTCAAATCAAGTGAAATCGAGTCAAATCAAGTCAAATCGAGTCAAATCCAGTCAAAACAAGTCAAATCACGTCAAATCGAGTCAAATCAAGTGAAATTGAGTCAAAACAAGCAAATCGAGTCAAATCATGTCAAACCGAGTCAAACTAAGTCAAATCGAGCAAATCAAGTCAAATCGAGCCAAATCAAGTCAAATCGAGCCATTTTTTTCTATATATATATACAACTTAGTCGATAAACAAGCATACGGCCCGCCTGATGGTAAGCAGTTACCGTAGCCTATGGACGCTTGCAACACCAGGGGTATCATTCGCGCGTTGCCGACCCTGAAGAAATCTCTTCACACCTTTTTTGAAGAACCCCATGCTGCACTCCATTGGGAAAACCACGGCGGGGAGCTCATTCCACCGTCCGAGCGTCCGCGGAAGTTTTTTTTAATATTTCATTTTAATACAAACTTATTTTGGTGACTGTACTTTTTGTTGTAGGTCCAATATATTGGTATATTGGAATTACCACCTATATACCAAAATACCTAGTATACTTCTACTTCTACTTCTTTACTAGCGAACATACATTTATGTGTCCCTAGTAGGTCCCAAAGACATCCAGCTCGTCTATTCATTCCCAATGCAAATACAAATTATAGGCAGAATACGTTCTTTTGCAGAGCCGGTAGGCATTTTAATAGTGCTATAAATAAATTACCTTTAGATTTATTTAATACAAGTACTAATCAGGCAAAGTATCTATATTCCAATTCGTACTTCGGCTTCCCAACACGCTAGCTTTTAACTCATTTTTTTGTATAACTGTTCACCTCTTCCTTATTAACTCTTCTGTATTAGTCTTTGTATGTGAAAACTATATTGCTTTTAGTATCTATTTCTTCTACTTGTTTTAGTTATTGTAAGCTGTTTGTTTTCCAAATAAATAAAATAAAATAAAATAAATACCAAACATCAAGTCAATCTGAACACTGGAAGTGGGTGAAATTCGACTTGCAAAATTTGGTCCGAAAACATACAAACATTGCAAGTAAAATGAAATCTTGTAAAAAATACTTGATTTGCAAGGCACTGCTACCTTTTTTAATCTCCGGCGTCCCTGCTTATTTCCAAATACATGTAATTTTTATTGAAATGGTCAGAGCCACAGATTACAGAATAAGTATGGAGCGCGCGGAACACGGGAGTTAGGCCAAAAAAGCAAATACAAATTGAAAAACACATACCTGGTATTCTTTTTTTCGTTTGAATGTGTATTTGCTTTGTTTAATAAACTTTATCTAACAAAAAACACTGCTTTATAAAGAAACTGTGGTTAAACAATGCAAATACAAACTGGAAAACGAATACCAGGTATCAGATTTTCAATTTGTATTTGCTTTTTTGGCTTCACTTTAGTGTTCCGCGCGCTCCATCTGAATTATTCTGTAATCTGTGGTCAGAGCAAAGAACAGATTTTTTGGCTGGTTTCCAGAGATCTTCACTACGGCTTTTCCGAATGATGTCTATCCATTGGCTTCTTAAAATTGGATCAATTGGTATTCTGTAAAAAAAAGTCTCATTTTCAACTAAAAAAACAATTTAAAAACGTGACATCCACTGTCGAGAATGACATCAGTCATTAAAAAAAAAAGACCGCCATTTTAAAATTCAATTCGAGATTTTCACAAAATGGACGTCACACTCATAATAACTATGATCGAAAAATCCCAAAACGATAAACACGTCAACTTCGCACACGTCACCGTCGCTTTTTATATATAAGTATCTACATACTCGTATTTAGCTATTGACTGATATTACCATGGGAGATTCGAGTTCATAAACTGGCAGGACAGGCAATACGTAAATATGGCGCTTACTCAAAATAATTTATTTTCGAAAAATTTCAATGGCTTATATTGCAGGAACTATTATATTGTATTGTATATTATTGGGGGGTAATGCTGCTCGCGTCCGCAGGCTTGACCATCCCAGCCACAAATAAAACCACCCTGTACGTGCCCCCTGGGTGGTGCCAAATGAACAGCAACGCCGAATCACAGGCGGCGGTTAAGTAACCTGTCCCTGGGCTGCCACTAGCCAAGAGCGACCAAATCTCCTCTGAAAGTGTGGTCATGGTGCCTTGGGAAAGCGTCATGTTTATACTCCCAACCCCCCTTTAATATGAAAATGTCTGATAATGAGAATGCGATGTCATGTGATCCGGCTAACCCCCGGCGCTCGCAGGTGCCCGGGCCTGCGAGTGGGAAATATGTTACCGAAGACCGCTCAGGGGTGGGTGACCAGGCCCCTGTGTTGGTGAATGTGCCTGGCAGCAATAGCAGCAGCGGCAGCAAAAAGCTTGTCCAGCAAGCCTTCCATCCAGGCCTGTTTACGAGACCAAGATCTGCTTCCATGGGGAGTAATCAACAAATCGGAGATCGACCGACCTCCGACAATCAACTGTTGACTTCTGATACAAAGTCGGAGACCACACCAATTTGTCCTCCAGTATGGCAAAGAGTACCTGTCAGCAGAAATCCAAAGAGGAAAAAAATTTCCAACAGTCCCTCTCCCGAAACAGTAAAAACCTCGAATAGATTCACAGGTTTGACAATTGATCTTACTGAAACCAATGTTATACCCAAAGATAAACTACCCAACAAACCACCACCAATAGTATTGTATGGCATAGAAGATGTCAATAAACTTACTGAACTACTTGAAACTGCTGTTGACAAGAAAAAGTTTACTTTTAAAATCATCAACCGAAGCCAGTTGAGAATAAGTAGCTTAGACATTGAAAGCTATAAACAAATTATAAAAGTAGTTAGAGAAAATGGGTTGATCGGCCACACCTTTAATCGGAAAGACCAGAGGTGCTTTAGAGTAGTGATACGAAATCTGCATCCAACAACACCAATGTCCGCAATCAAAGAAGACATTGAAGCTACAGGAAACACAATCACTGGAGAAATCATCAATGCAAGGTATGGGCCTGACAAAAAACCAACATACACATTCTTTGTGAATCTTGCACCTGGACCAAATAACAAGGCTGTGAAAGAACTGAAATACATATACCACCAGTCTGTTGTCATAGAGGATCCGAGAAAGCAAAACTCAATAGTGCAATGCCAAAGATGCCAACAATATGGGCACTCGAAAAATTATTGTATGCGCCCATATCGTTGTGTAAAATGTGGAAAGTCACATAAAACTTCTGAATGTCAAAAACAGGACCGCACATCACCCGCCCAGTGTGCACTATGCAATGGTCCACACCCGGCGAACTACAAAGGATGTGAAGTATACAGGGAAATCCTTCCAAGACGTTCGAAGTCAACATATCGAACGGCAAGAAACTATCAAATGCAAATCTCCTCAACTGAACAAACAAAGGATAGAGAAGTGCACAACTTAGCTACTAAGACACTTGAGAATCCCAAAAACACAACAAAAAAGTATTCTGATGCCACACACAACAAAAAAGAACCAGCTCAAGAAATAACCAACTCACAACCTCTTCTGAACCTAGAACAGATATTAATTAAACAGACTGAAAAATTTTACTTAATCCTTCAACAGATGAGTACGCTTATGATGCTCATAACACAACTCGTAGACAAACTATCAAAATGACTGCAATTCGAATGGCAACATGGAACATTAATGGATTGACCCCAAACAAAAATGACACGGAGACGCTAATGACCCAACAAAATTTGGACTTGTTATTGATATCTGAAGCTCACTGCACTTCTGCCTCAAATCTGAAGTTTAAGAATTACGAGTGTTATATAACCCTACACCCGGATGGGACCGGACATGCTGGTACTGCGATTATCATCAGGAAATCACTGAAACACCACATAATGCCTGAATACAAAACCTGCCACATCCAGGCTACTACAATAGCAGTCAAAGACAAAAATGGCTTTTTTAATATCTCTTCAGTGTACTGTCCACCCAAACATAAGATATCAAAAGAGATGTTTACAGAATTATTTGAGACACTTGGCAATCGGTTTCTAGTTGGCGGAGACTGGAACTCCAAAAACACGCACTGGGGATCCAGGTTAACTAGCACCAGAGGTAGACAGTTAAAACTCTCTCAGCTAGCTCTTCTCAGCAAATGCAACCTTCCGAACCGGTATTAGAGTATTAGAGTCAGACTTTTCATAAGTGCCTGCGAAGGTCTATTTGAATAAATGATTTTGAATTTGAATTTTGAATTTGAATTTGACTCAGTATAGATACTAATAAATTATGTACCGTTTCCACGTGCGAACCAACATATTGGCCAGCAGATATTTCTAAAATACCAGATCTGCTTGACTTCTTCATTATGAAAGGATTTTCTAGTTACTATGTTAAATGCGAGTCCTGTTACGACAGTTCATCAGACCACACACCAGTACTGCTCACCTTAAGCACGAAGATTATAGAACATGAAAGTCCAGAAAGGCTGTATAACAAAAAAACAGACTGGTTCTCCTTTCAAGAATACATTGATGAGAACATCAAACTAAAAGTTGCTCTTAAGACACCAGACGAAATTGAAGTGGCAACTAAATACTTGACAAACCTCATTCAGGAGGCCTGCTGGAGGTGTACACCTTTACTAGACCCGGGAAAGCGGATAAATAACTACCCTCTCAAAATAAAAAATGCTGTCTTGGAAAGACGGAGGCTGCGCCGTATCTGGCATCTGAGCAGACTACCATCTGATAAAACAAATTTTAATAGGCAAGCGTCACGTCTAAGAGAAATGCTAAAGACTTGGCATAATAGGACTCTAGAGGCTCAACTGGAATCGCTCACACCCACTGCAACCACGGATTACTCACTGTGGAAATTTACAAAGTCGTATGACAGACCACAGCCGGCAAAACCTCCGCTGAGAAACAACAATGGCTGGGCCCGCACATCGCAAGAAAAGGCAAACTTATTCGCAGAACATTTATCGAATGTGTTTTGCCCGAATCACGCCAGCGATACAGATTCCGAGAAAGAGGTCGAATCTATTCTTACTCAGCCTATACAGATGTCGCTCCCACCTGCACCGGTCACAGTAAAAGAAGTTTGGAGGACTATTAATGACCTCAAAGATAAAAAGGCACCAGGATATGACCTCATTACAAAGGAAATTCTGAGACAACTTCCAAGAAAGGCGGTAGTTTTCCTAACTATGCTGTATAATGGAATACTAAGGGTCCAACACTTTCCAGACCTTTGGAAAGTGTCACAAATCCTTATGATACACAAGGCAGGGAAACCAGCAAACCAAACCACATCGTATAGACCCATCAGCCTTTTACCTATCTTGTCAAAAGTTTGTGAAAAATTGATCCTTCATCGAATTATGCCTCTACTAGAGAACAGTAATACCATCCCAAACCACCAATTTGGCTTTAGGCAGCAACACTCCACCATCGAACAAGTACATAGAGTAGTTGAGAAAATAAGAAAATCTCTAGAGGAAAAAGAGTACTGCTCATCTGCATTCTTGGACATCCAGCAGGCATTTGATAGGGTCTGGCACGAGGGTCTTCTTTGCAAGATAAGATCAAGTATCCCGCACAGCTACTTCATCCTGCTGAAATCTTATCTCACAGAGAGAATCTTTCAAGTGAAAGAATCCGAATCGACTTCCAAATTCTTCGATATAAGATCAGGCGTGCCTCAAGGTTCGGTTTTGGGACCGATTCTGTATACATTATACACTTCAGACCTACCGCAGGTAGACGGAGTCATGACTGCTACATATGCCGACGACACTGCCATAATGTCAAGTAACAAGCAGCCTGAACTGGCCACAGAGCAACTCCAACAAGGACTTGATGCAATTACAAAGTGGCTTCAAAAATGGAGAATTAAAGCTAGCGCAGCAAAATCAGTGCAGGTCACTTTCACGCTTAGGAGAGAAAATTGCCCCCCTGTACGCCTTGATAATAATACATTACCACATAAAGACAGTGTAAAGTATCTGGGTATCCACCTGGATCGCCGTTTGACGTGGAACCAACATATCAAGAGCAAGAGAGAGGAACTCAACATTCGGCACAGAAACCTCTTCTGGATGCTGGGTCGTAATAGCGTGTTATCTATTGATAACAAACTACTCATATACAAGTCCATATTAAAGCCATCTTGGACATACGGCATACAGCTTTGGGGCAGTGCAAGTAAATCTAACATCGCAATATTGCAAAGAATGCAGAACGCAATTTTAAGAACATTAGCGCACGTCCCTTGGTTCACTACTAACAACGAAATCCATTTACATCTAAACATGAACACTGTAAAAGAGGAAATCCAGACATCGACAGAAAAATACCAAAAGCGGCTGGAAAAACACCCGAATATACTTGCGACGAGTCTACTTACGCGCAGCTACCAAAAACGTCTAAAGAGAAAAGACATACTGTAGTAATATTTACTACAGTAAATACAAAGGGTAGCCTATCCTCTCTGGAGGATGCACTTGACGCGACAAAAGCTCAGAAACTATCTGCTTATAGTAGAATACTGATTGCAGATTAAAAAAAAAAAAAAAAAAAAAAATTGCAGGAACTAATAGGAAATATTGTTACTTACTGATTGTTGAAAACTCCTTTTTTATTTTGTTTATGATTCAACTTGATTGATGTAAAAAATATAATAAAACAATGAATAATTTTGGTTGTCCGTCTAATTGTTTAATTCTCTAATTCTCTAATTTTTCACATTGTGGCGACCGTAGGAAAAATGTCTGAACTTGCAAAATTGCGCAAAGAGCGCGGTGTAGTACGCACCGCCATTACAAAACGCATGAATAAAATCGAAGAAATGTTGAAAGCCGAGACGGAAGTTGCTGACCTCCAGGCAATCCAAGATTTTACGGAAACAACCACAGAGAAGGCAGCACGATTGTTCCAGCTTGACATTAATATCCGGGAGCTCATGTACAGCGGTGATGACGTCAGTGACGCAGACCATGAAAAGGAAGAAGAAGAAGTCGACGATTATAAGGATACATGGAATCGTATAAAAAGATTAGTCCATGAAATAATATCGGCTGATTCGCAGACAACCGTGAGTACCATGAAATCCGTGGAAAAAATCGGTAAGAGAAGATACAATTTACCAAAATTAGATTTAGTCAGATTTGACGGAAATGTAAAAAATTGGTTGCAATTTTGGGGACAATTTCAAAAAATAGATAAGGACCCTGCGATCGACAACCACGATAAGCTACAGTATTTAATACAGGCTACTCTAGAAGGCTCAAGCGCTAGAGCGCTCGTAAGCAGTTTCCCACCATCCGGTGATAACTATTCTAAGGCCATTGAACACCTCAAAGACCGCTTTGGGCGCGACGAACTTATTATTGAAGTGTGCGTTCGTGAACTCTTACAAATAATTTTATCACAGGGTAAAGAATCACATGCGCTTAGCATCCTTTATGATAAACTTACGACCCAGATCCGAGCCCTGGAGACGCTAGGAGTGACCACGGAGAAATATGCGGCCATGCTGTATCCAATGGTAGAGTCAGCATTACCCGATGACATCCTACGAGCGTACGAGCGAACCAGACCTTTTGTACAACAAGATTCTTCAGGTATGAAAAGAAATAAACTGTCTCAACTTATTCAGTTTCTGAAAAATGAAGTAGAAAGTATACAGAGAATAGATATTGCGAGATCTAGTTTTACATTAAACGGAGAGTCAAACATTACAGCCAGACAGCCGACCGCATCTATACTGACTAGCGAGTCGAGTACCGTCAAATGTCTGTGGTGTGACAAAAGTAGCCACTCAAGTAGCGAATGTTATAAAATAACAAAGATGTCTTTAGACGAAAGAAGAGACATCATAAAAAGAAAGAAAGCTTGTGCGATTTGCTTACGCCTAGGCCACCACGCTAAGGTATGCAAAAGTTATGTAAAATGCTTAGTGTGTTCACGTCGTCATAATACTGTCATGTGTACAGAAATAGAGAAACGGATGACGAGACCGGCTTCTATGGAGGAAGGCACGAAGCAGAGCGATGGGAGCAGAAGTTCTAACAGCGGACCTAGTACGGCAGTAGCACTGTCTGGCAGTTCACACAGGTCTTCTGTCACTTATCTTCAAACAATTCTCATTAAAATCGTAAGTAACGGCACTGATTTCTTAGTAAGAGCCTTAATAGACAGTGGCGCACAGCGTTCGTATATAACTACTCGTGTGGCCGATAGACTGGGCCTTAAGCCGTACAAAGAAAGCTTACTTGTACATTGTGTGTTCGGTGGAAAACAAACAGAACGCCGCCGACACTGCGAGTACGAAATTGTGGTAAAGAATTGCGATGGATCGTTTGCTTTGCGAATGAGCGTATTAGACGAAGCAAAATTATGCGGAGAACTACCACGAATCGACAAAAGCGAAATATCTGAGACTTTACAGAAATACAATATTCAGTTAACTGACACTTTAGGCGAAGAACATAACGAAATAGATTTGCTTATAGGAGCTGACTACTCTGGTCTATTGATTACAAAAGAATTCATTCATATCGGCGAACTTACACTTATAAAAACAAAATTTGGTTGGACTGTGCAGGGACCGAAGTTATGTACCACAGCGAGCAACGTGCTGACGACTTTGATTGATCTCGATATATCAGAGTTATGGAAACTAGAGTCTATTGGCATTACAGATAAGCCCGGCGATACATCGAGTGATGAAGTACTTTTGAAGTTCGAACAAAACATCAAGGTGAACGCTGATGGACGATACGAAGTTGCTTTACCGTGGAAGGAGAACCACCCTGAATTACAGACTAATTACGAACTAGCACGTAAGCGCCTATTATCAACTTCTAAGCACTTGACGCTATCGAATAATAGAGCGGCATACTCAAAGGTTTTTGAAGAGTGGTTAGAACTTGGTATTATTGAACAAGTATCTGATGATAATAAAGACGAAGGTCACTACTTACCTCATCACGCTGTGATTAAGACATCTAGTTTAACCACCAAAATAAGACCAGTGTTTGATGCATCAGCTCGTGACAAAAACGGAAATTCTATTAATGCATGCTTAGAGAAAGGCGAAAATTTTTTAGAACTGATTCCGAAACTTTTAATACAGTTCAGAATGTTCGCTATTGGAGTGACAGCTGACATTTGTAAAGCCTTTTTACAGATTTCATTATCACATGAAGATAGAACATTTTTGAAGTTCCTGTGGTGGAAAGATGAGACAATGACCGAATTGATTACTTATCAACACTGTCGAGTAGTATTTGGTTTGACATGTAGTCCATTTTTATTGGCGGCAACGATCAATCATCATTTAATGAACCGTCCTAAAGATCGCGGCAATTGTCAAAAAAAAAAAAAAAAAAAAAAAAGTGGAAATTCACCTCCTTCTGCCTGGTGGGGAGGATGGTGGGAACGTATGGTTCGAACTACAAAGGAACTGTTACGTAAAGTACTTGGGAGAGCCTGTTTAAATGAAGAAGAACTTAGTACTGTTTTGTGCGATATAGAGTCGATAATAAATGCAAGACCGCTCACTTATGTTTCCGACAATGAAACCCTTACTCCGTTGTCCCCAAGCACTTTTTTGCAGCCTTTGCAGTCAGTAGACGTAACCGATATTGATATTATTGATTCCAATAATTTACAAGTGAGGGCCAAATACCTGCAAACACTGCGAGAATGTCTGCGTCAACGATTTAAAGATGAATATTTGTCGCTATTGATTCAGCGTCATGCAAAATCATATAAAAAAGATGGTATTCTAAAAATTGGAGACATAGTTCTTATTGAAACCGATGCGAAACGAGTCGATTGGCCGATTGGAATTATTTTGGAAGTCTACCCCGGAAAAGATAAAATAAATAGAGTAGCCAAAGTAAGAACAGCATCCGGTACAAGAATCCGACCGTTCCAACGCCTGCGACCATTGGGTCTGGAGTATACTGCCACGAGTGATTCGTTTACAACAACGCGCAGTGGTCGACAAGTGCGGGCACCGGAGCGTCTCTAACTTTAGAGATGCTCTAGTTCTAGCAGTTGCTGGTTTCGTGACTTCTCCTCGCCCGGAGGATGTTGAAAACTCCTTTTTTATTTTGTTTATGATTCAACTTGATTGATGTAAAAAATATAATAAAACAATGAATAATTTTGGTTGTCCGTCTAATTGTTTAATTCTCTAATTCTCTATTTTTCACACTGATGATAGCTGAGTTTTTTTGTTGATCTAGATCGACCTATGTAGTTTCTGCACACTTTTATCACACAAAAATAAATTTTGGAACAATACACTTTTGGTGAATTTGGTTGTGTCCCAGTGACGTCTCGACTGACACTGAGGACGGGAAAATGATTTGCGCCCTAACAGTTAGAGGACATTTTTATCTACGCGTAAACAGCTTCGTAGTTCAGTCTTGATATATCATTAGTCAAAGGTATTTATATACTCTGAGGTATTATCGTGTATCATGCGATGCGATCGTTTTAATATAAAGTATTGATACTATAAAACTGCATTCTTATCTATGGCTAACAGATAAAAATAATAACAGATAATATATGAAACAGTGGATATTTTTATTACTTGTAGATAGCCATTTACCCCCTTACTCATAAAACGTTATTTAACTAATAAACTGATTAAGTGGTCGCATAAATAACGTCAAATTGTTTGACGATGACACCAAGGTGACATTATTTATTTGATCATTTAATCAGTAGGGTTGGACTTTTTGGCGGGAACTTGCAGAGTGACGTAGCATTTTCATTTTTATTTTCATAAATTTGTGTATTTTGAGTTTTATTGTGTATTTTTGGTGGTATTTTACCCAATAAAGTTCATCCATTTGCACTAATGAATTGAAATGAAATAAATTATGTGTGTGACTTTTCAAGTCGTGTCAAAAAGTACGTGAATAGTTTTAGTACAATGACCACCCACCATTGTAGTACAACATGACTTTTATGGACGGTGACTGACTGAAAGAAGAACTGGTGCATATGACCAGTGAAGTGAAATGAAATGAATTATGTGTATCGTGACTTTTCAAGTTGTCTCAAAATGTCCGTGAAGAGTTTTAGTTCAATGACCACCATTGTAGTAAAACATGACTTTTATGGAAGGTGACTGACTGAGGACTAAGTATAATGGGAAGTGATTTATTGTGACTGGAAACTATAATATAACTCGACACTGGCAGAAATGAGCCCTAATTTGGGCTTGGTTGCCAAAATTAAAAATAAGAAGAAGAAGAAGAAGAATCAGTAGGGTTAGTTAATGCGTTAATGAGTAAGACCGTTAGTTATTATTTATAGATTTTTCATCTGGGATAGTTGAGATTAGTAAGATAGAAGAGGATAGAAGATATAGAATTTTGGTTTGTCAAAATGCAACATTTTTTATTAGGTACACACGGCTACAGATCAAGCTATACATTTCTAGTATAAGCTGACCTCCCAGTGTACGGAAATTCTATACAATGCGATATCAGCTTATACTGGAAATGTATAGCTTGATCTGGAGCCGTGTGTACATACGTAAATTAAATTGTATTTGGCACTCGAGTATATTGAACATTGAAGAAGCCTGAAATAATAGGTAAATAATTCTACGTGAATCCCTGACAATGTCAATTTTCTCCATCAAATAATAGTATATTGTTAATTGACTACCATATTCAGTATATTACAATTCTCATCGACAACATTTTCTTGCTCTATGATTCTGTCCCCTAAAAGTACCTAGTAAGTAGGTATTTAAGCTATTTGATATTAACTCACGAGGAACTTATTTCAAAAGAAATTGTTAAGTTATTATTATATTTATGGAAAAGCCATTAGGTAGGTATTTAAAGAACAGTGGCATTAAGTGGAGACTGGAATGAACGAAGGCTTTTTTAGTACCAATAATATTTATTTATGATTTAAAAGGAAACCAAATAAACAAATTTAATCTATTTTATTAATGAAAAATAAAAACCCAAACATGTAAAATGTTTTAGGCGGTGTTGTTATCGCTCAAGCAATCAAATCAGCAGGCAATATCCGTAGGTCACGAAATCACGTATACTTACTGACATAGGTACATCAAAAACAAAATTTATCAAATCAAAGAATTTTCCCTCATAATTCTCAGGTTCTAATTCTATAACAATGACATCAAAGATAACAAAGCGGATTGAAAATGGTTGTTTCGGTATTACTACTTCAAATGATTTGCCCATTAATTTTCGAAAATCTATTGTTCTAAATTGTTTTCAAGATTGTGACAAACGGAAACGAAACTTACTTCACTGCACAGTCGGAGTGAAGCCCATGAAGTGAAAATCAAACGCTACTAATACCTACCTAGGTTCTTACAGTATCTCTATGACTGCGTTATTTTTCACAGCAAGAAATAAATATTGAATCTATCGGTGGATTCTACAAGTAGGCTGCAATATATTCCTGGGGTTGCCATCCATCCGCGGTTCCCCGGATTTGTCCTAGTTCCGCCCTCTCGGGGAGCGTCTGGGAGGGGTTTCATTTGTGGTCCGGGTTTAAAAAAAAAATTGTCACTAAAATTAAATCTGTATTTTATTTTACTGGGTACTTAAATTTTATAAAAAAGACCTTTTAACATGTCCGGTTTATATGAGCACCAAACTCCGGGGTCTTCGCGCTTTTTTCCCTGGTTGCCAGTTTTTATAGATGGCATCCACATATACCGCTCATAAGATGGAATCACATTGTTCTGGTAACTTATTTGAAGAGCGAGCCCATTTGTGCAGCCTATGCCTGCCTAGTGTAGATTCGACTATAATAGAGGTTATAGTTACTCTACAAATTTGTAATGAGGGTAAATCTTTTTTGATAAATAAAGATTTATTGATGAATAGTTTATACGAACATACTGAAAACAAAAAAGAATTGTGACTAAAGTTTACGGCGACAATTGGGTAATATTAATATTCAAGAGTAGTGCGTGCTACTTGCCATAAAATATTCGTAGACTGTCACGCGGAGATTTTGTAGCTGTGCACCTATCATTATTTTCAAGCAAAATTGTGGAGGTATCGTGTTTGTTATGGAAAATAAAGAAATTCCATGTCATTCCGTAGGTTTATTTCACATGGAGAAAGTATGCAATGACTACACATTAGTAGGTATTGACCCTCCTATTATAAATGCATCTATATGAGTAGTTTGCACAATTTGCATGATACTCGGCCGAATTACGTTTTATAAAAATAGTTATTGTTTAACTTTTTGATTTCTGATCTAAGCTGAAACGGCATTTGCTAATAGCTCCTATCTAAATGGCTTGTTTGACCACAATCTCGCCTCGGAAAGTGCTGATGTGGTAAGCACTCGAAGCCAATTGGCTCCTAAACAAAGCTACCGGAAATGTATGCCCAGCAATTCGAGTAGATACACTAGCACCACGAACTATGAAACGTTTTTCCGAATTACCATCTATATATCGAATGGTTCATAAATCCACCCTTAGTTTATTGATTATATTTCGAAATTATTTAAACGATGGTTCGTTTATTCAATTGGGTTATATTCAAATCGAAATATCATATTCAGCCTGTCAGCATCATCCTCACATTCAGCCCAGGAATTTACATTGCTGAACATAGAATTCCCACAACGTGTTCATGAAATTGAGTGAATGATAGGTAATCGGTGTTCGAACCGTCGTCGTTGTCCGTGTGTCGCCTAGCCGGTATTTATTGTTTACCAATATGTATGTGTAAGCCTAAGGTAAATTCCCTTTTAGGCGATAAATAACCCAATTTTATTTTATTTGACTTGTAAAGTTTTTTTGGACTTGGCATCACGAAGCATGAGAATACTTGTAAATAAAAACCGGATTAGTCCGCGAAATTAAATTTTACAAGACGTCGAAAAAACCAATAGGCATTATGATGGAATTTTTAACATCCTTGGTATCAGAGAAATCCGATTTCATATGAAAACGCAATTTTTAATGAACACGTCTGCATGCCTTTGGGTGATTATTTTAAGTAGATATGTATTTCAAAACAAAAACTAGTAAGTACAATTTTGTATACCTATCTGTTATCTGGTTTCCATAGTATAAACAAACTCTACTTAGTTTGGGATAGCCGTGTGTAGGAAAAGTCAATAACGATGTTTAATTTTATCCTCGGAAAAAATGCCACGCTCGCTTTCATACTATTTAATAAACCTTGAGTTCGTAATATTTAGAGCAGATGAATTTCAATATTTTTATTTTTGTATAAAAGTCTGATGAATTAATTATCAAAAGTTGTTCTTTATGGTGTTACTAATATATTATAGTCCAGGTCAGTTGTTAGTGTTTTACCAATAACCCTGTATAGTTGGTAATAATTAGTCGTCAGGCGTTTATTTGAAATAAATGGATGGCTGCTATTTATTATTAATTTATCATTACTAAGTAACAAAGCTAACAACGTATCATACTTAAAAATAATATTTAAGATAAGTTTATTAATCGATGTGTATATACTTTTCTATTCAGTTCATCGATATATTATATAATATTTTGATGATTCAGTTACTAAAAGTTTTGATGTTTTGCTTTTAGGGTTAAGAGGATTTTGAATTTTAGATGTATGATATTTCCGTACGACATAAAACGTGAGGTACGAGAACGTGAGATTTCATTTAGCTGAAATATTCACGCCACTGAAAATACAAGTGTGTACACTGCAAACATATGGCAAAAAATATGAAATTTTGAAAATAGTGAGTATAGTTAGTATACATTTACCAAATACAATTTCATGTAAAATGTTGCCAAGACGAGACCATATGGCTCGCACTGTCAAAAAGTTATCAGATCTCATGTAGAGCCAAGCTTATAAATCTACACGCCCTAAATCTACAAGCCCTAACTTCACAAACTCGACACCTTAGTCAAGAAGTACCCTTACTTTTAATTATCCCATTTATTTGTACTATAACAAACAGATAACAAAACATAAAACATAACACACAAACAAAGGAAAAGTTTATGAATGTAAGCATACGTCTCGGTTTAGTATAATATTTGATGAGAACATACTTTGTTATTGTTTTTAAATTGTATAGGCTTTTGTTTCACCACAATCTCCATGTTAAGTGATGAACTTTATAACTCGTTTTTATATTCCGTGTTTCCAAAAACAAATGGCGGTACCAGACCAGTGGGCCTACCACAAACAAGGTTAAAATAACCTTTTTTGTCTTTTGTCCCTGTTTGACATCTGGCGTCAAAACAGGACAAAAGACAAATAAGGTTATAATACCCCACTGACCTATAGATATGAAAGAAAAAAACAATATAGTGAGCCGGAGCGGAATTTAGCTGATGGATTTATTTAACCAAACATGTGAAAAATCTGCTATGTGTTCTCTTGACAAGGAATAATGAGAGTAAATTAATAATTCCCGTGACCGTATCCAATATTCAATGATTTATATAGTTACTCAAATACCTCTGGAAAATATGTTTGATTTATGATTCGATAAAATAATGCCTTTAGCTGCTATTAATCAAGGTAATCTCACCTTTGGTGAGGCAATTATGTAGGCACTAAGAGAAGAAAGTCCTACGATAAATCGAGAACTTATAGTACCTAATTCATTCAGTGGGATAGGATTTGCCAATGATATCGCAGTCATTACGTTACATGTTATGGGCTGACTGCCCACTTTGGTGATACTTACCCATTGGCCTACCCATCAGCAATATAAGTAGTTGAACTGAGCTAAAAAAACACCTATATACTAAAAATCCTTTCTAGAGATACAAAAATAACGAAACGAAAGATTTACAATACACCTGTTTTATCTTTTTATATTATGAATAGTCTACAGATGTTTTATATATTTAGATTTGTTTAGCTACTTATGTTGCTGACCGTACTCACCGATGACTTCTTAATTTATAATAGTTATAATAGTATACTTAGTTAGCGTACTATCCTACATAAAACAATTGTTTAACATTACGAAATTTCGTAGATTCTTTGAAATTGGACGGGGAAGATACTTCCCTCCAGCATTTGAGATTATTGATTTTTTATTGAACTAGAATTGACACCCTTACGGGGGTAAGTTCAATCAGCGCTGAGGACTCTCAACCGGGAACGATTACCTTGATTTATCGGTGCAAAGCACAAGCCAGACTGTACACATCTATAGGTCTCAGAAAATGTTATTCTCTCTTTTTGTAATCTTACTTCTTTATAGTAAAGTTAACACGTTTGACAGAAGAATTACTCGCACCTAATCAGCCACATAAATACAGAGATTCGTTTGTCGTAGCCAGTATTCAGGGTATTATTCAAATCCACACGTTTTTTTTTAAATTAGTTTTTAAGTTTGTAATTGTAAGATACATTTAATATTTTAAATAAACTTGCCTTCAATTTAATAACAGATTATGATTGAAAACCTAACAATAATTTGGAAATATATGAGTTTCACTATTATCATAAAGATATATAGGGGACAGTTGGCTATACTGTACCTATGATAATTCAATAAATTATAAAAAAATTGAATTCTTGATTCAAATAGATACACTAATAAATACTCACTGCTTTAAAAAAAACAGCTGACATTTATTGAAGTCAATTAAATTCAGTATTCAAACAATATGCAACTTTGGTAATTTTCGAGCAAACTTAACTTAAAGTTAAGAGGTTCAACATAGCCAACTCTCCCCTTACATACCTAATCTCCGTTTATTATCAGAACTAAATACAAAGGGTTCCGTTGGTAGGTCTTCAGGATCAATTAACTAAATAATGAAAAAACAAAGTGCACACATATATTAATTAAATATGTTTAAACGAGGGTCGTTTTAATTAGCACCCGAATTTTCTAACTTATCATCAGAATCTGGTAGCATCGACTACAAATAATACTTAAAACTAAAGCAACAATATCCTGAGCCTGGGTTGCCTGGGTGTAATTATCTACGTTAGTAATCTGGTTTCTATATTATAAACTCTGCTTGGTTTGGGATCAGATGGCCGCGTGTGAAGAATGACTTTGAACGTCCCAGGATTTATACCTTACACTGTAAAGTTATTTTCAATTCATATTATATATTAAATTCAAAAGATTCGATTTAAATTGTTGGGTTAGGTCACGTTTAACGCGAAAAAATTCTACTAATAATAAATTACTTATTTCATTGATTTATGATATTACTTCGTAACTTACCTAAAATAAAATGCTATGAATTTCCAGCAAATTGTTTATTTTCATAAACAACGTTGGCCATTTCTGCTCCAAGGCTATCCATTCTTTAAGTAATCTGTTATATTTAAACGTAGTTTCTGTGAGGTGATTTTCAGGGGTAGTTTTAAAATATTTGTACAGTTTAAAAATATTACCAGTTTTTATTGGATTTAGTTTGATGTAGACACAACATTAATTTTTAACGAAAGTCGAGAAATTCCAAAAAGATTGTCATATGAAGAATCTGAAATAAAATTAAACAAATATGAAAACTCACAAAGCTATATATTACGCTAGGTATATTGCAGCAGAGCGCGCTCCATAGTATGTCACAACTCAGAGGTCACACTTTAATATTTTTAAAACAATGGATACCAATCGATTCTCCTCCTATTTCTAAACAAACTACTTTCAGGTTTAAGCTAGAAAATAATGTTCAAAATCAAAATCAAAAAGTCATTTATTCAGTTTAGGCCCTGTTAAGGCAATTATGAACGTTAAATATTGGTACATACAGTTGAATTTACCACCGGTTCGGAATACACTGAAACTGATGTTGAATATATCATACCCTGAAACCAAATGTAGCATACGTTTTATCCGGGGATATTTAATATTTGAGCTCTAAGCGAGGGCGGAAACTGGGTTGCAAAATTTGTAGGATTTCACACCCAAACTTGGTGTAGCTGTACTTTAGGGTTCTCTTTGAATATTGTATAGGTACGATGTTACAACAAATACAAACACTGATATCAAACATCTGATTAAATTTTCTATCACTGTTTGTAGGATTATAATAAGAAATAATATAGAAATACAAATAATATGATAAAATAACATGGCATAATACTTATGGAGGTCGTACATACCAGTGATACTGAAAATACAACTTTCTAGAATACGGTATACATTGGATAACCCTATAATGAAGATGATGCAAACATAAATGTCTATCAATATTTTATATTTATTTAGGCATG
Organism: Achlya flavicornis; assembly: GCA_947623365.1. Lineage (NCBI taxonomy): Eukaryota > Metazoa > Arthropoda > Insecta > Lepidoptera > Drepanidae > Achlya > Achlya flavicornis. Next base: position 9,692,864 of record OX392468.1, on the reverse strand, counting down.
CGTTGTATCCGATGTTTTACACGTCTATACAATGTTTGACAAAACAGTTTAGGTTTATAAATCGACATCATAAACTTTTTACAATGAATTTTATTTTTACATTGAGTTTATATGCGTCACGGGCGTCTAAGTAGATCTACATTATTCAAATCTTATTAGTATATTCTAAATCAATGATTAAATACGTCAAGACAGCTTTAACATCCAGGCATTTTCCGGAATAGACAATTTGTACTAGTATAAACTCCAGTGTACTACACTGGAGGATAATATATAGCCATTTCATTTTTGCCTTCATTTATTTGTCTCTCCATTCTAGGTGAAAATTTCGACAGTTTTGGATTTCATTACTAAGAAAATAGGATTGGCTTCCAGCCGGACTATAGGTTACATTTTCAAGGATAATAGTGTTTCTTTTATGCATTTTTTTTAACACGATTTTATTAGCTTCACCTGTGCATGTAATGGAATCTTCAAACGTAATTTTCATCAACTTCCAATCGTCAGATTAAACTGAAATTTTGCATACTTATCAAGTACCGATGACAATACAATAATTTGGTACCTACATCGAACTGATCTGATGGATTCGGAAGGTAGGCACTGGAACTCCATAACGGAACAACGAACACCATATATGGTTTTCAGGGTCTGATGATGGAGTAGGAGGGTAAGCACTGGCCCTCCATAGTGGAGCATCGTATCCTAGCCGTGTTTGGGGTTGTTGGAATTGTCGTGAGATAACTTTGACCATGTATGGTTTTAAGGGTCTGATGATGGAGTCGGAGGGTAGGCATTGGAATCCTATAGCGGAGCATCGTATCCTAGCCGAGTTTAGGCGTATTGGAATCGTTTTAAGGTGCATTTGGCCATGTATGGTTTTCAGAGTCTGATGGTGGAGTCAGAGGGTAGACACTGAAATTAAATACTTATTATAAATCTATCTTATTATAGTCTATCCCGTAAGGGCCTAAATGTAAGCAATATATTTGAATGAAAAGCGTTTCAAGGAAAAGTGCCCTGCTTTTTCTTGAAACCCAATAGAATTTCTAAGCATTATCATTATCATGAAGAAATATCATAAATTACAAAATAAATGCGCCCGACTATTTTTCATTCAAATATTTGACATAATGTTGGGTTGATATGTGACGTATCCTATGGACGTATCAGAACTGTCTCGCGTTACAATTGACATCATTTTAATTCCCTTTTGTCATTTGACGTAATAAAAAACACCCTCCCGCACCGCTCCACTACTACAGGAACCTACTCCGCTATGCCTTGTAGAGTATGTATGCGAAGAATTTTATGTACCGCAGTTTAGGTATAGGTAGGTATAAACTAGGGTCACAAGTAATTTTCCGTATGTGCGTAATCTAATACCCTAGCTCTCGTCTCTCACTATCGCCTCAGTGATGAAAGCAATGAGTATAAGCGAGATTCTCGAAGTGCCGAATTGCAATGAGTACTCACTTATTGTGTTTTGTCTAAAGGCTACTCTGCTCTGAAATATGTTACACATGGTAGCCAGATATAAGAGCTAAGTTTGGCAATCATATTATGGCAAAGTGGCCGAACGTAACTCTCAAACATAGGCGTGGATGCCGGACGGACACCGTTCGGTCTTAGTTCGCGTACTTAAGTACCATAAACTAGTCGATTTATCGTGTTTTATGCTTGGTTTTCTTTTCAAATTAAGGTGTAACTTGTTTCTATATCGGGTGCTTGGTTACTATCGTTATTTTGTATGTCTACTCGGTTTAGAAATGTAATGAGGTGAAAATAGTAGCTCATTTTCATCAAATATAGAACAACTCAATCAACTTAGTATTTAATAGAACCTTTGAAGTACAACATAAAGTAAAACGTTGACTCAATTATTCTATTGTAATATACAAATTATCATAACAAGCAAATAATATCACATAGTTATTGCGATAATAGAAAACGTATTGGCAACTTTAGCAAGTTGTTTCTTAGAAAATGTTACAGTCACGACGTTATATACAAACATACCAACTGTTCTTTCAGATTTCGCGTTCAAGGCAAGATGACCTAAGATTCGTACCCAGTCATTATTAGCCTGCACGGTATGAAATAAACACGTATTTTGCATACATGTAAGTCCTTACGAGCAAGCTAATGTATATTTACCCGCAAATTTAACAAAGTATCCTATTACATATTGGCAACAACACATTCAGATACTGTAACATCCTTGGGCCCCAAGGTAATACAAACAACGTCAATGAGCTCGGCCACCATGGGCTTTCGTGCTCCCTAAGTGCTGGTGGAATATCACGGCACTCGGCTATTAATGACATTATCCATGAGAATGTATCTATTGCATTAATTATATAATGCTTTGTTTATACTTAATGCCTGAGGCTTAGCCTAAAGGTTAACAAGTCATTGACAATCCCCTTAAAATTGGTAATGTGTGCGACGGTGGCCATCAGGTGGATGGAGGTGGATGCAAGGCTGACAGGTACAGTTCACAATTTATCGGGGAGTATATAATATCGCTAGGTAGATTATAAAATAACGGTTTTCACAAAAATATGTTGTCATATACATATTTTATTACGCTCAATAAAACTACGGCCAAACCTCGATAGCTCCAGAAGAGCAAACTATAAAGTGACCACATTATTCACTTAATTTCATAATAAAAGGACGTGATTTTATAACAATTTTATAATAATGGGGTGGCCATTTCAATTACAATTATTTATTCGAATTTGTTGTCACCCTACTTAATTAAAAAACGGCTGATTTGTATGAAATTTAGACAATAAAATTGAGAATGCTAATAAACTCTAAAACTTCGCCTATACTTTTCAAATGAGTTCAACAATATTTATTGAAGCGTACTTAAATAAAATACAACAAACACAAAACATAGTTTAATTTAATTTAAAATTCTTATTTACCCAATGGCGTGTTTTATTACTTCTCGACTAAAGTTGTCCGCTTTATTATTACTATTTAATCAAAAGAAAATTCTTGCCTTTGGAATCTGATATTCAATGATCTGATATTGAATCTCCAATCAATTAATTTGATTGGAGCTACAATTATTATTTTTTCAAAGTTATTTCAATCAAACAACTTATACATCTTAGTTTCGAGATATGATCTGTTAACAGCTCTCAAGAATTACGGCATGTCTCCGCCTAACTTGCCCTTACCACTTTAAGCTTTACTGAACTATCAAATTTAATTAAGTTTGACAAATTATTCGACTGGAATTAATTCATCATCTACTTATCTTTGGCATCAAATTTAATTATTTATAAATCCTTTCAATTTATACCCGTATCATAACTTAAATTTTCATCAAATGTCGCCGCTTCGTTGGAACATAAGTAATTTGCGTTGAAAGAAAATCTACCCCATAGTTTTCACGTTTCACGGGAGTTTCTATTTATCGGGATCAATGTGCAGAAATGGTAATCCACTCAAAGTCGGATTCAATTTGACAGGACTACCAAGAATTGTTATCGAAGCAGAATATTATTTTCTTGTATACCAATTATCATTTAAATCCGTGCAGTATAGCGTTATTAATTCATTAATTAATTCAAACAGATGTCTAAACGATATGAAGTGGTAAACTATAACACCTGTTTGTAAATACACCTAAGATTAAAACAATTAGTGGTACTGAAATTAAAACAGCACAAAAGTTATTTTTCAGTAGCCATAGAATACGTGCAAATTGACTTTCACTTCAAATCGAATAAAGCCGAGCTTTTATACAAATCTTGGAGAATAGTCACAGTCACAGTAGTCTCAAGTGTGCGGAAGCAATTTTTAACATTGTCTGTTAAAGTTGTGAAATTTCTCCTATCGCTGCAAGGGATTCCCATCCCTAACGTTCATGGTTGAAATATAAAATATTATTAGATCCATGCTTATGAAGTACTAGGCTAGAGTGAATACCTACCTATTTATGCGAACAAGCGGCTAAGTCATATAGTAGCTAATAAATAAAATAGTACCGTTCCGATACCTACCATCGACGTGTTGATGCATTAAAACTTCAAGTTTAATATTGATTCAGATAGATACTACAGTTAAGTGTACTACACAATGATAGAGTATCACCGTACCTTTTATTAATCAGAATATTGATTAATAAAAGGTATAAGTAATGGTAGGTTTGAGTTCAATTCCCACCCAGGACATGCAGTTGTGTGAATAAAACTGTCTGCATGTCCTTAATTCTGGATGTATTTACAATCAAAAAGTAGTTACTTATATGTAGTAGGTATATCAGATGTCGAGAGATTTCAATTTATCAGAATTAGTATTTCTATGCTCTGAGATCGGAATAGTTGCGAGTAGCGAATGCATTAATTGCTAAGCCTACCTACTGCAGCACACCAAGCACGCTGAAACTTGCGTCATTGTGAGGGTTTGTATACTGATTAAAGCAATACAGAAACTATTTTGAAACTCAGATCATAAATAACTCGTCCCTAGAGCGCTGTCCCAGCTTTCAATTTCATTCTCGATTGCGCTTTCGTCAGGAGCATCGCAAAATCTAGGAGTCTACGGATGTTAGTATGCTAGAGCCTCGACCGTTCAATTTGAGTTTCATTCGTGCGTTACTGTGTTCCGACAAGATTACCTTGATTACTTTGCTGTAGAATATACCCATGGATTGTAAAGTTCAAATTAGCTTAGACTTCCACTTGTAACTTCAGTTTAGTACATTCAATGGGTACCTTCATATAATATTTTGTTTTACTAGTTGTTTTGTGACTTCGTCCGCGTGAACTTAAAATAGATTTTATTTAAAGTTAAGTAAAGCTTACCTTTAATACATTAGTGAAAAACGCACCCAAATTGTTTAAGCCGTTTCTGAGATTGAGAGAGAAACAGACAAAAATTCTAACAAGCATTCTATTGGGTTCTAATGTGTTAATAATGTGTGTGTAATAATAAGAGCTTTTTTCATATATGTTCCATGTACAGAAAGCGATCAGTAACATGTCTATTATATGTACAGATATAGATTTTATCCCAGGCCTCTGACCTAAAACAATAATATAAAAATACTTTAGTTCGTATAATATTGTTATAATTAATATTGTTATTGTTATAGGGATCATTAAACAATTAATATGTTTGGTATTTCTTTGAGTAACTAAGTAAACAAGCGTACCATAGGTATTTTATTCGTTTCAGTCTCAATTGTACTAAAGTCACTGCTTAAAAGCAACATGAAATACATTCCGGTATGTGATTCCGGTAATAAACAGAAGTTACTCGCACAGATACGAAAGTTTTTGACAGTTTCCGTTCGGCGGATTTCAGAGAGATTTATCTTTCAAGAGTTGTCGAGTATACCAAAACCTGTAAAGCCATGTATTCACTGAGAAACAAGTTTCAGATGCAAAGTTCCTGGAACAACACGTAGAGGTTTACAGAAACAATGTTTCAGGGCCTTGGCCGTCCACGTTGTTTAAAATATGTCGTTCGTTTCAAATAATTCTAAATATAAAAACCGGCCAAGTGCGAGTCAGACTCGCGCACCGAGGGTTCCGTACAAACCTGTAGGTATATAAGTAAATGGTAGTATAGACCTGAGTATTTGATATTAATTTCAATTTATGACCTATTAAAAAAAAACTACTTACTAGATCTCGTTCAAACCAATTTTCAGTGGAAGTTTGCACCGCAATGTACATCATATATTTTTTATAGATTTATCATTCTCTTATTTTAGAAGTTACAGGGGGGGGGACACACATTTTACCACTTTGGAAGTGTCTCTCGCGCAAACTATTCAGTTTAGAAAAAAATGATATTAGAAACCTCAATATCATTTTTGAAGACCTATCCATAGACACCCCACACTTATGGGTATGATGAAAAAAAAAATTTTGAGTTTCAGTTCTAAGTATGGGGAACCCCCAAAATTTATTGTTTTTTTTCTATTTTTGTGTGAAAATCTTAATGCGGTTCACAGAATACATCTACTTACCAAGTTTCAACATTATAGTTCTTATAGTTTCGGAAATAAATGGCTGTGACATACACGGACAGACAGACAGACAGACATGACGAATCTATAAGGGTTCCGTTTTTTGCCATTTGGCTACGGAACCCTAAAAATGCTATTGTCATCCGATACTACCGCCATGTTATATAGGTAGAAAGTGACGGATATATTTATAACCTACGATTTACCAGACTTGACTTTCCCCTTATTTATTAATAAGGGGGATAGTCTTTACGAGAGTTTTGAGAGAGGTAGAGCATAGCGTTTATTCGCTCAAAGAGCAGCTTGACCTCCACCTTACAGAATACCGCAGCCAAATAACTTTATGTTGTGAAACTTGTGTTCCTGCGAGTGAAAGGTCGGTAACGCGTGAGCAATGCTTTTTGTGTTGCAAGCGTCTATATGGCTACGGTAACCGCTTACCATCAGGCGGGCCGTATGCTTGTTTACCGACTTAGTTGTAAAAAAAAACCTAGGATTTACCAGACTTGACTTTCACCTTATTTATTAATAAGGGGGATAGTCTTTACCGCAACAGTTTAAAACTTTTCAGAAATGTTGTTTCTGAAACAGTTTATAAACAATTGTTTCTCAGTGAATACATGGCTTAACTTATAAACAAGAAACTGTTTCTAGCAGTTTAGTTGATCTTTTTGAAGTCTGGAAATCGATCAATTTGATTTAGCCATTCATTGTATAAATTAGATGCGGTTCATCAGTGCGGAATAGGTACTTGTGTGACGTCAATTGAGTAATTACAATCGTGTAATATACGCAGAGATACAGGGCAGATAGGATATTGCTAGATAAGGTACAGTGTAGTTTAAATATTAACTTTATAGTACAGTTGAACTGCCCTGCGTGAAGACAGATGGGAGACAGTCTATGTAGTCCCGGGGCGTCAGTCGGCTCGCGTTAAAAAACTGAAATTATCTCCACACGGTTGCCTGTTTACAATTAAAATTAATGGTTTGTACATTGTAAACGGCTATTTTTATTTTGCGTTTGTTTGTTGTTACTGTAGTATTTTTTGGTGCAGTGATATGATGATAGCTATAATGGGTTTTAGAGTTTTGTTTGTAACGATGTACCTACTTGTTGTCCGACCGAAGATTACTTGTTGACAGTTTCGTTCATACCTGTTGTAAATATTTGTCTTCACCTACTCACACTGTTATGACGTTCTCACAACAGCAACGCTGGGCTGTAGTATGAAAACATTTCTCAACATGTATTTCAGGAAATCTTTACAATTATTTTAAGCTGACGTTTATTGTGTTTAACTTATCGTTTGTTTACGTAAAACGGCCGCCTGAGTAAAAACTTTTAATCGTTATGTATTCTGATTCAATGAAATCTAAAATTTTAAACATTCTTTAGATATTCTGTTTACAATTGTAAGGAACCTTTAAAACACGCGTCGTCAATTACACGAGCGTTGGACCGGTATGTTTTTTTTAATCATGAATACCCATGTCATGTTTATGCAATAAAACTGTTTTACAAAAAACTTTAACCGACTTCAAAGTACACCAAGAAGAAATCAAATCCTGATCTAATGACAATGGGACGAAACGGGAGGTGTACCCAAACAAAAAATTTTTTTTCCAAATCGATGAGATAACTAACCTAGTGTAATTTGTAATAAATATTATTGTTTATTGTGGTCGCTAATGACCTTAGATGTTAAAAAGCGACCTAAAAAAATAAAATAAAAAAATAAATAAAAAAAAAACATAAAAAAACAACCGAATTGAGAAACTCCTTCTATTCTTGATGCCGGTTAAAAATAAACTATCAACAAACTGGAAGAAATAAAGGACGATGATCATTATTATTATCTGCCCTCACGCTGATTAGCATGTCCAGCAAATTCATATTTTGAAGTATTTTACACTAGATTTTGACGATAATCTAAAACTAATTAAAGCTGCAGTTAAAGATTGAGAAATAAAATGTATTTAATTTGTAATTCCGGTTGCATTTCTGGATTAGTATTTTTTTTATTACTTTTTTGCCCTCACTCTGATTAGCATGTCCAGCAAATTCATATTTTGAAGTATCTTACATTCATGGAAACTAGATTTTTGATGATAATCTAAGCCTAATTAAAGCTGCAGTTAAAGATTGCGAAATAAAATATATTTTATTTGTTATTCCGGTTGCATATCCGGATTAGTATTTTTTATTAGCTGTCTAATGGCGGTCAGTTTATGGTAATAAGTCAATGTGAACAGTGCTGCCAGTTAGGTGGCTTGGAAAATACCTTAACTTTAAGTAGAATTTACGTTGAGGCCACCAAATTCATTAGTTACCTAATAGTAGTCAATAATAGTTAATTATTAATTCAGGGATAACATATTGGCAATGGTTGTGATCCGCCGCTTCGTTAATTTGAGCAATACTTAAGTAATTAAATATCACTAACATTGTGTGTAGGTACACAATGTTAGTGATATTTAATTATAAATAGTAATCAAAAGCCAATTCAAATGTAATGGTTTTTTTTTAATGCATCAGCATTAAAAAAAAACCATTATATAATACATGGAAGAAATATACAGATATCTGGAAACACTGATTGTTTTTATCAGTTGTCACCGTGTTGTCACGAACTTTATTGTTAATCACCACCAAATCACCACGTCATCTATCACTTATGTCAACGGATTCATGTTTAAAAATGATTAAATATACAGAGTAAAAGTTGTTGAGCATGACTAATCCAACATAGGTTTCGAAAATATGCCATCCCGAAATCTCCACCCAGTATAATGAAGCCATAGGTAATTATTATTTAACCCCAGGTTTGCAACAAAATGTTGATGGCGTAAGAGCGCCTAAAGCTTGATACAGCGTAATAATTCAATGGCTTGATATCAGTTTAGTTCTACCCACTTCTAGTTGTAATACCCAATTGTCAGTCGCTCTCAATAATCTAAACCAGTGCAAGGTGAACGTATTGGCAGTAGAGTATGTAATTGTTGATTTGTGCGCGATGCTTATTTCACAACACACTTAAAATCAGTTTATTGTTACCGACATGAACCTGAACATTAAAAATAAACCAGAATGAACGTACAAACTACTAAACGGTATTGGATAAAATTTGTTACACAGATAGAATATGTTCTGTATTAACAATGATACTTTTATCCCGGGAAAATAAAAGATTCTTCGAAAACGCGGGTAAAACCGCGGGGTAGTCAAAACTAGTAATAATTATCTATATATTAGTAAAGGCTGGCTTGCTATCTCCATCGCTCCTCATTGATCGGTCCGGGCGGCCGCCCTTTCATCCATCAAAGGCAGCTGGCCTCAGGACAACACTTATATTGTGATGAGGATTTATTTATCATTGATTAATTATGTAGTACCCGAACGACAGTATTGTGTGTCAATGCGATATATTCCATGAGGATTTAGCTTAGTTTGCGGCTTGGAGACGAACGAACGCACTAACGTTAACAAGGGCGTATACAGGCTCAGAATAATAAGTGCAGGTTTAAATCAATAGCTGGCTTTCATATTATCGTGTTATATTTATACACCTCTTGAGTGTGACAACATCGTGAGGAAATTAATATACATTACAGAAACATAATTCTAAAGACTGTGTTCAAGTTTGATTTGATAATGTTAACTTTTTAGGTTCAAGCCAACTTAGCAAGTACAGTCACGCCTAAAGTTTTTTTAGTGTAAAGATTTTGGCACAAGGAATTCGCATAAAATTACAATTTCTTAGTCCAGAACAAATATAATGTTTGTAAAGTAGACGTAGTAGTAGTAGGAAAGTAGACACTCAAATTATTTGCAAACTTTTTATAGGGCATGGCAAAAAAGAGCGAAAAAACACTACTTTTTTATTCCAGGTATTTCATACTAAAGAAAGAAAGAAAATACATTTATTTATCAAAAATCGACGCACATAACATAACATAAAATAATAGTTAAAATTAAAATAATAAAAACAATAAAACAAACGCTTAAATTAAAAACATAATAAGTAGGTACTTTATACTAAAAAAAAAAAAAAAAAAAATGCTAAGACAGATTATGGAAACTGTACAAATACTAATTTTCCCTACTTTAGTTTGCTCTAAAAAAACATCGACAAAGGCCAACGACAAATATTTTGTGGTAGGGCGCACCTATAATCTGCCTCAGTGTAGTAGCTCAGAGTAGATAAATTACAAGTAGTAGGTTCCACTTATATGTATAATTATATCTTAAAAATATTTTTGAAGTGAAAACTTCTTTAGCGGCGTTGTGCACTTTTTTTTGCTCGCGTGACCTGATCGAAAATTCGTGAGACGGAGGGAGAGTAGTTGCAAATTAGACTGTATTTATACTGGGGCTATGTTCAAATTCTTATAATATTCTCTAGCTAGCCGGAAGCTAGGCACTTATCATTTTTGTTCCCATTTCAAAACCTTGCCTAAGGCCTTCAAGGGCCCACAACTTTGAGATCCAAATTACTCAGTTTGGATCTTAGAAGTTAATAAAAAAATCTTATTCAAAAGTATTATAATTATGTACATGTATCTTGGAACTCGCTTTCCGCTTCGCGAATTCACTAACGATCACCTATTTTCCCCCAAGGGGTTGAATTTTGGAAAACCCCTTGTATAAAAACACTATGTGAAAAATGTCCAGTTTCAAAAATGCACAACGTTAATATTCAATTTTTCACTTCTGCCGGCACTCCCGAAGTGCACCCCGTTGTTTTTTTGTACGTAGCCTCAGGCTTATAACGACAGTTTTAAACATTCCGTTTAGGTCCCGAAACTATAAAGAGCGAAATTATATTTTCTGTGACCCATCAGCAGTAGTTAGATACACTGCCTTACACAAGTAAATAGGTACCGAAAGGCCTGATTATGGAGGACCGGCAATAAACCTTCAGAGTTAGTTTATTTTAGTCTACAACCAGACAGCGGTAGCGTAACAATGAAGGCTGAGACATCTAAGCCATCCGTTTCATCACCTGTTTCAGACCTTCTCATGATACTTGCTAATACTTGCCCTACTTTTGTATTTTGTACGAACATAATAAATTGTGTATTCATAAATTAACATGTAGGACAAACAAAACAGTTTTGACGAGTTGCATTATGGAGCCATGTGTTATGCAAATATAGCTACCATAAAATATGTAAGTAATTAACCATGTGTATATGTTTCGGTTTTGAAGCATTCGTGGTGCTAGCCGTTCCGGCAAAGTTAAGCTACAACCGTCGTGGTCAGTACCTGGATGGGTAACCGCCTACTGGTATTTCAGATCGAGCGTTTCCATGCTTCGGAAGGCACGTAAAGCCGTTCCGGTTATCACTTAATTGTTAAGCTAGTTGGAGGCCTCCGAGGCGGCTTGAAAACTCCAACAGTAGGTTAACCACTAGCCTACCTCCACCGATCCGCAGTGGGCACGCGTGGTGGAGTATCTGCCCATTCCCTTTCACCCTCATTTGTGAAAGGAGGCCTGTACTCAGTGATACGCTTCGAAGAAATTTCACTAAGAGGTTCGATATCTCCTACAAGTCCTTTGTTCATCCGCTCTGCTATAATTAAAAATAATATTAAAATCATTTCGACTGAAATGATTTGCGGCATAACAGTGGGCATTATTTTACCTCTGCGTCGTTAATTTGAGGAAACACAACATCTGCTCGGTCCTCTGAAAGTTTGCTGTCTATTAGTGTTGTATTACGAGCAGATTTTAATTAGCTTTACTGCAAACAGGGGTACACATTTATAACAGCAAAATAGACTCAAAATAGTCGTATGTCAAGTTTTATTTGGCGTTGCTGTTGACGCAGTTAACATTAACTTCGTTACGGAAAAAACACGAGATTGAATATATTGAAATGAGATCGAATTATATCGTTTCTTATAATAACTTTTCTATTAAAACGAAGACAATTTTTCGATATACAGTTTACTTAGGTCTAGTCTTTGCTGCAACTGTAGGCGTGTGTTAAAATACTTTACTGATCATTATTGCAACGGCAAAAATTACAAGTTTCGAATATGTGACAGGAAATCGGGAATATTTGTTTTGGTTACAAAGGTTGATGAAAACGATATAGACTGCCGATGGAAACAAATAACGAAGAGATCTTTGTCCGGGAGGTATAGTTAGGTACGAAATAGCGCGCTTGTTAATCGGTAATCCACCTTTCCCGATTTTATTGCTCTCAATGATTTCCTCTCGCCTTGAAAATCAATTTTCCAAGAAAATACTTTTCAGTTAACATAAATACAGAACAACGCGTTTTAGAGATTATAATTTATGAATGAAAAACTATATTTAAATCTTCTCAGTAGGAGTATCCTTCACGTTTCAGCAAGCTCGCGCGCCTATTGTTACTGTGTAGGTAGGTAAATAAATATACGGTACATTATTATGTTGGCTATTTAGCAAAAATTTTGACGCATTTTACTTCACACGCTTCGTTTTATTTTTCAATAATGTGTCTGCTTATTATCGTTCACCTCGAACTGGAAGCGCATATTTGATTGATTGCCAACTATCGATAAGTAACACAATACTGAAATATTCTGCAAATGAAATTGCTTCAACTGCGTGGGAAAAACACATAATGTTAGCATTACAAATGATCCTAACACCGGCAAAGTAATTTATTTTGCGTTCAACGCATTAGTCCTACCTATCGATATCTCTTATTTATTACTCCAACGTATGATCGATGTCTTTAGAGTTTTTTTATATTTGAATATTAATTATTGTAAATTGAAAACAAAAATATAATATTGCTCGTTAAAGTGAACTAATAATTATATATTATTGAACGATTGTAATAAATATTTTAACTGCCTCCAAAAACAGCAGGAGGTCTATATTGGCTGCGTATATTTTCAGATATATTTCAATTTTATTAGGTACCTAATTTTAGTTGGATAAAGTAACCAACTTCAAAATAACTCAACTACATATCTATGAAAAAAAAAAAACCTATAAAATAAATTACCGATTAAATATAAATATTGAAGTCGGTGAAAACGCACGTGTTCCATTGAAATTCTCAAATTCTAAAAAAATTATGTAACGCCAGATTTATTCACTAACTGTGCACCGAAATACAAAGATAAGAGTTCAATCACCGTAACTTTTTACATTTTAGAGACAACTCTCTTTGGTGTTGGTTATTTTTTTGTTAAAAGTTAATTTTATGAAATTCATCATTCCACTTCGTCTAATATTACCATTCAATGAAGTTTGAAAGCTCGTTGTTATTCTTTATCAAATTTCATACTTGTTAGTATAAAATTTTATTTTGAGACCTTGTTAATTTTGTAAGGATCGAGTATAAGTCCAGCGCAAGCTGACACGTTACTTAGGCGATCAATGAAGCCTATAGGTATACCTATGGAATATGTTGCGTTAATTTAGTTGTCATGTTCCAATGTTGATACATTAGTATTCTGCAAATAATCACTATACTTGTAAGTACCTACTTTAGGTACTTACTGATGCAAATTAATTGCTAGTTCTTAGTATTTAAAGTATAATAGAACTGTGAACCCAGCTGTTGTATTTCTCTGATCGAAATGACATAGTTTTTGTTTGTATGCGACATACAAAAAATCTACCATTCTGCAATCCTGATAAAGAGAAAAAACACAAAAAAACTAATAAATAGGCATATTGAAACTGTGAACAATTTGGATCTGGATATGCTTGTATTTGACTCGTGACAGATTTAAATATTCAATTATAATTCTTTTCAACACACTTGCTCGTAAAGTGACATTTATTGCACCGCTTTTAGTATTTTAATGCAGCTTATTACGTACTAATGCTTTTTACTTTAAATTACCGCACAGTGTTATGGTAGATATAATCCCGATTATGTTAAGATTGTACCTCAATGCAATTGATATGTGTGTAGACGAAGCATTCATGACTGCGCATCGCTGTCAAAAAAAAGCTGAACGCCATATTCGTTAACGTTCTCATTGTGTGGTTGATTATTATCAAAAAATCTACTTTACTAAAACTAAAATACGTCTGTTTTTTTCCTCGCATGTGTGTTGTTATGACACGCGTGTGCATTGATAATTACACTCTCGGCTGATCGGCTCCCTTATCGCCGCCTCGTCTGTAATTACCAACTTTGCACACAGTATCATGATGTACCTACTATATATTGCGATTGTTGATTGAAACTATGTATACTGGTATAAAAAAATCATATTTGACACTAATAATGAGAAATATAATGCCGTACGGTTGTTGACCGACTTAGTCGTATAAAAAAAAATTACAATCCATAATCACAATATCAAGGATTATATTGGGATAGATAAAACATAATGCAATTTCATTAGCATCTCTGCAACTAGATCGCAAAAAACCTAAAAGACAGTGAATACCTAGTGTTTTCTTACCCTCTTTCAAATAACACAGGGTTTCAGGTTTACATAGAGCTCTAGCCTTTTTCGAGGCTTTTAAGGTAAGTGACATATTTTAATAAGTTTTGCCTCTCGATATTGAAGTCATAGCATTTTTTTTTTATATAATTTAAATTTTTGGTCTATTTACTTGAACTTCTATTTACTTTTTTTTACGAATCCAATGACGTATGCAATGGACTTTTTGGCGGGAACTTGCAGAGTGACGTAGCATTTTCATTTTTATTTTCATAAATTTGTGTATTTTGAGTTTTATTGTGTATTTTTGGTGGTATTTTACCCAATAAAGATCATCCATGTGCACCAGTGAAGTGAAATGAAATGAATTATGTGTATCGTGACTTTTCAAGTTATCTCAAAATGTCCGTGTAGAGTTTTAGTACAATGACCACCATTGTAGTAAAACATGACTTTTATGGACGGTGACTGACTGAGGACTATAATGTGAAGTGATTTATTGTGACTGAAAACTATAATATAACTCGACACTGGCAGAAATGAGCCCTAATTTGGGCTTGGTTGCCAACATTAAAAATAAGAAGAAGAAGACGTATGCAATGCATACCTCTTCAATATCTTTTTCCATATTGACCCAATATAAAAGATCTTTCGCTCATTCACTTGGCTCAACAAGTGCAAAACTATAGTTACCGATATTTATAGGTGCTTGAAAGAATAAAACAAAATAAGAATAAGTTAAATTAGGATATTAATATCGCATTATTCAAATAGTGCCATCATAAATTGGCTTTGGTATTAACTAAATGTCGTTTTTAGAAGGGAAACATTGTGGTCACAGTCCTTCTTGAATCATTGGAATAATGAGGTACCTATTGATCTCAATAGATAGGATCATTATACCACAGTGTACCAGGCAATGGCGTGGTACCAGAATTTGCAAACGCTGTGGCGAGTGTTCAGAGACAGATAGATTTTCGCGGTTTGCCAAGTCCTTTGAGTTTCCGATACGGTCTATTATACTTAGTAACCAGCCTTTGCGTATTTAGCTCTACCATTTGTGTTTGTATTGGGCCAACTACCCACTAATAATATAAACCTAGTACCTGTCATGTAAGGTCCTGTAAGGTACCTGTAATGTAAACCGCATATTTATACAACCGTTATTTTTGCATATCAGCTTATTTATTTATTTATATAATATTTCAATTTTTAGTGTATTTTCCAACAAAAATATATGCTATCTAGTATCTACGAAGGAGGCTCCCGTATAAAACACTTTTCGTATATGACACGATAGAGAGTCAAGAGAACAAATAACTAAGTGCTCATTCACCGGCCTATGAGACTGGAACCAGTCATATCAGAATTAATAAAGAGTGAGGCGTTATGAGGATCCTAAAATATTAATTTTATACTCACTTTGATATAATATTCAAAACATTTAGAAAAGACATTATAGATGTCAAACTAAACCGCTACGATTTTTAAAGTGCTACGAGTGCTACGCCATCGATATTTCGTAGACTCGCGTAGGGGTTACAACGTCACACGTGGTCATACTTAAAAATATTTATTTATGCGTCGTTCCTGAAGCGAAATCATGGCCATTCACTCGCGCGAATGCATTACGCGCGTACGGCGAGATACTAGTCACCAATACATTGCGTCCACAAGCATCGCGCGAGTAAAAATACGCGCGTATTTTAAATTCGTTCGATGCTTGTAGACACAATGTTTTAGCGCCCAGTAAGTGATGCATTCGCGCGAGAGAATCCCGACGAAATCGCGCCTTCTGGGCAGGGTCTAGTGCTAAATCTAGTCCATCCTTACTCACGCACAGTAATCCAACACCTCTTCAGACCCTTTTTGAAGAACCCCATGCTGTACTCAATTGGGAAAACCACGGAATAATAAATTATAATAAAAATATTATTCATTATTATAATTTTATTTGGCTGTGGTATTCTGTAAGGTACTTCTTTGTAAGTATTCCTCCAGTCGAGGTGCTCATTGAGAAAATTATCGCTATGCTCTACCGTTATTGAAAACTCTTAACTACTCTCTCTTGTTGCTTCGGTATGGCGTGAAAACTTACTTTTCTGATAATTTATTGTAATTGTATAAAGAGTTGTTAATTAATTGAATTCATAACTCTCTTGTGTTGAAATCGGAACTTATATTTGTTGTCAAAGTATAATATAATTATTCCCTGTTAATTGGCGTATTAAAACTTATTCAAATTATAAATCATTGACTTTGAATCGTTTCCTAGCGCCAAAGTCGTTGGGCCTTCGCGCCATAATGGAGCTGCCGAAGTTCCGAGTTACCAAGAAGTAGGAATATTATAAAGGTGATAATCTATAATTCTATACTAATAATAAGTTCGAAACTTCGAAATTCGAAACATCGATCGACTGTATTGCGAATGTACGGGAGTTCGAAATACGTTTATTCGAATGTAGTAAAGTATGCCATTGCGATAAACTTTAGTTCGAATATTTTTAATCGCAGTAGTTTACTTTCGCACTAACGTATTTCGAACTTATTAATATTCGAGCTAGAGTTTTTCGCAATAGCATACATTCGAATAAACCTATTTCGAAATTAACAGACGTTAATTTCGCCAAACGACCTTGAGCCGCATGCACGCTTGACCTTGTAAAATTCTGTGAATGAAAACTAAATTTACCAGTAAAAAATATTTGTAATCCATAATTTTGTGCCAAAACATCCGTTGGCAGTTTCCTCTTTGAACAGTTAATAAACTTTAATTTTCGAACATGTCTCAACTGATTAATTGCAAAATTGATGTAAGTATATGTTTATAGTTTAGCGATGATAGCTAAGATGTTCGTACGTTGGACCACGAAGAAGATCCTCCATTGAGTTAGAGCACTTTTGGTGAACGAAACGTAGAACTTATTATAATGGAGTCTTCATCAAGACAACAAGATCTCAAGTACATCTGCCGGAAGACACTATAGTCTGCTATAGTAGTCTAGCGATAGATTTAACCAGGTGGAGGGAGCAACCACCCGTCTCGCGCGTCCTCGGTCCACGTCGCTGGGTGAATATCCATTCTGGTCGAGCATTCGTGGTAGTAATCCTACCATTTCGAAACCGAGTATTTGTGCATGGACGCTTAAATTGAATTTTCCTTTAATATATGTTCAGTATAAGATTTTAGAGTGTACAAATACGTTCTGAAATGGCCGTTTTTTTACAGATTATGCTTTAAACTATAAACTTAGGTCTAATATTTACTACTACTACACTAGTTGTCCCCCGCTGGTTTAACCACGTTCCCATAAATAGTAAAAAGTAGCTTCCAAATAGTGAAAGAATTTGTCATATTTTTTTTTATACAACTATGGTGGTAAGCAAACATACGGCCCGCCTGATGGTAAGCGGCTACCGTACCCTATGGAAACTTGCAACATCAGGGGTATCACTCGCGCGTTGCCGACCCTGCAGAAATCACTTCACACCCATTTTGAAGAACCCCATGCATTGGAAAAACCACGGCGGGGAGCCCTTTCCACTGTCTGAGCGTCCGCGGAAGGAAGCTCCGTTGAGCCCGCACAATTCTGGTTTCAATGTGTGAGGATGGACTCGTAGTAATCCATATGGATGTCTATGGCGTAAGTTGCGATGGTGGAAGGTAGCCGTGGGCATCAAGTCGAACAATTCTTTAGAGCACTCTCCGTTGTACAAGCGGTAGAACACATAAAAGGAGGCAAAGTCTCCTCAGACTGAGGAGCTGTAAACCGCTTGTGAGCTCGGGCTCGTCAACAATTCTAATGGCACGTTCGCTGAACTGAGTCGGTATCCAGGTGCTCCCGCCCATAAATGACAGCAGTAATCCATATGAGCCGGACTTGCGATTTATAAAGTCGTAGCCTTTGCCCCGATGTGAAGTACTGCTTCGCTTTGTTGAGCACTCCGAGCTTTTTGGATGCCAGCTTAACCTTGTCTTCCAAGTGACTTCGGAACAAAGCGTCGCTAGAAATGTCGACGCCAAGGAGCCCGATGTTATCCCGCTTAAACAAACAGAAAAAAACTAATCCGCTTTATTATATTTGTATAGATTCTGTACGCTTATTTAATTATTCTTAATTTATACCTTTCTTCATAGTTTCCTAGCAACAGTTGAGTCACAAAGCCCTAAAATTAAGCTACAACAAAAGTATCCAATGTCAAAATTACGATTTTATTGGTTATAAGTAAATTCATGGCCGAATATCTTTCTTACAGAAAATGTCTTTACAAGTAAACGGTTAATAAGTTATTCGACACTCCTTTATCTTCTTAGTTAAAGAGTTTGTACTAAGTATAGGTAATTTTAATATATCTATCCGTAGCCACGCGTCTTGGTCATAATATAAGTACAGCAAATTGGGTGATATGGTAAATTGATCAAAGTATTATGTACAGTTGACGAAATAAATATGTATACACTATGTGAAATTTTCTCAATAGCTTTAAGAGGCTATTCCGATAAAGTTATTATGATGGAAAAGTTGTTTTTTTTCGCAATTGCACAATAATAACAATGTGATCCAATGCTTGTACAACTGTATATTTTTGGAAACTTCATCACGTATTTTCTTATTAACACGTATTATAAATCTGGTACTTTAGAAAGAACGCGAGATTTTCTTTATTAGCTAGGAATAGCAAACAAAGCAAACAAAGAAAACAACAGCGTATTTTTTATTCAAAGTAATTATTTTATTTGCACCTTATTTTTTGCAAATCGTTGATGGACTAAGTTATGATATTATGGATACTTGAAGCGAAGCTTATTAACGCACGCTCGGGACTCATTCCGAGTGTGCGTTAATAAGCGTCGCTTCTTCATCTTAGAATCTAATATGAAGAAGCGAAGCTTCTCTCCTCAGACCTGAATCTTTGTGTAATGAACGGTGCTTCGAAACGCCGCGTAAGTAATTCGATTTTACGTAACCTACGTTTCGCCCTGTCGGATGTCCCCCGACACCTAATTTTATGAGCCAGATAATAACTATTTATTGTAGAAATTGGATTTTTACGTAAACAATTTATATCAATAAATTTAAAGAAAACTACCTTTTTCTTAATTTATTTGATCAAGAAATTAAGAAAAAAAATTGTGTGGGTGGAAATATTTTAGAATTAACTCAAATATTTTATTCAATCATAGCTTGAAATTATAAATGAGAATTAATTAAATTCGGATTTTTTAAACAACTTATTTTTAATTGAAAAAGTTATTTATTCAATTTAGGACTGATAAAGCACTTGAACTGATGAACTACAGTTGACTCTACCCATTGCACAGGGCACGGAATCAAATCAATCTCGCACCGTTGGGTTCGAGCGTGATTCCTGCTACCATAGATAAGGAATACGATAAATTAATATAATTATAATGTAAATGTAAATAAATCGCTTTATATTAGGTATTCTACGATCTAAAAACTCCAAATAAACTTATTAAATAACATACCAGCTGCCCCCCGCGGTTTCACCCGCGTTCCTGAGGTATCGTATGATTTTTCAAGATAAAGACTATCCTATATTTTATTCTAGAGTATATTCTATCATTTGCTAAATTTCATCCAAAACCGTTCAGTAGTTATTGCGTGACAGATAAATAATAAACTTCTTCACATCCCACAAACTTTCACATCATCATCTCTTCTCTAATCTCTAAATAATATAAAAAGAAGTGGCTTTCCGCGTCTGTCTGTCTGTTTTTCCGTTTGTTCGTCTATCTCCTCCTAAGCCAGCAACGGATTTTGATGCGGTTTTCACTATAGGATAGATAATTTTTCAAGGAAGGTTTATATAAACGATTAAACTAATTTAGATTGTATGTATGTAGAAACAACCATTATTTTGCAACGATGTCGCCGAATAATTAATTTACATGGCTTACGTAGGACATAAAAATTATGTTAGTAAAAAGTCCGGGATAGTATATATCTATATCCTACGGATAACCCACAGTTAACATATTTATACGATTGAAATAAAAAAAAAATGGAATAGGAATGTTTAATAAATACTTTCGAAGTTTTTTTGACCAATATTAATCCATAGCTAATTAAATAAGTTAGTTACGACAGGCATTTAATGTAGATCAAATTTGCTCTTTAAAGCAAATCATAATAATTAATATTTTAAAAGATATCAAAGTTTTAAAATTAGCAAGAAAAAGCATTCACGATACCGCGTGACCTCGCGCGCAAATCGCTCCTCAGCCTCCCTAGACAAGATGGTTATCGACAATCGTCATCGTTAGTAAACGATCAACCTTTGTATGGGATTGACATTTCAAATCGAATTATCACGTGACTTTTACAATCTCTTATGTCAATTCCATACAAAGGTTGATCGTTTACTAACGATGACGATTGTCGATAACCATCTTGTCTACTGGCCCTGACACCCCATTATGACATTGCACCCGTGCGAAGCCGGGGCGGGTCGCTAGTTTATAATAGTTTACTCAGATAAATGGGATAACTTCTCTAATAATGCCAGCTACACTAGAGAACAAGCCACATACGATAGTTTTACCAATAAGGAAATGTACAAAGCTTAGCGGTAAATATCAAGTCCACCCTCAATACAGTAATACATATTTAATATGATTGTTTATCTTGGAGACTGATCAATATTGCAATCGGTACCATAAGAATAGAAGTATAATTAAGCTTATTAATTAGGTACTTTCCTTTACTAAATGTAATCACCTATTTAAGCAATCAAATATCGAGACTATATCGTACTTCGAATCACAGGTAAAGTATAAATAACCAGAAGTGCTGCATTCGTGCAGAAGTTAGTGTTCCTATCGATTTTATACACCGTAAGGTAGTTTATCCAAAAACGTCGATGTTGGCCTAATGTAATGAAAATAAATCAAAAGTGCGTAACACGGGCAAGGGGGTCTCCCCTACCTCCTGAGAGAGAGAAGGGCCTAAGATGGGAGGTTTTACCCCATATTCACAGTAGGTATATCCTACAAGTTGTGTAACTCTAAAAGTTTCATCTCGATCCTTTCACTGAGGTAAGCTTTTTGATTATCCCATGGGAAACCGTTAATTTACGGACATAAAATGTAATTATCTTAGTTAGTATAGTTATGAGCTATTACAGTGTGTAATACTGTAGTAGTACAGTAACAAAAAAGTGATAAAATTGTTAAAAATATATTGTAATGTGGTGTTCCGTTCCTGCGGCGAGTAAGGTTACCAGAGCTCCATGAGGAGTGGAACTGGCAGTGTAGTAGTCCCGGGACAAGCGGAGTAGTACCAAACACTGCTGTTTATACGTTCCGAGAGTGCAACACTTGTTAAGCGACATTTATCAGTCAACTATCAGTTATACTTATACGGAGTATATTATTAACCCTGTGGTTATACTAAGATAGTTCACAGCAGAAAGATACAATATACAACAAGATAGATGTTTGTAGATTTAAACACAATATTAACGAGGAAAATATTTCAGAGTAAACAACACAGCTTGATGCTCATCTGTGTGAATCCCGCACAGCTTACAGACACATTTTTTCACAGCTTCAATTATTGAAAAGGTTACACTTAGCAGTGATTTGTTATAGCACTTGATCGTACATAATATATTGCCGGCTCATTCAGTGCGCAATCAATTTCCTTTAAATGTGTTCAGAATTGTAGTGAATGGTTTTAATTTGTTCCAATTCGGAGGGTAAAAAGACATTTAGTAAAGCACATAAGCTTCATCCCATTGTATTTTTAGTGAGTTTATTTTTATTTTTAAGCGCAAATTGGCTGTTTAAGAAATTAATTATTACAGGGGTGATCAAATAAGAACTAAGTACCTAGTACCTATAACTTATTTTGAAAATATATTTTTTTGGAAAATAAATATACGAGATATTTTTTCCAAAACCTTTATTTAGGCTTGGCAAATGGGAATGGAATATAACATCAGCCAAATGTCCACCTCTTGTAGCTCAAATTTTTGAGCTTTTTACATCGCATTTTCGCATACCTACTTACGGCGTTATTCCACTAACAGTGTCTCGGATTATCTGTATTAAATGTTGAAAAATCATCTGTTTGTTAGTATAGACACGTCCGTTTAGATAGCCCTAAAGGAAAAAGTCAGGGACTGTCTAATCCGGTGATCTTGACGGGGAATCAATTTCATAGTTTCTTCGATCTCCATTCACTGTACAGCATTAGCATTTAGCTCAGAGTAGATAAATACTACGTACAACATTTAGCAAATAAGTAGGGCCCAATTACTCCTGATCAAAACTCCAAACCAAACTGTTCATCCATGTGGATCGCTCTAATGGCGAGAATCCTGATTGTTTAGAGTTTCTCCAATGAGTTTAAAATAGGTAATTTTTTTTGGTCAATTTGAGTCCTTTTCTTCAGCTACACTTTTCCCAACCCTTTCAATATTCTACACTGAACGAGCTCTTCCGGCACGATGTGGGATTGGTTTATCTGTTGCAATGCTATTCTGCTAATTTTTTTCCACCAAACAAGCTATTGTTAATCGCGAAGGTAGCTATTCAACCGAAAATCGGTCGCAATTTTCACAGCGTTTCCGCAACGGAAAACTGTTTAGCGTTTAGAACATTCTGATTATTTTGACATGTCTCAATCAAGCAAAAAACACTCCAAATCGTATTTGCCACATCTACACGAAATAATTCTAGCCTAAGCTACTTAACTATTTAAAACCATCTAAGTATATAATTTGGCGCCGTATCAAAATGGTCGCAATATAAAGTTGTATACATCGTAGTGGGACACCGTGTATAACATTGTCTACATGTTAAAAACAAGCATTGGGTTGCTCAAATCTCAGCAGAATAAGTAACTTAACTGGCAGTGTAGGTAGACGTAATTAGGTAAATGACTGTCGTACACGTTCGAATTTTAATGGTTTAACTTTGGAATATGCTTTCAAATAACGATCATATAAAACGGTACGATTGACACACATCAAGACAGTTTAGTCGATGGAGTGTCGATGTGTGCTACGATGGGGATATACGTTGTTATCAAAATCGGAATATTTTTGCGATTTCCCGGGAGAACCTTGGAACTTTTTTATATGAATTAATGCTGTAAAACACCTGTAAATATTGATAAAAATTAAGGAAATACATTTGAAGCACGAAGCTGTGGAATAAATTTATATAAAAATGTCCGTCAGCCAGTCAGCAGGCACAAACATTTTTTTTCGTAGGTATATGGTCTGATGATGGAGTAGGACCCTCCTACTTATCCTTTCTCATTATATTAGTAAACTAAGTATGTTAATAAGCAGTAGCGTAGCTACCCAGGGGCTAGAGGGGGCAGTGCCCAAGGGCTCCAAGCTCAGGGGGGCCCTCGGACTCTGACTTACAAACTATAAATAGAGTTATTGAAAAAAAAAGAAACGTAGAACTCTGAACGCGGATCTCTAGAACTCTCTCTGTGGGATCGGCGCCTAATATTTCGCACAAAAACAAACAGTTGTTGGTTGACCCTTCATACGGATTATCATGACGGACAAGATGGCGGAACATGCTACGATATGTCTTTTTTTATGTGTGAGTGTAGTGTTGCTCCAGGTGTAAAAAAAAGATGGCTTGATATGAAAATTTTAAATAGTTTAGTTGGGGCCCTGGTTTATTTTTTGCCCCAGGGCCTTTGGTTACCTAGCTACGCCACTGCTAATAAGAACAACATTAAACTTCAAACAGTCTATATTCATAGGAAAATTTTAATCTAAGTAGATTTAATTTAAATGGCATATATTACCTGCTAAAAATGTGCTTGAATTTTTTAACCGTCGCGCGTCGTCATTCTGCCGAATTGACTCGTCATGAAGTTATCTCCTGTTCTGCTTTTGACTTTTATAAGTAACGCCTTTGCCATGAACATTATTAAATTATTTTAGGGTTCGTCTCTCTGAAGATAATTTTGCTGTCACTGTCACAAAATGTATCTCAACAGTTTTGATTGAAGCGGCATAAAGAAGATTAGTACCTACCTATTAGTTATTTTGCGCTTTCAGTCTCGATAGAGTAAGATTTTTTTTTAATATTAAACCTGGGATAGATTAATTATAAAGGTATTTTTGACAGAATTGTGATTCTGTCAAATTGTCATTATTAAAATCGAACAGCCTTTCCGGGGCTTAAAACTGTGAAAACCTTTGTGACATAAAACGAGTGTCTGTGGTGAATAGTATCCTCATTAGAGGCGACTGATCAGTTTACATGTAGATAGATAGATAGATAGATACTTCTACTTTCTGTACCTGTAGGTGCAAAATTTCTGCACAAATAGTTTTCATATCGCTTTAATTAATGATGTCGCGCGCGACGCTATTATTTTTTTGCGCTAGAATTTTAAACGAAGAATTGATAGAATAGAAAAGTTTCAAAGTAGAATCTTAACAACATTGTATTTTTGTATTATGGTTTAATTCATCTTTCTGCTCTATCTTTATTAAGTTATTTTCATACCACAATTATATTTTGTCCTATATCAGATTGGTAGCTCCGGAGATTACCTCTTACATCCAAACTAATATAACCTCTATTATAATTTAGATATCATAACAATAGATTTTCATGTATTATTGCGGGACAACTACGGCGGGGAGCTCATTCCAAGACTTTAACGTTCGTGATAGGAAACTGCACATCGCGAATTATTTTGGTTCCAATATCAATCCAATAGCAAAGTCTATATCTATATAGTCTAGCCTGAACCAAGGCTCAAGTTAGTAAGGTATCCAGGTTCCCCACCCACAACAACACATGGCATTATTAATCCATAGGGGGTCGGACTCGGTCTTTGACGCGATGTCACTGTTTTGTTATTTTGAACAGCGAGCTTTTTGGATGCCACCTTAAACTTGAATTCCAAGTGCTTTGGTATTTGCTTTATTAATTTTATTGTATTTTAATACAAATTATATAAACCCTTATTTATTGGTTATATATAACATGAAATAAACTGATTTTTCGTTTTTCTCTAGAATGAAAGTTTGAGTGGGTTTCTAAAAGCTTTGAAAACTTTGTGCTTTCTTGATGCTCTGCTAGATTCTATTCAGAATTGGTAATTTTTAACGGGTGACAAAAGTTTTAATGGCATTGTGACATTTTATTAGCTTTCACCTGATCGTAAAAAAAAAGTTAATTCCTTTGATCATGTCGCTTATGGCCTGATCAAGAGTTAAGGCACCAATATTTAACCAATTTCTTTAAAAAGCTTTAGCAACCTAATGGTATTTTAACGGACCCGAACGGCGACGATGTTTATGGGATCCTTTATAAACCGAATGGTAATGGAGGTCAATGCAAGGTCTACCAAAAATTTACTGTGCTGTAAAATGGTGGTACAAATATTATCCTAAGCTAACAACTATGATAAAGGCAAAAGGTATAAAAGCACTCTATCCTCAACTATTTAGAAAATATTATGAGAATCTCTTACGATTATTTTTAGAAGGTATGTTTGTTGGCATTATACACGCGAAATGCTTTCATTGTAGTCCCTTTTACCTGAATTACCGGCAAAGTTCGTAGACATTTTGTCAATGTCACTGACGCCGACACTCGATTAATATTCTTTTCGAGCGGGTCTTATTCTCGCTGTATCGATTTCGATATTGCATTTGACGTTTGGCCAAAACATTACGGATAATCATAAAATTGTATGCCTTTTATGATAGGGCTTCACCTGCGGTAGCGCGTTATTTGATATGTACGCAGATAAGGTTGGATATTAGCGCGCTAATTTGTCAATGGCATTATTGATGTCGTTAGACGTTAGGCGATAGCTAAAAATACAATGGGCGTTCTTATCGCTAAAGAGCGATCTCTTCCAGACAACCTTAGGATGGAGTGGAATTTATAAACATTATAAGACGGTGGTGTCATTTTATGATAAAAAATAGATAGTAAATCAATAAATAAATAAATACGAATATGTAATTACATACATGCAAAAAAAATATATATGAAAGAAAAAAAACCTACATATTAAAATACATAATATCTATACCGCGTATCTTATAGGTGGTGTTCGTTTAAGCGGTAGATCCCCGGTACCAATATTATCGATGCAGGAGTATTGAGTGATACGTGATGATACATGAATTGATTATACTCGGAATAAAAATACTTTATTTACAGCAAATATGTACAAATTACAATCTATACATAGAAAATTTCCTCAAGCCTGCCGCTGCTTCCGATTAATGGAAAGGTTCCCAGAAGGCTGGCAGCATTTCCTCTTTGGGTAGCCAAGCTGACGCGTTGGCGGAAAAAGCTCCCCGCCCGCTGTTCTCCGGAGGTTTCGATCAATTTTGAAGACAAGGTGCGAGCAAAACGGCGAGCTTCGGTCCCCCACGGTCCCAAGGTCTCGACCGCAAAAGGCATAACAATATAATTGGGTCCAATCGATGCATATTTTTTTAATTTTGAATTTGTGTTTACCTTTTATCCCGATAAAATATTATAGTAAAATAAATAAATAAAAACACACTTGAATATAACGAATCTCTAGTTTTTGAATACATTTTTCAGCTCGCTGCTCGGTTATCGTAGCATAGACGCACCATTAGATCCCTCGAATACGGGTAAAGTAGAACATACGCAATATTGTCTATATCGCAGTTATCGATGCGTATTACTTTATTTCGGGATTTTTTTTGTTACGTCTACATAGTAATAAATTGTCTATGTATAATTTTTTTATGGTGGGCTATTTGCGTAAAATGTATTTATCTTTGGATGTTGTTATGGACAAGTGCAAGAAAAACTCATTCTATAGATCGATTATATACCCGATGTCGTGGACAGCGGACGTGTACTTCTCACATAATTGCTTAGTTAAAGAGAGAGACAGAGTATAAGAACAGCTTAGATTCACCGTCGAGATTTTGATATTTAATGGCCCCTATTTATCAATACTGAGTTTCTTGCCGGTTCTTCTCAGTTGAAAATAACGTGGTAACTTCAGTTGCTTCAGTAGGTAAAGTTGAGCTTTATAAATGCCCTCCTGGCAGTCTTGCCAGCGGCCGATAGTCAAAAGTAACATGAGTCAGCTCAAAAAGTAACCTATAAGTAGGTAATATATTATAAATGCGAATGTGATTTTGTTTACTACTTTGTAACTTTGTCTAGCTACTTTTTATCCCAGGAACGCGGGTGAAACCGCGGGCAGCTACTGTAATTTGGCACATTATTTCACAAAAAAAAAACTTCACTTCTTTTTTTTGAGTTCCTAAAGAATCGTAACAATTTATTGATCGAATAATTACTAAGTACTAAAAGTAAAATTTTGAGTTGTGGTGTGGAGGTAACATGAGAGGGTCAAAAGTAACGTAAAAGGTCTGGCAAAGCTGCCTCGTTGGGCCTGGCTTTACTTTGAATAATGCTTCTTTCATTCAGAATCATGTTCAAGATAATCACCGTTCAAAAACGAATTAATTCTAAATGAATTTTCTCACTTAAACCATATACTCTGAGCTTAAACTCACTCACGTCGACTACTTAATATTTGAATGAAATGCTATTTCAACGCGGTGTAAAACAAAGTATATTTGACTTTGAAACTGAATTTACACGGCCGGCGGCCTCGAGTTTTAAACAAATATGATTTAATTATCAACAAATAAGTTATCTGCTTTTAAAGGAAAGAATTAAATAAAGAGTTCCATTTTAGGTAACTAAGTAATTTCTTGTAATTAAATTACTTTGCAAGTCAACAAAACTTCTAAAACAGCTTTGAAAACACAATCCCACTAAAAACATTTCCCCATGTAAAATGTTTCCAAGACGAGACCATATGGCTCGCACTGTAAAAAAGTTATCAGATTTCATGTAGAGCCAAGCTTATAACTCTACACGCCCTAACTCTACAAGCCCTAACTTCACAAACTCTAATGGTAATGGTTGAATGGATCTGATTGAATATTGGCACGTAGATATTCATACGATGTGGATACGACAATAAATGAAACCACGTAAAGTTCTCATAAATACGACCATCTTTTACTAAGGGACCAACTACGAAATCGCAAAAAAAACATAGCCTATCATACATTTTTGCCGAGGAGACATGTATCTTTTGCATGAAAATCTGTATTTTTTTTGCGATTTAGATGTTCGTCCCGTAGTAAAAGTTGATCTTATTTATGTGTACTTTACGTGGTTTCATTTATTGTCGTATCCTCCCCCGTATATGGAATTACATGCCTACAAGATATTTTTATCGTGGGAAATATTACATCCCTCGAGAACACGGATAAAAATACGGACCGGATAAACAAGTTCTGATTTATATGGGTCCGATTTTCAACATAGAGTTGGTAGCCAGCCGAACGGGTACTATGGAGTTACCTACCACCTTGCAATCAGCAAACAAGCTCTCAATATTTTATAATATTAAGTATACATATAAAATACAATACTATACCTTGCAGAGAAGAAGATTATTAATGTTCTCATAGATTAATATACTACGAATTTAATCCCAAAGGTGATATTGTACAATTTGAGGCAGCATTTAAGTAATAACCCTAATAATTAACATAGAATTACCCATTTGTTTAATTTCGTCTCCATTAATCGAGATGTTAAGCACCAAAATTACTTCTCGTGGATGTATTTTGAATTCGTATAAATTACACATAGGACTAAGACTAAGTCTAGACTAAGAGTTATTCATTATCTTGAATGTATTTATCCAATTAACTTTTGTTGTCCTGTTGCATTAATTTAAATTTAGTTTTTAAAATTCTAAAATTTGCATGACCTAAAGTTTGAATGTAGTGAAACTTATGTATCTGATAACATGCAAATGTACCTATGTTCTGTCAAATAAACATTCATTTAAGTTATTCGCTACTGATAAATTGTATGGAACAAACGCCACCAGCATTTCCTCTTAACCGACTTCAAAAAAGGAGGAGCTATGTGTTTTTCAATTTGTATTTGCTTTTTTGGCCTCATTCCCATTTTCCGCGCGCTCTATCTGCCTTTCGTTCTGTAATCTGTGATGTATAGTATCACATTTGTGTGATACACAGCCACACCATTACCGATTAAAATTCTGAGTCTGTGCTTAAATTGTCGCAATTTTGTTACTTATTTTGCAAAATTTTGACAATCAGTCCTGCAGGACCAAAGGGGTAATTTCGTAGTAAGGAAAACTAAAAGTTGAATTACTACCATTTAAAAGTGTAAAAAAAACCGTTCTTACATAAGTTTTTTAGTCCGTCTCTACTATTATGTACCGGTAATATTTTACGTATCTCATGATTGATTGATAACATGATAAGAGGAAAAACTAAATTTATTTAATTAGGTATAATAATATATCAGTTAATAAATTATGTACATAATTTACAAGCTAATATTAAATCTAAAATAAGATTAAAAATATGTATTACGAGGCGTCAAAAAATTCGTCCACATCGCTGTCAACAGGAAAAGTGCCAAATTGAAAAACACATAACCCCTCCCTGTTTTGAAGTCGGTTAAGAGGAAATGCTAGTGGCGTTTGTTCCATACAAACGTAAGTGTTTGATAAGAGTATAGTCTATCTAATGCCACCTCGATAACTATTTCTGTCACTTTTCTACGTAATCCAGTACTTACTTATATCGTAACTCGAAAGGTCGTATCGTAGAAGGCGTTTCTATCTCAAATGAATAACATAACAAATTCGTTGTGATTCTATGTCATCTCGTATTAACTCCATAACCTTTTCCGCCTTAATGCTAGTACCAAAGTAATAAATATAATATTTCCTGGTAGATAGAATTATTGTGGCGTATATGTGTTAAAATAAACATACGCAATGATCCAATAGGTAAGACTAGCAGACCCCCGCGGTTTCACCCGCGTACGGTTTAAATTTTCCGCTTCGAAAACCAATGCACGCCACTGGTTATTAGACACAACAAATCGAACACAGATATTTTTACAAATTAAAACTAAAACCATAGAAATAAATATACCTAGAAAGAACGTCGCCATACTACACTAATATACAAAACAGGCCAACTTTTATAAGCTGCTGCGCGTAACAGCTACGTTTTACGCTCCCTCTGCGTCATTCTGCTTGTCATAATGACGTTCATAATGATAGTAGTTGTTAAAATATTCCAATTAAAATCGTGAGAAATTTAAATATTGATCATTATTTTGCATTTTTATTTGATTTAGCCCCTAACAGTTAGAGCGTATTTTTATCGACGCGTGCACAGCTGCGACTCTCTATCTGGATGTATCCTTAATCAAAGACTAAAACCTATATTATACCTACACAAAAAATCGAACTCAAATCTTATTTAATTATTATAACAACAAATGAGAAAGAAATTAAATTAACTACAATCAAAATATTCTAATGAAATAGAGAAAATGTACTTTTTTTTTGGCGTCACACGGGTGTGTATTTTGCCAATTTCCAGTTATATTATATACGTTCTAGTCACAATAAATCACTTTCACATAGTCCTCAACTCATGCAGTCAGTCACTGTCCATAAAAGTCATGTTATACCTACAGTGGTGGTCATGTACTAAAACTCTTCACGGACTTTTGAAAAGACACGATACACATAATTCATTTCATTTCACTTCACTGGTGCAAATGGATTGATCTTTATTGGATAAAATACCACGGATAATATGCAATAAAACTCAAAATACACGAATTTATGTATTTAAAAATTTAAACGCAACGTCACTCTGCTAGTTCCCGCCATAAACTCCGAGAAAATGAACTTCCATACAAATTTTGAATTCTAATCCGATTTAAATATTCTTTTATATTTGACATACCAATTTTAAAGAGCATTTCAGTTTCCAGAACAAAAGGCAGATTGAGCGCGCGAAACACGGGCCAAAAAAAGCAATTAGGTACCGTACAAATTGAAAGACACATACCTGGTATTCGCTTTTGAATTTGTATTTGCTATGTTTAAAATCTGCTGTATGCTAATTTATTTAAAAGAAAGTGTTTTCCGTTAAATAAAGTTTTTTAAACAAAGCAAATACAAATTTAATAAAGAATACCAGGTATGTGTTTTTCAATTTGTATTTGCTTTTTTTGGCCTCGCTCCCGTGTTCCGTTCGCTCCATCTGCCTTATTCTGTAATCTGTGAAAATCGGATTGGGATTTCAAACATGTGTCAAAATAAAAAATGTTATTTAAATCAAAAGTACTAAGGAGTATTGATATCAACTTCGATGAAAATCACCCCTAAAATAACTTTCTTCCCCTTTTTGACCCCGTTAGGCGATGATTTTCAATAAAATACGAAACACATCTTGCATCAATTCTGTTAAGGAAGGTTTATGCAAAATTTGAAGTAGATCGGACCAAGGAATCACGTTGTCCCATACAAACTTTACCCCCGTTTTTCACCCCCTTAGGGGTAGAATTTCGGAAAATGCTTTCTTATCTGATGCCTACGTCATACAAAGAACAGACCCTCCAAGTTTCAGGTCTCTACGATTAGCGGTTTAGGCTGTGCGTTGATTGTCAGTCAGTCATTCAGGACAAAGCATTTTATATATATAGATAATCTTATCTATCTATACATATATAATGCTTTGTCCTGAATGACTGACTGACAATCAACGCACAGCCTAAACCGCTGATCGTAGAGACCTGAAACTTGGAGGGTGTGTTCTTTGTATGACGTAGGCATCAGATAAGAAAGGATTTTCCGAAATTCTACCCCTAAGGGGGTGAAAAACGGGGGCAAAGTTTGTATGGGACATCGTGATTCCTTGGTCCGATCTACTTCAAATTTTGCATAAACATTATTTAACAGAATTGATGGAAGACATCTTTCGTATTTTATTGAAAATCATCGCCTAATGGGGTCAAAAAGGGGTAGAAAGTTATTTTAGGGGTGATTTGCATCGAAGTTGATATCAATACTCCTTAGTACTTTTGACTTAATAAACATTTTTTATTTTGACACATGTTTGAAATCTCAATCCAATTTTCACAGATTAAAGAATAAGGCAGATGGAGCGAACGGAACACGGGAGTGAGGCCAAAAAAGCAAATTCAAATTGAAAAACACATACCTGGTATTCGCTTTTGAATTTGTAGGTATTAGCTTTGTTTAAAAAACTTTATTTTACGAAAAACACTTTCTTTTAAATAAATTAGCATACAGTAGATTTTGAACATAGCAAATACAAATTCTAAAGCGAATACCAGGTATGTGTTTTTCAATTTGTAGCTAATTACTTTTATTGGCCTCACTCCCGTGTTTCGTGCGCTCTATCTGCCTTTTGTTCTGGAAACTGAAATCCTCTTTAAAATTGGAATGTCAAATATAAAAGAATATTTAAATCGGATTAGAATTCGAAATTTGTTTGGTAGTTCATTTTCTCGGACTTTTTGGCGGGAACTTGCAGAGTGAAGTTGCGTTTTCATTTTTATTTTCATAAATTTGTGTATTTTCAGTTTTATTGCATATTATCGGTGGTATTTCCAATAAAAATCAATCCATGTGCACCAGTGAAGTGAAATGAAATTAATTATGTGTATCGTGTCTTTTCAAAAGTCCGTGAAGAGTTTTAGTACATGACCACCACTGTAGTATAACATGACTTTTATGGACGGTGACTGGCTGCATAAGGACTATGTGAAAGTGATTTATTGTGACTATTGCAAAATACACACCCGTGTGACGCCCATGAAAAAAATCTCTATTTCATAAGAATATTTTGAGTGTAGTTAATTTAATTTCTGTCTCATATAATAATGAAATAAGATTCTTTGAGTTCGATTTTTTTATGAAGGTATAATATAGGTTTTTAGTTTTAATTGTAAAAATAATTGTTTTTGTTTTGTTTGTTGGTTGTGTCTAATAATCAGTGGCGTGCATTGGTATTCAATGGAGAAAATTCAAACCGTACGCGGGTGAAACCGCGGGGGTCTGCTAGTAATATATAATCTATATATATAAAATGCTTTGTCCTGAATGACTGAGAATCAACGCACAGCCTAAACCGCTGATCGTAGAGACCTGAAACTTGGAGGGTGTGTTCTTTGTATGACGTAGGCATCCGATAAGAAAGGATTTTCCGAAATTCTACCCCTAAGGGGGTGAAAAACGGGTGCAAAGTTTGTATGGGACAACGTGATTCCTTGGTCCGATCTACTTCAAATTTTGCATAAACACTTCTTAACAGAATTGATGGAAGACGTGTTTCGTATTTTATTGAAAGTCATCGCCTAACGGGGTCAAAAAGGGCTACAAAGTTATTTTAGGGGTGATTTGCATCGTAGTTGATATCAATACTCCTTAGTACTTTTGATTTAAATAACTTTTTTTATTTTGACACATGTTTCAAATCTCAATCCGATTTTCACAGATTACAGAATAAGGCAGATGGAGCGAACGGACCGCGGGAGTGAGGCCAAAGAAGAAATTATACAAATTTAAAAACACATACCAGGGGGGCGATTAAGTAACTAAATTTCAATCATTTTCGAACTGAAAAAAATATTGCGATTTTCTGATATCTTTTTTACGTTCTGATAACCGCAAATACAAACAGTGGTTCATTAGAAATGGAACCATTTCCGATTTTATAATATTTCTACCGATTCAGAGGTTATTTCAATCGGAATTTCATTGCAATAAAGTTACGTAATCCACGTACTGGTATTCGCTTTTGAATTTGTATTTGCTTTGTTTAAAAATCTTTAATTAACGAAAAAACTTTCTTTTTAATAAATTAGCACACAGCAGCTTTTAAAAATAGCAAATACAAATTCAAAAGCGAATATCAGGTATATGTTTTTCAATTTGTACCTAATTGCTTTTTTTGGCCTCACTCCCGTGTTTCGCGCGCTCTATCTGCCTTTTGTTCTGGAAACTGAAATGCTCTTTAAAATTGGAATGTCAAATATTAAAGAATATTTAAATCGGATTAGGATTCGTTTGTTTGGAAGTTCCACAGAACAGAAAAAACAGTTCATTTTCTCGGACTTTTTGACGGGAACTTGCAGAGTGACGTTGCGTTTTCATTTTTATTTTCATAAATTCGTGTATTTAGAGTTTTGGACGGTGACTGACTGCATGAGGACTATGTGAAAGTGATTTATTGTGACTAGAACTCATATAATATAACTGGAAATTGGCAAAATACACACACCGTGTGACGCCAATGAAATAAAAAAAGTTCATTTTCTCTATTTCATTAGAATATTTTGATTGTAGTTAATTTAATTTCTTTCTCATTTTTTGTTATAATAATTAAATTAGATTCTATGAGTTCGATTTTTTAGTGTAGGTATAATATAGGTTTTTAGTTAATTGTAAAAATATCTGTGTTCGATTTGTTGTGTCTAATCACGGAACACTAATAATCAGTGGCGTGCATTGATTTTCGAAGGAGGAAATTCAAACCGTACGCGGGTGAAACCGCGGGGGTCTGCTAGTAATAATAATATATAAAATGATAAACTGATTGTTGATATATCAGCGCACAGCCCAAACCACTGGACCTAGAGATTTGAAATTTTGCACGCAGATACCTTATACAGTGGAGGCATCCACTAAGGAAGGATTTTTGGAAATTCCACCCTTAAGAGGGTAAAATAGGGGATGACAGTTTGTATGCAAGTCCGTCAGTTTTGAAGTTAGGATCTTCAAATTTTGTGTTTAGGCTGACGATTGAAAATTAATGTATAGTTATCTCAGCATTTGTGATAATTCCACCCCCGAAGGGAGGAAAAGGGGGATGAAGTTCGGTATGCAAGGCCTTCAATTTCAAAGTAAACTTCATGAAATGTATTATTATATGGTGTAGGCATCCACTATGGAAGGATTTTCGGAAATTCCACCCCTAAGGGGGTAAAATAAGGGATGAAAGTTTGTATGCAAGTCCGTCAGTTTTGAAGTTAGGATCTTGAAATTTTGTGTTTAGGCTGACGATTGAAAAGTAATGTTTAGTTATCTCAGCGTTTGTGATAATTCCACCACCGAAGGGAGGAAAAGGGGGATGAAGTTGTTAATGCAAGTCCTTCAATTTGAAAGTAAACTTCACTAAATGTATTATTATACGGTGTACGCATCCACTAAGGAAGGATTTTTGGAAATTCCGCCCCTAAGTGGGTAAAATAAGGGATGAAAGTTTGTATGCAAGTCCGTCAGTTTTGAAGTTAGGAATCTCAAATTTTGTATTTACGCTGACGATTGAAAATTTATGTAAAGTTATCTCAGCATTTATGATAATTCCACCCCCGAAAGGGGAAAAAGGGGAATGAAGTTGCCTTCAATTTCACGATAAACTTCACTAAATTTATTATTATACAGTGTAGGTATCCAGTAAAGAAGATTTTTGGAAATTCCACCCCTAAGGGGGTAAAATAGGCCATGAAATTTTGTATGGAAGTCCGTCAGTTTTGAAGATAAGATCTTCAAATTTTGTGTTTAGGCTGACGATTGAAAATTAAAGTAAAGTTGTCACAGCGTTTGTGATAATTCCACCCCCGAAGAGGGAAAAGGGGATTAAGTTGTTTACGATCTCTCATTTCCACGAATCTTTCATTTCCATAGTAAACATCACTAAATTTATAATTATAAAGTGTAGGTATCCACTAACGAAGGATTTTTCAATATTACACCCCTATGGGGGTAAAATAGGGGATGCGAGTTTGTATGAAAGTCCAACAGTTTGGAAGTTAGGACCTTCAAATTTTGTGTTTAGGTTGATGATTGAAAATTAATTTATATGTGCCTCAGCGTTTTCGATAATTCCGACCCCGAAGGGGTAAAAAAGGGATGAAGTTGTGTATGGAAGTATACTAAATTTATTATATAAGCTTGGAATATAATTAAAATTTGGAAACTAACGCAAAGAATATCGGTGTTGTTGGAATTTGAACCATTAATGAGTGAACAGGGGGATTAAATTTTGTATTTAAGCGGTTCATTCACATAATTTTGTATTCAAGTAAAATAATGTACACGTGTATCATGTTATTAAGAAACCTACTGCCGCCCATCTATCTGTCTGTCTGTCACGAGAAAAATTCTCAGCTGTCTGGTTGAGGAACTTTTGGATAGATCTCCGCCCGTGTCGATCCGTCTGTCTGTCTGTATTCTACGGGTAATTTTTAAATTATTATTATTATTTAAATTTAATACTAAGGTGTCAAACAAGCATACGGCCGGCCTGATGGTAAGCGGTCACCGTATGTATCACTCGTGCATTGCCGACCATACAGAAATATCTTCACACCCTGGCGCCATGGCGGGGAGCTCATTCCACAGCCTGAGTTTACGCGCTAGAAAACTCCTTTGAAACCGCACAGTAAAACCATTTCGGTTCCAATATATGAGTATGGACTCCCCGTCGATGGCGAGAGTTGCGATGGTAGAAGGTAGCCCGTGGGCATCAAGTCAAACAATTCTTCAGAGAACTGTCCGTTGTACAAGCGGTACACACATAAGGAGGCAAATTCTCTCCTCAGACTGACAGACAGACAGAAACATCTCAGCTGTCTGGAAATTATTGAGGAACTTGTGGATATAGGTGTATTCGTCTGTCTGTCCGTGTGCCATGAGCAAATATCTCAGCTGTCATGAAATGGTTGAGGAATTTGTGGATATAATAATATAATAATCCCGATCTCGACACCTCCCAAAAAAAACATATTTCTTCTTCAGCTAATCGGACAGTGTATGTATGCATATTTCTGCCGGTAGATTTTCAGATCTTCTTCTTCAAATCGGGCAGGACTGTTTCAGTTCTATGTGGCATGTTCGCATGTAAGCTCTCAATCTTCCTGAACTTTTGTCAAATATCACACGTAGTGGCGGGCTATAGCCATGAACAAAGCTCTATATTGTTACAATGATTCATGTCTAGAAAAAAGAAATAATCTACGCGGACGAAGTCGCGGGCTAAAGCTAGTTATATAAATAAATATTCTGGGACATACTTCACACACGGCCCAAATATTCCCGAACTAGGCAGAGCTTGTACTATGGAAACCAGATAACTGATAGGTATACCTGAATACTACTTTTTGTTTGTTAATATATACCTATAATAATAAATTACACCCATACTCATGACATATAGATAGACATGTATGCAAACAAATGCTCGAAAATTGAACCACGACCTGCGGCATGATAGGGTACGAACTGGCCCGTCAATGTCAACAGTAATTTGAGGTTAAAGGTATTCAAAGTAAATTGAAAGACATACAAATTCAAATTAATACCACTTATGTACAATAGCTACATTTTTTTTTACTGAATTTGATTCGCTATCTGTCGCCAGACTTTATACGAATGCGTTGTGTGATTTTTGACGTGTGTTCTCAACACGTGGCCAGTGCCAATAATTCAAGTTTAAATAACTTGGTTTCTTTTTAGCCTTTGGATTTCGACTATATTTGTTTTATTCAGTAGCTCAGCAACGAGTGGGTTTGGGTGGGACGACAGACGCTCAGCAGCTGTTTTTTATAGCGCTGTATTTCTGTTGCAATTGTCGGCATGTTCAGATATTCATGAACACCTTCGTTCTTATGGCTACGGTAACCGCTTACCATCAGGCGGGCCGTATGCTAGTTTACCGACTTAGTTGTATAAAAAAAAAAACTAAATAACTTTGTTAGTAGGTACTATTTATCTACCTGCCCTGCTCCTGCTTGTATATACACATTTAGAATAACGCTGTATATATTTATATAGTGACAGTAAAATGTTCAATTGGGCATGGATGACCAAATCCTAAAAGTAAAGGGAATAGCGAAACATGCTCAAAACAGTCTCAAAGGCGATTTTGATAAAAACTAAAGCTGTATATTTGGATCTTCAAAAAATACATTAACCGAGCCAGGAATTGAACGTGTTGAATAAATTGAATAATAAAATTCTTATTAAAAATATATAAAAACAATACCTATATTATTGCACCATCTCATAGTGTGGCTCAAATTCAGGGAAGTAACGTTAGACGAAAAACTTATGTTTTAAATATTATTGTTTTTTCCAATTACCGTGCAAAGTTTTTTTCTTTTTAATCCAAGTACTTATACAGTTTCAGTTTTTTTTAAATCGACCGCAAAACTCTGTAAATTCTTCCCTATTCCCTATACTTTAGTAGTTGGCCTCCATGCCCAGTCGAAAAATTCACCTGTATGTTAGTATTCAGGTTACCTACCCTTAGATGCTTGAAAAACATATACTTTTGTAACAAATACCGACGTAAAGACGACGACTCAAAGTAAGAAAATTTAAATGTCAAAAGAGCTTTAACTGTGCGAGTGGATTATATTCACGACTTGGAGATGTTACTTTATGAAAAGGAACTAAAGCAAATTATCGAATACCTTTAAACGAGCAATTCTTGTATATATGTATATGTATGTACATACAATCTGAATCTCTAAAACGGCTCCAACGATTTTCAAGAAATTTAGTATGCAGTGGGTTTCGGGGGCGATAAATCGATCTAGCTAGGTTTTATTTTCAGAAAACGTCGATTTATCCGCGTTTTCAGGCAATGAAAAACTGCTACAATATCATTTGAATACAAAGGTAAATTTCGCCATTATCTATCATTGGGAAATCGGACGGTACCGAAACCAGAAGACCCCGGTTTGAGTACTGATGATTATTTTTTCCCTTTTTTTTCAAGTTCCTTCTTTTGTGAGAAAAACTATTATGATTTACGAACATAAAAAACGAGCAAAGCTCGATCATCCAGGTACTGATTTATTATAACAGTGTCCACAATATTTTATCCACTATAAGTAGAGCCAAATTGTTAAGTCATTTTATGGTGCGTCCATGCTTGGCGAACCGAACACGAGCCGAGCCACGAACGAGCACACTGCGAACACGATTCGCGTAGCGTGGACGGGCTCGCGAGCTTCGATGTAGCATTCGTAGCGTGCTCGACTGCGCTCCGCCCGATTTTCACAGGTACACAGCAGGAACACAGGTATTCGCATCGCGCTCTTTGAAGGCTCGTTAAGTACGTCTACGCTTGAAATCGCGAGCAAAGAACGAACAGGATTCGTTCGTTGCACAGACATGTTGCTCGCAAGGCTCGGCTCGTGCTCGATCGCCTAGCATGGACGCACCATTAGGTTCACTACTGTTGAACTACTACGAGTATTATCGTGCTTCTTCTGTATGAGAATTATCTATTCTCACCATGGAAATATTAATAAATCGGTGATTCTAATATTAAATTACAAATACAAAGATTAATAATACAAATGTGTAGGTGAGTATTTAATCTCTTGATCCAACGGCACAATCAGCACAACTGAGAAAATTTCACTAATGCAACCAACGGCATGGAAAGCCAATCACGGGACGCGAGAAAACCCGCGGGACGGAAGCTGATCAATGTTTAAATAGCCATTAGCCTTCTTAATTTGTTTACTCGTAACTTTGATGTCTAAACGAAAATGAGGCTAAAAATACATAAATATCTTATTGTTTTCCGTTTTACAGATAAAAGGTTTGGAAAGTGTATTGTTAAAAATTATCAACGGAAAAGTCCATTGTAAACAAACATAAACTAGCAAGGTACCTAGCTGAAAACTTTCAATTGCAAAACAATAAAAGCATGATCGGGTGGGTTTGTTTATTTGTATGTTGTTTGGTTAAAACTATTACAATATTCGATTGGACGATCGAACAATGTATACATGTTTTATATTTGAAGATAGTTATGAATTGATTTTTAGAATGAGATTTGTCAAACATTGCGATGCGATGCGGCAAATAGCCGAAATAAATGTATAAAAATGGTGCAGCAAATGCAGCATTTGGACGTGAGTTGGTTTTCTCATTCCCGCATAAAATTGTCGTGCAACGTTCACTCATACCCCCTTATTAATAAATAAGGTGTTTCAGTCTTGTCATATATGGCACTAGCCTTCTCGCGCGGTTTCACCTGCGTTCCAATTATAAAAAGTACCTAGCCTATAATACTCGGGGATAATGCAGTGAAAGAATTTTTCGAATTCGACTGGTAGTTCCAGTGATTAGCACAAACAAACAGAAAAACTCTTCCGCTTTATTATATTATTATTATAGATTAGAAAGTTACGGATATATTTTAATCCTAGGTATACTTGGCTTAAACCTTATTTATTAATAAGGGGGAGAGATTAATTTCAGACATGTTTATCAAATATGAAATCTTCCACATATACTACACATATTAAGGCATTCCGACTATATATCCCCTCGACTTTACAACATGATTCTTCGCTTGGATAAAGAACTTGTTAAATATAATTCCAGAACTTTTAAGAAATTTGTATTAGAATGGCTTATCCGCTTCGACTATAACTCAACTGAAGAATTATTTACTACCACCACTTAAAACCACATTAATACTAACAGAGTTTACTCAGCCAAAAATAAAATAACAAATGTATACATAAATATCGCTCATCTACTAGTTTTCAAACGCCAATACAAACTCATATATATATATATATATAAACACACACACATTCATACACACACCCCATCACTTTCATACATACATACCGCATTTACACTATACATACACCTCACACACACATCTACTACAAATTTAGAAGTTTTGTTTTAGTTTTGTTTTTCTTTTGATTGTTTAAATCTTGTTTATTAATATTCCGCTACGCAGCTGTTTTCAGGAGGAGCGTGTCTCCCACGACACAGGGTGACCTAATGTGGGAGCACTGCCAAAATACCACCATGTACTATATTTTTTGGAATAAATATATTTTTTTGATATTTTGATTTTGATTTTGACATAACATCAATGATGAGTGCTCCTGTGGTTATAATTTTAACCATTTATCCCGTACCTACGTCATTTATCCCAATTGCGTCAAAAGCTGAACCCAGAGTGACGCAAGTAGGCCTTAATAGAGTAATTTATTC
This sequence comes from Achlya flavicornis, assembly GCA_947623365.1. NCBI lineage: Eukaryota > Metazoa > Arthropoda > Insecta > Lepidoptera > Drepanidae > Achlya > Achlya flavicornis. The sequence continues at coordinate 9,651,506 of OX392468.1, read as the reverse complement.
ACTCCATAAGGTTGATATTAATATCAGTCATTTGTTTCAGAAAATGGAAGACGTGTTAATAATGATTAAACACAACCAACCATGATTGAATCCGAAAATATGCACGGTGTCAAGTTGTTTATAACCTCTGATTATAAACAAAGCAATGTGTGGGAGTTCCTGAACAAAACGGAAACGGTACAAGTAATCCCGGACACTGTCAACGTTTCTGGGATTAATGAGAGTGTATACTCGTTTGAAGATGATGAGTACATATTCGACAGAAACGACGTCAGAGCAGTATTTATTACTCTCTATACTGTTGTTTTCTGCTGCTGCTTCTTTGGTAAGTCATTAAGTTTAGGTATTTTTTGAAGATGTACTGCTAATCTGTTAGGTAATTCTGTTGCGGTTTCTTTATTAAAGTCGTTTTGTAAATTCTTACAGCTGCAAAACAGTAGTCGATTGCAATTGGAACCATTTTAAACATTGTAATAGTTCTATCGATATTAAGGAAAAGTTTTAAGATCTTATTGTTTTGCAATTTGACAAAACTAGTTGATAGAAAATATACTTAGATAAAAATAAGTTTTTATAATAGTAATTACCTAGTAGGTGCCTATGTAGTTCAAATTATAATCATTGAGATATATTAGGTATTAGGTAAAACAAAAGTGCGGTTATTTCGTTACAACCAATCTCCGAAGCGCGATGTCACTTTGTAAAGAAAAGGTTTTACGAACTCGTTATGGTTTGATAAATGCTTTGTTTATTTCCGTATTTAACTTTAATTAATGTTTCGCATGAAACTTTCAGCGCAGGCTCTAATTATTTACCTCTTATTATTTTACACAAATGTAAATATTTTACTCTTAGATGTTTATGTTCTTCATTATTATTTGTCACATGAAGACGATAGAGATCAATGATCCATGGAACTCACTAATCACTACCCAATATTAAAGGTATAGATGCACAACATTACATTTGGGGATGAGAGAGGTCGCAAATGAAGCAAACATTGATTTAATATCTGATTGCTACGCTAAACACTGTTCATAATATTTGACAATAATTGATGACATTGGTAAATAACCATATACTGGAAAGCCAATTAATTTTGACGGTAATTTTAGTCATAGTAACGACGAACGTCATCATTTAGGTAATGCTCTATAGCCTTCCTATATAGTTGGTATAAAGTATAGATATATACAATAATTCAGAACTCCTTTTCGTACCACAACATCTGCGTAATTTTTGCGTTGAATTATATCTTTCCGACACAATATAGACAGATAGAAATATTGCTCACAAAAGGCGGAAAAGTCCCATCATCACGAGTCTTTATTATCTTATCTTTTCTCTTGTTTTTTTTTTGGTTTAAATATGAATTAAATGCTCCTTTAAAACGGTTATTCGCCAAATAATATAATGCAAAGGTTCCTGTGTCCAGGCCCGTTGAAATAATAGCCCAAAGGTTTCCCGTTCAATAAACGGACAAGTATGATCTGTATAAAGGATAATTTCGATTCTCGTCACAAACGACAAAATTTTTGTTTCGTTGATTTACCCAAACATCCAACATAATTTTTAAACTTTACTTCAGCGACCACCAAAATGGTTTCGCTTCGTCGAGATCTACTGCATTAAAATCTTTCTCGAACTCTTAATTAGTATAATAAACAGTTTGAAGTAACATAAGCCGACTTAAGCACTGCCTTCGATAAAATTTTCCATATACCATTTTAATTTATAAGCTGTTAACTTATCCTTGTTAAATTGGCTCAAATCATATTGAAAGAGATTTTACGAGCGCGAGTTTTATGTGAATGGTTTTCGATCTCCAAGTACCTATAACTTTTGGTGCGCCCCACAAGGCTTTTATTTGGTCCCATTATTATCGTCATCATCATCCTGCTCTGTTCCCAATTTTGGGGTCGGCGTAATATGTACACCATTCCCATTTGGCTTACTATACTACGTAATTGGTTCCTATACTACAAACATAAAATTATGCATAACCTACAAATAGTCTTATATCGGACATCGCTTTATATGAGTCCCCAGAAATCCAAAGTTTTTTTTTGTGGAACCTTGCATTTTCTAAGGAGAAAACGAAACAGTTGCTCTCATAAAATACCCTTCTGCATTACCTAAGATATGTCTCAGGTACCTTATATATACATATTATATTCTGGGTGGAGATTTCAAGATGGCATATTTTCGAAACCTAGGTTGGTTTAGTCATGCTGAACAACTTTTACTATGTTACTAAGGTTAATTTTCATATGACTCAAACAACTGTCGCTGAGATCAAGCTATCTTTTTAGGTATAGATTAAAAGAGTGAGGAAACACGGACGCCGGAAGCAAGGTTCACTCCCTTGCTTATTGCCCTACTTATTGCGTATCATAAGTTTTCGGGCCCCATCCAGGTAGTTTTTATAGCAATACTCCGTTACGTCTACCTATATGGCAATATGCAAATTGGTGCAAACTCAGCAATCCCGAGATTATGCAAAATCATCAACAGCTATGGTGACCTGCCACCAGCTATGGCGGTAAATCACTGATAATATCGCACAATTTTATCAATTTATTATAAGGGTCGTGTAAGCTGGACGCCATAAACAGGGTTTGCTTTGTTAAAGATTTATAGGAACATGGAGCAAAACATTTTAATGAATATGATCGTGAAGTCAAGAACATCAAGAGTTTTATCGAGGAACTTCAAAAAAATGCTACATTTAAAAATATTACATTAAATGAAAGCGAGGTTTTCCCTTTTATGATTTCATTTAGGATGAAAATTAATTTAGAAAAAAATTTATAAAATCTAATCACCATTATAGGTATGTACAAACATTTCAACGAGCCACATTTTCAATGTACTAGTATAAAGCAATCCAATTATTTTAAACATAACTTTTTAGTTACCATTTATACATAATTTTTTCATGAAACGTCCAGTAAAGTTTTTATGGAAGATTAGCAACAAACATGCCTAGTATTGGGTCGTGGTCTAGTCACAAACCAACTAAAGCTAATGCTGCGGCCATGCTACGCAAACCGACCACGAGCCCAGCGAGCCACAAACGAACAGACTTCGGTCGTTGTTCGCTTTGCGCGATGCGAATCTCTGTTTTCGTGAAAAAACTGACAATCATGCGGAACGCAGTCTAGCGTGAGCCGAACGCTCGTTCGAGGCTCGCAAGTCCGTCCACGCTACGCAAACAACGAATGAATCCTGTTCGTTCGTGGCTCGGCTCGTGCTCGGTTCACGTAGCATGGACGCATCAGTGGGCGCGCATGACAGCTCCGGTACCATTCATGGAGAAATGGAAGTCGGCTTCTCTGGCGTCCGGGTCCCCAGCGGGGATTGAATCCGCAAGAACCCTAGGGTGTGTTTGTGCTAGTGCTTGCGCTTGCGTAGGTACTGGCACAGACGCAGCTAGTGGGATGCGCGTGGTGAGCGACTCTTAACGGCTCCGGTACACTTCTGGACAAATGGTAGTGAGTGATCACGGTGCGACTCACATATTTTAATGAGTACCAGGGGCGAGTACTCTGGCGGCAGGACCTACCGCAGATGGTCTCTGACGCCTCGTAAGGGGTTGCCAGAAATAGTGTGCCGTCTTTTATACCGAAGGGTGGGCAACCTTAGGTATAAAAGACAATGGACAATGACAATGGGCAAGGTGGCCACTATATAAAATCTCAGTAGTTTTGATAAGGGTTTGCCCTATGAGCTCTGGCGAACTTACTCACGCGCTGGAACGCAACTGTACACAACATACAGTTATTTGGCTGAGATATTCAGTAAGATGGAGGATACTTCCGCAATCGAGCTGCTCTTTGAGCGAATAAACGCTATGCTCTACCTCTCTCAAAATAAACGCTATGCTCTACCTCTCTCGCCAGTTTCCAAAAATGGCCTTAATTCCATTAAATACTGTAAATGCATTGAGAAATACCTTATTCAATTTGAACTAAAATTACCGCGACGTATGGACACTATGACAGACTAGCGTTCGGCGGCGCCCCACCCGCGCATTCCCTTTGAGTATTACGACTACACTCTACCTTATTACATGGTTTTCCAATTCATATTATTTTTATTTCAAAACACTAGTATTTTTTTTTGTCAGCACCAATATTATTTGTATTATCAACCATGAGTCGCTTGTTGCTGACCAAAACAACCACCTGTATAGTGCCCCAAGCTTAGTGTCACTGTTATCGCTTTTGGTGGAGCAAACAACCAATGAACGTAGTGTTTATATTCTCTTTGACCAATGGCGATTAACATTTCGAAATGGCGTCGTTAGTTCCCCTTTTGACTATACGTACTTATCGTGTTACTTGCTTTTATCTGCAAAAAATATTCAACAGTACTTTTGACTGCAGGCTTCGGTCAGTAGTAGTTTTAAAGCCTGTAATCAAAAGTACTTTTGATTGTAATAGATACCTCAGAAGCTTGTGAATAATCCACACAATATACTTGGCCCGCATACACGCGATGCGACGACTTTACTCGCTTACATAATAAGTAAGTCTTATTCGTTTCCTTTGATACTCATAGGAATTTAATTTCTTGATTCTCTAACACGGTATCTAGACACATATGTTGATTATTAACGCAGCTATCTTGTCACATAGAGCTGATATGAATTTTGATGTATACTATACACCCTATACAACCCGAGCAGAGGTTCGTACCGCATTCGAGAGCGCCCTCAGGCGATGTTACCTTAAATCTTACCCGTTTGAGAGCCCTCAGGGCTCACTGAATTGTCCGCGTAAAGGTGTAAAAGTAATAACAACTAGTGCTTTAAAAAAACATTAAGAGTGTTTCGTAATAAATTTGAAATAAGCTTTAACCAGTCTAATTATTTCGGAAACACACAACTTTCGCAATTATAATATTAGTAGACAGAAAAACAGTTTTTTAAATTACTTTTACTGAATGTATTCGGACAGAAACTACTGAAACGTATCGAAAAAATTATCTTATTATAGCGTCACAAACACATTTCAGTCACTATAAACGACACGATTTGGCTCCCGATATGTATAGTAGGGCCGATCGGTTGGCCCGATCTCTCTTCTCAAGTAATTTTTCCTTCGTAGACGCCTTTTTTTTCGCAAGCAGCCGTTTAAAAAAAATGTCTATTGGCATTAACACCCAATTAACGGAAGTTCATCACAAGGCGAATTGCGAATGGCTTAAAGCGTAATTAGATAGTTTTTTTAAGTACATACATCATTATAACGCTAACTAAAGCGGTGAATTACCATTACTTTTACACCGTTGGGTACTTCACTTTAATGAATATTCAGGATTCATTAAAACACGGCTTTCCGGCTACCCCAACCAATGAGAGACCGGTAGAAGCTGCTTGTGTACCTATGAGAGCCGCTGGCTAAGTATCTGGTTATAAGACAATTAAAAACAATTTTTAGGTATTTTTACCGCGAGCCAGCGGGTATACGTATTGTATATTTTTATTACGTCTCAAAATTGGCTCACAAATGTTACTTCAGTGAAACAAGTATCATTCAGTTTATTAATTTGACTATACTAGTCTATAAGCCACTTAGGTATAAAAAAGTTGACATCAATAGAGTAAGTAAACGTAATTCAACACAATAAATTAGGGGATGTTGGTGAAGAATAACAACGATAACAACATATTCTATTTTTCAATAAAAAAATATCAACTCTACATAGTCTTCTTACTTCTTCTTCTTTCTTGGTTTCTGTTGATGTTATTTATATATATGTAGTTTGAAAACGTGTTAAGTGGAAACCATAATACCTACAAGTACGAATGTTAAAGATTTTCTGGCGACTGTACTATATCAAACGGGGTTTGATGAGACTTGGCAGAGGGGTAGCCTGGAACTGAGACACGTTGATGGACATAGGTTGGAACTAGAGATTTTCGCAATAATGTTTTTTACGCTAAAATATATTCGAACTACTTTTTCAGCATCCATTTACATTGGAACTAACGTGTTTCGAACTCATGAACGTGAATTTAAGAGCGGTAGAGCATAGCGTTTATTCGCTCAAAGAATAGCTCGACTGGGGAAGTACCTTACGGAATACCTCAGCTACCAATAACTTTATATTGTGTTCCTGCGCGTGAGCACAGAATAAATAATAGTATAGTACAAGCGTGAGTAAGACCGCCACAGCTCATTGGGGAGGCAGGAAGGGTCGGTAACGTAACGCGTGAATGATATGCCCAATGTGTTGTAAGCGTAAGACTTACTGCAATGGTAACTGCTTACCATCAGGCGGGTCGTACCGTATGCTTGTTTACCGACTAAAATGAACATTCGCATTATAGTCAATTGGTATTTGTTTATTAGAAGTACAAGTAATGAACAGAAATGCATATTGTTCAGCTGGTATAGCCTTTTAGTTGAAGTCTGTCTTTAGACCTTTTTATGTCATTAGACTGCCCCTTGGTGTTTTTCAGTGATCTTCAAAAAACTTGTTTGTGAGCCGATCGCAGCCAGGGGCCCAAGTCTGCTATTTCAATTGTTTTCCAATGCACTTTCAGTGGTGTCAAAATTGTGACATTTTACACTTTTGGTAGTCTACTTACTAACAATAGTGTCATTATGCCACAATTTTGACACCACTGAAAGATCATTGGAACACAATTGAAATAGTAAACTTGGGCCCCAGTTCTGTTTTTTTTTCTTTTTGATTAGGTACTTAGCACTTTTTACACAACTAAGATAAAAATGAAATAAAAAATATCAATAACATTAAGAAATCATTAGGAAAATATTACTTTACACTCGGCTGCGATTGTCTCGCATTCGTAAGCGATGTTATAATAAACTCGATGAGTAATTATTGTTTCTATTCTCGCACACTTGAATTTTATATTCTTGTATTTTAAACAAATTTGTTCAGTGTTTTTTCTATTCCTAGATCTTTTATTGCTAACAATGTAAATGTTTAGTCTATTTTTGAAATTCCTGCTTTACTATTTATAATAAATACAAACAATGTGGGTATATATTTATGTTTCTTACAGTTTTTTGAATACAATTAAGTCGGCAAACAAAGTATATGGCCCGCCTGGTGGTAAGCGGTTCCCTTAGGACGCTAGTAATACACGATGCTTCACTCCCCCGTTACCGACCCTTCCCCCCTCCCCGATAAGCTCTGGCGACCTTACTCACGCGGTTATTTGGCTCCGGTATTCTGTAATGTAACTCGATAAATCTAACGACACCTCATATGCTTAAATCCATCAAACCGTTTAGATTGCAGGTCGTGCCAAAGAAATAGACATGTATCCTACTCGAAAAACTTAACCCTCCTTCCGGGTCGGTCGGATAAAAAGTCTAACAATAAACGTAATTATTTTAATTAGGCCCTGGTAGTATGGTAATAAGAACGTAACAATCTGAATATAAATATCCTGGGACATTTCTCACACACGGTCATCTGATCCCAAACTAAGCATAGCTTGTACTATGGAAACCAGATAACTGATATAATACATATACTACTTTTTGTTTGTAAATACATACTTCATGTACATAATTAAACCCAGACTCAGGACATACAGACATGTTCATGCACACAAATGCATGTCTTGTGCGGGAATCGAACCCACGACCTGCGGCGCAATAGTTGGAATCTTTACCAGACAACTGGCCCGTCATCTGATTCCTCTACTTATCTATCTATATGTTATTACTTGGAGTACCTAAGTATTTTTCACGCCCCTCGTGGATTTAAATCCGTAAAAAAATAAAATTAACATTGCAGCACAAAAGTAATCAAGTATTTAGTATGTACCAACTTGTAGATGAATTTGCAATCAACTTAATACAAAGATTTAATCTTTGCAAATCTAATTCAGGGTTTTCAATTTGGTTCGTTTTAATCAGTTTCTTCTAAAAAGAAAACACATAAAAAGAAGTTGCTCATTTAAACTACAAACAGGAGTAAATCAATTTGAAATATCCATTCAGAACTAAATTGACGATCTGTCACATACAAGTATCTAAAGACCATTATGTTCTCAGCTGGTTGTGCACGAGCGACTAATGCATTATCGCATTTATCCCTACCGCACCTACGTTTTATATGTTGACCGAATTACATTTTTAATGCCTTTTCACGACCTATTCAATATAGTTACTATACTATTCAAAGACTTTTATGATTCTGAGATTTCACGAATCCTTTTCTATCCCTTCGATTTTCAATCAGATGGTAGAGCCAGAACCCAGAAAAGGTATAACTCAACTCATAAATAAATAGGGCGGCATTTATGTGAAAAGTTGTTCAATAATATGTTATCTCTTTCAGGCAACCTACTCGTGATCCTCGTAGTAACTCTGTCAAGGCGGCTGCGGTCCATAACTAACTTCTTTTTGGCGAATCTGGCTGTTGCAGACTTATGCGTCGGAGTGTTCTGTGTTTTTCAAAATTTAACAATATATCTTATACCGAGGTGAGTATTACCGAGCAGTGAAGTGCGTAAACACAAACTCTAAATATTAGATAACTCTACTCTACTCTACTCTCTACTCTACTCTCTACTCTACTCTCTACTCTACTCTCTACTCTACTCTCTACTTTACTCTCTACTGTACTCTCTACTCTAACTCTAGATAACCGATTTTAGTAGCACATCCACTTCATTGAGCGAGAGCGTCCAGAATAGTTGAAGTTTACTCCACAGTAGTACAGCGTCAAAGCATGCAACTCAAAAGTGTAAGAGGAGACAAACTGACGCAGGACCAGTCAACTGCTGTATAATTGCATGCTTTGCTTTGGTGTCCATATTGCATTACGTTCAACCATTAATCTTGTAGGTACATATGTCGCCTACTGATGCTCACTCGTACATTGTGCCTAATTGTAATTGTGGATCATTTTACCAAAATACGAAGCGTAAGTAAACAAGGTCTGATGTCGACCACGCGTTTGTTTAATTAATGCCAAATGAACGTTCTGTTTACGTTAGGTTAACAGGATGGGGTTTATAAAATTTTCATATATTTTCAATGTAAAACACACAACGTTTTCATTTCCCGTTTTCTGAGCTATGATTGTACATTAGGTACGTGTTTCTACATAAATGTTTAACTCTCATTTACCAGTAGCACTGTACAATGTTTGGAAGCATGTTAATAAAACAACTGAACAAACGGCACCACTCTGCAACCGCTGTAATTTGTTGTATTGAAACAATTTGATGGCACGGCGAAAGCTACGTGACGGTATCGTGAAACAAATAAACAAACGTAATTTGCTTTACCCTCGAAAATTTTCAACGCTATTAGTATTTACAGAATAAATGAAATTAACAAAGACACGGAATGCAAGAAAGTAATTATTTTTATCGTTGCTTATGCATTATAAGATATATATCTGATTTGTTTAGCCGTTTCATGTTTCCAAATCAAAGGTATAATTAACCGACTTCAAAAAAAGGAGGAGGTTCTCAATTCGGTTGTGTTTTTTTTTTTTTTTTTTTTTTAATGTTTTTTACCTCATATCTCCGTCATTTATGAACCGATTTGGAAAATTCTTTTTTTGTCTGGAAGGGTACACTTCCCGTTTGGTCCCATTGTCATCAGATCAGGCATACTTGCAAGTCGGTTTAAGTTTTTTGTAAAACAGTCCAATTATGTTATTTTATTACAAATTTTAAACGTACTTTCCTATCTTCGAATTTCTGTCAATTTATTCAATTAATTGAAACAATCTTTTGATATTTTAAAAGATTTTAATTATAGGTATCTTCTACCTAAATTTTAATTGCTAGGAGACAATAGGCATTTTAGTTTACATATTGGAAAATAATACCGCTTGTAACATCTGCCGCGGCGGCGGATTGAGTGTCATCAATCTTGTCTGTGTAAAGTCAAAGGTCGATGTTACGGGTGGTGTGGCGCGGTTCGAGTGGCGAATATTACGTGACGAGCACCCGTTATAAATGATTGATAAGTACTTAAATATTGATGCCCTTGATAACTTTTACATCTGCCCAACAACAAACATGCTGCCACGAGACGTGTCTCTTCTATTTTATTATGTAGTATAGTATTAGTAGTATGGTGGTACAGAACCATGACTCGCGCCACAGATTATAGGATAAAGGGCAGATGGGACGCGCGGTACATCTGCCTTTTATTCTGTAATCTGTGTACATTGCATACACTAGCGTTATCTGACACAATTGAAAACGATTCAGTACAAAATACAAGCTAGAGTCAAAGTTCAGTACAAGTCTGATCTGATTGGATCGCAATTAAGAGTTGCGTATGTGATGTGCAGGCCAGGCACATATGTCGAAAGACAAATAAAGTGAATCCAATTTACATGCAATTTTTCGTAGCACGTTCATTGCTTACCAAATGGGAAACATGTAAAATGGCACCCCATGGACCAAACCATGTTGAGTTAAATTAAAACGTGATGAGAATAACTAAAAGTTCCCAGTGGACCTCAAGCTTATCATTAAAAAGGATTAGGTACAGTATGAGGCATGAGTGGTGAGCACAGATAGGAAGTTTTTAAGGCGATGATAGCTCAGTGGTAGTGACGTCGGATACCGAGACGAAGGTCCCGGGTTCGAATCCTACAATGAGCTTGAGCTTTCGGTGAAGGAAAACATCGTGAGGAAACCATAGCACGGTGGTAGGGTACTTTGTAGTACCCGTCTGGCTGGCTACCACCCTCAAGTTGAAAAATCTGTCGCCAAGCACCTATCGGTGTGTTCCGTCAGCTGCACTTGAGAACCAGTTCCTTCTAGGCTTTGTGTGCTTACCACCTTCGACCACATCATCACTTACCATAGTGAGATTGTGGTCAAACACAGGCCTATACACAGTAAAAAAAAAAAAAGTAGTGGGGGCCAGGTCGCGCATGTACACTTTTGGCCAAATGACATGCTAGAATCTCCAATAGACGAACATTGACTGACGTACCAATCGTGTGCAGCTCGGCGCTCCACCCTTCTTCATTCCGCCAAACAGACCGAAGAATTAACTACTGTGCAGGTGTCAATCTTTGCTCACCACTAGTGCCCCTTACTATACCTCCACCACTCTGTCAAATCACTACAACTAAAACCAACACAAAGTTTTTTTTTCAGCTGGGTATTTGGTGACTTCTTGTGTAAGATGTACCAATTCGTACATTCGTTGAGCTACACAGCATCTATATTTATTCTGGTTGTTATTTGCACGGAGAGATACTTCGCCATCATACATCCCATCACGTGCAAGCAGATCCTCACTTCAACAAGACTGAGGGTAAGAGCTAAATTATATACTCCTGTTTCAGTCGATGAATGTAATGGCATATTATTACTCTTCTAGAATTAGTAGGTAGTTGATTTTCATCTCCATAAGGCCTATCTATACTATAGGTACTATAATCTATATAAAAACTAGCTGCCCGGCGCGACTTCGTTCGCGTGGTGCTACCCTACCCTACCCCACCCTACCCTACCCTACCCTACCGTACCCTACCGTACCCTACCCTACTCACCTACCCTACCCTATCTCAACCATCACATTAGATTCACAAATCAGCCCGCGCAGATGCGGCTGCAGTGGGTATCTAGGTTATATTATTGACTGCAAGCTTTAATCGAAGCACGTCCAAAATGAAATGACAGAAATGAATGACATAACTACATGCTTGTACTGTCAATACTAAAAAAAGTTTCAATTTGACAGCACAATCCCCATCTGAAAAAAGTTTAAATTTGACAGCAAAATCCCCATTAACAAAATGATCCGCCATTTATTCAATTCATTTATTACAAAAAATGTGATGAGTGAAGAACCGCTCAACCGATTTTGTACAAACTTCACATAAACCATCTACTAAGTAGTCCGAACAAAGCCTAAACATTTGGTTTGGATAGGTGAGCCCGTTCTTGAGTTATGAAATTACAACGAAAAGTGGCATTGTTAGGGTTCCGTAGCCAAATGGCAAAAAACGGAACCCTTATAGATTCGTCATGTCTGTCTGTCTGTCTGTCTGTCTGTCCGTCCGTATGTCACAGCCATTTATTTCTGAAACTATAAGAACTATAATGTTGAAACTTGGTAAGTAGATGTATTCTGTGAACCGCATTAAGATTTTCACACCAAAATAGAAAAAAAACAATAAATTTTGGGGGTTCCCCATACTTTGAACTGAAACTCAAAATATATTTTTTCATCACACCCATAAGTGTGGGGTATCATGGGGTCTATGGATAGGTCTTCAAAAATGATATTGAGGTTTCTAATATCATTTTTTTCTAAACTGAATAGTTGGCGCGAGAGACACTTCGAAAGTGGTAAAATGTGTCCCCCCCTCCCTGTAACTTCTAAAATAAAAGAATGATAAATCTATAAAAAATATACGATGTAGGTACATTACGGTGCAAACTTCCACCGAAAATTGGTTTGAACGAGATCTAGTAAGTAGTTTTTTTTTAATACGTCATAAATTGAAATTAATATCAAATACTCAGGTCTATACTACCATTTACCTATACATATACCTACAGGTTTGTACGGAACCCTCGGTGCGCGAGTCTGACTCGCACTTGGCCGGTTTTTATTATATACAGGGTGGGCCAGAAAGAATTGCGAATTTGAAAAAATGATTAAAAAAAAACTTAGTACAATTCACATATAAATTTTTATTTTTATAAAAATTTACATCTGGGAAATTCATTTCTTAAAAATAACGTCATCCAGGTGTGCACCATCCCGCTGCAAACATTCTTCGAATCTGAACCTCAAATTGGTAAAAACTCGCTGGCACATTGCACGGGGAATAGCTGCCATTTCTTCCTGGATATTGGTCTTCAACTGGTTAATCGTGGCTGGGTTATTGGAGTAGACTCTACTTTTTAGGTATCCCCACAAAAAAAAGTCCAGTGGCGTTAGATCCGGACTTCTAGGAGGCCATGCAATGTCACCTCGGCGCGATATCAGTTTCCCAGCAAACATCTCGTTTACGACCGCCAAAGAGGCATTAGCTGTATGGCATGTCGCGCCATCTTGTTGAAACCATGTCGCACGATTATAGGCTTCAAATTGTTGCAGTTGTGGAAAGAAAAAATCCCTTAACATGGCTATGTATCGGTCAGAATTTACAGTGACAGATTGGCCTTGTCGATTTTCGAAGAAGTAGGGTCCGATAATTCCGTGCGCTGACATGGCCGCCCAAACGGTTACTTTCGGCGAATGCAGAGGCTTTTGATGTTTTGCACGTGGGTTCTCTGCAGCCCAGTAACGGCAATTCTGTTTATTCACATGCCCATTTATGTGAAAATGGGCTTCGTCGGAGAACAAAATATTGTTGAAACTCCGAAAGCGTTCCAACATTGTTTCAACAAAAGCTCGTCGTAAAATTGGATCATTTGGCTGTAATTCCTGCACAAGTTGAATTTTATACGGGTGCAATTTCAGATCTTTCAACAAAATGCGACGCAAAGATGTTCTGGATACCACAAGTTCGGCTGAACGCTTTCGAGTCGATAGAGCAGGATTACGTTGAACTGAAGCTCTAACTTGTTCAATTGTGTCTTCCGTTCTTGTTGACCTTGGGCGTCCCGCAGGCTTCTGTTTGAGAGTCGAACCAGTATCTTCGAACTTTCTGACCCACAATCGAATCACACTTTCTTTCGGACACTGATTTAGGTCATGTAATCCAAACTCACGCCGAAATAAACGCCGAACAATAACGCACGAATCGCGATTTTTGTAATAATGTTTAACGCAGAATGCACGTTGCGCTCCGGTGAAGTGATCCATCGCGACTAAATTTCCGGGAACCGAGCTACTTAACCCCACCACCCGCGCAGTCCCCTCTCTAAAGCTTCAAACGCAAGAGTGTTTTTAAAATCGTACGCCTTTCTGGCCCACCCTGTATATAGATAGAATAGATGAATTCCTATTTCCCTTGGTCACGCCATCACGTGTGAACGGCTGGACCGATTTCGCCAATTCTTTTTTTGTTGTGTTTGTTATTGTCAGGAGAAGGTTCTTATGAAAGAAAAAATTTAAAAAGTTGCGAGGGTAGTTTAGGGTAGGGTAGTAGGGTGTAGGTTAGGGTAGGGTAGGGTAGTAGGGTAGGGGTAGTGGAATGGTAGGGTAGGTTAGGGTATAGGTTAGTAGGACACCATGCGAACGAAGTCGTGCCGGGCAGCTAGTATAATATAATAAAGCGGAAGAGTGTTTTTGTTTGTTTGTTTAAACGTGCTAATCTTTGGAATTAATAGTCGGATTCGAAATTCGAAAATTCTTTCACTAATAGGAAGCTACATTATCCCCGAGTATTATAGGCAAAGATTTTCATAGGGCATCGTGCCTCTACCCAGATGACTAGTCCGCCTTACTAAAGCATGACATTTTATATCACTCCGCTTGAGGGGTTCCTGAGCAAATCGCTCTCAGTTCGTATTGCGCACGGCTGTCACCGCGACATACTCGATGTAACTGATTATATAAAAAATGACGACTTGCTTATTGAAATACTGTCACAACTCTTGCAAAAACCAAGGAATAATTAAAAACTAACCTTCCATGTGTATGTATTGCGATTTCGTCACTTTTAATTACCTAATTTATTTTAGAAAACATATTTTACGTTTCGGTGGTGAGTTTTTATTTTTTAAATCTTTTCCGGCCATGTTTTATGGAAGGTTGCCACGACATGAAAATTAATTTTCCACATTTTTGTTAAGGATTATTAAAAGATGATATCGAATTATTCAGTAATCTGTGTCGAGTACCTACTGATTATTGATAATAATAATGATATTGATAATTCTAACCCCCCGATTTGACAGGTATTTTGACCATAGAGGTCAAAATAATGAGAAAACTCCTCATTAAATATTATCCACACAACCAGTGTAATCAATAAAAAATAATAAATTCCGCCATTTAGAGGAAAATGTTTTTTTAACTGCCACCCTATAAAAACTATACAGACTGTCAAATACTGTCAATTCTGGCTTGTTTATTTCATGTTCCCATAGAGGCGATTATCCTTCTGGACGTTTTAAATTCTTTGATGATAGGCTACTTAATATCCCGGGAACGCGAGTGAAACCGCGGGGTACAGCTAGTTACCTATATTATTTTATTTACAGAACGTTCGCTATTAAATTAAAGCCATGTAGGTACATACTATTTATGCAGGGCTATTTAATGTATATAACAAATATCTGGAATCTATACTAAAGAGATTTTTTTGCTTTGTTTGTTTAAACGGGCTAACATGAAAAACTTCTAGTTGGATTCGAAAATTTATTTCACTAATAGAAAGCAGCATTATCCCCGAGTATACTTTTCATCCCGGGACACTGGTGAACCCCGAGGTACACACGGCTACACATCAAGCTATACGTATCCAGTATAAGTGATCTCGCATTGTATGGGATTTCCGGACAATGAGAGGTCAGCTTATACTGGATAAGTATAGCTTGATGTGTAGCCGTGTGTACTAGTATGGTATATTAACCAAATATTTGTTTGCGCTGTATCAACTGTAGAATCTATTGCTATTAGTTTTATGCCATGAATTTTGTGACAAACTGACCATGAACTGTAGAAAATAATTTGTATGAAAAATAAAATTTTGAAAATTCGTATTTTTAAAGGCAACTTTGTGTATTTATTATACAGTATTTTTACCATAAAATCTTTTGGGTGTGTAAAGGTACTAAAGGTTCTCTGGTATACCAAAAAAATATGTTTTATTAAGTAAGTACCACGCTCCGATAACGTTCGTACTCGCTCGAAAATAATGAAAAAGTTGTTTCGTCCGAAATTGTAAATATCATGCTTATCAGAACATGGTGAAACTGGGCTTAATCAAATTTGCTTATCTCTTGTGTTGGTTCTGTTTTTCTTTAGAAATAGATGGTTAAATTTCTGGGACATTGTGAAGATAAATTACATAGGGTACCTTATGGTAAGTAAGGTAGGTGGGTCTTATGTATGTAGATGAAACAAATAATTACGTGAATGTAATTCATCTTCAATGATTCTGTTTTCAACAATTTGAATAATTCACAGCGAATGAATAGGAAACCAACGTAAGGAATGAGATGTTCGTGTTTTATTGAATATCTACTTATATGTATAATAGTAATATTATGTTACATGTGTGCAAAGTTGTTAAAAATATAGTTTGGGATGTAATGTATAGGTATTATAGCGCAGTGTGAACGGTCTCGTACAAAATGTATGAAGAGCGATAAAATATTATATTTCAAGATGTAATATTATATTATATTATATCCCATAGTGAAAAGCTGGCATTACACTGAGTCAGTTAGTGCTGAAATCATGTTTATGTTCGTCTCGTATAAAGATAAACTTTTGATATAAATAATTTGATCTTCATAACTAAATATTCAAAATTGATTAACATTTGTGTTAATTTTTTTTTAAATCATAATTTAACACATTTCGCTTCAGCCGACCAGCATTAAGTTTTACAAATACTTAACGAAAATCGGATAATCAAATATTTCTAAGATAGTTGAGAAGTCTGGATAGTTTAGACATCTATTTCCAATTAATTTTAGATATTCTCAAAATTGTATGCTTCAGATATACCATACAGATACTTCAGACCACTTAAAGGTATATGCTTCAGACCTTCCGATATCTAACAGAAATTATGCCGATCCGATTTCAAAATGTAAACCTTAGTTGGTCGCAATTAAGTTTAAGTTAAATCGCTTACTACAGTTAATAATAATGCCCCCATACCCGGATTGTAAAGAATTGACGTTAATAAACGCTTACTACTTCGTTTGCGTTAACTATAAATTTGCATGGGATAAATTAGTACCACGAGTATTCCGCATGAGGCGCTGTGCCAATTCCTATAGAGAAGTGTCGTAAACGCAAACTAATTAATAAGCGTTTACAAACGTCATTCCTTTACACTCCGGGTACTGACCTTATTCTTCTAACATAAACACTCTGTTCAGATTACACAAATATGATCTTTATTCACAGCTGGTGATACTAGGAGTTTGGATGACAAGTGCAGCGTATAGTGCTCCTAAATTTATATGGGTTGGAACAATAACTAACGACCTCGGCGACGGCAACATGGAAACAATATGCATACCTCAACGGAGGAAATATAACTCGGAGCTGTTCGACATGGTGAACTTTGGGCTGCTGTACGTGACTCCATTGTGCGTAATGACGGTGAGCGACAATTACCTTTTGAAAATAATCTATATTATATAGTAAGCCTGCAATCATGAAGGGGCCGGGTGGCTCCCCACAAGTTCAAAACAAGTTTTATGCATGAACTGCTACCTTTTTTATTAGATTTTTTTCTCTTTTATTTCTTGCTTAGTATGTAGGTCCCTAGCCTGCGCTGACCCACCACCTTACCTACCGTGGTCGTGTCCCGAGGTCATTGGAGGACCCGCGCAGGCCAGGGCCCGGCTGGCAAACGCCACCTTGAATAAGGCCAGTTCGACCCTACATGGGAATGTGCCATCATGTTGGAATTGGTTCTTGGGACTAAAAGGGGAAATACAGCCATAGACGTATCGACATGAAAAAACAGAACGTGAAATCCTAACTATTATAAATTTGAAAGTGTGTTTGTTTGTTTATATGTTACGCCTTCACGCCTTAAATACTCTACGGATCATCATGAAATTTGGCATGCAGATAGGCTACTTTTCGGGTGAAACCGCGGTGGACCGCTAGTAGGGAATAAATGCATAAAAATTAAACATGCCGCGGATGCCATATTTTCGATTTTTTCGCTTGTCAATGAGACACTACCGACATAACTCACATAATATACTAAAATCAAGTAAAATACAACAAAAAAAAACTTACTTCCGAACAGCAAATAACTGTAGATCATTCCTACGAAATTGGAAATATTAGCACTAATAATATAAAACTGTCACAGAGTTTGAATTGTGAATCGTAAAACTACCGGGCAATTTCAAGTCTCTGTAACAGGAATAATTTGAGCTTCGTCGAATAAATAACTTCTTGTAAGCTGAAACGAGAAAGAATACTTAGCTCTCAATCTATTAATACTTTCGCAAATAATAAATGTTCAATGAAACACGAAAAGCCGGTTTTTTTATGAAATTACAATATCACCCAAATGTGTGTGTACCATACCCTACTCATGCCAATCGGTAATATTACTTTACGGCTCGCAACAAAAGCATTAAATTTTGTTACGTAAATCGTTTACATTAAACACTCTCAAATCCATACCAAAATGTTATTAGCTATTCGCAGATTGAGTAGGTACACAAGATTTAGGTACTACTAAAATAAATTATGTTTAGGCTTTAGCAAACTTTTTTATTAGTTACAATTTATTTATTAGGTATGTAGGTAGGTAATCAATTTCGAACCACGAATAAGCCCTGGAGAGCTTTTAAAATAATACCTAGTTATTTATTCCACTTAAAACTTTGATGTTTAATATTTATGTATTAGCTGGAAATTTATTAGAGGTATATTAGATCATGAAATTCTTTATAATCAAATCTTAATTCCAAATAGATACATAGTCTGACACTAATCCTCTAATACCGGTTCGTAACATTGCATTTGCTGAGAAGAGCCGGCAATAAACTCAGCAATTGTGTCAGCAAAATGTATAAGAGCAATATGTGTTGCGGCTCCGTATGAATCATGCAGATCCTTATTTAAAAAACTAGAGTTATTATCACTGACATGCTTATTTGTGTTCGAGAGGCATACATATTTTTTAAAGAAAGCTAGTGACATTTACCTTCGTAGCACCTGATACCTATCCGGGTTGGTGTTTGATCATATTCCAAGGACTGCTTTATACCAAAAATTGTACTGCCATGTACTTATGTTCAAATATTTAATGATATTCCTAAAGATATAGGTCGAGAGGTGAGTTTTCAAAGATTTCTATATAAATGGCTGAGTGAAAACTGTTTCTATTCCATAAGAGAATACATGGATTTTGTAAATAAATAAATAATTACATATTATTTGAAATTTTAAGACAGACATAAACAATTATTGGAAAATGTGTACATGATTGACATTACTAATAATAATTAATTGTTTTGATCTTGTAATTTGTATTGAATTTTTATTATTTTATTTTTTGACATGGTATTCTTTATTAACAACAAATATATACAAAATACAATCTATATTTACAAAATATAATCTATATATAGAAAATTTCCTCAAGCCTGCCGCTGCTTCCGATTAACGGCAAGGTTCCCAGAAGGCTGGCAGCGTTTCCTCTTTGGATAGCCAAGCCTCAGAGTAGATAAATACTACGTACAAGCCAAGCTGACGCGTTGGCGGAAAAAGCTCCCTCGCCCGCTGGTCTCCGGAGGTCTCGATCAATTTTGAAGACAAGGTGCGAGCAAAACGGCGAGCTTCTGACCCCCATGGTCCCAAGGTCTCGACCGCAAAAGGCATAAAAATATAATTGTGTCCAATCGATGCATATTTTTTGAATTTTGAATTTTCCGCACTGGCCGCCGCTGCCCCTGCAGCTTTACAAGTCGCCGGTAAGTGAGATGGCGCGAGTGTATCGACACATGTGGCATCCCACACCAAAATTAATTAATTACCATGTGGTATTCTTATTATTATTTTTTGGATTTTGTAATTTTTATTATATTTTGCATACTAATAATTTTGGTGACATGTGTAAGCTCTTATGTTTTCAATTGAAGACCCTGTAACACCATGTGTTTTTGCAAATAAATGATTTTGATAGAATTACTCTTTTTAAAACAAGCTAAGATTTATTAAATTATATTTACAATCTAATCGCACTGACAAAAATCACGTACATAAAATTATGTTATGTTAACATCAAAATTGCTCCTAAATAAAATAGACGCTCTTCAATTGTTAAATGCTTTTACTTCTCTAAATTGTTGCCGTCTATGTAACGGAAATTAAAAAGCCTAAACCTTTATCAGACGAAGCTGTTAAAATAAATACCGTTCTTATTATTATAAGCCCGAGTATTTGTTTTTCAACGAATCGGGATTTAAAACAGATAATCAAACAAGAATTGAAATAAATAAAACTAGATGATACAGGCAAAGTATACTATTGAGAAAAGATGGTACAGATTGCCTGCAGCAAAATGCAGTCATTTCAAAGCGGGCCATGTTGTGGGCAATTGCATCCGGGAAGGAACCATGCAGTTTTCCACGAACCTTATTATGAATACAAACAAATTGCTGGTTGTGAAAATCTACAGTTTTCTGTCTTGCGAAGCCGGTATTTCATTTTAGGTATTGCAAACCGAAAGGATATTTAGTTTAGATTTACAAAACTTGGTACATCTATAAACATAAATCTTTGGATTAATTAAATGGGCTTTTTATTATTATTTTATTTACACGAAATTCTTCTGTTGGACTAATTCTGTATATATTTAAATAGCGACTTCAACTTTTATGTTAACCTCTTTTGTTTATGTTTATAGTCTTTTAGTTTATGCTCCAAAAAGGATATTGGATCATCAAGAAATGTATAAATACAGTGAAATAAAAAAAACCGGGAAATAATTATTTCTAGTGATATCAATAGGTACAGCAATCGGTATCGTATTTATATATCTCTGATATTATTTCAAATTCTATGTAAACGTTGAATCCCTTAAAATATGACAATGTGAAACTCATCGAGGCCAACAATTTCATTCGTATATTTTAGGTATCCAATCATGGTGTAGTTCATTAGGTAAATAGATGCACAGATAACTTATTTATTAACATTTTTTCTCCATGAATAAGTATCAAAACAATCCTATTCAAATTTCTCACTTCACTTTTTGAAACACAACGTGCCGCATAATAGAAACATTCTTTGAGAAAGCGCCCTGAAAAAGTAAACGTTGGATGAATGGAGGGAGTGTTTACGGTCGGCAGACAGCACTGCTGGCGCTAATATTTCTAGTTCAACGTCAGCTAGCGAAGGTATAGCGACTTCTCGTTTATTTGCGAATCCGATTAAATTGATTCAGTCTGAAGAGAAGAGAACTTCACTCTGTACTGTACCTATTAGTCTGCGTCACATCTTTGGCAGAAAGCCCAAACACTATAAAATTCTAAAGCATATTTTCATACAGGCAGTATTTTTATATGGCACAATTTAAAGTCACCAAATATTTTCATAGTTCTTCTCGACTTCTCATTGGTTTACTAATGTATTATTTTGGTGGCTTCAAGTTAAACTAATATTTACAAATAGAAACTCATAAAATCTGGCTACTCATAAGATTCTTGATAATTTCACTACACGTAAAAGTCATTACTTATAAATAGCCATCAATTTATTATAACACCACAAATCCAAAAATAGGAGTCTCGGGGCCGTTTTTGTCAAAAACGAAAGCTGCATCATTATATTTATAGAAACATCTCTGGGAATATAATTACTGAATTAAAAAAAATACTTTAGATATTTAGCTTAATTGCCGATAGTGTTGATTTAAAAATAAGGATAAAATTTAAAAAAATCAGTACTTTATGTTTAGTAATTTCCCTTTAGTTATTTTTTTATTTCTAAGGCAGACTTAAGTAAGTCATACTCAGTTTGAGGCCTTTGCTTGCGGCGGCGTCGTGTGACGGGTCGCTCACTTCCCTTCAATAGCGAGGAGGGCGATGGCTGCCACACGCGCCATACTTGTGAACAGGTGCTGCTTGTGGGGCTGGTCTGCTATTTGTTTACTTATTAAATATTTATTCAGTCAAATTTGTATTTTTTTTTTTTGGTCTGATGTATAATAAAATTAAACCATACCACCATTACATTAGAAGCATTACGCTACCTAAATAATGAATGAGAATATTCATTACTATGTCTGCAATATTCAAGCTAGATTTTTTACGTATAATTAAGATTACATTCAGATGTACGTGCATTCTTAAAAATATTACAATAACTAATTGAATCCATTTAGTATGATAAAGAAAACTCTCGAGCATACATTCTGTAATCTATAAATTATGATGTAGGTTTAGTAAAGTGCAATAATATGTTTATATTCGAACTTAAATCTCTAACAATTCATCACAAAAGCCAACAAAGTACTCCTAATCGACGATTGAATGGGCAATAAATTTGAACGAAGACTTATTTTTACTCTTGTGTTGTAAGTGCCTAATGTAAATTGGTGTCATTGGTGACATTACTCTCTTACGTGTAGGTACTACTATTAAAAATGCGCAGGTGAGTTTGTAAGTTTGCTAGCTTTTGACGACTTAACGGCTCAGCCAATTGTGATGAAAGGCATGCAGATGCATGAGGATTTAACGTGGGAAAAGCATAGGTACTTTGAATCCCGGCAAACCCCTCGAGATTGAGGGTGAAACCACAGGGTGAAAACTACTATTTTATTCAACGTGTAACGGAAGAGGTATATCTATCCAAAAGGGGTGAATATTATCATCAAGTATCTGTCTAAGTATATACTAGGGTTTCGTTCCCGGTACCCGGGAATCGGGAATTCCCGGGAAATACGTTATTCCCGAAGTCGGGCTTCTTTTGCGGTTTCCCGGGTATTTCCGGGAATTTCTTTATTAGATTGAATTTTAAAACACTTGCAAATCTTGATCAAAATTAAAGAATTACGTTTGATACACGAAAATGTTGCATAAAATCATCAAAAAAATGGGTACATCCACCGAAATCGAACGTACATTTTCGGTATCGGTAAATTTCGCAACCAAAAGTAGGTTTTCTTTGAACTATAGATAAAAGCTAAAAAAATACATTTTTGAAGAAAGTGACATTGAAATTTATTGAAAAAAAAAATGTTTTTTACATATATATTATAATATTTTCGGAGATAAAGTGGATCAGCGTACACATAAAAAAAAAAAGTTTCGTTATTTTTACCTGTAGAACACGTAATCGACAGGTGTTTTTTTAGGATCATCCGTCTGTCTGTCAGTAGGTGTATCTCATGCACCGTAAAAGGTAGGCAATTGAAATTTTCACAGAATGTGTATTTCTATTACCGCTATAAAAACAAATAATAAAAAAAAATAAAAAAAATATTTAAGTGGGCCCCCAAGAAATGTCTTTACGGAACCTTTCGTGTGCGAGTTCGACTCGTACAGGCGTGGTTTTTTTCTTGCTAGTAGCTACTATGGCTGGATGCTGAAGTGCAGGTTTTAGAGAAAAACGCTGATTTAGCTTCATTTTGAAGAAAATAAAACTGACATTCAAATTTATTAATAAAATGTGTATATATTATTCGAAGATAATGTCAATACAATATATCCTCTTTTGTGTTTTTTTTTTGTGAAAATATATTATTTTTAAATAAAAAATAAGTTATTATTTTTACCTATCAAAGGTCAAGTAAAACATTATATTAATGCGCTTTCATTATACCTACTCCTTTTTTAGCCTATTGGGCTACACGTAGAAGTGTGAGATTTAAAATATCACATCATAGCATATCAATCTACATGTGATTTTATTTAACTTCTTTTGAGACAAATATATAGCTAATTTAATTAAACTACCTGTTATTATTGACTTTTGATAGTTAAAATTACCAAAACTAACAACTTTTCCCGGGAAATCATTTTTTTCATTGCCTAGTCCCGGGAACGGAAAAACGTCGGGAAAAACGTAACCCTAGTTTATAATAAAATCAGCTTATATTAAATTACTCAAATAATTCTTAAGTACCAAATTGATGCCATAAGTTTATTGAATTCAAATCATAACCAAGGGTCATTATAATTTTTCGTCACTTGCTGATATTATTGTAAAAACCTTTACATCTTTTTCATCTCTCGTACTCTGAAATTAGACCTAATGCGTCCATGCTACGCGAACCGAGCACGAGCTGAGCCAAGAACGAACAGAATTTATTCATTGCTCGCGATTTCATCCTTTCATCATTGACCAGTTGGCGCAGTTGGGTAAGGTTACCCACGACCTGCGGCGCGTAAGGTGAACTTACGCGCCGCAGGTCGTGGGTTCGATTCCCACACAGGACATGCATTTGTGTGCATGAACATGTCTGTATGTCCTGAGTCTGGGTGTAATTATGTATATTAAGTATGTATTTACAAACAAAAAGTAGTAAATATATGTATTATATCAGTTATCTGGTTTCCATAGTACAAGCTCTGCTTAGTTTGGGATCAGATGACCGTGTTTGAGGAATGTCCATAATAATAATTTCAAGTGTGGACGTAACAACGAGCCTACAACGAGCACGATGCGAATCCCTGTGTTCGTGAAAAAACAGACAATCGGCGCGGAGCGCAGTCGAGCGCGAGATGGTCATCATCCAAACAAGTCGTGAACTTTATAAATAACCCTTTCCGTTACACGTTGTATTGTTGAAATTAACAGTTACTAATTATAATAGAGCTTTTATGATCATTTTATCAGACTACGACTACACTAAAATAACATTACAGTTACTTATTTTTGCCACATTTTTAATATCCTGCCAAATTATTTACCACTATCAGCTCGCTTGTGCATATACCAGTGTTTTAGATGAAGTAATAATATAAATTAAAATCTTTGTACTCGAATGAAATTACTTGAATTGGAAGTTCATTCGTAAACAAATACCTAAGACGACAAGGTGTTCGTTTATTTAGGTCGTGTTTGAAATTGGGTACAACGAGCTTTATATATGTCGACAGCCGATCGTATAATCAGATAGAAGCGGCTAGCCACTTCTTGACAGGGGTTTTTAAACATGTATTCATGCGAGCGCCGTCGTGAGCCGATGAATCAATCAACAAAAATATTACCACCTGCTTACTTTCATTACCCATCATCATAATGTTCCTATAACTAATGCCTAGTTATATCGCGATCAGGATAATTTTAAACCAGATGACTTTTGAAACAATGGTTACTGTAGGTTTTGTCTTCATAAGTGACATCCAAGAGCCTCAACTGAATAAATGGCTTTGACTTTGACTTTAAAGGTAGCTACAAAGATTGAATTAAACATGGATAGCCAAATCGATACTTGATGAATGTCAACGATTTGCCTGATTTGATAGGAACTTCGTGAATGGCAGCACTTTACGATTTGCTTAGGCATGTCAGGATGTGCCAGTAATAAGTATAGGTACCTATATAATCCTCATCTCTTGCTTCTAATAGGTATCTCCTTAATTAATGTCTGTCCTAACTGTCTTTATTCCAGTCGCAATTTGGCTTGATAGCACCGGTGGCTAGTAGAAAAGCACTTATTAAAGAGCTTTTCACTAAAAATGCTTTTTCATTTATGGACCTTAAACGTGGAAGGAAACGTTGAAACACAAACGTTAATGAAGCTTTGTGTCTAAAAACGCGTGATTTCGGCGCAGCGCGTGGCTCTTGCTCTTACAAAAAGTATCGTAGAAACGATTCTGGAAACAAATGATGAATTAATCAATGAACTTCCCTTCGTTCTTTATTTACAGGTTTAGGTGTAAGTAATAATCGAAATTTTCGGACTAAAAAAATTTCAACGAAAAAGTATTAAAGACTTAAAATGTTAAACGAAACGAACGCTTTTTCTATAAAGCACTGCTTAGTTGAACGCTTATCGCTTAAACACCCACCACTACCAGTAACTGACTGATGACGTATACATAGCCGTATACACAAGTCAACGAAAGTAAGATAATGGTGGAGACGTGTCAGTGTACTTTGCCGTTTCATTTATCCACGCATTCTACGACGTTTCAGACATGAAAGTAAAGTTTAATTAAAGGGAGAGGAAATAGTTTATTTATGATTATTATTTATGTAAACTCCTCATAATGCTCATCTCAATATAAGTACTTTGTGTCTCTATACACCACCCTATCATCGACTGCTAATGCAGTGTATAGGCGTAACGCACCTAACGAAGATTTATTTATTCGGTCTTTCAGCGGTTAAAAATAACAATTGATAATTTTTTTATAAAAACCCGATCGGGCCTTGTGATGCTCGATAGGTCTTAACATCAATTATATTGATAAAATCATTGATTAACATTATCATAAATACGAAAGTAAAATCTGGCAGCCTGTTCATCAGCGTGGCATTTTAACAAAAGTTCGTAATTCCCTTGTTTTATGTATTAAGTTTACATTTTATTTAAGACTATCTGTCCCCTCTGTTTCACCCGCGTTCCCGGGATATTAAGTAGCATATGTCCTTCTCCATATCTATCTACATGCTATCTACATGCCAAATTTCATGATGATCTGGTGATTAGTTGTGACGTGAAGGCGTAACAAACAAACAAACTCACTTTCGCATTTATAATATTAGCTCAGAGTATATAATATACTAATTAGTTAGGAGAAAGGTACAAACCTTTCTGGAAAAGCTAATGAACTTGTTCTCAGTGTGAAAAGGTTAATTTAGTTTATGGAAAAGCACAATGAAAAGACAAAATAAAAATTACTTTTGAAAACCATTTGTAGAGAAATAAAAATGTGTGTCAGTATACGACCCAAATTCTGTTTAAAATGCTGAAATAAAAAATTCTAATAATCAAATCTAATTACATGATGTTATACGAAGAATACTGACAGAGGGGTCCTTTTCTTTAATTGAAATCGAAATACATTACGTTCATGAATAGATTTGAGAGTGCTCAGAGGTTGCTCAGTGGTGGTTCATAAATAACAGACAAAAGCAGCAGTAAATTTTGAAATAATTTTAGCCCCTTAAATGAGGACTGTCACAAACAAAAATCATTATAAATTAATTAATTTAAAAAATTTGTCAACAAACCCAACGTTCCTATATCATCGGACTACATTCAATTATAATTGAGAGCGATCCAAACTGACGCCCGCCAGCTGGAATCCCAAGAGCAATTTCAAAATTTGCTTTCAGATAAATATGACTAGCGGCTGATTAGAAAAATCTGTGTTTAGTTATCAAAAAGATCTCCCTGCGGATTTTCATTAAGTTAAAAAAGTTATGATATTATTAAAGTGATGGAAAGAAATTTGCGCATCTAAAAAAATAATTCGTTTCCTGATTTTTACGCGCGAAGCTTTGCTGCTAATACAGACGGGCGGAACGTGACACCGCACCAACCCGCGCCTATGCCATTGTGCAGCATGTAGGTTAACAGAATCCTAGCTACGTCCTTGGTGATGATTCAACTATTAGTGAAGTCAAATGCCGTTAAAAGGTTTGGTTCAATGAGGAAATCATAGCACAGAGATGTACTTACCTAGCTCGCTACTACTCTAATGTTGACATTCTGTCGTCATTCACATACTGATCAATTGCTTTGATGATTTTTTTCTCGAAAAATTGCTCTCTTGATATTACAGTTTAGTTTTGGTCATATTTCGCCTAGGCAGGCCTGTCAAGATGAATACAGTAGGTACCGACGTAATTGGCTTTAAGAAGATTTATGTGGCAGGTCTAGCCAAAACTTATTACGATTATATCAAAGTAATAATATTTTACACACTACGAACGTTTTAAATATAACTTGAAACCCACGTTTAATATGAAAACCTTCGTTGGCTAAAAATAGTTAAACCACTGTTCTAATAAAATGTCTAGATTTTGTACATTTGTTGGTTATTAGTGGAAAGGTTATATTTACATAAATAATGGTTAATTCGCCTCGCGGGTTCGGCAGCGCTATTTTATCAAGATCACCTCACACAAGTTATTTTACATTCCTTGTTAAATCGCCGCCTAGTGACCGCTGACCCAACCTTTCCCTTACACGTTAAAAGTAAGAGAATATATTCGCATTCTTACCAAAATAATTAATAGCATGTACCTACCGTCCCGTTACCAAAAGCTGTTTACTTTATCAGGAAAATACAAAACCTACCCAAGAATAGATGGTACATATATTTACCTACTTTATACTAGACTTTACTAGAGTATTTCACAAAAAGACGTGACCGTAGTCGGGTGAATCTGTCACAAAACCGATAACCAGAGTTTTAAAAGTGGGTTCGAACTAGTTTTCGAATGGAGATATCTGGTGATAATGGAGATCGCGTACTGGAAAGTGAAACGTGACCGGATGCCCAATGTTATGTGCATCGGGTAACACTTTGTGTACACAGAGTGCATCTAGCTATAGTTTTATGTTGCATCTGGGTGGTTTAAAAAGCAGGTGTAAGAAATTTTACCTATGATTGAGAGCAATCAGCACTCGTGTCTACTTAAGGGTGTAGAAACCATAATAGGCCAAGGGACCTTCTGGCATAACGTATAGGATATTTTTTATCTTGGAAAATCATACGATGATATATGATACGATACGTTTCGGAAACGCGGATGAAACCGTGGAGAACAGCTAGTCCATACTTAATATTATAAATCCGAAAGTAACTCTGGCTGTTTTTCACGCCTAAACTGCTGATCGCAGATAGCCTATGGTATGGAAAAGGACACAAAATAAATATGCAAAGCAATGTATGAGAGTTTTTGAAGATGCGTGACTAACAAATGTCTTGGAAAAATATATTCATCAAACTATGGTATTGTATATTTCTTACGCAGCTATAAACGCTTCTACAAAGTATTTGTTTTTCAATCTACACGGGTCAAAGGAAGAAAATATTGGTAGCTCTTTGATCCTTTATGAAACCCTATTATGGATAAAGACACAAAACATTTTTTTATAATACTGTGGAGATGAGCTTATTTATAAATTTTAGGGAAATAGGTTCTTAGTATTATCATCGCCTTAAACAACTTACCCATATTTCAAAATCGGGAACACCTGTGTCTCTCTCAGTGTATCTTTCTTAAAAACGAGAGAAACTAAAGAATTTGTATAATTAAACATCACAACAATGATCTAGCACAAAACAATTTAATTAGAGTGATTTATTAAGCAGATAAATAAAAGTGCGATGATATAAATATGTACCGCCCGCCCAGCGCAGGCCGGCCCTCCAAGAAAAGGCTACTTACCAATTTACATAAACATGAATAATGTTGACTTTAATTATTTAACATTATTAGTCTCCACCAGTACACCTGGACACAAGGTGTGTTTAGTGATTCTTTAGATTTAGGAATATAATCCACAAGTTTTATGTCCGAATGTTTTATGAGCGAGTGTAAGGTTTCCGTTTGTAATTTTATTAGTGTAATTCAGTGTAATTCGACGACATTGAACATAGTATGAGGATCGTAGAAAATATTTTAAAATAAAAGTCTAAAATGATCGCATCGAATTTATTATTCAATCACGGAAATGAGCGATAGAAAATTTTATTCTTTACCACATTGCAGTAGAAAACTAAATTGATTGAATAGGTTTCTTCTGGGCAAGCGTGCTCCATCTTATCGTCCTCGGATTTGTCAACGTCTTTTACGGGCGGGTCAGTGGCCAAAAGAAAGCTCATATAATATTAAAAAAACTTGAGGGTACCTATTGCGGTAAAACCTTTTCCTTTTATGTCTTAGATCGATATACGGATATACACAAGAAGAAGTGTCAATAAGAAATCTACGTAGAACATTCTGAGAGGAACCCGAATCACCCCTATGTATTTTTTAGAAGTTTTCGAGTAATGACTATTTTTCATGTTTTTTAAACAAACTAACTATACATTTTGATTATAGTTGACGTATCCCTGCTAAATTGTAAGCTCATTTAATTATCTTGTTGCCTATTACTGATTCAAATCTAGCTTACATGAAGTGGTTACGAGATGTTTGCGTGTGCAAAGCGCCCAGATTTAACGGGTAAATTTATGAACTTAGGGGAACATTAATTCATCAAATTAAATTATTATTTCATTAAAGCGCTGGAGTGTGTAAAATATTAAGTAAGATTTGTTTCTACTTACACAAGCAATTTATATTTATTTTAAGCCTCTTACTTTTTCGCTCCTATTGTCATTCTAAGAAAAGGTTTGGTTGTTTAGGTGAAAACCCATTGAATTCTTGATTTTATTGCTATGGTCCACTCTATCGAGATAAGGGTCTTCAGATAATGTAACTTTTATGTTTTCATAAATTTTATTAAGACGCATTTTATCTACTTAAAAAACTAAGTTGATAATGGTTATGGTAAAATTATTGTGATATATCCCATAACCTTATCTTTTTCACGTGTTTTGTGATTATGATGCTGCTTAGCCACGGGAATTTCTACACATAGCTCATTCTTACTACCTTACGGTACTTTATGTGCTACCTAATGTGGTAGCGTAGTATAATACCTTGCCAGACTTGTACACTTTATCCAGCTATTAAAATGTTATGCTACGAATTCAGCATGATATTCACCTAATATTTTCTTCTAAATCATCATTAACTTTACGCCGGCTAGCAATTTAGAAACTGTATAGTTTATGTCACGCAAAACTGATTTCCCTTGTTACATAAAATGGTTGAGTAGTGAAATGCAGGATTTAGAATACATATATCCGTCACTTTCTTACATCATATAAAAAAAAAAGTTGGAGGTATCTTAAAACCAGGGTTTAAGAAGTCTTGAATAAAATTTTGTAATTATAATATTTGTGTCCAGGTTTTATACACAAGGATAGCGGTGGGTCTGTGGCAGAGTTCCCATGCGCTACAGCATTTAGGGCGGGTACAATGCTGCGCTACGCAGTGTCCGCGAGGCGAGAAATCTGCGCCGGCGCCTGTGCCTCCTGCAACAACAAATTTACAGTACGAACCACAACGAACATTCATAGGCAACGAAGAAAAGGTAAGTGGAGTTAATTTTAGCCATAAAAATGTGTATGCGTCTGTGGACTCTGGATGAACTAATAGTATACCTATTTATACATATTTAAGCTTTTAAGAAATTTAAGTAAATAAAATAAAATATCCTGGGACATTCCTCACACACGGTCATCTGATCCCAAACTAAGCAGAGCTTGTATTATGGAAACCAGATAACTGATATAATACATATACTACTTTTTTTTTATAAATAAATCCTTCGAGGCGGATATGAACCATAGGTACTTAATATACATAATTACACTCAGACACAAGACATACAGACATGTTCATGCACACAAATGCATGTCCTGTGTGGGAATCGAACTCACGACCTGCGGCGCGATAGGCGAATCTTAACCAGAGTCTTAACCAACCGGGACAGCTGGCCGGTCAAATCAAAAATTACATAAAAAATCCGTTTCAGCTAATATTCATGTTATGGTGCGTCCATAATGTTATGCGAACCGAGCACGAGCCGAGCCACGAACGAACAAGATTTGTTCGTTGTTCGCGTAGTAGTCCAGTAGAATTAGCTCAAAATTAAGCAACATTTTACATTCATTGTGGTACTAATGATTTTTGGCATATCGATAGAGTTCTGTATGGATACGATTACCTTAAATTCGCAACCGATTTGGAAGTACGGAAAATGGTGAAAATTGAGAAAAACTTTGATATTGAATAATTCCTAAACAAAAATTGTGGTACTAGTTGCGACAGTACCATGTCTTTAGAGAACCATTACCTACCCTCTAAAGTAATTTGGACCGGTTGCGACATACGGAACATACCAAAACTTAAAAAAGTAATTTTTCGTCTTTATCTCCTAGGCAAAATGTGTGGTACTAGTTGCGAACTCATTGGTAACTTGTTTTTTACACTTAGTTTCAATTTTGCAGCCGGTTGCGATCTACGGAACCCTAAGAAAATACTTTTTGCTAAATTCAACTTCTAGCAAAATTAGCGTATTCTGTATTATTGCTTATATCATATTGGTAGGTCGACTATTTCCAAGTTTGTGATCGCAACCGAGGAGAACATTACGGAACTTAGTTTCGGAACACGCAAATACGCCCATATTTTACTTGTAACAAAAACTATGTTCCGTAATGTTCTATTGAATTATCAATGAATGAATTCTGTTCATTCGTGGCTCAGCTCGTGCTCGATTCGCGTAGCATGGACGCAACATTATACATGTATAGGAGCCGTGTCATAACTATACGATACTGTAAAGCGTCCCGATGACACTATAAAGGGCATTCGCACGTATACTTTTCGATATCTTTTTAGGGTTCCGTAGCCAAATGGCAAAAAACGGAACCCTTATAGATTCGTCATGTCTGTCTGTCCGTCCGTCCGTTTGTCACAGCCACTTTTTTCCGATTTCTGTGAACCGCGTTAAGATTTTCACACAAAAATAAAATAGTTTCCCCATACTTAGAACTGAAACTCTTTTTTTTTTAATAAAACCCATACGTGTGCGGTGGCCATGGATAGGTCTTCAAAAATGATATTGAGGTTTCTAATATTTTTTTTTTCTAAACTGAATAGTTTGCGCGAGAGACACTTCCAAAGTGGTAAAATGTGTGTCCCCCCCCTGTAACTTCTAAAATAAGAGAATGATAAAACTAAAAAAAAAATATGATGTAAGTACCATGCAAACTTCCACCGAAAATTGGTTTGAACGAGATCTAGCATGTAGTTTTTTTTAATACGTCATGAATTGAAATTCATATCAAATACTCAGGTCTATACTACCATTTACTCATATACCTACAGGTTTGTACAGGTCGGTTAACGAAAGCTGGCACGTTCACAGTACTCATAAATTTGCAATCAGTCAAGTCTAATGGACGAATGCAAAAATAGACCACTCTATATTTATGAGCAGTAGCAAAAGCAAAACAATAACTGTCTCCTTCATACTCATAAGCTTGACTTTGCGCGAGAGAGACGGTGTAAATGTGTTGAAACGTGCCAGCTTTAGTTAACCGACCTGTACGGAACCCTCGGTGCGCGAATCTGACTCGCACATGGCCGTTTTTTTTTATTTATTTATTCTATATGCCCGGGAAATTTTCACAGCGAACGCCACCTGAACCAAAGCGATGTATCATGTAATGTATGGAGGATCTGTTGAAATGAATATTTTACTGTTGTGAGTACACGTTCAAACAGTAACCTAATAATACATAGTAACGAGTTCTTTTTCCATTGCTGATAGTAAATTTCAGATTTAATACTAAATGTGCAGTGCACAACTGCATAAAATTACAAATTACATAAAAATATCTCATTCTAAATATATAAAATAGACTGAAGATAGCTACTGAAATACCGAACAACGGTTATATTGATAATGTTAGACTATAGGCACGGTAATAGTATCATACTATAGGTGGGTACTTACGAACTCTATTTTATAGATTCCAATATTGTTAAAGTTAGTGTCATATTCAGTTTGAACAAAACTTTATGATACTTATTGAACGCAATTTCATAACAAAATGTAATTTCAAACGTTTTCATAAAGGAGGAGGTACTCTCAACAAATCACGACAAAATAGCTGTTATGTTGCACGAGATTAGAGAGTTATGAGATTTCCTCTTCTGGTTTGCTCATACTTCCGACGATTCAGGGCAATAAATATGCTTCAGGTATAGCTATGTCAGAATACTTGAGTTACGCATTTGGACAAGCCCATTCATTGCGTGGTAGTAGGTACCGTTATTATTATCACTCAAAATAAGCTATATGTACCATACATATAACTTCATAACCGTAACTATTCTATATATCACTATAAGTTTCAGGTACTAAATCAGGGATGCAAATAGGTTGATGATGCCTTTAGCACTGGGGGCTAATGTTGCTTCCTATTATTGAAAGAATTTCTAGAATCGAATCAGTAGATCCAGAGATTACCTCCTACATACAAACTTACAAACATTATCTCCTTATATTATTATTATTAGTATAGATGAAAAATAAATTGGAATGATTACCTACTTTATATTAGTAATCCATACCAAATACCTTTATAATCGAAGTAAACACAACATCTACTCAAATATCCTGTGAGGCAATAATAATGGTCACGTAACTTAAATTGTAGAGTCAAACTGGTTTGGTTGGACCTCGAATTGTTATCTCGAATTTCTTGTAGTTTGTTTCTCACTAGCTAGCACCTTAACCTGCCATTTCCTCTCCTGTCAACCTCTCTGGATTTTTCTAAGTGAGCCTATATTTTTGCATCCCAGTGTAGGTATATTAGGAGTGTAGGTACGTAATTCTGTCAGATAAGCCTCTTATAACGAGAATATTTTTAATTTATTTTATTTCGTACCACAGAAGACTGTCACTCCGAGCGTCAAGACAAGTGTGCCAAAGGCAGTCCGCTGCACTCATGAGTCGCGGAACTGTCACCACCTGAGCCACTTGTCACGCAACGTGCTGCGCGCGCGACGCGGGGTCGTGCGCATGCTCATCGTGGTTGTGCTCACCTTCGCCGTCTGCAATCTGCCCTTCCACGCGCGCAAAATGTGGCAGTACTGGTCCAGCGGCTACGAGGGTACCAGTGATTTTAGCACGCTCCTCACGCCACTAACATTTCTCATCACCTATTTTAATTCCGGAATTAATCCACTCCTATACGCTTTCCTTTCGAAGAATTTTAGAAAAGGTATGAAGGAGTTATTGTTTTGCAATTGTCACGGGAAAAGGAAAAGCAATAACTTAATACTTCTGAACCCAGTGGGGGGCGGGGGGCTGCGTCGAAGCTCGACCCGCTCCACCCGCGCCAACTGCAGCACGGTCACGATGGCACCCAACGGAGATTCATGAGATTTGCGTCGCCGCCGGTTCCTGTACAAAGTCGAAAACATTGATATTTCCTGATTAACGGAGAGCACGGACGAGGTGACCGACAGCAGCGGATTCTACACCGTCTCCACGATCTCCAAACGAGATTTATACGACTAAGAGCCACGACTAGTGCTCGTTGCATGTACCGCATACGTTTCGCGAGGACATTTTAGAACTTATCTTGGTAATCTGTAAACTTTGTATGACATCAACCTAGTGATCTCATGAGCTTAAAGTTAATGTACAAATATTATTATTGGATTGAACAAATAGTTACGGAGCGAACTGAGGCCAAAGGTTTATGTACCACATATCTATCTTTTGTTACAAGTAGTCTGTATTAATCGTGTATATAAACGAAGTCATTATATCTCCTGTATTGTATGTAGGTTGAATTAAGTTTTGTAGTTAGGAACTTACATAGACCCTTTCCTGACTAGTCGGTACAATTTATCTGTGGTATAGCATCGTGCGGCATTGACTAGCTGAGTCTAGCTCCATAACGACACGATAGCTTTCTGCGGCTATTTTCTTGCACAAAATCGTCGAGCCTTCTGCTGAACGGTCTTCGAGGTCATCTTTGAGGTATACCCTACTAAATAAAAAAATAATAATCAAAATCGCAGTACTCTATAAAAAGTTATGCGTGATCATACATTAAAAAAAACGCTTCGACTTGTAAACCTCCTCCGTTTATTCGTCGGTTAAAAAATAGAAAATAATTTTATTGCGTAACCATGGGACGACAACTTTACAGCGGCAAACTTTGAATGTACGAAGTGTACCGACAGGCAGCTGCGCTTAGCTCTCCACGGCCAAATTGTATTTTCCTATGAAATGTTAACAGAATACATATTTTTTATAGTAACATTATACCTCAATCTTTGCTGACACAGCAAACGTGAAGTTATTCTTTAAAAGAGAAACTATCTGACTAAATGCCGTTTCAACAAACAGCTAAAACGGCATGGTCTAGTAACTTGAAATTTTGCACGCGGGTTTCTTTTTTTTAAGGGTAGGGTTTTGAAAAATTCAACCCACTTTGTATGAAAAAAAAATATAAGATCATCCTATCCTATTCTTGAAACATTTACGATCACACACGTGCTATACGGTTTTGGTGGTATAAGCTCACACCCCCTTATTAATAAATAAGGTGTAAGTCAAGTATAGTAATACCTAGGTTATAACTGACTTAACAACTGACTTACACCTTATTTATGAGTCTAGAAGGTGCAGCTTCAAGAGTAGGTACGCAGGTGCGTGATAATAGATTTCCAACATAAGGGTGGTAGCTAGCCAAACGGGTACTATTAAGCATACTACGACCTTGTATATTTATTGCCTTCACTATATAGGTATATTATATTTTCCTTCAATGAAAGCTAAAACTCATTACTAAACTCGAAGCCATGACATTCACGCAGACAGACGTCACATCACAGAGCTATGACCGCGTTATCAATATACTACCTACAATTGGAACATAAGTTGGAGTATCTTTGATCTTATGTTTGTAACTTACCCGACGAAGTTCCTAATGATCACAGAAATTCATGCAGTAAATAAAGTAGGTAGTCATATATATAAGAAACATATTTCTATACATGAATACCTACTCTCTTATACTATCTTACTCCTCTTATATATTTGTATAAAATAATTATATGTTTAAAGATTAGTGTAAGTTTTATCATCATGATAGCATAAAGTTTACACAATTGTTGTTGTTTTATAAAGTAAAGTATTGACGGAATTGTAAATATCTTATTAAAATTATGACCTTGATATGCATTTTTTAAATTCCCTACCCTAGGCGTAACGATACTATTAAATTGTCTTTTAATGTGCCTATAATTTATTAACAGCTACAGCTGCTTATATTAATAATAAATTAATAAGGAATTAAACTACTTTGTAAGTACTACTAAGTACTTACCTATTATATTAGGAAATATGAAGCAAAATTTAGGGTATCAATCATAAGTGGTGTTCGCTCGGACTATGAGGTTTATTTAACTAATCAAAATTTCATATAAGCGACAAGTTTCAACGGCAACAAAAGTAATAACTAATACAAAGGTAAGATTAGACAACTTAAAAAAATCTACAATTATGACCCGACCGTAAAATACACAGGGCGTAACTTCGCCTTCACTTCACCTATAGTTTGTAGTGGGGCACCATAGTTAACAGCTACAGCTGGCACCATAATGGCTCCTTTTTAGGGTTCCGTAGCCAATAAAGAACTCTTATATTTTCGCCATATCCGTTCGTCTGTCTGTCTATCTGTCCGTCCGTCCATCTGTCCGCGGCTCCTCTGCTAAGCCGCGGACAGATGGTAGAAAGTATCTGCGGACAGATCTTAGTACTAAAAAGCTGTAATTTAGAATAGGTAGGTATATTAATCATGTGGACATAATATTTTTAGGGTAGGTACCTCCCCTTCACGTAAAGTTGTGATGAATTTTGTTTCTCGTCTATCCCATGGTACGGAGAGTCATATTAGCATAGGCCGTTCAAAAATTTTAATTTAAAGTGTGTGAAAACCATTTTTCGATTCAAGGATCCGTACGGACGGTAGTAGGTATAATTAGCCATTCAATTAACAGCTTATAGCCTCTTTATTAAACGGCACCGTTCAATCATCATCATCATCATCATATCAGCCTAAGGATGTCCACTGCTGAACATAGGCCTCTCCCATTAACTTCCACTTGGAACGGTTTTGGGCCGCTTGCATCCAACGGAGCCCAAAGACTCTGACCTAGTCATCGGTCCACCTGGTGGGAGCTCGTCCCACATGGCGCTTTCCAGCACGTGGTCGCCACTCGAGAACCTTCCTTCCCCATCGGTCCTCGTTTCGGATCCTGTCTCGTAGAGAAATTCCGAGCATAGCTCGTTCAATAGCTTGCTGAATGACTCTGAGCTTATTTATGCAAACGGCACCGTTCAATAAGCGGCCTGAATTATATTAAGCCATTCAATCAAATATCTAGGCAAATTACTTGGATCGATAATTTTTAACTAATTGCCTAGGCTAGTCATTTAAATAGGATATAGATTCGTTAGGTTAAGTTAGAATTTTATTGTGATACACGTTACGTATACACGTTGTGCACAGTAAAAAGGATCATTGAATAATAAATATATAAGTAATTTCCCATTCAAACTTCAACCATAAATATCTCGGAAACCATGGGTTTGTTTCCAAAGTGAGGGGGTAGCAGTGGACACCCTAATTAATCGATATGCCCAAACATTGCTAAGCAAATCCTCATAGTATGAATGGCCTAAGCATCAGGCGGCCAGTTCATTAAATGTAGCATATAAAAGACGCTATGGCTGAATATTACCAGGCTAGTTGAACGGCGCCATTTAGTAAAAAGGCAAGGCTGTTAATTGAAATTTGGCTGCAATATATTATAACGAATCGCTGGACTGTCAGCCCATCCGCGCGTATAACAATAGAATTCAAAAATGTATATTTCTTAACCGCAAGTCAATGGGTGTAAAACTATCACAGCTAAGTAGAGTTTACAAGTTAACAAGTAATAGTCGACTAACTTATAAAATGAACTTGGATAAGTAAATAGGAAAACTTCGAACAAAGTACGTACTTAGATGGAGTTTTTAGTTGTGTAAAACAGGCAGAATCCGAACCATTTTTTTTTTAAATCTATTTTATATAAAAAAAATTGTTTCGGATTCTACCTGTTTCCGAAAACCAAACTTAATGGCGGCTGTGAAGTGCGCTGCGAGCCGGCTTTGCGCAGGTGCAGTCCACTCGAATGTACCGCATACCTTCGTTTTCGCTACTGCGCAGCGTTCCGCGCCTAATATCACAGCCGCCAATAATTTTGACTCAGTCTGTAGTAAATATAGCCCCCTTCTAAGACCAGATATTGTGACGGGAAACTGCGGAACCCTACACTGCCCGTGGCCCGACACTTGGCCGGATTTAACCTTTTTGTTTCGTAGCAGTAGATTCCTTCCAAAGAATAATGTTCTGAAATATTCAAATGAAACTGAAAATTCATTGAAAAGAGCAAAGCTGAATCATATGTCTAACGAATCTACTGAATGAATTGAAAAACTCTTCGTTGGATTGGCAGTTCCCTTGTAAGTCGAAGTTTAATATTGAACTAGGATCTACCTCTCTTGAATATCGAGCAAATAAATCCGGTGTTCCCTAGGGAAGAGTTAGTACTTTTCCCTATATTATCTAGTATCTTCGTTATCTAGTACGTTTAAAGATATCTTTGTACTTTCCGCTTTTGACGCATAATTGCGGGCACGTATGAGTGTGTGATTTTGCATTGTTAATGTATATAGGAAGAATAAGCGCAAAAGGCATTTTTTATTCAAACTTAAAGAGAAAGCGACAAAAATAGCCAATATAGTCAGATTGTCTAACAAAGATACAAAACTAGCTGTCCCCCGCGGTTTCATCCGCGTTCCCGGGATGTTTATCCTATGTCCTTCTCCATACCATCCATCACCTATCTGCATGCCAAAGGATGATGATCATATCTGCCCTCACCCTGATTAGCATGTCCAGCAAATTCATATTTCGAAGTATTTTGAGACTAGACTTTTGACGATAATCTAAAAAACTAATTAAAGCTGCAGTTAGAGATTGAGAAATAAAATGTATTTTATTTGTAAAATGTATTCCGGTTGCATTTCTGGATTAGTATGTTTTTAATTACACTTTATGGTTTAAGAATTTATTCTCATAAGAATTTACATTCACTTAATATATGAGAACTTAAATAACAAATATAACCTAAGTTAAACATTTTAAATGAAAAACAGAGCGTGCTGATGCTACTTACATAAAAAAGTTGTCAACACCGCACTGGCGAAACATTTAATTTGCTTTTGCTTTACACAATAACATTAAAATTTTAATACAATAATACAAAACAACTGTTTGCCTCTTGGCACATTTTTGTTTTTTTTTTTTTTTTTGTTTGAAAGTACTTAACGACGACACTTTTGCCCTCACTCTGATTGGCATGAGCAGCAAAATCATATTTCAAAGTATTTTGCACTAGATTTTTGACGATAATCTAAGACTAATTAAAGCTGCAGTTAAAGATTGAGAAATAAAATATATTTTATTTGTTATTCCGGTTGCATATCCGGATTAGTATTTTTTATTAGCTGTCTAATGGCGGTCAGTTTATGGTATTATGTCAATGTGATCAGTGCTGCCAGTTAGATGGCTTGGAAAATACCTAAAATTTAGGTAGAATTTACGGAGAGGCCACCAAATTCATTAGTTAGCTCATAATAATAAAAGTTAATTAATAATTCGGGGATAGCCATATTGGCAATGGTTGTGATCCGCCGCTTCGTAAATTTGAGCAATAATTAAATATCACTAAGATTGTATACCTATTATCTTAGTGATAATTAATTATAAATAGTAATCAAAATGCCTTTGCATTTCAAATATTTTTCGTTGATGTTTAGAATGATTTCGGGAGAATTTAGTGGAAAAGAGCCAAGGCCAGAGTGAGTGGCTTTTTCTGGGTAAGCGTGCTACATCCTCAGCCTCGTCTTAACTCCTCATGGGGTCAGTCGAAGGACAAAAGCAAGACCATTTAAGATAAAAAAAAAAAAAACAGATATCTGGAAGCACTGATTGTTTTTATCAGTTATCACGAACTTTATTGTTAATCACCACGTCATCTATCACTTAGGTATGTCAACCGATTCATGTTTATAAAAAAATGAAGAACAAATTCAAAATGCTGGTATTGTATGCTTTATAATGCACCATACATGGTATTTGGACACGGAAATTTTTGAACTAGGCATGCCTCCATTGAAAACGATCATCGTCCTTTCATAATGATCCGTTGAGTAGTTGAGGCGTGAAGGCGTAACAAACAAACAAACTCCCTTTCGCATTTAAGTATAATATTATATAGGATTAGGATATAGCTAGTTTCTTGACGGTTCTTCTCGGTTGAAGGCCGACTTTCAAACTGGTGGTAACTTCAGTAGCTTTGACCTTCAGAAGTGCTCTACTAGGTCCTAAATAGATTTTTTATTTTTTTATACGACTAAGTCGATAAACAAGCATACGGCTCGCCTGATGGTAAGCGGTTACCGGAGCCATATGGACGCTTTCAACACAAAAAGCATTGCTCACGCGTTACCGACCTTTCCCCCCACCCCAATGAGCTCTGGAGACCTTACTCACGCGCAGGAACACAACTTTACACAACATAAATATAGTATAGTATAAAGTTATTTGGCTGCGGTATTCTGTAAGGTGGAGGTACTTCCCCAGTCAAGCTGAATAAATGAATTTAACAATAGTGATAGAGTCTTTGACTATTGTTTAAATAAATGCAGTTCGCTTATTATTAAAACCAGCTCTCAGATTTTAATATTAGATTCCGTGGGGAAAAGATTGAAGAAGTTGAAGAAAGAAAGTTCTTAGATTACTCGACAAATAATTTTACTGGAAAGAAAAAGTATCTACGTACGACCAATTTTTTTTTTCCATTTATAAAGTTTAGTAAACAAGCAGAGCAAAAAAATACATTCACCACCTTATTAATAAATAAGGTGTAAGTCAGTCCTGTAACACCCAGTTATTAAGATAGCCCCAGCCCTTTTTGTTTGTATGACATGAGAAAGTGACAGATATATTTAAAACCTAGGTAATACTTACCACAGTTTTACTATAGTAATACTGTGGTATTACTATACTCGACTTATTTATTAATGAGGGGGTCAGAGTTTACCATGGCTATTTGGATCAGTTCTAAGGTACGGGATACCCTACAACATTTTCAATTATCAAAAAAAACTGTGTTAAAACGATGTGAATAAAAAAGAAGCTCTGAAATAAAGCCTATTCTTAAAAACTGAAGATTCTCAATTTACCTCGCTCTATTTGGAACTTTTGGAAGCAAGCAACCCTTTTATAAAGGCAAACGAAAATAAAAGATTTTTATTGCGAGACCGTACTAGTTTTTGGGATACTTGTTAGATCCTATGAGAAAGATGTAGGGGACATTGGATAAGTTGCAGTATAAAAGTATTTTTAAGGTTACCATTTTTACATTTTCAGATGTAAATTCAACAATTATTTAAGTACTAGCTTCTGCCCGCGGCTTCGCCCGCGTGGCCTACAGGAAACAAATGTCATATTTTTGTCCAAAAAAAAACGTAATAAGTGATCTCACTCCCTCTCAATTGTTTTTTTTCTTGTTTAAGCCCTATTGACTCTGTTAGGCGTCTCCCATTTTGATAAAACTATGATACACGTGACCTTTCTTAGTGGATACTTACACTTCACAAAGAACACACCCTCAAAATTTTGTGTCTCTAGGACCAGCGGTTTAGGCTGTGCGTTGATATATCAATCAGTCAGTCAGGACTTTGAATTTTATATTCTGATGACTACCTATATTGGCATTTTTTTTCCATTTTGTTTTATTTACAAAATAAAGTATTAATAATAATACACAATCATAAAAACTCATGAAAAAACCAAGAACTTAAATTACGTGTGTAATAATATGTTTTACAGAAAATTCAACCCCCGTTTCACCCTCTTAACCCCTAAGAGGGTGAAACGGGGATTGTAATTTCATAAAAACCCATTCATATTTGACACGTACACTTCCCAAAGAACACACCCTTCAAATTTCATGTCTCTAAGACCAGCAGTTTAAGCTGTGCGTTGATATATCAATCAGTGATTTCCCATACACAACTTCATCCTGCTTTTCATCCCTTCGAGGGTGGATTATCAAAAAAAGCTAAGACACGTATAAATTAATTTTCAGTCATCAGCTTAA
The DNA here is from genome assembly GCA_947623365.1 of Achlya flavicornis. NCBI lineage: Eukaryota > Metazoa > Arthropoda > Insecta > Lepidoptera > Drepanidae > Achlya > Achlya flavicornis. The sequence continues at coordinate 9,609,090 of OX392468.1, read as the reverse complement.
ACACAAAATTTGAAGATCCTAACTTCAAAACCGACGGACTTTCATACAAACTTTGATCCCCTATTTTACCACTAAGAAAGGGTTTTTCGAAATTCCACCCAAATTAGGAGGTTGTGTGCTTTGCTAAGTGTAGGTAAGCTACCTACACTTAGCAAAGCACACAACCTCCTAATTTCATGTCTGTAGGACCAGCGGTTTAGCCTGTGCGTTGATATATTAGTCAGTGAGATCCAATACACAACTTCATCCCGCTTTTCATCCCTTCGAGGGTGGAATTATCAAAAACGCTTAGACAGGTATAAATTGATTTTCAATCGTCAGCCTTAACACTAATTTTGAACATCCTAACTTCGAAACTGACGGAGTTTCATACAAACTTTCATCCCCTTTTTTACTCCCTTAGGAGTGTAATATCAAAAAATCCTTCGTTAGTGGATGCCTACACTGTATAATAATATATTTAGTGGTGTTTAATGTGGAAATGAAGGACTTGCATAAGTAACTTCATCCCTCTTTTCCCCCCTACGGGGGTATAATTATAACAAACAAAAAAATTATAATTAACCTATACATTAATTTTCAATCTTCAGCCTAAACACAAAATTTGAAGATCCTAACTTCGAAACTGACGGACTTTCATACAAACTTTCATCCCCTATTTTACCCCCTCAGAGGTGGAATTTCGAAAAACCCTTTCTTAGTGGATACCTACACTTCACAAAGAATACATCCTCCAAATTTCATGTCTCTAGGACCAGCGGTTTAAGCTGTGCGTTGATATATCAGTCAGTCAGTCAGTCAGTCAGGACTTTGAATTTTATATATACAGATTTCAACACAATTATGACACAAAGTATACAGCAAGCAGCGTTAGCGTAAGTTATTTCTCAGGAAAAAAATGTAACTGCAATAGTTCGAATTGGAATCCGATAGAGATTTTTTGGAAAACTGTAAAGAAATCAGAGTCAGATAAACTTATCACAAATATTAACTTTATGACACATTTGTAGAAACTCGAAGATGTATTCGTTCGTTTGGAAACGTGTTACTATTGCATCCAAGAGGATACATAATTTTCTAACATAAAATGGATAAATCTCATTGTAATCGACTGTACAAAAAGATATATATAAATTGTATATTCTATTTAATTATCACTGAAATCTTTTTTTCTTTTTCAGCTCATGATTTGCGGCCGTATTTCCTCCGTCAACCCCATTTATTGTCTCCCTAAATTTGAACAATGTAATTTGAATTCACATTCGAACAGCAATCCCATTGTTTATTGGTCCCTGAACCCATAAAAACGATTAGGAATTTGATGGGAATAAATGATAGCTTTATTTGACATGATCTCAGATGGTAAATATACTAATACTGTTCAATAAATATAAATATATATAATATCGTGCCTGTCTGGGGTTATTATTTAATTTTATCACAGCATTTTTTTGACGGGCCGATTCCACCTATCGCGCCGCATGTCGTGGGTTCGATTCCCAAACAGGACATACATTTGTGTGCATGAACATGTCTGTATGCCCTGAGTCTAGGTATAATTATGTATATATACAAACAAAAAGTATTATATCAGTTATCTGGTTTCCATAGCTCAAGCTCTGCTTTGTTTGGGATCAGATGACCGTGTGTGAGGAATGTCCCAGGATATTTATTATTTATTTATTAGCATTAATACTCTAATTATAATAAATCATATATACAAATACCTGCCTTTCACAAACATTCCATTCCTCTAAGCCACTAAGAACAATCTTTCAGGAGCATTCAATAGATATTTAAATGTATATTAACAATTATAAGGATCAAACGATCATTATCATTACGATTCAGCTTACAAACATAGATCCATTTTGCAAGTCGTAATAATCAAATGTTTCGCTATCCAATAATATTTATGTATAAAACCTTTATAGAATTCCATAGTAATACATACCCTTACAGTTTTGTCATGTCCGTTCGTCCAAGGTTCGTCCATCCGCCTATACTTACGTCACGGGAATTTTACTTGCGATATCTCTAATTTGGCTCACATATAGATGATTAAATTAGGGAATAAGTTAAGCTAAAGTAGCCGTTTAGGCAAAAACTCTAGTTTCCAAACATCAGAAAAATTACGGGCTAGAAAAGGACTGAAGTTCGAAGGAAAACTACGTTATAGTCGGTTAACTTTGCGATCGAATGAAAGGGCGAAAATTGGCGGAAGAAAACTCATTTTCGAATTAAAAGTAATACATGAAAATCTTCTTATCCCGCTGCTTCTGCTTGGAACCTTGCCGATGATCAGCAGCGCGGTGATCGGTAGCCTAGAGAAAATTTTCTACATGCGAGTACATATATAGTGTGTATTTTATTGTATATTAAAAGTTGTGAATTGAAATAATTTCAAAGTATTTTTATTTCGCAGTCAATAAATATGGGTATGTATGAAATTTTTCGATCTTGTTTAATATATTTAAAATCATAATTTAAACATTTAAAACATATTACAGTACAATTCATGGATATCTCTGCTTACCTACATTATATATTTTTAAACATGCCACGTGGCTAAGTTGGTTGTGCTTCCCACGTGACGGTATTTAGTATCGGTACCTACTCAGTTTTAGGCTATCCAGTTTAAATTAATCATTCATAATTATGTAATAACAGTAATCATAAATAAGGCTTATTAATATAGTTACATCTGGACATGGTTTCCGATAGAAGCTAAATAAAACATTAAAAAGAAAGAAACCAAAACTAAACATTACTTCGACCGTAAAAACTACAAACTAATTCTCTGGACTTTGTCTGATCCCTTCAGAAATGGTACTTACATCCTACAAACATAGTTACAGCGGAACTTAAATATCTACAGTTATTAGTTTACAAACTGAGATTTAGCCGAAACTGCGAAACACTACACTTGGGTATACACATGCAAACACTAAACACATATGTAAGCGTGATATAAATTAATGCCATGTCACAGAACGCCAATATGCTATGTTATTAAATATTTAACACAAAAAGAAATACCTTACCAAATAAATTGTAGATAGTTCACCAAGGGATGAATGGCACTTATTTCAAACGAGATGTTTTGGCACTCCAATAGTTCAAGTGTGAAAATAGTAACTTTTCTTTTCATTTCGTCTATGTGGAAAGTAACAAAAACAAAACATGCAACAATAAAAATATTATTGTCTATTGACGGCATTTATTGCTAATCGGAAGACATTACAGAGGACGCTCATTACACGAGTCTCGCAAATATCCCTCGTTCCATTGTGGAGGAAAGCCTTATACGAACGACTTGTGTCTGAATTCGAGAGTACACTAAGTAGTGTATCCGATTGTGGTCTACTAAGCCTAGTCCATTTCAACCCCACTAAGACACAAGCCTGCGCGTTCACCGCTAAGAAACCCCATTTGCAATGGCTCCACAATTCTGGAACACGCCCCTGAACATCAGTAAAAGCATTGGGATTCTTGGCGTCTATATTACTAGCGACGTTCTGTTCCGTAGTCACTAGGGCTGGCATCCGAAAAGCTCAGAATGCTCAATAGTAGCGAGGCAGTATTTAAAATCGGAGCAAAGGCTGCAACTTTATAAGGCAATAAGTCCAGCCTCAAATGCTGTACTCCTATCAACTATAGGCAGGGGCACCTGGATCCAACCTGATCCCGAGCTCACAAGCACCTTAGTCTGAGCTGAGACTTTTCCTTCGTGTGTGTGTTCTACCGCTTCTACAACGGCCAGTGTTCTGAAGAATTATTGGACCTGATGTCCACGGCTACCTTCTACCACCGCAACTCACGCCATCGACGGAGAGTTCATCCTCAAACATTTCACCACAATAGTCTCGTACTTTGCGGTTTCAAAGGAACTTCCTATCGCGGACGCTTAGGATGTGGAATGAACTCCCCGCCCCTTGTTTTTCTCTAAACAGTACACAGGATTGGCCTCTTCAAAAAGGGTGTGAAGAGATTTTTCATGGTCAGCAACGTGCGAGTTATACCCTGATGTTGCAAGCGTCCTTATGCTACGGTAACCAGTTCCATCAAGCGGGCCGTAAGTTGTGGCCGTAAGCTTGTTTGCTATCTTAGTCTTATATAAAAAAAGAAAAAACTATATAATTTTATCGAAGTGTGGCTGTATAGGTTTCTGCCACTTCTCAATATAGTAATTTCACTAAGTGTATTCATATTTATGTCCTCGACTGTACAGGATACTTTTAGCGAGTTTTATCTTCGTTCTACTAATGACAAAGTTACTTTAAATTCCCTTTTAATTATGGCGATGACAAAGCGCTTCCTACCTACGCCATAATCGGTTTATCGGACAAGCTTTACAAAGTTAATAAACACTATTTAAGCTGCAGCTTCGTTAACGAATCCAGTTAACTTTTGAATCAGTCGCGTAGATAGATTCAGTAGTGACCTTGCATGGGAGTACAAAAGTAAGCGACGTAAAGCTTATAATTGCTTATAATATAAAGGCCCTGATTCTGTTGTTTACAACTAAACTAATTTTAATCTCACTTTGTCTTTTTCTAACAAATAACATAAGAAAAGGATGTATGAAATTTAGTCCTGTCAAATTAGTACAATGCTTGTTTTCAATATAAACTTAGCCGCCATCTATCGCGGTTATGCCTAAATACACGCAAAATAAGACGGCAAAGATTTATTTGACAGGTTTAAATATATTCTATCCTTTTTCAATAATGTTCGAAAGAAAGAGATGTGATGTGAATAAAATTAGTTTAGTGCGATTTACAACAGAATCGGCACCAATATCAACTTCATATATCTATACCACCCGTGGCTCGTAGTTTCACCCGTGATGCATTTCAACAGGCTATCTAATCCATAATTACCTATTATAAATGTGAAAGTAACTTAATGTGTTTGTCTGTTTGTCTGTCTGTTTGTTTGTTACTTTTGACAACTAAACCTCTGAATCGTTTCCGTTGAGAGACATAGGCTACTTTTTACCCCGGGAATACAACTAGTGCATTTTTTTATCAAGCTGCTAGATCCTGAATTTGCGCCGTCAAACAATTACAAGCATAACCCAAAACCTATTTTTTTAAACATATCAAAAACAAGAAAATGTTTATTTGATATCATCATTATACTTAATTTTATTTACTCTTAATGAGAGATAGAACTTAATACGATAGCTGTAGGGGCAGATTAACTAAATAATAATTTAGTAAATAAGCCTGGAAGCTCTGACTTTGTTTTGTCCGATTTTATCATAGTCCGATCTAATTAAGGCTTTTCCTAACAGATTGGGATAAAATCAATTAAAAGTTCTATTGTCTTTGTATACAATCGCATATATTAAAAGCATTAAAGCACTGTCATTGGTGCCGATACTGCCGATTCTGTTGTAAATCGCACTAAACAAATTTTTGTCACATCACATGTCTGTCTTGCAAGCAATATTGAAAAACCGGCCAAGTGCGAGTCAGACTCGCGCACCGAGGGTTCCGTACAAACCTGTAGGTATATAAGTAAATGTTAGTATAGACCTGAGTATTTGATATTAATTTCAATTTATGACCTATTAAAAAAAAACTACTTACTAGATCTCGTTCAAACCAATTTTTCAGTGGAAGTTTGCACCGTAATGTACATCATATATTTTTTATAGATTTATCATTCTCTTATTTTAGAAGTTACAGGGGGGGACACACATTTTACCACTTTGGAAGTGTCTCTCGCGCAAACTATTCAGTTTAGAAAAAAATGATATTAGAAACCTCAATATCATTTTTGAAGACCTATCCATAGACACCCCACACTTATGGGTTTGATGAAAAAAAAAATTGAGTTTCAGTTCTAAGTATGGGGAACCCCCAAAATTTATTGTTTTTTTTCTATTTTTGTGTAAAAATCTTAATGCGGTTCACAGAATACATCTACTTACCAAGTTTCAACATTATAGTTCTTATAGTTTCGGAAATAAATGGCTGTGACATACGGACAGACAGACAGACAGACAGACAGACATGACGAATCTATAAGGGTTCCGTTTTTTGCCATTTGGCTACGGAACCCTAAAAAGGATAGAACATATTCAAACCTGTCAAATTAGTCTTTACCGTCTTCATTTGCGGATATTTAGACGCAACCGCGATAGATGGCGACTAAATATATAGGAAACAAGCATTGAAGTAATTTGACAGTACTAAATTTCTTACATCCTTTTTTTATGTTCTTTGTTAGAAAGATACATAGTGAGGCTAAATTATATTAGTTGTAAACAACAGAATCAGCACCATTATCTTTTTTAATTTGTTCTACCTATTGACTTTTGAAATCATTGGATCTACTTCGGTATCACTAAAATCCACACATGATAATCACCACCGCTATTCACGCAAAGAACAGTTGTAGACACGACTACAGAAATTACGAGTACCTTTGGAGTACCTATATAATTTCTTGCATATTCAACGTAATTTTTAAGCTCAAAAGGACTTCGAGCATTTCGATTTGATATTCAACCTAATGCCTATGTAACTATGTAACTCTACTTTATTACCAAATTTTTCACCTCCTAGAGATGTAATATTTTATGCGATAATCCTACGAATCATATCCTACTCGTATAGTTTACGGCCCGTGGCTTAAGTCGCAATCCCTTATTTTACTCCCTAGGGATGGAATTTTGAAATCCCTTCCTTATTGGATGTCTTATTGATGGAACCTGTGTGCAAAAGCTGTGCGTGCATTTGTCAGTTTCTTCTTATAATTAGTTATATTTATACTTAGTATACGAAATGCTCGTGGTCATCATGATTAGCCGTTCTTAATCGATCGTCAAAACTACCACCTGTGTGGTCGGTCCCTGGATGGGTGATCGCCTAGTGGTATTGCAAATCGAGCGTTTCCGTGCTGCGGAAGGCACGTGAAGACGTTGGTCACGTTTATCATTTAATTATTTTAGTCGTAAGGCTTAAAACATTCCAACAAGTAGGTTGACCATTAGCTACCTCCACCAATCCGCAGTGGGCATGCGTGGTGTAGTATTGCCCATTCCCTTTCACCCTTATTTGTAAAAGGAGGCCTGTGCTCAGCAGTGAGACATTATCGGCTGATGATGATGATAGGTACTAATTATAAAAGTTTGTTTGCTAGTTTAGATGTAGGAGGTAATCTCCGAAGCTATTGATCCGCTTCTGAAAATTCTTTCGCTAATAGGAACCTACGGTCTGTTCGTTGCTCAGGTATGGTATTGTTTTGTGGGGTAACTCTTATCACATAAAGAGAGCCTTTTTGGCTCAAAAACAATGTGTACGCGCGTTTTGTGATGTTGACAGTCTTACATCTAGCCGACCTCTTTTTCAAAAGTATAATTTACTCACAGTCCCTTCCTTATACATTCTCGAAATATGCAATTTTGTAAAATCGCATCCACTTTTGTTTAAGAAAATAACAAGCGCATGTAATTTTAGTTCGAGGTATCCTAATAAAGTTATATTGCCTAAAATGAAAACTACGCTGTACAACAGAAACAGTTATCCAATGGCTATTAAAATGTATAATAAGCTTCCAGAGGACCTTAAAAATGTACCCTCAAATTTCTTTAAGGACAAACTGAAGAAATGGCTGGTCCAACAATGTTTTTATTCGGTGGAAGAATATTTAAATAATTTTAAGAAATAATTTGTATTATTTTTATGTAATTAATAATTATTATTTGATTGACATACCTAATTTGATACAATATAATTGTGATAATTAGTAACATTTTCAAATTTTAAAATAGTTACGTGTCATTTTTTGTTTGTTGTTCTGTTCATAATTTCATATACCTAAATGAAGATTATTTTATAAAGTTTCTAGCTGACCTAAAAAAAGGCGGAGTTTACTCAATTTGTCACTTTAAATAATTTTTGAATTTATAAGTGCGGGCGTATGCCCAATTATGCAAAATTTAATTCAAATACAATTAACACGATACCGTGTTAATTGTATTTGAATTAAATGCCAGTTTCTGGTGAAAGGTGAGAACCATGTACTAGATATATTAAGACCGTATTGTTATACAACATTTCCTGCAAAATAAATTATTATTATTATTATACATTATCCAGCCCGGGAAGCAAGACGGAAGCATCATATCATAACATTTATTAAATTCTGCGAAGTTCTCCAAACTTGAAATATTCGTAGGTAGGTAGGTAGGTATCGTAGTTATATTCTCTTGAAAACCGCGGTGTGTGAAGTGTTATTCTAAAGTTGGCAACGTAAATCAACGAACAGATGTACGTAATGTACGTAAGGTGAAAAGTTTAAAATAACAGATGAGAAATCTAAACCTACCGAATTATCTTATATATAAAATTCTCGTGTCACAATGTTAGTTACCTTACTCCTCCAAAACGGCTTTACTGATTTTTACCAAATTTTATATGCATATTCAGTAGGTCTGAGAATCGGCTACTATATATTTTTCATACCTCTAAGTAATAAGGGTAGGCACTACGCGAACGAAGTCGCGCCGTTCAGCTAGTAATAATATATTATTATAAATACAATGAGAATTTATGTATTATGAAGTTTTCCTTTGTAAGTCGTCATTTTCTCTTAAGGCTCCGCAACCACATCACAACGACACCACGTCGGCGACCGCTAATTTGTATAAAATTTATAGTTGAATTCACACGGACCACATTTTGCCGTCACTATGTGTAATACCGAAGTCGTTTGACGTGTGTAATACCAACCACACCGCGGCAGCGTCGGAACCACAACGCCACCACCAGCGACACCGGGAACTAGCGGTACAAACATTTTAACATTTTGTAGGTACCAAAACGAAAACACAACGCAACCGCAAAAAGCCGCAGCGACTCTATTCACGCGTAACCACAGCTTGAGTTCAATTTGTCACGACACTGTCGTGTGGTTACCGTTCGTTTGAACAGATGCTAAATCGCTCATTGTCTAGAGTCTAAAAGCTTTGTATCATTGTGTTTTCATTTCCGTTTGATATACCAGATGGTGACCCCAAAAGATATTGGAAAAAATTCTCAACTACCTTGACAATGCCTAGACGTTATTTTCACTGACGTGTCACATAACTCATAAATTAATATACGATTACAATATAAAACCTAACAGAAGGCTGCCAAGCAGAAAAACAGTCCATGTGATGATAGTAAGCGGTTGCAGTCGTCCATCGAGGAAAAATAGATACCTACCTATAGAGTTTTTCAGCAACAGCAGAGAATTCCGCAACTAGAAAGTGTTTATGACTAATAGTTTATATTTTTATTATAAACATCTTTCAAGTTTTGCATCATACATTAATAAAACCCTCATAGCATCAGGGATGGGCAGAGAGCCGTGATGGACCCAGATATTTAATAAAGCTATAGGTCCGTATGTGGTTGTACCTATCCGGAAATTCAGCTACCTAGCTCAATGTGCCTTAAATACTAACTCGCACTAAGTAGGTTTAAAAATAGTGAAAGAAATAATTACATTTTATACGTTCTTTACGTAAGAGCTGTTTTAGAATATAAATTACCTACTTTTTAGATCAGATAAGTTTTATCTTAACTTCCAAGCCGATGGACCCTTAGAGCCCCGCAGACTATAAAACTTTCTATCAGCTGGTAGTTTATTCAGGCTCTTAATCAGTATGAAGACGTATTCTTCTGAGTAGGTACATTATAATGATTTGAATCTTCAGTAGAAATTCAGTAGCACAGGCAAGCAATCAAATGAACCCAAAGGTGCGAGCGTGATTTGATTCCGTGCTCTGTGCAAGTATATTATTAAAGTTTTAATTACTTGAGCATCCTTTTGAATAAAAAAAAATATTTTTTTCCAAATTTCATTAAGTTTTATTCGCTGATATCAGAAATCAGGGTTCTTCAAAAAGGTTGTTAAGAGATTTCTGCAGGGTCGGCAACGCGCGACTGATACCCCTGGTGTTGCAAGCGTCCATAGGCTAGGGTAAACGCTTACCATCAGGCGGGCCGTATGCTTGTTTGCCACATAGTGGTATAAAAAAAATTAACAATATATTTTAATAAATAGTTAATTTATACTTCAAAATCGAACGAATAAAAACTTATATTTTCTTTGAACAGGACTTTTATATAACGGATATGAATAACTGAAAGAACTGGCTTTTGTATGTAGAAAATCTGTAAATATAAAATATAATATTTATACATGGCGTCACATGGATAATATGCCACACGGACGAAAAGCACTTAAAATGTTGAAGACAGGAAATTTTTATTACTGAAAGAAGACTGTATATCTTCTATATCACACAACTTCAATATCACAAATAAGTTAACTTAAGTTAACTGTAAATAGATGTTTGTATAAGACCGCCTGCCATGAGGATCAACAACAAGCTCTTAAAACAATATTATTATAACCTTATTTGTCTTTTGTCCTTCTTTTTCATCCGGCGTCAAAACAAGACAAAAGACACATAAGGTTATAATAATATTGTTTTAAGAGCTTGTGGTTGGCCCTTAATCCGGAAATCAAATCCGCGAAATGGTAAAATTAAGGGTTACATTTATAATGAAAGGAAGACCTTGAATGTTTACATTCAAATTATGACGTTTCCTTACTTACTCTTAATATTGGCTGAAATAAAATAAATATGAAATTGAAATTGAATATTCAGGAATTAAATTATCTCACAATCATGGACGACATGATATATTTTTTTATTACCTACGCGTGCCGTGTGATTATTATAAAGGTTGTATATAACGGTGTGTTCCAACAGCTACTTAAAAATTGAACAAAAATTTACTGAAAAATTAATTGAATGCTATAAGCCTATAAGGTATTTATTGCAGTCGGGTATAAACAAATATTACAAAAAAATACATACTTAGGTTATTGGTTATAGCATAACTACATAACTTATAGCATTCAAGCTTGTTTTTTCTTTTCAGTAAATTATTGTTTTACGCAGTTAGGTTTTTTGTATCTTTTAATCTAACTTCGTTATATGGAGCACCCCTAAGGCAGGTTATATTATTTTTTGGATAAAGGAAAAAAGCATATATGCCGATTTCTTATAATACCTTAAGGGTATTTATACAAACGTCAACTGATTACCTACGATAGCAATATTCCCCGAAAAGCCGGTTTCTGGATCGATTAAATCTATGGCTTCGTAGGTTAGTTGAAAGATCTAATAACCTTTATTGAATCTTATAACAACTGACTAACGTACATGTACTGTTGTTATTGTTTTTACTATATACTCGTATTTTATATATTATTGTTGATTAATTACCTATACCTCGTGTGAGCAATGATTCATCGTGCTTCAATACGTACAAACCTTAATGAGCGAGTTCTGTGGTAGCGAAACCTAATTCACAAAGTTCTTGCTTGGTAAAAGCACAAGCGTGTATGGAATTAATGTATGCCGACTAATTTTATTTTAATACTTTATGTTTACTTTTCATGTTAAAATAACTAAATAATTGAGTGTTCAAGTAATAGGACTAGAATATTTTGAGAATTTTACCGTTTAAATGTTAGGTGATTATAGCTCAGTGGTTGTTAGGTCGAATGCCACGACAAAGGTCGCTTGTTCGAATCCTACAATGAGATTAAGCTTTCGGTCAAGGAAAAAATGAGGAAACCATTGCAAGGTGACTGGCTACCAGCCTCAAATTGAAAGTCTGTCGCCAAGCACCTACCGGTGTGTTCTGACAGCTGCATTTGAAAGCTAGTTCCCTGTGTGCTAGGTGTGCATGCTTAAAACCTTCGGCCACATCATCACTCAGTCAGGTACCCTGCGGAAATTACGGTCAGACACAGGCCTATTAAAAGAAAGTCAATGATGAATGTGTGAAGAAAAATAAATATTGGCTAAATTCAACTCGATATTTGTAATTCCTTGTCGGCACAGAAATCCTATTAGGGCAGTTCTTTTATTTGTCCGTCCAAAGAAATTCTGAAAAGCTAATGGAAGGATTTGTCGTTTGAAATTACAGCTATATACCTGAGTAATGAAAATTGCCAAGCTTCACTTATGTATGATACTAATATAAAAAAGATTTTTTTGTTTGTTTAAACGGGCTAATCTCTCTGAAACTAACAGTCTTATTCGAAAAATTCTTTTACTAATAGGAAGCTATATTATCCCCGAATATTATAGGCTACTGTTTATCTCAGGAACGCGAGAGAAGCCGCGGGGAACAGCTAGTGTATGATAAAGGTAATCAATAAAAACCGGAAAGCAATAGTATGTAAGTACCTAAATCCGTTTGTCGTCTACAGAGAGCATTACAAGCAGACACTAAATAAATGTAGTATCTATGTAATTCGTAGACTCATTTGTTAGTTTATTGTCTACAAAATTAGATTAGATGCAAATACTAAATATTACTGTAGAAGTGTACTGTAGGAACTAAGGAATCAAGATAAGAATAGGTATAAAGTTTTCCTTTTCTTGTAGCAAATAAAGATTAGGTAGGTACCTTGGGAAATTTATAAAATCCAAATAGACTACAAATGGCGTAGGTACACAAACTTGTTTTCTTAACAAATGAATTCGAAATATTTAGTTTTTAAATGGATAATTTATTATGTTTTCTAATTAATTCATCTAGGTACCTATTCAAATAAATAAAAATAATCAAAAAACCTAACCTAAATCTTTTAAAGAATTGAAACAAGGGAAATCAAAATTCAACTAAGTTGTGAGAAGCTTCGAAATTCTTTCCGAGTATTTTGTTAACTTAAATTATATTTTAAATTTACTAAATCGATCATGAACTTCCGGGAGTAATATCAAAGTCATCTTCTACCTTGATTAGACATTTTTAAAAATAATCTCACCATGGTATGTAATAATAATAGGCATAAGACTAACAGTGGCCCAAGCAGCACGCAAGCATATTCAACGCCCATTTAGAACTTGGAGTTCTTTTAGAGACTTACAAGAGTGTCAAGAAAAGTGTTAATACTTATAAGAGTGATTTATGAGATATTAAATAGCTCTAGCTGTATCTCTTTAATCATTATTATTAGTGTAAATGTAGATTATTAGTGTAGATGTAGATAAGACTCGAAAAAGTGTGTCGATTCAGTATGTTGAGAGACGGACTACATGGTTTAATTAAATCTCGAGGATTTAACATCGAAGTATAATTATTGACACTATTGATCAAGGTCCGGTAGTATCGTGGTTAATGGACGACCCGGCTTTACCTGCTTGTACCGACTATTCAGCATACCAACTGAGATGCATTTGATTTACCCATGGATAACTTTTCGCCATATTCGTAACGCGTCAGCTTAGGGTTCTTGAACAGAATATCAAAACTCTATCATACACCGTTAAGTATTTTATGACACTTCAAGCTGTTTTTACCATTAAAGCTATATACAGGGAACCGCGTCAGCTTAGGGTTCTTAAAAAAGATATTAAATCTCTACCATACAGCGTTAAGTATTGCTTATTAGCTTATACCAGCACTTACTTATACCAGCAATAAGTGTTCAGTAATCATTTTACAGCCTACGTAATAAACATATTCTATTATAAATCTGATTAAAAACCAATAGCTGTATAATATACTCCATAATTTACTTAGTACAGCTAATAAGACTATAACGCCCTCCAAATATCGTATAGGCTGTTTAGCTAATTGATTTTGAATCGAGATATTTAAATAAGAATGGCAAGATACCATGTTACTTGGGACCCATTGATAGGGGTACCGTTCATACTGGAAACTTATTAATAATTGTAGAGCGTTATAAAAGTAACTAAAAAGCACTTGCAACTTGCAAAACGTTATCCATAGGTAAATCAAATGCATCTAAGTTGGTATGCTGAATAGTCGGTACAAACAGGTAAAGCAGGGTCGTCCATTATCCACTAAATCAAAAAAATATGTTAGCCGTTGAATACGAACGATGGACTAAATGAATTGACATTTGACACGGTACTAGTGTTAAACTAATCGTGAAAATATCGATAGACTGTTGATACTACCGGACCTTGATCAATAGTATCAATATTATTAAACTTCGATGTTACATCCTCGAGAAACAAACACTAGTTTACTGTATTTAGTATAATTTATTTATTTTAGCTTGATTATTTTGTTGGCGCGTGAATATTTTAACGGAAAACATACACGGGTTCACAATAAATTAAAATCTGCACATTGAATTCGCCATCAGATATTATGCAAGTCCAAAATTGTATCCTTTACTTTATAATTTCATTTATTAAATATGGCGCCGCATTCAGTGTGGCATCGAAATTTGCTTTTATTTTTATTCTCTTATAATTCTCTTCAAAAACCTATTTAGGAACCTTATCTGTACAAGATAATAATAATATAATAAACGCTATTCCATGCTAGCTTTATTAGTTTACGTATTCAATGTCAATCAGATGGTTGTAATGTAACTCTATTTGTTACAAGACTTTATCTCAATAAAAGCTGAAACTGGGCCGCTTTAGCGCTCATGAGACACGGGCGTTGTAAAGATCACATAAAAATCTGTTACTGTGCTTTCTTTACAGACAAGGTAATCGTTTTACAACTCTCTATTTAGCATTATGATTGTGAAAAGTCACAGACGAGTGCTAACGAAGCTCTCAAAAGCCTAATTCGTAACCTATTACGTTGTGTGTGATTTGATTCTTTATCGAAAGGCCTACATTGAGCTCGCTTTGTAAAATTTATAAAACTGTCTAAGTGTATATCGAGTATCGAGCCACCAACAGTGAAAGGTTAATTTTATCGGCAGCTAAAATAAGTATTCCTCGTAAACTAGATAAGCTTCTTACAGGTAATAACTACTTTTTCCTTTCAAATTCATGATATGAATGAATATTATATACAAATGTATGTTTTTTTTAAGAAGTAGAGTTAAGCAGGTACATAATTCTCCAAAAAATACTAATTTAAAGCTTAATAATAATAGCAAAAAAGTATAAGACATCCCTCTCAGTCTACATTAAAAAAATATTTTTATGAAAACAAATTGTTATGTTTTTCTAAGGTTGTAATGTTCAAACGTATAGGTAAAGTTACGCACGTTCGGCACCAACATATTGATTACGGAAGGAAAAGATATTTCACAAGGGACTACAGCACACAAAGGTGTACAATGGCCTAAATCACCTATGAGCCCGTCTAATCTAAGGCCCGCAAATACCAGATGTAATAAAAAAATACTATTTGATGTTTGAATATAAAAGCCTAAACGTTTTTGACCGTAATTATTTTTAACAGTGCTATAAATGTTTTTTTCGTAATAAATTTTCTTATTTTCTCATTTTGTATCCTAAAAGTTTATTCGTTAATAAATAAAAAGGGGTTTACAGTTCCATCCTGCGGGTCTTACACAAATTGGAAAATGTTATTATTTGGAATCAGGCTGTGTAAAATGACGAGTCAGTAGATAGTAAAGGTGCCTTGAGACTTCCTTATATTATAAATAAATATCCTAGGACATTCCTCACACACGGTCATCTGATCCAAAACTAAGCAGAGCTTGTACTATGGAAACCAGATAACTGATATAATACATATACTACTTTTTGTTTGTAAATACATACTTAATATACATAATTACACCCAGACTCAAGACATGCAGACATGTTCATGCACACAATTGCATGTCCTGTGCGGGAATCGAACCCACGACCTGCGGCGCAATAGGTGGAATCTGTACCAGACTCTTAACCAACTGCGCCAACTGGCCCGTCAAAAAAAGATAATACAATATCATAATGACAACCCTGAAGACAACCCTTTACGGACATAAAAAGAAAGCTCAGTGATATCGTAATATTTTAGATCTAGCCTGACTCGGAGGTTATCTTGTAACATATTTCGTAGACAGGTATGTAACGGCTTTCAGGTATTTCGTAATGAAAAATTGTAACTCCCTTGTCTCGTAGCTTCTATTTTATTATTGTAGTTCCCTATAACAAGTCATTCAATTGTGCCACTTTATTTCATACGAGAATGAAGCTATATTCATATTTTATTTATAGTGGTATCAGTCAGAAGGCTATTTGTGATGAATGTCCCAGGACATTTTAGCCCGTGAGCCAGATAGTATATTTTGTCATTAATTTCCTCTCAAGCGATAACTCGTAAAATGCTTCAGAGAGTTGGCACGGTGAACGTCAGCTGCCACTCCGTGGGTGGGTGGGGAAGCGGCAGCCTCTCAATCACGTAAAAAACGCATTTCACGAGTTATCGATTGAGGAAATGACTGAAAATACTATCTGGCTCACGGGCTATACGTCCACGCTTGAAATCGCGAGCAACGAACGAATCCTGTTCGTTAGAGGCTCGGCTTGTGCTCGCTTCGCGTAGCATGGACGCACCATTATATATTCAAAATACGTACCAAATTAATCTTAACAAATTACGGATGCTTTCAGCGGGCTGATTATTTACTTCCTACTATAAACATTACCGCGAAATACATAACGAATTAATACCTCCATTTTGGCAAACATTAATCATTTTTGATTACATTATGTGATCACAATATAATCCGCTCATTCAGATTGGTAGGCATACTTGTATTTTGGCTTGAGGCTATAACGTTATTGGCAGATGTTCAGTTACCAAAAAAATAGGATTGAAAATACGCAATCCTCCAAATATTTCTTTAAAATATTACTGTCCATAGAAAACTTGGAGGGTAAGGTTTCTCGCGTCCGTACGTTATACCTAATTGCCGTATACGTGTTCTCCGGTTTGTGCAAAATGAGCAACAGCCCACATCTGTAGCCTACCCGAACAGATGGGATTCGCAGCTGGAACTACGGGTCCGGCTGTTTGGATAATGGAACGCGGGGTCAGGTTGGCCCCCCGCCTTTTTCAAGGCGGCACCTGACATTGGAGAAGGCCTCGCGGTGGTCTATGTTGTGGTTGCAGGGGAGTGGCAAAGTGGCATGTTGTCTGCTCGGCTATGTGTGAGTCGTGCGTCATTCCCCACGCGCAACAAGTGTCTGAAGTTACCGGCCTAAGGCAAACCTGGCCTAAGGCAAACCTGGCCTAAGGCCACCTGGTAGTCAGACGCGGGGTTCGTGAGTAACCCTCAAGCTCCTCCAAGTGAACTGCATCTCCGGCACTTTCCTGTATAGAAAGTAGAAGACTACCCGTTGGATTAGTTATACGGCAACCCAACTGTAGGCATTGGGTAGATACGTGGATACGTATTGGGAAGTGAGCGCGCATGACGGCTCCGGTTCCATTCATGGAGAAATAGGAGCCAGCTTCTCTGGCGTCCCAAGCGGGGATTGAATCTGTTGGCACCCTAGAGTGTTTGTGCTAGTGCTTGCGCTTGCGTAAGTACTGGCACAGACGCAGCTAGTGGGGTGCGCGTGGTGAGCGACTTTAACAGCTCCGGTACCATTCTGGACAAATGGTAGTGAGTGATCACGGTGTGACTCACATTTTCTCAAGAGTACCAGGGGCGAGTACTCTGGCGGCGTGACCTACCGCAGATGGTCTCTGATGCTTCGTAAGGGGTTGCCAGGTAATAGTGTGCCGTCTTTTATGACCGCGAGGTTGGTAGAGGTGGGCACTATAGAAAATCTCAGTAGAATATAGGGGTATGTCGTTAGAAAATATGTTGTCCTATTTTTTCTTTGTCCCACATACATACATGCGGTTAGCGTAAAAGGGTTATCTGATATCATAATATACAGGTATGTTCTGTCAAACACCAAGCCTGCCGACAAAATATTCAAAAGACATTCCTCTTAACAAACGCGCCCTTAAAAGTATTATATACTGCCCTTTGCGATCCTTTAAACGTAGGGAAATGTGCTGAAATACCCGCATCAGATATTTAACACACTGAACTGGGTTCTGTAATGGAGCTAGAATATGCTAAGAATGTCGTTAGATATCCATAATGGAAATTTTTGGTATTAACTATTAATTACATTATTAATTATCAAATAGAGGTCCATCTTACTATGTCGACAATGAGGCGTGATTATGTGATAATTTTACTGAAATATCAGGTTATATCACACAATGGTATTACATTATTCCATTGAATGTTATTTGGGTAACAACAACGACATAATGTATTGAAACGTAATATTATTATCCTCATTCATCAATATGCTAAAGCATATATTTTAGTAGCAATTAGTAACGATAGTAGGTATTATGGCAATTAATCGGTCGATGCGTTAATTTCATTATTGTAAATTCAAAAAAACACGTAGATAAACGTAAACTGTAGAACCAAAAAACCGGCCAAGTACGTGTCGGGCCGCCGATAGTGTAGGTTCCCTAGTTGCCCGTCAAATATGCGGACTTAGAATGTGCTATTTACTACCTGTTTTACACCACTAACAACTTCATCTACGTAATTTTCTATGGAATTTATACGAATTTTTCCTTTTTATTTCATCAAGTACATTTTATAAATTAGTCGACTATAACTCGTTAACTTGTAAAACATACTTAGCTGTGATATTTTTCCTTTTAACTAAGTTATATGTAGGTATATACTACCGTGACTGCAGTGGTTTTTTTCGGAATCCATAAACCAAAATAGCATAAGGGACAAAGCCCATTAAATTAGATTTCAAAAAAAAACTTTTTAACTGGCAGGGAGAGGAAACTTGAGTCCTGAGTAGTCCTGATTCTAACAAAAATTTGCAGCAATTATTTTTGAACGACTATCCAACCACACCCCACACTATAAGATAGAAGACAAATAAAAAAATCATCCCCAATTTACTGGTACCGCTACCCTAAAAAATATTTCATTTTATCGACGTGACTAACACCACCTAACAACCAAATTACAGATTTCTTGTCTATGAGTCTCTGAGCCAGCTGCGGACAGACAAATAGATAGGCAGTCAGTCACACACTTGGATAATGTTGTTTGTTATTAGTTCAGGACAGTATTGAAGTGTATCGAACTTGTTATTATGCTCACGGCCCATTAGGCAGCTAAGTTTCGTTTCTACTTTCAAGCAGATTAGCCACCATGCCAATATGGATATTCCTTTAGACGCTATTTAAAATCTTATTTGCCCTAACGACCGAAATACATTTTGTTTTATAAACTTTTTGAATTTCTTATGAAGTAGGTGGGTATTTTCAAGTTTTGTTTACTTATCGCGTCCACACATTGTGGCAAATTGTAGAATAATGTTTCTGTTTGTTTAATAAACGGATCTCATAACTAGGTCATCCAAAATACAAAACCGAGTGGTTTTCCTTTATATTCTTTACCCTGTTTGGAAACACACCTACCTACTCTATAAGGATAGGATTACGCCCAAATAGCGAATGTTCTAATAATGGCGCTGATTCTGTTGTTTACAAACTTAACTAATTATGTCTTATTACGTGAGATGGTTAAAGCCAAGTCGAGTAAATCCCAGGTTATAAGATAGTCCTGGATCTTTTTGTTATATGACATTAGGAATTGACGGATATACCTGGGTTTTGTTAGACTTTCATTAAAACCATCTCACGTAATAAAGGGGGATTTAGTCTTACTTATACAATATCTATTTCTAACAAAGAACATTAGTAACAACGAAAAGTAGTGAAATTTCAGCGTATCAAATTAGTCCGATTGCTTGTTAGCAACCCATAAAACAAAATGACAGGGACTTATTTGACAGCTTAAATAATTTCTATCCTTATTCAATAATGTTTGTTAGAAAGAGATGTAATGTGATTAAAATTAGTTAATTATGTGTGATTTGCAACAGAATCAGCACTTATATCTTAAGACATAGTGGGTACAGTGGTACCCAACTGATAAGGCGCGTCGTGCATCTTCGTTCGCACAGAAAGTAAAGTGTGGCCCCGAAGATTAAGGAAAGAATGCTTAAAACGTACAATCAACTTTAGATCACTACTATAAGTTTCATAATACACTGCAGCTGTTAGTGGTAGTACACGGCGCCCGCTAACATGGCGGCAGCTGCCGACCAATAGCATTTCCCGCGCTTTGAAAATGTATTTTTGGCGTTTACTGTAACGGTATGTAGTAACACAATTTTTTTTTTTTTACAAAAAAGTCAGCGCAATATTTTCGATGGAAGAATGGTCGTGCTCTTTCGCTGACTTAAATTCTGTGTCAGATTAGTTGTTATTTCATTGGGTGTATTTTGAAAGCGGTTTAATTTTTTGTTAAAAAGTTTTACTTTTCAATTTTTTGTTTCGTGTTTGCGTTTTCAATACTTCTCAAGATTGGTCACTGACCGAGGATGAGTCACACACAACCCATCTAGTGTGGTAGGTGGTCTAGGTGTAAAGTTCTCATCGATACAAATGAATCACGCCCAAGCACCAGGTAATTGCTGTAAATCGGAGTTCCCTCGACTGTTTTTCGGCTCCATCATCAGATCTACTCCAGATCTTCATTAAATAGTAGCGCTTTAAAATACTTAATGAAAGAATTAACAAACGCATTAGCCGCCACTGCGATTTTCGAAGGTTCCCTTCGATTTCTCTGGGATGCCATCATCAGAACCTGGTTTCTTTATCATGGTACCACCCTTGAGATAATTCCTTTCCGACAAAAAAAAACATCAAAATCGGTTCATAAACAACAGTTATCCGCGAACACACATAAATAATATTATACTGTCGAATGGAGAAACCTCCTCCTTTTTAGAAGTCGGCTAAAAAGCAGTATGCACAAAAACATATAACAGCACCGGCTGAAACTCGCGATAACAGTAGGTAATCCCAGTTGCTTGTTGGAAAATTCCACATCAAACGCGTCAAACGCTACTTTGGGCTCCAACTTTACTCTGCGTCTGTGCTCCAAGTTTGCGCCATTGTCAGTATGGCTCACATCAAAGAGAAGCCACACAGTCTCGGTCATATTTGTCTAAAGCAGAGGCTCCCTCTGCTTTGGACAAATATGACCAAAAAGTTACTAAAATGAGAGAAATTAAAACTTTATTATGCATTTAGATGTTCATCCGCAAAAAAAAAATTACTTTGTGAAGAAAATATACAAGTTTTATTTTTTTTACTTAAATTAGGAAAGTCTCAGTAAAAAATTTAAATATAGGATATGTTTTTAGTGACATAGCTATTTATTGCAGGTTACCATTTCGAACTATTTTCTATCCAATTAATATATTTCTCTAGTAATATTAGCGATATCGGTGTAGATTATTGAAAAGAAGAAGTAGTGAAGAGAATAAAAGCTATAAAATGGTTCTATAAAATATCTAGCTAATAGTATGTCCTGGGTATTTATTATTTCCTGCGACACATAACAAACCTTAGTAAATAGATCAATTCAGATTCTAAAACCGATGAACACAAGCTAATTATTTTACAAAAGTACTCGGGATCGATGATTGCTACCAAACCGATTAAATTTCACTGTTACTATTCGTAGCCAACGCCTGATAAAAAGACAGAGCAATTTTTATACGTGATTTATTTGGTGAAGATAATTGGAACATAAAAGTTGGATTATACAGAGACATATTATTATACATAAGTTATAGTGCCTTTTGCGGTCGAGACCTTGGGACCATGGGGGTCAGAAGCTCGCCGTTTTGCTCGCACCTTGTCTTCAAAATTGATCGAGACCTCCGGAGACCAGCGGGCGGGGAGCTTTTTCCGCCAACGCGTCAGCTTGGCTATCCAAAGAGGAAACGCTGCCAGCCTTCTGGGAACCTTGCCGTTAATCGGAAGCAGCGGCAGGCTTGAGGAAATTTTCTATATATAGATTATATTTTGTAAATATAGATTGTATTTTGTACATATTTGTTGTTAATAAAAAGTAAGGTTATCTAACTTATCAATAGTTATAATACAGAGACTATAATTTATGTATAATTATTATAATCTACATTGTGATTTTATACACATTAGTGTCGTAGTGTCATCGGAGTCTACGAAGAGCTAGAAGGCTTTATGCGTATTTCTATCATACCTGGGCCAGTAGACAAGATGGTAATCGACAATCGTCATCGACAGTAAACGAACAACCTTTGTATGGGATTGACATTTCAAATCTTAATATCACGTGATTTTTAACAATCTCTTATGTCAATCCCATACAAAGGTTGATCGTTTACTAACGATGACGATTGTCGACACCCATCTTGTCTAGGGGGGCTGAACTGAAATCGACACTCTTGATGCAATGAGTTGACAAACTAACTGCTGTTTGGTGTGGGCAAATATTTAGCTGAACATAATTAAGTTCCAATAATTCTTGAGCGGCGCCGATCACACTGTAAGCGGTCTAGAGTTCTGCGGTCAGAGTTCTGCATATACCGATCACTACTGAACGAACACACAGCGAGCAGTCTAGAGATGCGAGAAAAGAATCACATCGTTTCACAGCTTCGCTCGCATCCTCGCACATCTCTGGTGGATGCGCAGCTCCGTGATTAGGACGTCTAACTAAGTCTTTGCATGGATGATCGAGTTGACTTGAAGATATGAAAATGAAAACCGTAATGTCAGTGACCATTATGATGAAAAAAAATATAACATCTTCGATGCTCCGTGGATCTTTTTGACCTGGAGCCTAGGTCAAAAAGATCCACGGAGCATCCCCAACGTAGAAAACATAGAGTGGCCCTCCAAAAGCCTTTGGAGGGTACTCTATTATGTGTTCTAAGTTCAGCAGTGAGTGAGTCAGAGATTTTCAACGAAGTGTCAAGATGGAAATACCAGACGTATAAAGGAAACATTGAACTTTAAATATTGCTTTTCCCATAGATTTCCTCCGAATGTCAGAAATTTATATTAATATCGAAAAGTATTTGTATTTGTTACTAACTCTTTAATTAAAAGTCTTCAAATCTGAGTTACGAGAGGGAAATCAGAATAGCCTCTCTAATTTTAGAACAAGTCGACAAAATTAAAAAATTATGCTTTGTTTCGTAACTCGGTAATTTCCGGAAAATTTTACATTAATCTAAATTTCGTAGCACCTTAAGAACTCGTATAATGTGACCCAATTTTTAATAATAATAATTAATATCAAATTGAATTTAATATAGCACAATGAAATTTTCAGTATCTGAGTTTTTTTATCTGCTCTATTATTATGGAATAGGAACGCTAAAAGACAAGCAAACTTGCCATGAAAGAGGTGTTTGCTAATCTAATCTAATAAGCTCGTTCGCTATTTTATGAAGAATGTGGTATGTGTTTCAGAACGCATCTTAAGGAGTGAAAGAGATGAAAGGAAGGTGTGAGTAAGAGAGAGTTTTTGTGAAAGACATGATGGTGGAAAGTAAGATTTGAAAAGAACGTGCATAAAATTATTGTTAGATTAGATTGATATTTTAAATAATGAAGTTTGCTTTAGTCCAATCGAGCTATTTATTTCGTTATCCCAAATATAAGTCTTAAACAATACGATAACATTAGTGGAATGTCGAAACTTTTACCATTACTTGTGAGTAAAACCCTAGAACGTATTATAATCTAAATAAATAGCTCTACCAAAAGTTGAAGTAAAATCGTGATAGCTGTCGACGAGAATTGTTTCGAACCTTGTTCACTTGAAACTTTAAATCTAGAAAGATAGATAGAAATATTTTAGTCTACTACATTTAAAACGAGATGAAAAAAGTTAGAGAGAGCTGCATGGAGTAAAAGGAGTGTTTGCACATAGCTCGACCGCATTGTATGTAAGTGTATGCTCTGACTTCGTCGAGGAACTTACGCCTCTCGAGGTTTCACTCATAGTACATACCTAGATACCGACAAAGAATAAATACACTATTCAAACATTTTATATACTATGAGTGGCTTCTATCTTGAATTCTATGTCTATATTGAAGTATTCCCATTTGTGCACCGATTTTTTTTGCACAAATTTTTTGAGCACCGATCCTATTCCCTTTTCAGCACCGATGCATATTTTGGATCGGTGATCAAATGGGAACAAAAATTAAAATCGAAATCATTCCCTTTTCAGCACCGACGGTTATGTAGCTTCTAGTGTTGTGGTGTTTAATAAAACGTATCGATAAAAATTTACAGTTGTATTATAAAAAGTAAAAAGTACTTACTTTTGTTGATATTACCTAGGTACTGACTAATTATGAAACATGTACTCACCATTTTACTTATACTTAATCTCTCCCTAAATACCTCCAAAAATGTATACTTATGAAAAAATAGTACCAGGAGTCCAGGATAGCATAAGCTCGAAGGAGCTCTCTCCAAAAAAATTGTTTAAAACCAAAACCTGGTATATCTATACTATTATATTATATTATATTATATTATATTATATTATTATAAAGAGGAAAGATTTGATTGTTTGTTTGTTTGTTTGTTTGCATCGAATAGGCTCCGAAAGTACTGAACCGATTTGAAAAATTCTTTCACTGTTGGGAAGCTACACTATCCCCGGTTGATATAGGCTATATTATATTTTCAAAAAAATTAGGGATCCTTACTAAAACTCCAATAATGTAACCCAAGGTGTAAAAAAATTACCTAAAATATTCATTACATCGCGTGCGCTGCGAAAACTATTGATGATATAATAAAATAATGTACGACGACTTTAAAGAACACATTATTATTTACAAAAAGTGTCGCAATACCATATGTCTGACTATTATAGTTATGCTACAATAAGTGTTTTTCTATTTTAAAAAATTTATTGAAATGCCGCCGCTATATATGGCTCTCTATTTGTATCTTGGTACAAAATAAATTACTTCATATTCAAGACTGCTTCAATACCTTTATATAACTTTTTGAATTATTTAATTCGAACATTCCATTCAAAAGATATCACGAGTTTAAAAATATAAGTATTAGCAGAAAAATCACGTCACTGGTGTACGGGCCGTACGGGAGGGAGTCAATCTCAATCAATTTGCGTGTGGCTCAGTGTTTGTAAAATACGGCTTGACTTGATTCTTATGAAATTTTGTGTAGGTATATAGGTCTGAGAATAGGATGTAAACTATTTTTCATATCCGTAGGGTAGGGCAGGGTAGGGTAGGGTAGGGTAGGGTAGGGTAGGGCAGGGCAGGGCAGGGCAGGGCAGGGCAGGGCAGGGTAGGGTAGGGTAGGGTAGCGTAGGGTAGGGTAGGGTAGCTTAGGGTAGGGTAGGGTAGAGTATGGTAGCACCACAGGATAGGGTAGCACCACGCGAACGAAGTTGCGCCGGGCAGCTAGTATTATAATATATGTTGTTTTGTTACTAGGGAGAGCTCCTTCAAGCTTGTGTTATACTGGTAGGTACTATTTAAAACTGTGGTGTTTGAATTAAATATATTGATAAAAATAGTTTTATTTTACAGAATGTTATAATTTGGTGTGATTCCGAAATTTATTTGTTTTATACCAATTACAGGTGAATATTAATTATTTATTACTTTCATAGATTTAAATTTTCTCGATTCGAACAAAACACAAACAATACAAGTCACCATACGTATTAATTTAATAACTGTTAATTTTTATCTATACGTTTTATTAAACACCACAACACTAGATGCTACAAAACCGTGGTGCTGAAAAGAGAATGATCTCGAATTTAATTTTTGTTCCCATTTGAGCACCGATCCAAAATATTCATCGGTGCTGAAAAGGGAATAGCATCGGTGCTCAAAAAATCGGTGCGAAAATGGGAATACTTCAGTTAATCTGCAATACAAATATTTTTCGGTTGGGCACATGTACTTTGTTTAGCTTGCTCTTCGATTAATATTTAATTTTTCTCTTCGACTAATGATATATTTAAGTTACCGTTTACAAAGGTCCCTTTGGCTTTATTTCTTTGGTAAACTATGTACCTAGGGCATGGATAATGCTCAGATATAGGTATTGATGTATTTGAAAATACATCAATATAAAAATAAATGTATGACGGACGGTGCAGATAAGGTAGGGCAAGGAGGGAAGGAGGTATATTCGTATATACTTATAGACGTACCTAGTATACGTTATACGTTATATGTATCTACTCGTATGTAGTATCAGTTTTCATATTATTATTTACTGTTTGTGGGGGCTGTTCTTGTCTCCGTGAGTCATCACTGAAACTCGCATCTATCAATTTGGACTTCGTTTTCACGAATACTGCCTATATACGTATTCAATCTCAATCTATTATTACTTTGCCGCCAAATATCTGTTAGTAAGGCTAAATTATTAGGTACCTATAAAATAATAAAATATATCTTTCTCGACATATTTTAAACAAAACAAAATTGAATAGTCTTAGATTTTCTTGTCCAAAATTAATGTTATGTGCCCTTCTGTTGCCTTTCTGGGTTTGACCAAACCGTTTTTCCGATAGAGCAAAAAAAATTCATTCAATTAATTATTTTGATTTGAAATATATCCTTTGTAAATACTTACAGAATACTCCCGAGAACAAATGCTCAACATTGGATTTGAATGTACAGACTCAAGTTATTAGGTTCATTCCGAGCGTATTCCGTCCAAATTCCTTGTCCGTTTTATAATTCCCTGACTTCAAATAATATTTCTTTGTCTTGAAATTCCCAATGAGATTAAAATGAAAAAGATTAATTCAATCCCTTGCGTTTACTTTATAGCTCTAGGTAATGAATTCACTGTGTACTTTTATCGAACTTTACAAAGTTTAAAAAAATTACCGGACCTCCACGTCAGACATACGAAAGCATTGTTGTGCAAGCTGAAACGGAGAAGATTCGCTCGCGGTTCGCGCTTGCTCGGTCAATTATTTTTTTTGGATACCGTACCATATACGGAACCCTTATATTATTACACTACATTATACATATAGCTCGTAAATAAAAGGATTGAATTAGTTTATCAGTATATCAGTTTGGTACATACCATTTATTTTTATAAATTTAAAAAGTTTATTGAGTCGAAAAAAAATTTATGCCATATTATTATTTTGCTAAATATTTGTTTTTAAGTTCTGTGCATTTACTTAGTATATGTTTAATAATTATGGGCTTAAAGGAGGTCTGACTACAAAAGTTTGATTTGACCTATCGACTACTGTTTGTTTTTGATTTGAACCTTAATTATTCGAGCCTTACTGACTCTTGACCGGTTAATTATTATAAAAATGAAAAAATAGCCCTACAGCAAATTTATGCAGCTTTAAAAACAAGAACTAAGCCAGCGTTTTTACAGCGCAGCTTGCATTTTAACATGACCCAGTGAAAAAACATAGCACATTATCACACAAGAATAATATGAAATATGATGACAGCAAACGCTTGGGGCTGGATAGCTAAGCTGCATTCAGGAAGTAAAAAGTGCGAATAGGACTGTGCAGGAAGTAATATATTGTCACGGTCTGCCTATGAACCGAAACATAGAAAATAGAATAAGAGTGAATATGATAAAGCTATTTATTGCTGCTTCAACTTTGTCAACAATTTTATGTTAATTTTTACCGAGCGTTGTGCGTTTTCAACTCCCTAACATAATTTCTAAGGAATCACGTTATTTGCAACATTCGTTTTCTTAGAAATTATGTTCAGCCTGGGATTGGTAAAGTTTTGTAACGTTTCACGAAAATTATCTTCAGAAAATGATTTGGTGTAGGTACTCAGTTTTGCGGATGTCTTCCGCCGCGTCTTTTTGTCTGCTCTGAAATTTACGGAACAGATTTGATTTGGGTTTTCACTAATGAATAGACCCTTTCAATAATTTATGGCATATTTATGGATATTTTTACAGAAATTTTGTGGATATTTTAAATATCCTTCATGATGTCGGCAATAATACATAATCGCGTCCGCTGCGTAAATAGTTTGCGAAAGCTGAAAATGATAATTATGTTGCCCTGGTAGCTCTTCAAAAAAGTCCCGATAGCATATTAGGTACCCTAAATAATTGAAGAAAAAGGTAGTACAAAACGTAATGAAACTACGTACTTTTTCTAAAGAAATCGATAAAGCGTTTGGACGAATAGTTAAGATTTTACAAGGATGTTTCCAAACAAGGTATCTCGTAGAGCTCCGGTGCAAAGCGGTGGAGCGCACTCGCTTCTTTTGAAACTGGGTTTTTGCAGAATACCTACTTCGCCTTTGCTCCCGTAACTCACCGGTACTTAGTACGATTTAGCGCGGTGTTAACTCACCAAAATAATAGGTATTAATTGCACCTATTGCATCAATAAAGTTTTAGTGAAACGATCACATGTTCGTAACTAAGCACCTAAATATAAGGTATTTTGTTAATTTTATTAAATGTACGTTTCACAGTTTTACTATGCCATCTTGTATAACTATCAGTTCTCGTATACGGTATACTGTACGGTAGGTACTTACCAAAAACGTACTGATAGATAGCTAAATCTAAAATTTTATCATTATTTACACATGAGCCCATATTGGCGTCTAATCTACTTACTGGACAACCTAAGCCTCACTTACTAATTGTTTAATTTATTTATCAAAATCAAAATCAAAAATTATTTATTCAATTTAGGCCCTGATAAAGCTCTTGTGAACGTTAACAAATGACTCTTCACCGGTTCCAAATACATCTTGAATTGAGAAGACTGTATAATCCACTAGGTTGCCTTTAGAATGCAATGTTTATGATACTGAGTGGAGATTTCGAGATGGCATATTTTCGAAACCTATGTTGGATTAGTCATGCTGAACAACTTTTACTATGGGACCACCACCAATGAATTCTCTAAAAATTTTTTTTTACTTTTCATACATCGAGCAAGGTTGTAAGAAAAGTTAAAAAAAAATGAGAATTCACTATTGGTCCCATAGTAAAAGTTGTTCAGCATGACTAACCCAACATATGTTTCGAATATATGCCATCTCGAAATCTCCACCTGTTATTAAGTTATTTATATTACTATATAGGCAAGTATATAGGTAACTAGGTCCGCTTTAGTTTTATTCGATTGAATTATTGCAACTAATTGAACACGCAATGTATCAGAATATTCCTGGAAGCTCCCGAGTTTTTCTAATAGTTTTCTGTTATACTTTATAGGTCGGTTAACTAAAGCTGGCACGTTTCAACACATTTACACCGTCTCTCTCGCGCAAAGTCAAGCTTATGAGTATGAAGGAGACAGTTATTGTTTTGCTTTTGCTACTGCTCATAAATATAGAGTGGTCTATTTTTGCATTCGTCCATTAGACTTGACTGATTGCAAATTTATGAGTACTGTGAACGTGCCAGCTTTCGTTAACCGACCTGTACCATAGTTTGGGACTCGCTAGTTCAATTATTTTACTTGGGAATATCGTGTTCTGTTTTATCTCGAAAGTATTTTGTTAAGAGAGGTAGAGAATATGGACTCTCCCGTTCAAAATTCGGAGCAACCTGACTAGGGAAGTACCTCCACCTTACAGAAGATCGCAGACAAATAACATTATTTTATCGGGGTGTTGTATTCCTACCTAATAACGTCTGCGGCGTCTGCGAGGTCCAGCGGTGTAGTGCCAAATTACACTGCACTTTGTCCCTTTTGCTGCCGGTACAATGACTTATCTCAACCCCTCTTCAATTCCTTCTGAGTGTGAAGGGGTTTTTGCAGGGTTTGCTACGCGCGAGTAAAACCCTTATTACAAAACATGGTTTAAAGGAAAACCAGGTTTTAAAATAGCCTCGTCCCTTTTTATTATATGACGTTAGAAAGTGACCAAATGACAGTAAAACCTGGCTTTGCTTTAAACCATGTTTTGTAATAAGGGGGCTAGTGTTGCAAGATTTTATAGGCTATGGTAAAAAATATTTACCAAGTTCACATTTCGTCATATAGGTCAAGTAAGATGACCTCCGATTGTACGGAAATCCAATACAATGCGAGATCAGCTTATACTGGAAATGTATTGCTTGATCTGTAGCCGTGTGTACAGTTAGAGTTTTCAATGGTTGCATAAAATTATCGCAATTCCTACAGAATAATAGTAAGCCCAACTAAATTCACAATTGATAAGTTACTGAATGAAAACCCGAAAATATTATATTACTCCAATCTCGTACAACTTCACTAAGTAGAATATATGTATTGATATGTTGTCGGACCATGACAGTTCATTGCTAGTCACATCTGAACCTCAACTTACGCCAGTTTTCATTTAAAAAACGCATTTGAAGTTTTCGTGAAGAAAAACATCGTAAAGAAAAGCTATTACTAGTTACCACTCTTAATTTGAACATTTTAGCCAATCACCCAGATTAGCTTCGGAAGCTCCACGTCAAAGCCCTTTTAGGCTCAGTACCTACCTATGTCACATCATTACTCTCCCACCACGGTGAGATGTACAGTGGCGGAATGAAAAGGTTCGTCAGTTTTCAACTTGATTCATTCAACGTATCACGAGCACATATTACCTTTTGAAACTGAATAGACAGAATACACTGAATTAGAGAAAATAATGATTTAACTGTTTGTTATCAAAGTTCAAAATTATTCAGATCAACGTTTCGTTCGACTGTTTATCTTGCCAACAAGTTTCATTTTATTTTATGTTTTAACGTTTTAAACGTTTTGATAACCTTCTTGTTGGTTTAACCTGCTATTGTTATTTATGTCGAATTACAATTGAAAATAGGGCAATGTCATAATTGAAAAAAATAATACTTATATTTAATTTCCGCAAAAGCCATAAATTGTGTTTGACATGATCTGTGAGTATTTAGTCTGGACATGATGTAAAAACAAGCAAAACCTTATTCGATAGCAAACGTCACGTTTCTTCCTGTTAGGAACCTCACTGGTAATATGTTGGTACATATAATAAGATTGATTCTTGCAATCTGGTGCAAGCGAAAACCAACTCTAAGGTGACGAACCTTACCCCCACTGTACGTATATATTATAAGGAAAAACAGTAAAAAATTAGACACTTTTGCTTATCTAAAATTAGCCTTAAAGAAGCTGGTTGAGACTAATAATGTTCTACTTTTATCTTCCAGATTATCCTCGCAGTCATATCGCTAGACACGCGCCGCCCGCGCCGCACTGACGAGCACCATCTGATAAAGAAGAGACGCGGACTTTTTAATAACTTCATCTAATAAGGTTACCTATCTAGGTAAGGTCGGTATTCGGTAATGTTAATTATAAGCTCTTATAACATTTCTTTTCCCATAAAATATTCCAATTAAGAAACATAACAAGCGTGAGTCGGGCTCGGGCACTAAGAGTTTCGTAATATAATTTTAATAACAAAACCAATTTAATTTTGTAGCTCTGTAACTTCACTGTTCTATGCAATTTTGTTACGGCTTTTGCTATAACAAATATTAATATTGGTTACTCATATTATTCACCTTTTACTTGTCTGTATTTAACTGTCATTAAGATAAAAATAATATAACGCCAAAATTACAATGCTTTGTATAAAGGCGTTTTCATGATGAAGCCAGATTATTTACCATGATAAAAGCCATAGTAACATGTTTTAATAAGACACAGATAATAATACATTTGAAAATATCAACAGACTATTAAGAGGGGTTCCTAGCTGCGAGGAATTTGAAAAATAGGTATTTGAGGAAACTATTGCCGTCGCGCTATGCCGCAATGCTATGCGCTATGTGCGATAGGGACATCTGCAGCTAAGACCGACTTATTCACAAAAAAAAATTACGAAATCGACGTTTCGTTTTCCCCATTTTCCTCCTCGAAAACTGACCCGATTCAATAAATAAATAAATATCCTGGGACATTGCTCACACACGGTCATCTGATCCCAAACTAAGCAGAGCTTGTACTATGGAAACCAGATAACTGATATAATACATATACTACTTTTTGTTTGTAAATACATACTTAATATAAATTATTACACCCAGACTCAGGACATACAGACATGTTCATGCACACAAATGATGTCCTGTGTGGGAATCGAACCCACGACCTGCGGCGCAATAGGTAAAGACTCCACGTCTTAACCAACTGCGCCAACGGGCCAATTATTTTTTACATTAAAATTTTAATTAAGAGGTTATCTATGTTCCTATAACTTTCTTTTATGTTAAAATCTTTTCGAATATGTCTGGTAGTTCCTTTAATCACGGCGGAAAAATAGGGCATTTAATGTAAATAAAATGTTATTTTTGGAGGGCCATAATTTCTTCAATAATTCGTTGACGAAAAATAGGAAGTAAGAGGGACGTGTCCAAAGCAGAACTTGATTATATGAAAAAAAAGCATTATTCAGGAAGAAAACAGGGGAATACATTTGTATGGAACAATCGCAGCCCAACTCCCGTCTTAATTGCGGGTAAAAAGATACAGCTCATACAGTTCTGTGACAGACAAACAGAAAAGCGGGCGGCGAGCGGCGCGTGGCTTAGGGTTCTCATTGGAACTTACCCGTGCGGAACCCTTAAAAAATAGTACGTAGAGTTTATGTTCGTATTAGTTTTCGAAAATATGTTCGCTCTAAATGCCCAAATATAAATTAAATCTTTCTAATTATATACTCTGAGACATTAGCAAAGCTTTTAAACATATTGCTTTCGGTACTAGTGGTGTTCATTTTGTAACTATAAATCTGCTTAATCATTTATTCAACTTCATCAGAGTACTTTTCCAGAGTTAGGTTTAAAAAGCTGGTGTTCGATATAATAGTACCGCTTAATTTTCCCATTACCTACATGATGTGTCTCTGGACTGTACAAAACGACGACACATAATAAGAACTTATATTCCCTGATGCCCCTGAAGCTAAGAGTACCTAATATAAGTTGCTAATTATTTATAACAGTCGTACTGTAGGTTACATACATTATAGTTCCGAATGTGCCACAGATTGAGAAACGCATAAAATACGATTGATTGCATGCAGCTGAAACGCTAATACTAAGATGTGTACCAGGTGTTTCCAGTAATTTACAAGTATATAGAACCAACGGCTTATTTAGATAAGACCATTCATTTCAACCCAGTCTTGTAGAAACTACCGAAAGAAAATCTGCAAATTCACTTGGAAAAATATTTTTGTTTCAACTACATAACTGAGATGTTTTAAAACATATTTTAAATAATTTTATCCGTACAATCGCGTTTTAGTTCCACTTTCTTGACCTCAGTAATGTAATTGTTTGCTTTGTGTTCTTCAATAAACAAAAATAGTGTGCTCATTATTTGATTGAGGAGGCATTATAAAAGAAGTTTTGATGATGTTAAATAAAAAGGTAACTCATAGTATATATACGCACCATACACATAAATATAATATATTATAATAATAACGCGCATTATCCCCGAAGAGGTAGACAGAGGTCTTAGTACTATTTCGTAGTAGTTACAATTGTTTTGTACAAGCAAGCATAATTTTTTTATCGAAGACATTACAAGTCGCAAAAATAAAATAGTGAGCAATATTGCCATTTCTTAGGCACAGCACATTACCGAACTGGCGGATCACTTTCAGGACGATGTCTAAAAACAATCCAAGACCTCTGATCTCTATCTGAGCCTTTTACCGCTCTACCACGGAGGAGAAATCAAAACATTCAACATGAAGAGCTACTAAGGGGCTAAATGAGCTACGTGAGAAAATGTTAAATGTTTAAATATAGGTTTTTTTTATATTATTACTTATGACCTTAAACTACTTTGTAAACATAGTAAAGTTTTCATTGTACTCTCTGGCTTTAGGATATGGCTAAGTTATACTGTGAGCTCACCTTCGAGTTCATGTAGTTGACCGTATAAGAAAGAGCTCTCGTTCAAATCGATTCTAAATTAAGGGTCTTGTTAGCGGCTAGTGAAAATCGCTTTGAGGGACAGCCTGCTGCATTCTTGAACTCAAAGGGGTACCTAATTGGAAGATGTTTATTGAATCCGAGATACAAAGGATTCCCCTTAAGACCACCCGGACATTATTGCAGAATTACAATAGTACATTATGATAATACATGTGTGCAAATTCACTCGAGGCGATAAGGGAGCCGAGAGTGTAATAAATCAATGCACACGAGTGTCATACGACATTTTTCAACACACTTGCGAGGAAATAAACAGACTTCTATTTTACAATAATTGTCACTTTACGAGCGAGTGTGTTGAAATAAATGTTAGTTAATTAACCTTGAAAATAAAGTTTAAAGCAACAAGAACGTCATTGCAACTGAACCACTCACCAATTTTTTATCGATAAACATGAATTGCGATTAATCAGTGCCAGCATGTGATTACATTAATATCG
The DNA here is from genome assembly GCA_947623365.1 of Achlya flavicornis. Lineage (NCBI taxonomy): Eukaryota > Metazoa > Arthropoda > Insecta > Lepidoptera > Drepanidae > Achlya > Achlya flavicornis. Next base: position 9,574,934 of record OX392468.1, on the reverse strand, counting down.
ATTGTTCATTGAATCATGTCCAGTTGTTGTTGGTGTTGTTTCATATAAAGTTATTATAAGGTATTATGTAGTCTCAGCACAGATGATCGACTCACGTTCTCCGCTAAAACCAAACATACATAAATAAGTCGATGTATCTCATATGCATCTAGCAATTTTCACCACCAAAGTGTTGCGGACGTATTTTCGTTAATGTATTAATCACATAGAAACCTATCATATTAAAGGACTGACATGTTGAAGGGTTCCTTTACTTTCCTTTATATATCATGACCTTCGGAAAGCATCAAAGACTTTCCTGTCGCATTCTATATAGTCCCTTTTCATGTTTACGTCACGAAGAAACCTGAGAGGACCTAATGACAAGACCTTGGGGGCTAAAAAGGAAGCTAAAGCAATATTGCTACGGAATTAATTTTTTCGAATTCTCGGCAGATCCTACGTAATACCAATATTTTTTGGTAAAATAATGATTAATATATACAATTCAATTCATTAAAGGATTCGGAATTGATGAATTGCATAAGATCTGCTGTAAATTCGAAAAAAAAAATCCGTAGCAACATTGCTTTAGCTTCCTTTTTAGGGGGCCTTATTCGCTTATTAGGTACCTGTAGGTAGACAACTTACTTTTTTTTTTATAATTACATCACCACGACAAATATAAGTCTATAAGTATAATGTCATAAAAATGGGATATGTAATTTTATTTGGATTACGATTCGACCAGCGAGCAACTATTATTAATTTACATTTATCATCATTAACATTTGTCGACAGACAAACAGAGAGTCTTGTGCTGTCTATAAAAAAAAAGATATTTAGACCTTGAATTTAACCAACACGGCTTTGTATTGAATTACCTGCCTTTTTATTTTCGTAGAATCTAGTAGGTATTTCCTTTTTTATTTGTTTTTACCACATAGCAAGGAGTCCCGCGCGCTTGACAATAGGTACTCGTGTCCCGTGAATTGTGCAAATCGAATAAATGGTGGATGTAAAAATGTACAAATACCTTTACCATATTTGTCATAATTTTCAGACCTAATTAAATAAATTAAACTAATTGAATTAGCCTCGATCAACATGGTCTTGAAGATGAATTTAAACTTTACTGGACCTATTTAAACATCATTTAAATTTAGATGCCTACTAGACATCAGACAGTGTACTCGTATTTGTAATCAAAATAAATCTTAGTGAAGTATTCAAGAGATTCTGAAAATCACACTTAAGAATTTTCATCGTAGATACTGTCAGCTTTCTTAAATAAATACTTCTACTATTTGTGTTAAATGTATAAAAGCTTGCTTGTGCAAAAATAATAATTAACACGTGCGCATGACATCATTCGCACGTGTTATTTTTCGACACCATCCCCACCTTTATATTGTTTTGCCGGGGGTATAAATACGACTGTTGCACAAGGAAGCGAGTTAGTCGTACATTGATCGTTGAAGTGAGAACACGGCAAGGCTACAAGCTTGCGTATTAAAGTTGTGATTTATTTAGTGAAAAGGGTTGTTAAAACATGTGAGTACCTAATAAATATATTATTTATATTTCTTTAGTATAATAGTGTTGATTATAATATACATTTTTTATTAAATACCCCATTTATTAAATTGTCGAAATACCTATTTAGATATATAATTATTACTATTTAATAAATTTATGTCCCATAATGAGCGATTTTTATTTGTAAAACTCGACTGTCCAACATATCAGAAGCGGGATAATGAATCAATGTATCTTTTTCGTAAGTCCTTTTTTTTTTTTCTCTCCTCCTTAAAACTTTGTTTTATTAAAACTCTTAATCATTAAAATTGAATAATTATTATTTAAAATAATTTAATTAATTTTGGGCTTCTATCTGCGTAAATTATTGTTTTATATTTTAGATAAATGGATCACGAGATCTCAAAGACACCACGGTCTGTCTCACGACGACCTACATCCCGGACTAGTCGGCACGAGTCTCGCAGTCCGATCCACCGCAGATCGCGAAGCCCGGTCAATCGGTGCTCCCTAGCCAAGAGTCCGATATTCCCGACGCGGACAACTAGCTATTATGAAGACCGCAATCGTCATGCCAGATCCGGTAACCAGCGCGATAGACGGTCACGCAGTAAGCGCGATGGACGGTCGCGTAGCCGGCGCGATGAACAGTCGCGCAGTAGGCGCCTCGAACATTCGAGGGAACGGTGCGATGTACAGTCGCGTGGTGGGCGTGATGAGCGATCGCGCAGTAGGCGCAATGAACGATCGCGCAGTAGGCGCCATGAACGATCGCGCAGTAGGCGCGATGAACGATCGTGCAGTGGGCGTGACGAACATTCGCGCAGTTGGCGCGATGTACAGTCGCGTGGTCGGCGCGATGTACAGTCGCGTGGTCGGCGCGATGCACAGTCGCGTGGTCGGCGCGATGCACAGTCGCGTGGTCGGCGCGATGTACAGTCGCGTGGTCGGCGCGATGAACGATCATGCAGTGGGCGTGAAGAGCAGTTGCACGATGCGCGCGAAGATCAGTCTCGCAACCAGAATCACTGTGGGAAACCATCGTCGAGCATTGACCAGTCACATAGCCGGCACGGCGATGAAAACCAGGCTAATGTTCTCAACAATCAAATGGAATCACCCCAGGATAACAGTAAGTCAATGAATATTTCTTATAGTTATGATAATATTGCTCAAATTGTAAAAATTTTAAAAACTATGAACCAGTCAGATTCGTTGGATAAGTTAGGGTCAATGCAAAATACGGTCCCTGAATTTGATCCGGGGAGGAAGGAACAGACGATGAGCATGTGGTTGCACAAGGTTAACGAGTGCGCCAGTATCTATAACTGGACTGAAAAACAAATTATACATTATGCATTGCCTAAATTACGTGGTGTATCCCAAAGATGGTATGAAGGCTTGCCGTATGTTCTTTACTCCTGGGATGAATGGCAAAAGAAACTTCTTTCCGCTTTTCCATCTGAGGAAAATTATGGACAAATGCTTAGCGATATGCTTGCTAAACGGGCGCGATTCGCAGATTCTTTAGAAGAATATTACTATGATAAAATTGGTTTAATAAATAGATGCGGAATAGTAGGCTCTCGGGCTGTTGAATGTATCCTACATGGGATTGACGATAGGTCCGTGAGGTTAGGGGCCGAAGCCGTCAAATTTGATGACCCTGACAAGCTGTTGTCTTACTTACGTAATGTACGCAATGCTAAGCCTATGAACGAACGCAAAGTCGGTAAGAATGCACCAACTAATACAAATTCACGAAATTTTTCCAAGCCATCCCATTGTTTAAACTGCAAAAAAGAAGGTCATTTGCTTGCACAATGTAAATTTCCCATAAAAAAATGTGGCAAGTGTAATAAAATCGGGCATGAGACTGAGCAATGTTTTTCAAAAATTCCAACCCCTGACAAAACTGTTTTACGAGTTGTCCGTAACGAATCAAACCTCGAGTTAGAGATCTCCGCTAGCTCAGACCCGAATGAAAAATATTTTAAAGAGGTTACAGTTAATGGAAAGGCTTTGCGAGCGTTCATTGACTTTGGTAGCGAGTGCTCCATGATTAAATATTCTGAGTTCCAAAAGATTGATATCCAGTTTGTTACAACCAATTTGCCAGTCCTTAGAGGGTTCGGTAACTCAGTAGTTAGAGCCATCGGTAGGTATAACGCTCACGTAACAATAGATGGCGTTTCTGCGGATTTGGATCTTATTATAGTACCTGATAATGCCATGCAGGTTCCTCTTATGATTGGCCAAACGTTCACAGAACAATCTCATATAATAATTAAAAAGACGAGTCATTCCTTAGAAATATCCAGTATCGAACCATTTATAAACCCCGTATATAAGGTCAAACTTTTTTGTAAAGGTGAAGTCGAGGTCTCTGGTTTAAGCATTGTAGATGTTATTTGTGATGACCCTAGCTTTCACGGAGAAATTTTTATAGAGGGTAGCTTGCGTTACAGTGGTGACATAAGATATTTTGTATCATCCGGTTTATATTACATTCAAAATGGTCATGGGAAGATAGTTGTCAGCTGCTCACCTTTGCATAAACTTAAATTCCAAAAAGGGTTATTGATTGCCCGGGGCCGTATAGCTCATGAAGAAATGACAAAACAAGTACTTAACATTACAAGGAGCCCGACTTATGAAACACAACCGATATCGGAGTCAGATTTAAATATTGATAACGATCTTCCTTTTGACAACAAACAAAAACTGATTTCCTTGTTAAATGACTATAGGGAGTGCTTTGCATTTGACCTATCTGAGCTAGGAAAGACCTCAGCTGGTAATATGAAAATAAATTTGCAAGACGATCAGCCTGTGGTATATCGCCCTTATAGGCTCGCGATAAAAGAAAAAGAAAAAGTAAGAGAAATGGTTTCGGAATTATTAAAGAATGATATAATCCGTCCATCTACTTCACCTTACGCAAGTCCCATTGTGCTTGTCAGAAAAAAGACTGGCGAAATGCGCCTTTGTATAGATTACAGAGCCTTAAATAAAAAAACTATAAGAGAAAGTTACCCAATGCCTCTGATTGACGACCAGCTAGATATTCTCGCTGGAAATAAGTTTTATACAACCCTGGACCTGGCGTCCGGCTATTACCAGGTGCCTATCTGCGATGAAGATAAATACAAAACCGCCTTTGTAACACCCGATGGGCACTATGAGTTTAATCGGATGCCATTTGGACTCTCAAATGCACCAGCAACGTTTCAACGTATAATGCACCAGGTCTTGGGAACAGCTTGTCATGGGGAGGCATTGGTATATCTTGATGATGTAATCATTCCATCAAAATCTATTTCCGAAGGTATGTTAAGGTTGGAATACGTATTAAGGTTATTTAAAGATGCAGGGCTTTCATTGAATCCGTCTAAGTGTTTCTTTTTTAAACGAACCGTGGAATACTTAGGGTTCGAAGTTTCTGAGAATGGTATCCGTCCTGGTTCAAAGAAAATTGAAGCAGTTGAGCGGTTCCCCACACCCCAAAATCAACACGACATTCGTCAATTTTTGGGACTGGCTAGTTTTTTCCGGCGGTTTGTTCCCAAATTCTCAATCATAGCCAAGCCACTGACGCATTTACTCAAGAAGGATGTGGCGTGGGTGTGGGGACCGGATCAAGAGCAAGCTTTTAGGAACTTACAAAAAGCATTGTCACAGAAACCTATATTAGCGCTTTATAGTCCAGGGGCTGAGACGGAATTACATACCGATGCCTGTAAATATGGGGTCGCTGGAATAATTTTACAGAGGGATGAGAATCATGTTCTCAAACCAGTTGCTTACTTTAGCAAGCAAACAAGTCCGGAGGAGCAAAATTATTCATCTTATGATTTAGAAACGTTGGCAGTAGTCTCCTCCCTGCATAAATTCCGTGTTTATCTTGTTGGCATATCATTCAAAATAGTCACGGACTGCAATTCTCTTAAAGCAACGTTCCAGAAAAGGGATATGCTACCCCGAGTTGCGCGATGGTGGGAGCAAATGCAAGAATATAATTTCTCGATCGAATATAGGCCTGGCACATCTATGACCCACGTCGACGCACTAAGTCGCAACCCAGTCCCTAATTCAGAAAGTGTTTATGTATTTGCAGTCTCAGAATCAAGTTGGTTAGCTACTGTCCAAAGTTCAGACGAAGAAATACAAAGAATAATAAGAATTCTTAAAGACCCTACGCTTAATGATGTAGTTGACCTAAAGTCAAACTTTAAACTAAAAAACGACAAATTATTTCGTGTAACTCCGGATGGCGATCGTTGGGTGGTACCAAGGGGTGTTCGATGGCAAGTTGTAAAACAAAATCATGACGACATTGGTCATTTTGCTTTCGAAAAAACTCTGGAAAAAATTAAATCAATCTATTGGTTCTCTAAGATGCGTCACTTTATAAAAAAATATGTAAACTCTTGTTTAGAATGCGCTTACTCCAAGTCTTCCACTGGGAAAAAGCCCGGTTTCCTACACCCTATACCTAAAGTAGCCACTCCTTTCGATACGATCCACATTGACCACACTGGTCCTTTTATACGTAGCAGTAAAGGAAATGTGTATATATTGGTATTGATTGACGCGTTTACTCGATATATATACTTAAAGCCAGTTAAAAATACTAAGACCCAAACAACTATAAAAGTGCTTCGTGAATATTTTGGAATATTTGGAGTACCAAAAAGAGTCATCTCTGATAGGGGGACATCTTTTACAAGTGATAGTTTCAAGGAATTCATGAAAGAAAGGGCAATTAACCATATTTTGAACGCTGTAGCTACTCCCAGAGCAAACGGGCAGGTGGAACGCTATAATAAAATCGTTGTGGATTCTTTAACTGCGAAAACAATTGGCATGCCCGAAAATAAATGGGATGACCACCTACCCGAGGTGCAATGGGGCATGAATAACACTTTTAATAAGGGTATTAATCGTACACCCGCCGAAGCGTTATTTGGCAAGAGATTAACAGGGTGTAGTGAGAGCAAAATTATTTCTGAACTAGACGATGATATAACTAGAGTAAGTGATAATGAAAATATAACAGATATTCGAAAAGAAATAAGTTCTCATATTCTCTCTGTCGATAGGGGCGCTTTATTGACCCAAATTCGGGATATCTGCCCTGACGTATATCCTTACCTTTGGCAATGCTATGGGCATCCATCAAAACTTTTTTTCAGAGAACACCCACTTATTTCCGCCATGGGTTGTCAACAGGGCGACCCTCTCGGTCCAGCTATCTTCAGTTTGGCCATCCATTCAATTATTTCTGGGTTACAATCTAAATTTAATGTCTGGTATCTAGACGACGGTACGCTGGGGGGTGATGCGGCTTCCGTTCTCAGTGATTTTAAAACATTGACAGAAAATTTTAAAAAGATTGGCCTAGAATTCAATAGCTCCAAATGTGAGCTCCTTATTTTAGATTCTTTCCCAGAATCTGAAAAACCAGAATTAATTCAAAATTTTAATGTTTTGGCTCCCAATATTAAGTTACTGTCAAAGGAGTCGCTTCATCTTCTCGGAGCCCCAGTCTTAGATGAATCCATACCTAGTTTCTTTGAGAAAAAGATTCAAAATTTTAATGACTCTTCAAATAGACTTTATGAAATTAATGCCCATTATGCATTTTTTATTGTTCGACTCTGCCTTTTCGTGCCTAAGTTTACCTATTTACTCCGCAGTACGCACTTATTTAAATTCGTTCACATATTAGATACTTTGGATAATATGATCAAAACGTCTCTTTCCAAAATTCTAAATTGCAGTTTTTGTGAAAACAAAGTGTGGTCTCAGGCCACCCTACCCGTGTGTTATGGTGGCCTAGGAGTGCGGAAAATTTCAAGCATATCAGTACCGGCGTTTCTATCCTCGGTATACAGTGTGGGCAGCCTCGTCAGATCTGTTTTGGACCCTTCTATTGGATCTGTTGAGGTTTCTTACCTGTCCGATGCTAGAGACGCCTGGCAGGCAGCTTGTCCAGGCACAAATATTCCAACCTTGAGTCACTCTCAGAGAGCGTGGGACAAGCCTCTTTGTGAAAAAACTTGGCAAAATTTATTTTCAAACTTTTCGATAGATACAGACCGCGCGCGCTTGTTAGCCGTCTCTCAGAGTGACTCAGGTCACTGGCTACAAGCTATTCCATCCACAAATACCGGGACAATGTTAGACCGCATAACATTAAGTCTGTGTATTTGTCTTCGTCTTGGTTGCAGGACCAATCAGCCTCATCGCTGCCGCTGCGGAGACCTCGTCAATGAGCTCGGCCACCATGGACTTTCGTGCTCCCTAAGTGCTGGTCGAATATCACGGCACTCGGCTATTAATGACATTATCCGCAGGGCTCTTGTTGTCGCTAACGTGCCTTCCGTACTGGAACCAGTCGGTATTGCGCGGGGCGATGGCAAGAGACCAGATGGTATGTCTTTGATCCCTTGGAGTGTCGGCAAGTCGCTGGTGTGGGATGCCACATGTGTCGATACACTCGCGCCATCTCACTTACCGGCTACTTGTAAAGCTGCAGGGGCAGCGGCGGCCAGTGCGGAAAATTCAAAATTCAAAAAATATGCATCGATTGGACCCAATTATATTTTTATGCCTTTTGCGGTCGAGACCTTGGGACCATGGGGGTCAGAAGCTCGCCGTTTTGCTCGCACCTTGTCTTCAAAATTGATCGAGACCTCCGGAGACCAGCGGGCGGGGAGCTTTTTCCGCCAACGCGTCAGCTTGGCTATCCAAAGAGGAAACGCTGCCAGCCTTCTGGGAACCTTGCCGTTAATCGGAAGCAGCGGCAGGCTTGAGGAAATTTTCTATATATAGATTATATTTTGTAAATATAGATTGTATTTTGTACATATTTGTTGTAAATATACGTTTATATATATATATATATATTATCAGTTCTCATATTGAAGCTAATCAAGCAAAAGCAAAAAGAGTATCTGGTAGGTGACCTAGTGAGAGTAGAGCGTCAAATACCCTCTACTGGTCAAAGTAGGAAGCTAGCGCCCAAATTTCAAGGTCCGTACAGAATAACAAAGGTCTTAGGTCTTGATAGATATCAGATAGAAGATACCCCTCTCACAAAGAAAGGTAATAGACTTTATACCACAGTTGTTGCAATTGATAAAATCAAGCCTTGGCTAAACTTTAATAGACCCCATGATAGCGATGATGGGTTGTCCAGCGAATCTGATTGATTTTGTGTATTGTTTATTGTCAAGGGCAGAAGGGCCCAAAAATAATTCAGACAGAATGGTCTTGATTTAAATGATTTTATGTATTTTTGTATAGTAAAGGGCAGAAGGGCCCAAAAAAAAAAAAAAAAAAAAAAAAATGGACAGAAGGGTCCTAATTTGAAAAGACAGAAGGGTCTAACTTCAAAGGACAGAAGGGTCCGTTATATCTTATTTGTTGGACAGAAGGGTCCGTTATTTCTTTTTTTTTTGGACAGAAGGGTCCGTTATTTCTTACTTGTTTCGGACGGAATGGTCCAATATAGCGAATAAGCTTTAAACATGTATATAATATAAATTATGAGTAATTACTAAAGGATCTTCCAATATGGATTTCGAATGAAAATGTCTGATTATTATAAAAAAAAAAAAAAAAAAAAGAAAAAAAAATTTACTTACATAATTGTCTGTTCGCTCTTTGAGTTTTATTTTATATACATTTTATTTACAACAAATATGTACAAAATACAATCTGATCTAACATAATTTATGTTAAATGGTATTTAATTATATACTTACCTTTATCATGAACTTCGTTCTACTTGATGAAAGTTAGTTTAAATTGGAAAGCATGAGGACATGCTTAGTAAAGGATGGCCGAATGTCAGCTTTCTTAAATAAATACTTCTACTATTTGTGTTAAATGTATAAAAGCTTGCTTGTGCAAAAATAATAATTAACACGTGCGCATGACATCATTCGCACGTGTTATTTTTCGACACCATCCCCACCTTTATATTGTTTTGCCGGGGGTATAAATACGACTGTTGCACAAGGAAGCGAGTTAGTCGTACATTGATCGTTGAAGTGAGAACACGGCAAGGCTACAAGCTTGCGTATTAAAGTTGTGATTTATTTAGTGAAAAGGGTTGTTAAAACATGTGAGTACCTAATAAATATATTATTTATATTTCTTTAGTATAATAGTGTTGATTATAATATACATTTTTTATTAAATACCCCATTTATTAAATTGTCGAAATACCTATTTAGATATATAATTATTACTATTTAATAAATTTATGTCCCATAATGAGCGATTTTTATTTGTAAAACTCGACTGTCCAACAATACTTAACCGCAAATACAACTCCACGACAGTAGGAAATATTGTTTGTTCACATTCTAGTTTGGAGACAATTTTTTCCTTACTGACTACGTGATTCACAACATTTTTAGTGTACTGAAACAAAAATATTATAAATTTTTTAACAAAAAATCATTATCGCCTTCAAAGATAATAAAAAGTACCTATGAAATAACTCTTATCTGATACTGTTTTGAAGTCTTTTTAGTGTTCTTTGAAGGCGTTTTTTTTTGTTACAAAGTTAATTTAATCTTCAATTTTGAGTTTTATATACTTCCCAAGATTTGTCCCAGCCAGAGGATATGCTGGACGCATATCATTGATAAATTATCTTTCGATATATAGATATTACTATTTTGTTCCATGTTTTAATATGGAACAAAATACTTCAATCGCGATATTTGTCCTCTTTTCCATTGAGGAATTCCATCATATCTTCAATGTCCATGGTCAGAGCATGAAAAAATTTATATGGGAATCTCTCGGGATTATACTTTATAATTAAAGTTTAAAACATCTAAATAATCGCATAAGCCGTTTTCGAGTAATAGGTGACCATACATGAAAAAAACCGGCCAAGTGCGAGTCAGACTCGCGCACCGAGGGTTCCGTACAAACCTGTAGGTATATAAGTAAATGGTAGTATAGACCTGAGTATTTGATATTAATTTCAATTAATGACCTATTAAAAAAAAACTACTTACTAGATCTCGTTCAAACCAATTTTCAGTGGAAGTTTGCACCGTAATGTACATCATATATTTTTTATAGATTTATCATTCTCTTATTTTAGAAGTTACAGGGGGGGGGACACACATTTTACCACTTTGGAAGTGTCTCTCGCGCAAACTATTCAGTTTAGAAAAAAATGATATTAGAAACCTCAATATCATTTTTGAAGACCTATCCATAGGGTTTGATGAAAAAAAAAAATTTGAGTTTTAGTTCTAAGTATGGGGAACCCCCAAAATTTATTGTTTTTTTTCTATTTTTGTGTAAAAATCTTAATGCGGTTCACAGAATACACTTATGGGTTTGATGAAAAAAAAAAATTTGAGTTTTAGTTCTAAGTATGGGGAACCCCCAAAATTTATTGTTTTTTTTCTATTTTTGTGTAAAAATCTTAATGCGGTTCACAGAATACATCTACTTACCAAGTTTCAACATTATAGTTCTTATAGTTTCGGAAATAAATGGCTGTGACATACACGGACAGACAGACATGACGAATCTATAAGGGTTCCGTTTTTTGCCATTTGGCTACGGAACCCTAAAAAGAAATGCAAATGAAATATTACAAAAAAAGCCTCACAAACTCGGAAAGATGTTGTTTATCATTCAAAATCTGCATGCAAAAGTGCTTTTAAAAAAGTTAAGACCTTGTCCAGAAGGGGCGAATTCGTAGCGAATACTTAGCATACGCGCGTATGGGCGGCGAACATTGCGTCCACAAGCTTTGCGCGAAACTCGACGTATTTTGTTTATAATTAAAAAAAATACAAATAAACAAGATAACATAGGTCTACATTGTAATTATTTGACTCGTAGGAAGTAAGAGTCAAATAATTAGCTATTTTTTTTACCATATTTAGTTATACAGGGTGATGGGAAGATGGGTGCAAAGCTATAAGGCGATGCTAGTATAGATCATTTAGACCCTTTTTAGCCATGGTTGTCTAAGACGAAGTGTGAGATATTTTTTTCTACCAATATTTTCTGGTTTTTCGCGCAAAACCCCGAAACTTACCCGTTAATTAATAATTATAGCCAGTTTGAATGATGTGTGAATTATTTTTCATTTTATTTATTTAAAATAATGTGTAAGCAATCCAAACAAACATGTACTAAACATGTGTGTCATCAGTTTTTATTTTTACAGTCACTTGAACGTCACGAAAATTTTCAAAAATTTAAGAAAACTGTATTTTGACGGCGTTTTAAAAAAAAATTAAAAGGTTTTTTTTTGTTCAAATCTGTTTAAAAACATACTTGATTATTGCTCTTTCGTTTCAGGTATCATTTACGCGGATAACTCAAAAATTACTAAAATTATGACCTAAAAACTAAATTGAGGGAGAAAATTTTAATGACGTTTAAGTGACTGTAATAAATAAAAACTGATGACACACATGTTTAGCACATGTTTGTTTGGATTGCTTACACATTATTTTAAATAAATAATATGAAAAAGAATTCACACATCATCCAAACTGGCTATAATTATCAATTAACGGATAAGTTTCGGAGTTTTGAGCCAAAAACCAGAAAAGATTGGTAAAAAAAAAATACACACTTCGTCTTAGACAACCATGGCTAAAAAGGGTCTAAATGATCTATACTATCATCGCCTTACAGCTTTGCACCCATCTTCCCATCACCCTGTATAACGCTCGTACCAACCGCGAGCCAATTGTTTATTTTTAGGTTAAATAATTTATTTTCACAATATATTGATCAGAATAGTTATGCCAGTGATACTTTTTATATACTATTTCCGTTACACTCAGTAGAAAAAACTAGCAAAATCGTTAATGAAAAAATAATATCATCAAACAATTTCCTTCGATGAAACAATTTATTTGTAAAGCCATAGGAGATTAGATTTAGGTTTATATTTCCTACCAAAAACTAATTTATCTCGCATGTTACCAGCGAAAGGGGCTTATTAACCCTTAGAGCATTTAGTATAAACCTTATTACATCTCTTGTTTCCTCCTAAAATATAATTTATTCTGACCAACTACTGTAGAAACAAAGGGAGGGTCAACTGAAGCAAACTCTATATTTCCTATTATGTGTATTCAGGATAATTTCATAACTTATAATCAATGTTAACCCCACCACTCGAGCATAATATGAGCGTTCGGGGATGGGTCGAACGCGGGTCCTCACGGTAATTATTACGGCAAAAAATCCACCAAAATTTTGAAAAAACTATAAGAATAAAAAGTATAATGTTAATGTCTAATTGTCTTTTGTTTTATACTAATTTTACGCCCGCGGCTTCGCACGCGTTAATAATTGACAACATTGGACTGTAGTACTTAAATAAATAAATAAATAAATATCCTAGGACATTCCTTTTTTTTTTTTTTTTCATTTCCATTCACACACGGTCATCTGATCCCAAACTAAGCAGAGCTTGTACTATGGAAACCAGATAACTGATATAATACATATACTACTTTTTGTTTGTAAATACATACTTAATACTTAGGTACATCTTAAACAAAATTTTTTGGTCTATGAGTGTTTTAAATTATTACTAAAAACAAACCTTCAAGAGTTCTATCAACACCATATTCTAAAACATAATCAATCTGTATTTTGTTACCTACGCCTCCCTTGCACTGTCATAAGTACGCGGTTATATGCGTAGGTACAGTTCGTAATAATATATTTAGAGCTTGGAATTAAAGTATTATCATTTATGTATGAGAGTTTGATTAATTTAAATCTGATGAATTATTAAAAGTCATAGAACAAAAGTAGTTGTTTATGATGTTAGTAATAATAGTCCGGAAAGTTTATTGTTTTAGCAATAACCCTGTATAGGTACACAAACCTTCCTCATTAATTAGTCTATCCATTAGACGGACAGGACGGACGCATGGAGGACTTTACTTTATAGTCCGGAAAGTTTGTTAATGTTTTAACAATAACCCTGTATACACAAACCTTCCTAATAAATTAGTCTATCCATTAGACGGACAGGACGGACGCATGGAGGACTTTACTACCTACTACTTGACTTTTTATTATAAATATACTTCATAAATTCATGAACTTAGAGCAAAATGTGTGTTTATATTTCAGTCCCGCAATTCCCGCGGATACCAATAGGGACTGATGACCTCGATCGAGATAGAATTCCCATAATATGATCGATGAAGGGGTTGACCTTTAAAAGACAATAAACATTTTTTTTGGGAATTTTGAACACTTAAGATTTGCAGATGACATAGTCTTGATGGCGAAGTCGCTGCAGGAGCTACAACAGATGCTGGACGGCCTAGCTTCAGCCTCGCGAAGTATTTGTCTCGGCATGAACTTGGATAAAACCAAAGTCATGATCAATGATCACATTGATCCGGGACCAATCGTCGTGGCCACCATCTCGAAGTTGTTCAGGAATATACATGAAGCCCAGGGAATATACCTACCTCGGGCAGATTCTGCAATTAGGTAGAAACAACTTTGAGAGGGAAGCCAAGAGAAGGATCCAGCTGGGCTGGGCAGCGTTTGGGAAACTTCGTAGGGTCTTCTCGTCACCCATACCGCAGAGTTTGAAAACGAAGGTTTTCAACCAGTGGTCCCCACCCGTTATGACATACGGAGCCGAAACGTGGACACTCACGGTACGGCTAGTGCACCAGTTTAAGATCGCTCAGCGAGCTATGGAACGAGCTATGCTCGAAGTTTCTGTGAAGGATAACATCCGTATCGAGGTTATCCGACAGAGAACCAAGGTCATCGACATAGCTCATAGAATTAGCAAGCTGAAGTGGCAGTGGGCTGGTCACATATGCCGAAGAACTGATAACCGGTGGGGAAAACGTGTTCTTGAGTGGAGACCGCGTCTCGGCAAACGTAGTGTAGGGCCCCCTCCAGCGAGATGGAGTGACGATCTGAGAAAGGCTGCTGGTAAGAAGTGGATGCGTCGAGCCGAAGATAGGGTGAGATGGAGCGCATCGGGTGAGGCCTATGTCCAGCAGTGGACTGCTGTAGGCTGATGATGATGTGTTGGTCCCACAGAAAATTTTGTAGATGTAGGTAGTTATCTCATCTTGCTTAGAACAGAACTGAAACACCTTTAGCAGATCAATTTCAGCCACATTATTACTAGCATCGTCGCGTCGTAGAGGTTGTAAGTTGTAACCCTGCCCATAAATTTTTGATGTATCATGAAAATGTAATTCCCTTATGAGAAACCAAACTTTATGTAGCGGAATGTTTGGTCGTATGTCATGCAGTTACTAGATAGAATAATATTAATACGCACTCAAAGGATTCACTATGAATTGCTAAAAATTCTTCCTTTAGCCGTATATTCATTTTATTTATCAATTCTTGATATTTTATGTCACGTTTTTGTTTTAATGTTGTCACGCGAGTAGTTATATGCACATCAGGGCCAGTAGACAAGATGGTTATCGACAATCGTCATCGACAGTAAACGATCAACCTTTGTATTGGATTGACATTGTAAATCGAAATATCACGTGATTTTTAACAATCTCTTATGTCAATCCCATACAAAGGTTGATCGTTTACTAACGATGACGATTGTCGACAACCAACTTGTCTAGTGTGGCAGGTTACGGTTATACGTTTGCTGTGTGTACCTAACGGTTCAACCGACTGTACCTATATACCTATGCTGTGCGTTTATTGCCCTCAAAACGCCTGGACTGATTTATATAAAAATAAATTCCTCACACACGGTCATCTGATCCCAAATTAAGCAGAGCTTGTACTATGGAACCAGATAACTGATATACCTAATACATATACTACTTTTAGATACTTTTTATTTATTTTTACTTTAGATGAGGTTTTTTCTGCATTATATAGGTAGGTACGTACAAAGCATCTCATTCTGAGATAAATTATATCCATAAAATCATGATTCTTTAAAAGATTATCAGCTTTTTACAGCTTGATAAAAAATAACGCACGCGAGGTTAACGCACCATAAAATTATCCGTGTTAAAAAGTTTGAGAAGCACTGAATGTCTTTTGTACTGCTACATGGAGTAAATTTTATCTACATTCAGTTTACAGCCCTTGCTTGAGCTACCTACTGAAAAGATATAGAAAATAAATTCCGCCTTTTGACTTTATTTAGCATGAAAACGTTTAAAACGTACCTCGAATAGGTAGGGTCGTTGCGCTGGTAGGCGACCGATTAGCTGAGTTGCTAACTTTGGTAAGTCACCACATACGCTATATACGCGCAAAATAGTAAGCGCCGATGTAACTGGGTCCCAAGTATAGTCAAGTTTTGAAACAAAGTATAAAACATCACACTTTCATTCATAAATTATGAAAAATGATTGGAAAACCGGAAAAGTACCGAAAGTGTTAGATAGCGACCACCTATTTCAGTTTACGACCACTAAGAATGCTAGATAGCGACCACTATTTTAGAATATAAAAAATAAGTAATAAAACATGTTTTATTGATTTAGAATATATTTTTTTCCCTTTTAAACTAAACAGTTAAATAAACACAAATAGTATTAAATCATGCTCTCACAGCGACACATTGTGGACGTCCGTAGGGAATAACAATGAGCGGTGCACACTTGGCAACACTTAAAAGCCAATCTTTAACCCGCTTTTCACCTGCATCCATCCTGCAAGATCTGGTCCTCATGTTTCGATAACGTCACGTCGTCTCTTTTTTTTAATAATGCTGAATTAGCAAACAAGCGTACGGCCCGCCTGATGATAAGCAGTTACCATAGCGTATGAACGCTTGCAACACCAGGACACGGACAGGAAGGCTTGCACTTACTCCCTTGGGAAAACCACGGCGGGGAGCTCATTTCATAGCCTGAGTGCCAACGATAGGATACTCGCCTGCTTCCTTCTCCCTTCGGCACATTACGTGACTATTTAAGGTCCAATGTGAGGATTGACTCCCAGTCGATGGCGAGAGGTAGAAGTAAAGCCCGTAACGCACCTTCCGACCGTCGGACTCCTACTTATAAGTTGATACCGACCAATCCGAGGGCGAGCGAAGCGGTCGGCTCGCCCTCGGATTGTTCGGTATCGAAATAGGTATTAAGTAAGTAGGTAAGTAGGAGACCGACGGTAGAAGGTGCATTACGGACTCAAGCTGTAGGCATTAGGTCAATAATTCTTCAGAATATTGTCCGTTGTATAAGCGGTAGAACACACATAAGGAGGCAGTTTCTCCTCAGATTAGAGGCCCTAAATCCCTTGTGAGCTCGGGATCGTCAACAATTCTGATGGCACGTCCCTGAACACAGTCTAAACGCCCAAGCTGATATCCAGGACTCCAGGAGCTCCAGCACACAGATGACAGCAGTACTCCATATGGAGCCTTAATTGCGATTTATAAAGTTGAAGTCTTTGCTCCGATGAGATGTACTGCTTCGCTCTATTAAGCATACCGAGGTCTTTGGTTAATAGTTTGACCTTATCGTCTAGATGACAAAGATCCCAGCATCGGGATCCTTGTCATGTCATACTTTATGATTTTGTGGGACGTGTTCTGGAATTGTGGAGCCACAGCAAATAGGGTTTTCTTAGCGGTGAACGCGCAGGCTTGTGTCTTAGTGGGGTTGAAATGGACTAGGTTTCGTTAGTGTACTTTCGACAGAATCGTTCGCGTATATCCTCCTTCTTGGAACGAGCGATATTTGCACGGTCCGTGTAATTATCGTCCCCTGTACTGTCGTCGTTAATAGACAGCATATCATTGATATGCAGGAGGAACAGTGTTGGGGATAACATGGAGCCTTGCGGGACGCCAGCATTCATTAAGTAGCAGATATTCCTCACCCTGAGTCTCAATGGCGAGTGATCAACGGTGTGTGAGATACACTAGAAGGTCACCAGCCGTGTGAATGTGTCGGAATTCCGTATTGTCGGTCGCTCAACAAATCGTGATCCTCTAGGTATAGGTGCACATGGGTAGTGTTCCACGAAGACGTGACTTCCATTTTCGAGTAGGAAAGCGAGAAAAGGCGCGTTAGTATATGACAAAAATCAGGAGCAAACTGTTTCAGCACCATTGACGGTATACCGTCTAGCTACCTCGACATATGGATGTCTACAGAGAGCAATATCTGCTGGACTTCCCGTTGACCATATACCAATCTCCGGCATGGAACTGTCACACTGCGGGATGGTAGGCGGTGTGTCGTCCACAACATCCAAAGTCGAGTAAGATGCAATGAGAGAGCCTAAAAGGTCAGCCTTTTCCTTAGCACTATGGGCTAAGTTCCCGTCCAGTTTACATAATGGTGGGAAGGACGACTGGCAAAAGTTTCCTTCAACACCTTTGGCAAGAGACCAAAAAGAAGAGAGACTCGTCCGTCTTTCGCCAATTCTGATGACGAAATCGAACTTAGCCCTGGCAAATATTAACTTACTCTTCCCACTGTCGGTACCGTCGTTCACGGAATCCCATATGCAAGAGTGTATTCCCTGTCCTTCGATCTCATGAAAAGCTTCTTTTAGGTCTTCTTGGGAGTATTGGACAGTCTCTTTATTCCTTTTAGTTACTTACAGATATTTCAAGATGTTCATCTTGAAAAATAAAATACAATCAGTTAAATAATAAGAATATTGAAACTTCTTAATTTATTTAACTTTTAATTAATCACGTGGTTGAATACTGAACATACTTAAGCAGCTTATTTTAGTTTTCAGCTATCATTCTTTTCGTACTAAATCTTGGTGGTCGCAAACTACCATCGTAATTTTCGAACTGTATCTGTTAGCGACCACCCATTTAGTACAAATGTTTGTGAGTGAATTAAACAAAGTTTTATTATGAAGCCATGGGGCCGTATACTGAAGATATGCATCTTAAGGCTTTAAAAACTCCAAATACTAAACTGTGTAATCATAAATAAAAAATTGAGAATATACTAATCAAAACAAAATAAGACTGTACGAGTCAGAATACGACCACCTGGTCGCTTTCTAACGTATTGATAAAATATTCATTTCAGTAACCGACCACTGGATTTTAGATTAAAATCATTAAAAAAAATACTATAATACAATTAAACAATTGAATTTTGTACATAATTGAAGTAACCATGCATCTAATTTGACTTAAAAACTAATACTAAGTAACAAAACTTGCCTTCGAATGCCGCGCGCCTTGCTATTTTTTTTGCTCATTCACTGCTAGTCCAGACACACTGAATCAACACGTGAACTTAACGTCCTTTTTCTTGTTTTGGGTTCAGTGGTTGGTATCAAATTTAGTTTTTTTTAATTACATAACTATTAAAATAATATTAAAAGCATTCTTTTCATTTTAATCTCCTAAAGAAAAGTTATTAACTTCAATTAAAGAATCCTAGGCAGGCAAGTGGTCGCCAACCAGAACTGGTCGCGAAACCGGCGCAATGACCCTACCTACTTATTTGCATATCTTCCATGGAAAAAATTTTGGCAATCCCTGTATCATATGTATCGGAAATCTCATATCCTCATTCTTAAGTTAATAAATATTATTTATTTTTTGATTAAATTGCGCATAAAACGAATTCACAGGGATTCATGTGAAATCTTGCGTTATGATTGTCTCAGTCATAACCCACTTAATGTAATAAATGGGGGATTAAGTGTAGTTTCCTTCCAACTGTGATGTACGTTTTACGACCTTCCGGGAAAGTTATTGTAACTTACCTACCTACATGTAAGTTTTTATTATAACTTACTTTTCTTTTTATGGACTATCTCTATACTAAGAAACATACGTATTTAATTTTATATTATTTATTTGTAACAAACAAACCTATAATGTAATTCTTAATATGTATATATGTAGTTATAAAAAGTACCCTATGTGTCAATCCAGTACATATTATATCAGTAATGTTATAAATTAGATCTCAGTCGGGGTTTAATTATGTATGTATTTACAAATAAAAAGTAATATATGTATTATATCTGTTATCTGGTTTCCATAGTACAAGCTGTGCTTAGGTTGGGATCAGATGACCGTGTGTGACTGTGAGGATTGAGTCCCAGGATATTTATTTTATTTATTTATCCCACCCGAAAGAAGCCAGCCAGGGTCGCTAGTAATAAACATAATATATAAAATAATTTACTTTCTTCACTATCATCATCATCATCATCATCATAATCAGCCTATAATGTCCCACTGCTGAGCACCTGGCCTCCTTTCAAAAATGAGGGTGAAAGGGACTGGGCGATACTCCACCACGCGAGCCCACTGCGGATTGGTGGAGGTAGGCTAGTGGTCAACCTATTGTTGGAATTTTTCAAGCCGCCTAAGAGGCATCCAACTAGCTTAACGACTATCAAAATTATGTGATAACCGGGACCAACGGCTTTACGTGCCTTCCGAAGTACGGAAACGCTCGATTTGAAATACCACTAGGCGGTCACCCATCGAGGTACCGACCACGACAGACGTAGCTTACCTTTGCCGATCCGATTAAGAACGGCTAACAATGCTTCACCACAAGCGCTTCACTTAAATACACGTTTTCAGGCTTGTAGATACTGCACCGCAAATACATACTACACGCGCACTTAAAACTTTTTCCGCGAATCTCGCGGGATTTTGGAAACCTATTTCTAATAAACTATTCAAAAGAGTATAGTAAGAATCAAGGTTGGGATTCGCCTTTTATAATTTCACTGCCGAATAATAAATAAAAAGTAGTGACTTATGATAAAAATTATTTAATTTGATTAGCCACAATAACAAACTCAACGAAAAGTCAAACTATATTCAAAAGACTTTTCCATAAACCAAAAGATAAAAGGCGGATGTAAATAATCTGACTTTTTTTAGGTAGCACGTATCTCAACATAAACAAAATCCACAGCCTGAATTGCAAATAAGTAATTTGCTCAACAAACATCACTTTGTAAGGGAAAGATTTACATAGAATTACCTCGCTACAGGCTCAGAGTAGATAAATACTACTAACTTGATGACATGAGATCCCAACTACCACGTTAAAACTAAGTAAACTCGTCTTTGAACAATGAAACATTGTAGTACTATATATTAGATTAGCTTGAATTCCTTAAAATTTTGACGGTTTTAAATTATTAAGTAAGTGCCTAATCTATACATATAAAATGCTTTGTCCTGAATGACTGACTGACAATCAACGCACAGCCTAAACCGCTGATCGTAGAGACCTGAAACTTGAAGGACTTCTTTGTATGACGTAGGCATCAGATAAGAAGGGATTTTCCGAAATTCTACCTCTAAGGGGGTGAAAAATGGGGGCAAAGTTTGTATGGGACAACGTGATTCCTTGGTCCGATCTACTTCAAATTTTGCATAAACATTCTTTAACATAATTGATGGAAGTGGTGTTTCATATTTTATTGAAACTCATCGCCAAACGGGGTTAAAAAGGGGTAGAAAGTTATTTTAGGGGTGATTTGCATCGAAGTTGATATCAATACTCCTTAGTGCTTTTGATTTAAATAACATTTTTTATTTTGACACATGTTTGAAATCTAAATCCGATTTTCACAGATTACAGAATAAGGCAGATAGAGCGAAAGGAATACCGGAGTGAGGCCAAAAAATCAAATACAAATTGAAAAACACATACCTGGTATTCGCTATTGAATTTGTATTTGCTTTGTTTAAACAACTTTATTTAACGAAAAACACTTTCTTTTTAATAAATTAGCACACAGCAGCTTTTAAACATATCAAATACAAATTCAAAAGCGAATACCAGGTATGTGTTTTTCAATTTGTACGTAATTGCTTTTTTTGGCCTCACTCCCGTGTTTCGCGCGCTCTATCTGCCTTTTGTTCTGGAAACTGAAATGCTCTTTAAAATTGGAATGTCAAATATAAAAGAATATTTAAATCGGATTAGAATTCGAAATTGGTTTGGAAGTTAATTTTCTCGGACTTTTTGGCGGGAACTTGCAGAGTGACGTTGCGTTTTCATTTTTATTTTCATAAATTCGTGTAGGTATTTTGAGTTTTATTGCATATTAGCGGTGGTATTTTATCCAATAAAGATCAATCCATGTGCACCAGTGAAGTGAAATGAAATGAATGATGTGTATCGTGTCTTTTCAAAAGTCCTTGAAGAGTTTTAGTACATGACTACCACTGTAGTATAACATGACTTTTATGGACGGTGACTGACTGCATGAGGACTATGTGAAAGTGATTTATTGTGACTAGAACTTATATAATATAACTGGAAATTGGCAAAATACACACCCGGGTGACGAAAATGAAAAAAAAAGTTCATTTTCTCTTTTTCAATAGAATATTTTGATTGTAGTTAATTTAATTTCTTTCTCATTTGTTGTTATAATAATTAAATAAGATTCTTTGAGTTTGATTTTTTAGTGTAGGTATAATATAGGTTTTTAGTTTTAATTGTAAAAATATCTGTGTTTGATTTGTTGTGTCTAATAATCAGTGGCGTGCATTAGTTTTCGAAGGAGAAAATTCAAACCGTACGCGGGTGAAACCGCGGGGGTCTGCTAGTATGTCATAAGATTTTGAACAGAGCGAGAGAGTTTCAATTGGTATACATAATATTAATAAATAAGGTGTAAGTCAGTCTTGTAACACCCAGGTAGTATTAAGATAGCCCCAGACCTTTTTATTGATATGACATTAAAAAGTGACGGACATATTTAAAACCTAGGTATTTACTGTACTTTCCATGTGAAATAATTATTTATTATTTCTATCATAACACTTTTCCACTCATCTGTACCAAAAATAGGATAGTGTTTTGTTTGTTTTGACAGCGGGCCATAATGACTAATGCAAAATTTGAAAATAAAATAGAATAGGCGCTATGGCCCGCGGGCCATTCGCGAGTGGGACATAATGACTAAAGACCCACTTGACTTACACCTTATCTACTATATAAAAATAAGTCGGGTTTTCCTTCCTGACGCTATAACTCCAGAACGCACGAACCGATTTCCACGGTTTTGCATTCGTTGGAAAGGTCTCGGGCTCCGTGAGGTTTATAGCAAAGAAAATTCAGGTAGGGTAGGGTAGGGTAGGGTAGGGTGGGGTAGGGTGGCACCATAGGGTAGGGTAGCACCACGCGAACGAAGTCGCGCCGGGCAGCTAGTTTATTTATAATATTAGGGGGGGCTTTAAATATTTATAGTGAATTTCGACATTCTTGTTTTAAAATATGAATACCTAAATGTATTAGGTACTTAAGTACTAGCTGTCCCGCGCGGTTTCACCCGCGGCGCATTCCCGAGGGATCGTATGTTTTCCTGGGATAAAAAGTATCCTATTCTTTTTTTATTGGTTTACATTTACTTCAACTTAGGGAGCAGTGCAAGTTTGGAAATGGTTTCAGTAGTTTTCAATATACGGACAAAAATGTGTGACGGCCTGGCTTATTGATACGAGCTACGGGTGTGGTGTCAAAGGAAAACATTCAAAACCTTGGTCAAATTATAGTGCATTTAAGAAAAACTAAAAATGATTCAGTCGTTTTCAAGATGTGGACAAATAAGTGTGACGGCCTGGCTTATTGTATGGATACGAGCTACGGGTGTGGTCTCAAAAACTTGGTCAAATTCTAGTGCGTTTAAGAAAAACTAAAAATGAAGAATAAAAAAAGTAATTTAAAAAAATTATATCGACTTCAAAATACACTAAAAAGTATGAAATAACTCTAATTTGACACTGATTTGAAGTCAGTGAAAGAGCACGACGTATCCCATTGAAAATATTTCGCCGACTTCAAATCAGTGTCAGATAGTTATTTCATACTTTTTAGTATATTTTGAAGTCGTTTTTTTTAAATGACTGTTTTATTTCCAGACTGTTTTCCTCTTGTCAATAATCAAAGAGAGCCCGACCTTTTGACTGGAAAACCGTCTATCAAAATATCATGGAAGTTCAATTTATCCAGTCTCGACTATTGGTACCTTATTCGAGTAGGAATTTAAAACCAATGACCAAGAATAATTTTATAGACATTTGTTTATGGTAACGGATTTGTGGTAAGTAGGTAAAAAACTCAAACGTTTATCCTTTTAAAAGCTGTTCTCAAACTTTAACGATCTGATAATGCCCAAACTCATTAAAAAGTCTTACAGCCAAAAGGAGAAAATGGTGTTGAAAAGTAACCCTAAAGATCGCTTGGATAAAGCTAAGTAGTCTTGTAACATGAAAAATGGATAACGGGTTCGCTCCTGCTTGCAAATACCTGACAAAATATCTCGCACCGACCTACGTATATATCTGGATAACTAATCTTTTGTTATATTTTGTGTTTTTTAAATTATTTAATACGTTGGCAAGCGGTAAAAAAAAAGACCGACAAGCACGATAAATAGACTATATCAGTCGCACCATGGTAAGCAATATTGTGGCCAAATGTGGAATGCTCAGAAAGAAACTAGCTGAAGAAGCTGGCTGGCTCTCGACTGCTGCTGTCAATACACAACTTTGGGTTCTTGTCAATAGATTTCAACTTTAAGGGTAGTAGCCGGTTAGGTTGGTAGGTGGGTACTAACACCGTGCTTTGCATAGGTATGCATAAAAAGCAATCATTCAAAAAGCATCATTGAAAGCAAGCTCTTTATAGGATACTAGCTGTCCCCCATGGTTTCGCCCGCGTTCCCGGGATAAAAAGTATCCATTCCTTCTCCATACCTTAGGCTATGGCATGAAATTTGGCATGCAGACCAAATTTCATGATGATCCGTTGAGTAGTTTAGGCGTGAAGGCGTAACAAACAAACAAACTCACTTTCGCTTTATATATTAAAGTAAGGTTTAAGTCAGTTATTTCGACGTCCACTGAGCTAGACTGGAGTTACCTTAGAGAAAGAATATTAGTAGCTTGATATAAAATTCCGACAAATCCCCATCACCGACAATGCACTCTGATTGGCTAATGCCCGGTTTCTATAAACAAAAACGAATCGTTTTGCTTACCAACTTTAATTTTACCTGTGATAGCTACTTCCATATGGGAGGGTCTGCTATGCAAAGCTTTGAGGTCTTTGCTTCATTATAAGAGTCTTAATTTTAATAAATCTTAACCGATAACGGTCCGTAAATTATTGAAACCGGGCATAAATTGAGGAGATGCAATGATTGGTCGGTACTATTATTAATCATTGCAAAAGCACTTACCTACTAGTTGCGGAATTGGATTGCTTGGTATTTTCACAGCTGTAAAGGGATGTATTGTTATATTCATAACTATATAAGTAGTCCCTAATAATCGTCATCTATATATAGATGGTGATGATCAAACCCTTGGTCTAATAAATCAAACCAATTAATCATGCACATGTCTATTCTATAATTATGGTAATCATATATTAAACTAACTGTTATTACTGTCGATAAAGAAGGCGATCTATTCTATATTGTGTTACAAAATTCAATTTACAATATGGCATTGCTTATGATGTCGGCCATAAAATAAATAATCAATTATTTCAAGTTCTTACCGTGTGGCTGTAATTAATAATCTTTAGGTAGGAAAAATATCTAGAAAAATATAGATGACGCTGCATTATTGAAATGTTATAATCAAAGCCAGGAAATTCTAGATTGCAAGCAATTACATGACTTTACAAAAAGTATCCTGTTTTTGTTCTAATAAATAGGTTTGGGATTACGAAGTAAAGGCATCTCGCTGGTTGAGATTGTTTTTCTATGATTTCGTAACCCCATAAAAAAACAACGTGAATCACCATCAGCTAATTCAATCTGCGTGAGAAACATCGACCATTTGCAGATGAAAAATTTCTTAAAGGGAAACTCAGCATCGCGGCATCGGTCATATAAATCTAGTATTTATTCATATTTCAATAAGATCCGCTTTGCTAAAGCATCAAGCCGGTCCGTCATTCAATCAATCAATGAGTACCTACAGCTTGTTGTGCTGATTGAGCAGAAGAGAGGTCTTTATATGTAGGCCTACGATCTTCGTCCTAGCATATCTCTACTATTGTATAACTGTGTCTGTTATCATTAAAGAAAAGGTTACATAACTTTATTTATAGTGTATTTTCGTCATTAATAATTATTTTTTGTCTGCTTATTTGTTTGTTCATTCGAGCATCACGCAAAAACTACAATAAAACCACAAAATCTTTTCACGACCAAACTGCACCAATATCAGGTGAACTCCCTTTTCAAATACATTCATATTAATGAGGGGTCAATTTAGAATGAATATTACACTAGACGCCTGTTTTTATAACTGTTTGAAATCACTCCTCAGCTTCTATACGAGTTGAAGATATCTATCATTGTCATTCAGCAAAGGTATATAATGGACCTCTGTGCTTTCAATTTATTCAACTTGCTATTATCTAATTACTTTTATTGTAGGTACAATTGCAAATAATATCAAATTACTTTTAATAACAAATACCACCATTTTATTTGATCTTCTCATAATACATAGAATGAGTTAATTAATTCAGATAAATGTCAGTTCATATTATATCCACTTCATTAACTTTTGTATGATACAAATTATTAATAGAAGATTGATCTCACATTGTATTTCTATCGATATATTTTTATAATATGTTCTTTGTTTTTGGACGATATAACTGATATTCTCACATAATTATGGTGTTATGAACTTATTTAAGGAACGTAAAATATCAATCAATAACTAGGTATGTTATAAACCAAAAAAATATTTTTATGGTATTGCTGTATCTTTTCTCTTTTACTCGACTCAATACTTCCTCATTCGTCACCATCTCCATCCAGCTAATCCTCTCCATTCTCCTCCAACACCACATTTCAAAGGCTTCCAGTCTTTCCCTATCCCTTTGCGTCATAGTCCACGTCTCACACCCATATAGTGCTATGCTCCAAACGTATGTTTTAATAAATTTCTTTTTAACTTTACTTGCTATTTTTGCCCTGAATATATGTTTTTTATTTTGAAAAGCTTGCTTGGCTATGGCTATTCTGCTTTTAATGTCTGGGGTACATCTAGAGTCACTGGTGATAATGCTTCCTAAATATTTAAATGTTTGTACTTGCTCTAATATGTTATTATTAATTTTGATTTGGCCGCCGGTAAATGGTTTTTTCGATACTGTTAGAAGTTTTGTTTTACTACTATTTATTTTCATGCCGTTTGCTATAAAAGTTTCATTCATACAATTGAGTAACAGTTCCAGATCATTTTCGTTTTCAGCAAGTGCCGCTATATCATCGGCAAATCTTATGAATGAAGTATTGAGTCGAGTAAAAGAGAAAAGGAACATTATGGAGACGATAGAGAATAGGAGGGGAAATATGTTTGGCCACCTTATACGACACGACGAATTTATCAAAAACATAATAGAAGGAAAGATAGAGGGAAAGCGAGGAAGAGGAAGACCAAGAATAAGTTACACAGATCAAATGAAGGCAAAAATAGGCGTCGGGTCATATAAGGAGGTGCAAAATGTGGCTAATGATAGAGCAGAGTGGAAGAAGCTACACCGACAAGAGCACAGCTCTTAAATACAGAAGAAGTAAGAAGCTGTATCTAATCTATCTATAATCTAAGTAACTATTTATCGGGCTTATGTTTACAACATAGGTCTGCCAAATGTAGAGTCAGCTACATCGTTTATACACATACAATATTTTGGAATACTAAATTAATATAAATAGTAAATAAACTGATAAAACAAAGATTTAGATTTTGTAATTAAACTCAGGCTACTTGATTTAAGCAACTATAAAAACTAATTGGCTACCTTTGGCTACCTCGTAGTTATGGGTATTTTACCGTAAAAGTAATTATACCACAAGTTCCTGCGCATTAGCATTCTCCATATTTCAAAGTTGAGGAATTCGATAAATGTAAGATACGCTTGGTGGTATTAAAAGGTTTCCATAATTCATGAGCTTATAGACTGAAGCACTGACTCACAGGCCCTTTTTAGCATCAAAAATTAAACGAATATTAGGTATGTTACAGAAATAATCACCCCAAGTAGCACTTGTTTTATAAGAACTTTAATTCTGTTCTATTTGTTATCGCATTATGACTTATAAATGAGTTAGAGCATGCTAAATCTCACTTATAGTTTTATAAGAACTTTAATTCTGTTCTATTTGTTATCGCATTATGACTTATAAATGAGTTAGAGCATGCTAAATCTCACTTATAAACTCTAATTAGGTCCACGCTCTTGCAGGTTGTAGTTATTTAAAGCCTATTATGGGGCTCTACCATCAACTTTTATTGTGATTCGACTCAGTCTGGGCGTATTTCAAAGATCGTCAGAAAGTTTGGAAAGAAGTTACCAAAAAAAACTATTCACTTTAAATAATGTAAAATGTTGGCGGTACGGCTTTGTTTGATAAAATTTTATTACCTTTGTAGTTGACCATCAATCTCTTCGGATTATGGAACTGTTTAACAGCTAGTAAGCCCACCGAATTTGAACTCAGATTTGTAGTGACGATCATATTCATTGGGCATGATGGTTAAATAGGAGGTGGGTGATTGACTACTAGCAGCATATATATTATATATAATGAGTCCATACTCGGTGGGAGTATGGACTCATTAGATTTGAAATGAGGATTTGGAATGAATTTATTGTGCATGATCAGTGGCGTGACTATACCATCTGGGGCCCGTGTCAAATTCTTTTGATGGGGCCCTATCAGTAAAAATCGTCGGTGATAAGTACGTAAAATTACTCGTCACGGGTAACGTGTAAGTACATCTCTAAAAATGAATCAACATCTTTTTGTTTAGGTTGGTTGAAATGCTTAATGCATAATAACGAGGACTGATGATGGACCTGGACCTGTGGATAACAGAATTCCTTTGCAATGCTGTTGTCTTAGCAGATAAAGAGAGAATACGAGCCCGCGAAAACAGAGCAGTAACTCCAGATTAGTCATTTAAGACTAAAAAGTATTAAATCTATTAAAAGTGAAATAATTGTTAAGCTAGTACTAGCTAGGTATAGTCATAGTAGGTATCACAGAGTTATATAAAACGTACTTGGACTAACTCACTTCGTAAAAAATAAAATTATTAGATATTTATGTTTTTTTAACTATATTTTTCCCACAACAATGGAAGAGCGTTAATGACTTTACATTAGGCTAAATCATCATGACCTTGAGACGCTAAGTACGTGTCGGCTAATCGATTGTAGTTTTCAGTATAGGAAACATCTCGAGAGATCCCATAGCTTGACGAATGCAGATAGAGTTAGAAATTGTTGGCTGGTCGTGTACCAAACCAACCGACCGACCGGCATTTTTAATGGGTTTAGTTGATAAGTACGGCCGGCGCGCGACGCTCGTGCCTCGGTTCGAGCTGCACGACCACAGCGCGCGCTATCCTTATCACCAGCTAACTCTGACACATTTTCATAGCGCGACCTTCCACTAAGCACACTGTTACTTGAGCTACTTCCTTATTAACATTTCGTACCAAGTGATTCATTTATTGTGAACTTATCAAATTAATGTTGTTGTGAACGGACCGTGAAAAGCCGGTCCAGATATCAGAAGAATCACCGATTACCATTGACTCAAGGTACGGAGAATAAGTTCACCTAACAATGTATTTACATAAATGCATTATGTATTGGTTACAAAAGGGACGAGTGCATCGTTCGAATACATAATGTATGATGGACAGATTGTTTTGTGCAGTTGCCTCCATTTTTTATTTTCAATGTTATGTTTATGTTATGTTTTAAACTAGTTTTGGTGTAAATTGGTATCTCCTGCGTTTCTGGTTAAATATAGAATAAAAAAATTATCAATTAACCTCCATAGGTAAACTTGAAAACATGATTGAAATTCGTGCAGTGATTCCTAATGTTATACACAATGAAACATGTAATGTACAGTTTTTTTTACTTAGATGTTAAAATATATAAGAGATTTCTAAAATCAGTAATTAATATTCCTTCATATTTATAGGTATAGGTACATAGGGGTAAACAATACAATAGGTTAGTTTTGTGTAAGATAATGAATGACTATAAGTTGATTCACTGCGAATAATGCGATTGGTTTGTTATTAAAAAAAAAAAACCTACTACGTTATGACTGTACCCATGATCTCATAACTAGATTTAGCAATAATTAATGTAGTGGTCCAGTAGAATTAGCTCAAAATTAAGCAACATTTTACATTAATTGTGGTACGAATGATTTTCGGTATATCGATAGAGTTATGTATGGATATGATTACCTTAAATTCGCAACCGATTTGGAAGTACGGAACATGGTGAAAATTGAGAAAAACTTTGATATTGAATAATTCCTAAACAAAAATTGTGGTACTAGTTGCGAGAATACCATGTCTTTAGAGAACCATTACCTACCTTCTCAAGAAATTTGGACTGGTTGCGACATACGGAACATACCTAAACTTAAAAAAGTGATTTTTCGCCTTTATCTCCTAGGCAAAATTTGTGGTACTAGTTGCGAACTCATTGGTAACTTGTATTAGCCTATTACACTTAGTTTTAAGTTTGCAGCCGGTTGCGATCTACGGAACCCTAAGAAAATACTTTTTGCTAAATTCTACTTCTAGCAAAATTAGCCTAGTCTGTATTATTGCTAATATCATATTTGTAGGTCGACTTCTACCTACTTTGTGATCGTAACCGAAGAGAACATTACGGAACATAGTTATATACACGCATCAAAAAAGTTTGTGATAACTAGCAAAAGCACTAACACGTAGTACACTAACTAGTGTCTCCGATTGGGGTCGACTAAACCTAGTCCATTTCAATCCCACCAAGACTCAAGCCTGCGCGTTCACCGCTAAGAAAACCCCATTTGCTGTGGCTCCACAGTTCCAGAACACGTCCCTGAACATCAGCAAAAGCATCGAGATCCTTGGCGTCGACATTTCTAGCGACGTTTTGTTCCGAAGTCACTTAGAAGGTTAAGCAGGCATCCAAAAAGCTCGGAGTGCTCAACAGAGCGAGGCAGTACTTCACATCGGGGCAAAGGCTGCAACTTTACAAGTCGCAAGTCCGGCCTCATATGGAGTACTGCTATCATCTATGGGCGGGGGCACCTGGATACCAGCTTGATCCTTTAGACTCGGTTCAACGACGTGCCATAAGAATTGTCGACGATCCCGAGCTCACAAGCGGTTTAGAGCCCCTCAGTCTGAGGAGAGACTTTGCCTCCTTAGGTGTGTTCTACCTAGGGAATGCAAACCGGTTTCACCGAAACCCGAAAAACCGGTTATTCGGTACGGTTTTGACCAAACAAAAAAACCGGTTTTACATAGCACCAAAACCGGTTTTTCGATTATTTTCGGTTTTTCTTCCAATGTTTGGAAAAACTAATAAAGGAAGATTTGCCGCCGTTTTGTAAACTGAGTGCAATGCAGGGAGTATTTTTGTGATGAACTGAAGTGTGTTGATGTGTATTGTGTTGAGCTGGTAAGAAAATAACTTATAATAATGATTGTTTTTATGATAGATATAAAATAAGTATTTTTTTTTTACAATACTTAGGCATTTAACAATCGTACGGCCCGCCTAATGATAACCAGTTACCGTAGCCTATGGACACTTGCAACATAACGGTTATCACTCGCACGTTGCCAACCCTCAAACTTTTTGAAGCGGGGAGCTCATTTCACAGCCTGAGCGTTCGCGATAGGAAGCTTCTTTGAAACCACACTGTACGAGACTATTTTGGTTCCAATGTGTGAGGATGGACTCTCCATCGGTGACTACGATGGTAGAAGGTGACTGGGCATCAGCTCAAACAATTCTTCAGAACACTGTCCGTTGGAAAAGCGGTAGAACACACATTAGAAGGCAGTCTCTCCTCAGACTAAGGGGCTTTAAAACACTTGCGAGCCCCGAGCTCACAAGTGTTTTAAATCGTCGACAATTATAACAGCTCGTCGCTGAAATGAGTCTTAATACCAAAGCTGGTATCTAGGTGCCCACAGAAGATAGCAACACTCCATTTGGGCCGGACTTGCGATTTATATAGTTGCAATATTTGACTCGATAAGAAGTACTACTTCGCTCTATTAATCACACCGAGTTTTTTGGATACCTTGTAGATAATTTTGGAACATAACGTCGCTACAAATATTAACGCGAAGGATCCCAATGCTTTTCGTGATGTTGAGGGACATGTTCTAGAAATGAGGAGGCACATAAAATAGACTTTTCGCAACGGTTAATGCGCAGGCTTGCGTGTGACTTAATGTAGTTTAGTCGACCCCAATCGGAGTCACTAGTTTGTGTACTCTCAATTTAAGACAAGTCCTTCGCGCCTTTCTTCCAATATAGAACGAGGGATATTAGCACGGCTCGTGTAATCAGCGTCCCCTGTAATTTCATCTGCATAGCAATGAATGCTAGCAATAAAGAGTAGCATTAATATGCTGGAGGAACAGTGTTGGGGATAATCCAGAGCCTTGCGGGACGCCAGCATTAATGTCATGCTATCGGAGCAACTACTGTCAACGAAGGCTCTTATGTATGCCAAACAGCAAGCTGACTGATTGATGTTATTTTTTACCCATCTATATATACGACAACAATTTATCTTATAACTTTCGTATAATAATAATCACGTTTTTGTGTACACGCAAGTTGCTGTGCCGTTACAATATGATACGTTCTTTTTTTTTTTTTTTTTTTTTTATATTATATAGGTTTTCGCTTGACCGCAATCCCGCCTGATGGTAAGCGAAGATGTAGTCTAGGGTGGACCGCGCGTACCCATAAGATGCCTGTTCACTCTGGCCTTGAATAAACCCATGTTATAAGTGTCTGGAAACACGTTGTCCGGGAGAGCATTCCACAACTTGGCCGTGCGTATAAGGTAAGAGGAAGCGAAACGCTTGGTACGGCAAGATGGAATGTCGACGACGAAGCCATGGAGACCCCCCCGACGCCTAGTGGTCCGATAGAAGAACGGGGATGGAGATGTTCATAATATTACGTGTGAAATTAATATTATAACGTACGAAACATAATTCAATAAATGTACATAAAGTCATCATATCTCATAGCAATTAAAAACCAAGCAAACGTGATATGTTTTAATGATTTCATTCGTTTAAAATCAAAAGGAAAGGAACCGTGTAGTCTATATAAACGAGTCTCTGATGAAGATGAATCTACAGAGTTAAATAAACTTTTTTTTTTATTTTTTTATACCACTTAGGTGGCAAACAAGCATACAGCCCGCCTGATGGTAAGCGGTTACCGTAGCCTATGGACGCTTGCAACACCAGGGGTATCACGCGCGCGTTGCCGACCCTGCAGAAATCTCTTCACACCCCTTTTGAAGAACCCCATGCTGTACTCCATTGGGAAAACCACGGCGGGGAGCTCATTCCACAGTCTGAGCGTCCGCGGAAGGAAGTTCCTTTGAGCCCGCACAGTACGAAACAATTCAGGTTTCAATATGTGAGGATGGACTCCCCGTCGATGGCGAGAGTTGCGATGGTAGAAAGTAGCCGTGGGCATCATCTTAAACAATTCTTCAGAACACCGTCCGTTGTACAAGCGGTAGAACACACATAAGGAGGCAAAGTCTCTCCTCAGACTGAGGGGCTCTAAACCGCTTGTGAGCTCGGGATCTTCGACAATTCTGATGGCACGTCGTTGAACCGAGGCTAAAGGATCAAGCTGGTATCCAGGTGGCCCCGCCCATAGATGACAGCAGTACTCCATATGAGGCCGGACTCGCGACTTGTAAAGTTGCAGCCTTTGCCCCGATGTGAAGTACTGCCTCGCTCTGTTGAGCACTCCGAGCTTTTTGGATGCCAGCTTAACCTTGTCTTCTAAGTGACTTCGGAACAAAACGTCGCTAGAAATGTCGACGCCAAGGATCCCGATGCTTTTGCTGATGTTCAGGGACGTGTTCTGGAACTGTGGAGCCACAGCAAATGGGGTTTTCTTAGCGGTGAACGCGCAGGCTTGAGTCTTAGTGGGGTTGAAATGGACTAGGTTTAGTCTGCCCCAATCGGAGACACTAGTTAGTGTACTCTCGATTTCAGACAACAGCCGTTCGCGGCTTTCCTCCACCTCGGAACGAGGGATATTAGCACGGCCCGTGTAATAAGCGTCCCCTGTACTGTCGTCTGCATAACAATGAACGCCGTCAATAGACAGCATATCATTGATATGCAGTAGGAACAGTGTTGGGGACAGCACAGAGCCTTGCGGGACGCCGGCATTTATGTCCATGCTGTCGGAGCAGCTACCGTCAACGACGGCTCTTATGCATCTGCTGAACAGAAAGCTGGCAACCCATTTGCATAATCCCTCGGGAAGCCCGTATGCTGGTAACTTCGTTAGAAGACCCCGGTGCCAGACCCGATCGAACGCCTTCGCCACATCTAGGCTTACTGCCAATGCCTCACCTTGACTCTCGATGGCGAGTGACCAACGGTGCGTGAGATACACAAGGAGGTCACCAGATCACTATTATTTCGAAACTATTATTTCCATCAATTGGATGAAAAAGAGATGGATGGATTGTGTGAAAGATGATATTGGTAAGAAAGGAGTGAATGTTGGTATAACGGATAGAAGAGACGAATGGAAAAAGCGTACATATAGCGCCGACCCCAAATGATTGGGAACAAGGCACTTTTATACTCACTTCATTAACTTTAACTGACTATAATTCCTCAGTTTGCGATTTTTCAATCTTAAGCACGGTTATTATCTATAATTTGAGCTATAGAAATAACGTGAAAAAAACCCGAGCCAACATTAAAAAAACCGGTTAACCGGTTTTACCTCTCAATAACCGAAAAAAAAAACGGTTTTCATTTTGGCACGGTTTTGCATTCCCTATTACCGCTTGTACAACGGACGGTGTTCTGAAGAATTGTTTAAGATTATGCCCACGGCTACTTTCTACCATCGCAACTCTCGCCATCGACGGGGAGTCCATCCTCACATATTGAAACCTGAATTGTTTCGTACTGTGCGGGCTCAAAGGAGCTTCCTTCCGCGGACGCTCAGACTGTGGAATGAGCTCCCCGCCGTGGTTTTACCAATGGAGTACAGCATGGGGTTCTTCAAAAGGGATCTGAAGAGATTTCTGCAGGGTCGGCAACGCGCGTGATACCCCTGGTGTTGCAAGCGTCCATAGGCTACGGTAACCGCTTACCATCAGGCGGGCCGTATGCTTGTTTGCCACCTAAGTGATATAAAAAAAAAAAAAAAATTACTCTTAAAATTAAGCTTAAAGCTATCAATTTGTTTGAGCGTAAACTGAAATCCACTATACATTATCCGAAAAATCTGAAAATTCCGGATAATAATGTTGCTCAAGTCCGGATATTAAAAACGCCATATATACGGATAATTCGGATATCCGGATTGCAAGCCCTACATAGGATACCAACCAACACACATAATTGGAAACTAATGTTTTTTTTTAATCAAACCTGAAAATTTGCTGTTTTGCAGCTACGGCCTTATTTGTAGGATACGACGATATTGTATTTTTTCGATACATTGATACCTATAAAAATAAAGAACGTTCTTACTTAGCAGTGCAAAACAGATGACAGATTTCGATAGACGCAGGAATTTTTGTAGATTCCTCAACGCTAGTCCTGCCTCCCGCACCTTCCGCATTCCCCTCGTAACACACAAATACGCGCACATTTTACTTGCAAAATAAACTATGTTCCGTAATGTTCTCTTCGGTTGCGATCACAAAGTAGGTAGAAGTCGACCTACAAATATGATATAAGCAATAATACAGACTACGCTAATTTTGCTAGAAGTAGAATTTAGCAAAAAGTATTTTCTTAGGGTTCCGTAGATCGCAACCGGCTGCAAACTTAAAACTAAGTGTAATAGGCTAATACAAGTTACCAATGAGTTCGCAACTAGTACCACAAATTTTGCCTAGTTGATAAAGGCGAAAAATCACTTTTTTAAGTTTAGGTATGTTCCGTATGTCGCAACCAGTCCAAATTTCTTGAGAAGGTAGGTAATGGTTCTCTAAAGACATGGTATTGTCGCAACTAGTACCACAATTTTTGTTTAGGAATTATTCAATATCAAAGTTTTTCTCAATTTTCACCATGTTCCGTACTTCCAAATCGGTTGCGAATTTAAGGTAATCATATCCATACATAACTCTATCGATATACCGAAAATCATTCGTACCACAATTAATGTAAATTGATTATCTAATTCTACTGCACTATATACTTCAAGAGAGGTAGAACATAGCATTTTTTTGCTCAAAGAGCAGCTCGGCTGGGGAACCTTGACCTTACAGAATACTGCAGCCAAATAACAATATTATGTTCCTGCGTGTGCAATAAGTAACATTTCCAGAGCTCATTGGGGAGAGGGAAGGGTCGGTAATGCGTGAATGATACCGGGTGGTACAAGCGTCCATAGGGCTACGGTAACCGCTTACCATCAGGCGGGCTTATTTACCGACTTAATAGTATAAAAAAAACATAAGTGTGTGAACTTGTGATTAATTATTGTGCTATTTCTTTTACCTACAAACTTCTCAAACAAGCATACGGCTCAACTGAGGATAAGCGGTTACCGTAGCCTATAGACGCTTGTGGTATCACTCGAGCTTTGCCAACCCTGCAAAAATCTCTATTACTTCCTTGGGAAAACTACAGCGTGTACCTCATTCCACAACCTTAGCGACCGATTTTTTACCTACTCTCAGCCACAAACTGTAGAATATAAAAAGTTACGTTGATTCAATATTGGTATAATGAAGTAAATTGTATAATTAAATATCTGCCTTACGTTTTGGTTTTATCAAACAGTCGGTATAATTATCTAAAAACAGCAAAATGTGAATTAATAACACACCTCAATTATAAAGTCAATCCCAACAACCCGTAAAGCTACTTTACTAAATGATAACAATATGTAACTAATTTCTGAGAATAGCCCAATATTTTCAGATGTCAGTAACGCATTCTCTCGGCAGCCGCACTGTATTATACAGTGTGATTGGGGCACGTTAAGGCCAGATTATCTAAGTTTTTCGATAAAAACCTCATATGAGGGGTTATACCCCCTTCCCCTACAAATGACAGCCATTTTTAGTTTTTTGCACTAGCATCCGTTACTCCTGATATTTTATATTATAGCAAAGGTGCCAGTCGTCGTAGAAATATAAAGAGAGTGTTACATAGTAGCCAAAGAACCTGACCAACTAAGATCTAGTAATTAAAGTTTCATCAGAGGGCTTAAACGATTAGAAAGAACAGAGATCGTTACTATTTCTGTGAAAAAATATGAGATTATTTTTACATTTCTCCAGTTTACGAAAAAAGAAACCTATTAAACAACTACATTATTTAATCGTATTTAATAGTATTTGATTTTATCTAACTAATGATACTGAAATCTTGTCATTATTATAGTAGAGGCCCTGCGGCTTGCGTAATACCGATGCATGTATGCCGTACAGAATCCTCCCCTTAAAATTGCCCCGTTAGGGTAGTTTTCGAGAAACTCAAAAAAATCTTGTTTTCTAATTTTCTGTTCAAAGTTTTTCCTAAACCATATATTTAACATCCCCTAAACCCCCTATTAGTGGTAGTTCTAAAAAACTAATAATGAAAAGCTTTATTATTCATTTCGGTAAGTAATCGTGCTAAGTTTAGTATTACAATCCCAAAGAATAAGCTTTTTCAAGAAACCCTTCTTAATGAATGTCTGCGATAAAAGGAGCCTGCAAAATTGCAAGTTTGTAACCTCCAGCGGTTTAGGGCTCTGCGTTGATGAATCAGCCAGCCAGTCTGGACAACAGCATTTAACAATTAACCCAAAGAAGCGCAATAACGGTCATTTTGGTTGAAATATATTCCGCCAATTTCTCATCGTCGACAACGCGCTCTGATTGGTTAAGTCAAGGAAACATGCGCTCTTATTGGCCAAGTCATAAACACACGATGCAGCCAGTGGTCATTACTGTTCAACATCAGTGACAAATCAGTGACTAGTATCGGAATTTGATTGTTCAGTATTACTACTCTAAAGGGATATTTCCTCGATGTATACTAGTATGTATAGATTGATTGTGAAAACATATTTGAGATCATGAAACTAATCCTTAAAGATATTATTCGAATGAAAACAAATTAAAAGCTTGATTATTGAAGTCTCATACATAAGTTATGATGACTCATAACCATGGAAGGTGTTTAAGACAAGACTTAAGTTATTAAAGTTAAGACTTCAACGCCAGTTGAAATACAACTTGTAAACTAATAAGAAACTCACGTAAATTAAGTGAGGGATTACGTGACTCTTACGGATGTGATTATGCAGTTCAGTGCATGTAATGAAACACAAAGTAATATAGAGATAGAGAATCTTAAGAGCGACTGTACAGATTATGTGCCGTGAGCACGGGTATGTGCAACTCTGTCTTGAAACGAACTGCGCGTTCAAAGTTTGAACGACTAACTAAATACATATATAATGTATGCCAATTTCTCGTTTTTTATCGATACTTTCACCGAGAACAAATGACAAAGTAATCATATAATATTTTTTTTTCATAGTGTACGATATATCTGTAAATGCATCTATATGCAAACTGCTCATGCTTCGCACAAGGTAATGTAGTTTACCCTATCTCTCTATTAATATTCTTACTCTATGCTCATTCCATTACATTCTCGGCATACACTCTAGACATTTGAAGAGAAATGGGCTCCACTAAATGTGTCACAAAAAGGTGGGCAAAATAATGCTTCAAATACCTATACATATTATAAAAACCGGCCATGTGCGAGTCGGACCT
Organism: Achlya flavicornis; assembly: GCA_947623365.1. Lineage (NCBI taxonomy): Eukaryota > Metazoa > Arthropoda > Insecta > Lepidoptera > Drepanidae > Achlya > Achlya flavicornis. Next base: position 9,536,582 of record OX392468.1, on the reverse strand, counting down.
CCGTCTATAAAGGTTCCATTCACAACTGTAAGCTGCATTATGAATAGTTGTTTTCACTAGGTATACGTTGTTTAAATACAGTATATTAAACATACGAACACATCATTTTACATCCTCAGTTATAACTTATAACATGGACAGGAAGGGAGTGGAGTTTCTGTTACCAGACCCGGATCTAGGGAATTTCAAGGCCACATTGAATAGGTTTCTTCTGGGTAATCTTGCTCTATCTAAGGCTTCGGGTCAGTGACCAGTCGTTTTTGAACAACATTTTACACATTATGGCACCGATCCCACACAGCGAGCGGTCTAGAGTTAAATTCTAGCGTTCTGCGTTCCGCGTTCACTGTAATCTATGCAGCGCTTTTGATCATTGCACACAGCGACCGCGGCGGTCAAGGAGAATACACAAGAACTCTGACCGCAGAACTCTAGACCGCTCGCTGTGGGATCGGGTGGCGCCTATAATATCCAAAGAATCATGGCGAGATTTGTACAAAAAAATAAAGATTTTTCGAGTCGTTAGAATGACGTTATAATTGATCCTTGGTGCCTAAGGAATAACTTGAGACATTTAAAATATTTTTGGAACACCGGGATAAAAATGCGAATTTCTATGGCATGCCGGTGAATCGCGATTATTCGCGACCAAAACCGTTATGTTGTTGTTATGTTTAGCGGGGTTTATAAAATATTGTATGTAGTTTATTAACATGTTACTGGTAATGTAATCTCAACATTGGAAGTGATTCAAAACCCTAATTTTTTTTTCCTTTTTGACAAAACAATGTATGGAGCTCGCCATGATTCTTTACGGTCTGTAATTATTTTTTCATTCATACATACGAACTGTCACGCAGGCAGACCATCAGAGTGATATCGATATAGGATTCCCTAGTACCTATGGGTGCATCCTATAAATCGAGATCAATTCAATAAAATTAAAAGAAATATACTACTTAGGTATAAACATTATATACAATATTAAGATTATGGAAAAAAAAAAAACAGCCTAGCATTCTCAACTAAAACCCATTTGACGATAACATATTAATATAAAATGACGTCAGACAGAATGTACATACGTACTTGCAAGCATTAATACTTATGGTAAGTGGTATTTTTTATAGTAATCGGTCATTTATATCAATAGCTGTACCTATTCGTAGTCATATGTTTACATTATACCGCTGGCTGATGAAGGTATGGATTTATAGAGATTAATGTTCAGTGCTGCGACGATAACAGAATGTGTTTCGTATTATTGGTACTTACGTTGCTCTCTACTTGTATTTTTCACTAGCTTCTACCCCGCAGATTTACCACCTTTTTAATACCCAGTATAAAAGTTCCAAAATTCAGTTATTTATTCAAATAGAACTTATGAATAGTCTAACTCTAATACCGATTAAGATGCGATTGCTGAGAAAGGCAGAGAGAGAGCCGGTACGAAACTCAACAAGCATCGCTTTTCTAGCAGTTGTCGTGCCCGTAGCGGCTAGCTCATTATTAGAATTTTAAATAAATTAAAAACCTACCAAGAAATAGGCTTGTGCTATGCACAAGGCAAACAGCAACAATATATCAGTGGCTCGATTCACGTAACAAACTTCAACCTGCTTCAATGGTGTCGTAGCGACATCAACGCGTTTATTAGAAATTGAGATTTTTATTATTATAATGTCAAATGAACGATTTAAAAACGATCATATTGCAGACAAATCGTTGAGCCGTATACACTTTTTAATGTTTTTCATACTAAATTTTTCACGAAACACAATTTAAATAGTTACCCCCTTATTACAAAACATGGTTTAAAGTAAAGCCAGGTTTTACTGTCATTTGGTCACTTTCTAACGTCATATTCTATCGTGGAAGTGTAGTTTGGCGGCCGCACTACGCTACTCATTCCTTGAGACTTGAAAGGATTCAGAAAAGGTTTGCTTACCATTTGTCTTACTCTACGAGACTGGGAAGGAGAGCCATTTCATACAAAGATAGGTTAAATAATTTCAAAATGATTTCACTGGCAAAACGCAGGGACCTTTTAGATTTAATGTTTTTGTATAAAATACTACGTAATCAAGTGGATTGTCCCCAACTTTTAAGTTGTTTCCGGTATAATGTACCAGCTCGGTATCCGCGAAAACCCGTGAAACCTCTCTGCGCACCAGCTCGCAGAACTGTCCTGGGTTACAATTCACCGATCCCTCGACTCAGCAGGTTGTTAAATTCGAACAGTGAAGTTTCCGATATTTATTGTACATCATCAGCTACTTTTAGAAAAAAAATATTGTTAACCATGCTAAGAGAGTAACCACATGTAACACTAATTATACATCTTGTGTTTAAAATTATATATCTTGTGCTCTTTAAATTACATATCTTGTGTTCTTATAATTATATTAACAAAATAGGTTGATTATGGCGCAAGTGGTGTTTGCCTATAAGTAATTGTGCATTTATATAAAGACCTTGTATACTATTAATGATAATGTATTAATGTAACAATTGTTGGCAAACTAATAAATAAATAAAATAAAATAAATATAATAAAAAGGGACGAGGCTATTTTAATACCTGGTTTTCCTTTAAACCATGTTTTGTAATAAGGTGCTTAATGTCGCTACGACATTGTTGAAGTTTTGTTACGTGTTTAGCCAGTAAATGGTTCAAATTCGGGAAGGTTGACGGCAAACGTCCAAGAGGGCGCAGCACACTCAGATGGTCGGACCAGATCCGTGAATCCCTGGAGACGAACTTCCACGACGCTCTTCACGCAGCCAAGGACAGACACAACTGGCGTAACGTAATACGTGATTAGTTCACGGGGGGATCACGACCCGCAGACATGAGGAGAGGACACATGACGCGAGGAGGAGGTTCAAACTAAAATTCAGAAAGTAATAATTCAATTTAGGCCCTGATAAGGCACTTATGAACGTTAACAAAATGACTCTACACCGGTTCCAAATATAACTTGAACTGAGTAGACTCTTGCAAGAAACTCGGCAAGTCTTTTTTTTTCTTTGGTGGTTTGGTGGTTCTTTTGTGTAATACTTCTTCTGGTGTTCACTATAAGTGACTAGCTAGACTGAAAAATTTGAAATTTACTGCCCAAAGTATTTGTCGTGTAAATCCGACATGAAGGCAGAATGGGCTCGAAAAACTTTTGTGCAAAAAAAATCCGTTTCAAGTAGTTAAAAGGTAAAAAAGCTTAGATTTATAACATAAATTTTAGATTCTAGCATCACTGACAACAGTTGCGTGACCTATTCTAAATGTTATTCCAAGTTTTGATCTATTTTTATCCCAAGTATAATCCAAGTCTGTTCAACCGTGACAGCGTATATATGAGTAATGAACATACACTGAAACTTTCTCACTTATAATAGTTAGAGGAAAGTGAAGCTCTGCTTATTTCAGTATGACGTGTGGGTACCTACCTTTTAATTTACTTTGATCCGTCCATACAATTGATTAGTTGATATGCAAGTTAGGAAGAGGTAACAATATTGTATCATAAAATCCGTTGAAAATTATCTGAAATGAAATAGCTGTACCTATATAGCTAGTATGATGATATATATTTAGTGATCCCGAGATAAAGATGCCTTATGTCCTCCGAAGTCCCTAAAGCTGAAAAATGCCTACTATTATATGTAAAAGAACAAAAAAGATTTGTCACATTATGGATAATGACGCCTGTTATCAGGGGCGCCGGCTTTTAGACAACCCCGTGAGTGCACAAGCCCATTTGATGACTCGTTTAAAAGAACAGACAAGCCGTACTGTCGGTTTTCATGCATGCTGAAGCCCCGAGCACCCACGGAGTCGGCGCCCCTGCAGTTAGATTAATCAGGGACCCAATTCTGCTATTACAATTTTCAATCAGAGGTATAAAAATGTACGGATTTTACAGTTATGATGTTAGTTGACTACGCACACTGGCTCAATGATAATGGAGTCGGTAACGAGATCGTGTCAGAATATTTTTTTAAATTAAAATAGATGATTTGAACACCAGTGCTGCGACAATCGCTGAAATGACTATACTGAAGTTTAATACAAGTTTTATCTATATACTGAAAATCTGAAATCTAAGAGCAAAGAGCAATTACTATCAAAATCACGTACAATCAACCAAAAACAGTAAGTATTAAAGAAAAGAGCTGTGAGCAGAGCAAACACGGGACGTTCCTTTAGGGTGTTTTATAACCCAAAAGAAATAAAGCATCGGGTCTATCTATTCGCTATTCTGGATTGACGTTTGCTAACCTACGAATATTTATTTATTTTCAGACATAACGTAGGCTATCTTCTAACTGATATATACTTATAAGGCTTACGCCATTAAGAGTTAGTTGTAACTAACCCTGAGTTAATCAAGATTGGCAAGGTTAACTCAAGTGGGCCACAAAATCAAAAAATATCATTATAATTCTAGATTAAAAAAAAAATTGATTTTATAACTTCATAAGAAAACATTACATTACACAATATAACAGGAAAATTTCACAGTATCGACACTAGCAAAATGCAAAACGAAAACCGAGAAGAAAAATTATAGAAAAGTTACGTGACAGGCTGCTAATCTCTATTTAAACGTATTTGGGCTTTCTGCGAGCTAGACGACAGTCGTCGCAGTCGTCGCTGTCATTCGTTATTCCAAGTGTCAAATCTCCAATTATTCGTCAATTATAGCATTTGGGTTTTCCGTTAGCTTTTCCGTAATGTCAACGCCTTGTCAACTTATCTATTCGGTAATTGGAGATAATCGTCAAATTATATGAATGTCAATGATGATTAAGTATTTATATGTTATAAGTTTTATAACAGCTGTTGTCTTTAAAAACTGATTTTGTTATGTGCTTATTTGATTGTTAATGTTTCCAAAATCATTTATTCAAATAGACCTTCGCAGGCACTTATGAAAAGTCTGACTCTAATACCGGTTCGGATTGTTGCATTTGCTGAGAAGAGCCGGCAATAAACTCAGCAATTACTCTTTTCAAAACAAGCTTAGATTCATTATAATATTCAATAGCGTCGAAAACTATCTTGAATTTAGTAGATAATGCACATTGGATCAATGGTAACGAGATCGTGTCATAATTACATGTAGACCTGGCCCCAAGTGCTACGTGCTGTGTAGGTACGTTTGATATTAAAAGCAGTAACGATGAACAAATGAGTGAAACAGTTGAACGAATTTAGGTCACCAGGCGAATAAACACAATGATAGTCAACAGATTTTTGAGTGTGATAGTATGTCACCTGATTTGATATTTCATACCCTGAGAATGTCACCATAAAACGCGCAGTCAAGGTTATGCTCCATCAAAGCGGGTTATCTCGCTAAGGTTTCAATACTTCTCTGCGACTAATCCAACTATCCTATTTGAAATATTCTTACCTAGCACATAAGCGGCAGATAATCGTGACAGTAAAATATTCTACATAAAATTAGCCATATAATATAGCACAGGTACCTCCGGCTTTACTACAACTTGGTTAAATTAGGCGAAACATGACTGACTCATTTCATAATAAAATAAATTATTTCACTAATAAATAAGTTCTAAACAATTAAACCTTCTTTTGTAATACTCGAATAAAATAAATTTTGTAATACTATAGGATTCAACTCGAAAACGTATACCCCCTATACGTTTTCGAGTTGAATCCTATTTTGACTATCATTGAGTTGAACACCCATCTTCATTTCTAATAACCAATTGGTGAAGTACTCACTCGTTTATTGATTTATATCTCAATACAACACACTTGACACTTGCTCTATTAATATGCAAATATAGACACAGTAAATAATGCATAGTAAGTCAATATAAATGTATGTGTGTATGTAAATAAATAAATATAAATATCCTGGGACATTCCTCACACACGGTCATCTGATCCCAAACTAAGCAGAGCTTGTACTATGGAAACCAGATAACTGATATAATACATATACATACTTTTTGTTTGTAAATACATACTTAATATACATAATTACACCCAGACTCAGGACATACAAACATGTTCATGCACACAAATGCATGTCCTGTGTGGGAATCGAACCCACGACCTGCGGCGCGTAAGGTGAACCTTAACCAACTGCGCCAACTGGCCCGTCAATACCAGTGTATACCAGTTATGTCTAGTTAAATATAAAAATTGAACATTTTTAAATAGATAAACGTTTTAACAGCATCAAGCTTTCCGCCCCACGATTACACCCGCGATCCCGTCTTTTACAAACGTTCCTTAGCTTTTTAAAGAATCTGAGTGCAAATTTCATGCTTTTTGTAGGTCCATTGCGGGGCAGTAGGTCTTTCTGACAGAACATGACTGTTTGCTAATTTTAATGAAAAATCACATAAGCTAAGGATAAGTCATCTGCTGCACATAAAGCGTAATTCCCGAAATCCGCATACGGAAAATGTAGCGTTTGGATTTTGACCTGACCTGCTGTTCCTAGTGCGAATCAGTGCAAACTCATTAAACTCATTCGTAATTGTTGTGAGGCGCTTGCTTGCACTATCCCGGTGACAAACCACGTGGGAGGCTGTATAACTACTCCAGCCTCTAGTTCGAAATCATCATTCGCATTTCCATGATGTGTTTGATGATTACGATTTTTACATTGCTTTAATCTCCTTTTTTTTTATACGACTAAGTCGGTATACAAGCATACGGCCCGCCTGATGGTAAGCGGTTACCGTAGCCATATGGACGCTTGCAACACACGAAGCATCGCTCACGCGTTACCGACCTTTCCCCCCTCCCCTATGAGCTCCGGCGACCTTACTCACACGCAGGAACACAACTTTACAGAACATAAAGTTATTTGGTACTTCCCCAGTCGAGCTGCTCTTTGAGCGAATAAATGCTATGCTCTACCTCTCTCCTTATAGGTAATAGTCACCATCTATGATTATGAGATCCTACACCAACGCTTTTTAAACCGACTTCAAACAAGGAGGGGGTTCTATGTTCGACGAGTGTACCTTTTTTTTTCACCGATTACTCGGATTTGGATGGTTTAAATTAGTTATGACCAATTCTACAAAAATTTATGGTAACGCAGATTTTATCCACTGACTTCAAAACAGTGTCATATTAGAGTTCATAATGTCGTTATTTTATACTTTTTATTGTTAATCCCCTTTGAAGGCGGTTTATTATTTTTATTCATTGTTACGTATGTACATAGTCACGGCCTGAGGACCGGTCCGTAATTGATTTACAATAGCTTTCGCTCGTGGGCTCAGTTTCAGAAGGATCTAATTATGTTGGATACAAAATATTCTATATGTTCACTACACAGACTCAAACTTTCTCATTTTACGAATACATTTACGTTTAGTAACATTAGTAGTTTGATATAAATAATAAATGAGTTTTATATACAGTCGTTCTTATTTGTAAGTAATTAATGCGCCTTCTAATTTAATTTTGAGTGATTTTACCGTGATGAATTTTAATAAATATGATACAGAAATTAAGTAGACTTACATACCTATACATTACATACCAATGAGCCATATCAAAATTAATTAAATAATTGTCTGTTGGTAAGTACGTAATTTATAATAATTACCTTTAATTTAATGTCACGCTGAGCTCCACGGAAATCGAGTTTCTAAATGCAAAGTGTTCATCTTGCGTCCTTAATATCCATTAGGTAAGTGAAATTAGGAAAGATTATTATATCCAAGCGGATTTCAATGCAGAAAATGTTGGAAAAAGATAATAAAACTTTGTTTAGATATGCTCTGTCTGTAAGCATAGAGAAACAATTAAAATAGAGCAAGCAATTAAAATAGTTGAAAACGAGGAGTTCATTGAAAATTCTAAAGGATCTGAATATTATTTTTTCCAGGCTCACCCACCATCTAGAAATTTTAGAGAGGAATAACAGTGAAATAATTATAAAGCGTATTTAATTAATTTGTTTAGGCTACAAAGACAGTGTCAATAGATACATACCACAAACTAACAATATTCTACTGTACCTACACAAAAATCCATCGTTACCAAATTGGCATACATTTTAACAAAAACTCTGAAATTAAGCAAATTTTTTTGGTGGTGGTTAGGCTACGGTAACTGCTTACCATCAGGCGGGCCGACTGCTTGTTTGCCACCTTAGTGGTATAAAAAAAATGCAAGGAAAATAAACAAGCAGTATAAGATATAAAAAAAATATAGGTACCTATAATATGTATATCGCCTATAGACACCGTAGAGTTTGGCTTTTGAAGGTACGATTCAAGGACACACGCGCAGATACGGGGCGCCCCGGGGCGCGGACGGCAGCGCAGCTTTTTTTACGATCGCTGACTCCCGCGCACGAAAAAATAAACAATTATCACATTAAAACGAAGAACAAAGAAATCTATGTTTTCTTAATGGCGATAATTTTAGAATTCGTCTCAAAAATTTCCGTAGGTATCTGTTAACAATGCAATGGTAATAGGCCAATTTAAACGTTATTTTACCAATTATATCTACTTAAGGATATTACTGCGACCATTGTACAAAATCCTTGACAATAGAATCACTTTCCGAATTCCACGCGTGCGTACATACCTAGCCGTAGGTACCTTGTAATAATATTGAAGACATTTATAAAAAACAGAAATTAAACTAATCGTGACGATATTACTAGAAATTGAATAATTATAAAAATTTAAAACACTATTACCGCCGTTATAAAAAGTTGTAAACATGTATTAGTTCAAATTTTTCCCTACAGATGCAGTCAAGGGTCAGTTTGAGAGGATCTGTAGGGAAAAATTTGTAGGATATAATAATATAAATCTGTAGGATATAATTTCATGTCAACCGGGATGAAATGACTATACATTTGTATGGGAGAAATTAGTACCAAGAGTATTCCGGTAAAAGCGCTGTGCCAATTCCTATACCTAGAGAAGTGTGGTAAACGCAAACGCATTAGTAAGCGTTTACTAACGTCAATTCTTTACACTCGGGGTACTGATGAACAGCTCAAACATGTAGAAGATATAATGGAAATGGAATAAAAGAAAGAACAAACATTTACTGTCTGACTGACCAGCTTAGTTACTCTTCACTGATAACACTGTAGTCGATTAAAAAAGAAACTACTGCTCGTAAACACATTGAAACCAGAACTGATATACTAAATACACTCATTTTTGTTTGTAAATACATAATTAATAGACGTACTTACCTTACACCCAGAATCGGGACCGGTTCATACACACAAATGCATGTCGTAGGTAGGAATCGAACCCACGACCTGTTGGCGTTATAAGGTGGAATGTAAACCAACCACACCAACTAGCCCGTCATTTAAACTTTGCACAAGACAGCTCATTTGAATTTAATCTTTTAGCACCATTACGAAATGAAGATTTTATATGTCATATACTATACATATGGGTAGAAAGTAAGCCATATCAATTTACCGATACGAATAAAGGAAAATTGTTTTCCGATTATGTACAACGTTATGAACCTATCAAAATATAAGGCCGTATGATCATAAACCAAGTTTGTATACGTGACTATCATATTATAAGCATACTTGCTGAGACACTTCTTTCTAGGAGGCTATATCCAAAAAGCTGTTTATATCATCAACGTTAATGCTCACGTACCTAATTAGTATCCGAAATCATCATCTGCCTGCCCTGTTCCCAATCAATTGGGGTCGGCGCAATATGTACGCTTCTTCCATTCGTCTCTTCTATCCGTCATACTAGTATCCACTCCTTTCTTACCCATATCATCTTTCACACAATCCATCCATGTCTTTTTCGGTCTTCCTCTTCCCGTATATCCATCCACTTTCATATTCATAACTTTTTTTGTGACGTGGCTTTCATTTCTCCTCATAACATGTCCATACCCTGATAAACGGTTCCCTCTCAACTTTTCAGTCACTGGCGCTACTTTCAAGCTTCCCCTTATGTACTCATTTCTTATCTTATCCATTCTTGTCACTCCACCCATCCATCTCAACATCCTCATCTCAGCTGCATGCAATCGTCTTTCATCCGCCCTCTTTACTGCCCAGCATTCCGAACCATACATTAGGACAGGTCTTATCACGGACTTCTGAGCTGATTCTCTGCTTTATATCACGGTCAATATTACCATCGCTCTGCATTTGTGATCCAAGGTACCGAAAGTCGGAGCAGACTGGTACTGACACTCCATCAAGCAACATAGGTATGAACGTGGAGAGACCACCGAAATCGCAGAACATGTGCTCAGTTTTGGTTCTGCTAATTTTCAAGCCAACACTCCCAACCCTTGCTGCCATTTGACCAGCCTGCTCTGGACATCAAATCCATAATTAGTATCAGAAATGTTCGGTCTTATTTTAATTGTTACCTATTTTCCATGTACCTAAACATATTTGCCGTAAAGCGGGGTCAAATTTGTGTTCTAAAACAGCTTTCAGCATGGCACATACCCGAATCCTCACCGATCCCACGCGCCCAATGCCATACGGTGTACGAGCCAATGCGGGTTCCAAAAAAGAAACATAATTTTATTAATTTGTTCCCCGTACCAATATTGAAAAATACAATTAATATAGAAATTGGATAATAATCCCGTATCAAAATTGGTTTCTTTAAACGATCTACCGGCGAAGCCACAGAACAGATACGACGCTTCCGTGTACATAAGGATAACAAATCAAAAATAATTACGGGAGAGTTTGACCCCGTATCGCATGAGAAAAAGTTTTAGCCCAGATAATTTTGTTGTCATGCTGTATAAGTACATGAAAATATACCTATAGATATGTTCCGTGGATATGTTAGTTCAAATTGCTTTTTTCCTTTACACGTTTTTAGGTTTCCGAATCAAAATTCTTTCAATTTTATTTCCTTTAAACTAAACCTATAATCCGTAGCCACTACCACAAAGTATAAGACATAAGTTACTAATACCTACTTGAGGTATTCTTAACTGTTGTGCTCTGCAGCTTAGAATATAATGGTGCCGCTCTTTAGGACCACATAATCACTCTCCATTAGAGAAAATGAACGTATTACCTCTATTACGTACTATTCAAGTCATTAGGCTGTAACAAGAAATGCAAACTGCTTTGAAACTGTGCAATGAATAACTTAACAATACATAAAACACTTTGATTAGAACATTAATTAATTACCTAGTAAGGCATTAAGAACCAGTTTGTTTAGATTGAGAAACGTTGTTGCTGCATGCTGCTTCATACGGTAGTTAAAGGTAAATAGTATCCTTTCTTTGATTCATTTCTCTTGTAACTTACTCAGAGGTATACCCACAACTTTGTGCACACTATGTATTACTCTGCATGGGCGTACCCAGGGGTTGAGGGCAGCTGCCCCCCCTGGATTTCGTATTGCTACGTACCTACTGTTGTCGATAAAAGATAGATACTTTACAATATTATATTATGCGGCTGCATGTCCGGTCAAATTGCATTCATGCATAACGTGACCATATATTGTTTTCTTTGAGCGGAAAGCCTTGTGATTTTACTAGATTTTATTAGAAAATCTGATTTGCCCCCCCCCCCCCCCCTGGTCAGAAGCTGGGTACGGCCCATGTTACTCGGTGTTCCGCCGATTCTGCGGACACTACTAACATAGGTACCTACCTAGTTTATAGTACTAACACAAACTATTTTATTTTTATATCTATGTTAGTTTGTAAGGTTTTTATGTAGTTTCTATGGGCCCAAGTAACCTAATAATAAAGGTTTATTATTATGTTATTTCGAGACCCAACCTTTTACCATTACGAATAATTGTAAGCCAAACTAACCCTTATTGAGGTTTCACGTCCCTATTTGTTGTTGAAGTTTTCAATTGGGTTTACAATGCAAATGTGATTCTCTGTAATCGGCAGGCTCCCAATTCGACGTCTATGTTTTTTAACTACAGATATATACACACATATATACAGTTATATAGCACTATTAATTATTTTATATTTACTTTTTAGAGCGTACATAGAGAGAGCGTAGAGCTTTTGCAGAATTTCAAAATAAATATATAAAAAAACGAATTCTCGTCATGATACTAAACAGCTAAACAGTTTACTGAACCTAGAAATAGTTTGTTCAGAATAAGATTTTTTTTATTATTTGCGTTTGTTTCAAACTATGTTAGCTCAAATTGTTACTTGTTTCAGCGAGTGTTCATAAATATAATTCATAAATTAGTCTGCAGGTTCATAAATTTTATTCATACAATTAATAGGTATCATATTGAAAACTTATAATATGAAGGCAACTCAAGCGCATGCGAAATCAATTCCATTTCCCATTAAAATTTAATTTGCGTTTATTCCATTCCATTTCAAGTTATCCACACAATTTATATTGGCAAAGGCCGTGTCAAATGACACAACGTAATGGTATAAAGTGCCCACAATAATTGCAGAAACAAAATGCATGTAATTTTACTTGACACATGATTACACGGGTCGACGGTGAGTCGCTTATGCTGTTGGACATTTTATTTATAACGAAATTATCTTATTCATTCAATTGCATAACTAACTAAGGCTTCTATCTATAGAGTCACTGAATCCAATGCAATTACAGTATATTTGCTTCTTAAATAAATAATACACGTAGACTTTACACATATAAGCTCACAGACCTATTAAGCACAAATCTGTCTGATTTATAAGAAAATGTTTTATCATGAGACATATCCTAACTAATATTGTTTGTTTATTTGTTTGTTACGCCTTCATGCCTCAACTACTCAACGGATCATCGTGAAATTTGGCATGTAGATAGCCTATGGTATGGAGAAGGACATAGGCTACTTTTTATCATGGGAACGCGGGTGAAACCGCGGGGGACAGCTAGTTACTGATATTGTAGAGATAAGAGTCTATAAAATCTACATATAAATAAAGTATTCACATGAAACAAAGTACCTACCTACCTATTACTCACTGCCCAGCTTAATGATTATGATGGATATTAAAATTAAGGTATTTAGTACTAATTTAGTAAAAACTTGAAATGTATAATCTTATCATCAGTCGACATGTCTACAGCCTTATACGTCGTAGTGATTTTTAATTTTTATTCCAAATTGTGTGTGAAAAATGTCCCGTAAAAGCAGTGATTCGCGGGAATCGAGTGACAGTGAGGACGAAAGGCGTATTATACGCGCGTACAGAAACAGAACCCAGGTACCGTTCATAATACTTTACAATAACGAAACTTTCTAGGCGTGTTACGACTTACGCCTCTACCACCCTCTACCCTAGAACTTTCACGCATAAGTTTTACAATTCAAACAAAAGGTGAGACTGAGATCGCATTAAAACACAATTTTAATCAGAGATCTACATACGAGTATGTTGCGGTTTTCATTGCGTTATATCTTACGGGAAGATGGCATTTATAATAATTATTTCTGGAAATATCCATTCCTATGCAAATAAAGGCACAAAAACGTAGCAGTTTACATCTGCATCAGCTACCATTTGCGAGGCCCACATCACAGTTAAATTCTGACCCTTGGACTACGTTTAATAAGGGTTAGAATACAGAGTCTGGAGTCTGCATCCCCAACATGCAGGAAAATGGTGTCAACCAACCTTTTTCGTTTGAATATTTGATTCTAACATCACAAGGGTTGCGTGGTGTCGCTAACTAGTTTATAAAGTGAATTCACTTTGTAGTAGTAAGCTGTTGACACAAGCTACTCAGTACCATAGATAATACACTATATATATAACCATACAGTCGCCCGACCTGCGAACGAAACGATGTTAGTAGCTCGGGACACAGCATACTTTATATGGCCGTCGCGATACTGTCTACTCGTTGTCGGCATTTTCGACGAGATCAAAGGCGTCGGACGTCTGTATGGTTTTATAGACTGTGATATAGCTCAGTAAAACCGTCTGATAACAAAATGGTTTTATTGAATTAGGCATGCGTTTCACATAATTAATTGTGTTACTAAACTTCTGATTTAGGTACCTAGTTATATTATTAGTAAGCTATATTAATAGGAACATAAAGAGAACTATACGTATACAAATAATTCATATACCTAATATATAACTTATCTGAAAATAATCCCTGCTCCCAGTTACGTGATATAACATACAAATAATTTCACAGAGAAAGGTCTTAACAAAAAGATGACACAAACACAAATAGAGATAGGTTCATAGGTTACCAAGTTTCCCATGTACCCTTTGTCAGTGGTTTTACAACGCATTTGTGTGAATTTAAATAGGTACTTAAAGACACTTGTGAGACTGCTTTACAATATAATTTTGAAGGTTAAGCCTTCACGTAACGTAACCATAATAAAAAAAAGTACATTGGTAGTAATTTAGTCATTTATCGCATTCATTGATCTCACTAAAACATATCTAATTAACCAAAACACAATGGTTATCGACAATGTCATCGACAATAAACGATCAACCTTTGTATGGGATTGACATTTCAAATCTAAATATCACGTGATTTTTTAAAATCTCTTATGTCAATCCCATACAAAGGTTGATCGTTTACTAACGATGACGATTGTCGACACCCATATTTAATACCAACACTTATTTTTTATAGCGATTACAAACTTAATAATCCAACTGAGAATTTGAAAATGTTACAATGCTATTTAATCACTGTAATGTAAATATAATAGTGATATTTAAAACAACATCCTACATATATTTTGAAATGTATTCATTTACTAGCTGTTTCTCGCGTCTTCACCTGCATTTCCGAGTAACATAGATTAGTCATTGAAAATTCCTCTATCGCCTTATTTCCTATGAAAGGCACGTCAAATTAGCCCAAACACACAGAGAGACAGACTAGCGTGATTGGGTTCAGGTAATATGCAAATAACCATATTACCTTTTTCAAATACAGTTACAGACAGACCAATTTTAAATTTTTGTATAGATTAAGTGAAACGTTGTGAAGAACGTGAATTATGGTGACACACAACTCACAAGTAAAGAGTATTCAGAAATGACAACGATCTCGTGCAGATATGACATGATGCCTTATGGGTCGTCGCTTGCGCCATTCCCATTTATGTTACACTACATAGTTAACATCTCTCGTTTGTTATGGAGATGTTTAACATTATTACACCCCCATTGTTCGACACTAAACGTATTATTTATGCAGGAAATACAAAAGAAACGTGACAGTCTCATTCTATATTATGTATGTTTTTTGTAGGTGCTTCAAAGTCTGAGCATCAAGTCCTTTTACAATACAATAGGCTACTTGAATCTTGTACTCTTGTAAGATGTGATAGTGTTTGTATAGGAATTATATTAGAAATAATAGATTCCAATAAGTAGGTACAGTCGAGGACATAAATATGTATACACTTTTTAAAATTCAAAAGCGATTTTCTCGCATGTTTAACATTTAAGTGTTAAGCTATTATACAAATCATAATAGAATATGTTAGAAGATTCTGCCTTTATAATATCTCATAATTTCAATCAGTAGTTTAAGAGGAAACCGTTGTTGAATTTTACTAATTGTATACATATTTATGTCCTCGACTGTACTTACAATAGGATAGAATAAGTATTATGATGATGCACTTTGTTTATTTTTAGCCTCATACAGCTCTTAGTTCGTGTGTTTTGGTACTTTTTGTGTGAGTGAAAAATGCATTTCCTTTATCTGTCTTTATTTAGTCATCTAACTACTATGCAGATGAACAAAAGTTTAGTTGTTGTGCTTTACCGTTCAATCGCTATAGCTAACATATTAATTACCGATAATTGATTAATGTAGTAATTAAAATTTAAATAAAGTCTATCATGTTCTAACTGAACTAACTGATTCTCAAAAGGTCAACGCAGTAACATAATTTTAACCTAAACTTTGGACCCAGAATTTAAAACATATGTAATTTTTTGCGACAACACAAAAAGAAGCGTAATAAACAGTTCAATTGGTTAACTAAATAACATATTTATACAAAATAACCTCCTGGAGTATGTGAATGAATATATATATTTGGGAAAACAAATATCTTTTAAGGCTAACAACAACATTGAAGAAATCGATAGACGTGTAACAAAATCCTGGAATAAATTTTGGAGTTTGGCAGAAGTTCTAAAAAGTAGTTCTTTATCGCTCAGTCTGAAGAAGAGAGTTATGGATTCATGTATCTTGCCTACACTGACATATGGATGCCAAACATGGACATACACAAAAACAGCGAAAAACAAAATCGCAAAATGCCAAAGAGCCGTAGAAAGAAGTGTACTTAATGTAAAACTAATCGACAAAATAAGCCATACTAAGATAAGAAATAAAACAAAAGTAATTGATGCTTTACAACACTCTCTCAAACTAAAGTGGAAGTGGGCTGGCCATATCGGTAGAATGCACGCAGATAAGTGGACTAAAATAGTATCTCTTTGGAAAGGTCCAACAGGCACAAGGAGACCAGGTAGACCACTGGCACGCTGGGCGGATGAAATTGAAAAAACATCCAAAACAGAGAATTGGATGACACTCACTAAAGATCGAGACCAATGGAAGGCACTGGAGGAGGCCTATACCCAATAGGGGTCCTAACCTAAAATTATAATAATAATTCATAGTTTAAATATTTAGTTACTACTTCTTTTTGTTTTTATTTTAATATTTAAAACTTATTCAAAATTGTACTAGGGTTAAGGAATAAACAGGCTTTTTTATTTTTATTTTTATTTTATTTTTATTTTTTATTTGGTTAACTATTGATTGTCTATTTTTTAAATTAGCATAGATAGGTACTTGAAACTATAACTCCTAAGTTGGCATAATTAAACGTCTCGCAACCGTGAGAAAAATAAACAATGTCTATAAAAACAAGTGCCACAATCAATTTCTTTCCAAATCCAGATAGGTACCCTGAATGCGAAGCCACAGCTAGCTTTTCACAATGCCGTTATTTAAATAAGAGAAAACAATCGAAACTATTATGCAGATCTCATCCCAAGTTCATAACAGCTGGCCGACACCGCACTGCACCATTCTCGGGCACTCCGACGATACAGGCATCTATAATAGGTGTTTATCTTCTAACTTTATTCTATATTACCATACAGCAATATATTACAAGCTTATTTTTATTGCTTGTTCCATCGGAACACTTGATGCACCTATCCATTATAGAGATAAAAACCTATATTTTAGTCATACACAGATAAACATACTTCCCTCATTAGTGAGTCTAGTGACTCTTATCACTAACGCATAAATACCTGACTAGCGTTATAACGGGCATTGCCCTTGGCCCATTAACAGCTCCATGGTGCCACATTCCGATGTCCAGTGACATGCAATATTTACAAACGAAAAGAGCAATATTGCCTCCTCGGAATACGGAAAGTAGCAAAAATTGCTGAATATAAAAATGAAGGTAATCCAGACATCTTAAAAGCACTCGATGCATTTTCCGAGAGAGGTGGTTCATTGATAGTAGGTAGTTCAAACTTTTATTGCGGCTTCGTTCAATATTCAGCATATTAAATCTGTTGTCGAATACGTTCCAACCTAAATCCCAAATAGCTGTGTCAGCGCAACGTAACTAGGTAGTATGCAGAATGCAGCACAACTCAGCCGTTCGCTCCACTCTCGATTACCTACGAACTCGGCTTTTCGCTGTATTGAATTCCTCTCGGTACATTTGCCAGCTAGTACTTTATATTCCAAATAATTTGAAAAAACTTTTCGATTAAGAATAATATATTTTTCACACAACCTGCTCAACAACGTCAAATTATATGTCATGCAAACCTAACCTAAAGTAAGTACTTACTTTTAGATCCTCTAGAGCAAACATACAACTTACCTACTAATCTGTGCTCTAGACTAGAGGGTCTAGCCGGACAATAATATTGTACTGAATTTCATTATAACCCGCTGGTCCATAATGTGATTAAAATATGGAACGTCAACTAAATAATTCGTATGAAAACTTTACCATTTTTTTTCTATTAAAGTAACTTTGGAATTCTTACTTACTTCATAGGTTTTAGTGGCCGTTTACGAACAAATATATAAATTGTTCGAAAATCGAACTGGGACCCAATTCTCACATCCCACGAACTAGCCTTCGAATCGAACTTGCAATTTCGACCGAAAAATTTCGAGGGGCGGAGTTAATTTTTCGATTCCTGTATTCTCGGCACTAACCGAACTAACCTTCGAAATAATTTCAAGTGTAAGGAATAAATGTTGCCATTATGATACATACAAATTGCACGACGTGTTTCGTTTCACTTGATAATTGCGTTTTGTTAACGTACGTATCTTAAATTAAATTCTAAAAACATATGAATGACTATGACATATTTAAAACAACGTTTTACACTTTTTATATCTTGATATAATCGGAATTCATAAATTAATCAATTTAATTTAATAACTCTCCACTCAGGAGTCTACATAACTCCTTCGCTTCGCCTTACTACGCTCGGGAATTAACTCAGAGTCCCTCGTTACGCTCAGGGTTCAATATGTCGCCCGTGACGTAAGACACTGCTTTATCCCCTTGATGCAAACTGCTCACGCTTTGCACGAGGTAATGTTGTTTACACTATCACTCTACTAATATTCTATCTCTATAGTTTGTCTGTTTGTGATGTAAGCGTTCATACCCATCCGTACTTAGAAAAAAGGAGACAAGGCATTAGCTAGTCTCAAATAAAAATATCAGCTTCATTAAAGGTTGCAGTCACATTTCACGGCTTATTGGCTTTTATATCATTACTCCCTATCGTGCGTGATATCACCGTATCGTTGATAAATGTTGAACAACACCGGCGATAAGTGGCCATTAGTTTAGACAAACTGGGCACTGGAAAGTTTGGTCGACATTAATACCGAAATATACTGGTGTTTGAGGAGATTAGCATCGGCCTTATTTAACCTGCACTTACCAACGTGGTCGTTCGACTTTGTCGACATATCTGCTGATGATCGACCTTGATTGCTCTTGCATTTTTAACAATACGCATATTTAGTACTATGTTTATATTTAAAGAGGGAGGAATTAGCTTGAAAGATTTGGCATTTTTTTCTTTTTAAATGTTACGAACATTTAAAGAAATAAAATGAAATGTTGCAGGGAATATTGAAATATGCGCGAAAAACATAGTGCTTCTTTCCATGGTTTTTTTTTGGACAGGACATTGTTTGTCTATATACTCTGAGGTAATACCTAGTATAAGTAAGTATTGCAACACTTAGATAGAAAAGTATTTGCCACATGTTCATCCATGATAAACGTGGAACAATTTTTGAAACATTTGTCACAATAATCTCGAAGATTAAACTCGAAAGGTTCAAAATCATATCCTTTCCAAATATATAGGGTGGAATAATTTATATGTAATAAAATATTCAAATACCAAAGTCAAACAGACAAGCTATACTCTTACTTTTAACACTTTCATACAAACTTAATGAGGCGGGAAGTGATATATAATGAAACGTTTTAACCTCACATTGAGATTATAATAATGGCATACTTACGTGTCTTTATTTTTTATATATTATTGGGTACTTAGGTTAGGTATTGTTGTGAGTAATTCAAATGATTATAAATAAATACTTTATTGAAGGAACTTGCTCCATTCCTCTAAATAATAAAAAAAATGCGAGAAACAGTATAACCTTGAAATAGCAATAAAATTAAACATAAAAAAATTAAAAAATCATAAACTTTCTGTTTTTATTGCATCGTAATTGTTTAACTGACTGGAACGTAATCTCTGGAAACATTAACTTTATTTCTAGATCTGGCATCAAGTATACAAACATAAGTATATTATATTATAGTATATATAGTAGTAGTAGTAGTATATAGTTAGTATATTGGAACGTCACTTCATGATTGCAAAAGTCGAAACCTAAAGTGGTTCCATTCAACGTTTTCAATGTGAAGAGATTTAATAAAATTGACAATATTAAATTTAATCTATTATATCCGCCGTCCCTTACCCCCGGGCGTTCTATTAATTTAATTTGAATGCGAAGTCCGCCTTCCTAGTATTTTCTTTCTATTTGACCGTCTTTCATTCTTCGAAAATTTGTTAACTGAAAGACTTTATAGACTTCAAGGGTAAATTAAGATGCTGAGTGAGTCCAACCAAACATTCTTAACTCCATAGTAACTTGCGCACAGCTTATCAACTGAGGCGATGTGTTAGATTTTCGTGAATGAGAACGGCTTCATTAAATTTCTAGTACTTAGTTAGTACCTTTATGTCATGATCGGAGTTCACTCCAGGATTATGGGAATTATTAAATAAGATATATCCTACCTAAGTATTTATCTTGCCTTAGGCTACCATCATTTTGAATTCAGATAATTTATAACTGGTTCTGGGCTACGCTTGACTTTTTAATCGTCTTTAGAACTGAGATGCCTACTGGTGCGTGCATGCTACGAACGAACAGCTATGCTATTCTGTAAAAGGTAAATCATCTCGAAAGTCATCTCGCAACTCACCTCGCAACTGAATTGGCGAGTGAATTACGTTTCAGAATACCAAATCCTATTGAAAAACGTCAAAATACTCACCTGTCGTAGTTCTTCTCACTTCTGTCATCACTCGGTGGCGCTAGTGTCGAACTCACTCAGTTTAAGAATATGAAATTCTAATCTCATCGCGGATTCAGAAGTGATTTTGCAAATGAACGTTACAGAATAGCACTGCAGGATTCGTTCGTTGCTCGCGATTTCAAGCGTGGACGTACTTAATGAGACTTCCGAGAAAAGCTACACCCTGAGGGCTAAATTCATTGTATAAGGAGTAATAATTAACTACAAATAGAAATATACTGATCCGTCGTCGAAATTGAACCTTTTTTTTCCCTCTTTTCCTTTTAAATTATCAACTAGACACTAACTTAGAAAATACTTAGTTTCTAATTTATGAGAGTTAGATAGTCATCATGATTAACTGTAATGAACATTACACCATCCACATTAGATAAGAAGGTACGTCGACTAAGAACATTGTTTATAGAAACAACAGTAGGTACATAATCTTCTTAAATTATAACATAACTAGGTAGTTTCTATACTAACGAAAAAATTTTAACAGACTCATTAACGTCCGTTAAATTTCCCCAAGTTTGTTAATCTTTAAACCAGTACCTACTATTTACCAAAAAGATAAAGGATAAAAAGCGCGGTGCGTGCGGTACGCACCGCCCCGCGCCGCCGCGACGCGAAGTTTATAACTGCTATACCCTCAAGCACTGCAGTTGATTGCCTTTTTAGGGTTCCGTAGCCAAATGGCAAAAACGGAACCCTTATAGATTCGTCATGTCTGTCTGTCTGTCCGTCAGGATGTGACAGCCACTTTTTCCGAAACTATAAAAACTATAATGTTGAAACTTGGTAAGTAGATGTATTCTTTGAACCGCATTAAGATTTTCACACAAAAATAGAAAAAAAAAAACAAAAAAAATTGGGGGTTCCCCATACTTAGAACTGAAACTCTTTTTTTTTTAATAAAACCCATAAGTTTGGGTTGTCTATGGATATGTCTTCAAAAATTATATTGAGGTTACTATTTTTTTTTTCTTAACTGAATATTTTGCGCGAGAGACACATTCAAAGTGGTAACATGTGTGTAACCCCCCCTGTAACTTCTAAAATAAGAGAATGATAAAACTAAAAAAAATATATGATGTATATTACGATGCAAACTTCCACCGAAAATTGTTTTGAACGAGATTTAGTAAGTAGTTTTTTTTTAATACGTCATAAATTGAAATTCATATCAAATACTCAGGTCTATACTACCATTTACTTATATACCTACAGGCTTGTACGGAACCCTCGGTGCGCGAGTCTGACTCGCACTTGGCCGGTTTTTTTCCATGGGCAAAGATATTTTAACGCCGAAAAAAGCCTCGCTTTCAGAGGAGAACTTCAACATTTTAATGTTCATGAAGGGTAATATCCACATTATGTCAGATAACTCAATTACAAACTCCAATTATACACGTATTTTTTATTGTTCCTAACCTGGTAACTTCCAGAACCCAAACCAACAGTTTTTTATAAGTATATCAATAACGCAACGATTTAAAAAATGCAATTTTTATCACGTGTTAATGGATTAACGTTAAATCTTCCGAAACGTTTAACGAAGCTAGCATTTTTGGTCACGGATTAACGATTAACGAAGTTTTACTATTTGATCTACTGTGCCCATTATTCTCCTTGCCAGCTATGCTAGTTTCCGACCCGTGATTTTACCAGAGTTCCTGAGATATCTACCTAATATGATTATTGTAATACCTACAGATTATGTTACAAAATTCCCAATCAATTCAGGCGCTTATGGTTGAGTCACAAAATACCCAAAACATGTAAACTTGCAATTATCACATTTATAATATTAGTACCTAATAAAGTAATGGTAGGTAATAGTTTATAAACTTACTAACTAACCTAGATGATAAGAACTAAATTGCAACTACAAGGATAATAGGTACATCAAAATTGTGTCAAGTTCTGATAGATTTGAATCATCCATCAATATTTCCTCAACCCGCAGGCTAATAACGTATTCAGGTGACACCTGTGTACCTGTAACAGATCAGTAACATTGAGTTGTTTAATTAGCATTACCAACGTTGCTGCAGCCATGGCCAACCGCCCGACCCAGTGTGAGTTACCTACTCAGCTGTCCTCCTCGCATTTATAAACAGATTCTATTGATCCTGCTAAATCTTCCTAGCGTCCTACATAGAGCCTGTGTCACAAAGAGAATGCAATATAAAGCGCTTCCATATTGCATGCAGTTTTGTTTTATCCGTAGGTACATAGTAATGGCGCAACGAGCCAATTGGTTTTTGAATGATTCTTTGGAATGTAGTATTTAATAGATAACTCATGTTAGAGAGGGCACTTACCGTGGAAGTGCCATGGAAGTTAGATATCTCCCTCTTCCGTAACGAATTTTGGAATTGCACGACGGGACTTCCCTTCAAATATTGACAGATTGTCAACACTTGAAAAGCCTGAGAATATATTGGTACCTATGTGAGGAAATGTAATTATACTGTAAATAAATGTCATATGAAATTTTCAACAGATGACCATGATCACAAGTTAATATAAGTATTGTTTCATTTATTTCATAACGATGGCAAACGATAGAAAATTACATGCTATCACTTTGCGTGCACAATGCACATGGCATAATAGTAAATGGCACAAATTACCTACAATGCATCCCGCCCGCGCCGCGCCCCGGCCGGCTTCATGTACCTATTCATTGTCGTAGGTACTCGTCGATTGTCCTTATTTAATGTACTGATCTACTATTCATCTTACCAATATGATGTCCAAACCTAAAATAACCTTTAATCACATAATTATTTAGGTACCTACATCTATTTTTATGTTTAATTGATCTTTATTTGTTGAATTAATTATTAGCTGTAACATGTTTGAGTTTATTTTGTGCCATGTTTGATTATATTTGGGGGCACGAGAGTGCCCCGCCAACACAGCCAAGCGAAGCGCAAGGGCACTACCTACCTTTTCTCTTGGTTTGTAAGCTTGTATTAGTACACAATCAACAAAAAAAATATAAAACTTGGTAATTTAAAATACAAAAAAATATCGTAAGCAAATTACAAAAAGAAGTGAAATCCCACCAAACACATTTTTATGTAAAATGTTGCCAAGACATATGGTTCGCACTGTCGAAAAGTTATGAGATCTCATGTAGAGCCAAGCTTATAACTACATGCCCTTACTCTACAAGCCCTAACTTCACAAACTCTACATACCGTCAAAATATGTGGCTTGGCCGTTTCACTGCTACAAGAACCTCGACCATCGAAGAAAGGTTGCTCGCTTATCGGTTTTCTTCAGAATATATTTTGGAGAGTGTGCGCAGGAATTGTTCAACCTAATTCCACCATCCCCATTTTTACACCGAACCACAAGACGCTGGGAAAATTTTCACCCGTACGTTGTTAACATACCGAAAATACGGAAACAGCGTTTTGCATCCTCATTTATAATGCGGACAGCAAGGGAGTGGAACCTGGTTCCGGCGTCTGTGTTTCCTGACGCCTACAATCTAGGAACTTTCAAGGCCAGAGTGAATAGGTTTCTTCTGGGTAAGCGTGTTTCATCTTAAGCTTCGTCATCGCCCCTTATGGGCGGGTCAGTGGCCAAACGCAAGCCCATTTAATAAAAAAAAAAAAAAAAAGAACTATTGTATAACAAAACAGTAATGAACATTGAATCAATTTTTCACCTTACTCCCATGTGACGGTAGCGAAACGGCCAAGCCATATATTTTGTCTACGGTGTGTAGAGTTTGCGAAGTTAGGGATTGTAGAGTAAGGGCATGTAGTTATAAGTTTGATTTGATTTTTGATTTTGATTATATTTTAGTATCTTTAACTTCAAAAATAAATAAATGGGAAGCCGTCGTAGTTTTATCGTGAAATATCCTAAAAGTAACTATTACGAAATTAGAATGTCTGTAAATAACAATGTGTCACATACATCTACGGAACTCCTTTGTTTTCTGTATCTATTAATTTGTGCTATCACGAAAAAACACACAGCTACACGTGACTAGAATATAATTTATTCGATGACATAAGAACACTTTATTTCACTCCCAAATATAATCCATTATAATTTAATTTCGTTACGTTACCCAACCCACGTTATTGTTGCGTCCCTCGTATGTAAAACAATAAGTTCAACATAAACTCCTTTATATCAACGATATTGAATCTCCGTTAACTAAAATCCCTTTGAGCTCTGATTTGCCCCTGATTTGTCCTAGTTTAGAGGGCCTCCGGAGAGCGGCCGGGCGGGGTTTAATTTTTTTTCCGGGTTTAAAAGTTTCAAGTCACAACAATCAAAACTATTTTTTATTTTACTGAGTAATTTAAAAAAAAGCACTGTTAACATGTCCGGGTTCCAAGTTCCAAAATCCGGGGCTCTCACGCTTCTTGTCGTCCTGGTTGCCGGATTTTAGAAATGGCAACCCTATGTTTATTGCGTGTGTGATATCCTACCTATATTCCACTGGTAAAGTTTCACTCGTATCTACGCCATAATTATAACAAGATAATGCGAAATGTCTTGTTAAAATTATATGGAATAATTTTAATAACTTTGTATTAATATCTCCAATATTTCCATACATAGTAATTTTGTTAATGATTAAACAGAATTAAGCTTTTGTGTTTGTGATTACTGTAATATTTTTCATAAGATATAATCTATATATTATATAAAAATGAATCCCTATTTCCCTTGGTCACGCACGACCCATCACGCGTGAACGGCTGGACCGATTTCGCTAATTATTTTTTTGTTGTGTTTGTTATTGTCAGGAGGTCTTTATGAAAGAAAAATTTAAGAAAGTTGCGAGGGTAGGGTAGGGGTAAGGATAGGGATAGGGTAGGATAGGATAGGATAGGATAGGATAGCATAGGCTAGGCTAGGATAGGATAGGATAGGATAGGATAGGATAGGATAGGATAGGATAGGATAGGATAGGATAGGATAGGATAGGATAGGATAGGATAGGATAGGATAGGATAGGATAGGATAGGATAGGATAGGATAGGACAGGACAGGACAGGATAGGATAGGATAGGATAGGATAGGCTAGGCTAGGATAGGATAGGATAGGATAGGATAGGATAGGATAGGATAGGATAGGATAGGATAGGATAGGATAGGATAGGATAGGATAGGATAGGATAGGATAGGATAGGATAGGATAGGATAGGATAGGATAGGATAGGATAGGATAGGATAGGATAGGATAGGATAGGATAGGATAGGATAGGATAGGATAGGATAGGATAGGATAGGATAGGATAGGATAGGATAGGATAGGATAGGATAGGATAGGATAGGATAGGATAGGATAGGATAGGATAGGATAGGATAGGATAGGATAGGATAGGATAGGATAGGATAGGATAGGATAGGATAGGATAGGATAGGATAGGATAGGATAGGATAGGATAGGATAGGATAGGATAGGATAGGATAGGATAGGATAGGATAGGATAGGATAGGATAGGATAGGATAGGATAGGATAGGATAGGATAGGATAGGATAGGATAGGATAGGATAGGATAGGATAGGATAGGATAGGATAGGATAGGATAGGATAGGATAGGATAGGATAGGATAGGATAGGATAGGATAGGATAGGATAGGATAGTATAGGATAGGATAGGATAGGATAGGATAGGATAGGATAGGATAGGATAGGATAGGATAGGATAGGATAGGATAGGATAGGATAGGATAGGATAGGATAGGATAGGATAGGATAGGATAGGATAGGATAGGATAGGATAGGATAGGATAGGATAGGATAGGATAGGATAGGATAGGATAGGATAGGATAGGATAGGATAGGATAGGATAGGATAGGATAGGATAGGATAGGATAGGATAGGATAGGATAGGATAGGAAAGGATAGGATAGGATAGGATAGGATAGGATAGGATAGGATAGGATAGGATAGGATAGGATAGGATAGGATAGGATAGGATAGGATAGGATAGGATAGGATATGTAGGGTAGGATAGGATAGGTAGGGTAGGGTAGGGTATTTGTGTAGGATCGGTCATGAAACGACGGCGGCTTGCTTCCACTGCGATGGGAGCGACCAGGACTCCGCATCGCACATGCTCGCGGTGTGCCCTGCGTGGGAACCCGAGCGGCGGATCCTGGTCCCAGAGATCGGACGGAATCTCTCCCTGCCAGCAGTCGTGTCGGCGATACTGAGCGGGGATACGGTGTGGAGGGCCGGAGCCTCTTTCTGTGAGACTGTAATGGTCCAGAAGGAGGCTGCTGAGTGGGATCGGGAGAGGGCCGATCCCACCCTCCTGCCCTGTAGCTCGGGCTTAGAATAACAGCTACGGTGTTCCCCTGTCTGTCGTAAAAGGCGACTAAACGGGGCCTTTGGGGTCGTGGGCAATCAGACTTCCCCCGGGACGAGCTATCAAAGCGCCGCGCTTGGAGGGGTGAGCAGGTACGCGTTCAACAAGAGAGCCTGCTCCCCTCTCTATATCGCAGGTGGCGACCACCGTGGGGTTTTAGCCGGTAAAAGTCCAGCATAACCTGGCCGGTCCCCCCCAGGGCGGTCGGATATCCTATGAGGATTTCACCACGCTAATAAAAAAAAAAAAAAGGTAGGGTAGGGTAGGGTAAGCTAGGGTAAGGTTGTGGTAGGGTAGGGTAGGTTAGGGTATAACTTAGTAGGACACCACGCGAACGAAGTCGTGCCGCGCAGCTAGTTATGATAAGTAATAATCATATAGGTATTTAGTTTTTTATATAATTTGATTTATGGTAGCATCGAACTCCTCACTACTTCACTAACTTAAACCATCTTGTCGTGTATTGTTCAGCGACAACAACAAAACTATGTACTTACATAATAGAATAGTACATTATGATACATGTGTGCAAAGTTGTTAAGTACAGACGAGGTGGTATTAAGATTAGAGAGCCGAGAGTGTAATGATCAATGCACACGCGGGTCATACGACGGTTTTCAACACATCATCAGCCTATAGCAGTCCACTGCTGGACATAGGCCTCACCCAATGCGCGCCATCTCGCCCTATCTTCGGCTCGACGCATCCATTTCCTACCAGCAGCCTTTTGCAGATCGTCACTCCATCTCGCTGAAGGGCGCCCTACACTACGTTTGCCGAGGCGCGGTCTCCACTCAAGAACACGTTTTCCCCACCGGTTATCGGTTCTTCGGCATATGTGACCAGCCCACTGCCACTTCAGCTTGCTAATTCTATGAGCTATGTCGATGACCTTGGTTCTCTGACGGATGACCTCGTTACGGATCTTATCCTTCAGAGAAACTCCGAGCATAGCTCGTTCCATAGCTCGCTGAGCGACTTTAAACTGGTGGACTAGTCGTACCGTGAGTGTCCACGTTTCGGCTCCGTATGTCATAACGGGTAAGACACACTGGTTGAAAACCTTCGTTTTCAAACTCTGCGGTATGTGTGACGAGAAGACCCTACGAAGTTTCCCAAATGCTGCCCAGCCCAGCTGGATCCTTCTCTTGGCTTCCCTCTCAAAGTTGTTTCTACCTAATTTCAGAATCTGCCCGAGGTAGGTATATTCCTGAACAACTTCGAGGTGGTGGCCATTTACGACGATTGGTCCCGGATCAATGTGATCATTGATCATGACTTTGGTTTTATCCAAGTTCATGCCGAGACCAATACGTCGCGAGGCTGATGCTAGACCATCCAGCATCTGTTGTAGCTCCTGCAGCGACTCCGCCATCAAGACTATGTCATCTGCAAATCGTAAGTGTGAGATGTATTCGCCGTCTATGTTTATGCCCATCCTTTTCCAGCCCAGCGTCTTAAACATATCCTCCAATACGTTTGTGAACAATTTCGGGGATATGACATCCCCCTGTCTCACTCCTCTGCGTAGTTGGATGGGTTTAGACTGCTGGTCCTGTACTTGGACACTCATGGTTGCGGCATCATAAAGACATCTCAGCACTTCGATATAACGATAGTCTACTTGGCATCGCTGCAAGGATTCCAAAACAGCCCAGGTTTCGACGGAGTCGAAGGCCTTCTCATAGTCCACAACGGCTAGACACAGAGGCCGATTATACTCCTCTGACTTCTGTATAATCTGCTTCACTGTGTGGATGTGGTCTATGGTACCAAATCCTCCTCGAAACCAGGCCTGCTCCGGTGGCTGAAACTCGTCGAGTCTTCTGGCAAGACGGTTCGTGATGACTCTAGAAAACAGTTTGTAGACGTGGCTCAGGAGTGAGATGGGCCTATAGTTTTTAAGAAGGGTTTTATCTCCCTTCTTAAAAAACAGAACCACAATACTCCCGTTCCAAGCCTTTGGAGTTCTCCCGCAGTTAATGACGGAGTTAAAGAGGCTCTGTAGTTCCTTCAGTACAGGAATTCCTCCTGCCTTCAGAAGTTCTGAAGTAATTCCGTCTTCACCCGGGGCTTTTCCATTTTTAAGCTGTTTTAGAGCCAACACAATCTCGTCCTGGCTGATGTCCGGTAGTTCGTCGGTATAGTGTCGAGTCAGGGCGGTTCTAGAATCGTGAATGTCACGCTGCGTCTGAGGGGCATGTGAAGCGTACAACCGGCCATAGAAGTCTTCAATCTCAGCGAAAATCTCCGGCTTCGACAATGCGGTATTGCCATGATGCGTTGTCAGCTTCGTCAGGTGGCTCCTTCCAAGCTGCTGTGTGAATACTTTGGACCCTCGGTTTCGCTCTATTGCCTGTTCAATCTTCGCAATCTGCTTGTTCAGGCCTGACCGCTCTGACGGAGTGGCTTGCGTGTCTTCCCGCCGTATTGTCATGAGCCGTTGAGTTTCGACGGAGAGATTGGACTTCGTACCTGTACTCTGGGTTCTACAGAACTTGATGCCCTCTTTACTCAGCGTCCCAACCACGTTCTGTAAGGCCTCGTCTACGTCCTCGGTGGGTTCCAAGGCATCGAATTTCTCCTCGAGAAGTTTCTGGAACTTCTCAGAGCCTGCTGTGATTTGGAGTAGATTAGGTCGGATCGTGGACTTCATCAAGCGACTTCTTTCCAGCTTGAGATCGATATTCAGAGAGCCTCGTACGAGCCGGTGATCAGATCCGGTATTAAACCTATTGATCACGGATACATCTCTGAATATGTGCCTTTTGTCTGCCATCATGAAGTCGATCTCATTTTTGGTCACAGCGTCGGGGCTTCGCCACGTCCACTTTCTTTGGGGCTTCTTCTTAAAGAATGAATTCATCAAGAAAAACCCCTCTTTCTCCAGAAAGTTGACGAGCATTTGCCCCCTGTGATTCCTACTACCAAAACCATGTGGGCCCACTTGAGATTCGTTGTGATTCTGGATTCCCACTTTGGCGTTAAGGTCCCCCATAATAACGTTGAAGTGTGCCTTAGTGGTGTTATTCAAGGCTTTTGATATGTCTTCGTACATTTCTTCAACTTCCTCATCCAGGTGTGTCGAGGTCGGTGCGTAAACCTGTATAATCTTCAGGCTATACCTCTTCGATAGCCGAAGTATGAGGTACGCTACCCTGGTTGACACACTGGAGATTTCTTCAACGTTATTAGAGAGAGCCTTGTTTACGAGAAATCCTACGCCACCCTGGGATGGTTGATCACCCTCACGGAAGTATAGCAGGTGACCTCCGTTTAAGGTTACGGTGTCCTCCCCCTCTCGTCGGACTTCAGATAACCCCAAAACATGCCACCTTATTTTCTCCAGCTCCACTTCCAACTGTGCTAGGTGCTCGTCAAGCCTCAGAGTACGTCCGTTATACGTTGCCAGGGTCAGTTGTTTGAGGTAGCCTGAGGTAGCCCGGGGATTCCTAGCACCCCCTGCCCTGCCGTAACCGTGACCGCTACCTTGACCAGGAATAGCAGGGCGACCGGGAACTGGGGGCCATTTCTTTTGTGCGTCTACCATTAGGGGGGTTGATGCCCATAACACACTTGCGAGGAAAAAAACAGACATACATTTTTCTAAGTAGAATTTTTGATAATCATCAACCACACAATGAGTAAATTACCAAATATGACGCGCAGGATTTTTTTTTGACTGCGACGCGCTATCAAACTGTTTTACCCGTTTAAAGTTTATACCTCACTGCAAGTCACAGAGAGAGAACTTTGCACACATGTATCATAATGTACTATTAAATATTCAATGATCGTCAAACTTAAAATAAATTGAAGGACTTTTCATCATCCTCGCGATATCATAGGTGTGGTATAGGTATATGCAAAAGTTTAATGAGAAAATAGAAATGGCTTGTTTTTTGGAACCACGAGTTCAAGATTTCGACTAAACGAGTAGGTAAGTACTTAGGTCTATCAATATAAGATTTTCCTTTCATACTTACTACGTTATGTCACAGTAATTTATGCCTTATAACTATTCCTGGCCGAAACCTGGCAGAAAAATTCAAATTCTAAATAGTTATTCAATTAAGGCCCTAATAAGGCCTACTTACGAACGTTACAATTTATTGATTCTACCACCTTATTATTACCTATATGTAATAAAATAACTGTAAAATGATATATCCCCTTGCTTAAGTCAAGAAGATTTAATCATACGTATGTGTACCTACATTGTTATAGAATAAGGCTTACTATAGCGTTGATGATTTTCTGAATGAAAAATTATAAATTTGAAAAATATGTACTCATAAATAAATAATATAAAATGTGTTGCAATAAATTTTGTGTAGCTAAGTTGGTAGGTCATGTATAATGTAAAATAAATTTGTAGAAGATAATTGTATATTGCGTTGATTGTAATGATAATTATATTGTGTGAATTTTATCTAATGACCTGTGCATTATGTTATGTATTAAAGATATTTGATTTGATAACAAAAGCAATCAGAATCAGAACAACAGGTAAACAAGGCGTAGGGAAATCTTCAATTTCTCAGGAACCTCACGTAACCAACGTATCTTTAACTCCACTGTCTCCAAACATGGCGTTTGTAGTAGATTACAATCGCGTTAAAGCGGCGACAATGAGCCATATTTACTGTTAATTAATCTATGGTCGAGCATGAACTCGCGCAAAATGAGTCACATACGTAATGTTGCAACGTTTGAAGCGAGGATAGGTCAGTGGTAGTGAGTGACGTCGAATGCCGGGACAAAGTCGTTGGCTATAATCCTACCACGAGCTTGACCTTTCAGTGCAGAACATCATGACGACACCATAGCACGGTGGTAGGCACAGAGTACCTAAATGTTGCAGGGTTATGTTGCCTGAGCGTAAAGAATTGACGTATGGAATCGCTTACTAATTAGTTTGCGTTTACGACACTTCTCTATAGAAATTGGCACAGCGCCTCTAGTGGAATACTCATGGTACTAATTTCTCCCATATAGTTAACGCAAACGCATTAGTAAGCGTTTATTAACATCAATTCTTTACACTCGGGGTAATGACTTCTGTATAATACCTACTCGCATGCCTGGCTATCTTACACATGGTTCATATGTCACCGTATTTTTGTGAAAAACGCTAGTTTATAATCTACCTAGCGAGGTTATAAACTCTCCGATATATTGTGAACTGTACCATACTGCTTACAATATAACGTATTCATTTTCGATAGTTTATAATGTAACGTTGTTCTGCTAGTGACAGTTGTTTGTTGCTTGCTACCGATAGTTTATAGGGTTTCAAATTCAAATAAGAGACTTGACTAGTTTCTTGTTATACGTCCGTCTGTTTGATTGAACGTTACAGCCATTTAACTCGTTATTATTGGGGTCTACTTCGCACTTTCATAATTTCTATGTATCCCAAATGTGTTTTTATGTTTTACATGTACAAAATAAATTGTTGTTCTGAAAAATTCTGAAAAATATGTTCAGCACTGAAAAACAGTTTTTTTTTTTTTTTTTCATCAGCCTATAATGTCCCACTGCTGAGCACACAAAAGGAAAACTATCACGAAGAAGAGTCGTGTAGTCTCTATAATCGCCCAACATACTTCAACTCTCCAAGCTATTTTAAACTTTATCAACAATCAACATAAGTCGTATAACTTCTCAACATAAGCTACTATGCATGGTATAATATCCTTTAGAATTTGCGATGAGCAATAATAAAGTCGATTTTTTAACTAACGGTGTAAGTAACTATTCTAAAAGCAAAAACACACTTTCTTCAACTAGATGATCAATGATCCTCCATGAATCTGTAGAAGCCCATTTTTGATTGTGGTTAACTTTCTTGTCAACTGACAGTCCACTTACTGACCGCCACTACTCGAACTTTTAGATTTAGCAACAAAATGGAAATGATTAACCCTCGTCCCGACGCGGCGACAGAGTTTGTTCAAGAATAATAAGGGCATATATTATTTATCTATTAAGTAAGGGTGGAACCTTCTGCATACTTGTGGGACAACAGATTTGCTTCAGGGCTGCTATCGATTGATAACTTTCTCATTTAAGACCCGTTGAGAAAAGCCTACAAATTACTCAGCGTCAGTATCATAACCATAATGTTGGTGTATAAATTAATATACTATAATGGCAGTTTTACACGTGTTCAAATTGTATAAACTGTTGCGCTGTACGATACAAATATACCAGAGCCACCGAGTGGAGATAAAGAATGTGGACAAAACTTAAAATTTTATTTAAAGAAATTATGTTGACAGCTGCTTTACCGACCGCTTTCCTGTACCACGAATCACATAACGAAAGCTGTCGTCGACCAACTAACGTCATTATTGCATGCGAGAGATAACTTAGTAGAGGTCGGTTGTTTACATATTTTATCTCCACTCGATGGCTCATAGTATAATCGAGGTGGGTAACTTTAATTTAAAGCTTACCTTACATACCTACCTACCTACTTATATATAAAGATATAATTTCGAAACAAACTTGTATTTCTGTGTATTTTTTAACTTAGGATAGGCTTGTCGTTGAACACAATCTCACCATGGTATTTATTAGCTACATATGACATAGATTATATATAATGATGATATAGATTAGATTAGATTATAGATGATGTGGCTGAAAGTGGTAAGCACATAAAGCCTTGAAGGGAAAGCTCTCAGTGTTTGCTGCCGAAACACATTCGTTGGGTGATTGGCGATAGATATTCAACTTAAATGTAGCCAGTACCCCGAGTGTAAAGAATTGACGTTTGTAAACGCTCACTAATTAGTTTGCGTTTACGACACTTCTCTATAGGAATTGGCACAGCGCCTCTAGCGGAATACTCGTGGTACTAATTTCTCCCATACAAATTTATAGTTAACGCAAACGAATTAGTAAGCGTTTATTAACGTCAAATCTTTACACTCGAGGTATTCAGGCGAGTACAAAGTAGGCCACTAGGCTGTGATTTCCATACGATGACCAAATCTTAAGCTCATTTTAAGATTCGAACCTACACCATTCGAAGTAGGTACTGATGTCTGATCCTCATCTTGAAAACATAAAGACATCTAAAATAGTGTAAATGTATTCCATAGAGGTGAGTAATATATTGTATTCGATGTTGTAGGTATACGATATGGATTGTCCACGAGAGTTCATATTTGCTCACCCTGTCCCCGATGCTGTACCAGTAATACATGTTTACCTCGTATGGAAATGAGCAGTCAGTAAAGCAAACTTCGCGTAGGCGTGTAAACAGCCCCAAACATATCCCTTTAAATTCGATATCGATTCAGATAATCTATGCCAATATAGTTATATATATCTACTATCTAACGCGGAGCTCTTTCCCTATATAGTTTATCCTAAAGCTTCCTATTTACTTACATCGGAACTGTATTATTTAGGAACATCGTTTTTAAACATATGGAAGTTTTTTGTATGTCTTCAGTATTTTGTATTCATAATTTCCCACGATCAATCAATTCTCAAGGGACAAGAGTTTAAAAGTCTGATCTACAGACAGATTGAACTTTGTAATTGGCTGCATTCCGAAATGAAGCTATAATCGCTTTAATATGGCTGTAATCGATTAGAGCGTGCTTAACCCTGTGGCTTAACCCCGTACCGAATAGGTACATGACAGCTAACGATGTCCCGTGAAACCTCATAGATGACATCATGACACGCGCCATCTTGCGCTCTCACCGACCATGCCCGAAACTGATATAACCGTGAGCTTTCAAAAACGCGGATATTCCTTTTTGAACTTATAAGACATATAAGGAGTCCAAGAGCATTGTTAATTCAGATTTTAATTAAATTCTCAAATGTTCTGTTTTGAATACAGTGTTCACGAGCGTTCCGAATTGTAGACAGTTCTCAGCTGTCAATAACGTGATATCTAATGGTGCGTCCATGCTTGGCGAACCGAGCACGAGCCGAGCCTCGAACGAGCACACTGCGAGCACGATTCGCGTAGCGTGGACGTGCTCGCGAGCCTCGAACGAGCGCGATTGTCAGTTTTTTCACGTACAAAGGGATTCGCATCGTGCTCGTTGTAGGCTCGTTCGTGGCTGGGCTCGTGCTCGATTCGCGTAGCATGGACGCACCATTACTCGGTACGCAAATTATTGATGTGAGCACTGCGAGCGATATTATCCAATTCGGAATGTAGCCATTATGTATATTTATTTATATATTTTTTTGGTAATAAGTATCAGTTTTATATTTTCCGACGAACATTCCAATTCAAATTCCCATTTATTTGAAATTAGATCCAATCATAACATTACAATTATAAGTACAGGACAGTTTTAGTTAGTAAATCCATATATTTTTAAAAGAAATCATTTTTCGGAATAGAGAAATAATAGAGTCGTAGAGGTCAAGAGAGTCGAGAAGAGGGTCGCGACTCCCTCTACTATGTTAATTATTTTCGCCAACTTATCCTACCTCTTATTCCTCTAACAACTGGAACCACAAAAGAGTACCTATATTATAATTAATTAATGATCACATCGACAAAAGAAACATTCGTCTTGCTTATGTCATACATATTCACCTACAAATGCTTAGGATATTTTCTTTGGTAATTTCAACGCGTGACTGAAGCAAAAGAATAATTTCGTTCTAATTATACAGACGAGCTAATTCAATCTACATCTTATTTGTTATGAGAAAGCCATTTTCGTTCTCACATTTTTTTTTGTAGAGTCATTCATAAAGGATGTTTAAAGAGAAGGTTAACAAATCTCATGCACAGCACGTGCAGATCGTAAAATTCCAAACCCTAACTGGGGGCCTACCACAAGCTCTTAAAACAAGGTTAAAATAACCTTATTTGTGTTTTGTCTTGTTTTGACGCCGGATGTCAAAGAGGGACAAAAGACAAATAAGGTTATTTTAACCTTGTTTTAAGAGCTTGTGGTAGGCCCCCTGAACCTTAGGTATCTAAATGGCGAACGGTTTTACTTACGCAAACAATATTTATTATGTGGAGAGATATTTGTATAATAACCTCACAGGTCTTTCGTATTTAGATACCTGAGTAATGTAGATGGATGATACATATTTTATGAAACCATTCCAGGCTTCTAATAAAATTATCCAATTTTCAAAAATTGTTCCAATTCAGATATCATCTCGAGGAACAGAGTATTACTGCTCTTTAAAAAAATACCTGTATTTGAACTTAAAACGACCTATGTGACGACTTCTAGTATAAGCGGAGGAAGCTAATATGAATAAAAGAATCATGGCGAGATCCATAATTTGATTTGTACAAAAAAAAGTACATTTTAGAGAGTTTTGTATCACTTCCAATGTTGAGATTACATTACCAGCAACATAATAATTATACCTACTTGAAATATTTTATAAACCCCGCAAAACATAAAAACAACATAATGGTTTTGTTCACGATTTGCCGGCATGGCATAGAATGTCGCATTTTTATCAAAAATAACGTCATTTCAACGTCTCTAAAAATGTTTTTTTTACAAATCTCGCTATGATTCTTTATTGCAGCTATCAAAATAATATTAAATACCTAATAACCCTGCGCTGACAAATAGGTTGATTCTTTAGCTATAAAATGTGATCCGATTCGCAATGATGGGTAAATCAATCAATCAATCAAAATGTCGCCGATTTACCCATCTAAAGCTAAAACCTCATTATAAGCTCGTACAATTATCAGCATATAATGTCCCACTGCCGAGACAGACCTACTTTACAAACGATGGTAAAAGATACTGGGCAATATTTCACCACGCCCACTATGGATTGGTGAAGGTAGGCTAGTGGTCAATCTACTGTTGGAATTTTTCACGCTGCCTAGGAGGCATCCTACTAGCTTAACGAGTATCACAATTAAGTGATAACCGAGACCAACGGCTTTACGTGCCTTCCGATTATTTTGATTTTTCAATGACAGTAGATACCACCATCAAGCCAGGTGGTAAAAAATAAGGTTAGGGAAAAAAACCCTTTTGAAAATCGACCGTTTTTGGGAGCTCATATCTAGATAACGATTGAGAATAAGTAAAAATAATTTTATCAGCTTTTATTTAGATACATTTCATAATGTAGTATAGGTAACAACATTTCCTATGACGCATCGTTATCGAGATATGAACAAAAAAACAAAAAACGGTACCTTCTTTGTGTGACCTAACACAACTTAAAGTTATTTGGTGGTATTCTTCAAGGTGGAGGTACTTCCCCAGACGAGCTACTCTTTTAGCGAATAAACGCTACCTCTACCTCTCTTGAAATCAAAGTCAAGTATCAGTTTAGACCATAGATTAAAATAATAAATATTTAATGCAGCAAAATACCACGGTGTCTACTGTCATAATTCATAATTATTTCTGTATTCACATTTACAGAATGAAGGTATACCTAGGGACTGCAGGCTAAGATAAGTTTATTTACCTCGGTGTAATAGGAGCTGATGGGCTCATAGATAATATGCTCTAAGGACCTCTTGTCTAATATTGTTTTTGAAGCACGAAGTCTAATCTTGATAACGGCATGGTTATACAGCCCACATAGAGGATTTTCATTAGATAAATCATCACTACCACAGTTCAACACCGCTACGTATGATATTCGAATTTAATCTTTTAAAGGTCAAAGTCTTCTTTACCACTAGGATTAAATATCAACAGCGGTTCGCCTTTTTTATGGTTCCCTAGTCAACGAAGACCCTATTTTCGCCATGTCCATCCGTAGACACAGTGTCTGTCCACGGCGTAGCCACAGGCGTAGCTAAGAGACATTTAATACTAGAAATTGGCTCGGGTATACATATTAATCAACCTATCTAATTTTGAACGCGTACCTATCTACCTACATACATTATATTTAATTACTTCCCAATTAGATTCCTATTTCAACTACCTATGAAGATTTTTTAAAGTTTAATACTTAAACTTGCATTTCGTGCCGATGAACGTAATAGTAGTATTTATATACTCTGGGGTAATAGTAAAGAAAATGTACCTCCACTGAAATATACCTTACATACCACGGAACAAAAATGATAAACTAACTTTTTACCGGCGAACTGAGCATTTTTGAAAGGATGCCAGGAGTTTGATAGTCTTTTAGGTACTTAATGCTTTATAGCTACTATATATACCTAACTACCTACCTACCTACCTACCTACAAGTAATCCGTCTGAATTATAGTTGATAGTAAGTATACCTTATAGGGGAGACCAGGTTTGGAAGTCACATATTTTTTCTTAGTGTTCATGTTTCTAGCTTTGTAATGACATTTTTATATCATTGTATAGTATATATATATATTATTCTAGTTTAAAAATAAATAAAGATATTTTCTGTAACATTATAAATTAACCCGTTGGTTCTCGCGAGGAATGCGCGTCCTATTATAACAATTGAAGTCATTGTTATATTTTTAACCGCGAGCTAAGGAATTGAGGAAATATTTCAATTTTTATGAAAAAGTAAAAGTGTGACTTTTAACCCCATGATGGTTGTCACAGTTACTGACGTAGGTAATCACAAAGTAAATTAAAATGGGGAATAAAAAAGACACTTATTATTAAAATCAATTTAGGTAGTGTTTTTATTGCAGATTAAATATTGGACCCTAGCTACCTAACTCTATGCCTCCTTATAGGACCTCGGGTGATAATTTTTCCTCATTTACGATGACCACTTTGCATAATACCTACGTTTTGGATTACGTTATCGCTATTTTACTATAACATATTAATGCTGGTTATGGGCAACTAGAAATGTTAGGAGAAGGCAATTTTAAGAAAATGTACCCATTTAATCGTCTGTCCAAATTAAATTGTGTTTTTAACACAATCATATCGTGTTTATCTGGTGAATTATTCTTAGCCATTTTTGCTGACACATGACCTATTCTGTCCATTATTCGTGCGAGCACCCATCGTAAGTAACTACTTGAAAGTTTGGTCATGCTAACATTCTATAAACCAAGTGCCTACCTTTATTGCATGTGAAGAATGCATAGGTCAAAATTCAATTGAATTCAAAATCATTTATTCAAATAGACCTTCGCAGGCACTTATGAAAGACTCTAATACCGGTTCGGAAGAATCGGAAGGTTGCATTTGCTGAGAAGTGCCGACAATAAACTCAGCAATTACACTTTTCAAAACAACTTAGATTCTAATGGCATTGACAACAATTGCGGCAAAACTACAAAGTAGACTGAATCTATATTTAATAAGTAAATAAATGGCGT
Organism: Achlya flavicornis; assembly: GCA_947623365.1. Lineage (NCBI taxonomy): Eukaryota > Metazoa > Arthropoda > Insecta > Lepidoptera > Drepanidae > Achlya > Achlya flavicornis. The sequence goes on along the minus strand of OX392468.1, from coordinate 9,497,332 downwards.
GTGGCAGCCATCGCCCTCCTACCCATATTGGATGGAAGTGAGCGACCCGTCACACGACATAGGTATTGGAATTTTCAATTAATAAAATTAGATATTCCTCGAGGATACGAAACTATACAGCTAATGATTTAAATATAGTATGTATATGCAAACAGAATCATACTAGGCTGCTTGCACAAATTTTTAACTAGTACCTAATTTTAGAAAATATTAGGTAATAGTTAAAAATTAATTACCTAATCACCTAATAATTAAAATGCATTCGTATTTTTTGTTTTCAGATAGGGCCACTAACAGATACAAGATGGCAATTGTCTGGGACAAAAACTCAAGAGGCCAACAACATCGCAATACACGTCACTCCACCAGATGGCGAAGAAGATGATGAATTTGTGCCAACCCTGCGAGTGCGCAGGAAACTCAGCACACCGCTCAGCGCGCTACCTGGAGATGGACTTATCGGTTTGCCCAGTAAGTTTTTTTTTTATTTAAGGAATAAATTTTCATGCGGTAATGAATTATGTCCCAACAAATCTTTTGGCGCTTCTATAAGATTTAAAATACCTATATAAAAGTGCTAGTTAAAATCTTTAAAGCGGAAATGATCGCAAAATTTATATTGTTCCATAGCCACGACTCACCCTCAGATTTTGCTAAAAAAAAAGGTAAAACAAGAATATTTAATAGAGTAAAATCCTAATAATATCCCTATTCGTTTATCTTGAGCTATCTTGAGTTATATTCCTCAGAACTGAATTGTTATTGCGCGCATAGACGAGTGATAGGTACCGTGAGTGAAGGTTTGAAGATTTTCAGCGCAAGTGAAATAAAGTTTATTTGCCTGAGTGTACCTGATATGTAAAATACACGTGCTTTGAAAAAAGAATCAGAGAATTAAGTAATTACTCCTTATTTAAATTAGTAATTTATAAGCAAAATACGTTGAAAACAATAAATTTAATTCCTACATTATGTCAGTTATCATTTTAAATAGCGGTATAAGTTATTGTTTTTATTTTATAATGATGGCTATCTGTATAAAAAAACAATAGGAACTTCTTCGATGAATATATCCAGATTGAGCGTGGAAGCTGTTCACGCGTCGAAAAAAAATGCTCTAAATCATATAGAAATAAATAAAAATGCCAAATAATGTTCCGACTTTAATTGAACGTCACTATGAATGACGCAGAGCAAGCGTAAAACCGTGGTAAAACGTAGCGGTCACGTAGGCAGCCTAGAAAAGTTGGCCTGTTTTATATGTATATAGTCGTGTCGTATGGGGACGCTCTTTCTAAGTAGATATATCTATTTCTATGAGATACTTATCGAAAAAAGTATTGAATTATTCAAAGCGCTGTGTTTTTCTACATTTGTTCACACTATATTACATCTCTCTTTGATGAAATAATATTACAAATAAGGTATAATCGATCGATCATATAGATATTCATAACATCAGTATTAAGTAGGTATACCGACGTAAACTGTATGGCGTATAATTTTTTTTTTTTTATTAATTATACAATACAGATAAAAAAGTTCTGTAAGTAAAAAATATTGTGTTGTCGAAATCGCACGAACAATGTAAGGCCTACTAGTACTACCCTTATTAATTCGGTATGTCTTATTATTGTCAGATCTTGATTACCATCAGCTGGAAAGATAATACCTACCTATGACCTACCTAAAGGGAATCTGCGTAGTGTGTACCCCCTAAACATGTAGGTAAGACTCAGTCCTTGTTAGCAGCTGAACTTTGAATAGGTAATCAAATAATGAATTTGGTTCTTTGCCCATTACATTAATATCGACCGGAATACGTAGTAGTTAGATTTCAGAATACTAAGGTGTATCTGTTTCTTCTAGATCTCCGATCTTCACCAACGCGCTCGTTATCTCCCTTGGATCGGACAAAGCGACGCTTTAGCACCATGGTCTCCAGCGCTGCAGCAGCTGCAGTATCGCGCAGGCTCTCTGCAACTATCGGCTGGTGTCTTGCTACGCCAACACAAGTCAAACCACAGATTGTGCGACAAGGGCGTGCTCTATGCTTGCAGTACATAAAAACACAAATACGGAGATCTATTCTCTGTTCAAAAAAGGTAATAAAAATCACAGTAGTACATTTTTGATTCTACAGTCTATTTTTAACAGTTTCCATACTCGATGTCGCAGGTAACATATCGGTTAAACACTGGTTAATAATAATTTCGATGATTATTTTACAGCAAATAGTATTAAAGCGACTACAACGAATGTTGGAGACTGAATGTGGTGAGGAGGCTTTATGCAACGTAGATAGTGGCGTGCTGGCAGCGCTGCGAGCTTTGTGTGCAGCGCTCGAGAGGAAGCGGCCTGACGCGTTCCGGCACGTCGCGCGCCAAGCGACGCGAGCGCCTTCCACCATGCTGAAGTCAGACACTGCCCTGACGGAACTAGCTCTAGCCCTCGCTCGACGCATCACGAGGGAAAATATAACCTGGTCTAAGGTAAAATAATCTACACTAATTTATGGATGTAGGAGGTAAATCTCCGGAAATAATAATTCGATCCTGAAATTTCTTTCAATGACACGAAGCGTCATACCGAGAACGGGGGGCAAACTGCGGGAGACAGCTGGTTGCATATTATAATAAAATTAATTGCATAAATGGAGTATAATATTTATTTGACTTTGTACCATGACAGAATAAATGAATATGAATATGGATATGAATACCCGATTCGGCAGGGCAGGGATATTTTATGCCTGCAAGTAACACGGGATACTTACTTAGATGCGCAGACATCTGAGCATGTAACTACTCGCCTCCAAAACTTGGACAATTAGTCAATTAAAAGCAAACACAGGAACCACACGAGGCTTATCTAGCTTTATCTAGGAACACAGTTCAAAACTGTAGTTAGAAGTTATCCGACGCGACGTCATGTACCTAATGCCGTCGCGTAGGTATCTTTATTACCAACTAAGATTATGATAAAAGCCCTCCAATAATGTATATGATATATTGTCTACAAACTTAATGATATACATTTACATACCTACACGTGGACGTGGCATACAAATAACAACGTACGCTGGTTAACTCTCATATCAAACGGTTGTCTGTGTATCAAACAAACCACCACCACCACACCACCACAGTCTTCTTAATCATTAAGTAGGTATATTAGGTAATTTATTCTCAGATTACACAATAAAATGTAGTAATCTGAGAATGATTTTTTTGGGCAAAGGGAGTATACGTTCTTTGGCTGTTTGCTTCACCAAATGTAATTACAACGACTTTCTCACCGGGCCAGATAAGTTTGTGGGACTATACGTGACTATACCATGAATATAATATAGGGCATACTGGAAGTTTCTGGAACTAGCCACTTGTAATAATAATTTTAAAAAAATGCGATTTTTTGAAAATGGAACTATCTTATAGTTATGTTTGCGTTATTGTCATTAGTAGTAATAAAAACAAAAAAAAACTAGTAATGAAATCTGTATATCGTAAACATGGGTCGAAAAATTACTATTTAATTTCCGAAAATTAAAAATAAGCATTGAAGTGATTGAAGTACGATTAAAACAAGCCCAGAAGCGGAAGTGAATGCGTTCCATTCCAAGTGGTAATTGAAGATGTCCCTATGGAAGTGCTCACACTTCCTTCCACAACTGCTTTTTACAATGATTTCAAGGAATGCAATAATGTGTTAACCGTGAAGGAATATAGACTTTAGGAATATACCTAAGCTATATTTATTGGTAGTCTATATATTCCTCAATTATACACATTATTATTAAGACCACATAATTATTTTGTATAAACAAAATAATAATGTGGTCTTATTTTGATAGTATATCAAATAAAATCCTGGGAACTCTTGTATAAAATTAAAGTCAATGCAACGTACATATTTATTTCAGATAGCAGCTGTATACTGTATTTGTGGAGCCCTAGCGCGAGAAGCAGCTGAGGCAGCGGACGGTGAACCTGCCCTAGAATTGGTAGCTGCGCCTGCAGCTGCCATTGCAGATCTTTTACACGAGGAGCCCGGATCTTGGGTAGCAAATCACGGAGGATGGGTAAACTAGGTTTCATAAATAGGTACCAAACAAAATAAGCTCGACTCTTTGATCTTAATTTCAGTCTAAGAGGATGAGATGGTGTAATAAAAGTTTAAAATGAAGACCTGGTACTTGGTACTCATGGTAGACAAGTAGTATCAAATAGCGATAGGAACAATGGCCAAAATTCTAATATTTGCCACTTTTGTAAATAATCATGAAATTAATAATGCTCTCTGTAACGATTTTATTTGTTTCGCGAGTGGAACTACTTTTGCATGAAAGTTGAAACAAGATAGGTAACTTGTTTACAGAAAGATGTTTATTTTAGTGTTGCCGAGAGATACGGAACTAATTCAACAACAACAAACAATATTTCTTGTTTCAGAACGGCCTCATAGAGCGACTCCGCGCTAGCGAGCGGGATCAAAGGTCTGAGAAGAATCTTAGAGTGATGGTGTCGTTCTTCGTGCTAGCGTGTCTGACGCTTTTACTTTTTCGATGGGTGCTACACGCTCACCCTGAATAAGTGCTGTTAATAATCATCTAGGTATACGTTCTATTTTGAATAATGGATGCATCCTATTTGTATCTAGAGTTCCCACACACTCAGTCACAAATAGTATCAAACGGGAATTGAATTGCATAGGCTACTTACTCAACCGCCAACAAACATGTTGATCCATCACTCGCATTGTTGCTACAGTTGTCGAGATCTAAGAAGTCTGTGTGGCGATTACGTAACTTTGTTGCAATAAGTTTCAATCATTTTCGAATTAAAACCCGGTTTAATATAGCGGTTTTCTGATTGTTTTTTTACGTTCTGGTAACTGCAAATACAAACAGTGCTTTATTAGAAATCGAACCATTTCCGATTTTGTTATTTTTCTACCGATTCAGAGGTTTTTTCAATCTGAATCTGATTGCAACAAAGTTACTGTTTTTAGCACCTACTTACTGTTTTTTCTCTTGTTTGTCTCTTTTTGCCACATTGATATAAATATGTATAAGTGCCGACAAACGGGCCTATTCGATCTTGCTGACCTTATGCACCTACCTCGCTAGAAGTATCTACTTACGAATAAAACATAGTGTTTAATAAATATAATGGGAGCTAACCGCGCCGGTAAAACAAATTTACTAGTTAGTACCCTTACGCGCCTGATTTTTAATTCTCGCGCAAAACGCAATCATTAATATGTTATTTGGACCCTATTTCTGAAAATTTACAAGATAATTTATTATAACACTGAGAAATGGATGGACATAATTATTCCAATTTTTTAAGTAAATCCTTATATTTTGCTGAAGAAAACACTGAAATATCCGGCGCAAAGTATGATTATGCATAGGTAACGCAAAACGACATCAAAAGTATCTAGTAATTTTTAATGTTATCAGTCATAAGATTTTAAAGTGAGTGAGGTTCCTTTACATTTAGGTAATTTACAAAGGCTTTTACAAAGTTAATATTTTATATGAGGTGCTCTGTTTCCATATAAACTTGTCTGTCATGAAAAATAACTACTTTACAAAAGAAGTAAGATCGAAACGATTATATGTGAAACGAAACCAATTGATATATGTGTTATTTATTATTATTTATAAAAATGGAAATTTACGTACGTAAGATATCAAATTTGGTTTCGTATGATGCAACTTGTAAAGAGAGGCGTTAGTAAAGAGATCTTAACTACCAGGGGCGTAGCTACCGCCGTTAGATTTATCAATGATACGGGGCCCCAGGCTATAGGGGCCCCGAATGTGTGACTAGCGAAAATTACGAAACTTTTTCCCTCCATTTGGTTTCGCCGTAATCAGGTAGAAGCTCGGTAGAAGGGCCCCCCAATAATACAACGATACAGGGCCCGTCTAGGGCCAGCTACTGCACTGGTAAATTATTCATAAAACTCCAAAGAAAATTTCGTTTATTTAAATCAATATTTGTAAATACAGTATTTTATTTACCCAAGTTTACTTATCTGAATGTCCAGAATAATTATGTAAAATGTTTAGAATAACTAACATAAGTACCTAAATAATATTTTTATGGTAATTTAAACACTTAATAAAAAATGTGGTTTGTATGCAAAACCTTTTTTTTTGGTTCCCACCCATGGATAGAAGTCCAGGGTCAGAAGTGGTGTGGGAACTACATACCTACCTAAAATTAACTTTAAAGAATAAAGAAAACTGACTTCAAAGTTCGGTTTGCACTAGAAACTATAGGTAGGTACTATACTACCAAGAAGGTTTTTTTTTTTTCTAGCCGATATGGACCACAAACATACGAAGTATGTATGGACAACTTCTGAACTACAGGTCTTAGAGAAAAACGCTGAAAGGAACACCGAGCAGATTTTTTTCTTCAAAGGCGTCACACGGCTTGTGTATTTTGCCAATTTCCAGTTATATTATGAGTTCTAGTCACAATAAATCACTTTTCCATAGTCCTCAGTCAGTCACCGTCCATAAAAGTCATGTTTTAGTACAATGGTAGTCATTGTACTAAAACTTTTAACCTCTTTTAACGGACATCTTGAGACAACTAGAAAATCCACGATACACATAATTAATATCATTTCATTTCACTGGTGCAAATGGATTGATCTTTATTGGATAAAATACCACCGATAATATGCAATAAATCTCTGTACCTATACACGAATTTATGAAAATATAAATGAAAACGCAACGTCAGTCTGTAAGTTCCCGCCAAAAAGTCCGAGCTGAATTTTGAAGAAAATTTTAGTTAAAATATATTTAAAAAGAAATAGTAATTTAAATTTTTAATTATTACAAGTTTTTCTTTTTTTCAAAATTCTGCTTATACGTCACAATACTAACAACTTAGACTAACAAAATTATTTATGACAATCTTGCTCATAAGTTGTTAGGAGTTATCCAAAATAATTATTTTATATTTTTCTTGACCACGGTTTTATCCTGCGTAAGGTGTGACGAGGTGGTGCAGATATCGCAGGGACCTCACTATGTTTAGGCATAAAGAATTAGCTCTTAGCATTCTGACAAACAATTAGAGGTACATTTTGATAACGTCTAGCAACTTGTGACCAAGATTAACATAAATAATTTTGATCGTATTGTGTGTGACGAAGAAGCAGAAAAAGAAAAAAAAAATTAATAGAAAAATCATATATCTACGAAAAAACACATTATTATTCTTTTATTTAATGGCATTTTTATTTTATTAAAAAATTTGCGTTTTTCTCTGAGACGTTCAGAAGTTGCTCTTGAACGTCTTAGAGAAAAACGCAAAATTCACTAGCTGGAAATAAGACATCTGTATAAGTTTCTTATAACTAGGTCAAACTAGGTACACTACTTTGAAGTCAGAGAAAAATCTGTGTCGCCATCTATGGAACACTTGCTACTCTTATTAGACAGTTTATGGTTCCTACTTACATCATTATGTAACAACGCTTTAGAGAGCTTTAGTGCAAAGTGCAAACCCACCTTGAAGATGATTTGATTTTCGCTAAAAGTTTTTAAGCTATTGCATAGCTTCTATCGCGGGCCTTGAGCGTGGAGACCGAATCCACTCCGACCGGCACAGCGGTGATACTTTTTAGTTTTGCCATCTATCGATGAATAGCAGAACTTTTAATGACTTTTTGAAATTAACGCTTGTCTCTTTAGTTCAGCAACCCGCCTCTAGGTGGCATTGATGCAATAGCTTTAACGCGGCAGTCTCCGAGTGCCCCCCTTTTTTTTTTTTTTTTTTTTTAATTTTATTATATAATGTTCCAAGAATGTATTTAAAACCAGTTGAGATTTGTCATTGAATATTAATGACCCAGAATATTATGTATTATACAGGCCCGGGTCTATGGGGGGGGCAAACTGGGGCACCTGCCCCAGGCGCCAAGGTCATAATATTTCGTAATATTTATTATTAGAACTTATTTCAAAAAGCGCCTAAAATCTGGCGCACCTTCTTCTTATTTTTATGTTTGGCAACCAAGCCCAAATTAGGGCTCATTTCTGCCAGTGTCGAGTACTCTGTAAGTTCCCACCAAAAAGTCCCGACGCACCTTATTCTATCGATTATTCATTTGATTTCAAAACGCCCACTTGGTTTTTGATCACATTATTTTTCAAATTATCTCAAACGAGGTGGCGCCTAAATCAAGTTTCCCGGTTCGAAAAAATCGTAAATCCGGGACTGGCATTATAGGCTAGTGAATAAAACTCAACGGACTGACTTACGGCCGAAATAATAATAAAATAGAATAATACAAAGTACATTTTTTAAGCTATTGCATAGCTTCTATCGCGGGCCTTGAGCGTGGAGACCGAATCCAGAAATTCCGTAACGAAAATAACCTAACACCGACCGGCACAGCGGTGATACTGTTTGCATTGAATAGGCTCCGAAAGTACTGAACCGATTTGAAAAATTCTTTCACTGTTGGTAAGCTATACTATCCTTGGTTGACATAGGCTATATTATATTTTCAAAAAAATTAGGGATCCTTACTAAAACTCCAATAATGTAACCCAAGGTGTAAAAAAAATACCTAAAATATTCATTACATCGCGTGCGCTGCGAAAACTATTGATGATAGAATAAAATAATGTACTACGACTTTGTAGAACACATTATTATTTACAAAAAGTGTCGCAATACCATATGTCTAACTATTATAGTTATGCCACAATAAGAGTTTTTCTATTTTAAAATTTTTATTGAATTGCCGCCGCTAGAAAAGGCTCTTTATTTGTATTTTGGTATTAATCCTTATCAAAATAAATTACTTCATATTCAAGACTGCTTCAATACCTTTATATAACATTTTGAATTATTCAATTCGGACATTCCATTCAAAAGATATCACGAGTTTAAAAATATAAGTACTAGTAGAAAAATCACGTCACTGGGGTACGGGCCGTACGGGAATAATCTCTTTGCGTGTGGCTCAGTGTTTGTAAAAAAACAGCTTGACCGATTCTTATGAAATTTTGTTATTTTTTTCTTATGTAGGGTAAGATAGGGTAGGGTAGGGTGGGGTAGCACCACACGGTAGGGTAGCACCACAGGGTAGGGTAGTAACACAGGGTAGGGTAGCACCACGCGAACGAAGTCGCGCCGGGCAGCTAGTTTATTTAATAAAAGAAAAAAAATTGTTTTCTTATCGGTCACCACGCTCAAAAAGTGTAACTTGAATTAATATCAAAGAAAAAAAAACAAATGAAAAAGAATACTGCATAAATAAAATAAAAATAAATAAATAATAATAATTGCATAAGTTGATAAAAAATGCTTTACCGCGGCAGTCTCCGAGTGCCACACGTTTTTTTTTTTTTTTGATATTTTAACACTATTTATATGAAACTAGCTGTCCCCCGCGGTTTCACCCGCGTTCCCAGCATAAAAAGTAGCCTATGTCCTTCTCCATACCATAGGCTATATGCATGCCATCCTTTGAGTAGTTGAGGCGTGAAGGCGTAACAAACAAACAAACTCACTTTCGCATTTATAAAATAGTTAAGAAGTTAGGATACTTAGGATATAGTTCGGAAGTTAGGATTAGGAAGTTAGGATATAATGGCAAATATCAATCGATAATCTCAAAATCAAGGATAGATCGAATATTAATTTCGGCCGTTATAGACAACGCACTGCCTAAATCGGTGGGTCTAGCTAGAAGCATGAAATTTTACACAGAGGTACCTACCTAAAATAACGTAGATGAGCTTTCTCCTCCCTACCCCTCATTATGTATGTACGTCACGTAATTATTGGATTGCCTATTAATATTTTAACACCTAACTTAGTACCTAAATACCACCGGTGTATAATTAATGTGGGTTATTCTTCTTCTTCTTATTTTTAATTTTGGCAACCAAGCCCAAATTAGGGCTCATTTCTGCCAGTGTCGAGTTATATTATAGTTTCCAGTCACAATAAATCACTTCACATTATAGTCCTCAGTCAGTATATTGGATTCTCTAAGCCTCAGTCAGTCACCGTCCATAAAAGCCATGTTTTACTACAATGGTGGTCATTGTACTAAAACTCTTCACGGACATTTTGAGACAACTTGAAAAGTCACGATACACATAATTCATTTCATTTCACTTCACTGGTGCACATGGATGAACTTTATTGGGTAAAATACCACCAAAAATACACAATAAAACTCAAAATACACAAATTTATGAAAATAAAAATGAAAATGCTACGTCACTCTGCAAGTTCCCGCCAAAAAGTCCATGTGGGTTATTTAAATAAGTACACGGTTGAAACTGTACATCGAATCACCAATACGGAGACCTTGGTTGTTCCGACCACTTCACCACGGTCCCTCTTTCCACGTGGGTAGAGCCCTTTCCTTGCTCTATTGACGTTCTTTTTGGCGGGCACTCGCAGTGACGTTACGTTTTCGTTTTTATTTTCATAAATTCGTGTATTTTGGGTTTTATTGCATATTATCGGTGGCATTTTATCCAATAAACATCAATCGTATGTGCACCAGTGAAGTGAAATGAAATGAATTATGTGTATCGGTGGTGTATCGTGACTTTTCAAGTTGTCTCAAAAAGTCCGTGAGGAGTTTTAATACAATGACCACCATTGTAGTAATAGTAAAATAGTGGTAAAACATGACTTTTATGGACGGTGACCGCCTGAAAACGACTATTAAGTTAAAATGATTTATTGTGACTGGAAATTATAATATAACTCGACACTGGCAGAAATAAGTCTTTAATTTGGAATTGGTTGCCAAACATAAAGAAGAAGAAGTGCGACACCTGGTTGACACACGCTACGGGATTTCAAGCTGGAATATTTCGGACGGTGCTAATGAGGAGTTTTCTTATGATACCTCTATGCTCAAAATACCTGTCAAACAGTTGGTAATTTGAATCAATTTGAACCTTAAGTGCACGATTTGACAGGTATTTGCATTATTGAATTCATAAGAAAACTCCTCATTTGTTTAAAGTTATATGCGCGTTGTCACACGCAAAGCGATTCCGGTCCGACACTGGACGAACGAATTAACACCGTCCGAAATATTCTGGCCGGAATATTACGGACAGATACGGTACGCGTAGCGTACGATGCTCCGTACCTACCGTAATTTTATCCTATTTTGCACCTGGTAGTACCGTATTTTTGGCTGAGTGAGTTGGAGACACCGCTGTCTATGATCGACAGAACAGAAAGCTGAAACAATTGAAGATTAATGTAGGCATGCAAAAGCGAATAAATAGGTCCACGTTCTACATATACTGCACTAAAATTGTGAAACTTTTATAACCAATTAGTGGATAATCTCATTACTTGTAAGTTACTTACGGTTTCTCGGTATGTAGATATAGAGTTAGATGATAAAATAGTCATTGTAGCGAAAGAAATAAAAAAGGACGTCATATACAAAACGTAAGTGGCGCTAGTGTATACGTGATTTTGATTAAGAGAGAAAGAGCAAACCAATAATATCTGTCAATGTCAATTTGCTGAACCGAACCATTTTGCCCAATTTTTTGTGACTTGACTTTAGTCGTAGAATTTATTTTCAATTAATGTTATATTCAACAAAAACATTGAGATCAAATCGTCGGATTCATAACCATCATATGTGCTATAATCATTAACAAAGTCTAGGTATTTGTAACGTACACCCAGATTCCTTTTGTTTTCATGGGAGTGTTATTCAGTGTTTACTATAATCATATTTCAGATGTAAATGAGAGTAACGATGTGTTTTCGCGACAACAAATGAACAGTGAGCAAGTTTCCTTTGACATTCAAGTGTTTAGTTGGTGCAACAGAAAGTAGGCACAATGATGAAGAGTACTTTGCCTAAGGACAAACCTGGCAAAATGAGGATCAGAGCATTTCCTGTAAGTTGAAGTAGATATTTTATATGCCAAAAGCTATTTAATATTCTAAAAAAAACAGGACCTTGAAATAGTATCTACTGTTGTTGATTTTAATTACAGTTTGTTTCAATATTTTGAATTTCAACACTTTGTGAAACAAAAACTACTGTCTGCTTATAACATAATCAACTAGTCTTGTCCTTAAATTGTTACTCATGCCTACATAACAATGATTATAAATTATATTTATCCACTGGCAATAATACATGAAAATTAAAGCCTTGCTCAAATTAGCAAGTTAACTACAATATTACAGTTTGGTGGGTATTTGACAATGTGAAAAATAAATGATAAAACACTATTCAGTGACAGAGTATAAGACATTAAAAAATACACCGAACCGTCATATATGTTGTACAGTATGAGGCACGAATGGTGAGCACAGATAGGCAGTAGTGGGGGCAAGCTCGCGCATGTATACTTTTGGCCAGATCACAGTAGCCAAATGACACGCAAAAATCCAATAGACAACGAGCATTGACTGACGAACCAATCGTGTGCAGCTCGGTGCTCCCCCCTTGTTCATTCCGCCAAACAGACCGAAAAATTTACTACTAAGGTGTCAATCTGTGTTCACCACTCCTGCCCCTTACTATACATTTTAAGCTTTTAATGTTATTTTTTTTACTAGTTTAACCAATAAGAGTAGGTCAGTTGACGCTGTAAAATTGTGACGTCACCTGCTTGTATCTCATACAATCCTCCATATGAACTATATTTTTTTACATTTAATTAAATGTTGCTGATTTGAACTGTTGTCAAATATCCTATTAACATTTTTAAATTGGCATCCGTGACATTTTAAGTCCAAACCATTTATCAGTCTAAGCCCAAGGATATTATGGTAAATGTTAAAGGTACTGATGGTACCTTTTTCCATGTTCACAATAAGTCCTGTCCTGTGTAGGTATTGTACAACACCCGCGGTCTAAAATTAAAGTAAGGTGGGCTCTATGTAAGTTTGCTTCTCTTAGGTTGTGCTAGGGAGTTTTTATCCTAAGATTTTGTGGGCATTAGCCCACACTACGGAACTTTTAACCAATAAGGTTGTTTTCACTGAGGTGGAGCTGGTGAGAGTGGAGATTAGCTGTGCATGAATCACCCAATCTCAATGCCCAAAATCTGTGCTCTGCTTCAGTGGAAATAGTGTTGAGCAGTGTGTGATGGTTGGGTTTTTCAAAATTACCTTCTGACTAATTGTGGTGTTCTTCATTGGAGGAATTAACAGTCTGTGTTTACAAAAGATAGCAATGTCATTTAACCACATTGTAGTTCAGTAGAGTTGAAATTGTTATTACTCATTCAAAAATCAAAAAGCTGATTGCTTGTGGGTACTTCCCACTCAATTACTTGAACTGTCATCAGTTTACACAATTGCTATTTGTTCCTAGAGCAGTTTTTTTTTTGAGGTGATTTGTCCTCAATATTCAACCCTACAATAAAGAAAAGATTGGATATTATGTTACTATAATTTATAAAATAATAATTGAACAGCAAATAAACTAAAAAAGTGGTGTAATTATTCATTCATTTCTTATTTGAATGGCGCCAGGTGTGTATAATTTACACAATTCCGCCAGTGTCATGGTTATAGAGGATACACAAAGGAGATTGATCGGTAAAAAAAGGAACAGGGATGATTCACATTATTTAAGTCATTGGATTGTGCCATAGACAAAGTAATTATTTAATTTGTAACTCAAAAAAGGTTATCATTTTATATTTTACATGTTTTGATAGGGCAATTTCAATATATATTTGTCAATAATTCAAAAATAGAAACAATTATATTTTCCTTGGAACAAAATTTTTGTGTTCAATATGTCATAATAATAATACATATATGACAAGAAGAAAATCAATCAAAAGATAAATATTTGTATATTTTGTAATTATTACTGTTTTGGATGATATGTTTAGTTTTGATTTTATAGTATGTTTATATAATACTTGAAGTAAGCATTCAACACAGGCTTTCAAGATGTCAAGGAAATTTCAAGTGTGGAATTATTCTGAACCATATTACCAAATGTATCCAGACACATGGGTCTGTATATAATGAAACTAAACAGTTTTGGACAAAAATACACCTTGTAATTTGATCCCAGATTTTATTGTGAGAAATCAAATAGGTAATTTATTCTGCACTGTATCGGTGACAAATGAATTTTACAGATGACTATGGATGAGAAGTATGTGGAGAGTATATGGAGTTTGCTTAAGAATGCAATACAAGAGATACAAAAGAAAAACAACTCTGGGCTTTCATTTGAGGAACTTTATCGTAATGCATACACTATGGTCCTCCATAAACATGGTGAAAGACTTTATACAGGTTTAAAAGAAGTGGTAACACAGCATCTTGAAACTAAGGTATGTGATAACTTTAATTTTTACTGTTTTTTAAATTTTTATTCATTGTTTATTAACATTGAACAATTTTAGGTCAGGGAAGATGTTCTTCATTCATTACACAATGGCTTCCTGCAGACTCTGAATAATGCTTGGACTGATCACCAGACCAGTATGGTGATGATCCGTGATATACTAATGTACATGGACAGAGTATATGTACAACAGAATGAAGTGGACAATGTTTACAATTTGGGACTTATTATATTTAGGGATCAGGTTAGTAAAATATTTCTTTTAATGGTCTATGTATGTATGTATGTCTATGTAATATCTTAGGGTACATCCCTAAGTAATTGCTTAGGCTAAATCATTAAAAGAAATAATTGATTAAAAGAATTGCATATAAATTACCTGGCTATTGGAAAGTGCTTATCTCATAAAGAGCTGAATGGATTCTGTCCCATGTTAGTATTGTCACAGTTTATTTGAAACAAGTCTTAACCGGGATGAAGATGAGGTGTGTCAACTTTTGGATGCTTATATTCATAATTATACTTGCACTAGTACAGGGTACAGGTTGGTTAACTATGCTGGTATGTTCAACACATTTACACGTTGCGCATGTGTAGTGTCTGTGAATAAGCGCGCGGCGTGACGTCCCACTGCATGCGCATCATGAAAAGTCTGTCCGTCACTCTCGCGCGCGGTCATGCTATGAAGGAACCAGTTATTGTTTTGTTTTTTTTTACTTCTCATAAATATCAAGTAGTCTTTTTTTGCATTCATCCATTAGAGTTGACGGACTAATTAGAAGCAATAATGTAATAAAACATACTGTATCATAAAATTGCATACGTGTGAGTACTGTGAACGTGCCAGCTTTCGTCAACCGACCTGTAGCTGGAGGCAAACTGTTAGTGTTAGCCACCTTGGTCCCAGAACCTTGTGAATGGCACTTATGTCCCACCTTTGACTGGCCTTCACTTGCCGGCCTAACGAGCACAATAGATACTGCTCCTAAGGGTGGAAGTGCATACATAATAACAGCTTAACCTACCCTAATAATACTCGTAATAGTGAAACTAGCATACACTTATCAGCAACCTTAGTGGCTGCGCCAATAAACTTTCGGCACCATTCAGAGATTTTTTGGGTGGCTGATCAAGCAAGCCCAGCAAGCAACCAGACCAGCAATTCTAGTCCACATAGTGAGTAAAAGTTTCCTTTCCTGTAATAGTCATTGCAGTTAAGAAGAGCAAATCATAGCACTAGACTACCAGGATGAATGTTTTACTTTAAAAAATTATGTAATATACGCAAAATAGGCATTGGCAAAAGACCCTTTTGCAAAGTGCCATGATTTTTTTAAAAGTAGGCAGTAATAATATTTTATTTAATGAAATTGATGTTTGTAATGTAGGTGGTCCGCTATGGATGTATTCGAGACCACCTGCGGCAGACGCTGCTCGAGCTGGTGGCCCGCGAGCGGCGCGGCGAGGTGGTGGACCGGCTGGCCATCCGCAACGCGTGCCAAATGCTCATGGTGCTCGGCATCAACTCGCGAGCCGTCTACGAGGAGGACTTTGAGAAGCCATTCTTGCATCAGTCTTCAGAGTTTTATAGGGTATGTTTTAGTCATTATATGTATATAAATATCCTTGGACATTCCTGAGTATCAGAGGCCTTAGCACGAACCACTTTCGTATCGCCTTCGTAGCGTCGTCGTATCGAGTAGATGTCATTTTTGACAGAAGTTCTTTCGTCTACTCGATACCTAGCTTGCGAGCTACGTTAAATTCGTCCAGAATTTTGATTCATATATTTCTGATTTTATTGGTACACAATTTTACAATATTTATTCCTAATAACATAAACTAAATTAAATAATCGGCTTATCTTATATTATTAGCTAACGAAATAAGGTATTATATTATGATTCCCATGTGAATGTTTCCTTTTTCACTATTTAAATATGATGAATGTGAAAATATTTTTGAACGAAAACCATTCTTAACTGTCAAACCAAAAACCGCGCGTAGGTAGTTTTTTTTATTTCAGCAAAGAGTTCATGAATATTAAGGTTTGAATTTAGAACAATACTACAAGAAGATTGAGTCTTGTGACTCCGATAGAAATAAATTCGTCGATTTTCAATTCTAGATTTGTATTTTAGCAGTTTTACGGGATATCATTTAAAGAGTGGCTGAACTTGAACTATCGAAATTCCATTTAAACGCTTATTATAATTAAGTATATACAGGATGTTTCGAAATCAATTAAATCATGATTTTGAATCACAAGATTATTAATTCCGATGGAATATTTTCGAAAGATTTATTAGAGTACTTACTTAGTCATTAATTTCAATAGGTATAGGCACGAACTTTTGAGAATGTAGAATTCTTGACACGTCGTAGTAGTTTAATATTGTAAATAATTGGTATAGGTAATTTCGAACAATTTACATAATTATCAAAGTTTAAATGTAAGCAAAATAAAATGGGTTTTCTTAAATATTTGAACTTCTCTTTAGTTTACCATTTAACATTACATCCCAGAATTTGATACTTTTAAGTGACACTATGGGATGGCGCTATAATACAGGGTGTGATTTTTTCGGAATCAATGGGTTCGATTCTCGGCTAGGAAATTATAAATTTTCGGATACTACTTAGTCAAATAAAACATGAGGCACCCCAATTGAATGTTTTAAATTTGAATAACTTAAATACCTACTTAATTAATGATTCACCATGTTTAGTTATGAGATTATAAATAAGGAAATACAAACTAAAAATCTTAATGCTTAAAAAAAAAAAAAAAATTATAAAAAAACACTTTACGTGGGCTCTCACTGAAAAAAATACGGTGAGAAGGTTTACGTTAGCTGGCTTGCGAGTAGACGATACTATACGTTCCAATTTCAAATTATATACCAAACCACGTTACGTAGCGTGACGTGAGGTTAACGTAGTTGTTCGTGCTACCGATTTAAACGTTTGACAGCATTCGAATGACACATTCCCATACAAATTTGAGTTAACTCTCTCGATACGAATACGTTACGCTTGCGATAGATTTTCGTGCTAAGGCCTCTGATCCCAAACTAAGCAAAGCTTGTACTACGGAAACCAGATAATACTACATATACTACTCTTTGATTGTCAATATATACTTAATATACATATACTCAGACTCGGGACAAGCAGATATGTTCTTTTTCATGCAAAAGCATGTTGTGGGTAGAAATCGAACTTACGACCTGCGGCTTTATACACGGAAAAGAGAATACACTGGAAGGGCGATGCGTTAGAATTTGTATCGGAACCAGCGTCGCCAAACTCACACAAATAAATGTTAAATCATATATTGTACTACAAATAAACAATCCTTTTGATTGGTCGTTTCTATTTTACTCAAAAATAGCTTTAATCACACAGGTCATACATATGAAAATATACCTTTTTACGTTAACATAAAATTTATTTTTCAATAGCGTACAAAGTATTTACGTCGTTTTGTAATCTTCAAACTAACTAGATTCAATCGACGAAAAAGTTCTGCCACTCAGCACTAGATGACGTTATTTTCATGGACCGCAATTTTGAACTCAAACGCATTAGACATAATGTTGATAATTGCGTAATAGCTGCGTCGACTGGCGTCGAGTAGCAACACTTATTGCTATTCGCTTAATGCAGCGAAAGTAATCGATAAAATATCAATAAAATTATCGATATTTTAATTTCGTCGATATATTTTTAGAAATTCCGTAAGAAAATTCACGTTCGATAAGAATAATTGTGCAAAGAATACTGAATTGTAAAAAAAAAACGTTTAACGTGATGAAGTAAATTTAAAAAAAGTTATTTTTACACGGTTTATTGCCCTTGAAATAAAATTTATTTGTTTCGAAATTCTCGTTTTGAAAGCTTAATTTTAACAGATGAATGCGGATATTGATATAACTTTCAACTATTGCCTTAATCAAATCAGTGATAAAAAGATGTATTTTATCGATATTGATCGAACAAAACTATCGATGCACGTGTTTTGGGGTCACGACAGGTCACGACTCACGACGAATGTGAAAGAACGCAATACATTACGTGCGGAGTTGCGCTCGCTACCGTGCGTACAAATAAAGTGAGTACATTGCCTTCAATGTATAATTTTGCAGTAGTATCAGAGTTTATCGTTTACACCTAAAATTATCATAATCTCGAATACATTTTTATAAATATCACAATTAAATAAAGGTTTGTAGACTCATCGATGAAAGGAAATCCCTCCTTGAGTTACACTCCGACTCCTCACTTCGTTTCCTACAGGAAATAATAGCGCATCACGACATAATTAATATTTTTCGCGGAGCTACGCACCTCTGCTAAGTATGGCGGATACTACGAAGCGTTGACGCGTGTTTTAGTGGATATATGCCCATTTGATGTCATGTGTGGCGCGCGGGCTCCGCTAGCATAGCGTCTCTATTTATATTTCTTTTCTCTGTGGCTTTATAGGTGGAATTTTAACTACCCAAACTGGCCCGTCATATTTTGCTTACTTGTAATGATGGATATTTACAAGTGTTCTTTAGTATAAGGCTCAATATTGTCTGTAGGTATCGAAAGGAAATAAAAACGCGTGTATCTTGTGATCAATGTAATTTGCGACTGAAAACATATACGCATAGGTATATCATAGCACCTTAGCGTACAAATATCAACACTAATATATAATAACATGTATGTATATTGCTTGTAAATAATTTTAAGTATTTCATTGATTGACGTAAATATGTGCATATATAATCCAACAACATAGTATAGTAGATTTGAATACCTTCACATTCAATGCATTGTGAGTGATATTCTTCAAAAGTGTTCATTATAATATTTTATGTCATTGATCTCGTAATGAATATTAATTATTATTATTTTATTAGTAATGCAGCATACCCTTTTATAATTAATAAAACACTCTTGTTTCTCTGCCGATTGACATATTTTTATTTGAAGTCAAGTAATCGTGATTATTTCATGATGGTGGTCATACAATAAATAGTATTAGATGCTGTGTGGGTTCTTCAGTTCACAAGTCACGACGAATCTGCTTAATTTATGCCGATAAAATAACTAGCTACTTATAGTTGCGGCACTTAACAAGTAAATAACTATGTATAGTTCAGTTAAGATGACATCGATTTAGATCAGTTGGGTTGAATGACCTACTTATTTAAATGTGGTCGTTTGAAGTACCATGTAATGATGTTGTATACAGATGGAATCTCAGAAGTTCCTAGCGGAGAACAGCGCGGCGGTGTACATAAACCGCGTGGAGGCGCGCATAGTGGAGGAGGCGGAGCGCGCGCGGCACTACCTCGACGAGTCCACCGAGCCGCGCGTCGTGGCGGTGCTCGAGCACGAGCTCATCGAGAGACATATGAAGACCATCGTCGAGGTCAGTAGCCACTAGACGTGCCGTGCCGTGCCGTGACGTCGCATCACATGTCTTATTGGTTCTCCTATCTACAAGAGTAACTGTTTGCTGCATATTTCGCGGGTATTATTAGGATTGGTTGATTTGAAAGAAGTGTTTTGAAAACAATCGAGATTTCAGTGTTTGTCCCGTGGTTAAAGTTTTTCACCATGTTCCACAAAACAGTATAGTCTTAACTTTCTATTTACAGTTACCAATGGTAACTTAGAAGCTAACTTGAGCTATGTGATCCGATCGAATATTCATTAAAATACGCCAATGTTGTGTATGACAAGTGTAATGTATGATACAGATGGAGAACAGCGGCGTGGTGCACATGTTGATGCACACGCGCACGACGGAGCTGGCGTGCGTGTACAAGCTGCTGTCGCGCGTGGCCGAGGGGCTGCGCACCGTCGCCGACGCCGTGTCCGCGCACCTGCGCGAGCAGGGCCGCGCCCTCGTCACCGACACGCACCACAACACCAATGCCATCGCATTCGTGCAGGTAACACGCACACCACAACACCAATGCCATCGCATTCGTGCAGGTAACACGCACACCACAACACCAATGCCATCGCATTCGTGCAGGTAACACGCACACCACAACACCAATGCCATCGCATTCGTGCAGGTAACACGCACACCACAACACCAATGCCATCGCATTCGTGCAGGTAACACGCACACCACAACACCAATGCCATCGCATTCGTGCAGGTAACACGCACACCACAACACCAATGCCATCGCATTCGTGCAGGTAACACGCACACCACAACACCAATGCCATCGCATTCGTGCAGGTAACACGCACACCACAACACCAATGCCATCGCATTCGTGCAGGTAACACGCACACTACAACACCAATGCCATCGCATTCGTGCAGGTAACACCCACACCACAACACCAGCGCCATCGCATTCGTGTAGGTAACATACACACCACCAAAACCATTGCATTCGTGCAGGTAACACGCACACCATTACACCAAAGCCATCGCATTCGTGTAGGTAACGATTTACCCATACCTGGCTAACATCATCGAAACTGAATACCGAAATCTGCCCTCGTAAGGCTTAGGAGTGGCTTAAACTCACCCCTTAAACCCTACACCTTACTTCGAGCAATACAGAACACATGAGGTGCTCATATACAGTTGCGTCTATAGGTCAGTCTCGCCATTCTCAATAATACCAGAAACAAAATGTATTTATTTCCAGAACCTCTTAGACCTGAAGGACAGATTTGACCACTTCCTCCAGAACTCTTTCAACAACGACAAGATATTCAAACACATGATCGCATCAGACTTTGAATACTTCCTCAATTTGAACAATAAATCTCCTGAATTCTTATCGCTGTTTATTGATGGAAAATTAAAGAAGGGTGAAAAGGGCGTAAGTACAATTATATCCTTATTATGGTATACGTGTAAAGCGTATTGTTTCAATAATATATATTGTTGTTTCTCAAACAGATGAGTGAGCAAGAAATAGAAGCAGTATTAGACAAGACAATGGTGCTGTTCCGTTTCCTTCAAGAAAAAGACGTGTTTGAGCGTTATTATAAACAACATCTCGCCAAGAGATTACTGCTCAATAAATCCGTCTCTGACGATAGTGAAAAGAATATGATCTCTAAACTGAAGGTTAGTTATTTGATTATTTGTGTATCGTTTTATTTTTGTACGTGTAAAAAAATCTAAACTTTTTTGACGTTCGCGCAATTTTGTTGTACCTGATAAAACATGTTTGAAATTTGATGATAATTATTGGAGACAATATTTTTTATTTTCGTTTTAACCTTCCTCAGAAAGAAGGTTTACTAAAGGATGTGGAACCAAGAGACTTTCACTGCATTATCGGTGATGTCTCGCACATAGAGAACTCAATCAGTGATTAGTGATATACCCTAAGTCAGTCCGTTCCATCCCGTCCACACATTCCTGCAAAATTCTTTACCATCTGTCTATGGACATTTGTTTGTAAGTGTCCTGTAGTTTTAGTTTAATTGTAGAAGAAAATCTTGTTTAAAGTCTTGCATATTGATTTTCTTTATTCTTTGCTTTTTTGTCGAATTAAATAAATTTTAGAGATTTACTCGAAAGATCTTGTAAAGAATTTTGCAGAGAATAATTAAGACTTTAAGCAGGGTTACATAAGATCTCACAAATTATTGTAGAATCCTTGCAAGGTCAAAAAATACAGTAGTATATATAATATAATATAGTAAAGATATAATTTAATAGCTTTAAATATATTCTATCCTTTTTCAATCATATTGGTAAGAAAGAGATATGATGTGAGTAAAATTAGTTTAGTGCGATTTATAACAGAATCGGCACCAATGTTTTTTTGGTGTAATAATGAGTTGAATAGTACTGTTTTTTATAGTAATTATGTAATTCGTATAATTGGTACAGTTCAAAAAAATATGAGTAATAAATACCTTTTGATGTTTAAAAATGTGAAATAATACTAAACTATACAAGCTTATCTGGCCCGGTGAGAGAGTCGCTGTTATCGCATTTGTTTGAGCAAACAACCAATGAACGTAGTGTGTATATTATCTTTAACCAATGGCGTTTGACATTTCGAAATGTCGTTAGGCTGCTTTTCCACCAGAGATGTGCTATGCAGCTATGCTGCGTGAATGTAATAGCTAAGCTGTGAAACTATTTGACCGTTTCCACTGATACTAAGCTGTAGCTGTGCGCGTAAGATGTGCTATGAAGATGCGCCGCCGCAAAGTAGCTGCGCGAGGAACATGCACAGCTCGAGCTATGCGATGTATCGATATTAGGGAAGTGGCGAGGGCGGCGCGGTGTGGGGAGAGGCGCTCACGCATCCATAGCACGCATTCTTCCATATAAAAAACATATCTTAGTTGAATCCGTTTCCACCAGTGCTAAGCTATATGCACCAATGAATATGATTTGTGGATATCAAACGCATCCACAGCAACGTAGCATAGCACATCTCTGGTGTAAAAGCAGCCTTAGTTCCTCTTTTGACCACCGGGTCAGATAAGTTTGTAGGAATAGTCCTACAAACTAAATAATAATAATAAGGAGAATAATGATACCCCTATGATGGTATGATAACCGTATCATGACGCAATAAGGTTTATTTCGTAAGTAGCAGAATGAACTAGTACAGTATGAGGCACGAATGGTGAGCACAGATAGGCAGTAGTGGGGGCAAGTTCGCGCATGTACACTTTTGGCCCAATCACAGTAGCCAAATGCCACGCAAGAATCCATTAGACGACGAGGATCGACTGACGAACCATTCGTGTGCAGCTCGGCGCTCCCCCCGTCTTCATTCCGCCAAACGGAACAGACCGAAAATTAACTACTGCGCAGGTGTGAATCTGTGCTCACCACTCGTGCCCCATAGTTACTTAGTACATTATCTTTTGGACCAATATAAGTTGTAAATGTTGGTTAATATTTTCAGACTGAGTGCGGTTGTCAGTTCACATCGAAGCTGGAAGGCATGTTCAAGGACATGACTGTCTCCAACACTATCATGGAAGAGTTTAAGGAGCATGTTCTTTCATCGGGGGTATGTACTTTTTTTTATTACAATTTGTTTAGTGTCACTCAGGGATGTTAATTATGAAAATAGATCACTATGCAAACTACTGGGAGAAAAACTTTGTATATTACAGCAATTTTACTAGCAAATTTTATTTATATTTTGATAGTGGTTTGATTATAGCCTAAAAGCCAGCACAGACAATAATATATCAGTAATAATAATAATTCTGTGGTTCTCGAGTTAGTGAATATGAAATATAAAAAGGAGGAACTAACTGAGTGACCGTAGGCTCTAGTACAAAATAGGGGATCCCGGAGGTACCTACAAAGCTAGTTTTAAATAAAACGGAAATGAGATGTTATATTATGATAACGTAATGTGTTACAGACTAATCTCTACGGGGTGGATCTGTCGGTGCGTGTATTAACAACAGGCTTCTGGCCGACACAGAGCGCGACACCCAAGTGCAATATACCCACTGCGCCACGAAGTGCGTTTGATGTTTTCAGAAGGTAAAACTGGTTTTATGAATTTCATAAGGTTATTTTTACTTGGTTTTAAATTTTTAGGTAGCTACTAAAAAACTCGTTGCAGCATACAACTGTCGCATCAATGTCAGTCGCGTAAAAAAAATGAATTATTTGAGAAATTTTATACGTAAACTTTTAAGTAATATTCGTCTTTATCCTATTTAAACAGAGTTGCTAATATTATGCTCAGTGCTCGCGTTAACGGTTTTTGCAAAAATCAATGTGTATGTACAGTGAACGTTATTTTGTGTGTTAGTTTCTACCTGGCGAAGCACTCCGGGCGGCAGTTGTCGCTGCAGCCGCAGCTGGGCAGCGCGGACCTGCACGCCACCTTCCGCGCGCCCGCCTCGCCCCCGCACTCGCCCCCCGCCCCCGCCCCCGCGCCCGCCCCCGCGCCCGCCGCCCCCGCGCCCGCCGCCGCCGCGCCCGCGTCCGCCCCCGCCGCCGCCCTCACCCCCGCCTCCGCCGCGCTCGTCCGCCGACACATCATACAGGTCTCTACCTTCCAGATGTGCGTGCTGCTACTCTTCAATAAACGCGAGCGGCTCACTTATGAGGTATGTATATAGATTGTGCTTATTCGTTTTTCAATACAATAAGTAGTAGTATTATCGATAACTATATTACATTCCTAGAAGTCCTCCGCGGTTCTGTTTCGTGTTCCTGGTAAACCTTTACCATTTTTTTTTTCTATTAATGTACAGCTCGACCAAAGATTTCTCACTTCATAGGTTTTAGATAAATCGAAGTAGCCACCACAAATACAACACAAATAAAAAAAGGCTTATGTTTAACGAACCACCAGATAACATCTCTTTATATTGCCTAAAATAGGTAATGATCACCAAAATTTGTAAATGTTCACCAAAATTAGTAAATGATCATCAAAATTAAATACCCATTTTAGCGTGAAATTAGAACCAAAAATTTTACAAATTGCGATCCTACTTAAAGCAACCAACTCCAAATTATGATTGCTTAACCCAAAAATACTTAATGACCACCAAAAATGTACACAAAGCACAAACATGGAGCTTGCCGGCTGCTGCACACACGCAAACACACTTAAAGGAACATATGTATTTGGTGGTATAGCAACATTTTATGGCAATCAAACTGTGTCATAGTTAGTTATAGTTTATAACTAACTATGACTACAAGAGTGGGTATTTTGTGTTTTTAATTATGTTATTTAATGTTTTTTTTTTCTTCTTTCTTTTGATCATCTATTTTTGGTTTCATAGTACATTTTTAGGTAATAGAGGTTATTGGTCACAAAATTCTTTTTGCTATTTATTATATTTATTCCCATAAAAAAGGCGCGGTGTTTGGTTGTCTCACAGAGGGTAAGAAAAGTAGAGTATTCATTGACCTCGAGAACAAAGCCTGTCTTCATCTTGGGCGGCTTGAATAATTAGCTTAATCGACCCTGTCTTCGTCAAGAATCAGAAAACTATGGGGCCAAATTAGGTTTGGGTACTAGAAATGTCACAAATCGAAAAAACTTACCCAACACATTTTTGTTAAGAAAGTTAATTGAGTTATCCGAGAAAAGAATGAAGTCGGCAACAAAAAATGTTTTGAGTCAAATTTATTTTGATTTTTATTAGAACTTTCTGAAAGTCATAATCAAGTTTGTTTTTCCTTCATTCTGTATAATCATTTATTTCGCATGACTTCATTTTCAGTCACAGTTGTTGTTAGTATCGACCTTCTTTAGGTATACCTCTAGTAGCCTCACGCGGCGTCCTACGTTAGCGAACGCGATTGCGATGCGATCCAATGCGATGACATGCGAATTCGATGCGATTTAATGCGGTGTGAAGCGGCTGCTTTGTCCTCCGAGCGCGCGAATCGTTCAGAACCACCACCGCCGCATCAAAAAAAACGACGCCAAATAATCGCATTCGCTTCATTTCGGGATTTTCGCGTTTGTTCACATGTAGGTGGAGGACCATAGAGTAAGAATATTATAGAGTGATAGCGTTAACAACGTTACATCGCAATTCCCTCCATCCTTTGTTTGTGTACCCTTTTGGCACGCAAAGTATTTCGCGTCCTCTATTAGATTTATAAATGTGTTACAAACTGTCAATACAAGCCGCCATTTTCTAAACTTTTTTTTATGGAAAGCGTTCTACTCAACAAGTAAGCTGAACGCGTCGGTTTGATCACAGCTTAAGATCGCTCACGTAGGACGCCGCGTAACATTTTCTGACTAACGCTATCTAATGAAAACTATCGATTATTTAGGAAATACTCAACGAGACCGATGTCCCTGAAAAAGATCTCGTCCGCGCCTTGCAGTCTCTGGCCATGGGGAAGCCAACACAGAGAGTGCTCATAAAACAGCCCAAGACTAAGGAGATAGAGCCCTCTCATCAGTTTTACGTAAATGATGCCTTTACATCTAAGTTACATAGGTATGTTCATTTTATATTTAATGTTTATATTAAAGTGGTAGTCATGCTGTACTTGAACCCTTTTAGGCCTTGTATGCTTACCACCTTCGGCCACATAATCACTTCAACTTACCATGGTGAGATTGTGATCAAGTAAAGTAAAAGATGTTCAGCATGACTAACCCAACATAGTTTCGAAAATATGCCATCTCGAAATCTCCACCCAGTATATTAAAAGATATCGACAATACAACTCCAGCCAGTGAAGATGACTCCGTAGAAGAGAAACTTCTTCATGTAATAAAATTGACAATGCTAGTATTACGCACACATTTTTAAGTACAATGGGCATACCATAGATATTCAACTAAAAACTACAGTTAGGAACGTTATAGATCAACGAAGCCAGTGGCCGCGCGAGACATATTTTGTGTAAATGCGTAACGTAATACCTTTGCGCGCTCTCTCCGTGAATTGCCAACCCGCAATAAAGCCCAAAAACTCATAAAACGGAACGCCGACACGGTAGCTTTGTTTGAAACAATTTCAACCTTAGTGTACTTTTGCTACGCTATATAAGTATATAAGTTAATATAATTGGTAAACTCCCTTTTATCCAGAGTTAAGATACAAACAGTGGCGGCCAAGGGCGAGTCGGAGCCGGAGCGGCGCGAGACGCGCAACAAGGTGGACGAGGACCGCAAGCACGAGATCGAGGCGGCCATCGTGCGCATCATGAAGGCACGGAAGAAAATGGCGGTATGTACACTATTACGAACATTTCAAACATATACATACCACTATGATTTCACATGAATTATGTAGTCGGTACTAGAAAACGCTCGCTTTTCTTTTTTTTTATATCCAGCATATTTAGCAGATGACGTGACTATTTAATGTAGCTTTATCGAATACGTGACACAAGAGCCACAGTCAGTAGCAGTGGCATATATTAGGCTGCATTCCGAATTAATGCTATAATCGCTGTAATCGATTTGAGCGTGCTTAAACCCGTACCGAATTGAATAATGACAGATTACGATGTCCCGTGAAACGTCATAGATGACTTCATGATATCGCCATATTGCGCTCACACCAAACCCTGAGCCCGACCAATAGGTCTAGCTAGACAAGCCAAACGCTACATTTTCCGCGTTCGGTTTCTTGTTTAATTATTCTGGATTTGTTCGGGTTTAGCCTGCAGTAGTCACGTGACTTATCCTACTTATAAAAATGCGGCTACTGTCTAGTGGTAGTGTAGTGGTGTAGCAGTAGTAGTAGTAGTAGTAGTAGTGGGTAATATGATAAGGTTGTTGTGTTGTAGCACACGCTGCTGGTGGCGGAGGTGACGGAGCAGCTGCGCGCGCGCTTCCTGCCGTCGCCGGTCGTCATCAAGAAGCGCATCGAGGGGCTCATCGAGCGCGAGTACCTGGCGCGCACGCCCGACGACCGCAAAGTCTACACTTACGTCGCATAGGTTCGTAGCGACCCCGACCCGACCCGACCCGACATACCACTTGCTCCCACTAAACCGGCTACACTACATTATTATACATATATTTACTACATACGTTTTGTTACTATACGATATTAATTAAGTATACTAAGCCTATTCTTGAAATTTTAATTCTCATTGATGTAAAAATGTTGTAAATACCATGGTAGCTTTAGTTCTATTCTTACGTAATGTATCATGATAGTTTACCTCACTTCCTGATTCAGCTATATTAAAAAACTTATTTTATAAAGACATGTTTCATTACGTACACGCACGCCTGTCGAGCGTTCCCTTTGTCACAAGAGTAAATATTAACGAGGCAGTTTAACTTGAACCTAAAATGGGTTTTATTTTCAGGCCATCACAGACTCAAGATCCTTATGTCCTTGCAGGGGATGCCAAGTTAGAAGTGATAGAAGTAACAAAAATATTTAAATTATTTCAAAATAAAAATTATTAGTTATTATCAAAAGTTATTTTATTTGCAGACGAAAACAATTAAGCAGCAATATATCATTATGAAATACATATTAATACTAATATGAGAGTTATTGGAAGGGAAAGGAAAGAAGAAGTCTTTGGGCAAATGAATATTTAAATGTGGACTTCCAGCGTACTCGTAAACACTTGGTTTGGTTTCGTCAAGGAAACTAATGTCGATAGTCAGGACAGTCGAAATATCATCCAGGTTGAAGGTGATATTGTTAAAAGTGGTCTCAATTCTTGCTGTCAAAATCTTATTCTGTCCCTTATAATCTTCAATATAATCATCAAAAGAAAATGTTATGGAAATTTTAGTGATGAGATTGTAACAATGTAACCAGGAACTCTTATTTTGAGTTTTTTTGTAAACCGGTTCCATCTCCATGACATCTTTTTGCAAGGGAATCCAGTCTTTATCACTTACACCATGCGGATTACCATATGGAGATATGACTATTTTATTGTTCAATCCAAATAGCATGGTTATATTGTTCTGAATACTTTGACACAAATCTGTGTTATTGTTAGTATCTACTATATGATTATATCGACATTTCATCCTCTTATTAATACCAAATAGAACATAATTGTTTGTTGTATTTGTCAAAATACACATGCCATCAACATTACTGGGAAGAGTGATATATTTATTTGATGTGTTGTTGTAAAATGTTTCAGTGTGATTACTTTCAGCAAATGATACTATAACTGGTAACCCATGTATGTATCCTGGATTCCCACTAAATCCAATTATTCTTTCAATAGACTCATTTGCCATCAAAAACATTACGTTTAGTTCTTGTGTTATAAAAGGAAGAGACATAGGCAAGTTTTGTATGTACAATTTTACAGTCGCGTTCACTATTTTTGCATTGTAATAGTAGAATATATAGTCTATCTTCAGGGCAAGATTCATGCAAATATTTTCTGTACACAAGGGTTCATGTAAGCTCTTGTCATAATCTCCACAAGAATTTGCATCGCAAACAATGATCTTCCAGTTGACACAATGAAGGGTGGAACAATTCTGAAATCATTAATTAATAAATAAATATTGTGTCAGTAATTTCCAATCTATTATCATACACGATGAACATACCAAAACTGAACTATTCATTGTCTTTTCTGTAACGCTTATTATGTGCCCTTCCTCTAAGTTTTTAATGACTTGAAACATTTCCAGATCACTTATCTTTACAGTACATGTAATTTTTTCTTCTATTAAGAATTTAATTGGTCTTCTGCCTGTGCAGTAATTATTAACCCTTGGCGATGGTACATCTAAAAAGGGAAGTTGGTAAGTATGCTATTTATTTGGAATGATTGCTAATTAAATTAATACATATAGGTGAAACTCGGCAAATCTTACCCTAGATTAACATAACTGGGAAAACATTCAAATTAGAACCTTATATTATTTTATAAATAACCATAGATAAATAAATATCCTGGGACATCCCACACGGCTAACTGATCCCAAACTAAGCAGAGCTTGTATGTACCTACTATGAAAACCAGATAGCTGATATACTACATAGTTATTAGTACATTTTGTTTGTAAATTCAAATTATTGTGATTTAACAGATAAACAATTAAAAAACCGGCCAAGTGCGAGTCAGACTCGCGCACCGAGGGTTCCGTACAAACCTGTAGGTATATAAGTAAATGGTAGTATTGACCTGAGTATTTG
Source organism: Achlya flavicornis (assembly GCA_947623365.1). NCBI lineage: Eukaryota > Metazoa > Arthropoda > Insecta > Lepidoptera > Drepanidae > Achlya > Achlya flavicornis. The sequence goes on along the minus strand of OX392468.1, from coordinate 9,467,367 downwards.
ATATTAATTTCAATTTATGACGTATTAAAAAAAACTACTTACTAGATCTCGTTCAAACCAATTTTCGGTGGAAGTTTGCACCGTAATGTACAGTCGAGGACATAAATATGTATACACTTTTTGAAATTCAAAAGCAATTTTCTCGCATGTTTAACATTTAAGTGTTAAACTATTACACAAATTATAATAGTATATGTTAGAAGATTCTGCCTTTATAATATCTCATAATTTCAATCAGTAGATTAAGAGGAAACCGTTGTTGAATTTTACTAAGTGTATACATATTTATGTCCTCGACTGTACATCACATATTTTTTATAGATTTATCATTCTCTTATTTTAGAAGTTACAGGGGGGGGGACACACATTTTACCACTTTGGAAGTGTCTCTCGCGCAAACTATTCAGTTTAGAAAAAAATGATATTAGAAACCTCAATATCATTTTTGAAGACCTATCCATAGACACCCCACACTTATGGGTTTGATGAAAAAAAAAATGAGTTTCAGTTCTAAGTATGGGGAACCCCCAAAATTTATTGTTTTTTTTTCTATTTTTGTGTGAAAATCTTAATGCGGTTCACAGAATACATCTACTGACCAAGTTTCAACATTATAGTTCTTATAGTTTCGGAAATAAATGGCTGTGACATACGGACGGACAGACAGACAGACATGACGAATCTATAAGGGTTCCGTTTTTTGCCATTTGGCTACGGAACCCTAAAAATAACCACTGAGCCAATTGATTAAAAGTTGAAACAATCCATAATCTCTTACCCAAATAAAAAAATGATCCATTTTTATACAACCATACAGGACCATCAGAGGCATAATAGTTTTTTATAAACTCTATTGAAGCTTCAGTTTTCATATTGTTATGCCACTTGAAGTAATGGTTTGTCGCACAAAGCTCCTGAAGAGAAAGTAAAGGATTAATTCTATTCGACAATTCTATTTTTTTTTATACCACTAAGTTGTAAATTACTCGCGCGTTGCCGACCCTGAAAAAATTTCTTCACGCCCTTTTTGAAAAACCCCATGTTCTATAGGGAACACCACGGCGGAGAGCTCATTCCACAGACCGAGCGTCCGCGGAAGAAAACTCCTTTTAGCCCGCACAGTTCGAAACAATTCTGGTTTCAATGTGTGAGAATGGACTCCCCGTCAATGGCGAGAGTCGCGATGGTGAAAGGTAGCCGTGGGCATCATGGCGAACAATTCTTTAGAACACTCCGTTGTACAAGCGGTAGAACACACTTAAGGAGGCAAAGACTCTCCTCAGACTGAGGAGCTTTAAACCGCTTGTCAGCTTGGGATTGTCAACAATTCTGATAGCACGTCGCTGAACCTAATCTAAAGGCCCAAGCTGGTATCTAGAGGTAGATGACAGCAGTACTCCATATGAGGCCGGACCTGCGACTCATAAAGTTGCAGCCTTTGCCCCAATGTGAAGTACTGCCTCGCTCTGTTGAGCACTCCAAGCTTTTTGGATGCCAGCTTCACGTTGTCCTCCAAATGACTTCGGAACAAAACGTCGCTAGAAATTTCGACGCCAAGGATCCTGATGCTTTGACTGATGTTCAAGGAAGTGTTCTGGATTTGTGGAGCCATAGACCATGGGGTTTTTTTAGTGGTGAACGCGCAGGCTGGAGTCTTGGTGGGGTTGAAATCGACTAGATTTAGTCGATCCCAATTGGAGACAGTAGTTAGTGTACTCTCGATTTTAGACACCAGCCGTTCGCGGCTTTCCTCCACCTCGGAACGAGGGATATTTGCACGACTCGTGTAATGAGCGTCCCCTGTACTGTCGTCCGCATAGCAATGAATGCCGTCAATAGACAGCATATCATTGATATGCAGAAGGAACAGTGTTGGGGACAGCACAGAGCCTTACGGGAGGCCGGCATTAATGTCCATGCTATCGGAGCTGCTACCGTCGACGGCGACTCTTATGCATTTGCTGGACAGAAAGCTGGCGACCTATTTGCCTGCAGCTTTGCGATAAATTATATAAGCTTATTATGTACATATTACAAGTTGGCTTGATAGAAATAATCGCGTATTACCCTAACTACTACAATAATTATGTTATCCATGCATCAATATTACCTTTTTTGAACTCTTATTTCGCTTATTGGGTAAATTAGTCTTGACAACACAGAACAAATTATCAATAATATTTGTTTGTTGTGCTCTTCCACTATAGGTTGCAAGAGAGTAACAATAATTTACATCTACACTTCTAACTTTTGTGCTTTCCCGACAATAGGAAAATATTTTTCGTTCAATTTCAGTACAGTCACTATCACAGCAACAGTTGATATCACAAATCTTATGCTGAAACAAAAATAAATTTGTTAATAATCCATGAAAAGATCTTCACTAAGTAACAATAAATTAATTATACCAACTTACCAACAAATTGCAATGGCAATCTTTTCTAAAACCATGTTTTGGTGCTAAACTATTTGGTTTTGAAGTCTGATTCTTTATATCGAATAAATTAATTTCGGTGACATTATCAAATTCAGTACTTGTAAACTCTGTACCGAATTCACTTTCTGTGGTAGAAACATTTTCATTGTCTTCGTATAACACTTCAAATATAGTTGTGGGAACTTCTGTAGTTGACAGTGTTAAAGATGAATTGCTATAGATCTTTGTAATGTTATTACTGTCTTTTAATGATTTGCTCCCTTGCATACGATAATAAAGGGCATGTGGCTTATGACTAATATCTTTAATTAAATCACTTAATTGCTTCTTCTGACTAGTTGCATTGAGATCAATGTGTTTTACATTTTGCTGTTTCTTTTCTTGGATGAAATCCATTACACAAAATTGAATGAGTATGGACAGTAGAGTAAACCCAAAATATGTTAATAACTTCATAGTTTCACTTATACTCTACACCAAATTGATTGAAATTCCTCAAGATTAACTCTACTTGTAACTTTATGTAGCCTTTTGATAGAGTCTTTAATCTGAACCTGTAATTAGAACACAAAATACAACTAAATATGAAAAAAAAAACAGGAACTGCACGTCAACTTTACTGATAAATAACAATTATTTTTATGTGTTCTTTAGGCTTCTCTGTTTTCAGTCAATGTTCATCCAATTGAGTTGAAACTTTTTCAGTTCATGTTGGCACTTAGGATAAAATTACAGAATGAAAAAGAGACATTACAATGCAAGCTGAGTATTAGCTAGTTTACTTAATATAAAACAAACTCATAATAAAATGCTTTTCATCACCTGTCTGATCCTAAATTAATTATATCACTTTGCAGAAGTTGATGAGATCCACCAAGAAAGTATTGGCGAATTTTGTCAGTTAGAGTAGTTGCTGAGGGAGCCCAACAAGCCACTTGTATAAGATGGGATCCAGGGACAGCAGGCAAACTGCAGCAGCCATAGGCTACTGTCCATGAACGCCCAATTGAGTCCAGACAACTAACTTGGAATATTAATTTAGGCCAACCTGTTTTAACATGATTGAATTGAATGCAAATAAAATTAAAAGATAAATATAAAATGAACCAGCAATTTTAAAACAACCACAAACCTTGTATTCCTTTTGTTACATAGTGTATATCAAGCGGTTGAGCCCAAATAACACCGTTGGTGTTATATCCTGGCTTTCCTGACACCGTTTGGCCCTCCGGACACCCTGATATGATTGTCCAATTAGGGCCTTCATGAAAGTTAATTATATTTTAATATTTAAGAAAATGTGTCTATTGGTTTATTTAAGAATAGGTATTGATTGGAACTAACCGGCTTGAAAAGAATACCGACAGAAAAGTGACGATCTGTCTTCAAAATGTGTTGTTCCCAGTAACTGCCCCAGTATGTGCAACTCTGCCATGAGATAACCAGTATTTTGTTAATTTACATTATATTCATGTTTCAGATCAAATTGGCCACTGAGGGTATAGTCACTAATTGGCTTTTAAACTTGAAATTATAGTGGAAATAAAGAACAATAGCGTAGGCTGTGTAATAATTCAATGGCGTAGGCATTAATTTTAATTTCGATATGATTTGTTGTTGACAAATCGAAAATCGTTACCATGGTAACAAACAGTAACATAACAAGGTGCGTTTAAGTCAATTAACCAGTATAAAATTCAAACTAACTAAAGGTTGAAACGACTTTTTGGCGGGAACTTTTGTTAACGCAACGTCACTCTGCACGTTGCGTTAACATTTTTATTTTCATAAATTTGTGTATTTTGAGTTTTATTGAGTATTTTTGGTGGTATTTTACCCAATAAAGATCATCCATGTGCACCAGTGAAGTGAAATGAAATGAATTATGTGTATCGTGACTTTTCAAGTTGTCTCAAAATGTCCGTGAAGAGTTTTAGTACAATGACCACCGGTGTAGTAAAACATGACTTTTATGGACGGTGACTGACTGAGGACTATAATGTGAAGTGATTTATTGTGACTGGAAACTATAATATTACTCGACACTGGCAGAAATGAGCCCTAATTTGGGCTTTGTTGCCAAAATTAAAAATAAGAAGAAGAAAGGTTGAAACACCCCGTTGAAGCACACCGCGAGGCAAAAATTAAACTGACTATTTAATCTGCCCCGTTCACGTGCGTCCGCTGGTATACGTTTTCGCCTAGCTAGAACGAATGAAATGTCGCTAAATTTTATCCTGCTGTTAGACAGATATTTATTATTTTGCATCGCCAATTGATTTGCCGGCTTGCCATATAAATTCGCATTTTTATCCCGGGGTTCTAAAAATATTTTAAATGACTCAAGTTGTTTCTTAGGCACCAAGGATCAATTATATTAAAACTTCATTCCAGCGTCTCTAAAAATCTTTATTTTTTTGTACAAATCTCGCCATGATCCTTTCGCCGTCTTACATAAACGCACGCCAGCAGCAGCTTTTTTTTTATTATTTGTTCATGACCATGGATTCAAAGTCCTTCAGTCGCATATAGGGTTTTCTGCCCGGGTACCCGGATCCGGGTATACCCGGGTATATTTCATTTTCAGTACCCGGGTACTATTTCATCGTCAGAACCGGGTACCCAGGAAATACAGAATAAGGAATCAATATAATGTTCAATATGCCCAAAAATATCCTAATCCTAACTAATACGTATTATACGCGAAAGTTGGTTTGTTTGTTACGCCTTCACGCACAACTCAACGAATCATCATGAAATTTGGCATGCATATAGCCATTGGTATGGATAAGGACATAATTATACTTTTTATCCCGTGGAACGCGGGGGACAACTAGTTATCCTATAAAGGCTCTTCAACAAGTGTTTTATTGCTTATGCATTTAGATAAAGTACATAAAATAAAGATAGAAAAACAGAACTTTACGTGCGAAAAAGAAGCACCATCGACATCATCTTCTCAATCTGAATCTGAACAAAGTTCAAGCCTAGTTCCAAAAAGACCGCTATTGTAAGTACAGAACATGATTATAAGAAAATTGATATTTTTTCTGCAAAAATTTAAAATACCCGGGTATACCGGCCAAGTGCGAGTCAGACTCGAGCACCAAGGGTTCCGTACAAACCTGTAGGTATATAAGTAAATGGTAGTATTATGAACGTATTAAAAAAACTACTTACTAGATCTCGTTCAAACCAATTTTCGGTGGAATTTTGTATGGCAATGTACATCATATATTTTTTTTTAGTTTTATCATTCTCTTATTTTATAAGGGGGGGACACACATTTTAGCACTTTGGAAGTGTCTCTCGCACAAACTATGCAGTTTAGAAAAAAATGATATTAGAAACCCCAATATCATTTTTGAAAACCAATCCAAACACGTATGGGATTTATTAAAAAAAAAATTTTGACTTTCAGTTCTAAGTATGGGGAACCCCCAAAATTTATTGTTTTTTTATTTTTGTGTGAAAATCTTAATGCGGTTCACAAAATACATCTACTTACCAAGTTTCAACATTACTATAGTTCTAATAGTTTCGGAAAAAAGTGGCTGTGACATACGGACGGACATACAGACAGACAGACATGACGAATCTATAAGGGTTCCGTTTTTTGCCATTTGGCTACGGAACCCTAAAATAAATACCCGATACTAAAAAAACCGGCCAAGTGCGAGTCAGACACGCGCACCGAGGGTTCCGTACAAACCTATAGGTATATTATATAATTTCAATTTATGACGTATTAAAAAAAAACTACTTACTAGATCTCGTTCAAACCAATTTTCGTTGGTAGTTTGCATCGTAATGTACATCATATATTTTTTATAGATTTATCATTCTCTTATTTTAGAAGTTACAGGGGGGGGGACACACATTTTACCACTTTGGAAGTGTCTCTCGCTCAAACTATTCAGTTTAGAAAAAAATGATATTAGAAACCTCAATATCATTTTTGAAGACCTATCCATAGACACCCCACACTTATGGGTTTGATGAAAAAAAAAATTTGAGTTTCAGTTCTAAGTATGGGGAACCCCCAAAATTTAATGTTATTTTTCTATTTTTTTGTGAAAATCTTAATTGCGTTCACAGAATACATCTACTTACCAAGTTTCAACATTATAGTTCTTATAGTTTCGGAAATAAATGGCTGTGACATACGGACGGACAGACAGACAGACAGACAGACAGACAGACAGACAGACATGACGAATCTATAAGGGTTCCGTTTTTTGCCTTTTGGCTACGGAACCCTAAAAAGGTCGGGTATGTGAAAACCCTAGTCGCATACATTTTATTTATAATTATACTTGCATACCTATAGTCTGCTCATTAACTTTCACATAGTAATAATAATAATAATAATAATTTATTTTGCAGGAAATGTGGTATAACAATACGGTCTTAATTATATCTAGTACATGGTTCTCACCTTTCACCAGAAACTGGCATGCAAAATTTAATTCATATACAATTAACACGGTATGCCCGCACTTATAAATTCAAAATTTAAAATTAAAAGTGACAAATTGAGTAAACTCCTTTTTTTTTAGGTCAGCTAGAAACTTTATAAATAACACGTACCTATTTTAAAATTTTGCTAATTATCACATTATATTGTATCAAATTAGGTATGTCAATCAAATAATAATTATTAATTACATAAAAATAATACAATTCATTTCTTAAAATTATTTAAATATTCTTCTACCGAATAGAAACATTGTTGGACCAGCCATTTCTTCAGTTTGCCCTTAAAAAAAAAATTGAGGGTACATTTTTAAGGTCCTCTGGGAGCTTATTATACATTTTAATAGCCATTGGATAACTGTTTCTGTTGTACAGCGTAGTTTTCATTTTAGGCAATATAAGTTTATTAGGATACCTCGAACTAAAATTACATGCGCTTGTCATTTTCTTAAACAAAAGTGGATGCGATTTTACAAAATTGCATATTTCGAGAATGTATAAGGAAGGGACTGTGAGTAAATTATACTTTTGAAAAAGAGGTCGGCAAGATGTAAGACTGTCAACATCACAAAACGCACGTACACATTGTTTTTGAGCCAAGAAGGCTTTCTTTATGTGATAAGAGTTACCCCACAAAACAATACCATACCTGAGCAACGAACAGACGTAACCATGATAAGCCTTGATTGCAGTATCAACACTGGAAATTTTTGCAAGCTTCCATAAGGCATACACAAATGAATTCAACTTTTTACAAATACTATTAATGTGATCAGACCATGAGCATCTATCATCCAGGAGAAAGCAAGTTCCAGCCAAAAAGTCAGTAGCAGCATTGCCATACTGTGCTGCCAGACTACTTTAAAATTACTGTAGACTTCAATGGTTGTATGAAAATTCGCTATATTATGCTATCTTATTTATTATAATTATAAATATTAGTCCATAATGAGCACAGATAATGAGACGTTTGTTTTTCCATAGTTTTATAGAGTTGGTTGAAAATACCTCTCAAATCGTGTACTTATTAACAAATTATTAACAGTTTGACAGGTACAGTAGTACCCAACTTTCTTTATTCGCTCAAAGAGCAGCTCGACTGGGGAAGCAGCTCCACCTTACAAAATACCGCAGCCAAATAACTTTATGTTGTGTAAAGTTGTGTTCCTGCGCGTGAGTAAGGTCGCCGTAGCTCATTGGGGGGGAAAGGTCGGTAACGCGTGAGCGATGCTTCGTGTGTTGCAAGCGTCCAAATGGCTACGGTAACCGCTTAACCATCAGGCGGGCCGTATGCTTGTTTACCAACTTAGACGTTAGAAAAATTTTTTTTGATGAAACTTACGCAAGCGCAAGCACTAGCACAAACACACCCTAGGGTGCTAGCGGATTCAATCCCCGCTTGGGACAGGAGCTGTCATGCACGCTAATTTCACAATACGTATCCACGCATCTACCCAATGCCTACAGCTACGTTGCCGGAAAACTAATCGAACGGGTAGTCCTCTCCTTTCTATCCAGGAAAGTGCCGGAGATGCAGTTCACTCACAGGAGCTCCGCGTCTGACCACCAGGTGGCCCTTTGCCTTAGACCGGTAACTTCAGACACTTGTTGCGCGCGGGGAATGACGCACGACCCACACATAGCCTAGCTGACAACATGCCACTCCCCAGCAACCACCTCATAGCCCACCGCGAGACCTTCTCCAATGTCAGGTGCCGCCTTAAAAGGCGGTGGGCCTACGAGACCCTTGTCATACAGCCGGACCCGTAGTTCCAGGGTATCTACAAATACGGGCTATTGGCCATTTCGCACCAACCGGAGAACACGTGTTAGGATTAACGATTAACAATTAGGAATAACGTACGGACGCGAGCAACCTTATCCTCCACATAAATAAATAGGTACAATAATATAAGATTGTTTTGTAATCTGAGAGTGCAAGTTCAATACTTGTTTTTATGCAAGGACAATTTTTATATGAAACCTACGGTAGTTACATAGGAACATAAGATCTATGCATACGATATAAACAATTAATCAAGGATATTATATACTACGTAACTGGATAGCTAACTCGATTTTTAATGTACAAAGGATTTTGAACCTTATTACTATACGATAACGTCCATTATCTAGGATATTATCATCATTATTATACATATCTTATTCTTATTGAAAGGCATACCTATGTAACGTCACAAAGCAATAATGTAGTACCATGGAGTTGATATGATGATAGAGTGGAGTGGATGGTTGCCATAAGAACTCCTCTACTACACAAAATAACCCCGTTTTGCTTGGGCTCGTTAGATTAGTATTGATAACCACGTAGGTCGTCGTAGGTGGTGTGCAAGTTCTGATGATGGAACCGGAAGCTGAATGAAGGTATAATTGACGTGTGACAGAAAGGAAAGAGTTTGGCTACCGAAAGATAACACTGTAAATGTTTTTAAATTTACCGTATGTTTGTCGTAACATTATAGACTTACGAGAATTTAAAAAAATTCTCATCTTCTTCTTGTTTAAAATATATAATAAATATTAATTTCGATACATAGATTATTATGCATGGAATAATACATTAAAATAATAAAAAAGAATCACATTTATTTCAGATAACATAGCATAATTAAGTAATTAAAGCATTAAATGATCACAGGTAGGGCTGCCAGCCGGGGAAGAGGCGACAGAGATTAGCAGGGTCGGTGGCGGCCTGTAGCAAGCGTGCCACTTGGCCGGGCACTGCCACGCCGCCCGCCACTCCGCCCTCTGTGCCACTCAACTTGCTGCTCACTGTCAGCAACGCGCGCTCTGCGAGACCACTGTTTGACTCGTTGCCAACTGTTTATAAAATAACACAATATTACAGGAAAACCAAAGCCAAGGAGGGTCAATTACAATTCAACAATTTATAGGATTTGAGTAAGATAAAGCTCATAATAATAATAATTTACGGCAAAAGGCCATTCTTCCCATAAATAAAACATCTCTTCGTTTCCAACCTTCTTCCACTAATTCGGCAGCGAAGCTCTTTATGTCATTTGCATAGCAAACGATAATCACGCCAGCCAGTGGGAAGGTCGACATGCTCTATAAGGGATCTATCTCAACCGGCATCTCCAACTGGATCAAAGGCGTCACGATCTAACGTTTTGTAAAGAACTCGGATCGCCAATGACCGTATAAGGCTCCAAAAGTGACACTAATATGTTGGACAAACTGGGACCAAATAGCAAATTTAACATAATCGTAAATAGGTCATAATCAATTAACTCACAATGCAAACTAGTATTGTTATTGACTGCAGTATTCTGCTGGCCGGAAGTGACCGTCCACGAATATAATGGATCACAGAGCAGAACTTCTAAAATTGTCAACAACGTATCTTGGTTATCGCGGAGAAGCTGCATTGTTTTCTCACAGCACCTGCGAACAAGAGAATTTACCCAAATTGATTATTACTATTCATAATAGATATTTCGATATAGAATGGATTTAAGGATGGCGCTTGTACACACAGCTACACATCAAGCTATACGTTTTCAGTATAAGCTGATCTCGCTGATTTGTAGCCGTGCTCACTTTGCAATGCATAAATAATGGTTTGCAAAAAACATTATTTTTTGTGAAGGACTAAATAAGTGCTTTTAATGTTTAGAGGCAATTAGCACCTAGTTAGTTAGTTTCTGCTTCAGAAAGCAAATGTCAAGTTCGGGAATAGTATTACGAGTTGTTATATTATATTACCGTCTGAAAATTCCTTCAACGCCACTTGATCCGAATCCTGCAATCATGTCTTGAGTCAAGCGAAACGGTATTGTCTCAGGAGTGTGCAATGTTTTGCCTTGATCAAATGCGATTCCTGAAAATACATAGATTTATAAGGTGTACAACATGCAGAGAATAATTTTTCAATTTGTTTTTGTATCTTTGGAGTGTATTTACCAAAATCAATGTGAATAACTTCAGCAGTCCTCTTGTCTATAAGTATATTCTGTACGTGTCTGTCACCCAATCCCATAATATAGCCCACCATGGACGATGTAGCCACGCTAAAAAAGAAAATAATTATGTAGATACACTTAAAAATACAAAAACCTATAACTGAACAAACAGTAAACGAAATATTAATTAAAAACGATAAGCACTACATTATCTATATTTAATAATTAATTTGGAATTATAGAAACTACATCCATTACATAGCATACGAACTTAAAAGTACCACTACAATAATTCAATTCCTAATACTTGCACGTAGTAATTATTAACTCATTATAACTGTCATTATTAATTATACTGAAGTCTTCCAATTTGCAAATCAAAGTCACAGTCAGCCCTTGATGCCTCCAAATTTAAACTTCATTTTTAATTAAAACTAATCACAAATTATCTAATCAGCCAGAGCTCATAGGGGAGGGGGGAAAGGTCGGTAACGCGTGAGCGATACTTCGTGTGTTGCAAGCGTCCATATGGCTACGGTAACCGCTTACCATCAGGCGGGCCGCATGCTTGTTTACCGACCAAGTTGTATAACAAAAAAAAAGAAATAGAATATCAAAATAATAAGCTAAATAGTGTTTACAAAAACAGTAGAGTTGTAGGTTTACCTCTTAGTGTAAGCGAGTCGTCGCTCGTACCACGTCACAGGGTCGAGATAATGTTCGGTAAAAAAGTAATGAAACACTGGTTTAAATTCCTGTAGGATCCTCGTGAAAACTATCAACTTTTCTTTGTTATTCTTCCTTTCATTATGACATTCCGTTAGTTTTTCACGAGCTGCTCGACATGAAATGTCCTAGAAATTAAATAGAAAATTTAAACGGTTTTTATCAGTTAATACATTAAATTTGAATTTCATAAATTCAGTCAACACATGCACATGCTTTCCAAAGAAAAAATACTCGCGTGATTACAAATTACAATAGTCCTCCACTGACCCACGCCTACGAAGTCTCAACAAAAAGTATTAATAAGAGCCAGCTCGGTAGCTCAGTTTGTTATAACTCCGTAGTTGCCAGTCACAATTATGAGGACTTAGAAGGGGGCTATTTAATTGTTTTACACTAATAGCTTTATCTAAGCACTTTAAAGCTTAATATTTCGCAAACCGATTCCTGAATTGAAAAATGATTTTCATAAACCCTCAACATTTTTGAACGACCTATCCAACGACACCCCCCACTGGAACAGACAAAAAACCCATCTTTACGTGTATTTTCTATTTCAAAATTTTATTTTTACATTGACGGCATTATTAATATGTACAATTGTACACCCATGCCAAATTACAGCTTTTTAGTTTCCGAGCTTAGCCGCGCAGAGACAGACAGACGGACATGGTGAAACTATAAGGTTTCCTTGTTGACTACAGAACCCTAAAATGGAGAAAATATTAATATTGTACTGACCTGCGGCCTATAACGCATATGCGCTCCACTGCTTCCAACGCCAACCAAATACCCGCCCAGCGGGATCGTTCCCAAGCACCATTCCAGTACTCCCGACTGTCTGGACATGGGCACAACCTGCCATGAAAAACATACAATAACAATTATCACCGTGACTAAATAAACGTTAGCTTCTATTTTAGATACACCTTGAAATCCTTACCTTATAGGTTCGAATAAGAAGCTTATTTCGACTGGTCACAGGATTTTTTTCCAAAAACGTATTAACAATATTGAATACTTGTTGCATGACAGCGTCTTGTCGCATGTCATCTTCGCCCTGGGAAATAAAAAAAATGCAATTAACTGAAGCGCAAATGTTAAACATAATAACGTTAAAACCTTTGATAACATTACCTTTATCAGGAGTATTCTTTTAATTCCATATGAATCAGTGCACGTTATCTTTTTTGGACAGTTTATACCACCAACAAGCTCAAAATAATTTTGAAACGATTGCAAAGCTGTAAGTAAAATAGGTTTAAAAGAAATAGTTTATGTGACTATATCTTCTAATATAATAAATAATCCTGGGACATTTCTCACACATGGTCATCGGATCCCAAACTAAGCAAAGCTTGTACTATGGAAACCAGATAACTGATATAATACATATACTACTTTTTGTTTGTAAATACATACTTAATATACATAATTACCCCCAGACTCAGGACATACAGACATGTTCATGCACACAAATGCATGTCCTGTTTGGGAATCGAACCCACGACCTGCGGCGCTATAGGTTAAGACTCCACGTCTTAACCAACTGCGCCAACTGGCCCGTCAAAAATAATAAAGCGGAAGAGTTTCTTTGTTTGTTTAATCGGGCTAATCTCAGAAAGTACCATTCGGTTTAGAAAAATTCTTTCAATAATAGGAAGCTACATTATTCCCGAGTTTTATAGACTAGTTTTTATTCCGGGAACGCGGGTGAAACCGCGGTGGACAGCTAGTTTTCAAATATAGGTAAATATTTCATGTATGTATCAATGATATATTTTGAATATAGTATATTCGACGCTTCTATATTTGAATCTTATGCCAATGCAATAAGGTTTCAAATAGACCACACATTATAAAGATATCTATGGGAATAAAAGTTACTTACTGGCCAAGTATGGATATTTGCAATCATTATTAATCGGTATAGATGCAGTAGGAATAGGAATGGCATGTAAATTACGCAATTTATGTATATTTTCTGCACTTGGTATTTTTTGTTTTGGTTCTTTGGCTTTGGGCTTGTAATTTGCAAAGCTTATTGTAGCTGTAAGAAAAAATATAGATTTATTAGCGTTTCACACCCAATCTCGTCTATGGTCGACAAATAAAATTTGATTGAAAGAACTCGGCAAGAGGCAAACATTTGCAAACAGATGGGCGATGGCACAGATATAAATCTAACTAGATGCGGCGAGTATATGTACTTCGGGTGCAAAAAAAGACACCAATGCTCTTCTTTTGACGCTGTTTCTCGCGGATGGGGAACTCGCACCAGAGATGTGAAGCGAGAAATGTGTTTTAGCTGACAAATAAGATCGCTTCATTTTCACATTATAGCTTTCATGCCAGCCTAACTAAAGCGCTCTTGTAACATCATAGTTGTAGACATCATTGGTTTTTGCGTTATATATTTAGATTTATGTCTGTGTGTGATGGCTATTATTGTTTGATGTGGTCAAATTCAGACATCATGTGACGTAATTAAATTCCTAAGCGTGTGAAACATCGGGAAAACAATGTAGTATAAACATGAGACGAACCATCACATACGAGTTCCATCTGCGATATAATGGGCGCTATACGCGCGTCTTCAGCCAGCTCTGAGACGAGGGCCTGCGCCGCCAGCACGCGCGGCTCGTGCGCGCGCGCCCGCGCCCGCCCCGAGCCTGCGCCTGCGCTCGCGTTAGTTATCAGTTTGTCTTTGTCAGAGTTCTTTAGACTGAATAGTATGGGTAGCGTATGATGAGGATGTTCTTTAGCACACCGTTCTACAAGTCAAACATGTATTCAAATGTTTAAATGTATACAATACCATAACATTTAAAAAAAACATGGATTGTTTACCTCCGCAAAACTCTAAATACAACATTTTAGAATGCTAATACATCGTGTAGGTTATAAAATTTTACAATGTTTTATTTTCAGCGAAGTTGCTAGTTGGAAATAAGGGTGTATAATACCAATAATATATTCCTAAAATAGTAAAAACATAAAATATTACTTATTATCCTCTTCAAGTTTTCCGCTAAAGGTGTTTCTTCATTAGTAAGCCGCGGGGCTAATTGCGGCAAAACCGTTATGAATTTCCGAGATGGTATCGAATGCAACATGTCTTCAAAAGTGCCATCATCCAGTTCAAAGCAGGGATTCTCAAGCCATAACGATATCACTCTAAATATTGATAAGTTGTTTTCTTCACATTGTTTTAACGACATCAAATAATATCTAGAAAAGGTAATTTTAGTAAGCCATAATACATTATACATGGCATTGAATTTTGATTTACATTCTCAGGTTATATAAAGCTATTTCAAATTAAATGTGAACATGAAGATTTTCCTCAGTATCATCAGAATTATTAATTTCTATGGGTTTCATACGGTCTTCTTTTGTTCCAGAACTGATTCAAACTAGTATCACGTGGGTGTCTTAGTGCTGGGCAAAGGAACAAAGCAGTGAATGAAAAGCAAAGGAGACTGAAAGTTATTAGTCTAATTAATACATTGCTAGTTAGAAAAAAAAAGGTTTAAAAGTATAATATTTCTTACCTCATAGCTAAATGTAAGAATCTTTCCTTTTCTGCTTTAGTACCTTCTATTTCGGCCTCGTCCAAAACTCTAAACCGATCGTTAGTGTACAACGCCTTTCTCTCGTCACTGATAACAATATTTATAATAACAACTATAATACGAGTATAACCAATAATTCATGTAAATTATAAAGGTACCCAAACATTACATTGAACTATCTTCCTAAAATTTCGCAATTTCGCGCACATTTACACGTTTCTACTCGATTTTGGAGTTTCCAAGGTATAATCAGATACTTGCAAAAAACCATTCGATCCTTCAATGAGCGAGAATTCGGTGAAGGAAAATATCGTGAGGAAACAAACCATAATACATATGATAGTAGACTTTGTAGTATGCGCCTGACTACGAATTTTAATTGTCCCTGTTTTACAGGCTACATTCATGGCTTCTGGAAGCGCTCGTGGTGTAGCATGATTAGCCCTTATAGTATGATTATGTGTTCTTAATCGATCGGCAAAGTTAAGCTACTACCGACATGGCCGGTACCTGGATGGGTGACCGCCTAATGGTATTTCAAATCGAGCGTTTCGTTCTTCGGAAGGCACCTAAAGCCGTTCGTCCTGGTTATCACTTAATTGTGACCTAGTTGGGAGGTTTCTAGGAGGCTTGAAAATTCCAACAGTAGGTTGACCACTAGCCTACCTCTATCAATCCGCAGCGGGTATGCGTGGTGGAGTATTGACCATTCCCTTTCGATGTCATTTTGTAAAAGGAGGCCTGTGCTCAGCAGTGGGACACTATAGGCTGATGATGATGATCATTGATGTCTTGCCTCTCATTCCCACTCTCAAGCAGCGGGGCGAAGACTTGTACTAAAACTCATTACTTACTGGGTTAGCGTCTGAGTGGACTTTAGCGAAGAGGCAGTACCCTTCATACTTTCCATACATTTCACTTTAGATTCGAATATTGATGAGTTCATATAAGCCACCACCTGTTAAAAACATGAGATAATATAAACTTTTGTTTCGTTTGTATGGCAAGTGTGTCCTTATGTAATAAGTATTTATTTGCGGTTGCAATATTTAAACCGAAAAAAAAAATTGAAAAGGAAATAAATAAACACGTTTAATAATCTACTCCAGCAGTTCCCAAAAGGTGGTCCGCAGAACCCTGGGGTTCCGCGGAAAGGGTCACAGGGGTTCCGCGTTCCGTCCGAGGGTTAAGGCGCTGATCCCACAGAAAAGAGTTCTAGAGTTCCGCGTGCCAAGTTCCGAGTTCACTACTGTACACATAGCGAGTGAGCAGTCTAGAGTTCTAAAGGTAAATGGGCTTTGTATGGAGCTGGTCCCATTGGTGGTCAGCAATCATTTCTATGTTTTCTATTAGGCAATAATATATTAACAATTAATATATAAACCACTTTGGTGTATTTAGAAAAAAAAGTTATAGAATATTGAAGATTTAAGAAATAATTTGAATTAATATTATGAAACCAAAAGTTTGTTTACATTATTTATCTCGTCTCATTGGCCTTACTTAAGTTTCAATAGTGGCCGCTCATGGGCCAGAATGCCCATTGTCCTTTCTGCCTTGTGTCACTCAGTAAATAAGAAAATGATAGCTCGATCGGACGTGTCACCTCAACTGCCAGCTTTAGTGAATGGAACTCCGACAGAACTCGCGTTCTCTTGAACTCCGAGTTCTCTGTGTGCTCAAAGGCGCGCATAATTTACAGTGAACTCGGAACTCTAGCACTCTCTCTCTGAGGGATCGGCGCCTTAATAAAACTTTCGTAAAAAAGAGTTATAAATTATTATACGTAGTATTTAATTGAAGCGCTCGTGGTGTAGCATGATTAGCCGTTCTTAATCGATCGGCAAAGTTAAGCTACGTCTGTCTTGGTCGGTACCTGGATGGGTGACCGCCTAGTGGTATTTCAAATCGAGCGTTTCCGTGCTTCGGAAGGCACGTAAAGCTGTTGGTCCCGGTTATCACTTAATTGTGATAGTCGTTAAGCTAGTTGGATGCCTCCTAGGCGGCTTGAAAAATTCCAACAGTAGGTTGGCCACTAGCCTACCTCCACCGATCCGCAGTGGGCACGCGTGGTGGAGTATCTGCCCATTCCCTTTCACCCTGATTTGTGAAAGGAGGCCTGTGCTCAGCAGTGGGACATTATAGGCTGATGATGATGATGATGATGAGTATTTAATTTCCTTATTTATATTTTTTTTCTTTTCAAGTAAAACATGAAAATATTCAAACTACAAGGTACAATCACTTTTGTTATTCTATATGGGGATCCCAAAAAAATATGACGGATTAGGGTCCCGTGGGCAAAAAAAACCGGGAATCGCTCTATTCTGCTAGCGGTGAGCGCCGCGCACGCTCCACGGCCGGCACTCGCCCGTGCAGAGTGCAATGCTTCTTATCTCTGCTCGAGGACGCACCTCACTGTGACTTGTTTGTGACAGGGATGGTACGATTGAAGAATGTTAGAACGATTAATGTAATATTTTAATGTTATAATGAATTTTTGTTTTTGTAGCGTTTTGGCTGTTTATTGATGCTGTTAAGCTGAAAACTAATAAATAAATTATATGAATGTTAATTACTCCTCAGAAGTTTTTGTGTAAAATAATAATGTTAATTACCTGTTTATACTCGGCATCTGCGAATTTCGCTATGTCATGATAGACTTTCAAACTTGTCTCAACATGGTCACTTTGGCTAAGCACTTTGAGACTTTCCTGTAAATACTTGTCAATTATATCACGAGCGTTCTCACGCTTCGTTTCCGCCATCCATAATGCATACTGCCTAAAAATACAACGTATAATTAGACATATTTATATAAAAATAACACATGATGAGGTAAGTGACTAGGTAAAAAACCAACTATGACGCGTGTAGCAGCTATCGCCCACTATCGTAGAGAAGTGAGCGAGCTACCCACCGCACGAAACATTATAAACATAAACATGATGATTGGCGATCCTCCTTGCCATAATCAGCCTATCCATAGCTTGAGGTAGAATCCAAAACTAGCACAGCTTTTAAAACACTTTTATAAGATGAAGATATCACCACTGACCTCAACGATATAGCATTCAGCTTAACGTCCGTAGAAGGGTTGTATACAATGTTTCGAAGTAGAGAAAGAGCTATTTCTTTGTGCCCTTTAGCCCATGATATTTGACTCTCCACTAATGCTACATCATGTGATGATTGCAGTTTCTTGACTGTAGCTAGAAGCCGCTGCGCCATTTGCACCCTTTTGTTGGAAAGTCCTAACTCTGGATAGAGACATTACTTGAGTTAATCTATTGATACTCGTACACGTATTGTATTGGTTTAATAAGGTTAGGCACTTAAAAACGCACTAGTCTTCCATGCAAGCTATAATGCGTGATTTGCGATATTAAGATGCAGCACAGACGACAGACTAACCGTGCCGCACGATTTAGGTTGTGAAAATAGAACCTATACAGTTCTAAGCAGTAACGAACACGACGCGCAAAAAGTCTGCGATAGAATAGGATGTCCACAATCTCTATTTTTCTTCTTTTTTTGTATTTAAAGTTCAAAATACTACATCGCAATCTCTGAATTTCCATAGCATGTACTGTGCGTCCCTAGCTAGAATTCCGCCGACAGAAAGATCGAAGATATAATGTACGTTGTGTTGTGTGCTTTGAATCTGTGAATAATCCGAGACCCGAGACAGACTTTTTTGTGTAAAAAGTATTTTGTAAAAAGTCTGTCGTCTGCGCTGCACCTAAACAAATAAATATATAACGAGTATTGTTTTTCTTACCGGCATATCGTATTTGCAACGTCACTATTTCTGACAATAAGCCACCGGAGGTTTTTGCCGCATGTTCAAGTATTAACACGCGCTGCGATATCAAAGCTTCAAGATGTTTGAAGTCGTTAAATGATGGCAGTCTCTCTACTTCCCATTGGTTCAGAAGTTCATGTGTAGAAAGTTTATTAGTTCTAACAGAAAAGTAATCTTCAATGTCTTTGAATAAGTGTAATTTTTCCAAAACGTTATACACACTTTGACAGTTCTCCATATTCAGGTTTTGGCATAACCTCGACACGGCCAGCTTTGCTCTATTTAAAGGTAATTCTAATTTATTCTCAAAATCAGGTTCAGTTTTGACATTCAAACAATCTTTAAGGCAAGCGTAACGGAATGCTTTAATGATTGAATTGGGATTGCAATTTGGTTCTTTTGATTTCTCTTCCAATTTTTTTGTATCTACATAATCACTCCAATCACCTGAAAATTGTACAAATATTTAGCCATTTCCCTTTTAGCCCAAGAGCCCACGACGATCTGACCTTCGTCATTTTATAAAACCTGAGAGTTTCTCTGTGTATGTACCTAATAGTGGTAAAAACCATCCCCGAATATGAAGTTTGGATCGGGGTGGCTTTGGAAGTTATCAGGTAGCAAAGGTGTCAAAAATTGCACCTCAAATTCGTTAAAGTATAAAGGTCAGTTTTTATATATTTTATTTGGACTAATATTAGAAATCACGTCATCCATTGTCAGACACTTTGAAAGGTGGAAACCCCCTGTCTGACACCCTTAAAGTATTAAAAAATATTATTCAACTTTCGTCATTTTATAAAAGCTGAAATTTATATATGTTACTTGACGAACTATCAAAAGATGATTTCTCAGTTGTCAGACACTTTCGATGGTGGCTTTGCCGTGTCAGACACATTAAAGGTCTACCGTAGGTGTGAGCGCGAGGTATATTCAATGTGATTTTTTTTTACAAACGAAAAGAGATAGACACATAATTATTTTGGAGAGTTTGTAGATTAAATCATGAAATTTAATAAATCATGCAAAAAAGTCTACATCAATAACCCAGTTTTAGAGTTACAGATCAAAATTCAAAAAAATCACAATTTTTTGAACGTTTTTTTTATATAATATCGTTATTTTTATTAGGTTTTTGTTCCATATATTTTTTTTATTTCATCTTATCAACTAGATAAACTTTCTAGCTTTCAAATGACACTACTTTGAACAAAATACACCGATTACTTAAAAAGAAACAAGGAAAAACTAATAGATGAGCATTACATTAAAAAAATAATTAATGCGCAAAACGCACTATTAAGGCACTATTTGTATTTATTTACTTGGAGTGTAAAGAATTAACGTTAATTCTTCCATAGGTACTAATTTATTGTAAACGCAAACGCGATAGGTAGTTTACTCACGTAAATTCTTTACACTCGGGGTACCTACACTGAACCATATTTTCATTTACCACTATACCATATTTTCAAGGGTGTCAGTTTTTATATATTTTATTTGGAATAATATTAGAAATCACGTCGTCCATTGTCAGACACTTTGAACGCTGGAAACCCCCTGTCTCACCCTTAAAGTATTAAAAAATATTATTCAACTTTCGTATTGTTTTTTTAGATTTTTGATATGTAACCCTAAAACTGGGTCATTGATGTAGACTTTTTTGCATGATTTATTAAATTTCATGATTTAATCTACAAACTCTCCAAAATAACTAAGGGTGTATAACTTTTCGTTTTAAAAAAAATAATCACATTGAATATTCCTCGCGCTCGCACCTACGGTAGACCTTTAAGTGTCTGACACGGCAAAGCCATAATCGAAAGTGTCTGACAACTCAGAAATCATTTTTTGATAGTTCGTCAAGTAACATATATAAATGCCAGCTTTTATAAAATAACGAAAGTTGAATATTATTTTTTAATACTTTAAGGGTGTGACAGGGGGTTTCCACCGTTCAAAGTGTCTGACAATGGACGACGTGATTTCTAATGGTGCGTCGATGCTACGCGAATCGAGCACGAGCCGAGCCACGAACGAACCGACAACGAGCACGATGCGAATCCCTCTGTACGTGAAAAAACTGACAATCGCGCAAGGAAAGAAAGAAGAAAGAAAGAAAAAAACATTTATTTTGACATACACACAAAATTCAAAATTCAAAATCATTTATTCAAATAGACCTTCGCAGGCACTTATGAAAAGTCTGACTCTAATAGTCTAATACCGGTTCGGAAGGTTGCATTTGCTGAGAAGAGCCGGCAATAAACTCAGCAATTACTCTTTTCAAAACAGGCTTTGATTAATTACATAATATTTACATTCTACATTTACATTCATTCATATTACATAATATTTACATTTACATTTACATTTCTCCGACAACACAACATTACAGAATTACATAACACATACACTATAATAAATACATTAAATATATATACATATTCAGTAATATTGTGTGATGTCGAAAAAGGATTACGACTCAGTTTGACTCCAAGGTATGTGGTACATACCTTGGAACTGGTTTTCAGTCGAACCCTATCCGACATCACAAGAAACTGAGACACTAAAATAAACATAGAAAATTACATTAAAAAAGGTACAAAATTCCAACTAAAAATTATCAAACAAACAAATTACACAAAGAATAAAAATGTTTGGATTGACACCAACCTAAAATAATAAATCAGTCGGGTAAAAACTAAAAACATCGTAAAAATACAGTAATTCCCAAATAATTCGGCTCGCAAGTCCGTCCACGCTACGCGAATCATGCTCGTTCGAGGCTCGGCTCGTGCTCGGTTCGCCAAGCATGGACGCACCATAATATTATTCCAAATAAAATATATAAAAACTGACACCCTTGAAAATATGGTATAGTGGTAAATGAAAATATGGTTCAGTAGGTACCCCGAGTGTAAAGAATTTACGTGAGTAAACTACCTATCGCGTTTGCGTTTACAATAAATTAGTACCTATGGAAGAATTAACGTTAATTCTTTACACTCCAAGTAAATAAATACAAATAGTGCCTTAATAGTGCGTTTTGCGCAAAAATTAATTTTTTTATGTAATGCTCATCTATAAGTCTTTCCTTGTTTCTTTTTAAGTAATGTCTACATGTCAAAAGTCTACATCAATGACCAGTTTTAGAGTTACAGATCAAAAATCTAAAAAAACAATACGAAAGTTGAATAATATTTTTTAATACTTTAAGGGTGTGACAGGGGGTTTCCACCGTTCAAAGTGTCTGACAATGGACGACGTGATTTCTAATATTATTCCAAATAAAATATATAAAAACTGACACCCTTGAAAATATGGTATAGTGGTAAATGAAAATATGGTGCAGTGTAGGTACCCCGAGTGTAAAGAATTTACGTGAGTAAACTACCTATCGCGTTTGCGTTTACAATAAATTAGTACCTATGGAAGAATTAACGTTAATTCTTTACACTCCAAGTAAATAAATACAAATAGTGCCTTAATAGTGCGTTTGCGCATTAATTATTTTTTTAACGTAATGCTCATCTATTAGTTTTTCCTTGTTTCTTTTTAAGTAATCGGTGTATTTTGTTCAAAGTAGTGTCATTTGAAAGCTAGAAAGTTTATCTAGTTGATAAGATGAAATAAAAAAAATATATGGAACAAAAACCTAATAAAAATAACGATATTATATAAAAAAAACGTTCAAAAAATTGTGATTTTTTTGAATTTTGATCTGTAACTCTAAAACTGGGTTATTGATGTAGACTTTTTTGCATGATTTATTAAATTTCATGATTTAATCTACAAACTCTCCAAAATAATTATGTGTCTATCTCTTTTCGTTTGTAAAAAAAAATCACATTGAATATACCTCGCGCTCACACCTACGGTAGACCTTTAATGTGTCTGACACGGCAAAGCCACCATCGAAAGTGTCTGACAACTGAGAAATCATCTTTTGATAGTTCGTCAAGTAACATATATAAATTTCAGCTTTTATAAAATGACGAAAGTTGAATAATATTTTTTAATACTTTAAGGGTGTCAGACAGGGGGTTTCCACCTTTCAAAGTGTCTGACAATGGACGACGTGATTTCTAATATTAGTCCAAATAAAATATATAAAAACTGACCTTTATACTTTAACGAATTTGAGGTGCAATTTTTGACACCATTGCTACCTGATAACTTCCAAAGCCACCGCGATCCAAACTTCATATTCGGGGATGGTTTTTATCTCTATTAGGGACATACACAGAGAAACTCTCAGGTTTTATAAAATGACGAAGGTCAGATCGTCGTGGGCTCTTCCTCTATTTATATACAAAGTACCTGATATATTTTTACAAGCTTTTATTTAGCTTGCAATGTATGTAACTATGTTCGGCGGAATCTTGCAAGTCGAATTTCACCCACTTCCAGTGGTCGGATTGACTTCATATTTGGTATACATATTATATTTAGTATAGTATATTGGATGACTATGCAAGTGCAGTCAACAAAAAGTACAGTCACAAAAAAAAACCTTGTACTTATTAAAAATGTTTTTTTTAACAAAAAACGTTTATTATCCTAAGGCACACGCCACACTTGTAAGACTGGGCGCAGACACGCACGCACATGTCGAAGCAATTTCAACCTTATTATTCTTTCAATGCGATTCAAAAGTGTGAAGGTCGCAGCCATGTCTTTCATCCACAGCAGTCGCGCGTTGTTTGTATCGTATTAAAAGAATGCTAAGGTTGAAATTGCTTCAACGAAAGTGTCCCCGTCCCGTCCTATGTGTGGCTTGCGCACTTTTGTTAAACGATAGATAAACATAATATTATTATTTATCTGACATGAGGACCTAACTATCATACATTTTTGAAGTTGGTATGTAAAAAGACTTTATCTATCATCTAAAAACGGGGTCCTTATATAATGTAAAAATTGTTAACGAAGTTTTTTTTTATATACTTAGGTAGCAAACATGCATACGGCCCGCCTGATGGTAAGCGGTTTAAGTTTAAGCTATAGTAATGTTGTGTCAATTAAAATCTTACCTAGGAAAGACAGACATTCATATTTAATATCAATCAGCTCATCATTTTCAGGTAACGATTTTATATATTGCAAAGCGAGATGATGCATTCCAGATTTGTGAAGAGAGCGTACAGTGCCGCATTGGAGATCATGGTCCATCTGAGCTCCGCATGAAAGTGCGATGTCGTGCAATAACAGAGCGTCCGAGTACTGTCCTGTGTTGATGAGGTGTTTCCGTTTCTCATCTTCTATGGTCAAGTGAGCAGTACCGCAACCATCCATAGCATCCATCTCTCCAATTGAAACGTAACACTGAAAATTTTAAAAATAAACTCGTTAGTATATTTTGTAAAATCTTTAGTTTTTTTATAACTAGCCGTCCCCCGCCCATTGTTTCACCCGCATTCCCGAGAGATCGTATGTTTTTTCGGGAATAAAGAATCCTATGTGGTAATCGAGAACATATTCTGTCTGCCAAATTTCATCAAAATCCGTTCAGTAGTTTTTGCAAAAGAGTAACAAACATCACACAAATCAGATCCTCACATCTATGCAAACATTCACCAAATTTATAATTTTATTTATAATATTATAGTAGGATTATACCGATGTAGGATTGTAGGATGAACCTTATTGTAAATCACTAAGGTTAATTTTTAAAGTTACTCTATATACTTTCGCATTAAATATATTTCGAACACATGAACATTCGGACTAGTTTTTTACAATAGCATACATTCGAATAAGCGTATTTTGAACTCATGAACATTCGCAATACAGTCAATCGGTGTTTCAAATATCAAAGTTCCGAAATACAGTCCCTGTATAGGAGGAATAAGGTACACTTGGTTTGTACGGATTGAGCTGAATTTATTTATGTACCGAGGGCTACAGTGGACGCGAGCGAAGCCGCGTGCGAAAAGCTAGTACCTACCTACTGAATATTTACATGAGTTTAGAACTTACTTTTCTGAATATTCGCTGCAAATGTTCACCACCATCTAAAGCAGTAGTAGATTCTGGCGATGATGGTGGTATACCATTATTTAACGATGTTGCCCAAATTTCAGCGTAATACACTGCAGCCAAGTTCTGATCAGCGACAGTTGCTGACCAAGCAACTTTATCGTATTTCAGTTTTAAATAATTTAGAGTATCAGTCCTTTGCCTGAAATAAAATAGACATTATTGGGACCCTAGAAGTAACTCAGAAAGTAAAATCTCTCAGAGTAAATAATTTACATAGTCATCATCATCAGCCTACAATGTCCCACTGCTGAGCACAGGCCTCCTTTCACTAATGAGGGTGAAAGGGAATGGGCAGATACTCCACCACGCGTGCCCACTGCGGATCGGAGGAGGTAGGCTAGTGGTCCACCTACTATTGGAATTTTTCAAGCCGCCTAGGAGGCATCCAACTAGCTTAACGACTATCACAATTAAGTGATAACCGGGGCTTTACGTGCCTTCCGAAGCACGGAAACGCTCGATATGAAATACTACTAGACGGTCACCCATCCAGGTACCGACCACGACAGACGTAGCTTAACTTTGCCGATCGATTAATAACGGCTAATCATGCTACACCACGAGCGTTAATTTGCATAGTATGAGGGTACAAATAATAGCTTACCTTGACTGATAATAATTACTCTGTAAGCGGACGAAGTCAATAATTTCCAACATGTAACGAACAACCATTTTATGACCATGATCCATATTAGACATACACAATCTCGTAGGACTATCTCCGCTATTTTCAATTTTATCATCAAAAGTTTGCTCCCAAATGTAGTTGAAAAAGGTATTTATTTGTGCACTAAGCAATTCTATGTATTTTTCAGAAGAACAATGGATAAGCAATCCCGTGAGAGACGGCAATATATTTCTGCACACACTTGACTGTAAAAATAGAGAACTGTTAAATAGACATAATGAACGATTTTTACTAAAAGCACGCAGTCGTTTATTATCAATTTTACCTTGGACGCGCAAACTTCTTGCAATGTTTTAATATAATTATTTCCAGAATCAAATATGTCCAATAAAACCAGCGTGACTTTTTTCAACCATTCCTTGTGGTTTTTGTTTTCATCAGGAATCCAGTTTGATAACAAAGATCGAATAAATATGCCTTCAGAAAATTCAGAGTAGTATTTATTCATATTTCTATCGTTAATTTCAAGTTCACTCGAGGTATTACAAGATGTGGATTCAAACGGTTTTAACATTTCTTGATCAATCCCTTCCAAATCTGAAAGTAGACAAATCAATAAAATAGGCCAGACTTACCAAAGCCTACTAAATAATTCAAGTTTCTACGTACCTAAGTCGCTATTTTTTAACAAACAGTTTAATGTTTCCACAACATTATTGGTGACTGCTGGATTTTCGTCAAACAGGACCTCTGATAGTGCCGTCACCACAACACTAGCAAAATATTTCTTCGGACTTGCTCCAGTTACTTTTCGCGTATCAGCTGGTGGTACGGTTACTAATGTCTTCAAGTCATACGTGCCAATTTCAGATAGGCAATTGCAGGCTTCAATTATCGTCTGAAGTGATGAAAAAAACCATAAATTAACTAATCGTTGAAAACATTTTTGTATTTTACCGATTACAAAATTTAAATGAAAAGAACGTAGCCGAAATATAAAATGAAAGGTGAAATTTGGTCAATATTACCTTGTCGTCATACGGTGATTTAATTATTTTGTTTAATAAGTATACAATCTGATGAATTATGCTTGTTCCACAGTCTTCCGAAAATCCTTTTGGATTAAGCTCAGTATACAGATGATTAGCATAGCATTTGTTCTTTTTTAGAAACTCAATCATGTTCAAAAGACTCTCGTGGCTGAGAAAAAAAAACAGGTTTATAAATATTTTATAATCTACAGGTACTATGTAAATTATATCATTAATATTATTGGTATAAAATGTTACCTGGGATTAGACAAATTCGATTGATGCATTTTAAGTTTTTCCAGATATGACGACAGACTTGTACATTGACCATGACTACTGCTAACTTGTGAAGATGTACTAATGAAGTCAACTATATCGCGATTCTCTTCTAAATAATCCTTCATATCAACGATTAAATAATTCAGTAAAGACGGGCATACATCTGTGTGTCCTTCTTCTATTTTAATTGTTAAAATAGGCAATAATTGAGATATTGTTTTCTGCAGTATGTTTGCTTTTCCTGGTAAGAATCTTTTAAGAACCACTTCCAAGCCTTTGACGTATACCTTTAAATCATTTTTATTCTGACAGATTTTTAAAGCATTTGAAAAGCTCTTCGTAACAAAATTACATACAAAGGCATCCGAAGGAAATCCCAAAGGAATAATTTCTATGAAGGATACGTATGCATACAATGCTAATACCCTGCATTCGTGCACATTTTCTCGTAAGATGTTTTCCCATAGTTTAAAAAGTACATAAAAAATAGCGAGTGGTTGATTTTCACAGAGATACTGCATAATGTCACCATCTGTAAGTCCCTAAAAACAAATCAACAATATTCATTTGCAACGATTTCACATTAAAAGTCTTCACTCACTATCTTGTCATTATAAAATTTACTTAAACGCACATGATTTAAAGGCGTCACTTGGATGGCAAGTTTTTGCTTAAACAGAGCGGTGCTGTTATAGTGAGTGATGACCTTTAGTGTCAAATAGGATTCAAAATTATGACTTTTTCTATGACGAGCAGACCCGAGTAGAGTTTAAGATTAGACCAAACGAGCAAAGAAGCAGTGGTCGTACACCATTTTCATCAAGAAAAATATATAAACAATAGGTATATGTTTAAACAAAATGAGATATGGAATGGTTACTCGCAATTATATCTATATTTTAATTGAAAATTGTTCAGAAACCTTTCGATGTAATGTACCGTACCATATCTAATTTGAATAAATAATATACTGTTTTCAACACACTTGCTCGTTAAGTGACTCTTATTGCACCTCTTTTAGGTTCATAATACAGCTTATTACGCACTATGCTTTTTACTTTACATTACCGCACAGTTGTATGATAATAAATTAATAATCCCGATTACTTTAATTTTGTACCTCACTGCAAGTGATATGTGTGTTTTTTTATGCCACTAAGGCGGCAAACAAGCATACGGCCCGCCTGGTGGCAAGCGGTTACCGTAGCCTATGAACGCTTGCATTCTTAATTTAATCGGGTAAAACAGTTCGACAGCATCGCTGTAAAAAAGAAAACCTAAGAGCCATTTTTCACAAATATTTCTCAACGTTTTCGTTGTGTTTCATTATTATTATCAAAAAATCAACTCCAAATAGCGTTTTTTTTCCTCGTAAGTATGTTCAAAATTTACTATTATAATTTTTTTATTGAAGGAAATAATTTACGATCACTACTTTATTTACATTTTATCAAATATTACAAAAAAATAGTATAAAGCTGCTTTTCCACCAGAGATGTGCTATGCAGCTATGCTGCGAGGATGTAATAGCTACGCTGTGAAACTATGTGACCGTTTCCACTGATACTAAGTTATGTAGCGGTGCGAGTAAG
Organism: Achlya flavicornis; assembly: GCA_947623365.1. Taxonomy (NCBI): domain Eukaryota; kingdom Metazoa; phylum Arthropoda; class Insecta; order Lepidoptera; family Drepanidae; genus Achlya; species Achlya flavicornis. The sequence goes on along the minus strand of OX392468.1, from coordinate 9,438,829 downwards.
ATGTGCTATGAAGATGCGCCGCCGCAAAGTAGCGGCGCGAGGAAGTGCGCAGGCAGCTCGAGCTATGCGATGTATAACGTTTTTCTTCCACCATGGCATGTCTACATTCAGCGACAAACGCGGGCCTACTATAGGTACTCTGCTCTGTACATAGCTACACAACTCGCGACCATCCATAGCACGCATCCTTCCATATAAAAAACATATCTTAGTTGAATCCGTTTCTACCAGTGCTACGCTATGTGCACCAATGAATAGGATTGGTGGATATCAAACGCATCCATAGCAACGTAGCATAACACATCTCTGGTGGAAAAGCAGCCTAAGGGTCAGCTTACACCGAGACGCGACAAGATGCGCACTTTTTAAGAGTGTGTCGAGCGAAATCAGCGCGCGGCAAATCGGTATTTACTGCGGGTTAGTGTTGTGTGCGTCGACACGCACACAACAGTCAGTACTCTCGGCTCGGTCGGCCGTTTGCACCCGCACGACAAAAGTCAGTAAGTACATAATTTTAAAAAAAGCCTTGGGGTCAAAACATTATTTGGCACGCAATTGTTTTCAGTGCGATTAGAATGTAAATATTATGTAATGAATCTAAGCTTGTTTTGAAAAGAGTAATTGCTGAGTTTATTGCCGGCAGGCTTCTCAGCAAATGCAACCTTCCGAACCGGTATTAGAGTATTAGAGTCAGACTTTTCATAAGTGCCTGCGAAGGTCTATTTGAATAAATGATTTTGAATTTTGAATTTTGTTCGCAAAATTTTCAAAAAGTGTCCGCGCCTAGTAAAACTTTTTAGATACTGGCCCGATTTCTCTCGAAATCGATATTTGAGACCTCGGGATCACGAAACATGAAACTTTTGCCAAAATTTGAAAATGTGTCCGCAGCGTTGGAGTTCGACAAAATCGATATTTGTGAGTCCTTGGGGTCACAAAACAAGAATCTTTTCTCAGAATTTTGAAAAAGTGTCCGCCATGTTGAACTTTTTAGATACTGGTCCGATTGCTCTCAAATTCGATATTTGAGAGACCTTGGGGTCACAAAACAAGAAACTTTTCTCAAAATGTCGAAAAAGTGTCCGCCATGTTGAACTTTTTAGATACTGGTCCGATTGCTCTCAAATTCGATATTTGAGAGACCTTGGGGTCACAAAACAAGAATCTTTTCTCAAAATGTTGAAAAAGTGTCCGCCATGTTGAACTTTTTAGATACGGGTCCGATTGCTCTCAAAATCGATATTTGACAGACCTTGGGGTCACAAAACAAGAATCTTTTCTCAAAATGTCGAAAAAGTGTCCGCCATGTTGAACTTTTTAGATACTGGTCCGATCTCTCTCAAAATCCATATTTGTGAGTCCTTCGGGTCACAAAACAAGAATCTTTTCTCAGAATTTTCAAAAGGTGTCCGCCATGTTGAATTTTTTTGTTACTGGTCCGATTGCTATCAAATTCGATATTTGAGAGACCTTTGGGTCACAAAACAAGAATCTTTTCTCAAAATGTCAAAAAGTGTCCGCCATGTTGAACTTTTTAGATACTGGTCCGATCGCTCTCAAAATCGATATTTGAGAGACCTTGGGGTCACAAAACAAGAATCTTTTCTCAAAATGTCGAAAAAGTGTCCGCCATGTTGAACTTTTTAGATACTGGTCCGATCACTCTCAAAATCCATATTTGTGAGTCCTTCGGGTCACAAAACAAGAATCTTTTCTCAGAATTTTCAAAAGGTGTCCGCCATGTTGAATTTTTTTGTTACTGGTCCGATTGCTCTCAAATTCGATATTTGAGAGACCTTGGGGTCACAAAACAAGAATCTTTTCTCAAAATTTCGAAAAAGTGCCCGCCATGTTGAACTTTTTAGATACTGGTCCGATTGCTCTCAAAATCGATATTTGAGAGACCTTGGGGTCACAAAACAAGAATCTTTTCTCAATATGTTGAAAAAGTGTCCGCCATGTTGAACTTTTTAGATACTGGTCCGATTGCTCTCAAATTCGATATTTGAGAGACCTTGGGGTCACAAAACAAGAAACTTTTCTCAAAATGTCGAAAAAGTGTCCGCCATGTTGAACTTTTTAGATACTGGTCCGATTGCTCTCAAATTCGATATTTGAGAGACCTTGGGGTCACAAAACAAGAATCTTTTCTCAAAATGTTGAAAAAGTGTCCGCCATGTTGAACTTTTTAGATACGGGTCCGATTGCTCTCAAAATCGATATTTGACAGACCTTGGGGTCACAAAACAAGAATCTTTTCTCAAAATGTCGAAAAAGTGTCCGCCATGTTGAACTTTTTAGATACTGGTCCGATCTCTCTCAAAATCCATATTTGTGAGTCCTTCGGGTCACAAAACAAGAATCTTTTCTCAGAATTTTCAAAAGGTGTCCGCCATGTTGAATTTTTTTGTTACTGGTCCGATTGCTATCAAATTCGATATTTGAGAGACCTTTGGGTCACAAAACAAGAATCTTTTCTCAAAATGTCAAAAAGTGTCCGCCATGTTGAACTTTTTAGATACTGGTCCGATCGCTCTCAAAATCGATATTTGAGAGACCTTGGGGTCACAAAACAAGAATCTTTTCTCAAAATGTCGAAAAAGTGTCCGCCATGTTGAACTTTTTAGATACTGGTCCGATCACTCTCAAAATCCATATTTGTGAGTCCTTCGGGTCACAAAACAAGAATCTTTTCTCAGAATTTTCAAAAGGTGTCCGCCATGTTGAATTTTTTTGTTACTGGTCCGATTGCTCTCAAATTCGATATTTGAGAGACCTTGGGGTCACAAAACAAGAATCTTTTCTCAAAATTTCGAAAAAGTGCCCGCCATGTTGAACTTTTTAGATACTGGTCCGATTGCTCTCAAAATCGATATTTGAGAGACCTTGGGGTCACAAAACAAGAATCTTTTCTCAATATGTTGAAAAAGTGTCCGCCATGTTGAACTTTTTAGATACTGGTCCGATTGCTCTCAAAATCGATATTTGAGAGACCTTGGGGTCACAAAACAAGAATCTTTTCTCAAAATGTCGAAAAAGTGTCCGCCATGTTGAACTTTTTAGATACTGGTCCGATCGCTCTCAAAATCGATATTTATGAGTCCTTCGGGTCACAAAACAAGAATCTTTTCTCAAAATGTCGAAAAAGTGTCCGCCATGTTGAACTTTTTAGATACTGGTCCGATCGCTCTCAAAATCGATATTTATGAGTCCTTCGGGTCACAAAACAAGAATCTTTTCTCAGAATTTTCAAAAGGTGTCCGCCATGTTGAATTTTTTTGTTACTGGTCCGATTGCTCTCAAAATCAATATTTGTGAGTCCTTGGGGTCACAAAACAAGAATCTTTTCTCAAAATGTCGAAAAAGTGTCCGCCATGTTGAACTTTTTAGATACTGGTCCGATTGCTATCAAATTCGATATTTGAGAGACCTTTGGGTCACAAAACAAGAATCTTTTCTCAAAATGTCAAAAAGTGTCCGCCATGTTGAACTTTTTAGATACTGGTCCGATCGCTCTCAAAATCGATATTTGAGAGACCTTTGGGTCACAAAACAAGAATCTTTTCTCAAAATGTCGAAAAAGTGTCCGCCATGTTGAACTTTTTAGATACTGGTCCGATTGCTCTCAAATTCGATATTTTCCTATCATTGTTTTATGCTTTATGTTTAGTATCTTTTTTGTTTCACCATATTTTATTGATTCATTTTAAACGCCAAATGACAGCGTATTTCAATATATACAATAATATTCATACATATAATGGTTTGGTATGTATCTCCAGTAGAATCGGCTCCCCCTAGTTGCTATGCAACGTCTTGTTTTGTACTAAAACTACTTTTGTACGAAATACCTGTTTGTTTAATTATATATTTTTTCTTCTTTGTAATCAGTACTGTATTTGTCTATTTATAATTCTTAGCTTGCTAATCTTGTTGGGGTGCATCGGCTCACTGGTAGAAGAATTGTATTGTATATTTCTACTTTGAATACGCTATTTTAATATGAGAAACTCCGAGAGGTGGAGACCTGGTGACCTGTAACACAGGTTTATACAACCTACCACAGGCACCAGTGATCCACAACCAAAATCTATCTGTTTAGCGAAGAGATGCAACAATATTTTTAAAATGTCTGTATTTTGGTGTGTGGTGACAAATAAAGATTATTAAAGATTATTCATTGCAGCGTTCCTAATGAGCAACACGGTTTTCTGCGTGGTAAATCAACTGTCACAAATTTAACTCTTTTTACATCTGCTTTGTTAAATGACATGGAGACCGAAGGACAGGTTGACGTGGTCTACACTGATTTCGAGAAGGCTTTTGATAGGGTGGACCACGTCATCCTGCTTTTGAAATTACAGCGTCTAGGAATTCGTTGTGACTTGCTACGATGGATCGAGTCATACTTACATAATCGTTCCCAAGCTGTTGTTATGGGAGGTTATAAATCTGACTTTTTTACGGTAGTCTCAGGTGTACCACAAGGATCACACCTAGGACATTTGCTTTATGTAGCGTACCTTTATGATATCGCTCATTGTTTCCATCATTCCAACTTCTTAATGTATGCGGTAAAAAAAAATACGTAAAGGTAAAAACATTATCTGATTGTGAAAATTTACAAAACGACTTGACACGACTTACTGACTATTACAGATCAAATAGAATTTCGGTCAATACACACAAATGTCAGATAATAACATTTACAAGACGGAAGAAACCAATTACATTTAATTATTCTTTGAATGGTGTTCAGATCGAACGAGTTCAGACTGTACGTGACCTGGGAGTTCTGCTCGACAGTAAGCTAACTATGCTGAATCACATTGATCAAATAACAAATAAAGCTTACCGAATTCTTGGATTAGTTCTGCGTGCTTGTAAACCGCTTCATGATATTGATATTGTAATCACAGTCTATTGTGCATATGTGTGGAGCATTTTGGAATACGGTAGCTGCGTATGGTGTCCTAAATATCTAACACATACTGAGTGCGTCGAACGTATACAACGCATATTTATCCGCCACTTAAACTATCGTAGCAAGCGCGCTTCTTCGTCTTCATCCTATGAACTAGACTGTAAGCATTTTAATATATTAACACTACGGGAACGCAGGACTTTATTGGGTATATCTTTCTTCCATGATATAATTCATAGTAACATCGACTGTCCTGATCTCGTTAGCAATATTCGTCTCGAAGTACCCTCGCGTAGAACTCGTCACACAAAATTACTACATGTTCCCTTTCATAGGACTAACTATGCAGGTAACTCTTTCTTTGTTCGTGCTGCTGTTTCATATAATACACTTTTCTCACATATCGATTTGTTCCTCAAAATCTGTTGTGAACTATGAAATTAAGCAAAATTTCAAAAATATTAAATAGTGAGTACTGAGTCTTTGTCTTTATCCAACTCAATTTATTTTCATACTTAAAATATATATTTATATATGATTTTATTTCTTGTTTTTTTTTTTTATATGTGTGTACTTTATTACTACATATCATATTTTATTAAAGTTTATTTATTACTGTTTATTTTATTTCATTTATATACAATTACTGTAATTTAATTATATATACACTAACATTTTATTATAGTCCTTGTTTCTGGGCATGCTTTAGTACTAATATGTCGGTATCAACCTACATATAAAAAAGTTTTATTTGCTTTCACTGTTTTTTTTTTTTTTGCTTTTACTGTGTGATTTTCACTTCTTAGTCGTTAAGTTATCTGTTAGAAATTAGTTTTAATGGAGACCTATAATTGGCAGTAGTTTTATGTTTGTAGTTTAAGATACTTAAGTAATTCAAAAAAGCTGTTGGTCTCAATAAAAAAAAAGACACATTTTTTCGACATTTTGAGAAAAGATTCTTGTTTTGTGACCCGATGGTCTCTCAAATATCGAATTTGAGAGCAATCGGACCAGTATCTAAAAAGTTCAACATGGCGGACACTTTTTCGACATTTTGAGAAAAGATTCTTGTTTTGTGACCCCAAGGACTCACAAATATCGAATTTGAGAGCAATCGGACCAGTATCTAAAAAGTTCAACATGGCGGACACTTTTTCGACATTTTGAGAAAAGATTCTTGTTTTGTGACCCCAAGGACTCACAAATATCGATTTTGAGAGCAATCGGACCAGTAACAAAAAAATTCAACATGGCGGACACCTTTTGAAAATTCTGAGAAAAGATTCTTGTTTTGTGACCCGAAGGACTCACAAATATGGATTTTGAGAGTGATCGGACCAGTATCTAAAAAGTTCAACATGGCGGACACTTTTTCGACATTTTGAGAAAAGATTCTTGTTTTGTGACCCCAAGGACTCACAAATATCGAATTTGAGAGCAATCGGACCAGTATCTAAAAAGTTCAACATGGCGGACACTTTTTCGACATTTTGAGAAAAGATTCTTGTTTTGTGACCCCAAGGACTCACAAATATCGATTTTGAGAGCAATCGGACCAGAATCTAAAAAGTTCAACATGGCGGACACTTTTTCGACATTTTGAGAAAAGATTCTTGTTTTGTGACCCCAAGGTCTCTCAAATATCGAATTTGAGAGCAATCGGACCAGTATCTAAAAAGTTCAACATGGCGGACACTTTTTCGACATTTTGAGAAAAGATTCTTGTTTTGTGACCCGATGGTCTCTCAAATATCGAATTTGAGAGCAATCGGACCAGAATCTAAAAAGTTCAACATGGCGGACACTTTTTCGACATTTTGAGAAAAGATTCTTGTTTTGTGACCCCAAGGACTCACAAATATCGAATTTGAGAGCAATCGGACCAGTATCTAAAAAGTTCAACATGGCGGACACTTTTTCGACATTTTGAGAAAAGATTCTTGTTTTGTGACCCGATGGTCTCTCAAATATCGAATTTGAGAGCAATCGGACCAGAATCTAAAAAGTTCAACATGGCGGACACTTTTTCGACATTTTGAGAAAAGATTCTTGTTTTGTGACCCCAAGGACTCACAAATATCGAATTTGAGAGCAATCGGACCAGTATCTAAAAAGTTCAACATGGCGGACACTTTTTCGACATTTTGAGAAAAGATTCTTGTTTTGTGACCCCAAGGTCTCTCAAATATCGAATTTGAGAGCAATCGGACCAGTATCTAAAAAGTTCAACATGGCGGACACTTTTTCGACATTTTGAGAAAAGATTCTTGTTTTGTGACCCGATGGTCTCTCAAATATCGAATTTGAGAGCAATCGGACCAGAATCTAAAAAGTTCAACATGGCGGACACTTTTTCGACATTTTGAGAAAAGATTCTTGTTTTGTGACCCCAAGGACTCACAAATATCGAATTTGAGAGCAATCGGACCAGTATCTAAAAAGTTCAACATGGCGGACACTTTTTCGACATTTTGAGAAAAGATTCTTGTTTTGTGACCCCAAGGACTCACAAATATCGATTTTGAGAGCAATCGGACCAGTAACAAAAAAATTCAACATGGCGGACACCTTTTGAAAATTCTGAGAAAAGATTCTTGTTTTGTGACCCGAAGGACTCACAAATATGGATTTTGAGAGTGATCGGACCAGTATCTAAAAAGTTCAACATGGCGGACACTTTTTCGACATTTTGAGAAAAGATTCTTGTTTTGTGACCCCAAGGACTCACAAATATCGAATTTGAGAGCAATCGGACCAGTATCTAAAAAGTTCAACATGGCGGACACTTTTTCGACATTTTGAGAAAAGATTCTTGTTTTGTGACCCCAAGGACTCACAAATATCGATTTTGAGAGCAATCGGACCAGAATCTAAAAAGTTCAACATGGCGGACACTTTTTCGACATTTTGAGAAAAGATTCTTGTTTTGTGACCCCAAGGTCTCTCAAATATCGAATTTGAGAGCAATCGGACCAGTATCTAAAAAGTTCAACATGGCGGACACTTTTTCGACATTTTGAGAAAAGATTCTTGTTTTGTGACCCGATGGTCTCTCAAATATCGAATTTGAGAGCAATCGGACCAGAATCTAAAAAGTTCAACATGGCGGACACTTTTTCGACATTTTGAGAAAAGATTCTTGTTTTGTGACCCCAAGGACTCACAAATATCGATTTTGAGAGCAATCGGACCAGTAACAAAAAAATTCAACATGGCGGACACCTTTTGAAAATTCTGAGAAAAGATTCTTGTTTTGTGACCCGAAGGACTCACAAATATGGATTTTGAGAGTGATCGGACCAGTATCTAAAAAGTTCAACATGGCGGACACTTTTTCGACATTTTGAGAAAAGATTCTTGTTTTGTGACACCAAGGTCTCTCAAATATCGAATTTGAGAGCAATCGGACCAGTATCTAAAAAGTTCAACATGGCGGACACTTTTTCGACATTTTGAGAAAAGATTCTTGTTTTGTGACCCCAAGGTCTCTCAAATATCGAATTTGATAGCAATCGGACCAGTACCTAAAAAGTTCAAAATGGCGGAAACCTTTTCAAAATTCTGAGGAAAGATTCTTGTTTTGTGACCCGAAGGACTCACAAATATCGATTTTGAGAGCGATCGGACCAGTATCTAAAAAGTTCAACATGGCGGACACTTTTTCGACATTTTGAGAAAAGATTCTTGTTTTGTGACCCCAAGGTCTCCCAAATATCGAATTTGAGAGAAATCGGACCAGTATCTAAAAAGTTCAACATGGCGGACACTTTTTCGACATTTTGAGAAAAGATTCTTGTTTTGTGACCCCAAGGTCTCTCAAATATCGAATTTGAGAGCAATCGGACCAGTACCTAAAAAGTTCAACATGGCGGACACTTTTTCGACATTTTGAGAAAAATACTTCATCCGCCATCTTGTGGCGACGGCCATTTTAAAAGTATTACATTATTGAGTATTGCAAATTGTTTTGTCATTGGAACTAAAGGTGTATGCAAAATTTCAGCTCACTCGGCGTCCATATGGCTACGGTAACCGCTTACCACCAAGCGAGTCGTATGCCGTATACTAGTTTACCCAAGTATGAAAAAATGTTTGAAAAAAAAAGATGTGCTTGCAAGATTTGACCTAAGCAAACTAACTAACATTGCAAATGAAACAAAAGTAATATATATTATTTGACTGACTCAAAAAAGAAAAACAAAACTTATGTCGTTATGCTCTTTGAATTAGTGTCCGTACACGTTAGATCGCGATCGTGTGTTTCTTGGTAGTCGTTCCGCAAAGAGACGTGATCTCTCTCTGAGCTCCCGTGGTCGACTAAATTTTCGAGCGCGTATCTCACTTATATATTTAACGTCGCGCTGCCATAGTAAAAATGTATGGCGAATTCGGAGCTCATTTTAAAAAAATCATAATAAATCATCTAGACAAAATAATTAAAATATCAGACGCAAAACTTCAAGATTATTTATTAGAGAATTAACTGACTACATTTCTACAGAATATTTCTAAGGAAAAATACACGAAATCTTCTGAATCACAGCACGCATTTTTGAAGATTTTTGCTCAACTTCATATGAGTCCATTAAAAAACCTATACCATATTTCATATTTTTGTTTCGCAAACATTGTAAATACATTATCTGTGGTAATAATTATGTAGGTGGTCACGGTGTAAATAAACTATTTTCGTTAATATCAACTTAACCGTAGCTGTCCTTTTGTCACTTTTTGGGTCGACTCCCTCTTAAGTTAGCGATACAATATAGAATACGTGACACGTGAAGTCTAGAGGCACCGCGAGGCGTTTTCGAATTCTGTCACTGTAATGTGAATATCGGGTCGTTTCTCGTCTCGGTGTGAGCTGACCATAAGTCATAAACATATTCATGAGATAATTAACTTACGCCAAAGAAATTTAGTATGGCTAAAAAAACTTTTTTCGGATAATAATAAGCTTTCGTCTGTTCCGGTACATTGACTTGGAATAGTTCCACAGCGCCATCATGGTCACATAAATGCTTTGCAGCTAGTAAAACAAGGTCGCCAAGATGTTCAATATATAAATTTGTCATTTTCTCGTTTCCCAGTATATGACCAGTTGATTTAAACATTTTTTCAGCGTTTACCATTGACTGTTTGAAAACATTCGGTTTTTCAAGCCCTATGTAGTCAATTTTGTATTTTTGAACAGCCATATATGGTATGCATATTATTATTATATTGCAGAAACAATTCTGAAAGACAAAATAATGGTAGATTAAAGCTAATTCTCAAATCAAGAGAGTACTCACTGCTCAGCAATTTTCAAATGTCAAATATACCTCGACAACTTTTTCCACAGATAATTTTTGTTTAGTGCAAATCCTTTTCAAAATGTCATTTTCATTTACATTTCCTCGATTACGCCATAATATGTCTGCCGCAAGCAACCAATATGATCGATCTATGAACGAATCCACGTCTCTACACCCAAATAAATGCAATGGCAAATCATCAACGTTTCTATTATTTGAAAACCAAAAATATAGTACAGATAACATGTTATCATACAAATATGTCTCGACGTCCGTTCCACTAATATTAAGAACAATTTTATTCAAAATTTTCTTAACTAGAATGTTATCTAGGGATTTTTCTTTACTAAATTGTAGTATTTGAATGACAATCTTTTGCAGGAATGATTTTTTGGTCATCGTTAGCGCAAGGTAACAATGAAACACCGTCAGAGTTCTATTAGCAGATTCATCTTTCATTATTGATTCTTTTCTCTCAGTCACCTGTAAAGATCAACAAACTTTAAGTAGTAAGTACAGTCGAGGACATAAATATGTATATACTTTTTGAAATTCAAAAGCAATTTTCTCGCATGTTTAACATTTAAGTGTTAAACTATTACATAAATCATAATAGTATATGTTAGAAGATTGCTTGCGAAGAAGATTGGTGCTGGCGACGGATGCTGAGAATAAGCTGGACTGCGCATCGTACCAACGTCTCCATATTAAAAGAACTCCGGATTAAACAAAGACTTTCGTCGATTGTTCAGATACGAATCCTAAAATTTTTCGGACACGTCACCCGTAAACATAATTCTATGGAGAGGTTGGTCATCCAAGGTCGAGTTGAAGGCAAACGTTCACGTGGTCGGTCTCCAACCAGGTGGCTTGACCTCATAAAATCTGCCACGCAATGTACCATAACCGAATGTTCCCGAAACGCCACAAATAGGCAAAAATGGAGGAACATTGCTAATGCAGCGGTCATGCGCGAAAGGGACAATCCATGACCACTCTGCCAAGAGTGCACGACTAAGAAGAAGAATGTTAGAAGATTCTGCCTTTATAATATCTCATAATTTCAATCAGTAGTTTAAGAAGAAACCGTTGTTGAATTTTACTAAGTATATACATATTTATGTCCTCGACTGTACATACCTTGAACATATTTTGGTATCAACTATCATACGAGTACTAATTAAAATATACCACTCACGTTAATTAAAAATATATCCATCAGATCTGCCAAAAATACGTCGGTATCATCAGTAGAATCATCAATTATGAGGAATTTTAGTAAATAGCAGCAGTACAAACGAACACTATGTATGTCCCCTTTCAGATTTTTTATTAGAGCAATTTTGAACATGTCGTCTGTGCCAACGTTTTGCCTTTGATTTAGAACAGCAATTTTAACCACACATTCATATATGAGTGCGGCCACATGCGGTGGATAAAACATTTTCTCACACCGCATTAAATAGCTTTTAACCATTATAAAGCAATTCTGTTTCATACTATCGTCCAACCAAATACTATCAAGCAATGTAATCAGTCTCTTTAATATCCCTAAAGATGCCTTTGAATCACGATACAGATCTTTACACATGTGCTGCATAAGAGTGAATATTAACTCTGGAATAAAAAGAAAACACATTGGCCCTGATTCTGTTGTTTACATATAAATTAATCTTAATCTCACTATGTCTCTTTCTAACAATGAACATAAGAAAATAATGTAAGAAATTTAGTCCTGTCAAATTAGTCCAATGCTTGCTTTCAATATAAATTTAGTCGCCATCTATCGCATTCTTAATTAAAGCTATAGTCGCTGTAATCGATTTGAGCGTGCTTAAACCCGTACTGAATTGAATAATGATAGATAACGATGTCCCGTGAAACGTCATAGATGACGTCATGATATCCGCCATATTGCGCTCACACCAAACATGCCCTAAACTGATATCACCGTGAGCGCTGTCATAAGTGACGGTTAATTATTGTGTTTTTGGCAAAAAGTCTAATAAGATTCTTGGTTTTCTATTTGGCAAAGATACTTTTTATGATTTAATGAGAGAAAAATAATAAAAAACGCAATATGCCTTTTTACGAGTAAAATTATAAAAGATATAAGGAGTTCGAGCGCATTGTTAATTTAGATTTTAATTAAATTCTCAAATGTTCTGTTTTAAATACTGTGAGCGCAATAACGGGCGTTCCGCATTTTTGACAGTTCTCTCTTCAGTCTAACTCGGTACGCAAATTATTACAATAAGCACTGTGAGCGATATTATCCAATTCGGAATATACCCTAAATACCCGCAAAATAAGACGGCAAAGATTAATTTGACCCCTTTAAATATGTTCTATCCTTTTTCAATAATGTTCGTAAGAAAGAGATGAGATGTGACTAAAATTTGTTTAGTGCGATTTACAATTGAATCGGCACCATTGTAATACTAATGTACTTATTAGGTTTGTTATTGATAAAAGAACGAAAAAACAAATACTTAAAAATAAATACAGTTACCTAATGGAGTATCTTCTACTTTAGGATCATTTAACATATCAATACACTGAAATACACACTGTATATCAGTCGCATAATTGTATAATTTTGAATCAAGTATTAGTTCCAATATTTCGTCTCGGTAATCTACACTTTTTCTACAGTAAGCGGCCAGCATTAGTATACAATTATGTTTAAGGGTATGCGAGTTCATTTCTTGGTCGTCTTCTTCACACATAACATCTTCAGTATCAGCAAACTCGGTGTTTATAATATTATTTATGCAGTAAAAGAAGCTTTGATCCATGCATGATCGGACTTCAATATTGAGTATCTTAACATAATCATATGCTAAAATTCCCCTTAGACATTGCAATAATGCAATTTTCTCGGGTATATGGACGCTTTGTAGTTCATTTTTGAAAGACGAGATCAACAACTTCAAAGCTGGTCTTAATAAACAATAAGCTTCGTTTTCCTTTATTTGCACACTTGTTACTACGTTATATTTTAGCAAAATATCAACATATGTTAGGACAACATTTATGAGCTTGGTATATTCCAGCAAATGGATATTTTTTCTTTGTAACTTTTCAACATAATCTTTGAGTTTTCCTTTTAAATAATCTTGTAGCCGTATTTCTACATCAGCATTCACTTCAATACGTACTATATTATTTTCTAAAACCTGTCGACAGTCTGGAATTTCAAGTTCAAATTCACTGTATAAGATACACTTGTCGATGGAATCAAACAATATTCTGTAAATACTGTCGTATTCGCTATGCTGCGCACAAGATATACTAGTGTTCAAATTTTCATTACATAATAGTCTCAAGAATAGTTCTTTGGTATAATTTTCCTGAATCGTGGTAATTTCTCCTTGAGTAAACCATTTCAAAACTTTTATTCGCAGTTCTAGATTACTGCACTTGTTGAAAAATTTATTGAATAACTGATAAAATGTTTTCACACTATGATCAGTTACTGGCATGCCTTGGTCAAGATACAATTTAATGAGTGGTTGAACATTTTGGTACTTCAAAGTATCTATTGTTAGTAACATTTGAATGATTGCATGAACTGCTCTGTGGGCTTCATTTAATGTTGTTGAATTTCTGAAATTTAAACACAATTTGTTACCTACATGGAGTTTGTATTCATTAAAACCCGGCCAAGTGGGAGTCGGCTGCCTAAAAAATCCTACTAAAGTTTATGGCTCGTGTAACTCTTCTGTAAACTTCACTGCCTATAAGCAACAAAGCACTACAATATCGTAGAGACTGACAAACAAAATTACACGCACAAGCAATTTTACTTACAAAACCAGTCAGGGAATCAGATCACCTGATTTTATTGAGTCTAATAAAATCAATCTATCTGCCTAAGACTAGATTTTTTATACAAATTCCAAAACTTTGCTGTGATAAACACCGTAAATCTTTGGGTATAAAAATACATACATACAAACTCAGCAATCGCAACTTTCTCAATCGGTATTAGAGTCAGAATATACGTGTAGTACCCAACTGATATGGCTTACCGATGTATCTGCGCAGAAGATACATTTTCAAAGCGCGGGAAATGCTATTGGTCGGCAGCTGCCGCCATGTGTACGGAGGGGCGTCACTTGCGAGTGAGACGGAACTAACAGCTGCAGTGTATTATGAACCTTATAGTAGTGTTCCAAGGGTGATTGTAAGTTTAAGCATTCTTTCGTTAATCTTCGGGGCCATACTCTCTTTTCTGTGCGAACGAAGATCCACGACGCGCCTTAACAGTTGAGTACCACTGTAAGTGCCTACACGTACGTAGGCACTTACAGTGGTACTCAACTGTTAGGAAGGTAGTAGTTTTTTGAGAGAGGTAGAGCATAGCGTTTATTCGCTCAAAGAGCAGCTCGACTGGGGAAGTACCTCCACCTTACAGAATACCGCAGCCAAATAACTTTATGTTGTGTAAAGTTGTGTTCCTGCGCGTGAGTAAGGTCGCCAGAGCTCATAGGGAAGGGGGGAAAGGTCGGTAACGCGTGAGCGATGCTTCTCGTGTTGCAAGCGTCCATATGGCTACGGTAACCGCTTACCATCAGGCGGGCCGTATGCTTGTTTACCGCATTAGTAGAATAAAAAAAAAAAAAAGAGAATCAAAAAGAACTTTTGCTTGGTATCTTACCTAACACATGAATTCCACAATGACAAAAAAATATTGTTGTATTCATCCATTTGTAACGGACGAGATATAATGTGTCTTATTGTTGCACATGCAACATCTTCGAAAAGTTCCCAATTCAAGTTATTAATGTTATTGCTCAGCAACCCATCTATAACATTAAGCAATGACGCATAATCATCGGTCACTATAACAGGACCGTGATCTCGTACATATGCTCGTATTATCCCCAGCCTGAAAATAAACAATTTAAGGTTATTTAACTTGCCTTGTTAGTATGGGTCGAATCTTACAACAGAATTTTAAAACAGTTATCCCCAACCGATTGAGCTGAAGTGTTGCATACACGTTTTGTTTGAATGAAAATTCAATAAAATCTTATTTTTTTAAAGTTTTTTTTCTCTCACATCATTTGTACTTGAGAACCAGTCGGGCTATCGCGTATCTTTAGTGGTAATCGTAACGAACACCATTCATGATTTCATCCAATGACGCGGTACGACGAAGAACATTGGTGTGGATGAAATTCATACGAGATACGCGTTAGTTCTTCAAGGCTTTGTATTGTTAGTAAAAATAACTTTAAGCATCTGCCGTCGTACTAACACTAACATATCAACACAACCAAAATGGAACTAGAAACTTGAAATTTTGATTCTCCAATCTTCTAACGCAAGCCACCACGCGGATGAAATTGAAAGGTAAAACTATATGTATGCCCAGAAATACCCACCATGGCGCATGATTCTGTCTGAGCTCTTCAATAAGGTCGTTAAAACTTTTATTTTTGTTGAATGCCAATCTTTGTCTTTTTGATGAATTTCCATCTTCATTTTCTTGGCTATCTGATGATTTAAATTCCTGAAAAACATAGTCTTGTATAATGATTTAAAAATATAATAATTAACAAACATAACACTAAACACTAGCCAATAGGCTTTGTTTGTAATAAATATCTTTGTCATTAATTTTAGTAGATAATGTTTATCTGCTATCCCATAAAAACGAAATTTGAAGTTCTTGTGATAAACACAAGTCAGATTTAGACAACATTTTGCTGTGGTAAATGGATATGAGATAGCATCATGCATGGTCCTTCTGGTTTACCGATAGCTGCACATGAAAGACCCCCCTAGACTTTCTGTTGCCTACTACCACTATCAGTTACCATGGTGGAAAAAACTTTTTTTTATTAGCGTGTGGTAATCCTCATAGGATACCCCACCACCATGGGGGGAGCGGACAGGTTATGTCGGACTTTTACCGGTTAAAACCCCTTTGTGGTCGCCACCTGCGCTACAGAGGGGGGCTCTCTCGTCTCTCTTGCCGCTTAACAATCGGGCCATCACGGAGTTTTCTTAGTACTTTATATGATAAGACGTAAGACACTATAAGGCAAAGTTCATTTGGTGTTAAAGTATCGGTTCTTGAATATCTAAATGGATGTGTTACCTGGAAATAAATAGCAGCAGCCAAATCATAGAGATGTGTACACT
Source organism: Achlya flavicornis (assembly GCA_947623365.1). NCBI lineage: Eukaryota > Metazoa > Arthropoda > Insecta > Lepidoptera > Drepanidae > Achlya > Achlya flavicornis. Next base: position 9,422,452 of record OX392468.1, on the reverse strand, counting down.
GCTTCAGGAGATTCTCATTTTTATTACGATTTTTCTGCAAATATGAAGTTTCTGAGCAAATTACTTCTAACATATTATTCAAATGTCTGTTCCAAATAGCCCAATCACTTGCCAAACTACCTTCTTCGTCTTTCGCTCGTCCTTGAGGATGGTGAAGAACAACTGTTCGATGCAACAGTTTGAATAATAAAGACTGAAAATAATAATGCAATATGAATAATGCTTTTAACCACAGATAAATATAATAAAATTACAAGAATTTGAAAATGATTATTGTGAAATGATTGATGATTACTAGACGTACGTCGTACAGCCAACTTTAAAGGAACTTATGACGGTGAGGGTTATATTACCTATATGTTGTAGTACCTACGTTATGATACAAGTGTGCAAAGTTGGTTGTTACACACGAGGCGGTATAAAGCGTGCGAGTCGCAGGCGTTTCCGATAAGGGAGCCGAGATGGTAATGATCAATGCACACGCGTATCATAGGATGGTTTTCAACAACTTGCGAGGAAAAAAAGAGTTTTTGGAGTTGATTTATTGATAACTAGCGACCCGTCCCGGTTTCACACGGGCGGGGGCAATGTCGTGTGGTGTCGAGCGATTTGCGCGCCCGCGCCCCTCGGCCCGCCCGTTCACGGTATCGCGAATACCGTATAATTTTAAATCTGTGATATCTTTTAAAATATAAAGATAATAATTTTCTGTAAAAAGCGAACTTTATCTACATTAAATGCCCGTCGTGACTAACTTATTTAATTAGATAAGTATAATAATAAAAAAAGAAAAGAAAAGAAGAATAATCATAAAAAAAAAAAGTATAATAATAGAAAAGTAATATAATAAGCTGTTTATTAATATTATATGGGTCAAAATAACTTCGAAAGTATAACCCACAAAAAAATTAAATCTTAATCGCATACAAATGGTTAATGTGGTTTATCCATACGATATAGACAGACATATACTATCGGGGACTTGAAGACATTTTAGGATACACAATTCTGTAGTACATCATTTTGATATATCTCGTAAAGTTTAGTCAGCGTTAACAAAGAAAGCGCAAAAAAGTGTTTACGAAACATTGACTTTTTTATATGTTCTGTGTATAAAACATGCATATAAACCTTCCTGGAAAACTTATCTAACTGATAGTGAAAACCGCATCAAAATCCGTTGCATGGTTTAGAAGGAGTTAGCGGACAAACAAAGTGGAAAGCGACTTCATTTTATACTATGTAGTGATAATCAACCATAGCGAAAAATAATTTATAAAATTATTTTTTTACAGCGATTGGCCGCGGGCATAGTTTAGTTGGTTCAAGGATGCGAACAAAATCGACATACAGCCTATATTAATAATATAATATAGCGAATATTTTGGTATTTATGCCATAACTTATTGTGAATTGTTAATAATTTGATAAAAATGTTTATTTATTATAGATATACAATTTATTTAAGAAAATATGTACCCTATTTTTAAACAACTTAATAAAGTGTGGGTATTTATTTAATAAAAACTGTTTTACCCGATTAAATTAAGAATGCTTCGTCTACACATATCTTGCATTGAGGCACAAACTTTACTTATTCGCGATTATACCTATCATAAAACTGTGTGGTAATGTAATAAAAAGCAATAGGGCGTAATAAGCTGCATTATGAAACTAAAAAGCGATGCAATAAGAGTCACTTTACGAGCAAGTGTGTTGAAAAGTAATTACCTTTTTCTTTGGATCTGTATTTTGGTCGTAAAATTTTAAAATTGGTGGTAATAGATTTTCGATAAAATCACACAGCGTCAATCGGCATTCGGTGGATAGCTAAAAAAAATATTAAATTTAAATTATAGTGTTTATCCTTCGCAACGTGTAGGTATGTCTGTCCGTTACCGTGCTTATCGGAAACCACTTTTGATATGGTTTCCAAGTTGCTTGAGGCAAGCTATAATTGCAATACGAGTCAAGGGAGCTGTGCCGTGGCCGTTTTAGTCAAGAAAAATAACCATGCGGCCGAAGCCGCTAACATAGGCTAGTTATTTATTACGAATAGTTACTATTGTATCAAAACAATGTACTTATAGTTTATAATTGGCTGTATATTTAAAACATAATTACAGACGAATATTTCACATTATATGGTTTCAACATAATATTGAATTTCATAGAAACGAAAACATCGCTAGGAATCCAGCAACACAGAATGTTGTTAAGCATATCGAAATATATTCATTTTAAATATGATGGTAGGTAAAACAAAGTGACTACGTAAAAAGCTAACTATGCATATGGGGCTGTGATCATTTGATTTAAAACTTTTTAGATCTATTATGACCGAGTCGTTCAGTCAAGCATTGGTTAGTAAATAAGCTCTTTACGGAAGTTTAACAAGATCGAGGTTTTTTACTATGTATATAGGCATGTGTATGTCGACAATCTCACCATGGTCACTATAATGTAGCAAAAGGTAGTACAGTATCACACATAGCCTAAAATTTTAGAGAATCCTAACTAATATTATAAATGCGAAAGTGAGTTTGTTTGTTTGTTAGGACTGATTTGATTAATCTTCAGCACCAAAACAAAATTCTTAGTCCCAAGGGATTTTCTTTTTAAATTTATGTTTATTTTTGAAAAATCCCAAAAGCCGCCTTTATACATGAATAAAAAAAATTGGTAAAACCACCAATTTTCTTATAGATTATAATGTGTAATGTTGAACGGTTCTATCAAAATGAAAATTACTGCCAAGAAATATCTAGTATTTTTTTATTGAGACACAAAGATTTTACGAGTAAAAATTAAGTTATAAGTCAACTTTGAATTACAATAAAAAAATCTACAATCAATATTTTAAAATTCTTCAAAAAAAAACTCTGGGCTGTATTCTTTCTCATTATATGCAATATTGCCATAAAATGAAAGTAGCTTCACTAATTTGCTAATTTAGACTGATATTTGATATGCAGGATAATAACTAGTTTTATATAAATAACATACGCAAAGTAGGGAAAAAATCCTCGTTCTTTGATTAAAAAAAATATAATTAGCAAACATACCGTTTCTAATAACAACACCATGATTTCCATAACAATTTCTTGCACTTTCTTGTCACTAGCAACTTTATAAAAAACCCTTCTCAATCTTGATAAAGAATCTCTTAGTGGTACAACAAATTGGCAGTTATTTTTTCCTTTTTTCATAATAAGTAACACTAGCCTCAGTTTGGTGAAATCATCCAACCTCGAATGATTTGATATACATGCAGAAATACATACATCCAATAAATCTGAAATTTTGATATTTTTTAAATTAATATTATTGGACTCGACTCGGCATACACATCAACTTACAGTTATTAAAACACATTTGTTTCAAAATATTTAAATTAGTTTGGGCTATGTCAGTGGCGTAAAGTGGGGTTAATATCTTCAGAAAGAAGCATACATTACCCCGGCCTATTAGTCGGTACATGATTTATTTATGTATATACACAATATACAATTTACAGGAAAAGCCAGGACGCTGTTATAGCATCCGAAGTTTGATAAAATAATATTAAACTGAGACAACAAACACTTCCTCACGGAGTCATTCCTTTCATACTCCACAATTATATGATATACATCCTCAACAATGTTACAATCAAGACAATTCAAACCGGCTCCCTTCGCCATCTACCCAGTTCAGGCGTAGGTATGTATGTCCATTGGCTATACATCCAAAAATATCGTTCTCACATAGATTTTCTATTTTTTGGGCGGCTTTGTGTATAACAAAATAAATAGGCAGCTGGACTTACATAAAAAAACACATCATGAATCATAAAAAGGCGGTTTATAATTGGCTGCTTCAACTTGATTATAATGCGACTGAATCCGTTCTTAAAATTGTTCAATGAGGCATTTTCCTGAAACCTTTGTATTATAAGGCTGGCTGAAACTCATAACCTGTTGCTAGACTACACAGTAATTATACACACCTGATTGCGCATCTCCGCGGCTAAATAGTCCGGGGCTCTCGATCTCAAGGCATTTATTCTCGAGACCGTAGGGCTATCAGACACTTTCACACATACGTTACAATTACGCAAACTACACTCACACTCTCACACATACACTAAAATTACACCCTCACACATACCACTCAGACGATTGTGCATCTCCGTGGCTTAAAAGAGTCTCGAAGCTCTCTATCCCAGGGCATCTGTTTTCTTATTCGTAGGGCAATCACTCACACAAACACACACACACACCCAACACCATACATACAAACACGCCCCCACACACACTTCTCAACACTGATCACATAACCATTCAATATTTTACGTAGATTTTAATGTTACATTTTACATATATTCTGCATGCATCTGTTCTGCATAACTCAAAATAGTCCGTGGTGGAAGAGGCTGGTTATCCATAACACAGGCTCCGGCTTAGCTTGGATACCAGTTTCTCCTACGAACTTTAAAATGTCATGTTAATTGTGTAAATTGTTATTGTAGTTTGTAAGGAGAAAGAAAATAAATATTTAATATTTTTTATTTATTTAATTTGGAGAATTAACTTTACCCATAATAAAACCAAATTTGCTTAAAGGAATGTGTCCCGAGCAATGATTTCAAAAGTCAGGATAGGCCCACCGGAACATTTAGCAAATAACTTTTTCATAAATATAAACGTACGTAGTACCACGTTCGTTGCATAGGTTTACGATGTAACCTTGTATTTGCGTACAATGCACACATGCGGGAGAGAGATAAGCAATGGACGAGCGAGCTGTACCGCGGACCGCAGACGACTGAGTCGCTTTGGCCCTAAACTAAACATTTTAGGGCCAGCGCGTTGGTGTCATTTTGTCGCGCGGTTGGCCCGGTCCTTACGCTAGTAATATATAAGTCAATGGTCCCGAGCGAAGCCTAAGAGCAGTCAAAATTTCTTGCCATCCCATATTGGTAACATCAAACCATGGATTACGAAGTAGAGAAGGTTGTACAGTAGTACCCAACTAATAAGGCGCGTCGTGAATCTTCGTTCGCCCAGAAAAGAAAGTATGGCCCGAAGGTTAACGAAAGAATGCTTAAAACTTACAATCAACCTTAGATCACTACTGTAAGGTTCATAATACACTGCAGCTGTTAGTTCCGTCTCACTCGCAAGTCACGCACACAATGGCGACAGCTGCCGACCAATAGCATTTCCCGCGCTTTGAAAATGTATCTTCTGCGCAGGTACATCGGTAAGCCATATTAGTTGGGTAGTACTGTACTGTTTTATACCAGACTAGCTGCCCGGCGCGACTTCGTTCGCGTGGTGCTACCCTACCCTGCGGTGATACCCTACCCTACCCTGCCCTGCCCTAACCTACCCTATCCTGCCCTACCCTGCCACCTGCCACTACATTTCTTGACATTTACTCCCTCCCGTACGGCGTACCTCAGTGACGTGTTTTTTCTGCTACTTACATTTTTAAACTCGTGATATCTTTCGAATGTAATGTCCGAATTGAATAATTCAAAAAGTTATATAAAGGTATTGAAGCAGTCTTGAATATGAAGTTATTTTGATATTAATTATTATTATACATTGTGGCGCTTTTTGCAAAGAAACTAAAAATACTTTTTTTTTCATTTGCAATATGATTGGGTGAGCAATATTTATAACTTTCCCAAATTTTATATTTATATAGCATCAGAGGTTGCTGAAATATACCGATGTGACAGATGGACGGAGAGGCACACATGGGTTCCTTATTACCTTTTGGTTTGGAACCCTAAAAATGGATAAGAAGCTTCTTTGTATCTGATCCATGTGCTAGCTACAACAGCTTTAGTTCAACAACAATCAATTTCTTAATTATTCAGCTTTATTATAAAATTCATCTTACCTTCCCATGTTTTTGGTGTAATAAAACCCATGTAATATTCATATGGCAATACATGTTTATAAAGCAGGTTTAAATAAGCATCTCCAATAGCTTGTACAAGTCGACTATCTCGTAAAATATGCAAACAGGCTTCTGTAATCTTTTCACATTTTATGTAAGCTCGACCTAAAATAAAATATCAAATACATAGTATAGTTATATCAGAATTAAGTATGAAGTATGTTCTATTAATGCAGAAAGTGGTCATCGCCATAAAATGATATGCATATGATAGTATGTACTGCAGATATCTAAGCAAGCCTACAAAAGGAGATTTTTATCTACTGTTTCAGTATTAATTTTATGTCAGAGCTCCATCCTGCTGCCGGCATAGCAACTACTCTTCAACACCTCTTGATTTTACATAATATTCCAACAAAACCAATAAATAAGTTTTTAACTTTGTTTTGTCCCTGGGTCTCAAAAAATAATAATTCAAAATTATTTATTTTCAATATACTATCCTAGACGCACAATAACAAATCTCTTGCCTTAAATTAGTAGTATGTTTCTATTTTACAAAGTAGTTTTCCTGTGGCCCCAAACTAAGCGAGCTTGTCTCATGGGTACCACTTAAATCAGTTTTCCAAAAATTTTGTTTTACATTACACAATGGTGTCTAAGGTGGCAAACAAGCATACGGCCCGCCTGATGGTAAGCTGTTACCGTAGCCTATGGACACTTGTAGAGGTGTGTAACTCAGCTCTGAACCAGCTCAATGAATCAGATCACACGGGTTTGAGCCGTTGAGCTACAGCTCAACAACAAAATGACTAGCTCACAGCTCAATCCAACTCTTATTGTATCTGCGACTCCCTCCATAGATTATTCTTGTGATTCTGATCTACGAATTATTATTTCGTTCTACACCATTTAAATAATAACTTAATTCAATAAATAAATATGTGACATAACTAGATAATATAAAAAAAAACAAATAATTCCAACTCTAAAGTATGAAAAGAGTCGCTCGGCGGAGTCGAACGAATCGCGGCAGCTCAGTCGGCTCGATTGGACGCGCGATACGCAGTGAGCGTGCGCGCTTATCGTGAACTATAGGTACAAATTGAGCTGATCTGCGAGCTGAGTCATTGAACCAGCTCACACACCTGAGCCGTGAGCTGTTATGCAGCTCGCGTATTTTTGATGAGTTACACACCTCTAGACACTTGCAACACCAGGGGTATCACTCGCGCGTTGTCGACCCTGCAGAAATCTATTCACTTAAACACACCCAACAGTTAAAATACACCAGTGGAACATACATATAGATTCATTTTCTCGAATGTACATTGTAAAGTTTTAATGAATAAATAAAATAAGTATAAAGGTTATAAATAATTATAATTAAACTATCTGCCCGGCGCGAGTTCATTCGCGTGGTGCTACAATACCCTACCCTATCTAAACCATCCAGGGAGTTAATGAGGAATGTTAATAGGTATGCAAAACCGCTTGAAAGTTTGTATCAGTAGAGCAATTATATATACAAATACATTAGTTTTTGTTTCGTTCAAAAAAACCAAGTAGTTATGATTTTACAGACATTTAAAATTCCCCTAAATATGGAAGCCCGCTAACGGTCACGTGACCGCAGGTGACGTCATGTTACATCGCTCCGTTCACTCATATTAGTCGCTAGCGGTGGTACACACGGCTACCGATCAAACTATACATTTCCAGTATAAGCTGAACTCGCATTGTATACGATTTCCGTACAATGGGAGGTCAGCTTATACTAGAAATGTATAGCTTGACCTGTAGCCGTGTGTACGTAGGTATCTTGCGCTATTAGTGGAAAGTATTTTGGATTTGATTTATGGATTTGAAAATATATGGACTTATGGTTGAAATGAAATGATTATTTCGTCAGAAATGACGTACAATTTAGGTGGAATCATAAAATAAGGTCTACACATTTCGCTACAGAATAGGATGCAAAACTATTTTAAATTGAATCTAATAATTAATGTAATATAATTAAATAAGATGTCCAAATCATATATAATTATTTTACAAGTTTTATTATTTATCGACGAATAGTTATTCCGTTGCCGCCGAAAAGCAAGAAGAAATAATTCAAATGCTTACTCCTGTCTGCCTAATATACCTAAACTAATTATTTTATAGCTGCAAAGCAAGTAGGTACTTATTTCCCTTTTCAGTATCATGTTATAGACAATAAATTTGTAATGTTTGTCTATACCTATTTATACTCTTCTTAGTAAATTTAACTAAATAAATTGATATATTGCAAATGCAGCGAGTTGAATAGATGTAGGTACTTAACCTTTTTTATGTCTTATATTTTTTTATACGACTAAGTCCTAACTAAGTTGTTTACCACAAGCATACGTACGGCCCCCTGACGGTAAGCGGTTACCGTAGCCATATGGACGGTTGAAACACATGAAGCATCGCTCACGCGTTACCGACCTTTCCCCCCTCCCCAATGAGCTCTGGCTACCTTACTCACGCGCAGGAACACAATCTACTTTATATTTCCAAATAAATAAAATTGAAGTGTCTGTTATGTAATATCAAAATAACAACTTTTTATTAAATGCACATGAAAGTACCTATATACGGTTGACGACACCCGTTGGGGTTTAAGCCGCTAAAAGTTCGGCATAATCTGATCGCGCTCCCCCCAAGATGGTCGGGTATCCTACGAGGATTTCCCCACGCTAATAAAAAAAATGTAGGTACCTTCTTATAAAAAAAAAACAATTTTTTATTAATTTTTCGGCTAATCCGTAACGGCTGAACCGATTTTGACTGGATTTTATTCTCAGATAAGCTTAACGATTATAAGAATATTATAAGAATTCTTATAGATTCTAAGAAGTAACGTACGTTTCATTTATTTAAGAATAACTATTTTTCCACGCAAAAAATCGTCGTCTTACGTTAGTTTGTTCCGGCTGATTTCCAAAACGGCTGGACCGATACAGACGAGACTTTCACTGGTAGATAGCGGATGTTTTAAGGAATAACTTAATCTTTTTTTACTTCAGATAATTTATAAGGGGTTCCGCGCAAAATAATTAAAACGCTACGCGCGGGTGAAACCGCGGCTGCGCTAAGGTATCAAATAACTGCACACTACAAATGTGTATAAATATTTAGGTACATAGTAGACTGTCACCATTTTTACGTCAAAACGATCTTTACAGCAATAAACTTTGCTTTTACCTCTAAATAGATTCAACCCCTTCACAGTTTTTATCCATTTCTCTCGTATTTGGACATCCATTGGAACGAGTAAAATCAACTTTTCCGGTGGACTGGTGGTTGTATATTTACATTTTGGCATAACACATGATTTTCTAGTATTTATATTGGAAATTTAAAAACCAAAAAAGTCATAATCAACTGGGGAAACGTACGGAAAAGCGCGACCCTGTCAGGGTATTTGTTATGTGAGCGCGATTGACTGAGCGAGCGATGTAACATGACGTCACACGCATCGAGTACGGGCCGGTGGAATCCAGCGTCGCGCGCTTATTTTAAAATTCCATATCTCGGAAACTAATTGTCGTATCGAAATAATTCTTTCACACATATTTTTTATTTTCTATAGAAAATAAGGAGACCTAAAAATCTAAATTAGTGAACATTCTTCATTCTACTGTATGTGTGTATGTCACTGAAGTCCTCCTAAATGGCTGGACCAATGTGAATGATTTTTTTAGTATGCGTTTGGGTGGCGGCCTGGATGGTTTGGATTCACAAATCAGCCCGGCAGATGGCGCTGCAGTCGGTATCTAGGTTATATTATCGATTAAAAATTCATTCAAATCGGTCCAGCCATTTAGGAGTACAGTGACATAAACACGTTTAGTTGAATTTTATATATAAAGATATACATAAAAGTTATATAGATTTTATATACTAAAAGCAAAATATGAATATGAAGTGTTTTTTTTTTTTTTATACTACTTAGTCGGTTTACAAGCATACGGCCCACCTGATGGTAAGCGGTTCAGGATCGCTCACGCGTTACCGACCTATCCCCCCCCCCCCTATGAGCTCTGGCGACCTTACTCACAAGCAGGAACACAACTTTACACAACATAAAGTTATTTGGCTGCGGTATTCTGTAAGGTGGAGGTACTTCCCCAGTCAAGCTGCTTTTTGAGCGAATAAACGCTATGCTCTACCTCTCTCATAAAAGTGTAATGTAAACTGAGATAAATATTTTGAATTTGAATAACTCCTAATCATATTATTCCATTTTCCAGGATGGGGCCCTAGTATTTGCTAACTCATGCTATGGTACTAAACCTACAGCATAGGCACAAGTTGCTTTTGTAACGTAAATACAAAGTTGTATTCTTTACCTTTATTGGAACCAGCAACACATAGATGAAGCAAACTTGCACAAAGTGGTCCAGTGACAGAATCAAATGTTTTTGAAGTTTCAAATTTTTCAATTTCCTGAAAGTAATATTTAATCAATATTAAAAGACAATCTGCATAAATCAATGTAATTTAATTCTGTAATAAGTATTTGTCCCATGTTCCATGACATGTTTTATGTGCCGGCAAAGTGTTGAATAAGTCCAAAAAAACTTCAAAGCCGTTGACTAACTGAATTGTTCAGTTCATAAACATTGAGCCGACAGCTGACAGACACCTTAAGAAACTCAGATGCTCCATAGATTATACCAGATTTATCCATATTTTAAGGAAACTGACTACATATTGCAACAATTAAAGCTTCTGACAGCTGCAGAACTGTATGTTCTATAAAACCATTTCAATGAAAGGTTACTTTTCTCAGTACCATTACCGGCATGCCACATTTCATCACTATTGGCTCAACAGTTTAGATGAATGACAAACAGACATAATGCTTTAACATGAAGAATATTAGTAACGATTAGAAATCTCAATATTAATCAGTTTTTATGACAGATATTTTTAGAGATTATATTACTACTGATAAATAAATTTTTTTTAGGTATAATCTAGAACATTCTAATAAAATAGGCATTTTAGGCATCTTAGACAGGTACTTAAATCTCCATCTAATCTAGTAATGGTAACAATAAGTTTTGGGTTTTTGTAAGGGTGCTAAGGCTAAATCTTGGGCCGGCATCTTCTTGTAAATAAAAAAAAAACATGTATGATTGAGGAACATGCATCCACACAAACTTTTCCATTTACGATAATCTTACAGGATAGTAGCATATCCTTGCAACACAATACTAATTAAAGGTTGGTTAACTAAAGCTGGCACGTGCAATGCATTGTGCACACATTGTGCTCGTGTAGTGTTTGCATCATGAAAATCATGTCCTCTCCCTCACATGTGGTCAAGCTTATCGGTATGAAAGAGACAGTTATTGTACTGTTGCAATCGTACTTGCTTTTGCTACTGCTCATAAAATATAGAGTGGTCTTTTTTGAATTCATCCTTTAGAATTGATTGACTGAGTGATTGAAGCAATAACGTAGTTAATGAAACATACTGTATCGTGAAATTGCATATGTGTGAATACGGAGAACATGCCAGCCTTAGTTAACAAACCTGCACTACTCACTTTCAAAATATAATCATCTATATCATCAAAAAGGTGATTCCATGTGTACCCTTTCTTATGATTGCTATTTTCAGTCAGTAGAGAAGGCACCGCATTTCGCGTAAGAAATTCCTTTAGGCTTTCGGCATTTTTCTTTCGGTCAGTAATCCTTGCAGACTTGAGACCAACACTAAGCTCCCTTAGGGAAGACTCTAAAGCCATGATAAACGTGACTTTTTTCTAGTTCTTCGTTAGTTGAAGGAATAAGTTTACGCCTTAGTGTAAAAAAATATATATTAATTACACCATTGCATTAACATAATGTAATTTATTTTGTATTTTATATTTTTTTAATCACTAGGTAGGTAGTTCCAATTTCCAACCATTCAATGAGTATAGTATTGTTATATCGGCAATCAATCAAATAGAAAATAGCATAGCCAATCAATTCAATAATATTATGGCTTGTGGAGAATATAAACTATAAACAAACTTGTATTTATTTAGGCCGCAAACTGTGGGCCGCAAACACAAACCACCAGCGCCCAGCGCGCCAAAGACACAAACTTAGCGTAGCGTTATATTCTCTTTGACACAAACTACCAAGAGAACTAATGTTGCTAACTCTTCTAACCAAAAAGGAGCTGCCCCTTGAAAAAGCGCTAGATCGAGCTAAATACTGTTTAGACGATAAATAAATGACAAAAATAGACCGCAGGTGGACAAAACCCTAAATTCAGCACCAAATTCAAACTGTAACTTAGCACCCAATAAATAGAAGTGAATACTGTAGCGTGTGACCGTCCCGCCCGCACCACGAGGGGTAAGCTCCCTCTTAGATATACATCGTAAGCGGTCGAGAACGTTCGGTAACATACCTACCGCGCTGCCATTGAGAGGCCGCGCAAGGAAAGCGTCAGTCAGTCGTCCGGTATCGCGCCATGCGCATATACACGTTTCTCAGCCGCTCTCTACTTTTCGCGCCTTTCATATAGTTTGATTTAAGTTCATGTTTTCACTCCTAATTTGTAACGTTTTATCGGGCAAACAAGTTAATAAACCATTTCGATCAGTATTTGGACTTTACGTTACAGCCACCCCCTACAATGACGCCCAACGTCTTCAGGGCTTAGGGGTGAATGAACTCAAAGCTTCACTTTGTTCGCGTGTGTTTTTGCATTTTTGTTCGCGTTCGTTCATTCGTACTATCATACCACAACGGTTTTGTGTTTGTTGTGTGTTTATAGTCTAGTGATACGTGAAAATGCCACGCAAGAATCGTAAATCAACGTCAGAAGTCGAGGACGCCGATGCAAGTATGAGCGACAGTACCAACGTCACGCTTAATAAAGAAGCACTGACGTCACTACTCGCGTCTCTTCAGCAGTCACAAGCAGAGTTCTGCCAAGTTTTGCTTCGAGAAGTCCGATCGTCGACGCCGGCCGTGTCATACACAGCTGACCCTGCCGCCGGCGCTACCATGGGATGCTCCGCCGCCGCCCCTCATGCCGCCACCAGTGGAAACTTCTCCAAGTGCTCGGCACGTTACAGTGGCTCGTCCGCGGAGTCCCTCGAAAATTTCATAGACGCCGTAGAGGTATATAAAGATTGTCTCAACGTGAATAATGACAACGCACTCCGGGGCATGTCCATGCTCCTAAACGGCGATGCTGCAGTGTGGTGGCAAGGAGTTAAAGCCAGCACCAGTACTTGGACAGAGGCGCTGACAAAGTTAAGGAGTGCATTCGGTGAGCGCCGTCTACCTTTTCAAATTTATAAGGAGTTATTCGCGCTAAGTCAAGGTAATAAGAATACCGATTTGTTCATAGCCGAGATAAGAGCCCTCTTCGCAAAGTTACCCGCAGAGGATTTATGTGAACGTGTCCAAATAGATATGTGTTTCAGTTTATTAGACCGGCGAATAAGGAAAAGACTGGAAAGAAGCTCAGTAAAAACATTTGACGAACTTCTTATTAAATGCCGTGCTATAGAAGACTCAAGGAAAGAGAACAAGCCCAATAGGGTAAATGCACCCTCATTCGGCCGTTCTACGAGTCCAGTACCGGTATCTGCCGCGGTAGGAGGTACCAGCAGCAGCAGTACCGCTCCAATCGGACTGAGTCCCGCGCCGGCAACGGCGCCGGCTCCCGCCGTGTCCAGCAATGTGCCGTCGACGTCGCAGAAAGTTCAACGTACGTATTGTGTGTACTGCAAACGTGGCGGACACACACGTGAAAATTGTTCTAAGTTAAAAAGTTTAAAAGGTGAAAATAATAATAATAAAATATCGTGTTACGGTTGTGGTGCCGCTAATGTCGTCCGAAGTAAGTGTGAACAGTGTAACCCAAAACAATCCGGACATTCATTCTATTCAATGGCCATTGGGTCCACGCGTGGTTTTCGCGCCGGTCACCGCCAGCGTCGAGCATCGACACTGGGGCAGGGGCCGCGCGGCACTCGGGAATTTGAGTCGCGGGCGCCCGCGCCCTTGAGCGGCTCACATTCGGCTCAGCAGCACAGCGCATGCGCGCTACCGCTGTTATCAGCATTCGTCGAGCGACCTAACACTTCACCTGCGACTAGTATTCAAGGTAACCCTACGCGTGCCGTAGGGGTTCACAATAACTTTTGTTCTCGTAATTCGAACTTTAATTCTCGTGTTGATTGTTATGATAATAGTTCTTGTTGTAATTACGATAATGTTATTGATAATAATAATTTATGTAAAAATTCGTGTTCTTCGTGCAATTTAAATTGTAAGGTGAAAAATTCGGAATGTTTTAATTGCACTAATGTTTCATATGATTGCAATAATATTATGATGCGCAAACGAAAGTGTTCGTCGTGCAATTCTTTGTTTTTTTATAATTCGGATTTGTGTAATTCTTCGTGCAAATGTACCTATTGTGACACGACTAATGATAATGATTTGTTACAATGTCATGTTGATTATCGTATTTAGGGGGAGCTTTCACCTAAAAGTTTTTCATCAGCGGTAAATTATAATCACAGTGATTCTCAACCTTTTTCGGGTAAATCACGCGGTTCTCAATCTTTTTCGGTAAAGAACAAAGGTTCTCAACCGGTTTTGAATAGTGAGCTTTATCGTCGCCCTATTTTGAATATAAGTATTTTAGGCGAGCGCGGCTCTGCGTTACTTGACTCTGGGGCAAAATCGTGTATTGCCGGTCATACGCTTCACGCTATTCTGAGAGAAAAGGGACACCCGTTAATCCCGTCAACAATGTATGTTAGGTTGGCGGATGGTGTTAGTCGATTAATGAATGTACTTACCGCAGAGGTTGAGGTGACTCTCCGCCATAAAGTAAATAAAGTAAACTTTTTGATATTTCCGGATTATAATTCAAATGAAACATTACTTGGTGTAGATTTTTTGACAAGCTTTAATATTTCTGTCGATTTTGGAAATGCCACGTGGCATTTTGGTGAAAATCATTCTAGAAAGTTTAAGTTGATGTTCGAGGAAATGTCACCTGCAACCTCATTGGCATCAATTAATGTATTCAGGGATGATGAGGCGACGTCACTTAGTGTCGAACAACGCGAAGTTCTTGCCGGTCTCCTCAAAGATAATCAGGACATCTTCGAGTTAGGGGGAGAGCCGACTCCGTTCGCTGAGCTTAAGATTGACACCAGTGACCATCCTCCCATTGCAGTTCCATCTTACCGCTTCACGCCAGCTAGAAGTCCATCAGATTTGCGACGTTCTCAGCTTAATGACCCTGAATTGGAAAAGATTGTGAATGATTTCGAAGATACCTCTGATGCTGGACCATTAGCAGCGAAGCGTTGGTCAGAAAGAGGGTACTTCATGCAACAAGGAGTTTTGTTTAGGTACAATCCTGATGTCGACAGTGAGGAGCCGCAGCTGGTTGTTCCTGTTAGTCTTCGCCTTGATATCGTTAAAGAATGTCACGATTCTCAAATTGCGGGGCACCATGGGATTGAAAGGACCTTTCACAAGATCTCTCAGCAGTTTTATTTTCCAGGTATGCGCCGTTTCATAGGAGAGTATATCAAAACTTGCGTTACCTGTCAACGCTATAAGGCGTCTAATCAAAAACCATCTGGTCTTCTACAGACCCCTGTTTTGAATCAGCGAGGGGAAGTTTTGGCCATTGATCTTTTCGGTCCACTTCCAGCTGGAGAAAAGGGGGAGAAATTGATTCTTCTGGTGGAAGACACAGCGACTCGGTGGGTTGAGCTATTTGCTTTGAGGGAGGCAACCTCTGAAGTATGTGCTCGAGTCCTCATAGAAGAGTATTTTCTCCGATATGGACTTCCACGTCGCATCATTTCAGATAACGGAGTTCAATTCGTTTCCGCTGTTATGCAGCAGTGTATGTTTGTTTTAGGCATTTCACAGGACTTGTTGCCGTTGTACCATCCACAGGCAAATCCAGCAGAACGGAAAAACCGTGACCTTAAGGTTCATTTAGCCCAGGTGTTGGATACCAAGCACACTTCGTGGCCATCCCAGTTGCCTTCGGTCAGGTTTGCAATGAATTCAGCAGTATGTCAAACTACAGGTGTCTCACCGGCGTTCTTGACATTTGCTAGGGAGCTGCGATCGCCTATAGATGTTCAACATGATATCAGAGCTGTTTTAAGTAAAGATAATTTCGTTTCTCAAATCACGCCCTATTTGAAGAGATTTGTAAACTCGTTAGTTTCGGTTAGGGATAGGGTCGAGAAACAGCAAGACAGGCGTAAGGATCATGCTGATAAGTCACGTAGATCAGAATCTTTTGCAGTAGGTGAGAAAGTACTCATCAAATCACACGTTCTTAGCAACGCGGCTAAGAACATCACTGCTAAATTTGTGCCCAAGAGGGATGGGCCCTATCAGGTTGTGAAAAAGATTAGTCCCACGTCGTATCTTGTTTCAAATTCTAATGAGGAGATTCTAGGCAAGTTCCACGTGTCGGAGCTTACTCGGTTTTTTAGTAGGGATGATTCGCCTCCTGATCCTGTTATGCCAAAGCGATCAAGGGGACGTCCCCGGATACAGGATGTTGATGTCCGAGTCCATGAACGAGGGCGTTCTCATGAACTCGAGGGGGAGTCTGTAGCGTGTGACCGTCCCACCCGCACCACGAGGGGTAAGCTCCCTCTTAGATATACATCGTAAGCGGTCGAGAACGTTCGGTAACATACCTACCGCGCTGCCATTGAGAGGCCGCGCAAGGAAAGCGTCAGTCAGTCGTCCGGTATCGCGCCATGCGCATATACACGTTTCTCAGCCGCTCTCTACTTTTCGCGCCTTTCATATAGTTTGATTTAAGTTCATGTTTTCACTCCTAATTTGTAACGTTTTATCGGGCAAACAAGTTAATAAACCATTTCGATCAGTATTTGGACTTTACGTTACACCCACCCCCTACAATACCATGCATTTTTTTTATAATATTTCTCATGAGGTAGCACGACTGAGATAAAAAAATAACAAAGTAAACAAACTTTTCTTAAATATTTCAGAATGGGTTTTTGTCATTTCATCATCATCTGATTCTTGGAACTTCTTCATTAGCCTGTGATACGATTTCAGTAGCAGATAGTCGGACTGCGTCAGTTTTCGACACAATTTTGGATTGTGGAAAAAGCGCTAGATTTAGCGCTAGGCGCAAAAAGGAGCTATACACAAAAAAAGCGCTAGATCTGGCGCCGAAAGCGCTAAGTTGGCAGCACTGGAGTGAGGTTTTCACCTTATCCTCGATCTACGGGTTTTCAAGTATAATAAATTACTCTATGCTATGAGTGAGGTCGCGATTGGATCGGATAAGCGCAGCACGTAAAAATAGTACGAAACTTAACTTTTGGGTACGCTGCAAAAAAAAAACGTATTTTCTCAGATTAAGTACCTATATAAGTTTGTGACTTTAGTGGGAACTTGCAGAGTTGCGTTGCGTTTTCATTTAAATTGTCATAAATTCGTTTATTTTGGGTTTAATTGCATATTATCGGTGCTATTTTATCCATAAAAGATCAATACATGTGCACCAGTGAAGTGAAATGAAATGAATTATGTGTATCGTGACTTTTCAAGTTGCCTCAAGAAATCCGTGAAAAGTTTTAGTACAATGATTACCATTGTACAATACTAAAACATGAATTAAACATGAATACTAAGACATGAATTAAAATCATTTATTATTTAAATAATTTTTAAGTTTTATTATAACTATTATTATTACGATATTACTATAAGTACGCAAATTGGCGGAAGAGTACCTGAGAACGCTACCTATCGAAATAGTACGCAATGCGTACTAGTACGCTGCAAACCACAGAACACTATATTAGTAGCATGAACAAGGATAACAAACAAAATTAAGGACGCGTTTACAAAATTGATAGGTAGAAAATCGCACTACTATAAGTTCTCTTGGTAGTTTGTGTACTATATCTGCAATTCCCACACGCACACACATGCACGACCTAGCTACGTTAATAAGAGGGAATCGTAGATTGAGTATACCTAATCAACCACAGACGTATGAGTAGTACCTACAATAGTCTTTCTATTTTGCCGTTTGAAACGGTTTTCTTACGGTTTTTTTAGTTTATAGGCATTTGTTTGTCATATTTAGGAAAAAATTAAGGTAGGGATAAAAGTAACAACTTCTTACTAAACCTAGGGATAAGAGCCCGTGAATAGGTAGTATTTACAGACGTCGACTTCTTGCTCTGTCACTGATCGACAGTTACGATCCTGCAGTTAGAAGAGCTGCAGCCCTACTCAGCGTTGCCAGAGTGACTTCACAATAGGATACGCACAGCACCTAAAAATAGTACGAAACTTAACTTTTGAGTACGCAGTGACTAAAAATTATTCGTTATTGCTCAGATAAAGTAAGTTTATTAATTGCATTTTGTAAATAACATTTGCGCATCGAACGAAACTGAAGGAACCACGAAAGAACAAAACCAAACTGTGACCCACAAACAGTAACACAAAATGATGAATGATAGAACGAACCTTGGAATTGGAATATGGAATAAAAATGAAATACAGTTAAAAAAAAAACAAAAATCAGTGTTTAAAAAGCCCTGCACTGAAACTGTAAATAATAATAATAAATAATGTTATATTCTCTGTCTATCCCGTAAGGCCCTAACTGTAAGCAATTTTTATAATTAAGTCTAATATTTGAATGAAAATGCTTGGGGCACTTTTCATTTTGTAATTTACGATATTTCTTCATAATAATGATAAGACATTCTATTAGGTTTCAAGGAAAAGCGCCTCACAATTTTCATTCTAATATTAAAAAGAAACACACCGGAGTCGTTAGTGGTCATTTTATGTTGAATCTTGCTTGACAGAAATCAAAACTATATTAACTTTATTATCTTGATTTTAATTATTATAATTTTTTGGCTTGACAGTAAAATAGTACGCAAATTGGCGGGAGAGTACCCGAGAACGCTTCATAACGAAATAGTACGCAATGCGTACTAGTGCGTACCCTAATGGCAACGCTGGCCCTACTGCCAGTATTTATCAGTCTGTCGCGACTTAGAAGAAGAAAAAAGTCAATGAAGTTTGGTAGAACTTTTATGGTGCCCTCTCATTTCCGTAGTCTGTCTCGCTCTATGATTAAACGTCATCTGTCACTTGTCGTTTCCCTCCAGTTTTAAATAAATGAAAACATTTTCATAAGTTGAGAATATTATATTATATTACAGAATATTATACAGGATAGTGGTTAATCTAATTGCTAAGTAGAATAATAAGTGTTTTGCTTACGAAACCGTTTCTTTTTTAACTAAGATTGAAGTATAGAAAATGCGAAGTGTGCGGATTAAGATCGGAAAGGAAAGATGGTAAAAAACGTGTTTTTATGGCCAAATTTCCCCTGGATGCAGTTCGGTAACTAAAATATCATATTATTTATGAGTTCTATAATTCCTTTAATAAAAACATCTAAATAAAGTATCTTAAGGTATATACCATAATAATATATAAGAAAATAGAGTTGTGCAACATTTATTATCGAATTCGATATCGATATTTTTATATTTTTAGGTGCCGAAAATGGGTGAAAATGACAGGCAACGAGGACTTGGCTTACATTCCAATAGAGAAACTAAATGAATTAAAATATATTTCCGGAAACCATTTTGTTGAGAAGGACTTTCAGAAAAAAAACACGGCTAAAGAAGACTGCAGTTCCATCCATAAGAATCTCAGCTAAGCCACTCTCTAAAGACAAACTTAAGGGATTTCCCTGCTACCTTTATAAAGAACAGTGAGCATCAGGTCAGTAACACACATATTTAAAATCAATACAAATAAAACGATAATTTATAATATAAATTTTAAATATTTTCACATTCATCTAGTTTATCCACGTACTCCTTCGGCCCCAAATGCTTCCCTGGATATTGAACAATCTATAAATTTAAATGATAATTTATCAGTAAATTGCAATGAAATTTATAGCGAGTATGATATTCCAGTAGAATATACTATAGAGGTGAGCCATACAAGTGAGCAGCTGCAAGGTATATAGCCACTTTTTGATTTTATTTCACAAGCTTTATAAAATCAATTTGATACAAAATAATGATCATCTTCTATTCCATAGAGCTAATGGGGTCATTGGGGAAAATGTTGTTAAGTGTAAAGAATTGAAAGGTTCGGTCTTTAAGGGTCAGTTCACACCGAGACGAGACGCGACGAGACGTGTCGCAACTACGCCTGGAAAGGATACAGTATACGACTATATCGCACTAAGGGAATGGTGGAAGGATACACTATCTCTTACGTACCCGACTCTGGATCTATGTAAAACTGTTGATTCATGTGTTTCTGTATTTGAGCATAATGTAAGAGAAAATCATCACTCTATCAATATTGGCAAATATTGCCAGTTAATGATGATGACAGACCTAAATTTATCATGGTTGTGTGAGAAGCACATTAAAAATGTATCTGAGGCTTTGCTGTCTCGATTGGCAGCTTTATCATAATCAGAAATGAATGTCGTAAAGTTAATGCTTCCGTTAGTGACACAGAACAGTTTAATGCAGACAAAAATAAAATTGCTCAATTAAGTTGAGTTCAGCAAAATAATATTACTGTGCTTATCTAATATGTAACATAACATACAATTTAGGATTCTTCTTATGGCTAATCCTAGTTTAGGACTCTTATGTAGCCAATCCTATTATTAAGGTTACGTTGTGGGCAGAGTCAACAAAACTCCAACTTGCGAATATTTTTTATTACGCTATATTAGGAGTGCACAACAATAATAATAACATGACACGTGTGTTTATCAAAAGGCAACGTTGAGACTGGGATGAGAGTGGGAACTCTATGGCGACTGTTCTATGGCGACTGAGTGTGACGACTGCGTGTGACGACTGCAAGCGGCGCATACGGTGTACGCTTTATATTGCAGGGATAAAGCTATGAGTCCCTACATACAACATATTTTTTTAGGATCCACAAAAAATGCCTTATCAGGGCCTAAACAGGATTTACTTTTTGTTTTGATAAAACGTCTAGTTGCAAATATTATGTAGTTTTAATTAAACTCCAATCACAAACCTTACTGTATATTAATATAATGTGTATTGTATTAGTTAGTTCTTTGTCTCGACATTTTACGGTTTTCTTAAATACCCCGGTCTGTGATCCACAGGAAAAAATGCATCTAATTCCCCTTCCTATTTAATATTATATTTATACAGTAAAAAATATTAATATTTATTATTATTATGTAACCTTGTGTATTAATATATTGTATGGTATATTATATTTTTATACAATACAAGTCATAATCTGAACAAAGTACCACTGGTTTTGTTTTGGTAGTGCTAAAACAAAATCAGAGGATCTTAAATATCTATATTATTTACAACAGTATATATATTTATATATGTATATATATATATCGATAGATTTAAATATCTACTAAGCAGCGCATCTCTATTTCTTTCTAAGGTTGGTAGTACTGATTCACTGATTGTTATTATTCTCAGTTGTTCTCATTGTGGCTTTTTTTGGTACCCAATTGATATTTTATCATTTTTATCTTGCTCTATGGAGTCCCGTCTCTTCTTACGTACCTAATTCTTCTTCTTCTTATTTTTAATTTTGGCAACCAAGCCCAAATTAGGGCTCATTTCTGCCAGTGTCAAGTTATATTATAGTTTCCAGTCACAATAAATCACTACACTTATAGTCCTCAGTCAGTTACAGTCCATAAAAGTCATGTTTTACTACAATGGTGGTCTTTGTACTAAAACTCTTCACGGACATTTTGAGACAACTTGAAAAGTCACGATACACATAATTCATTTCATTTCACTTCACTGGTGCACATAGATGATCTGTATTGGGTAAAATACCACCAATAATACACAATAAAACTCAAAATACACAAATTTATGAAAGTAAATATGAAAACGCAACGTCACTCTGCAAGTTCCCGCCAAAAAGTCCATACCTAGTTATTGAATACTCTTTGGTATTTATATTGTATAGTTTTATTCACAGACTACCGTTTTATTTTATTAAATATATTTATGTACTTTTAATTAAAATGTGGAGACCACGCAGCAGATCGACCCAAGCAATATAATATATAAACGAGTTTAGAATAACGCCGATTCATTTTGATAAAAAAATTCGTTGATTTTATAATAATAATATTAATCATTTTATTTACCAATATAAATTTGAACATAACACTAAATTACTACGGTCCCTATCTGCACTAAGCGCAGCTTGTGTCGCATCGCAGGAGACAATCACACAGTTAGGTACCAAGCTTTTAGGTTCATAATGGAGAGCTAGTCACAATAAATTCATGTAATAGAGAAATATCATTTTAATAACAAATTAAATGTTGAATACTATTCAAAATTATTAAACTAAAAATAATACATCATTAAAAAAGTAGGTATGATCAAAAAACAGGGTATGATCCAGCGCTCCTGCAAAAGCTCGGATTAACGTCACAAAAATGAAAGTTAAATGATTTTGGAACGGAATTAGGGAGTATGAGGAAGTTTTGATGAAAAATATATTTGGAGTCTTTTCTCTTGTCTAAATATATTTGGATTCCGATGCAAATATTACAGAAATAGGCAATAAACCTAGAGAGATCAAAAGATTTGCATGGCAAGGCATGCACTCACCACCTGCAGTATATAATAGGTAAGTATATTATTATTATTGTATGTGAGGAGTGTACGTGTGATAGTGAGGATGATGATAATGATGTAACGAAAAAGTAAGGGAAATCAATAGTCACATATTTCACAATAGGTATGTCACAATTATTCTACTATTACGGTATCACGAGCGCTCGCGTAAAGGAGTCTAACAGAATCACAATAGCCAACACCGCGACGGGAACCAGTAACAATTACATAAGCATCGCCAGCTCTAACTATACGTTTCGCTTTGCAATAATCTAAAGCAGCATGAATACGCGATTCTACTTCTGATATCCAGCTGCCCCGAGCGACTTCAAAGTAATGCACAGCACGCACTCCCCGCCAAAACCGTAACTGTCTTGCTGTATGACAAGCTCTTGTGACTGCTACAATTGGACATGTTGGTCTTGCGTGTGAAAGATTTTTTGCCGTTCGACCAGAATTAGTTATACATATTATTACAACTGCTCGCGAACGCATCGCCAGTTCTACAGCACTCACGCAGACAGCTTTGGTTGGTTCTTCGAGGGGACGTTGCATAAGTTCCAAATTGCCGTACATTTGAGGCTGCCACAAAATTCGTTCAGCATGCCTACAAACAACGGCAGCCGCAGCCAAACAATGTTCAGCCATTCGAACACTATCATATGAAGGTGTGAATTTTTTCAAAGGTGAATCGTAATGCAGCTCCAAAGAAAGAACATCTGCACCATCAAGTACAAGATTAGCTATGTCTGTTACGCAAAGTGTGGGCATTTGTTCATTAATAACAGCTTTACATAAACACGGCTTTCCGATTAAGTTACTTTTTGCGAGAACTTGTTTTTGTGCTACAAATATTTTCTCTACTGGTAAGTCTGTACTGAGTATACACCGATCTATATATATACCATCAGCTTCTGTAAGTATTTCATCTATGTTATCCAGTCCTAGTACTGAATCGATACAAGCAAATACAAGAATATGTTTCCCTTTTTCGGAGAGGACGCCTCTTATTAATCGAACATCATAACCATTTTGAGTATTGGGTATCAATACTCCATCAACATCTGATCCAACGGCCCAAGCTAACTGTTCTTCCATGTGTTCAAAGGGTAACTGTGTGTTTTGATTATCGCTACATGAAACAGAATCAACGCTATCGCCTTGACTATATTTTATGTTATCTATTTCTCGAGGGATTTCAGAAATATGCACTGTCATTTTAGCACCAATAGTACCTCCAACTTCAACTGAACATTCAACCGAATCATCTCCAACTTCAGATATAACAAGTTTTACCTTCCCTGGAGTTAAGCTGTCAATGTATATTACATCGCCTGGTTGTAAATCGGTTAAATGGTCATAATCGATATAAAGACAATCAGCTGTTCCACTTTCACGCCAACTGATATCTGTAGTTAGCCTTATATTTCCATGTAGAATAATCTCAACGGTAGCTCGTGGACCACCTTTAAGATCTCCGGTGACGATATCAGGACCACGCACATCTACGATAAGAGCCAAAGGATAAACGTATTCTAGTTCAGCACTATAGTTATAAACTGCTTGCCTTATGCTTTGTATTAACTGAGCACAAGCATCTGGTTCTAGATCACGCATATTAAGTCTCGCTACAGTCATACCGGATGCAATCAATCTTTGTATAGTTGCAGGTTCTCGATTGTGTATCCCAATATCACACATAAGTCCAGTTTGCAGTTCTTCGCAAGGACTTTCATGTACATTTATGTTGCCGTAGTGTTTCAAAAATGTTGGTTGAATCGTATTTCTTTCCTCTCTTAAGCCAGGTAGCGCTTCCAATGGAATATGCCAAGGTAAAGCCATTGGTGTAAACAACAATAAATATTAATTTGTATCACCGTTAATAATCTTTTCCATAAAATATTTTCTGTCCATTGGGTGAGAGCTTGTGTAAGTTTAGGCATTCATATGTCATCCATGTCACTATATGTTTGATGTTTAGGCTTTAAATATTGAATAATAGTGAAAAAAATATATCTAGGTACCTTTTCTGATCAGCCTATAACAAATATAAAGAGTAAAGTTCGTTTTTGTCATAGGCTTAGTATATTTTCGCTAAGCTAAGTAAGTAGGTAAGCAAACCTCTGAAGCGTGAAAAAGAGATTTAATCGCAAAGTGTCCATGTCCATAGTGGACATGGACACTTTGCGAGAGAGAAAGAAACGCAACGTGAACGTGACCAATAAAAACACGAGTTAGAGCCCATACATAGCGGCTGAGTAGGTACTTTGGTTTGAATATGATCGTGCAAAAAAATAATAAAAAACGTGTATGTTATAGATATTGTGACTTAAATAACCCGCGAAATTTTACGTTTCACATTTAATACCCTATTTACCTATGTATTTTTTCCTTGATTGTTTTAACTATATTTTATTAAAATTATTCGCGTGGTGTCCTAGTCCTACCCCTACCCTACTGTTGTATCTTCGTCATTTTTGATCCTATTCTAATATTTTTTTCACAGAATTTATTGGATTTCTTACCGCCACAAATCATACACATACTCAACAAAACTTCTTCGCGCTCCAGCGGCAAGTACCTACTAGAAGGCCCATTCCTCTATATGTTCCGTTTACTAAGTGCAATTACTTACAGGAACAATGAATTTATTTTAAGAGCAAGCAACAGTTTCAATAACTTGAGCACAAATATTGATATGGAATTATGGATATCTTTAATACTTCACCACATTGCCTTAAGCGATTAGGTACTAAATGTTTTTTTTATGGTTAAGCTCTATACTATACTAAGTATGTATGTGCTATGAACTTATAAATTATAAATATTAATAATAATTGTGTGACACACGGTTACACGTCATGCTATAATTTCCAGTATTAGCTGATCTCGCATTGTATGGGATTTTGCTATAATGAGAGGTCAGCTTATACTGGAAATGTATAGCTTGATGTGTAGCCATGTGTACATACTTATAGTCTGGCACACGAAAGTTGAGCCTGAACAAGCGCGGCAAATTTAAAAAAACTTTATGTGGTATTATGTAGTACTATTAAATATTCTGTGGTGGTATCACTAAGTATAGTAGGAATAAATTGTTTTGATACTTTACAAAAAAATAATATAAATATTAAGTTATGTTTGAAAATACATACGAAGTATGAGATAAAATTACTGATGAAGAAATAGAGCAGTTCTTCAGAAATGTATGTGACGATAGAAGTGAGTCAGATGCCTTACTAGAAATTTAATTATTAGATTCTGATTTGGATTATGACTGACAAAATAAATATTTATTTAAATAATTAACATTTTATTATATTATATACTATCTGCAATAAAATTAAGCTTACTAACGTACCTATAGCGCGATAGGTGGCATCATAACCAACCGCGCAAACTGGCCTGTCATGAACAGGTTGATAAACATTAGGGTGATCAAAAGAATCACTAGAACACTGATTTAGCTATAAAGCAATTATTAATAAAGGGTTAGTATCAAAACTGGTTCTGGTAAACTAGTTGACACTTTTTATGCCGAGCACAAACCACAGAGTACTTTATATATACTTGAAAAACTACCAAGAGAACTAAAGTTGCCGAGTGACGAGAGTGACATTTATAGAATGTTGCCAGGTAAAGAGTTTCAATTACAGCCTGGCTCAACATTCGTTTGGCAGACTCACAGTTCAGATGTTTGTGGGCAGACTCTAATTTACGGTTTTAATCTTATAGTATTAACACACCATCGAACTTGGTGCGCCGAACAGAGGAAGACAGCGCTATGAGTTAAAAAGAGTGCGGGACGAAGCATCGAACGGAGTTCGGTGTCGACCTTTGTTCGATCGTGTGGCGAGCTGTGCGCCGCCCGCCCCGCATCGCATATTTATTATCACTAATACTGTTGCCACAGTATTACAATCTCTAACAGTAGGGAAACGCCTTTGATGTCGGGCCGTGCCGTCGTCCGTGTGAGTACCTACGCTGTCACGAGCAGATACGCAAGGGTTGTCACAAAATGTAAAATAAAATAATTTTATTGTTATGATAATGTCATCATTTATTTATGAGTAATAAACATTTAAATGTGTAGCACTGTACTTATCTAAGCGCACGGGAGTGCGCAGGCCAAGTTCCTACAACAACGCCGAACGCACACCGTGCACTACTTACACAAAAAATGTCTTAGTAAAGTTCAGTGCGCTAGTTCTACTCGCACTTCAATCAGCATAGACTATAGACTTCCTCACTGCCGCCGGGGCACAGGCCTACCTCCTATACAACGCCAAATGGGAAATCCATAGTGATCACAAGGGTCCAATGCAGGTACAGGTCGGTTAACGAAAGCTGGCACGTTCACAGTACTCATAAATTTGCAATCAGTCAAGTCTAATGGACGAATGCAAAAATAGACCACTCTATATTTATGAGCAGTAGCAAAAGCAAAACAATAACTGTCTCCTTCATACTCATAAGCTTGACTTTGCGCGAGAGAGACGGTGTAAATGTGTTGAAACGTGCCAGCTTTAGTTAACCGACCTGTAAGTGACTAACTACACACCCGTAAGGAATACTACTTTATACGTCACAAACATCTTAAAAAGGCTTCCAAGGCTTGTGCAAGTTATTTAATCTAATTACTTTCTTGATTTTGATTAATATAACCAGCCAAGTGCGAATCGGACGCGCGCTCCGAGGGAAATAGAAACTTATTGGTAGGTATGTACAAACTGAACTTTGCCATTGGAAAACTGTTTACCCATACCTCGCAATAGGTCGCACAAAAAATTACGGTTTTCGGATAGTTTCCTTCATTTGTGCTATCAGACGGAACCCTAATAATCTGAAAAATCATCAGAATACTTTCAATTATATTAAAGTTGTCAATTTAATCATAATAAACGCATTATTTGACAAATTCAAACCTCTCTCACTTAACTATTTACTAATACAAGGTAGGTTAGGTAGTCAAGATTGGGGAACGCGAGATTGAATTTTTAAAAAGCAAAATAATTAATAATGGTTTAATTAAATGACCGATACATTTGGTAGCTTTCTAAAGACTAACTTAAATTCGAACTCTAAAAATAAATCATTCCCTTTATCTGTTTTGCATAGCGGTAGACCACCTGTATCGAGAATGCTAGTCAGCGGAATTAGTCGCCTACGTCTGTATTGATACAATGTCTGGGCGTCTACCGAGATGCATAACTTCTCCCCCCATAACTCCTAAATTATCGGGTAAATCTTCCTGATGAACCCGATGATTTGGGTAAAAATATTTCTTAGCGGAGATTACAATAACTATTACTAGGATTACATATAAAATCAATGTCCAAATGCTTATGCCATTTACATTAATGGGTTTTTCGTATTCACCACCTTTTGCACTAACACTTTCACTTTTCATTAATATGTACGATAGATGCTGAAGATTTGTCAGGTCTACTCCATCTAGGTTTACAGGTCCAGATTCAGTTGAAGATGTCTCTGTTGAAACTGGTATTTCAGGAAGGTTTATAATCGGCAATACCGGTAGGGATATTTCATCTATGTTTCTTTGGTGTCGTTTTAATGTTATTCCTTTGATTTCAGCTTCACAGTCATCGTCAACAGTCAGAACGTAAGTTCCCTGTATATGATGGTAAGTAATTTCATTGTTACAGTTTTGGGTAAGTATGAGCGTGGCTTTTGTATAAATCATCCATCTATTGAGTTGTATCTTTTGTACCTTCAAATCTTCCAACTCTACCAAGATGGGACGGCACTGTGTAGTATCATCAGCAAAGCTAATCAGGTTAGCAACACAGATATCTCTTATCAGAAAAGATGAATAATCTTCTTCACACAAAAATAAGAAATCTTCTATTTCTTTGCAGGGGTGAGCGAGCGACACAGTTTTCAACCCTTTCGTTAAAAGGTAAGGGAATTTAGGTAATATAAGGTAAGTTTGGTTATAGGTATTTATGATAGGTAATGGAAGGATTTTATAATATGTATAAGGATCAGTTTCAACTAAAGATATGTCCATAATATACGTTATTTGATTTTCCTTAGCGTACACCTTTAAATCTATACATTTTTCTAATTTTAATATATTCTCGACAGTTGCAGGAAAAACAAGCTTATTATGTTGTTCGACACCCTTTAGCATTAACAATAATTCATCAGTATTAACAATGGCTTGATGTAACATTCCTAACTTACTAAATGCTACTGTTGTTTCAATTTCGTCCAATCTTGAATAAAGAGTTTGAAAATTATGTAGGAACAAGTTATAAATATTAGAAATTTTAAGAATATTTTGAGTATTTTTAGAATCATTTAACTGCTTTCTTATATCCCAAATAGCTTTATCTAACTGGATGAAATTGAATTTTGTATTGTTAGTAATATTAACTAATGATTCCATCATTTCAGCGACTACTGTGATCTTTCTATCAACTGATATCTGTCTTATCTTTACATCATTTATCATCAAATCGTACTTAATCGCATCATCATTATCTAAATTGCCGGATATTATTTTAATAATAGAACCGAGAGGGTTTAAAATACCACGTTTACTTCTTTTTGATGGTAATAATTGGTTTAATTTTTCAATAGTAGTATTTTTTATGTAATCAGTTTGAGTTTTCAAATCACTAATGTCTGAACTAAACGGTTTATTACCAAAATAATTAATTATGTGTTTATTTAGGTTGGCATATCTATTTATATTAAATTCTAAATCTTCACGAATTAAAGTTAAATCTAAAATCTTAACTATGGTCCACTTATCATTACTAACAAGGGCTTGTCCTTCCTTAAGTGGAAGTATCCCGGGATTGTGTTCGATTCGCTGAAGTAGAAGGGCCAGGGTCGTTGATGCCAGCATCAGGACCATGACGAACCTGCGAAGGACGTTTAAGATCCTTAATGGGTGCCTTAGTATCACGACCTTTGAATTTAACTGGTACTATATTCCTATCTAAATCTCCTATTACTTCCGCCTTACTATAACGTGGTTTATCCTTACTTCGTCTTTCATTCACTCCTTTTATGAATACCGTATCTCCTTCTTTTACGTTAAAATCTTTCTCACCTCCATGCTTCTCTTTGATCCTTTCTTTCTTTCCTATCGCTTTATTTGTTAAATACTCATACAAGTATTTTGTGCGCTTCTTGTGATCTTGTAATAATTTTTGCGTATATTCTTTATTAAACTTAACGTCAAAAGTACTTCCGGAGTCAGTGTGACCGAACACAACTTCAAATGGGGTGAAGCCTGTAGTTGAGTGTATTGTTTGGTTGTAACACATAATCGCATATGTCATTACAGATGCCGCATCAGTGAATTTGTGCTCATATTTGGCCAGTCGGTAAATCTCTATTAAAGTAGAATGTAAGCGCTCAATAAGTCCCATGGAATTAGGATTATGTGGGGTACCGATATGTAAATCTATTTTGTAAAAGCTTAAGGTCTCTTTCATCAAAACGTTATTAAATTCCGCTCCGGAGTCTGCACTTACTCTACGTGGGATACCATACATGGAAAAGTATTTAATAAGAGCCCTTATGATTTCTGGTGTCGATTTGTTATTTATTTCTAGTGCTTGCCCAAGTTTGCTAAATGCATCAATTATAGTTAGATATGATCTCCCTTCAATGCTAAAAACGTCGATAAAGATCTCTTGGAATGGCTTTGTCTGTGTCTGAGTTAATTGTAATTCTGGCGATAATGGTTTCCTATCATATTTCATCAATTTACAACCTTCACACGAATTTATAATGGTCGCTACTGTGAGATCCATGTTATTCCAGAAATATGTTCGTTTCAGATGCATCAATGTTTCTTTTATTCCTCGATGACACGACTTCCCTTTATGATACTTCATAACAATCTCTCTTTGCTCATTCTCTTCTTCCACATATACTACTCTTCGCTTGCATTCAAAAATCTTTATACAATCTTTCTTAAAAAGTGCAATAGTTGCATCTGAAAACTCCTTTCGGTGTGCTTCATGTTCAAAATAAATAAAATGTCTTACTTTTGGTGTTATGTATGTTTTAAGAAACTGTTTAACTAGGTCTGGTCTATTCAGGGGCAAATGCACCTCTAAAATCTTTTGTTTGGGTCTGGATAAATCTTTAACGGATAACTCTTCTCTATACCAGGTATGTATTAATATTTGGTTAGGTTTAGTGTCTATGGCCTCGTCGAGAATAGGAATTCCTGATGAGTCTGTTTCATAAACCGAATGTTCTGTGTGTTTTTCAGATGCCGAAATGGTGCTACTGGATGGAGATTTAACAGAAAAGGGTGACCTAGGAGTAGGACTAAGAGATTGAATTGACACAGTCTCGTCTGAGTCTATATCCATGTTGTTCTCAACCTTATCATTCGTTCTTGTTCTAATGTTTCCTTGCATCCATTCAATATCTCTCATTACCTTATTTATCTCCTCTTGTAACCTTTCCTCTTCATCAACATTTACTCTCATTGATTGATCATCATTTCCTACTGCGTTTACCTTAATACGAGAAAGGGCATCTGCTACACAATTTTGCTTACCATTTTTATATATAATATCGTAATCGAATTCTGCAAGTCGTAATTTCCACCTAGTGAGTTTACTGTTATGTTCTTTTATGTTATTTAGCCATGCAAGCGGCCTGTGATCTGTGTATATTGTAAATCGTCTTCCATAAAGGTAAGGCCTAAAATATTTGACTGCCCAAATAATGGCCAGTAACTCCTTCTCTATAGTACTATACCTTGTTTCCGTATCGTTCAAGGTCCGACTAGCATAAGCGATAGGTTTGTCGGAACCTATTGGTCCTTGGGAAAGTACTGCTCCTACGGCACAGTCTGATGCGTCTGTGGTAAGTACGAACGGTTTCGTATAATCCGGGAATTGTAGGATTGGGGCATTTACCAATAATTCCTTACACCTCTCAAATGCTGCTATATAGTCATCATTCAAATCGATTTTGTTTCGTTTCTTTAAACAGCTAGTAAGGGGGCGCGTTATTTTGGCAAAGTCCTTGATAAATTTACGATAATATCCCACTAACCCCAGGAAGCTTTTAATTTGGGTTGTGGTCTTTGGAATAGGGAAGTTAATAATAGCCTGAATTTTATCATTATTTGGTTTAAGGCCCTCTTTGGTAATCATATGACCGAGATAAAGAACTTCCTTTTGGAAAAACGCACACTTATCCAACGTTACTTTTAAGTTAGTTGCTCTAAGTCGATCGAAAACCATACGTAATTTTTGAATATGCTCTTGTAAACTGGTGGAATAAACGATAATGTCATCGAGGTATACGAGGCAATGTAAGCCTTGTAGACCCCGCAATACATTATCCATTGCGCGTTGGAATGTGGCAGGTGCGGTCTTTAACCCAAACGGCATTCGAGTAAATTCATAGTGTCCGGACTGCGTAGAAAACGCAGTTTTAAGCCTATCCTCTTCTCTAACCTCGATTTGGTGGTAGCCACTTGCCAGATCTATTGTGCTAAAATACACAGATTTCCCCAATTGATCAAATAAGTCTGTGATGTTTGGTAATGGGTATTTATCATCGGTGGTGATTTCATTCAGACGCCTATAATCAATCACCATTCTGAATTTTTTATCGCCTGAGGCGTCTGCCTTTTTTGGAACGAGGTGAACCGGCGCACTCCAAGGGGAATGCGATTCTCTAATAACATCGTTTTCAAGGAGTTTTTCGACTTGTTTCTTTATTTCTGCGTTATACACGGGTGGCTGTCTATATGGTCTAATAAATATAGGATCTTCATTCTTGGTCCTAATCTCGTGTTTAACATTACTGGTGAATGTAAGTGGTATATCGTCGCAGTGAAATATATCACGATATTCATAACAAAGCTTCATAATACATTCGCGTTCTTCCTTATTAGCATGATCTAATCGCAGCTTTTTTAAATTTTGTTTTAGGATATCGTCGACCTCACACTCATCTATTGTCACATTCACAGGACATTGTTCTCTTTCATACTTAGTAACTTTCAAAGGTTTAGAAAATGTCATAGTAACCCTATCTTCAGAGGTGTTTTGTATGATAGTATATGCAAACGAGTTCACGCATGTAACAATAGCACATGGCATTCTAACGCCTTGTCCGAAATCAATATAATCAATAATAGCTTCTCCATCCGGTAAATCAGTAGGGACTTTAACTCGCGTTTCTGTTCTAGGCTCTAAACAAATTTCGTAAGGCGGGTTGTATATAATAGGTATGCTCGTGGTACGTGTCCGTAGTATCTGATTTTTCATATCAATTTGAGCTTCTAATTGTTTCAAAAGATCAGAGCCTATTAGGCCGTCATATTTTTTATCTACGTCATAAACGAAAAATTTATGTTTTCCTACACTTTTAAAAGTTTTCAGTAACGGTATATAAATAGCTTCGTTATGTTGACTACGAGCATGCGTACTGATGACTTCAAAAGGTTCATACAACTTATAGTTTGAGAAGAATTCGTCAACCTTCGCGGGGCTTATGAAGGACCGCGTACTTCCGGTATCAATCATGAAACGAGCATTAATTTCCGGGATTTCGATATGCGGAAGTTTTAGTAACGAATCGCAATTTAGTTGTATTACTTCGGATGGGAACTGGAGGCTTGTACATAAAAATCCTCTACATTATTTACCTGTTGGATATCACAACCTTCAGTTGTCTCATTATTTTCAAATTCCGGCGCTTCTAAAGTGTACGCATAATTCTCATCGTAATTAGCGGTATATTGGTCATCATAATATTGGTCTGGTGAAGCCTCAACAAGTTCATTATTATAAAACAGATTATCATTATCGACCGATGCGTTTAACATATTTTGTCTCAATGGACGAGCCGTGCGCATAGAGACGTCGGTGTTCTCATTAGGTTTATGACCTTGGATGTTTTGATGCGGTATTCCAAATTTGAAATTATTCTGAGGTTGTCCAAAACCTGGCGGTCTAGCAAAATTATTATTCATTGGGGGCCTATAACCCAAACCTTGTTGGGGTATACCAAATTTAAAATTAGATTGCTGTCTAGGCATGCCAAATCTGAAATTCTGTGGGGCCGCGTTCTGATTAAATCTAAATCCACTAGTATTTGGTTGACCTTGAGACTGTTGTTGAGGAATACCATATTTGAAAGTTTGGTTAGGCATTTGCAACTTATTTTGTTGGCTAAACTGAGGATTGCCGAATTTGAAATTGGGAGTAATATTAGGCACTGCTACAGGGCTAGGTGTAGGCATTGATTTTAAGTTATGGGAAATCTGACGTGCTTTATTCTTTGCATTGAATTGATTTAAGAAATTTACTTCCTCAACAACAATACTTAAAGCTGTCTCTAAGTTACCGCAGCCTTTCAATCGAACAATTCGAATTAGATCTTCACTTAAATTGTATAAAAACACATTTAAAGCTGCGTTGTTGTATACTATCATTTTTGCTGCCTTAACACCCTCATCGGTTAACAAATTAACTTTGGAAAATAGCGTGCTACGCATATGTTGAATCCTATGACAGAAATCGATATAAGATTCGCCAGATTTAATTTTCATTTGTTCTAACTCTATGGCGATACAATCCTCAGATCGCGGGTCGCCAAAATGTTGAATCAGAATAGCCTTAAGTTCATTCCAACTAACAATATCTTCGCGTTCACTTAAAAGAGTCGCAGCTCTTCCAGTGAGTCTACTAGTAATCGCATGAAATACATATGTCGATTGTATATGATTATTATTGTCGGAAAACGCGCTATAAATATACTCGGCTTTTTTAATGAATAGGTTCAATAGACCCTCATCTCCTTCAAACTTCGGTATAATACATAATAAATCTTTAGGAACTAACCTTATTTGTTCCATTTTTAAGGAAAAAAAAAAAACTTAATAATAGAATTAATAAAATTATAACGTACGATACGTTTAAAAGAAAAATCAAATAACGATTATTTGTCCTAACAAACAGAAATAGATGGGAATTGAGATGGATATGCGAAAAGGTTTACTCACATTACGCTCGTTCTCATTCTTCGATTTTGGTTAGGCTGGATCTCGATTTTATTCCACAGCAAAATGACAAAATTTATTTTAATGGTTCGCGGATTGCCTTTAGTCGCGTTTACCTGATTTTTAGGTAAAACGTAACAATTGGTTATCACTCGCGGTATAATCGCACTATTACGTATACGACTTTTCGCGAACGGAACCCGGCAATCCTACCGGCTGCGCCAGTCAAGATTGGGGAACGCGAGATTGAATTTTTAAAAAGCAAAATAATTAATAATGGTTTAATTAAATGACCGATACATTTGGTAGCTTTCTAAAGACTAACTTAAATTCGAACTCTAAAAATAAATCATTCCCTTTATCTGTTTTGCATAGCGGTAGACCACCTGTATCGAGAATGCTAGTCAGCGGAATTAGTCGCCTACGTCTGTATTGATACAATGTCTGGGCGTCTACCGAGATGCATAACTAGGTACCTACTAAAATGTTAAATTACTTCTGCGTTCGTCGACTGTACACGCAGAATAAATTGTATAGGTTTAACTACAACGGTATATAAATCCTGGGACATATATAGGAACAACTTACCTCGCGTCACGGGGAAATCTATGAAATTTTAAATACCTATTATATTTCGGCGTTGATTTCCAGCCGTACTCTGAACAGTTTTTGTGCTGCGCCATTTAGAATATGAGCACTGAACAATATCTACAAAATTAATTATAAACACGAATGCGTCTTCCTTCCGCGGACGCTCCCGTCATCTAAGCGCGATGGCGGGACGCGGTCGCGTCGCTCCGACACCCCGCGAGTTCCCCTCCGTCTCTCTGCGTAAGTACATTCGTTGCGCAACTGTATGCATAGTAAAACTGTGCTGTTGCGATGGCTCGGTCTGCTACATAGATATAGATATACCTAGATAACGCAACATTTAGAAGA
The DNA here is from genome assembly GCA_947623365.1 of Achlya flavicornis. NCBI lineage: Eukaryota > Metazoa > Arthropoda > Insecta > Lepidoptera > Drepanidae > Achlya > Achlya flavicornis. The sequence continues at coordinate 9,386,854 of OX392468.1, read as the reverse complement.
ATTCACTATCTGTATGAAAATCAAGCGTGCCATTTTTTTACTACCTACTATTTCGTCACAAGCTCTATTTTGTTATGAAAAACCAACAACAATCCATGCCATTTTTTGACTACCTACTATGACGTCACAAACACTATTTAGTGATGGAAAATATCAAATCAATTCAAGTACACGTGTGGCCACGTTAAGCATTTTATGCTAAATGGGCACTGAATCTGGCACGCGAAGTCAAAGTCAAAGCCATTATTCAATGTAGGCCCTAGTAGGGCACTTATGAAGATCAAAGCTATTGAAGTTACCACCAGTTCGTAAATCGGACTTCAACTGAGAATATTTTTTGGACAATCTGACTGTATTGGCTTTTTTTTCAGTTATGTTTTTGTTTTACATTAATAAAACCAACTACTTACAAAATAAATAAAAAATAATAACATATGTTCATAAGTTCACAAATTCATAATTGGCTACTTGACAGTTTTCGGAAACATATTTTAAAATTTACATACGTATATTTTATACCTCTTACAATTATCTTTTTTATCAAAAAAATGTTATTTACAAGGAAATAAAATATTTTTTAACATTTCATTTGGAATTTGCGGTAAAAAACACCCGGTCACGTGACATTTGTCAGGTGTGACGTCACATCACTTTAAACAAAACTAGAGGTGTGTAACTAAAAAAAAATACGCGAGCTGCATAACAGCTCACGGCTCAGGTGTGTGAGCCGGTTCAATGACTCAGCTCGCAGATCAGCTCAATTTGTACCTATAGTCCACGATGTAACGCGTACCGCACGTCGAATCGAGCCGATACGCTGTGAGCGTGCGCGCTTATCGTGGACTATAGGTACAAATTGAGCTGATCTGCGAGCTGAGTCATTGAACCAGCTCACACACCTGAGCCGTGAGCTGTTATGCAGCTCGCGTTTTTTTGATGAGTTTCACATCTCTAGTTCAATTTGACGTCACAAACCTCACAAACAAACCATAGATGCTCAATCCCGGCCGCCCGCGTTTCGGTTCTTGTAATCCACAGATTAAAAACTCACTTTTTATTTCCTAAAATAAAATATTAAAAAATTATTATTATGCAAAAAACATATTGTGTAATTATTGTTAACCTATTAGCTATCATATCTAACATATTTCATATTTTTTCATTATAACTGTCAAGTAGCCAATTATGTAGGTAATCTACTGGTTTTTATACATTGTGCAATTGTGCAGAGTCAAGCTACTTCAAGATATCTTTATCTTCAATATAATAGGCTACCTTGTATTAAACTCTTGCTTTCAAGACTTTCTTTATATGTGATTTTAATTTAAATTGAGTCATTTTGGTTACCGAAAGTGTTTTTTTTTTAAAACGTACATTATTTCCAAGAAATGACTTTTGAACTTTGGCTAATCTACAATACGGAACAACTAATTTGCCAACGATATAGGTGCTGTTGCGTTATCTAGGTATATCTATATCTGTGGTCCGCTCCAAGTTCGATCTGTGGTTCGGTGGTTCCCCGCTCGCGGCGTTCGGTGGTCTGTTGATGCAACGCACACCGCACCGAACTTTGTTATTCTTGTTAAACCCCACCACCGACGTAGCTATAATATATATTAATATAAATCATAGCAAGACATATTACGATATATTTTCAATACTAATTTTTGAGTGACCGCACACGCAGCTATAATATATATTTCTGTTACTTCACCAACTTGTACTGGAATTTATATTAAAGCTCGGAATATTAATATATATTATAGCTACGTCTGTGATGGGCTTTATTGTTGTTAATTAGGGATGGGCAAATGGAAAAAAAATATCGATATTTTTCAAATATATCGATATATATCACCCAAGAAATATCGATATTTCAATATATATCGATATTTTTTGCCCAATTTGCAATTATTTATAAAAAATGCCTAAATTATCGAAATTTTAAAGCAAATACACATCTGGCTGTTTCAACATAAGTTTTATTATTTAAAAAAAAAATTCGAATTACTTGACATAAAAAAAAGAAACAAAAAAAAAATAATTAAGAAATCGGATTGGTCAAAATCATGATGTGACGCATGAGCAGACAGCAGAGCTTTAAAAATATATCGATTTTGATATCTGAAAATAAATATCGAAAATTGATATATCGCGGGAAAAAATATCGCTAATTAGTATCGATATTTTTCTGAAAAAATATCGATATTTTGATATATCGATATTTTTTACCCATCCCTATTGTTAATACTTGTTCGATCGGGCGGGACTGTCGGCACTGCGTTCGGTCGTCTGTTGGTTGATGCATCGCATCGCACCGACAAAGCTACCGAAATTAGTTATTCTTATTAATACTGGTTCGGTCGGCATCAGGTTCGATTGTATGATAATGCTATTAATTTTGACGTTTCAGTCACAAACATACGAAGAATTTCAGTGCATTTTGAAGGCATTTTGGCGACGATTTATACCTATTTATATTTATGCTAGTGACTGTGTTCGGACGGAACGTAATTTTTTTTACTGCTGGTTACACTGACTGAATTGCGAGCGGGCTTGCTTGACTGCGTGTCACGTTTGTACTTTGGCATATTAATCTATCGTGTTTGGTTTTAGTTTGCCAATTTATTATGGACTGTTATTGCAATAATAAGTGAAGTTTGTTTATAAATAGTGTTTCTAGCGACCATGTAAGGACTACCTCATTATAAAATTAAAACAACAATCTTTCTTGTAAGACCATTTGTACCTACCTACTGTGCGACCGTGAAGGTTGAGAATGTTACGTCATTTTGCTTGTGTTAGTGTGTGATATGAAACATAATTATCTTGTTTCTGTACTAAATAGTGTTTTCATCTAAAATAGTGTTAAATTTTGAAAGTACTGTAGGCAAATGGAAAATGTTAGAAATAAATTTAAACGCAAATACACCGGCTGTGACAAGATGCCGCCATGTTATTTAAGTTTCGCAGTTTCGCTGTCAACTAGTGATCGCGGTTAGCCCTTGAAGGATTTATCTTTACTTTGGAAACTTGGTAAGTAAACGTTTAATAATCTCTAGTTAATATTCAGTATTTTCTTACAGTGTACACACAATTTGTGTTTATTACTACTGATTGAGGACTATAAATTGTTTACAGTGGTTTATTGACTGTCAAGTCAATATAAATGACGTCATTATGTGCAAGTATGTACTGTCTACATAATGGAAAAGAAATACAGGTTGAAAATAATAAAAGATAGTATTAAAATCAGTAAAATTTACATGATACATGATCGATTTTACACCTTGTATACATACTGTCTGAGTAATAACTCAAGGTCTCAATTTAGCCTTGATCACATCACTTGCTAGGTTATTTTTTGTATCCTCAACAATCACCAACATTCTTAGTAATGTTAGTGTCAATTCAAATGAATGGTTTCAGTTAGTCTATTAGGGCAGGGAGTTTCATAATAACAATATACTATAATTACCTTTGTAAATTTTTTGTGGTTCTAGACTGCCCTTTGCCTCTTCAGCTTACTGACTGATCAATATCTGTAATATTTTTCCACATCATGTAAATTTCCATCCCTGTTCATACATAAATTCCCAGCATAGATGATATTATTTTATTCTATGGGACATCATTCAATTGATTGAAGAAGCCCAAGTCAACAAAGAGACGACCCAGGACCGAACTGCCTGGAAACGCATGACACGGAGGGCCGACCCCAAATAAAATGGGAAAGGGCCAGGCAAAGAAGAATCATTCAATTGATTTCTAATTAAAATTTGGGTCAACATTATTTACCTTTCATCATCATCAGCCTATAATGTCCCACTGCTGAGCACAGGCCTCCTTTCACAAATCATGGTGAAAGGGAATGGGCAGATACTCCACCACGCGTGCCCACTGCGGAGCGGTGGAGGTAGGCTAGTGGCCAACCTACTGTTGGAGTTTTTTAAGCCGCTTAGGAGGCATCCAACCAGCTTAACTACTATCACAATTAAGTGATAACCGGGACCAACTGCTTTACGTGCCTTCCGAAGCACGGAAACGCTCGTTTTTTAAATACCACTAGGCGGTCACCCATCCAGGTACCAACCAAGACAGACGTAGCTTAACTTTGCCGATCGATTAAGAACGGCTAATCATGCTACACCACGAGCGCTTCATTAAGAACGGCTAATCATGCTACACCACGAGTGCTTCACCTATATTTACCTTTACCTTACCAAAAATCAGGAATATATTGAAAACTGGCCAAGTGCGATTTTATTTGATAGTCATTTTGATGTGGAGGCATAGTACTAAATTGTATTGTTCCTTTATTATTTAATGAAAAGTAGGTATATTATTACTAGCTTTCCACCTGCGCCCCATTCTTTACCCCCTTACCTACCCTACTCTACCCTATACCCAACCCTACCCTACCAATTTTGTTTTAATGATAACTTTAAAAAAAGTTTGTTCTCAAGTTATAGCATGACCAGAAGTAATGCTAGACTTATGAAATTCGGCATTTTGCTGAGTACTAGTGTATTATTACACAGGTAAAAGTTAATTTTCTTTTACATTAAGAAATTATGCATGGTGTGCGTGAATGGCATGAATCTCAGAATGTTTTTTCCAATATTACAATATTTTTACCCGACTGACCCGGAAGGAGGGTTATGTTTTTCGAGTGTATGTATGTATGTATGTAAGTATGTATGTATGTATGTATGTCTATTTCTTTGGCACGCTCTGCAGCCTAAACGGCTTGATGGATTTAAGCATATGAGGTATCGTTAGATTCGTCTGAACTGTGGGAGTGTCATAGGGTATATAATTTTTATATGGCGTCTATGGATAAAGAAAGAGGGAGGGTATTAAAAACAAAAATTACTTTATTGTAACAATATGGGTATCAAATGAAAGCTTGTGAACAGCCCTTTCCATATATGTATATATTGTAGTACTTTTATGCTATCATTTTGACGTAAACTGCAAAAAACCATGTTTAATGCAAGGACAGTAGATAGGTACTATGAGCGGTTACCGTACGTAACTCACAGAGTTGCGATGGTGGTTAGCGTTACTTTACCGTACCGCTCATTTACTTAATAATACTTACAACTCATTCTGTATAAAACTAAAAAGTCTGAAATAAATTATCTCTCTCTCAGATCTCTCACTCAGATCGAAAAAAAACTAATTATGATATTGGATCACTCAATTCTGTAATAAATTAAATTATTAATAACCTTGATCACATCATTTACTTAATAATACTTACAACTCATTCTGTATAAAACTAAAAAGTCTGAAATAAATTATCTCTCTATCAGATCTCTCACTCAGATCGAAAAAAAACTAATTATGATATTGGATCACTCAATTCTGTAATAAATTAAATTATTTTATTAGTTAATACATAAGTAAGTGATGTGATCAAGGCTAAATTGAGACCTTGAGTTATTACTCAGACAGTATGTATGTATTTTATAAGGTAATTGCAGTCGGGGATAAACAAATATTACACAAAAACACATATTTAGGTTATTGGTTTGTCCCCGACTGCAATACCTTATAACATTCAAGTTATATTCAAAATTCTATAGATTAAAGAGCTTGTTTTTCGCTTTTCAGTTAACTTTTGTTTTACACAGTCGGGTTTTTTGTTTCTTTTAATAATTTAATTTATTACAGAATTGAGTGATCCAATATCATAATTAGTTTTTTTTCGATCTGAGTTTTTAAATAAAGCTTTTAAGCGCACCGCAAGGTATGGTCACCTATAGGTATAAAATTAACATATAATTCATAAATTTTGCCAACCAGTGTTAAAATTCAACAAAATACAAAGTTCATTATCCATAAAGAAATGCTTGACACTTTCTGTGGTTGGAGTGTGGTTCCGTACTATTACATGTTAGTGTACAGGTAAATGGGAAAAACATGTACAAATATTGCTGGGGCTTGTTTACAAATGCCGTTGTCTAGGAATTTACAATACCAAGTTTGGTTCAATTTTGATGGTAAAGGGTAGCCCCCTTTACAATCAACCATCCATATTTCTGAACAGACAAGGGAAACAGTATCAGCGAAAAATAAATAAATAAATATCTTGGGACATTCCTCACACATGGTGTTGTACAAGCTCTGCTTAGTTTGGGATCAGATATCCCAAACTAAGCAGAGCTTGTACTATGGAAACCAGATAACTGATATAATACATACTTTTTGTTTGTAAATACATACTTAAGACATATAACTTAATTACACCCAGACTCAGGACATACAGACATATTCATGCATGCAAATGCATGTCCTGTGTGGGAATCGAACCCACTACCTGTGGCGCGATAGGTGGAATCTTTACCAGTCTTAACCAACCACGCCAGCTGGCCCGTCGAAATAGATTGACTTACAATGATGAATTTCCAGCATAACTTAATAAATTCTCATTTTGTTACAGATTTTGAAGTAACACTGTTCCTGCTCTGAAATAGCCACGGAGCATCAGAACGCGGCGCTGATTGGCGCCATTCACTTCAATGAACCATTTATGCCAGTTCTGGGCACTGAAGATGCAAGGTTTGTTGTTTCTGAATCACATTCTTTTTCATGTTTTAGGAACAAGGGTTATTATAGACTAGCAAACGCCATAAACCGCCACTGGTGAGCGCAATTGAATTACAATTAAATTACCATGATTGTTCCCTCCATGACACTGGCAGAATCACCATTATCATAGTGGAGCCATACATAAGTAACAAATTGGAATTGGAGACATAATAATTGGTGGTTGCATAGAGCCCGGGCCAAAGGTTTAGATCGTAAGAAAACAATAAGAATAAGAAATAATAAGATTGCTCACAGAGCAAGGAGACTAGAGGTAGGTACTTGTACCTGTAAATTGTGTATTTCGCATAACTGAGTGCAAGCGGGCTCAAGCGGCCGTCAGTTTATATTCGCAAGTCCTTATATAAATATGACATAAATTATAAAATAAAATATAACAATGACATCAATTGTTGTAGAAACCTGTGTTTGACAACAATCCCACCATGGTAAGTGATTATGTGGCCGAAGATGGTAAGCACACAAAGCCTTGAAGGAACTGACTCTCAAATGCAGCTGTAACAACTTGAAGGTGGTAGCTAGCCAGACAATAAAATGGTAAAAACAAATGTTAAAAAATATTAAACTTGCCTATTTTTTATTAACAATTTCGGCACTGGGGCCGATGGGACCGAGTCCTGGATACTGGGGACAGCCAGTATACATTACTTAACCATACGTCCCGTTACGTGATTTTAAAAGGCTCCTAATTCTTATAATAATTAATTTATGGAGAAAAACACAACCGAGGGACATACAGTGATACCTACAGATTGCATGGTAGAATAATCATTGCTCTAGTGTCATTATTCAGAGAGGAAACTGAGGATTACGTTTGTATGGAAAAAACGTCACCAGCAACCCCTAAGTGTTTAAAAGTAAATAAGTGTGTGTCTAGGGTTTTTGTGTTCTAAGTGTCCCCTTAAGGGTTTTTTTTTTAAATAAAATACAGGGTGGTACAAATAAAAAGATATATTTTTAAGTAGCAAACATTGTTGTAGCAGAAAACAAAACAAGAAATAGTGTTTTAAATTTACTTAAGAATGTTATACGTTTTTAATTTATAAATCAATTTCAGGATTGTCTACAGAACTTGGCACCCATTTAGATAACAAGTCTTTTGTCGGTGAAGTCAACAACTACACCATAATTACACTCTTTTCTTGAACTTGGTAATCTCTTTTCGTAATCTAGACACGCGGCAGCGTACTATTATTTAAGCTTAGTGTTGGAAACTGACGTGACGGAAACGTATCGGTGTTGTTGGAATTTGAACCCTTAAGGGGTCAAAAGTGGGAAAAAAAGTTTACTAAAAATATAATCACTATAGCATGTGGAGATTTCGAGATGGCATATTTTCGAAACCTATGTTGGGTTAGTCATTCTGAACAACTTTTACTAAGGGACAAATAGTGAAAACTCTTTTTTTTTTTTTACTTTTCTTACAAAATGTCAACCTTGCTCGATTATAATGTATGGAAAGTAAAAATATTTTTTTATAATTCACTATTTGTCCCATGGTAAAAGTTATTCAGAATGACTAACCCGACATAGGTTTCGAAATAGGGAATGAAAAACCGGCCAAAATTAAAACCCGATTTTTGTTTCGGGTTTCGTTTAAAAAGACCCGGTTTTCGGTGAAACCGGTTTGAAAATGAGTTTTTTATTTAAATTATTTTATAAATGGTATTTTTAAACAGGTTGTGATATTCAGGCCGACTACTTCTTTTGTTTTAAGGAAAATAATAAAAAAACCGAAGAACTCGGAAACGTGAAAGAAAACCCAACGAAGCGTCTCGCCCCTGGTACTCTTGAGAAAATGTGAGTCACACCGTGATCGCTCACTACCATTTGTCCAGAATGGTACCGGAGCTGTTAAAAGTCGCTCACCACGCGCACCCCACTAGCTGCGTCTGTGCCAGTACTTACGCAAGCGTAAACACTAGCACAAACACGCCCTAGGGTGCTAACGGATTCAATCCCCGCTTGGGACGCCAGAGAAGTTGGCTCCCATTTCTCCATGAATGGTACCAACCGGAGCTGCCATGCGCGCTCACTTCCCAATACGTATCTACCCAATGCCTAAAGCTGGGTTGCCGAATAACTAATCCAACGGGTAGTCCTCTACTTTCTATCCAGGAAAGTGCCGGAGATGCAGTTCACTCGCAGGAGGTCAATTGCTTGAGGGTTACTCACGAACCCCGCGTCTGACCACCAGGTGGCCCTTTGACTTAGGCCGGTAACTTCAGACACTTGTTGCGCGGGGGGAATGACGCACGACTTACACATATCCGAGCAGACAACATGCCACTCCCCTGCAACCACCGCGAGACCATCTCCAATGTCAGGTGCCGCCTCGAAAAGGCGGTGGGCCTACCTAACCCTGCGTACCCTCGTCAAACAGCCGGACCCGTAGTTCCAGCTGCGAACCCCATCCGTCCGGATATCTACAGATACGGGCTGTTGCTCATTTTGCACCAACCGGAGAACACGTGTACGGCAATTAGGTATAACTTACGGACGCGAGCAACCTTATCCTCCAACATAACACAGACAGATAACACAGATAAATAACACAGATAAATAACACAGATAGATAGACAGACAGACAGTCAGAAATATCTCAGCTGTCTGGAAATGATTGAGAAACTTGTGGATATAGATCTCCGCCTGTTTATCCGTCTGTCTGTCTGTCACGAGCAAATATCTCAGCTGTCTGGAAATGGTTGAGGAATTTGTGGATAGGTCTCATCACTCATGGCGTTATTTTAGATAAATAATCCCGATCTCGACACATCACAAAAAATCTTCAAATCGGGAACGGAAACTTTCCACAAAGGGTTGATACAAATACCAGATGAGTTTTGTACTGTGGTATCAACAGTTGAGGAACTTATAGATAAAATGTATACTGGTGGTAAAAATATTAATCGCAAACCGATAGTTGTTATGCGAGAGAACCATTTGACTCAAAAAATGACCAAGCCGCTGCGATCAATGAAATGTTGATAAATTCATTCGAAGGTTGTTGCCACCATGGTCGATATGGATGAGTCGGTAAATTAACTGGCTCTGCTAGAGGAGAAATAGTCTTCGTGCCGCTTATACCATTGATCCCAAATCACATTCCGTATAAATTTAAAAGTTTACAGTTCCTAAACAAGGTTTGTTTCGCGATGGCTATTTATAAATCACAGAGACAAACTCTGTTTGCTGGAGTTGATTTGCGGCAGAGTTTTTTCTCCTACGGCCAATTTTATGTGGCATTCTCACGTGTGAGCTCTGAATCTACCTGAACTTTTGTCAAATATCACACGTAGTGTTGGGCAATAGCGGTGAAAAAAGCTCTATATTGTTACAATGATTCATATCTATAAAAAAGAAATACTGTACGCGGACGAAGTCGCGGGCTAAAGCTAGCTTTACATAAGTCCGCAGGCATACCGCACTGACGAAAAAAATTATGGTCACGTTATGAATATGTCACCGTAATTTTGTGAACACCGTTAGTTTACCATACAGTGTATAGTGCGCGGGAAGAGTGCGCGATGATTTTGCTTTGATTGAGGCTGTGGTGTGAGCGAGGACTGGAGTCGCGGCGGCGGCGAACGGTGTCTGGCGGGCGCAGGCTTCCTCCACCCGCTCGCTTGGGATTGATCGCAATGGAATCTACTCGCAGTTGGATGGAGGCATGCAGAGCCTCCGGTGTCGTCATGGAGACCGTCTGCCGCTGCCGACGCGGCGTCGCCATGATAACCGCGCCAATTCAATACTTTTCTCTATCTATTCGAATCTACGTATTTTTTTGCACTGAGATTGGTCTTGGGCCATGATAGTGTGCTAGGTTGATCAATAATTTTAAAGGAATCTTCTAACTAAACTTAAAAAAAAAAATTAAGTTAACGAGTCTGAATTTTGCTAACTTTGTTTGATCGCGATGATATGATATCAGGAACTAAGTACTACCGGTCCATAATATTTTTGCATTAGATAGCCAGGGGGCCTACCACAAGCTCTTAAAACAAGGTTAAAATAACCTTATTTGTCTTTTGTCCCTCTTTGACACCCGGCGTCAAAACAAGACAAAACACAAATAAGGTTATTTTAACCTTGTTTTAAGAGCTTGTGGTAGGCCCCCAGTTTATTGGTTACTAGCTGTCTCCCGCGGTTTCACAAATGATAAAAAAAACATAAAAAAAAACCGCTGAAAAGAGAAAAACAAGCTCTGTAATCTATAGAAATTGAAAAAAAATACATACGTACCTATGTATTTTTTTTGTAATATTTGTTTACCCCCGACTGCAAAACCTTATTAATCAAATTTCGATAGATTAAAGAGCTTGTTTTTCTCTATTCAGTTATTTTCATTATGTACGTGTATTATTATATAATACACTCGAGAGCAATGCATCCGGGTCACTTAAGAAACTCAGCCAGCACGCAGCCCGGATATCAACCCGATCGAGCATACTTGGGACGAGCTAGGGAAATGCGTAAAACAACGAAAGCCTCCCCCAATCACGCTTCGTGAGCTCAAAATTGCTATCACAGAGGAATGGGAGAATATTCCCCAAAATCGTATAAGGAACGTGGTGTAGAGCATGCCAAACCACGTAAACGCAGTACCTAATGGAACTCGTGCTTCCATTACTGCGTTTACGTGGTTAATACAAAGTATTAAAATTCAAGTAAATCGTAATGTTGTTCAAAAATATCATGTTTTTTATTTTTGTTTTAAGAGGGTGTCGAGCGTATCCAGCGCGCGGCAAATAGGTATTTACTGCGGGTTAGTGTTGTGTGCGTCGACACGCACACAACAGTCAGTACTCTCGGCTCGGTCGGCCGTTTGCACCCGCATGACAAAAGTCAGTAAGTACATAATTAAAAAAAAAGCCTTGGGATTAAAACATGATATTTTCGCAAAATTTTCAAAAAGTGTCCGCGCCTTGTAAAACTTTTTAGATACTGGCCCGATTTCTCTCGAAATCGATATTTGAGAGACCTCGGGATCACAAAACATGAAACTTTTGCCAAAATTTTAAAATGTGTCCGCCACGTTGGACTTCGACAAAATCGATATTTGTTAGTCCTTGGGGTCACAAAACAAGAATCTTTTCTCAAAATGTTGAAAAAGTGTCCGCCATGTTGAACTTTTTAGATACTGGTCCGATTGCTCTCAAAATCGATATTTGAGAGACCTTGTGGTCACAAAACAAGAATCTTTTCTCAAAATGTCGAAAAAGTGTCCGCCATGTTGAACTTTTTAGATACTGGTCCGATTGCTCTCAAATTCGATATTTGAGAGATCTTGGGGTCACAAAACAAGAATCTTTTCTCAAAATGTCGAAAAAGTGTCCGCCAGGTTGAACTTTTTAGATACTGGTCCGATTGCTCTCAAATTCGATATTTGAGAGACCTTGGGGTCACAAAACAAGAATCTTTTCTCAAAATGTTGAAAAAGTGTCCGCCATGTTGAACTTTTTAGATACTGGTCCGATTGCTCTCAAAATCGATATTTGAGGGACCTTGGGGTCACAAAACAAGAATCTTTTCTCAAAATGTTGAAAAAGTGTCCGCCATGTTGAACTTTTTAGATACTGGTCCGATCGCTCTCAAAATCGATAATTGTGAGTCCTTCGGGTCACAAAACAAGAATCTTTTCTCAAAATGTTGAAAAAGTGTCCGCCATGTTGAACTTTTTAGATACTGGTCCGATTGCTCTCAAAATCGATATTTGAGAGACCTTGTGGTCACAAAACAAGAATCTTTTCTCAAAATGTCGAAAAAGTGTCCGCCATGTTGAACTTTTTAGATACTGGTCCGATTGCTCTCAAATTCGATATTTGAGAGATCTTGGGGTCACAAAACAAGAATCTTTTCTCAAAATGTCGAAAAAGTGTCCGCCATGTTGAACTTTTTAGATACTGGTCCGATCGCTCTCAAAATCGATAATTGTGAGTCCTTCGGGTCACAAAACAAGAATCTTTTCTCAAAATGTCGAAAACGTGTCCGCCATGTTGAACTTTTTAGATACTGGTCCGATTGCTCTCAAATTCGATATTTGAGAGACCTTGGGGTAACAAAACAAGAATCTTTTCTCAAAATGTTGAAAAAGTGTCCGCCATGTTGAACTTTTTAGATACTGGTCCGATTGCTCTCAAAATCGATATTTGAGAGACCTTGGGGTCACAAAACAAGAATCTTTTCTCAAAATGTCGAAAAAGTGTCCGCCATGTTGAACTTTTTAGATACTGGTCCGATTGCTCTCAAATTCGATATTTGAGAGATCTTGGGGTCACAAAACAAGAATCTTTTCTCAAAATGTCGAAAAAGTGTCCGCCATGTTGAACTTTTTAGATACTGGTCCGATTGCTCTCAAATTCGATATTTGAGAGATCTTGGGGTCACAAAACAAGAATCTTTTCTCAAAATGTCGAAAAAGTGTCCGCCATGTTGAACTTTTTAGATACTGGTCCGATCGCTCTCAAAATCGATAATTGTGAGTCCTTCGGGTCACAAAACAAGAATCTTTTCTCAAAATGTCGAAAACGTGTCCGCCATGTTGAACTTTTTAGATACTGGTCCGATTGCTCTCAAATTCGATATTTGAGAGACCTTGGGGTAACAAAACAAGAATCTTTTCTCAAAATGTTGAAAAAGTGTCCGCCATGTTGAACTTTTTAGATACTGGTCCGATTGCTCTCAAAATCGATATTTGAGAGACCTTGGGGTCACAAAACAAGAATCTTTTCTCAAAATGTCGAAAAAGTGTCCGCCATGTTGAACTTTTTAGATACTGGTCCGATTGCTCTCAAATTCGATATTTGAGAGATCTTGGGGTCACAAAACAAGAATCTTTTCTCAAAATGTCGAAAAAGTGTCCGCCATGTTGAACTTTTTAGATACTGGTCCGATTGCTCTCAAAATCGATATTTGTGGGACCTTGGGGTCACAAAACAAGAATCTTTTCTCAAAATGTTGAAAAAGTGTCCGCCATGTTGAACTTTTTAGATACTGTTTCGATCGCTCTCAAAATCGATAATTGTGAGTCCTTCGGGTCACAAAACAAGAATCTTTTCTCAGAATTATCAAAAGGTGTCCGCCATGTTGAATTTTTTAGATACTGGTCCGATTGCTCTCAAAATCGATATTTGAGAGACCTTTGGGTCACAAAACAAGAATCTTTTCTCATAATGTTGAAAAACCATGTAGAATTTTTTAGATACCGGTCTGATTGCTCTCAAAAGCGAGAGACATTTATTTGAGAGTCCTTGGGGTCACCAGTATCTAGAAGTTTCATCATGGCGGACACCTTTTCAAAATTCTGAGAAAAGATTCTTGTTTTGTGATCCGAAGGACTCACAAATATCGATTTTGAGAGCGATCGGACCAGTATCTAAAAAGTTCAACATGGCGGACACTTTTTCAACATTTTGAGAAAAGATTCTTGTTTTGTGACCCCAAGGTCTCTCAAATATCGAATTTGAGAGCAATCGGACCAGTATCTAAAAAGTTCAACATGGCGGACACTTTTTCGACATTTTGAGAAAAGATTCTTGTTTTGTGACCCGAAGGACTCACAATTATCGATTTTGAGAGCGATCGGACCAGTATCTAAAAAGTTCAACATGGCGGACACTTTTTCAACATTTTGAGAAAAGATTCTTGTTTTGTGACCCCAAGGTCCCTCAAATATCGATTTTGAGAGCAATCGGACCAGTATCTAAAAAGTTCAACATGGCGGACACTTTTTCAACATTTTGAGAAAAGATTCTTGTTTTGTGACCCCAAGGTCTCTCAAATATCGAATTTGAGAGCAATCGGACCAGTATCTAAAAAGTTCAACATGGCGGACACTTTTTCGACATTTTGAGAAAAGATTCTTGTTTTGTGACCCCAAGATCTCTCAAATATCGAATTTGAGAGCAATCGGACCAGTATCTAAAAAGTTCAACATGGCGGACACTTTTTCGACATTTTGAGAAAAGATTCTTGTTTTGTGACCACAAGGTCTCTCAAATATCGATTTTGAGAGCAAGTGGACCAGTATCTAAAAAGTTCAACATGGCGGACACTTTTTCGACATTTTGAGAAAAGATTCTTGTTTTGTGACCCGAAGGACTCACAATTATCGATTTTGAGAGCGATCGGACCAGTATCTAAAAAGTTCAACATGGCGGACACTTTTTCAACATTTTGAGAAAAGATTCTTGTTTTGTGACCCCAAGGTCCCTCAAATATCGATTTTGAGAGCAATCGGACCAGTATCTAAAAAGTCCAACATGGCGGACACTTTTTCGACATTCTGAGAAAAGATTCTTGTTTTGTGACCCGAAGGACTCACAAATATCGATTTTGAGAGCGATCGAACCAGTATCTAAAAAGTTCAACATGGCGGACACGTTTTTGACATTTTGAGAAAAGATTCTTGTTTTTTGACCCCAAGGTCTCTCAAATATCGAATTTGAGAGCAATCTGACCAGTATCTAAAAAGTTCAACATGGCGGACACTTTTTCGACATTCTGAGAAAAGATTCTTGTTTTGTGACCCGAAGGACTCACAATTATCGATTTTGAGAGCAATCGGACCAGTATCTAAAAAGTTCAACATGGCGGACACCTTTTCAACATTTTGAGAAAAGATTCTTGTTTTGTGACCCCAAGGTCTCTCAAATATCGAATTTGAGAGCAATCGGACCAGTATCTAAAAAGTTCAACCTGGCGGACACTTTTTCGACATTTTGAGAAAAGATTCTTGTTTTGTGACCCCAAGATCTCTCAAATATCGAATTTGAGAGCAATCTGACCAGTATCTAAAAAGTTCAACATGGCGGACACTTTTTCGACATTTTGAGAAAAGATTCTTGTTTTGTGACCACAAGGTCCCTCAAATATCGATTTTGAGAGCAATCGGACCAGTATCTAAAAAGTCCAACATGGCGGACACTTTTTCGACATTCTGAGAAAAGATTCTTGTTTTGTGACCCGAAGGACTCACAAATATCGATTTTGAGAGCGATCGAACCAGTATCTAAAAAGTTCAACATGGCGGACACGTTTTTGACATTTTGAGAAAAGATTCTTGTTTTTTGACCCCAAGGTCTCTCAAATATCGAATTTGAGAGCAATCTGACCAGTATCTAAAAAGTTCAACATGGCGGACACTTTTTCGACATTTTGAGAAAAGATTCTTGTTTTGTGACCACAAGGTCCCTCAAATATCGATTTTGAGAGCAATCGGACCAGTATCTAAAAAGTCCAACATGGCGGACACTTTTTCGACATTCTGAGAAAAGATTCTTGTTTTGTGACCCGAAGGACTCACAAATATCGATTTTGAGAGCGATCGAACCAGTATCTAAAAAGTTCAACATGGCGGACACGTTTTTGACATTTTGAGAAAAGATTCTTGTTTTTTGACCCCAAGGTCTCTCAAATATCGAATTTGAGAGCAATCTGACCAGTATCTAAAAAGTTCAACATGGCGGACACTTTTTCGACATTTTGAGAAAAGATTCTTGTTTTGTGACCACAAGGTCCCTCAAATATCGATTTTGAGAGCAATCGGACCAGTATCTAAAAAGTCCAACATGGCGGACACTTTTTCGACATTCTGAGAAAAGATTCTTGTTTTGTGACCCGAAGGACTCACAAATATCGATTTTGAGAGCGATCGAACCAGTATCTAAAAAGTTCAACATGGCGGACACTTTTTCGACATTTTGAGAAAAATACTTCATCCGCCATCTTGTGGCGACGGCCATTTTAAAAGTATTACATTATTGAGTATTGCAAATTGTTTTGTCATTGGAACTAAAGGTGTATGCAAAATTTCAGCTCACTCGGCGTCCATATCGCTGCGGTAACCGCTTACCACCAAGCGAGTCGTATGCCGTATGCTAGTTTACCCAAGTGTGAAAAAATGTATGAAAAAAAAAGATGTGCTTGCAAGATTTGACCTAAGCAAACTAACTAACATTGCAAATGAAACAAAAGTAATATATATTATTTGACTGACTCAAAAAACGAAAAACAAAACTTATGTCGTTATGCTCTTTGAATTAGTGTCCGTACACGTTAGATCGCGATCGTGTGTTCCTAGGTAGTCGTTCCGCAAAGAGACGTGATCTCTCTCTGAGCTCCCGTGGTCGACTAAATTTTCGAGCGCGTATCTCACATATATATTTAACGTTGCGCTGCCATAGTAAAAATGTATGGCGAATTCGGAGCTCATTTTGAATAAAATCATAATAAATCATCTAGACAATATAATGAAAATATAAGACGCAAAACTTCAAGATTACATATTAGAGAATTAACTGACTACATTTCTACAGAATATTTCTAAGGAAAAATACACGAAATCTTCTGAATCACAGCACGCATTATTGTAGATTTTTGCTCAACTTCATATGAGTCCATTAAAAAACCTATACCATATTTCATATTTTTGTTTCGCAAACATTGTAAATACATGATCTGTGGTAATAATTATGTAGATGTTCACTGTGTAAATAAACTATTTTCGTTAATATCAACTTAACCGTAACTGTCCTTTTGTCACTTTATGGTCGACTCCCTCTTAAGGCGAGATCAGCAGTTTTTTTTCTTTATGTAATTTTTAGTAAATAAAATGTAGTGACTCATAAATTTGATTACTTTCATTTAAGGGGTATTGTATTGTCTATTAAACACAATTCATTAAGCCTCTATTCTTAGTTTCCGAGATTTATAGGTTTCTTTAAATGACCCGGATTCATTGCTCTCGAGTGAACTTATACTAGTAAGTATTAGACTTATTACCTATTACCCATCGAGTTTCTACTATCCAAAAACGTTAACATTTTGTGGAACACTGTAACTCCATAGCGAACCATCGTATCCTAGCCGTGTTTTGGGTTGTTGTCGTGCAATGAATTTTGACCATGTATGGTTTGCAGGGTCTGATGATGGAGTAGATGTGTAGGTACGGGAACTCCATAGCGTAGCATCGTATCCTAGCAGTCTTTGAGGTTGTTGGATTTGTCATGAGATAAGTTTTGACCATACATGGATTTCAGGGTAATTAAATAAAGAGCAATTAATTTATACGTGGAATTAAACAATAAAGAGTAATTAATTATACATTTAGTTTTGTTCAATGCATGACAATTGTTTCGTTTTTCATTTTATCGATAGTCGAATTTAAATCCGTATGAGGAATATAAAATATGACTGGAAATTATTTTTCGAATGAATTATCTATAACTAGCTGTCTCGCGCGGTTTCACCCGCGTTCCCGTGATAAAAAGTAGCCTATGTCACCCGGGGATAGTGTAGCTTCCCAACAGTGAAAGAATTTTTCAAAACGGTTCAGTACTTTTCTGCAAATGTAACCAAAGATCTTGTGAATTCGAAGCTGGACAGTCGACGAAAACCTATCTGTTATAAAAAAGCTCCTTCAGGATCGAGTTATTGGCCGTCAACGGAATTTTCAGGAGGCGTCTTCAGCACCACATCTCCAGTACGTCAATTTTCCGGCGATCTTGTAGGCTTAATGACCATGTTTCAGCTCCTTAGAGAAAGATCGGAAAGACCAGGCATCTCGTATGTCGAATCTTTGTTTTCTTAGTTGTACTTCTGTCTTGCCAAATCTTCCTACTGCTGATCTTGTGATTGCACATCGTCTTCTGATCACATCTTCACTGTCTCCTGTGTTGGAAATGGTAGAGCAGAGATAGATGTAGCTTTTTGGCAGTACGTCCATTCCATTATGTTTGCGACTAGTGGTTTCTTAATGAGCCAAGAGGTCCTCCATATCTTCTTTAGTTTGGTTAAGAAGAGTACTTTCATCAGCTTAGCGTAAATGATTTATCAGTATCAGTAAAAAATATGTTTTATATCAAATTATATAATTATTTAGTTGTTGTATTACGTGCATTTAATAAATCACAGATTACGTATTATTATCCTATATAATTTAAATACCTCAGATTCAAAATCAATAAAACTGAAAATGTGCAACCAAAATCAACAGTTATAACAACCCGGTAAAAGTAACCTATAATACTAGGAGATTATGAAACTTTCTATGAACATGTCTGTATTTCCTGAGCCTGGGTGTAATTATGTATATTAAGTATATATTTACAAACAAAAAGTACTATATGTAGTATATCAGATATCTGGTTTCCATAGTACAAGCTTTGCTTAGTTTGGGATCAGATGACCGTGCGTGAGGAATGTCCCAGGATATTTATTTATTTATTAGTGAAAGACAATCGAATCCGACTGGTAGTTCCAAAGATAAATGCATTTAAATAAACAAACAAAAACTAATCAGCTTTATTATATTAAAACTAGCTGTCTCCCGCGGTTTCACCGTTTAAACAAACAAAAAAACCCTTTATTATATAAGCATTACAACCATTTACATTACCGCACAGTTTTATGATAAGTATAATTCCGATTATGTTAAGTTAGTACCTCAATGCAATTGATAGGACGAAGCATTCTTAATTTAAACGGGTAAAACAGTTAGACAGTGCATCGCTGTAAAAAAAAACCGATGGTTGATGATTATCAAAAAACCATAAAAAAAAATATAAGTCCGTTTTTTCCTCGTAAGTGTGTTGAAAAACGTCGCATAACACGCGTGTGCATTAATTATTACACTGTCGGCTCTCTAATCGCGTTCGCCTGCGGCTCACGCGCTTAATACCGCCTCGTCTGTAATTACCAACTTTGCACACATGTATCATAATGTAGGTACTATTATAGTTGTTCCCTCCAAATATTTAAGTAGTGCGCTTATTTACAGCAAATTTTAAGCCCATGCAGAGCTTCCTACGAGTACCTATTCTCCTTTATAGCGTATGGTCCTGGCAACTTCTTGTGAAGTTTTTTTCAGAAATATGTTCGCGGTAAATTGTTGACTTTCACGAACACTTACGGCACATTATTCCTCTGCAAATTCACTCTACGTTAAAATGGTCCTGCCGACTTCAGGGAAGTTTATAATACCGCATCCAGAGTTCCAGACTGATGCAATCCAACATGCACTGAAATATTCGATTCTTTTATAGATTGAGATTCTGATTGGATGAAATTCTTTAATGGTGTTCGTTACGATTACCACCAATGTTACGCGGTAGAGCCCCTGGTGTAACAAACAATATCTAGCTATATTTTGTTTTTAACCGACTTCAAAAAAAGGAGGAGGTTCTCAATTCGGTTGTATTTTTTTTTTTTTTTTACCTCATAACTCCGTCATTTATCAACCGATTTGGAAAATTCTTTTTTAGTCTGGAAGATTACACTTCCCGTTTGGTCCCATTGTCATCAGATCAGGATTTGATTACTTCTTAGTGTACTTTGAAGTCGGTTTAAGTTTTTGTAAAACAGTCCAATTATTTGCTATCACTCGAATGGAAGTATGAAAATGACGATTTTTTTGGAAATCAATTTTGGAGTCTGTTTTGTTTTAATTTTTTCTTAGAACTAAAATTTTAATTTTATATCGAATTTCTTGTACTAGATCTATCAAGATGTTGATTGTTGTAGATATTTCCTATCAAGATTCTATCGCACTTACACGAGACGCCTTCTTAGTGACGACAATTTGGAACTAAAGTCTGATTAGAATTTGAAGAAATTCAAGACAACAAAATCAATGGAATGGCGAACATTATTATATTAGATCATAAACGTAATTCATCATATCCGGAATTCATAATGCTTCGGACCATATAATTTTTATAGATCGATCTGAATAAATCTGAATGTGGCACACTGCAAGTAATTCGAACGATTTGGATTCATTATCTGAAATTCTGTTTTCAATTCAGAAAAACATTCCGGTTGTCTGTGGCCAGCCTTATTCTTCGTAGCATGTTCACAGCGCTACTTACACAATAAACGTAACGCAATATGTATGTACTGGTAATGCTTCGTCGGGTTTTCCTGATCTTGGCATTGGTTCTCCTATGTTTGTAATGTAATTGCTTGAATAAAAAAATACGATATAAATATCATGTTGTCTTGATAAAAAAAAAATTTCATTCTTCTTTCTTTCATCTTACAGAGTCCTTTGCTAAGCTATTAGGCACCAGGAATCCATACTAATATAATAAATTTGAAGGAATGTGTTCTTTTCACGCTTAAACCTCTGTACCGTTTGCGTTGGGCACGTAGATAGCCTATGGTATGGAGAAGGAAATAAGTTACTTTGTATCTCGGGCTACGCGGGTGAAACTGCGGGGACGGCTATGTCCTTCATAAATGATAGTTTTAGACATTTTTTGTTACATGATCGAAGTGTCTCGAAATACTAAACTGGTGATTTTATATAATTTACTGTATTTATATTATAAAACAAATATGGAAATCGCCGATTTATTATAATTATATATATTTGGTCATATTTACGGAACCCTAATAGAACGAGACTCGATTCATACTTGGTTCGTGATTTTTACAAGTTTTTATTTTTAAAGTGCCGGCGAAGGATGAATTGCCCATACAAACGTTTTTTTTGATACAACTAAGGTTGCAAACTAGCATACGGCCCGCCTGATGGTAAGCGGTTACCGCAGCCTATGGACGCATGCAACATCACGTGTATCACTCTCGCGTTGCCGACCCTGCAGAAATCTTTTCACACACCCTTTTTGAAGAACCCCATGCTGTACTCTATTGAGAAAACCACGGCGGGGAGCTCATTCCACAGTCTGAGCGTCCGCAGAAGAAAACTCCTTTTAGCCCGCACAAAATCATTTTAAATTCTAGCATATTTCCACCATATTATACTATTATTCGGGTTCGGGTAGTATTTATCTAGGACAATCTCCTGAAACGATTTGTAATCGAATTGCATTTTGCATTTTTTACGAGTTTTATGAATTACAGTGCTACAAATTAAGGAACATAGATTATATTGTCAAGTTACAGAATAACAACACAATATGAAAAATACATTAAAGTTTTCATTTATCATTTTTGGTATTACGTAACTCGAACAAAGGAGATTGACCAATTTTGGGCCCACTATTGTGTCATCGCGTGTCTCAATCAAATATGATTCAAAAATCAAGTCTTATTTTATTATGTTAATTCACAAAATATTGATATTTTTTTCGCCCCAGGATTAAAAACACTATTAATAATATATTCGTTTGAATTCCTTTACGTATGCCTTCTGCATCACATATCTGAAACCGTACGCCATCCGAATCACATTTTTATTAATATGAAATGTTGCCAGGTGTTAAATTAGTTTTAACGTAATTATAAACGCTATACAGTTTTTTTCTGTTGAATAGCGCTTAGTAATGATGAAACGAGATTACGAGAGTGATATTAGATCTCAGATTAGATATATTCGTAGGTTAATGCAGCAGAAATGCTTAATACACATTTTATTTTTATAATAATAACTAGCTGCCCGGCACGACTTCGTTCGCGTAGTGTCCTACTAACCTATACCCTAACCTACCCTACCCTACCACTACCACTACCTTACCCTACCCTACCCTACCCTACCCTACCCTACCCTACCCTACCCTACCCTACTCTACCCTACCCTACCCTACCCTACCCTACCCTACCCTACCCTATCCTACCCTATCCTACCCCTACCCTACCCTACCCTACCCCTACCCCTACCCCTACCCTACCCTACCCTACCCCTACCCCTACCCTACCCTACCCTCGCAACTTTCTGAATATTTTCTTTCATAAGAACCTTCTCCTGACAATAACAAACACAACAAAAAAAGAATTCGATCCAGCCGCGTGATGGCGTTACCAAGGGAAATAGCGATTCATTTTTAAATATTGAGATAGATAGTGTTTGATTACAATGATTATTTTCCGAACAGTATGTTAGATTAAAATGATATTATAGTTATAAAAAAAACAAGGAAATTCACATAATTTCTTAAAAGAATTAATTTATTTTACGAAAAATTAAATCTTAGTTTTAATATTGGCACCAAATCCTTTTTATGAGGGCTTATTTTTGCCAGTGTCGAGTTAGGTCTAATATAATATAAATTATAAATAGGTAAGTTTGGTAACCAAATCTTTTTTTTTAAGGTTTTATTTTTGACATTGTTGAGTTATATTCTAGTTCTAGTCCACAGGCATATAAGAAGAAGCTGTGTTCTAGTCAGAAAATAAATATATCATTTTCTTATAGTCCGCACTGTCAGTCACCGTACATAAAAGTCATATTTTACGCTACCGTCACATGGGAGTAAGGTGAAATATTTATTCACTGTAAATTACTTTTTTAAACGGCCAAGCCACATATTTTGACTACGGTGTGTAGAGATTGTGAAGTTAGGGCTTGTAGAGTAAGGGCATGTAGAGTTATAAGCTTGGCTCTACATGAGATCTGATAACTTTTTTAGAGTGCAAGCCATATGTCTTGGCAACATTTTACATAACAATGTTTTTGGTGGGATACTAATTACTAATTTTTATACCAAATATCAAGTCAATCCGATCACTGAAAATGGGTGAAATTCGACTTGCAAGATTCCACCCGAACAAACATACTTATGATATAATACTATAATAATAGTAACATAGATTTATCGATTTATAGATTTATTGATAGTGTTTTATCCAATAATGATCAATCTATGCACTATTGAAGTGAAATGAATTATGTATGTCCCAAAAGGTCCGTGAAAAGTTTTAGTACAATGACAACAATTTTACTAAAATATGACTTTTATGGACGGTGACTGACAGTGCGGACAATAAGAAAATGGCTATCGTCACATGGGAGGAATGTGAAATATTTATTCACTGTTCATTACTTTTTTAAACGGCCAAGCCACATATTTTGACTATGGTGTGTAGAGATTGTGAAGTTAGGGCTTGTAGAGTAAGGGCATGTGGAGTTATAAGCTTGGCTCTACTTGAGATTGATAACTTTTTTTTACAGTACAAGCGATATGTCTGAGCAATATTTTACATGACAATGTTTTTGGTGGGATTTCACTTCTTTTTGTAAGATGCTATTGTTTTTTTATTTTAATGAAATTTCCAAGTTTTATATTTTTTTTATTGTTTGTGTACTAATACAAGCTTAAATACCAAATTTCAGCTTTCTAGGAGTTCAGGAAGTACCCTAAGAGTTTTGATGTTCATCAGTGAGTCAGTGACGAAATCGGGGATTTTTAGATATGAATAAAATCTAAAATATAAGAGCTATGTTATTGAAACTTAATATATTTAATAAGTTCGCTATAGACATCATATCCCAAGAATTTTGTTTATTAGTAATTAGTATATTGGAAGACAATGCAAGTACTGTCAACAAAAAGTACAATCATAAAAAAAAGCTAGTATTAAAAATGATTTGTTTTACAAAAACTTATTCCCATACTAAGTTACAAAACTACAACCACAGTAGGTACTATATCCATACACCAGACATTTCCTCTGTTTTGGATTACGGCTTTACAACCACATGGCACTGATTTTCCAAATGGATACAAGAGTTTCCAAGTTTGTACAAATGTGTCGTTAAGTAATATCAACGGATATTGGTGATAAGTTTGCCGATTTCCTGAGGGAAATGTCTTTACGAGTTGTCATAGTGGATCTGTTGAGCACCCGAGTCGTCGGATCTACTGGCATAAAATACCGGAATTGCTCAGGGATCAGTTCTCTCCGCAACATTATTCTTGCTGCATATAAACGACCTGCTGGAACTCCAGCATCTTTGGGCATGCAGACGACAGCATTGTTGCGCAGAGTAACTCCAGTTTTCCAGCCCACAGGCTACCAGGACAAGACTGAGAGGCTTAGAGAGCCTGCAACCTGAAAGCAGTCTCCGACTGGAATGAAGCCTGACGTAGCACAAGTCCAGTCATGCATGTGCTTTGCTACCCCCTCTGTGATGGATAGCTGGACGCCCTTGACTCAATGAACCGTCGTGCTAGGAGACTAGTCGGTGATGTTTCTGAAACTAACGAGCCTTGAAAATTGGTGTAATTTGTCATGTTTGTTGGTTTCTGTAGGAGAAATTTTCGAAAGTGTGCATAGGAACTGTTGAATATCACAAGACGCAATCTCCACCCGCGTTTTACTTCTTATTCTAATATATTTTATAGAAAAGGTTATGTATATTACTAGTTATGGGCAGAGCGTTAATATATAAAAGGTAATGCAGCGGAATGTTAAAAACCATGTGAAATTAATTAGGTACCTTTATAATTTTTGACAGAATTGAATAAATAATGATGGATAACTAGCTGGTTGTTGGTAGTAATATTAATGTATCAGCAGTAAGGGACATGACCTTGACCCCAGAGTATAGGCCTAACCTGCCCCAAAAGCGTTCATTTAAAAGTAAGCGGTCGATATATGAGAGGATCGAGTTCGCGCAGGCGCTAAGAATGCCGCCCGTCCAATCGATCTGCCCGCCCACGTGACGCAACGCATTTGCGGGGATTCTTAGCGGACAACTTAAAGTCCTTGTACACTTGTCTATACATTCATCTCTGATAAAGTACTTCAAGACATGGAATTAATAAATTATTTCGTGTATTAATTAGGTATATCCACTCGCAATTTTGGTTAGTTTATGTGTTACCAAACAAACCAAAGCCACAGTAGACCTATAAATTATATTTATGCAGTTTGATAGTTTATTCAATTTGATAGGAGCGAACAAAATATCGTCATATCACGTCACTTGGCCGTAATTTTGTTTCAACAAATCAATATTTGACAAAAACCTACCATCTATCATAAGTCTAACTAGCTTTCCGCCCCGCGGTTTCACCCGAACCCCTGTTTTTACCCCCTTAGGAATGGAATTTCCGAAAATTCAAAAAGGCTATTAAAGGAACCAATGTATACCAAACCAACTATTGAGTTAATCGAGAGGGTGTTTAGTTTATTCGGTTCGCTCCTCGTTCGGTACGCGGGCCCCGTCTTTTTTTGCAGTGGACGTTTTGGTCCACTACTGTCAAAACTTTAAAAAAACGTTAGTGTTTTTTTATAGCTTTGGTACCGATAACTGGAAAAGTCTTAAATGGAAATATTGAAATGTTCTTTGGTTTAGATTTACAATGGGATTACAGGTGGCGCTGCAGTCGGACTCTAGCATTTTGATGTTTTTTTTTGTGTTAGTTTATGTGGTTCCCTTGATGGTTTAGATTTACAATTGGACATTGTAGGTGGCGCTGCAATCGGAGTCTAGGATATTGATGTTTTTTTTGTGTGAGTTTGAGTGAGTTTCTTGATGGTTCAGATTTACAATTAGAAGCAGTAGTCGGCGCTGCAGTCGGATTTATAGG
This sequence comes from Achlya flavicornis, assembly GCA_947623365.1. Taxonomy (NCBI): domain Eukaryota; kingdom Metazoa; phylum Arthropoda; class Insecta; order Lepidoptera; family Drepanidae; genus Achlya; species Achlya flavicornis. The sequence goes on along the minus strand of OX392468.1, from coordinate 9,360,962 downwards.
ATTTCGATGATTATTTTTGTGTGAGTTTGAGTGGGTCCCTTGATGGCTTAGATTTACAATTGGACGCGGCAGGTGGAGCTACAATCGAATCGAAAAGGAGTCGAAGATTGTTTTTCTATTGTATTTTTGTATGAACGGACGTCTGTCGAGTCCACTAGGATGCAATAAAAATCTTAATTAAATTGACAGAAAGTACTATCCTATTCCAATCACAGGTACTTACTTGATTTGTGATGACTCCTTTGAACTTCTGCTATGATGAGATTCTTAATGGGTTCGTATCTTCTTCTTGTTCAACGACTTCATGCAAAGTGGTCTTTTTTTTTAATAAAAACTACAATCATTGTCAATAACCGAAAAACCTAAAAGAAGCCTGGAGAGACATGTAGGCCATTTAGGTTTTATTATATGGAGGATTTAGATTTTATTATATGCGCCATCTGTCTTTTTGCGTGGGTACAATCTCTGTGTAACAGATAGATGTAGAGATCTACAAAAAAAAAAAAAAAAATAAGCAAGAATTGTAAAAAAAAAATTTTTAACATATTCCTTTTTTAGCACTACCGCATTCGGGTAAAAATTCAAAACTTTTGTGTTTGAATGTCCTTTAGAGCATTTGTTTCTTGCGGCTCGAATCTTCCCCTTCACATTAAGAGATAGGTAACAACATTTTAGGTTTTTTGGTAGGGGGACCGAACAAAAGTGAGCCGAAAGAACTAAAGACCCAATCGAGACACGCAGTAAAATCCTCCCCTTAAAACGTAATTACCCCTTTTTGCCCCGTTCGGGTCCGATTTTCGAGAAATCCAAAAACGTGTTTATTTTCTGTCCAAAGTATTAATATAGTTTTAAGTTAATCGGACCGCATGTTTGTATAGATTTTATTACTTCATTGCCATATTTCGTTGAAGGGCCATCTGGGCCGGTTGGTTAAGACTCTGGTTAAGTCCACCTGTCGCGCCGCAGGTCGTGGGTTCGATTTTCACACAGGACATGCATTTGTGTGCATGAACATGTCTGTATGTCCTGAGTCTGGGTGTAATTATGTCTTAATTATTATGGTGCGTCCATGCTACGCGAAGCGAGCATGCGAGCGATTAGGATCATCGTATTCTAGCCGTGTTTGAGGTATTTGGAATTTAATAATAATAATATTATTAGTTGGAATTATCGTGAGATTAACTTTGGCCATATATACTTTTCAGGGTCTGATGATGGAGTAGGAGGGTAGGCACTGAACTCCATAACGGAGCAATGTTTCCTTGCCGTGTTTGGACTTGTTGGAATTGTTTCGTGAAATTGATTTATAAGAACGTATAAGAAGGTTAATAGATCATAACTTATTTGCCCTGTGTAATTAGTTTAACTATACATATTTAAAAAGGCGTATTTTTAAATAGCAAACATTGTTGTAGTAGAAAACAAAACAAGAAGTAGTGTTTTAAATTTATTTAAAGATTGTTTAAAGAGTATTCGTTCTTATAAATCAATTTCAGGATTGTCTACAGAACTTGGCTCCCATTTTCACATTTATGTTTTTAGTGGGATCTGTTACCACCTGCTAGATGACGATGTTTTTGAATATATGGCGTTGTTCTCGAAAATCTCGATCTTATGGTTATTGAAAATGAAAAAGGAATGAAGCATTCTTTTATGCCAGTTCCTTGCAGGCTTTGTGTCTTTACTACTTGCGCTCACATTATCAGACCCACGACAAGCATGGCTCTCAAGTGCAGCTGTTCGCGAACAACCGCTCGGTGTGTGGAGACAGACTTTCATCTTGAAGGTCGACTTCTACGTAAGGTACCTACTTTATAAAGTACCCTACTACTGTGCGTGTTATGGTTTTCTCTCTAAGTGTTCCTTCACCGAATGCCCAAGCTTATACGATAAAAATCTTGCAGGTGACTTAAAAAAATTTTTTTGATCACGCTATTTCGATTTGGATACCCCCACACCATACCTATTGAAAATAAATGCTTTTCGGTTTTCTTTTAGATATTTGGGATATTCAGCCCTTTCATTTCTTTATTCCCATTGCTCGATACCTTTTGCGTCGGACACCTTCAGGATTATTACAGAGTCTATTGTTTTAGGATTCCGTTTACAAGTTAATATTTCTGCCTGAGGTGCAAGTGCGTCCGTTTGCTAGACAGCAAAGTCCTCCTCATAACTTTCTGGTATCTTTCTGGCCACTCTAACCCACCTTGTCTAATTGATGTCTTCATCCCATCTTTTCTGTGAACTCACCTCACTTTGTTTGACCTTCTCTTGGGTACCACTAAGCAACTATTCTGCTCTATTTGTCCTCCGCCGTATCACTCAACCGTTTCCATTATAGCTTTCTGATTTTTAGGGTTATCTTATGAACCTTGGTCTTGTGTCTGATACTGTGGTTTCTCATTCTATCAGCTTTCTTGGCTCCGAGGAGGCTTCTTTCCATCTCGTTGGCCAGTTTAGTAATTAAAAGACAGTAAATAATAGCAGCTGATTGATATACCATGATTATATCTATGAGATATTACGATGTTTGAACAGGGATAGTCCACCCGGTCCCCATCCAATATATGATGCCATTTATATTCTCATTAGTTGTTTCATTTGATCTGATTACTTATGTTCCCTTGAGGCAGAAGCTCATCATTTCTTGTAAACATGATATTAGTTGAGTTTAATTTAAAGTTAACGGAGCACAAAATTGTTTCAGTAAAAAATCCTCGGGACTAAACAAACAACACAAAGATTTTTCATAAAGGTTTAGGTGTCAAATTTAAAGTCTCTAGTTGGAGAGCTAAAATAATAGAAAATTTGGCTGGACCTTTTCTCAGGATATCCATTTTACTATGATCAAGTATATGTAGTGATTCATCCATAATCCTTAGGATGTGTGCCTGTATATTTTACAGGCCGAGCAAGGTATATTTACTCTGTTGTAAGAGTCTGGTAAAGATTCCACCTATTGCGCCGCAGGTCGTGGGTTCGATTCCCGCACAGGACATGCATTTGTGTGCATGAACATGTCGGTATGTCCTGAGTCTGGGTGTAATTATGTATATTATGTATGTATTTACAAACGAAAAGTAGTATATGTATTATATCAGTTATCTGGTTTCCATAGTACAATCTCTGCTTAGTTTGGGATCAGATGACCGTGTGTGAGGAATGTCCCAGGATATTTATTATTATTAATAGAGAACATATTAACACACACCTAAATTGCTTATTAGGTATTTATTGCCTGGTTTAGTCATCCTGTGTCATATGGAAAACCCCAGATTCCGAATTAATTAACTTGTTAGTTACCGAGAACGTACTTCTGATTCGCATTCACGTGAATTATATCAGTCGGTCAATGTCACCAATACGCTAACGGCTAACCTATATGTTCGAGTATCAGCTGGAGGCGGCACCTAGGCAATTTTACGTTCTCAGCTCTATTAATGGGTGGTGAATGAAGTTGATAGATTAACGTATCGAGGCATAAATAAACAAGCATATAGTCAAGTCGAAGATACCGGAGAAGCGGAATTAGAATGAAGTGCGCGCCGCGACTCGCCGCGGCCGTGTGCCACGTCATTGCCGTGACCCACTGACATAGATCCGCGGGGCCGCCTGCACCGATATCTGCACGCGCCGCGCTCTTCCTCTACTGCCCGTCTACTCTTTTACTCATAATTCGTAAATATTTTAATGCTTTGAAATGCGTAGCAACCATGATTATGCTAACTGATTAAAATAAGCATCATGGTTTTTTTAAACTTCATTATTCTTTGTTACGTGTTGATCAGCCAGCTTGTTGTTGTTAAATTCCTCTTTTCAGTTATGGAGGAAATTAATGCTTTCTCATGTTATTTTATACCTTATCATATACAACACCTAAATAGATGCATTAATTGTGAAAGTAGGTACCTACATAAGTCACAAAAAATACAAACTAAAATATTTTTGATTACATTTATGCAACCAACTGACCTTGTTATCTAAATTGTGCACTTGACACGAATACTGTTCCATTTCACTTTCATGTAGGTACAGTAGGTAGATACGTCATGGTTCACAGCACATAATTTCGTGCAATTTATTAATTTACCTTTAACATCACCAATAGAGAGCCATTAATAAAAAAATACATAGGTCAAGTGTGCAAAATAGTTACTGAATTCAAATCTTACGAGTAGGGATTTAATATATAAATCATGTGCTTCGTATGGATCATAATCTGAGCCACATGCATTAACGTTTTTAGTTGTTGTAAATGTGCATTATACCTATGTTTCTACTGTGATCTACGTTAGTAGACTTTAGAAGTCAGGCTGTTACAGCACAATAAATATATTAATAAAGAGAAAACAGAGATCTCAACTAATTGCCTACGCATTGTTTTTTGCAATACATTTCGCTCGTGTTTCGCAACAAATAGATGGCTAATGAAATAGCGAACAAATTTTTCTATCCGTATTTATCCGTTGTAGGTACATACATATTGTAATTCGTGAACGATCGGCCTTAATCGACAGCGTAGATTATTATTTTCGTGTCGAGGAGTGAGATCGCAAGAGTTGGCAAGTAAGATTGATATGGGTGTGACTGTATCAACGATATTGTTCTGTTCGTCAGTCAGTCGGAGTTCTCCTGGCCGCCGCCGCCGACGCTGTCGCCGTCGTCGTCACCGTCGCCGTCGACCTGCGTCGTGTCGCGCCGCCCGTCGTGTTGATAATTTTGTAAAGCGTTGAACGAAAAGGATGCTTGTATATCTACGTCTCGTCTTTCAGTTGACTTTCATCGTCGTTTTGTAGCGAACGTTTCGCATGGATATTGATAGGAAATTGCACTATCACTACGTAATAAAGTTATGTCTCTTATTGTTGGTCGACGGACATTAAAATTAATCGGAACGTAATGCAAAAATATGTTACTTTTGTGCGCTTAATTCCTATATAGGGAGTGTTTATCTCGAAGTTACTCTATAAAAAAATAGCGTCGCGGCTCTCGTGGCGCAATGCAGTGTATGTTTGGATACGGATACCGTACTGTGTTGTTTCAAACGGATTCAGGAAGACCTGTGTTTAAAAAAGAGTGGAAGTGAGCAGTGGATTGTGCTATAGCCATGCTGCCCATGGTGCAAACAGAACCTGTGGTGTTTAATTGCGCGGTCCACACGGTCAATGCGGCTGCTAATCCGTCGGCCACATTGCCACCATCGCTTACACCAGAATCGGACGTTGATGAACTAGTAGATATCTTCTTTGATGTTGACGTTGCTGTTAACACTTTTCCAAGGTAATTTGCATCTCAGGTTAATTAATTATATTGATTACCTACTTATAAGTTAGTAGCTACTTACCTGTCGTAAAGAATACTGACCATTACAATACCGCCCCTAGTTATTTTACCTAAACGTTACCTACCTAACTAATTATCTGATTAGTAGAGTCTCTCACGAAAAAATTACTTAGTAGGTAGGTATGTAAGTTTACGTAAGTTTTTTAATGCTGTCGCATTTTTTGTCTCTATTAGTTATGGTCAACCATTCGCAAATTTGTACATTCTCCTCGTTATAATAGGGTAAAACAGTCAGCCCTGTACCCAGTAGGTATTCAGCCTTATCGGACTTTATTTTACTATGAATATAGTCTTAAATTGCATTATATGGTCAAGATTAGTCACATGCGATTCTCTAATCTCCGATTGGTTATTATAGACTTACAAAATAATAGCTTCACGGGAAGTGGAATTACACTCGTTTCTTTCAACCATCGCCACTGACATGTATCAAAGTGAGCGAGAAATAGTTTTTTAACAGCCTTTAAAATAATTGGACTGTTTTACATAAAACTTAAACCGTGAAGTCGGTTTAAGGTTTAAGTACACTAAGAAGTAATCAAATCCTGATCTGATGACAATGGGATCAAACGGGGAATGAACAATTCCAGCCAAAAATTATCGGTTAATAAATGACAGAGTTATGAGGTATCCTCCTTTTTTTGAAGTCTGTTAAAAAGGCGAAGATTCTATAATCGACCTGTAACATTTTTTATGTTTTAGAAAGAAAGAAAACGAATATTCTGCTGAAAAAAACACCCGACAAAATTACACAAAAAAAACAGTTGAGAACAAAAAAAAATGATATAATATATACTTATATAAGCTAAAAGAACATAATAGGTATAATTATGGTGTGTGACATCAGAAATGGACAGCGTGTCAGTTGTAACTGTAAGCCCAGTACAGGCACCAGGTTACAGCACTGATTTTCAGTCGTTGCCAAAAGGTGACGTCACAAAAAAAAAACACTAGAAATAAAGGTATTACAAAATATTAATTATAAAATATAATAATGTAAACATTTAGCATAATTAAAAACTTACAGTGTAATAGTACCACCAAGTATGTTCAACAAATTAGAGATGATGATGACTCATGTTGAATTATACAACATACCGTCGTTATACGGATTGAAAAGCGTCAAATTATAAAAAAACAAAGTGGAAAACCCTAATACACCCAAACCCATTGATTGAAGTAGGTAGCTAAGCTAACAACTGTACCTACTAGGTATGCGCTCGCGAAAGGGTCGTATTCAAACAACAACTCTTAAAATATGTGACTCAGATAATGATGATGGTTTTGGTGTCGTTTTACACATAATATGATATTCTCACTGCCAAATAAAAAAAAGGTACATATAGGCCCTAGTTTTGGTGTTATATTAGAAAATATACAAAATGTTGCTTTTAACATACGTAAGTTAATAATTTACTGAAAATTCTGCAATTTCGGCAAACCAATTGCATTATATCTGCACAACTATCTAAATTCTAAAGTAAAATAAGAAAATTAAAATAGCGGCCATTCCGACAGGAGGGGATATGGAAACTATTTGAAGATACGTGACATAATTATAATAGTTAAACATATGGAAGGTACTAGGTAGGTACCGCAAATCTCTTTGACCGAGTGAGCGAAGTGTTTCCGTTTCATGGCAAAAATGTTTCGTATGTCCAGATGTCTGAAGGATGTCGCATTTATCAACCGATTCTCATCAAATTTTATGAGCAGGTTCGGTAATTATATGGAATTTTAGAATTTGTAAAAGGTAGCCGTGGGCATCAAGTCAAAACAATTCCTCAGACACTGTCTGTTGTAAGAGCGGTAGAACATAACATAGGGGGTTAAGGGGTTTGAAACCGCTTGTGAGCTCGGGATCGTTGACAGCTCTAATGGCACCTCGCTGAACTGAGTCAAAAAGCCCAAGCTGGTATTCGGGTGCCCCCGCCCACAGATGATAGCAGTACTCCATATGCGGCCCGACTTGCGTTTCTTAGCTCTATTAAATACGCCGAGCTTATCGGATGCCAGCTTATCTTTGTCTTCCAAGTGACGACGGGACTGAACTTCGACAGAGATTTAGATTCTATGGATAACCAGTGCTCTTCGTGATGTTGCCACAGCAAATGGGGTTATCTCCACTTTTATTATAGTAGAAATACGTTATCCTGAAGAGAACATTCTGACGAAAGTTGAATTGATCAGGAAATTGCTTTGACGGTGGAAGTTTTATTTGTAAGTGAGACGTATACTTATACATTTTTATTTATTTTAAAAGGACAAATAAGAACTAATGTTAGGTAGGTACGTATATTATGAGATAAAGCACTGCAGAGACTGTCTGAGACCCAGAACGATTGCGGGTCACACAAAGCAGATAAAATTAATAATATAGTAGATAAGAACTTAAATCAATACATATTACATAGGTAGGTACTAATCCACGTAAGCGTTCTCACGATTAAATAATATAATTTGCCAATATTAACACTGAATATATCCGTTTATAGTCATTTGGGACAGAACCTGTGGTGGAGCGAGACAGGCAGGATCTTAATGTAAGGAAGTATTTAGAGCCGAAAATGAAGTAGACAAGATTTAGCGAATTAGCGCTAGTTTTAGCTGTGTACGCACGTAAGTTACGTGCGTACACAGCTAAAACTAGCTAGTTCTGGAAAATCTATAGCGCTAAACTCTAGGATTCAAGTTATAAGAAAAACTACCACTCTCCACTGCCCGAACAGTGTTCGGGCGGAACGTAGGTACACATACGCAATGAGATGTAGCCTGGCCTGAATTTCAGTTTTGGGTTCGAATAAAAAGTACCTACTATGGACCCGACCACTAAGACATTAATGGTTCTACATCTACATGCACTTGACCGGATTTATTTAGTTAACTAGCGTACCTTCTAGTGTATATGTGTGTGTGGGTAAGAGTCACGTAAGAGTAGCCATATATCCTGACATCAACCGTGAAAGTTTTTTCACGATGTGTGTTCTAAGAAAGTACAGTTATTTTTCGATTCCCTTAGTTTTCTCGGTAAAATGCCTTTGTCTGTATCCTGGGTCCAAGCTAACACCTCCGCCAAGTTTCATTAAAATAAGTTGGGTAGTTTTGTGAAAGCTTAGCTTATTGTCGTGGGTCAGTAATTTAGACATTACTTTTACAACATTAGGAAGGGTAACAATTCTTAAGGATATGTAAGGATAATTAAAGGAAGTTTGTTTCATCTAGACTGAAGTGCCTTTTTACACTGCTCGTAGCTATGTCATAAAGTTCTTTCTTGTTTATTATTCGTTCTTTAACAAATAAAAATATTTTTAGATTTAATTTGGTGTTTTTCTAATGCGTTATTAAATACATTTAAATGTTTCAATTCACATCAAGAAGCAATCTTGCGTGGTTTCAGAAATAATTTATGATAAGTTACTTTTACGTGGCTTATTATAGCTAGTTGTTAGGTCAACTAAACAATAATGCATGCCTGTATGATTATGCCTACATGCTAGTAGGCATAGTCACGCATAATACTGCTAAAGTACTTATTATGGTTTTGAGTAACACTAGTATTTGATTACATAATACATTATAAACTGCTGCATTATAATAAGTACCTATGAACATATTTTGTGTAGCTCATTCTGCTCATTCATCGCTAAATGCGTTTAAAAAAAATAGAGGAACATCGCGTTGAGGACCGTCGTAGTGAGGTTGCGTAGTGGGGCTCCGGCTGAGAGTAAGAAGATTGGATAGATGATTTGTATAATGGTGGAGTATACAGTATATCTACACCTAGGAACATTTTGACCTAGAGTCATCGTTACCTTTGCGTTGCACTGGCGATTCAAATTGAAGATCATTTATTCAAATAGACCTTCACAGGCACTTATGAAAAGTTTGACTCTAATACTGGTTCGGAAGGTTGCTTTTGGTGATGAAAGTCTAAATATATAATCTAACCTATACAAAAGAGCTCTTGTTGCATTGTAGGTTTGCGTTTAACCAAACATTCATGCAATATCCGATTGAACTTTGAATCTTCCAATAATTATAAAACCAACCAAGTGCGAGTTTGAATCTGACTCGCGCATCAAGGGTTTCGTACTTCCTTGGTCTTATGTTTCTTGGTTTGGGCCATAAATGTTGTAAAAAAAAGGACCGCACAGCATAACTAAGATTGATTGTTAATGAAATTAATGATTTTGAAAATTCAAACCTGTTTTGGAATGTAAAAATGAAGCTCTTTCATGTTATGCCCTCATAGAGTTAGAATAGATGCCCCATTTAAGATTGTTAGTAGCTCTGCTTCGAAATTTAGGTCACCTATTCCGAAAAACAAAAACATTTCTTAAACATTTTCAGCTGCATTATGTTAAATAAACTGTTCCTCAAATCAATATATATATCTATATAGCTGATATATAGAGATCTGACAGAGAGACGGACGGAGTGGTAACATAAGGGTTCCTATTTACACGAAACACGACTGCACAAAAAGGAGTGTGTGATGTTTTCAGGGTTCATGTAGTATACGTAAATGTGAAATTCTTTATTCCACCATAACTTTGAAATGACTGAACAGATTTGGAAGATGGGGCATCGTTAGAATCCTTACATCATTGCGAGTGACACTGGCTAAGTACAAATTTTTTGTTAGGTTTTTGGCCGGTCAGTCGTGTTTTTCAATAATTTACCTTTTGGTTTCGGAACTCTAAAATGTACCTAGGTACCTAACCGACTGGAAAGAGAGCATTTTGTTACAAACATAATAATGTATTTTGTGCCCCTAATCAATCAGATAATACATGTTGCTATATAATAGACTAGTTTCGGGCCCGCGATTTCGCCAGCTTTGCTGTGCCGAAAATTACTCCATCCATGTCCTATTCCAGGACAAATATACAGCAGTTTACGAAAATCCGTTCAGCATTTACGGAGCCGTAACAATCACACAAACTTTCACATCTAGGATAGTAGTAAGGTGACTAGATACTAGTCTACTACTACTCATAATTTTGTTGCGTAATGCTTTGAAGAATAGAGCTTCTGGAACATATAAGCAGTCAATTAATTAATGAATCTACCTACACACACTTTGTACACGTTTATATTTCGCAATATTATGTGAAAGTTTGGAAAAACATCCTAATGTATATTTTTTTGATATTTGTGTTTCTATCACCCATAAATGGCTGAACGGATCTGTATGAAACTTGGGATTTATATAATTTGTATATACGTTTTATCTCTGAAAAACCTCACATCCCTCCGAGCGAGACGGGATCTAGTATTACCTACAGCCTAAAGCTATTATAAATGTGAAAGTTTGGATGCTTGGATGTTTGTGACTGACGCACAAATGACTTTACGGATTTGGATGAAATTTGGCTCACAGATAGAACATGTTCTAGATTTGCATGTAGGATACTTTTTATATCGGCGAAGATTAGACCCCTCGGGTACGAAGGACGGAAACTAGGAAGTACTATATAATAATATAGGAATCACTTAGATACCAATTTTTTGCGTAGTGATTTAACGATAATGATGTCTGAAGTAAGTATATAAATAAACCTAATTCGGCTTAGTCTACAGAATTGAATATATCAACCTTATTTTATGTAATAAAAACAGCAACGAGAGCTTATAATAAAGATACTTATAGATACGCAAATAGTTGACTCGATGACGAATACCTGTTGAGTAACGAACGATTGAAAAAGCGAAACCTTCGACCGCGGAGCGCTGACAATGCTTACTAACTTTCACCCACTCAAATTCAAGTGTCAACTCAATAAAAATATTATTCTACAAATAAGTATAAATATATATATGTATAGTTTTAAATCAGTTGTCGTTACTTAATTTCCTTATCGCCTGGATCGGACGTGTATACCGGGTACGTTCGATTCATAAAAAAAATTAACATCCCAAATGCAGACCAGACAGGATGTGGGCACTAGGAACTAGATAGAGGCTTCAAACATTTTGGAGAATTATTTATTATACTATTTCTGGTCACGCTTGTGGCGCGTTGTTGTTATTCCGAACATTATTATTTCAAGGTTGCGCGGCCGTCGCAGTGAGGTTGCGTAGTGGGGCTCCTCGGTAGGCGTCGTTCAACTGGTATCTCTGTCCCTCTTTTGCATTAAGGTTCAGCTTGCTCTGTACTTGGCATTTGATACGAGCTGCGTCAATGTGAAGATAACTAGGTATTCCTTGATAGTATGTCCATAATGATAGTGTACTTACATCCTCACCTGGATAATGTTGTGATAATGTGCACAAACATGTACCTACCTATATAAATACCTATTTTTAAAACCTGAATAAATACAATGCAATATACCTACAGACCAGACTAACCAGACTTAATATCAAACGTGAGCATGAGTCATATACCTATTTGCATTAGGTAGGTATATAACTATATAATAACAAATGATTGGGGGATTTTCAGCATACCAAGGAAACCTTTGTCATCAAACATTACCTACCAATATTGTTAATAGATTTAGTTAGAAGTAGATTCGCATCACTAGATTGCTATATTATTACATTTATGCATCATTTTATTAAGTAGTTTGTTAGTTACAAACGCAGTATGATTATTGATTTTATCAACCAAAAAATACATCTTACTGCATACATTTTCATCATCACCCCATCCTTTTATTATTATTATTAAAGCCATTATTTTTTTAATAATAGTTTGTTTTGTTTGCTGCTTCTGTAGAATTGAATCCTGTGACCTCCAACTGGGAGACACATGGAGGGGGATGCAAAGCAAGATGAGCGTGACAGCGCCGGTTAAGAAGATAAGAAAAAAGTCAGACAATAAGCCACAATCTCAAATGTACGTATACGTATTCGCTTGGAATGTGTTATACTCGTTGGTGAAAAATGACTGCGAGGGCCGCCACCTGTATTTATTTGTAAACTTATATGTAGTATTGTGCTTAAACGTACAAGGTTTACGCATTATTTTTCACATTAATCATGTTTTTTATTGGTTATGTGATGCATTTATTTAATTTAAAGTCATTTTGAGCTTATCTAAGAGAAAAGTCATCAAGCAGTTGAGATTTATGTAATTGAGCTGTCACGGGTACCTATGGGCATAGAGATCTATGGGTATGGGCCTATGCTTAATTTGCAGCAGATTCTGCATGGTGTTTAGGATCTTATTGTTTATTATTATTTGCCATAGCATAATGGAGACCTCCTACGATATCCTACACAAATAAAACTTATACATAAATGCTATAATATAATCTGGTATGTAGCCATATACTATACCCACCTAACTTGACAATTTTTTTTTTTTACTGAATGTACAAAAACATAAGATAAGTGATGAAACTAGTTTAAGGACCTTATAACATGTGCGGTGTAGAAATCAAATCATTTATTAGGGGGCGTCCACAAATTACGTGAGATGTTTAAGAGGGGGAGGGGGTCGAGTTAAATCTCATCTAATCTTACGTTGGAGAGAGGGGGGGTCTCGGCAAATATCACGCAATTTTTTTCTCTCTCTTCATGGACTGAATTAGAGTAGATATTCTTTTTTTAATCTCAGTAGTTTCGATTTAAGTATTCTATTGTTAAATTTTTAAATTATAATTAAATTCTCAGCAATATTGATTTCTAGTCTTAACTAGTCTGCAATAAAAGCACGAAGCAAATTATTTTTTTCTTTTTACAATAACAATCCAACGCGTTTACGTAAGAAATCCACATTTTGAAAAATCTCACGTGAGATTGGGGGATGGGGGAGGGGGTTGAATAAAATCTCACGACATCTCACCAGGGGGGGAGGGAGCGACAGAAAATTTTAAAAAACACCTCACGTAATTTATGGACGCCCCCTTAATCACAAAAAAATCTTACTTATATATTAAACAATGACCCCCGCACTAGGATAAACCAGTATCGCCGGCGACCTCAAACATTGTCAATATTATAATTTTACAGACAGGGGGAAGTTATAGATTTCAAACAAATAAGGGATATTGTACAAGAATCATAAATCGATCAATATTTAATTTAGAATATGTATAAAAGTCTTTATATATAAAATGACGATTTTTTCAAATTAATAACAATAATAAAAATCATAACCCTCCTTTTTGCTTCGCCGTAGTCGGGTAAAAAGTAAAAACTAAAAAAATTATTTAAATAAATCAAGTAAAATAGCTAGTATCTATCTATTTGAGAATTCCCAAATAAATGGCTCTATGGAAGGGATTGGTGAGAGAGGGGTTGTTTGGTTTACTAATTCGGATAATTAATATGAAACAGCTTATTTTATTAGGTAGGTAAATACTTATTATTTGTAAATTATTACTTAAACTATTATTTGAAAACGTATTTATTCACCTTGAGTTTTGTATTTATATAACATTAATATATCAGGGACACTCACCGACATGTTCCTATTTCTCGAATGTTTATATTAGTAATAATATCAAAAATAATAAAATTTGATTGGTACAGGCTACAGAAGTGGTCGAACACCTCTATAACATGAAACTCAAAATTGATGACGCGATGGCACTCATACTTTATATATATATTGGAGTATAAATGACGAAAGAATGTGGTTATATAATTTGAAATATCACAGTTACTAAGAACACGCGTTATGTGATGAGAGTCGTTCTCGAGGTTTCAGAATCTTTCATCAACTCTGACACATTGACGCAGTGATGACGTCTTCTATCCAACAAGTGACGAGATCTAGCAGCCACATAATGTGTGATTGTTAGTGATTATATCCCAACAAAGCAAAGCATACTATCCACGCGAATGCAAGTGAAACTGCGGGACGGAAAGTAGTCACGCAGTTTAGTTTATATATTTATTATGTTCGGAGCAAATACGTTTGTAAAAAGATTTTAACGTAATTAATCTAAATTAAATTAGAAATTAATTATACCTTACTTCGTTCTAAATTGTAAAATCTAGTTCGACGGGAAGTATCGCTGTTCGCTGAATGAGTGAAATGAATCGTTTATGTTTATAGTGGGTACTTAAAAATTAAAAAAAATAGATGGATAGATAGATAATACTTTATTTTTACACCAAAAAAAAAAATCCAAACAAAAGTTAAAAATAATAGTGAGAGTGCTAAAATGGCGGCCTTATCACTAAAAGTAAAAAAATATTATGTACAAGACGCTGTTCCGAGATAAAGGCTTTACTTTCCATTTTTCGACAATTAACAAACCTATATCTAAAATATCTCTCCTTACTTTGTCATTTAAAACCTCAGAAAACGCTGTATTAATTTCAAATAATAAAATTTTATTACAGTAACAAGTGCCACAACGAGAAACGACGACGGGAACTCGAGAACGAAACCATAAACCAGCTCGAGGAGCTTTTGGGGACCTGCCTCGCCGAAGTGAAGCAGCCGGATAAGAACGGCATCGTGCGTGAGGCCACGCGGCAGATCGAAGAGGTGTTGAAGAGACGGCGCGAGTGCTCCGGCGAGTGCCCCCTGCGAGCGCAGTGCCTGTCGCCCGTGCAGGCCGGCGAGGTCAGCTCCACGCAGCCGCACCCGCCCGCCGGTGTCGCCGCCGCCGCCCCCGCCGCCCCCGCCACCGGTGCCCCCGCTGCCGGTGCCCCCTTGCACTACTCCGAGCTCACCACACTTATTGAGGTCACTATTTTACTCATATACAATCTTATGGCCTGTCTCACAATGGCCGGTTCATTCATATGGCGGCTTCTCTAGAAAATCTGACACCGTATTTATTAGATTTCGTTAAAAGGCACCAACCTTTGTTAACTATTGTTCGAATATCTTTGTCAAATATAGTTGCATGATCATGAACCATAATTTCGAATCAGCATTTACAAAGTTAAAGACGGCTTCGTGGTGAACGCACTGCCCTATGATCAAAGGTGCAGGTTCAAATAACTTGCTCACATCTCTTGAGTTTTAAACATACATACAGTTTTTAGGGTTCCGTAGCCAAATGGCAAAAAACGGAACCCTTATAGATTCGTCATGTCTGTCTGTCTGTCTGTCTGTCTGTCTGTCTGTCTGTCTGTCTGTCTGTCTGTCTGTCTGTCTGTCTGTCTGTCTGTCTGTCTGTCTGTCTGTCTGTCTGTCTGTCTGTCTGTCTGTCTGTCTGTCTGTCTGTCTGTCTGTCCGTGTATGTCACAGCCATTTATTTCCGAAACTATAAGAACTATAATGTTGAAACTTGGTAAGTAGATGTATTCTGTGAACCGCATTAAGATTTTTACACAAAAATAGAAAAAAAACAATAAATTTTGGGGGTTCCCCATACTTAGAACTGAAACTCAATTTTTTTTTTCATCAAACCCATAAGTGTGGGGTGTCTATGGATAGGTCTTCAAAAATGATATTGAGGTTTCTAATATCATTTTTTTCTAAACTGAATAGTTTGCGCGAAAGACACTTCCAAAGTGGTAAAATGTGTGTCCCCCCCCCTGTAACTTCTAAAATAAGAGAATGATAAATCTATAAAAAATATATGATGTACATTACGGTGCAAACTTCCACTGAAAATTGGTTTGAACGAGATCTAGTAAGTAGTTTTTTTTTAATAGGTCATAAATTGAAATTAATATCAAATACTCAGGTCTATACTACCATTTACTTATATACCTACAGGTTTGTACGGAACCCTCGGTGCGCGATTCTGACTCGCACTTGGCCGGTTTTTATTTTTATACCAGTAAGTATGTAAGCAAGCGAAAGGCCGGCTGATGTTAAGCGGTTCTCGTACCCATATGGACGCTTGCTACACACGGCACATCACTCACGCTTTACTGACTCTTCCCCCTCCCCAAACACAACACAACAAACTTATTTGGCTGTGGTATTCTGTAAGGTTTTTCACCAGTCGACCTTCTCTTTGAGCGAATAAACGCTACGCTCTACCTCTCTTGGTTTTCAGTCAAGGAAAACATTGTGTAGGCAAATTGAAGTCAACTTATCCAGACTGGCCCTGTGGTATTTATGATTATAATTTAATATCTAATTCGAGCAATCACACTCGCAGTAACAAAAATGATCATTGATTATTTCTCTGTTTTAGGCACTCAAGCACTATACGGGTAGCCTCGGATTGGTTTTATTGGAAATAAACTCAAAGGGTGAAATTGAATGTGTGTCAGAAAATATAAAGGAACTCATTCTGCAGGACAGAGTAGAGTTGTATAAGAAGTCAATATTTTCACTTTTGCATTTCAAAGATCACGCAAAGTTAAGGCCATTGTTGAGGAATATACAAACCTTTAGCTGGGGCTCGGCGGATGTCGATAAATTTCAAGCTATCCAAGCTCGCCTCCTCATTAAGAATTCTAATGGGACTGATAACACTGGGTAAGTCAGAACTTGTACTACTTGTAAAACTATGATATGTTTTTTCACAATAATGATATACCAATACTAGCAATGGTTGTTACTTGTTACGCTATTGATATATTTACGTATATTGCCATTTCATTGTGATAGTAGATTGTGGCGGTCGTACGATAAGAAGCCGATTGCACGTTTGTGAACGTATTTCTACTAAGTATTGTATGTCTAATCAGAATCTTATATTCAATTTCAAAAAATCTTATTTTCATAAACACCATTAACTATTGCAATAGGTTTTGTTGACGTACAGATTCAAATATATGAATCTATTTGTATTAAGACTTTAACGATAGCAAACAATCGAATATTATCTCTATGAGTAGGTGTATTAGGCCAAGAAATGGAAATTATTTTCTGTGTCATTATTATATTGCACAGATATTGCTTTAAGATGTTTTTATGCATTATCAGAAGTTCAATTTGTATGAAATGTTTGTCATGTTTATAAATTATGATACAAAATCGGAAACTGTCTGCTTTGCAGCCGACAATTTGGATTGAAATCAAAAGACAGGACAGCACCCCAAAGGAGCTTTGAGTTTGAATGGGAATTTTAAGGCTGCTTTTCCACCAGAGTTATGCTATGCAGCTATGCTGCGAGGATATAATAGCTAAGCTGTGAAACTATATGACCGTTTCCACTGATACTAAGCTATGTAGCTGCGCGAGGAAGATGCGCAGGCAGCTCGAGCTATGCGATGTATAACGTTTTTCTTCCACGATGGCATGTCTACATTCAGCGACAAAAGCGGGCCTACTGTAGGTACTCTGCTCTGCACATAGCTGCACCACTCGCGACCATCCATAGCACGCATCCTTCCAAATAAAAAACATATCTTAGTTGAAACCGTTTCCACCAGTGCTTAGCTATGTGCACCAATGAATATGATTGGTGGATATCAAACGCATCCATAGCAACGTAGCATAGCACATCTCCGGTGGAAGAGCAGCCTAAATGTTTTATATTTCTTATTTTTGCGACAAAATTAAACAAAATGGCGCCACTTATGCGTCATAGATATAATTGTTTCCTTGCATTAAACAAATTGAATGCCAGAATCTAACAGATATTATTAGATTTGTAGTCTACAGGCTGAAGTAACAATCCATCAATAACTTGGACATCTATGTACCTACTTATTAATATTAATAATAAATTTAGTTGGTTTCACGTTATCTTTAAATACAATTTTATATATTCATTTATTATCGGAAAGCTATTTATTTAATTATTTATGAATACAAACGATGGAAACAAAAATAGCCATTTACAAGTTTTCACCTAGGTAGGTAAGGTATCATGGTGTGCCTAGGGATGATGAATAGTTTTCCGTAAGAATGAGTTTATTTGGCAAAGAATTTTTTGTTTATGTAATGCCTGATAATGCATGGTTTGTTATGAAAAATATCTATTTCACTAGAGTATGTAGTGTTGATTTTTTTGCAGACTCGCCATATGTAACAATTTTGCTTATAATTCGAATGCACTGCGGGTAGATGTAATCTTAAGTAATTTCGTCTATTTGAATTTTGAGATGGAATTTCTAACTGGATCTTGGCTAATATGTCAGGAGTGTCTGTAATGCCATTGACTATCCTCGCTAAAAGTAGAAGGTCAGCTGCTTCCCTGCGTATCTCTAATGGAAGAATATGATGATTTCGGCAACTGTCATTATAGTTACGCATTTTAATGTTAAATTTAAATTTAGATTCAATTTTAATTTAAGATTTAGATTTTTAACCATATTAACTAAATAGTAGACAGCTAGATCTAATAGCTTATTGGAATCCTGGCAAATATATAATAGGTTATTGCTTACTTGTTTAATGTTAACAAACTCACAAAAAAGACCAAAGGACAAGATGCTATAGCTGTGCTAGCCAGTAGCTTGTACTTTGGTTCGATGTAGGCCTGCGTGCAAAGGATACATACTTGATATTGATAGATCTAGATCTATCTATCTATCTAGAGATAATGTTGGTCTATCAATATACCCAGTGACGACAATTTTACAATGATCTATCGTCATATAAATACTAGTCCTGACTGACCGATTTATCAACGCAGAGCCTAAAGCTTTGGGGTTACAAACTTATAATTTTGCACACAGGTTCCTTTTATAACGTAGGCATCCACAAAGAAGGGGGTTTAGGAAATTCAATTTTGTTTGTAAGAAAAATGTTATTGATAATGTGTTGTGTTTTGTTGTGTTGTAGGCACGTGGAGGCAGTAATCCACGCTGCGCCAGTGCGCGGCTCGTCCTCGGAGGAGGCCGGCTCCGTCATGTGCGTCATCCGGCGCTGCGAGGACGCGTCGGCCGCACTTCTCCCCCTCGACGGCGGCCCGCCCGCCATCACACCCGCCACACCCACGCCCACACCCAACACCACTCCCACACCCACACACAACCACAACCACAACGATCACATCGTCTTCAGATTAGACTGCAACTTCACCATCTTATGTATGTATACCTACCACTCGCAACACTGGCATAAGTATAATAAATAATACTAAAGTACAGTAGTGAATCTTTGTTGATTTGTAACGTCGTCGCGGCAGCCCCTACTTGAGCATCACGATTAAATCGGCTCTGAGCTTTTGCTTATAAACTTAACCTGGGCATCACAGTCATTTACTATACTTTTTGCTTAAAGTTACTGGAAGCCGCTGGCTGGATACCATTATTTGTTTATTTTCACATAGAATTGGTTTTGCTTAACACAAACCTTGAATCAGATATCTCATAACTTGAATTCTTCCAGTTTCAATCGTTTAAAATTTAGATAATTCCGATATAAATTGTTATTAATTATTATTAAATTGATTGTTTCAGCTTGTGATTTGAGTGGTTTGGAAAACATTATAAACTCTCCTGTTGTGTTATTGGGTAGTCGTTATTTGGACCTTGTCGAAAGTGGTGATCGTATACGCGTAGCTGCGCATCTTCAAGAGGCCGTGTGTCATCCCGCGCCACCGGCTATCAGTGATCCTTTTCGGTTGCGTGTCGCCGCCGATAGACCTTGGCTGAGAGTCTGCGCTCGTTCGCGTCTATTCCGAGCGAAACCGACTTCCGGCGAACCCGACTTCATAATGTCAACTCACAGCGTGCTCAACGACGAGGACATGGACCTGATGGAGACCGACGCACCTCGTCCGACCGTCGGCGGACCTCTCATGACCTCCGTCGCCAACGGGGAGTCGTCAGCGTGTGAGCCCCGCTATCGATCCTCTATGAGCCCGGCCGAAGCTCCGTTCTCGATCAACGACTTCGACCTGGAGCCGTGGGCGACGACGCTGCTCAGCAATATATCGAGCGAGGACTCGAAGGAGCGCAAGGACGCGGGGTCGGGGGCGGGGGCGGGTGAAGGCCCCTCGACGCCGCGCGCGCCGCCCACCCCGGGCGAGAGGCCCGCCTCCGTGCCGCCGCCGGCCCCTGGCGAGGAGACCAACAGGCTTCGGACGCTGCTCAGCAAGAAGCCCTCGCCACCCGCCGATGGCGCTATCAATTCCAACAATCGTATTCTGAAGGACCTGTTGAAGCAGGAGGACGAGGAGGCGACCGGCAGCGAGACGTCCGCGCCGCACACGCCCCAGACGCCGCTGACGCCGCACACCCCGCACACGCCGCACACCCCCTCCGCCGCCGTGTCTCCGCTGCACACCGCGCAGGCGCACGTGCGCCCTCCGCCGCCGCATCCGACGCACCCTCCTCATACACCACATGCAACGCACCAGCAACACCAAACACATCAACATCAGATCCAGCAACAACACCAGCATCAGCAACAACATCAGCAGCATCAACATCACCAACAGCAGCAGCAACAGCAGCAGCAACAGCAGCAGCAGCACCATCAGCAACAACAGCAGCAGCATCATCAGCAACAACAGCAGCAGCACCACCAGCAACAACAGCAGCACCACCAGCAGCATCAACAGCATGCGCCTCACGGGTCACACACACCACATCCTTCCTCGGGAAACCATTCCCTGCAGCAGGGACATCATAACAATTCTGACGTTCTATTAAGGGTATGTTCTACTGCTTTATTTAATTTTTATTCATCCAATATTTTATAAAATATGTATGTTAAAATATAAAAGACGTATTCTACATCTTCTAAAATGTTAGGAATCAATATTAGTTATTATTCAAAAAATGTGACAACAAGGACAACATTTTTTACGAAACCATTGAATTGTGTATTAAGTTTTCACAAATAAATTATTTATTGATAAGCTTTAAAAAAGATAGATAGCTTTTTATGGAATCTGCGTAAACGAAGCCGCATGAAAAAAGTATTGTAATAAATAAATATAAAAAACCTTATCCTCCTTCCAGGTCATTCGGGTAAATACTAATTTTAAACGTTGTATCTCGTAAATAATCTATTATATTAACTGCGGCAATTAATTTTATAGATATTGAACGACAAATCCGATGAGGATGCAGAGGATAATAGAAGTGGTCGCAGCGTGCTTTCTCGGCTGTTGTCAAGCAGTAATGGACCATCCGGCAACGGACGCTCGCAGGACAGCAGTGATAACTACCTTGAGAGAATCGCCGGAGTAAAGCGCAAGTTTGAGGAAGCGAGAGTAGCGGTGTCTAATATGAAGAGAGCTACCCCTGAGAATCAACAGGTAAATATAAATAAGTGTGCATTACAAACCTTGTGCGAACAGTCAAAGTAGCGAATTTTTTATGAAGTTGAAAGTTTAATCTTTGTCTTAGAAATGGTCAAAATTTACTACCTACCTGCTCTGACTAATTTTGACAATTCAATCTAAAGAACTACCCATCAAAACAATTATCAATTTTCATTTGCCTTCGTCATAGCAGGTAACTTCGAGTGCCGCTACTGTCGCCGCATCGTCAACTTCCTGCTCGACGGCCGCCAGCCCAGCGTCCAGCAGCGGGCCGGGCATGAGCCCTCTCTGCCAGAAAAATCAAATACTGGTGTCGTTGTTGGCTAAGCAACAGACGACGCCGACGACGCCGCTGCCGCTGCCGAACCCCAACCTGCGCGGGTTCGGGCCCGGCCCCGGCCCGCGCCACGCCGCGCCGAGGCACCCGCACCCGCCCGCGGCGCCCACGCAGCTCCCGCAGCAAAGGCATCATTCCACGCTATCTACTATACTCACCGGGAACACGCAGTGAGTCCTCATTATCCTCGTGTTATATATAAATACATTAATAAAGCCCTCCTTAAAAGACATTAATACATCGAGGAAAGATCCCTTTAGAGTAGTAATAATGAACAATCAAATTCCGAAACTCGTCAGTGATTTGTCACTGAATTTGAACAGTAAGCACCAATCACTGCATCGAGTGTTTTTGACTTGGCCAATCAGAGTGCATGCGTGCTTGACTTAGCCAATCAGAGCGCGTTGTCGACGGTGGGAAATTGGCGGAATATATTTCAACCAAAATGAACGTCATTGCGCTTCTTTGGGTTAATTGTTCGATGCATTAATATGAAAACTTGATCTATCTCGGTTTGAACGGTCGTATTTCGTAGCACAAATCACCACCAACTTGTCACAAGCTGCCTGGCTTGTCATTGATTGAAATTCGGTACAGATGTCACCAGTTGTTGTGGCAAGCACCGCATCGTTTCGTAATTTTTGTCGTGTGTAACGTAACTTGATGTAATTTGTCAAGTCGTGCGAGCAACGTGAACGGCGGGGCGGGCAACTCGCCAGGTGGCGGCGGCGGCGGCGGCGTGGGCGAGTGCGGCGGCATGTCGAGTACGCAGAGCCACCTGCAAATGGTGCTGCAGAGCGGCGCGGGCGCCCGCGCGTACCCGCCGCCGCCGCCGCCGCCGCCCGCGCCGCTGCCCGTCTCCAGCGCCGCGCCCCTGCACTACGCGACCACCGCCCCGGTGCATGTCTACAACAACCAACCGCCGCCGCCGTGAGTATTGCACTACCATTTACTATCTACCCTAGCGGCTCCCTTCGACCTAACTTTATACATTTTTATGGAACCGCCCAGAAGGTACCCAATATCTGTTAAATTATTATAATAATCATAAATTATACTCCACTGTTCTGATCACTGCTCATGAATTACGAATACGAACAGTTTTAACTGCAGTGTTCACTACTGATGAAAAATCAAACTAGCATTATTTTAAAAGAAAACCGACACATTACTGATAGAGCTAATGATACATTAAGAGCCATACTTATATGCCTGTATTGCTTCAGAAGTGGAACACGGGTGCAGGGTGGCGAAGGAGAGATCCCAAATGACAAGATTCTTTCGGATATCCTCGATGAGGTCATAGATAACATGCCCGATTCAGACCGGTCTGCGCCTGAAGATAGCGTACGCCAACGACAGGTAACTAACGAATACTTTTTATTTTATGCATATTTGACAGGCCAGCTGGCGCGGTTGGTTAAGATTCTACCTATCGCGTCGTAGGTCGTGGGTTCGATTCCCACACAGGACATGCATTTGTGTGCATGAACATGTCTGTATGTCCTGAGTCTGGGTGTAATTATGTATATTAAGTATGTATTTACAAACATAAAGTAGTCTATGTATTATATCAGTTATCTGGTTTCCATAGTACAAGTTCTGCTTAGTTTGGGATCAGATGACCGTGTGTGAGGAATGTCCCAGGATATTTAAGTTTAATATTTATGACAGAGACCATCATGATTTGATGAATCTGTCTAATTAATGTTTTTGTGGGTGTGTATGAATTTTCTTAAAAAAAAAAAAAAAGTACGAAAAAAAATTATGAATTACATAACAATTTAAATAAAAAATATACACAACACGAGACTTGAACTACGAGCACGGAAGCCTATGAAATATGAGCGTTACCTCTACGCCACGCCACACTCAACTGATATAACTTATAGAATAGGTAGGTATCAATGTCCTTTATTTTACTTAGTGATAATTATGTTGTATTTGTAAGCCTTGGTGGTAAAATTAACTAAACACTAAAAACTTACAAGTCCGTTTTTCTCGGCTTTGTTTGAGTATTGCACAACTTTCTACTAAAAATCATAAAAATCCGTTTCCTCTTGTTATAGTAGATTTCAAATAGCATGAGTTCGGTGACACATGGTATTTTATAAGATTTCCCAATGGGTTAATGTTAATTTCAATATAATAAAGGAATACTATGATAGAGCAAGGTTTCATGAAATATTGTTTGTAATATTTCAGAGTAATCAAATGGAATTTCACTAGATATTGGTAACTCACTTGACGACTCATTCTATGTGAAATAGAGTATATTGGGTAGTGGAAATTAGTATGTTTTTTCAGTCAGAAAGGTGTAATCCAGGCACGCATTCCACCTGATGGTCTCGGTATAAAATTTCAGGGAAAATTATTCGCTATGTTACCGACCTGACCTTGGAAGGAAACCTTCTCAATAGACGTAATATATTATAGAAAAAAATAGTTTATATTGTTCTTATCGTTATTTTTATTGTTATTATTACTGAGGTTATCATTAACGTTTCTATTATTGCAGATTAATGCAGAACCATTGTTTATTTGTTCTTTATCTGGTTCTGAATGCAATAAATCAATATCCGTCAAAATGTGCCTTTTAACTAGCTTTCCGTCCCGCGGTTTCAAACCCCTTAGGGATTGAATTTTGAAAAGTTTTGTGTTAATATTTTTAGTTATTTCTTTTTCTCAAAATCCTGTGTTTTGTACAGTTACCTTTGTTACCTTGGAAGCGTCTCCTAATAGCCGAATCCTATAGTTTACCGACCGTTATTGGTTAAAATGAAGACTCTTACATCTTTTCTAATAATGAAGCAAAGTCCTCTAAGCTTTGCATAGCAGACCCTCCCATATGGAAGTAGCTATCACAGGTAAAATTAGCTTACGAAATGGTCTATATGCCCAGTTTGGCAATAAGGGGTGTGAAGAGATTTCTGCAGGGTCGGCAACGCGCGCGTGATACCCCTGGTGTTGCAAGCGTCCATAGGCTACGGTAACCGCATACCATCAGGCGGGCCGTATGCTTGTTTGCCACCTAAGTGGTATAAAAAAAAAATAAAAAAAAAAAAAACCTACCATTGGTAAGCAAAACGATTCGTTTTTGTTTATAGAACCGGGCATCAGTTGATTGATTGCCATTCAGTTTTCGATACATAAATGTCATATGTAACATATAATCTGCTTATACAATTTAATTATATGTTCTCGTATAGATAGATAGGTTTGGAAGTGACTTTTAACTAAATAAAAAATAAGTGGAAATTTATCAATATTATAAGTATTCTTCTCAGAGTAAGAGAAACACATAATATTTTGACACTATGAGTCATCATCATCATCAGCTTATAAATGTCCCACTGCTGAGCAAAGGCCTCCTTTCACAAATTAGGGTGAAAGGGAATAGACGGATATTCCACCACGCGTGCCCACTGCTGATCGGTGGAGGTAGGCTAGTGGTCAACCTACTGTTGGAGTTTTCAAGCCGCCTAGTAGTCCTCCAACGAGCTTAACGACTATCAAAATTAAGTGATAACATAACCGGGACCAACGGCTTTACGTGCCAGCCGAAGCATGGAAACGCTCGATTTGAAATACCACTAAGCGGTCACCCATCCAGGTCCACGCCGGTGGAAGGTAGCTTAACTTTGCTGATCAATTAAGAACGGCTAATCATGCCACACCACGAGCGCTTCACACTTATGTGTGACACTATGAGTTTTACACAGTTTATATTGACATGAACATAAGATATCAAATTGAAAATATTCATTTATTGTTACAGGGAAATAAAGAAAGGAATGCTATGATAAATGCGATCAGACAAAGTCTGATGCAGTACGAGACCGTTGCCAAGAGTCCCGTAAGTAGTCCTGGTGCTCCGCCGGTGTATCCTGTACAGAGTCCGGTAAGGTTCATATATGTACGTACTGCAATGCTAATGATAGATAATAATTTATACTTGACCGAAATATCTCTGAACTGTCATATAACATAGTTTCATGAAAAAAATATGGTGTTCTGTGGGTCGTTTATTGTCGTCATGGAAACGAGTTATATCGATATAACGAGATAATTCGGTTGAGTTGTACACATTATTTTCTTCTAATAATCTATATAATCTATATATATAAAACTGAATTGGCTGTTCGTAAGTCTCGCTAAAACTCGATAATGGCTGGACCGATTTGGCTAATTTTGGGTTTGAACTATTCGTGGAAGTCCGGGGAAGGTTTAAATGTAGGGTAGGGTAGGGTATTACGCGAACGAAGTCGCGCCGGGCAGCTAGTTTTTACTGTTATTTACGAATAAAATTAATTTAGTCTTGACTACATCTCTTTCTAAAATAAAACATAAGGAAACGATATAAGAAATTTATTTGGGTTAACGGGCCTACTAGATTTACCATATCGATTTTGTAGAAAATTGGCAAATTTTTGGCTTGGCCCCAGAGATGGACCGAATGGGATAGACTACGTTTATCCCGTTCAATGCGCGTGAAACAAGGGTTCAGTAACTAATGTCAATGTCAAATTATTTCAGTTGTATAATTAGTTACCTTTCACATATTGGGAATCCGTTTATGAGTAATGGTGTGATGCCAGCAGGGCTCGTGCAATATGAGTGGCGGTGGGGGTGGGGGCGCAGGCTCTGGCGGAGGCGGTGGCGGGGGACCGGGGTCGCTGTACGCGGGCGCAGAGGCGGCGCGCGCGCGGGCCCTCGTCGAGCAGCAGCGCACGCGCCTGCTGCAGCGGCAGCGCTCGCAGCAGATGCTCGTCTCACCTGAGGTCAGTGCCGACACCTTACTACCGATGCAACTACTATAACTGCACGAGGCGGAGTCGGTAGGGGGCGCTCGTCGAGCAGCAGCGCACGCGCCTGCTGCAGCGGCAGCGCTCGCAGCAGATGCTCGTCTCACCTGAGGTCAGTGCCGACACCTTACTACCGATGCAACTACTATAACTGCACGAGGCGGAGTCGGTAGGGGGCGCTCGTCGAGCAGCAGCGCACGCGCCTGTTGCAGCGGCAGCGCTCGCAGCAGATGCTCGTCTCACCTGAGGTCAGTGCCGACACCTTACTACCGATGCAACTACTGTAACTGCACGAGGCTGTAGCGGGGGCCCGGGGTTGCTGTACGCGGGCGCTCGTCGATATGCCAAGGTTAATTCAAATCCGTTCTGACGTTTAAGTTTGATTGAATTACAACATCGAAGTATAGGATTTCCGTACAATGGGAGGTCAGCCTATAGTGGAAAGAATAGCTTGATGTGTAGCCGTGCGTGGCTAATTCCGAGCAATCCAATACTGTACTAGTTAGTAAATTTGCACTGATTTTGAACAGTAAGGAGCCCTCACTGCATCTAAATGTTTAGTGTGTCCTTGAGTTAGCCAATTACCGAGAGCATTACCGGTCGTGTGAAATTGGCGGAATAGATTTTAAAAAAAAGACGTCATTGCGCTGATTTGGGTTAATTGTTCGATGAATTACTACAAACATCTGAAAATTAACAAATTTTGAATAATTAATCTCCTTATGTGTGTTCTACCGCTTGGACAACGGAGAGTGTTCTAAGGAATTGTTCGACTTGATGCCTACGGCTACCTTCCACCATCGCAACTCTCGCCATCGACGGGGAGTCCATCCTCACACATTGAAACCAGAATTGTTTCGAACTATGCGGGCTAAAAGGAGTTTTCTTCCGCGGACGCTCACTGTGGAATAATCTCTCCGCCGTGGTTTTCCCAATGGAGTACAGCATGGGGTTCTTCAAAAAGGGTTTGAAGCAATTTCTGCAGGGTCGGCAACGCGCGAGTTATACCCCTGGTGTTGCAAGCGTCCATAGGCTACGGTAACCGCTTACCATCAGGCGGGCCGTATGCTAGATTGCCACTTAGTGGTATAAAAAAAAACGTTTCTTAATGTATACGTCTTTGTTTCTAGGCTGCAGAGCAGCCCCAGGCTGATCTAGGATCCACAATCAACGCGTTGGTCTCGGAGACACCTCCAAACGTTACATTGACTCGCACGGATTTCCACCATTTATATCATCCGTCGAGTAAGTCTCATTCTTATACAGGTTGTAACGGAAAGTGTATAAACATTATAGTCATAAATTTTTTTTGGTACTAGGCGCCCAGATCGCGGAAGATAAAATTTTATATTAATAATTAGCAGGGGACGCAAAATGATAATGACCCTCATCGACCGGTGAGATGTTGGTTCAATAAAGTTGAATTCAAAAAAAATTTAGTAATTTATTTTGAGCTGAAACTTTCTATAGAGAGTACCTGATGTAGTCTTCACCCCCTTCGGATGTATATACCCTTTCCGTTACATACTATATAGTATTCGATAAAAGCTTGCTGAACAAGAGCGATAATAAATGTTTCGTTTCGACAGATCAAATGGGTTCAAATTATGGTACAAACAAAATAACGACGTCGCAGCAGAACCCGATGCTGAGTCGGCAACTAAGCGTAAGTGTACTTAGATATTATTTACTATAAATTAGCTTGATCTCTCAACACTTGGAAATTTTGAGGACTTTTTGGAACGAAGTGTCTGTTGTGCCATTGGAACGTATATAAATTATTAAAATACTAAAATTACTATTAAAAATGACGTTATCGAATGCGCCGAGTGAGAACTTTGCACAAACCTGGGGCTCTAATATTTATGGGCCACATGGGAAACAGACATGTCAATTAAGCCATCCTTTAAATATCAACCTGCGTGAGGCCTAAATATATTACAATTTCAGAAAATAGGATCTAAATTCAATTAATTCATTACTAGTTCAAACGAGAGCCACTGTTTGGAGTCATTGGGAGCCGCCTGAATGCGAAGCAAAGGGACCTACGTCCGGCAATTCATTTCCCTAGGCGGAATATGAACCGTAATATATCCACAGATATAGATAGTCTAGATAACGCAAGTTCACCTACTTGACGTGCCCGGCATAAGTGTAAAACACTAATGTGCCCACTGCCGCGCACACTCCGCACCTGTGGTGCGCTCTAGTTAAACGTCAGATTCGTTTTGAATCGCGCGGCGTCATTGAATTTATTTTAGTTTCCCATCACTAAAAAGTGCTCGTGACGACATAGTAAGTAGTCTAAAAATGGCACGTATGGTTTTGATACAGATCATGATACTTGCGCTGTCTAGGTTTAGTATAGATGTGGATGTAACAGTAGTGTGTGTGTTTGCAGGTGTCAGGGTCGGGGTCGGGGTCGGGATCCGGCGGGTACGCGGCGCACTCGGCGGCCGCGCTGCACACGCCCATGACGCCCGCGCCCACGCCGCCGCCGCCGCCGCACCCGCACCCGCACCCGCACCAGTACCTGCGCCCTCCGCGCCCTCTGCGCCCACATCTAGGTAGCTTTTACACTCGCACACAATCCATCACAAAAGCCTCACCACTAATATAAAAACCTCTTGGGGCGCCTCATTAAAACAACACACTGTACCACCAATCAGCAGATGATATTTAATGACGCTTTTAAGCTAAGTGTTGCCAGTAAAAGAAATTAGTTCAATTGGGTTTCCGCATCTTGGCGAGGTTTTTTATTTTTCTGGTCAGGCTTTACATAGCTTATCCGCTGGAGTCCCTTAACTACCTCCGCGGTGAGAAGGGGTGTAGATTGTCATACGCAGATTCGATTTAATATCTAGAGATTGGTCGAGTTGTGAGCTATCTCGCCTAAGAGTTGAGTTGAGCGGAATAGTTTTTTTTATCTACTAAGATGATGGCCTAAAAAAGATTAGCCCAGCACCCTGAAGGTCCGTATGCATAGACTGGCTTGGAGAGAAGAGCATATTTTGATACGCGACTTTAGCATTATTGACATAAAGATTATTTAAACATTGAATGCTGGAGAGCCGACCTAACGATCTAAAAAAAGAAGGGAAATTTAAAAATAAACCATATTACAGTAGTACACAAAGTAGTTTCAAAGCGCGGGAAATGCTATTGGTCGGCAGCTGCCGCCATGTATGCGGAGGGGCGTGACTTGCGAGTGAGACGGAACTAACAGCTGCAGTGTATTATGAACCTTATAGTAGTGATCTAAGGTTGATTGTAAGTTTTAAGCATTCTTTCGTTAATCTTCGGGCTATACTTTCATTTCTGTGCGAACGAAGATTCACGACGCGCCATATTAGTTGGGTACTACTATACAATGATCCTAAAGCTCTATTTTAATCGCGATAAAAATTTGCTCTCCTCCGAGCCGGTCTGCAAGAACGGACAAGTCAGCGAGCAAGCTCTCTACCGGCGTTCATATTTCTTCTCCAACTCCGCCTACAACATGGTTTCAACATCCTATTTTATTACCCTCGGGCCCCTCTGTATTGTATTCTCCATGCCATCAGTATGAAATTACACTCCATACGACTTCGATATAGTGTTATGTAAAAATTGTTGGCCCGGACTATCGTATCCGTTTTCAGTTCGTCCGAAGAGGATTTTTTCCGACGCCTAGACTGATTACATTCAGATTACAAAGAAATGTGAGTAGCGACAACGAGCAGTCTGAATGTCTCAGGATTTCCCTGGCGAATAGGAAAAGATTTTTGGGATTCCGTAAAACAAATACATAGCATATCACATAGTATAACGCCGACTAACAAGCTTTTTTCGGAATTCTGGGATACAAAAACTAGACGGCACTTTGTAGAACACTCCGTCTTACAGAAGTAGATAAGAGCTGGATGTGCGGTCTGAATGACATCCTGACGCATGGCGTTAACTATTTGGTGGGATATATTATCCGGCTGCTTGTAGTCGAAGGCTCCCGTTTTCCGCTCATAAAGGAAAAGATCCATCTCGAAAAAAAAAATTATACGTATGTATAGTCTGGGCATTCAATCACGCCGATATCTTATTGAACCATACAATATTCTCTAAGTCGTCATAGTGAATAAGGGCAGGGGACTTATTTTCTTACTCCAACACATACCGAAATACCATTTAAGAGTGGATTTTTTACAAAATACTAAAGACCACGTCGAGTGATATTTGTCATGTCATTTGATCTAAGCGGACTCTAGATAGTTGACAAATGGCATATTATACTGTTCAATCAACTCGATTTCGATAGGTGTTGGAGTTAAACAATAAGGGGGCTGGTTCGCTTTCGGCGTGCTTACCATGTACGTCGTCTTACGTAAGCACCACATCCCTTGAATGCGCTAAAGATAAGAGTTTTCAAAGCTTTTTAAATCACATCTATAATTTATGAGCTATGTCGAGAGCGGACCTTTTGTGTAGGTATATCTATTTTGCGCTTCACATATCTCACTCCCTTATTCTCATTACTAATCTAATAATGTATTTATTTCATCTTTACTGGTACTTATTTAAGAATTATGTCTGATAATAAATATGATGCTGATGTGTATTATTAGTGATATTAGTGTGAATATGAGGGGATAAAGAAAAATACATCTTTTAATTTGTGACTACTAGGTTTAACAGAGAAATTGCTCTATTATTTGATGAATTCATGATACAGATATTAAGAAGCAAGTCGTTTGTGTAGTTACTTAAAATTTGCGAATTTATGACCCATGATCTCTATATTTTGATCAGTCTGATCCAATGATTTATATGAATGGTATTGCTTTTCAATGAGAAAATAGTTTTTCCTTTATTGTAGATAGATTAGAACTAGCCGATCGATTTTATTTTAAATCGAAGCATGATTTTAATGAAAATTCTTCAGCATGACCGTAGAGATTAGAAAACCCGTATCCTACCGGGTTCGAGTCGAGCCTCCCGGGACCCTAGATTGATATATTTTAACTAATTGCATGTCTATAGCTTCTCTATTATCGATATATTTGCAAATGCGGCTGGTAGTGGGACAAGTTAATTTAATGGAGCGGATTTACACAGTCGTAGATAAAACGGGATACACCCGTTGTCGGTGCGCAA
Organism: Achlya flavicornis; assembly: GCA_947623365.1. Classification (NCBI taxonomy): domain Eukaryota; kingdom Metazoa; phylum Arthropoda; class Insecta; order Lepidoptera; family Drepanidae; genus Achlya; species Achlya flavicornis. Next base: position 9,329,310 of record OX392468.1, on the reverse strand, counting down.
GTTGTCACGTTGGATACTAACGCGCTCGCCTCGACCACCTCGCGATACACCTATTGGTGGTCACGTTTTGTTAACGTAAGACATTAGCTCGGTCGTGGCACCCGTGGAGAAAGCATCGTCGCGACTTAGCCGTAGGTAGGTCCAGCGGCACAGGCGAGGCCGCACACGGGGTCGAGGTGGTACATGAGTACATGAGATGACACGGCGTGTCGGTGTGTGGCAGTGGGCGGCTACTACGAGGAGAGCGGCGCGGGCGCGGGCTCGGGCGCGGGCGGCTACTGCGGCGAGTACGCGCGCTGCACGCCGCTGCCGCCGCATGCACCGCACGCGCCGCATGCGCCTCACGAACATCAGTTCTCATGTGAGTACACAACGAACGCCACGCCTACACACCGGACCTTCTGCGCTCTGCTCTCGTGCCCACCTCTGGCTGACATTCTAATGAGTGGAAGCGTTCCGGATCTTCATTACGTCAACTCGATACGCGATCGCTGACACGATTGACATAAAACAAAAATCATGACTTTGGAGTTTACTGCACATTTCGTGCTCTACTAAACTTATACTGATTTTTTGGGGTATCTCGATTCACATAATATCACGGGCTGAAATAACTCGATAATTGAAGGAGGTAAGGCGGAATGGACGAACCTATAATTTTATTTTTAACCGATAACTATCGCTCTGCATGGTCGATCTTTGCATTCTGCGCTTATAGCTCCTTCACTTTCCTGACATAATCTATCCTCGCGCCTCGGTACGACCGCATCTGTCAATTTTAATACAAATCTGCAAATTTAACTACCTCATTATAATATGTATGTATCAATCTGGATCAGTCTGTGACGGGTGTCGTAGTATAGTGTCATCAGTGTAAATGTCGAGACTGCGTTTATAAATGGAAGGGTTGGTTTCGGCAGGTGCGGGCAACGGCGGCGGCGCGAGCGGTGGTGTCGGTGTCGGTGTCGGTGTCGGGGTCGGGGTCGGCGCGGGAGCGGCGGCGGGCGGCACCTCGGAGTACGTGCGCAACGAGCTCCGCGCGGTGGTGGGGGCGCGCTCCGCCCGCCCTGACATGCACTCGCAGCTACAGCCGCCGGATCTCGACCCGCTCATGACCTTCGATATGCCCACTCCCGGTTAGTTTACTTTCCTCATTCATTTAATAATCGATTTACATTTTAATTAAGAAACATACTAACACTCGACGTAAATTAAAATATATACTATACATGGGCGTTTATTCCGTTCTCAAACTATGAACCACAATCATGATCAGATTTGAACTGATAAATATTGCATTCGTAATCAAGTCCCATGCTAGTATAACGGATGTTGCTAGTATAACGGTTGTGAGCTTATACTTTCCATTGGTTTGTCTATACTTTTATGTTGATTGCAAGTAAACTTAACTAAAGCTAACTCTACATTATTGTCTAAATATAGCATATTTTTCGGTTGACGATGATTCGGGCTTAGCAAGAAATATTAATAAGTTCCAAAAAGTTCTAAAATAATTATGAATCGATTACAGGTACATTGACAGTGGTGGACATATAATTAGGAACAACCTGCCACTGGGTTAATAATGTTTACTGAACTCTATTGTAAGTTACAGACTCATATAGTACACCATAATGTACTTTATATATCTAGGTTTGAGAATATACGATAATAATAATAAATAACATCAATTTATAAAAAAATAACCAATATCCCATAGTATTTGCGGTCTGGACAACTAAGAATTAGAAAAAAAAAAAAAAAAACATACCTTACCTGTGATGCAGCAGCTAGGAAAATTATAGTAAATTTGCATTTGAAATGAAAATGGACATACAGAAAAATCACTGATCATTCTATAAAGATGGTATTTCACGCCATTGATTTTATTATAAACGACATGGTACAACGGATAAGGTGCTTAGAAAAGTTCATCCAAGGAAGACCCACTGTTCGTGAAAATAGGCTCATGATTCTTCTGGCTAAGACGGACCCCTTTATAGGTTCTACGAAAGGAAGTTTTTTCACAAGACTACTCTCGAAACCTATACGCAAAACTAGTCCGGAGGCGGTTATTTGAAAAAAAAAAATTGAAAGGCTTGCTAAGAAAGTACCACTTCTTACCACGTAGCATAGAGAAAATCATTTAGCCTTTGCCTGAAAATATGGGAGTTGCAACTGTTCCTTAAACTAAATAAATTTGTTAAATTCTGATGGAAAACAATATGTAAGACGTCCAATCAACGGGGTATTAAATAACAATTAGACCAAAAAGACAGAACACACAGATGGTGGAAATTTTAAATTTGTGGTGATGTTTCTTGGGATACGATCGATCAGTCGCAGTGCAATACAAAAGTATCTCGAAGGAGACAAGATTGAGATGAACATTCAGATGAAAAATTGCCAGTTAATTCAACAGGATAATGACCCAAAGCATACAGCAAATAGCGTAAAACGTTTCTCAGAGAACACTCTTTACGACAGAGAAATCTTTACGACGCGTTTGTAGAAGCCTGGAGATGTATTCCTTTGGAAACTTGTGAAAAGTTTATAGAATCAATGCCACGTCGTTGTATAGCTGTTATCGACAACAGAGGCTATTCTACCATGTATTAATTTTGTCTATGGATAAAACTTTGTTTTGGTTTTGACTGTTGTTGTTTTTTTTTCTGTTTCTTATTATTGTCCACTGCTGTCCGTCTAGTATAATTGTATTAATTAAATATAAACATTAATGACTGTTGTTTACTAAACCGATATAATAATACGCCCCTTATGATACTAACATTCGTTATTAAGTATACTTGTACTGAAAATAGAAGCCGAAAGACAGTGTTTCAATTATATGACCACCACTGGGATATATAGGTATATTTTTTATTGTCAATCGAGATGAATGATGCCAAAATGTGGAGACTTACGCCGAAGGAGTGGATGGGTACTGATGATAGTGATTATGATATGCACACATATAATAAAACATACACACCAGAAGTCATCCAGGTCTTTTTTCATCGGATGGTCATGCGCTTTAGACCACAATCTCACCATGCAAAGTAATGATAAGGCCTAAAGCGATGAACTCGAAAGCCTAGAATGAAAATGGGTGTCATTACACAACCACATATGGTGTACGCTATTCAGGCAAGTAAGGTTTCCTCACAATGTTTTCCATCCTCAAACTCTTTGATGGGTTCAAATCGACGATTTTCGCCGTATTTCTCGAATTTCAGTTGTGTGGTGTTCAAAATACGAGGTTGATCAATTTGTTTTTTGGATATTGATCGACGTTTATATTTCTTTAATTCTTTTATTAAACTACTAGCTTTCGGCCCGCGGTTTCACCCGCGCCCCCTTCCTCAACCCCTTAGGAATGGTATTTACAAAAATCATTTCTTATAAGCTATAAAAGAACTCGATCGCGATATCGATTTTCAAGAAACCCAAATTCCCGTGTTTCTTTATTTTCTATCCGAAGTAATAAATGAATAAAATACCGAGTTTCGAGTTATCGGACCGCGCAGTAGATTTCTTCCATACAGACTTTAACACCCCTTAAACCCCCTTTTAGGGGTAGTTTTCAAAAACTAATAATGAGAATCTTTATTATTTATTTAGGTTAGTAATCGTGCTAAGTTTCAAATTTTATGAACCCAAGAAAAGATGTTTCATACAAATACAACCTTCCGAACCGGTATTAGAGTATTAGAGTCAGACTTTTCATAAGTGCCTGCGAAGGTCTATTTGAATAAATGATTTTTGAATTTGAATTTTGAATTTGAATTTGAATTTGAATAAAATTCCCTTCTTCACCCCCTTAAAGGTTGAATTACCAAAAATCCCTTCTTAGTGGATGCCTAAGTTATAAAAGGAACATTTGTGCATAATTTCAAGTTAGCCCCAACGCTTTAGGTTATGTGTTGATGAATCAGACAGGAGAAGTAATTACATATTAGATAGAAGATTGGAGGTCAACCCAAAAAAATATCTGAGAAAAATCGACCTAATTATTTTTTCAGACATTCAATACGGGTTTAGAAATGGCATAGAACTCATTCTGCCTGGTTTTCTGACGGGGTATACAATTTGGCGAGGACAACGGAGTTGTGCTGGCCGTATAGCTATACCTTTTTTGAAACACTACATCAAACACTTTTCCAAGGGTCACTTTTTCAGTCGGACTTTTTTTTTTAATTTATTTAACATTATTCAGGTGTATTAGCTGGGAGGCAACTTAATAATACAATTTAGGACATTACTTTTCTAAAAACTGTTTGATCAATCTTGTATCTCATCTCACTATTATATTATAAATGTTAAACTTTGGATGATTGAGACTCAATCATTTATAACCGACTCAACGGATTTGGATGAAATTTGACACAATTGGTTCTGGATTAATGCATAGGATACTTTTTTTCCCGGGAAAACTTAAGATCTCTCGGGCACGCAGTAAAACCGCGCAGGGCGGAAGCTAGTCAAACATAAAGCACACATTTTGTATTCATATAACTTTAAACTGAGTTTAAAAATATTTATATGTCGTTTCAATCATCCCAAATATTTTGCTTTACAGCACTGAAGCAATAATGTCTTATTTAAAAAAGTATATTTGCTACAGTTAATACAAAATATGATGAGATGCGCGTTTCGTTGTATTGTCACGTCATGTATCAGTGGGATGACCACTGCCAAAGTATACGTGTGTGCGTACGTAGGTGGCGGCAGTGTGGTGGGGGGCCGAGCGTCCTCGACGTCGACAAACTCGTGGGAGTCGCAACAGAGCACCCCGGTAAGCTTGGGACGCGACCAGCGACAATAAATCATCTAGCCACTTCACTACTTTATCGGTTTTCATTATTTTTTGTAGTCCTACCTATGATTATTACGTATTGAGTCTGCTCTGCTGCGTGTGTTGTCGAATCGATCATCTTGATAATTAGACGCTGATTAAAAGAAACGTACCAATTGTTACACTCACTGTTGCTACATAACTTCTCTCTCTGGACTTCCTTACGGTCATTATTTTCGGAATATTGAAACAACGCATAGCAAGGGTATGTTAAATTGGTACATTTCTTAATTTTCGAAAAGAGCTTTTGTGATGTGATGTCTAATAATATTTCTTATAATAGTGGAGTTTTGATATTGAAGTGATATGTTTTACTAGAATTCGGATTGAAATTTGCCAAATAAAGCAATCACTGCCTTCTAGGTTTTATTGTAAACAATTGTAAACAATCCTAAGCTTTGTATTGAGTAAATAAGGGGACAGGTCGCATGCGCAGTCGAAAACTGGTGAAGGTTTTGTGACGTAGCAACGAAAAACATTATATTTTTGCAATAGTTAGTTGGCTTATTGTTTGCTTCTGAAATGTTGTTATAGACAAATTAGCTCGTACATTCAGTTCAGTAGATTTATAATTAAAATGATTGCATGATGAACTTTCAGTCAGTTTAAATACATTAATTTATTATATGCGAGTGACGATCAAAAATAAAGAATTACTACACAAATTTTTACTTTTTCTAAATAGTAAATTACTAAATTATCGAAACAGTAAAGTTATACTTATTGGTGCCGATTCTGTTGTTAATCGCACTGAACTAATTTTAGTCTTACCACATCTCTTTCTTACAAACATTATTGAAAAAGGATAGAACATATTTAAAGCTGTCAAATTAGTCTTTGCCGTCTTCATTTGTGGGTATTTAGACGTAACTGCGATAGATGACGACTAAATTTATATTGAAAACAAGCATTGAACTAATTTGACAGGACTAAATTGCTTACATCCTTTTCTTATGTTCTTTGTTAGAAAGAGACATATTGAGACTAAATTAGTTTAGTTGTAAACAACAGAGTCAGCAACATTGCCTAATCTTATACCCCCTTATTAATAAATAAGGTTTAAGTCAAGTATAGCTATACCTAGGATTAAAATATAACCATCACTTTCTATATAGTCTATAAAGTCATATTTTTTTTTTTCTCTCAAGTGCAGCTGTCGGAACACACCGATAGGTGCTTGGCGACAGATTTTCAACTTGAGGGTGGTAGCCAGCCAGATGGGTACTACAAAGTACCCTACCACCGTGCTATGGTTTCCTCACGATGTTTTCCTTCACCGAAAGCTCAAGCTCATTGTAGGATTCGAACCCGGGACCTTCGTCTCGGTATCCGACGTCACTACCACTGAGCTATCATCGCCTTATAAACAAGTTATATTATATAAACAAGAAGAGATGAGGCTATCTTAATACCTGGGTATTACAAGACTGACTTATACCTCATTTATTAATAAGGGGGATAGTGTGTCCAATGCGTATGTCCATTGATTACACTAGTAATATGTCCAATATAATGTGTGCGATTTTCTTTCTGACATTTTGGAATACTATTGAAAAGTTAACTTTTTAGTTTAGTTTACAAAAAGGTTTACCAGTAAATCAGTGATTAATTGTGATACGAATAAACTTTATGCCGTATCATTATTTCTATTGAATTTTATTTGATATTCTCAAAGTCAAAAATTAACTATTTCTTTGACACAAATAGTATACCCATTAAAACATACAAATATGAGCAATAATATCCTGTAGTTTTCCCAAAAATAAGTTGCATTTGATCTGAACATCTATAACGGGCGTGTACAGTCTATACTCACCGGCACAGAATTTGGCCCAAGCTCGAAATATGATCAAAATAGGTGTAGAAAAAAAATTAAGGGCGACCATTAATGAAGGCGACATTGATAGACCTAAATTAGAGAAACTAAAATAAATAAATAATTGACATACTATAATGATGTATTGTTCTTATGGCATCTAGCTAGGCTTGTGTTTGAACATAATTTCTCCACGTAATGTTTTTTAATTTTATTCTTTTCAATACTTGTTCTGTAGACGTGTATGTCTTATTAAAAAGATATTTTTTACACAACTTCAAGTTAAAATAAATTAATCTTCATAATAATGCATTTGTTAAAAATATATCCAAAAATGTATAGGTAGGTAGTATAAAAATGTTTTTTTTATTTATTATTTGTTTATTCCATAAAGTTTCAAACTAAAATTGCATAATATATAAGTGAAAACGCAAAATCTGAATTAGGTGGATGTTGATGTATTGAACCATACAATTTACAAAACTGATTGTAGCTATATTGGGCGTATTTGCGTACGTACGTTTATTTGAAAATTTGTAATTAAATAAGGATAGAACATATTTAAAGTTTCCACATTAGTCTTTGCCGTTTTCATTTGCGGGTAAATTACTTAAACAATTTAGATTCCTAGAAACCCAACTCTGATCTCAATTTCTGAGCTTTTTTATTTAATTTAATGGTAAGAAGAAATATCTCTCATAACGAAATAAAAACGCCCCACGCTTTTTCATTGAAATATTAGAATTAATTACAAAAATTGCTTACACTTAGGCTCTTACGGGATGGACGAAGAATATAGGTATATATTAATTATTATTTAACTCTTTTTAGTGCAGGGCTTTTCAAAGCGTCTTTTTTAAACTATAATTTATTGGGTATCGTTGTTTGTAATTAATTTTGTATTATAAATATTAAATCTATACATGAAATATACCATGATGGAATTATGATTTAAAAATACAATACCTACTCGTCCTATGGGAAAAATTTAAAAACGCAAATGTTTTGATCGTTCCTCGTGTATTAGAAAAAATGATTTTACCTATTTGCTTTTAATAAAAATGTGCAATTTCAATTAAATATTCTTAACTTCTATTACTTGACTAATATATCAATAGGTAGATTAAAATTTCTTTACTAAAATTTAAAGTGTACAGAAGTTTGTCAATATGGTTATAAACGAATTGTGTTCTTTGAATGGGAAAGTAATGGCGCCAATTATAGTAATACTTTCATGAAACACGTAAGATGAACCAATAATATGTGTTGCAAATGTGTTCGTGAATTATATTTGAGCAATACCTATGTGGGTCACAAATTTGACACAACACTGCAAAGAAACATTACAGGCATGAAAGGACTCTTTCTACCCTAACGCACGCACGGAAAATCATAATAATTGCGATTTATCTTAAACTCTCAACCGGCTTACTTCCTGCCTCTTATTTAACTCTTTCGTATCCTATATATCGTCGATACAGCACCAAGTATTAAAATGTGAAAGGTGCCGAAAGATCGGGAATAGTATAGTGTTTTATAAGGTGTGTCAATAATGTGTCGTGTGATGTCGCAGAATACTACGGAGGCGGTCTCGGCGGAGGTGGTGTCGGCGGTGTCGGCGGCAGGCGGTGATGAGACGCAGGCGGCGGGCGGGACCGGGGTTGGGGTCGGGAGTGGGAGTGGGAGTGGGGCTGGGGCTGGGGCTGGGCCGAGTGGCGGGGCGGCGGCGGCTAAGGCCTCGCTGCTACAGAAGCTGCTGTCGCAGTGACCGGCGGCGGCGCCCGCGTTCCTCACGCACTCTCCACGACCCGGTTCTCGCTGAAGTTTGCATTTATTATTTTCTCGCTGTTTCGGGTGGACGATAAATCGACGATACAAAGATTCCATCGTAACGAACGTCGTCGTTCCGAGTTACGGTCTACGTGGTACCTCTGCGGCTGTCAATCTCACCTCAGTGAGAATAATATAGTACATACATACACGTATTTATAAACGTCTTTTATGTAGTCTAGTAGTGCTAGTGATACTTTCGAGTTGTAAAAATCATTTCGTTGATAATATGTTTTGTGTTAAGTTCTTCAAGAAAGTTGTTTATTGATAATGTTTAGATAGCTGTATCTATGTACCTTTAATTAAATTTTAACGAAATACGATTCGATGCGAAATTCTTAGGTAGCTTCCTGTGACGGAAAAAAAATAGTGATTTACAAAATGTCTAATTGACTCGTGCGCCTAGTATACATACATACACGATGTACAATAGAAATATACTGCGTGCAATATTGTATAGAAATAAACATATTTTGGCGTTGTGAACGTTATGTATTATAGTATGAAAGTCAGATGTTACCTGTTATGACAAAGTAATTTGTATTATAGTATATGATGAGACGTCGAGTGAAATGGTTTCTCTTACGGAGAATATTATTTTTTCATGTAAATAATATGTTGTTAAATTATAGCTGTTGCTTTATTGTAAATATTTTGTTATAACATTTCATTGTGTTTCATGTATGGTATCATTTTATTTTTATTTTAAATCTTTAATTGATATTGATTAAAATATTACAAAGCTTATTTTGTTTTTTCCAAAATTCACCTTTTTATTTTGCCAACGGTTTTTATTAAAAATTTGATAAATGTTATAATCACAGACATAGGCAACGTTCATTATTTCACTCGCTTGGCTCTAATTTTTGTACAATTTTACTTGCTTATTCACGTACAAAATATAATTTGTATAGATTGAACCTAATCTGAGAAAATTTATGATTATTATACAATAATTACAAACCTTTGTGATATTAGTGTATTGCGTGTTTTTTTTTATATGTATGCTTTGAATATTTTCTTTTAAAGAAAGAAAATATAATTACTCTGTTTTTGATTTGATTTTTTATATTTTTGGTTATATCTGTGGTTATAACATGATTTGTGTGTCTGAGAATAGTGTAAAACCCCCTTTTTAATCATATTACAAGTAAGACGCTTGTATTTTAACGTTATTACCAATTTGACTCTTACCAATGTCGCGGATTTAGCGATAAATAATTTAACATAATTTGATTATAAAATTGATGTACTTGATCAGTGTGAATATGGGAATAGTTGTGCTATAAGAGGATCGTTACTATATGGTGTTGTTATATGCATCATGGTACTAGCAGCCGCGAGGGGAACGGCCGAGCCGCTCGTGTTTGTGAGCGAACTGTCGCCTCCCTCTCTCTACCTGTTTACCATCTCCGTGGGAGATATGATAAGAATATATAAGAATTGGTAAATAGGAAAATCTTCAAGAAAATTTTACTTCTTATTAAAATACATTTTAGATCTTTCGATTTTTGGGTCATAGAAACCACTTAACCCTTTTGTTGAAAAAAATATTAATAAATAAATAATCGATTCATTGATTATATTATTGGAAAACTGAAACAATCAAATGAATACGATATCATAAACTGCACATAAAAATTAAATTTAAAAACGTCTTTGAATAACGACGACATTTGTCGTAGTTTCAAATGTTGTATTCTAGTTATTATTTTAGTTTTCATTCGGGCTTAATGTTATCTTAGATTAATATTTAAGGTAATTTTCCAATTTTATAATTCCTAATGAATAACTTGGCTCGCGGTTAAAAAAATAACAATGACATCAATTATTGTTATGATAGGACGCGCGTCCCTCGCGAGAACCAACGGGAATAAATTCGGGGTTGGTGAAATTCGATACTCATCGATACACAGCACCTGTTGTGAAGTAACTCAAAATTAGCAAGATTATATTGAGAGATGTCTTGACCTGATTGAACTTATTTTGCAAATGTGAATAACATCAATGTTCAATGTCATTAATAGAAAATAAAATACTAAAATAAGGCACAAGAATATTAGCTGTTACAAATGCGCAATTTCAGACAGTGAGAAATGTGAAAACACAATGCCTCTATTGTAGTCGATCAACAATTGCAAGGCACTCTAAGCTGAGAATGAGCAAAGCCATATTACTGTTTGAAATGGCGTTATATTTTTGACATTTTCTCATATAAGAGAAACTAGATTTGCACAATTTAATAATCATTATGTAAATTTAAAATTAATACATAAAATGGCTGTAAGTCCTGAATGTGGTGTAAGTCCTAAAATTTTATATAATATGTAAAATAAGGTTCCCAATTTAGTATGTGTAATGCTACCATAAAATAATTTCTCCTTCTATTATTATTTGGGACCACAAATTACCCTGGGCCTAAAATTCACATAATTGAAAATTCTAAATAATTTTTATAATCTCGCAAGTTTATTGGTTTATTTTCAAGTGTTTTTCGTAAATCCAGGTATTTATCGCTCCTTATAAATTCCTAGTTAATGCTGAAGCATTTTTATCCGTTCGATAATAAATTGGTTAGAGGCAATTAATAACTTAAGCGGTTGTTAAGTACTTAAATAATTTAGGGGGTTCACTCACTTACGATTTTGTTATTAATAAAAAAATAAAAGTTTTCATTGTTCTTTGCTTTGTAATAATTGTTTCTGTAAACACCAACAATATGATGTAGCGAGTAGATTCACACTGGAAGGAGTAAATTGTGATGTGTTATTACCTAACTAAACGTACAAATATGTATAGAGTATCCGTAAAACCAAGATTAACAAGTAATCTGTCTAGGAGATAAAATATAATATTTTTATACCATTATGGAATAAATGAATAGTTTCAAAGAATAGGCCATTGACCAACTGCATTTGTCATTGTTACAAATAATAAATATTTGACTCCGTTGACATTATAAATAGTGAGATAATGAAGAAGCTTTACCGTACCCGACTACCGATAGCAATATTTTAATTCATTTCAATTACACACTCGTAATGTTTTGGTGAGACGAGTTTGGTGTTATTCGATTATTAAAAATCAAACAAGAAAGTACAAGTGATGGCCTTGTTACATGGAAATTAAAGCAAATAGTGGAAAAATAGTCGTCTACTTAAATGTATAATTAATAATACAATAGTAATGATACATACATATATTGTGAAATAATGCTATTTACGGGGTCGCATGATGGAACAGCATAAAATGCCGTTGCTTAGTTAACGACCGACGTCTTGATGGAACTAAATAAACACAAAGGTTATATTTTTTGCAGATTTACGATACGTACATAATATAGATTATGTACATTGAGACTCTATAATCAATTTGAAAACACGTCCATTGCATGAATAATGTTTCAGAAATGAAAATTGGTTTCAGTAAAATTTAAATAAAAAACGAAGTCATACCGTTTGAACGCATAGGTGCCTCAAATTATATTATAAATAATATTTTTTCATGCCACCTTATTGGAAATAAAACGACTATAATGATATTGTACCAAATATGTTAGTAATAACATTCAATAGTGATTAAATAAATCATAAGTCTGCAGATCTATAGATTCCACTAGAACAGTTAATTCAAGATTTTCCAATAACTAATAATAACTAACTGTACAAATTACATCGAATTAGATTTCATACGCAATAGGTACGTTGATCTTGTTATTAATGTAAGTCAGTGATACTTATATTAATTGAAACCTATTCATGTACCTATGCCTTTGAAAGTCGTTAAATAAATTAAATAACCATTTGAAGATATTTGGTGAATCAGTCTTCCAAAAATATTGTAAACCATTTTTGTGAATAACTTCATAAGCCATCGAAATTCCAAACATTTTGCGTTATTCTATCTGTTTTCTGTTTATCGAAGATTCCACACTGAATAACACTACCTCATTTATTTACAACGCGAATCTTTGGCAAATGGATTCAGTAAACTTCATTGAAGTATCATCCAAGAATTCTGAAAAGGCATTGATATATTGAATATGATTTAACGACATTTGTAGGTATACTATATGTTCACACACGCCACCATCTCCACGTGAGCAATGTTGCGCTACATATTTGGGCTCAATTCGTTTGATAATTTTGTGCAGAATCGAAAGAAACCGTAGAAATGATAGATCTAGTACATCCATTACCAATCATATTTCTTCACATAATTAAATTAATATTACTAAGTAAACGTTAGTTATATTTCAATAGAACGTAATAGTTCCGGAATAGTAGTGTGCGTGCTGCGTTGTTTGTATCATTATTTATTAGGTACACCTTCCACATCGTCGATGCTTCGGCAGCGTAGTGTCCGTATTTCTATATAAATCATCAACGAAAGAAATCCTAAATTACGAATAAATATTTTGATAAATTAACATTTAACGTGAAAGTGGGCTTTATAAATGGATATTACTTGTACGCAAATCGTCTAATTATATGTGTTAGGATGATATTCGTCTTGGTGTAATGAATTCATACCTTATTGTAAAAATCGATTCGATCTTGTACAACAAATAAAGAAAATGTACAAACTACTACAGTGTGCTGTAAACACACGAGAAGGATAAAAAAGAAAATGCTAGTGTGTGCTAATGTACCTATAAGTTTTTCTAATTACTTATCTACTTTTAGAATATTTGATTTATCGATTGGGTAGCCCAATAATGATATTGATTTATTATCTTTGATCTTTTCGGAATTAATGCTATGTCAAACATATTATAAGAGCATGATAGATATTATAAACATTTCTGGAGAAATTGGTATATATTGAAATGTTACGTATAATTTGGAATTCTATATAAGAATATTGAATTAACGGTTTCTTTTCGTATTAAGATAAATCGATCTATTTCCACAGAGCAAATTTACTTAATTAAAATGCAAATAATAGGGTCCAAAATTCCATCCAATTTTGCAGAAAAAATAATAATACTGTAATAAGGAATGTGATATATCGATGTGTAATAGAAATATTTTTTTATCTTTCATAAACTTGCTCTGTGGTAGTAGATTCAAATGTTCACTTGGCGTATTGTAATTAGAAACATGGATGTGTACGGGAATCTTTGTTTCAGAGGGAAAACATAATTAGTTTAAAAGAGTTTTGTTTTTCTTACGTTATACAATTGATTGATTATATTTTACAGTTACTGGAATTTCCTGCAATTTTTGCAGGGTTCTCAAAAAATCCTCTACATGGAGGTGATGATTATGTGTGATAAAATATTTATTATAGTGGATGACAGTCGCTAACACAAGTAGGCGTTCCCGTACGTTGCCGATTTTATTTTTTGTATAAAATCGTGCCTCTTGTCTTGGCCTGTCGTCTGTAAACAAGGGTATTTTTATATTGTGAATATTTATTAGGTTTAACATTCTGTTATAGATTGTAATATTATCAAAAAGCTAATTATGTTTTTCTTTGGCACTGCAAAGTGATTTTAGATATTAGCCATTTGCAGAAAGGATATTTGAGAATCTGCTTTAAGTCCGTTTAGAACTGTGCGTTTCGATTAGTACAAACAAAATAAGGCTCCATCACACCGGACATACAACTTTTGAAAGTATCTATACTATTCTAGAAGTGGAGCAAATATATTGTTGATGATTCAATACTGAACACAAATAGAACTAGTCTCAGCTTCTGCAATTATCTTTTTTGTGGGTGGCTGTTAAGTCTGTGTTATTTAGTTCTTCAGATGTTAGTTAAGGCCTTTTGTGTTGCTGTGCATTTCTGAGCATTGTATGTATGTATGTTTATATATTGTAAATAGCTAAAATACATATATTTTTACGATTAGCATACACAACCAAAGTTGTTATGAAGTGATGGTTGATTAAATAATAAATTTAAATGTAGGTCGTTATGTTTATTTTGGAAAAATACCAACAAATCTGTACTGCTGTATTATGGATACATCCAATGTCTCGTTGAAGCCTTTGATGACCGCCCTGATATTAGTAAAAAACGAATTTATTACTTTTGGAATTAAACGTCGAATAATACAAAAGGAAAATACCTCCATTGTATGATAATATTATAGAGTAAAACAACAATTATGAGGAGTGCGAGTATGGTTTACGCTCCTTTCGTTCCTAGTAGCTTGTTCCGGATCATCTATTGTTTGGTATTTGTCAATTAATAAAACCGACACATGTACTAATATCTCCGAGGTATTCGAATTGTAATATTTTATTCATTGATAAAATCAGGCGTTATGAGTACATAACATTAAGTTGTATTTTTTTGTACATTTTAGAATCGAAAATATATTAATTATCTAAATAAATACGTGTTTTAATTATATATTCTTCGATAAAATCTATACGAATGGATTGCATATAGCCCAAGAGCCCACGACGATCTGACCTTCGCCATTGAGAGTTTCTCTGTGTATTTCCCTAATAGAGGTAAAAACCATCCCCGAATATGAAGTTTGGATCGCGGTGGCTTTGGAAGTTATCAGGTAGCAAAGGTGTCAAAAATTGCACCTCAAATTCGTTAAAGTATAAAGGTCAGTTTTTATATATTTCATTTGGACTAATATTAGAAATCACGTCGTCCATTGTCAGACACTTTGAACGGTGGAAACCCCCCGTCAGACACCCTTAAAGTATTAAAAAATATTATTCAACTTTCGTCATTTTATAAAAAAACTGAAATTTATATATGGTAGTATAGACCTGAGTATTTGATATTAATTTCAATTTAAGACGTATTAAAAAAAAACTACTTACTAGATCTCGTTCAAACCAATTTTCAGTGGAAGTTTGCACCGTAATGTACATCATATATTTTTTATAGATTTATCATTCTCTTATTTTAGAAGTTACAGGGGGGGGGACACACATTTTACCACTTTGGAAGTGTCTCTCGCGCAAAGTATTCAGTTTAGAAAAAAATGATATTAGAAACCTCAATATCATTTTTGAAGACCTATCCATAGACCCCAAACTTATGGGTTTGATGAAAAAAAAAATTTGAGTTTCAGTTCTGAGTATGGGGAACCCCCAAAATGTATTGTTTTTTTTCTATTTTTGTGTAAAAATCTTAATGCGGTTCACAGAATACATCTACTTACCAAGTTTCAACATTATAGTTCTTATAGTTTCGGAAATAAATGGCTGTGACATACACGGACAGACAGACAGACAGACAGACAGACAGACATGACGAATATATAAGGGTTCCGTTTTTTGCCATTTGGCTACGGAACCCTTGCCATTTGGCTACGGAACCCTAAAAAAGGGTTCTTAGGTTTACAGTGGGCCGTCTATAGACAGCATTGTCATTGATATGCAGCATTTTTGGGGACAACACAGACTTGCGAGGCGCATTTATGTCCATGCCATCGGAGCAACTACCGCTCTATCAAATCTCTATCCAGCAGATGATGGACAGAATGCTGAGGGACGACCAATTGCATAAAATCCTTCGATAAGTATGATGGATAACTTCGTTAACAATCTTTATAACTTTTGAACTGGGTCAGGGACAGGGACTGGTTTATTTGTCAAAATTGTCAAATTGTGGACAGACTCAACTCAAATTCGTGATGCCTGGCAGGATTAGGCAGCTAGACTATATAAGTATGAATGTATGTCGATTCGTAGGTAACTACAGACAGACATCATTGCTATAAAAAAATACCTATGACGGTGGAACATTTAACGCACTGTTAATTAAAATTAGCAACTCGCTTTTTCCCTGATGGTACTTAAGTGCTGATTGACGTTCATTTCGCTAGTGATATTCAGTGAGACTACTACTTGTATGTTCAGATAGCGTAGACCTTCATCGACTTTATGAAACAAGCCGATGTTACAGGCCCTATACAGAAAGCATGCTAAGTTTCGTTAACAATGATTTTTTTGAAGTGCTAAATTTTCTTGTCTTTGTTGTGACAAACTGTTTGGTGTTACTTTATGTTGTTGTTATCGTCCTAAAAGACATGAATTGGCTGTCATGGTGGTATCGAAGGAATAAGAAGTTCCAGTTGAGTTTACAACAGGTAAGTACCGAAATAAATTATTTAAGTCCTTCGCCGATACTTCTTAGTAATAAGTAAGGTGTTTAGTATGCTTTGCCGATACAGCCCGAGGCGCTATTTGCATCCTATGTTTCAACATCATATCTATAGCGAAGGATAGCATCTACGTCTACAGCTGTCTCGACACCTTCACCACAAAATTCTGAGTAGGTAGGTACACTAGGTGGCCTATAATAGTAAAATAGAGAACTGTTTATTTAAGAATAGAACTGAAGTATTTTAGCACATATAGTTTATTTTATATAGGTAGGTACTAATATAATAAAGTGGAAGAGTTTTTTGTTTGATTAAACGGTTAATCTCTACGAACGACCAGATGGATTCCAAAAAGGAAGCTACATTATCCCCGAGTGGTATAGGCTACTTTTTATCCCGCGAACGCGGGTGAAACCGCGGGCGACAGCCAGTGGTTTATAATACTGTACCTACTACTACTACGTTACCGATGAACCTATTGAAATTACTAGGTACGATCTTAAATGTGAAATGAAATACCCGATTCATTTGCTTGCTTACAATAGTAATTTTGCTTTGTAGGACAACCTTTAAATAAATGTTAGGCGCCGATCCCACAGAGAGAGTTCTAGAGTTCTGCGTTCAGAGTTCTGCGTTTCGCATTCACTATTGTGCACACAGCAAGCAGTCTAGGGTTTGAAGAGTTCTGCAATATGCGCTACCAATCTAAACGCGAAATGCAGAACTCCACAGAACCATCCACTTTCCATTAATAATTTTATACTTACAAAAATTTTGTATCGCTGTTGATTTCTCAAATAAATAATTATTATTTTTTCTCCTAGAAACGTGCATAGATCGCGGTAGATAACATTTATTAGTAAGGGACGCAAAATGATAATGAAAAAAAACCCTCATTGACCGGTGACAGACATGCATGCTGGTTATGATTGTAATTCAATAAACTGGAATGCAATTTTTTTTTAGAATTTCTGAGTACTTAATTCATTTTGAGCTGAAACTTTTTATAGAGAGTCTGTACCTGATGTAGTCTTATCTTCCCCTTTTCTGATGTAGGTAGGTATATACCATGTATATACCCTTTCCGTTAAGCTCAGCATATACTCAATTACCCATACATACTTAGTTACCTTATGTTTTTTTTTGTATGTGTGCGTATGAACTGATTACTACCTTCAATGGGTTGCGTAAACGTTAATTAAGCATATTAACGTATTCACAGACGATAAAGTAAATTAATTGATGAGGTCACCAGAAACTAGCAAACCTAAATTGCTCCGAATTAGTCAGTGTAAATTAGGTACATTCGTTCCAACAGAATACAGTTAAAATGCAAAATGTTTATGTCATAACACAGCTCAGATCATCTACGAGTTCTACGACTTATTAAGCTGCCAGCTGTCCCCCGCGTCACAGATTAAATCCCCGGATAAAAAGTAGCCTGTGTGTTTCTCCATATTAAAAGCTATCTGCGTGCCAAATTACGTCGTGATCGGTTGTACAAACAAACTCAATTTTTTTTATATACCTACCTAACACCTATTAGTAAGGATTTCCTGCGGGAAATATGCGCTTAGGTTACCTATTTTCGTTGTTGCAGCCCTTGCCAAAGTATGCTTTCGGATTTTACCCAAATAAATTCCTCTATCTGACTTCACGACATCGATCGCTTCGCCATCACTTCTTGGGCCAACGTACCTACCTACTTAGTATACTTACAATCTCGTTCGCGTGGTCACGGAAAATGGTGGAAATTTGACATGCGTCACTAATGCCCGGTTTCTATAAACAAAAACGAGAAACGTTTGCTTACCAATGGTAGGTTTTTTATTACCAAACTGGGAATATAGATCATTTCGTAAGCTAATTTTACCTGTGATACCTACTTACTTCCATATGGGAGGGTCTGCTATGCAAAGCTTTGAGGTCTTTGCTTTATTATTAGTAAAGATATAAGAGCCTTCATTTAAACCGATAACGGTCCGTAAATTATAGGAATCGGCCATAAGGAAACCTACCTTGAGTAAAGGGAAATTTTATGTTTTTTATTAATAAAGTTGTTAATGCTTAATAATTAGTACGAGAGAGCCTTTTTCTTTGTATAGATTCAGTTTATTGAAAAAAAAAAACTGAATCTACAAAAAAAAATCTTATCATTTAGTATTGTTGGCACATAGTGTTGTAGTATAGAGTCGATATTAGACTGAAGGCCGCTCGCAATCGGTTATGCGATATTCACAATTCACGGGGTACGAGCATTGTCATTGTTTTCGTCTCTATGGGTAGTAGGTAATAGGTGCACGGGACTCCTTGCTCTGTACTATGACTGAACCAATCGCTATGAAATTTGCACGCAGATAGCCTATGGATAGGAACAGCTAGTAAAAATGATATGATTAATAGATAAAAAAAAAACTACAATAAGTGCATTTAATTTGCCAACACCTACTTACAATGGCTTATAATATTAATAAATATAAACCTTATAATGGCTCATAATTAAAAGTATAATAATCTCTTATTCCAAAGAGCAAACATAAGTCTAGTTAGATCATCGAACAATTGTTCCTCGATGAGATAGATTAGATCTACTTTTAACTAGCTAGAAAATTATACACTTTATTACGTATTTCAACACAATATCTTTCGCATGTTTGAAATTGTTACGGTATTTATCTTACCTCCTCTTCCTTTCTATCCTACGATTCCACGATCCGTGGCATAGCGGGGGGCGTGTGCCCGAAAGTCGGGAGCATTAGGGACTATATTATTACATCTATCCTGGAGTATCGGGCTCAGGGAAGACTGGCTGACAGCCTAGTCCCGAGGCGCGCGCCCTGCTGTTCGCACGCATGCGTGCGCTCCTTCATCCTGTTGCACGCACAACGTACATTTTATTCCGCGTTAATTATAATACCAGTAACGAGCAACATATTTAATGAAAGCGAAACCACGTCTTTTCTTCCGTTTTAGGTATCATGTTTTATTATTATGAGTTGTATAAATCAAAACATTATTTAAATGTTTTAAATTAAGGGTTTTGCGGTAGTGATAAAGTGACAAAATTACACGGATTGGTGGAAATAACAGACTGATCGTAACATCAAAATAATGCCCTGGAACTGCCCTTGGTCGCGCGACCGCCAACGACCACTTATGGTCAGTCCGCCTGTGCACATAATACTACAGGTTCGTTCCATTTCAAACTTTCCTTTTTACTTAATCTAAGTGAAATTAATAAAATATCAATTAACAAACTAATATCATTATTTTGATTTATTTTCTATAAACAACTACAACATAAAAACTAGGTAGAGTCAACTGTAACGTTTTTTGTTAAGTGCTAAACTGAATACTTAATAAAAAGTCGTTAAAGTTTATTTTGATAAATACCCTGTTGTTGCAATTTGCCTGCGAGCGATACCATGTGAGGATGTTTTAAGAGACAATTCTCACGCTCTTTTTTAATAGGAAGAATACATAGATATGAATAGTCAATGAACCCATTACAAATATCATAAGTGACGGTTGGATGACTCTTCACTTCACCAATTGGAAAGTTATAGTAGGACAATCGTTATGTGTTAATGCTGGTAGCCTTCCCGAGATCTGTTTTAATGGATTTAGAGTGTCGTATGCGTGTTTATGTCAAGTCCATAAAATGTAGCGATACCATAAAATGCATCACAGACCTTTACTATACCTTTATAAGTTAATATGAGTCGATTAAAATTTTAGTTTATGTGGATGTGGGTGGGTATAAATACATACATTGTTGGGCTTGCGTATTATCCCAATCTCAACTGGTAAGCTAAGATGATAGGTAATGGCGGGAAGTAAAAATGTTTGAACATAAAAAAATAAATCAAAAATCATTCACAAAGTACCTTTCAAAGTTGCACAATGGGTTACGGACCAAAAGTATAATACAACATTATTTATGAAAGGCTCGTGACGGAAGTGCCAAATTGGTCAGCTTTTGCTGGTACCTGCGCTTAGTTTCCGGTGTTTCGGTTAGATTTGTCACTTGTGCTTTAGTGTGATAGCTGTGGTTGCACTGGTTGCCGCTACATAATCATGGTCTGCATTTGATGAGAGCGGATCAGCTGTGCCGCGAGCCCGGCTCAGTCTCATGGCGCCTGTGCAAGCGGCCGCCCGCCCGCACAATCATGAAACACTATCAATGCACATAAGCTTTCGATAAAACAATAATTTACTATGCTGGATTTTGATTACTTGTGAGCAGACCCTTTTGATAATGAACTCATAAATGTAGAGATAAAAAAACAAATAGAGACTTATTGATGTTAGTGATATGTGTGTGTTTTAATTATTTTTGTTGACATAACAAATTTATAATGAAGTAAAATGCCTTGGAACTGTCTTTGGGGATATGAGCCCCCTGCACCGACATGCAGAGTGAGTGGTCCGCTACAATTGATACTTCAGGTATTTTAAAAGCATCGTTTTGTGTAATTGATAGATCAAATTTATTTTATTGTCAGTTAAGATTATTATATTCGAATCGTATTGCAAATGTTCTCAAGTTCACTCTATCTGCCACACCTGACGCTACAAAGCGGTGATTTATAAATGTGTTGAAGTTTTTAAATATAAGATATCAAGACTTTGACATTTGCCGAAGACGTACAAATCGAAACTATCAGTTCTAAACATGCTGATTTTGTTTTTATTAAGTAAGTCAGTATCAATTTATAGGTGGGAAGATTTTTTATACTATTTTCATCATCATTAAATTTTGAGGTTTTATATATAGAGTCATTTACTAAGACTCAAACTTGTTTATAGTAGATAGGTAAGTTCTTCTCAGTTAATTGATTTGAATCTGAATGTATGTATGTACCTAAACGTCTTTTTTATTATTTTAGTATAAATTCTCACTTATCGCGACCCAGTTAACTAATCCAAATCGTTAATTGGAGTTTCAGCTCCATAACCTTTTATAATTTAATTGCCTATGAAGGTTTTTTTTATTGCATGCAGGTACCTATCTTGCGAATCAGTGGAATGGTAGTGTTTTATATAATCATTAGTCTATCTATACCATTATAGGTAGGTGTTGCAGTTTTTAAATGAGTTGTCGAAGAATTTGATCACCGCAACCGCAATACACCAAATGTGATTAATTTTGAGTAATCTATTCTAGTTATGTGATGCCGAAGGATCCCCGAGGGAACATCCCAGACATCTAGTAATTCTGCAATATGTTCTTAATTTTGGGAAACTTTCCAAGATACTACCTACATACTAGGTAACAGCTACTAGGTATGTAGATTTCTTACTTGAGAACGGCAAGGCAAAAACAAAACATGAAAGCAATTTATGACGCTCTATATTGTTCAGACAGTGTTCTGATTTCAAAATTGATTTGTATGACTCTACCTAATTAGAATTTAAGTTCAGCTTAATTAAAATGTGATCAAAAAGATTCGTTTTACTAATAATTTTGTCCTCGATTTGTTCGGGTCTCCTTTGCAGCTAAGTAATTTCTTACAGACACTTTAATGTAGGCAGTGCACGTCCCCATGCCATATATGCAGCACCTATTTCATTAATTGAACTGTCAATATAGTGCTAGTGTAGCAGTGTCTCTATTGTAACGTATGACAAGCGTGTGACATCGTTTCGTTAGATTACCTTGCAAGTAAGTACCTAGTTGAGGTAACGGTAGAATGCTAATGTGTTAAGGCGAACTCGTAGCATTGTCGCATGCGCATAAGCGGACCCTAGCTTCCCAAATAGTTGCGCAAGAACAAGTGCACCGCCCACGGCTCCGGGTCGCCGTGGACCGGGTCGCCCGGTGGCGCTCCGGTGTCGGCCCCACGCCTCTGCAAGCAAATATCACGTCAAGTTCATTGTCACCTCATTTAGTAATTATGGCCGTACTCACTCTAATAAAAAAAATGTAGAGAGATACTTAGCACATTTTTGTGCGTGCGTGGTGATTGTAAATATCTTCAATAACATACACTTCTGATACAGTTTTGTGATAGAAGATAGATAGATTTGGTTTCGTTATTTTTCACGGCAACATGATTAGGCGTAATACAGAATAGCATAGTCTCTATCTTATTGAAATTTTCTTCGTTTTGAAGTCAAGGGTAAGCCATTGGCGATCATTTTGTAACACGTCGGCCTTAGCTGGCTACCACTCTCAAGTTGAAAGTTCATTTTTCGCCAAGCATGTAGGTGCTTAGAGCCAGACTAAAATATTGGCACTCTTTGGTATTGCTAATGTCCACGATGACGGCCGGTCGGTACCCATCAGGTGTACTTATCAGCCTGACAAATATAAAAGTCTTAGCAATGGTGGTGGTATATATGATGAGCTCAGAGCTTAGTTTCTGTTGCGTAAATGGCTCTACCCAGCTGAAATTATGCCGTAAAGTGTCTACGAGCAGCTACGAAAGTTTATAGTCGTTGTTATACTTTAATCAAATAAATTTATATAACAAATTCCGTTTTGAAATGCCTTTGCGGAGATATATATCGGTCTTTACGAGCAAATACTATTTAATTGAATGAAGCGATTATGTCGGTGCATTCGTTCGTGTCTTATCTATCTACAATTTATAAGTTAATTAGGAACATATGGGTCTGCGTGTGCGCCTCTCGATGAACAATAAAACCTTTCAGCGGCGGTTCCTTTGAATCCTCTTGATAATTATCCCAGCTATGTATAGGGACTATTTATTGTTTGAAACCATTGTGTGTGCCGGATATATTATACACATTGAACTAAGATATTATAATTATTTTAACCTCTCAACCGACCTCCATTTTTGACGTAAGTAGGTAGGTGCCTCATAAAACAATGTAACCAAACATTTTGTACTTTTAATCTAATTATCACCAAACATACATACAACACTAATTTATATTCATCGTATACGAACCTACATACCTAGAGCGCCCTAAATACAGATATATACATAAATACGAGGCTGTTTTCACTGAATGCATAAACAACAGGGTGTTTGCACACATTTTAAAACCGTATTAAATCGATTAGGTCACAGTCAAAGTATCTTCTTGCATGTAGCTTTGGAATTTCGGAAGTAGTAACATCTTTTGCAAGAATGATTGTGATCTTACTACCTACTCAGATTAAAAATATTTACCGCCCAGCGTTTCCGATGTATTTTATGAGATCTTTATCCGTCTACCTAATACTATAAGTAGTATGACAAATATGTATACAATGTGAAATATTATGAAAAAAAATAATGATAAAGTAGAAATTTGCTCATGATCTGGAATTCCAAGCTTTTTGCCTGGAATTGTGCTTTTATTTCTATTACATAATTTTCTTTATAATATCGTGTCTCAATAGTCTCAAATCTCAATGCGACGAATGACGGCATGACGAGCTATGACACCACGCTGGTGAGACGCTGGTGAAGTGGAGAGAAACGGTCTCGCACCGCTGCTTGCAATTCGAGATACCATTTCATTTCAATGGACAAAAACAACACGAATTTATCGACTCAGATAAATTATACTTTGCTCCACCGTATGTGTAAAGCGCTATTGAAAAGGCAACAACATAACAAATTTATATTAGTTTTCTATTCCTACAAAAAAAAAGTTATGAAGAGGATTGATTTTGATTAAAATCTTAATTTTCCAAGATGTTATATTTTATAGAAAGTGCTAAGAAGCTAATTTGGAGATCGGCCGAAGTCAAATTTAATATCTTAGAGACGACTATAGAATTTCATGAAATTAGCAAAACAAGAAGTCACTTACTATCAGATGTAGAGACTAAAAAATAACATTTTTTTTTATATACAACTTAGTCTGTAAACAAGCATACGGCCCGCCTGATGGTAAGCGGTTACCGTAGCCATATGGACGCTTGCAACACAGGAAGCATCGCTCACGCGTTACCGACTTTTCCCCTCCCCTATGAGCTCTGGCGACCTTACTCACGCACAGGAACACAACTTTACACAACATAAAGTTATTTGGCTGCATATTCTGTAAGGTGGTGGTACTTCCCCAGTCGAGCTGCTCTTTGAGCGAATAAATGCTATGCTCTACCTCTCTCAAAATGTTAAAACATTCTTAATTAAATTGAAATACATGAAGCTGATGATTGCTTGGATGATGGAGGGCGGCGACGCTGTCAGACAACATAGCAAGCTCACTGACACACGAGCACAATCGATGTTTTACGGCACATTCCTCAGAGCGCGCCGGGATATTACATTACTGCGCCTGCACCGAACTATATGGGAACAAAATTACTTCACACACATCACATTGGATCGGACCGCTGACAGACAAAACTCTTTGTCACCACATCGTTGGTTGTGTCTGGAGTTAGCTTGGGACGATGTACACTACAACTAAATAACTTTCTTTGTAATTAAACGACTAGTATGTTTGTGGTAGATTACTCAACGGTTTCATAAAGATGATTAGTTTTACACATAGAGATGTTTTACTTAATGTTTCTTCATATCTTGAATGTTATTTAGTAATTGGTTAAATCTTTAAAAAAAAATCTTTATTTTCAGAAAATTAATCATTGTAGCCTCAAATGTATGTAAGCTCGTGTGTATGTGACATACGTTGCTCTATTTTGACCGATTCTATAAAAACTGGAGGTTCTATATTTGACGCGTACTTATGTTTTTATTTTGGTTTTGTTTTTGTTGCTTAGACGATTTTGATGTTTTAAACTAAATATATAGGGAGTTCCCGAAGTGGTTCCATAAACATTATAGTGGCCATGGAATTTCTAAATGGAAAAGAACACAAATATTACGATTGAAATATTTGATTCAATGTTGTAGACAGTTAATTAATGGTTATGCGTATTTTCAGTGACACTTCTACTGAGTACACATTGCATTAGAAACTGAAAAGTATATAATAAGACTGCGTCTTTAAATAAGTGAGAACTTAGGCACTGTTTTGAAGTCACTGAAAAAATTCTGCGGTACATTTTGATTTATGTGATTTTTTACGGATGACTATTCTATTACTTTCCTAGTAATGTGTAATTGATCATCTATCTACAAAAAATGTGTACAAATTACAATCTATATGTAGAAAATTTCCTCAAGTCTGCCGCTACTTCCGATTGACGGCAAGTTATTAATAAGTATACTACGTACAATTAGTAGTAATTATGTATTTCATAATAGGTATATGTATAGGTAAGTAAGTATTATAATTATATCATGGTATCATTAACCAAACTTTTAAAAGGAACTTCCTTTAAAAAATCAAAGTTCACTCATTAAACTTTTAATTTATGTGCGTAATTTGTGATTGCGAACGGATGTTGCGCAAGCGAGGAACTGCCCAACTGAAGCGTTTGACCGGAAGTGCGGACCCAGCGGGGGCAGCCGGCCCGCAGGTACTTAATGATGCCTCTAATGAACAGAACAGGAGCGGCTTCGGTACTCTCCATTATTATTGGTAATGCGCACAACATCATACAATTAGGATAAGTATAGCGTCCCAGCCAGTATAATTGCCGCATTCCATCGAATGTTGCGCAGCACCAAACCATGGAAAATCCAAACCATGCGGCATTTCAAAATAATTTATCGCGTTTGTGTTTATAAATCCAAACACATGGTGCTCGTATATCGTTTGTTGATATTATCCTGTAGAGCCTACCGTACATTTAGGTTTTTTTAATTTTGTAACACACATTTAGAGGTACCATATTAGGTTATATTAAGTACCTCATTAGATAGTTCTATCTACATAACAATGGTCTGTGTGCAAATCACTAAACCAAATTATTCCTTTGTCTAGACTAGTGCACTCAAATTCAGGTGTAGGTGTGTATCAGATGAATAATTTTGCGTTTAGAGGTCATCACCTTCTTAACATTAGGTGTAGTGTTACTTGGATTAAATTTCGTTGCTGAAATTTAAACGCTCGTGCAGAACATAAGGCCTTCACAAAAACCATCACGCTTCGCGGAACATGCTCGCCACTCGCCAGCTGTCTGGCATCTTTCATTGGAAAAAAGCTCATTGCTACATTATGTTGTGTCGTGTCACACTTCGATTCCCAGCGACCTAAACTAGCAAATAATAACTAAAATACTTTGACTATTAATATTAAAACTCACGACCATTCATCAATTTTGAATGAAAGTAATAAAATAAATTTTATTTTATGATTGGTGCGTAAACAGTACCTCGTCTAAAAATAGGTTCGACCACCTGGTGCACTCTCCGGCTCCTGACTTTGAGTGCAGGGAACGTGATTTATGAGACTTTAAGCTCGACACAATGCAACCGCAAATATAACCCTTGACTAGGTATTTCCTCTGTGAACAAATTGTCCCTACACTGCTTAGATACGGATATTTCGAGTGGTAGCTGAAGTGAACCTAAATAAAAAAAACACGCCGATTGACAGTAACCCCTGTATACCACAGTGGCAATAAATTAATTTATCATGACCAGAAAACTTGAAATGGGAGACGCGTTGCTCTGTCTGTCCAAACAATGTATTGTTGATAATATCCATTGGAATGGTGCACCGCGGGGTTGTGCTTGAGATTCGAATGGTTTTCTATTTGAAAGGTTAAAGTTTTTTACCAGTCAGTAATCTTAATCTTGTAATAGAAGGTGTTTATGTTTTGTCGTTTGAATTACTGTCTGCAGGAGATAAAAAAATATTTTTAACCGCTTTATACTAAGATATAGTTAAAAAAGTTTATCTCGGACATGAAACAGCGACACAATATCTACGTATGTAAGTTGTAGTTAATATTTATGTTGTTCACGGTTGAATGGAGGGCAATTATCCCAAATGAACGTTTTAGTGCCAGCGAGTAGGCATGTTATAGATGATGATACTGCGGAGTAGAGACAACCATGTGGGAGGTCTACACATACAAACATATCGGGTATTGACATGAAATTGAAAATTAAACATTTGTTGCTATAATTATCTTTTCATTCCGAATGTATACCTTATTTTGATATGACACTATAATATACCTTCGACCACATCATCACTTACCATGGTGAGATTGTGGTCAAACACAGGCCTATACACAGTAAAAAAAAAAAAAAAAAACCTATAGAGTATATTTATATAATGAGTTAAGGCGTAGGTAGCAGAGTAGCACGTTTTACCGGTGTTTTTATAGAACCACTAGCTATTTTACTAAGAAATATTAATAGGTATCACTATTTCGGCTATTGTGTGTTTCAATAATCGCTTAATATCGAATGCTTGCACGTCTCTGTATGTTTACGCGGTCCCGCCAGCACATATTCTAAGAAGAGAGTGTTAGGCGGCAACTTAACAAACACATTTTTTATTCGGACCCATGAGTCATACCATACCCGTGAAGTAAGTTACCAAACATAAACTTTTATCTACATGTATAAAACAACCGTTTGATAGCAGGTACGTATTCAATTTGATATTGGTATAGCTTTCGTTGAAATTCTTTATTTGGTGTAATTCAAAATTACTCCTAAAGTATCAAAATTGGAATTGTAACAAAACTTATACCTACCATAAAAAGCACGAATAACTTACTTAGACCATTTCAAATTCAGACGTTTTTGCAGTAGATAGCAGTGATCAAAATAGATTTTTACATTCTAAAAGCATGTTGTGATTTATTGTCGTTCGTGCTGTAGGTAATATTATAATAATAGAATTTATGTTTGTATGTTCGCTTATAACACCAAATCTTCTGAACGGATTTCTATGTGGTGTACCTATACAAGTAGATTATCACCCTGGTCAATATTAAGGGTACCTAATATTTATCCAACACCGCAAAAAAATAAGGATTCTGTTTTGTTCTATAGTTTTCACATGTCATAATCTTAACAATACTGAGGGATCAAATACTCAACGTCAAGTACTTACCAGGCGAAAGGCTAGTTTATACCTACTCTGGTAAGCAAAAAAAAAAACATGTCTCATAGTTTAAGTGGTAAAAGCCATACATATTTTGAAGGTGTTGAAAATCTGACACCCTATACCATAATATTTGGGCACTGTGATGGATGTCATCACAAATTTCCCAATTTTGTAGTGATTTTTTTGTTAACTAATTCTTAATGACCATGCTGTCAGTCGCAGTCACAAATAAAACACAGAACATTGTAAATTTATTCAAAAATGTTATATTTGATTGAGTCATGGTTTAGAAAAATTATACCAGCCAACTTTGACACGCCATAGTCCAAACTAAAAATCGTAACACTTATGTTTATAATGAGTAAACATATCATTATAGTGATTGATCCATTCGCTGACATTATACTGACAGATCGCTCATACGTAGTCGTAGGGCTGCATCAGTCGTAATCCCCTCGTCAAGTCGTTCCTCTGCTCACTTCACCGACACTTCACCCAATTAAGTTGTCACTGAGCACCGTAACCGTAAGTACCTTTGAGTGTTGAACTAAGTAAATATTTTATGAGATATTGCAACCGCCTGCTCGCTGTTACACTAACATTTTAGAAATTTCTAACTTATTTCATCTAGTTGTACGTAACGGTTGACTTATTTATACTTAACAAATGCAACAGTTTACCCGCTAATAAAATGTATTGCGTTTGTTTGTAAGTCAATAACTTAGCTCGATAACCGATTAAAGATTAGCAGAACGAAGAAAGTTATGTTTAAAAATAGTTACTTTTATTTTATGTACGATTTTTATGAAGTAGTTAGCGAATTCTTATTGAGGAAGAATGTTTTGAGTTTTACCGAGTTTGCATAAAATATTGGATTTTAAACCTGACCTCTAATTAAATGGATGTTTAAATAGGTATTTATACATTACACATTTTGATGCGATCGATAATGATTCGTACCTTTACTGTGCTTCTCAAATAATTTTCGATATCAATAGTTTTTTCGTAACCGAGGATTGAAAATAATATCCATTATTTTATCCTCTTATCAACTATCATTATGCAGTTGAATCTTTGAAATAACTTTTTTTTGCTGAAAATAAATCGCCAGGATACCTGTTATGGTAACAGCTAGTAAGTATAATATTTTGTCATTCGGATTTTTATCAGGGATGTTTCCTGGGTAAAAAAATAATAATTCTAATTAGTCCGTCAGTTAGATTATCCAAAAATATTGGATACGTATTTTTTGCTTTACCAAATCATTAACAATTGACGAAGATAAAGCGTGACTAAGTTCGGGAGTGGGGGCTCGTGACGTCACTTGTTACTAAAAAGTGTACCACACCGTGACGTCACGAGGAACTTCAACAAACGAATAATTGACAAACGAAAAAATACGTGTCAAATATTTTTTGATAATGTATATGACGGACTAAATAGAATTTATCAGGAAACTAGCCCATTAGGTAGTATTATACAAAAGTCACCACTTCGTACTCATTTGTAGAGTTATAATTTACGTCAGGCTACGCCAAAGGTAAGCCTGGCTATCTGAAAATTAGATATGGTCAGAGGCACACATTAACTGTCGTAAGAGGTAATAAAATAAAGAGGTTTGACCAAATACTACTAATTGGTTGGTCCGCGTCACATTCAGCTTGCAAAACATTTGGCGAGCATTTGACGGCTTTACAGGCAAACTAATGTAAGTAGGTAGGTGCTTTGCGGCCGCCGAGAGACACCTGTTAATATATTGGCCAAATCATGGAAACGGTTAACCTGATTATGATGGGACTTTCACTAAGCTATGCCTCAGAAAATACTGAACCTTCCCATCGCAATACGATTACTCGTTTCCAATAAAAGCCCAATAGAGTAATAACTTAAATGAGCTCGCCTATTGTTTCCTAAAACTATTAATGAGGCTGTAAAACAGTGTCTGAACTTACAGTATGTAATCATGTAGGTTGCGCAACGCAAGTCATTCATGTGTCTTATATTCGTACCTATGTAACGTCACATGCATCGTGGTTTCGTCACAGTTCAAACAAAGCCGCAAGCCGTGTGCTCATTTCCAGGGCAAACAATGAACATAAATTTGGGAAACATCATTTACATTTTTACCATTAAAAAATTTACTTAGCCCTAAAATGTCAACTGCCTACATGCTGACCCAACAAAGTCAGTGTAGGGAGGGATAGATTATTTAATTTATACTTAGAATAACATAAAGAATATAACTCGGGATAAAATAAAATATTCTACAAATTGTTCATGTGATAATTGTGATACCATGACCGCGTCATACGACATAATGCATGTGCATGCTCATATATTACTCTCACAACAATTACCTACAATTGATGGACTAAAGATCTTGTCAAGAACTGAACCCGTATAGGCGAGATTTAAATTATTTAATAGATGAAGTTCCACACCACAAGTACTTTTTAACGAAGATAAATAGTAAATTGATTATTTTTGAACTAGTGAGTAAGCGGTTACGTTAATTGTGTGTAAAAAATAAATTTTATGGCCATGAAAAGATTTATTAGTGTTCTGTCAGATAACCAGCAACATCAACCATTTAACGTTTAAAATGAACAGAAACAGAGCCTATTCTTATGCAAATAAGTCACGAGTAATTGTTTTACTAGAATGAACCGTGTGATAAACGCGCCGGTAAAGTGTGAGGGAACACATAGTTGACAATTCTACATTATTACACTACACTTCACAACATTCATAACAATACGTACGAGTACATAATTCAAAGCAATATAAGTTAACCGATACGAATAACGTTACAAGACCACGACACGGGTGGTCCCCGGAATGGTCAGGTCTGAGTAGTTTACCGAGAAATCAACAATTAAGAAATTACGAAATGTTCGGACCAAATCGACGTTACTACCGGACTGTTCGCTAATTTCCAGTTCAATGATCATTCCATCTGAAGTCATAGTACCACTCGCCCGTATTATACACTAATCGAATTACATTAACGGTCCATCTGTAGACCTCTGTACCCACGCACACGTGAACTATTTGAACCCAATAATGTAGTTTTATACCAGCTTATTCCGAGTATCTGGTCTGCTAGTAACTTCATACTTTATGATCACGATATGGTTGGTTGGCATGCTATGGTATAGCGCGCGCGTGATCTCCTAACTTTCTCTGGTTGGACCCTATATGGATTTAATGTCTGACAGATTGTCAGTAAGTAGGTACGTATTCGTAAAAGTTGTTTCCCATAATTCAACATATTTATGTGATTATGTCCCAGTTCTCATAGATGATTTATTATAGGTTATAGGTATTAGTTCAGTACTAATATCTGTTCCATTCTCCACCAATCCGCAGTGGACACGCGTGGTGGAGTATCGCCCATTCCCTTTCACCCTCATTTGTGAAAGGAGGCCTGTGCTCAGCAGTGGGACATTATAGGCTGTCAATGATGATGATGATGATCTGTTCTGTGGTAGAGTTTCCATATCTACCTACATGAATTATGATAATATATTCAGAAACTTCCGTGTCGTACTAAAGTCGGGCAAAAAATAATGCCACAGTCTTTGAAGCATATCTAAAACGTGCTTTGAAACATAACTTGTAACAGTTCTTGGTCTTTTATTTATATAAAATACAAGCCGTCCCCCGCGGTTTCACCCGCGTTCCCAGTGTAAAAAGTAGCCTATGTCCTTCTCCATACCAAATGTATCATTTATCTAGCTGCATGCTATCTGCATGCCAAATTTCATGATGATCCCCTGAGTAGGTGAGGCGTAACAAACAAACAAACGCACTTTCGCATTTATAATATTACTAGTGGATAATTTATTTGCATTCAAAACATTGTCCTGGTGATAAATAGACTTTTAATTTTAAACCAATAGTCGCAGCGAAAATAAATTCAGGTTCCTGCAGTTGGAAAGTGCAGAATTTGACAAATAAGCCGCACCTGCAACACGATAATTTGAAAAAGTCATCATAAGTTTCTCAATAGGTAAATCAATTTCTCACCTACACATTTTTGGGCTGTTTCTCACCGCGACTATCCGTAAAATCTTATTATAGTAGGATCATAGTTATATTTATTTACTTATTTTATTTTGTAACTTCTCTTCTCTTCTCTTATCAATTTACTGTATGGCCACTAATATTACTAAGTCGATAATTATGCGGTACATTCTACACATTATACTGCGGTAATTAAATCGTTTTGTTTAATTCATAATCGAACCACCCAGAAGTAATGATTTCTAGCATGATGATGTCAGAAACGATTATATATTCATACTTGCATCATTAACTTTATCATTGTTTATAGAATGCATAAGTTTGATAATCGGTTCAAAAGTGTATCATCATCCGTGATTATATGCAATTTGATTATACTTTGAATAGTTACGTAACATTTGGTTCACCTTTTATGTGGACTATTATTCACCTACCCCTAAACTACAGTATGAATGAGGGTTCGCCGTCCCTCCCTCGTAGGAACAGTAAAGTAAGGGAGTGCCGGTCATCATCATCATTTAACCTGGGGTGAAGAAGACAATATTAGTTTACAACCGGTGGTATGGCCCTATGCGATCATAAATCCTATTTGATTTTTTTAAATTGTTAAACACGCAATCGTTTTAATAAAGGTAAAAGTTTTTGTTGCTACATTTTTTTTTTAAATGTGTATCTGATAAAACTGGTATGGTTAAAGGCAAATGATTTTGTTGCCAAAAAAAAAAAATTAAAAAAGATATTTAGCAGAGCGTGGTTTCGATCCACGGACCTCTGGGTTATGGGCCCAGCACGCTTCCACTGCGCCACTCTGCTACGTACACAGTGTTTGAAATTACCGATCACGTCTATTTCAGTTTATGATTGGTTATCTTTCGTACACACGGTAGTGAGCTTGATACTAAATTAAGCTCTTATGCCAAAATTGATGAAAATAATATTTAATGATTAAGAGAAGAGCATCTCAGGACCCTTCTCACTCAATTTCGATGTCGAACTAATAACTACATAGTACATCTATTCGTCCATGATAGTACGAATGTTTCAAATAATTGGTCATGCAACCAGACACACATTTAAAATATATTTTTTGTCACTACACGAACTACGTATGTACGAACATTCCTAGATTATTTCTGAACGATATTGGAGACAGAAAAATATGTATGACTATTCCATTTGAAGATATCAAAGGAGGGGTCGACATTCCAAGCATAACGCTGCGTGTAAACGTTTCAAAAGGGTCTGTCTGCTCCAGCTTTAATTGGTAGTCGTAATTAATTAAAGCCAGTGACCGAATAGCGGCGGCATATTGTTAAAAATAATTCTAATATAGGTATGTGAATTCGTCTAGCGCAACTCTAGTTGCTGTATGTTCAATATCATGATTCAATATTATAATATCTAGAATTGATATATTTTATTATTACCATAGAGAAATGAAGTATGTGATTAAATTTAATTAGTTTGAAATGTTTACGTTTGTAGATTCCCGATATTCCTTATAATGGATCATGTTTAATTTTGTGAAAATTACTAGGTATTAGCACAGAGTTAATAAACTTTCTCTTACACGGATTGTGGCGGTTGCTAAACACTTTTACTCCATCAAAATAAAAAAGATTCAATCATAAGGTGTGCAGATATTTATGTTTGCCAATAAAACTAACCAGTGCGATTTATGTTACCTACCGTATTATCAGCAAAACAGAACACGCCGACACGATCACCAATAACTATAAAGATAAGATTGGCAATGTTGTATTCTACTACAATTTCACAAACTAAATGATTTAAAAAGATATACCTACCTACATTTTACTGGAGCATCTATCTACCATATACCATCAGAGTTATTTCCAAAAAATCGTAGTAGTAGTATCACAAGTAGTGACAACTAATGAACTTATACGTAAAAGTATTCTAAAACTGCAACTTCTGAATCTTGTGACAAACATTCTTCTGACAATTAGTTACGGTAGCTGAACCACGTTAATGGAGATTTAACTTTTAAACGGGGCTTACAATGAATTGTACTGAATTTAATAAAGCCATTTAAAAAATATCGACTCATTGTGATAGATTCGTTTCATGCGTTACTTATTTAAGTAAATAATATTAGTTAGGCATTTTACAACCGATGACTTGAGGGTTTAGTTCTTTAGTTTACGATAATGATTGTTCTGATATAGGTACAAACACGTTTCTATCAAATAGCAACTTCAAACCTTATGTTAAATTCATAATCCAGCTGATTCTATGTCACTATTTTCTGGTAAAGTAGTTAATTATAATAACATATTATATTTCTTCCAAGTAAAGTGCAAAATACATTGGCAATATTGTCCGTTGTTAGCATTTTAATGAGTTTCTAATCGTGCATAAAGCATTAGTGTTCACGAACTAAGAATTAATGTGCATAAATACCCAGAAACATTGTATACATTGTAACTCCATGGACAGTACCAAGCTGCATTGATATTCTTAGCTCAGACTTATCTCAAACGCTAGTTTAGTTTTAGTTTGTTATAGTTAACTCTCATATTCATAAGCGCATTTTAACTGTACCAAAGAATACGCTCATTGTCAAGAACACCAAAGAATATTCATTAGTAGCCCCACCGTCGATGCGTGAGATTTTTTGATTTGCTCAACGCCTCGGTATTAAACGGATGTCACGTACCTCCTACTGAGCCTTGAGAAAGTGTCGGCTTTTCGAACAGATGGCTTGAAACTGCCCAAATATTTGTATAAAATTTTGTGAAAAATACCTACTTACTTCTTCATTCAGATACAGAAGAATGGTTTTTTTTTGATACTAGATATTTATTGATATTTATTTATTTCATTGCATAAAAAACAGTCTACGGAAATTTCTCTATGTAAAATAAATAAATAAATAAATATCCTGGGACATTCCTCACACACGGTCATCTGATCCCAAACTAAGCAAAGCTTGTACTTGTACGTAGTATTTATCTACTCTGAGCTTGTACTATGGAAACCAGATAACTGATATAATACATATACTACTTTTTTGTTTGTAAATACATACTATACATAATTACACCCAGACTCAGGACAAATATTCAGTTTATAATATTTTATCGGGCCAAAAAAAAGAAAATTGTGGCTATTCTAAGTGCGTTGCGTGCGTCTCACTATGCACCCCAGGCTGAGAATATTATTTGTGTTAAAGTTTACTCAAATTGGAAGAGTTATAATTTATATTACAATCCAATTTGAGTTTAGTTTTGCAAAAGGCTTTTCACTCTGGTTATTCAAAATGTTTTCCCGTCGGCTGTATTATCAAATACTGGGGTGCTACATTCGTAGCGAGCAAAGCTTATATGCTCAGAGGATGTACGAAGAAGATATTCGATTTCGTATTCGTCGCCTTCGTCAACAGGGAATAAAATGTCACACTCCATCTCGGAAACCATCCTAGCCGCGAATCAGGGATTGCTAAACCATGGACAATTCACCATACACACCGTTCCTCGCACAAGGATACGGCAAGCCGGACTAGCCGTGGAGGTAGAAGAAGGCATTTTCGATTTCTTCGAACGGGAACACAAGCACAGCACACGATATGCAGCACGGCGTTTTGTGACTTGTATATGTACCGATAAAGTTATTTTAAGCGTGGAGGAGTCGCAGGACGAAGCGAAAGAGGCGCATTGTGTCCACTAGTGTCCAGCGATGATGACTTTTTTGAGAACTTATAGTGATGACATATCTCGAAATTTTTGTTCTACATGATACCTACTGAAATAAAAAAACACGTAGGTCATTTTTGCCAAATATTAAGATATGGAATTTTTGCAGTTGATAAAAAATTCTCTCTGTATAATTTTTGTTATTTTTAAATTATTTTTATTGAAGAATTTTTTTTTAATATTTTGGGACCGTGGGGGTCCGAAGCTCGCCGTTTTACTCGCACCTTGTCTTCAAAATTGATCGAGACCTCCGGAGACCAGCGGGCGGGGAGCTTTTTCCGCCAACGCGTCAGCTTGGCTATCCAAAGAGGAAACGCTGCCAGCCTTCTGGGAACCTTGCCGTTAATCGGAAGCAGCGGCAGGCTTGGGGAAATTTTCTTTATATAGATTGTATTTTGCACATATTTGTTGTAAATAAAGCTGATTTTTTTATATTAATTTTAAATATTGATTTCGTTTGGACGTTTCAGTCATGGCTTTTCAAGATTTGTACCTAACATTTGCTTCAGAATATATGAACATGAAACATGTAAACATCAACGCAACATTTGGAATACTTAGTTAATGAAATGTATGTAATGGTTCCAAAACTAACCAGGCATCGTTCCTTAGAAATAAACTTGGCACGTGTGCAGTTAGCTTGGCGAACCGAGCACGAGCCGAGCCACGAACGAGCACCCTGCGAGCCTACAGCGAGCTGCGAATCCCTTTGTACGTGAAAAAATTGACAATCGCGCTCGTTCGAGGCTCGGTTCGCCAAGCATGGACGCACCACTATCAACTTTACGTTTTCATTCATCTCGCGAGCTAAAGAGCTCTTCATCTGGTACGTATTTCAACCCAGTTGATTTGTTATTCATAGAATAGATCTGATACCATTTTTTTGTAATAGCTACTTAGTTTATGTAATTGAACTTAATGTAAAAGGTGCATACTATTCCTGTTACGCTTATTTAATGCGATTTATTTAGGTGACACAAATATAAGACAACTCTTGGACCTGGTTTATTATCAGTAACATAAATTAATTGTTTATGTAGGTTAGGTACTATATACTTGAGTTCTTGGCTTGTAACAAACATCTTTTGGTAAACTTAACTCAGTACTCATTCATTACAAAACAATAGAGGTTAATATCAAAAGAGTACCGCTTTGGTTGATTTATAGTTGTTCCGAGTTCCGACACTGGGCCCTTTGTCTCCATCCCCGGCGGTTCAATCATATGTCTCACGATCAAAGTTCAGTGTCCGACATAAAAATGAATATTAATTTTACTTTCGTCAGCCTAAAACATAACCGTAACCTTGGGTTCATGAAGTGACAGACTCTACGGAGCGACACTCTTCCCTCATTGTAAACTTGTCGCATAGGTAAATTTATCGTTTCATTTTACACCAAAGCTTAATCCTGCCTGACAAAGGAAAACAAAAAATATAAGGTTAAATATTTTAATACCACTACTGCATTGCTTACTTATACACAGACAGACCCAGAGGGAATGTCATGCAGCGACGATACTCGGATTAAAGAGGATCTACCCCGTTCACATCATGTCTTTAGTTTTTTCTCTACAGAATATGTGAGACGATAGGTTGGATCGGAAGAAATAATTCAAAGTCGCTGCTGTACAAAAAGTTTGTTGTTATAACGAAGCAGGAAGCCAGAATATGTCACTACGATAATGTTGTTATTCCTTTTAAAACTTCTCGGCATTCGTTTGTTTTTTCTAAGAAATATAACAAAATATCATTAATATTTCACAGCGGGCGTCGATTCGGCCCGGTGCACCCCCTTAAGTATTCGGGGGTTGAAGGCTGCGGGGTGGGCGGTAGGTATGGGTGCGCCGCAAAGCCTCTACGATTACCTACTGCACGAATATACCGGATTACTCCACTGTGAATAGGACATTTCCGTGGGTCACAGGGGACGATGCATTTAACAAACATTGTATTTCCCAGTTTAATTATCCTGCCCTGCTGTCTATTAAAAGTATGTGTCTGTTATGGTATCTTTACGACTTCATTTATAGCAAGAGCTTTTAAAAGCTGCAATTTACGCTTGAAAGCAAATCTTGAATAAAAGAGAATAGAATTATCTATTCGTTCGGACAGTTGGATATGCCATTGTTTGAATTTAAGGATGTAACCAGCTGTTCAATGTAATTTGATTCGGGTAATGGACCATACATGTGAAAGTTTATTGTGTTTTTGTAGTAATCGCGTGCATCTTTTACGATACCGTGTAGCGAGCGATGCGCGTTTGTGATGTTTTTGTTGTGATTTCGTCGGCACGGGCGCACGCGGCTGCGGCTGCGGCGCCGGCGCGGGCGCGGCGCCGGCGCGGGCGCGGCGCGGGCCCTTCTGCAACACGGGCAGGTGTTTGAAGAGCCACGTGGGCTTAAAATATGCCCGGCCGCGTCATGTGATTTGTCAAAATGTCAAACGCGCATTCTATACATTTTTTCAAATCAAGTTCTGTTAAACTTATACAGTATATAAGTACTTATACAGTTCTACATTAAAAAGTTGCTCGATTACTCTGACAGATTTGGTCTCGTTATTCCAATATTTAATTATAATGTAATGTAACGTACCTACCTAGTTAAAGTTGAGATAGTAGCACGCATCTCTGTGCTAGTGCTACTTGCGTTAAAAGCTCTTGAACGGACGCTGCTGCAGATAAGGGTGATTTATTTCAAACATCGATTTCGAACACTACGTCTATATCGATCATGTGTGCTGCAAATGTGGCGCCACTATCACCCAAGTCCGCCGTCTGCGCAGAATCACTGACGTCATGTTTTTATAATTAGGAACCATTTATGCATGAACACTCTGAAACAGTACAATGACTGTTTTACCACATGTAGCTTTGAACTCATCTAAGTTGCGTCACCCAGCTACCGATATAGGTACTTATAATTATTATTTCTTGCAAGTACTTAAATAGAATAAAAGTGACCAATTTATTTTCCGTTGCAAACCAGAATAGAAGGTAACGAGATCTGATTCATAGCTGTCAGTTACAATTTGCTAACGAGTGTAAAACATGTCAGGGCTTTAAAGAGATAAAGATCATGGCCCACGTAGTGGTATTATTGAATGCAAATTGCAACCAGGAACGACAAGTATCACGGTGGAGCCAGATTGAATAGAAAATAATTATTTACTCACGCATTGTCCTGTCGGCGACTGGTTTCTGTTAGTTCGGTAAACAGAGAATTCTATACGCGTTAGGTCAAACTATGTATTTAGTCAAAGTATAGGATGGCTACCAATCTTTCTTTCTTTCAAAGCTAACATTAAAAACATTGAGGCTATCTCAATGAAACCAAGATTTTGCTATACAATACTAGCCCTTCGATAGCGGCTTTATTTGCGTGAACATCTTGAAATATCTTAGTAGGTATGTTTGATTTTTTTTTATGGTCAACTTACCATTTTATTATTTCTATACATATAAACACCATCCTTTATTATATTATGTATTATATAATATTTTTTGCTCCATGACCCCGCACTCGAGAGATTCGATTTTGGAAAGCTTTGAAACAATTTTATTGCTTTACATCAAGAACTTAAAAAGAATTTCGAGATAATGTGCCATCCTTTTTAATCCTAGCTGTCTATTCTACCTACGAAGGGTAAACCCTTTTTAAATAACGTAAAAAAACAACCTAAGTAGACTATTAATTAAACCTGTAAATCGAGATAAAATAAAAGATTTCCCCATTTTTATATTTTTGAGTATTTATGTCAAAATTCAAGTAAACATGCGATAAATGATAAACTAAATAAAATAAATGCAAAAATTATAAACGAAAACGCATTGACTTATATTACTGGCGTACGACACGTAACAAAAAAGATGGTTAGGAGCACGTGCTCTCGTCGTGAATGGGATCATCTCCCATCGTGCTTTTTCATTGTACGTCAGTCGTCATCTAACGAAGGTACTGTGGCAGGTAAAGGACTATAGGTGGTCGATATACCGTCATAAATACCCACTATCCATCCGCGTGCGTCTGAATGAGCCCTTTACAATGGCCCTGTCATTTCACGCGCTCGTGGTGCTCGTGTTAAACGCTTTCTAGTCCTCGCATTAGCTTGCAGCTATATTTGCTTACTGGGGAAAATAATACGATTTCAAACAAGGATGCACGTAAACAATGTATGTGCCTTAACTTCCTAGAGACGGATTATATCGCAGGTGTATAGTACATAAAATAGCTACGGAATAGATCGTTCTATGTCTCGACTGTTTGAAATGCAGTACTGTTACTTGGATCATAGGAATGCGAAACTATCAATGACATGTAGGAATGTTATAGTGCGATGTTAGAGTCTGGAGACAGTAAATATTTGAACTAAAATAGAATTGCTGTAGTGATTTTTATGTGTTGTGATTTATGGTTGAAATTTGTGTTGCAGAAAGAAGGCGTGGGTCAAACTCATGCATTCCGCAGTAAGTCGTTCCGGAAACCTCGACCGTGCCACTGGTGTCACCAGCCGGTGCATAATCAAGGCTCCTGCTGTAGAGGTACTTCATCGTTATTTTAATGTATGATTAGGGTTCATTTTGTCTTCTTCTTCCTTAATAGAGATGAAACCACAACATAATAAAATAGTACTTGAAACAGGCAGGCAAGTCGATATACTGCATTGAGTTTTAGCCTCGTGGTTACATCCGTGTTTCCAAGATAAAAAGTTACCCATGC
Organism: Achlya flavicornis; assembly: GCA_947623365.1. Lineage (NCBI taxonomy): Eukaryota > Metazoa > Arthropoda > Insecta > Lepidoptera > Drepanidae > Achlya > Achlya flavicornis. Next base: position 9,288,384 of record OX392468.1, on the reverse strand, counting down.
CATAGCTAACTGCATGCCAAATTTCATTATAATGATGATATTTTATCATTTCAAAATCAAACAATCAAAAAGTAATTTATTCAGTTAAGACGCTGATGATGATGTTCACTTTATGAACTTTACAATTGACTCTACTACTCTATCTCTTTCGAAGCTGAAGTACTAGTTACATAAACTGCAAATGTTTTTTTCTATATTTAAAATAAATATTCACGTGTTCGAATTACTAGTAACATTGTTCCTCGTAACAAACTGTAAAATGTTTGGTATTTACATCGCAAATACCAGCCAACAGCAAAACAAACGACAAGCGACTGTCGATTTTTTCCAACCGCGGAAACGGGATTGCTATGAATATGTTACGCGTTCAATATAATACTTATGTTATGTAGGTGCCTGCGGTAAATGTTATACAGCTGTAGTATTTATATACTCTGATGCTGTAGGTACCCAAAATATGAAAATGTCAATGCAAATTGCTAAAAAAATTATAATACTAACATAACAATATGCTAATAATTCTCATTTGTTTCTTACAGTGTGCAAATATGTCTGCCACACCGCCTGCGAAAGTAAGGTATGTATTGAAATTTTTTATACAACTAACTACTTAAATATGCAAATTATGTCAATAGTAATATATTATTATCTATTGTTCCAACTATAACAGTACCTATTTGAAATGTAGGATGCCTAATGGTGCATAAATGTTGTCATCAACTAAATACATACTTGATCGACCATTCATTGCAATTTTGTCACTCAACCGGTAATTTTCTTAACTTTTTAGTTGCTTTGTTACCTTGTTTTACTATCATTATTTCAAAACACAGAAACATAATGCTTCTGAAACTCAATATCCTACAAGTACTTACCTAATCTAATCATAGACGTAATATTGAAAAAATATAGGAAAGAATTGTAGGTGAATACTGTAGCGAAACCTATAATTACATTACAAGAAACTTCCTGGTATTATAATAGGTAGGTAGATACTCTGTTTTAAATATATACTTACGGAAAATTAAATTCTTCAGGGGACAGCTAGTAAAGTTAAATACCTACTTCAAAGGACATAGTAATCGAAACTGAGTATAAGGTTTCGCTGTTGTCGTTCGAACCCCAATAAACTGGCGAATAGACAGATAAGACAGGAAAAGCAATTTCTTATGTCCTTTCGTTTATTATATACCTACCTAAATAGTAACTTATTTTACAAAGTAATGTACCTAGCGTCTTTTTTACAAAAGTGAATATCTCGTAATCTCGTTTAGTATCTACAATTAACTTACATGAACATTATAAATATCTTTATTCAAATAGTAATTTTGTTTTTTTTTGAATTTATAAGAATATAGGTACGTGGACCTCAAAGGCATGGTTAAAAAAGGGGGTTTTGTTTCAACATTGAGACGAAATATTACTGTTTGCAACCAAAAAGGTTTCAAATCTAATCATGGTTGAAGTTTGTTCATGGTACAAAATACAAATATCATCACTGGGTACATTTTGTATATAATATGTTATCTCAGTAAGGACTTATGCTTTAGAAAATTTAATGTAGACAATATAAGGTCCTAATGAATTAGTAAATTTCCTCTTGAGGGATCCGAGGGAAAAAACAATAATTTAACCATTTATCATTTTTTTTCCCACGGATTATTTTTCTAATATTATTTTTTGATTACTTATGACCTATACATTCATCACTCAAAAGGAAATTCACAAATTTATTAGGACCTTATATAGCAAATTCTCGTAGACCGTAGACGCTCGTAGCGAGTGTCGTAGAGCATTGTTTTTACTACTTAAATTTTAAAACGTAGAAATTTGATGGTTGACAATTTTTTTTTTACTAAACATAGCTGTTCCTAATTATTTCTTAATCGTATGGTTCCAACAACTTATTTTTTTCGATTTAAATAGACAGACTTAAAAAATATATATAACGCTATAACAGTTTTAATATCTTTTTTTCCACCCAACTTCTGCTGCCTTTTATTTGTCCTCAATATATTATGTATGATGTTTTGAGATAAAAAGAAATACCTACATAGCAAGTTGAATTGTTGTCGTATGGCGCCCTCTATGTTCATACTTGGGTAACAAAATAACGTTACGTAAACTTTATGAGCTCGCCTCATTCATACGCATGCGTGTTCGTTAAACTTGTCAATATGGAATTAAATGATCACATGGTAGATGGCGCTAGTATGACAAAAATACATAGATTTATGTACTGCTTCGTTGCAAACTGTACTTTTAACGAGAGATTAAATTAATATTCTATGCACAGACGCTGTGAGTATGAGGTAGCGGGGTGATATCATTGATGCTCGTGACATGACCATTGCTGTTAGTGGCTATACACAGTGAGCTTATCCAAGCTTACTTAAAATTATTCATATAGGTCCGACTGTACTTGTCCATGTTTAGCTAGCAGCGAACTTTGATGGCAATCAGCTGGTAGTTGCCGGTCACGCTTCCATTGTTCTATGTCTTACCAAAATTGGTTGGTTTAAACAAACAATGTACATCCATTATATGAATTCAGATACAAATTGCTTGGGTATTATGTTAAAGTTATCAATGTCAAATGTAATTAAAATTTTACAAATAGGTAGGTTTAAAAGTTTTGCTCATTAGTAGTCAAACATAAGTACCTACCTCACCATCCTACTGTAGGTACTGATATTATTAATATATTATTACAACCTTTTACAAAATATTTAGAATTTTAGACCGCCTTCACTTCAAATTAACTCTAAAGCTGTGTTTTATCCAAGATTACCCAATTATCCAAGGTTGTATTTCTTAACTATTCTTTTAATATCTGTGAAAACTTTTAATTAGCCTTCCAATTCTATCTATTAATATGTTTCTATGTATACCTAGCTGTAAGTTTTCCATTGAAAATTAAAAAAAAAAAAAATTACGATCCCTCGAGCGCTTGCCGCGCCAAAATATCCTTACATCTCCCCTCATCCTCACACATTTATAAATTAATTTCACTTTAAGTACTTTATCTTATTACATCGTGCTTCGCTGTGCTCTGTTTGTTGTATATTTTGGAACGTCCGATCTAGCAGCTAAGCATAGCCAATGCAATGCATATATCTTATCAAATGTAGAAATCATTTTTTATCGCTGAAATCAGATGGATGAGGATTACTAAGGATAAATTGGAGTGCAAACTGATAAAATTCCTTCGGGTGTAATCGTTTAGATTTTTGTTTTAAAAAGATTTTATTTTAAATTTTGTATACTTTACCGGAAATAAAGTATTATAACTATAATAAGTCCTTGTTATAAGAGCCGGCAAAAATAATTATTCGATTGTCCATTATTTACAAGTTCCGAGTAAAATCGTGTGCAAACATGAGCATTGCGGTGAGAAATTAATAATGCATTCAAGCGGATATGTTTACTAAGAGGTCGTCTTAGAGGATCCATTGAATAGTCACTCCGACGTTTGAAGGTACAAGCGGGACGGCCTCGGGCCTCCTCTGCGAATAAAGGGTGTTATTATTATATTACTGAGCTCGCCAAGAATCGTTAAACTCATATTTTGATGTCAAACATGAAAATTACGTTAGAAACTATACCTTTGTTTTTCATGTAACTCGTCAATAACTAAATAGATATGTACTTAACAGATTTCGTAGCGTTATCTCTTTGGAGCGAATGTCGACTTTAATTCATAAAAGCTATGTAGAATGTTGTAATTCTGGAGACGTATCAAAAATAGAAAATGCTGGTAAAATTTGTTTTCTATTTAGATAACTATTTTGGGGACACTACTAATAATAATGATACCAAGAGATACGAAGCTGTAGTAAATTATAAATTAAATTGATTGTTTATTTATGAACACATTAATAAAATTTTCATTGAATTCAAATCCAGTTTTAGATTTTAAACGTAAAACATAGTACGGAACCATACTCTGCTCTTGTTTCGTATAACCAATGATTCTCGGGAATGAATAAAAAAAAAACACGCTTTTAACACGAAAGCACAGAATAAATATTAGTACTACGAAAGTAAAATTTTGTTTTTAACACATTTTGATATACTTAGTTCGAAGTTGGGGTTACCTGAACTCCCATAAAATTATGCTCTGTGATTTGGCTGAAGTACTGAAACACAAAGCAGTACAGAAGGAATTTTTATTTTTTACTTATTGCCAGAAACTCAACATTTTGTATAGTTTACTCGGTGTGCTTGAATCTGCAATGCTAATGAACCGAAAGACGGCTGTCGGTGGCTTTGACTACTTACCTACTCCGCCAATGTTAATGTTTAGCTTGAAAGTATTGGAACTGATTCAATACATCAATATTTTTTAAGTGTCCTGTCCTAACTACCCAGGACAGGGCTACAAACTTGTAAAAGCGTTCTGGTAAAATTGTGTGTTTTAAAATTTGCGCGACTACCTACTACTTCTCCAACCTTTTTCGTTTTATTGCTAAGAGACAAGACTACAGAAATAATATTTTTTTTACGATTGGGTATTCGTGGCCGCTTGCTCCCATGATATAAAAATCCACTCGATCATCAAATTGTTACTTATCTTTTCATTAAAGCCCCCCTTTTTTAAGAGCGTTCCTTCTTTGTAAAGGTTTTCTAGAAGAGATGGCCTTTTAGTGATAATACCGCAGAGCAGACCCTGCAGGTTCCATGGTACCGTAGTACCCCAGATCGAATCCAAATTTATTTCTGGAGTACAATAAAAAAATTATCTATCTAAGTCATAATTCATTCGCCTTGCCTGGAAATAACTCCTAATTAAGTACCTAATATATGTATTTTTTATCAGAATCCAATAACAGCGCATATACTGCGCTGATATCCGCATTTTCCCTTTATTGAAAGCATTTTTTCGTTATTGGTAAAATATATTAAAATATATCATTATCATTTATATGTCTACATTTTATTGTTGTGTTTAAATTGACGATTATATATCTACTTATTACCTAGATGGTAATTAAATACATTCTTGGACATTTTCGCAAGTAATTGCTATGGTTTGGGTCCGTAATGTTATAACCGAAACACAAAGATCACATGAAAACCGTTACTCGTGCTTTTTAAATGTAAATTGAATCGTAAAAAGCTCGTAAATTTTACTGTACGGCGGCGTAGGAGTTAGAGACACGCGAGGAGATTCCTTGATACTAAAGTGTTAGTATTTTATATCGGATCGTAACAATAGATTCACTATCGGGTTTTTAAAGCCCATAGAAACATACAAAAAGAATATTGGATTCTTATTTAATCTTTTATACAAAGTAAAAGTTTCAGCATAGTAAATTTTTTTTTTTATTAAAGAGACGTCGTAACACGTGCCGCGGCTATTAAGATATGAAATTTCCTGAAAAAGAGATTGCAGTTGTAATGCGAATGGTAAATTTGGACGGTGCCGCTAACTGGCAGTGGTTTGGCATGGCATGTATCGGGCGGAATCAGCAATATCAATATATGTTTCTTACTTTTATCCCCGTGTGGCCGCTCTCACACCGAAACACTGATTTTATGTGCGATACATTAGCGAGAGTTTTGACATGTAACAAACACGACACAACCGAGTGGAAGCGTTCAACTGCAAGCATGCAGCCTTATCCGCACAATGAATCCAAAATCGCAATTTCATACTTTACGACATCTGACATCTCCGTTGTAACTCATAATTCTATGTCATGTGCGTATTCACGACTGGGAAATTTTATTTTTGGTGTCAAAAGTCTCGTATTCGTACCAAAATTTGGAATAATAATTATCCGTGACAAAAATAGTGATTTTTGTTTCTTATATGTTTCAACTAAAACTTTTATCTACTAAAAAAATTAAAATGAGAATTACATTGTAAATAAGAATAAGGAAGCTAAAAAATGCCTTTGTAGTTATGGGGATTTTGATCTTGAATTGAATCGTTAAAATTTTAAAGATAATAGGTATCGTACAACACGGAGCCGTCTCGGAGACTTTCTGTAATGACTTCGTTAATTAAACTTATTTTAAGCATTTCTCTTCTCAAAGTCGTTTCGCAACAATCAAAACACGCACCACGTCTCTGATACAAATCGATCGATCTCGGAATGTAGAGTCGATAGGGGTAAGTTAACTAATACCTTATTTATATTTTAGAGAAAGTTCTATTGTTTTTTTGTTTTGAATGGGCTGAAGGTAACTCAAGAGTCCTCGGCGCTCACCGAAATTGTCAGCGTAAGGGTGTATAAGGCTCTGCAATCTGAGGCTAACACCTCCGCTAGGCTCCGCTATGGACGTAAGAATATTCCACTGTGCTACAAAAATGTTTTGTTTTTTATAACAAACTTTTGAGATTGTGATTTTTCACAATACCACACGCGATGTATTCAATGTAAATAAACATTTGTTATGTTCAAGGAATTCGCGGAACAAGCAAGTGCTCATATTTCAAAAAGTGATGGGGAATAAGGGTGTCACTGTACATGTGCCGTTAGGTCGAAGTCAACGGTCCGAGTGTGAGATGTGGGTGACGTCATCGCTCATTGAAACACTTGTACAGTCAACGACATATCAACCTAGACTGATTGGACTTTGGACTAGTAGAAGTTGAACTGTGCGAATCGTGCGAGAGAGCGCGATATGTTTTTGTTATTTCGACCCACTCACGCGCATTGAAGCGCCCGCGCCGTCATCCACACCTCTACCTATACGTATTATGAATAGTGAATTCTAAAAACAGATTGTGCTTGTCGCGTAGTCATTTGTGTTACTAGCTCACGAGTTACTTTTCAATTTGCGCTGCGCGTTGCGCCCATAAACCATATACCTATATACTAATATAGGTAAATATAAAGCGGAAGAGTTTTTTGATTGTTTAAACGCGATAATCACTGGCTGGACTAATAGTCGGACTCGAAAAAATATTTTATATAAGATAGCCAGATTTATGAAGAATAGTAAAAGCTACTTCTACATATTTTATTTAAAAAAAATGGGATCCTACGAAAACTTCAATAATCCAAGGTGTAAAAAAATACCTATAATATTCCTTAAATCGCAAAACGCTATTCGCGCTGCGAAAACTATTGATGATAGAACAAAATAATATACAAGAGAATTGTAGGTCATCAAAATGTCAACAGAAAAGTCCGCGGTGGCACATACCTATCTCCTAAGGTTGACATACAGTAACCAGTATTATGTTTCAAAGATGAATAAAAAAACATATTTTTTAGGCTATGCGATTGTGACCAATATAGTTAATTATGTTCGTTATCTATGCATTTAATGTAGGCTAGCTGTTCCCCGCACACGTTCCCGGGTTTGTTTAAACGGGATAATCTCTGGAAGAATTTTTCACCAAATTTTCTTTCACCAATAGTAAGCTAAATTATCCCCGAGTATAGGTTTAATACTAAAACAACTTCAAGTATAAATAAACAACCTCTTATATGGAAAATAAAACTTTATTAGATACTAAAATCACAATTATTTCTTTCTTTCTAGTCATTCTTTGCATGGATCATCAATGTGTCTCCGAACTTACTTGAAAACAATCAAAATCAGTCTTAAAAGTCTATAATGAATGAGTAATATAAAATAACTATCAAAATCTAAACAAAGTTACCAATTGACTTAAAAACCAATAACAGTTAAAAATCTGAATCAACAGTGCACATAATAAGTAAGAGTTTTACAAAATTTACTATAATAAATACACAATTTAAATAACATGAGCAATATAAATTAACACTTAAAGGAACATCAAATATTATATATTTATGTAAATAGATCATCATAATCATGACTTAGAAATTAACATACAGTGAACTGAATCAGTCTTAAAAAAATGGAAACAATTAACATTTATAATAACCTAGTTATAATAACAGTAATGGTGACTAACAAAACATAAAACTATGAGTTACTAACAATAAAAATAGATAATCACATAGATTTAAATATTTGCATTAAAATATAATCATCATAAACAATGCAAAAGAGATGCAATCTAAAATTATTTTAACTCTTTTATAAGGGGTTTTTATGATCTAATTAGTTTACCATAGCCTTCGAAGTAACCTTACCTGTATCAGAAGTGCGCAAGGTGATAAATGGCTTAGTTGTTTCAAAACACAACTTACTATACACAAATTATTATGGAAAATACCTACGCGCACGAATTATTACACGCGCACGAACTATTTTTTTAGCCGGAATCCGTGTTTTCAAGCCTGCGACATTTAATCTGCGCCGGATTGTTTGGGTTGATACCTGAAACAACAGTAAAAACATTATTTCCTTTAAAAACAAAGCTATGGTAATACTAACTTTGATAATAACTTTAATGTTTTTAATACTCCCACGATAGAGATACCGTGAATAGTGGTGATAGTAAATAGTCGATTAGGGATTTACTTTCCATAATTATGTGACACCTAAATAACATTAAAATGCCTTCATTGGCTTACGACTAATAAAACTTTTGTTTTTAGTAGCTTTGACCAAGCTTTTCTGAAGACAATGATTCTTTATATAGAATGGTAAATTATATGTAAGTATAGACAATTACCAGTATTACAATGAACAGAAGCAACGCTGCTGTTAACCAGCGGGCAATTAAATTTCGGCACCTCAAAGGTTTTGTCGGCTTTTGCTTTTATAGTTGAACAATTACAAGGACCGAAAAATAAATAAGATCAATAATAAAATATTTATTGATGTAGTATTTTTCACGTATAGATAAACAGGCTTTATGAAGAGTGCATTATGGTTTATGTAGAATTTTAAGGTAAACTGACAAGAAATTTTGTTTGTTAAATACTTGTTGTTGATTATACTGATTAATGCATTAAAATCACACGAGAAACATGACGAGCAATATAAAAAAGCCACTAACTTATCATGAAATATTTCTGAAATCACGCAAGATAGCTTCTTAAAGTGAAAAGCAACAATCAAATATATTTAATGTAGTATTTTTTTAAAAACACCAAATAGAGGCAAAAAAAAACGTAATTTTATTCGTAGAAGTGGGAAAAAATAAACTTGGACAAAAATACAATTAAATATTTAAGTGGGTTTACGAAATTGATTCATTTTTTTAATCATTCAATAATAATTATTATATAATTTTATTTAATTATTATTTTGTCGTAAACCCACTGTTTCTGTCCAAATATTATTCACATGATAATTTTTAAATTTAAATATTTTATTATTTTAGTGGCTTTTTATTATTGCTCGTCAGTGTAGTTAAGATTTCTATATTCGTTTTTTTTTTCATTATAAATTCATGTATTTTTCGCCTATAATATATAGATATATGTTATATGCTCTTATAAAATACGTATAATGTCGTTATAGTAACTGAAAAAATGATAAAAACATAATTCAAATTAAGGAGCTGCAGGCTGTATCCTACCTAATTATAAAAAAATGTCAACTTACGCGATATTGTGTGGCAGTAACTTGCGTGCATAAAAATGGTTGATTGCTATGCGCCGCTATAATAGCAGCATCTTGCTCAGCGGTGGTGGCGCGCTGGTAGAGCTGCCGGTGGTGAGCCGATAGGTCGCCCCCAGTCACCTCATGGCGTCGCAACCAAAAATTAATTGTTGTCCTCTAAAATAATGTCATTTAATTTAAAAATAATATCACATAGTTATTATCATTATTTGAGATTCCTAAAGGTTGTTGAACAAAACAAAGGTATTTAAGTAGCTTCGAGAAATTGTTAACTAAAAATAAATACCTAGATGTCTGAGCTTAGATGATTAATTAATATATTAATTAGGTCACTTCACTTCGCGGAAAGAGTGTGAATAGGCTATGGCTGAAGCCAACTACACTATCTAACTAACCGTCACTTACCATCAGATAATCATGGTCAGTTTGTATTAAAAGAGACGTAATTTTATAGAGAGGGAGGGACACATTTCTATATTATGCAGTTTATTTACAATAGTAGGTATTAAAAAGTAACACTCACCGTAATCCCCGTCCTTCTTTCAATCTCTTTAATGGAATATCCACCAGCCCTCAACACCACGACACCACTATCAGCTACCGCTGTTGTGGAGTTATCTTAGCATAAAATCTTTCAGTTTTTATATAATAAAATAATGAAACAATATGTGAACGCAATCTCGACTCCTATTCTAACGATTATTGGTTCGACGACCGTCTGAATACTTTACTCTAGCGCGACTGACTGATACAGAAAACTTGTCAAAGTAAAAACAAAAAACAATAGTCAAACAATGCCAAAAAAGTGCGTCTGTGTGTGTAAGCGCAAAGCACAAAACGTTTACTGCGCTGTAATTGGCCGTTGCCACGATGCATAGTCCTTTTCTAACAATTTTGTGTGTTGTATGTAGCGTAGTTATGGGTATATAGGGTGTCGAGCTTGACGCGGCGTCGTGTGTACCAACAAACTCGTATAGGCGTATACCTAATATTTGATGCTCGACAATCATCAGTGGCCGAGTGACTCCAGTTTTCTTTATGTAGAGCGGAGCGGCACCTACTTTTCTATTAAGAATGGTTGCATTGATTGAGATCTATAGCTCTTCCGGTGATAAATATAATTAGGTATATGGGCTTATGTTACGTTTCAGCTAATGAGAATTTATTGTATGATGTAGACGTAGACTCATTGAGAAGGCGTTATAAAACTAACATGAAACGTGAGGTGCCTTTTGCAAGCATGAGTAAAGCGAACGGACACCGGTGCAGATTATAAAATGAAGAGGGGTTGGCTTCTCGAGATTACAGACACATCAAGATCGAAACGCAAACTTTCAAAACTATGCTTTATTGCCAAGTAATAGATTGAGATATATATACTAATTTATGTATAATCGATGTTAAAAAATATCACAAACAGCACTATGTTTGATCCTTAAAGCTGTAACATGCTACCTTGAATCCTGGAGAAGTTTAGTGAAGCTCTATAACTTATCGCAAGTCTACCTTAACGGTCGAACTTTTATCAGGAACAAAGTATAAACAGACTTTGTTTCACGATTCACGAGCTCTACCTAAAGTTTGAAGTTCTTAATGTTCTTTCAAAGTTTTTGCCGCGCGCAAGAAAATTCTATGCCATGTAGACTAACTCAATGAAAATACTGGGAAACATACCTATATGTTGTGTAAGTGTGTGCTTGGGCTTGGCACGGTATGGCTATGGGATTGCATCTCCCGTAATAAGTACGTGGAAGTCGGATGGAATGGAAGCTGGTGGCGATAGCCGCGGGCGAGGGTCGAGTCAGGTGCAACGCACGCCGTGTCGCCGGCAAGGCGCGGGCTGAGCGCGCGCGACGCGCTCTCCGAGCCGCGGACAGTGCCGCCGCGCGCGCCGTCTTGCCCACGCGCATGCCAAATATATACGTTTCGCGATACGCATTCGCACTAACGCAAACTACTTCCCATTTTCACACAAAATCCTTTTATAGTAGCAAAGCTTCGGTCGCTCTATAAATAACGCTAACTGGTGGGCAGTTGTGCTTTAACGGACTCGCGAAATCTGTGCAAATGTTGTTTTATATCATAAACTTGAAATATTGGACTATTAAGAACTTTGAACCGAAAAAGGAGAGTTGAGCGCGAGCCTATAACGACTAGGTGATGAGACTAGATTTCATGAATTCGTTACATCACGATTTGGGTGCAAAATAGGTCAAAGCTCTTGGAGATTTGTATTGGATTTTTCGAGTTCACTGGTATTGTAAGACCCACTGAATTTGTTAGTTTACAAACTGTCTGTTCTTTTTTTCTCTACCAAATGTTATGTCTCTATTTATACCTATAATTTACAGTCTCCTATGACGTGCTGCATATACTATATGATCATAGTTCGTTTAAATCTTTTCTATGTACACATTCAAAACTGTCGTATTGCAAGTGCAACCCATTGTTTATTATTTATCTAGTCTGAATGCAAGAAGATAAATTTGCATGATTCAAAGGATTTGTTCAGTCACTGAAACTATTACGATTTCGCTATTATCACAATATTAACATGCAAATAATCTAGATATAATTTTGAAGGTGACGGTGATATTTTTTATCACTACAAAAATAGTAGATATCCGATATTAACAGCAATGCCGATTGAAAGCGATAACAGTGTTGTGTTTCAGTTTTATCGATAAAACACCTCCTTGAGTCACGTATACCATTGCTCAATACACAGGTGTAGTCTACAAATATACTATGTAACTTTGTTGGCTCAACTATTAGTATTGTTATTAAATATACATTGGGTTACATAATAACATCGATTAAATAAACCGTATTCTAAGAATTTGTTGGTGAATTTGTTCAGTAGGTACCTATCGTCGTCCGGTTGGAATAGTGTCATGAGTTTATGAGATAAAGACACTCAGTTTTAAGCGGTCAGTTGAAACAATATGTATACCTACATGTGCCGTGCTAATGACAACTAACTAACTAAAGAAAGCTTGCGTCCGCGCAGCGATATAAACAATGCCGTGAATGTGATGTTCGGGTGGAAACTGATTTAACCTGTGAACTTATTAACAAACTTCTGTTTCTATCGATTCGTTTGTTCATTGAGAATGTATCAAAACGGACGTTTCGATAGTAGGAGCAGCACCTCTACGTCGTCGGAAAGCTCCGATCTGAAGGTAAAATAGTTATTTTCATCTATTGAAACATAACCACTAGGCGTATCAATTAATACTACGCAAGGTGTATCAAATCTTGTGTCAGTTCTGCAGGGCTCCTGCGTAAGTCAGTCAATCTTAATGAACTTCTTTAAACTGGTCTCCATTGAAATCCCATAATCTTGAGTTTTATAGCTTATACCTCAAGTGGATCACCGTCAATGGATAGCTTTCTTAACTCGTTTCATATCCACGTGTTTCCCAAAAAAAAAAGGAAGCCCATTTTAATGAAGTTCATTAACATTGACATACCTACGCGGGAAAGCTTTTTTAACATCATCCTCATTTCAGGGATCTTTCAGAACCACTCTTAGTCAAGAAAAATCACCTACACGCATTGAATTATTACACAGCTTAATAATTCAATGCCTACACGTATAAAATACGTAGGTTTTTTTTTGCACTTTATATTCCTTCCTATGTGCCTTCCTATATATCTAGATATCACCGAACTAAGTTTCAGCTTTAATATTCGTTCATCCAAAACTGAGACCATGTGTCTAAATTTGCTTCCAACTCAGTGAGATTTGCATGCTTGCTTTTATATCTTTAAAATTTCGGAAATAATTACATTAACTGACCTAATTCACCAAGTTGCCTATGTCGAAGACAATTCCAGCTTTGATTATGCTGTACCGTCATGGCTTGCAGACTATTCCCATTGCAAAAGCCGTGCGTTACCAACTCTCAGCCGCCCGCGCCGCTGCGTCGCCTTCGCCGCCGCCGTTCGTTAGGTACAGATACAGACCGACTACCGCGAACAAAACGATTCTACTCTCATCTGAAATCTGCACCCAATTTATAGAATAAAATGGATCGAGAGTAGAAAGTCTTAACTCCGACATGTCTAAATCCAGATCAACAGGGATCTGTCAAAACTAGTTTCGAGAAGTGACAAGAGGTTATAAGGCGCACTTAGTTGGTTCAACTCATCGCCGTAATAAATTATATACATTTAACCAGCCACAGCCCAGGTGTACCAACCTTACAAATAAATTCACAGAACCACGACTCGCCTTTGAAGAACGCGGGTCATACGATACTGACATCGAGTATTGTTGTATATTCTCTCGTGTATGCCGCGTGTTTCCCATAGTTGTTGATGTGTGTTTACATGTCTTGTCACGAAGCTAGGTTTACATAGGTACATTCATACTCTTCTAGGTGCCTTGTCGGAAACATTGGCAAACTCCCTGGTGTTGCTGTCCACATGCAACAGTAGCATCAGGTGCCATTTTACTTCTGGTCCCCGAGTCAGACTTCTGACATAAAAAAACAAATAATAACTGATAGGTATGCTTAGAACTTTAAACCAGTAGATTAGCAATCATCGAATTGAGACAATAATTTTGCCTATATCTAGATTTATTTGAACATTCATAATAGCCTAATCGTTGGTTTCTTACTAAGCATATGCAGTATAGCTGTTAAGTTTACCTAATAAGTTTATACAATTAGAAATAGAAGCAATGATTCAGACACACAGTAAGCTAGGCTGGAATGCTTGTTGCGAGTTGCGTTGCGCTGCCCCCGCCGCGCCGCACCACGTTGGCTTGATCCAGCCCGAGGCGACGCACGCGGCGCGGCGCGGGCGCAGCGCGGTGCAATACCGACGTTCAAACGCACATTATATCTTTATTTACCGCTGCACTAATAATCGGTTTAGCTAACTATTTGAATGAATAATTACTGACTTTCCAAACGGCCGGAGTCATTGATTAATCAGAATTTGCTGCGGGATAAGTAATAATTCACAACGTTTTTAGATATTTATCAAAATTAATAAAATGACTTATTCAGTAATTTTTTCTTTTGTATCATAAATAACTTCATAAATTTTGCCAAGTTCAATCTAAATGACTCTACACTGCCATATGCCAGTAGAGAGTGGGCACTGCTAGTTAAATCCCGGTGTCGTTTCACTATGCATGACATTCTTAGTCCCGTTAAGCACATTGTTAATGAAACGGGAATTTCGCACACGGAGGATAAGGTATTTGAAGTGGCATAATCTGTAGCAGACCACTGGCCTAGACGAATCATAATAATTCCGCCAGAGACAACTGAATTTCAAGTTGGCTGTATTGGATCTTTAAATGCTGTGAATTTTAATATCTAGACTGTTGTTTTAAAGATAATAGCGGACAAAGTAGTCCTTTTCTGTGTATAATTTATTTAAATCCGAAGCTTTAACGGTAGTCGGTTAGGTATTTAAATATGATATATTGACCCCGCCGGATCGCCAGTTTTGTAGAATTATTATCTTACCAAGCTGGTGCCGGTCTCCCATCAAATTGGCGTGTAATCAAAACTTGTTTTGACTACCTTGACGTTTCCTTCACAAATAAGGAAATATAAAAAGTGAATACTCGGCAAAACATTTATTAAATTAAAAAGTTTGACGATAAATATTTGAAAGCTCCTCGTAAAAGCTGCAAGTTATATTACTTCCTCGTGTGTAAACGCAACGGCGACTGTCTCACTTGATTGCCTATTTGCCTGGAGTTCTAGATTGACACAACTGAAGAATGTCGTTATCGCGGATTTTGCATAACCAACCGATCTTGAGAAAATTGGCGCATACTAGTAGAATCAGCTTTCGTCCGTTGCTTGATATGTAGCTACAAATATTTTCTTCCTTCGAATATAAAGCTATATTATATTGAATTGAAGTTGAAATTACATATTTATAGCTGACGATGATATTTACCAATAAGATATTGGTTCGTTGTTTGTCACTGCACGGGGAGTTCAAGATACTATTGAACTTTACGAATGAGTTAATGTCAAAATGCATGTACACCATTTCTTTTATGGGAAGACGAGCAAGACGGATCTCATTTTGCAAAAGGTTGATGCTGGAAGAGAAATCGAATTTCTGCATACTTGTGACAAATGATTTTCATGCTGCTGTATTATTGTAAGATTTATTACATCATCTATATCGAACGTGAATTGCATTTAGGCGAGTGTAATACCACTTCCGACAGGTCGGTCGATACTTAAATGTCACCCAGTTTCCGGGAACGTTGGCTCTCTCCGGGGAAGATTAACTACGGTGTCGACCGGTCTGGGCGACCGAGCCAATGTAGACTTATGCTGATCCCAATAGCTCTGGATTTATAGCTTTGGAACTTACACCAGTTCCAGTATGCAGTACCAGTATCTACAAAGACAATAGTTTAACTCCTTGGTCTATAAAACCAGAATCTAATCTTATTTTATACAGGATGAATTTCTGAACTTCTTTACAGGTCTTAGAGAAAAACGCTGAAATGATCCCCGAGTTGAATTTTGAAGAAAATAAAAATGACATAAAAATTTATTTAAAAAAATTAGTTTTTGCGGAGATATGAAATTTAAAAAAATAATAATCGATATTCTGCTTCTAAGTCACAATATGAACAAATTTATGGATGACAATCTTGCTCGCAAGTTGGTAGAAGTTATCCAAAATATAATTTTACATTTTCCTTGACCATGGTTTTATCCTGCTTAAAGTTTGACGAGGTGGAGCAGATCTCGCAGGGACCTCACTATGTTTAGCCATAAAGAATTAGCTCTTAGCATTTTCTGAAAAAAATTGAGCTCAATTTTGATAACTTCTAGCAACTTGTGACCAAGATTGTCATAAATAATTTGGTTCGTATTGCGAAGTAGAAGCAGAAAAAGAAAAAAAATTTTTTTTCATTTTTTTTAATGGCATTTTTATTTTCTTCAAAATTCAGCTCGGAGTTCCTTTCAGCGTTTTTCTCTAAGAGCTGTAGTTCAAAAGTTGCCCTCACTGGCTGAAAATAGTTTTCAGCCTGTATATGGTATGTGGATATACTAGGTTTTGTTTGTTATGTGAATAGATTCGTATCATTTGTTACGGTTACGTGTCGGGGAAACTCTAAAACTACGTAATCTGTTTTGTTTGTAACTGGTCCAGACAGATTTGTGGAAGTAAACTTTGCTCAGCTCGTTACCATGTTATAATGACCACATCAGTACGGTTGCTTACTACCTATTATTCCGGGTGGAAATATAGGCATGTTCGATATGTTATCGAGATGATTACCTACAATCATTCAGGAAAAATGTGTCTGATGTGGTAACAATGCAAGGTCGTTCCGGTTGTTTGCAGAATTCGACAAACTGCATGAAAAATAACTTACATTTGGAATATATCCTGAGATAAAGTTCCTTTCTTAAAGATGAAAGTCAGAAGAAACAGATGGGACACATATTTGCAAGATAAATCCATAAGATCGGAGAGACAGGCGTATTTATTTATATCAGCCGCTATACTTTACGGCCGTCTGTGGTATTCGTTGATTGTGTTAGTTTGTTTGCATGATTGCGATGCCATATTTACATGTCGTACAACTGCATCAAATAGTTATATTATTGAGATTAATGTTAATATACAAATTATTAAAAAATAAAATATACAAATTACCTGTGAAAGGTTCGTTCTCTTTACTTTTTATTCATAAGACCATAATGCCTTTTTCCTGTTTCTTTGATGGAGAATGGTTTTCCCAAAATGCGATTGTTTGCTTGTTTTTTTAACTCTCTTGTTGTTAACTCCAAACATCAACAAAAAATGCTCTAGCTTCGGTGTTTCCGGTTGGTGGCGTATTTCATCGCGTAAAAAAGTACTTTTAGTAGATTCAAGTAAGGCATGGGTCTCTCGTCTGCTAATTATCTTCACGAACACTCGGTGCAGTTTCATTTAAATTCATGGAAAATAACTGTTCATTGGACCAAATTAAATTTTTATGCCTTTTGCGGTCGAGACTAGGGACCTTGGGGGTCCAAAGCTCGCCGTTTTGCTCGCACTTTGTCATCAAAATTGATCGAGGCCTCCGGAGACCACCGGGCGGGGAGCTTTTTCCGCCAACGCATAAGCTTGGCTATCCATAGAGGAAACGCTGCCAGCCTTCTGGGAACTTTGCCGTTTATTGGAAGCAGCGGCAGACTTGAGGAAATTTTCTATATATAAAATATAATTTGTACATATTTGTTGTAAATAAAGATATTTATTTTCTGTTGATCTAATGTGGGTTTACTTAAGAATAATAATAATAAAATAATTAAATTAAGCAGACTGTTATCATGTGGTAACATTAATTGAATAACATGTTGAGGATAAGCATCTTCAATACAGCAAAGTGATAATATAGGCAATATAGCAGAATAGGAACAATTATCCTTTATCATAGACCAATAAGAGTAGCGGTTTATGGCATTTACGGTGCCTTATCAGGGCCTAAATTGGATAAATGCTTTTGTTTTAAATGCCGTAATCAAGTAATTCATACTAGAGAAAAGGCGGTAAGATAAACGCAGCATAACTTTAATCTATCTATCGTTTCTGTAAGGTAATAGTGACGTCATAAATAAAATGTAAATTAAATATTGCTTTGATTGAACTATCGACATTTAGGTAGAATGATGGATAGCTAACAAGGTATACAAACTACCAGATACGATTTCACTATAATAGCATCTGCAATGCTATTCTGCGAAACATAAACTCGCCTACGCGGTTCACCCAGTGAACCGCGTTCCCTTCGACGTTCATTTCGCTAAACGAGTTTCGGTGTGGTTTTGGTATTCTCGAACACCTCATATGTCTGAGTGAAGTGGAGTGAGTTTGAAACATCAGCGTGATGTTGGCAATAAATTAGAGATTGACGCCATGACAGTCTTTATGAAGCGATATTTATCGGTTTTTCATTATTTCTTTATTTCTTTTGATTTGCAACTATTGTACATTATTAAAAATATATGATATTACTGATTACTTATATATTTATGTATTTCAAAGTGTATAAATCTCTATATCGTACAAAATTAATTAATTAATTTCTACGTTAGGCAGAATGGTTCAATACCTATGCCTATGATGCGGCAAGGAATTAAAAAATCATTGACTGTTGTTTATTTATATAATCTTGTGATATTAGTGTGTTATTTGTTTAATTTAGAGAAAAATCTTCACAAACTCCTCAAGATGAAACAAATATTATTTTTACTACAAGCAAACTTAAATGGGAAGCATCTTTTACGAGTAAAAAGTAGCATTGCTTCGTTATGTATTTTGAAGTTCATATTCTTATTGTGACTTTGTTGATATTTTGTGAGCTTGAAGGCATCCTGTCTTAGCCAAAGGCATTTCTAGGACCCTGGGTGCAAGAGAAAAAGCCCAGAGAGATTGGGAGAAAATCACTTTACGCATATTCTTGATGGCAGCACAACAAAGACTTGGAAGCATGGATGAACGTGCAGTTTTTTATTTTTAAACATTACGAGAGTAGACTTTTCATTTGTATGTTATATACATAATCATTACATACGAATTATCTAGCTCCAAGACGCCAAAGAATAGCAGCAATGGGTTCATCACCATCTCAATGTTGAACTCAATTTGCAAGTTTGCTGAGAGATTTTTGCATATGGAAGAGCAACAAATAACAAGCTAAAGTACAGCAAAATTGTCATTTAACCATCTGTGATAAACTTATGTGAAACAATTATTAGCTAAAATGTACCAAGTTCCGAATATCAGCCTATGATGTCTTTGGGTGAAGGCTTGGTGAAGATTGGACAAGGGTTGCTGTTAATAAAAATAAAGATTAATTAAGTATTTTTTGTATAGAACTGTATCTCCAACCTGTTTTTAGTACCTATTTGTTGAGTTTTCTCTTGTTATGTTAGAATAGTTAGAAATAAAGATTAGGAGATTAAAATGACTTGTAATAAATTAAATTAGGACCCCATAAAAGAAAGGTTTCTTCTTGCCGGAGCCTTCTCAGTTCAAGTTGTTGGTGTTGTTGTGGTGAACCAGTATAGAGTAAATTTTTTTAATGTTCATAAGTACCTTATCACCTAAATTGAATAAATGCTTTTTGATTTTGATGTGTTGATTTTGATTTAGTACCTTACCCCAGTTTCTAAAAGCCTGATTAATGTTAATCTCTTATTATATTATACTAGTATAATAAAGCAGAAGAGTTCTTGTGTGTTAAAACGGCTAATCTCTGCAACTACCGTTCAGATTGGAAAAATTCTTTCACTTATAGAAAGCTACATTGTTATCGAGTATTATATATAGGCTTTTTATCCCGGAAACCGGAAACCTAATAATAATATCATAAAGACGAAAGATTTGATTGTTTGTTTGCATTGAATAGGCTCCGAAACTACTGAACTGATTTGAAAAATTCTTTCACTGTTGGGAAGCTACACTATCTCCGGGTGACACAGGCTACCTAAAGTATATTTTCAAAAAAATGTAGGGATCCTTACTTAAACTCCAAAAATATTACCCAAGGTGTAAAAAAAATTCAGTAGGTCAGAATAGGGCGTAAACTATTATTCATACCCGTGGGGTAGGGTAGGGTAGAACCACAGAAGTCGCGCCCGGGCAGCTAGTATTATTATAAGTAGACTTCACTGGTAAAGTATGATCAATTATTTATAGAAATACCAAAATGGTAGGTATATAGTTTTTTTTAATAACAGATTAACATGGATTGGACTTTCAGAAGGGGCCATGATTATTATTTACAAAGTTAACAGTGTTCTTGTTTATTATATATAAATATTATTGTTGGTGTGTCCCACCATAATAATTAAATAAAATATATGTAGATTTCAATGTTTTTTTTTGTATATCAATATAAATTTTCTATATCTAGGTAATTTAATAAAACTGTAGAAACATTTTGCCGTATTATTAACTATGTAAAATACAATTTCTAGTTTCTTCACTATGATCTCACTTACAAAACACTAACCTTTAATTTGACACATAAAATCGTAAGTGATCGTCGAAGTGATCGCGGATTTTTAGACGAGAATGCCGATACCACAAATTTTCCTCAGAGAAATGTCAAAAATCTCGCTTGAGTGAGTTGTTCGATCTACCGGCAAGTTTCACATCGACGACACTATCACGCGAGGGGCGCCACATGTACATTTACATGTTTGTGAATACCGATTTGAAATCTCACGCCGGTTTCAGCGTCGAGATTACTCGCAGAATAGCACTGCTGCCCCAACATTTTTTTTTGTTCATGTTAAATTCATAACAAAAGTTTAAGTTCCAATATTACAGTTGCAGATTTTTTCAACTGTCTAATTGATAAGAGATGTCACTTCAAACATAGAAACCAGAGCTCGTGTGCGTTTTAATTAGAACAGCAGCGTACATGTAAAAACATCAATGCATACCGATTGACCCGGAACTAGCAGTCAATTACAATCTGAGTGAATAAAATTTGTAGATCGAAACACGATGAATCTTCCACATAATGCCTTCAAATAATTATGTTTTAAATCAAACACGCCATTCGGTTTGTGGCGGTTTGCTAATCGCGTTATGACGAGCAGATTTTTTGTTCAGCTAAATCATGAATCTGAGCCGATTGAGAGTGAAAAAATGTGATAATCGATTTCTTGTTAGTAACGATTTTGAGAGTTCGACATGGCTTTTTAATACCATAATCAAATCGCTTTTATTGTTTTGTGTGATAAAAAATACTCGTTCGTTCATACAGTAAATTATAGATTAGTATATTTATAGGAATAGATAGGTTTTTAATAGTTTGGTTTAACCACAGAATACTAATATGAAGAGCTGTCGGAATATATTATGACAAAATAAGAAGGCGGATGCGACTCGCCGTTTTTTTTTTAATTTCTTTCATCCCGTTGCTAGATAATAAGGACATTTATATATCACGGCTCTAATACATTAATAACTACAAGATAGGTACATACAACACAAACCTTGTGACTTTTCTTCATTTTACCGTTCATAATGTTAATTATGACACAAAACATTTTTCAACAATAATCACACACAAATTGAGAATAATTCCAACTGTAACAATTAGGTACCTTGTACAAAATTATAGGTGTACTCGTACATAATAACTGAGCTTATTAGATATACGGTGCGTAGCTACTTGTCTAATGAGCTTCATAAAACATCAAGCGAGGTAGCAGACCGGAGAAAAATTGAGTATCTACCGTCCGGTCTACCTAAATGACAAGAGAACTGTAATGTGTTTTCCCATGAACAAAACGAAACCCTTTCTCTTTAAGTTATTGTGATGATTCAAATACGCCTTGGTGTCGTTATTTACCGTGATAAATTTATCTTGTAACCCAACACAAGGGCTATCGTGAAACCATGCGAAGCCGCTGTTGTTTTATTTCACATAAAATGTTTTCGACGATCCCTTCACAATTTATCGAGTCGTGAGTGAATGTATGAAAGTGCGCGTCGATCCGTATTTATTTCGCACTTTAATTTGTAGGGACGGTCGATTTCTTCTCAGAGAATTGAGATGTTTACGTCGCCTGCGCAGAGTGCGCCGTGTCGGCCGACCACTACACGCAAACATTCTTAAACACTTATTTAATCTCAGGCATTGCCGTTGAAATTATACTTTAAGACAATGACTGCCTTTAAAGGAGTCCTTTAATTTCGTTAGTGTTGCAATCGAAATGTATTAAAGAAAATATCTCTTAATGATAATATTCCACATTATGTCCATTGTGTTTTTATATTGAAAAACGAAGTAAACATTGTGAAAATAGTAATACACCTGTTCACGCATTGTGAAAAGATTATATAGGTGGAGATTTTTGAAAGGCATATCATCTATATGTTTAATTTATCGTAGAAATTAAGCTGTAAATCTTCCTAAAGTAAATAAATAAATAAATAAAATATCATCATCCTAGTTATAATCTTAAGGTTCACAGATCGTTTGTGTCAAACGAAGAAATTCAACGAGGAAAATAAGGTTCAGAGGAGGGCGGGCGGGCGTGTGCATAAAACTAGCGTTTCGAAATTAGTTTGTCAGAGCGACGCAATAGTGTGCAAGAGTCAGTATCTGAGCTGAGACCACCGTGCCGCGTAATTAATAACAACATGCTTACAAATTACGACTGAACTGGCAGACGACGGTAGGTAATAGGACACCAGTAAACACTAAAAATTATAGCCCTGCCAAGCCTGCCAGCGGCACCGAATGTGTGATTGACGTATGAATTTAATGAATATGAGGAAAATGTATAAATTGCAATTCTTCGCCTCCATCAATCAACTTTTAACTTAATTTGTGGGACTTGGGTATTTTGGAAATTGCTTGGCTTGATTATTTGACTTAATTTCTTTGACATCGCTTATGATTTTTTCTGATTTTTAGTTTAGAAAAAGGATTAAGAAAAGCTCAATTTTAAAAATAGCTCCTACGAGTTTGCCTTATGCAAGTCAACCACATGTACCTACCTACTGAAGTGCTGTTTGATTCCGCATCCGTCAATCGAGTTCTAAATTTGTATAGCACGTGCGTAAGCGCGCCACGTCTGAAAGTTTACAATGAAAATAAACTATTTGGTAATCGGTTGTACAACTTCGCCATTTCCTGATCGACCTAATAAACATGGCAAGTCAGAGTCTGGAGTCGATCAAGCAACACAAATGGGGCAACAAAGACTAGGAGTGGTGTTCGGAGAGGTTTATTTTTACAGCAATGCGCTTTGGTCTACCTTTTTATATGCATATGCCTACATTTTTCGAATTGGTTGCTAATAACCGTAAAATTACTTCCAGTATTGTCCGTGATATTTTCAATTAAATCCTAACGATTCTAAATGAATGCGAAGTAATCACTAGACAACTTTAAAGTACCTTCACTTTAATGATCGAGCACACCTACTTGTATTTGTGTAGTTTTGTTAATTTCACACCTAAATACGAAGAACAATCCCACATAACGAACGTAGATTGTAACAAAGTCTCATTAGTTGCAAGAGTGAAAAATGTGTAAGCGCCCGGTGACCGATGCCTTACTATAAGTTATGAAGCAGTGAACAGATTTCCGCCTTATTTGCGGCGTATGTGATGAATTTCCTAAGCTAATGGAAGTTAATGGGCGAGGGGCTTGCCGCTGGCTTGCAGGAAATTAGCCTTATCGCGACAGAGCAAGGTTCAAAAGTTTTTTAAATCCCGGATGTATTATCTTATTATTATGATACCAATGACCTTATCCATGGCTATTATTTATTAATTTTATTTAAATGTATTCATATATTTTGTAGCTTTAATGTGTTTTTTTTTTATTTTTTTTTTTTTTATTTTTTTTTTTATTCAACTTAGTCGATAAACAAGCATACGGCCCGCCTGATGGTAAGCGGTTACCGTAGCCATATAGACGCTTGGAACACACGAAGCATCGCTCACGCGTTATCGACCTATCCCCCCTCCCCTATGAGCTCTGGCGACCTTACTCACGCGCAGGAACACAACTTTACACAACATAAAGTTATTTGGCTGCGGTATTCTGTAAGGTGGAGGTACTTCCCCAGTCGAGCTGCTCTTTGAGCGAATAAACGCTATGCTCTACCTCTCTATAAAATATTGGCGTCTTAAATCTTGTTTTTCCTCAAATTCCAATCAGGGTCATTTTGTTCGTGTCATTTTGATGATCCATGCATTGATCCGCTACACTGATAAACAGATAAGAAGTAACAAGTCAGTTGATTTAATACATAATATATTACGAATAAGACCTCGGTCGGTCGGTTACGGTAACGTAATTATCGATGATTATGTTCTCATATAAGGAATTGCTACTTATTCATTATTCTGATGATAATGAGAGTGTTCACACTTTCGAAGATGAGTTTTATTATTGCATCTCCGGCTTCGGCCGACTGCCTGCCTATAGGTAGATTGTGTTGTCAAGTTGGCATCCCTGTAATCTTACCGTTGGTTGGTTTCTCTGCCCACTTTATGAAATATAACGTGTTACATGCAGTTTTCTCCGCTACATTCATCATTACATCATTAACCGTGAGAGTTTTAAAAGTATAAAGTATTTTCATGGAAAACAATTACAGAAATTATAATGAATCCTTTCCTGTGTAGCTAAGTATCGGTTACGCAGGGGCTATTATGAATATTTCGACGGTGTATGAATAAACATAATTTCTTTAAAGAATACTAGTTCCCACGTGGGCTTGTTTCCAAATATCTACTTGTCTAATTGTCAAAGTTGTATTTACCTATTGTTTTAGGTCAAACTCACAAAGAGCATCAATATTTTTTTGAATATGCATAAACCCGAATTTCTCCGTCCGTCTTGTCCCCATAGACAAGAGCCACTTTCTGTCAGCGTGACCTTCAATCCTCTGTGGCGTGACTGTTCGCGGAATGTTTATTTTGTATGGAAAATTATAATAAGAAAAAGTCTCATGACTGCTGCATGCGTACAAAAAACACAAAACATTTCCGCCTTCCGCATGCGGAAAATGTTAGACTTTTGACTAGAGATTCGATTCAAAAAAATTGGCCCTTCGACTTGCAATCACCCTGAGATTGTACGGTGGTAGATACTTTGGTATGTAGTACTTGGTGGTAGTAGGTACCCACCTGGCAGGCTACCACCCTCAAATTGAAAATCTATCGCCAAACACCTACCGGTCTGTAACGGCAATTGCTCTTAAGAGCCAATCTTTAGGCTTTTTGTGCTTACCACATTCGACCACAACGTCGCTTACCATGGTGAGATTGTGATCTAACACAGGCCTATACATAGTAATAAAAAGTGCTAGTTTAGAGCACCTGCAAATACGATGTAATTTATTCTGAATACGCCTACAGAACCTCCCGCTGGCTTTGTGAAGGATTCTATTGAAGATAAATCACAAATTATGTTGCATACAACCAGATCGAAAGTTATGACTATCTTGACATGAAACATTTTCAGTGCCGGTTCTGCACAATGCTCTATCGCCTTCGCCATCCATTCTATTTGAAAATATCTCTGAAATTAAACTGAAGATGAAGCAGCGATATAAACTTTATTGTAGAGTTTTATAAAAGTAGTAAAAATATAGGCTAGTAGTAGTTAGCACTAAGCAGAGAGTAACTAATATGTTTGTTAGAGAGATTTGATCCATATGATTGACCCTTATTGATTGAAGCCATAAAAGTACAGGTTGTTATTTTTCGGATTCTAGCCGGATAGATTCCCGAGTGTGGAAAGTGAATTTTCGAAAATATTTAAATGCAGATTTGTTTCATTTTCAAAATAAAGGAATGTTTCCTTTGAGTAAAATTTGCTATCTCCAGTATTTAGAGTACTTTCCCTCCAGGTGAGGTTAAAAAATTCCACCCTGTATATATTCAGTTTTGATAGTATAGGTATATTAATCGTTGTACATATGTATGCATGTAAAGTAAGTAAATCAATGTAGATACCTATATCTGTAATATTTACAATCACAGCGCACAACAAAAGATCGTGACAAATGCGGAGAGATATCGCCGTGGAAGACAATATACACAAATTGCTCCCCCTGGGGCGTTTTGATTCGTATGCAACAACACACATAAACGGACAAAACCACTTTTACGTCCATTTGTGCACTATTTACAACTTTCGCTAGATTTTACTTTGCCTATTCATTACCGCCGAGTGATTTCACATTCTTGAAAATGCAAGTTCCGTGCTGGGGTTATTAAGTTGTGTACTAATGCATTAGCAGGCCTTATTCTTAGATAAAGTATTGTAAGACAGTCATTTCTAGAGTTTATGACTCTAGAAATTATAACTATAACGAGTAAGTTGTAAAGACATTTAAACTTTCGTACCCTAATATTAGTATGCAAAGCAAATCTTTAAACTTTACTGAACGTAAAACCTGTGGTTAGATAGGTAGGTATCTGCCTGACTCGAGTAAAACCTTATTTACACAAATCGTTTTAAATTCGTGTATGTTTAATATGAAGAATCGTGCAGGAATGCGCTCTCGGGTCTTCTTCTCTTTGTTCTTATCTGTCGTTCGTTTCAAATTATGCTCGGTTATAAGCAGATGTACCTAATGATACCAACACAGATGTATATAATAATATGTCGTAGTCATGTTACCGAAAACGTCATATTAAAATTCGCCTAGATTCATAAGTCGTGTATAATACTCGCTGCTAAGCGGATGTTATCAAAACTTTATGTATGAATGAGGTATAACATATATGGCTAGGTGTAATATTTTAGCCAATGGCTGCGACATAGATGTGATAATGTTTTGGCAAGGTGAGTAGCGAATTCTCGCAGACTTCTGGCACAAGGTCGATGCGCCCTAGGCTAAGGCAGTTCTTTCTAATACTCGTATACGTATACTAAGTAATGTAGATCTTTGGGTCTTTGGTTGAAGTTATCACATTGAGGCAGATATTAAAAAAGCGTCATATATTTTACTCTGTTATTCTCAGCTTAGCTTTCGTACCTAATTATCAAATTCTGTTAGTTAAATATGAAAAGAAGATGTTTAAAAGTTTAATAAAATGTCTTTCGAAATTAACAGAATCATCATTAATTGGTGATGTGATGATGATGACTTCATAGATGGCTACTATTGCCTTATCTGCATCCCTTTATTTTTGGGTTGTATTTCTATACAAATAAACAAAATACCTCTTGTTTTCTCTACGAGCCTATATATATTCGTACACGCTCCAGTATTACTGAAGATAAATTATTTTTTAAATAAGCAAGATCTTACAACGATGGACTAAGAATAATAGGGTGGACTGAACTTTACATAACGTTAGGTAGGTAAATCAGATAGTAATTAACCTCATTAGCTGATACTAAACTACCTTTTATTTAGTAGATATAAACAAGAATCATTCACAGATTCCTCCTCATTTTACTTCCACTACGTTTTTTTACTAAATCTGGGTAAAGATAAGCAACGCTAGGCTCCCTAGATATGAGAATATTATTATATGAATGTCCTAGTTAGACTAGCAACGAGGGATACCATAAGCAAATAAAGCCCAGACGGCCGTGATTGTCCGCTGTCCGGATTGCCTCCTCCGGGAGCAATTGACCCACTTAATAGAACATGAATGTTTGTTTCAGGTGGCTGGTGCCATAGAGCTGACAGACCCCGCCAACGCTGCACAGATACTGGCGCAGTTACAAAACTCGGTAAGTTAATTTACTCAATAACAAACCGCCTTTATCATATTCGGTATACATTCTCAAATATTTAGTGTTATATCGTATAGAGTCTGATATTAAAATTTCACGTAACATTTTATTCGTATTTATTACAAACGGTTTTTGGACGCATGCACCAAAGGGTTTCGATCCATCATTAACTTTCGCATATTCGGCTCACGGCAACCTCATCGGTTCCCTGTGAGATATTGCTGATATACGAGGTTCTTTGTAGTTTGAAATTGCTGATATTACTTCCCATTATGATTATGGATGCGAACAGGAAAGTGGCACGACCGGTGGGTCAGAACGTGGCTCACGCCGCCGTCGTCGGGCTCCTTTTCGCGCCATTTCGCGAATTTTTGGCTTGACTACTGTTTCTTATACATAATACCTCAGAGTATATAAATACTACGTACAAATAATAGGTTCTTAACTGATAATGTTAATAGCTCTGACCTGAATGCCTAAACTGAAAAAAAGCGTTGTTTTTTTTTTACTATTGATTTACACTATCAACATTGTTGATATTAGCAGAAATGGTGAGAATTTGCATCATTTATGGAGAGTCGTTGCAGTGAAATACTTTTAAAAACATATTGATTTTCTAATAAGACATAGATTTTGTTTCCAGTAAGATTTACTTTACATTTTATTTACTTATTACATTTATAATTTTAATCAAGTTTTATACGTTAAATTTACTATGTTAATAATTCTTGTTTTAGCTAATACAGAATCTTAGGTTTTAGAACAATGCAATTTGAATCCTTCGTATTAATAATTAGAAGGGGTATTCGAGGTCCCTCCATGAACTGAAGGTTCTTGACCAGCGAGGCTTAACTCGCTGCAAGGATTTAGAAAGCTCTAAACGACAATTCAAACATTAACAGGTTCACACAAATGTAGTGTTACATTCCAAAGTCTACATTCCTCTTCCTGTTTGATTTTTATACAAACACAAAAAAATATTTTGGGAAACATTTTTCAAAGGGTTCAACATCGCTGCAGTAACATTTGGATCAAAATAACCATAAGAACGTAAGTTAAATAGCTGTGAGCAGTTGTGCAATGGGTATTAATAACGTAGATGTACGTTTTGATAGAACTGTTGTTGGAACTGTATAGTCGTGCAACTATGATTGGATGGATGTAATAGGGCCAGGAAGGAAACATTTGTATAATGGATTATTAAGTTACTGAGGCTATCAATACAATTCGTGTTGTATTGCCAAAATTGTGCAGGATTACTAGCCGAGCAGAAAAGGTCTTTTATAGGCTTTTATATTAAGGGGCGGGAAACCGCGGGGCAGACGTTTTATATAAAGAACATTATTGATATATTACTCTTGTTAGCTAAGATTAAGATTAGATTATTCATGAGATCAAGATCAATCCAGACGCTATCAATCCGGCAAGCGTGTCTTGGAACACCCATAACTAACCTAAATCATAAATTGTAATGTATTTCTTCCACAATTGAATGTAAACTGTTACAAATGAGAGCTACTCATGGCGTACGCTGGACCCTAATCAATATTACTTTGGTGCTCACATTCAGACAGTTGTGAAGGTCCTGCTAATGTCATTAAGTAACATTATGATGCGTTAGTCAGGCAACTCCTGACGTGTAACAATATGTTTGTTGTAACACATCAATCAACTATGTTATTTTATTATGCTAATCTAAAAATATTAATGCCCAAAGTTTACAATGTATGTAGCCTTTGCTAATAATGATGAATTGGCTATTAGACAGTGTGAAAAATAAATGATAAATCACTATCCCATGTATATGGCTGCTTTTCCACCAGAGATGTGCTATGCTACGTTGCTATGGATGCGTTTGATATTAACCAATCATATTCATTGGTGCACATAGTTTAGCACTGGTGGAAACGGATTCAACTAAGATATGTTTTTTATATGGAAGGATGCGTGCTATGGATGCGTGCTATGGATGCGTGCTATGGATGCGTGCTATGGATGTGTGCTATGGATGCGTGCTATGGATAAGTGCTATGGATGCGTGCTATGGATGCGTGCCATGGATTGTTGCGAGTGGTGTAGCTATGTGCAGAGCAGAGTACCTACAGTAGGCCCGTTTGTCGGTGAAAGTAGACATGCAATCGTGGAAGCAAAACGTTATACATCGCATAGCTCGAGCTGCGCATCTTCCTCGCACAGCTACTTTGCGGCGGCGCATCTTCATAGAACATCGTACTCGCACCGCTACATAGCTTAGTATCAGTGGAAACGGTCACATAGTTTCATAGCTTAGCTATTACATCCTCGCAGCATAGCTGCATAGCACATCTCTGGTGGAAAAGCAGCCTAAAACATCTAATAAAACGCCATCAAATACATATTATTTTAAATTTTATGCTTTTTATGAGTTTTTTACCAGTTGAACCAATAAGTTGATCAGTTGACTCTGTAAAATTATGACGTCACATGGCTGTATTTCAGCCAGAACTCCATATCACAGAGGATCAAGGGCGTCGCCAGCCGATGGCGCAGGGAGGGGCAAGTTGACTTTACCTACTACAATTCATACTTTTGAGAAAAGTAGGTATGAATTGTAGGTAAAGTCGACAGCACATGAAGCTTTTCACTTGTACTACGAGCCTTACATTTACAGCGATTGTAATAACAACAGTATCTTAGTACTATATACATATATATTCTGTGACAGCTTCAACGATAGATTAGAGCAGAGCGTAGTTGAGCGTACGGAATATTAAGAGTGGAATTGGTGAATTCATTCGAGTTTCGACGTACGGGAATGATTGTTCAAGGCTTGAACTTCAAGCAAATCCACTAAAAGACTTAGGACTTTGGTTGCATTATATTTGGCAAATTTTTTAGAATCTCTAGGGGGGGGCAGCTGCCCCTCCCTGCCCCCCCTTGGCGACGCCCTTGCAGAGGATTATACTATAGTAATGTGGTTCAATGTCAACTATCGTTTTAGACAATTAAAGTTGCTGATTTGAAATGTCGTCAAGTACTCTATTATGATGGTTCTAATGTGATTCGATTCGAAGCTTATCTTAATTTGTTAATAGACTTACCTAACACTTTCCATAAAAATTATGATGTTCCATCATAAAGACAAGCAAGCGCAGTGAGCGAAGTCGTAAAATATTATTTATTGATCTAAATAATATGAAACAGTTATTTTTATGTCACAACGCTGATAAGCAGTCATATGCTTACCAGCATTTGTTCAAAGTACCACCACGCTATATAGTTTCCTTCACCGTCTTCCCCAACTCATTATAGGACTCGAACCCACGACCTTCTTCACGGCATTCGAAGTCTCTACCACTGAGCTATCACCGCTTCAAATATTTATGTAATAGAAGGTAAATCAATCATTTATAGCTATTTGTCATAAACAATATTATTATAAACCGTTATATAAATATCATGCTTCCATATGTGCGGTGTGGTGTACCTACGTTGAAAGCAATTGACATGTGTCAAACATACCAACCAACTCTACCTAGTCCAATTTTAGTGCATTGTTTATGGCAACAGCGGATGCTGTAATTCGTCCGCTACCGTCTCGTTTACCTATTAGCGGAACTGAAATCGGATCTTTAGACGACCAACTAGGGGCTTGAATTGTAAAAAATTTGGTGACCACAATCCAATTATACCTACATAGTTTGTTCGGCCATGTGCCTCGTCCGAATTTATATTTAGTAAGAAATTATTTATGTCGCAAGACTCGCAGGTCAACTGACGATAATTTTTATCATTTCTCGTTACTTTAATCATTGGGAAAAACACTCAAGAAACGCGCAGTTAATAAAAAATTTGGTTGGCTACAATTTTCTTGATGAGGGGTTTGTAAAAGACCTCAACGGGTGTTAAATGATGATTAATGTAGTAATATTGGGGGGGGCGGGTTCGGTGGCGTCTGGTGGTGTGAAGGTGACGCCTTTTGCCGGCACTCGGCGCGCTGCACAGCGCGGGCGGTGTGCGGCGAGCAGTGCGCGACGCGCCCGCGATCCGACCGCACACCGCATACACCCACTACCATGCGCGACTGACTGCTACTCGAACACCACACGTTTCCACACCACTGAATGCCGCGATTATAGGCAGTTTACGCGGTTTTGTTTAAAAAACCGCGTCTAACTTGCCCTAGTGTCGCAGTGATAACTATTTTCTTTGGACTCTACAAAGAGGATTATGTTGAAATTCTGTTTCGTGTATTGTTAATCAAAGTTTCAACAACCGTTACTAAAGTTCGTCGCATAACTAAAAAATAATGAGGTTCCACGTGTGAGGTGAGAGGCGACATTTGCGCAGCGCCGCGCCCCCGGAGACCACGGCTCGGACATGAAGTTGTTCAAGAGGAGGCTCTCGTTCAGTGCAGATAAACAAAAACGACTTCCCCCGGCAGACGATCCCTTTGAACACGAGGTACATTCATAACACCTCCGAGCAGCACAGTCCCCCTGTTAACAATGAAACCTAACTTCTTATTTATAATAATTTTGTTTACATAACTCACATTTATAAATAAGCTAGTAGAAGCGTTGTCGATATAATTATGGGTCACATTAAGAATGTTATAAGTTTATAACACACTGTTTATAGTAGTAGTCCTTGTTCTTTATTGATAACGATTATACGAACCGGAAATTAAAATCATAATAAACACATTAGGTAGGTAGAGCGCATACGTTCTTATATTTCCTCTCGAGGTAAGTCTGAATAGATCGTTTGTCCGGCCCGCATCGGTGAACAACGATTGATAAGCGTTAAATAAGCGTGTTTTTTCTAGACTAGGCTAGACGCTGTACGCTTAGCAAAGCAAATTGGAAGGCAAGGTTATCTTATCAGGCGGAGGCCGCGCGCTACGTACACTGAGTACCTACGCTCCGCCGCGTTTAGCCACTTGCGATTCAATTCTGCGAATCGAAAATATATGGCTTTTGGCATTTGGCTTCCGATCTAAGTAAATTGCGCATGATTATAATAATTTGCATCATTAGAAGTAAGTAATAAAATTAGAAAAGTTTCTACAATAAATAAATATTCTTTTCCTAAATGTTCGCTGTAATCGTCCATGCGTGTCCCTGGACCCTTCCTGCATCCCAGTCATTTAGCTAGTTAATTATTTGTCTATACTTAGTTACTGCTGCTTAAGCAGAGGATCCGTGAAGATCAATGAATTCATGTTGGTAAATAACCTATAAGACCGACCTACATTCCCGATTCCTTAGGCCAAAGCTGGGTTCGCACATGTAACATGTTCTTATTAAAGAGTAAATAGGATCAAGTCATCACACATCATGCATCTCATAAGATGTGTTCGTATCAATGAAGCCCCAAGGAATTTCATAGGTGTTTATCTTGTTCCCAGCTAAAGCAACAGTGTTTTTTTGGGGAACCATGGCCAACAGAGAAAGATGTAGATATTTATAATTTTGTGCCTTTAGTCCTTTGTCGGCATTATTCACGGCCCCATATTTTCAAATATGGTTATTATTTACTCCAGTTTTCTCCAATCGCATGCTGATTCAGGTTCTGCTATTCACTTTTACGTTGAAGCAGTGGGGCATCTTGCATTGGTTTCAAGCCTTTATACCTACTATTTGTTAAGAGTTTTCTTGGCTAGGCAAATGGTTTAATGAGGTCGTTTAGAACTCAATAGTAGGTAGGCTCAGACCAAGAAAAAATGAAAGACGGAACGGTCTGTGTTCTTAAGTGACGCAAGCAATAGGAAGCCGGCGTTCTTGTAAATACATGGTCTCACACACACATATAACCCATAGAAAGCCGATCGGTTGTCATTCCGTATAGAGACGTTGACGGTGACAATAAGGCTCAGTACCATTTGTGCCTGCTTGGGCCAGTACTGATTTTACTCACGCACACGTAGGAAATTTTTTGCTTCACTTTCTAATAAGGTGACACTCCGTCAACATTTTTTTGTATGTCTATGTAGGTAGGTTGCTTTTTGGTCACCTTGTGTAACCCTGCAAAATGAAAACAATTACATGTTTTTGTGCATCTCATTATAATAATGATAAATATTCAAATGATGATATAATGCAACGCTTCATGTTTTATGATGAGTTTTAATTAAGCATTATGTTTTTGCAGGTACGAAATTAGTATTATGAATTGTAATACCCTGTACCATCCATGTCCATGCCATCATATCTCAGATCTTTATGATGCTAATTATATTTCATACTCACCTAATAAGTATTCATGATTTCGTGGATGCGAGATAAATACCTATTGGCAGTTATTTAAACATATGTTTGAATCTGCCCGTCAATGCCAAACATTAATAACAAGTGTATAACTTTAAAATGTATTTATCTATGTGTATAAACAGTTAACATCCACAACTGCATGTGTCTGTGAAAACGAACACGAACGACTAATGGCTTTTGTCTGATGTTTAAGTACCCACAAAGGCTAAAGATGACATAAAATGATAAAAGGAGCCCGAAGAGTAGGCAGCGACAAAACGAAAAGGACTCGGAACGTTTAGTACATATCGCACCACGCAATCGGTTTGCTTGCTAAAGCCACTAATGCCTCGCTTACCAATTGTCCTTGGACCTTGTTTGTTGTGTTACGTGAGCAACGTACCGAACTTACATAGAAATTACATTTATCATCTATAAATACCAATATAACCTCTATAAATATCTCTAAACTACACTCCAATAGGTTGTAATATGTCCATTACTGATTACTGCGATGCAAGCGACTTATCATCGCAATTCACGTTTCAGTTGATAACAATAAGTACCCACTTAATACCTTTGCTGTTGTCTACTATTACTTGTAAATAAAGATACAGAGCGGCTAACCGCAATTATGCAATATTATTCGTATTTGTTCACTACTTGACGAATAGCGAATAATGTGTCTCAAAAGTTTGGAATAAAAACATTTATACTTATAAATTGTCTTACCTTCTCCGCGGCTGATTGCAATAGCAATAATAATGTATCTGCAACCTATGGATGGCATATTTGGAATTATTTCTCTTACTCTTATTCACTCCCAAATTCTCCAAAGAAAAAAGTTGTAGGCATTGAAGTGAATAACGAGTCAAATATCACTGCAATTTCTTGACTTTGCTATTTTTGATCGACAGCAACATACTCCTGGGAAATTCTTCATAGGTACACGGCTATCTGATTCCAATTAAGAAAAGCTAGTAGGTACTAAGGAAACCAGATAACTAATATTATACTTCATATTACTCACATACCTCATCACTTTACTGTAATCATTACTAATACTAATTTTATTAAATCATGGCACTGAGCCAAAATTTCCTCATTGGTGCATGATAAATACCATAACATCTAATTATACTGACTCAATGTACGATTAACATACAACGTATTAACATTATTGACAAAAATAATGAATGAGATGTTGACCAACAATGAATAGGAGCGGCTGCTCCCGACTGACGCGACTGTCACTCGTATTGAAAGAGCGTATCGAATGTAATTTAACCGTATCAAAGAACAGCGGGGTGAGGCGTGGATAACTTTATTAATTCCTCTGGCTAGCTTATCTCACCGATACGTGTTGAAAGTAGTACCGAAATGTTAAGTGCATGCGCCCACGTACGCCCGTGATCGCCGACGCAGGGCGCTGCATACGAACTCGTCACAGACACCTAACGATGTTAGAAAGAGCATCAATTTATGTGGACAGTGTGCAAGCCAATTGCAAAGCAGAGAATATTTAGCAAATTCGCACATATGTGTACATCATCTACAACATACTAAAATTTCACGAATTACGGAATTATCAAACAGTTTTATTAAGTGCCCCGTTATATTGAAGATATAAATGGGAAAGTCCTATAGGCATCACATATAGGTTCGGCATATAATAGAGTGGTGACGTCGCATATTATGATATTGGGTAATGTGCGGTGGTATTTCCAATCTCTTTCCCATTTCTATGATGAGCCCGAGCTCAGTACCATATAACGAGGCGACGGACGCGACGTACGTAAACTCACGTGGGATGTTTATTATCTTATCTACTATATACCTGCTGGGCTAATCCGCTGCGCTATTTTCACACAATGTAGAGCGGAGATTTTGAAATACAAACTTTACTGTACCTTCAATATAAACATCGTTTGAGGCTACTTACAAAACCGTTTTTATTTTATCAGTCGCTACTCGATACTGTGGAAACGAAAATGTAGAGTCTGTGTTATTCTGTCTGATTCCGAAGTTGATATCCATTTTGCAGGAAGTAGGTAATAGTATACTTGAATGATGTATTTTTAATTGTTTCAGATTAAGTTTCTCACAATCATCAGCAATATAATCTATATATCAGATAAAACAGCTGTAATGATGTAAAAGTAATATAAATAAATAAGTACAGATTTCCAATAGTTATGCCTGCATTCACAGCGAGAGCTAAACAGCAAACATCTATATGTGTCTATATGTTAAACCTTTTATAGTAAAAATATTTTTTTACCAAAAATAAATTAAGTGCCAGTCTGCAATTTATCTATAACCAAGTAATTACACCGTTGGAACGAATGGCTCCGGCGCCTGTTATCGAGCCGATCATTATTCAATTTCATCCAAATTATCATCACAGGATCTTTGGGCGTTCGACACGTAAATCACTGGTTCTCTGAAACATAGATTGAATCAATATGAATTGTGGTTATAACACGTTTACAACCATTTGATGGTTGATTAATTGGCATTCAGAGTAATAACTATTACAGGGTTAAAGTGTGGGCCGGCATTATTTATCTGATAGCTGATGTACCAAGGGGTTTGGAGAACTGTGTCATTAGGTGCTTAGTCGCGACACCTAGCTCCTTTTAAGATAAGTTATAGCCGATATCCTTTACGACTGTTGTTTGTGTTACAAAGTCCAGCGCGGGGACACTACTCTAGACGTGATGAGAATATACCTACCGCTGAGTATGGAAGTGCCATCGATCTGACAACGTAAGACTATCTTTAGAGGTACTCTACTCCTCATGGTTAAACTAGAAAAGAAATACATTGCGTGTCTGAAGTCTTAATGTAGTAGAAGAGTGTGAGTCATTATTATTCCAACCCGGATTTGAAAGCTTTTGTGTGCGGACAAGGCTTTCCGAACTGTTAGTGACAACTAATAGCGTGAAAAACGACGTACCACACTTTTACAATAATCTTATTTGCAATGCTTATGTTTCTGCCTTATATATATTGTAGGAAGGTGTTTAAAACACTTACTATATTATCTATTTCGAGGAGCATGTTTACTTGCAGACTGCATCAAGTCTGCCAAATAAATGTGATGACTAAAAAAATATTTCAGAGTTTAACATATTTTGACAATAATATTTGTTAACAGGATAGAGCGAGGTTTTCGGATACAAGTTGGCAAATCCATCGAACATGGGCGCGCAATGGCGACCCGCTCCCGCTATCGCCTCCGCCTGTGCGGGCAGTTCCCGCGTCGCTTCCCGCTCAGCCCGTCACCACGACAGCACCGCTCCGCTCCGATCAGAATGGCATCTATGACACCATCACCGTGAGTAGAATCATTAACCTGTAACTCTTGATAAGTTGTCCGTAATCTACGTGGTCTTAGGAGTCATTTACATACGCACATTCCGTGCAAAGATACCCTAATTGCGTCGGACTACTTTCTGTAAATCTGTTTAACTAAGCAGTTGTTTGACAACCTCGACTTTTTATATCAGCCATAATTTTTAGTTTCTAGGCGAAGATACGACTGAATAGATACATATCAACTTTGTTATTAACAAAGTTGAATTTGCGATGGCAAATTCTGAAAGGTCAGGGGGCCTACCACAAGCTCTTAAAACAAGGTTAAAATAACCTTATTTGTCTTTTGTCCCTCTTTGACATCCGGCGTCAAAACAGGACAAAAGACAAATAAGGTTTTGAGATTGAGAGACCTTTAAGAGCTTGTGGTAGGCCCCCTGATCGGTTCGTAACTAATGTTACGATAGAGAATCAATATCATACCCGAGTTCCAATTGGAGTGCTATTATAATCTTTTAATTTGGTTTTATCTCTTTACATTTGTTTCGTTGGATTAATACCTGCCGCTTATCGCGGATAGTTTATATTATCAACCATGTTGATAATCTTAATAGGTACGATGTATTATCTAGGTTATTTCGGGTATATACATCTAAACTATCTGTTTGAGTAGATTACTGATTTTTTAGTGGAAAGCTCTATTAAATTTGAGTAATTTAGCTAGAAAACGTACGATATCACTTTTTGCATCTCATTAGCACAGAAATCTATTAGAAGAACCAAACCAACAAACTATTTGGTTTATTTACATTCATAGGTGAAAGAATTGTCTTTCACCTATGAATGTAAATAAACCAAATAGTTTTTATATTGTTTAACGATTCACCTACTAAGATATCACAATGATGCCTGAGCTTTGTATAAAATTGAATCAAATAAGCGGTTATGCGCCTGGAGGTGGTATTATAACCCGTCTCACTGCACAACGCCTCGACATCGGCGCACGCGCTCACTCGTACAACAACGACATAGAAACCGAACCTCGGCTTTCGAACTATAGATTTGCATTAACTGCTCATAAATCATAATCCGCCGGTCCGAAGCAGAGCTTGGGCGGTTACAGGCGTACTTGCGACTCGCAAGTTCCTGTTGTTTCGCTAATGCACCTTTGTGCTCGCATGCTCGTAAAGTGAGGGTTAGTGCCCGGAGACCATCACCCGCTGTCACTAAGCTCTGCTCTAACTGCTATGTTTCATAGAATTTTATTTTCAGTTACACAAATATTTTGCGATCCGAGGCATGCCTACATTTTAGCAGCTCTAATGCGTCAACAGTACTCATTGCAACAAAAAAAAAAATTTCCGGTTCAAATAATAATAAATTGTAATTGCTCCATGGGTCGATAGTCGGTAGGTCGGTATTTATTTTAACACTGGTCCAGAGACTATAGACATCATAGAGCAAGGCCATTTGTTCTGAAAGAGAGTGCTGACGCCCACGTGTCCATGTTCTGTGCTAAGCAATTTTCACTCCCTTCCCAAGTTGTTTGGGTTTGTGTAGTCGCTCGTCCTACATTTCCTAACTTTAATATTAATGTGGAGCCTGTTAAATGTGCTTGCTTGCTTATAAACTTACTATAATATTGTGTCCGTATATCACTTGGGTATCATTCTACCGAACTTTTACTTGTCTATGTAAAACACCATTTAAATAACTGCAAAATTAACTGGAATATGAATGATATGATGACACTTCATGGACTAACTTAATAAATAAATATCCTGGGATATTTCTTCACACACGGCTACCTGACCTCAAACTAAACCGAACTCGTACTGTAGAAACCAGATAGCTCGTTTATCTACTAAACTTATTTTGATGAAACTACGTAAAGTACTCATAAATATGAACCACTTTTACAATGGGACCAACTTCGAGATCGCAAAAAAATAACACAGCTTTTCATACAAAAGGTAAATGACTCCTCGGCAAAAATTTATGAAAAGATATATTATTTTTTTGCGATTTCAAATTTGGCCCTATAGTAAAAGTGTAATGTATTGATGAGTAGGTACTTTACGTTGTTTCATTTATTGTCGTATCCACCCCGTATACATATATTACACCCAGACTTGCTTACAAATGCTATGCCTGACTCGGACCTCGCGACCTATGGCGTGACAATCAGGGTATCTAATCACCCTTACTACTTCTAACAACATTATACATCATATAGGTAAACATTAAAGTCAGTAAATATTAAACGACTAATTGGTGCGACTCTCACAGTTGCATGCCACCCGCGCTGTCGGGTTTTTTTAAATACTAGTCAGAAAAATCTTAAAGATGCTGTAATTGGCATGGGATTCTAACATACATGGTCAAACCTTTCAAACCACACCTGTATCAATCGACGGCGAACAAGTCAAATAATATAGATAACTAGCTAGGTAAAAGCCAGTGCTTTGCAACGCTTTTATTTTTTTTTTCTGTCAATGGTTCCTACTGGTACGCAATCAGATTAACAGAAAACTATTGAAATGCGGTACACATTTGTTTCATTATGCCAAGAGTTTTCCCTGCTAAAATTGTTGACAATGGATGCGATAATGCTTTCACTCAATAAATGACCTACACTCCTACTTCTAGATGAATTCGAAGCGTCAGCGGTCTATAGAAACGTCCCCTAGGTCGTTATGACAGTTTCCGTAGCGGCTGAGTGTCAGCCGACGTTCGGCTGGGTTCGTTTCTAATGGGGTAATTGTGCTTGTGAGTAATTGATGGCCCGATCAGCACTTCCTTCCGATGTACTAATGCCGATGCTTTTGTTGACATACATACCGACTATTGGCCGGCGGACTATAGATATTACAAAATATAGTAAACCCTAGTCTACGAAATATAGTGTAAAATGAGAACTTTGCTGTGAATAATTCTGAGAGTTAGATCTAGTTTCTAGAGTAGATGCCTAGATAGGTAATACAAGGACTATTTCAATTTCATCAAAGTGACGTAGTACCTTAACCATCTTGGATGAAAGACGAAGTTATTCATAACTTTTTGCTGTAATGTGATGATTTAAAATTGTAGTGATGTAGGAATGGGATAGAACTCAAGTCCCCCCGAGAAGGTAAGAATATATTATTAATATAGTTAATATCAAATTATAATATCTGGTAAAATTATATTGGCTTTTTGTACGTGTCTAACGTATAAATAAAATGTGTGTTTTTTATTATATTCTAACTATAAAATACGGCCTCTCCACAGAATTAAATCGCGAAGAAAATCACACCGTCTTCATGAATAATGCAAGCGTTCAAAGAAAGGATACGCAGATGAGACCGTATTTTAGCTCCCGAAGTCAAGAATGAATAATTTAGAATACCGAGGGATGCCAACTGTGGCTTTAGATAGTGCGCAGCGATAGCCCTCGAACCTTTTTTTGTAAGACTAACAAATTTTTCTTTGAAAATTTTACGAAACTCAATATTGTATCTGGTCGTAACAACGTTGGAGGTTTCTTTAGCCGCTTACGTAATATATATTTAATTGACAATAATAAAAGATGATGTCAAGTATATTTTGAATCAAACAATCTTCGTATAACCTTTTGATATTTTATTTATATACAACGCAACTGTGCAACGCAAACTACATGCCTAAATATTTATCTGAAGAAGTGATGATTAAGTAACATTTCAATTAGAACAGTCTTTAAAATATATATCTATGGTCTTAAGATTCAGTTAACTCGATCTGGAGCATACGACTTGATGAAATACGTAAGCATAGTACCTACATAGTTAATATAAGTGTAGTTGGACATTACATAATAACGTAAAGTACCTATACAATATTATTATTTAAATATTCAAGAGAACAACTGCGCGTAATACGATGAGTTTATGGAATTTTAATGCGTTTCTGCTAGTAAGGTTATATTTGTTCATTTAGCATTGCAAATAATATTATCTAATATACTGTTTAACAATACAATACCACACCAATACCTATCTAGGAGCCAAGAAGAGTGTCCTATCACGGGAAAGGAGGTTATATTCGATTGCCTATCACAATGATCACAGATTTTTTATGAGTCGTTAAATAAATTAACATAATAAGAAAGCCTAAGCTCAAAATAGTTCGAACAACGATATCTGTAGATTTTAGTTTCACTTAGAAAAAAACAGATATAGATCAGATGAACCAAGATCACCAATAGGTAGGGTAAGGTAACAAATGAAGTAGACCCAATTCATTTCTGTTTATGGCGATTGGGGGAAGGTGAGTTGTGCTTTATTTTCTTAGCCATATATCTTTATTTACTTTGAGTTGGTACATACAGGGCGGTATAATTTTCCCGCATCTGTTTTATTTATTACTTATAACAAAATAAAGGTTCTTGAAAATGCGGGCTCACGCTATCCTTGAAACATAATTCACCTTAAAAAAATCGCTAAATCCGCTAAAACTAAATGAACCGCAGACAAGCGTTACGTCATTCCCTTGGAATGTCGTTAGGATTTATTTGCAACATGATGTTATCTTGTTTAAAAGCACGTTTAGTTCTCTGCTTTGTTTCCAAGCCGTTCCCTAAATCATAGTTTGAAAATAATTTGTTATACACAACAGATTATAATTTAAGTATATATTAAGTTCGGTAAGTAGAAGTTTTGATTAAGTCGGTAGGTGAATTAAGTAATGAATAAATCAAACCGCATTATATTCCAGTGGGCTAGTACATCTTAGGGTGTCACGTCATAGCAGTTGAGAGACCACCCGTCGTTGACGCGAGATAGCGATCGCCGGCATCAGGTGTCGGAGCATAGGCCATCGCGGCCGTTACACACCGAGCCGTAAATAAAAATCGACACTTAAACAATGGTCCAGCGTCTGACCCATCGATTGAACGATGCCGTCAACTCCTCACAGCCACCGCCATGATCAAAACATTTCAAATTAGACAACCTGCTCCAGCTGCTGGTTGTAACTCGATACAGCAATATACAACTCACGGTTATTATCGTTATCGTGTTATCGCGTAACATGTTGATATTATATATTTATCATAATTGTTTTGAATTTCAAATTGATTCAAATTGTACTCAAAGTTAACCGACAGATATGGATCGATAGATTGTAATTAATACAAATTGCTTTCGGCCGTAACTGGCTGTCAAAGAGACCGCTCGGGGTCGGGGATTAATGTTAGATAACTGATTGGGCGGCGGCGAATCGCGAAACTTTCTCACGATAGCCATTTCGATATCACCGTAGCCCGCGGCGGCATATCTTCCCGGCCCGTGGGGATAGCCAAAGAATTATGTGGGTTCCTTGTAAAGCACCCGATAATAATGTTTATCTTAATGTAGCTTATCCGTAGCATGCCGCATGAACAGTTGACCAGTGCATAAATAAACTATGCATATTGGTTTTCGTAGATCGTGTGATCGCTCGACCCAGTTAAACTAACTACGTACTGAATGCATCTGTTATGCTTTTTCATAACGTGTATGTAGTTTTATGCATCACTGCTAGTTTTTAAGTGAAACAGATGGTTGAGGTAGAAAGTTAATTCCGTAGAAATGTTATGTAAATATCAAGTCTGTATAAATATTTGGGTACCGAGTTGTTGCTGGACGTTACGCTTACATTAGTTGATGTTAAAAGTAATATTTACTTTGGTGGCCACTTTCAAAAGGCTTGATGTCATTGGTGTACTTGAAGGTGCACGCAGCAGAACGTCGTTTAAAAAATCTATATGTTTACTCGTATTTCGTAGTCAATTTAGAAGCCGCAAATACCATTTAATCTTCCTCGCTTCCTAAAATTGGTTTTTGAGTTCTATAAAGACGTTTTTGAAGGCAATATTTGTAAATGAAAACAAATTGATTCTTGTCGGTAGAGTCGACATCGATAGCGGAATGATATTACGTGATTGGTGTACACGAGTTGGCCCTTCATTGGGTACAGGTGCCGTGGGAACTTTTGACAAGAATTAGCGAGTAGGTGTACTCTTTAAATTATCTCAGAAGTGATTCATAATGTTGCGTTCATGCTACGCGAATCGAGCACGAGCCGAGCCACGAATGAGCCTTCAACGAGCACGATGCGAATCCCTTTGTACGTGAAAAAACTGACAATCGCGCTCGTTCGAGTCTCGCGAGCCCGTCCACGCTACGCAAATCGTGTTCGCAGTGTGCTCGTTCGAGGCTCGGCTCGTGCTCGGTTCGCCGAGCATGGACGCACCATTATGTAACATGTGTGCATTGTTTGTCTCAGAACATGCTTACATGTTGCTGCAAGTAATTTATTCAGGTATGTTATTAGGAAGCTGTAAGAAATCAAAATAGGTTACATTGGTTGGAAAATTTCCTTATTACCTAGATTGTTATTGGCCTCAAATATTTCTAAAATATCTCAATGCGAGCATTTTTCGGTGACATTTATATTTGAGCGACAAAATAGTGTCATTCAGTGGAAATGTGATGCAATGTAGGAAGATAATATCTTTTGATCGGTCGTAAACATTGCGTACGATCGCAATAGGTGTGCGTATGGGTGCATTAGTCGCGGGCCGGGCTGGTGGGCGGCGGTCCATAGGGCTACCAAACACTACATTATTTACTATAGTTACTTCTACTTACAATTTCTAACAAAATACTTGATTTGTTGAAATTTTAGTTGGCA
Organism: Achlya flavicornis; assembly: GCA_947623365.1. Lineage (NCBI taxonomy): Eukaryota > Metazoa > Arthropoda > Insecta > Lepidoptera > Drepanidae > Achlya > Achlya flavicornis. The sequence goes on along the minus strand of OX392468.1, from coordinate 9,244,452 downwards.
GCCGCAAAACAAAAAAACAAACAGTTTCGTATGCAAGATGCAAGACACTTTATCCTGCCTAAACTAATGTCATCCATTAGACAATCCATTTACATTTTTGTGCCAAAAAGAGACAAACATAGTGCGGCAAGGAGAAACACCTTCAAAGATGGCTTCATAGGTAAACAACAGCTGACGTCTTACGTCACGGTCGGTAGCAGGTCGTTTGGTGGTAGCCCTATAGTCTAGTTTGTTTACGGAAGTGCAGTGCGTCCGCCCTCACCTCACCGCGCCCGCCCTGCCGCTACGTGACCTAAACACTATGAATGAAATATCAGGTGAATGTACCTTTCAGTTATGCTTCTTTATTTAACAATCGTTGATGATTGAAATATAAACAATATGTGACACTTCTTTTGGTAATATCGGACACTTTAAATAATATAATGTTCTTTGTATGAAAACGTATGTTTTTTTTTTCATACTCCCTACGAAATCTTTTATTTTACCACCGCGACGAACATACTATATATATATATAATTTCTACCATATAATTCTCAATATTATAATATAATAGTCAATAAGACTATACATCTCTGGTTCAACTAGCTAATCTTATAAAATAACTTATTTCTATCTTTGTATGGGCCATTTTTACTTATTTTGCGTTGCGTATAAAACATTCAAAAATAACGCTTTGTAAATCAAACTATGTATAAAAAAATATTATCATAAATATATGTATAGCTGGAGATTAAGTAGTACGTCAGAATAAAAATAAATGCGCAGTAGTGCGGTGCACGGTGGCGTACACCGCTCTCTACGAAATAGTGTCTACTGCATTAATAACCATACGTAATATGCATGCGGATAATATCCAGCGCCTGTTATTAAAAACCCACTATTAAAGGTAATCATTTATAAATAATAAAAAAAAAAACTACTTCCTTGCTACGAGGACCGCTACGAAGTTGTGCTACGAATTTAATGGTAAAAAAATGCTCAATTTCATCATCATCAATTCATCGTATTAATTTTTATTTTTTATTTCAACTAGATGTCGGTAACTATGTTACCAATCCGGCAAAATTTACGCATTGGTAACATAGTTATAACACCTAATGGTACGTCCATGCTTGGCGAACCGAGCACGAGCCGAGCCACGAACGAACACACTGCGAGCACGATTCGCGTAGCGAGGACGGGCTCGCGAGCCTCGAACCTCGAACGAGCATTCATAGCGTGCTCGACTGCGCTCCGCCCGATTGTCAGGTTTTTCACGAACACAGGGATTCGCATCGCGCTCGTTGTAGGCTCGTTGAAGGATCGTTAAGTACGTCCACGCTTGAAATCGCGAGCAACGAACGAATCCTGTTGGTTCGAGGCTCGGCTCGTGCTCGCTTCGCGTAGCATAGACGCACCATATAATTGCAAATCATAGGTGCATTGCTCGATGTATTTAAATCGCTCGCGACTTTATACAGAGACGAACTATAACCAATTTCGTCTTAAATAGGGGTTGCCGTCGTTGCATGTGTACACTATCTCTGGCAGTAGCGTGTCGGTTGCTTAGCAACGTGGCGTCATCGTCGCCAGATCGGCGAGCGCCGGGACGCTGCGGTGAACCGGCGGCGCCAGTGCTACTCTTGGCGTCGCACGTGATGTCTATACCGTGGAAATACAGTTCACGCGCGTGAAAATTATACGGGAAAATATGAAAGTGACTCTAAAGTCTAGGTGCTAGTGCACGCTGTGTTATGAAATACTTAATAGTGTGTCCGAGGATTTTAATTATTTGAAATACCTATGATAGTTTTTGCAGTTCAAACGTGTTACTTTATACAAAGTTAATTAATTAAACATTTATTTGAACAGCATAGTGAGATAACCATGACTGTGGTCAAATTACTACTTACGAAGCTTTGAAAATTGATCACTAACTGAATACCTTTTGCTATTTTGTAAAACGATACATATACGATTTCATACTAAACAGCTTTTGTCGCAATATTAATGGAATTATAGCATTTATTATAGTACACCGTAGATACCTGTGATAAGATAAGAGCGTATAGTTACATTAGGATTAAATTATCATAATAACCACAGTTGTTCAACAGTTCTACAAATTCACGATATCAAATGGCACTTCGTAATCATAAACATGAAAAAGAAAATAAGCATCTCATCAATAGCGAAGTGTCGAACTATTCGTTGAATATTTTTGCAGTAAATATTTCGAAGCAGCCGTATCTATTGAAAAAAACAGCTGAATAGTGATGAAAAGGCACGTCGACTGTCTGCAGCCAATGGCCGTTTGTTCCCGATGTGACGGTCTTTTATTTAGATGAAGCGCACCCCCGAGGTTATTCAACCCCGCGCGTGTTAGCCACGCGCTGAGGAAGGTCAGGGTTATTACTACGATGCGATGCGATGGTGGCCCTGCAACACCACACCCAACCGCACCCGTAAACAACACCCGCACAAACCGTGTTTATTGTGTAATTTGTTGTTATTGTAACAACATTATCAACAAAAATAGTGATGTTATGATAATTTTGAACGAATTATTAACTATTTAATCGTTTCATACATTACTGTTTAATAAAATGGTATATGAATGTGCAATGCGTAGAATGTATGCGAGGATGCCGCAGTGCAGGGACGGACGGGGCCGCACGCCCCCGGGCGTTTGGCGCCCGACGGGCGCAGGCCACTCTACGCGTTCTTATACACCGCACGACACTGCGGTCTTTGAGACCCTTTGAGCACATCCTTTGCTTTTGTTTGATATACTACGGTTTTCAGAATAGCTTTATGAGTCTGTATTTCTATTCTTTTGTTACCATTACATTATTTGATAACAAAGATCTAAGAATGCAAGCATGTTTACGACTTGCCCAAGTCTTGCCCATGAAAGTCGCACAATAACTTTAACACAAAAACACAAGATACATCGTGTACCTAAAGGATATATCGTAGCAAATTCAGATTAGAATTCTGAAACGAAAATCACTTTGTAATTTATTCAATTTTTTTTAATATTATACTAGCTGCCCCCGCGGTTTCATCCACGTTCCCGGGATAGTAGCCTATGTCCTTCTCTATACCATAGGCTATCTGCATGCCAAATTTCATGATGATCCGTTGAGTGTTTGAGGCGTGAAGGCGTAACAAACAAACAAACAAACGCACTTTCGAATTTATAATATTAGTTAGGATTTTTATTATATACATATATTCTACTTCAGACCAACCTACTCGCTAGAATTCGGGTTCAATTCCACATTATATTTTTCGGAACGTAGTTACTTACAACCAGTAGGATAACTAAAAAACTCAAAACTGATCATTCACTAACATTTATACAAAATGTTGGACGATGGATTTATTATCTTAACATTGGTATCATGTTTATCTCATTAACTCAACAAGCATTGCCCTAAGGGTCTCACTTAACTTTGCCATCATATAAATGAAATCAGCGATGTTACAGTGATAAAAGAAAACTTAGGTAGATAGAAATGCTGAAAAAAGTAACAAGATGCAAAAATCGTTTGCATTATTAAAACTGTGAGTGGAGATAGATGCCTACCCCCCCTAGACAAGATGGTTATCGACAATCGTCATCGTTAGTAAACGATAGTGACATAAGAGATTGTTAAAAATCATGTGATATTTCGATTTTAAATGTCAAACCCATAGAAAGATTGATCGTTTACTAACGATTACGATTGTCGATAAACAACTTGTCTACTGGCCCAGTGATTCTACTGAGTTATAATTTTCGGCAAAAATTAATGAACTACTTGAGGAAGCGAATGTCGCGCACTTTGCGGTGATGCGTGCGCGTACTCGGCGCGGGGGCGGCGCGGACGCGGCGCGCACGCTGCACCGGCTTGCGTTCGCACTTTGGAGAGCTGTGTTCTACCTACAACGTGACCCAGCGAGAACTGTGCGTTCGAGATCACGGAGTCTGGCTGTTGGAACACGAAAGCGGACTACGGTTTGTCCATCAACATAAATAATTACTCAAAACTGCCAATTAATTGCCAATACCTATCGTAAAGTATGAGCTAAAGTGACGTCGGATCATGATTACCATAATATCCGACACTTTGCTAAATCCATTTTTTATAGTGGTTCCAAGCTAACCGTCATCAACTGCTACTCCTTATGTTTATACACCACGCCCCCTGGATAGCTATCTAACTTGGTTAAGTGATCGTGTAAGTAATGCAGCTAATAACAACTAATAAGCGCAGCAAAACGCCGACAAAAGCTGCAGTAATCACTTAAGCCGCACCTAAGTTGAGGTCGTCCATTTATCAGCTTTATTGAACCCGATCCGTCCATCCGATCGCGATAGGCTCCGACGCCCTCCACAACATACGTACCCCAAGAGACTTGGTGATTAAGAAGTTCGACGAACTAACTTATATTATAATAATGCAGAATTGAACTTAAGCAATTAACAAATTGTCAATGTGGAATGCAATGAACAAAATAAACAAATCTTAAATTGTTGGAGGTTCTGATTACTTATTTCACATAAACCGCAGCAGTCCAAAATGTTTTAAGTTATTTGAAGATCACGTGGATGCCCTCGTTTTGCCGATAATTTAATAGAATTATTTAATTATACGCTTTTCAAAAATTGCAGCTCCATTTTCTGCCACACCAACAGAAAATCTCAAGTAATCCATATAAATATAGTTATGTAAACACGGCTACACATTAAGCTCTACCTTTCCAGTATAAGCTGATCTCGCATTGTGTAGGATTTCCGTACGATGAGAGGTTATTTATTATTTATATTGGAAATCTATAGCTTCTATCTATAGCTATCTATAGCTATAGCACATAGCCAACGTGCCATAGAGATCACTTTTTCCTCATATGAACTTTTGGATTTGATCCGCAACATTTGAAAGGTCTGTCTGTTATTTACTTTGTTAGATACGTCAATATTGAGCATTGATTAATTTTATTTTGCTATCGCTATCGATAAGGTAGTCCTGATTAATTAATTAGGTACTAACGGTTACTCAGTAATAATTATATACATTTTTTTGTGCCATTTTTGTGGTGTAGTAGTAAATACAGGGTATATTTTTTAATTTAAACTAACTTTGTATCAGGTCTGAAAGTACATACTTACAATTTTAACGACGGAATCATCTCTGAAAAGGCGAAAAAAATATTAGCTGTTCTCTATAGTTTGGCCCAGTATATGATATCTTTAAAATAATAGCCGTGTTATATTTATAAACATATCAATCCGAAATCCAATCACATGGCCAAGGCCTCTCCTTGACCAATATTATGTTCCCAAACCAGACCTACGAAAAGGAACTCAACTCGTCATCGGAATAAATATTAAAATAAAAGATAGTGAAATTAAATCACCAAAGCAATATGTTATCATTCTTTTCTTTAATATACAAATGTATCACCTCTATGAAATTAAATCCTGTCAAGCATCGGCCGCGGCCGCGGCACTGTGAAAAAGTGACGAGGATTAAATTACTACTTTTGATTTCATTTTAATGACAGCTCCGACCTCGCGAGTCTTTGCAAAGATTTATTTTACAAGGAGCATAACATTTTTAATAACGAGTTCTACCGAGACTTATAATGAATGTTTTATTAACATTGTGTTTTTATATTGTTGCAGACTCGCGCCGTGAGCGCCCCGGCCACTCCTGCACCACTCAATTTTGGAAGGGAACAGGTAATTTATTTTTGTAATTCCAAGACTCTTTGTTCGAAAAGGGATTGACCATTATTGTTTGAATACTTAGTTTATGTTATGTAAATGAATGGTATAACATCTACTTTATTTAACAAGTTGACGAACAATCAAAGTAAATAATTATTCATAAATGATCTTAATTCACATGGAATAAAGTACAGCTTGTGCCCTGACCAGACTAATCGGATTAAATGAGTTGGAAGCAAAGCTCACGGGCGCCGCTTTGGGTTACTTACGCCTACGAGTCCTACGCTAAGTCCTACGACAGCGTTTGTGACACTTTCTCGGAGTACGTACCACGCGCGCGCCTATAACTATTATGTTTGATCTGATACTTATAGAATGTATTGACCTATACCCGACATAGGTACATACACTTCAATCGAGAAGAATTTAAGTTTTTTTATGTAACACTCCAATAGAACTATTCTTTTGCTGACTTAAACACTGTAATTCCTCCTTCTTCTAAAGATGGTTAAAAGTTATGAGTGTCGGTGTAACAAGTATTTCCGAGGTATAAAATATCTTCGCTCAGTACGAGGGCTTCCAAAATAGCTCAAAGCAAACACTTGTGATAACATTGTAAAAAGAAGTTAACCCATTTCCTGCTCGCTTATCGTAACCTTGGACTGAAATAAAATTAAGACTGTTACGTTGAGCAATAAATAATATAGGCAGCGAATTAATTTCGCATTAGATGCCGCATTGTGTATAAGTATGTATATTAAATGTAAATTAGTACAGCTATGATATGTGTCGTTTGTCTTCAGAATGGACCACGGTCAGCGAGTTTCCCTGGAGGCACAACAGGATCTCGGCTGGACCTCTGTTACGTCGCAGAGCGCATGCTGGCTCTACATCTTCAAGAAAGAGACGCCCATGCCGAAGCGCAAGCTGCTCATATGCTTACCAATAAACATGGGGAACATTTTATGGTAAGCACTCAAGTCCAGATAAAAAATATTGCACAAATTATACTACATAGATACATAGCATGGGAGCCAAATTATTGCCGTTTCTTTATCATCTAAGAACATTAGCTACTGATCTGATTTTCTTTGATTGCCGGAAGGTAATAATGCTTTGTTCTATCTTTAGCCATCCTGCGCTATTAAGATAAGCCCGTGGCTTTATTCCAAAAATACCTTGAAATTCACGTCACTGATGCAATCCGTCTCACTTGATCCAGTCTATGAATCAATTGTGTGCTTGACTGAGTTTACTCCCAGAATAATAAAAGTAGTTGGAAAAGCTACGGGCATCTTTCTTAATTTAACTTCGGTTCATTCATGACCGTAAACGCACTGCATACTCAAATAAGAGTTAACGTAAAAGTTAGTAAAACGCACATTAATACACTGAGCACACATTAAACGCGCTCCAACCATTGGCTGGCGTAGGTACAGAACCAGCGTTCGTGTGTTGTGTGGGAATATATTAAATTATAATATAAAATAATATAATATATTATATTCGAATATAGTAAAGTTGTAGTTACGGCGCGTGGATTCCACCCACAATTTTCACCTTCTTTCATTATTCTATGGTTTTTACAATATGTATGAGTGACTAATTAAACTTGATAGTATTTCATTTTAAGAAATTTTCATTTTCCAGGTGTTCGAAGTGAATGGTGGTGATGGCAGCGAAGATCATACAGCCCGGAATGTGTTCGGTCGAGCTCGGTCCCTCGGCTGGTCTGGGGAGCTGGCACCACCGCTAGAACGGCTGTGTGCAGCTTGCAAGCATATCGAGAGCTGGCTGGCTGCACATCCGAGGAACGTCGCTATTCTACTTGCATGGTAAATAACTTGCATTAATTTTTGATACATGTTTGAAACTAAAGATATTTAGGTCCTTATTAAAGAATCGAAGCTTACATCAAGTTTTGAGTCAAGATTAATACAATTTAATTTGGAACCTGGATCTTCGATATAAGGTGTATTTTTGATTAACACAAGTTATTCTTGATTAAATAATAAAAATATCCTGGGACATTCTTCACACACAAATTAGACAGGCCTTAGATCTAGATTCGTAATGGTCAATATATTGTTACTGTTATCCTTTACTTTGCTCTACTATTGTAACGACGGTTTCAAAGGACTAACAATAGTTGCAGCTCCCTTAAGTATACTATTTTGAATCAAAATCTAACTAATTCTACATTTTACAGGGGTGACAGAGAACGACTAGGGGTGCTGGTAGCGGCGTACATGCACTACTCGGCGATATGTGGCGCTCCAGAACACGCTCTAGACAGATACGCGATGAGGAGGTACCTTGATGATCGGGTGCCAGTCTTCCATCTACCTTCCAATAAACGGTAAATTAGCCATTATCTTCCTAGTTATAGGCACAGTTTTATTTAACGCTACCGATATTATAATTGTACAACGTGTTTGTTGTATTGCAGTTTGTCAGCTGGACGTGGTCATCACGTTTTATGTTCAGTAATAATTTGTATTAATTGCTATAAGCCTAGAGAAAGTAAAATAGCCAAATGATACAAAAAAAAAAGATGTAGCTTAGTTAGATTTGACCTCCATTCTAGGGCCTAAACTTAATGGCTTTGACTTAAAGTATATTTGTATTATTTTTGTCGCCAGGTACATAGACACGTTCGCTGGCCTGCTGGCGGGTCAGATCCGGGTGAACGCGTCTCCGCTGCACCTGACTCACGTAAGCGTGGCTGGCTCCCTCGGCTCCCCTGCCACCCCCACTATAGCATTCCTAAAGATCTACGAGAACTTCGTCTGTGTTTACACCTCAGGTACTAATCCTACTCTTATACACTTCTATTGTTTACGCTGTAGACCATTCCATGAGAAATCCTTAATAAATGTCAACAGCTGTCAAGGTTCTCAATACTAATGTTCATTCAACTTTTATAGAAATTGAATACAGTTCAATTTCAACTCTCCAAAAAACACATAACCACTACTAGATAGAGGAATGTACAAACAAGATAATAAGGAAAGAACGTCAATTTCACATACTTTAACAATTAAGTGACGCCGTACAGTGTCCATACACACTAGAACTATTAACATTAATTAATTTGTGTTATAAGTACAAAAATATGTATTATCTTTTTAATAATTAGGCTGTTTGGCGGCTTTGAAACTGCTATTCCCGCTATGTGGCATAGCCGTGATATCTTTCTTGTATATAACGAGGAACTAAGAAACTCCTAAGGTTTTTTAAGTCAGTCAGGAAAAAACATAGTGAACAAAGATAGAGACAAATAAATCATTATAATTAAATTCGTCTGACCCGTAAACCAAACGAAATATCACTTGTCCCCAGGTCTGTACATGATGAGCGGCGGCGGCTGGACGGTGGGCGTGGGCCGGCTGGCGCTGCGCGGGGACGTGCTGGTGCGCGCGTACCGCCGCCCTGCGCACGGACACGCGGCGCAGCGACATCTTGTGTTCGCGTGCCAGTTCCACACTTGCGCCGTCGCTGATCACACGCTCTCCTTCACTAAGCAGCAGCTAGACCAAGCTGCACATGGTAAAAATGTTCGCTAGTTAGGTATTTGTTTCAAAAAAAGGAAGGAAAACATATTTTTAAACTCCTACGAAGCAATGCTTATTCAGTACTCTCATTATTTTGACTGAGTTAATCGATCTTTCAAGTCAGCATGGCGGACGACCTGCATACTGTAAACATTATTGAAGAAGGAACAGCACATCTAATCAATAAAATTTTAAGGTTGACGTCCGAACAGGTGGTAACTTCAGTAGCTACCCAACTAGCACACAAGCTGCTTACACAGGCATTGTATATTACTAATATAAAGCGTTGGCATTTAATTTAAAGATACAGAGCGCCGAAATAAGGTGAAGATGGTATAATGGCGCTACAAGACCTTTTTCGAAATTACATGCTACATGGCACTAACCATCGCTTTTATATCAACTCTGTAGAGCCATTATAACTTGCCTTTCGACCACTTTGGCCAATTGTAGAGCTATTAAGCTGGATAATATGGGCCTATTTGGCGCTACAAGAGCTCTGTAGCCGCTTATAGAACCACTATATTTCTTACTAATGGAGCCGAGGCCATTATGAAAATCCTTTATCCACTGTGCAGCCTGTTATAGCGCTTGTGTGCTGGTTGAGTAGTAACCTCCTTCATAAGAGCCCCTAAGGCCAAAATTTATTAAATTGTTTTAACTTTGATACCTAATTTGTACATGTTTCAAACATAGCGAAAGCAGCTAAACTTTCCTTTTCAATTGGAACAGATCCATCATTCCCAAGCGATGGAGCTGTGGAGCTGGTATTTGCCCGTGGCGAAGGCACAGGGGGCGCCGCGCCCGCACCAACGCCCGCAGCGCCACTACGAGCCGCACCTGATGCCCTTGCACGAGCTGACTCGCTGGAAAACTTGAGGCCGCTGTCTACGCTTACTGATGATGACCCCGGTAAGTACATATTGTGCATACAATTATACCTGGTGATTAAAATATGGTGATTTGTACACCAAATGAAATGTACAGTTTTCTTTTGGCGGCATATTACTGGTAGGTAATGCATTAGCTAGCATTGGGTAATTTTTTTTTTGAGACATTATAACAAACTAGTGTCTCTGTGAGCTGTAGACCTCGTGAGTCTCGATAATTATATGTAATTGCGCCCCGCGGTTTCACCCGCGTACCCGAGGGATATCCTACCCTACCGTTAGGTTTTCTTAAATTTTCTAATTATCTACGCAACTTTCTTAAAAAAAAAACCGATTTTAAATCATTAAAGTCTTCGTCAGATTATTTAGGTATATAGGTAGCCTATACTATTATCAATTTTAACTAATTTTCAAAAGTATATCGCACTAATTAATCGTTGCCTCGTTGGTCACGGCCGGCGTTTAAACATATATATATAACCTATAATTGACAGAGCGCGAAGCACGAGCCAATCGTCTCCGTTTCAGCTTGGGCAAAATGATTATGACGGTATGTTGGAAAAAAACTGCTGTCCAGCTGTTCTCGATTGAAATTTTGTGAGCAGGTTCGGTAACTAAACCTATGTCTTTTTGTGTCTTTGTTTTGTTGTGTTAAAATTCATTTCTGAAAAAATCCCTATCTATCTATCTACACACATATAAAAATGAATCCTTATTTCCCTTGGTCACGCCATAACTTGAGAACGACTTTACCGATTTCATCCATATTTTTGATAGAGATAGCCTATTGACGGGCCAGTTGGCTCCACCTATCGCGCCGCAGGTCTTGGGTTAGATTCCCACACAGGACATGCATTTATGTGCATGAACATCTCTGTATGTCCTGAGTCTGGGTGTAATTATATATATTAAGTATGTATTTACAATAAAATAGTATTAAGTATAGGTATTACATCAGTTATCTGGTTTCTATAGTACAAGCTCTGCTTAGTTTGGGATGAGATGACCGTGTGTGAGGAATGTCCCAGGATGTTTATTTATTTATTTATTTACTTACTACTTTTTTATCCTGGACACGCAGGTGAAACCGCGGGGGATAGTATATAATATTTTAAAGTATGCTATAAAGAGTAGCACATGTTCCATAAAAAATCTCAAATTAATCGAAAATGTATGGTAGGTACCTGAAAAAAAATCTCGCCGACTTCAAAATAGTACCTACAGCTGATTGCGTTGCATTTTAGTGCAAACTCATTTTGAAGTCAGTTCTATTCTTCAAAAGAAAAATATGGAAATATTTTGTTGGAATCTTGACTCTCATAAAAGGTTACTGACGAACTGTCCAACATAATCTGTTTGTACGTTTATACGTGCGAGAGTCGAAACATCCGCACATCGCGTCGTTATTGGCAACATTGCGTTGAGACGGTTTGGAACTAAGCTTTCAAGTGAACAAACATACTTGCGTAATAGCTTTTTGACAGGAACAAATGGAAGGAAACCTCGTTTATACATCCTGTATCCATAACCATAGCTTTCGAATATAATATGATTTTACGTATTTCATACTCACATCACATCCATACGTCTAGCTAGGATATTATAATGTAAGTATAATAGTGAAATGTAATTATTGTTTAGTCATTTTAATTATAAATAGGAAATACTAAAACCTTATCCTGAGTTAATATTCTATTAGAAAAATGTGTAGCATTACAATGACAGAGGGATTAGTTAGACGCATTCAAATATAAAATTGAAACCCGAAGGATTATATTGGTGATCAACAACAATCCAATGTAACCTTTACAATCCAATGTAACGTTACTGAAAAAAAAAGGAATTGAATACCTAAGTACGATATATGAAATAACGCTTGCAATTAAAAAAATACTAAATAAACATGAAGTAATTCCGTTTCTTATTTACCCAATGGTGGGAAACTTTATATAATTTAGTCATTATACGAGTAATTTTTCATAAATTATAATTATACCTTAATTATATCATTAGTGTTGACAAAACGTTAACTACACCGGTTAGCAGAGAGGTCGCGGTTAGTGTGTGTTGCAGGTGCGTGGCTATTTTAGTGTTGCGTAGAGCTCAGCCCGACGCCGCCGCCCGCCCGCCCAGTCGCCAGCCGCCTTCCGCGCCGGTATAATACACCCCTCGTGCGATCATACACAACACGTTGCAACCACTTTTGTTAATATTTAGTAACTTATAAATAACATATAGTTCCTCTTTATTTAATTACCAGGATATTTATTTCATAACACCGTACGGAGACCTTGAAGTTCAGTGATTTTCAGCACCCACAAAATCAGTATTGAGGTGAGTAGGACAATACAATTTTTCATTGACAGAAGTTTAAAAAAAGTTGAACGGCTCAATCCACATAACTACTAATGATTAATGTTTCAATGATAACTTGTAACTTTCAACTAATGTATCTATCCATTCAAAAGTAACTAATATGTCAGTCAACCCCAACATAAAAATACAAACATTAAACTGTGTTTAATAAATTTCAATCATGTCAAAATTTTGAGTGAGACTAATACCATGTCGAAATGAGTTTTAAATATTCACAAGATCTTATTTATATGTTAACAATAGCGGCACTCATGAGTCAAAAGGACAATGTATTGTGTATTAAGTACAAACGAGATCTGAGTCGGCGCCTCACCCACCACTAATTGAGCGCCGTGAAGAATCAGTGATGAATGTCCACTACTCGTCAACGACGGGCCCGCCCTTAGGGCCGCTGTCATTAGTTCCACTTCAACTCGATTCGATTCAGACATTTCGAGATCACTGACTCGTGTTTCATATCGACATGAAGTATGTATATAGCTTTATTAAATAGAAATATCCATTTAAAATAATCCTCTTACGGTTTAGTAATACGAAATTTAGATGTAACAAAAGTGTTAGTTACGCTAATAAGATTAAAAAAGTAGGTCACTCAATGGTAGTTACAAGTTATAAGGTTGTCTTTTATTTGGACAGCGATGAATAACAGGCAGCGTACCGTAACTAATGAATTTTTAATACTCTCACGCAAGGCTATGTTTACACTGACGTCATGTTTAGGCGTGCAAAATAAATTTTATCGCTCATAGTACCACCGAACTTGACTCGAATCATCAATCTGATGTGGTGTCGAACGTGTGAACGTTGGACGGGTTTGTCATGGGATTTTATATGAAGGTATATATTGAGTGCATACACATAACATGTAGTGAAGCTTTTAACTGACTCAGTATTCTAGCTTACCCTGACATATAGGTAGTCCTGTGATATGTATCAGCATTATTTTATCGTCCGAGCTTTCAATTTTGATGGACAGTCAATACTCCGGTTAAACCTGCCGTGAACGTGTTGTGTTTTGTGTAAAACAGATCATTTATATTAAGATGTATTTAAAATCGTATTCAGTGTTTAAAGGTACAGTAGAAGTTTGGTAGGTAACTAAACAGCCACTAAAACATTAGGCAAATAAGCTTTTATCAAAATAAAAAATAACACGACATATCACTTTAACCACTATCATAATAAGCATAAATTAGAAATAAAAACGATCCATAAACGATAACTAAACATCCATAAATATAAGTAATTATAATCCAATGGCTAAGCATATCAAATTCTTTGCCCAAAAAAAGTTATAAAACCTAAACTGGTTGCAATTTAGAGTTAACGCCGAATGAGGAATGAGGATAGCCAAACGGGTAGTGTTGAATAATAATGTGGTGTGCAGAGGAGCTTAGAGTTTCGTAGAAATACAAGGTGGAGCCGACCGATGACATCACTGCGACCAGCTCACGATCACGCGTTTACCTTCATAGCTACAGATATCGTGTAACTTTGTAACAAAATAAAAAACGGACAATACAAACTTATTATATTTAAAAAAACCGGCCAAGTGCGTGCCGAACTACATTAACTACCTCAACTTGACAATTATAAAAAAAATGCCAAAAAAGTCGCCCCCTTTAAATTTAAATTTTATTTCATTTTTTTGTTATAGTAGCAATAGAAATACATATTCTCTGAAAATTTCAGCTGTCTGCCTATTAGTGGTCATGAGATACAGCGCACTGACAGACAGACGGACGGACGGCCGGAAGGACAAAGGAGTCTTAGTAATAGGGTCCCGTTTGGCACCCTTCGGGTACGGAACCCTAAAAAGGGAAATAATATGTATTCGTCAAGTTGCCCGTATTCCGTATTCGATCTATGGGTGGGACGATACTAAGCGGCTCAGCATCACGGTCACGCTAATTTTCATTACTTAATGAGATTAATGCCTGTCTCTTGATCATCAATTTATTATTGGATTGTAGTTCTGCTTTAAATCCTAACTAATATTATAAATGCGAAAGTGAGTTTGTTTGATTGTTACGCCTTCACGCCTCAACTACTCAACGGATCGTCATGAAATTTGGCATGCAGATTGCCTATGGTATGGAAAAGGACATTGGCAACTTTTTATCCCGGGAATGCAGTGAAACCGCGGGGGACAGTAGTACAAATATTTTTAACCTGCTAATGTCGAATATCACTCAATACCATTACTAACAGTGCAGTATAAGTATTCCAACCAGTAAATCGATTCAGTTCCCAAAATGTATGCGGCCATCGATCGGTTATATTCCTTAGGCAAGACTTAATCAGATTAAGTTCATTTTACATAGCACCTATTAGAATTTGATGGTGCGTGAGATGCTACACTGCGTGGCGCACGCGCAGCATTCGGTGTCGGGCGGCGGGTATATGCACGCATCGCTCAGGGCGCACATCCTCTTCCTGTGGCGCCGGTATACATTTCGTAACAGTAGCCCCCACGCTCGACACGAAAGACGTTATTTTAGTTGACAAAACAAAAATAGCAGCATCTTTCTTAACAGCGTTCGACGGTCACCAGACGCTGACGTTGATATCTTTACACTAATTGCGTTATTGACAACTTCTCTGTTAGTTCAGTTTCGAAATCGGCGACGCAAAACGATTGTGTACTCGTATTCACGTTATATGTCGCGAATAAGTCGAACTCAACATGCAAATTGGAAACAGAATGTCGTCCTTCCTTATTTGCATACTGTATTTACTGTTTTGACAGTTTCAAATACCTACCATTAGACGGTTTTTGCTCAAAACATTTTCTTAAGCGTAAGTGTCTTTATTGTCTTCAAGATTTAATCTCCTGTGCAACTTTCCAAAAATCTCGGAAGACATGTGAGGTATGTCGTTAGCTCATAGCAAAGACTCGATCATGCCTTGATAAACTTGGTATCGATCTTGCTTTTTGTGATATATAATTTAGAGAAATATCTATCTATCAGGTCCTAATTAAACTGGCAATAAGTAACCTATAAAAACAACATACAAACATAGTTTTTAAGTGTAATGTTATGTAACTAATCAAGCACTAATCAAGTTTTTGTACTGGCATTCTATTTGGTACGGTTATATAGTTCATTGAATACTAGGTAGGCACTCTCGTCCTAGATATATACAGGGTAAAAAATCCCCGACATAACCGTAACGAAAGCATATTAGACACCAATCAAAGTAACTTTTCATTGAAAATGTTGTTGGGAAATATTTTGCATTTTTTACAAATTTGAGTGAGCGTGTGGGAATATCCCTCTACCTACGTTACGTTTTTATTTCAGCGTCCTGTTTATAATGAAATGTAAGAATAATAATTAGGTAACTTTGGTCAAAATATCAGTAACATGATAAATAACACATGTATACACAAAAAAAGTTTATAAATAATAATAATAATAATAATAAATATCCTAGGACATTCCTCACACACGGTTATCTGATCCCAAACTAAGCAGAGCTTGTACTATGGAAACCAGATAACTGATATAATACATATACATACTTTTTGTTTGTAAATACATACTTAATATACATAATTACACCCAGACTCAGGACATACAGACATATTCATAGACATATAAATGCAACTTTGAACCTCAATATCTCCGAAACCCGTAACTTACCAGGCATGGCTCATATAAAAAAAATGTTAAATATGTTTTTTTTTTTTTTTATGAGCCTATTATTGTGTTTTAGGTAATATGTGGATTTCGGTAAAGTCGGAGAAAAAAAAACACCCGGTACTTATAAGTAAAATTTATTATAATTTCAATGTACAAGTTTCAAAAGAGGCATTTTTATTAACCATTTATTTATTTACTTGCTGTCCCCCGCGGTTTCACCTGCGTTCCCGGGATAAAAAGTAGCCTATAAAACCGAATCATAATGATAGTTCCAGAGATTAGCGCGTTTAAACAAACAAACAACCAAACAAAAACCTCTTCAGCTTTATTATATTAGTTTTGCTATCATATTACAGTAGGGCGAACTGAATGGCCGAGATCAAACAGGACCTACAACATCCCCGATCCTTTCAGTGTTGCTAGACTAAAAAGAAGCCAAGCTAGCCAGCCCAGTATTCCGTCAAACAGCGGTGTCATCCCGGCAAGTAACGGGAAGCAAACTTAGACCTTTTTAGGATGTTGTCGGTCCGAGATCGGCTCGCGTAACTGCACATGCTACTTGATGCACCGAGTAAACTGTTCATAATGAACACCTCATTTTCTGTGTAGTAACTAGTTAACGTAATGTGTGAATAAAATAATAATACACCTCGGACAGGTTGTACATGTTAATTGATTCTGACCTCGTAGATAAACAGATCGCATTCACAGTAGCAGTAGAAAAGTAGACATGATACCTACTTGTTTCATAATATCTGGTGACAAAGAAGCACACTTGCGTTATATTGAAACGAATCGAATTCAATTTAAAAGCTGTTTCTAATTAAGCCGTCACTAAAAAAGTCGCCTTGTAACAAGGCAGTACCTCGCTCCTACGTTTTCAAATTGACGATTGATGAACCAACAATTTGAAGATCTCAATTTGGGTGCAGGTGATAACAACGGCAGTGCAGAGGGGTCCGGGTCAGGGGGCGAAGCAGGGGAGAGCGCGGAGGCCGTTCACACGTTCGGTCCTCTAGACGGGTCCATCTACGCGACGGTAGTGCGTGCGGGCGGCGGTGGGCCCGCCTCGCCGCTCAGCGCTTCCATGGACTCTGGCATATCTTCGGCGGGGCGCCGCGCCGCCCCCAGCCCCCCGGACGAGCTCGATGCGCTGCTGGGTGACATGCTGCGAACGGTGAGCGCGCTGCCGGACCCACCGCCAGCGCAGCCGCAGTCGCACGCCGACCGAGCCCCGGACATACCGTACCACGCGCGCGCCGACTCCGCGCCCTTCACCTACGGAGCGCCAGGCCTGCGCCCGGGCATGCTGCGCGCTTCTAACCGCCTCGCCAGCCCTGAGCTGGTGCGGCGGGCCCTTGGCACCGATCGCAACTATCGCCATATCGAGGATGACGATGACGAGCGAACCGTCACCCCAGAACTACCCTCGCCGTCGCCCCGCACCCCGCTCTCGCCACACACGCTACGCAAACTGACGCACGAGGATGTCACCTCTACCACCACTGTAGCGCCTCCGCCTGTATCGCCACTACGCAACGGAAGGTGAGTTATTATTTAAAGAATACTTAGACCATAAAACAACACCCAGAATCGAATTTTAATCTTACAAAATTGATCTAGAAACTTTTACAAAAATATGCAAAAAAAATAAGCAGTAAATTGGAAACCAGTTTTTCGCTGAGATACAAGCACGCCTCAACCAAATTTATCTTGGTACTCAAATCACTAAAAATACACTTAAAAAGTTGCGTTTTAATAAAGAAAACAGATGATCGTGGTAATTCTTTTTAACCCACGGCGTAGGTCATTCACAAGTTTTGTTATGTTTAAACTTTTTCTCTTCTGTTCCGTTAGTACAGAAATAAAATAATATCTTCGAATTGTTTAATTTATAGAAGGGAATCTGGTATCAGATGTAAACATGTGCTCCTGCAGTAGGCAGGCACGGAGGCGAGGCCGTTCGCCACTGCCGCTGCCGCCAACGCAACTCGCTTTGCATTTTGTTTACATTCACAACCTACTATCACAGTATTTTTAGCAATAGCTTATTTACCTATATAAGACATTTCAAGACCTCAATTACCTTTAGAAAATTAATTCTTAGAATGTTTACAGACAGCATGTGTCTAAAACTATCTACAACAATCAGATACAAATTGCTTGACAACATACCTACTATGTCTGCCAGATGGATCATTGTGGACGTCCTCTTAATTTATTTAGCCGCGTTCCGCTCGACCCACTTCACTGTCAATCAAGGAGAATAAATATAATGAAACATTCGATCATACTTAAATGTCTGTTTCACTTGTAAGCAGTGTTTTGAATTTCCCATTGCGTGTGCATAATACGTATAATAGAATCCACGTTTTATGGTGTGATTTCAGCATCAATCAAAACTAAGTTCAACATAACGAAAAAGAGGTTTTAAAGGTAATCTTCAAGACCCTTTTCTGAATAAATTGCTCTTAACGATATAAAAGATACTATACATATAGAACTTGTTTAAAGGTGGTTAGTCTATGATAGTATTAAAATAATGAAACTGCTGATACAAGTTAGACGTAAATAACACGGTGCTTTTAATTTTTTACTACAAGCGATCTGGTTGATTGCTAAATTATAGATTGGGAGTGTGGGAGCCACCATCCCGTGGGTGTTAATTGAATCAACTTTGTATACAATGAACACAATAAATACTAAGGGATAAAAAAGTGAAATGTAATATAGTACAGCGTCGACTCAATTTAAGTGAATAATTTATATCGACTCAGACAGCTGTTGAATTTTATAAACTTGGTGAACAAAGACATGTATTATTTTTTCCATTTTTAGGAATATTTAGTTACCTGTTTCTGGATTGTTTCACGCATTGTTCTTAACAGCCGAATGAATAGAGTCACGGTCAAATGTTTTGTTGTAAATATTTAGACGGTAAATTATAAAATTACTTATAATATACAATGTATTTATGTCGGTCGGTCAGTCAGCTTATCGATTGGACTGATGCCAAATAATAAATTACAGATATATTCATTGCATATCGCTAATAACATAAACATCTTATGTGTTGTTATCGAAATAATAGCCTATTATTAAGTATGTCAACAGTAACAAGGGGTGAATTACTGTTATTATAGCACGAGAGCGCGTGTGGTCGATCAAATGCATCTATACCTTCCAGTTTGCTTACCTAGACTGACTGTAACTTTCGAAACATTATAGAGTCCTCGACTTGACTCTACGCATTGAATAGATATCCACGTGAATGAACACTGACATTCCTCGAATGCCTGTGTGAATAATGATTACTTATATACCTTACTGTTTATTCTTGGAACACTTTGTTTGACTTTATTAATATTAACCAGATGTTCGCTTGGCTATATGGCGCATTGCTGTAGAGGCTTGGGATCTTCGATCAAAATTCTATATGGATGCATGGGATGGATATATTATAAATACGTTTTCACTCTCATCTCACTCACTCCCTTCTTATTGTCGTATGTGTCTCTATCTAAACTATTTGAGCAACAGACGGCGACAAATTCATTAATTCAATCAGGCATGACAAGTGTACAGCGAAATGTCATATAAGTCAGTACTTACACACAAAGTAAACAATGCCACACATGCTGCAGCATGAGTAACATCCACTGGATACATTACAACTTACATCAATTTGATCGACACCCACATAAATGGTTCGATAGCGATATCGGTCTTGTCAATCATGTCGTTGTAATGCATTGTAATAAATAGCACTTATTGCGAAGTGTGCCTGTACTTACATTAAAAGCACCATCCATTATGTTATTATTTGAAATGTCAATGCCAAATAACAATGGATAATTTTTGTCTTGAAACGAGATCGATGAGATGTTAACTGAATCGAATCTGGATCGTTTGTTTTATTTAGTTTTGTTAATTTAATTGCCACACATGTAGACGATTAAACAATACGTGAAGAAGCGGAAGCATCAATGTCATCAATTGAGGCGTTGATAAGCGTGGGTTGAGATTGAGCCGAGTAGGTTCGAGTCAAATCGTTCCGCAACATTGCCCAACGCGCATGTGCTGTGGTACCAACTGCCTATTGCGAATTATTTATGCGGCGCCTGCTGAATGAATAGCTTCTAAAGTTCCCAGTCAAATTACTGACTCGGCGTGACCGTTCTCGGAACGAGAGCTTACAAATTTATTGTTCATAAATGGTACCTGAGAGGACATTTCTAACCAACCACATTTAGTGCTAGTTTGTATAGGTAGGTAATATACTTAACTTATAAGGACGTATCATGGACGTATCATAATATATTGATATTATGTCAACCTTATGTGATCATCATTGGTGAAATGATTGTTAACATCGTAGTACATAATCTTTTAGCTAGGTACTAGAAACTTACGTTCGAAGGCGACGCGGACTCGCAATTCTGAAATTGATTTGGAGCGATGGCGTGTGATTGCGTCGCCGCCATGACCCAAACAAGTTACTATTTCGAGATAAACGTCGCCATAAACGGGCGGGTGTTGACCAGACCACGAGCGCCGCGACACGACGACGCGACGCGACGCCTGATGCTGCTCGCAGATGCACACATGCACGACTATTCACGTACTTACTTTCTAATAAATGCCGCTTTGTTGATTCTCAAACACTTCCCTGTTAACCGCAATTAATGTCACTTTTTACAATCATTGACTAGGAGACTAGCCTCGTTTATCTATTGGGTTGACGGGCTTTAGTTAGGTCCAATCATTTCAAGAGATTACATTTTATTCTTTGATTTAGCTATACAGATTACGATAAATAACTTAAAAACATAACTGTTCTCAAAAAAACGTATGGGATTTTCTTTTATTTTACCCACTTGTGGACCCAAATTCACAAGGTAGGGAAGCAACCGAAAAGATTTCCAAACAGATCATTCTTAAAGTTTGTCAATAGTACTTATATCTGTTGATTCAAGGCCTGTGCCTTTGCCGGAAAAGGTCAGGTAATCAAACCTTCAAGTCCTACGCATAAAAAAATTAAATCTTCAACACTATAGAACTACACAAACATACCAAATATTCCGACTGATCCAAATATTCCGACGGATGTAATATATTGAAATGTTATTCCAATGCATAGTCTAAGACATAAAAAAAACCTTACAAAAAACCATATATAAATCTAAGCATTTATTCAATATCAACAGATGGTTGAACGGCGAGGTGGAGTGGGCGGAGCGACCGCCAAGTAGTGCACGCAAAACGTTGCCAGAAAATGGCACGATACGATCCCATAGCTCGATGGGCTGGCAGGAAACCGTGCGTGCCAGAGAACCACGTCGCTCGGAAAGCAGCGCCGAAGCGGGTTCGGGCCTCACCTGGTTACAAAGACAACAACAAAAACTTCGAGAGAGGAAAGAAGCAAGGGAAAGAGTCGCTCGACTACCGCTCGAGTGGGATGCACCTTCCCGACACGTACGCCGATCGGCAAGCCATCGGTAACTATTTTGAACACAAATTATCAATAGAACAATATCATTGACCTTAGAGCTTTGTATAAATAAAAGATTAATCTATTTATAATTTTATGTTTCACTTCCTTTCCTGTGTTTTGTAGGTACGAGCATTTAATCTTAACTTTTATTACATTTCCAGTGTGGACGGATATACCAGTGATACAACAGCGTTCGCAGATGATGATGACGACTTCAGTGTACCTCTGCATGTTAACACACGGACCCCTCTTAGAACTGATAGCATCAGTCCGCAGGCACCAGACAGGTAAATTAATATAAAAGATGATTAAACAACTGACCGTTTTGCCTATAAAAGGTTGATGATTTCTGATATTGTTTACAGAACCTCATCTAGAAAATTCATGTATGAAAAGATGACGATGCGTGAGTGGAGCACCAGCAGTACACCGACGAGTGCTCCCACGCCCGGATTACTGTCACTTGCCGAGCCAATTAACAACGACTCTATTGTAAGATTTTTATATATATAATTTTATTTATTATTATACTGATTATTTTATTTGCTTTTAGAAACAAAGCTACCTTTTAAAGTTATCAAAATAAGGAAGGGTACAAGTTTGAATTTAATTGGTTTTATGTGCAGGCACGTGAACGTACGGAGAGTTGGTCCCGTGCCGAGTCCCGGTCCGAGTCTCGGTCGGAGTCCCGTGCCGGTACCCCCTTGTTCCCGACGCACCCGCGCACTCCGTACCCTCCCACGCCGACGCCTTCGCTCAGTGCGCGCCCGCCTAGATCGCCCACTGTTACAAGGTTTTTATAACATGTTTTAACAAGATTATAAACAAAGGTCCAATTTTATAAACAAAAAATATTCAAATCAAGATCTCGCAGTTTGGGTTGGTCTAAAATCTTATCATTAACATCGAGGATTCAAAACAGTAATTTGATTATTGCATAATAAAGATTTATTATTATTAGTACAAGTCATTTCCAACAATGATAAGCTAGTCATCCGAATGTAAGTTTTCATCTCAGAGAATTATAAGACATCCCAAGGCTATTATGGCGTGTCTGGTGTGCCGTGTGATCAAATCTTGTATTACGGAAATTTGGATAAAAACCTGTGAAAGTATTAAGTATTCTCCCCCAATCACAAAATGTGTATGTGTTTAGAAAAGAGCGTGAAGGCAGCCCTGAGTCAGAGTACCGCACATACAACGGCAGCAGCGGGTCGCGGCGGTCGAGCGTGAGCGGCGGCGGCAGCGGAGCGGGCGCGGCCGAACCACAGCACGTCGCGCCCGACCGGGTTCGCTTCGCACGAGACACCAGCCATTACTGGTACAAGCCTAACATCTCCAGAGACGATGGTGAGAACAACTGTTAGCTTTTAAACCATGAAATGTGTATATTGATTGAGTGATAAAAGGTCTAGGTTACTTAGTAACTATTTAGTAATCTGTTGTCTAGACCTCTATTTAAAAAAGATCACTAACTTTCACCGAATTGGAATATTTACAACAATGTATACCCTTGATCAAGCTGAGGGATAGTTTGCTGTTTTCCTGCGCGTGAATAAGGTTTTCAGTAAGTACTCATCGGGGTGGAGGGATGTCTCGGTAACGCGTCAGTGATGCTCCTTCTATATAGGCTACGGTACGGTAATCGCTTACCGGCCCTCATGTATTAGAAGTAAAAATAACTGTTAAATATATTTTTCAGCTGTAGCAGCCCTCCAAGCACTAGAGGAAGGCGCGTTCATAGTGCGTGATTCGAACTCGTTCCCGGGTGCGTTCGGTCTGGCGGTGCGCGCGGGCGGCGCGGGCGGCGTCCGGCATTTCCTCGTAGAGCCGGCGGCGCGCGGCGTGCGGCTGCGCGGCTGCCCCGACGAGCCCGTCTTCAGCTCCCTCTCCGCGCTCGTGTACCAGCACACGGTCACGCCGCTCGCTCTACCTGTGCCATTGAGCCTGCCCGATAGGTACGAGTAATACTACTAACTAAACTTATTTCACATACGATCTTCATTTAATAGTCGTGCTCAATGGAATATGGATGGGACATATGTAGCGACCACATACATCCCTAAGCGATAAGGCCGCCTACATTGTATAACTTCCATAATGTGTGTACTTTTGTTATTTGTACTATTGTCAGTGTATACAATAAAGAATATTTCATTCATTCATTCATTCATCCCTAAAGAAGTTCACACTACAATGGATAAATGGCGCCATAATAAGCTGCATCGCGCTATCGTAGTTCAAACAATATAGTATTCTCATTCAAACGATCACACAGTGTGCTTTTTACTAACATAGGTAGTGGTTTAATGGATTTTTTTTTTAAATATAGGTTAGTTTGTAAGGTACCCATGGGCCAAAGTAGCCTGATATAAAGAGATTATTATTATTATTCTGCGCATAGTTGGACCGCAGTCCCCAGACACCTTATCCAACCTTGCATCCTCGATATATCTAAAAGATAGTTTGACTCTATTATAATACGATTTCTCAGATTCAGCAGTGATTATCAACAAGTTCACGTTGACTTACCTAATGCAGTAAACTCCTTCGTCCACAGGGATCCGTGGACGGGTGGTTCAGCAAACGCGGCGGCGCGCGCGTTACTTGCAACAGGGGCGGCGTGTCACGTGCTACTCCTCGGCTCTGAGAATACTGAAGCGTTGACTGGACCGGCGGCGGTGAAGAGGGCGGTTGGCAATCTACTGAACAAGAAGGTAAACATTAGACTAGTTATTTGCAACAGAATTAGCAACATTATAAAACAATGTAGCATCTAAAATAGGAAAAATATTTTTTGAATTTATTGGTTACTTTTAATTTATGCAAAATGTCAACCCGTTTTGCATAATTTCAGAAATCAGTAAAAAGTTTTCCATTTTCTTCGTTTGGTTAATTGATTTTGTAAAACTATATCTCCGGAAATTTTTCTTTCAATACATTGTTAATTGAAAGAAAAAACAAAGGAAAAAATTCAAACGGTTCATATTTGCCGGCATTATAACCATTTTACATGACGTTTGTATATATTTTTATTATAGACTATAGATAAGTATACTTTAAATGCTATTTATACTAAACAGAGACAAAATGAGAACCTCCATATAAAGTCTAGTATAAGAAAAATATTATCACAGAATGATTTTGATCCCCAGGGCGCTGCCAACGTGGTACACTTGAAGGTGTTCGGCGGCGGCATCACGCTGACGGACGCGGCGCGCAAGCTGTTCTTCCGCCGCCACTACCCCGCCTCCGGGGTCTCCTACGCCGGCATCGACCCCGACGAGAGGCGGTACACCTACCAACACAACGGCACCAGCTCTGACAAGTAAGCTCATTTATAAAACCTTACTCCATTGCCGTGCTAGGGTAATTTGGCTCAAACAGCGATAGTAATTTCGTCCCGATTGGATTCCATTCATTTGTATTCATGCCACGTCCGTTACAAGATTGGAGTTACGTTTTGAATCCATAGGTAAATGGAATGTTCAGGAAACGAAATCATTTAGTCCGAGCCTGATCCCATGAATTGAAAGCTATTCTAGGAGTATCACACACTTATTTTTACATAGAAGCATAACTAAACATCTACGGTAACCGCTAAGCATCAGGCGTAAGCATGTCTACTCCGTTGACGTATTAAAAAAAAAAAAAAATGGTTTTCATATTGATTTAGGAATACTTATTACTATTAGTATCAGACATTAAAATGTTGAATGGACAGGCGTGTGTTCGCGTTCGTGGCGCGCGCGCCCCCCGGCGGCGGCGGCGGCGCCGACAACCAGTGCCACGTGTTCGCCGAGCTCGAGCCCGACCAGCCCGCCACCGCCATCGTCAACTTCGTCAACAAGGTACACACAATATTACATTACATACAATAACAATACCCTCTAATGAGGACTCTCCAACAATACGGACTCTCTGTAATTAGATCCGGAGGTAGAGTCGTTCTGATTTACATATTTGATTTAGTCCATCGACTATCGCCCCAACTCGGTTATGCATGCGACACATTTTTCATTGTACTTAGCTTTTTAGAACTTCTGCAAGGTTCAATTTTTTTTTATTTCGTATGTTTTTTTTCTTTTCAGGCTCTTCTTGGGAACACACAGAAAAGAGACATCATTTAAATAAACTGTTGATATATATTGTAAAATCGATGCATGGAAGTAGTTTTATCTTTTTTATTTATGCAAATACTCATTATTGTGAAATGTGTAAAACACGTTAAAAATTGGTCATCTAATAATTATAAACTTTGTACAATTCCATGATTTCATTTTGACGTACAAAAACTACTTTTTGTAAAATAAAAATAATATTTTATTTTAATTATTTCTAATGAAATCGCATTCTATTATATTAGGTACTTTAAAACCAACTTGGTTGATGTTTTCAAACTTTTATTTTTTTATATTTTAAATTATTTTCAAAGATTTCTTTCAAATACGCTTCATTATCACCAAGTACAATTAACCACACATTTGCGTGTAAACATAATATAAATATAAATTATAACTTTAGATTAGGGAAGGAACTAACTAGTCTCATATTAATTTAATATAGAGTAGTGATATTATGTGTGCCTAATGTTATAGTAAGTTTACATTGTCATTCAGCTGTATTGAAATAAGTTTCCACACCCACCACTAAGTGTGAACAAGTAGAAGTTTATAATACAAGCAACGTCAATTACATAATAAAGTATAATTACAATACTGTTTCTTCACAAATTATCGCTCGCTCGCGGATTAGAAACAACTAACAAGCCATTGACTTATATATTACTGGCGTAGTTTTAAAATCATTTTAACAAGTTCACATTATTTTCTGTGTGTTATAAATTCTACTTAAAACTAAGATAAATACAACGAAATCTAGAAATGAATATACTTACAATAATAAATTAATATTAAACACATATTTAGCATATAAACGTTGAACAGTATGTAGTTACAGTGACTTTGTATGAAACAAATAGCAGCAAGAAATAACTTTTGCTTTCAATATTTTCAGTGATATCCACTGCCTTTTTACATTTGCAGATAAAAAGAAATGTTTGGTTTAACAAAATGAGAATATTAAAATATTTATAGCTAAATAATAACGATTAATGATAATAAAATCATAGAAAAATGCCTTAACAGTGATGTATGTATCGTGAATACTATGAATAAATAATATTTTAATGGTTGCCGTGATACAGACGATATTCAAGAATGTAACACATTTTATTGTAATAAATAACTGTTGTACAATGTATTTATTGGTTAATATTACATTCTTTAAAATAATTTGTGTTTTTAATTTTACCTTTATATAAAATAATATCGGTAAGTAAGCTTACATTGCCATTGAAGCTGTATTGAAATAAGTTTCCACACCCACCACTAAGTGTGAACAAGTAAAAGAAGAAGAAGTTTTAGAAGATTATAAGAGTCAATTACTTACATAATAAAGTATAGTTACAATGATGTTTCTTCATAAATTATCGTTCGCTCGCGGATTAGAAAAAAGCCAATGACTTACTTATATATGACTGGCGTAGTTTTGAAATCATTGAAACAAGCTCACATAACAGGGCATATCAATAACATGGCCCCTGCCGCTGCCCTGGCTGGCCCCAATTCTCGTGCTTTAGACATTGTGTGGAATAGACATTTGGCGAAAAACATGGCGCTCTTCTGTCAAAACGTATAGAATTTTTAAGATATCCACCAGGTTTTTTGGTAAATGTCTATGCGATATCATTGTCGAAGATGTGAAAATCGGGACCCTGTATCTACATAGGTATTCGTAGTAAAATTATTTTATTTTATACTTTTTAGTTAGGCTTGTACCAAAGTAAATTAAACTGCATACCGAACAATCGAGCCTAAACACGATATCATCATCATATCTGCCCATTTCCTTTCACCAATGAGGGTGAAAGGAAATGAATACTCCACCATGCATGCCCACTGCGGATTTGTGGAGGTAGGCTAGCGGTCAACCTACTGTGGGAATTTCTCAAGCCGCCTAGGAGGCCTCCAACTTGCTTAACGACTATCACAATTAAGTGATAGCCGGGACCAACGGATTTACGTGCCTTCCGAAGCACGGAAACGCTCGATTTGAAATACCACTAGGCGGTCACCCATCCAGGTACTGACCACGACAGAGGCAACTTAACTTTGCCGATCGATTAAGAACGAGTTATCATGCTCCACCACGAGCGCTTCAAACGCCAATACTGGAGCCCAAAAATGGTATGATGAATGCCGTGACGGAAGTCCTGGGCTCAATCCAACAGAGACCTAATTTTTCGGTGCAGGTGTAGGAAAACATCGTGAGTAAACCATAACATGGTGGTAGGGTTCTTGTGGTAGGCTACTCAATACTCATTTGGCTGGCACCACTACTACCTCAAGTTGAAAATCTGAATGAAAATTGTTTTCAAAAAATTATTGCCAAGCTTAGACATAGGTATTATAAAGTAACAAAACATACAGTATAGAACCTAACGCCAAAAAGTTAGAGAAATAACGAAGCTCATTTTTTTTTTCAATCACATCTATACATTCATAAGTTAAAAATACCTAGCGGTCACGTTTGTTTTGGTGTTTGTTCGAACAAAACATAAGCATGGTAGGTGTTGCTAAAAATGATTAGTTGACCATAACTGGATCTTTAGATTGTTTCTGCATTTTTTCAGTTACATATAGGTGTACAGAATATAACGAAAATGGTTCTATATCTATCCGAAAATACTACATCAGGTATATCATCGAGATCTATGTGGTAGGTATAATAATATACTTTCTATAAAAAAATTCAACTCTCAAAACAAATTATTCAAAAAAAAACTTATTTTTTTTGTAATAAATATGATTATCAAACCCAACTCGGACGTATGGTAAAAAAAACAATTGATGAATATTGTATGTATTCGGTATGTACATTACATAGTATGTATTAGTTACAATTAATATTAAAAATAAATAAATTATGCTACCGAACGTGAAATATTAACCCAGCCTCATATTTCACATTCATAATTCTATTCAGTTTTAGGTAGGTATTATGAAAGCAGTGTATTTAAATTAGGAACATGGTCTTTTTTGCGTTCGTGCTTTGTGCTTATGTACGGTGAGATGTCGTTGGCTGGAAAAACGTGTACGTCATTCGTCAGATCGCCCAAAACGCAAATGTCCGTAGTCATCGAAGGCATCGTCTGCTCGAATTGCTCGACTCCTAATTAAGCCGTAGTCTCGATATAGGGGCCGGGATCTGAATTCTTCTTCATCATCATGTATAGGGAAAGTACGAAGATTTGCGCCTTCGCAACATCGTACAAACAGCGCCAGCGCCACTGTTGCTGTCATTGCCACGATAGTAACGAGTCGCATTTCTGAGGAGAGCGTTTAAGAGAGCTGTTTTCTGTAACAAAAAATTATAATAAGTTCTTAATTACCGACGAAATATTAAAGTTGTTCACCACTAACTAATGATAAAGTTACCATAAACCCTGTGGCCGTTGATTTGCGCTGATCTCGCGGGAATCGATGGATACTATTGAATACTTATACCACTCTACCACTTACCCACGATGCGGAGGCGTTTACAACTGCACTTACAACGTTGTTTATATGTAGTGTAATGATGTGAAATTGTGTTACTGAAACATCTGTGTGTAGGTGGTGTTTGGCGATATATTTGTCATGAATTTAAATAAAATTATATAAAAAGGCGCGGGATAATTTTATAACGGGTCAGGCTCAAGAACGAAAAGAAAAGAAAAACAAAATAATATCATAAAGAAAAATATTGAACAAAGATTCAAGTGTATTTCGCGTGAATCGATCACTAACAAAGACAATGGAAAACTATTTCGAATAAAACAATGCTTTTGACTATTGTTTATGGACACATGTACGTATGTAATCGATTACATTGAGATAAGTCCATTTAATGTTACAAAATTATGTATCCTCTTGGCTACAGTATTAATACAGTGTTACAGCTACAGCTATTAATCAGTGGAAATATGGTGGTATACTTAATTATTGCACTTAGTATGAAAACATAACAATGTTAGGTTCCATGCATATCATATTTGTCACATACAACGGATAGTTAACTATTGCATCCAAGAGGATACATGATTTTGTAACATTAAATTTAAATGGATATATCTCATTGTAATCGACTGTACCTACGTTAGGTACGTAACTACAACTACTAACATTAAAACTAAACACAATCTTACCTTATTTTTAGGAGCTGGCTTGGACAAGAATGGGTCCTTAAAACAATAACAGGCTTTTATATAGTGTATTTACCCTGTAGAAAACAACTCTCCCCCTTCTTTAATATTCCCCTCACAAGCTGTCTGCTCTGATAAAACGCTATGGAAAATTGACACATTTCGATGAAAATTGTTTAAAGCTTAGGTAATAGATTGATCCTGTTAGTAGCTTGGAATTGTGCTTTTATTGTGTTGGCTTATTTCAATTGTTTTCTCATGTTTTAATGTTTAATAACTTTGTTTATCAAGCCAATTTGAATTACGGTGAATATTTTTTCAATTATACTGAGTATTATGTCTATCAAAGTTTCTATGCCTCAAAATAAAAAAAATAAAAAACAATAAGTATAATGATGCGTCCATGCTTGGCGAACCGAGCACGAGCCGAGCCACGAACGAGCACACTGCGAGCACAATTCGCGGAGCGTGGACGAGCTTGCGCGCCTCGAACGAGCATTCGTAGCGTGCTCGACTGCGCTCCGCCCGATTGACAGTTTTTTCATGAACACAGGGCTTCGCATCGCGCTCGTTGTAGGCCACGCTTGAAATTGCGAGCAACGAACTAATCCTGTTCGTTTGAGGCTCGCTTCGCGTAGCATGGACGCGAGCGGAGCCTCGAACGAGAAACGCGAATCGTGAATCGTGCTCGCAGTGTGCTGCGAGCACAATTCGCGTAGCGTGGACGGGCTCGCGAGCTTCGAACAAGCGCTATTGTCAGTTTTTTCACGTACAAAGGAATTCGCATCGTGCTCGTTGAAGGCTCGTTGTAGGCTCGTTCGTGGCTCGGCTCGTACTCGGTTCGCCAAGCATGGACGCACCATAAGAAGTAATCATTCCCGCGAGACTTTTTGGCGGGAACATGCAGAGTTACGTTGCGTTTTAATTTTTATTTTCATAAATTCGTGTATTTTGGGTGTAATTGCATATTATCGGTGGTATTTTATCCAACAAAGATCACCATGCACCAGTTAAGTGAAATGAAATGAATTAATGTGTATCGTGTCTTTTCAAGTTGTCGTAAAGAGTCCGTGAAAAGTTTTAGTATAATGACCACCATTTTACTAAAACATGACTTTGGACGATGGCTGATGATGCGGCTTATGTGAAGTTGTAAATTATTGTAAAGTTATATGCGGACTATATGAAATCGATATTATAAATAAAATTACACATATGAAAAGGCTGTATGGTTCATTAACCCTTGCCTATCTTTTTATGGATGAAAAAACTACTACTACTAATCATTCCCGCTTTTTTTAATAGAGTTATGAATGTTCTTCACTGAATTATTTGTTTCAGCAATACAGAATGGGTGTTACAGCTACAGAATTCGAGTCGTTTGAACAACAATTTATTGAGCTTGTAGGAGAGTTTCGATTACTCACTGTAAGTACCTTAGCTTTATTGTGCACGAATGAAAAATTACAATAATGTATAGTACTATATAAGTCAATGATAGGTTGTTAATTTTTAGGTAGGTACTCATGAAAATAGTTAAAAAATATCATCACACTTTAATATTATAAATGTGACTGTTTGGATAGTAGTGACTCTATCATACGACTGATGTATTTGGAGGAATGTCGAAACTTATATTAAAAAAATGCTATTGACTTTCAAATCAGTGTCAGATTAGAGTTATTTTATTCTATTTAGTATATTTTGAAGTCGTTTTTAGGGTTCCGTAGCCAAATGGCAAAAAACGGAACCCTTATAGATTCGTCATGTCTGTCTGTCTGTCTGTCCGTCCGTATGTCACAGTCATTTATTTCCGAAACTATAAGAACTATAATGTTGAAACTTGGTAAGTAGATGTATTCTGTGAACCGCAAAGATTTTCACACAAAAATAGAAAAAAAAACAATAAATTTTGGGGGTTCCCCATACTTAGAACAGAAACTCATTTTTTTTTTCCTCAAACCCTTAATTGTGGGGTATTTATGGATAGGTCTTCAAAATAGATATTGAGGTTTCTAATATCATTTTTTTCTAAACTGAATAGTTTGAGCGAGAGACACTTTCAAAGTGGTAAAATGTGTGTGTCCCCCCTGTAACTTCTAAAATAAGAGAATGATAAATCTATAAAAAATATATGATGTACATTACGGTGCAAACTTCCACCGAAAATTGGTTTGAACGAGATCTAGTAAGTAGTTTTTTTTTAATACGTCATAAATTGAAATTAATATGAAATACTTAGGTCTATACTACCATTTACTTATATACAGGTTTGTACGGAACCCACGGTGCGCGAGTCTGACTCGCACTTGGCCGGTTTTTTTAATTACTTTTGTATATCGTAATTTTTAGTTTTTCTTACATTTACTAGAATTTGACCATGGTTTCCCTTTGACAAGACAAGAAACCCGTAGCTCGTTTCAATAATCCAGGCCTTCACACGTATTAGTCCATATCTTGAAAAATACTGAACCGATTTCGATGGAATTTGCTGTTCCCTAAGTTGAAGTAAATGTAAACGAATAAAAAAAGAATGGTTACAATCCATCTTCGGAGATATGCGTGGACAAACATACATACAACATACACTTATGAAATTTTGTATATTTGTTTGGAAGCCCTAGATTATCATATTATTATGAATTGATAATCTCCTTTTTTTCGAAAAACGAGTTGGTGGAAAATTGAGCAAGGAGTCCCTGTTCATTTTAAAAGTTCTAAATTAGTTTCTAACATAAATTAATTAACTAGGTAGGTATAAGACCTAGTAACATTTCAGACGTCCGATCTCTCGAACTCAATCCATAGGCTCCCCAAACCTAAAAATAGCTTATCAGGCATCATCAGCTGATAATATAACTTAGATCTCTGACAATCGTCTCCGTGAGACATTGCGGGCTGAATCGACTCGTGCCGAGGCGGCGGAGGCGACCCGCGCGTCTGCCGAGCGAGCCGCAGACGAAGCCCGCAACAGCGCGGCCGCTACAACTGCTGGGGCTGCTCAAGCTGCCACTGCGCTGGCAACTGCGAATGACCAGCTCACGGGAACCAAGCTGCAATTGGATTTAGTGGTATTTGAACGCTTTTGTGTGCACAGTACCTACTTCTGTATTTCTTTGCTGCACTTGCTTACTAAACCTATTCATAGATTTTGTAGAGTCCAGATCAAACAAGTTCTATCAGAAGGCATTAAATGAACTTCCCTCGAGATGGCAGTAATGTATGGACACAGCATTTATCTCTCGTCTTACACTAGTCTTGAAGGACGGAAAAGGATAAATATTTCACCATACTGTCTATAAAAAACTAGTGAGGTATCGTGGGGTGGGACATCCGACTGAAGCTAAGCGTAGGTGTTAAATAAAATGTTGCGGCGATCCACCACGCACCTCATTATGCGTTGCATCGCCGCGTTCTTTACACATTGTTTTCATTTTGGTCCTAATCCCGTAAGTGGGTAAATTAAGCTACCTACGCTTCAAAAATCAATGTATGTAGGCATAAGATTTCGCATGCACTCACAACAAGAAACGAAGGCTTGAACGAATATATTTGTGGCTATAGTACATCAAGCAAAAGTATTTTTTTCTCTTCTTTATGCCTTATCTTATGGATATTCGAATAAAGTCGAAAGTTCGATCGTGGCACGATCGCTGGATGCAAGCGGCCCAAAACCGTTCGAAGTGGAAGTTAATGGGGGAGGCCTATGTTCAGCAGAGGACATCCCTAGGCTGATATGATGATGATGATGCGTTATATTATAAAACAATGTTTTTCCTGGAAGTAACTGTCTTTATGTTTCGATAAAACGTATAGGAACGTCAGCGTGCACTATTAGAAGAACGATGTCTAGAACTGTCAGCACAATTTGATACTTTGGAGAAAGAGGTTCAGCAGCTGCGACCACTACAATTAGCACATTCTACTTTGCAAAGGCAATATTCAGAATTGTATGACCGTGTTTGCACAGCAACTGAAGAAGCTAGAAGGTAAATAAACTACTATTTAGCAAAACTAATCTGATTTCAAATGCTTTAATAGAACCTAATTTTACTACAGAGAAGCGGTACGCCTAGAAAATGAATTACGGAGAGTAGAGAGATGTGCGAGCGGTGGTTCAGAGATACGAGAGCGCGCACGCTTGGCCGCAGCAGCGCATTCTCGTGAAAGACGCTTAGCTGCTGCAGAACTAAAACAAACTATCCAGGAACTGCTTTCTGCTAATAGTAAGCCAGCTAAATTATTTTTGTTACTTTACAGTACTTAGAACCATCTTGTCAGAAGATCTTTATTTTTAGCTGAGATAACAAGACTTTGTGCTCTTGTTGCCGAATTACAATTACGCTTGGCTGACACTCCTGCATCATCTAAAGCAAAAACCCTGGTAGATCCCGACGCAGAAGCTTTAGTTGAAGCCAGAGCGGCTCTAGAGGCAGAAAGAGCTGGTACCGTAAGACTAGAACAAGCTTTAGCAGCTGCTTTAGCAGACAATGCTACTTTTTCTGCTCACATGCATTCAAGTGATAATTCCACTGCAGTGATCCAGCCAACATCAATTCCTCTGGAGACTTCTGCTTCCACAAACATTTGCCCAATTGATTCTTTCCTTGCTGAGTAAATTAGATATTCTAAATATGTAGATTGTAATTTATCATTCCAATAAATGTGTTTTAAAAAGTAGCACCCTGAATTATTTCATTTGCATTATTATTCAAATCAAAGTAGATACATATATTGACATCTAACATAACTTCATTAGGAAACAATGATGTGGGAGAACCTACCGAAGCGTTTATATTCCAAACCCGTTTTAAAATCGCAACTGGCATGTCCAAAACTTAGAGGTCATGCCGTCACATCGTAGATATAGCTACCTGCATATTACTTTCATTTGACTTTTTAAGAACTTTATTTCAAGAAATTCTTGCAATTATTTTATCTTGAAGCGCTCGTGGAAGCGCTCGTGGTGTAGCATGATTAGCCGTTCTTAATCAATCGGCAAAGTTAAGCTACGTCTGTCGTGGTCGGTACCTGGATGGGTGACCGTCTAGGGGTATTTCAAATCGAGCGTTTCCGTGCTTCGGAAGGCACGTAAAGCCGTTGGTCCCGGTTATCACTAAATTGTGATAGTCGTTAAGCTAGTTGGATGCCTCCTAGGCGGCTTGAAAAATTCCAACAGTAGGTTGACCACTAGCCTACCTCCACCAATCCGCAGTGGGCACGCGTGGTGGAGTATCTGCCCATTCCCTTTCACCCTCATTTGTGAAAGGAGGCCTGTGCTCAGCAGTGGGACATTATAGGCTGATGATGATGATTTTATCTTGCTGTAATTTCATATGGTTGAAAGTAATATAGACATAAATAAATAATACACACGTTTCCAACCAAAGAAATAGTCATGAGACTGAATTGTATGCATCAGCAGTAAGTAGCTACAGCTAGTACCTATACGTAACAAAAATGCTTGCAGTCGTCTAAGTATCCATTGTGTCGGATTGTGCCAAAACTGGTTCCTTGGAATGCATTGCACTCGGCTCGCATCAGGCATCATCACTGTAAGCATATCACAGACCATCGGCGACGTAGGATCTTAGTACACAACGTTACTATAAAACTAGTTTGGTACAAAAGATTCCTTTATTGAGCGTATTTCTGACACCGCCCATAAACATAATCCCCCTTATTACAAAACATGGTTTAAAGTAAAGCCAGGTTTTACTGTCATTTGGTCACTTTCTAACGTCATATAATAAAAAGGGACGAGGCTATTTTAAAACCTGGTTTTCCTTTAAACCATGTTTTGTAATAAGGTGCAATAAGTTGCTTTTATACAAAAAAATCAAGGAGGCAAGAACTTGATATTAGAAAATATCACGACTATGAACCCATTAATATGAGTTATGCTAATAGCCTTTTTCTGGTTTTTGAGATAATTTAAAAGTCCACGTAACTCTTGCGTGATTTGGGAGTTAATCAACATTTATGGGACATAAAATTTTTAAACACTGCTCTCAATAATGTTCGTTTTTAAATAACATCTTAATACGTTCGCTTAAGAATCGAATAATTCATACAAGCAACAATAGAAATAGCGTTACGTGACACGATAGTTATGCGACAAATACACATGTATTGTCGAAGGTGACGAACACGAGAATAATTTAATAATAATAAATAACAATATATACGTAATCATTCATGATAATTATAATTAGTTACATAATACCTACAAGAAAATTAGAATGTGAAAACAATCATGGTGAAATATTAAGATTTTCTATGTAGCAATGTTAAAACTACGGTTATAGCTACAATTGAATGCTCTTGTGTAATCCATGGCGTTCCATTTAAAATTGCACTGGTGCAGGTAGTGCAATGCAGTGCACAGTACTATGAGTCCGCGGCGGATTTTCGCAAGGCTTTGCGGCGCCCCACCTGCGGCCTGCGTAGGCGCCGCCGAGACCGAAGCAGTTAGTTATTGTAGTGCACCAAGAGCGGAGTCCGTGCTGCGCCGCCTGTCTATCACAAAAACTATGTGCACCCAAATGAAACGATCTGTGATATAATCTTAAGTCTCAAGTTAATTAATTAAGTGTTATTAGTGAACAAAGTGTTCGACAGATGAGGTCAGTGGAACGTTTTTAAGTTGAAAATAAAGTATATTAAGTGTACGTAATCTCTATTTTTAAAGTTGGGAGCTTACACAAGTTTGTTAACTTCAAATAAGTATAAAATACATATATAAAAACTTATTTAGGAATTGCGACGCTTTTCTCTAGTGCAGAGATTGTTTTGTTCTGTGAAGAAGGTAAACACCGCGCCGAGTGGTGTCGTGCGTGCGGCTGGAGAAAGTTACAAACTACTATCAACTCTTTTCCTATAATAGGTACATAGTGTTTTGCGGTTTCATGAATTTCTTTACAACTATGAGTTTTTTTTTCCTTTACCTTTATAATAATTCAACTCAAAAAAAAGGTTTATAAAATACCCATGTCGTGATGATTTTTCGTAGAAAAACAGACACTTGTTTAACCATATAGGACCAAGAAGGCTTTTCCGCCAACGCAAAATGTTGACACAGTGAGTCAGACTAGCTGGGACACAAGGACGGTGAGCTCAATAGCTTCGGTAAACATATGAATTCAATACATATTTAATGGCTCACCCACGACACCTTGTCAACAAAAATGTGAATGAAACAAAATTATTGATCAAAGAAAATAATTACAGTATTGTGGTCAATTAAATTTATTAATTTTATCTAATCAGTTTGTGAAAATACAAATTCCGGTTGTAGATAAAAAGATAAAACAAAGTATAATGCATTTGGCTTTAACGTAACAATAAGGAAAGAAAAACATAATTTTGATGTAGTAAATTTCAAGAGTCGAAATAGATTGGTGCGGAAGACGGTAGGCGGAAGTGTGTCATGTAAGTATATTTATTCATTATCATCATCAGCTCATAGACGTTCCCTCTTAGTGATCAAATGGTACGAGCTTCCCCTTATACAAAAAGAGGGCACGCACCCATAATTCACAACGCAGCCTCGGTGCGGTTTGTTTGGAGATGAGCGTAAAGCCGTGTACGCACGTACGAACACGAACATAGCGAACACAAACATCAAACTTGAACATTTGGTTCGTATGTATGGACGGCATATTCGAACACGAACGCGAACATAGTTCGAATCGAGTTCGCGCACAACAGTCGTGAACTCTTGGCGGCCATAATTAAACATTTATTAAAGCATTTCGAACACCGTCCCACAGAATATACTTACTATTAGGATCGCCGGAAACATGTTTGACGAACAGAGTGTTCGATACTCGTTAGTGTTGTTGCGTATCGTGCAACGCAACGAATTTGTTCGAGTACGTGCGTAAACGGCTTAAGGTTTTCCCACGATGTTTTCCTTATCCGAATAGCCCCGGTAATAATTATGTCCAACAGTGGCACAATAAGTGTATGGGAGCAAGGGATTGTATATAACAATGTTTACTTGCCTTTTCTAATTCAAACGACACTCATTATTTTTGTTGATAGTTGTACAGTAAAGGAACTTAATGGCCACCATATACAGAGCATGACCACTCGCAAGGTTGATCTCATCAAGGAAATGGTAATTCAAAGCAAAATGGAATATAATTAGGTAACACATTCAGTGAAGCAGCGGTGAAGAATTAAAAAAAATACTGGACAATTTTAGAGGTAGTAGATGATTCCGATGAGCCCGATGCGCTCTATTATCGCTCTATCCCGCACCACAGCGCAGGTAACATAACCATATAATGGTGAATCATCTTCTGTTCTCATGAAGAATTTATTTATGACACACATGCAACTAGAAGCTGATTGAGTGTATATCTTTAGTATATCTTTAGTCCGGAGTCTATTTTTAAGATTTCACTAATTTTGCACTGATAACTGTCTCTGTTGCTTTTGCCATTTGATATCGTGATTTTAAGGGTGACCTCTGACATTGTAGTTTTTGTTCATAATATATAATTTGTGATGTTCTTGTACATCATAGTGCCCAGTAAGTATTTTATATGTATCTATGATTTCTCCGCGTTGTTTTCGTTCCTGTAGGGTCGTTAGACTAAGGTTTTTAAGACGTTGATCATATGGTTTGTCTTTTAAACCAACAACCATTTTGGTAGCTTTCCTTTGAACTTTTTCTAAAATGTTAATGTCCTATTAAAAGTATGAGCTCCAAATTTGAAAAGCCAATTCCAATAGTGGGAGGAGATATGCCAATTTTCAAAAATAATCTACGTTGTGAAGTGGCCCTTTTGGTTATTTGGAGAATGTGAACATCCCATTTCAGGTTGTTTGTCATTGTATAAGAATACACTCCTAGATATCTCTGTGTTTTAACTGATTTCAGGGGCTCTAAATCAATTGAATATAACAAATGTGGATTGTTTTTCCAAATATAAGACAGTGCATTTCCCAGAATTCAAAGTTAATAAACACTGTTCTTGTACCTTCTTAGTAGTTACATCCTTCCCTATTATGCTACAATCTAACAAGGGGAGATAGCCTATAGGATTTTCAAAGGCATTAAATAGGTTTTTGTAGGCAATTGTAGATAATTATTTAATTTTATTTCAGAATGATGACTCAAAGTATTACGCTATGGTGCTTCATCGCAGTCTTGCATGTCCCAGTGCTAGTACAATGGTAAGTAAGAATACTTAGTTCATCATCATTAGTAAGAACGTACCTACAACCATTACCAATCAACAATGAATGATATTATTCTATTTACATGTAGATTATTATCTATGTTACAGAAACGACACGATTTTAGTGCTTGAGTCTTGTCTGTTGTCTAACGTATGAATAAAATAAATCGTTGTGTAAAGGAAATTGTTATGTACCTATGTTTTCCCTTACTTTATTTTACTGTTATTGTTATGTAAAATATCTACGAAATAGTTATCAATATAAGTGTACCTTCTTAATTAAATAATAAGCCTTTGGCTTCTTTTTAATTTTAAACACAAACAAGGCGTGCCTACTCTCATGTATGATTCACGCCACATCCTTCTGTAACTACGACACTCTACATATTTAATTCAAATTGCTTTTATTTTATGTGCTTTATCAATCCTCCATATGCAGCCTATCAGTAGTGGGACCCCGGATTCTGCGACCGTTCAGTTCGTACAGCGTAGCGGTTGCCGGAGGCTCCCGAGCTCATACTCTTTACGTAGCTGTAGAAGGAAGGCGGGCCAATGGCGAGCAGTTCAGCCAAGGTCGAGAGGTGCAGATCCAAGCTGCAAAATCTAGACTTATTGAATTGGAAGTGAGTATTATGCAAAGGCTACGGTAAATTGATGACATTGTAATGTGCTAATGTTGCTAACTGTAACTTTTGCAGCAATTCTCGATAAACAAATAAATAAAATTGAAGTGTGTGTTTCTAATGTCAAAATAACAGTGTAACTTATACTTACTAAAAAACCTTTTTTTGTCTGTCTGTTTGTATTCCGTCAAATCTTCGAAACGGCTGAACCAACTTGCAGATAGTTGATTTTATAAAGTAGACTTAGACTTCTCTTATTATAGAAAAATAATTGTGTTTTTTGTTCCGTGGGTGTAACCGTAAGTTATAAGTTATACGTGTAAGTTATATACATGAAGTTAAAGAGGTAACCTGGTTGTTTGTTCCCGTAATGTAGATCGGTGACCCAGGCCCCGGGCAGTACGCGCTCGTGGCGCGGTCTACCTCAGGCCCGCTATTTTCATCGTCAGCACCGCTGGCCTACCAACCGCGCACTTTCTGTGTCTTCGTGCAGACGGACAAACGCATTTACCAACCTGGAGACACCATTAACTTTAGGGTCATCGCCTTGAACAAGTAAGAAGCTATTGTTACATGCTATTAGGCATGGCATAAATCACAAGTAGCAGGTGATAAAGAATATGATTCTGTTTTCATATGTCACATCTGTTACCGTCCATGACATAGCCTGTTACATGTTATAAAGAATATTTAAGAATATAAATAAAATGTATGCGACTGAAGGACTTTGTATCCATGGTCATGAACAAATTAAAAAAAAAAAAACTTTATCATTGATTAGCTTTTAAGAGTATTCAAAAATAAACCTTAAATCAAGTGACATAAAGTGTTAACTTCTTTAACATGTTATGTAGCAGGATAGAAAATTAATTTTTTGCTACGAAAGTATATATATAATTTGCTTCAGTGATAATTTGACACTTGCGTGCGATACTCGCACATGATTTTGTGAAAAATACCGTCGATCAGCATCGATGACGTAGGTTACAAATCATTGCAAATCATATATCGCAAGTGAAATCATGCTGTAAAAAATAATAATATCATCAAATGAGAATTCCTTTAAAGTAGCAATAATTTCCATGCCTACATGCTATTGATACTTTATAAAGACATAGATAAGGATAAATAGTCAAGCTTGAATGCCTCTGCCGTTTGATACGCAGAAAAAGAATCGTCTGACGGATTCCTTTTGATTCCATTTATATCGTTGAAACTGAATAAAAAATGTATGATCTCCGCACTCTCCGATTGTCTAAAAATATTGCAACAAATGTAGCGTCATGAAAATACTTTCATTTATGTTCAAGTGAAAGTTACATTACCTATATTAAATTTATTAGTAAGTATATCAAATTACTCTTTTCAATTATTCAAATGTTAAATCCATCTGAATCACAAAAGGAAAACACCCTCATAAGTAGTAGGTACTTAACTGATGATGCGCATCAACCAATAGCGGCAAGGTAAAAGACACTTTCCTTTTCATTACCAACACCAACACCGGCACAAAGAGTTCGTGCGAGTGAGATTACGTATGATTACGAGAGTAGGCCGTTAACCTCGGTGCGCTCGCGCAGGTACCTACTACCGCTCTCCGGAGCTGTTGACATAAGCGTGCTGGACGCTGGAGGATCACCAATAAGGCAATGGGCATCAGTGCCTCTAGACCGAGGAGTCTTGACTGAAGAGCTGGTGCTTGCCGATGAGCCAGCTCTCGGACAATGGACAATACAGGTAAATAATTTCAGCTAAGCTCTACCATCACTTGACTTACCTACAATTTGTGTGACATTAAACTTCATTACCGTTCGGATAATAAACCAGCCTTAGAAATATGAATTTAAGATATTGGTAGGCACAAGCAAACAAGACAGAGCTGTTTTAAGAGAGTTTGAGCATAGCGTTTATTCGCTCAAAGAGCAGCTCGACTGGGGAAGTACCTACCTCCACCTTACAGAATACCTACCTCAGCCAAATAACTTTATGTTGTGTTCCTGCGCGTCAAACAAAACTTATGTTATCACAATATAAAGAAACACCAATAAGTAGTGGAATGTTGCACATACAAATGTTTTCTTTAAAAGAACTATAGTATAACTGACTGCGGAAATTATTTGGCCTCGCAAATATACATTATCGAATATCGCCGCCCACTCTAAGATGACCTCACTAGATGTAGGCACAAAAAACGTTTGCATAATTACGTTTTCGTAATAGGTGGAAGCGCGTGGGCAGACTTATTCGCGCAACATTCTGGTGGCGGACTACGTACTGCCCAAGTTCCAGATGGACATTCATATGCCGAAGGAAATCCTCTTCAGCGACGGGCGGTTCACTGTCAACGTTACTGCTAAGTATGACAAACTACATGATATGTCCCCATTTTCCTAAAATTTAACACTGTGCATCAATTACTTCTTTTATAAAAAAGGAAGGATCGATATTTACTCGTCTAAAATATAAGCAATTAGCTGGACCGCGGGGCCAAAGCTCGCCGTTTTGCTCACACTTTGTCATCAAAGAGCGAGGCCTCCGTAGACCAGCGGGCGGGGAACTTTTTCCGCCAACGCATCAACCTGGCTATCCAAAGAGGAAACGCCAGCCTTCTGGGAACCTTGCCGTTAATCGGAAGCAGTGGCAGACTTGAGGAAATTTTCTATATAGGTATAGATTGTAATTTGTACATGTTTGTTGTAAATAAATAATGTTTTAAAAGCAATCAGTTAACCTGCCAATAAATACAACGCCTAAAGCAGTCAGTCAATAAACTTGAATCATTTATACAATTTTCTTATAAATCTGTGAGCAAAATATTGTTCCCAACATTGTTGTTTCATATTGAAAATCCACGTCAATCTTGATTTGAATGAAATGTAATTATGGGTCCGAAGGAAGAATGTAATTATTGGAATAATATTTCGTTTATGTATTGACTTGACTATAAATACACAGCAACAAACGGCGCATGTTTAAGTCGATTGCATCAACTATTGCTATTTTCATTTCTTATAAGTACCTATCTACTTTAGAAATTAGTTTTGTTTTACTGCGATCTCTATACCTACACAATATGGCGGGCCAATGGTAGTGAAGAATAAGTGTCGAATGCCGCAGCGAAAGTCATGGGTTCGAATCCTACAGCTTGGCTTTCGGCGAACCGGCGAAGCCACTTTTATTCTAGGCTTAGTGTACTTTCCAGCTTCGGCCACGTCATTACCACAGTCATTACTTACCATGGAGAGATTTTGGTCAAAATAAAAAAAATCTTGTTATTAGCCAGGTACTGCATGGCTCTTTAGATACAAACTAATATAATTTTACGTAACGTTTGGTTCAACAGGCACTTCAACGGTCTACTGGTTCGAGGCGAGCTTACACTTTCCGCTTATGCAGTATTCTTCTCAGGTCTCTTACAGCCTGTAGTCGCATCACCGACCAGAAAGGTCATTCAATTTGATGGTCACGCTGAAGTAGTATATGACCTTAAAACTGACCTTGACCTAGCAGAAGATGCAGCTAGGCCTCTTGTCGTAGAAGCTGTGTTAGAGGAAAAGGATACTTTGATCAAACAGAATGTGACATCTAGAATACTGTTGCTGAGAACTCCGTACAGATTGAAGGTCACCGCGCCTAATTACTTCAAGCCTACGCTTCCTTTTATTGTTCAGGTACCTACCTGCTACCGTTTGTTTATGATACTTTATGATTGAATCGAAACATTGCAATTAATACATTTTAAAGATAATTGATATGTTTCCGTCTGCCTAACGGAGAGTTCTAAATAATGACTAGAAGTAAATCTTTTTTTCATATTGCCTTTAACGGTCAATGACCACTGAATAAAATCACCTTTTGTTCACAGATAGAAATAGTAGATACATCTGGCAAGATCATTGATACTGCCGGCGACGTGACCGTGGAAAGACTGTGGGATGACGGGGCACCTGTTAATGTCACTACTGTTACTTTGAATAAAGGCATCACCACTTACACCTTGGTACCTGATGCGGCACACGTTAACTCTACTCTAAACTTGGTGGTAAGAATTGATTTATTGATGACACAAAACGTGCTACGACTCGATGGGCATCATAGACGTACAATGGGCTATTACAAGGCATTACCTTACATAAATTTACTCCTTAAATGATCTTTCGTCAAACTCCTGAATTTTCTAAGACGCTAGAAGTGCTAAATAGGGAATTTAGCACTTTGTACAAATTCGAATTCATAATATCAACTCTACATTTTATCGTGATTTGCACATTTCATAAACCCAATTCTCCTGATGTTAACCAAATTAATAAAATTGACAGATAAAATACAAGCAAGTAACAGAACGAGTAGTGAATGTAGAAAGCAGCGCGTACACCGACGCTCAGTTCCTAACGGTGGAGGTGCTCACGCGCGACACGGCGCCGGAGTCAGAGATGCGAGCGAGAATATCAGCCACGGAACCTATGGACTTGGTGCATTACGTTGTTATTGGACGAGGAGACATACTTACTGCTAACACTCTTGAAGTAAGACTGATTCTTTTTTATATTTATGAACAATATTTATTTTAATATTAACAAATGGTAGAGCTATTTAAAAATTTATGAGATATACTTACATAAAT
Organism: Achlya flavicornis; assembly: GCA_947623365.1. Classification (NCBI taxonomy): domain Eukaryota; kingdom Metazoa; phylum Arthropoda; class Insecta; order Lepidoptera; family Drepanidae; genus Achlya; species Achlya flavicornis. The sequence continues at coordinate 9,200,106 of OX392468.1, read as the reverse complement.
TATTATTATTATTTACGAAATTTTGCCGCCACCTAAAAGAGCTAAATCCACTTCGCGATGCCACGTATTTTAGGTTCCGTATTTTACGTTTATTTAACCTCGTAACCCCTAGTTGAGTCCAGCTCGTCGCAGCGTTGACATCTCCATAGCAGTAACGGGCCGCATGACGCCGGGCTGCGTGTTACTAGCGTGGTACCCGCGGATCACCTCCAACACTGTGCTGGCGGCTGCTGTGTACGCGCCACAACACAACTTATTACAACATACTGTAAGTACAAATTAGATAAACTAATGAAAAGCGTTGTGATAAAAATTCAACGATAAAGTAGAGTATGGGAATGTGAATATAAATTATAGAGCGAAATAAGAATGAAAATTTTTCAATGATACAGCTATCAACATATGTATCGTAGAAATATAAATCGTTGTAGATTTGACGATAGCTGATATTCGGAATTCGGCCAGATTATTATAACGTTATTTTTTCAATAAACAGGTAACATTATCACCAATAACAGTACCAGGTGCTGGTCATCGACCTAATTCACTGGTAGAGCTTCGAGTATCTGGAGAGGCGGGTGCTCAAGTGGGCCTTTTGGGAGAAGACGCTAACGCCATCGCGGCGGGACTGGCCGATGCTAACGGTCTTGGCAGTGGACTTGATATGCACACGGTTTGTTTACATAGTTTCTTTAATAGGATGGTAGCAATGGGCGCTAATACTGGTACGTTATAGAATATAGCTCATCTTGTAAAGTGAGTGATAAGCACCGTCCAAAAAGATCTGGCAAAAACGAAAGATACTTAGAGAGAGAAATGGGTTACCTTGGCACGCGGTTAAACAAATAACAATGACATCAATTGTTATAAAAGGATGCGCGTCTCTCCCGAGAACCAACGGGTTGGATCACGGTTTACCTTCTTCTTCGTGGTTGGGTGTTTCATTACTAAAGATCATGATCACTATTGGATGTGATTAAGCTGAAGTGGACGGCTTGTCTCCAGTGATTGTGATTGATCGTCATCTGCAGATGATTCGTGGTGGTCACGTAGTGCACCACGTCGTAGAATTTGACATTCCTCTCTAGAAGCTAGTCGGTCCATCTGGCGGGAGAAAGCGAGAACGCTTTACATAATAAACAAATCATTATGTGTGTGGAAAATGTTTGACGTTTGAGTCGGACATTATATACAGTATCATTATAAACATTTGCAGATCGAAAGGGAAGTGGAAAGTTTCAGCGGTTTGATGCACTCTGTGTTCAAGAATGAAGATCACCTACCTAGTATTGGAATAGATCTAGGAGGTTTCACTTCTGCAGATGTATTTAAAGTAAGTAAAAACTGTTTGATTTGTCCTTCTCTACTGATTTTTTATTGATCATGCATCCAGTAACATTTTGTTATAAGTTAACTAGGTACAATTTTTTGTGTCAAATATTATTGTAATCTGTCTATTAGTACTTATTTTTGGATTGTATATAAATAACGGGCGTGATTAGATAATTAGTTACCTTTAAAGAATATAAAGATTACGTATGTAATGATATACTAATAAGTAATATTTTTAAATGGATATTTTTGTTTCAGAATGCGGGAGTAGTCATTTTATCAGATGGTATCGTGATCGAAGACAGTGCTGGAGGTGAGTTAACAGTCAGTCAAATAGATATTTTTTTTTAATTTGTGTGCATATCGATTGGTTAAAAAAAAACTATCACAGGATACCAGAAGCGAACAATATGTTACATCTCAGGTTCGTTGCATAATCGCGTTCGTTACACATCATTTACAAAAGTTTGTATCCGACACCGTTACATAAAACCGCAGTAAATCAGGTGCGAACTTCAATACTAAGAAATGGTTCCCAGTAGACCTCACTTAATTACCTAACTACTGATAGATTATGGACTAGGTCCTAGTCCTACCTCGTATCATTCGAATATCATGCAAATTAATTATTAGATTTTTTTGACTGTTTTATCAACAAACAAAACGATCACTTGTAGCATGCTCTCCATAATAATTTATTCAGTACTAGCTGTCCCCCGCGGTTTTACCCGCGTTCCCGGGATAAAAAGTAGCCTATGTCCTTCTCCATACCATAGGCTATCCGCATGCCAAATTTCATGATGATCCGATGAGTAGTTGAAGCGTGAAGGCGTAACAAACAAATAAACAAACAAACTCACTTTCGCATTTATAATATTAGTAAGGATTAGTATCTACTTGTATATGACTGACAGTTGGCGCAGTTGGTTATGATTCCACCTATTGCGCAGCAGGTCGTGAGTTCGATTCCCAATTTCCCACACAGGACATACATCTGTGTGCATGATGTGCATATCTGGTGTCCATAGTACAAGCTCTGCTTAGGTTGGGATCAGATGACCGTGTGTGAGGAATGTACGAGGATATTTATTTTATTTATTCCAAGCAAAATCATAATATATTTCAGAAGCTTCAAAGCAAGTGTCCCAAGAAACCGTGACGCGAGCTCCACAAGCGGGCCCGTACGCCTTCAGCCGGCTGCCCGCGCCGCCCTCGCCGCGCTACTACCTCACGGTGGCTCCAATACCCACCTGGACCCAAGCTAATTTAACTCTCGGGTAACCTGACTTTTCTTTTTAATTACTTACTTCGATTTATACACGGTAGCACCCGCAATCCCGTGGAGTGTTTCGGTACCTACTACCCAGAAATATATTGGGTCTATGCGTAATAATAGAAAAAATTAAATTAGGGGCATAATTTTAATTAGGTACTTTAGGTCCTGGAGAAGTATAAACGGTACGTTTGTCGCGAGAATGGAAGTGAAATCGAAAGCATATGTCTTTATATGAAGGCAGAGGAAAACATCGCCGACCTCTGAATATAGGTCGGGATATTGTTCGAATATCAGCTCGTGTCGTTAATATTTTTGATAGACTAATATCTTTCTACGTACTATTATCTTTTAGCTGAGTAATTGAAATGGGAGTCAATTACCTAATCATAAGATCGATGTTTTTCAGAAACGACGGCAAAGGAACCAAGGAACGTTGGACACCAGTAACTCCAACCGAGCTGACGGTGGGAGCATTCGCAGTGCATCCAACATTAGGGCTTGGCCTGGCCTCTCCACAGAAGTTCAGCACCTCAGTGCCTCTCTCCATCACCGCAGAACTTCCAGCTACTTTACAAAGAGGGGAAACATTAGCAGCAGTTGTTATTTTGAAAAGCACGCTTACCGTGAGCACTTCTGTCGAAGTCACATTCTACAATAGCGAACAACATTTCGAATTCGAACCACTTGAAAACGACCTCGATGCATCTAAAAGTAAGTTACCATATCGTAATTTCACTTGGGTTCTAGCTGAGACCACAGAACTAGAAAAGTTTAAGTTAAAAGTTTTGTTCCAAAAGTCCTAAGAATCGTGTCCGTTTTGTTTAAGAAATTGAGTTGTTCCGTCGTGTGCGCGTGAATGTTCCGGCGCGCGGGTCTGCGAGTACGGCCTTCCTGGTGACCGTCGTCAAGACCGGGGAAGCGCCCGTCATCATCGAGGCCACCGGGAATGGCGTCTCCGAATCATTGTTCCGAACTATCGACGTAAAGGTGACTTAATAATGTTACGAGTATGCTACTTTGAAGTCTGCGAAATATACATGCTTCTTCCATTCAACTAGTATTCCATAATCTCGGCGTTTACTCTTTTCCCATCAGATAATCCCGAATGAATCCTTTGGCATTTCATAACATCGTAACATCAGTAAAAATGTTCTCGGTTTTTTTACTGAAACGCCGTTCTAAAAATGAATTTATATGAATGATATCATTTACTAGTGATGAGCGATGTTGGTCCTTCGAGCCGGATTATTGAAGTACACTATAAATTTAATTGAGAGATTTCGAATATGCTTCGCGGCGTCGCGATTCGTCTCGCTCGAAGTGCAGCGTGGCGCAGTGCGACGCATCGCGAAACAATTGCATCGTCATTTCGCGGTGTGAACTGACCCTAAGGCAAACGGCAAATAACTACAGCACTGAGCAGTAGAAAATGAACAAATATGACTTACCTCACGTAGGACGGGTACGAAGAAGAACTATGGTCGTGGACGTTACTGGACGCCCGTCGCAGCGTAGCTCGGGCCAACGTGACGCTGAGCCCGGCGGCGGGCATGAAGCCGGGCGCGGTGTCGCTGGTGGCGACGGGCGACCTGCTGGCGGCCGCGCTGCACAACACGCGCCGCCGCCCCGCCGCCGCCGGGGACCCGCCGCATGCGCTCCGCCCGCTGGCTGTCGCTTGCGTCCTGCTCGACTATCTGCAGGTACATTTTCGAAGATACGGTCAGCTGTGGAATGAACTCCCCGCCGTGGTTTTCCCAAAGGAGTACCTACAGCATGGGGTTTTTCAAAAAGGGTGTGAAAGACAACGCGATATACCCCTGGTGTTGCAAGTGTCAATAGGCTACGGTATCCACTTACCATCAGGTGGGCCGTATGCTAGTTTGCTACCTAAGGTTGTAAAAAAAAGCAAAGCGTCATGGCGTCATATCATATTCCACGTGACCGGCTAACCGCCCCTTTGAATTCATAACTGACAAAATATGTATGCTAAAACTTATTCCTTCTTTAGTTTAGAGCTTAGAATACAATAAAGCAACCAAAAATGTTATATCTATTAGAAGTGTCATGGATTACCTTCTCTCATTGATCAACCTCAGCGTCCCAAGTAGCATAACAAGCTGTTTAAAGGCTGTATTAAAGTTCGTTCTTATACTAAAAGCTGAATATAAGGCTGTACAAAGGCTGCATAAGCGCTTATACAGACCTTATAAGTGTAAAAAGGGCCCACATTACACAGCTTATTTCGTTATTGGAGCTGTATAGAGGCTGTATAAACAAAATACAAGTATAAAAGCTGTATTAGAGCTGTTATTAGGTGTATAGAGCAGCCTATACTCTACGGATATCCTCTTTTAAGTATCTTGTAAGAATAAGAGTTCTAAATAGGTTGTTGAAGAGAATTATGTGAGAATAAAATAAATAAAACTATTTACGATGCCATACTGAATGGCGACATAATATTTAATAACTGGAAAGGCTAAAATCTTGAACATGGATATCTGATGCTGTTAATTGATGAATTCAATGTGCAAATTTTAATTTATTGTGAACCTGTGTATGTTTTCCGTTAAAATATTCACGCGCCAACAAAATAATCAAGCCAAAGTAAAGAAATTAATCTAAATACAGTAAATAAGTGTTTGTTTTTAAGGTTAGAATAAAAATATATTTATAAATAATAGACATGAGTACACATGATCATTACTCAAGCTGATAACCATGATACGGCTATAGTTATTATCAAATATTCCTTTAATTGTAATTTAAATGTTGTTATTGTAAATGTCAAAATGTCGACAATTTGCTATACAGCCTAGACGATATTTGGAGTGTGTTATAAGTCTTAGTAGCTGTACTAAGTAAGTTATGAACGTTTATTGCTGTATTAAGTAAGTGAACACATGCTTAATACAGCCTGTATACAGCTTTAATGATAAAACCAGCTTGAAGTGTCAGAAAATACTTAAGGCTGTATGGTAGAGTTATAATATCTGTTTAAGAACCCTAAGCTGACGCGGATCCCTTTATACAGCCTGTATACAGCTTTAACGATAAAACCAGTTTGAAGTGACAGAAAACACTTAACGCTGTATTATAGAGTTATAATATCTGTTTCAGTACTCTAAGCTGACGCGGATCCCTTTATACAGCCTATATACAGCTTTAACGATAAAACCAGCTTGAAGTGTTATAAAATTCTTAACGCTGTATAGTAGAGTTTTGATATTCTGTTTAAGAACCCTAAGCTGACGCGGATACAGCGAGAGCTGTATAATATCTCATAAATCACTCTTATAAGTATAAACACTGTTCTTTACACTCTTGTAAGTGTCTAAAAGAACTCTAAGTTCTAAATGGGCTGGTTTATTGATGTAGAATATGCTTGCGTGCTGCTTGGGGTCCTATTGGTTAAAACCCTTAATTTGTACCTATTACTATTATACAGGCAACAGAACAAGAAGAGGTAGCGCTAACCAAAGACGCTCGTTCTTTAGCATCTATCGGCTATCAGCGACTCATGGCGTATCGCAAAGCTGACGGATCTTTCGCACCTGAAACCAGTAATGAAGCTAAGGGAGATGTTTGGTAAGTAGGCACATTTTTTTTTTCTCCTTTTGTTATTTTGAACTAACAAATGTGTTAGTCCAGTACGGTCAATATCTACTTGCTTTATCTAAAGATAAACAGAAAGGCTTACTACTAAACTTCAAATATGTTGTGTATTGTCAGGATGACAGCGGTAAGTCTCCGCTGGTTGTCCCGTTGCGCTCGGTACGTGGAAGCGTCACCGTCCGCAGCAAACGGCGCCGCGAGGTGGTTGATCAACCAACAACAACCAGCAGGCGACTGGCCAGTGCTGCCACCCACCATGAGGAACGACCCGAGGGCACAGGCACCGATGCCTCTTACTGCTTTTGCACTCGTTGCCTTGTTACAGATGAAGGTACAAACATTGATTATGGAGAATATTTGTGACTTCTTATTTTTGGTAGCAGGTTTGGATACCTACGAATGAAAAGCACAGCTAGTTAGCCATAGCTGGCAGTTACCAAACTGAGCAGTGGCATAGAATTTAACCGAATAAAACTAAATTTAAGAGATTTTTTCAAACTTTCATAATCAGTTTTAATTGCACGAGCAGGTTTTTTGTCCCGTGGACATCGACACTCCTTCAATATAGTCCAATATTTTGTTCCACAATTTAAGCTCAAGTTTATATAAACGCAGGGTAGCGACGTCCTATACAAGAACAACATAAACAAAGCAGTGGACTACTTAGCACGCGGACTTTCCCCCGAGTTGGACGCGTACACGCTGGCCGTGACCGGAGGCGCCTTAGCGGCCGCGAGGCACTCGCAAGCGGTACTTGCGTTGCAGATGATGGACAACTACGCTAATACCACGGGTAACTAACCATCTGAAAACGCCACCCGATATTAAATCTTGCTCCTAGATTCCAGAACGAAAATGGGAATCTATCCAAAAAAAAAACGTGCAAAGTTTCTTGAGTGTTCTCAGTTTAAGTGTATGAACCGATGGCAGAGACTATTGTTAACGTTTATTAGTGCCTTATCGGGGTCTAAAATTAATAAATATTTTTTGTGCTTTTTGAGCACCTCGCAAATACTTCTTAGCAGAAGAATGAGTACCTAAGCAATTTGGTACCATTGGCATCTTTTGGTTTCTTCGTGTGAATATCTTACTCGCTCTATCTAATAACCGCACACAAACTGTCAGGTTTAACGGTATTCTGGTCTCGTCGGCTGTCTGGTTCTGAATGGCGCAACCCGTGGCTGAAGGGCAACAGCGTGGAGATGACGACGGCGGCGTGGGGCGTGCGCACCATGCTGTCCGCGCGGCTCCTCGACGAAGCCACGCCCGTCGCCAGATACTTGCTGCACGAGTATGACCCGCGCGATCCTGACCCAGACGTGGTATGTTACCATCTATGACTTGACGACCGGTTCCCTTCTAGGCTTTGTATGCTTACCACCTTCGGCCACATCATCACTGACCATACTGAGATTGTGATCAAACTGAACTGAAGACGGAACTGGCTGGCTGAAGCACACCCAGTTAAGTGCTAGGCGATACATTTTCAACTTAAGGTAGGTACTACTCTACCCCTTTGATACTATCTTTCCGTTCACCGGAAACTCAAGCTCATCATAGTATTTGAAGCCACGACCTTCACGGTATTCGACGTCACTACCATTAAGCTATCATCGCCCACTGAAATAAATTCTCACCATCGACGGAGAGTCCATCCTCACACATTGAAACCAGAATTGTTTCGAACTGTGCGGGCTCAAAGGAGTTTTCTTCCGCGGACGCTCAGACTCTGGAATGAAGTCCCCGCCGTGGTTTTCCCAATGGATTACAGCATGGGGTTCTTCAAGAAGGGTGTGAAGAGGTTTCTTCAGGGTCGGCAACGCGAGTGATACCCCTGGTGTTGCAAGCGTCCGTAGGCCGCGATGATAGGGCGTGATGGTAACCGCTTACCATCACGCGGGCCGTATGTTGTTTGCCACCTCAGTGGGATAAAAAAAAATGGAATCCTGACAACTCCCGAAGCATTTCATTATTCTGAATGTTATTTTCCAGGTGGATGCTCTGGCACAATTTGCTGAGATTATAAAAACTACAACGAAATTGAGGGTATCAGTCAACGTGACTGGTTCCGACGAACCGCGGCAGTTCCAGATCGGCGAGAACAACGCACTTATAATACAAACGCAATCGGTAAGACATCATTACTCACCTCACCATTAGATCACAACAGGACAACCTGTTAGACTGTCTATAAAAGAGATGATCACACATATATAAAAGAAAACTTGTAAAAAAAAAATGTGGTCTTTGAATTATAAGGAGTCTGTCTATTTTGCCGTTTAGGAAGGTCTTGTTTTTATTCTAGAGAAAAGAGTCTTCAAAATAAAAATAAATAAATAAGTGACGTCTCCAATCCACATTGCTTCTTATAACTTCTTCCCCAGATTCGTAACAGTCGTTCAGCGAGTGCAGTGACGGAAGGTCGCGGTGTAGCCCTCATCGGTCTCACGGCTAAGGGCAGTACCAACGTGACGGCAGCGTGGCCGCGTTACACACTGGACCCGAGGGTCGACCAGGTCTCCACCAAGAACCGTCTGCAGCTTTCCATATGTTATGGGTAAGTTATAAATTACGAGCCAAACATTACGAAAACGAGCATCTCGAAAACATTTCCTGGCAATTTCTTTGTATTTCATAAGGTCGTAAGGATTCCAAAAGATAAAATACTTAATGTTGTTTTCTTTCAGATTCGTGGCACAAGGGAACGAGACTGAAAGCGGTCTGATCCTCATGACTGTACAATTGCCATCTGGATATTTAGCTGATATTAACACACTTACAGAACTGACGGTGAGCTTTTAAACGTTAATATTAGCACTGCTGTAGCATGAGGTTTACATTATTCCCCTTGGCTCTACATGGGATCTGATAACTTTTTGACATTGCGAGCCATTTGTCTTGGCAACATTTTACATCGGGGTATTTTAGATATTAGTAAAATCTAAATTATAAGAGCTATGTTATTGAAACTTAATATGTTTAATAAGTTCACTATTGACATCATGTCACGAGAATTTTATTTATCTGGTATAATCCAAACCCAAGTTAAATAAATATTATTATTTATTTATTTAAGTTATGAGGGTTCAAAAAAACGACGAAGCGCTTCGAGAAAAGGTAGGTAGTGCTCTTGCGCTTCGCTTGGCTGTCTAGGCGGGGGCACTCACGTGCCCCCAGATTGGGCTTAAAGAAACAAAGTAACTGATCATTTTGATGTCTTAACATTGTACATGTACATACTTCTGCTTTTTATAGGTATGTATATTGGTGCTGATTCTGTTACAATGCCTATATATATTTCTTTATTACAAACATTATTGAAAAGGGATAGAAAATACTTAAGATTGTCAAGTTTGTCTATGCTATTTTCAAAAGCTCTAAATTCTCTTAATGTTAAGTTGATAATGATTTGGTTTGTAAACCTAATGAGCACTGTTGTTTGTTGAACACTGAGCAATGAGCTATGCTCGGAATTTCTATAAGTGACAACGTCCGCAATGAGGACATTCGTAGGAGAACGAAAACGACGGACATAGCTCGTAGAGTTAGTAAGCTGAAGTGGCAATGGGCGGGCCACATCGCTCAAAAAGAGTCGATAACCGATGGGGAAGAAAGGTTCTCGAGTGGCGACCACGTACTGGAAAGCGCCGAGCGGGACGCCCTCCTACCAGGTGGACCGACGACCTGGTAAGAGGATGCAAGCGGCCCAAAACAGTTCGAAGTGGAAGTTAATGGGGGAGGCCTATGTTCAGCAGTGGGCATCCATAGGGTGATACGATGATGATGACTGTTGTTTAGATTGTGTATTATTTTGGTAAATAAATGTATAATGTTGTGTGCAGTCGGTGCGGCACGTGTTGAGTGCGCGTGTGGTGGCGGGCGGGTCGGTGGTGGCGGCGTGGGTGCGCGCGGCGCGCGGCGAGCGCTGCGCCACGCTGGCCGCGCCGCGCGCGCTGCCCGTCGCGCGGCAGCGGCGCGCCTGGGTCACGCTGCAAGACATATACGACACCAGTAACTATGCCTCCACCACTCACACTATATTCATTATATTGTTGTTATCTCTATCATTACCGTATTATGTTTTTTGGGCTTTCAATGGCCCGTGAATAGGGAATGGAAACCGGTTTCACCGAAAATCTGTAAACCGGTGTTTCGGTTTTTGAAGATTCAATTAAACCGGTTTTGAAAACCATCAAAAACGACCATAATTTTTTTCTGCCTGGTATAATATTCTCCTTAGGCAGCAAACAAGCGTACAATACAGCCCGCCTGATGATAAGCACTTATCGTGGCCTATGGACCTTTGCAATATCAGGGGTATCACACTCGCGCTTTGCCGACCCAGCCAAAATCTCTTTACATCCTTTTTAAAGAACCCCGTGCTGTACTCCCCTGCGGGAGAACCACGGCGGGCGGGGAGCTCATTCCACCGTCTGACCGTCCGCGGTAGGAAGCTCCTTTGAGACCGCACAGTACAAAACCATTTTTGTGCCAATGTGTGAGGATAAACTCCCCGTCGATGGCGAGAGTGCGATGGTAGAAGGTTAGCTACCTTCATCTGGCATCAGGTCAAACAATGCTACAGAACACTGTCCGTTGCAAGCGGTACAACACACATAGGTAGGCAACGTAGCTCTCGTCAGACTGAGAGGCTCTAAGCCGCTCGTGAGTTCGGAGTCATTCATAATTAACGTAAGCCCATGAATACTTCCAGGTCACCGTGCCCGCGCGTTCTTCCAAGCGGTGCCGAGCACGGCGTGTGACGTGTGCCGCGAGTGGGCGTCGTGCGAGCGCGCGTGCGGCGCCGCCGCGCTGCAGCGGGCGGCCGACCGTGACGTCACCGGCGCCGGCCCGCCCACACCCGCCAGGCCCGCGCCCGATGCCGCCATCACGCACACACTCACCACACCCGTCATACTACTCGCGCTAACGATACTGCTGCTGCGGTAACCAACCACGTATGAGACTACACTCAAACGAGCCCTCAAACCTGTACAAATATTATATTATGTCGATCAATATTTCCTCATGTTTATTGCCGTATTTCATACATATTATTATTGTGTATGATAAAAACTAACACATACGATCCGGTTGAAACTGTTGACAATAAAACAATATAATACCTAACTTAACGACTAACCCCTTTATTCATAATGGCTTTTTAACTAAATCAGTGTAATAGTGTCCTCCGTCTCACTCTTTCGATCACCAAATGTCACTTGTCAGATAAAGACTTCAGAATTTTAGCTAATCAACGTTTGATAACTTTATTATGAATAAGGGGGTTAGACTAACTTATTTGAATATAATCATTAAGTATTTTAATGCAGTGAATTATTTATTTATGACTAAGTCATCGCTTATTTTGAATGTGTTATGAACTATGATTGAAGTATTCAATCAAATACAAAATAATAAAAGCGGATTTCGAATATCCTTAGTGTAAGTAATAAATAATATAATGTAAGGATTAATATAAATAAACAACAAAATATGAAAAAGTTGTTTCTTCTATTACTTCCCTGCAAAAATCGGATAGAAATCGGTCACAAACAAAAGTGAGTGAGAACTAACTACTCAGTCAAAAAAAGTCACACAGTAAATTTTTCGCGCTTATAATATTAGCATGAATAACGGTAGTAGGGTAAAGATTTGTAGCTGCTTTGTTTTGATTGTCAAATGAAACAATTACACGTTTTTGTTTGAATGAAAGTATTTATTAAAATTTCTCGTCAGAGATTCTGATAACAAAATATTTTAATAAAATATTATATTTCCATTTTCTTCATCATCCAGTGAAAGAACGCAAGAATAGAGAATGACATTGAGAGTGGTACGGCTGATGCTTTGATCCATGACCACAGACTGCAATGGAAAAAATATACATGTTACATCTATACTAATAACTACTACACATATGCATCTATTTGAATATAATAAAGCGCTAATCTCTGGAACTACCAGTCGGGTTCGAAAAATTCTTTCACTGATAGGAAGCTATACATTATCCCCGAATGTTATAGGCTAATATTTATCACAGGAACGCGGATGAAACCGCGGGGGACAGCTTGTAATAATAAGTTTTGAAAGAGTACACCACAAAGACTTCGTCCTATAAATGCCTATTTATTATGAAAAATATCGTATTTTGCGTCACGTTCACCTAACTACAATGAACTATGCAGCCTGCATCTACACAACCTACAAGCTAGGTCAAAGCATAACAATCTCTGATCTACACTAATATTATAACATGAAGAGGTGAAGTTTTTATGTTTGTATGTAGGAGGTAATCTCCTGAACTATCAATCTGATTCTGAAAATTCATTCACTAATAGGAAGCTAAATTATCCCCGAGTGCTATAGGCTTTTTGTCCCAGGAACTCGGGAGAAACCGTGGGGGACAGCTAGTATATAATATAAAAACACTTGACTGACTGTTCTATAGACAGAATCCAAAAGCCCAAACCACTGAAACTTAGACGGGTGTTAGAAACTTGCATTTATAACGTAGGTATCCACTAAGAAAATAGTCTTGGTAATTCCACCCCTAAGGGGGTGGAATAGGAGAGCGGAAGCTAGTAATAAATAAACTATAGAACCGAAACTATCGATTGTTGTTGTACAGCTGACGCATGTTTAACACACTAGGCAGTGGCTAACGTAAAGAGGGCAAACTCAAATAAATCATCGAATCTCTCATAAATACGCGTGAAAAATATAATCTTCTTTGCTGTCGCGCAGTCGGGTAATAAATAATTAATTACAATCATAAACTTACTCATAAGGATCATCCGAAATATAATAAGGCTGCGGCGTCGGTACCAGTCCGCAGTCGGCTATGTACACGCGCCGCGTGGGCCGGTCGTCCACATCAGTAGGTGTATGCTCCACCATGTGCACCACATTCTGACCTTCCACCACCTTACAATACCAACAATTATGCTTAGCTACAATCACAGCATATTGCCAAGGAAAAGACTTATCTATTGTATAAAAGTATAATAAAATATGGGATGTGGGATGTTAACAAATTTTATAATTTAATTCTTCTCAGTAACAAGACCTTCGAATAATTAAACCAAAAAAGCGCAATGTTGTTCATTTTGGTTGAAATATATTCCACCAACGCTCCACCACCGCCAATGCGCTCTGATTGGCTAAGGCCTACTGTCCACGGGCGCGTAGTTTCATAGACGCTTCAAAATACCCAGAGCAGCTTGTGCAGCCCAGCCAGCGTTGCCAGACGTCCCGATTTTTAGCTCAAAATTAAATTTCCCAAGCGGGACAGGGTCAGTCCTTCTTTTCGATGTTTAATCGACGATGAAATCATAGTTGGACGTAGAATTGGGAAATTATAAAGACACCACTGCACAGAAATTACACCAGCTTTCCCGTAACGTGTCATAACACCGCAGTGGAGTTTAAGGAGAACCACGCCAAAGTCCATACAAAAATCAAACTACTAATGCCCGGTTTCTATAAACAAAACGAATCGTTTTGTTTACCAATGGTAGGTTTTTTTATTGCCAAACTGGGCATATAGATCATTTCGTAAGCTAATTTTACCTGAGATAGCTACTTCCTTATGGGAGGGTCTGCTATGCAAAGCTTGCGAGGTATTTGCTTCATTTTTAGTAAAGATATGAGAGTCTTAATTTTAACCGATAACGGTCCGTAGATTATAGGAATCAGCCATTAGTCAACGCAATCAAAAGATACGGCCGTATATGCCGCATATTTTGACGCTCGCAAGGGAATCAAAACTTATAGGGTATTTCACCTTGACCTTGCCATCCGGCAACGCGTGAGTAACACCCGGCAACGCGCGAGTAACTACCCTGGTGTTGCTTTTTTTACTCAAGAGGCGACAAAATCCCGCTTTGCTCGAAAAAATATCTGGCAACGCTGAGCCCAGCGTACTGAACTCTGTCCACGAGGCGTATTGCACGCGTACGTTTTCAATCATTTGTGATATTACCAACACTCGAAGTCGCCGAAGACGACGATTATATTGGGCGCATCCATATACTGGGTGGATATCGAGATTATTAGATTTCTAGATGGCATATTTTCAAAACCTATGTTGGATTATTATGATCGAGCAAGGTAAACAATAGTAAGAAAAGTTAAAAAAAAAATGAGAAATCACTATTGGTCCCATAGTAAAAGTTGTTCAGCATGACTAACCCAACATAGGTTTCGAAAATATGCCATCTCGAAATCTCCAGCACCTGTTATAGATAATATAATTGAACTGTTTTACAAAAAACTTAAATCGACTTCAAAGTACACTAAGAAGTAACCAAATCCAGGGGCTCTAGGAGCCCCTGATCTGATGACAATGGGTCCAAACGGGAAGTTTACCCTTCCAAACAAAAAAATATTTTTTCAAATCTATACATATAAAATGCTTTGTCCTGAATGACTGACTGAGAATCAACTCACAGCCTAAACTGCTGATCGAAGAGACATGAAACTTTGAGGGTGTGTTCTTTCTATGACGTAGACATCCGATAAAAAAGAGTTTTCCGAAGTTCTACCCCTAAGTGGGTGAAAAACGGGGATAAAGTTTGTATGGGACAACGTGATTCCTTGGTCCGATCTACTTCAAATTTTGCATAAACTTTCTTTAACAGAATTGCTGGAAGACGTGTTACGTATTTTATTGAAACTTATCGCCTAACTGGGCTACGTTTATTTTAGAAAAATAATTTGTGTTCCGCGCAAAGAAAGTCAAACCATACGCGGGTGAAACCGCGGGGGTCTGCTAATCGGTTATTAAATGACGGAGTTATGAGGTAACAAACAGAAAAAATAAAAATACAACCGAATTGAGAACCTCCACCTTTTTTTAAGTCGGTTAAAATTTGCATTTCATTTGCCACCTCACTCCAAGCCTTTTCAGTCATATCTTTTCAAGCATATTCTTGCTAAGTTATTGTTGTACAAAAACGGATATCTTTCCACTATCTCAACAAATTTCCGTGTCAATTTTTACAAATAATGAACACTTGCGTCTATTCGATGTATGTACGCCGCGGCGTATGACATGCGGTACCTAAGGCAGGCGTCATGAACCTGGGCTGCGAACGGATATGAATGAAATTACAATATCATTGTGTTTTTACAATTTGAATGAAATTAAACCAATTAAACACAATATTTCTTAAGCGCGAAATCTTGTTTTACATTTTGACATGAAATTTGACGTTGAAAAACGTCAGAGCGTTTTACAAGCATCGTTCTAGATAGCTAGTTGTGATTATTCTGAGGCACTGAACGCGTTTTTGCGATTTAACTTACGTTAAAAGAACGCTCTAACCAAGCCTCTGAACCGGGTAGAGCGAATAGTTGCAACCGGAGCGTGGGTAGGCACTGAACGCAGCCGCATGCAGCGACGCGACGCGACGCGACGCCGCGACGCGAGCGTGACGTTGTTGTCGCTCCGTTGACAGAGTTTCGTATATAAGTTAACTAGTTTTGTATACATATAAGCTGCAGGCAGGCGTACACAAAGCGTATAATGCCTATTAAAATAAGCGTCATAATAAATATAATATAAGCGTGTGAAACGATTTACATATAATTTAGAAACAAGATAATTACCTTTCCAATCACCGTATGCAAGTTATCTAACCAAGGTGTTCCGGTTGTTGTTATTAAAAACTGACACCCATTTGTATTCTTTCCTACAACACAAAAATATATTGTATTTAAAATACACAGTATTTATATTATAATTTTTAATATTTGTTACAAACACATATCTCGAAACTAAATATACTGCACTAGCTTTAGCCTCACGATTCATTTGCATTTCAAAGAGAAGTAACGTATAGTAAGAGGCACGAGTGGTGAGCACAGATTGACACCTGCGCAATAGTAAATTTTTTGATCCGTTTGGCGGAATGAAGACGGTGGGAGCGCCGAGCTGCACACGATTGGTTCAATGCTCGTCGTCTATTGGATTCTTGCGTGTCATTCGGCTACTGTGATTTGGCCAAAATTGAATATGTGCGAGCTTGCCCCCACTACTGCCTATCTGTGCTCACCATTCGTGCCTCATACTGTACCTATTGCTTTTTTAACTCAGTTTTTTGTTGAACCCTATCAAGTTTTCGTCGACAGAACCGCATCAAAATAAGGCCATTCGATATGAGACCACTTAACTTACGTACGCCAAGAATAGATTTTTAAAAAATAAATATCTTTATGCCCGTCATTGCTGAAGAAGAAAGTTCAGTACCTATGTCAAAAATAATAACGCCTGAAAGTGGCATATCACCTTTATTAGCCATGGAGACGAAACCAGCCGTGGTGTGTTGTGTGTCCAAGTTTTCATCTTCAAATGTTTCACCATAAATACTTATTGACCCTGTGCCATCATCAGATACGATGTCACCGCCTGAAAGTTAACAAAGAGATTTAATTCTACATCAACCATGGATGGATTTACACATTATACAACGTGTAATAAATCGTTTAACGGTTTATTCAGAATCGCCTACTGAATCGATTTATGATATATTTAAATATCTATATTAAAAGTTAAACAAATCGATTCAGATAACGATTCTGAACAACCCGTTTAACAGTTTAGCATCTAAATCTGTTACACATTGTATATATTTATATCTGCCCTATGGATCTACCTATTTTCAAGACATAAAAAGACTAAAAAACCCTATATGTTACGCAAGGATATAATTTATCTGTATGCTAAATTTCATCGAAATCTGTGTAGCTGTTACAGAGCTGAGTAGTAAACTGGTAACATATACACACTTTCACATTTAAAATTCAAAGAAGAATTGGATTAAGTAATAGAAATAGCTAACCTTGCACCATAAACCTCTTGATGATGCGGTTGAAGCTGGAGCCTTTATATGACACACCTTTAGCACCCTTGGTAGCTAGGACCTTGAAATTTTTAACTGCCTTTGGTGCCATATCACCAAACAAGCCTATCACAATCCTGCCTAAGGGCTTATCATCTCTATGTATATCAAAGAATACTTGATCAGTTACTCTAAACTGACGTGCCTGAAACATACAATATTTTAACATCATATATTTTCTACAGATACATCGTTTTTCATGATTTTTATTAATATTTCACAATCAAACTCACTTCCGAAATTGGAAACACTCTTATTATATAAAAAAGCAACAATAACACGTTTAGAATATCCATTGCCTTAACTTAGTACCTGATTAGGATGAATATGTATGCAATACTGACGGCACCTCACATGGTTGGCTTGTTAATTAGATATAGGCAGGCTTACTACATGTGAACGAAGCCTGTCATGTGCAATCTACCTATATTATACTATCTATATTCAGTCTACTGATGAAATTTGACCTACATAATGAGTAAGATTAATATCTTATTTAATAATAGGTATGTAAAATATGATGAAGTAAGATATTCAATAATCAATAATCTGTGCCTTTCGTACTCCATGGTTTCACCCACTTTTCCGGGCTTTTCCTCCATACCATAGGCAATCTGCACTCTAAATTTTATCACAATCGGTTCAGAGGTTTAGTTGTGGAAAGTAAGAGTTAAGTACTTTCGCATTTTTAATATAAGTATGGTATGGTAGGATTTCTTATAATTTCATCCACTCCAAAACATTGATCCTAGCAACGGGCCTGAGTGCATTCAAATTCTACAATGAGGTTTGAATAAGGTTTGTTTGATACTCACACTTTAACATACTTGTGATTTCAAGACTTATATTGTACCTAAATAATAAAGCATTTTTTCTTCATCATGTACTTATTATAACCTAGTTACACCCTGTGGTTTCACCCATGTACCCAAAAGATATATTGCTTTCCCCGGAAAAAATTACCCTGTGTGTTAATCCAGAACATATTCTATTTGTGTGCCCAATTTCATCCAAATCCATTCAGATGTTGAAGTGTGATTGAGGCACAAACATCCAAACTCTCAGATTTATAATACTAGTAAGAATAGTAAGATATATCAACATTATTGTGGCTTAAAAGCAAAAGAAAAATAATTGGTGCTTCAGTATTGAGAATAATCATCTAACAGTATTAAACAATATTTCATAGTTTTCATTTCTCTTTAGTATTTGTATCCAGTGGTAAAATGCATATCTCCACAGTGCCAGGATTAGATATTTTGGCTTTAGCAGCAGTACATATTGTAACATATTTTGTGTGGCTATTTACATGTGACTTGAGCTTGTCACTTCTACTGAACTCTTTCTTACAATCCAGAGCATCTCTAAATGGACACTTAAATTTCTTATTTTGATGCAATTTCATATGTCTGCGAAGCAAATCTTGTCTCTTAAACATATATTTACAAATGGAACATTTAAATTGTCTCTTTCCATGCTTCAACATATGTGTGGATAAATATTTCTTCATGTGAAAACTGCTACTGCAAATATTGCACTGATATGGTTTAAGTTTGCTATGGATCTGTAAATGTAAACGAAGCCTCTTATCACTGGTGAAAGTTTTATTGCAGTGTATACAAACTTTTCTATGATTCTCTGTGAGCATATGTAGGGATAGCCTCTCAGATCTCTTGAAGGTAGCATCACAGAGACTGCATTTATACTCTTGTGTTTCAGGAACATTAGTGCGTGATCCTCCATCATATTCTTTATGGCTCTGCTGGTGTGTAGCAATTTCTTCCAATGAATCACATGAACAGCTACATATATGGCAGATGTAAACTGGTGTTACATGGCTTGATTGAACATGGAGAAGCAATTCCTCGATAGTGTTGTAAAACTCCTTGCACTGACCCTGTATGCATTTAAACTTTTTTAACAATATGTGATCCTTTAAATGTGCTCTGAATTGACAGTAGTTTGCTGAGATCATACTACAATATGGACATGAGTAGCTGAGAAGTTCTACTTCAGATGACTTAGCTGTGGTTTCACTAACACCATCTGGCCAAACCTTGTGAGATAAATAATGTCTTTGCAAATGTGAATTCTGTATGAAACAACGACCACATACTGGGCATTGATAGGGTTTTCCATTATGTGTTTTCATATGAGCTAGCAAGTTTTTATTTTTTTTGAATTTCTTTTTACATATACTGCAAATCTTGTAATTCGTAATCTTCTCACCATTCAATGCTGGTTCTAACTCTTTTGCAGTGGCATTAGAAACGCTTATATTACCTGATACACCTGTATCGCCTGATTGATTATACTCGTTTATTTTCATTTCTTCTGTGATTTGTTTGAGACACTCTTTTTTATGGCTCATAAACAAATTCAAGGAGTTAAAGACTGTTTTACAAGGACCACACACAAAAATATCATCAAGCGAATCTAATACCACAACATGAGCCATGTTGATATTGTTGATGTTCCTTTATGGATAGTTACTATACTCTTTGATGATAATCACCGATCGTTATACAATGGTTATTTTATAAGTATGCCAGTATACTATTGTATTTTTCTTTGATTGTATTGTATTAATTTGTATTGTGTCTTTGATGTTTGGTCAGCGTTGCCAACTCTACGTCTTTTTACGTAGATCTACGTATTTTACTATTTTTGGCCCTTACCTGCAAACCTACGAACTTCACTACCAGAATCTACGTATTTTTGTTAAATTTTACAAATTTGGTAAATAACGTAACTCATTAGGCTGAATGATCATAATTTCCAGTACTTTCGCGAAAAAAAGTTAATAAACGTTCTTTAGGGACTAGAGTTGGGAGGTAAGAAACACTTCGAGTATTCAGAATGGAATAATTTTATTTACAGTATGGCCCTAATTTATATACAAATCTTACAGTCTAAAATAATAATACGTAGCGAGATGACCGACCAATGAGCGCGCTGAATGTCTCGCTCGCACGTTGGTTGCACGGTCATGGCACGGTCGTGCGCGCATGCGCGGCCCGCGCGCTCTGTGCATAAAACTAGCGGCGCTAGCGGGGCCGCGTCCATTTTGTCGCAGTCGCCGAAGAGAACGGAAGTGTTGCTCGGAGCTTGCAGATATGAAGATGGTGATTTGATTTGAAGTGCTGGTGTCCAAGTCATGAAGATGAAGTGCAAGGCAGTGCAGTGATCCGGTGGAGTCGTCAAACACGTCATTGTTTCTGACACATTAATATTGCATGACTGTTTCTTTCGAAACATGCATGCTCATTGTTTCTGTTTGTGCATGACGTCAAACACGGTGCTAAGGTTATGGTGAAATATACTGGGGTGACTATCTTGTGTTTTATTTTCCTGTCTTGAATATTAAATGTTGTTCCTTGTATTTTGTTTCATTGGTATTTGGTATATCCCGGTAATTGTGGTACGTTTTGAGGTAAAGGTAAGGTCAATGTTTCTATACGGTATGTGGCGCTACATGACTCCCCCCCTAGCGGAAGCGTACCGGCAGATTCACGTTGCGCCCATGACGTGTAGTTTTCAAAATCGGCTTCTGTGAGGTAACATGATGCGGTGGTGATGCTGGTACGGTAAGGTTATTTGGTGTTGATGGTAAGGTATCTGAATTTTCTTCATCATCCTTATCTTCATTAATTATGTAGGCTGGTTTCAATCTGTCAATTGAAATAGTAGCGGAGCGCCTCTCAGGCAATTGCAGAGTGAACTTCTTGCTATCTCACTCTAGTACTTTGTAAGGACCGTCGTAAGGTGGCTGTAGAGGCTTCTTTACGGCGTCGTTTCTTACGAACACGTACTCGCAGGTTTGTAGGTCTTCATGTACAAATATTGGGCGTTTATTTCCGTGCCATGTAGTAGGTAGACTAGGTTTCAGTGCATTTATAGTGGCACGCAGCTGATTCACATAGTCGTAGTCCATGTCGTTGTTGCTAGGCACGTTGATGAAAAAATCGCTAGGCAGGCGCAGACAATGACCGTATGTGAGTTCGGCGGCGCTGGTGCCGGTGTCGGTGCGCGTCGCGGCGCGAAGTCCCATGAGTACTGTTGGTAGCTCGTCGATCCACGTTGACTGTTCGGATAGGCGAGACTTCAATGCAGCCTTCAGTGATCTGTGCCAGCGTTCTATCATTCCGTTTGACTGTGGGTGGTACGGAGTAGTGCGTGTAGTCTTGATTCCCATGATAGTCATAAGCTTGGCGAATAGCTGGCTCTGGAACTGTCTTCCTTGGTCACTCGTAAGTACTGTAGGCACGCCAAAACGAGTTATCCAATTTTCATAGACAATCTTCGCGACGGCCTCGGCGGTGATGTTGTCGGTAGGTATTGCTTCCGGCCATCTCGATACTCTGTCGATCATTGTAACGAGATATCGATGACCTTGTGGTGAAGTAGGTAGCGGCCCGACGATATCTATGTGTACGTGATGAAATCTCTCTGTAGTTGTTGGAAATGAAGAAATGCTGCTCGTCGTGTGTCGTTGAACTTTGCATTGTTGACATCGAATGCAGTGTTTTGCCCAGTTTCCAACGTCTGTATTCATTGAAGGCCAGAAAAATCGCTGTGACATAAGTTTGCGTGTAGTTCGTATCCCTGGGTGGCTTATGTCATGTACGGCGTCGAAAGCGATTTTTCTATATTCTTCAGGTAGGTAAGGTCGGACGTGAGACGTAGAAGTTTCGCAGTAGATGGCTGTTTGAGATTGCGGTAGTGTAACTCGTTTCAGTGATAAGTTACATTGGTTGTTGAGTTTTTGAAGTAAAGCGCTGTCTCTTTCTTGTGCTTTTGCGATTTCTTCATAGTCCAACGATGACGGGCAGGCAATGGACTCGATTGGAATGCGGCTGAGTGCGTCGGCTACTATGTTCTGTGAACCACTGATATGACGGATGTCGGTGGTGAATTCGCTGATAAAGATGAGTTGCCGTGCACGGCGTGGAGTTTCTGTCGCAGATGGTGGTTTTTGTAGAACGAAGGTAAGCGGTTTGTGGTCGGTGAACACGATGATTTCTCGGCCTTCGAATGTTTTTCTGAAGTGTTTGATTGCCATGTAGATAGCGAGTAATTCTCTGTCGAATGTACTGTAATTACGTTGTGCATCGGAGAACTTCTTTGAAAAATAGCCCAATGGTTGCCATATTTCGTTGACGTATTGTTGTAGGACGGCTCCCGCGCATTTGTCAGACGCGTCGCAGAAAATGGCTAGTGTTGCACTATGTGACGGATGAGCGAGCAAAGTTGCGTTTTGAATTGCAACTTTACACGCCTCGAACGCCTTAGTTGATTCTTCGTCCCAATCTATTATCGTTTTGTCTCTCTTCTTTCCGTTGTGTAGGTATGCGTGGAGAGGTGCTTGAATAATGGCAGCGTTGTGTATGTGGTCACGGTAGAAATTAATCATGCCGAGGAAACGTCGGAGTTCTTCAATATTTTTCGGTTTCGGGTACTGGCTGATTGCTGTGACTTTTTCGGCAGGCGGTTTGATACCTTCTTTGTTGACTGTGAAACCCAAAAACTTGACTTCTTTTTGACCAAATCTGCATTTTGAGGGGTTTATTGTGATTCCATTTGCTTCTAATCTTGACAGAACTGTGCGGAGATGCTCTTTATGGCTAAATTCGTCACAACTAGCTACCAGGATGTCATCAACGAAGGAAAACGCGTAGTCGAGTCCGTGGAGTACTTCGTGTATAAATCGTTGAAAAGTCTGCCCGGCGTTCTTCAAACCTGGGCACATGCGTGGAAATTCGAATAGTCCCATCGGTGTTATGATTGCGGTCTTCTCTATGTCTGCGTTCCGGACGTTCACTTGTTGATAGGCTCTGTTGAGGTCTATGGTGCTAAAGATTTTTTTATCTGTGAGCTGTGATGTGAAGTCTTTGACTCTCGGGATCGGGTAGCGGTCGGGTGTTGTGACGGCATTCAGTCTTCTGTAGTCACCGCAGACTCGGAGATCGCCATTTTTCTTTGGTACAATGTGCAATGGTGATGACCACGGGCTTTTGCTTGGTCGGCATAGGCCTTGCTCGATCATATTTTCGAATTCCTTTTTCACCTGCTCATAGCGATGCGGTGCGATCGGTCGGGCACGGCAATGAATAGGCGGCCCAGTTGTTTCGATGAAGTGTTCTACAGCGAGTTTCGAACTTAAGTTCATTGAAGTCAATCGTGTAGTTCCCGGAAAATCCGCTAGGATGTCGTGGTAGGACTGCTGCACGTCGATACTTCGTATTGTTGGGATGTTCGTGGCCTTTACAAATGAACTTGATGTTAGGTTTGTTTTTCCGTCGATTAGTCTTCGATTTTTGATGTCGACGATGAGCTGGTGGTATTTCAGGAAATCTGCACCGATGATCGGTTTGGTGATATCTGCTACAATAAACTTCCATTTGAATGGCCGCCTAAGTTTCAAGTCCAGTTCTAGAGTTCGTTCGCCATATGTCGGAATTACAGTGTTATTTGCAGCGTAAAGTTGGAAGTCTAGGGGCTTGAGTGCTTGGCCTTTTCTTCGGGGAATGACTGAGATATTTGCACCAGTATCGATGAGGAAAGTAAGGCCAGTCTTCTGATCGGTAACAAACAGGCGGTATGAATATTCGCCCATGCCGGAATCCGCCTCGTCCAGCATAGCATCTAGTTTTCCGAATGTTGGTTTCTTCTGAATGAACACGGCGTCGTGCAGCGACTTGCGTTGGCGCCAAAACGACGATGGTAGTAGCAGAAAGGTGGTGGTGTTACACTGCGCGTGCGGGTGTTTTCTCGGCTTGGTGATCGGTTTTGCTGGTATGGTGGACGTCTGTGATATGGCTGTGCATCATATCTTTGTGATTGCGGATTTGAGGATTTGAGAGCAGCGACTTCCAGCGACAGTTTTTTAATCTCTTCCATCAATAACTGCGTGTCTGTAGGCGTAGGCGGTGCTGACGAGGATGATACTGCTGAAACTTGCGTGCTGGAACTTTCCATGATTTTGTCGGCGAGCAGTGCCAGTTCGTTGAGTGCAGCCTGTGATTTGAAAGTTTCGCTGACGGCGAGGACAGATCGGACGTGTGCTGGAAGGTGGCTGGTCCACATGAGGCGCAGCGTAGAGTCCGGGATTTTATCACGAGCAAGGCTTCGCATCCGTCGCAGCAGTTGTGATGGTTTCTGGTCACCGAGCTCTACGTCGTGGAGTAGCTTTTGGAACTGCTGGCTGTCAGACTCTTCATATACGGAGATGAGACGTTCTTTTATGGTGTTGTACATGGTTTCGGTCGGATGGTAAAGTAGATCGCTGATTTGTTCGATATCCATCTTGTCCAGTTGTGCGATTACCATCTGAGCTAGTTGTTTTTGACTCCGTTTTAACTCGTCGGTAGCGGCTTCGAAGCTAAAGAACCACAGGCTAGGCCTGTCACGCCAGAACTTTGGGATCCGCATGGAGAGGGCGATGCCAGCAAGTTCTTGATGTGGGGCAGCAGGAGCAGGAACCGAGGTGGATTTGTCTTCCATAATCTGGTTTCCTGGGTCTGTCATCTTGATTTCTTCTTGTGTTCTTTTTTTCTTGTAGGGGTCACCACTTTAGGGACTAGAGTTGGGAGGTATTCCGAATGGAATTCGAGTATTCAGAATGGAATAATTTTATTTACAGTATGGCCCTAATTTATATACAAATCTTACAGTCTAAAATAATAATACGTAGCGAGATGACCGACCAATGAGCGCGCTGAATGTCTCGCTCGCACGTTGGTTGCACGGTCATGGCACGGTCGTGCGCGCATGCGCGGCCCGCGCGCTCTGTGCATAAAACTAGCGGCGCTAGCGGGGCCGCGTCCATTTTGTCGCAGTCGCCGAAGAGAACGGAAGTGTTGCTCGGAGCTTGCAGATATGAAGATGGTGATTTGATTTGAAGTGCTGGTGTCCAAGTCATGAAGATGAAGTGCAAGGCAGTGCAGTGATCCGGTGGAGTCGTCAAACACGTCATTGTTTCTGACACATTAATATTGCATGACTGTTTCTTTCGAAACATGCATGCTCATTGTTTCTGTTTGTGCATGACGTCAAACACGGTGCTAAGGTTATGGTGAAATATACTGGGGTGACTATCTTGTGTTTTATTTTCCTGTCTTGAATATTAAATGTTGTTCCTTGTATTTTGTTTCATTGGTATTTGGTATATCCCGGTAATTGTGGTACGTTTTGAGGTAAAGGTAAGGTCAATGTTTCTATACGGTATGTGGCGCTACAGTTCTGTTCCATAATGATGAACACTCGCTTCGCCTCGCCACGCAACAGGACAAAGTGTGTATTCCTTAGAGCTCTGGAATACATGACTATGACTCATCTCATGTGAATTCGTAGAACGAAAAGTCTCATTGCGCCGTAAACAAGCGAAACTTAAGGTGGATGTATCAGCATGAGGCGGTATATTTGGATTTTGTCAAGTTTTTATTGTTTTTTACCTTCGTAGAATAATATAGCTAAATATTTCAGTGATCAGCGACCTTAGTAAAACCGTAGTAAATTTGGGATATTGAATTAATACTTTTAGTTTAATATGAAAAAAAAATATCAATAAAATAGTCAGATTTACGGTTTTTAGAGGAACGTTCAAATATGGCTCATATTATACAAAAAAAAAAACATTCATAACATAATGTGCCAGATGAACGACTACAGTTGCGAATGAATTAAATATTTAGCCATATGTTTCTGCTCAGTTTAATTAACTTGAATTTACGGAAAGAGGCTTAATAATTGAACTGTTTTACAAAAAACTTAAACCGACTTCAAAGTACACTGAGAAGTAATCAAATCCTGATCTGATAACAATGGGACCAAACGGGAAGTGTACCCTTCCAAACAAGAAAAATAATTTTCCAAATCGGTTCATAAATGTCGGAGTTAAGAGGTAACAAAACATAAACTATATACGAGGTAACAAAACATAATAATAATACAACCGAATTGAGAACCTCCTCCTTTTTTTTTAAGTTGGTTAAGAATAAACCGCGAGCCTACACAGGAACACATTCAGCTATTTAATAAAAATAAAAAAATGCCTGATGAATGAATAATTTAAATAAATTGTATAGTAAAACATTCGTTATTAACTTTCACGTACCATAACCTCTTATTTCAAATCACATCTACGAACTTTTCATATGCAAGTTTTACTAAATCTACGTAATTTTCAAATCTGGCCTACGCCTTTTTTAAAATCCGAGTTGGCAACACTGTGTTTGGTTACTATTGAATGAAACATATTAACGGACTTTTTGGCGGGAACTTGCAGAGTGACGTAGCATTTTCATTTTTATTTTCATAAATTTGTGTATTTTGAGTTTTATTGTGTATTATTGGTGGTATTTTACCCAATAAAGATCATCCATGTGCACCAGTGAAGTGAAATGAAATGAATTATGTGTATCGTGACTTTTCAAGTTGTCTCAAAATGTCCGTGTAGAGTTTTACTACAATGACCACCATTGTAGTAAAACATGACTTTTATGGACGGTGACTGACTGAGGACTATAATGTGAAGTGATTTATTGTGACTGGAAACTATAATATAACTCGACACTGGCAGAAATGAGCCCTAATTTGGGCTTGGTTGCCAAAATTAAAAATAAGAAGAAGAAGAAGAAACATATTAACGTCACGAAGTGAAATAGTAAATCACTTAGTTATTACATGAACATATCCTGAAATGTTAATAAAATGGACACACTATTGATCCATATCGATTAAAAAGTAAGTCTCTCTCTAGACCGTTTTTCCTCATATCATACCTAAATTGAATAAAAAAATGGACGTTATGGTATAGTAATAAGGTTCAAAATCCTTTGTACATTAAAAGTCGAGTTAGCTATCCAGTTACGTAGTATTTAATATCCTTGGTCTAGCTCTTTATTCTATGAGCTAGCAATAGCTGCTGTCTTAGACTGCCCAGTCTAAGACAGCAGCTATTGCTATATTTATATCGATTTGATGCATTTGGATCTCTGAATACGGAAAACGGATTCGGAACCCGTATACGGAAAACGAGCATGTGCGGCCAGTCTAAACGAACATTTCTTCCGAACGCGCGGGCTGGCATTCGAAACGCACGTACGGAATGTGTTCCGTACGGAAAAAAAACGAACGTGTGCGGCAATCAATGTATTTTATATCGATTGATGCATTTGGATCTCCGAACACGGAAAACGAATTCGGAACCCGTATACGGAAAACGAATGTATGTGTCCAGCCTTAGCTATTAGCTATGCTAAGCTAGCAGTTGGCAACACTGGTAGTTTGTGGTTTGTTTGAATTGTTTGTTTGTTTGTTGCGTGCGGTCCTGTGTCTTGCCTGTGTCCTATGTGCTGAGCTATATTTTATAATCGTTAGATAAATAGGTTTATTGGTTTTATTTGATTATATTTCAAGGTAAATATTCCGTTTACGTATTTCTAAGATTTTATAGCTATCTTTCGAACCGCAGTTTCCCCATGTTACAATTACTAACATTTTTAGTGCTTTGATACGAATAGATTGTAATTGATTCTATCAAGGATGATAAATACAATTATAATTTGTACTTTTAATTGATTTCAGACATGACCGTGAATAATACCATTGCACATCAACGGTTGATACTTAGTGGAGATAGAGAACGGTACCTACTGATGAATAATTATTTTTATGCTCTATTTATAGCCACCACCATGAATCGATTCATTCATAATATTGATTACGCATCTTGATTTATTTTTAGCTTTAAAGAACTACTAAGACGGCGATTAATAGAGTGCGGTTGGAGAGATCAAGTGAGGATGTTATGCAGAGAAGTGGTTAAAGAAAATGATGGCAGTAATGTGACATTTGATTCATTGGTGACTAAAGTAACACCACGGGCACGTGCTATAGTACCGGATACAGTGAAAAAGGAATTATTGCAAAAAATTAAAACACATCTTTTAACACAAAAAGATCAATAAAAATGAGCTAATCCTTTCAAGCTGGTTCAATAAAGTTGGCTACTGAGTGCTAGTTAATAAGTTCTAGTTCTAGTGCTAGTTCACCTCATAGAAACATAATCAAATAAAAGTAAAACATAATGTATATACTTTAGATATGTGCTATATTATGTCATCTCTTTATTTTATTATATTGGTAGTTCGCCACAAGATGTATATATATAGGCATATCTGAATATAATCATTTATTAATGAGACCTTTTGTTTCCATAGGATTTTATAGTTAGGTTGAAAATACCTGTCAAACTGTTGATAATTCTAACTAATTTGAACCTTATGTACACAATTTATATATGGTATTAATACAGGTATCAACCAACTCCATAAAACTATTGAAAGAAAACGTCTCATTGAATCATCGAGGAACAATCCCTTAGAGTAGTCATACCAAGCAATCTGATTCCGAAACTAGTCACTGATTTTAACAGTAAGAGCGTCTTCACACTAGCGTTTGTCCAGCATAATCGGCGTTCGATAAATGTATGTATCGCAGATGCCGCGACTAAGCGGCGCAGGCGTCGCGGCGTCAGTGCAAGGGTAAATGAATACCTACGCTGCGTCAGCGCCGCTGGTGCACGACGCATGCATCGCGTTAGCGAAGCGTTCAATTGACTCCAGAGGAAACACAGCAACAATGCTTTATCGAACGCCTACGCTGGACTAGTGTGAAGGCGCTCTTAGGAACAATCACTGCATCGTGTGTTCTTGACTTGGCCAATCAGAGCGCATGTGTCCTTGTCTTAGCCAATCAGAGCCCATTAACGATAGTGGGAAATTGGCGAAATAGATTACAAACAAAACGTTATTTGTTTGATGCATTGAATTGATTCCATCTATTGTTATTATTTTTGGTGGAAAACTAGAAAGTAGGTTATATCAGTTTTATTTGTAAGTTCTTAGCTTATAATTGTCCTAGAATAAGTAAAATGTAACTTTATGCACTGCTGCTTGATTTTCAACAACCAGTATGTTATCCATAGATGGCATTTAAAACAATAATGAAACTAAGTTTACAACCAACAGTATATTTTATTTTATAAACATTTAGATTAAACAAAAATATATATATTGCTTACAGATAATACTGCCATTAGATCCCTTTACCTGAGTGTCATGAAGGCATTGCTTCTTCAGAGTTTGTCATGGAGTTATACAATTTTGATATTGCAATGTTGTTCAGCTCGAGATATTTACAATTATACACAAAAATATTACAATTTCATATCTAATCAATGCCCAAAACAATTGCTGAGGATTTATTAAAATTGCCTGATTGAATGGATTATGTCTGCCATGCAATAGGTACTCACTTAAAATCTAGGGATACAAAGAAACAGATTCTTCCGTTTCAGATGTCAAAAATTGAGGACAATTTATCATTTCAAAAGAAATATTCTCACTATTGAGCTGCAATCATCATATAATATAATATAAAAATATTTTTGAGCAAGTAAAATTATGCTTAGTTAACTAACATTTCTTCCAATTACAAGATAAACTTAAATGCAATAAGTATTACAAAATGTCTTACAAAAGGCGTGTAAGTTTAACAGAATGAGTAAAGATTTATTGTATTTAAATTCTGAATATACAGCATAGGATTTATTTTCGATTCAACCAGTCGAATCTCGATTTATTGATTCTCGTTTTGTAGTTTACATACCTTAAATTGGAATATGTGTTTTCTCTTATAAAATTTCATTAAATATTGAACCATACTATGCCTTATGCCTTGACCAGGTGATTGAATTTCATACATATACTTATTATTAAGCAGTTTACCAAAAGTCAAACCAAATATATAAAAAACCCATTACTTAATTTAAAGTGTGTTAATATGCGCCAAAATCACTATAAATTGAAACTGACAATAAAGTTATGATCATAAAATAATTATTTAAATTAAAAAATGAAAAATTACAAACGAATTCATATTAATAATGTAACCCAGGGAATAATAATAATAAAATATATCGTTGGCCATTCTTCACACATCTGATCCCAAACTAAGCAGAGATTGTCCTATGGAAACCAGATTTAGATACACTTTATATAGGTACCCATGCCCAGACTCGGAACAAACAGAAAAGTTCATGCACACAAGATTACCTGGGCGGGAATCAAATGCATAACCTGTGGAGTGGCAGTCAGTTTATCTAACCTCCATGCCAAAGAGTGTGGTCTATCATGAGATAAATAATTGTCAGCAAAGCTCAGTCGTCACTACAGTAAACAGAAACCATTGCAGCATTGTATTAACCCCAGTCCCCAACCCATTGTTATATATCAAATATTTAACATCCCGTCTGGTGAGTCACAACTAAAAGCAATATTTGTGATGAATATAATAGATGTGACCCCTATTCTCGTATCACAAATTCATAAAAAGTATTATTCAAACATAAAATTAATATTATAATGGTGCTAATTCTGTTGTTTACTAAACTATTTTAGTCATCTTTTTCTAACAAAGAACATAAGAAAAGGATGTAAAAAATGTAGGCCTGTCAAATTAGTCCATTGTTTATTTTCAATATAAATTTAGTCTACATCTATCGTGGTTACGTCTAAATACCCGCAAATGAAGACGGCAAAGACTAATTTGCAGCTTTAGATCTATCCTTTTTCCTAATAAAGTTTGTAAGAGAGAGAGAGAGAGAGATGTGATATGACTAAAATTTGTTTAGTGCGATTTACAACAGAATTGGCAACATTATCGACCATTTTCTTAAAGTTCATTCATAAGATACATTGACTATAGTGTCTGAAGGTAAAGGTTATATAAATGTGAAAAATAAATAAATAAATGCATTAAAATGTAGACATTTTGAAGTTTCAAATAGAAATAATGAGCAATCAATTTTTCCTTAGTTTAACATCCTTAAAGCTCTTCGATACCTGATCTCTATAATTTGATAATGTATAATTATTACATATTTACAAAGAATATACACATGGAATGTTATCTGGACTTGGTTATACCTTTGATCAAGTATAATTTAATTTGATTATATATAACTTAAAGTAACTAGGTATAACAATATTCAGTACTCTCTTATCTATATTTTAATGATAAAATTACCTAATACTTAACATATATTCTACTTATACATCGAGTAATTGATCATCCATTTACACAATACTGCTGATTAATGAGCAATAGTTAGTAAAGGAGACTTTGTTGCTTTTACCTTTACTTCATGGCCTAATCTTCAATTGCTATAGTATTAGCAGTATAAACATTTTTATTTACCCACATTTTGCTCTAATGGAGATTTTATAAACAGATGTGGCCGATTAACTGCTGCATTGCCATGTCTACTAACGAAGATATGAGTTTTTTCACACAGCGCTTCCAGGCGAAGGTATATCAAATTAGTATTATATTCTAAGGACCAGAGGATTTGATTCACGTGTTAATTGGGCGAAAAAGAGAGCTATATAGATGAGGGTTGTAGAGAGAGAGAGAGATTACCGATAAAATATCTGAAAAATTTCAAATATGGTCAATTTCAATTGATGATGATGATTAGCACTGCTCTCAGCCTGTACAACGACCGACCCATGTCCTATTCCAGCATCAACCACCATATAACTAAATTAGTTTATAATGACTGGTACCTGAATAGTTGTATCGGAGTAACCATGGATAAACCGAGGAGTGTGTGGTATATAGGAGTGACACGCTCTGGGATGGGAGAGGACGGCCAGATATGGTCAATTTCAATTTTACAAAAACTCCAATTGGTTTTCATATCACCGAATGTGTATTGATACATAATAGCAAATCTGTCTGTAAGCCTTCTCTTATCTATATAAATCTATTCTGACTATTTCGCCCTGATTATCAGGTGGATCAAAGTCTGCAGGCTACCTCACCATTATTATTTCAGGAGTGTATAATTGAAGCGTGATAAGGAATATAATTAATAATATATAATTTCACTCGTCATAATAGATAAGAGCATAATATTGTCATTCAAAATCCGAATTGTGGGCAAGACACTACACAATAATTATTGGCTTTCCGTTGTACTTATAATAATTATTTATCATTTACGTATTATTCTAGCAATATTCCAGAGGGCAAGAAGTATGTTTATACTAAACATAATTTGGTACTGTATCTTTTGTTGGGCATGGACTATTTACAATTACCTAGAACAAGTTTGTGCTGCCATTAGCATGGTAAACTTAAATGTCACTTTCAAAATTGAACATAATAGTTACTAGACTAGTAAAAGAACATTGGACAGTACTGCGGAGGGTGAAAGATGAGCAAAGAGATACAGGATACCGCTGAATGTCTGCTAAACAAAACTCAGATTGAAAATGTATAACTAATTAACCTCTTAGCCTAAGATCTAGCTGCAAGATTACTACGCTCATCGAGTTTTCAATCAAAATTTATTTCTTATATTACAGGTATTATTTTATGATATTCATACGTTCATGACGTATTTATATTAATTTTCAAGTTCTTTACATATTATATTGCTGTGAAGTGATTATAATTTAAAAGGAAGGTTTTTTTTACGAAAAATCTATTAATATAATTTTGTCAAAAATTACTTGCGACCACATTTTGATAGGCACCCCGGCAAAAATACACTCCCCCTTTCACATTTATATATAAAAATAGATCCCGATCAAAAACTCCATGAACGTAGTAATCTTGCAGCCGGATCTCGTACTATCTGTGTAACCCATTTATATTTTGTAGTTACGTGAACACTGAAGCAATAATTGATTTTGGTCACGCTGAACTTGAAGTTATAAGAGATTAAAAACTATGTTCTATATCCAACCCACTGCAAGCTGCGTTTCAGTCACGAGACGCCATATCGGCACAAAGATATAAAGAGAAATAAATAATAATTTAATTTAAAAAATAGCTGCCAAATATGAACAAATATTAATATAACTAATCACATCTATAAAGAGATTCATGGATTCGTAGGAACATAGATTTCATGTCCAATCTTATATTAGTCACGTGTTATAAATCCATTTAAATTTGTAAATAAGGATTCATAGCTAAACAGATATATATAGAAATATAATAATAACAACATTCCATCAACAAAACTCTATCAACGTTGCATAATAAAATTTTGAAATAAACAACACAACAGTTCTGCGGCAAACCGCCACTCACAACCCGCGCGATTCGCGCACAATTTTGATTTCTTTGGCTCCTCAATTCGAATCAAAACGACGCGGTCGCCCGTCGGCTCGGATATAATACGAATTCCTAAGATAAATAGCGGATCTACGACTAGCATCGTGCTAGCGCAGAACGAATCACCGTCCACTTACCGGAATATACATAAAATATTAAAGTTAACAACACCTTATCCTTGCCTAAAATGTACTAACCTAAGACTATACTAACACGGCCCTGCTCGACAACAGCGGAGATTTCAATTAAATATCCACATTACGCCGCAGACGGGCGAACGTAGACGACAACATACAAGTCAAATAGACGGATCGTCCAAAGAAGCCAACTAGTCCCACCTCACTGGGTGTACGGCGGCATCGTCGAGCCGGTAGTGGAGCGCGGGCTCCGAGCTCGCGGTCGCCATGCCCCGCTCCAGCGACGTGTAGTGTACACACCAGTGCCGATGGGCGGAGTGCGGGTCGCGGGGGTGCGGGTGCGGGGCGCGGGCGTGCGGGCTGCGGCGGGGGCTCGGCTAGGTGTGCGCGGCGAGGCGAGCCAGCGGGGGAGCGCGTCGCCCGCGCAGGCTCACTCCGCGGGACACCAGCACTAGGGACGACGCCAGTGCCAGCCGCACGGGTGCGCGGGAACCACCCGGAAGTCTGAAAATATAACATTTATATACCTTAATGTATTTTAAAATTACATTCTTATACATATTATGTATTCTAAATACAATCGCTCTGGGGGACTAAATCGAATTTTCACATCCATATATTTTATCGTTAATATCAATCCTATACAAAAGTTGATCGCCTATTAGCAAAGCCCATTAGTCGAGAGCCGTCATGTGTAGGATAGGTTGGTATCACAGACCAATAAGCCAAGAAGACGCCAATTAGCCAGATACCCGCGATCATGAAGATTATGTAGTAGTACTGCATAAGAGACACCCTACTGACCAGTTAAAAACGACATCTGTCGTTCCCCACCGCCCTCATTTTACGATTGTTTGTGGTTATTGGTCAGTGGTTGGTATAGAATGTATGAGCACCTGACGAGTACAGTAGTGACGGCGGCGCGCGCGTCTGCGGTGGGTTCGATGGCGACGGGGCGCAGGTCGGCGCCGCGCCGCCGCCGCGCGCCCGCGCCCTGCGCCCCCGCCCCCGCGCCCGCCGCCCCCGCGCCCGCCGCGCCCGCCCCCATCCACGCCCCCGCCGCACCGAATAGCAGCACCGTCACCGTCGCGAACGGACGCTTCGCCATGTGCAACATCTGAGGGAAGAATGTTATTAATTTTTTTAAAGTATCTACACTAGAAAGTTTGAAATAAAGACGTTGGAATTCCAATCTGACACGTTTTCGTTTGAAGCCAGCAAAGTTTCGTTTAGCGAAAACAAAATCCTTCAATAATTTAATTCGAATCTGTGTGTTCGGAAAGAAAAGACGGCCGACTCAGCCTAATGTTGAGGTACCCCCCAACGCTGATATCCTGCCGGCGCCTCGTGAGTGTGCGTCACGAAAATCAGTAGGAAGAGATCAACGAGTGTTTTTTCTTTTTAAAATTAAAATAATCGAAAAAATAATAAAAACTCATTAACCATTAACCAACCATAATTTACTTGTTACATTATCCAAGGCTGTGGAGTATTTAGTTTTTATTTCTTATTTTTTTCACCGGATGTGTTCTATTAGTGATTCTGGTTCATGGAAAAAGTTGCTAGGGGATTGAAAATGACCCGGTATAATATACAGAGGAATTGAAAACATCATCTTTGTTTTGAAGTTGGTTAAAAAGTAATCTTAATTGCGATTCAAAACAGAATAAGAAATAGAAGAAAGTCCCAAAATATTATTTAATTTTATTATCATGCACACCTTCATTGTAAGTCCGCAAGTGTGCGCAAGCTTATGGAGTAACTTTTTCGGTGATTACGCCCACAAAGGCCGCCATTTTTTTTCATCCGAAATATTCTGATGAAAAAAAATGGCGGCCTTTTTTTGGGCTTTTAAGTTAAATATTTAATTGTGTGAAAAATGATAAATTTAGTTTGGCATTGAGATAACTTATAAACAGAACAGTGTCAACAACCTGATGGAAACGTGTGACTCACCTCAACAACGTGCCTCCTCCTAGCTCTTCGGACGTCTGCCGCTTGCTTCGCCTTCCAAGCGACCACGCATGCCGCGAGAAACAGGAAAAAGCACGAGAAAAACACTGAGAAGAACACGAACAGGTCGATATGCAGTTGATCTTGTCTGAAGAATATCACTCCAAAGGCTGCAGCACCATCTAGTGTAGGCCTCGCCCTGATCACTATGTAGAACTTCGTGTGAGTCAGATCGTGAACGTTCTGCGGGAGGGTAAGGACCAGCCGGTTGCGCAGGTTTCTCACGCGAAGTAAAATATTCCTCCTGTCAACTGTAATGTATGTAGCCAAATCTCTGGCCGTATAGTCGGCCAAAGTATATTCCGTCTTGTCATAGTACCACGTGATGCGCGGCTTCTCTGGTATATGATCGTCAAATGAGGGTATCTTTCGGAAAGGCTCGTGTTTATAATAAGTTGGGTCTAATTCGACTGTATGCGCTCCATTGGTCGCGTTGACGGACACTACGAAGGAGCTGTCGTTAGGGCTCAGGTACAAGTCTACGGCGCCTTGAGTGATGTCTACTATGACGCGTATATCCACGTTCATGTATCTTGGGATTACTGCTACAAACACCGTTTGGCCGGGGTAAAGAGGACGTGGTTTGATTTTACATTCGTCTGAAAATGGAAAATTTTAAAATTATTTTATTTGATTATCTGAAATCACCATAGCGGCTGGTGTTAGCTTAAGAAACAATTATTGTCATCATTAAGTATTGGAGTTAATCTAAGGTCCGTATTCTACAACGTCAATCAATGATCAAGTTTGAGTCGAGATTAAAACAATTGAATTTGGAACCTGCACTAATGATATTAGGTTTATTTTTTATTAACACGAGATCTTGTTAATCGTTTTGTTCTCGTTCTATAATACAGGTCTAAAACTGTTACCTATAGACTTCCCATCGAAGCACAATCTGTTTTCAATATTGATAGTTTTGTAGCACTGGTGTCCGTTCCTGGGGTCGCCCATGTAGAGGTCCTTGCACTTGACGCACTGGTAGCGCCAGCACTCCTGCGCGGTGTTCTTGCTGGAGCTGGAGGTCTGGCACGACGCGTCGCTCTCCGTGTTGTTGCCGCAGTTGCACTTCTCGCCCGACACCGGGTCGCACGTGTCGCCGTGCCCGTGGCATTCGCATCTTACATTACAAACGTATATTCATTTCACGATAAAGACAATCATTACACTTTTACTATAGAGCGTAACGTTCATTCCCTCAAAGAGCAGCTCGACTGGGGAAGTACCTCCGGCTTACAGAATACCGCAGCCAAATAACTTTGGTTGTGTTCCTGCGCGTGAGGTCGCCAGAGCTCATTGGGGAGGGGGAAGGCTCGGTAACACGTGAGTGATGCCCCGTGTATTGCGAGCGTCCATATGGCTACGGTAACCGCTTACCATCAGGCGGGCCGTAAGTTTATTTATTTATTTATTGGTTTGCCAACAATTGTTACATTAATACATTATCATTAATAGTATACAAAGTCTTTATCTAAATGCACAATTACTTATAGGCAAACACCACTTGCGCCATAATCAACCTATTTTGTTAATACAATTATAATAACACAAGATATGTAATTTTAAGAGCACAAGATATATAATTTTAAACACAAGATGTATAATTTGAGTTACTTTACCGACTAGCAAGTATATAAAAAAAGCAAAAAAATTTACATATGTAATATAAATGAATTAATTCATTACAGTACTCACGGTCTGCACGGGTCACGGAAATCCTCGGATCCTCTAAAGTACCCCTCGATACATTTCTCGCAGCGCGGTCCGTCGGTGTTGTTGGCGCAACGCACACAGCGCGCCTTAGCCGTGATGCCGTCTCTATAGACGTCGTCCGGGTCGGCGGGCGCGCCCACGTCGCGCGACGTGGCCGGCGCGTCGCTCTCACTCGTGCAAATGGTCGTGTGTCCGTAACAGTACATGGAGCACGGCACACACTGTACGTTGTTGATTGGGTCCCCTACGAAGTTCGGTTTGCATTTCTCGCACTGGTTGCCCTGCAGGTTGTAAATTGTTTAGTTGTACTGGTGGAGGTTGGTGGTTGTATTTTGGTCATTTATAAGATTTATTAGGATTCGCATTTGTAATTGGCTTTCCTTTTAAAATATGCATGCAATATCCTGTCTAAGTAAGCTATGAGTAACGTGTTGGCTACTAGAAGTTATTAGAGACCATACTTGTCACATTCATCCCAGGGAAATATAGCACGAATCGACTGACACAGATGCAAGTTAGTCATGAACACTTACCATGGTATTATTGTGACACTCGATACAGTTGTCTAGTTTGTCGGGTCCCTCGCAGTGCGAGTGTCCGTTGCACTGGCACTGTATGGTGCAGTTGGCGCCGACGTATCCGAACTCGCAGCGACACACGTCGGGCAGCACGCACGCGCCGCGCACGCACCCCTGCGCGCACACCGCGGCGCACCCGCCCCCGCCGCCGCCCCCGCCCGCACCCACACCCGCACCCGTCGCGCGCTTGTACCCCGCACCGCACAGGCACTCGTACCCCGAGGGCAGGTCGCGACACACCTGGGTAACAATTAACATATCTCATTTGTATGCTCTACGCCACATTGCATTGTCCTCCAGTGTTAATCTAAAGAAGCTACGATATAGGGTTCTCCAAAAAGCACAACAGGCAACGCATAGGCAATCCCCTTGGTTTTTGTCTATCGGCGGCAGTGACCACTTACCATCAGGTACACAGTCTGCCTTTTCGTATATATAAAATTATTATACATTTAAATTAAAATTAATTTAAAAAATTGCATTGTCCCTCCTTGTACTAATGCAAAGGTGTATACAATAGAGAGCGTACAGCTCTCTATTGTGAAATTGAGTAACAAAGCCACAAAATTGGAGTAAAACATTTTTGTAAGGAGGGTGCGGGAGTATACAACTCGAGCTTGAACAGTTCGTAGTTTCCGTATATCTTGATTTAATACAATTCTCACCTCGGATTCAGCTTTACACTGATGATGATTATTTTCACACTCATTCTCAGGCGGACATCGAGTGTAGTGCCACGAGAACGTATCATTTGTATTATTAGATTGGTGCACATTTGTGTAAACCGCATCACAAGTAGTGCGGGTGGAATAATCAAGGGGCGATTCTATTGAGCCTTCGGAACACACGCCTTCGCCGTTGGCCCCCTCTAGAGCACACCAGCCGCAATGAGAATGATGAAGACACTCCGAGCATTGTTCGAAAGTACCACATGGCGCTGGGCATTTGTTTTTGTCAGCTTTAGTAAGGACGAGTCCGCAGACTCCTCCCGCACAGTACACAGGTTGGTAGGCCGGAGATATACATTTTCCTAGATAAGTTGCCCAGTGACATTCGGAATATCCTCCCTCGGCACCATCGGAGCTCAGACACGTTTGACAGTCGTCGAACATGTGACAACGACTTGGGCACTCCTCTTTCGGCGTAGGTCGCAGACTCGTGCGGCCTGGCTCCTCTATCGACGCGCAAGTCCAGTTAAAAAGTTCTATTGAATCTTCTGATATTCTTGTTAATTGACCTGACAAATAAAAAAATGTAATAATAAGTATTAAAAAGAATATTCAAAATGTGCATTAATTTATATTCTTTTATATTTCTAGTACCTTCTCTGTTAGCATGCCTTGTCCAAGTGCACTGGTTATTTACACATTTTTCGCAGTCAGATGCCAAACATCTGAGCTCAGGACATTGATCCACATCACTGATGTAAGTTGTACCAGCATTACATTTTATGCTCGTGCACGATTCGTCGGTGGGAACGCATTCACCTAGAAAATAAAAAAGTATTGAAAAAGCTACCTGGCCCCCTAAAAAGGAAGCTAAGCAATATTGCTAACGCAATTCATTATTTCAAATTTAAAGATCAGAGCAGTGCAGATCTTATGCAATTCATTAATTCCAAATCTTTTAATGAATTGAATTGTATTATAATGAGTAACCTGTGCATTCCAAGTCCATTGAGTGTCCAGAAAAAGTGTCTCAAAATTTTAGCTTACAGGTATGGCTTTCTTCGGAAGGTCGGTAGCTATCAGGACAGGTTGGCAAAATGTAAACTAACATCCTTAGAACAACGCCGCAAGCAGCATGATCTTATCTGTCTCCATAAAATAGTGCATTCGTTGTTGGATTCCTCCCAATTACTGTCCCTTTTGAATATTAATACTAACTGGAGAACATGTAACCCACCTACTTTCACCCTCCAAGTATATAAAAACAACACCTCATTCTATAATCCTATCATCCGTATGTGTCGCCTCTATAATGAAATCAATTGCACTAATAATACAACCTTAGACATAATGCACCTTATTACAAAACATGGTTTAAAGGAAAACCAGGTTTTAAAATAGCCTCGTCCCTTTTTATTATATGACGTTAGAAAGTGACCAAATGACAGTAAAACCTGGCTTTACTTTAAACCATGTTTTGTAATAAGGGGGAATATGTCTAAGGTTGTATATAAAAAAATATAACAGGTCGCGACTCACATATTATGTGAGTCGCGACCTGTTATATTTAAAAATAATGTCTTAAAGCTAACTATGTAAGTTTGTACCTTATTTTCTTGATTGTTAACTATCTGTCTATGTTTTTGTGTCTTGTTAATTTTAGTTTCATCTGTCTTATTTTTAATATGTTGTTTGGATTATATTAAATAATTGTTTACTTTGTTTGTCATGTTGTGCCCACATGTTTTTGGGTACATGTCTAGTGAGAGTGATTATATTTGTGTACCTGTTATGTGAGCCAAATAAATAAAATAAAAATAAAATTAAATAAAATAACTATTTTACCAAAAAATATTGGAATCACTTAGGATCTGCCGAGAATTCGAAAAAATGAATTGCTGCGTAGCAATATTGCTTTAGCTTCCTTTTTAGCCCTCTTATACTATATTTCGAAACGCAAATCATATTGAGGAGCTAAGAAGAATCGCTAAATCATCTAAATAAATATAGCACGTCTTACCGACAGCAGCGGCACAGGACTCGCACCACCTACAAGCAGGCTTCTTTTCCGGATAGAGCGGCCAGGCCGCGAGACATGTGGTACAAGTGGTAAAGTTTTCGCATGCTCTTTGCGATACTAATTCCGCACTGCACGCCGGCCCCGCGTTTGTCGACACCCTATCACTTCCTTCACACCCTGGTTTATCCACCGAGAAGCACTTCGTATAGTTTCCAGTGCTACAGAAACTGCATCCCATATGACTACGGCACTCCATCTTACTAGAGCTCCATAAGGAACATAAGTCTTCGGGAAGCGATATTCGAGTTACTTGGCAGTGAGCACTGCCGGTCCAACCACCTATTATGTAAATGTAGCCATCGTTTTCTGTTTCCACATCGATAGCCATAGCATGAGCTATGGTGGGAGGCGGTGGGTGACCGACTATGCTTACACCTGAAATAAAAGAACCAAAAATGATGTATTGTATTAACAAAATATTTGAGCGGGGTAGAGAGAGCACAGTGATTATTAACTGACCTTTAACTAGTCGAACCCATTGATTGCAACTATACACGTAAGCAATAAGGCTATCGGATCTGTTGATTGGTTCAGTTCTGCCTCCGAATACGATCATATAATCGTTAGTGGTAACCGCCGAATGCAAATAAGTAGCTTGTGGAAGATTATCGTAAAAGTGGTTGTAGTTTGGGAAAGTTGGTAATTCACTCCACTTTTTGGTTGGGTAGTGAAAGGAGTATAGTTTGTTTGACAACGTTGTGCCGTTGTATGCATACAGTATTCCTCCGTAAATATATAAACTCTGTGATGGGTAATGATACACTGTGCTGTGACCTATTATGCCCCCAGGTTGTGCACCTCCACAGTCCAACTTGATCCATTTTTCGTTATCGAGGTCAAATTCCCACATGTCAGCCATATAGCCTCCTTCCAATGAAAAACCTCCGATTAGAACCAAGCTTTCATAATCCTGATATTTCTGTAAAGTCATCGTGTGACCCGCAAGCGGCGGAGGATGTTTGTCTTTGTTATTTATGTTGCCCCATCTCTGATCTTTCAAACTAAACTGCCAAAAATCTCCAAGAGTTTTATTTTGACCACTTTTCTCTTGCAAACTTAAGCCTCCATAGATATAAATATTTTGTTTGGAATGATATATTTCTGCTGCGTGGAAATATCGACCTTCGGGCATTTTGGCATCGGGTGTCGCTTCTACCGTTACTTGCATCCAAGTGTTATTCTTTGTATCAAAGAATCTGATATCATTCAAAGGTCCGTGCGAAAGTGAATAACCGCCGAACATCCATAAGCCGCGTCGGTCCGCAACCAAACTGTGTCCAAATCTAGGTAGCGTTTTTCGAAGATGATCCAAACCATCGGACAAATATTCTGAATTGAAAAGCTCCGTAAATACAAGTTGCGTCCTATCAAGCTTTATAGTGCAATCATCTCCACCGAATCCATCGTTACAGAGACATCGTCCGTAGTTCAAATCGCAAACTCCTGCGTTCATCGCTTTGCTGCAGTTATTTCGACATATTTCAACCTCACAATTCGCCCCACCGTAGCCTTCCCGACATACACAATGCCTTTTATTGCAAACTCTAGGCC
Organism: Achlya flavicornis; assembly: GCA_947623365.1. Taxonomy (NCBI): domain Eukaryota; kingdom Metazoa; phylum Arthropoda; class Insecta; order Lepidoptera; family Drepanidae; genus Achlya; species Achlya flavicornis. The sequence continues at coordinate 9,158,051 of OX392468.1, read as the reverse complement.
AGGAGCAGTAGCCGTCGCACGCTAGCACTTTATACACGCCCTCGAACCCCTGCTCGTGCTGGCCCTGCTTGTAGTGAACTGTCAAGTTTCCACTCCGAGCCTCAACGACACCCGACGAAGCACCGTTACAGAACACTCCCAAGAGCTGGCTCTGTAGGTTATTACTCACATCTGGCACACCGCCGAGACCATCATAAACATAAACGGCATTTTCGTCGCACGGTACATCGAAAGTGGACGAATTTATAGTGAACTGAATAATAGGATCTTTGATATCCTCAGCCGATATTATCCATAGGCATTCCTGAGATGGACCAATAGTTTTAATGTCGGGATCGGTCTTATGTGACCCGATACCCTCAGTCTGCGATGCATTAAGCATACCTCTGGGCTCACATCGATAGAAGCACCTGCCACCGTGTCTAGGATCGCCGTAAAATGTAGTTTGACATCGTTCACAATTTTGACCCTCCGTGTTATCTTTGCAAATGCACTCCCCGGTAGTGACGTCACATACGCCGCGCGTTTCATCTCCATGATCGTTACAGTCGCACCGACGACAGCCCTGCCCCGTCGTTGCGTTTCCGTGGCTACCCGGCTTGCAGGACTCGCAAAACTCCCCCTCGGTCCAATCCTGACACTCGTCGCAGCGGCCGACGCCCGTCCGGCAGGTCGAGTGATTGTGACAGCCGCAGTTGATCGAACAATCCGCCCCCGTCCAACCCAAGTCACAATTGCACATATACTGCGGCGAGCCGAGGCAGTAGCCGTGGACACAGTTGTTGTAGCAGGTGCGGATACAGCTCTTCCTGCCATCGCCTATGTAGCCCTGTTTACACTTGCACGTGTACGAGCCGTGCGTGTTGTTACAGAAGGCGTGCTCGTGACAGTCGTGCAGCTTGAGGCCGCACTCGTCGACGTCTGGACACTGCGCGTACGCCCACCCCGCGTCCGACGCGGTCACGTTCAGCAGCGAGGCGCAGTCGGCGTGCGGCCGAGTGAAGTCGCCCTCCGTGCATACGCCGTTGATGGGGTTCTCGTAGGAGTGGCACCAGCCGCAGCCCATGCTCCTCAGGCAGGAGGAGCACTGCGCGTGGCGCTGGCAGGACTTGCACTGGGGGGCCTTGCGCGCGGGGGCGGGCGCGGGCGCGTCGTCGGCGGGCGTGGAGGCGCGGTCGAGCCACTCGCGGCAGAGGCCGAACTGGTACTCGCTGGTGTAGACGCTGAAGCTGAAGCACTGGCGCGTGGCCTCGCACCAGACGCAGCGGCCGCGCTCGTCGAGGCAGTGCTCGCAGTCGAGGCGCAGGCGGCAGGGCGCGGGGCACTCGGCGGCGTCCAGCACGGCGCCGGCCGCGCGCCCGCGCCGCGCGCACCGCGCCTCGTCCGCCCACCACTCGCAGTACTTGCCGGACACGCAGCGCGAGCAGCTGATGTAGTTGGAGCAGTTGGGGCACGCGGCCGGCTGCAGTGTCAGGTAGCGCCACTCGCCCTCCGCCGCGCACCCGCTCATCTCATCGATGTCTCTGGCTTCGCACCGGTTCGTTAGTTCGCACCACCCGCATGCGGCGTCGGATAGACAGAGCAGACAGTTATCGTAATTTGAGCATTGTCCACCTGAATATGGTTCCAAAAACTCGAACGTGAACACCTGAAATCAATATTGTACAAAGGTATTACTAACATTTCAGTTCACAGCTCTCTTTATTTATATTATCTTTTTACAGGATGTTAATAAACCTACCTTAGCAGTCTCCTGAGATTTATTATGCTGTAGTTCCATTTTGGCATGATGGTGAGACGGATATAAGCCTGTATGTAGGGAGTCGTTGGCGTGCATGTCGACCGCGAGTCGGTCGGGGAACACGGAGGGCCACTCGACGAGCGAGCAGGCGGAGGGCTGCGCTGTCAAGTTGGCTACTGAGCCGCTCGCGTCTCCTAGTGCCAGCGATATATTAGAGTATCCCGCACATATGCGCAACGCTTCGCCTGTTCCGTTCCAGTACTGTGGTATATGTAGCCAGCCCCGCAGCCTCGCTTCGCTGGGACCACTGAATATGTGGTTACTGCCTCCGCCGGTGCCCCAGTCTACGGTTGTTGCGTTTACTACAGATACTAAATCTGGATGATTCCAATCGGCCGGTTGTTGATATCTGAGGAATGTTAGACCCGGCCGCTTGTCTAGAATTTTACATTCGTCGGGAGTTGTGACTTCGGTGCCTGTAGTACCCCACCATCCGGGGTTTTCGGAAGGAGTGTCTTCGCCACAGACACCGTAGCTATCTGTAATAAATATAATTGTTTATTCCGGTTAATTAACTGCTACATTAAACATATCAATGAGAAGTTTTCTTGTAGGTATTTAAAGAGTTGCTGCAAAATAACTAGGTGGCGCTGTCATCACCAAATTGAATTGTCAAATCAAAATATGCTGTCACATAACTTTAGTGTTGCCACATAGGCCAACAACGGAAGGTGTCCATCCTTTTTAATTCAAAATCGACAATTGAGAAAAAAAAATGTACAGATTTCTTTTATTAAGTGTTAATGAAGAATGTTCACTAATTTAGATTTTTAGGTCTCCTTATTTTCTATAGAAAATAAAAAATATGTGTGAAAGAATTATTTCGATACGTCAATTAGTTTCCGAGATACGGAATTTTAAAATAAGCGCGCGACGCTGGATTCCACCGGACCGTACTCGATGCGTGTGACGTCATGTTACATCGCTCGCTCAGTCAATCGCGCTCACAGAACAAATACCTTGACGGGGTCGCGCTTTTCCGTACGTTTCCTCAGTTGATTATGACTTTTTTGGTTTTTAAATTTCCAATATAAATACTAGAAAATCATGTGTTATGCCAAAATGTAAATATACAACCACCAGTCCACCGGAAAAGTTGATTTTACTCGTTCCAATGGATGTCCAAATACGAGAGAAATGGATAAAAACTGTGAAGGGGTTGAATCTATTTAGAGATAAAAGCAAAGTTTATTGCTGTAAAGATCGTTTTGACGTAAGAATGGTGACAGTCTACTATGTACCTAAATATTTATACACATTTGTAGTGTGCAGTTATTTGATACCTCAGCGCAGCCGCAGTTTCACCCGCGCGTAGCGTTTTAATTATTTTGCGCGGAACCCCTTATAAATTATCTGAAGTAAAAGAAGCTTAAGTTATTCCTGATAACATCCGCTATCTACCAGTGAAAGTCTCGTCTATATCGGTTCAGCCGTTTTGGAAATCAGCCGGAACAAACTAACGTAAGACGACGATTTTTTTGCGTGGAAAAATAGTTATTCTTAAATAAATGAAGCGTACGTTTCTTCTTATAACATATGCTTAACTGAGAATAAAATCCAGTCAAAATCGGTTCAGCCGTTACGGAGATTAGCCGAAAAATTAATAAAAATTGTTTTTTTTTTATAAGAAGGTACCTACATTTTTTTTATTAGCGTGGGGAAATCCTAGTAGGATACCCGCCCATCTCGGGGGGAGCGCGATCAGATTATGCCGAACTTTTAGCGGCTTAAACCCCAACGGGTGTCGTCAACTTTCATGTGCATTTAATAAAAAGTTGTTATTTTGATATTACATAACAGACACTTCAATTTTATTTATTTGGATATATAAAGTAGATTGTGTTCCTGCGCGTGAGTAAGGTAGCCAGAGCTCATTGGGGAGGGGGGAAAGATCGGTAACGCGTGAGCGATGCTTCATGTGTTGCAACCGTCCATATGGCTACGGTAACCGCTTACCGTCAGGTGGGCCGTACGTATGCTTGTGGTAAACAACTTAGTTAGGACTTAGTCGTATAAAAAAATATAAGACATAAAAAAGGTTAAGTACCTACATCTATTCAACTCGCTGCATTTGCAATATATCAATTTATTAAGTTAAATTTACTAAGAAGAGTATAAATAGGTATAGACAAACATTACTAATTTATTGTCTATAACATGGAACTGAAAAGGGAAATAAGTACCTACTTGCTTTGCAGCTATAAAATAATAATTTTAGGTATATTAGGCAGACAGGAACAAACATTAAGAGAGGTAGAGCATAGCGTTTATTCGTTCAAAGAGCAGCTCGACTGGGGAAGTACCTCCACCTTACAGAATACCGCAGCCAAATAACTTTATGTTTGTAAAGTTGTGTTCCTGCGCGTGAGTAAGGTCGCCAGAGCTCATAGGGGAGGGGGGAAAGTTCGGTAACGCGTGAGCGATGCTTCGTGTGTTGCTAGCGTCCATATGGCTACGGTAACCGCTTACTATCAGGCGGGCCGTATGCTTGTTTACCGACTTGGTCATATAAAAAAAAAAGCATTTGCATTCTTTCTTCTTGCTTTTCGGCGGCAACGGAATAACTATTCGTCGATAAATAATAAAACTTGTAAAATAATTATATATGATTTGGATATCTTATTAAATTATATTACATTAATTATTAGATTCAATTAAAAATAGTTTTGCATCCTATTATGTAGCGAAATGTGTAGACCTTATTTTATGATTCCACCTAAATTGTACGACATTTCTGACGAAATAATCATTTCATTTCAACCATAAGTCCATATATTTTCAAATCCATAAATCAAATCCAAAATACTTTCCACTAATAGCGCAAGATACCTACGTACCACCGCTAGCGACTAATATGAGTGAACGGAGCGATGTAACATGACGTCACCTGCGGTCACGTGACCGTTAGCGGGCTTCGATATTTAGGGGAATTTTAAATGTCTGTAAAATCATAACTACTTGGTTTTTTTGAACGAAACAAAAACTAATGTATTTGTATACATAATTGCTCTACTGACACAAACTTTCAAGCGGTTTTGCATACCTATTAACATTCCTCATTGATATTAATGGCAACCATGAACATGATTAAATGAAACCAAGTTTCAGAGGAGCAAAACTTAATTTTCGTTGCTTTTTGGTAACAGCCTGTTTTTTTTCGTCCGAAATTAGTAATAAGAGGCGGCAACACTGGTATGAGTGGATGTTTGTTTCCGTTGTTTGCGTTGTTTGTTTTGTTGTGGAAGTCATGCTTAAGGATTATTTGTTTCTATCATTGTTTTGATATTCGTTGGACATCCACCCTTGTTGCTCTTATCCACTGTGACCTTAGTGGTTCATCAGTTGGAAATGTAAGACGTCCCTTATTGGTACAATTCACAACTGCACAAACACGCATTTTCAATAGTTTTCAAATCATTCAAATCTAAGCTAAATTTCACAAAAGTTTTGAACAAAACACACATGATAGTGACATAATACTAGTTACAGACGATCCGACTGTCGGACGTCTGATGGTCAGGGCCGTGTGTAGCGCGGCAGGACTCTCTAAGTATATACTGTAGTCTTTGGGCAGGACGTCGAAAGCTTCCAACCGGTATTAGTAATAATTATGAGGGTCCTGCCGCACTACACACTTTCCTACGGCAGGACGTACCTTGGCCGTGTCTCCTGCGTAATAATAAAACTAGGAGTCCGACATTGGAACGTCTGTTACCAGTATAAAGCCAAATAGTTATGGGCTGCGTTCAGTAACAACGCCGTGTGATCGCCCGAAGATCATCGTAGCGTTCAGTAACAGTTCAATAACATGTGTAGTAACTGAACGCACCCATGAAGTTACATAGTTTTTTTTTTTTTTGAACTGACAGCAAGATAGTTCGTTTCAGTCATATTAACGCCATCTATTGAGACTTAAAGAAAAGAAAATTAAATACCTACAAGAAAACTTCTCATTGGTATAAAATATATAATAACCGTCTGTATGATGACATCTCGCATTCTGCACACACCAGTTACACTTTTGCAAGCCCAGTTTGGTGATGACGGAAAGTAAAGGAGCTCGGGTGCTATTCGGCTTGTTAACCGGCGGGCCGTGAATGAGACAGGAGTGGCAGTCGCCCAGAGCGGGACAAATGCCGCCGCAACGGATGGATTGCAAGTTTGTTGTGCAATTTGAGCCTATTGTTCTTCCGTAGCAGATCTGTAAAAATATTAAATAAGTCACATTAAGCTATGTTGATGTTAAGCTCTCCCTTGAACTCTCAACACCAATCGTAATTGGGTCACACTATGGGTCTGAGCACTGCAATCATAGTTATTAAATGGCCATTAAATAAATCATGAAACGTGATTTGAAAAGGCATATATCATCAAGATCAAGGCTTATTTTATCAAAATGGGTTAAAGTGGTAGGATAGTAAAGAATGATCCAAAATAATAACTTATAGTATAGTAATTTGTACCATCAACAAACTTTTGCTTTTAAGCAGTAATCACATCTGTATACCCCGCCCATTTACGAGACAAAACTCTTTTTTTTGAATATTTTATGACCACTGGCTACTTCTCATAAAAGGTGCCTATAGTGATTCGAGTTTGTTGAGTGTAGCAAACTTACATCGTCAGCAGAACACCAGCCGCACTCAGGGTCGGCGAGACACTCCGGCTGAGTGCGATGTCGCGGACACGCGGTTTCAGGGTGGATATTAGTTATACCTGCCTGCCAACTCGGTACCATGAAAGCTAGTAGATCACCTAAGAATTAAAAAAAATATAATTGTTTCAAATAATATAAATATAGCCTAATATTTATTAAACAATTATATCAATAAGATGTGAAATACATCAACATATTATGGGGTATCAACATGATGTGTTGACATCAAAAAAGTTACCTCAATTGTTAATAGTCATGTATAACTCTCACCATTAACATTTCCATGATACCCTCCCGCGATAAGCAAAGTAGAAGGTGGTTTCAAAGCAGCTGCGTGCGCAAATACACCTTGTTTCTTAGGATAAAACTTGCGCGTTTTGCCAAGAACATCCAGTGGTATCCATGAGTGACAACCGAGGTGGTAGATATACATCTGTCCATCGTAACAGATCTCTTCTCTGTTGTGTCGGTGTGAGTAGCCTCCGAAAACAACGAGGTAGTTACCTGAAAGGGTTTACAGTGTTCATACTTATATCGTTATTTTTGCATAAATCATTTATTTAGGCGTCTTATTTAATGATAACGAATTGCATTCCGTGCTTCGAAGGCACGTAAAGCTGTTAGTCCCGGCTATCATTTAACTATGATAGTCGTTAAGCTAGTAGGAGGCCTCCTGCCTAGGCAGCTTGAAAACTCCAACAGTAGGTTGACCACGCCTACCTACACCAAGTTGTGGTGTGCCAATGAGCGGGCATCTTGGCCTACAGATGATCATTAAAAAGCATTGAATAAATATTTACCAATAACAGTAGCCGTGTGAAATGCCCTTTCCCTTGGCACATACGTATCTCGCAAATGCGCTCTCGGATAATGTATTTCACTCCAATGTTTGTAATCAATGTCGAATGCAAACATTCTATCGGACAGCTTAGAGAATCTGCGGTAAATATTAAACATAAGTACATGCAGTAACACTTCAGAATTATCGGATGAACGCGTCAATATTTACACTGTAGGTACATGTACAAGTCAATCACACAAAAGTAACATTGTAGTGTTAAAAAACCCTTAGGAACAGAAAATAAGGCAACAGTTTTATCAAATAATATTTACAAAGCTTCGAGTCTTATATATATATCTTCGGTACTATAATAATATAATTTATAAACCAGTAGGTGGATTTCTCTTTTTTACTCAACATATAATAATGTATAGACAACATTTTAACGTAAATTATACTTAGGTATAATAAATATTCTAGTACATTCTTAATCTGGACTTCTCCAGATAACTGATATAAGTACTACTTATAAGAACTTGTAATTATAAACATTAGTATACATTATAGACGACAATTAACCACGCATCCCTTCGTAATATTTTCCGATTAATGAGTTTGTTTACTATGCAATTTCATAAGAGAACAAAGTATAATAATTAACCGAAGTGAATGATTGCACCTCACTGTGCAATCACTTGTGCTTGTGCCCGGAAGCGCTCACCTGGCGACGCTGGCCACCACGCCTCCGTACACTAGTATAGAGTGGGAGTACGAGTGATACACCGCCGTGTGGGCCACCACGCGGACATCCAGCTCCTTACCACCTCGTACTTGCACTTTCTCCCAGGATTCTGTGTTCGGATCGTTCAGCTTTATTTTAAACATGCTGTAAAAAAAGCATTAATCGCTTTTGTAGTGACATTGAATTTTAAAAGAAAAGTAAGAAAGTACAATTCTGGAAAATAAAGGAAAATCTCTGCTTTTCCTCAAGACTGAGACTATATTGTTACAGGCTATATAATGGATATTGCGATAGGTAAATAATGCAATAAAATCACAAACGAAATAAACTATACCAAATTGAATTACCTTGAAGAAAACTCCCCATCAACTGTGCTACCACCAAACAGATACAATTCATCTTTAACTGCAGTCAATGTGTGTCGTGTTAGCCCTGGAGGCGTGAATGTAGAGTTCATAGCTCTTAATGTCCAAGTGTTTGATAAAGCATCATACATCCACAACTCTGCAGACAGACTCCCGTCTGATAACTTCCCTCCATATAAAACAAAGCCATCTCCAAATGCACATGCTGAATGACCATATCTCGGTTCAGGTTTAGTAGTGTTAGACTTCATAACAGAAGGCATAAACTCTGGTCGTTCAGTAAAACGCATGTAAGTCTCTGAATATGGCGTGGGGGGTTCTGAATACATGAGCGGTAATGTTGTTTTGTCATGACTCGAAAATGATGATAATAGTAAATTAAACAATGAGCTTCTATTTCCTATTTGCCAGCTACCATCTATATTACCCTGAAAATATGAAGCTTGAAATGAATAAAATGGATTTATTTATATGGCAAAATGGTATGTCAACTTATTATGATCTATTAAAGTAGGTTAAGGTAAACAAAATCCACTCTTATTATTGAAGTAAATAAATCTATTCATCTTGCTTACCTTGGTGAAGAGACTTAATAAGGATTTATCAAGCTCTTCATTTGTTGGATATCTACGTAAAACTTTCCCATTCTCATCATACCACTGACTAGTTGAAAACCTGAAAAAATATTATGAATATATGTGACCATAACAGCACGATTATTACTAAATCTATAAATATAGGGTATCTAAATCTTGTGGGAGGAATGGTCTATCTTTTTTTAACTACCCTTTTTCCCCTTCACTTCAAATCATGTTTGATAACTCTAAAGTAATTCTACCACTAGTGGAGTTCATTGAATGAGAAGCCAGTATTTGATTGAGTACAGCCTAATCTCTTTACCTGTGTGAAAGTTCAGTTTGCAGTTTGTAAGAAACTACTGGACAGGTTTCATAAGATGCCATTTTGTGTTGGGGTTGCATGCCAAATTTGGATGCCAGATCAGATTGGTGACCATAATAAGTTCTTACCTGTAAATCTCCAATATACCTAAGACTTTGTTCAGATCATATCCTCCAAATACATATAAAGAGTCTGTGTGGTTGACATATACTGCGGTGTGAGCTGCTCTCTTGGTCATGCCACTTTCTGTACGAGAGAGCCAGTGCCAGCTATTTCCTTCCTTGTCATTTGTTTTGAAGGAACAGGATTCTCCCGAGTACCTAAAACAAATCCCAAATAAATCTTTTGGAAAAGTATATTTTCATGAAGTGATATTTGAATAATTGTAAAAGAAAACTGTCCAATTGTTTTAAGACCTATTCAAAGGATATGCTATTTGCTACTGCGGGAATTTGGGTTGCTAAATCCATATTCAGTTACATGTTCAGCTTTTTTTTTATCGTCATCATATCACTGCTGAACATAGGCCTCCCCCATTGATTTCCACTTCGAGCGGTTCTGGGCCGCTTGCATCCAGCGGCGCCCAGCGACTCCGACCAGGTCGTCGGTCCACCTGGTGGGAGGTCGTCCCGCTCGGCGCTTTCCAGTACGTGGTCGACACTCGAGAACCTTCCTTCCCCATCGGTTATCGGCTCTTCGGGCGATGTGGCCTGCCCCTTGCCACTTCAGCTTACTAACTCTACGAGCTCATTAAGTTTTTTTTTTATATCAGCAACTAAAGCAATATACTTTATACTACACAAGTTAAATATCTGTGACATGCAGACACATGGACATTACGAAAGCATAAATAAAAGTTCTAAGAAAAAAAAAGTTTAAAAAAATACTTAAACCAACTCCAAAGTACAATAAAAAGAAATCAGATCCTGACCTGAGGAAAATGGGACCAAATGGGAAGTATACCCTTCGAAACAAAAAAATATTTTTCCTAATTGGTTAATAAATGATGGAGTTAGGTAACGGTGGTAAAGAACTGAGGTAACAAACATAAAAGAACTGAATTGAGAACCTCCTCTGTTTTTTGAAGTCAGTTAAAAAAGGCAATGTTATAAAAGTAAAGAGAAGTATTCATACATGTACATAAATAAATATTATTTATTTATATACAAATGACATCAAGAGCAATAACTCATTTATCCAATTGTGTTACATTACATTAATGATACCTATATGTAGCTATCAGTGGTGAGACATTGTTATGATCACATGTGACCACTAGTAGTTCATATCATAACAGCTAATGATTTAGGTTCATGTTAAAAAAACCTTTAGGGTTCCATAGCCAAATGGCAAAAAACAGAACCCTTATAGATTCGTCAAGTCTGTCTGTCTCTCTGTCCGTCCATATGTCACAGCCTCTTTTTTTCGAAACTATAAGAACTATATTGTTGAAACTTGGTAAGTAGATGTATTCTGTGAACTGCATTAAGATTTACACACAAAAATAGAAAAAAAAACAATAAACTTTTGGGGTTCCCCATACTTAGAACTGAAACTCAACATTTTTTTTTTAATAAAACCCATATGAGTGGGTTGTCTGTGGATAGGTCTTCAAAAATGATATTGAGGTTTCAATTTTTTTTTTTCTAAACTGAATTGTTTGCGCTAGAGACACTTCCAAAGTAGTAAAATATGTGTCCCCCCCCCCTTTAACTTCTAAAATAAGAGAATGATAAATCTAAAAAAAATATATGATGTACATTACGATGCGAACTTTCACCGAAAATTGGTTTGAATGAGATCTAGTAAGTAGTTTTCTTTTAATACGTCATAAATTGAAATTCATATCAAACACTCAGGTCTATACTACCATTTACTTATATACCTACAGGTTTGTACGGAACCCTCGGTGGGCGAGTCTGACTCGCACTTGGCTGGTATTTTTTTTTGTTTGCAGACTTTAATGTTTCAGAATTTTTTTTTTTATACAACTTAGTCGGTAAACAAGCATACGGCCCACCTGATGGTAAGCGGTTACCGTAGCCATATGGACGCTTGCAACAAAAGAAGCATCGCTCACGCGTTACTGACCTTTCCGCCCTCCCCTATGAGCTCTGGCGACCTTACTCACGCGCAGGAACGCAACTTTACACAACATAAAGTTATTTGGCTGCGGTATTCTGTAAGGTGGAGGTACTTCCCCAGTCGAGCTGCTCTTTAAGCGAATAAACGCTGTGCTCTACCTCTCTCATGCTGTGCTCTACCTCTCTCACGCTGTGCTCTACCTCTCTCACGCTGTGCTCTACCTTATCTACCTCATTTTGTGATTAAGGTATTTTGCTTCACTACATAGTATAAAATGAACTTCAAACCACGCAACAGATTTTGATGCAGTTTTCACTATGAGTTAGATCATTTTCCCAGGAAGGTTTATATATATAATACATCCATTATAAATAAACGCTGACTAAACTTTAGGAGCCAAGAAGGGCGAGGGTGTGCAAATCTCTCGATACCACATTATGTCGAGGCGGGTCGCTAGTTTATATATATAGATAGTAGGATAACTATACAATTATTAAAGTCATACCCTTTCTTGCATAAACATCTATCTCCTTTACAGTGTCCATTTCCGGAGCAAAGATTTGGACATAATTCAACACTGCAATCTGGTCCACCCCAGTTACCTCCACAAAAACATTTATTTGACATGCAAAGCCCACGTCCCGTGCAGTTGTTTGGACAATTGTGAATAGCATATGTCGCACGGAATCCATCTAGCACATAATTTGTATCACTGTATAGAAGAATTAACATCTGAAACAATGTACATAAGCTAATAATTATATATTTACATACTAAGTAAATTTAATTGCTTTGTGTTTTTGTAATTCTTATCAGTGAGAACAAATTATTTAAATAAAGATTAGACTTTTCTGCCAATGACGACTGTGAACTTCCATTTTTTTATGGGTATGTTCAAATTCTCCTATGCATCCATTTACAAATCATTATATATTTTCATGACAGATTTATGTAAAGTCTGAACATACCTTCATTTAAATAATTTATATAAAATAACAATATTGTAGGTATCAAATAACATAATTAAATAATAAAAGACTTACATATCCACTAGAGGCAGTGACATTTTGAGGATCAGTTTTCCCACTGAAGCTACCCAAGAGTGGAGCATCAAATGAATCACCGTCATACACAAAGACATAGTCATAGGAACATTCTGTGCCCATGCGAATAAAGCTCAGTGTAATATATTGGCTCTTATTTGCTGCTTTGATAAGCCATTCACAATGAGAATCCTAAAAGAGGTTTGTTATTAGCATTGGACAATAACATGAAGTTTGTACACATTAGTGATGATGCTACTGACTTGCGTGTAGTTGGAGTTGCTGGGTCCATCGGTTATGATGCCGCTCGGGTCTGTGAAGACTCTGCGCGTCTTGTCGCAGGGCGCTGTGGACGCGGCGCACAGAACAGCTAGACAGACCCAGCTGAGAGCTACTAAGCCTGCTCCTTTCTCCCGAAAGCGTGAGTAAAACATGCCTCTTCCGGATTGCCGTTAAACATAAGTTAAACATCAAAGCCATATAATCGTGGATTCGCAACTAATTTAACTAAAATGTAAAATAAACAACACTCATTTAAGTTAATAGGTGACATCTACTTCAAGGCTAACCACTTATGTGTATAATACCACAATGACCCATTAAACTTATGCATGTATTATATGAATGTATCGCTTCTGGATTTCAATTGATTTCACCCCCATAAATATAATGGCATGGAAATACTTTCTAACGAGTTTTTCTTACAAACAAACAATTCACAGACCCATCACAGTATTTTGACATTTTACGTTTTTTTTTTAAACTGATATCTATGGTTAGGCAACGATTTTAAGTATTCAGCCTACTAAGTAAAATTTCCTTTAAAACTAGATAAATAAAATTGTAATCAATAAATACCATTGATTTAAATGTATAAGTAATTGATAAATATTCATAATTTTTATTTATTATAGTTAAATGGAGGATAGACAGTAGATAATACGCGAACTGGCTACGCTTTGGTGAGCTCTTTGGGGAAATCGAAGGTTTTGTCTGTGCAATTTCGGACGAAGTTATCAAGACGAATAACTCCCGGAGATATGTCCTGAAGGACGTTACGGTCGACATCTGTCGAGCATGCCGATGTCCCGGAGAGTCACTCAGGCAAATTAACTCCGGTTGTTCTCATTTTGTTAACGGCGAGTACTTTCCTGAGAAAGTACTCGAAATAAATGAAATACTGATTCTGGCTACTGGTTATGTCGGAACATAACCAGTAGCCAGAATCATCCAGCAACTTGCTCTTCGATACGGCTTTGTAGAGTCTGAAATACCCTCTCTCTGCAGCCCTAACCACCGGTGGCTTGGGCCCTACACCGCTGCCGGGCGGCCCTAGGATTAGGTGTTTTTTATAACATTTTTAGATTTTGTAAAGATATTGTATTTACCTCCATAGGATTAGGTTTTATATAATATTTTAAATTTTGTATGTTATAAAACAATGCTATAAAAAAAAAAAGAGAAACTAAATAAATAAAGAGATAATAATAATAAATATCCTGGGACATTCCTCACACACGGTCATCTGATCTCAAACTAAGCAGTGCTTGTACCATAGAGTACCTTTTTATATCTGAGAGCTTGTACTATTGAAACCAGCTGGGCGATTACGTAACAATCATTTTCGAATTGAAATCGGTTAAATACTTATAGCGGTTTTTTGATAACTTTTTACGTTCTGATAACTGCAAATACAAACAGTAGTTCATTAGAAATGGAACCATTTCCAATTTTGTAATATATCTACCGATTCAGAGGTTATTTCAATCTGAATTTCATTGCAATAAGTTACGTAATCCACGTACCTACAGATAACTGATATAATAATAAATATGGACTTTTTGGCGGGAACTTGCAGAGTGACGTAGCATTTTCATTTTTATTTTCATAAATTTGTGTAATTTGAGTTTTATTGTGTATTTTTGGTGGTATTTTACCCAATAAAGATCATCGATGTGCACCAGTGAAGTGAAATGAAAAGAATTATGTGTATCGTGACTTTTCAAGTTGTCTCAAAATGTCCGTGAAGAGTTTTAGTACAATGACCACCATTGTAGTAAAACATGACTTTCGTGGACGGTGACTGACTGAGGACTATAATGTGAAGTGATTTATTGTGACTGGAAGGAAACTATAATATAACTCGACACTGGCAGAAATGAGACCTAATTTGGGCTTCGTTGCCAAAATTAAAAATAAGAAGAAGAAGAAGAAGAATAATAAATATACCTACTACTTTTTGTTCGTAAATAGTAGAGGTGTGTAACTCATCAAAAATACGCGAGCTGCATAACAGCTCACGGCTCAGGTGTGTGAGCCGGTTCAATGACTCAGCTCGCAGATCAGCTCAATTTGTACCTATAGTCCACGATAAGCGCGCACGCTCACTGCGTATCGCGCGTCCAATCGAGCCGACTGAGCTGCCGCGATTTGTTCGACTCCGCTGAGCGACTCTTTTCATACTTTAGAGTTGGAATTATTTGTTTTTTTATATTATCTAGTTATGTCACATATTTCATTATTGAATGAAATTATTATTTAAATAGAAAGAAATAATAATTCGTAGAATCACAAGAATAATCTATGGAGGGAGTCGCAGATACAATAGGAGTTGGATTGAGCTGTGAGCTAGTAATTTTGTCGTTGAGCTGTAGCTCAACGGCTCAAACCCGTGTGATCTGATTCATTGAGCTGGTTCAGAGCTGAGTTACACACCTCTAGTAAATAGATACATAAGTAGTATATATGTCGGAGTCAGCGACAACCAAGCGATACAAAGACCACGATTAGGGTTCAGTGGTATCAGGATTCGGTGGGCGCAGTGCAGGCAATAAAACAACGTTATACCATCGCTTCGTAAAAGTCCCGTATGAGGAGAAGAAGCGACGCAACAAACTCCTCACGGGCCCAATGTGTTTATTGTCGTAAGTCGTAATATTACAATTAAATAATCACTTCACTTCACTTCACACAATTGTACACTCTTAAATAAGTATAGGCTTAAGAACCGGGTGTAACAACGATTGCACTGAGATATGTACAGCTCGAGAGCTTGTGATAAACCTCTCGTTAGAGAGTACTATATTCCTTGTGATAACCTAACTGTCCCAAAAGCAATTCGCATCCCCTTATTAACTTTGTTATTCACGTTATAGTCAAATCAGTATTCTTACTTTTTACAATACCCTAATTAAGTCTGTTATTTACGTTAAAGTCAAATCAGTGTTGCTACTATTTCACCCAACCCTTGTACCACGATAATATCATAATCCAACTGAGTCCGACCAACTATCTAACTCTCCGACATATATAATTACACCCAGACTCAGGACTTAGATTTAAGCACAGGTTTTAAGTTTTATAACCAAATCCAAAATAGGACTTATTTCTGCCAGTGTCAAGTTATAATTTTCAGTTTTTTTTAATATAATTTTTATTTGTATAAGTTTTATTTTACCCAATAAAGATCATCCAAGTGCACCACTGAAGTGAAATGAAATGAATTACGTGTATCGATCGTGACTTTTCAAGTTGTCTCAAAAAGGCCGTTAAGAGTTTTAGTACAATGACCTACATTGTATTAAAACATGACTTTTATGGACGGTGACTGACTGAGGACTATAATGTGAAAGTGATTTATTGTGACTGGAAAGTATAATATAACTCGACACTGGCAGAAATGAGCCCTAATTTTGGCTTAGTTGCCAAACTTAAAAATAAGAAGAAGAAAACACTTTCACCTTTACTTTTTTTTACATATATAGTCCAGTATCCCCTATAGTGGTCTGTGTATAGTCCTCAACTCCTCAGTCAATCACCGTCCATAAAAGTCATGTTGAGACTTTTTGGCTTTTGGCGGGAAGGAACTTGCAAGAGAGACGTTTCTTTTTCATTTTTTGTTTTCATACCAAACTGTGATTTTGAGTTTTATTGTGAATATTTTTTTCAAATAGTGGCCTTACAGTGACCTAAAAGTTTATTTTAGCTATATTATAATGCACGCAGTACGCTTTCTTTATATTTCCAGTAAACATGCCATAAAACTTAATTTTTGTCAGTAAACTCGGCTTGAAAATTTGCGATATTAGTCATGTATGTAACCTAGCAAAATAAGTACCTAGTCAAACTACCTTCAAAAAAGTTGCATTGTTCCTAAAGTCCAACAAACTACATAAACATAAAATAATCTAAGTATATACATATGAGTAGGTAGGCCGCCGTCAGAATAAAGGGCACGTTTGCAAGCCGAGATGCGTGCTCGGTGTGAATCGTAGCTATCGATCCCGCTCTGTGCTGACTCCGCAATCCTGGCTCTCAAGCGCGACCCGGCTGTGATGTGCGTACTAGGTACCCGTAGGAGTAGGTACTACTAAAGGTACGCTTATCAAAGTAAATAATAACTGATGAATAAATATCTCCAGTCGTCGGGTATACAATTTTGTGATAGAGAGCTATAAAGCTTTTAAATATCTTAAGATCTTTGCGTAGGCAGGTACTTATGGCCGTAGGTACTTGTACTATTCTTTATTCTGTGGCGTAGATAGATAGATAAAGTGGATAGCTTTGTTGCCCTGAAAAGTCTTTTTTAGGTACTGTATCTCACCATGATATTAAGTGATGATGTGGCCGAAGCACTTTAAACCTAGAAGGAACTGGCCCTCAAGTGCAGCTGTCGGTACACACTGATAGGTGCTTGGCGACAGATTTTCAACTAGAGGGTTGTAGCCAGCCACATGGACGTCGCCAGGGAGGGAGGGCAAGAGGGGCAGTTCCCCCCTAGAGATAAAAACAAATCGCCAAATGCAAAGCAACCTAAGTCCAATCACTTGACTTGCTTGACCAATTTTACCGTTCTTTTTTCAATCGCCGTTGGTAAGGGTTATAAGGTGTAAATTTTTATGTTCTCTTGACTGTACCTACAATTCATCCTTTTTACAACTTGCCCCACCCGCCACCCCTTGGCCATCGGTTATTGGCGACGCCCTTGGCCAGCCAGATGGATACCACAAAGTACCCTACCACCGTGCTATGGCTTCCTCACGATGTTTTCTTTCACGGAAAGCTCAAGCTCACTTTAGGATTCGACCCGGGACCCTCATCTCGCCATCAGACATCACTAAAAGTACGTGGTACATAGGTATGTAGGCTATTGTAATTGGGAAGTATTTGGAAAAAAAGCTGTAATATGAAAAGATCTTCCACAAAAAAAAGCCTTGCTGAGTTTCTTGCCGGAGTCTTCCCGAACCGGTGGAACTGTAACTTGCAACTGTATGTACAACTTAACGTTCATAAGTGTACCAGGGCTTAAAGGGCAAAAATGACATTTTGATTTTTAATTAAAAAAAAATGGTTAGCTCTTTTAGGGGAAAAACTGGCAATTAAAAATATAGTAGATCTTCGCTCTATGGTTAATATGACATACATAACTTACTTACATAAAGGCGGACAAATGTACAAAAACAATGTCACTGCAACATCATTACCAATGCCAACAACATAAGTAAGTTGTACAACTTATTCTTATATATATATTTGACGGGCCAGTTGGCGCAGTTGGTTAAGACGTTGAGTCTTAACCTATAGCGCCGCAGGTCGTGGGTTCAATTCCCACACAGGACATGCATTTGTGTGCATGAACATGTCTGTATGTCCTGAGTCTGGGTGTAATTATGTATATTAAGTATGTATTTACAAACAAAAAGTAGTATATGTATTATATCAGTTGTCTGGTTTCCATAGTACAAGCTCTGCTTAGTTTGGGATCAGATGACCGTGTGTGAGGAATGTCCCAGGATATTTATTTTATTATTTTATTTTATTCTGTGGTACCATAAAGAATTAAAACCGTTGAAAACTTACCCAAATGTTTTGTAAATTTTGTGTTCACTTTGAAGTACCCTTACCTACAGGTTAAGAAAAACAACCTTTTGCAGAGAGAGTCTGTTAAAAGTAGGAATTGATATACCTACGTAAAGTCCCCGTCATGAGAAGCTATAAATTTTGTAAACAAGTGTTCAGGAGTTCACAACATTTGGACCAACAAAAAAATTGAATTTGTTTAAGATTTAATAAATTATTAAGTAACAAATATTAATTAACATATATTATTTAACAAACAACTCTTTCTTTTTACTTATTATATATTTTAGATAAATTGTATTACGCACCTTTTGACGTTTTTTTCGTGGCGAATTTATTTCCTTAGATGTACTGGCTACTGGCTCCATTATACGTAATAACAAATAAAATTAACGCAACAATTAAAGTAACAACAATAAAAAAGTGATAACGAAACAATAACAACCAGATCCGCGATATATGCAAAGCAATGAAACAAACTCGTACGCATTCGAAACTCGAATGACGCGTTTATTTCAAAATGGCGTCCAGATAGTTTACAAGCCCTGCGACGGACGCGTTCCGGTACCAAGAAACACAAACGATAGCGCTTTGCGTCGTTAAAATATGATCCGACTAAATTAAATAGGTTGTTGCTTTCATATAACCCGTCTATATTTCATGTCGATTGAATATGGTCAATTTATTATGATCTCGCAGTATAAAATGTTTACTTAGTAAAAGATGTTTGTTTACATAATTTATAGCTTCTCATGACGGGGACTTTAGTTAAACTGATGTTTATACCTACCTACTCAAACTTTCATTATATTTGATCATATTTATCTGCATACTATATCTACTTACCCATACATTTTCTATAGATATAGTATTATTTTGTTGTCAATAACTCAAAACACTTAAATAAAACTAGTTATAATACTAGTAAACCATAATAATATATCGAATGAAATTGTAAAAATATCAATATTCAAATTAAAAACGAGATACTTCATTACACAGGCGTGTACCATATTTATGAAGGTGAAAATTAATAAATCAAAAGAGCAGGTTAGAGCCGAGGAGAGCTGTTGAAGTTTTTTCATCCGGAATGAAGTGATAACCGCTAATGACGCCCTCGAACTGCCGACTCATCCGGTACACCATCAGAACTAAATTAAATTATATTTTACGCATATACAATATCATGCGACTCGCGACGTCATTCGTGCGTGACGTTCGAACTCTTGAGTGATGAAGGAGCACTTGAAATATCCTTCTCATAAACTAGATACCTATTTATATTATTGACCACGGAACAGAAAAAACAAGTGTTTCGTGATTGACTACCTACCTACCCACAGAGAAAAGGTGTACCTACATATAAAAGCCCAGATGTCCAAAAATTTCCTTTTGAAATGTTTAGGTGATTATTACTTTGATAATCCAATGGCACTTTTCAAGCATTAGGTCTATGATGGCATTTGTATACCTATACTTAACAATAAATTAAAGAACACATATTATTCATCATTATAAAAGCTACAGACAATTAATTTTTCAACTGCATACAATCAGTGTTCGAGCCAGTCTTGCGAGCGCGTTGTAGCGAAAGAGTACCTATAGTAACAAAACCAAATGGTTGTAGCGCGGCCGCGCGTGACGGTCCATTCTAAGCGCACGTTTACCATGTAAATTAACTGACCTCTGCTGCTCATTTTTTCCAACACAAACAACAAATATTGCCGCCATTGTTTACTTTGTCGCTCGTTTTCAGTCACCTGTGTTGTGGAGGTTTTCTTTTACGTGTCCATATCTCGAGCGGACAGTTTCATTTTATGGAGTGTATTGTATGTGTACATACTCTGTCGGGTCGATATTTCTATCTAGTTTATACATATTGATTTTTTTATGAATAATCTACATGATAGCGAATATAGGTACGGTACACCTACATTACAGTTTTGTGTACATACATGCGTCATTATAGCAATGTCCACAAAACCTATAAATTAGTCCAAAAAAACATATAAAATTAAAAGAAACAATAACCCGACTGCGTAAAACAAAAATTAACTGAAAAGAGAAAAACAAGCTCTTTAATCTATAGAATTTTGAATATAACTTGAATGTTATAAGGTCTTGCAGTCGGGGACAAACCAATAACCTAAGTATGTGTTTTTTTTGTTATATTTGTTTATCCCAACAACTTATAACATTCAAGTTATATTCCAAATTCTATAGATTAAAGAGCTTGTTTTCTCTTTTCAGTTAATTTTTGTTTTACGCAGTCGGGTTTTTTGTTTCTTTTAATAATTTAATTTATTTCAGACTTTTTAGTTTTATATAGAACTAGCTGCCCGGCGCGACTTCGTTCGCGTGGTGCTACCCTACCCTGTGGTGCTACCCTACCCTATCCTACCCTACCCTGAGGTGCTACCCTACCCTACCCTGTGGTGCTACCCTACCCTATCCTACTCTACCCTGTTGTGCTACCCTACCCTATCGAACCCTGCCCTGCCCTGCCCTGCCCTGCCCTGCCCTGCCCTGCCCTGCCCTGCCCTGCCCTACCCTACCCTACCCTACCCTACCCTACCCTACCCTACCCTACCCTACCCTACCCTACCCTACCCTGCCCTACCCTACCCTACCCTACCCTACCCTACCCTACCCTGCCCTACCCTACCCTGCCCTTCCCCCTTCCCCCTTCCCTACCCTACCGTCAAACACTGAGCCACACGCAAAGAGATTGACTCCCTGCCGTACGGCCCGTACCCGTGACGTGATTTTTCTGCTAATACTTATATTTTTAAACTCGTGATATCTTTTGAATGGAATGTCCGAATTGAATAATTCAAAAAGTTATATAAAGGTATTGAAGCAGTCTTGGATATGAAGTAATTTATTTTGATAATGATTAATACCAAGATACAAATAGAGAGACATTTATAGCGGCGGCATTTCAATAAAAAAATTAAAATAGAAAAACACTTATTGTGGCATAACTATAATAGTTAGACATATGGTATCGCGACACTTTTTGTAAATAATAATATGCTCTGCAAAGTCGTAGTACATTTTTTTATTCTATCATCAATAGTTTTCGCAGCGCACGCGATGTAATGAATATTTTAGGTATTTTTTTTACGCCTTGGGTTACATTATTGGAGATTTAGTAAGGATCCCTAATTTTTTTGAAAATATAATATAGCCTATGTCACCCGGGGATAGTGTAGCTTCCCAACAGTGAAAGAATTATTCAAATCGGTTCAGTACTTTCGGAGCCTATTCAATGCAAACAAACAAACAAACAAACAATCAAATCTTTCCTCTTTATAATATTAGTATAGATGAGTTGTAAGTATTAGTAAGTAAATAAGCGGTACGGTAAAGTAACGCTAACAACCATCGCAATTCTGTGAGTTACGTACCGTCAGTGATGCCAACTTAGCTACTTTATAGCTAGATCTAGCTATTTTTTGGTGTTAGGCAGCTACAATTTAATGAAACTTGTAGCTAAATTTATTTAGCTACTTTTTCTAGCTACTTTTCAATACTATCGAAAGTTCGTAATAGGGCACTGGGTCTCTAGATGTGGGTATAGGTCGGTGGCCGGGAATATGGAGTTTTTTTATGATACCTCTATTGTCAAAATACCTGTCAAAATGCTGATATTTGGATCCAATTTGAACCTAAAGTACACGATTTGACAGGTATTTTGACCATAGAGGTATCGTAAGAAATCTCCTCATTTAAAACTAATGCTCGCTGTTTAATATATTGTGAAAATTAATTACCCTTGAAAAAAATAACCTATTTAATATACTGTTTAATTCTACTGTTTAATACTATTTAATTCTCTTTAACAATGTTATTGCTATCTACCTACTTAGAAACATTTAGCTACTTCTAGCAACTTTTTTGGGTATCAAAATCTGGCAATCTAGCTACTTTTTGCAAGATGTCTAGCTACTTAGTAAAGCTAGCAGTTGGCAACACTGCGTACCGTAACCGCTCATAGTACCTACCTATACCTACTGTCCTTGCATTCAACATGTTTTTTTGCAGTTTACGTCAAAATGGTAGCACAAAAGTATTACAATATATACATATATGGAATGGACTGTTCACAAGCTTTCATTTGATACCCATATTGTTATAATAACTTTCTCTTTTCTTATTCGTAGACGCCATATAAAAATAATATACCCTATGACACTCCCACAGTTCAGACGAATTTAACAATACTCCATATGCTTAAATCCATCAAGCCGTTTAGGCTGCAGAGCGTGCCAAAGAAATAGACATACATACATACATGTGTATACATACATACATACACTCGAAAAACATAACCCTCCTTCCGGGTCAGTCAGGTAAAAATCATGAGAAAGGCCAGATAACGGGCAGTTTCCAGAAAACACAAGAGTCCATCATTTGCAAGGGTAACATACGTTAGGAATGCATCACTAACAGTGGTTTTGTGGAGCTACGTTAGTTTCATGTGAGGACATTTAGCAAGCATACCCGAGGGAGCGACACTCGCCGCGGGCCGCATCATCATACAAATGGCACATTAGCGGCCTGCGTCCGAGCCGCCCGACCGCCGGACGCACCTTATCTGCCTCTCAACTATATTTGTTCTACTGCGGATTAACAGAGATTTACCACGGTCACAGGCCGTTCACAAACGATTATGCGTCCTACGCAAAGAGATGTTAAATTTAATGTCACCGCGTGACCCGCTTGCATTTAAAATTATTTAAGCTTTTTTATTTGTTTTTTTTTATTATTTGAAAGATTATGAAAATTATACGATGTATTAACGATGTAATATACGAGGTATTACTATGAAAACTACATGTAATTAGGGTTTACATCTACAGAAATAGAACTAAATATGTACCGATTAACTTATTTACTTAGCCTTATGGGCTTATGTAAAAATACTTTTTTTACACTAAATACTTAGTTAAAGCTCGCTGGATTGCAAGTTGTCCTCGTAAATAGTTATAAAAATTTAAATTAAATATTTTTTCATTGTAAATTATTTTTCATATAGGTACATGAAGCTGGTAACGGAAAAATAGTTCTTACTGGGATGTAGTGTGTTAGAAAAGTTAGAATATTATAGAGTACTTGTGCGAAGTGTGAGCAGTATCCATATGCTTAGCTGTATCACAGATGTATTGTAGGTACCTACACTAGTTGATTTACAGCTAGACAAAATGTCGATATGGATTCCTTGTAATTTTTTCTCGGTAAAAGTATCGATAGTAAACGAGAAATTGGCATGCATGATACTTATGTATTTAAGTCGTTCAAATGATGAACGCGCACTTCGTTTTAAGGCATTTAGAACGTACCCGTGCTCACGGACCGTACTTTAGGGCAGTCGCTCTAAGCCTAAGTTGCTCTATTCTAAGATAACTCTGTAAGATTACCTATTGCGATCGATTTTACTACTGATTGCTTTCTGATTTTGGTGTAGTAGGTACCTACAACACGTTGAATAGATATCTGGATTAAAATTGATATTTTATAGTAGGTTTAGAGAGTAGATAATAATAATAATGATATTTGTTTGTTTTTTTTTTATAATTATATATTTAAAAATGTAAATTATAGGTAAAAAAATAAATAAATGAAATAATAATAATATTATACCTTTTGGTTTTAGCATTTACGTAAAAATATTATCATCGTAAAACGAGAATTCACTTGCAAACTCCAATTTTGACAGATATTGCTTTTATGTAAAATCGTACTATAAGAATAATAAATAAAAATACAATAAAAAGTTTGTAAAATAATAATTGACTTTAAAGAATAAGTAGACATAAGTTAACACATTAAAAATTAAATAATTGCAGGGCAGATCCCGCGATATTAAATGTTTGTATTGAGAGAAGCGCCATAACTGTGTAGTATAGAATAAGGGAGTCGGACGCGGGTGCGATAACGTGGCTCCACTATAAATCAGGGCCTGTCGATGAGGAGCCGCCCCACTGCAGCTCGCGGCTTGATTTGTCGCGTCCATCGTATACCAATGTATGACCGCTAGTGATGCTCTCCCGATCATCGATAATGAAAGTAACAAATGCTAGCAAAAAGATGTTATTTAATATCGAACTATGTAAGCATTTAAGGTGCATGCTGTGATTTTCAAACTATCTTAGCCATTATACATCTTAGAAATGTATAAACGCAATACAAATTATCTTATTTGGTTAGTCATGAATTTATGGTTGGTACAAATAAATTTATTAAAATAGGTAGGTAAAATTTAATTTTATTAACCCGGTAGTAGGTATTTATGAGCAGCTTCTTGCTTTATCTACATAAAGCAATAAATATATCGATGTCGATACAAACCAGATAAATAAATGGACATCAACACTCGCCTATTTGTAGTGAACCAATAAAGCGTTCAGTAAAGTCGTCCCCACGCGGTCAAGAATATCTTAACTATTATTGTGGCCCGCTTGCATAATCACATGTCGTTTCGGGATATAAATACTTGGGAAATTGCCTCCAGTTTGTTTTTCTTCGTTTCAAATATTACTTCGATTCGATTTGATAGGAACTTGACAACCCATATCAACCTCAAGTAGGTAAGCTACACCTACTCTACATAAACCGTCATAATTTAAAACATCAGTGCCAGTTAGTTAGAATATTCCTTCTTTAAAGTTAGACGATGATTCGTAGCACTGTTAAAATACCGGTTAAGTGCGAGACTGTCTTACAATAAATAAACAAATAATAATAATAGTACCTAATTAAACTACCTATACCTAGATCAATGTTGTAATCGTAACACTTAACTTTACTTTTTCTATTAAATGACAACTAAACGCTACAAAATATTTATATAAACTGACGAGCAATATAAAAAATCCACTTGCAAAGTGCCTAAAGAAATCTAAATATTTCCTAAACCACGCAAGTTAGTTTCATGAATTAAAAGTCGATGTGAAGTCACCTAGGCATAAAAGCGAACACTGACCCTTAGGTACCTACTTAACACTACGGTGTTAACTGCGACCTAATTTCAGATTAATACGCTTAAGCGGAAACCTCACTAAGCGGGTTCAAATGGCACGCGGAAGACCGGCGAACACAAGTTACGACTACTGACGAGCTAATAGCTCGCAATATTTATTTAGTTTTCTTGTTTCTTCTCTATTAGGCAAGTTTCGCGACTAAATAGATTTATAGTTTCCGCCCCGTTCATTATCCGTATTGAGCGAGTAGCGGGCGGTATCCGAACGCGTGGCATAAATCTGAATGAAACGTAGTAAATACCCGCCCGCCCCGGCAACTTTTCTATACTTTGACATGTGTTTGTAAAGGTTTATCTTAACTTCTAAGTAATATACAGACTATACAGTTAGTACTTAATGTCACAACTGATTAGATTACCCATAAGCGGAAGTTTTAAAATAAACTATTTGGCAGTCATCAAATTATCTAAATTGATACAAAGTACAAAAACAAGCAGCACAATCTCTAAGATAAATCAAGATAAACATACAATATACATATTGTAGGATACGTTTAATAGTTGGCAATGTCTGTTGTACGAAGTACGTCACTATGATACCGGCAGGTTAGGTACATCACTATGTTGGCCGCCATACTAAAAAATGTCAGACCTAAGAAAGGGCGTTGTGTAATCATTTATTTCAATGTAATAATAAATAACAAGCTAAGAAATAAAACAAAGTATAATTAAAACGTGTATATTGATTTATATGATACCCACGGGCCCCAACAGGTTATGGGCGCAGCAAGCAAGAAAAGTAAAAAGTGCCTAAAGAACAAGAAAAACAAAAAATACCAGTGACTAAATATAACAACAAGTTTACCAAATAAACATAAAAATGGACAAAGAAGAGATCTATTAACCATACCTTATTTACTGAAAAGAAGTTGGCTTAAAGAAGCTAAGTCTGTATTTACACCGTTGGTAAACTTGGTAATTACCACAAAATGAATTAAAACACTTTCTGCAATGGCCGCCATTATTACAATTATACTTTTCTGGTGTTGCCATTCCTCGATATTCAAATTCACAATATCAAAATAAACCGTTTTACACTTTCATAATAAAGAATGCCGACAATTAATTATAATTAATCAATATTCAATGGTATGAAATTACATAACATTCAAATAATATAATGTTAATGCTAACAGACGGCCGTCCTGTTTAACGGAATGTCCCTGTTCCGTTTCGGCCATTCGTATACTGTATGTCTAATAAATTTTTGCATTATGTGATATCACCATGTTTTATCATTTTATACTAGTTTAGAGGTCGCCATACTCGCCATGAGTCGATTCGACTATATTGAGTTTTTAGTGATCACCGCATACAGCGACATGTTTCACTTAGGAGTTTTTGGTGATCACTGCATACAGCAGCATGTTTCACAGGAGGTTTGAGTGATCACCGCATATAGCAGCATGTTTCATTTAGATGTTTGAAGTGATCACCGCATATAGCAGCATGTTTCACTTACGAGTTGTTAGTGATCACCGCATAAAGCAGCATGTTTCACTTACGAGTTTTTAGTGATCACCGCATATAGCAGCATGTTTCACTTTTCACTTACAAGTTGTTAGTGATCACCGCATATAGCAGCATGTTTCACTTACGAGTTTTTAGTGATCACCGCATATAGCAGCATGTTTCACTTACGAGTTGTTAGTGATCACCGCATATAGCAGCATGTTTCACTTACGAGTTGTTAGTGATCACCGCATATAGCAGCATGTTTAAAAATAAATAAATATCCTGGGACATTCCTCACACACGGTCATCTGATCCCAAACTAAGCAGAGCTTGTGCTATGGAAACCAGATAACTGATATAATACATAAACTACTTTTTGTTTGTAAATACATACTTATTATACATAATTACACCCAGACTCACGACATACAGACATGTTCATGCACACAAATGTATGTCCTGTGTGGGAATCGAACCCACGACCTGCGGCGCTATAGGTTAAGACTCCACGTCTTAACCAACTGCGCCAACGGGCCCGTCACTCACTTTCACTTACGAGTTGTTAGTGATCACCGCATATAGCAGCATGTTTCACTTACGAGTTGTTAGTGATCACCGCATATAGCAGCATGTTTCACTTAGGAGTTTTTAGTGATCACCGCATATAGCAGCATGTTTCACTTAGGAGGTTTGAGTGATCACCGCATATAGCAGCATGTTTCACTTACGAGTTGTTAGTGATCACCGCATATAGCAGCATGTTTCACTTACGAGTTTTTAGTGATCACCGCATATAGCAGCATGTTTCACTTACGAGTTGTTAGTGATCACCGCATATAGCAGCATGTTTCACTTACGAGTTGTTAGTTATAAAAGATAGGCATCTCTAGGTATTTCAATAATTATTTTTCGTTGTTACTTGAATTATCTATATTACATTTCGTTATTACATTTAATGTTGATATAACTTTATTTTCTTAAAATTCAAAATTCAAAAATTGTTTATTCAATATAGGCCTTAATTACACTTACGAACGTTACATTTGATTTTACCATCGGTTCGTAATACACTTAAACTGAGAAGACTCCCGGCAAGAAACTCAAACTTTAATGTAGAATGATTCTATTATGAACCTTATATTTACATAAACAACTGTTTACTTAAGATATATCAAAGAATCTTTGTTAGTGGCATCGTACTAGCCATAGTTGATTATCCGTCACGAGCAAGACACACAAAATAGAAAATAAAAAAAATACATACTGGTGAGCTGATTTCTCAATCCCTCTTCTGATATATTAACCATACCTTATTTACTGAAAAGAAGTTGGCTTAAAGAAGCTAAGTCTGTATTTACACCGTTGGTAAACTTGGTAATTACCACAAAATGAATTAAAACACTTTCTGCAATGGCCGCCATTATTACAATTATACTTTTCTGGTGTTGCCATTCCTCGATATTCAAATTCACAATATCAAAATAAACCGTTTTACACTTTCATAATAAAGAATGCCGACAATTAATTATAATTAATCAATATTCAATGGTATGAAATTACATAACATTCAAATAATATAATGTTAATGCTAACAGATCCATATAGAAAAGTTAAAGGACAGTGAGAGTTTTCTTCTATGGAAATTCGAGTTTAACATTTATGTAAAAGCGGCAAAACTGAGTGAAGTTTTATCTCCTCATGTCAAAGATGACGAAAAAAAGATGGACGATTTTTTAACAAAGGATGCCAAAGTACAAAAGATTATTATAAACACAATAGACAGAAAGTTAAAAGGTCACATTTTAGGATGCCAAAATGCCCTAGAAATGTTCACAAAATTATGTGAAATATTTGAAGGAACAGAACAGCGAAATAAGTCATCATTGTTACAAGATTTTTTCAATTTTAAACAAGAGAATAGATCTCTCACACAACTAATTTCAGATATAAAAAACCTACAGTTTCGACTTAATCAGATTGGTGAAAATATTAATGATGATAATGGTTATGTCAAAAATATTTACATGTTTACCGAGCAACTTAAACCATTTTATTACTGCATGGGAATCAACATCAGATGAAAAGAAAACGCTCACAAACTTAACTAACAGGTTACTCAGTGAGGAAAATAGAACAGAAAACAAAAAAGAAAAAATAACAGAAAATCAGATGGCTTTCCAAGCTACTAATAAAAGGAATTCTAACATTAAATGTTATAAATGCAACAAAACTGGGCATGTGAAGAAAGATTGTAGAATGTGTGGTATATGCAAGAAATTTAATCATGATGAAAGGGATTGCAAGTTCAAGGAAAAACAGTGCTCAATATGTAAGAAAACCAATCATAGTAAAGAAGATTGTTTCTTTAAAAATAAAAGTAAGAAAACAGATGCAGCATTTTTGACAAAAACATTAACGGAAGAATCAAAGTGCAAAGAATTTATTGTGGATTCGGGCTGCACTGCTCACATGACAAACAATATAGAGATATTGACAAGCCTTGAAAACAAAGTATCAAAAGTGTTAACAGCCAATGACCAAACGGTTGATGTCCAAGGCCAAGGAATTGTGAAAGGTGATGCTTGCCAATTGAATAATACCTTGTTTGTACCGGACATATCACAGAACTTGTTGTCTGTGAATGCAGTCACTAATAACCAAGGGACAGTTGTGTTCTCTAAAAATAATGTTAAAATATACAAAGAATCAAAGTTGATATTAACAGGAAAGAAAGAAAATGGTTTATATAAAATAAATTTAAATGAGAAATATATAAGAGATCAGACTTTACTAGCGATGGAAAACGGGACAGCTTTAGAATGGCACCGTAAACTTGGTCACCCAGGAAACACAGTATTAGAATTATTACAAAATGCTGTAGATGGCATAAAAATATTAGGCCCTACCATGCTAGATGAAAAATGTGAAATATGTATACAATCAAAGCAAGCTAGACTACCTTTTAATACAACTAGAACCAGAGCAGAAAGAATTTTACAACTTATACACACAGATGTCTGTGGTCCATTTGATATCAATACACATGATGATAAAAGTTATATACTTACCATAATAGATGACTTCAGCAACTTTACAAAAGTCTATCTTATAAAATACAAAAGTGAAGTAAAAGATTACATAAAACATTATATAGAAGAATCTGAGAGAGAAATGAATAAAAAAGTTTCTTGTATAAGATGCGACAATGGAGGTGAATATACCAGCAATGAGTTTAAGCAATGGTGTATGAAAAAAGGAATAAAAATAGATTATACAGTACCTTATTCTCCTCAATTGAATGGCAAAGCGGAGAGAATGAATCGTACACTCTTAGAAAAAACCAGAGCATTACTGTTTGATTCAAATTTAATGAAGGAAATGTGGGGTGAAGCTATGTATTGCGCAGCATACATACTAAATAGATTACCAACAAAAACCTTAACAAATAAGACACCTTTTGAAATTTGGCATGGTAAGAAACCTAACATATCAAACATGCAGAAATTTGGTTCTACTGTTTATGCTAAACAATTACAACCAAATCTTAAGAAACTAGATTCAAGAACTAAAAAATTAATCATGATAGGATACACTAATAATGGATACAGATTGTGGAATTCAAAAGAAAGAAAAATAGAAATAGCAAGAGATGTTGTAATAATTAATAACAATAATAATATAGAGATAAATGAAGAAAATAATGAGAAGAATATAAATAAAAGGTTGGAAAATATACCAAAAATATTAACAAATGGAAATCAAATGGAAGAAGAAGAATACAGTGATCATTTCAATAATGATAATAATATAAGCACAACAGAAACTATAACAGGAATAACTGAAAGTGATAAAAATATTGTAGAAACAGAATATAATATTGAAGAAACAAAACTTGAAACAGAAGATAAAATAGAAGAAACAGAGAATGAAACAGAAGAAAATACCCTAAGAAAAAGCAAAAGAATTACAAAAAATCCAGAATATTTACAAGACTATGTACTACTTACCTATAATGAAGTAATTACATCTACAGAAAAAGAAAATTGGGAGAAGGCTATTAATTCGGAGAAGGAGTCACTACAAAAGAACAATACTTGGGAAATAGTAGATATAAAAGAAGCTAAAGGGAAGAAAATACTTTCAAACAAATGGGTATTCCGAATTAAAGATAACGATATATATAAAGCTAGACTTGTGGTAAGAGGATTTGAACAAAATGGTATTGACTTCAATGAAATATACAGTCCAGTGGTTAGTCAATCAGCATTAAAATCACTATTTGCTATTGCTTCCTCAAATAACTATGAGATAATGACATTTGATGTGAAAACTGCATTCCTATATGGAGAATTAACTGATAAAGACATTTACATGAATATACCTGAAGCATATGAAAAACAACCAAATGCAGTTTGTCGTTTGAAAAAGGCTCTGTATGGTTTAAAACAGGCCCCAATAACATGGAATAATAAATTTAAAACATGTATGCTACAACTAGGATTGAGACCTACTAAAACAGATCAGTGTGTTTTCACAAACATTGATAAAACTATAATAATTGCCATACATGTAGATGATGGACTGGCTATGTCAAAATATAAAGAAACATTAACAAATATATTATATTGCTTGGAAAAAGAATTTGAAATAAAAGTAGATAAAAATCCTGAAAAATATATTGGTTTTGAAATTGAGAAAAATGAAGAAGGAATATATTTACACCAAGAAAGTTACACTGAGAGCTTATTGAAGAAATACAGAATGATAAACTCTAAACCCGTCAGTACCCCATGTAATACAGATAAAAGAACAGAAACATCAGAATCTACAGTAACAGATTTTCCCTATAGAGAGTTAATAGGAGGTTTACTATATTTATCTACAAGATCACGACCAGACATTAGTCAAGCAGTAAATGAGGCCAGCAGGAAAATTGAAAATCCTACCACAGAAGATATAATAGCTGCAAAGAAAATTTTGAAATATTTAAATGGAACAAGAAAGAAAGGAATATTATATAAGAAGGGAGGTGATATTTCAAGGTTAGATGCTTATTGTGATGCTGACTATGCCAATTGTACCCAGACTAGACGCAGCAACACAGGCTTTGTCATAATGTTATCAGGAGGACCCATATCATGGTGTTCCAGGAGACAACCAATAGTAGCATTGTCATCCACTGAAGCGGAATACATTGCTGCAGCAGATTGTTGCAAGGACTGTCTTTATTTAAAATCATTTCTAAGTGAATTGTCTTTAAGAAACATTGAAATTGTACTCAATATAGATAATCAAAGTGCTATAAAATTAATCAAAACAAATTCATTCAATAGAAGGTCTAAACATATTGATGTAAGATACCATTTCATATATGAAAATTATAAAAATAAAAATTTGGAAGTAAAGTATTGTCCATCAGATCTGCAGTTAGCAGACATATTTACCAAACCATTACTGAAAAACAAATTTAATTTTCATTGCAAGAAATTGTTAAACTCAACATTTTTTAATAACTATGTAAGAATTAATTTTAAACATTTGTAAAATTTAATTTAAAATTGGAGAAGGTGTTGTACGAAGTACGTCACTATGATACCGGCAGGTTAGGTACATCACTATGTTGGCCGCCATACTAAAAAATGTCAGACCTAAGAAAGGGCGTTGTGTAATCATTTATTTCAATGTAATAATAAATAACAAGCTAAGAAATAAAACAAAGTATAATTAAAACGTGTATATTGATTTATATGATACCCACGGGCCCCAACAATGTCTACAACAAACCCTAAATAAAATAATATATCCTAGCGGAAGCCATAACCCGTCCTAAAATCAATTCTCTGAATTGAATGCCACTGCTTCCCAAATATTCAGTTTTTTCCCTTTGTTGGCATTTTTTCATGTAGTTAAGAAAAACAAGAGCTCCATAACTCTTGTGCCGGTTGATCAGATAGCTGCCGTAATGGCAGTAATGGATCCTGGTCAGCGGCCCGCATGCAAATAAATCTGCGGCCCGATGCAATGATGTGTGGAAAATGGGAGTCACCCCTTGCCTGGCCACGACCGTTGCCCTGCTGGCCCGCTCCGCTTGCACGTAGCGGACACGGCAATAACATAAACTGTACAACTCGTCATTACTTTTTGAGGAAAAAGCTTTGTTATACGCTATATACCAAATAGGTATGCGTAGGTACATGTGAAAATTTACAATGTAAAAAATATGTATGAACATATTTGCTTTCCGTCTTGGGATATGAAATTTTAAATATAGTTTAGATACCAGAGAACCGCTAACTTATATTACCAATAAAGATTTATTATATTATAGTTCTATTCTTCTGCGTGAGTGTGGGTTAGTTAAAGAATTTTCAGAATCGGATCAGTAAGCCTCCAGCCAAACTAACAAACAAACCTATAATATCATATTAGTATCGATTGTATTTATTATTGTAAAGATATTAAGCAGTAGGCCGATTGTATTGTGTAAGTATAATACAATACAATAACATTTTAAAATAAATCACCCTCATAAAAAGGGGCGTTATTTTAACCCCTTCTTTTGAATTTGTATGGTATAACATTTTTGAGTCTCTGTATATTAATAAAAAATTATATGTTTTAAATATAGCAGAAAAAAAATTGTTCCCCTTTCCTCCCACTTTGTTTTACTTAAAATTTTATTTCGATGAAAGATCGTTATTTGAATGGAACACTGACAGTCTTTGCCCCTGGCTGGACAATCTACCTGCTGTTGTTTTATCCGGAAAGTTGGTAGCGATAAAAGTCAGAGCAAATGGCAGTCAATAAAATAAATAGCGATGGCAGGGTGCTCTGTAAATAAGTCGGTACCCAGGCTGAAGGCGACGATCGCCTTTTTTATTGGCGCCTCGATTGCTCTCGAAACAACGAGTGTGAAGCGGTGGAGGCCGCGGGCGGGCGGCGGCGGCGGTGGCGGGCGGACGCATATTGCACTGTCTCGCTGACGCTGCAGATTATACTCGGAGATTAGAAATAGAATTCCCCGCGTTGTCTGCTTTAGGACACTTGTCTCAATTGTACTAAACAGTGTTCGCGCTTTACATAATTATAAGCTTATCTCTATCTTACCCAGAGAATGATTGTGTCTTATGAAAAATACAACTTAGAACTGGATAGATGTTTTTTTATTAAATAAATTTTAGGTTTCTATTCTGTTATCAAACTTCTAATTACATCGTGCCAGACAGTGCCAGTCCATATGTAAGTATGTCTATTTTACACCACAAATAATCTTCTCAGTTTAACTATGACGTACCGATAAAATTTAATAAATGAGGTGAATTTACTTGT
The DNA here is from genome assembly GCA_947623365.1 of Achlya flavicornis. Lineage (NCBI taxonomy): Eukaryota > Metazoa > Arthropoda > Insecta > Lepidoptera > Drepanidae > Achlya > Achlya flavicornis. The sequence goes on along the minus strand of OX392468.1, from coordinate 9,123,989 downwards.
ATTTAATATTTCGTAACCCTTTTTAGGAATTTATGAACATTATAAAAATATCTTTAAATAGCGCTAAATAAAACATTGTTACTAGTTCTTTATTTCCTACTTTGGAGAGTAATCTAGTAGAGAAATATTTGTAATATTTTACTTTATGCTTCACTTGTTTTAACTCAGCAGTAAAGTGGATATGCCTACTTTAACATGAGGTTAAAGATGGGATTTTTTTATGATACGTAACGAAAGTACCTACGTAATATTAAAATGTATAGCGCTACAACCCTCTCAAAGGCACTCACTGTCAATGGCTTGTCTCCGATCTATTGTATTAGGAAAGAATAATAAAGTATTCCACACGTATCGCACTCGGTCGCGTCGCGAGACGGCGGCACCCAGATAGATGTATTAATTTGTAAGAATTTGTCCTCGGACCCTCGCAGCTCGCCCCACTCTGCGTGCATTCCAATCACGCACAACAAGCTTCGTAATTGCACCTCATAATTTCTTTAAATACCTTCATGGGGTGTATTACTATTTTTCACTACAATTGTTAGTGAGTATTTTCATTAATCTCCAAAAAGAAACATACTAAAGTACTTTACGACGGACATCATCTGTCGAGAATAATAAAAAACAGAGCGATTCCGTTAAATTTTATGACGTCCAAGTAAACGACCTTCATTTTACTGGATTTTATTTGTATTGAGTTTGGCAGCAGTGTTATTAGCGTCGGTGTAGTGTCAATTCGTTGCCGTGGGCCACGGGTCGAGGCTCCCGGGTCGTGGGCTGGCAGCCGGCCCCATGGGGCTCGTCAGCACGAGACAAACCTAATCCAATCACGACCAATCGGTATTGCACACGCCTACATTGAGCTACGAACGTGCTACGACGTACACATGAAAACATCGCCGTGATATGATTAATATAGAAAAGAAATTGTCATCAAATGTTTACATTATCACCAGTATTGCAGCAGAATAAACTGATTACCTTAACTATTATTTAACTGTTACGCATATGCTACGGGATTAATAAGTGAGAATATACCTAATCAATAAAACGAACCATATTTATTTAATCACAGACCTAAGATTTTTTTTACTACTCTGTTACAATTACATTTAATTTTAAGAAAATATAAATACAATGTAGTTATAATAAAAACTAGTATAACTTAATTATGCGTTAAGTATTTTTAAGTATATGTATGTTTTGTTCAATATGTTTTTCTACCGATTCTGTAAGGCAGAATTTGTATACTAAAATGGTATGAATTAACACCAAAAAGTCAATAAAACTGATTAGGCAATCTTCTACGCGCTTTAGAGCTACGCGCTACGATCGTAGCCATGTCGTAGAAGGAGCGCTCGGTTAATTTACCTAAGCATCTTACCGCTATCTGGTGTGCGCCCGCGACGTAGATTATGCTAATGATGAATTGTAATACTCTTATCACGTTTTGTCTACCTACAGTATAATAATTAAACAATTAGAATTAAAACAGGGCAATTTTGATTGCTTCATTGACTTTAACATTACCTTAAACGACACCCCAGCCTGCGAACTTGATAAAGTAGCGGCTATGAGTGTAAAGCTATAGAGTCTACGCCCAATTAGTCGCGAAACGAATGGTTTAGTAGTAGGGACTGATGAGGTGTATTAGAGGTGCAGTTATAGAGGAGCTAGTCCCGGTGCGTCTGCAGGCGGTCAGCTGGCCAGTAATAGGCGCGAGACGTGAGGGGACCGGCAATAAGTCACCGCAGCCAGCCGATAGCGGGGAATCAATGACCGCCCGATATGATACATGGGATTAACCGACGTTTATAGTTTTACCTACCACCAACGAATTAATACTCTGGAAATACAGCTCTATATCTGCGCCATTAATTTTATGGACTTGATTAATGTGAATCGTTAGTAAGATGTTATATCATATCCAGAAATATTAATAAGCATTTTGTAATCAAAGCAAAATATAATACTTAGGTATTTTGTATCCCTTGTCTGTAAAAAAATAGAAATTACTATCACACGATAGTATTTCTATTTTTTTTTTATATTTCATGTTACGAATATAATATAATCGTGCAGAATAAAAGCTTCAGTGGACACCTGTCAGGAGCATCGTCATCAAATTGGTATGGCGAGGCACAGGGATGGGTGCTAAGGGTGTAGAGCGCTGTCACCGCGGGTCTCGTGTTTTAGAGGCAAGCAGAGGGTCGCTTGTTACTCTTGTTAGCGCGATGCGACGCGAACGTGCCGCGGCGCCGCCGGTAAACACGTGGGTAGATAACAATCTATTTGGATTGCCTCTATATTTCATTTTTCCCGTGTTGTCCCGCGCTAACTAGATAGAGGCGCCGCATCACACAGAATCGGGAGGAATAAAGGTAATACGGGCCGTTTCTTTGTTTGGAAATGTCAATTGATACAGTATTTGTTCCGATTGTGTGTCGCTTAATACCTACTTACAACTATATATATTTATACAATAATATTCCAATATGTTAATATATTGAGGTAATTTTATACGTTGTTTGTTATATAAATTATGGTTGTGATTAACGATTCGTTGCTTTATGTAGATATATGTAGGACCTATTAACGATTATTTAAGTTTAATTATGAATTTGTTAAAAGTTACTTTTACTAAACTTTTTAATAATTATTCGAATATATACAGTATAACATACTGTATAGTATGTTAATACTTTAAACTAATATGTTCAAATCAAAGTCATGTAAGAAAAACGTAAGAAGGTGTGAAAATACGGTTAGTTAAGTTGTATTTGCGGGACGTCGCCGGTCAGCTGATCGCTTGAGCACACATCTGACACCCTCTCGTGATGTAATGCAATCAAACCCACAGAGTGAGGAACTGGCTTATACGTTACCTGCATACTACGAGGAAATTAGCTATTATGTATTTGTCGCCGTATCTCTATAATACAAAAACCACAGCAACTGCCATTTTGAATGAGTACCTACTTTAGTATTTGATATCACCTGTACCTGAAACCTGGGGTTTCATGTTTCTAAGGACCGATTTGTTATCGCTAGATAAACAAAGAATTAGCTTTGTCTCTGATGAGTAGGTATATACAAAAAACTGTTCTTATTTCAAATTAACAGCTAGATACCGCTTATCTGGCCATTGAAAAATCAGCCATAAACGATGTTCTTTTAATAAAATTAAATTGACACTCGTATTTTCGTCGTCTAGTATGGTAGAAGGATCATGTACATTATTGGGAGCCGTATAGGCTATACTCACATTGGTTATCCTGATCTTATCGTATGCATATTATTATGAGGATTTTTTTAAAGGAGTATACGTTACTTATATTAAACACACAATATTCAAGTATTTTTAAACTTGTGTGGCTCACCCGGTTGCTCTCCGCACACTACAGATACTGAAGGGGTTTTATTATTTTTAAAGTGCGCGCTCGTTTGCACGCGAATGGGCCACTTAACCACGGAGACAAGCTCCCATCGTAGCGGAGACTTCCTACACTAAAATGTATTAAGTATTTTATGTGACGGATAATAGTTGCGCCACGCTTTTCACATGTTTTCTTGATGCAATAATAATCCTAAAGAATCCGGAACTCTACCACTGTGTACACAAACTGTCAGGCAAATAAAAGAACTACATACTTACAATTTTACTTTCATAAAAATGTTTACGAGATTGAATGTCGATAGCCAATCGTCTCGTTATCAACTCACCTATAGAACTTACGTAGTAGGCAGGCGCAGTAACACAGGATCGTATAACATGGAACGTGACCGGGGTGATGAGATTGATGTTTAGATCCACTTTTTACTTTCATACGTCAACGATATTTATTGGAGAATATAAAGAAGTAAGACTGAATTGTCCCGAAATATTATAAAGAACTCTTGTAGCAATAGGTATATAATTTAGTAACAGTTCCATGACATGACAAAATAACTTGATTGATAACGCTCATCCTAAACTAATTAGATACATTACTCGTAAGAACGTGAAAATATAGATGTTCCTTTCTTATTGCAAAACCTACCTATGATTTGAATGCAATGCAAACGCTCTCTCATGTCACGATTATGTAGTTCAAAACGCGGTACCTTTTTGAATATCTGCGTCTGTCAAATTTATTACGCCCTCCATCTTTACTATCAGAGTCGAACCCTTGTCTCTATCTTTAGCTTTATTTTTATACGTACACACATTTTATAAAACACGTAGATACATAGTTTTATAATACGGTATTGTTACGTTTCAGTCCCACAGAACAAATTTTATCAGCATTCATTTTCCAATCATCATAACAGTTTTATAATCAACTATCCAGTAGCATAACATTGAGTATAATGGTTTAATTTGTATTTATTAACCGTTAAAATGCGAATTCGTAGAGCGGAATCAGTAATTTGTAACCCCTCTGACACGGTCGGTGTGCGGTGTGCGAACGACGAGAGCATTTGATTCTTATTCATAGCGCGGGGGTCGACTCGACCGCGGCCTAACGATTTGATAATGTATTCACTTGATAAAGCGGAAGGTGGTACTTCGCGAGTGGCGCATTAAAAAACCAATTACAGTATACCTAAATCGTGCCGCCGCTCTGGGCTATTTGTCAGACTCCAGAGGGATAAAGGGTATATTCTAAATTTAATTTCACGCATTTTAAAAATTGGGGGACATCCACAGACATAACTTTTTTTAGCGCCAGTTATGAAGTTTATAAAGCGGATTTAAAGCTACTGTGCACTTGTTAAACTTAGGGGCGTCATATCGCGTTCTCTGTCTTAGTTGTAATTACCGTGGGTATAATAGGAATACGATTATGAAGCGCTCGTGGTGTAGCATGATAAGTCTTCTACTTCCACCGATCCGCAGTGGGCACGCGTGGTGGAGTATCTGCCCATTCCCTTTCACCTTGATTTGTGAAAGGAGGCCTGTGCTCAGCAGTGGGACATTGTAGGCTGATGATGATGATGATGAATAGGAATACTACAGTTCAACATCTTTATTAATCTGAACAATTATTGGGAAAATATTATGAACAATATTATAATGTTTATAAATTCCTCTCCATCCTAAGGTTGTCTGGAAGAGATCGCTCTTTAGCGATAAGACCGCCCATTGTACAGTTATTAATATTATGTTCTTTTCTTTCTGTTTTGTTAACTGTTTTTCTGGTGTACAATAAAGAGTTATCTATCTATCTATCTAACAATTAATATACTCAACTTTCTCTCTTCAGGCTTTTTAATAAGTTTTGATATGCTCGCTCGCGTCTTTGATGTAAAATTTTGTTTCATCTAAGTACTTATTAGATAGATAGATAATACTAGGTTCACTCTTTAGCTAATTTAGAACAAAAACTACGCATTTAACTAAATATTTTCCGTCACTTAGATTATAAATGTCATTAAACCCAACTGTGGTTAAAAAAATAAACAAAACTATCATAACCCGAAAAGAAATGCGGAACATTATATGGGATTGATTCGAAGTCTTACCAAGGTGGGCTCAAACTTGATACTATTTTTTGATATATTCTATTTAGGTATAAAGTTACAGTTAGTAATCATTACGTTTACGAATAAATTGTGCGCCTATTATTTGATTTGAAATGTAACGACAATTGAGAGCCGATTAGTCAGTATATGTTAGTCCCGAGGGAGAAATTCACATTTCCCTCGATCGCCAGCGATCCCTTTTTCAGCTCTTACTTAATTAGTTCTCATTATACGAAATAAGTAGGTACTTTGGTATAAAAGGCCTGAATATCCCTGAATAGGGTTTAAATAATTAATTATATTAGCTTTAAGCTTTAAATAATTGACATAAAAAGGTGATTTGACATAATTTTAAGAAATCGTTCTTATAAAAAGTGAGGGGTGAGGGCGGGCGGCGGCGTTGTTACAAACAGCCGCCCTAATACAATAACGGCCGGAACAAACTGCGCTATAAAATATCACCAGTGAATAAATCAGTTTTGCCGTGATGCGCCCGACCCTCCACCTCCTGTAACTATCCACGATTTATGGTCATAGGATATTACGTAACAGATAAAACAATAATTGACTGGACTTTAAAAAAACCTGCAGACAGTAAACAGTTTTAAGACTCTATCTTGATCTCTTGATGTTTTACGTACATAGCTTCGAGCCCCAATTCGTACTATTATATCAGCTGCACATATAGTTATGTGTTTCACTAAGCTGAAAGGAAAAAGTAAAATGTAGTTTTGTAACACTTTATTGAGCACATTATAGTGGAGGCGTAATATGTGAAAGGAAAGTTGTACAGTCACGGCATCAAGTATTGGAGGCAGTGAGCGTGAAAGTGCGGTGCGCGGCGCGACGCCCGTGGTGCACACACCCTCGCTCGCACTGATTGAGCCGCGACAAGTTAAACGATTTGAAACAATTTAATAGAGATCAAAAATTCAGAGCCCCACAGCGCCCGCACTAACTTTTGAAGTTTTTCCCCCGCTAAAGGGATTATCGGTGAGCGGAAGCTTAGGGGAATATTTTCCGAATTTGTGGTTTTTATTTTCTATTTTACCTGGTACAAGTTATATTCTCGTATTTATAGTACCTATACTCGTTAATTATTTCATTTTGTTTAAATTAAATTGACCACATTACTGACTTTGATTATTATTATCTGCATACTCAACATAATCCACAAAGCTGACAACATAGAAAAATTAAAAATAATGTCTGAGCACTAAAAATATACTGACTGACTAATAATGTGTAAAAATCAACTCACAATAAAGCTGGTAAAGATGTAAAAATATTGCTACCTGAAAAATAATACGCATCATAAATTACTGTAGTAAAATGAAAAGATTGTTTTCAATCCGAGGATACATACGTTACATTTATCGAAGAAATAATGTGAGCTTTAGGTTATTATAGTCCCTGATCGAGTTCACGTATCTACTCCACTTCTTTGCTGGAAGGCTATCAACGTAAATATCTGCAGATTCTTGTTCGTTTTCTCAGGTAGGGTACTAAGAGGCGCTGCGTTGAAACTCATATTCTTATGCATCCTGCGTAAGGTTTAAAATGGGGATGTTATATTGAGATGGAACTTTGTCATCGTGATGGGACGAGCGATATGCGATTGCGTTGTGATAGGATCAGAGTTCACCGGAGCGTACCCCGTACGGAGAAGCGCTCCAAGCAACTGCTCCTGAAGCACGTATCTGCTCTCTGTATGACGCTAATGTCATTTTAAACGCGGCGAACACTTTGTGCCTCTACACAATTTGTATTTATAGTGATTGATTTTGACGTAACTTACGGATAAATGTAGGAACACGTCAGATAAAGATGGGTTTACGTGTGTAATAATTCAAAAGGTTTACGAGTTGATATATTATTCACCTTTAAGGAAATTTAAAACTAAATTATTCTTTCTTAATTAAACATATCTACTCTACAGTTCTTGGTCCGAATTGACTAAAGCTGGTATGTACCTATAGTACAAAGTACAATGCATGTTGCTCTGAGGATTATTGCGAAGTATAATGGAGCAGAACGGAATCTTCCCCAATAGGTTGATCCGATAAGCACAACCGACCGGAACGCCGTCCCCCACTCGCATCCATCGCACTATTGACTGTCACTGAAAACTTATTGCGTACATTTCAATCAGGTACCAAAAATGCACCTTAAGAAAAACCATCAAAATCAATCCAGACTTATAAACTAAGTAGATACATGAAAAAGTAATTTACTTTTACATGTACTTTTACTGTATGATTGTTAACGAATCAACTGATACACGTAGTTTTTGCACGGTTATAGTTGGATGTAAGGACGGAAAAAGACAGGCCTTCAAAACTTTGACACTGTTTTTATTTTGTACCCTGTTTTTTTTCTATGGTAGAGATAAAGTAAAAGCCCAACTAGGCTTTTAATATATCTCTACCATAAAAGTACAGTCTCTTACTAGGATGTAGTAGTTAATTATTTATAAAAAAACAGTGTTTTTAACTTTTTAGATACACCGACTGACCAAGAAGGAGGGTTATGTTTTTCGAGTGTATGTATGTATGTATGTTTGTATGTCTATTTCTTTAGCACGCTCCACAGCCTAAACGGCTCGATGGATTTTAACCTATGAAGTGTCGTTAGATTCGTCTTAACTGTGGGAGTGTCATAGGGCATATTATTTTTATTTGGCGTCTACGCATAAAAAAAGAGGTGGGGTATTAAAAACAACAATGTCGTTATTATAACAATATGGGTATCAAATGAGAGCTTGTAAATAGCCCATTCCAGATATGTATATATTATAATACTTTTATGCTACCATTTTGAAGTAAACTGCAAAAATCCACGTTTAATGCGAGGACAGTAATTATACTGTCCTCGCATTAACGTAGTAGCATTAGTAAGCGTAACTCACAGAATTGCGATGGTTGTTAGCTTTACTTTACCGTACCGCTCATTTACTTACTAACACATACAACTCATTCATTAAAAAAACTAAAAAGTCTGAAATAAATTAAATTATTAGAAGAAACAAAAAACCCGACCTTATAAAATTCAAGTTATATACAAAATTCTATAGATGAAAGAGCTTGTTTTTCTCTTTTCACTTAATTTTTGTTTTACGCAGTCGGTTTTTTTTTTGTTTCTTTTAATAATTTAATTTATTACATTAATGACCTTTAAAACGAAAAATACTTCTCGTGTAAAAATCTCAATAGTTATGGTTTTACTGCACCAGTGCTAATTTTCATAATTATCTACGAAAATGAGCACTGTACAGTGATATAATTAGTTATTCTGATTTCAATATAATATGATATTGGTGTGTGATACCCTTGTCAAGCTTAATACCTACCTATATGTAAGTTAGGTATACAAAGTACTTGAATGATTATGTATAAAGCAATGCACAAACAAAACAATACTGTGAATTGTATTGTTTGTTGTCCGTCGATGGCAAGTATCGTATATTGTTACGCCAGTCAGCAATCTGCACAAGTTTCCTGTTGCACACTGCGGCATTTACCTGGTATCCTAAGAGTATTATAACATACTCTTATTTATAATACATATATATTGTGTGACTGTACTTATATTAGAGAACATGACCATACGACATTCAAATTCAATCAAAATTGAAATTTTCTATGATTCACATTCATCGAAGTAAAATAATCCCTGGGATTAATTTTCAAGAACTACCTTATCTGATTCAATTCCAAGTAAATCCTTCAAAGACAGCACAGATGCGACGTTTATAAACTGCCTTTGACGAATTCCAATCCTTTTCAACGTCTCCTCGTTTAAAACGATGCGAGCGAATCAATTCCCGATTTAGTTGCGCTTATTAAACCCGAGGAGAGATTATAATAATATTTTTATAGTAGGTACGGGTACATACAACACAAACACAATCTTGACTAATCGGATCTCGGCAAATGGCCGGTCATTTGGAGGAACGATCGTAGTACGAGAATGTCCCGGTGACTATCTAAAGTATAGAGATAATAGGTGGGGGGCAGACTCGTAGAGCCGCGGCCACCCCGGGCGTCGGCCAGGGCCAGGGGCAGTAAGGAATAATGTAAGTGTCCGGGGCGACATTTGCGACGAATTGCCGACGACCTTCGGCTCTTACTTATGCGGTTTTTAATATTTTTATTGTAATAGATGTGGCCACTTCTGCACATAAAGGAAGTGGAAACAGTTCGAAGGTTAGTAAAAAAAGAAAGGAATGTGAAATTTGGTGTTATTTGAAAATGTGATTATATGTACTAAACAATTGACTGCATAACAATATTATCTTTATTTATACTTGCTTCCGCATCAAGTTTTGCTCGCATTCCGGAATTATCTAACGCTTTCAGGAGAAGAAGAATCTGTTTTAATCCAGGGTACCTAAATATTTCTAAGCTAAGTGCTTGGTTTATTTTTATTTTAACCGTTCAACCAGACAGATTTAGTACTACAATATATAGAAACATACATGACACTTTTTAGTAAGCTTGAGAGCAGACCAACGTTTTTTCATTTTAAAAAGTCCCACAGTTTTTTCTGTATTCCTGGGTTTTAAGTTAAAGGTTGTAAGAAGACGTGTAAAAAACAGCTGTGGCATGTCCCCTAAGATACCCTCGTGGTCACCATTATTGTTGGCGACGGTCACCGTAAAACTGCCCATAAACTACCCGCCGTGCCGCCCGCCCCTCGCACTGATACAATCTCCACACTTATTGAAACTTGCCATTTCTATACTTCAAATACCTAAAAAATAATGTATTGTCTACAATTACGTACTACTTTGTTATTACTATAATAGCTAGAATGGTCTTACAGCGACAGCCAGTTTGAATGAATCATAATTATACCATCAATATTTACATAATTATGCTTTAAACCTTTAAACAGATTTGTGTAATCACATGCATCACGTATGTTTCGTTTTATTAATACTAATAACACTTACTTTCTTATATTTTAATGAAATTCCTAAAAATAAAGGGTCGTAAACCAACATTAATAAAAAGTCCACGTGCACGGCTGGACGTAATATATGAACTGAAATAAAATCTGTCAGTGACCATTTATGGCGGAGGAGTCCTGTTATTAAAATGTAGCGGAGCGGAGCGTCAGTGTACGGCAGCGGCGGGCGGCGGAGCGGGCGGCGTCTCCGCGCCGGCTGCGGCCGCGACACCATCTGATTTATGTCCTAACCAGCAGTATTTTATTCGGCGGGCGCCTCAAGAAAACTATAAGTTTCCGTTCGGCAGGACCAGGGGAGTAGCCCACTAAATATTGTCTCCACTCACTGCATCAATACAGACAGAATCTATATTTATTGCGCTCCTTTGTAAGATAATTTGGTAATGGATTAGGATCATTACATTCCTATTTCGTTAACGGCAAATTATAGCCCATACTGATTCAGTCTCAGTCATTGAACTTTGCATCGTATAATACAAATATTTTATATTTTCAAATTAGTGAAATGGTTTAGGTAGACGTGTAGTTTCGAAAGTGACAGCGGAGCCAAATGAAGGCAATTTATGCTACACCAGCCCTCAGGCAAATAGTATTGGGAATGCCCTTCTAACTTATTTTTATAGATACGATAGGTACTGAAAAATACAGTCCCGTGGAAAATGTAAGTTATCCCGGTAGATAAAAAAAACAAGTAAGTACCTAATTAATAAATGTTATCTAATCAGTATTTGTCACGTGTAAATGACAAAAATAGGCAGTGTGCGAAAATAATGGTTATTGTATGACTGATCACTTGTGCAATGATCCGGCTGAAGGGCGTAACAGACACAACGGTTGGTGCTAATGAGTCGTCAGTGTCAGCGTGACGAGGACGTGACACGCCCACGCCCTGCAGCCATGACCCTCGACATCTAGTGTTATTTGCACTGATTGACAGAACATCCTTAATGCCTGTAATTTAGTTAATTTGTTTGCTCCTTTTAGTCGATAGTAGGTAGCTACGAAAAATTTCGTAGAGTCGAAATTAGAATAAGGGTTTATTAATGAATCTGAAATTTATCCTTAGACTTATATCTGTATCCCTAGCTGATACAATTAAAGAAATATCTAAGTTGTCAAAGAATTCTTAATTCAATAAATCTGTTTTTTTTTATGCGACTATGTCTGTAAACAGGCATACGGCCCGCCTGATGGTAAGCGGTTACCATAGCCATATAGACGTTTGCAACACACGAAGCATCGCTCACGCTTTACCGACCTTTCCTCCCTTCCCTATGAGCTCTGGCAACCTTACTTACGCGCAGGAACACAACTTTACACAACATAAAGTTATTTGGCTGCGGTATAAGGTGGAGGTACTTCCCCAGTCGAGCTGCTCTTTGAGCGAATAAACGCTATGCTCTACCTCTCTCAAATCCTGTATCCTATAAAATCATTAAAATAACAGTAATTGAGATTACATTATGATATCAATGTGAAAGTTTGTGTGTATATTTATTACACGAGTGATCGTGTAATAAATATACACATAAACTTAAAATAAAGATTTGGATGATATTTGATTCGGATCTGAATCTTTTCTCATACAAATCTTGTTGCTACGGACTAAAATAATAGGTACTACGAAACCCTCAGTTTAAAAAAATGCTTTATTATTACTGTTTTGGGTTTATTCATAGTTTCTCATAAGTATGCAAAGAAACGGGTGAATGATAAGTGTTACGCATATCGTTGAAGCCGTTGCTGGCGCGAGCGTTGGCTTAAAGTCATTACCCGGTCAATGAATACGGCAAGTCCAATTACGTGATTGGATTAGCCACCGGCCGGCGATGGCTCAACACTGCCATCTACCTAGACTACGTATCAATCAATTATCTTTTACTAGTTCCCTTTTTGTTACTAGATCAACCTTCATTATAGAGATTACTGCTTTATCAGGGACTTTATTGAATAAATCTGTTATGTGTTTGACTGCGAATCTCTATATATACAAGTAGTACCTACTTAGTGACGTACTTAAACATTCGTTATCGTAAAAAGTATAAAGCATTTTTTTTAGGTTTTCGTATCAAAATGATTAAAGGGAGTTAAGGTTATTTGAAGTCCGTCATAATCGGGACAAAAAAGTGATATCTACACAGCAGTTGAAGTTTGATTAAAGAGATTACCGAAAATGTATCTGAAAAGATTCAAATAGGATCCCCGTTTACCTACGCCAAGGTGGTTATAAAGTGGTTTTTACAAGATAGTTCTAATAAATATGAAATGTTGGCACCGTTTACATACTATTAGGAAAACATTTGGAAAATTAAAAACCGGCCAAGTGCGTATCGGACAACGCTTAGTGGATACTAGTCGGATCGTAAAACCGAAAGAATCCCATAATATCAAAAACTACTACATCATTCTATAGAAAAGCCTAGTGCCAATAATCCGAACTATCCTAACTATAATATTATAAATGCGAAAGTGAGTTTGTTTGTTTGTTTGTAACGCCTTCACGCTTAAACTACTGAACGAATCATCATGAAATTTGGCATGCAGATAGCCTATGTTATGGAGAAGTTACTTTTTATCCCGGAAACGCGGTGAAACCGCGGGGGACAGCTTTATTTTATTTATATTACTTATTTATTATTGGTTAAAAGAATACAATAAAACTTATACCTACATATAAGTGTGACATAAACCATTTTTGGTTATAAATGGTTTATGACAATGGATACATAAGGGTTCCGATTTGCCATTTGGCTACGGAACCCAAAAAAATATCCCGGCAATGCGAGTAAATCCGTGGGGGACAGCTAGTTTGGTTATAATTCAACCCCCTTTTTTTTTTTTTTTTTACTGTGTAAAAAAAAAAACCTGTGTTTGACCGCAATCTCACTATGGTAAGTGGTGATGTGGTCGAAGGTGGTAAGCACACAAAGCCTAGAAGAAACTGGCTCTCAAGTGCAGCTGACGGAACACACCGATAGGTGCTTGGCGACAGATTTTCAACTTGAGGGTGGTAGCCAGCCAGATGGGTACTACAAAGTACCCTACCACCGTGCTATGGTTTCCTCACGATGTTTTCCTTCACCGAAAGCTCAAGCTCATTGTAGGATTCGAACCCGGGACCTTCATCTCGGTATCCGACGTCACTACCACTGAGCTATCATCGCCTTTAAACCCTTATTCATATTAAAATTATCAAACGTTGATTAGCTAAAATTCTGAAGTCTTTATCTGAGACGTGACATTTGGTGATCGAAAGAGTGAGACGGAGGACACTATTGCAATGATTTAGTTAGAAAGCGATTATGAATAAGGGGGTTAGTATTTATATATTCCTATTGGAGGTTTTTTTTTAAATTACGCATAGCCCTGAGTATGACCACAATGTCACCATGGTAAATGGTGATGTGGCCGAAGGTGATAAGCACACAGACCCTATAAAATAAGTGTTTTCGAGTGAAGCAGCGAAACATACTGTAGTTTATTTTTTTAATATTAATGGGTTCTCTCGGCATTCGACGTCACTATGGTACATCGTAATTATATCTTGTAGTTGTTTCCAGTGTTTATGGTAGAAATCTGCCCAATCTAGCAGCTAGAAAATTTGGTATGTGTGCATTAATCTATTAGTACAAATATAATAAAGCGGAAGATTTTTTTATTAATAGGGCTAATCCCAGGAACTACCAGTCGGATTCGAAAAATTATTTCACTCATAGGAAGCTACATTATCCCCGAGTGTTATAGGGTTAACGCGGGAGACAGCTAGTAGTTAAAACTTGGCTACCTCGGCTACATCATCACGATCATCATCCCAGTATAGCTAGGTATATAGTCGTCGAATAGTATTTGCCTAACCTAAGCTTATTTAATTATCTAACATAAATAAAAACATTGTAAATAACTTTTTGATCAACTCGAAACAGCAAAATACTAAATAACACGTATGTATGAACTGAGATCAATGCCCTTCGAGACACATTTACCTACTTAGAACGCAGTTTTGCAATAAATTCATTAGGTATATCGACGTTGCCGTTTTTATTATCATAACATTTAATTTTAAATGAAACGTTGGCATTATGCAAAAATTGGAAAATATGCATGGACTTTGCGGAAGAGTATTTTTAGGGATCCGTTCCTTAAACGAATAAATAAAAACTTCGAATATTATTTTCTGAAAACCGAAAGGAGGCATGAAGGTTTTATAACCTATTGAACGAGAAATATTTATGTTTTGAGATCTCGAAAACGTAACTAACGATAGTACTACTTTTTAAGCTTTCGCGAACTAAATTCATTGTAATATTAATGTATCGGGTTTATTCGTGCATCATTATTATCAAAATCCACTCGTGACCACGATCAATGCAACTTGGTCGAAACGTCGAGGTAAGTCAAAATTAAATTTTGATAATAATCTGTAGCGAATAGACCCGATACATTAATGTAACTAACGATTTTGATGAAATTGGCTATTGGGACAAAAAGTCGATCTAGCTAGAAAAATGCGTTTTTCCGAGTTTTAGAGCAAGCTCGGCCAGGTAGGTACAGTGGCGGAATGAAAAGGTTCGTCAGTTTTCAACTTGATTCATTCAACGTATCACGAGCACATATTACCTTTTGAAACTGAAGAGACAGAATACACAGAATTAGAGAAAATAATGATTTAACTGTTCGTTATCAAAATCAAAATAAGCGTAATAATTCAATGTTAACAAGATTGTTTTTATTTTATGTTTTGTTAAACTAAAACCTTGTTGGTTTAGCCTGCTATTGTTATTTATGTTAAATTAAAATTGAAAATAGGTCAATGTCATCATTGAAAAAAATAATATTTATATTTTATCTGTATTTTATTCCGCAAAAGCCATACATTGTGTTTGACGTGATGTAAAAGCAAGTAAAACCTTATTCGATAGCAAACGTTACATTTATGTAAATGTTACCAGCACTGTTTCTTCCTGTTAGGAACCTCACTGGTAATATGTTGGTACCTAACCTAAATATAATAAAATTTATGTTTGCAATCTGGTGCAAGCGAAAACCAACTTCAAGGTGACGAACCTTTTCATTCCGTGACTGTACTAAGTAATTATTAGCATTGTTGTAAAAGCGATGATTGAATGTGGTTGCGAAGGTCGTGGGTTCGAATCCTACAATGAACGTGAAGCTTTACGTGAAGGAAAACTTCGTGAGGAAACGATAGCATGGTGGTAGAGTATTTTGCCGTACCAACCTCACCACCCTCATATTGAACATCTTTCAACAAACAGTGTACTTATTCTGACAGCTACATTTGAGAGCTCCCCTGTAGGTTTTGTGTGTGTTACCTTCGGCCTGAGGGGCTAAAAAGGAAGCTAAAGCAATATTGCAACGCAATTCATTTTTTCAGATTCTCGGCAGATCCTAAGTGATTCCAATATGTTTTGGTAAAATAGTTAGTCATTATATACAATTCAATTCATTAAAAGATTTGGAATTGATGAATTGCATAAGATCTGCTTTAAACTCGAAAAAATGAATTGCGTTAGCAATATTGCTTAGCTTCCTTTTTAGGAGGCCTGGTCAAACTAAAGCCCATCCAAATAATTAAAGGAAATGTTTATTTTAAGGAGTCAGTAAAAAAATATTTATTTTCTCAATTTGACCGTTATATCTATTTTTATGTGTGTTCGTGGATAACTTCGTCGTTTATTAACCGATTTTGATGATTTTTTTTTTTGTTGGAAAGATGATATCCCAAAAGTAGTACCATGATAAGAAAACCAGGATGTGATGATGGCATCCCAGAGAAAACAAGGAGAACCTTCGAAAATCGTAGTGGCAACTAATATGTTTGTTAATTTTTTTCATTAACTATTTCGGAGGACAGTCGAGGGAACTCCTCAATTATTTCCAGCAATTACCTGGTGTTTGGGCTTCATTAATTTGTATTGATGAGACCTTTACACCTAGATGGGTTGTGACTGTCATTAGAGGTCCGATGATGAAGACGAAGGACAGTCAAGGGAACTCCTCAACGTTTTACATTAGCTACCTTTTGTCGACAATTTATCAATGATATGCACGCACATCCTCGGTCAGTAACAAAAAAATACCTACTTTTTTGATAAAATGTTTTTTAACAAAAAAATAAAAAGTACACTAAAAAGTATGAAATATTTTTCTATAGAACACGTTGCTGACTTTAGCTATTGTCTTTTGTTGTTTCTCTTTAGATAACTTCAAAACAGTGTTAGATAAGAGTTATTTCATACTTTTTAGTGGTACTTTGAAGGCGTTTTTTTTTTGTTAAAAAGTTTTTGACATATGCAATGCTATTTAACGTCATACAAATTCCAAGAAACATAAATTGCGCATGTATGCCTGACTGGTTTTATTATTTTGCTAAATGCAATTTTACCACGGTAAGAGAGAATCATTAGAGCTCAATTGTTTTGGGTTTTGCGACGGCATTTATCCAATATAGCCTGCGATGCGACTACCGCGCAGTAGGTGTGCGCCCTCCGCCCTATGCCCTGACCACACACTGATTGAACTCTTGTTTCGCTGTCATTAATTATTTAGGTGCCTCCGATTGTTTAATAGCTCTTTAACGGCTTTGTTAATTAATTGACGGATATGATTATTGTTATTGGTCTTTATTTAGGTAGCAATATAGTCATTAGGATTAGGGCGCCTTTACTTTGGTTTTAGGCAACAAAGGCGCGCTTTTCGAGCTGGAGAAGTGATATTTTATGTTACGATCCACGATACGTGTGACATAAAAGTAGTAGTTACTAATACAGTTTAGGTAGGTATGTAAGTAAATGGATTCCAGAGGTGTCAATGTTATGAAATGTTCACCTTGAGGTTTGTGCAACACAATCTCGCCGACATTGTTTTTGCGAATGCGATACGTTAGAGAGCTTCCACACATCGACCGTGTGACGATATTTGTATCTGATTATCGAAGAGACAAATCGATTTGTACTCTTATAAAGTATCAATGGGGCTTTGTACTATAAAGTATGAATTTCAATATTTTGGGCTCTGGCTTGTCACAGTATTATTTGGTTATAGGGTTATGTGCACTTATTGTACTGATGAGAGGTATGATTTTTATATGTAGACGAGTTTTCCCTAATGATTTCCAGCATCATATTTCCAAATATTAATAGTGACTCATAATTTTATACTTTACCTACTAACATATTTAGATTGAGTAGTTTTTCCAAAAATCTCATGGTTTATGGAAAAACTACTTACGTACATCTTGTAAAATTTCTAGATTATTACCTACGACTACGTGTAGATTATTTTGCAAATCTTTTATTTCAATAAATTTGCTGTATTTTCACAAATAGTTATTATGTTGCTCTAATTATTTCATCACATGTCTGCCACATAACTACACGTGATTATACCTATTGTACGCATCATAACAACACCGGTCCGTTAAGGAAACCACATACATTCTAAGGAGACAGGTAAGTTCAAGTGTAAATGAAAACAACTTTGCATTTATATTTACAGTTGTCAAATCTTTGTTTATTTTTGTTTGCCTACATACATACTGATGGATAATGTAAGTACCTAACTCGTTCGTAGATAACTGAAATAACCGTTGCGATATTAGGTTCTACAAAGGTCTTTTTTTGCTGTGTACAGGCCTAAGCTTTATTTGACTCAATCTCATCAAGTGATGATGTGGCCGAAGGTGGTAACCGCACAAAGCCTAGAAGGAACTGGCTCTCAAGTATGCTTGTTTGCTACCTAAGCAGTACACAAAAAAAATAAAATAAAAAAAAAAAGTGCAGCTGTCGGTGATGCTTGGCGACAGATTATCAACATGAGGGTGGTAGCCAGCCATGTGGGTACTACAAAGTACCTTAATACCGTGCTATGGCTTCCTGAAGATGTTTTCCTTCACCGAAAGCTCAAGCTTATTGTAGGATTCGAACCTGAGTCGTCTCGGCATTCGTCGTCACTCACTATCGTCGCCTTAAATACCTACAATATTTATTACCAGGTATCTCAAATCATAGAAGCAATTGCTATGCCGACAAAGGTTTAACAAGGCAACAAATCAATACGGGACTCAAGGGTCATGGCATCAATAGTTCCGATTTATAAATATAAAACAAACACACACACAAGTTATTGTTGTAGCGCGTCTACTTACGCAATTACTACGAGGCCGAACATGGCCGGAAGACGAGATGGTATACTTGTCACGCAAGTAATGTAAAACTTTAATAAGATCGCATGTGACGTAAGTAAAGGCTGCTCTAATTAAATAAATAAGCAATAAATAACTTGCAATTTTTTTATCGTTCCTAATTTGAAATTACATCGTTGTTTATTGATATTTCAGGATTATAATAGCACAGAGTGCCTATATACATATATGGATACTCTGTGAGTATAGTGAAGTGCAGCAGACTATAGAGCCCTCGCACATTATGGCCACCAGTCGCCTCCATGAAACGCGACCACCAGTAGTTCAGCCAGACCACTACACGCCGTCACCAGTGGCAGCAATTAGTGGCTGGATGTGGCCACCAGTGGCTGCCACTTGCGGCTAGAATACATTTTTCATTTCCCGGCGACATTGGCCGTGTGTGCGTGCAAGTCGAACGACAAAATACCTCACGCTCGGTATCTATGCGCCGATGTTATACAAAATGTATGGAGAAACGCGCCCGCATCTTGTGGCGGCCACTAGTCGCTCTATTGTGTTAGCCACTTGTGCGGGGGCCCGGTATGTTAGGTGCCTACCTAAGTTAGTTATTATTAGGGTTCCATACCTCAAAAGGAATAAAAGGAACCCTTATAGGACTACTCGTGTGCCTGTCCGTCCGTCTGTCACAGCAGATTTGCTTCGAATCGACTAGACCGATTAAGTTGAATTTCTGTGATCTAAACACGCATATAGTATATTTACATGGGAAAATAGATTATACAACCACAACCTACATCTGAGTATTAAATAATCATCAAACCACAGCGTAATTATATTTTTACTGTGTATACTTGTACGTACAGGCCTAAGCTCTATTCGTCTCTATCTCATCATGGTAAGTGATGACATGGCCAAAGGTGGTAACTGCACAAAGCCTAGAAGGAACTGGCTCAAGTGCAGCTGTCGGAATACACCGAAGGTGCATGACGACAGATTATCAACATGAGGGTGGTAGCCAGCCAGGTGGGTACTACAAGGAATCTTACTACCGTGCTATGGTTTCCTCAAGATGTTTTCCTTCACCGAAAGCATGTACTAACCTACTTTTAGCATGTACACACGGCTACCGGCCAAGCTATACATTTCCAGTATAAGCTGAACTCGCATTGTATACGATTTCCGTACAATGGGAGGTCAGCTTATACTAGAAATGTATAGCTTGACCTGTAGCCGTGTGTACCTACTTACGTACAAATCCAACCCTTAATATAAAATACAATAATTGAGACAACATGACCATGTGCTGCCAATTACGCGTCTTCATCGTGTAAGATTATTAGAATTAGAACCTTAGGCACTGTTCATATTGACTAAATATAAATATATATAATAAAGTATAGGTTTCATATCTAGGGTTCGCAGACTTCCAGGTACTGCATCCAATAACAGGATGTCTGAAATGCGACACTTAGCTTCGACTGAACGTGATTATTTATTATGAGTAATTGACTACTTGCAACATTGTATCCAACAAGCACTTGGTAGGAATTACCTAAATACAAAGACTCAAATGTGAACGTGAACCCTTACTGTTTTCAAAATGTAATAATAAAATATCGGTATCTAATGGAATTGATGTTGTAAGTACATATCCATAATATTAGGTCATATAGGTACTATTTCAAAATTCTAAATGCGAAGGTAGCTTTGTCTGCTTGTCTGTTATTTTTTCACGCCTAAGCCTATGGGGCTTAGGCGAACGAAGGATCGCAATGAAATTTGGCACAGATAGCCTATGGTATGGAGTAGGACATAGGCTACTTTTTAACCCGGAAACGCGGGTGAATGGAACAGCCGTGGCGCGGGCGCCGGGGACAGCTGGTGCCTTCTCTATATAGCAGATTTCTATATTATAAATTTGATAATAAATATGGGAATCAGGCACATTTTACTGTATTACATATCGTAGATAGCTAACGGTTGGTATTTCTTAGCTAGAGTGAGAAAAAATACTTAGGTAGGTATGCACTACGCATATATGCAAGAACATTATATAAAAATAAAATGAAAGAGCATTGATGGGACCCATTGTAGGCAGATGCGGTAACAGCATGGCAGCTCGGTTCGTTTGCCAACAATCGCGTTTGTCGCGCTTCCCCGCGGCGCGGCACGGCGTGCGGGCGGCGCGGGCGGTGGCGACGGCACGCACAGATTCACGCGCTGTTCCTTTGCATATCGTTAAAAACTGTGGAGTAAGACTTTTATGATTTTAATTGTAGAAGTATAAAGATAAAATTCCGTAGCTGACTGCAGGCAGCAGCAGCAGGCGACGTGTCGCTAGCAACGGAAGGTATTTCATAGGAGGTAATACATAGAAACCTAGTGTCGCGGCTGCTGCCTGCAATCGACTCTGGAATTTTACCTAAGAAGATCAGGAAGAGTATTATTATAGCTTACGCCCCGAAGTTTTACCCGCGTTTCCGAGGGAAATTATGGTTTACCGGAATAAAAAGTATTTTATATGATAATTCCAAGAAACAAACACAAACACACACACACACATAGGTACTTTCGCATTTATATCATTAGTACGAAGTAGCCAGCTATAAAAGAATTTGCGGAGTCCGGTGCCGGACACCTTACTAGTTTTTTTTTAAACTGCAACCTGATATTTTTTTTTATATGTATTGGTACTTTTGTACATAGATATCTTATTTATTAACCGCATACACGGTACGGACTGATTTGTGCATACAGTAAGTGCACAAATCCGTCACAAGTGCACAAATAAGATAGCTTAGGTGTAATTTCATTCTCGTATTATTTGTACGAAATACGAATCCATAAAAGATAAAGATAAAGATATTTATTTGCGAGAATATGGTAACAAATGGTATGGTATTATTAATATATGGTATCACATATTCTGCCAGTTTTGGCATGAAGTATAAATATCATTTAAACATGTCGTATGTTAACAAAACCTCCTTATGTGAGCTTCCTCCATGCTATTTAGCATTATGATAAAATCATGTCTTTGAAGCGGCTCCCGCGATGCGTTAAACAAGAGTCCAAAAAATACGATTCTCCCCATAGGTTTAGTATACATCTATGGTTTTCCCGCACCACCGTGCCACCGCACCTCCGCAGCCCGCAAGGCTTCCCCAGGGCGGTATAATTCACTTAAATCACGCTTAAGACACGTAAGTATTCAAAAGAGCTTCACGGCTTCAGAGCCCACTACTTAATAGCCTACTTAACTTGTCACCGGAACAAAAATAATCCCATCGTGTAATTTCTGCATACAAAATAGTTTTTAAGCACTTATAGTAATAGATTCTATTACCGACACAGCCCTTTGAAATAAAAGTATTATACCGTAGATAACTCCAATATATTATCCAATTTAAAGAAGTAATATTTACCGAATTAAAAATATTTTGCTGAGCTAACCAAAAGTTAAACCTTCACTAAGCCTGTAATAATGTCCAAGAATAAACTATCTGGTCTCGTTACGAACTTATTGTTAAAGAAATTGAAAGGGCAAGAGCATGATCCAAAAATCCTGCAAATAAAATTCCAATTACACGGGAAAGAAATGACATATTCGGTTTGCACAAATCCTTAAAACGTCATCCAGATATCCATTACATGTCTATTAAATCTTACGACATATATTTGTGGGGCTCAGTCAGCAGAGTTCCCCTCGCAAACACGGCGGCGATTACGAGCTCGGCCGACCGGAGTAAACGAATATAAAACACATGCGGGAAGACGAATGCAAAACGTACTCGTCAAGATTTTACATATGTAAACACTAGGATCACCCCTTCCGCGAAATCAACAATCGTCTACCGAAACATTGTCAATATTTGACTTAAATTTTTTTTAACTTCGGTCGAATGTAATTAATAAATCGAAGGGGTCATTAGTCATTACTTCAAGTATTCTGCAATATTTGAAAATACAAACTCATACTCATCTACTGAGTTATGGTCCTGAGAAGGCACTTATGAACGCTACAGTTGACTCTACCACAAATGTAACTTGATGACTTAAACATGATTCTAAAATCAGATTAAAAAAAATTCAAATCTATTCACTTTGAGCCAGTTATTTATTGTATTGGTATTTCTAAAAACCTGTGCCTTGACCGAAATAATATTAGTTTTTGCAAAAAAAATACTGGATATTTGTAGCGTCTCAAATAAACTGCTATTTATCATTGAATTAGGTAAAAGTTGGTGTAGTTACATCATCGAGGAACAATCCCTATTAAATAAATTACGACATCGTGCCACGTCACAACTAGTAAATAAAACAATCATTGTAGTCAAAACGTTATTCTTGTTATATCAGAATTGTGTAGTATTCTGAACTCAGTAAGATAACGGATAAGTTTATAAACTGTTATTATAATTCATGATATTTCATGAATACACAAATAACATTCCTAACAGAAACACTTAATCAGCTACGTTCACACTTAGCTAGAAGTGAAAGTTTACTGCGTTTGCAGTCGTCATGTTTATATCTGGGAGGGCATTTCCATGAACCCATTGCTTGATAAGATTACTATAGTTAGATAACAATAAATAAACTTAAAGTTCCTTTTAATAAAGATTATATCAAGACCACGTTTGTCAACAATAAAAATAATTAGTGAAGCTCTCTGTTGGTTTCTCTCTCTAGTTGGTTTCTCACTCAGTTTTAGAATCGAACAGCAAGAAAAACAAAACCTGGATCATGTCAACAAGAACACGTGGAATTCAACCAACGAAAAACTGACCTACAAAGCTAATTTGAAGGACATCGAGAAAAGGAGAGTGACCTGACGTAGCGTCTAAAGTGATGAGTCGCGCGTGGCCAGCACGCGATGGCGACGGCGGCGGGCCCGCTCGCTGCTCAAGTAACGACCTATCGATTGGCAATAGTGCCTAGTTAGCGATCCGTGGGAGCCACCCGCGCCCGCGCCCCAGCCTCCGCCCGCCCTTCCCGCGCCCAGCCGCGTGCCGCACAACTCCATCTAGATCAGCGTACTTACTGAAAGATTTTTAATGATTTCATGCCGGGGCAATTATTAAGATTATGAATTTTAGTAAATAAAGAAAATTTTGAGGTAGCCTTAAATCATCCAGTTTAAATTCAGTAATTATACCGAAGACCAAACCTTGCGGTGAAAAATAAAAGTTAATTGCAGTTTTTTATTAATCCTATCTATAGGTCAAGATATCAAATTCTGGATGGTCATACTTTAGTTGCTTACTCTCATAAACTGATATTATGTAGAGGGAAACTGACTCACAAATGTTTTGTTATGGTCGCAACAGCTGAGCAGGTGAACAGACGAGGCGATGCTGACGCGAGCTGACGAGGGCTGACTCCGCAGAGCGAGCGGCATATCGCCAGCGAGGCAGGGTCGCCGCCGGACGCTGACGCCGTGACTTTCGCTACGTACGGGAATAGTTCCAATCGTCACTCATTCTCACGATAAAAATAAAAAATCTTTACAATATTGCAGATTTCCTAATTCCCATTTTAAATTAATTTTGAATATTACGATAAATGATTGATGTCGCGTAAATTATCGTCGTTTATTTAATTATCATTTGTGATATAAATTGTAAATTCAACAACATGAGAATATAATAATTTCTTCAAAATAAAATATCAAGTTACGTAGGGTGTCAGTATAATGACGTAGTAAAGTATCGTAGCTAGCGACCCAGTGCGGGAGTATCGACCGAGCGACCCTGCCGAGCTGGCATACTGCTGGCTCAGCTACGAGTCAGCGCTACGAGCCCGCTACGACAGCCCTTTTGCTACGCTTCCCGACTAGAAATAACAGGTGTTTGGGTAAACTTGAATACAACATTGTAATCAAATTGTCTTATTTTTATGAAGGTTTAGATAGCTCTCTATGTTTAAATTTGCCTTATTCGCTGCTTTACAATTAAGCAATATATAACATAATGTACGATTTATCTATAATATGATCTGCCTACGGAAATAGAGCTATTTCAATGACTACTACCTAAGTATATTATATAATTGCATAAAGTTTTTCGCGTGCCCAGGATAATAAGTTAATTTTTTCTCTCCATTATACAAACTAACCACTGCCAAAATAAAAAGGCAAATAAATATTGGTTGTTCAAAATCAGAAACAATAACTTTACATGAGAGGTTGAATTTTGGAAAATGTTTAAACGCTCCTTTTTCCATAATTTAGTTATACCTCAGTTATACCAACATTGTCGCTGAGCGACCATCTCGCCTTATAAAGACACAAAATTAGAGTGGCAAACAAATGAAATAAAATGTTACAGTTATGAACTTAATCCTAATTTAAGTATTTCGTTCAAGATCATCAGCTAGTGTAATATGTTTTCATACAAACTTCAAATATATACCCATCCCATCTACCTAGAGGTAACTTTTTTAATCGAGCTCGTTGTACTTTCGTTCGTGGCTCGGCTCGTGCTCGATTCGCGTAGCATGGACGCACCATTAGATCTTCAAGTTTTTTCTTATGTGGTCATGAATTCTGCCTTCCTCTTGAGGGACAATCGATGTGAAGATATTTATTACATTTTTTTTTCCAAATGAATACGTGATTAGAAATCTTTGTACCTACCCCATTTTTAGCATATTGCGAACACAAAGAAGTGTTTATATGGAGAAAGAGTGCAGTCGAAGATTTTTTAAACATAAAAAATCTGTGAATTGCTGTCGAATTTCGACCACTATAGTAAATGTCAAAACGGAAAGTAACATATTTTCGTTTTATTTATTTTACCATAGGTATCAAATATCGTAATTTGAAACGAAGCCAGTAAATACTTAAATTATATATAATCCACGAACGCAGCAATTTGAGTCCACACGTGGAAATTATTATTATCAGATATTGCATTTTCTGTTTCTGTTATAAATTTGTTGTGAAATCAGTTTCAAGTTTCATAACCGATAAAAATTTTGAAGCCAGAGTTAAATAAAGTGAGAGAAAATTAATTATTTATGGGGGTGGATTCCCATAGCTGCGCTTGAGAGCCAGTTCCCCTCTAGGCTCTGCGTGCTCACCACCTAAGGCCACATCTTCACTGACTATTGTGAGATTGTGGTCACACACAGGACTATAATGACTATAATGTAGGTGCGTTTCATTCTTCATCTTTAAACTAAATTCCAGGGTAAGTTACTAGTAAGTAAGGAGTTACTACTAGCCATTTTATTTTACGAGGCTGATAAGCAGGCAGGATAGGTTTACCTCATCATCATCATCAGCCTATAATATCCCATTGCTGGGCACAGGCCTTCTTTCACAAATGAGGGTGAAAGCACTGCACCACGCATGCCAACTGCGGATTGATGGAGGTAGGCTAATGTTCAACCTATTGTTGGAGTTTCCAAGCCGCCTAGGAGGCCTCCAACTAGTTTAAGGACTATCATAATTAAGTTATAACCGGGACCAACAGTTTTACGTGCCTTCCAAAACACGGGATGCTCGAGTTGAAATACCACCAGGCGGTCCAACTGATGGTTAGTAAATAGCTCTTGTTCCCTAATTACATTAGCAATACCATTGAGTTTTCCAATGTGTAGTCGACATATAAAAAGCCGAGAAGATAAATGGCTCTGAAGTGCAACTGCCGAAACACACCGTAGGTGCTTGGCGACAGATTTTTAACATAATAGTGATAGGGACTCTACCGCGTAACTTTAGTGGTAATCGTAACGAACACCATTAATGAATTTCACCCAATCAGGGCCCACGAATAGTTATCGTCGCGTCGCGGCGTCGTACCGCGTGTGCGTCATTGGATGGACAGGTACTTAGGTAAAAGCTATAAGACAGGTAGGGAGTAAAACACACAAGAAGCACTAATGTTACGTTAGTAATATTATTTATTCTGTGCTAATGTCATCACTTATTACTTTTGAGAAGTGAAACACTGAGCGGTTGCAGCTCCTACAGATAATCTGCATTAAGGTAGTAGGTACTTACCGATCAGACGGGACAGGAGCGACGTGTCGTAAAGCTTATAACATGCGGGTGGCTCCCATCTGTAACATAGCAAATTCGATCTGTAAATAACCTCGAAAAATGGAAAGTAGTTTGGAATGGTGACGTCATCGCACCGACCTTGCTACTAGAAAAATGTGCCGCGTCGTCCGCAGTGGCGCCTGCTTGCTCATCACAAAGCTGCGCCGCCGCCGCCGCCGCCGCCGCCGCCCCGCTCCGGCCATCGCTCCCTATACCCTCATCTACTATATTCATTCTATACACCGTACGTCTGCCTGCATGGTCAACATTGATGAAATCAGTGCTTATAAACAACGTATCAGGTGGCTGAAATACCTGAATGTATTTTATTTTTATAAATTATATAAAATATATGGTTGCGTACGAATAGCAGGATTATTATAAAGTACTACTAAACTAACGTTCAATTTTAATATTCATAAGTTTGGAACAACTACTAAGGCCATAATCCGCGTAAGCCTACTTTTATTAGCGTATATCAAATAAACAAATAACATTTGCAGATATTTATATTTACATAAGAAGTACCATAAATCGTTGGTCAGAAATGCAGTCCAATGGCAGTGCAGAAATAATTGTCCCATATATTATTATGATGTACGCCTACAAAATGGGCCATTACGTTGCCGGGGCCGCAGTAACAATGGCCATAATTCTCCTCGACTTCATTAACAGGCCTCCATTTGCATGACAGCCTCAACTTATGTACAGCTATAGGTCGTAATAAGCCACCGATGGATACGAGAGGAGTATGGAGGTGGTTGTACCCGCGGAGTACCACTACAGTCTACTCGCAGTTAATATTCGATAGCCGAACAATATTTCACTGCAATATGAACCTAATAGCTATGAAGAAAGTGGTTTCTGGATGTAGACGTGCAGTAGTGTTATGTTTGTCGAGGAGGCTGGTAGGCGGCGCGGCGGTGTCTCGCTCTGGCGGGGCGTGGTTGCAGAGGACACGCCTCTCGCTTCCCACTTCACCGCATTTCCCGTATTTCGTAGACGCTGCTACGACTACGGCTACGGACGGGTGTAGTTTGAATGTTGATAGGTACACAGGATTTGTTGTTTTTATAAAAAAATATGTTATGTTCTTTATATACATATTTAATAAAATATACTATTTAACTTTTTATGTGAAATAAAAATCATAATGGTAAATATTTTTTAATATCTCAAGTCTATCTAAAAAAAACACAAGAGCATCATTTGAAAACCGCTCGACCGGTTTGGCTGATTATTTTTTGTTGTGATTATAATTGAAAGAAAAATATACCGGATAAGTCAGATTTCACCTAGGCGACATCGGGTAAAGCTAGTAGTTAATATTTCTTTTTAAATCTGAAGATTTTATATCTAAGAACTTCCAATGAAGCTACTTAAGGAGGAATGAAATGATCTGCAGCATTAAAAAATAAAGCTGATAATAAAGATTTATTATTTATTGTTATCATTACATTTATAATATGACATCCATTTACTGCAATATATTATTTATTTGAGAACCTGTACAAGCAAGAGTATATAGCTAGCTCTACGCTGGAACGCACTTGGGGTTAGCTGTTCGGCCCTCAAATACCGTGACAACCGTACCCACTCGTTTGTAATTTGTGTTATTCATCATCAGCCTATAATGTCCCACTGCTGAGCACAGGCCTCCTTTCACAAATCAGGGTGAAAGGGAATGGGCAGATACTCCACCACGCGTGCCCACTGCGGATCGGTGGAGGTAGGCTAGTGGCCAACCTACTGTTGGAATTTTTCAAGCCGCCTAGGAGGCATCCAACTAGCTTAACGACTATCACAATTAAGTGATAACCGGGACCAACGGCTTTACGTGCCTTCCGAAGCACGGAAACGCTCGATTTGAAATACCACTAGGCGGTCACCCATCCAGGTACCGACCAAGACAGACGTAGCTTAACTTTGCCGATCGATTAAGAACGGCTAATCATGCTACACCACGAGCGTCGAAAACCATTATGAATTTTGTAGACAATCTCAAAGGCAATGGAGGTGCAATAGGATCGTGTCAGAAAAATATTTTTGATTTAAAATAACAGACAGGTGTCATGTAATGGACCGATACTCAGTTTTAGATATTGATAAGTCTAGAAGTTCACAAGGTCATCTATCCTTCCCGACGGACGCAGTTTAATACTCAATTTTAGATATTGACAAGTCTAGAAGTTCACAAGGTCATCTATCCTTCCCGACGGACGCAGTTTAATACTCAATTTTAGATATTGACAAGTCTAGAAGTTCACAAGGTCATCTATCCTTCCCGACGGACGCAGTTTAATACTCAATTTTAGATATTGACAAGTCTAGAAGTTCACAAGGTCATCTATCCTTCCCGACGGACGCAGTTTAATACTCAATTTTCGATATTGACAAGTCTAGAAGTTCACAAGGTCATCTATCCTTCCCGACGGACGCAGTTTAATACTCAATTTTCGATATTGACAAGTCTAGAAGTTCACAAGGTCATCTATCCTTCCCGACGGACGCAGTTTAATACTCAATTTTCGATATTGACAAGTCTAGAAGTTCACAAGGTCATCTATCCTTCCCGACGGACGCAGTTTAATACTCAATTTTCGATATTGACAAGTCTAGAAGTTCACAAGGTCATCTATCCTTCCCGACGGACGCAGTTTAATACTCAATTTTCGATATTGACAAGTCTAGAAGTTCACAAGGTCATCTATCCTTCCCGACGGACGCCTGCCTGATAAAAATCGCTAGGGTTAGGTTAGGTTCGCCCTTGTTGAACAAGTTTTTTTTTGGAACAATTAAATAACATAGCATCCCTCCGTATGCCGTACATGCCATCGGCATAGGTTAACCAACCTATGCCGATGGCATGTACGGCATACGGACTTGCTTATTTACTAGTAAGTAAGGTAAACAAAAAATGCGAATGATTTCGGCTCGGCGTTGGATAATCCGTATATCTCTTTTAAAGATAATCAAGGAACATATTTATAAACAGTAATACTTTTTCAACGTTTTTCAACTAGTTAATTAAATAAGTTAGTCTTTTATCCCCAAAGTGGAAATGCAGTGGTCTGATCAGTGAGTGTAGGTAGACTTAAAATGTGTAGAATATAATGGTGCATCCATGCTACGCGAATCGAGCACGAGCCGAGCCACGAACGAACCTACAATGAGTACGATGCGAATCCCTTTGTTTGTGAAAAAACTTACAATCGCGCTCGTTCGAGGTTCGCAAGCCCGTCAACACTACGCGAATCGTGCTCGCAGGGTGCTCGTTCGTGGCTCGGCTCGCGCTCGGTTCGCCAAGCATGGACGCACCATAACATTTTACTTACTCAAACGTAATGGTGCGTCCATGCTACGCGAAGCGAGCACGAGCCGAGCCTCGAACGAACAAGATTAGTTCGTTGCTCGCGATTTCAAGCGTGGACGTACTTAACGAGCCTTCAACGAGCCTAAAACGAGTGCGATGCGAATCCCTGTGTTCGTGAAAAAACTGACAATCGGGCGGAGCGCAGTCGAGCACCCTACGAATGCTCGTTCGAGGCTCACAAGCCGGTCCACGCTACGCGAATCTTGCTCACATTGTGCTCGTTCGTGGCTCGGCTCGTGCTCGGTTCGCCAAGCATGGACGCACCATTATATGATGAGAATTATCAGTCTCCTACAGCTAGTGCATACCGGCTACAGATTATCATTTTCAGATTACATCTATACATCTACAATACCTAACCACAGTGTGATTAATCCAACTGAGGTATAAATATTACATCTACCATCATCCTCATATTTAAAACCTTTCAACTTATCATGAAATGTCTTGGAAGAGCGGGATCTCCTAACACAAGCAAATCTTTGCTTAAAAGGAGTTTCCAAAAATATCTAGTATAGTAACCTAAGATAAGTTATTGGAAATAAATTTATTTATTTATTATATTATCATCATGCAGCCTGTGAACGTCCACTTCTAGACATAAGCTTTTACCAATAGTTGTCACATCTTCCGGTCTTCCTCTTTCTGCATTCTCCCGTCGCTTTCTGCCAGGTTTCGCAGGTCATCGGTCCATGTAGCTCTGAAAATAAAGTTAGCTTCTATATACTAACACAAAGTTTTAAGAATCAAAGAATATGACGTGTGTGTGTGTGTGTGTCAGTTCCAATAAATAGTTAGTATTGAATTACAAACATCGCTGGGCCGGCATTTGGTTCATAATGTCACATGCAACAATGTTGCTATCGCACTCAGGGCACAGAGCTCACGGACTTCTCACATTTCTAAACCATTCTCAGATTAGGCGCCGGAAATATTTATACTAGGTACCTACATAGGAATTATTTATATAACTAGCTGTCCCCGCGGTTTCACCCGCGTTCCCGGGATAAAATGTAGCCTATGTCCATGCATGCCAAATTTCATGATGATCCGTTTAGTAGTTGAGGCGTGAAGGCGTAACAAACAAACTCACTTTCGAATTTATAATATTAGTTAGGATGACGTTGTTTTGTCGAGCAATAATTATAACTAGTTTTATACTATGGATATGTGAACATGTGTATGGTTGTCAACAATCACAGCATGGTATACGTGCTGTGACCGACACGACAGTCGACACACAAAGTTTAAAATCAAATATTCAACTATTTTTGTCATGTAGTTAGTCCACTGATTTATGATTTTAGGTTTTATACCTAAAACCATTACTTTTAAGATACAAAAGCCAAGATATAAAGACCAATAGGTATATTGAAGTAAAACTATAGAGGTAGGGAGCTTAAATTGTTTTCTAATCCAATATATATATTTTCTGTTGATAAGAGTAATTTGTTACCTAATTATTGAATTGATTACAAGGTAACATCAGCAATACTGACCCTTGTCTACATAACCGGCATGTTGATAAACAAAAACTAATAATGTCTAGTAATTTTGCACTTGAAAACATTTATAGAATACTGATAGCATCTCTACAATCTAGGACAGGATTAGGGAATAAGCAAATGTCAGAAAATTACAAGATTAAAAAGGATTTCCTGCTTCATGCTAATAAATATGATTTTGAATATTATTAACATGAACTAAATATTAAACATACGTGTTCATTTACTATTAGAAAGTGGTACAATACATGAGCACTACAACATTACAATAATATTACATAATAATTAAATACATAAATCCAATTAAATTCAACATAATTGGACTGTTTTACAAAAAACTTAAACCGACTTCAATGTACACTAAGAGGTAATTTGATGACATTGGGACCAAATGGGAAGTGTACCCTTCAACAAAAAAAGAATTTTCCAAATCGGTTAATAAATGACGGAATTATGAGGTAACAAACATAAAAAAAAAAAAAAACAACCGAATTGAGAACCTCCTCCTTTTTTTTTAACTCGGTTAAAAAATAAGGATATCACAATTTAAAGTTTTTAAGTATTATTATTTATTTTTTATTATTAGCGCATTATTATACTTGCCTATTAGGTCCTAGTTGATATTGTTACAAAAATATATTCTAGTGTCATTTAACATTAGGTACCTATATTGGTAATAGTAATAAGCAAAGTACGCGGTTATCACAAAAAAATCAAGTAAAATAAAGACAATATTAATTAATTTGTTTATTAATTTAATTACTTAGCACAATAATTACGACATATTAGGTACTTTATAACGGTAGGTAGGTATGTATCTACCTAAGACTTTGTTGTCGACCTCATTTCTTCGCAATTGTTAGGCAATAATGCGATGTTGTATTTTACTTCGAAATTGCACAATCGCATCCAACTAAAGTCATTGGACTCAATACCTTGGCGCTTTTCTTCAAAATTATTATTATTATTAATTTAACGAATAAACTATCTCATATCGTCTCACTCTTATTTTTTAACTAAGCAAACTCTTTATTTAACAATACAATACAACAAATATATGTACAAATTGCAATCTATATTATAGAAAATTTCCTCAAGTCTGCCGCTGCTTCCGATTAACGGCAAGGTTCCCAGAAGCCTGGCAGCGCTTCTTCTTTGGATAGCCAAGCTGACGCGTTGGCGGAAAAAGCTCCCCGCCCGCTGGTCTCCGGAGGCCCAATCAATTTTGATAAATAGATTGAGGCTAATTGATGACAAAGTGCCAGCAAAACAGCGAGTTTCGGATCCACACGGTTCCATGGTGTCGACCGCAAAAGGCATAAAAATATAATTTGATCCAATCAACGCGTATTTTTTGAATTTAAAATTTTCCGGACTGGCCGTAACTGCCCCTGCAACTTTAAAAGTCGCCGGTAAGTGTGTATAAGTAGTATATCATCTCACTAATATTATAATGTAGATGTTTGTGATAAGTACCTACAATCCTAATCCTAACTAATATTATAAGTGAGTTTGTTTGTTTGTTTGTTACGCCTTCACGCCTCAACTACTCAACGGATCATCATGAAATTTGGCATGCAGATAGCCTATACTTTTTATCCCGGGAACGCGGGTAAAACCGCGCGGGCCAGCTAGTTAAGAATAAACTGCTAACTAAACGTATTTAGAAGCAACTTTGTACATACATACCCGGGAAAACATGAGTCGAGGACGCGGGTGAAACCGCGCGGCAGAAACTATATAATATTTTAAATGGCTAGCTGGTTATATAGTCAAAGCCATTTAGTCAAATATGCCCTATTTGCATGCCATTTTCTTATGCAGATCAAAGCTTACTACTGAAGTTAGCGCACGCGAAGATTTAGTTTAGTTTTAATATCGTAGATACTGCAATATCTGTAGTTTTTTTTTAAATATTATAGTCAACCAACTTAATTATCAGCCAGAGTCCTTGGTCAAGATGAATCAAACTCGATGGGTTTGCGTCGTTTTATTACAGATTTCCCATCGCCACCTTCTGACTCTATCATCAGATCAGCTCCATGTCGTAATAATATTGTATTGTTATCCAATTTACATATGCATGCAAAATTTCAGCTCAATCGGAAAACGGGAATTGGGTCAATTTAACTTGCACGATTTGGTTTTTGATTTTGATACATAGTCACCGGACAGGTGAAACTAAACAAAAGCTTGTAAAAAAGAAAGCTGGTTGATGATGTTTGCACTTCCGTTTTAAAATTAAACTGGTTGTAAATCTACGTAGGATCAAGGAGGAATATGCACAAAAAAAAAAAGAATTATCAAAATCGGACTACTCTGTCAAAAGTTATGCGTGATCATACATAAAAAAAAAAAAAAATATACGCGTCGACTTGTAAACCTCCTCCGTTTTTTCGTCGGTTAAAAATAGACGTCGATCAATTTTAATGGATCCTTGGATCCCAAGGAATTAACGATAGAATTACGTTAAGAAATTTAATATTTTAGAACCCCTGAATAAAAATAAGAAATTCTATAAAAATATTACGACGCGACGTTTAAAACAAGCGCCAAAAATAAACAAAATGGTGTGCTTTTTTTATGGCGGAATATATTAATGATGGGGGTTTATGGAATAGTTCAAGTCAATTTCTAATACAAATTGGCAGAAATCCTTCTTTTTTGTATAAAGTGTCAATAAAGACTTTTAGGGATCTGCAACCAAAGCTATTATGACATGTGAAGTTTCAAAATTATTCATTAATATCACAGACGTATGAGTTTTGTAGGTACCTACTACTCATACTCGTCTGTGATTAATATTTAGTTTTTACAAAAAAACAGAAAAATCTATCATGGGCCGATTTTCAAGTGCCTGATAAGCGGTATCTAGCTGTTCATTTTAAATTAGAACTGTTTTGTACAATTTACTTATTAGAGGAATAGCTTATCCAAGTTTAATCACGCGAATGAAAAATCGGCCCTTAAAGTATGTAAACTAACCACGGAGGAAAGAACTTGTGAAACTAACGCTCGAGTGAATTCCAAGTTAGCTGAGATTATTATTCAACAAATTGATGACGATTTTAATTTTATTAAACTTAACGTGGCTTCAATTTCATGGTATTTTCTATTAATATTAGTAAAAAGCCTAGAGAAATATTAACACCTATTACACGTAGGTTATCGCGCAACTTGATGCCTAATATCAATTTCCTTTTCTCTTTACATCGTATGCTAAGTGCAATACCAATTTTTACAATATACTTGCAATTGAATTATTACGATGTACCTACCTGCCTATTATATATCTGTAGTATGCATTTGAATGATTCAATAGATAAATAAAAGAAATATTTAATTCAATATGTTTATTAGGAAAACACATTCTCCTATTATCATATTCGTAATTTAATTTTCTATTTACAATTACTCGATTAATCAGTGTTTGAGTCATTTTAACTTATGTATAAATTTTATCTTAATAATACATATAGTTTAACGAAGCTATGCATATCTTATGACACAACCATACATTTAACACGGTGTTTGAATAGCCACTCCTTTTGGAAAACACGGCCTTATTGTTCCACCATAATAAAAAACTATAAAACTGGAAACTGAGATATTTAAATTTCAAACTTAACAAAAGCACGATTGTACCGACGGCGTTCGGCGCTTGGACGTGCCGAGGGTCGCCATCGGAGCTCAGTACCGCTGCCAGGCGCAGGCAGAGGATGCGGCGGCGGAGGCCGAGGCCCGCGGCGCCGCACCCTGCCGTCACAGCTCCGAAAAGAACTCCGGCGAGGAGTGTGGCGTGGGCGGCGCGTGCTGCGGCACGGCGTGCTCGCGCCCCACCAGCGCCAGCCGCTGCTTCAGCACGTCGCGCTCGTGCGTCACGCGTGCCACCTGCAGCTGCAGCACGTGCAGCTCGTCCTGTAGAGACCGATTCGTTAATTCCAGCTCCTGCCTTTGTTGCAATCTCTTGCTTCGACAGTTTTGT
Organism: Achlya flavicornis; assembly: GCA_947623365.1. NCBI lineage: Eukaryota > Metazoa > Arthropoda > Insecta > Lepidoptera > Drepanidae > Achlya > Achlya flavicornis. The sequence goes on along the minus strand of OX392468.1, from coordinate 9,088,439 downwards.
GCGTAACCACGATTCTTCAACGTGCGTCGTTTCTGTTTGAGCCGGGTCACGTCCTCGCGGGGAAATCCATGTAGTCGTTTATTGAGCTCGCGTACGCTTAGCGTCATGAGTAAATCGTCGCTTATGAGATCGTCCCCGCCGCAAGAAGAAGGCTGATACGATTGATGCGGTCCGGTTCTGGGCGAGAGAGCCGAACAAGAACTAGCCGGACGTAGCGCTACTTGTTGTAAGTGATGGTCCTGCTCCCGCCACTCGCGACGATCCCACTCTTCGAAGTTACCACACGGTACGGTACGCATGTCGAGCGGCTCACGCATATGAGGAAGCCATAAAACGTCATCTACTAACGCAGCACGACAAGGACTTCTTCCGACGGGAGCCGGTGGAGTTTCTGGAGGTGTGCTGGGGTCGACGGCAATGGCTACGTGGGGCTGAGGGTAAGGACCCGCATCGGGCCAGGGGCGGCAAGCTCGGGCACAAGCGGGTGGAGCTTCGACCAGCTCGTGCCAACCCGATCGCAAAGGTTCACGCTTTACGAGATGGTGATCTTCAAGGTGGTCAAGTTCAAAATTTTGTACATATTCATCGGCAAGTTGGTCTTCGTCTTCGCGGTGAGGTTGCGGCGGCAAGGTCTGCATGGCGCTCGCCTGAGAGCAGTCGACATGCGCGTGCTCCACCATGGGGCCGTGCGGGGCGCACGCCGGCCTGTAACGGACTGCCGCCACCGCAACACAGGGCGGCGAGAGACTCCGCCCTCCAACCCAATGACGTTTCGCGACGCGCGCATACACTTACAGCCTTTATTTTCACGAACACAAGTCGCTAACGCCAGGCTAGGATATCATAATATAATATAATCATAACAAAACATATATTAGGTAAGTAACACACACGTAGTGCGTATATCGTTGAATAGATAACTTATTTACCTAAGGTGTAAGTACTTTATTCATTATCATTTAGTTATCTTATTTCAAGAATAAATCTTCAATTAAATGTTTTGAAATTATTGATGAATGATTAATTATTTTCATAGGTCCCCTACATCCTACATATTAAAATAATTAATCATCGTCTATTATCCATCTATATATCTTATTCTTTCTTGTTCACTTTTTCGTAGCAGTCAGTAGTAGCTGGAATTGACTGATGCTTCGTAGAGCATCTTCGTAGGCTAGAAGATAAGTTGAAATTTTCGCTCAAGACATAATTTTTGTATCGGACGGATTATGTCGAAACCTTTGCGTATTATACGCAAAGGTTTATATATAATATCTAAACATATTAAAATTCTGACTCACTGACTGATATATCAACGCACAGCCTAACCAAAGGACCTAGAGACATGAAATTTAGACGATTAGAGGGATATATTCTTTGTGAAGAGTAGGTATCCACTAAGAAAAGGTTTTTCGAAATTCTGTATGAAATGAAAGTTTGTATGAAAGTCCGTCAGTTTCGAAGTTAGGATCTTCAAATTTTGTATTTAGGCTGAAGATTGAAAATTAATTTATACGTGTTTCAGCTTTTTTAATAGTTCCACCCTCGAAGCGGAATCAAGTTGTTTTGTTTTGTTTTATTGTTGTAGAAAAATATCTCATTTGTTACCTGTATACCACGCGGGCAAAGCCGCGAGCTGAAGCTAGTTTATATACATAAATAAATTGTAAATAGTACAAAGATTGACGTTTACGTCTCTATTTTTTTTTTCTATATTTTGCCTCTGCAGTCGTGTGGCGTATAAGATGAGAGCTTACAAACATATAATACAATAAATGCATAATAATAAATCTGCCTGCTTTATCCCGAACATTAAGATGGACGGAAAATTATATGATTTGTGTGATTTTAAACAACCCATATCCCCCCTCTTCCCTCATAGCTCTCCGTTCCGTATCTCATATCAGTCTTTTCACAATCCATTCGTTTCTTTTCGGTGCTCTTCTGAATTGCTATACACTTTTTTAACTTTTAATCAACATAGCTTTTAACCGAAACACACATTACATAAAACTTATATTTTTACTTTATAATTAGGTAAGATCGTTTATTTACAACAAATTATTATAAGATCTCGCTTCAAAAGTTATGCATGGTATGTATTACCTACTTAACTTCCGTCCCGTGGTTTTACCCGCGATTCCGAGGGATATAGGTATTGTTTCAATGACATATTGTATCTGTGTGCCGAGTTTCATCGAAACCCATACAGTAGTTTTCGCGTGAATGCATCTTCACTTCCATACAAACTTTCACATAATATATGTAGTAGGTATAAGATAATTCGCTAATCGCCAATCCTAGTTAGGCATCTCAACTTGAAGCAAATACCAGGAAAATATTAGAAATTCTAAGAATATTATAAATGCGGATGTGAGTTTGTTTTTTTACGCTTCAACCGCATAACCAATGCCACACACAGTGGCGTAGCTTACCCTAGACACGGGACCTAGAAAATTTGTTGGAGGCCCTTCAATCCAACTGCGGCGAAGCCCAAATGGAGGTAAAGATTTTTACTATTTTTTTCTTACACACGTTCGGGGCCCTTGTAGTCCGGGGGCCCCGCATCTTTGAAACGGCTGATACTGCTACGCCCCCCTGGCCAGTACTACTTATTTTTATAGGAACACGATTGAAAAATTTGTTATATATTAAAAGTTCCCAAAAACACTGATATATATTAGTTAATTGATACATATATTATTTAACTAATATATATCAGTGTCATCCATAGATGAACAACTTAAATATGTACATCAGCAGCGGCAGTCAGAAGACTAACTGTAGAACAAAGTGATTTCACGGTTCGCCAACCACAGAGGGGTTAACAATTCAGCGTGAACCCGAATTACATTTAATCACCGACCTCTACTTAAACATAATTCTAACCCTTCCTTGTTATACCAAAATAATTGAAACGATACTCCTATTATATCATGAACAATTAATTATAACTACTTTATGCTTTTGATTTTAATACGTGCCTTCATAGCCAGAGAATGGCTAGTTTTATATTTTCTTTTAAAATAAGTACGAATATACCTATATTTTTTTTTATTGTAACTAACATGTATTTGAATCAGAATAGAAATTACAGAAAATAACTTAGTAACGTAGTACTACAATATCCCGAAGAACCATGATATGGTTTTAAAATTTAACTTCTATGAATCTATGGACTCTATCTTCTACCAGTTTTTTTATTTGTTACCTACTTGGTGTTTCGAGAAGATTTTGTCTGGAGATTTATAGGTGAAGCATGTCATCGTGAGAAAATCATCGTATCAGCCTGTCTGGCTGGTACCTCTACCAAGCCAAACACCTAGCTAGATTTGAGAGTCAAAATATATTGGTAAGCTACGCGCCTTATCCAGTAACTGATAGGGTTATAGCAGTGCGGCGCGGCGGGTGCGGCGGTCCGTGGGCTGACACAGCCGCCGCTGTTTACTCTCCACGGTCAACATTGTTAGCGGCAGTGCTCCGCTCCGCACCGCTCCGTACCGCATCGCGCGCGTCTCGCATTGCAAATGTTATTACATGATTAACCCGCTGCTAACACGTATCCGACTTGTGTTTAGCCTAACTTTGTTAATTGCCCACTTTGAAACTGCGTACATCCATTATTATAACAAATCAAATAAACTGGTACAAGCTCCGATCAAAGATGTAGATACAGTACAATATAGAACATCACACTTAAAATGAAATTTTGGAAATCTAGTATAATCTGAACAGGATTTACATATTAATTGTTATATACTAGCTGTTCATAACGCCTACACCCGTTTTCCCGAAATAAAAAATCTACTAGGTTTCTTTTCGTGATCCAAGCTACCATACCACTCTACCAATTCATAGAATTCATAAACCTATACCGTTTAGCGATTTAATGTTGGTAAATCAGTTTGATTAGGTAAGTACACCGTTACACCCATACACAATTAACACTTACATTAGACTCTTTTCAAGCCTTTCGTGAAAAACCCTATGTCCTAGCCCTGCGGAAAAATCGCAATTTTATTAACTAACCAAGATTGTTTTTTTTTTTATTATTTTTTATTTGACGAAGTCGGTTAGAAAGCATACCCGCCTGATGGTAAGCGGTTACCGTAGCCATATGGACTATTAATTCCAATTCCTTATCCCAAAAAAGATTCATAAAATCTGTATTTCCCCCTTTTACTCTTAAAGAGTGAAATTTCTTATAAGGAAGGAAGGCTCCTGATCTTATAAGGAACCCACCAACTTCAAGTTCATTAGCTTTATAGTTCTGAAGAGTTCCTTATTACCAACTGAGTATTTCCTAGACGGCACAAGAAGGAATGTAATCTGTGGCACCAGCACGTAAAACAGTAAGATAAGGTAGTAGAAGACATTTGAATTGTTTGTAGTCTACAAAATTATCAAGGTGATTTTGAAGGCTGACCCAAACCTTAGGATTACTATAGGTTAGTCTATTAGGCAAAAGTGAATAGTTGTACTCGTGTTGTTATGATCTGCTCAGGTGGCTCCAATACTCTACTAATTTATCACTTACACGGTTACCTTTACCTAATCCAACTATTCGAAGTACTCAGATACAAAGAACCTACTTACCTTTGTATTGTTGTTATTCAGTAAACAATAGAAAGGGGGCACGATAACATTCAGTGGTGTGTAGGCGAGAGGTAGGTTCCGGAGGCGTGACACGTTCGCCCACTATCGGACACTCTTCATCAATTGATTCGGCGCCCTCGCTCTCCTCGTGAGGCCGTCGATCCCCATAGAACATATCTCGGCCTCGTAATCCAGAAAACTAGATATATGCCTCAATGAATTTTGTATAGGTAACAATTATGCCCAAGATAAAATGTAGGTAGGTACCTACTTATTTACAATGTTTCCTCAAGATGTGTCTCCGCTGGTGTGGTTGATGAGATGCCTTAAGTCGCCACAGGTCTTGGTTCGATTCCGACCTGGATAAACATTTATTGCACATGGCCACAACGATAAGATTTGTTTTCTATTTGCTATAGCATGGTCTACTTTTAAATAATGCATGGTAGCGTAGTTTAAAAAGCGTGGGGCGCATTATGTACAGGTAGGTACATAGGTATATTTATTTGAAGCAAGAAGGTACTAATGGTTTCATTTTTACTTCTTAGTGCATTTTTTTTTAAATATATTTAAACGTAATGTAGAGGCAGTTCCTTTTACCAAGAGTCAACTTTTTAAATCCATGGAGCCCATCAGATTTCATTCCATGACAGTGCAGCGTGTTTAGATCGGTTGGTTACGTAAGACAATCAGATAATCGTTCGTCAGCCCCTGCACATGTCCTCGTAAAGTCAAAGGTTGGAACATACACGCTCCAGCTGCTAGGTAAACACTGTTTATCTTATCTATTACCTACTTAATGTGACTATATTACCTAATAATGGTCAAGGTTGAATATTCCAGGTATAATAATGTAGTTACTTTCACTGATTAACAATAGACTTAATCCTATTAAAAGCTACTTAGGTACTCCCGAGCATTAACAAGCTATATTATAATCCAAACCATTCTCTCTCCCTGACAATGACGATTTCCTATACAGTGGAGTTTTAGACGGGTCAATTAGTCCAGCTACCTAAAGGTTGGAAGCCACGCGAATATGGTCTTAGGAGACTAAGTATATCCCTTACTTTTCAACCGACGAAAAAACGGAGGAGGTTTACAAGTTGACGAGTATATATTTTTTTTTTATGTATGATCACGCATAACTTTTGGCAGAGTAGTCCCATTTTGATAATTCTTTTTTTATTGGATAGGGTATACCTCGAAGGTGGTCCCATATAAATATGGATAAAAAATACCTACCCTAAGGGTGGGAAAATAGGGATGATTTATTGTTCTCTCACAGATTTTAATGCTGAGTTGTGTATTACATCAAAAGAAATCAAAAATTAAGCATGTAGTAATTAGTAGAGTATAGCCACAAAAAATTATAAAATAAAAACTTTTTAACAAAAAAATAAACCACCGAAAAAACTGAAAAGCAAAAAATAATTTTGAACATAACTTGAATTTTATAAGGTTTTGCAGTCGGGAACAAACCGATAACATAAGCTATTACGACAATACGACATTAAATGAAAACACGTAAAGTACTCATGTATACGATCAACCTTTACTATGGGACCGGGGGCTCTACCGCGTAACTTTGGGGTTAATCGTAACGAACCATAAAAAATTGTAACGTTCGTAAGTGCCTTATTAAGGCCTATATTGAATAAACAATTTTTGAATTTTGATTTTTTTTTTGAACACCATTAATGAATTACTTCCAATCAGGGCCCACAAATGGTCATTGTCGCTACATACCGCGTGCGCATCATTGGATGAAATAATTAATGGTGTTCGTTACGATTACCACCAAAGTTACGCGGTAGAACCCTAGCTTTAAATTCGAAAAAATGCAATATTGCTTAGCTTCCTTTTTATTAGACAAACATTACATTTAACAAATATTACAAGGAAAATACATGTCTACGTAGGTTATTGGTTTGTCCCCGACTGCAAAACCTTAAAAAATTCAAGTTATGTTCAAAATTATTTAATGCTTTTCAGTTTTATCGGTGGTTTATTTTTTTGTTAAAAAGTTTTTATTGAGTTATTGCTATGGGCATTGAAATGTCGTTCTTCGTCGTCGTCGTTCGTTATTCCAAAACTCGGAATAGGCACGAGTTGAAATACCACTAGGTGGTCACCCATCCAGATACACTATCCGGATGGGGGATTGCCTTTTCCGATCGATTAAGAACGGCTAATCAAGCTATACCACGAGCGCTTTGCCTTCTCGAATACTAATAGGTATTTGTTTAATATAAATAACTCAACTCACACCGAAATATGGATTTTTTTGGACGAGGTATAGATTGGAAAATAAAAACGGAACATGGTGGAGAATTGCGTACCTACATATACATTTTTTAAATTTCACTCAAAAACATTCTTTGGTTTTTAAATTTATATGCCGGTACCTATTTATAAATAATCGCATTCAAACATTTATTTAAAGCTTATCTGAGCCGGGAATCGAACCTACGCTTCAACGTTTCAACTACTTTTTGTAATTTTAGTACGGACGGAACCTTGTGCGAATCTGGCACGCACATAACCGGTTATTTAACTAAAGCTGTTTTATTTTAGAGTTTGCCCCAATTTCACATTCGTGTATTTACGCCATTCCTCCGTAATAGAGTTATCTTACTCTATATTCAGCATTGAATATGGCCCAAGCACGAAATTTCATGCAAAAGAGGTGTTTTCAGTAAAGATTTTCTCTTTTTGCGTTATTTTATAGTTTTAAAATTACAAGGCCGTCTCTCAGAATGTTTTATTGACAAGTGACAAGATCCATTTGATGATATTATTGTAGAGTCAACCAAGTATTCCCTATAGTGGTCTGTGGAGTCAACAACGCGCGAGTGACGCAACCCTGGTGTTGCAAGCTTCCATAAGAAACAAATAATTCAATTTGATAGATAGATAACTCTTTATTGTACACCAACATGTAGGTACCTATATAAACAATGGGCGGTCCTATCGCTAAGAAGCGATTCCAACGTTACATACGTTGGTTTCAAAGCCAAAACGATGTTGACAAATACACCACGGCTCCAGTAACTGAACAGTAAAAGACAAGTAAAAACTTCAATACTGAAATGGATTTTTAGACAGGTAGAGCGTAGCGTTTATTGGGCTCAAAGAGCAGCTCGACTGGGGAAGTACATACCTCCACCTTACAGAATACCGCAGCCGAATAACTTTGTTGTGTAAAGTCGTGCTCCTGCGCGTGAGTAAGGTCGCCAGAGCTCATAGGGGAGGGGGGAAGGTCGGTAACACGTCGTGAGCGATGCTTCGTGTGTAGCAAGCGTCCATATGGCTACGGGAACCGCTTACCATCAGGCGGGCCGAATGCTTGTTTACCAAATTAGTCGTATAAAAAAAATTATTACAAATTATTTCATTATTGAAGTTTTCTCTTTTTTCTAATTGTATCTATTTGATTTACGGACCGAGTGTTTAATATTTATTTCACAAAAAAAAGGTTAAGCTTTATTCAAAAAGTATTTATTATCCAAAAGAAATATAAAAAATAACAATCACGTCAAAAAGTTTTTGTTAAAAATATAAAAAGTAACTCATATAAAATTATTTTGTATTTTATAACATATTCATAGATTTTGATTTCAAAATATTAATTTATATAGATAGCTAACTTGAATTCTATCTTAGTATCAAAAAATTCAAAAATAAATTAGTGCTTATTACTATAATTAATCTTAACTATTGCATTGTATATATAAATTAGTAGATAAATTAATAAAATTGTCATGCAATTATAATAAGGCAGTTGGGTATAAGCAATTGAGATAATATAGCGGGCCATCCACTAACGTTATTTCCAAACGGAATCTGTACCTCTACCATGAGTTTTCTACACTAACGTAATCTACAGTCGCTAGCGACTACGGTGACACATTTTGTATGAAATGCTTCCAAAAGTGTCCACTAGAGGCGGTGCTCGCTATACAACATATTCACCGTACTCGCTAGCGTGTGTAGATTACGTTAGTGTAGAAAACTCATGGTAGAGGTACTGCTAGTGGATTCGCATTAGCGACAAATAATGAAGGTATTAAATGAAGGTTCCGTCCTGTCGTGAATGCCACGTCGCGATATCTAAGTAGGTTAGTGTCCGTTTATATTGCCCACACGATTGAGCGAAATGAAAATATTCCTTAATGATTATACAAAATGACGGCATTGCTCATAAAAGTCAACAATCCTCAAGAAATAACAGGATTATGACCATCCACTGACATTTAATCCTTAAGTTTGATCAGGTTTGACTGACAAGATCCAATCTGACAGGAATGTACCTTTATGTGTGAATGGTGATCGAAGGATTGTTTATTCTGTCGGATTGGCGTGTGATAAAGTCACAGGAAAAAATGTAAGATTATTGATTAGTTAGTGGGCTCAGCGGGTTTATTCTATCATTTCGCGTTTCCCTACTGATTGTGCGACAGGATAAGTCGCGAAGAAATAACGTTAGTGGATGGCCCGCTATTGTGAAGCTGGTACGGCTTTGATCACATTTTCTATATCTAATGTTGCCCCGTTGTGTTTGCCCGGATTTGTCCTAGTTTCATCCAGGGAGCGTCCGGGCGGGTTTTCATTTTGTAGTCCGGGTTTAATAGTTTTCAAGTTTTTATAAGATAGGTTCTGTGTCTTTTTTCGAAACAAGCCTCTACTCTACATTTTATATATCGTACGAAAATAAATAAAAAGTTGATTTGAAATATCTTTTCAACACACTTGCTCGTAAAGTGACTCTTATTGCACCGCTCTTAGGTTCATAATGCAGATTATTAAACACCATTGCTTTTTACTTTACATTACCACAATCGTGTTTTATTATATTATTCCGATTAAGTTTGTACTTCAATGCAAGTTATATTTATGTAGATGAACCATTTATAATTTAATCGGGTAAAACAGTTTAAAAAAATACAACAAATAGTTTTTATGCGGCTAAAAATAGTATCATACATTTTCTTGAATGAATAAATTGTATCCGCTATCATAATTAAACCTTTAATTTTATAAAATTATTCACAATTCAAAATGTTATGTTATAAATACGAAAATATTCGGTTTATTATGATTTTAATATCGGCTGTATGTCGATTTTATTCGCACATTAAAAGAAATAATCCAATCACAATATTCGAAATAAAGAAACCTGCTCGCCATTTTCAATAAATGTTTGTTACCGTTTTTGCTGTATGATTGATCTTTATTAAAATCTTCGACTTCAAAAAATACTAGTATTTCCTCGCAAGTGTATTGAAAAACGTCGTATGTAATGCGTGTGCATTGATACCATGTCGAGTTTTATTGCGAACTTTTATCATAATAATGTACTATTGTTTTACTGACTAACTTACACTGTTGTTGACATGTTCGTTGTAAGCTCCAAAATCCGGGGTACACGCTTCTTGACCTGGTTTCCAGATTTGAGAAAAAGTAATCCTATCTTTATCCATAGTTTAGAATTTAAACTTATAACTGCTATCTCAATAACTTACCAGTATAATAAATATATATGTATATACTATTTCCTTTCTTGTTGGAACATGGCAACATTATCACAATATGTTCATCCTAAAGGCGTATTCAGTCTTAATTCAAAAGGAATTAAATAGATGGAACATCTGAAGTTGACTTACAATTAGTATACAATTAATAAAACCCCGTTAGTTTCTAAAAATGCACCAATCACCTAATAACTCACTTAACACACATATTAAATAGAAACATTCTGAACTAATTAAATATCATTATAAAAAATAGCATCGAATTACTTAAAAATTAAATTTTTGGTAAATAAATTCTTCGTTGATTTCGATAATTCGGTTAATTTAAATATTTTAGAAAAAAATCACTACTACTTAAACTATGACATCTTCGTACGCGACCTAGGGACCCTGTTGTATTGCACTAAATGATTAGTAATAATAATGAATACGAGGTCGATTATTGTTTGAGGTGTAAGTGAAACAGCGCGTAGTCGTGGTAGTACATCATGATGGCGAGCGGCTGGCCCAGGATGAGCGAGCTCCACACGATGATGTTCCCCCAGCGCGCGCCCAGCTTCACCTCCACGAAGCGCGAGATCACCGACAGCGGCGGCTGAGCCATCATACCCAGGAATGCCCACATCCTGAACATCTGAAGGGGCACGCTTACCTGAAATTATATTATTTTCAACACACTCGCTCGTAAAGTGACAATTATACCCCCGTTTTTAGTATCTTAATCCAGCTTATTACGCACTAGTGCTTTTTACTTTACGTTACCGCACTGTTTTATGATAGGTATAATCCCGATTATGTATGTATATATTATGTTTGTACCTCACTGCAAGTGATATGTTTGTAGACGAAGCATTCTTAATTTAAGCGGTTAAAAGAGTTTGACAGCGCATCGCTGTAAAAAAAAAAACCTGCCCGCCATATTTGTTAACATTCTCATTATGTGTTGTGTTGATTATTATCAAAAAATCTACTTCAAAAAATAAAAGTCTGTTTTTTTTCCCGCAAATGTGTTGAAAAACGTCGTATGACACGCGTGTGCATTGATAATTACAGTCTCGGCCGCTTAATACCGCCTCGTGTTTAATGAACAACTTTGCACACTTTATCAATATGTACTATTATTTTTGCTATATCTACAATAAGTTTTATGTAATTTTTTAAGTAATACATAAGTAAAAATTTGTGTACATTAACTATCTACTAGCTGTAGTCAATAGTTTCACTCATATTCCTAGGACATATGTATAAGTTTCTTTGCTAGGTTATTTATTGGTAAAATTATCCTACATTCCTTGGTAGATGCTGATTGATTAAACCAGAGCATCCCAAACTTTCAAAACCCCCTGCTGCTAAGTTTCTAGTTCCACCATATTCCCAAAACTCTCCAATCATTTGAAGATTAGATCTGTCTAACGTAGACCCCCGTTAAGTCTCCCGTGGACCTGTGGGGGTCCACCTGGACCACTTTGGGAATCACTGGATTAAACGGTTAATAATATTTTCTACCTAATACCACAGAATAAGACGTGACTAATACTTAGGATAAACAGCATTAGTGCACCGGCCGCGGTTCCCATAGCGTAAATTATTTATAGACTCAAAAATGTATGTAAATTGTACTTATAATGGGTTTATTTCTAAATAAATTATTGTATTCCAAAGCTAAAGAAATTGTCTCATAAATTGAAGTGTTATATTAAACCTAATCGATTTATTTATTACATAGCTATGAAAAATAACTAGATATTATGGTATAACTTACCAAATACTCATGAAAGAAGGCTGATATAAAGAAGACGACAGCGCTGGCGGCCACTTTGCTGTACCCCTGCTCAGTGATGGGGATGTAGAGGTGGCGCAGCGCCCACTGGTGCACGGGCGTGTTCCACGTGCTCCAGAACACCGCGATGTTGTTCGCGTTCCACCAGTCGCCGTAGAACTTGCGGTCGCCGAATTGCAGCAGCTCGCCCATTAGGTTCAAAAATGAGTGGAACGTCAGGTAGAAAAGGCATAGCCATATTAAATGATTCGGTACCTGGAATCGATGAAAAACATAATTAATGAAAAATGTGTTAAATTTTTCCTGTATTTTTTTCCGTCAATGTCAGCAAAAGTGACGCAAAGACATACTTCAGAAGCCATTTTTATTGAAGAGTCAAATGAAGATTTTGAAATACGATCATGTCGAGTGATCTATACAACCTAAATGATTACCAACTTAGGGATTTGATTCGGTCGAATTACGAGTTTTCTAATCAAAATAATTACTCACAGCAAGCTTCAGTAAACGCTCCACAATTCTGATAAATTCCATTTGCGAGAAGGTGGACACAGAATTGGTTACAGATGGTATCATCCATTGCTGGAACAGCGACAGTACAAGATTTACTCCAAACATCACTTCGAGCAGTCTCTTCACTAAGAATCTTTTCCGGATACTGAAATATTTATTACATTTTCACATATTATTTAACGATACAGTATATCCTGAGTTATATGGCAAATGAAGGCAAGATTTGACTTAACTCTTCATTAATCATGTCTCGCAAGGACACATAAAAATGCTACTATGTACATATAGGAAAGGAATTAATATATTACTTAATCTTGTTCATTCCTACTAACCACAGACCAGATAAACGTTACATCGTCCTTGTTACGTAACAACACAATATTGTTAATGTCCCCCGCCAATACTGACAGGCAGGGAATGGCGGACGCCATGTTTTAATTGGACAGCAGGGCGGATAGCATGTAATTTTTTTTATCAGCGGGATGCCTCATGTGCAGCACAAATGTCTGCGCTTGGCCATCGCGGGTATCCAGCTAATCGGTGTCTAAAGGAAATTTGGTCTGTGCTGCTAAGTTGCCAACATATACAGTTCATTTAATTTTGCTTTCAGTAAGATGCTAAATCTATTTAGTTACAGTAGTACCCAACTGATATGGCTTACCGATGTACCTGCGCAGAAGATACATTTTCAAAGCGCGGGAAATGCTATTGATCGGCAGCTGCCGCCATATGTGAGGAGGTGCGTGACTTGCGAGTGAGACGGAACCAACAGCTGCAGTGTATTATGAACCTTATAGTAGTGATCTAAGGTTGATTGTAAGTTTTAAGCATTCTTTCGTTAATCTTCGGGCCATACTTTCTTTTCTGTGCGAACGAAGATTCACGACGCGCCTTATCAGTTGGGTACTACTGTACAATCAATTCACGCTTCTTATAATAAAAATCGCACAATTACAATTAAAAATGCATGCAAGACTAACCGTGTGGTACGTGGGAAATTCAACTCATAGCAAAGGGTTGGTGCCAACAAAAAATAAAACAAATCTTTAAGGTTCAGGTTCTCAGGGTATTTGACAAGCCCTGCCGCGGCTGCCGGCTCGTTGTTCTCATCTTCAAAGTTTTCTGCATTATTTGGAAGTTCAATTAGTCATAATTATTTACAAACTTTTGGTGCGAAGAAAACGAAGCCAACCCTGATAGATAACAATAAAACCCCATACCTATTAGGACACCCTTTAAAGCGGAACCTTTACACACTACAAATAGCAGCGCGGAAAGGCATGGCAAATCAGAAAAACAACAAAAATAAGTTAAAGGAATGTATCTGAAAATTAATTACAGTGACTTTGTTATTGTTGTGCACTTTTATTAAATACTAGCTGACCCAATAGACGCTGAACTCTGGTAAATTGCCATCGAAAAAAGCACTTTTTATCCACATTTTCTAATTTTTCTGGGCAACTTTTCCAATATTCAACCTTGTCCTGAATATTACGAATGCAACAAAAAAAAAAAACTTTTTATTTTTAAGCATAATATAGCATTTTGTTATTTTATTTGGCTCCCGTTACACGGTGTTAATAGTTCGGGAGCCAATGGATTAAAAAATAAGCTGTAATTTGTATTTTGAATTCTTTACCAATCCGTTACCGAATATTTAATTATTTTAAAATTTACTCGACACTAGAGCAACCTTAAAACAAAGCGATATAAGCAATCCCAAAGTATAAAAACACAAAAACAAACAGGTCGATGAAGAAAGTGCATTCTGTGAAGTATTTTAAGATAATTTTTATACTGTAATAAAATTATATTCTGTCTGCTGATTAAATTCCTATCCATCCAAAAGTATATGAGAACTACAAAGACGGGCGGTCTTTGGTTGGTTAGATTAGCGATTGTACAGTAATCAATACATTTTAAGTAAGTTTAGCTTTTTGCTGTACAGTCGATTACAATGAGATACCGTAAAAAAAAAAAAAAAACCTGTATCCATTTAATTCTATCAAATACCTGTATCCATCCAAGAAGATGCATAATTTAGTTACATTAAATGGATATATCTCATTGTAATCGACTGTAAAATAATAGCTATCTATTTATTTAATACATAAAAATATGAATTGCATATAATACTTTATATAAATTATTCTTTGGATTTGTGAACGACTTATTTTCTATGAATTAGACTTGACTCTATCTACAGTGTAATGATATCAGCCACGAGGCATATTTGTATTGGGAATTGATTAAATTTTAAACATTCAATATACAAAATCTGTTAATAAGAAGATTTTGGTGCGTTAGATTGTCGTGTCTTTGTCTATTACTCCAATGAAATAAATATAAATTCAAAAAAAAATCACATGCTATAAAAAAAACAAGGGATAGGGTTACTAAGTGCTGTTCAGAAAAACACAAAGCTAAAAGAAGTTAACGCAAATCCATGTAGTAATCATATATAGATCACATGCTATAAAAAAAACAAGGGATAGGGTTACTAAGTGCTGTTCAGAAAAACACAAAGCTAAAAGAAGTTAACGCAAATCCATGTAGTAATCATATATAGACTTACGCTTATGCTCGGCGTTAATTAGTTCATCTGAAAATTTTATGTCACGTTCAGGAAATTTTATGTAATTATTAATAAGATTAATATAGGTAATACATAATAATAACCCGATCCATTAAAGAATAGTTTTTTTTAAATGGCGGCGTTAATCATGCCCTGGGAGGGCAAAAACGCATAAAAATTGGGACTCCATCTAAGGCCCAAAAAACGATTTGATGAATCGATCCGAATCGCAAATTCTAAGGCAGTATTATTGAACGAAAATGAATATTTAAGTCAAGTCTCACAAATAGTGTTATCGGAAATAAACCTCATTATTACATCAATTTCAAGCGTCTATGGGACGACATTTTGTGATTCGCGCCCTGTTCCCAATTACTAGTGGTCGGAGCCATATGTACGCTTCGTTCATTCGGCATTTCTATCTGTCACATCAGCTTTATCTTTCACACAATCCATCCATCTTTTTTTCGATCTTCCCCGTCCCGTATTCACTTTCAAATTTAAAACTCTTAACTACTATGACAACCAGTGTCATAGCAACCATTATGTCATCCAAAACAGTGTAATAATGTTGTACTGAATTTCATTATGCATTATCCTTCTTTTTTTTTTGCTTTTTCGGTACATTCCTTTCTCATCAAACAGCCACATTCTGCGTGAGTATCCTTATGAATTTCAAAAAAAGAACTTTTTCGTGCAGGCGCGTTACACTATCACTGCGCCGTAATAAAAAAAACCGGCCAAGTACGAGTCAGACTCACGCACCGAGGGTTCCGTACAAACCTGTAGGTATATAAGTAAATGGTAGTATAGACCTGAGTATTTGATATTAATTTCAATTTATGACGTATTAAAAAAAAACTACTTTCTAGATCTCGTTCAAACCAATTTTCGTTGGTAGTTTGCATCGTAATATACATCATATATTTTTTATAGATTTATCATTCTTTTATTTTAGAAGTTACAGGGGGGGGGGACACACATTTTACCACTTTGGAAGTGTCTCTCGCGCAAATTATTCAGTTTAGAAAAAAATGATATTAGAAACCTCAATATCATTTTTGAAGACCTATCCATAGACACCCCACACTTATGGGTTTGATGAAAAAAAAAATTTTGAGTTTCAGTTCTAAGTATGGGGAACCCCCAAAATTTATTGTTTTTTTTCTATTTTTGTGTAAAAATCTTAATGCGGTTCACAGAATACATCTACTTACCAAGTTTCAAAATTATAGTTCTTATAGTTTCAGAAATAAATGGCTGTGACATACACGGACAGACAGACAGACAGACAGACAGACAGACAGACATGACGAATCTATAAGGGTTCCGTTTTTTGCCATTTGGCTACGGAACCCTAAAAACTTAGAGATTATTCGAATTCACGTCGTATCCCGGCATTTTGGTTCGATATTACAATTGCAGAAATTGATTACTATGTTGTTTACAAAAATGATCATGGGTGTACATAAAGTCTTGTATGCAACTGTAATACAAAAATATTAAAACGTTTTAATAGTTATTTATGCAACTGTTGTATAATAAGGGGTATTAAAACCCTCATGTGATACTATTATCACGCGAAGCGAGTGTGATAAACCCACATTCGTGTTTTAATACCCCTTATTATACAACAGTTGCATAAATAACTATTAAAACGTTTTAATATTTTTGTATTATGGAACGTAATGTAAATACGAAGTACGTATAAGTAATTAAGGTGATGATACCGAGTTTAGTGACGTCATCACGTCAGATACCAGAAGAAGGTCCCGGGTTCGAATCCTACAATGAGCTCGAGCTTTCGGTGAAGGAAAACATCGTGAGGAAACCATAGCACGGTGGTAGGTACTTTGTAGTACCCATCTGGATGGCTACCACCCTCAAGTTGAAAATCTGTGGCTAAGCACCTATCGGTGTGTTCCAACAGCTGCACTTGAGAGCCAGTTCCTTCTAGGCTTTGTGCTAACCACCATCATCACTTACCATGCTGAGATTGTGGTCAATCACAGGCCTATACATAGCTAAAAATAAATAAATAAAAGTACACTGTTTTGAGTGAAAAGTTAGTACAAACCTAAAGAAATCTATTGCCTTACGCCTCAGGCCCAAATCACACAATTACGTCTCATAGGCGCTTGAAATTAACATCATACATTAAAGCTTTGAATGGGGTTCTATTAAAACAACCTATGATCGATCTAACAAAATATCGTTGGACAAAAGATCAAATGCCAAACCTCTACAGCTGTAATAATCTGGTAATAAGCTGCCGCTTAAAGGTCGTAGTGTTATGATCGATTTAAAATAAATAAAAGATCGTACATTTGAATCGATCCTAATTACACTCGAATCGTTCAAATGCGTATTTGTTGACGGTACAATCTGTCAATACAAGTACAAGCCGCTACTCTCAAAAACATTCTTTATTTGAACAAATTGTCTAATAATATAAAAAATAGTTAAATAAAAAAAAAAGTTGGAATAAAAATTCAGAAAATTGATTTTTTCTAGTTCATAGTTTGTGTAACATGTATTTTTAACTTACTCCAGTTTGGTGCAGATAGACTTTGCCTTCTCAATTTGTTTTTAACCAGCTTTCCCTTGACAGCATGTCTGCACCAGTGGTTCGTCTGAGAGTAGCTCCATAATTTCAAGAAAAGCACCAGATAAACCAAACATACTGTTGTTATTCCCACTGTAAAATAAAAACATCCATGTACTTACAATTTCTTCCGCCTTAAAAAAATATTATATACTTTTATTCAACACATAAAGTCCCTAGAATTATATCCCTATCAAGATACTGCTTATCTTTATGACATGACACTGCTCTCTAAACATCAGGGTGCCAATTCTCACCCAATCGACCAAAATTGATCGCTCGAACGAAAAAAGTCGAGTTAGAATTTTTATCGAGTGTAAATTACGTTATGTTATTCTAGCAATTTCGTGGTCGGAATATTTAGAAAGAAAATCAGTCAGCTCGAGGTTTAATTAGTCGGGTCTAAACGAATTGACTCCGATCCTAGAAATTTTACAGTCAAATGGGACTCGAACAGTAAGTTCGATTCGAAGGTTATTTCGAAAGACACGGGACAATCCTCGCGTCCTTCGTCCTTCCTAATTAACCAGGGACCCAATGGTTCCTGAATGGTCAAACTAAGGGTTTGATCCATTACTGTATGTAAAGCTATGCTTGATTAACTTACCGAAACTAAATTCTTCTCCTTTGAATTGCAGAACAACGACGGGTAGAGCAATAACAAATATTATGTTCGAAATTCTAAATATCATACCAATCTTCTCAGGTACTAAATCCTGAAATGAAAGATAAATATACATAAATAATATATTTGAAATAATTATAAACATATTTTGACAGGATTCAATATACGTTCACCCTTATAGTCATCAACATAAACAGTCAGTATCAACTTATAATGTGCAATGAATATATTCAACACACATTACATCAAATAAATATAATCTAATCATAAATGTTATAAAATAACGAACAAAGCTGATAACTTATTTCAAAGCTTTAGATTAATTCGTAAAGAAAAATGCTTTATGCTTTTTTTTATATTAAATTACATTAAACTAATCAGCATTTACAGGTAACATTGAATGCTAGAGATATGCACAAATTTTTAATAGCAAATTATAACACTTACTACTGCAATCGCTTTTTCAATCAGAAGACCAAGAACCGCAGGCACGACGCTAACTGGAACAATTAAGATTTTTCCCATTTAACTGTTTAATTATGTAAATACTGCCCGAGCAATTAAGGTCATCATTGAATAAACGCTGGTGCCTTTACGTTACTTTACCAGATGGCGCTGCAGTCGGTAATATAACCTAGATACCAACTGCAGCGCCACCTGCCGAGCTGATTTGTGAATCTAAACCATCCAGGGCGCCCATCAAACGCATACAAAAAAAAACATTCAAATCGGTCCAGCCCGTTTAGGAGTTCAGTGACAAACACACGTACAGTTGAATTTTTTTGTATGCGTTTGGGTGACGCCCTGGATGGTTTAGATAGGGTAGGATAGGGTAGGGTAGGGTAGGGTAGGGTAGGGTAGGGTAGGGTAGGGTAGGGTAGGGTAGGGTAGGGTAGGGTAGGGTAGGGTAGGGTAGGGTAGGGTAGGGTAGGGTAGGGTAGGGTAGGGTAGGGTAGGGTAGGGTAAATTAATATTTTTTCCCTAATTTTAAACCAACGCCTCGAACTTTCCTGACTTAATGAAATACAGCAAAATTGTTCCGATCTTTAAATCGGGATGTAAAAACAATCCCTCAGATTACAGACCTGTCTCAGTACTTCCTGCATTAAGTAGGATTTTTGAAAAGATCGTGCTTAACCAAATGTTAAGGTATTTTAATAACCATAAGATACTCCATGATGATCAGTTCGGTTTTACAAGAGGTAAGTCCACTACGGATGCGGGAGCTAAACTTATTAAGCATATTTTTCAGGCCTGGGAGTGCTCACAAGATGCTATTGGTATCTTTTGTGATCTCTCCAAGGCATTTGATGGCGTAGATCAACTAACGCTAGCTCTTAAACTTAAGTTATACGGAATTCGCGGAGTGTCCCTCGATCTTGTGGTTTCCTATCTTTCAGGGCGCCAAAAAATGTATGAATCAATGGTAGTGTGTTATCGGGCTCCTTAGTCAAATTAGGCGTACCTCAAGGCTTGATTTTAGGCCCATTTCTGTTTCTAGTTTATATAAATGACCTACCTTATATGGTGAAAGAAATATCAGATGTCGTTTTGTTTGCAGATGATACGTCTCTGATATTTAATGTAGATAGAAAATACAAAGACCTTTGAAAGAAGAGCGTGGAAAAAGTTAACCACGCTCTGAAGACTGTGTCTCAATGGTTTGCTGCCAACAATCTTATGTTAAACTCTAAAAAGACAAAATGTATAACATTTTCATTACCAAATGTACCAAAAGTTGATACCAGTGTTATTGTGGATGGTAATAAACTTAATGTAGTAGATAAGACTGTTTTTCTTGGTCTGACCATAGACTGTAGATTACAGTGGGGTGCTCACCTGGAAGCCTTAGGTGGTAAACTGAGCTCCGCTGCTTTTGCAGTCAGCAAAAGAAGGCAACTGACGGACATTAATACAGCCAGATTAATTTATTTTGCATATTTTCATAGTCTTATGTCTTACGGCCTTTTGCTGATGGGCTCTGCCGCAGACTTGGAATCAATTTTTGTATTACAAAAAAGGGAATTCGCGCCATCTACTGTTTGGGTTCTCGCGAGTCTCTACGAAATGTATTTCCGGATATTAATATATTAACTTTGCCCTCTCAGTACATTTTTGAAAATATTATGTATGTTCGAAAGAATATTAATTTGTTTCCAGTCAATAGTGACTATCATAATAGAAACACTAGAAACAAAGACAAAATAACTGTACCTAGATTTAGATTAGCTAAAGTAAATAAGTCCTTTCTTGGGAATTGTATCCAATTTTACAATAAAATTCATCATAGAGTGACCAGTATGTCCTTTTTTAAATTTAAGGAACATATCAAAAAGCAGCTGTTGAGTAGGATAAAGTGTATCATTATATTGACGACAAGGCTGTATGGAAGTAGCTTCTCTCTGCACCTGCCTCACTGAGCAGCTAGTTCAAGGTCCATTTTAATTCAAAGTTTGCTATCATTATTATAAGTTATGTTTTTTAGGTTACAGATTATTACTGATTGTAATTAAATTAATTCAATTCAATGTTCTTAATTTATATTTTTTGATATAAATGCATCGATTATATTAGGTCTGTCTAATTGTTATATTTTCTATTTTGTGATAAAGTTTAGTCTAAACTTGTCACAATGATAACAAAAATGTGTGTTTAGTGTTTCCCTTTAGTTATTTTTTATTTCTAAGGCAGACTTAAGTAAGTCATGCTCACTTTAAGGCCTTTGCTTGCGGCGGCGTAGTGTGACGGGTCGCTCACTTCCCTCCAATATGGCAAAGAGGGCGATGGCTGCCACACGCGTCATACTTGTGAACAGGTGCTGCTTGTGGGGGCTGGTCTGCTTAACTTTGCTATTTATTTACTTATTAAATATTTATTCAGTCTACTTTGTAATTCTTCTTGTGAGCTTCTGAAAGCGGGTGGTAAACCGGTACTTGTAGTCCTTCAGAAGCTATTTAATTCCGTCATACACGAAGGTACAACGCCAGAAGTATGGAGTGGAAGCGTGGTGGTGCTCTTCTTCAAGAAAGGCGATAAGGCCCTATTGAAGAATTACCGCCCGATCTCCCTCCTAAGCCACGTTTATAAGCTGTTTTCGAGAGTCATTACGAATCGTCTCGCACGTAGGTTTGACGACTTCCAGCCTCCCGAACAAGCCGGTTTCCGTAAAGGCTTTAGTACCATAGACCACATACATACACTCCGCCAGATTATACAGAAGACTGAGGAGTATAATCGGCCATTATGCCTGGCGTATGTGGACTATGAGAAAGCCTTTGATTCAGTCGAGACATGGGCGGTGTTACAGAGTCTACAGCGATGCCAAATTGACTATCGCTATATCGAAGTGTTGAAGTGTTTGTACAGCAAAGCCACCATGTCAATCCGAGTCCAGGACGAGAGTACGGTACCAATCCAGTTGCAGAAGGGTGTAAGACAGGGTGACGTAATTTCCCCGAAACTCTTCACCACTGTAATGGAGGATGTATTCAAGCTCTTGGACTGGAAGGGATATGGCATCAACATCAATGGCGAACATATCACTCACCTTCGATTTGCCGATGATATAGTTATAATGGCGGAATCGCTGGAAGCTTTGAACATCATGCTCAATGACCTCAACAGAGTCTCCCAACAGGTAGGCCTAAAAATGAATATGGACAAGACAAAAATTATGTCAAATGTTCATATTCCGCCAATGCCGGTGATTGTTGGGAGCACTGTTCTCGAAGTTGTAGACGAGTATGTTTACCTCGGACAAATTGTCCAATTAGGTAGGTCCAACTTCGACAAAGAGGTTAATCGAAGAATCCAACTCGGCTGGGCAGCGTTCGGGAAGCTACGGCATATCTTCACGTCCAAAATACCTCAGAGTCTGAAGACAAAGGTCTTCAATCAGTGCGTGTTACCAGTGATGACATACGGGACAGAGACGTGGTCTTTCACTGCTGGCCGCATAAATAAGCTCAGAGTCACTCAGCGAGCTATGGAACGAGCTATGCTCGGAATTTCTCTACGTGACAGGGTCCGAAATGAGGACATTCGTAGGAGAACAAAAACGACGGACATAGCTCGTAGAGTTAGTAAGCTGAAGTGGCAATGGGCAGGCCACATCGCTCGAAGAGCCGATAACCGATGGGGAAGGAAGGTTCTCGAGTGGCGACCACGTACTGGAAAGCGCCGAGCGGGACGACCTCCCACCAGGTGGACCGACGACCTGGTCAGAGTCGCTGGGCGCCGCTGGATGCAAGCGGCCCAGAACCGTTCGAAGTGGAAATCAATGGGGGAGGCCTATGTTCAGCAGTGGACATCCATGGGCTGATATGATGATGATGATGATGACTTTGTAATTTTGCCGCCGCGCCGGGGCACGCAATTGTTTTCAGTGCGATTAGAATGTAAATATTATGTAATGAATCTAAGCTTGTTTTGAAAAGAGTAATCGCTGTGTTTATTGCCGGCTCTTCTCAGCAAATGCAACCTTCCGAACCGGTATTAGAGTCAGACTTTTCATAAGTGCCTGCGAAGGTCTATTTGAATAAATGATTTTGAATTGACTTGAAAAAGGGTAGGGTAGTCTTTATAATATAAAATTCTACTGTACGTGTGTATGTCACTGAATTCCTACTAAACGGCTGGACCGATTTGAATGTTTTTTTTGGATGCATTTGGGTGGCTCCCTGGATGGTTTAGATTCACAAATCTGCCCGGCAGATGGCGCTGCAGTCGATAATAGAACCTAGATAACCTATAAACCATATCGGTCCAGCCGTTTAGAATAGATGGGGAGCTGTTGCTCTGTACAATCCTTTGTGGTATAGTTTACTTACTCACAGTACCTATAGCTTTTTTTTTACTTGACCGCCCTAGTTTCATAGTGTATCACTTACAACCTGCTTCTCAGATAATTTTAGGTCTACTTTCACAGTACGCGAGATGAAATGGTATTTTGAGTTAAGCAACAGCCCTGCATTAGTGTATCACTTACAACCCGCTTCTCAGATAATTTTAGGTCTACTTTCACAGTACGCGAGATGAAATGGTATTTTGAGTTAAGCAACAGCCCTGCATTAGTGGAAGACCGCGCAGGTGCGAAGTGATAATAATAGGTAAGTCCATGGTGATGTATTTGTTACATAGTTTTTATTAAATAATATGTGATTAATAAGCGAAAATAGCAAAATACTTACAAATCAATAGAATTACAGAGGGATATTGCCGACTGTCACCTTCATTGTAGCCGGTCAACACAATGATCCATTCAATAGGGTTGACACGGAATCCATACCTGTTGAATTGAATGTCAGCATTACGATAAAATATGTAAACTAGTAATTCATTATTTTATTATTACTACTAGCTTAATGTCTCCTAACTTCCACTGCTGTGCAGAGGCAAACACTACGTTCATTGGTTGTTTGCTCCACTAAATGCGATAACAGGGACTCTCTCACTGGCCCAGATATGCTTGTGGCACTATAGAATAAAGTTCATTTGTATCATCATACAATTAATCATTGTTTTAACAGATAAAGCTTATTGTAAAGAAATTAAGTTAATATTTACTTATTTATATGACTACCAATCCGCCCTACATCACCAAAAGACGTGTGATAAAAACTTTAGACTCCAATAAACTCCAGGTTTTGATTTAATTACCTCCAAGATACTGAAATAGCTTCCTAATCCTAAAAAGGGTATTACTTTCCAGACCTCTGGAAAATATCCACAATAACAATGCTACACATGCCAGGAAAACCAGCACAAGAACTTACAGTGCTCTCCAAACTCTGGGAGAGGATTTTTCTTACACGCCTAAAATCCTTCATGGAAGACTGTGACGCGATCCCATCTCACCTATGCTCGTAAACGTAATGTAAACTCGATCCACTTGCTCAGCATCGAGTTTACCACACCGTCAGCCAATGCTTTGAGCGAAAAATATACTGTTCGGCAGCGTTTCTCGACGTGCAACAGGCCTTCGATAGAGTTTGGCATAAAGGTTTGTTGACCAAGATAAAGATGCTTCTTCCTCACTCGTTGTTCCTTATTGTAGTCATACTTGTCGGACATAACCTACCAAGTAAAGATGGGGACCGCAAGACCGACGTTACACCAAATCCAGGCTGGAGTTCCTCAAGGTTCTGTTCTGGGGCCAGTTTTATATAACACTAGCTGTCCCGCGCGGTTTCACCCGCATTCCCGAGGGATCGTATGTTTTCTCAGGATATGGGAATGGGTATGCTATGTGTTAATCCAGAACATAATCTATCTGTGCCAAATTTCATCCAAATCCGTTCAGTAGTTTTTGTGTGAAAGAGTAACAAACATCCATACATACAAACTTTCGCGTTAATAATATTAGTAGGGAAGCGCACAAAAGTCAAACAATATCACCATAGATACACTATACGCTACGCGCAAATTCAGAAAAAATAAAGTGCATTGAGCGTACCATAATTTAAATAAACAATATTAAAAATGTCACTAGTGCCTATCCAAAAGGGGCGATTTCTCACCGATTCTCTCGTGTGAATGCATTACGCGTGAACGGCGAGGTACTGGTCACCAATACATTACGTCCACAAGCAACGCGATGACAAGAATCGCGGCGAAATCGCCCCTTCTGGACAGGGTCATTAGGGTGTCCCGTCCATGTATGAGAAATATATTTTTTCGTGCTACTATGTCGCAAGGGGTATCGAAATTTGCGTAATTTTACACAGATTACTTAAAACATAGAAAAATTAGAATTGCGTATCATCTTGAGGGCTCTACCGGAAAATCTTTTGTAAATTTTACGTTTTTAGTGACCTAAGCCGTATGTCTAAAATAATATAAAAATCAAGTTTAAAAGGTATTTTATTATTGAAATTAACGAAAAAAAGAACAAAAAAAATAAAAAGAGCCCTATATTAATTATAATCAATGTTAAAAACAGAATTTACCCTTATTTTCGTATCCAAAATTTGGCATTTGTGCTCGAGATTTCAACCTAATAAAGCCATCTCTAAAAGTAGCTTTGTGAGGCTTACGTTACCATTAATACATCTTTCTACTACGATTATGTGTGACAAGGATGGTCCACATTTTCCAAGCTCAAATTTTATGCCATGATTTGAAGGTGCCATGATTAGAAATATGTCGAAGAACCGGTAGTGCTGATTAATGTCGGTGTAATCTCTAGGAGAGAAGTAATTTTTTGGTAGTTCTTTGGTAATCCTGGGCTTAGATAAGTGTAGTGGTTTATTTTTCGAAATGCCAGCTGCGGAATGTGGTCTCTATCATCAAACAATATACCCACAAGCAGTGTTTCCAGGCAAAAAGTATTTCTTTGATAACAGAATTTAACACAATTTAGCTGAGATTTTATTTATTGAATTTGATTAATTCAGCCGTTTTTTTCATTTCAGCACCGCTTATAACCATTTTCACATGTATATAATTGAAATGAAGTGCATTTAAATGCAGAAACGTCGAAAAGCTTCTCATATGCCACCAAAACCACTTCAGTTAATTTTTAAACTATAATTTCGTTTGCTTTTGGGGAATCTTTTCAAATTGAGGTACTTCTAAAAATAGGATTTCAGTAATTGAATAACTCATTCCTCAGTTACGATTGGAATCGAAAAATCCAAAAGTAACTTATTCAGTTTAGGCCCTGATAAGGCACTTATGAATGTTACAGTTGACTCTACCAACGACATAAACTTAGAAGACTCCGGCAAGAAACTCAGTATAAATAATCACATATATATCTGACTTGGAGGGATCCTTACCATTATACTTCAATTTTAGTTCGTTCTAGACAAATAAAATAAATTTAATGACGTCCCTTATAATTTTTAGCTGCCGATGGTAAGTTATTTGTATGCTCCCAATATAGTACAATACAATAGACTCGCTACGCCTAAAATCATTATTAAACCTGCTACTAACACTGTAACAATCGCAACTGTACTTTTATAGCATAAAATTTACTTTGGCTACGAAAAAAACACTCGCGAGTCAAGTCAAGAAAGCCCTCGAAACAAGGTGAAAATTGAGGGATTTTGCAGATTGAAATATATCAATTCGAAGTCACTGGTAAAGAGTTATTGCATGCAAATCAAAACGTCGTGTATGTATTACAATTAAATATAACAAAAAGTTAATATTTTTTGATATTTAGTTTGGTAGCCGAAATTAAAGGATAGCGAAATATTACCATAAAAATGTAAATTTTTCAAAACTTTGAAGATCGGTAGAACCCTAAAGATATAGATTTATAAAAAAATAAAAATTACTTTGGTAATCTACGATCAATTTCACAAGTTTCGAGAGGTCTTGCGTTAAGGAAAACCAAAAAAAAATATGTCGGGACACCCTAAGGGTCATAGCTTCTATAGGCTTGCCCTAGAGAAAAACCATTTTACCATAAAAATGTACACTTACTTCAAAAAGTTTTCGAGGCATAAGCGTAGGCCACCAATAGTCAGCATAAGAAAGCCCCAGTTCACCAGTCCAGTGAAGTTCGTAAATTCTGAGCTCCATGAAAACAGAGAATCTCTTGGCTGATGGCAACTACAAAAGCACAACTCAAATGAAAATCCATTTAAGAGAAGTAAACAGATAGTTCAAAATGGCTTTTTCTTATTCAGATAACAGAGGACACCATATTTTGATATTGAACAGATTCACAAGCTCTTGTTATCATAAGAGCTTTGTAACTATCATATTATAAGTAAAAGTGGTGGAATGGTTACAAGCGCTCCGAAAGTGGCATGTTAATACTGTGCTAGTTAGCTTGCTTGTGCTCTGTCTGAGTCGCGTCAGAGCGTCAACGATACGACATGTAGGACCTTAAAATATTACTGTATTTATATGTATGTTAGTGTCTGTGTTAGTGTGCCATTTATGTAGTTTAAATCCTGTGTAGGTAACCTCTTTACTTATAATATTATTGCTTTCTAATATCAATTTAGAGCATAATAAGAATGGCAATTACAATTACTATGGTGCAGTGCACAATATGAATTGAGTGATTCATATAGTGCACTGCATGAAAATATAATATTAAATAAGAGATTTTCAACACTGTGTTATATATCAGCTAACAAGCTGCTCGTCTATCAATAAAAAAAAATTACTAGCTTTTGCCCACGCCTTCGGTTGACAGATCAGTCAGCCACAGTTTCCATTGATATATACAGATGATTACTGCATAATGCAAAAAAAATACTGGACTCACTGTTGTAGCAACTCATCCCTACACCACCAGTATATCACTAGGTCGAGCATGACACTTCCGGAACTATATGGTTCGCGCGTGAGTAATAAATCTTTGCTGTGTTTTGCTAATTAGACCAGCGACTAAGACATTAAACCTTACAGTGTAAATCTTACTCACGGTTTATCATATTGCTGTTTTCGTGCTTTCTTCTCTTTTTCAGAGATTTCTTCAGCCCTTGTGACACTTTGAGCTCTTCTATACCGGAGTGCCTTTTCTTCAGCTTCAGTTGTCATTGTAAACTAAAATATTTATTTTTAAAATAAATAAAACTGCACAGCTGCATGAGGAATGAACCCACAAATTGTCAACATCACATTATCATCATAAT
This sequence comes from Achlya flavicornis, assembly GCA_947623365.1. Lineage (NCBI taxonomy): Eukaryota > Metazoa > Arthropoda > Insecta > Lepidoptera > Drepanidae > Achlya > Achlya flavicornis. Next base: position 9,060,612 of record OX392468.1, on the reverse strand, counting down.
TGTTTTCGAATATGCATGTATGGACATGCATATTCATTTGGATGTGTATATTTATTTATAAATCATATAAATAAATATATCTCAATTTGAAATAAAAAATGTAGATAGGAGTGAAATAATGTGAAGGTTATTAATCATTTAATACGAAAGCAAAGAAATATTTGCATACCTGTATTTTTTTTAATGAGCCGGCGGATATAAATTTCTAAATAAATTCTTCAGTTTTGAAAGAAATAAACTAAAAATTAAATAATTTCAAAATTGATTTTTTTTTGCAGGTACTAAAGCTAAAGATTTTATCATAGATGCAAAGTAGAGGTGTGTAACTCAGCTCTGAACCAGCTCAAAGAATCAGATCACTCGGGTTTGAGCCACTGAGCTACAGCTCAACAACATAATGACTAGCTCACGGCTCAATCCAACTCCTATTGTATCTGCGACTCCCTCCATAGATTATATTCTTGTAATTCTAATCTACGAATTATTATTTCGTTCTAAAACATTTAAATAATAATTAAATTCAATAATTAAATACCTATGTAATACTCAGATCAGATCATGTAAAAAAAAAAACAACTCTAAAGTATGAAAAGAGTCGCACGGCGGAGTCGAATGAATCGCGGCGGCTCAGTCGGCTCAATTCGACGCGCGGTACGCAGTGAGCGTGCGCGCGTATCGTTGACTATAGGTACATTGAGCTGATCTGCGAGCTGAGTCATTGAACCGGCTCACACACCTGAGCCGTGAGCTGTTCTGCAGCTCGCGTATTTTTGATGAGTTACACACCTCTAATGCAAAGAGACTAGGCATCAGGCATGGAAATTATTGCTACTTTAAAGGAATTCTCATTTGATGATATTATTATTTTTTATAGCATGATTTCACTTGCGATATATGATTTGCAATGATTTGTAACCTACGTCATCGATGCTGATCGACGGTATTTTTCACAAAATCATGCCTACTAGGCATGGCATAAATCACAAGTAGCAGGTGATAAAGAATATGATTCTGTTTTCATATGTCACATCTGTTACCGTCCATGACATAGCCTGTTACATGTTATAAAGAATATAAATAAAATGTATGCGACTGAAGGACTTTGTATCCATGGTCATGAACAAATTTAAAAAAAAAAAACTTTATCATTGATTAGCTTTTAAGAGTATTCAAAAATAAACCTTAAATCAAGTGACATAAAGTGTTAACTTCTTTAACATGTTATGTAGCAGGATAGAAAAATAATTTTTTGCTACGAAAGTATATATAATTTGCATCAGTGATAATTTGACACTTGCGTGTAATAGATATGAGCCGATCATCATTAAGAAAGTGCTGATCATCTCATTTAGAAAGATTATAAATATTAACTAAAATAAATAAATTAATATAGCATCTCAATATATCGATGTGCTAAATTTGAATCCTGAGTTGCCAAGTTGTCTAAACTGATTCTAGTTATGTAATTACTATTTACTTAATGTTCCTCATTATAGAATGAAGAAACATCGGAATTAAAGTAGGGTAGGTATTAATTAATAAATCACAAGACCACACTTTTTGAACTGATTTTACTCCTTTATAATTCTAGTATAATTGTCAATAAATTAATCAATTCAGATAATGGACAATAAGTATCAGATTACGTGATTCAAACGTTAGGATGGTTATTCTAATCGAATTATATAGCATATTTCAAAATCAGGTATACTTAACTATATCAGAGTACTAAAGGGTTTATTAGGTCACAATAATAAATAATCATTTAGGCCAAACTTTAGAAAGTATTTATTCAAACATATCTATGGCCACAACTATGAATTTACTCTCAAATCTACTTCCGGTTCGGATGGCCGACCATATTGAGAAGATACCGGTAAGAAACTCAATATAAAGGTCTTATGTATGGCCACTACACATTCAGAATTATTCTCAGTATATAACAGAAATACACAGAACACACATTATAAAATTATCAATTGTTACAGTACAGTTGACAATATCAAATATACTTATCTTTATATCGACGGGCAGTATCACGATTATAATAAGCAACCACCTCCAAAATACACAAGACTGAACTGAGCCCAGACCTTCCCGCTTATTTTATATTTTACAAGTACACTTCAAGAATACAGACGGAAGTATCAACCAATCACAGAGACGGAAGTCTCAATACACCATAACCGGATACATTTTATCAGGAAGTGTCACTAATCTCATAATAACAAATTTAGTAAACCATTATCACAAAATTACAACATTCGTTGTTAATTATTGGAATAATTACTATCGAATTTAGGTATGATTAATTATATGATTTATCAAAGCCATTACATTGTTCAATTAAAATATCAATCGGAAGTCTATTGAAATCTCCTTACATTACAATAAAATGTTTATCAACAATTAAATTATCGCAGTAGTGATTTGATGACTTTGTAATTATTCCAATCCAATTATCATAAACATTACAATTTAAAATAACATTAAGTTACACCGGAAGTTTAATTTAATTATTGCACCGGAAGTTTAAATAATAATCAAACCTTCAGTTCAATAGTGTTGCCATTGCAAATAATAAATTTATCAAAAACTTATTTCAATAGTGTTGCCACTGCAAATAATACATTTTTGAAGTACTTATTTAACTCAGATATTTGACTCAGATTTAACCAAATATCTAACACGGCCAGACTGACATGTACTTCGTTCTCGAAGTACCAACAGTACAACAACATTTATTTACGACACCTGCTGTATTTCCGGCATCTAGGCACAACCACAAGGTAAACCACAGGTACAGCCACAGGCTTAAGCATAGCCAGAAGTACAGCAAAGCTAAGATTTAATTACAGACAACCCCCAGTATAACAGCGAGTAAAGGCACAAGTAAGGCCATTGTTACAATCATAGATATACAATATTTCTAATTACAATTTATCTTCATTTTCGAAGTAATAACCGTACAAAAAAAACATTTATCCATGATAAAAGGAAAATCAGAGATATAGCCGTAGGTACAACAAAGCCAAGTTCCATTTACAGACATAACCACAGGTATAGCAGCGAGTACAGTCACAGGTATGGCCTTTGGCACAATGATAGAAATAAAATATTATAAAATATAAATTATGTAAACATATGATAAAACTGTAAAACCAGTAGGTCTCTCCATTGAAATATATTTACCAAAAACTGATTGAACGATGAAGGAAGACTATCAGACTAAAATTTAATACAAATCCTTAAAACTACTGAATACATGTACATAGTTTTTACAGATTAATCAAATTCAGCTTGGCACCTCATCGAAATCGGCTGACGGTAAAAAGTTAATGAAATTCAATGAAATCTGCGTGAGCGAACCTCGGGCAAAAACAAATAAATCATAATTACTTAGTTCAAGCCATAACCAAAGGAAAGAGAAGTGTATTACATTTGCTGCACAAGGGACAGGCCAGAACAATTTAAAATATATCAACAGTCCGTGAACACATTGTCTATCCACAATTACATACAAAAATACATTTCGAAGTACATCTTATATCACCTCAGTATCCCAAAAAAGTACCATGAATTAATAAAATTATATATTTGATTGAATCAATGAAATATTTTTCATTGTAACATAAGAGAAGGGAATTGATTTTAGCACAATAATAATTAGAATAATTATGTCAGAATTTCTACTTGTTAGACAAAAATTATAAACATATTATTCATTAATTCAATCAATAAATCATTGGTGCCGTGAATGACCCTTGATTAATTAATTAATCACCACAACACACTATCCCAATCTATATGAAATCTAGCATTTGGCACCAAGAATATATCATTGTACATAAATAAAATAATAGCTACAAATGTGGTGTTGATGTACCTTTTTATAAATAAATAAATAAATTGTATCCTATGAATATTTTCAAATAATTTTGCATATTTATGAATATGTCTAATCTATCAAATACTCTAGTAACATCTTAAAATACGAATCTGAAATACATTTTGATTTTATTTTATGTAGGTACTTACGTAAAATAATTTACAACCGCTCGGTCACACTGACAATTGCAAAGAATCTCTCGAAGCAATTTTTATATTCAGAGCTGTTACAAACAGAATATCAGGATAATAAGTGTTATAAATATTAATAGAACATAGACAAAAATAGATACAATTATTTTAATGCTTAGTGTAGAAATTTTATAAATATGACTATATCGGGTAATGCGATAGGTCCCACCACGGGCTGCCTCCGGGTGTGTAGACATTTTCACCAACCGATTATGTCGCAGCTTTTTTTTTTTTTTTTAGCTTTTTTTTTTTTAGCTTTTTTTTTGTAACCAATTGCCTCGCAATACCAACCCCATTCACCCGCTGCCGGTGAGGAAAGTCAGTAGCAAACAATCAGTCGACCAGCGACATACAATTACCAATTGCCTCGCAATACCAACCCCATTCGCCCGCTGCCGGCGAGAAAAGTCAGTAGCAAGCAATCAGTAGACCAGCGACATACAATTACCAATTGCCTCGCAATACCAACCCCATTCACCCGCTGCCGGCGAGAAAAGTCAGTAGCAAGCAATCAGTAGACCAGCGTTTTCTTTTTTTTTTTTTTTTTTGTTTCTTTCTTTTTATATCTTCTGATATATAAATAATATATATTTAATATATGTAAAGTAATATTTTCCAAAATACATGATCATTTCATATATACGAACAGACTATTTTTTTTTATAAGCAATAATATAATTCTTACATTTCTTAATACCCTTTAGAGCAAAGCTATCGCTCAGGAGAAAGGACAAAATTTCCTTCCAAAGGATCCCTTACAACTGGCATTTAATTTCTCGTAACGCCGATGGTCTCGACTAAAATACCAAATCACCTACCTACTAAAAAAAAACTATTATTACGAAAAATATTATTACGATGCGAAGTTTGCCATCAAACCGAGATCTCAATTGTATTGCCAAAAATGAAAACAACGCCGCACAATAGAAACAGTTATCCAAAGGCCATAAAAATTTACAATAAGCTCCCATAGGACCAAATAAAAATAGTGTACCCTCATATTTATTTAAAAGCAAATTAAAGAAATTATCTTATTGACATACCGAATATAATTTTATTTATGGGCAATTATCTGAAATGTTGGAATTAACCTAACAGATTTTTGGATAGATTCATTAATCGATTTTTGGACCAAATATAATTCGCTCGGCCTACCTGAAGATATATTGCAAATTAAATTTGAAGTGTGTCAGTTACCGTATACATTTATCGCTCTACTTGACTATTACTTATATACCTACCACCATCTAGAATAAAAATACTCAATTGAGTTTCGTATTACATGGCATTAAAAATTTACAACAAGTTACCTCCAGACATCAAAACCGAAACAAAATTAACCTATTTAATAAAAAGTTAAAGTTTTTAATTAATAACTGTTTTTATACGATTGAAGAATGTTTTAATAATTAGTCAAATATCTATGCTATGTAATGATATTAATTTAAGACTAGAAATCGATTGCTTTAAAATTGTATAGTACCTAGGGATCATTATATGACATGATTAAGCTTTATTTAGTTAAATGTTTTACTTCTGTAATTTATTATGATATGACTAGAAATACTATTTATTTAAAAACTGTTTAAATTTGAGTATGAACAATCTTAAGGGTCCCCGTGGCAATCAAAAGATTGCTGAATTATATAATTCTCTAAACAAAGACAACTTCATTTGAACCAAAATGTGTACCACTGTCGGTAACTAAAGAAGGGGACTATATGACTAATGAAAGGGAAACATTAATATTTTCAGGTATAACTGGTACTAATTCCTCAAAATATCGTTTCTGTATTACTTTTTTTTTAGAGATAATCTTTACTAGCATAAAAATAAAAAGCCCTTGCAAGGCCTTACCAGACCAAATAACCAGCTTCATCATCTGCTGCTTCTATCCTCGATGGATCTTCTTTCAGACAGGATGTAGAATAATTTTTCAAGAGTAATCCAACGGCTTATCGTCAGTCACACAAAACTCGCACGATTTCTGGAAAAACCAAGTACAACATTTTAGTTTAAGGGCACAGATTTTGCGTATCCCACTTCTGATAATAGATATTTGAGCCGATCATCATTAAGAAAGTGCTGATCATCTCATTTAGAAAGATTATAAATATTAACTAAAATAAATAAATTAATATAGCATCTCAATATATCGATGTGCTAAATTTGAATCCTGAGTTGCCAAGTTGTCTAAACTGATTCTAGTTATGTAATTACTATTTACTTAATGTTCCTCATTATAGAATGAAGAAACATCGGAATTAAAGTAGGGTAGGTATTAATTAATAAATCACAAGACCACACTTTTTGAACTGATTTTACTCCTTTATAATTCTAGTATAATTGTCAATAAATTAATCAATTCAGATAATGGACAATAAGTATCAGATTACGTGATTCAAACGTTAGGATGGTTATTCTAATCGAATTATATAGCATATTTCAAAATCAGGTATACTTAACTATATCAGAGTACTAAAGGGTTTATTAGGTCACAATAATAAATAATCATTTAGGCCAAACTTTAGAAAGTATTTATTCAAACATATCTATGGCCACAACTATGAATTTACTCTCAAATCTACTTCCGGTTCGGATGGCCGACCATATTGAGAAGATACCGGTAAGAAACTCAATATAAAGGTCTTATGTATGGCCACTACACATTCAGAATTATTCTCAGTATATAACAGAAATACACAGAACACACATTATAAAATTATCAATTGTTACAGTACAGTTGACAATATCAAATATACTTATCTTTATATCGACGGGCAGTATCACGATTATAATAAGCAACCACCTCCAAAATACACAAGACTGAACTGAGCCCAGACCTTCCCGCTTATTTTATATTTTACAAGTACACTTCAAGAATACAGACGGAAGTATCAACCAATCACAGAGACGGAAGTCTCAATACACCATAACCGGATACATTTTATCAGGAAGTGTCACTAATCTCATAATAACAAATTTAGTAAACCATTATCACAAAATTACAACATTCGTTGTTAATTATTGGAATAATTACTATCGAATTTAGGTATGATTAATTATATGATTTATCAAAGCCATTACATTGTTCAATTAAAATATCAATCGGAAGTCTATTGAAATCTCCTTACATTACAATAAAATGTTTATCAACAATTAAATTATCGCAGTAGTGATTTGATGACTTTGTAATTATTCCAATCCAATTATCATAAACATTACAATTTAAAATAACATTAAGTTACACCGGAAGTTTAATTTAATTATTGCACCGGAAGTTTAAATAATAATCAAACCTTCAGTTCAATAGTGTTGCCATTGCAAATAATAAATTTATCAAAAACTTATTTCAATAGTGTTGCCACTGCAAATAATACATTTTTGAAGTACTTATTTAACTCAGATATTTGACTCAGATTTAACCAAATATCTAACACGTGCGATACTCGCACATGATTTTGTGAAAAATACCGTCGATCAGCATCGATGACGTAGGTTACAAATCATTGCAAATCATATATCGCAAGTGAAATCATGCTATAAAAAATAATAATATCATCAAATGAGAATTCCTTTAAAGTAGCAATAATTTCCATGCCTAAAAGAGACATAGATGATTGTGTCTGGTCTGTGGTCTGTGATACTGTGAATACTGTGATACACATATAGGCTGCATTCCGAATTAATGCTATAATAGCTGTAATCGATTTGAGCGTGCTTAATTAATTAAACCCGTTGACAGTTTACGTTACGATGTCTCGTGAAACGTCATAGATGACGTCATGAATCATGATATTCGCCATCACTGTGACTTCACTCACGATAGGATACGCCCACACCTAAAAATAGTACGAAACTTAACATTTGAGTACGCAGTGAATAAAAAAAAAATCAAGTAATTTGTCTTTTAAATCAATTTTATTCATACTATTTTGTAAATGCCGTTTGCGCACCGAAACCGAACTTCAGTTACCGAAGGAACCACGAAAAGTAGACACAAAACATTGAACAAATAACCCAAAGAAGCGCAATGAATGTCGTTTATTTTGCTTGAAATCTATTCCGCCAATTTCCCACCACCAACAACGCGCTCTGATTGGCTATGTCAAGGACGCATGCGCTCTGATTGGCCAAGTCAAGGAGACACGATGCAGTAATTGATCTTTTCTGTTCAAAATCAGTGCAAAATCACTGACTAGTTGCCGAATTGGATTGCTCGATAGGAGACAATAGTGTACTCTAAAGAGATTATTCCTCGATGACACAGAATTCTGAATGAAATATTAGAAAGAAACTTGGAACATGGAATTTAAAAAAAACACACTGGGTTCGCAAGTGCTACGTTCATGCTATGGACGACAAAGAACCATGGCGAGTTCCATACACTGATTTGTACAAAAAAATAAAACATTTAAGAGGGTTTTGGATCACTTCCAATATTGAGATTACACTACAGGTCGGTTAACTAAAGCTGGCACGTTTCAACACATTTACACCGTCTCTCTCGCGCAAAGTCAAGCTTATGAGTATGAAGGAGACAGTTATTGTTTTGCTTTTGCTACTGCTCATAAATATAGAGTGGTCTATTTTTGCATTCGTCCATTAGACTTGACTGATTGCAAATTTATGAGTACTGTGAACGTGCCAGCTTTCGTTAACCGACCTGTACCAGCAACATGTTATTATATATGAAATATTTTATAAACCCCGCAAAACGTAACAACAACATAACGGTTTTGGTCGCGAATAGTTGCGATTCACCGGCATGCCATAGAAATTCGCATTTTTATCCCGGGGTTCTAAAAATATTTTAATTGGCTCTAGTTATTCGTTTCTAAAAATCTTTATTTTTTTGTACAAATCTCTCCATGATTCTTTGTCATTTTGAAACTTGCCAGAACTTAAAATTATTTTATTTTGTTATTGATTTGATTTTTTGGCTTGAAAATAAAATAGTACGCAAATTGGCGGAAGAGTGTACCTGAGAACGCTATCTAACGATATATTACGCAATGCGTACTAGTGCGTACCCTAATGGCAACGCTTTCCGCCATATTGCGCTCACACTGACCATGCCTTAGACTAATATCACCGCTGTCAAAAGTGACGGTATATCATTGTGTTTTCGCCAAAAAGTCTAATAAGATTCTTGGTTTTCTATTTGGCAAAGTTACTTTTTATGATTTTATGAGAGAAAAATAACAAAAAACGCGAATATTCCTTCTTGTGAGTCAAATGATAAAAGATATAAGGAATTGTTAATTCAGATTTTAATTAAATTCTCAAATGTTCTGTTTTGAATACTGTGAGCGCGATAACGGGCGTTCCGAATTGTTGACAGTTCTCAGCTGTCATTATCGTGATATCTAACTCGGTACGCAAATTATTGCTGTGAGCACTGTGAGCGATATTATTCAATTCGGAATGTAGCCTACTAACTAATAGTCCGCACATTAACTTTCACATAGTCCGCAATAGTCCGCATTATCAGTCGCTGTCCAGTCAAGTTTTAGTAAAATGGTGGTCATTATACTAAAACAGTACACGGACTTTTTGAAACAACTTGTAAAGTCACGATACACATAATTCATTTCATTTCACTTCACTGGTGCACATGGATTGATCTTTATTACACAAAATGAAATAAAAATGAAATCGCAACGTCACTCTGCAAGTTCCCGCCAAAAAGTCTCATAATAACTTTCATATAATTGGCATTATCAGTCACCGTTCAGTCATGTTTTAATAAAATGGTGGTAATTTAACTAAAACTTTTTTGAGACAACTTGAAAAGTCACAATACACATAATTCATTTCAGTTCACTTCACTGGTGCAATTGGATCTTTATTGTATAAAATACCACCGATAATACGCAATAAAACTCAAAATACACGAATTTATGAAAATAAAAATGAAAACACTATGTACGTCACTCTGCAAGTTCACGCCAGAAAAGTCCAATAAAATATCCACTCGAGCAGTGTAGCACATCCGATTTCTAGGCAACGCTCAAAAATCCGTAAAACTCCGTAGAACTAGTTTTTTTTATAAAGAACGCTAATATGTACTGGCCTCGCTTTAAATCGGAACGCAAATTATTGATTTGCCCTACGAGCGATTATGGCATAATTCGGAATGTACCCAAAGTCTGTGATCATTTCGTTTCGTTCAGGGTTGGATTTCGTAGTTTAATAATTATACTATTTGTAAGTACCATTATGGTACCATTATTATGATCGTAATTCCTGGATACTACGCGAAAATACTTTAATTATACTTTCAGGTCGATTGACTACTGTTAATAGATATATATTGTTTTTGAACAATTTTATATATAGATTGACATGTCGTCATAGTGACGTTTTTTCTTATTTCGACACTAATAAATTTGTTAGTGGACTAAAATTTACTGGGGACTCATTGTTTATGCCCAAAAAATGTAAAACCTTGATTGCTACACTGATAGCTTATAATATTAACATGGTTATAGCTAATATAACTGCCAGTAGCTTAAGTGACAGAGCGGTATTGTAGGGGACGCGACCCTTGTGGTATGACTGCTAAATAAGTAGACTTTATAACACTTAAATATTGTTTATTTCGTCTAATATTATGCTAGATGGAGTGGATGGATGAATGCGACCGTGTTGCTGACCGGAAAAGTACGCACTGAGGTAAATGCACACTTGGTGCGGCCTCGCTATATGATTTGTTGGCTCAGCAAAACGGTGTTCGATCGCATTGCATCGAACAGGTATCGTCTAGTAGTACTAACAATACTGTGATTAGTTGTTTAAACTTATAACTCCGACAACAGAGAAGCACACTAATAGCATAACTATACTACACCAGAATATAAATCGCTTCTCTGGCAAGATACTTGACGTTGAATTATTATGTGATGAAATGATAATTGATATATTATGTTTTACGGAAACATGGCTCAAACCAGATACAATGCTTTTTAATGTTAATAACTTTAATGTTGCCAGCGCGTTCAACAGAGTGACTGCTCAGGGTGGCGGCACCCTCATTTTGCTAAATAATAATATTAAATTTAAGAATCGTACTGATATTACTTGTCACTCTGTGGAACGCGTATGCGAGGTGGCTTGTGCAGAGATTGAAAGCTCCATCATTATATGTGTGTATAGACCTCCCGCGTCTAATTTTTCGTTGTTTTATTCTATAATGGAACAAATACTTAGTAAATTATCTAGGTGTAATAAGTCAGTAATTATTTGTGGTGACTTTAATATTGACATCCTGATACCCTCATTAGATAGAAATAATTTTATTACTTTATTTAAATCATTTAATATGTCTCTTCTATTTATTGAGCCCACGAGAGTAACGGCTACTAGTTCGTCTTGTATTGATAACATAATTACTAACGGTAACGTTTTAGAGAAGTCCATAATAGGTAGCGTCCGTTCGGATCATTTGGCACAATTAGTAAAATTACCGTGTAAAAAACTTAGGTCATCCATAACGAAAACATTTAGGTCAGTTAATGAAACAAGATTAAATAATTTCAGCGTTAATATGGATTATAAAATTAGTAACACTATGTATATTTCTGATGATCCAAATGTAAACTATAAAAAAATATTTAGAGATATTTGCAACGAATTTAATGTATCTTGTCCAATCAAAACTAAAAAGGTAATTAATAAACTTCAATTCTGTAACTGGGCAACTAAAGGAATCAGGAAGAGTAGGGATAACATGTATGATCTTTACCATCAGAGATCTTACAATAGTAATGAAAACTTTCATACATATGTTAGGAAATATTCCAAGTTATTTAAACAGGTATGCATTCGAGCTAAGGCCATCTACATAGGCAATAGGGTAAATAATTCTAATAATAAAATTAAAACAGTGTGGCAGATTATTAATACAGAGACTGGTAAAAATAAAATCAAAGATAATACTTTTTGTCTTAAAATTAATGATAAACTAATATCAGATAAATTAGAAGTAGCATCTGCTTTTGAAACTTTTTTCTCAAATATACCTATGGAGGCTACTAAAAATCTTGCTTCGTCTTCCACGTTAGCAGAATCGATTTTACAGAAGACTTTTCAACGAAACATTCCAGACTTCGCATTCACCCAGGTTAGTGACTATGACATTATCACGGCTTTCAAGTCACTAAATATGAAAAATACAGAAGACTTATGGGGTTTGTCAGTTAAAGTTATACAGTCAATTATTTTTAATATTGCCCCTATTTTAGCCCTAATTTTTAACCAATGTCTCGAACAGGGCAACTTTCCTGATTTAATGAAATACAGCAAAATTGTTCCGATCTTTAAATCGGGATGTAAAAACAATCCCTCAGATTACAGACCGGTCTCAGTACTTCCTGCATTAAGTAAGATTTTTGAAAAGATTGTGCTAAACCAAATGTTAAGGCATTTTAATAACCACAAGATACTCCATGATGATCAGTTCGGTTTTACGAGAGGTAAGTCCACTACGGATGCGGGAGCTAAACTTATTAAGCATATTTTTCAGGCCTGGGAGTGCTCACACGATGCTATTGGTATCTTTTGTGATCTCTCCAAGGCATTTGATTGCGTAGATCACCAAACGCTAGCTCTTAAACTTAAGTTATACGGAATTCGCGGAGTGGCTCTCGATCTTTTGGTTTCCTATCTTTCAGGGCGCCAACAAAAAGTAGGAATCAATGGTAGTGTGTCATCGAGCTCCTTAGTCAAATTAGGCGTACCTCAAGGCTCGATTTTAGGCCCATTTCTGTTTCTAGTTTATATAAATGACCTACCTTATATGGTGAAAGAACTATCAGATGTCGTTTTGTTTGCAGATGATACGTCTCTGATATTTAAAGTAGATAGAAAAGACAAAGATCTTTTAAAAGTTAACTACGCTCTGAAGAGTGTGTCTCAATGGTTTGCTGCCAACAATCTTATGTTAAACTCTAAAAAAACAAAATGTATAAGATTTTCATTACCAAATGTACCAAAAGTTGATACCAGTGTTATTGTGGATGGTAATAAACTTAATGTAGTAGATAAGACTGTTTTTCTTGGTCTGACTATAGACTGTAGATTGCAGTGGGGTGCTCACCTGGAAGCCTTAGGTGGTAAACTGAGCTCCGCTGCTTTTGCAGTCAGCAAAATAAGGCAACTGACGGACATTAATACAGCCAGATTAATTTATTTTGCATATTTTCATAGTCTTATGTCTTACGGCCTTTTGCTGTGGGGCTCTGCCGCAGACTTGGAATCAATTTTTGTATTACAAAAAAGGGCAATTCGCGCCATCTACTGTTTGGGTTCTCGCGAATCTCTACGAAATGTATTTCCGGATATTAATATATTAACTTTGCCCTCTCAGTACATTTTTGAAAATATTATGTATGTCCGCAAGAACATTAATTTGTTTCCAGTCAATAGTGACTATCATGATAGAAACACTAGAAACAAAGACAAAATAACTGTACCTAGATTTAGATTAGCTAAAGTAAATAAGTCCTTTCTTGGGAATTGTATCCAATTTTACAATAAAATTCCTCATAGCGTGACCAGTATGTCCTTTTTTAAATTTAAGGAACATATTAAAAAGCGGCTGTTGAGTAGGGCTTATTATAAAGTGTCTCATTATATTGACGACAAGGATGTATGGAAGTAGCTTCTCTCTGCACCTGCCTCACTGAGCAGCTAGTTCAAGGTCCATTTTAATTCAAAGTATGCTATTATTATTATAAGTTATGTTTTTAGGTTACAGATTATATTACTTATTGTAATTAAATTAATACAATTCAATGTTCTTCATTTATTTATTTTGATATAAATGCATCGATATATTATGTCTGTCTAATTGTTATATTTTTATTTTTGTGATATTTAGTCTAAACTTGTCAATAGTCACAGTGATAACAAATTGTGTGTTTAGTGTTTCCCTTTAGTAATTTTTTATTTTTAAGGCAGACTTAAGTAAGTCATGCTCACTTTAAGGCCTTTGCTTGCGGCGGCGTCGTGTGACGGGTCGCTCACTTCCCTCCAATATGGCGAGGAGGGCGATGGCTGCCACACGCGTCATACTTGTGAACAGGTGCTGCTTGTGGGGGCTGGTCTGCTTAAGTTTGCTATTGATTTACTTATTAAATATTTATTCAGTCTACTTTGTAATTTTGCCGCCGCGACGGGGCACGCAATTGTTTTCAGTGCGATTAGAATGTAAATATTATGTAATGAATCTAAGCCTGTTTTGAAAAGAGTAATTGCTGAGTTTATTGCCGGCTCTTCTCAGCAAATGCAACCTTCCGAACCGGTATTAGAGTATTAGAGTCAGACTTTTCATAAGTGCCTGCGAAGGTCTATTTGAATAAATGATTTTGAATTTTGAATTTTGGAATAAATTAAAAAATATTACCTACTTTAATTACGAAATAAAGTTGTAATAGTTGTAGTAAATCGCTCTATTCACTCCTGATACTTTCATGCGATGCTGTAAAAGAAAGTAAAAGTAATTTGTATTGAATATATTCCATCTGACGACAACAAAGATCCGATTGGCTTATTGGCTGATATGAACATCTACTTGCCGAAATAATCATGGCGAGATCCATACATTGAATTATACAAAAAAAAAACAGTGTTTTAAATCACTTCCAATGTTGGGATTACATCATCAGCAACAAGTATATGTCGGAGTCAGCGACAGCCAAGCGATAAAAAGACCACGATTAGGGTTCAGTGGTATCAGGATTCGGTGGGCGCAGTGCAGGCAATAAAACAACCCTATACCATCGCTTCGTAAAAGTCCCGTATGAGGAGAAGAAGCGACGCAACAAACTCCTCACGGGCCCAATGTGTTTATTGTCGTAATATTACAATTAAATAATCACTCCACTTCACTTCACACAATTGTACATTCTTAAATAAGTATAGGCTTAAGAACCGGATGTAACAACGATTGCACTGAGATGTGTACAGCTCGAGAGCTTGTGATAAAACTAATTGTTCCAAAAGCAATATGCATCCCCTTATTAACTTTGTTATTCACGTTATAGTCAAATCAGTATTCTTACTTTTTGCAAATACCCTCATTAAGTCTGTTATTTACGTTAACGTCAAATCAGTGTTGCTACTATTTCACCCAACCCTTGTACCACGATAATATCATAATCCAACTGAGTTCGACTAACTATCTCATTCTCCGACATATATAATAAATTACTCTGTGCCAGCAACATATTAATATACTTGAAATATTTTATAAACCCCGCAAAACATAACAACAACATAACTTTGGGTTTGGTCGCGATTCACCAGCATGGCATAGAATGTCGCACTTTTATCCCGGGAATCTAAAAATATTATAAATGTCTAAGGCACTTGGACCAATTATAACATCATTTCAACATCTCTAAAAATCTTTATTTTTTGTACAAATCCCACCTGATTCTTTGGTTAATTTGTACAATAACAATAAAACTAAAATTTATTTCAATTTATAACAAAATGGACGAAAAGCGAACCGTAGTATTATTTTCGACAAGTAGTATAATTTTATTTTCCATAGACAATAATTTTCTGAGGATGAGGATCTGAATTCTGAATCCAGCCCTGGTTTCGTTTGACATTGACACCTTCGTTCGTTCTTTCTTTTTATTAATTTATCACTCGGTCGACTCGATGTTAGGCGAATTTAGCGTACTATGAGTGAGAAAAGATAGAAAATAATCAAATGAGCTAAGGATTATCTCACACTTGTTGCATAAAAGTAGATTAAAAAAATACCATGAAGATTTGGACTTCCGAACACACTTTCAAGTAAGTTGTTAAAGCAATTTATTGTGACGCAACCTTATGCGATCAATTTATTATTAGTTTATGTTATTGGCTAATTGCTCTGTTCTCTATTATTTTATATAGCCATCCATGGGAGACTGTCGCACAAGCAGCTTGGCGCAAATATCCCAATCCCATGAATCCAGCTGTCATCGGAACTGATGTAGTAGAAAGGCAGGTCGTAGACGGAGTGTTGATCACACATAGACTTGTTAGCTCTAAATGGTTTTTTCCCAGGTGGGCCCAAGCTGTAAGTTCAAATTTTATTAATTTTCAATAGTTTTAGAAACTACAACATATTTTTTTTACAATATTAGTAATGCTGTAAGTTTTACTCTCTTCTATAAGGAATTCCAATCAGAGATTAGACTCCGGTATTTTTCAAAAATAGAGACATTCAATATGTTTCTCCAATATAACATATTTGTTGCTTATTAACAAATTTTGAGAGTACAACACGATGATTTATTCATTAAATGAAATAAATGTATGCAAAAAATAGATATTCAGGTTTATCATAATTTATAAATATCTATCAAAATTTTCCTTTGGTCTTGCTATAACTTGAGAATGACTTTACAGATTTCATCCATCTCTTAATTTTTTAAGTTTTCTATTACTTTGTAGAAGTTTCTTATGAAAAAAAAATTCAGAAAGTTGCGTACGGTAGGGTAGGAAACAACACAAATGAAGTCATGCCGGGCAGCTAGTTCCTTATAAATATTATGAAGTGTAGTTTTTCTTAGTGTGACAAATCTAAGAATGTAGGAATGTCAAAGCAAAATTATCCTTATTGCATCACAATAAGGTTTATCTGCTAAATATATGCTTATTTAAAATAATAATATAGATTATCCTTATTGTAAAGATAATTTAAAAACATCAATAGCTTAGATTTATTGCACTGTAAATAAGATGACATTTTGTCATTCTTTAATCTTATCTTCTTCCTTCATTTTTTTCACCAATAGGGCATGAAAGTTGATAAGATAAATAAATGAATAGATATTGAAATAATAATTTCAAATGCCATTTGCTTGTAAGTAATATGAAGTGTGTATGATTATTTATTTTGTGGACTTTTGCCATGTAGATAGCACATGTTTTGGCAATTGATCTGCATTTTATTATATTGAATATGTGAGAGGTAGAGGAAAGGAGGAGGGAAAGGTTGGTAACATGTGAGTGATGCCTCGTGTATTGCAAGCTTCCATATGGCTATGGGTAACCACTTACCATCAGGCAGGCCATAAGCTTGTTTACCAATCTCGTCATATAAAAAAAATGCAAATGAGGTTTTGTTATTTATTTATAATTACACTTCATGATATTCTTTTTTTGCAATTTTTTTTATACAGTGGCAATAAATAGTGTACATTGGCAGTCATTGGTCAGTCTTTGGAGCTTCAATCAAGAAATTGGAATTGAAAGGGTGTATAAAATTTAACTCCTATTTCAGCTTATAGGGACTGCAAAAATTTGTTATGCGAGTGAAAAATCTGAAGTGAACCCAAATGAACGACAAATGACCCTTAAAACAAGAAACATATCATTTTGTCATTATATTGCTGTTGATGAAACCGTTCGATACACACCACATCCTTCAGATACCTCGAAAACACTGTTGATACAAGAAGCTGTGGTAACTGTTCAAGTGAGTACACTAGATACCTAGTAATAATTATGTAAGGTAGAGTGGGGTAAGATGTTCAATGCTTCTGTCGATGCTGGCTGGATGGGTATTAGGGAACTCACCACCAAGCGACAGCTGAGCGATTATTTTGTCGCCGAGTTTTGTTTCAGAGTTCAATACTGAAATGCACACGAGCTACAAGAAGTCACTCATAAACAATATACTTGTGCGTGGGCGAGCTTCCTAAGGAGCGCGCGAATCATAGGAGCACAAAAGTATTCTTCCGCGTGATTGCTCTACTTTGACTGTGCGGATAGTAGCTCTTATCTTCACCGTCTCGCCTTAAGTGGCGCGACGCACCGTTCTTCTACGGGGATAGGTCCAGGGTGATTCAATTCTCCTTGTCATGCTCCGCCGCGTCCGTTGCAAGCTTATCTCGCTCGGTAAAGGAGTGGAGTGCGCTCCATGACCTCTCGCCTTAAGTTCATCACTCACTATACCATCATCGCCCCCCGCAGCAACGGCCTGGCCCCTCAGATAAATCCAACCACTAGCCGTCCACGCGCTGCCTATTGGCTGGTAGCTCGCCGTCCACGCGCCAACGGAAGAAGTCGATCTGAGAATACAGGATCTTGCAAGTAGGCAGGTGTGTCAAGGGGCAGCGCGGGAACGGGAATGGTACGAAGGCGACGAGCAAACTTCGTCAACAATACTTCTTGCAGGCTGGCATCACGCTTGCAAGGGAGCAAGCCGCTCTCTTGAAGCGCGTGGTTTGCAGGACTAAGCCCTGTTAAAATTTACTTTAACGCTCACGATTTCAAGGCCTCACTCGCTTGGATGATTGGATGGCAAGTTATTTAATTTTTTCGGTGTCCGAGTGGTAATGTTATAGTGAGTGATCTTGAACCAGTCTGTTTTAAGCATTCTAACCTGGTAGTAACTTTGTCTTGTGTAATCTTGATGAGGTTTTCCTCAGATGAAGGCCGACTTCGAACTGTAGGAACTTCAGTAGCTTTGACCTTCATAAATGCCCTACTGTGGCCTAAATTATACAAATGGCTTTGGCTTTTTCAATTGTTGTATGCGATAAATATAAACTTATTTTACTTTCAGGGAGTTCCACTTTGTAGCTACATGGAAGATTTATTAGCGAATAAGATATCGTTAAATGCAGGCAAAGGTCGACAAGCTATCGAATGGGTCATAGGTAAACTAGACTCTGAAATCAAAGAACTTGCTACATCAGCATGTAAAAGCACAGATGAGTTGTTGTCACAAACTAAGAAGTCCCTTGATGATATAACATCTACTGCACGGAGATCAATGGACGATATATCATCTAAAGCTAAAAGATCACTTGATGATATGGAAAAATTCACCAAGGCCAATGCAAATCAAAGAAGCTGAAAAGAGGATTGATAACAATATATTGAATATGGAACACATGACCCACACTACTTTTTAATTTACTATTGGTGAATATACTATTTATTATTCCAATAGTTACGTAGTTGAGACTTTATGGTCAAATATTAGCGAATCTTGGCTGTATAATATGATTAATGGACACAGTAATGTTTATTTAATGTTACTTTTGGTATACAAGTGCAACAATGTCCCTACTTCCTTAAACATGAACAAATGACGTATGTGATCAAAACTACTTATGCTATAAATAATGCATTCCATGTGATCTTGAATGCCATTCTTGGTTGTCTTGTTGGCAACATACTGAGAGTATCACAATTACCTATATTATATGAAGTTGTTTAATAATAGGTAGATGACATGTGTGATTATTGGTTGGTTTTCTTTGTAGGCACATATTGTTACAATTTTTTTTTTTATAAATTACCTTAAATACTTATATATATTAATTTAATTGTTCTTGGATGATACTGAACCTTAGTACAAAGTAACTTGTCTGTGAATTATGGTAATTGTACTATTTATTTTTGTAAACCATTCAATCAAATGGCTTCCGTGTCACATTATTTGTTAAACTCATTAAGAAATGTGTTATAGATAGATTAATAAATTAGCACTAATGTTTTTGAGATGTGTATTATGTATGTATTATAGGTATTATTATGTATTTATTTTTAAATTTGGATTTTTATAATATAGTTAAATGAAGGTAATTTATAATCAAAAATATGCATCAAAACCAAATTGCATAAACCCCACTTCTCAATTTGATGTCAAGGCCAAGTAAACTAGTTACAGCATTCCAATTATTTATTAATGTTATCTTATAAAACTTGTACATACTATGAAGTTATGAACTGATTTCACATAGAATTAATAGCAGCATTTGATTAGGAAATAAATTTGCTTGTGCTTGATTCTATCTTTGTTGACATCATGTTGAAGAGGGGTTTAGTTTTTAATGTTTTGTTTACAATAAAATTTACTTCGCTCGTGTGGACATCGGAAATATATCGGTATGTTTCATTAATTGTAGGTATCTCACCAATACATTGATTTGTACAAAAAAGTAAAACATTTTAGAGGGTATTGAATCACTTCCAATGTTGAGATTACATTACCAGCAACATATTAATATACTTGAAATATTTTATAAACCCCGCAAAACATAACAACAACATAATGGTTTTCGTCGCGAATAGTCGCGATTCGCCGGCATGCCATAGAAATTCTCATTTTTATCCCGGGGTTCTAAAAATATTTTAAATGGCTCAAGTTGTTCCTTAGGCACCAAGGATCAATTATAACGTCATTCCAACGTCTCTAAATATCCTTATTTTTTTGTACAAATCTCGCCATGATCCTTTGAAAATGGGAGCTAAGTTTAATATTATGATTATGGTGTCGACTTCACCGACACACCGACTTGAGATCTAAATGGGTGCCAAGTTCTGTAGACAATCCTGAAATTTATTTATAGAAACGTACAACATTCTGAAGTAAATTTAAAATACAATTTCGTGTTTTGTTTTCTGCTACGACAATGTTTGCTACATGTTTGCTATTTAATAATATGACTTTTTAAATCTGTATAGTCGAATTAATTACACAATGCAAATAACTTATGGTCTATTGAACCTCAACATTTGACTTGGCTAGTTTTCATATACTAATCTTATATTAAGCTAGTCAACTTATCATCTTTATTTATATGTTCACTAGCTGCCCGGCGCGACTTCGTTCGCGTGGTGCTACCCTACCCTATAGTGCTACCCTACCCTACCCTACGTATAACTGCCCAAAATTAAAATATTGGTTTGTAGTACATGCTATGTATCAGAGATGGCGCTGTATGTGAAAAAAGATTTTCCCGCTTTTCTGTTGAAATTTTTCATGAATTTTCTTTGCTATAAACCTCACGGAGCCCGAGACCTTTCCAACGAATGCAAAACCGTGGAAATCGGTTCGTGCGTTCTGGAGTTATAGCGTCAGGAAGGAAAACCCGACTTATTTTTATATAGTAGAAGACTAGCTTTTTAGCCCGCGACTTCGTACGCGTCGATTATTTATTTTTTCTAGACATGAATCATTGTAACAATATAGAGCTTTGTTCATGGCTATAGCCCGCCACTACGTGTGATATTTGAAAAAACATCAGGAAGATTGACAGCTTACATGCGAACATGCCACATAGAACTGAAACAGTCCTGCCCGATTTGAAGAAGAAGATCTGAAAATCTACCGGCAGAAATATGCATACATACACTGTCCGATTAGCTGAAGAAGAAATATGTTTTTTTTGGGAGGTGTCGAGATCGGGATTATTTATCTAAAATTACGCCAAGAGACCTATCCACAAATTCCTCAACCATTTCATGACAGCTGAGATATTTGCTCATGGCACACGGACAGACAGACGAATACACCTATATCCACAAGTTCCTCAATAATTTCCAGACAGCTGAGATGTTTCTGTCTGTCTGTCAGTCTGAGGAGAGAATTTGTCTCCTTATGTGTGTACCGCTTGTACAACGGACAGTTCTCTGAAGAATAGTTTGACTTGATGCCCACGGGCTACCTTCTACCATCGCAACTCTCGCCATCGACGGGGAGTCCATACTCATATATTGGAACCGAAATGGTTTCTACTGTGCGGTTTCAAAGGTGTTTTCTAGCGCGTAAACTCAGGCTGTGGAATGAGCTCCCCGCCATGGCGCCAGGGTGTGAAGATATTTCTGTATGGTCTGCAACGCACGAGTGATACATACGGTGACCGCTTACCATCAGGCCGGTTGATGCTTGTTTGACACCTTAGTATTAAATTTAAATAATAATAATAATTAAAAAATTACCCGTAGAAGACAGACAGACAGACGGATCGACACGGGCGGAGATCTATCCAAAAGTGCCTCAACCAGACAGCTGAGAATTTTTCTCGTGGCAGACAGACAGATAGATGGGCGGCAGTAGGCTTCTTAATAACATGATACACGTGTACATTATTTTACTTGAATACAAAATTATGTGAATGAACAGCTTAAATACAAAATTTAATCCCCCTGTTCACTCATTAATGGATCAAATTCCAACAACACCGATATTCTTTGCGTTAGTTTCCAAATTTTAATTATATTCCAAGCTTATATAATAAATTTAGTATACTTCCATGCACAACTTCATCCCTTTTTTACCCCTTCGGGGTCGGAATTATCGAAAACGCTGAGGCACATATAAATTAATTTTCAATCATCAACCTAAACACAAAATTTGAAGATCCTAACTTCCAAACTGATGGACTTTCATACAAACTCGCATCCCCTATTTTACCCCCATAGGGGTGTAATATTAAAAAATCCTTCGTTAGTACCTACACTTTATAATTATAAATTTAGTGATGTTTACTATGGAAATGAAAGATTTTCTTATACAACTTAATCCCCCTTTTCCCTCTTCGGGGGTGGAATTATCACAAACGCTGTGACAACTTTACTTTAATTTTCAATCGTCAGCCTAAACACAATATTTGAAGATCTTATCTTAAAAACTGACGGACTTCCATACAAAATTTCATGGCCTATTTTACCCCCTTAGGGGTGGAATTTCCAAAAATCTTCTTTACTGGATACCTACACTGTATAATAATAAATTTAGTGAAGTTTATCGTGAAATTGAAGGCAACTTCATTCCCCTTTTTCCCCTTTCGGGGGTGGAATTATCATAAATGCTGAGATAACTTTACATTAATTTTCAATCGTCAGCGTAAATACAAAATTTGAAGATCCTAACTTCAAAACTGACGGACTTGCGTACAAACTTTCATCCCTTATTTTACCCCCTTAGGGGTGGAATTTCCAAAAAAACCTTCCTTAGTGGATGCCTACACCGTATAATAATACATTTAGTGAAGTTTACTTTCAAATTGAAGGACTTGCATACACAACTTCATCCCCCTTTTCCTCCCTTCGGTGGTGGAATTGTCACAATCGCTGAGATAACTATACATTGATTTTCAATCGTCAGCCTAAATACAAAATTTGAAGATCCTAACTTCAAAACTGACGGACTTGCATACAAACTTTCATCCCTTATTTTACCCACTTAGGGGCGGAATTTCCAAAAATCCTTCCTTAGTGGATGCCTACACCGTATAATAATACATTTAGTGAAGTTTACTTTCAAATTGAAGGACTTGAATTAACAACTTCATCCCCCTTTTCCTCCCTTCGGTGGTGGAATTATCACAAACGCTGAGATAACTATACATTAATTTTCAATCCACAAAATTTGAAGATCCTAACTTCATAACTGACGGACTTGCATACAAACTTTCATCCCCTATTTTACCCCCTTAGGGGTAGAATTTCCGAAAATCCTTCCTTAGTGGATGCCTACACTGTATAAGGTATCTTTGTGCAAAATTTCAAATCTCTAGGTCCAGCGATTTGGGCTATGCGTTGATATATTGCTTACAAACTTTCATCCCTTATTTTACTCTGTTAGGGGCGGAATTTTTAAAAATCCTTCTTTTGTGGATGCCTACACTATATAATAATATATTTAGTGAAGTTTACTTTGAAATTGAAGGACTTGCATAAACCACTTCATCCCCCTTTTTCCACCTTCGGGGGTTGAATTATCATAAACGCTGAGATAACTTTACATTAAATTTCAATCGTCAGCCTATACACAAAATTTGAAGATCCTAACTTCAAAACTGACGGACTTGCATACAAACTTTCATCCCCTATTTTACCCCCTTAGGGGTGGAATTTCCGAAAATCCTTCCATAGTGGATGCCTACACCATATAAAAATACATTTCATGAAGTTTACTTTGAAATTGAAGGACTTGCATACCCAACTTCATCCCCCTTTTCCTCCCTTCGGGGGTGGAATTATCACAAATGCTGAGATAACTATACATTAATTTTCAATCGTCAGCCTAAACACAAAATTTGAAGATTCTAACTTCAAAACTGACGGACTTGCATACAAACTGTCATCCCCTATTTTACCCTCTTAAGGGTGGAATTTCCAAAAATCCTTCCTTAGTGGATGCCTCCACTGTATAAGGTATCTGTGTGCAAAATTTCAAATCTCTAGGTCCAGCGGTTTGGGCTGTGCGCTGATATATCAACAATCAGTTATCATTTTATATATTAAGATAAACTTAACTGGATTTGTCACAGCAACATCGAAATGTTATACAAATAAGAACCTAGGGTACAGGGGGCAGATTAGAACATAGTAAAGTAATATAACTACCTAGTACAGTCGAGGACATAAATATGTATACACTTTTTGAAATTCAAAAGCGATTTTCTCGCATGTTTTACATTTAAGTGTTAAACTATTACACAAATCATAATAGTATATGTTAGAAGATTCTGCCTTTATAATATCTCATAATTTCAATCAGTAGTTTAAGAGGAAACCGTTGTTGAATTTTACTAAGTGTATACATATTTATGTCCTCGACTGTACAATTGATATACCTACTGAGATACCTACATAATAAGATGTAAGACAGCTCACTGCCTAGTACAGTCGTACGGTACTAGTAGTACCCAACTAAACTAATATGGCTTATCGATGTACCTGCGCAGAAGATACATTTTCAAAGCGCGGGAAATGCTATTGGTCGGCAGCTGCCGTCATGTGTGCGGAGGGGCGTGACTTGCGAGTGAGACGGACATAACTAACAGCTGCAGTCGTAGACAGAGAATGCAGTGTATTATGAACCTTATTTTTTTTTTTCGTTTCTGTTTGTCTTACAGTAAACAGCTACGATTTTATCCGAAAATAGTGGCTTAGAAAGCGTCCAAGGCATCTGATTAATTGAAAAACTAACCCCCTTACTAAAAAAACGTTATCTAATATACTGTTTAAAGGGTCACGTAAATAACGTCACTCTATTGTCATTGTCAAATAATGTGTCATTATTTTCGTGACCATTTAATCAAAGTATTTTTTTTTTTTTTTTTTACTGTTTATAGGCCTGTGTTTGACCACAATCTCACTATGGTAAGTGATGATGTGGTCGAAGATGGTAAGCACACAAAGCCTAGAAGGAACTGGCTCTCAAGTGCAGCTGACGGAACACACCGATAGGTGCTTGGCGACAGATTTTCAACTTGAGGGTGGTAGCCAGCCAGACGGGTACTACAAAGTACCCTACCACCGTGCTATGGTTTCCTCACGATGTTTTCCTTCACCGAAAGCTCAAGCTCATTGTAGGATTCGAACCCGGGACCTTCGTCTCGGTATCCGACGTCACTACCACTGAGCTATCATCGCCTTAAAAATTGTATTAGTTAAATAGCGCTTTATGAGTAATGGGGGTACCCCTACTCATAAAAAGTTTAAAGTTAAGCTACGTCTGTCGTGGTCGGTACCTGGATGGGTGACCGCCTACTGGTATTTCAAATCGAGCGTTTCCGTGCTTCGGAAGGCACGTAAAGCTGTTGGTCCCGGTTATCACTTAATTGTGACAGTCGTTAAGCTAGTTGGACTCCTTCTAGGCGTCTTGAAAAATTCCAACAGTAGGTTGACCACTAGCCTACCTCCACCAATCCGCAGTGGGCACGCGTGGTGGAGTATCGCCCAGTCCCTTTCACACTCATTGGTGAAAGGAGGCCTGTGCTCAGCAGTGGGACATTATAGGCTGATGATGATGACTGTTTAAGGGGTCACGTAAATAAAGTCACTATTGTCAGTTTTTTGTTAGCGAGAATATATCCGAATTTTTAACATCCTTGGTACCTAACCCACAAAAAAAAATCTCAATTGCATAAAAATGGTTACTGTGGCTTATCCATAGAATATAGACAAAAAAGTATTTTTTGTAGATATTTTTAAGATACCTCCACCATTCAAAACAAAAACTGATGGCCAGTTGGCGCGCTTGGTTAAGATTTCACCTATCGCGCCGCAGGTCGGTGGGTTCGATTCCCACACAGGACATGTATTTGTGAGCATGAACATGTCGGTATGTCCTGAGTATCGTTAAGTATGTATTTACAAACAAAAAGTAGAATAAGTGTGTATTAAGAATATCAGATATCTGGTATCTATAGTACTAGAAGCTCTGCTTAGTTTGGGATCAGTTAGCAGTTTGTGATGAATGTCCCAGGATATTTATGTTAAGTTCAAATAAAACCCCTGCCTGAAATGTTTGAATAATGTCTAGATAAATAGATTTAAGAGAGGTAGAGCGTAGCGTTAATTCGCTCAAAGAGCAGCTTGACTGGGGAAGTACCTCCACCTTACAGAATACCGCAGCCAAATAACTTTATGTTGTGTACCTGTGCGTGAGTAAGGTGACCAGAGCTCATTGGGGAGGGGGGAAAGGAAAGGTCGGCAACGCGTGAGCGATGCTTCGTGTGTTGCAAGCGTCCATATGGCTACGGTAACCGCTTACCATCAGGTGGGCCGTATGCTTGTTTGCCGGTATAGTTGTATAAAAAATAAATAAATAAAAAAAAAGACTATTCCTGTATTCAACAACATAATTATATGGTTTCTATAGCAGTTATGTAAAATGTCGGAAGTGAATAAATAATAATATCAATGCAATTTCATATTTAGGATGACTTCATTTAATAAAATTAAATACCGACTGTAACATAATGTACCTAATAATGATAAAGCTAAGATATAAATACAACCTTTTCCTTTTTATTTCCTTTAACTGTAAGGTGATGCCTCTATACAGCTGAAGTAATTTTTAACTTTGATTTTTACACTTAAGTACCTAGCATGAGATATGATTGTTTAATTATTGTTTTTTATTTTTATTGTTATTGTAAAAGAATTGATTATTACTAAAAATGATTTGTAACCTGTTTGACAAGTCTAATCTTTCAAGTGTATGGCTATGTTTTACTACAAGGCTGTATTTCAAAGCAAAGTTATGACAATAAATGATTCTGGTGATATGCTATAAGTTAAAAATAATACAAAAAGTCCCAGTATAAGTTATTCCAAAAATACATAGTTTCAAAGAAAACATCAATCATAATAAAATTAGTTTTGAAAAATAATTCATGCCAGTTGATTCTTTGACATGGTCTCATTAAAACCCTAGAGCAGGGCTTCCCAAACTTATAAACTGTGATGCCCTTGGGAAGTTTTTGAAAAAGAAAAAACTTCCCAAGTGTTATTGATTTTACACAAGGGAAATTGATTTTCCTTTTTCAAAATAAAAAAAAAAGAATAATCACTGGCAGCCTGCTCCCGCTGCATCACACACAATGCTCATGGCTCTCACTCGTCTCGGTCACATTGACACAGACAGCCAACCTATTTAGATCACCTTATGACGCCCCTGGGACAATACCACGGCACCCCAGGGCGTCCTTGGGAAGCCCTACCCTGGAGTTATGGAATATCAAAAGGAACATGTTGTATTTATAATATCAGATACCTACGTAAAATACTCCTAATATCAAGTACTTGTGCCTGAAGATGTCATATTGCCATTAGTCACATTTGCTGGAGCCGAGCGACCAGTAGCTGCCAAGTGTGAAGCTTTCAAGCGATCCAATTCATTAACCCAAGATCTCACATGCTCTAACCGATGCCAAGCCATCTGCAGAACTTTCTGAGAAGCATAACCCGACCCCTCATGGGGTTGACCAGTGGAGACTTGGGTTAAATAATTAATTTGATCACTGAGTTTCGTCTCCACTTGACTTAGAGTTCTTAGAAATTGTGACGTATTTGTTTCAGCTTGTTTTTGGCCAGATTTCTCTTTGCTCAGTTCAAGGAGGGCTTGTGCTGGAAATAATCAGTTTTACACATTGTAAAATACCTATAATAATATATATATATATATATATGTTTGATTGGATTTCAAGAAATGAATTGAAATGATTCACAGTATCAACAAAAACAACATAAATTTATAGTTTATCTGTGAGAAAAGTTACATACACCCATGGTATCAGCATCTTCTTACCAGCACATTGTAAACATGTTATGATATCCTTTTCAATCTCGTCAAGAACTTGGATTCTTTCCATAGGTCCAGCCATTTTGGTTGATCCAATCGAAGAGACAATAACAACAATGCGTTAAGATCTCTCTCGTTAGAGAGTACTATATTCCTTGGTTAAGATCTAACCAGATCTAACTAATGTCTCTCTCTAAGGAGCATGATCCAAAGAAATTGAATACTTATTCTATGGCATGATCACAAGAAAACCTGGCATTCCGGCGGCAAGAGAGAGACACTGAAACTGAAGCGCAGTGTTGCCAGACCAAAATTTCAAAATCCAGGAAATAATGGAAAATAACCAGGAGACCGATATGATAAATCAGGAAATCAATAAAATATTTATTTAATTATACAATATTCATAAACAATAATTAATATTGGTTATTTTCATAAATTTTACTATTCATTTTTGCTGTCATCTTATCGCTTATTTCAAAATCAAAGCAATTTTTATTTTTCAGTACATTTTTAGTCCTTAAAATTCCTGCAATAACTCTGGTGCTCAATTTATTTCTCCTAGCCTTGGCGCGTGGCTTGGGCTATAGGTTCTTTCCCTTACGCATGCACAATAATCAACACGATGCTAAAGAATTCTTGAAAAATAAAAGCTTATTGCAATACCACACTTATTGAATTGGGTTAGAGTATGATATAGAGTGTTTATTCCATAAACTTATTTTATTAGAAATTAGTAGTAGTCTTTAGACTCATACGTTCCTTTCCACGTATAGTTCATACACTGTAGACTTATGTACGTACGTAGGTGTATGCATTTATTTCAAAACTTTGTGTTATCAGGAGATTTATTAATAAAATCAGTAGATCAGGAGAATCTCAAACAAACCAGGAAATCTCCTGGTAAATCAGGAGGTCTGGCAACGCTGCAGTGAAGCGTCACTTTACATCTTCTTCTTCTTCTTATTTTTAATTTTGGCAACCAAGCCCAAATGAGGGCTCATTTCTGCCAGTGTCGAGTTATATTATAGTTTCCAGTCACAATAAATCACTTCACATTATAGTCCATATTCAGTCAATGTCCATACAAGTCATGTTTTACTACAATGGTGGTCATTGTACTAAAACTCTTCATGGACATTTTGAGACAACTTGAAAAGTCACGATACACATAATTCATTTCATTTCACTTCACTGGTGCACATGGATGATCTTTATTGGGTAAAATACCACCAAAAATACACAATAAAACTCAAAATACACAAATTTGTGAAAATAAAAATGATAACGCAACGTCACGCTGCAAGTTCCCGCCAAAAAGTCTGGCAATAAATGTCTTCTTCTTCTTCTTCTTCTTCTTATTTTTAATTTTGGCAACCAAGCCCAAATTAGGGCTCATTTCTGCCAGTGTCGAGTTATATTATAGTTTCCAGTCACAATAAATCACTTCACATTATAGTCACAGTAGATTTATCTATCAGTACTAGCTCTTCATACAAACGGCCGGAACGCGAGTCATACCTACGCGCCACGATTTGGGTTCGCTTTCGGTTGGCAAACAGTCGCGAATGCGCTGCAGTGACGAACGAACGGTGTGATGGGTTTGTAAGCAGTAAGCGTGCGATTTATGACAAATATTCATTGAAATAATTAAAATAATTACAAGTAAGTACAATTACTTAATATGACAAAGAGAAATTATAGTAGACTATATTGTGCTTTTTTGGTTGCTTGACTTCGTCAATAACATAATACCTACCTGAATTCATAAATAAATAAGTGGATGGCTGGCTTGGGTGAAAAAAGTGACTACCTACGGTCAGGTTAAAAAAAAGTAGTAGTTCCTAGGCTAGGCTTTCTACTTACTACTTATGTATGTACTTAGCTATTTACATATATTTATTGAATCAGACGAAATATTATTATAAAATGATTGTGAGAGTAATAAATGGTAGGTACCTGTACCTAGTAAGATTTACATAATAATTTACTTTTTAAGTAAGATTTTGCAGTAGGTAGTTAGAGGTTTTGATTGCTGTAGGTAACGCACACGCGATGTAATGGTTGATATTAAGTAACGTTTGCAACGGTTCGACATCGGATAGGTGACCAAAAAAATTGTTATTTCGATTTAGAGTATAGAGTATTCGAGTATCTCCGTGCTGTAGGTAATGGGGTCATGAAAAAATATATATTACTCGTCTGTTTCTTACATTTTATTGAACACTTCCTATTTCATTCACAAAAAAAAACATTTTATCAAATAAAAAATATGATTAAAATCACAAAACTAGACAAGTAGGTAGATGAAATTAAAATACTATAGGTGGGCAGCCCTTTCGCGTGTTCACGTACCGTGCTGCTGTAGGCAATTATAATCAAGAAAAGGGTCGAGTCACTTTACTGTTTGATATATCTACTGTGTTATAGTCCTCCTTTCCTCCGTTCCTTTCCACGTATAGTTCATACACTGTAGACTTATGTACGTACGTAGGTGTATGCATTTATTTCAAAACTTTGTGTTATCAGGAGATTTATTAATAAGAGTTTTAGTACAATGACCACCATTGTAGTAAAACATGACTATAATGTGAAGTGATTTATTGTGACTGAAAACTATAATATAACTCGACACTGGCAGAAATGAGCCCTAATTTGGGCTTGGTTGCCAAAATTAAAAATAAGAAGAAGAAGACATTTATTGCCATTTTGACGTGTATTGTTATCTTTGTCGAACATCCATAATTCGGATTTTCGCTCTCGCTCATTTCAGTGTACGGAGAGTTTCTCAAACTTTTAAGGACGCGTTATAGACTTATAAAAATACTTATTTGTTATGCAAGGCTGCAAAGTGGTTTTAAGTTATAATATAATGGACTAAAAAAGTTAACCATAATAATGGATTAAAAATTAACATAATAAGTGATTCTTGTCAAGTTCATATAAAATAACAATATAATTGTCAACTTTAATAGTGAAATTAAAATGTTATTTGAAATTATTGTCAAAGGTTACCGATCTCTGCATCTTAAGTGCGGAGTGTTTTATTGGTATCATTGTACTGCACTGGCACTGATACGACTTCATTGCACTGATCACTAACACTTTTCCCTCCGCAAGCTGTCGCGAAAGCGATGTTATACATGCCTGTATGTACGGTAAGTTGTGTGATCGAGCGAGGCGAATGCGTCCTGAGGCGCGAGCTGGTGGCATGACATTCACGGAGCAGCAGCCGAAAGTGCAACATGTGTGAACGCGAACGGTGTTAAGGTGCCGGAATGCTGTTTATTTGCCTATTTTAATATGAATTAGTCATCATCATCATCATCATCAGCCTATAATGTCCCACTGCTGAGCACATGCCTCTTTTCACAAATCAGCGTGAAAGGGAATGGGCAGATACTCCACCACGCGTGCCCACTGCGGATCGATGGAGGTAGGCTAGTGGCCAACCTACTGTTGGAATTTTTCAAGCCGCCTAGGAGGCATCCAACTAGCTTAACGACTATCACAATTAAGTGATAACCGGGACCAACGGCTTTACGTGCCTACCGAAGCACGGAAACGCTCGATTTGAAATACCACTAGGCGGTCACCCATCCAGGTACCGACCAAGACAGACGTAGCTTAACTTTGCCGATCGATTAAGAACGGCTAATCATGCTACACCACGAGCGCTTCAGAATATAATATCAGATATGAATTAGTATAAGCATAGATTAGATAATTGTACTGACGGTATTAGTAACAACACGGTAAAGAATATATAACAGTACTCTCTCTTCATACAAACGGTAGGAACGCGAGTCATACCTACGCGCCACGTTTCGGTACGCACACAGAACGCAAACAGACGCGAAAGCGCTGCAGTGACGAACGAACGGTGTGATGGGTTTGTAAGCGGTAAGCGTGCGATTTATGACAAATATTCATTGAAATAATTAAAATAAGTACAAGTAAGTACTTATATGACAAAGAGAAATTATAGTAGACTATATTGTGCTGTTTTTGGTTGCTTGACTTTGTCAATAACATAATACCTGGATTAATAAATAAATAAGTGGATGGCCGATGTTGTTGAGGTGTTGTTCACCTATAAATTCACCCAATGTGGCAATATCAGGGTGACTTACGATTGATAAATAAATTAAATTACCAATTACTTCTCGACAAGGAAATTGTTCACAAGTGACATGATTCACATAGACATTCTCGTTTTCTTTTCTATAGTGACCAACATATATGTTTCTATCGGATTTAGAACATAGTTCGCATCACACATTTCGAACCTTTTCGAAATTTTCTTTAATGCTTCTTGACACATGTAAATTGCATCTTTTTCTTTATAAATTTGCGCACCAAAATAGCATAATAAATAATCATTCAATTTTACTTTTACTGTAGTGTCCTTAGAAATTGCTCAATTTTAGTCTGATCTTTTTTTTTTTTTTTTTACTGTGTATAGGCCTGTGTTTGACCACAATCTCACTACGGTAAGTGATGATGTGGTCGAAGGTGGTAAGCACACAAAGCCTAGAAGGAACTGGCTCTCAAGTGCAGCTGACGGAACACACCGATAGGTGCTTGGCGACAGATTTTCAACTTGAGGGTGGTAGCCAACCAGACGGGTACTACAAAGTACCCTACCACCGTGCTATGGTTTCCTCACGATGTTTTCCTTCACCGAAAGCTCAAGCTCATTGTAGGATTCGAACTCGGGACCTTCGTCTCGGTATCCGACGTCACTACCACTGAGCTATCATCGCCCAATAACTCTCCAATAACTAGACCGTCATCAACTCAAATTGTAACAATCAGACGTCGATTATCACTGAAAAACAAGCATGGATCCACAAACTACTAAAGGGATACTACGTCATGCATCTGAATCGCTTTGCGTCAAGTCATATTTACCATTGGGCAAATCCACATGGACCTATGTATTATTTTTATAAGTTGATTTCATCTCCTCCATAGCCAGTTTCAATATAAACTAGATTGACTTTCCCTAAACTTAAAAGTTTGAGAACCGTCGACGGCGGAAATGACGTAGAATGTGTCCCCCCCGTGTCTCGAAATGCCATAGGATCACAGACGTATGAGTAGTAGGTACCTACAAACAGACTAAGCATTCGCAAAAAAATTTGAAGCCAATTACACCTACAAAGAAAGTGTACAGATTATATAATGTACTCTTTGAAGGTGTAGCTGTTACAGAGCCGAACTAAGGCCGGTAAAGATTTTTACGTCTATGAATGAGGGGCGGCGGTGGCAGGCGGAGATAATCCATACTAATATTATAAATGCCAAAGTAGCTCCGTTTTGTTTGTTTGTTACGGTTTCACGCCTCAACTACTCAACCGATCATCATGAAATTTGGTATACAGATAGCCTGGTATGGAGAAGGACGGTTTCAAGGTCAACCCGCTGGGGACATCTAGTAGTCTGTTTTGCACATATTTTCACGAAAATGACAGAAAAGTATAATTTAGTAAAGGTTTTATTGAAAGAAAATCAATTCACTCAAAAAATTCAATTCATAATCATTTATTCAAATAGACCTTCGCAGGCACGTATGAAAAGTCTGACTCTAATTCTCTAATACCGGTTCGGAAGGTTACATTTGCTGAGAAGAGCCGACAATAAGCTCAGCAATAACTCATATAAAACAAGCTTAGATTTATTACATAACATTTACGTTCTAATCGCACTGACAACAATTGCGAGACCCGGCGCGGCGGCAAAACTAAAAAGTAAACTAAATGAATTTATCACTGTGAGTACTGTGACTATTGACAAGTTTAGACTAAATATCATTTCATCACGGAAACCATGAGCTTGCTTCAAGTTTGGGGATACCGGGGGGAAGGGTATCCCCCTTACCCGGTGTCCCACCTGAGTCGATGCAGAAGTGAATTTATGTCAAAAAACCTCATATATAACCTCAAACTTCAACCATGAATATCTCGGAAACCATGAGCTTGCTTCAAGTTTGGGGGGTACCGGGGGGGAAGGGAATTCCCTCCCGCACCCCTCGCACACACCTCTTACCCCTGCCCTGTGTGACGTCTCCGAAAGTTTTACCCAAAATAAATTTAATTTACCAAATCCGTCCCCTCGATACATTATATGTAAACAATATATAAATCTTTAGATTTCTTAAATTTTGTTTTCATTTACATACAACGTATGGCACATAATTTTAACATAATTGTTGATCATATTTTCAAATTATCGGCTACGAATGGTAATGAGAAATTTTCTTCTAGGTATTTAAGGAGTTGCTGAAAAATAACTGGGTGGCGCTGTCCACAACGAATTAAAGTGTCAAATCAAAATATTCTGTCACATACCTTTAGTGTTGCCACTTAGGCCAACAACGGAAGGTTTCCGACCATTTTATTCATTTCAAATCGACTATGTAAAAAAAAACTTGTATTAAGTAGTTATTGATATTAATAGCAAACATGAAAATGATTAAGCGAAACATAGGAGCAAAACTTAATTTTCATTGTTCGTTTTTGGTAACTGCCTGTTTTTTTCGTCCGAAATTAGTAATAAGAGCCGGCAACATTGGTTTTGTTGTGGAAGTCACGCTTGTGGATTATTTGTTTAAATTATATCATCGTTTTGATTTGATATTCTCCCTTACACCTATATTCTACTACATTAATCCGATAGTGGCGTTGAGTAAAGCAGTTGAGTTTGTGGTTGTGAGATATGACTCTATAACGTAAGTGAGAAAAAAGACTTGTGGTATTCCATATATCGATCATGGCCAAGAATTATGGATCTTGGCCTCTAGCCGAGCAGAAAGCAGAACTTCGGAAACGTAATGCTTTAGCATCTTCAGCAGCTTCAGCTTCATTCTGGTTTTAATGTATAAACATGTATTCTTTGTAGAAATAAAACTAATTTAGATCAAATGAAACATGCTTATAATTATATTTGATCTAACATTTACAAACATTGCACAAATAAAAACAATATCACTTGATAGTAAAGTCTCTGTATGGTTTATCGGTCGTGTTAATATTCTTTAAGGTAGTTTTTGACTAATAGAAATAATTTATCTTCTACTATATAAAAATAAGTCGGGTTTTCCTTCCTGACGCTATAACTCCAGAACGCACGAACCGATTTCCACGGTTTTGCATTCGTTGGAAAGGTCTCGGGCTCCGTGAGGTTTATAGCAAAGAAAATTCAGGTAGGGTAGGGTAGGGTAGGGTAGGGTGGTAGGGTAGGGTAGGGTAGGGTAGGGTAGGGTAGCGTAGGGTGGGGTAGGGTAGCACCATAGGGTAGGGTAGCACCACGCGAACGAAGTCGCGCCGGGCAGCTAGTTACTTTATATACAAGGACATAAGTAGGTACCTAGTAGACACGAGAAGTTACTTTATTGTTTCACATATAATAAGAAGTCGCATTCTACCTGATTGAAAATCGCTAGCCTTAAAATTAATAGGACATAACTTTTGAGTATCCAATATATAGGGATGCACTAAACCCCCGACCGAGGCGACCCCCTCTGCCAAAGTACATTGGCCGTGTGGCCATATGCGTTTATTAAAATACTCAAAGGGACAAGCATGAATATTGTCTAAAATGCCATCCAATTTTGCATTGGACATCCCCCCTGGTTGCACTTATCCACTGTGATCAGTGGCGGCGTAAGGCGTGGGCGACGTGGGCCACCGCCTATGGCCTCGCAACCCCCCCTGGGTTGTTGGGCCTTGTGCCCCGAAAATGTATGTTATTCAATACGTCTTCTTGCGCTGGCAGAGGGCCCCGCAAAATGAATCCCCACATAGTATTTAGGTCTTACGCCGCCGCTGACTGTGATCTTGATGGTTCATCAGTTGGAAATGTAGGGCGTCCCTTAATGGTACAACCGCAAAAACACGCATTTTCAATAGTTTACAAATCATCCCAAAATCTTAAACCTAAAAAGAAAAATTAAATCTTAAATCTTAAAAGTTTTGAAGAAAACAAACACACGATAGTAACAGACGTTCCGACGGTCAGACGTCTGATGGTCAGGGCCGTGTGTAGCGCGGCAGGAGGTAGGAAGCTTCCAAAAGGTGGTATTAGTAATAATTAGTAGAGGTGTGTAACTCATCAAAAATACGCGAGCTGCAGAACAGCTCACGGCTCAGGTGTGTGAGCCGGTTCAATGACTCAGCTCGCAGATCAGCTCAATGTACCTATAGTCCACGATACGCGCGCACGCTCACTGCGTACCGCGCGTCGAATTGAACCGACTGAGCCGCCGCGATTCATGCGACTCCGCCGTGCGACTCTTTTCATACTTTAGAGTTGTTTTTTTTTTACATGATCTGATCTGAGAGTTATGTTACATAGGTATTTAATTATTGAATGTAATTATTATTTAAATGTTTTAGAACGAAATAATAATTCTTAGATTAGAATAACAAGAATATAATCTATGGAGGGAGTCGCAGATACAATAGGAGTTGGATTGAGCCGTGAGCTAGTCATTATGTTGTTGAGCTGTAGCTCAGCGGCTCAAACCCGAGTGATCTGATTCATTGAGCTGGTTCAGAGCTGAGTTACACACCTCTAATAATTAGAGGGTCTGGCCGCGCTACACACTTTCCAACGGCAAGACATTGGGATGATTTTTATTATTACGCAGGTGAGCCCACCTCTCCTGCGTAATAAAAATAGGAGTCCGACCATTGTAACGTGTGTTAAAAGTATAAAGCCAAATAGTTATGAAGGTACATAGTTATTTTTTTATTGAAACTGAGGGACTTTTTGTCTGGAACTTGCAGAGTGAAGTTGCGTATTCATTTTTATTTTCATAAATTTGTGTATTTTGAGTTTTATTGTGAATTTTTGGTGGTATTTTACCCAATAAAGATCATCCATGAGCACCAGTGAAGTGAAATGAAATGAATTATGTGTATCGAGACTTTTCAAGTTGTCTCAAGAAATCCGTAAAGTTTTTGTACAATTTACCACCATTGTACTTAAACAGGACTTTTAAGGATGGTGACTGACAGTGCGGACTATATGAAGTGATTTATTATGTGACTATATAAATAAAACTCGAGAAAATTGAAATAAGACAAGGCTGTATGGCTCAGACCTTTGCCTGCCTTTGGGCATATGAGACAAACAACAACAACAATTGAACTGACAGCAAGCTAGTTATTTCAGTCACCATAACGCCAATAAGTTTGCTATTTATTTACTTATTAAATATTTATTCAGTCTACTTTGTAATTTTGCCGCCGCGCCGGGGCACGCAATTGTTTTCAGTGCGATTAGAATGTAAATATTATGTAATGAATCTAAGCCTGTTTTGAAAAGAGTAATTGCTGAGTTTATTGCCGGCTCTTCTCAGCAAATGCAACCTTCCGAACCGGTATTAGAGTCAGACTTTTCATAAGTGCCTGCGAAGGTCTATTTGAATAAATGATTTTGTTTTTTTTTTTTTGCCATCTATTGAGACGTAAAGAAAAGAAAATTAAATACCTAGAAGAAAACTTCTCATTATTTCTTTATAAAGACACCATAATAAATATATTGAATTTGTAATGAAATCAAAACTAACCGATGAAACGTTATTCCTGGTAATTCCTTATGACTTGAACTATCACACTTATAGGCACTACACTTAACCATATTTAATCCTAGATTTTCGCCCTATTTCTACAAAAACAATTAATATTTCGCAATAAAACCAAATAAAAACATACAGTTGTTGACCCGTCACACGGATTATCATGACAGATCAGATGACGGAAAATGACTTCAATTTATCTTTTTAATATTAGTATAATACGTAAAATAGGTTTAGTCTGTTAGTACTACTCATACGTCTGTGTATTTTATATATATATGTCGGAGTCAGCGACAGCCAAGCGATACAAAGACCACAATTAGAGTTCAGTGGTATCAGGATTCAGTGGGCGCAGTGCAGGCAATAAAACAACAGTATACCATCGTTTCGTAAAAGTCCCGTATGAGGAGAAGAAGCGACGCAACAAACTCCTCACGGGCCCAATGTGTTTATTGTCGTAATATTACAATTAAATAATCTCTTCACTTCACTTCACACATGTACAGTCTTAAATAATTATAGGCTTCAGAACCGGGTGTAACAATGATTGCACTGAGATGAGTACAGCTCGAGAGCTTGTGATAAAACTAACTGTCCCAAAAGCAATATGCATCCCTTTATTAACTTTTTTATTCACGTTATAGTCAAATCAGTATTCTTACTTTTTACAAATACCCTCATTAAATCTGTTATTTACGTTAAAATCAAATCAGTGTTGCTACTATTTCACCCAACCCTTGTACCACGATAATATCATAATCCAACTGAGTTCGACTAACTATCTCATTCTCCGACATATATTTATATATATTTGATATATATTTAAATATCATTCAATGTGTGTGTGACTGGCTACTCTATTTTTACCCTAATGTCTGGTCTGCCATATTTATATGTCTGTGGTGAATATATACTGTAGTCTTTGATCTAACGAATTAAAAATATTAGGTTGGTTGATGTAATAATTATATACGTATCACGAATCTAAGTTATGTAAAGCCAAAGAGGTATGGTGTGTTGAAGTTCCGCGTGAGTGACGTCACGAGTCCCCACTCCCGAACTTTGACGCATCTTTGTAAATTTTTTATGATTTGCTAAAGCGAAAAATACGTAGGTATAATGGTAGGTATCCAATATTTTTTGATAATCTAACTGACACGCTAATTAGAATATTTTTTTTACCCAGGAATCATCCCTATTACAGTGAATTAAGAATCTTAGCTTAAAAATTATAATCTACCATTGATTGAGAAAAATTAGCAATATATTTTATATCAAACTGATATTTGTTTAAAAAAAATGATTCCCTATCTGGGCTATCTGTGAATGCAACTATAACCAAGTTATTTCTCCTCAATAAATAAAACAATTTTATCTCTAGTTAAATGGTATATTACAGTTTCTATCGAACAGTGACTATTTTCCTCGGTAGGTATAGACCTAGAGGAAAATAATAAATTAAATGATAAACATAAACATACGACGACATACGTTCGACTGTACATACATAAAGTGATTGGTAGGTACCTATGTACCTACCTTCACTTTATGTATATTGCTGACAGTATAAAAATACTTCAAATGAAATAGAATTAGTTTTTGTTTACTTCAACAAATTGTGTAATGAGAAGTTTTCTTGTAGGTATTTAAAGAGTTGCTGCAAAATAACAAGGTGGCGCTGTCAGCACCAAATTGAATTGTCAAATTTGTGTCAAATCAAAATATGCTGTCACATAACTTTAGTGCTGCCACATAGGCCAACAACGGAAGGTGTCCATCCTTTTTAATTCAAAATCGACAATTGAAAAAACAATATATACAGATTTCTTTTATTAAGTGTTAATTGATATTAATGGCAACCATGAACATGATTAAATGAAACCAAATTTCAGAGGAGCAAAACATAATTTTCGTTGCTTTTTGGTAACAGCTTGTTTTTTTTCGTCCGAAATTAGTAATAAGAGGCGGCAACACTTGTATGAGTGGATGTTTGTTTCCGTTGTTTGCGTTGTTTGTTTTGTTGTGGAAGTCACGCTTAAGGATTATTTGATTCTATCATTGTTTTGATATTCGTTGGACATCCACCCTTGTTGCTCTTATCCACTGTGACCTTAGTGGTTCATCAGTTGGAAATGTAAGACGTCCCTTATTGGTACAATTCACAACTGCACAAACACGCATTTTCAATAGTTTTCAAATCATTCAAATCTAAGCTAAATTTCACAAAAGTTTTGAACAAAACACACATGATAGTGACATAATACTAGTTACAGACGATCCGAATATCGGACGTCTGATGGTCAGGGCCGTGTGTAGCGCGGCAGGACTCTAAGTATATACTGTAGTCTTTGGGCAGGACGTCGAAAGCTTCCAACCGGTGTTAGTAATAATTATGAGGGTCCTGCCGCTCTACACACTTTCCTACGGCAGGACGTACCTTGGCCGTGTCTCCTGCGTATTAATAAAAATAGGAGTCCGACATTGGAACGTCTGTTACCAGTATAAAGCCAAATAGTTATGGGCTGCGTTCAGTAACTACGCCGTGTGATCGCCCGACGATCATCGTAGCGTTCAGTAACAGTTCAATAACATATGTAGTAACTGAACGCACCCATGAAATTACATATTTTTTTTTGTTTTTATTGAACTGACAGCAAGATCGTTCGTTTCAGTCATATTAACGCCATCTATTGAGACTTAAAGAAAAGAAAATTAAATACCTACAAGAAAACTTCTCATTCCGAAATTTTCGGTTTTTTCCTGCTTCATGTTTATAAATGATGGTCGCCTTCTTAGAAAGGGACACAGCGCCTAAAAAGTAAGTCTCTTTCGGGCCGCGTTTTGTGTATCAGTGAGCCTTCCAGTTACGTAGTATAAAAATTCCTTGACCGTATTATTGACCGAGTGAGTTGGATACATTGCATCCAACCATGATCCAACCAATCCAATCTGACTTTTTGGCGGGAACTTGCAGACTGTCGTAGCGTTAACATTTTTATTTTCATAAATTCGTGTCTTTTGAGTTTTATTGCATATTATCGGTAGTATTTTATTCAATAAAGATCAATCCATGTGCACCAGTGAATTGAAATGAAATGAATTATTTTATTTATCGTGACTTTACAAATAGTCTCAAAAAGTGGGTGACTGACAATGCGGTTTATGTAACTGTGATGTAATGTTAATGTGCGGACTATATGACAGTGATATATTATAAATAATTGTATGCGACTCACAATACGACTGAAGGACTTTGTCTCAATGGCCATGAACAAATTAAAAAAAAAAAACAACATCCTCCCTCCTAAAGTAGGTAATAATTGGTTTTGACTCGTTCGCTCGGCCATTTTTGTTGCGACTGTCGTAGAACATGGTAAGTTTCGTAGCTTCAAATTTGAATCTTTAAATATTTTGTATATCATTTGTGATAATCAATTTACTTGCCGGTTAGCATTGTTGTATAAAGTTATTGTAATGCATACGAAGCTTATTTTTCTTCCGTGAAAGTTTTATAATTATGAAAATAGGTATTCAGATGATGATCAAAAAGTATTCAATTATTACACGGTTAGAACCTGAATTCTACGTGAAGATTATACTAGGGCGGACTGATGTTTTCTCCATTATGTGTGTATTATTCTTGATTCATTTTCATCTCCTACAGTAACCTATTGTGTTATTTTCAGTCGCATAGAAAGTTTTCGGCGCCCCGCCATGGATCTATGGGGTTCTACCCCAAGAAGAGGTCCCGTCGTCATCGTGGCAAGGTGAAGGCTTTCCCTAAGGACGATGCCAGCAAGCCTGTCCACCTTACCGCGTTCATCGGGTATAAGGCTGGTATGACCCACGTGGTTCGTGAACCTGACCGTCCTGGTTCAAGTAAGTTTTTGATATTCTTTTTAAGCCATTCAAATTCTATTTGCCGTTTCTGAGAATGAACATGTATGAAAAGAACTGGTTGAATTTGATCCTCGTTTCTTTCTGTAAAGGACTGCCTATGGGGGGTTCATAAAATTTACGTTACTCGTTATTACTTTTGAAACACATGGATTTTGATATGCATATTTTTTTATTTACCTCATTGGTTCTTTGACAAAGTTAGGTTAGTTCTTGAGCTTTCATGTCATTGTAATCAATGAGTTTCATCAATGATGAAGACCGTTGGGCTGTTCATAAACATCTACATTTATCTTATAGCAATTCCTGGAATTTAATTTTTGTAGTAAGTGTATTTTAGGGTAGCTCATTCAATTTGGTCAAAGGTCCATGCCTAAAACTATATATCTGTATTTTATTGTCTTCAGAGATTAACAAGAAGGAGATTGTGGAGGCTGTGACCATCATCGAAACTCCCCCAATGGTGTGTGTAGGTGCTGTTGGTTACATTGAAACCCCACATGGTCTCCGTGCTTTACTTACTGTTTGGGCTGAGCATATGTCTGAGGACTGCCGTCGTAGATTCTACAAAAACTGGTATGTATAATATTTATATATTAAATCACACAAATATAAAAGATCTAGTTAATCTGTTTGTTACAATTTTCATTACTTCTGAACTAAATTCGAAATCGTCAAAATCTAGTTTTTTTTTTTTTTTTTTTTTTGAGAATTTGTTATACCATGATGTACAGTTCATTCATAAAAGAAATTATGTCCAAATTATCTCCTTATTATATAACTTATTTCTATACTAATTGAGTAAAAACAGCTCTCCTCTCGCTGGATGAGAGTTTTTTTGAAACATGCCTGGGGTATGTTGTTACCAAGTAGTCTCCGCTCAACGATGAGGCTACTTGGTTTTTCTTACAGCAGCTGCTTTGGTTTGTGATACAACAGGTACAAATGCAAAAAGAAGGCGTTCACTAAGTCTAGCAAGAAATGGCAAGATGAGCTTGGACGCAAGTCCATTGAGAAGGACTTCAAGAAAATGATCCGTTACTGCAGTGTTATTAGGATTATTGCACACACACAGATGAAGCTCCTGAAACAACGCCAAAAGAAGGCGCATATCATGGAAATTCAAGTCAATGGTGGAACTATTGAAGATAAAGTTAAATGGGCTAGGGAACACTTAGAAAAGCCTATTCCTATTGACTCTGTATTTGTTCAGGATGAGATGATTGATTGTATTGGTGTTACTAAGGGAAAAGGATACAAAGGTAAAATTTATTGTAATAAAGTTGTAACTGTTTTTTTTTTAAAGAAAGACATCATTTTAAGAGAGGTAGAGCATAGCATTTATTTGCTCAAAGAGCAGCTTGACTGGGAAAGTACCTCCACCTTACAGAATCAAACATCGAAATTACTTTGTTGTGTTCCTACGCGTAAGGTCCCCAGAGCTCATAGGGGAGGGGGTAAAGGTAGGGATGGCGATTCTTTCCGAAAAACATCGATTTTTAAATCGATTCGAATCGTGACCTAATGAATCGATCCAGAAAAAATCGAGGCCAATAAGATCGATTTCTGAAAAATCGATCTTTTTCTCAAGTTTTTGTTTATAATGTAATATAAATCTATTTTATTAATAAAAAACCGGCCAAGTGCGAGTCAGACTCGCGCACCGAGGGTTCCGTACAAACCTGTAGGTATATAAGTAAATGGTAGTATAGACCTGAGTATTTGATATTAATTTCAATTTATGACCTATTAAAAAAAAACTACTTACTAGATCTCGTTCAAACCAATTTTCAGTGGAAGTTTGCACCGTAATGTACATCATATATTTTTTATAGATTTATCATTCTCTTATTTTAGAAGTTACAGGGGGGGGGACACACATTTTACCACTTTGGAAGTGTCTCTCGCGCAAACTATTCAGTTTAGAAAAAAATGATATTAGAAACCTCAATATCATTTTTGAAGACCTATCCATAGACACCCCACACTTATGGGTTTGATGAAAAAAAAATTTTTGAGTTTCAGTTCTAAGTATGGGGAACCCCCAAAATTTATTGTTTTTTTTCTATTTTTGTGTGAAAATCTTAATGCGGTTCATAGAATACATCTACTTACCAAGTTTCAACATTATAGTTCTTATAGTTTCTGAAATAAATGGCTGTGACATACACGGACAGACAGACAGACAGACAGACAGACAGACAGACAGACATGACGAATCTATAAGGGTTCCGTTTTTTGCCATTTGGCTACGGAACCCTAAAAACAAGATACGTATTATAATTTAACGATCTCTTATCAGTAAAATCAGGTAATTCGATGACAAAAAATATTTTTATTACCATATCAAAACATCAGATCAGGTATAAAACAAGACATTTATTTTTTAAATGTATTGATTTAACCCTTTAACCGGCAGCCGGCAGCACTCGTATAATACGGGTACATTAAATTAATTGTAAATACTTTTTTGGTTTATACCGTTTATACCAAAAAATAAAATAAAATCGAATGTCGATTTTCAAGGGTGAAATATCGATTCACTGAATCGATACAGTAATACATATCGATTAAAAAAATCGATCTTTTTGGCTCCAAAAATCGATCTTCGATTAATCGATCTCAGATCGCCATCCCTAGGTAAAGGTTGGTAACGCGCGATGCTTCGTTTGTTGCAAGCGTCCATATGGATGTGGTAACAGTTCATCAGGCGGGCCATATGCTTGTTTACCGACTGGTCGTATAAAAGAAAAGTTAAGCAGAGTTTCTTGCTGGAGTCTTCTCCATTTGAACAGACTGTAACATTCATTTGTAACAGGGCCAAGCTGAACAAATTTCAATATTTTCGCTTTTACAATTGTATAATTTTTTAAGGTGTGACATCACGTTGGCACACAAAGAAGCTGCCTCGCAAGACTCACAAGGGTCTCCGCAAGGTAGCTTGTATTGGAGCATGGCATCCTTCAAGAGTGTCATTCACAGTAGCCCGTGCTGGTCAGAAGGGCTACCACCATCGTACTGAGATGAACA
Organism: Achlya flavicornis; assembly: GCA_947623365.1. Lineage (NCBI taxonomy): Eukaryota > Metazoa > Arthropoda > Insecta > Lepidoptera > Drepanidae > Achlya > Achlya flavicornis. The sequence continues at coordinate 9,016,177 of OX392468.1, read as the reverse complement.
AGAAAATCTACAGAATTGGACAAGGTGATTAGTGAATTAATTCATATAAACTAGTTAAAAGTTCTTTGTGTTGAGATATTTCTATTTCTAAATTTTATCTTATAATTTTCTAGGAATCCACACTAAAGACGGAAAAGTTATCAAGAACAATGCTTCAACTGAATATGATCTATCTGAGAAGTCCATTACTCCCATGGGTGGTTTCCCCCACTATGGTGAAGTGAACAATGATTTTGTGATGCTCAAGGGTTGTTGTATGGGACCCAAGAAACGTGTTATTACGCTGAGAAAAGTGAGTACTTAATTCACCTTAACAAAACAAATCAATCTAGCTCTAAACAACTCTAGCTAGAGCAGCGTCTCCCGATTTTTTTAGCCACGATCCATGATTTAAAAATATTTTTAACCGACTTCAAAAAAAGGAGGAGGTTCTCAATTCGGTTGTTTTTTTTTTTTTTATGTTTGTTACCTCATAACTCCGTCATTTATAAACTGATTTGGAAAATTCTTTTTTTGTCTGGAAGGGTATACTTCCCGTTTGGTCCCATTGTCATCAGATCAGGATTTGATTACTTCTTAGTGTACTTTGAAGTTGGTTTAAGTTTTTTGTAAAACAGTCCAATTATTTTCTTATGACTCTATGAATGTTTTATTTAACACTGAGCACATTTTGCGAACCGCTGCTCTAGAGTATCATTAACTGATGTAACTCTACAAGACATGGTTTAGACCTGTATAGGTATTAACTAAGTATGCTCACACATTTGACTGACATATATTTATTTTCCTTTTTGGAAATTGTTTCAGCTTGAATAAATAAGCCTTCAAAGGCAGAAGAAGAAGACCGGACAAATGTCCGGTCTTCTTTTGATGCTCAAATCATTTTAAACATATTCAACCCAGTTGACCTCAATTGATTGTTTTCCAACATCATTCAAATTGTTTGATCAGATATTGTACTATAACTATCATCACCTAAATGTAAATTTTATCTATATTCCTCTATTACAGTCTCTACGTGTACACACAAAGAGGGCTGCTCTGGAAAAGATCAACCTCAAGTTCATCGATACGTCCTCCAAGTTTGGTCATGGTCGCTTCCAAACGCCGGCCGACAAAGCTGCGTTCATGGGCACTCTGAAAAAGGACCGTATTCGCGAAGAAGCCACGGCAACCGCTGCGCCAGCTACCGCTGCACAGTCCTAAATGTTCTTGTGGACTAGAAATAAATGAATAAAACAATTTTTTGTTTTTATTTTGTGACCTTGGGCATTCCCTTCAGATGTTTTCTATTCCAATGGTATTTCATAGTTCTGTTGGTTCTGTAAAGCTATGGCCAAACCGGCGTGATCAAAGCATAGAATAAAGAATAGCAAAGAACGACCTCTAATAAATGAAGCGACTTCTGAATAGCTGTACTCATTACATATATTTACTATATCCTAAAATAGTACGTTTAGGCGGAGGAGGTCACTTTCTGGTTTCGTGCAATTTATGGGGGCAGACTCACCGTCACACCAGTGTGGAACAGAAGCATTTTTTTCTTCATATTTACACCAGTGTGACACTCGAGAATTTAATTCTTCACAATCACACTATCATCTTTCGTCGTCTACAATAGGGGGCCTGTTCACAAGTATGACGCTTGTGGCAGCCATCGGTTAATATTAAAGGTACGTAACTACGCCTAAGGGCGCCCAGGTGGGGTACGAATCTCGGCTCAGAGATGGCATTACTTTTGTCTTAAATATATCTACAAAAGTGCGTTTTTACTTATGAAATTATAAAATCGCATAAAAAATGTCATCAATATCCTAGACTCCGACAGCAGCGCCACCTACCGCATCCAATTGTAAGTCTAAACCATCAAGGGTCCCACTGAAACTTACAAAATTTCATCAAAATCCTAGTCCGTCTGCAGCGCCACCTGCCGCGTCCCATTGTAAATCTAAACCATTTCAATATTTCCATTTAAGACTTTTCCAGCTATCGGTACTAAAGCTATAAAAAAACACTATCGCTTTTTAAAAGTTTTGACAGCGGACCGAAACGTCCACTGCAAAAAAAGACAGGGTAGATTCGTTCGGCCCGCGTACCGAATAGGCATGGAAATTATTGCTACTTTAAAGGAATTCTCATTTGATGATATTATTATTTTTTATAGCATGATTTCACTTGCGATATATGATTTGCAATGATTTGTAACCTACAGGTCGGTTAACGAAAGCTGGCACGTTCACAGTACTCATAAATTTGCAATCAGTCAAGTCTAATGGACGATTACGATGTAATTAGTTATTTGCACACCAGATAGTGTAACTATGTAGAAAAAAATGCTTCTGTTCCACACTGGTGTGACAAAATGGTGTGACTGTGAGTCTGCTCCCCAATTTATAGTATGGGACCTCGTATCATTGAAGAAATAAAGGCAATTTTCGCCACATTGGTGTGTAAAGACTTACTTAATCCCTAGACTGTTTTTGATGATTCGCGCGGGCGAGGAAAACGATAGAAATCAATTGTTATTTTTTAACCGCAAGTCAAGGGATTACAAAATTATTTAATGGTCAAAAAAATTATTTGTTTTAATATATCTTATACACTGCAAAACTAAGTTACGTTCTTGTCGCATTTCTTTGTATAACAATTTATGTAAAAGAGTTGATGGCAGTTTTGGCTTAGGTCTTGAACTTGAGACTTTATGCTGATAAACATTTTTTTTCTTCATTGAACACTGTTTTCCTTTGTCTTCAGTAGTTTGTTTTTCTAATTTATCAGTAATATTATGTTTAGTCACTGTTACTTCTTCAGGACCACTATCTTCATCACTCTTATGTTCATCATTATTTATATTAACAGTAGTTGTAGTAGTGTTCTGCACAATTTCAAGTGTCTTTACAAGTTGAGTTGTTTCTGAAGTATTTGTGAGTTGTGTATTAATTTCTTCATCTGAAGATCCATACTCACACATTAATGATGTTAAGGCTCCACAAATAATTGGATCACTAATGTTTTTAGTTTTACTCATATTAGTGGGTGATGCTACACAATCATCATCCTCTATCAAAAAATTACATTGTAATACTTCTTCTTTTTCTTCAACTTCACAATCCATTATTATGTCTTGTATGCCAGAAAAAGGTTCAAGTCTTCTTTTATTATCAAGTTCAGGGACACTTTTGAGCTCTCTCTTGGGCTTTTTGTGAATACCAGCTAAATTGTTTCTTTTAAAATTGGCTTGGAGTTGTCTAGGATTAGTAACCACATTGTATATCCTTTTTGTCCCTCCTCGAACTGCAATAATAAAAATAAAGAAAACTAAAGTAATCTTGAAGGATACCTAAGTGTTTTAAATTGAAAATTCCAGACAAAATATAAGACCTAGCCGATTTGATTAAAACTTTATAAAGCAGAAAAATACCAGCATCATGACTAGTTATGGTCTCCAGTAAGAATGACCACCTGAATCCCCAAAGTCACTTACCAGAATTAGCACTTCTGTTCATTCTGTCAGGTTTTAGTCCCATTTTTTCACCTCTCTCTACCTTTTCTTTAAGTTCAGCAGCTTTTTTATCAATATTTTGTTTGGTAGGGTATTTCTTTTTCCTTTCTTCTCTCCACTTATTTATTGCTTCTGGGTTATCTAGGTTGGCAATCTTTTTGTATAAGCCTGATGAATGCTGCATTTGTATATGTTTAGTGATAACTTTTGGATGTGCGACAAATTGGCAACCGTCTATATTACATTTCTGAAAATACAAGATTTAAAAGTACACAACACAAGCCTTTCAAATAAATAATCTTATATTGTAGCTGTTTGTAGGATCAAAATGGTAACTCATCTTGAGTTACGCTGGCCTCTTACATACATCACAAATCTCATACGCTGAAAAACAGATATTTGGCTCACACCCTCTTGCACAATAACCCAAAAACAAAAAACCGGCCAAGTGCGAGTCAGACTCGCGCACCGAGGGTTCCGTACAAACCTGTAGGTATATAAGTAAATGGTAGTATAGACCTGAGTATTTGATATTAATTTCAATTTATGACCTATTAAAAAAAAACTACTACAATTTTCAGTGGAAGTTTGCACCGTAATGTACATCATATATTTTTTATAGATTTATCATTCTCTTATTTTAGAAGTTACAGGGGGGGGACACACATTTTACCACTTTGGAAGTGTCTCTCGCGCAAACTATTCAGTTTAGAAAAAAATGATATTAGAAACCTCAATATCATTTTTGAAGACCTATCCATAGACACCCCACACTTATGGGTTTGATGAAAAAAAAAATTTGAGTTTCAGTTCTAAGTATGGGGAACCCCCAAAATTTATTGTTTTTTTTCTATTTTTGTGTAAAAATCTTAATGCGGTTCACAGAATACATCTACTTACCAAGTTTCAACATTATAGTTCTTATAGTTTCGGAAATAAATGGCTGTGACATACACGGACAGACAGACAGACAGACAGACATGACGAATCTATAAGGGTTCCGTTTTTTGCCATTTGGCTACGGAACCCTAAAAACAGTTAATTTTGTCAGATCAATTAAAAAGTAGAATCTATGTAAATTACATTACACACTATACTTACATTCTATTATACAGAAACATAAATGTAGAGGTTTTAAATGCACTTAGTCAGTTTTTGTTGCAATATAGGATAGTGATGTGTAGACATAAAAAAGAGGAATAAAGAAAAAAATTTTTACTGTAAATCTGCCCTGTAATGACAGTACACTGTGGGTATACAGTTATATGGAGGATACAGTTTGTGGTAATATTCCCAAATAAATTCTACAAAATGAGTTTCATTTTATTGTCTAGTTTGAACATAATGAGGGCATAGTAATAATAAAATGAAATAGTAATTTATTCATTCAAATAGGCCTATAACACAAGTAAGAAATTACCTGATGTTGAAGTTTGTGCTTTTCAAGCTGATCTAATGTAGGGAATCCTCTATCACATGTTTCACACCAGTGCTCATCGCGAACCCTTGGTTCAGGCTCAAGCCATCGTCCACAACGGTTTGATGCTCGGTTGTTCCAAGGAAATGGGGCCCGAAAAGCAGGATTAGGTCTCCATTGAAAGTGTTGTTGCACGGGACCCATACCATTTATATTGTATGGGTTATTTGACATATTATTATGTGAGTGCCGAGGCATAATAACTATCTACGTTCAGAGAAGTATAACCACAAACTACCAAGAGAAACTATAACGAAGTTATTTCTCTGTCTACGGAACTTAGTAAATGGCACAAACCATAGATGATCTACCAAGAGAACTAAAGTTGTAAATGCCTAAATGGTAGTAAAGCACAGTCAGTAGGGATGGGTAAAAAATATCGATATATCAAAATATCGATATTTTTTCAGAAAAATATCGATACTAATTAGCGATATTTTTTCCCGCGATATATAAATTTTCGATATTTATTTTCAGATATCAAAATCGATATATTTTAAAACTCTGCTGTCTGCTCATGCGTCACATCATGATTTTGACCAATCCGATTTCTTAAATTTAGAAAATATGCAGTAGGCTGTATGGGTTTAGTTTCTTTGCTTCAAACACAAACAAAAATTACTCTCTATGACTTGCTTGTCTATGACAATGACATTGCTTGTTGGTTTGGTTGGTATCACTGCACTGGACTGACTGTATTGTATTTTAGAGTGTTGGTACGACGAACGTTGTTTTGTTGTGTTGTCACGAGTAAACTAAGCGTGGCTCATTGTTATTTTTTTTGTATGAATTGTATTTATGTTAAACGTCATGTCTGTCTCATAAAATTTCGATAATTTAGGCAATTTTTATAAATAATTGCAAATTGGGCAAAAAATATCGATATATCGAAATATCGATATTTCTTGGGTGATATATATATATAATATCGATATTTTTTTTCCATTTGCCCATCCCTAAAGCACAGTAGTAAAGTAATCATAGGCTACATTCCGAATTAAATAATATCGCTCACAGTGCTCACAGCAATAATTTGCGTACCGAGTTAGATATCACAATATTGACAGCTAAGAACTGTTAACAATTCGGAACGCCCGTTATCGCGCTCACAGTATTCAAAACAGAACATTTGAGAATTTTATTAAAATCTGATTTAACAATGCGCTAGGACTCCTTAGATCTTTTTTAATTTGACTCGCAAAATGGAATATCCGCATTTTTTTATTATTTTTCTCTCATAAAATCATAAAAAGTATCTTTGCCATATGGAAAACCATAAATCTTATTAGATTTTTGCCGAAAACACAATAACTAACTGTCACTTTTTAACAGCGCTCACGGTGATATCAGTTTAGCGCATGGTCGGTGTGAGCGCAAGATGGCGCATGTCATGACGTCATCTGTGACGTTTCACGGGACATCGTGATGGCGCTCAAACTAATATGGAACGGGTTTAAGCACGCTCAAATCAATTACAGCGATTATATCATTAATTCGGAATGCAGCCATAGAATACTATTGAAAGTAATACGAACGAATTTCAAAGAATAGGTAGGGTTTTGTTGTTTGTCTTATATTCCCAAAGGCAGGCAAAGGTCTGAGCCATACAGCCTTGTCTTATTTCAATTTTCTCGAGTTGTATTTAGTCACAAAATAAATCACTTCATATATATAGTCCGCACTGTCAGTCACCATCCTTAGACTGGCCGCACATGCTCGTTTTCCGTATTCGGAGATCCAAATGCATCAAATCGATATAAAATACATTGATTGCCGCACACGTTCGTTTTTTTTCCGTACGGAACACATTCCGTACGTGCGTTTCGAATGCCAGCCCGCGCGTTCGGAAGAACTGTTCGTTTAAAACCTAATGACGTCATGCGGAACGCAGCAATGTCATACATTTGTTATGTACCGCCGCACACGTTCGGAAATTTACATTCAGAACCGCGACACGCGCTATACGTACGGACGTATTGTGCGTTTTGCACCGTGAGTCCTGTAGAAATCGAAGAATTTATCTGGATGTGCTGGTAACTTAGATCTCTGTGGATAAAATGGACTCTAGTAGATTGTCCGACTGTTTAACGGATGAACCCAATACCGATGTTTCTTTTTCTTCTTCATTGATAATGATAACAGAAATGCAATCCCAATTAAATCGTCGTTCTTCATGGCCGTGCGTTCACAATGCCACCACTAAACGCACTGGCAGTATAATATTCCGAATTCAAAAAATTGAACGTCTGCTCTAGGCTCACGGAATTCCGTAAACGGTTTCCTGATTAGGAAACTGTATACTGTAGCTTTCTTCTTCGCCATTCGCTGACAGCAAATCTACCTAATCCTCAATCTACGACATGGATGATCTTTATTTGGTAAAATAGCACCAAAAATACACAATAAACCACAAAATACACAAATTTATGAAAATAATAAAAAAACCGGCCAAGTGCGAGTCAGACTCGCGCACCGAGGGTTCCGTACAAACCTGTAGGTATATAAGTAAATGGTAGTATAGACCTGAGTATATGATATTAATTTCAATTTATGACCTATTAAAAAAAAACTACTTACTAGATCTCGTTCAAACCAATTTTCAGTGGAAGTTTGCACCGTAATGTACATCATATATTTTTTATAGATTTATCATTCTCTTATTTTAGAAGTTACAGGGGGGGGGACACACATTTTACCACTTTGGAAGTGTCTCTCGCGCAAACTATTCAGTTTAGAAAAAAATGATATTAGAAACCTCAATATCATTTTTGAAGACCTATCCATAGACACCCCACACTTATGGGTTTGAAGAAAAAAAAAAATTTGAGTTTCAGTTCTAAGTATGGGGAACCCCCAAATTTTTTTGTTTTTTTTCTATTTTTGTGTAAAAATCTTAATGCGGTTCACAGAATACATCTACTTACCAAGTTTCAACATTATAGTTCTTATAGTTTCGGAAATAAATGGCTGTGACATACACGGACAGACAGACAGACAGACAGACATGACGAATCTATAAGGGTTCCGTTTTTTGCCATTTGGCTACGGAACCCTAATAAAAATGAAAACGCAATTCTCTTTTCCGTGTTTGACTCCCTATCCGTGAATGCAACTAACAACCTGTGCTAACAACCAAAAGAAAGTTCTGTCTGCTCAATAAATAAAACAATATAATCTCTGGTGTCCGCGCGTCGGCCATGCACAGACCACTATAGGGGATACGGCCATGCGCATGCGCACCATTCGTTCACTTCTCTCTAACTTAGAATATGGGTGTTAGTATATACTGTACTGTAGGCTTTGCATCACCTTTGCATTCACTCGTCGCGTAGATTGAGGATTAGATAATTTATACTCTCACGAGATACTACGGCACTACCAATAGTAACTAATCCAAGGAATATCGTACTCTCTAATGAGAGTACTAATCTGTCGGCACTACGCAATACGCATCCATTCAAACAAGAAGTAGGGATGGGCAAATGGAAAAAAAATATCGATATTTATCGTATCGATATTTTTCAAATATATCGATATATATCACCCAAGAAATATCGATATTTCGATATTTTTTGCCCAATTTGCAATTATTTATAAAAATTGCCTAAATTATCGAAATTTTAAAGCAAATAAACATCTGGCTGTTTCAACATAAGTCATAGAGAGTAATTTTTGTTTGTGTTTGAAGCAAAGAAACTAAACCCATACAGCCTACTGCATATTTTCTAAATTTAAGAAATCGGATTGGTCAAAATCATGATGTGACGCATGAGCAGACAGCAGAGCTTTAAAAATATATCGATTTTGATATCTGAAAATAAATATCGAAAATTGATATATCGCGGGAAAAAATATCGCTAATATATATCGATATTTTTTACCCATCCCTAACAAGAAGTGAAGTGAAGTGACAAGCAATGTAAATCACAAACTAAAGATAAAGTACCTAGTACAAATTTTAACGCGCTTCTATTTATCAATTTTTTTTTTGTAATAATTTAGGTATTAGCTTAAATACGAAAACCTACAACATCAATTTCTCGTTTAATTTATCCTTGTTCCTGTAAGGAACAAATTGGCGACCGTGACAGGACATAGTCCCAGCGACGAGCCAACCAAATTTTGAGCTACGTAATAAACGCTTCACACATGCTTCACACCCACAGAATATTGTAATCTGTGCTTCACACCCTTTTTGTTTGTGTGTTTTTTAACATAAAATAAAAGCTTTTTTTTATGGCTGACACAGTATATTTCTTAGGCAGGATCTTCCAAGGCAATAAGCAGCTTTTTGAGACTGAAACGTTTTATGAATCTGACACACCATATCCTGGGTCATCTTTTATAACGACATATCCACAAGATACACGCAAACAGCGCTAATGAACAACTCGGCAGCTAAGGTAAGAAAGAAAGAAAATAAATTTATTTGTGGCAAGAAAAAGGGAAGACTTCTTACTCCTGTACAAGTGCTTAAAAAGCACTCCTATAAACAAACACTGTGCATAACACCAGTATGATAAGCTAGCTAAGTCCTGGCCCTTGGGAATTCTTGAAGAGTCAGTGTCGCCCTTAAGCTAAATAGTTGGGGAAATTGTTCTAAATGTCCTGTCCTGTTCTAAATGACTCTCAATGTACCACAGTTTAAATAGCATTTTGATGGCCTTAATGTGGAATTATCTGAACTCCAAATAAAATATAATATCTGATAAAATTAATAAAATTATTAAATGCAATTATTTATAATATTTAAAATATGAATGACAGTGAACAAAGATATACAAACAAAGTGGCCTATCAAGAATATAAAAGAAGGTTTACAACATGATAATCTAAATAGTTCCAACAGTTTAGATAATTAGGTAATCAATTGAAGAACTCAAATGTTATCTGAGAGGGTTTATAAATATGAATATTAAAATTTAAGGTTGGAGAGATATTTACGGAGGCTGGTGCAGCTTTCAACAAATTAGCAGAGATGACAATGCTCTTACATCCAATGGCTGAATCATCACCAAGGTGAAAAATAATAATCAATAATTCTGTAAGATTATTCCGGCTCACTTAAGGACTGATGGTTTCCTATTAGCTATATTATGAACATAGGTTTCATGATGTTTCCACTAATAAGGTTTTTGTAATCCAGCACCTAAGTTATCATCATAAATAGATTACGAGTGAAAACGCACCAGAGATAGTAAATAATATAAAAGGCTGAATTTTTGTTTTAAAAATACTATGCTGCTGTACTCTATTTCACATAGGATGAGTCTTCAAGGTCAAGGGTTTTTTTTTACCAATATCTAGTGAAATTCCATTTGATTACTCTGAAATAGTACTCACAAGAAAATCTAATAAAATACCATGTGTCACCAAACTCATGCTATTTGAAATCTACTATAAATGCACCAGAGAGATAGTAAATAATATAAAGGGCTGAATAAATTTTCTTTAAATACTATACTATTATACAGGGGACACATATAGTGAAGAAGCTGCCCATTTCCTTTCACCCTAATTTGTGAAAAGAGTCCTGTGCTCAGCAGTGGGACATTATAGGCTGATGATGATGATATTGCCATTTCATATATATTTTTAAGATTAAAACAATTTATTAATTTTAGTTTACAGACAAAGACACCAGTTAAGAGGAAAATTTCAGATGAACGAGCTCCAGTTCAAGGCAGTACTACTCCCAGTCAACCTCAACATAATATTCACACTCCACCAATTTCCCAACAGGTTACTATTTTTTGATTATTCAAAGGTTTGGGAGTATTGAAAAGCATGTACTACTACAACCATTAAATAAAATATAAGTACTATTCAAACAAACCCAAATCATAATAAAGTGTGTATAATTGGGATGCAAAGCAAGTAAATGAGATCTACTCCCAGGTACTCTTACTCTCTGAGTAAAGCCTTGTAATAGACAATAGTTTTGGTTTTATTGTAAAGCAAAAATAGGTACACCTTTCTTATTAACCTATTTTTATGTTCTAAATGGTCAATGTGGCAAAGACCATCTGGTTGGGTAAGATCGTACTAACCATAATTACAAAGACTGGGCTGCGACCAGTAAAACTACAAAAAAAACTAGGACCTTACTAATAGGTCACTTGATAGCCCACTATACATCCATGTGTCAAAAAGAGACAAACATATTGCACTATGTACACTAAGGAAACACAAGTCATATTTAGTCTTAGCAGAGCCATAGAAAAAATTTACAAAAATCGGGCTGTATGGTCTTACCCAACTGGATGGCCTTCACTACATTTACATTACCTTTATTTTTTATGTCAAACTTATAAATAATACATGAACATCATTTTCAGGTAACACTAAACATGTTGAATGCCCAAGAGTCTGAAATGGATGTTGGAGGACTTGGTGACAGTGATGTGAAATTAGAATTTGAATCCAGTACTGAAGAAGTTACTGTTTAAAGTGTTATGGTAAATGATAATGTATTTTTGTAATAGTATAGCTAGTCTAATTGTGTGATTAATCATTGAATGATTCCTTTGCTATAAATGGTATATGGAAGTAAAATGGAATAGAATTTGCAGATGAGGAAAAAATTGGTAATAATGTAAGAAATGTAATAAGTAAAAATAACTATCAATTACAGTATAAATAAACATTATGTAATATAAATGTATATTTTGCTTATGCTTCCTAAAAAATCCTTAATGTGCTATCTTATGATAACTTTGAACTTTTCTATTCCATGATGAGTATGTTGATTCATAAACTTTTTTATGTGAATTATCTGTTATAATATTTTGTATTATGGAATCCACATTACTTCTTATTTGTAATTTTTCATATAGTTCAAAGTTACTACCAGACTTCTTCATCCTTTTTTGAGCATTTCTGTAACAATTCCATGGTTGTGGTTCTATTATGATTGAGGTAGATATTGTTTTGATAAATCTCAGAAATTCAAGTAATCCCTCATCTCCATTATTGAGATGAATCCACATGGTTACAGAGAAACAAAATGTAATATCAAAATATTTTTTTCCATATGTATTCAGATACTTGTCAATAACTTCACGATCAAGTACACCCATGATATTTAATGCTTCAAAAGATATATTGACACCATGGTAGGCTTCTTTAGCTCTTTGTATTAAAACTGGGTCTATATCAACACCAAGCATGTGAATGTTCATATTGGGATACATTGATTTCAGATAAATAAACAATTCCTTTGTAAGTTCTCCTGTATTGCAGCCAATATCTAAACAAACTATATCATTGGAGTAAGTTACTGGGAACATCTGTGAATGTAAGTTGTTAATCCTCTCATGTGTATTGTGGAAGCAGTAATAGTTGATAAAGTTTCCATGTTTTACCGCGCCTGGGTTGTTTCCCAAAAAGTTCAGATTAAGTTCTTTTGGTTTCATGTCACTTTCTCCACTCATTATTTGCAATCCAAACGATAAATTTTATCACTTGAGACTACAAACTTAATGCTAGACAAACGAACAAATTTTATTGCACGTGCATACAGCACTTTTGTGTAAAGAAACCAAGTACATGAATAAGAAAAAAAAAAACCCCATTTAAGTAATTTCTTGATTCCGCATCTCTGTATTGTGATTTGTGATTGTGCTGATGTGTAGGTTAGGTTCAGTTAGGTTGTTAAGTATATAGATAATACTATATATGTTAGGTAGGTAGTGACGTGACACTGACAGTGGTGACGGTGAATAACTGACAGATGGGCAGTGTTGCCAGGGCCTTTGAGTCGAAAGTTAAGTTTCGTTTCCAGGGTAAAATTACAATCCGATTCCGCTACTAGTCAGTGATTTTGCACTGATTTTGAACAGTAAGGACCAATTACTCGTGTCGTGTCATGTCCTTCTCCATACCATAGTCTATCTGAATAATGAATGTTAGGATAAACAACTCTTTACTTTTATTTAATAAGTATTTTAGTTGTGTTCAGGTTAGATCGTAATATTTTATTTTATCGGGATCCAAATATTTTACTACTTTTTTAAAGGATAATGGGCAATTTTCAAACAGGAATGCTGTAGTTCCTTGAGCCGTCGCTTTTTTTGTTGTTACTAAATAAAGCAATAGAACGACTTTTATAATGGTACCAAATTTTCTTAAGGTGGATGTTCAGCAAGAGGCGGAAAATTTGTTTTTTTTCAAGTTTTTATTCTTTTTTAACCGACAAAAAAAGGAGGAGGTTCTCTATGCGTTTGAATATATATATTTTTATAGTTTGTTAGCTCATAACTCCGTAATTTATTAACCGATTTGGAAAATCTGGAAGGGTACACTTCCCGTTTGATCCCATTGTCATCAGATCAGGATTTGATTACTTCTTAGTGTACTTTGAAGTCGGTTTAAGTATTTTTTTAAACAGTACAATTATTAATGTCCCACTGCTGAGCACAGGCCTCCTTGCATAAATCAAGGTGAAAGGGAATTGGCAGATACTCCACCACGCGTGCCCACTGCGGATCGGTGGAGGTAGGCTAGTGGTCAACCTATTGTTGGAGTTTTCAAGTCGCCTAGAAGGCTAGTAACAATGAAGTGATAACCGGGACCAACAGCTTTACGTACCTTCCGAAGCACGGAAACGCTCGATTTGAAATACCACTACCATTTAAGTACCGAACACGACTGTGGTAGCTTAACTTACCGATCGATTAAGAACGGTTTATAATGCTACACCACGAGCGTGTCAGGTTAAGCGGTTCAACATCATTGGGAAAGAGTATATATCTACCAATTTACTATCAATCTGTCAAACTTACTATTTACTTAGAAGTTCTACATTACTGAATGTAGAAACAGGTTGGAATTGCAATGTAGGGAAGGTATTAATAAATAAATCACAGGACCACACTTCAATGTATTTCATTTATTCACCTTTGGATTTCAAATCTAAACTTCAATATTTAAATTCATTTGAATCCTTTATAATTCTTATATAATCATCAACATATTAATCAGTTCAGATAATAGACAATAAGAATCGGATTACGTAATTCAAACGTTAGGATGATAATTCTAAATGAATTATATAGCATATTTCAAAATCAGGTATACCTAACTACATCTGAGTACTAAAGGGTTTAGTTCAGAATAATAAATAATCATTTAGGCCAGACTTTAGAATGTATTTATTCAAATATAATATCAATAGCCAAAACTATGAATTTACTCTCAAAGCTACCACCGGTTCGGATGGCTGACCATATTGAGAAGATACCGGTAAGAAACTCAATATTAAGGTCTTATGTACGGCCACTACACATTCAGTTATTTTCTGTATACAACAAATACACAATACACACATTATTATAAAATGATCAATCTTTACAGTTGAGAATATCAAATATACTTATCTTTATATCGACGGACGTCGGACAGTAATTTCACATTATAACGACTAACTACATTATTACCACTATAAGTAATCACTTTTAAATACAAACGACGACTGACTTGAGCCCAGACCTACCAGCCCATTTTATAATACTTTAATCGACAACTAAATTCTCAACAAATCACAGCGCATTATTACAACGTGAATACATTTTATCAAAAAATGTCACTACTCTTAATAATAACTTTAGTAAACCATTATCATAAAAATTATAATACTAGTTATTAATTATTGAAAATAATCATAACGGAATTTAGGTATAATCATAATATGATTCATCAAAGCAATTAGATTGTTCAATAAAAATATTGATTAATCAGAAGTGAATTTACAACTCGTTACTTTACAGTAAAATGTTTATCAACAATTAATTATCCTAGGAGTCACTAAATTACTGTGGTATTATTTTAATCCAGTTGTTATCGAAATTCTCATTTCAAATAACATCAAGTTGCCGGAAGTCTTAAATTAATAATCGACCGGAAGCTTAAATAAACAACCGCAAGTCTACCTTAAAATCAAACATTTAGTGAAATAATGCTTTCAGGGTAAATAATTAATTTATCAAGTATTAACTATCAGATTTAACCCAATATCTAACAAGCGCTTCAAATATACAATACGTTCGCAAATCACTAAAAATATTTAGCCATATTGTTCTACGAAAGTAAAAAACAATAAAAACTTGCTCATGCTGTTAAAAGATATTTTTTATTCACTTGGTGTCGTCGTAGGCACTTGGGAAAGCAAGAAGATGTAAGTGAGGGAGACCTAAATTTTCGTTCCGTGTTATATCGCTAGATGTCGGTGATCTCCATCACACAACCCTGCATTCAACGCCGCCCAACGGGAAATGTGCAAACTAGACTTTCACAACAACATTTTCACAGCACTTAGTACTATTATATATTCTGTGACAGCACTAAACTGCACTAAACAATGACTGCACAACCAAAGACATGCCACCATGTTTTAATACATACTTACCTTATTCATCCATACATAGGTACTTATGTTTATTGTCATTGTTCGGTTCTTATTGGCTTATTGGTGCTGTATATAATATTTGGTATGAAAAGATAGAAAATAGTTATTTGTTATACAAGGCTGCTATTTTGTTTTACGGCGCGAGATGGTAAACTTGTATTGAAACCTGAGGAAGGGAACGATTCTAGTATTGAACTAAACTGCTGCCGAGCGAAATACTCAATTTTTCATTTCCTCATT
This sequence comes from Achlya flavicornis, assembly GCA_947623365.1. Taxonomy (NCBI): domain Eukaryota; kingdom Metazoa; phylum Arthropoda; class Insecta; order Lepidoptera; family Drepanidae; genus Achlya; species Achlya flavicornis. The sequence goes on along the minus strand of OX392468.1, from coordinate 9,000,553 downwards.
ATAGTGAGGAAAAATTGTACGCCTTTATGTACATTTCGCGCTATTATTCCGGAAAAAATTCACACATCAGAAAAGTTTGCGATCAATTTGAAAAATCGAAATCTTTTTTGTTACGTTATTATAATGTCTTTTGTTGTCTTTTGTCTAATTCAATTGTTTTTCCATATAAAAAGAAATGAAATCCAAGCATACGCTCCTTGAATACGCTCATTCAGAACTCTGAATAGACCCTGTGCACAAGGGGCAATTTCATCGCGATTCTCTCGCGCGTATTACGAGTTAAAGTATGGGGGAAGTGCACGCGATTTACGCGCGTATTTTAAATTCGCGCGATGCTTGTGGATGCTATGTACCTACCTATTGGCTACCAACTCAGATTACAGAACAATCAGATGGAGCGCGCGGAACACGGGAGTGAGGCCAAAAAAGCAAATACAAATTAAAAAACACATATTGATCTTTGCTTTTGAATTTGTATTTACTTCGTTTAACAAACTTTATTTAATGACTAGCGATCCACCCCGGCTTCGCACGGGTTCAATGTCGTAATGGGGTGTCGATCGATTTGCGCGCCCGGGCCCGGTATCGCGAATACTTTTTCTTGCTTACGAATTTCTTATTTATTTATTTATTTTAAGGGCAACCAACAAAGCATACACTAACACAATTAAAAATATAATGTAAATTGACACCTTATCTTTCTAAGTGCTGCCTCAATTACAGGCTACCACAGCATGCTTTAACAAAACATAAACAATAAAGACTTAAAATCAAAATCAAATAAATTCAATTAAAAACAAAGTCAGCAAATTCCAATAAAATTAAGGTCAAAAAATTTAGTAATATAATAGTGAATAAAATAAAAACATTTAGTCAATTTAAATGAGACAAAAAAAATTGCTTATAAAGGGATATAAGTTAAATCAAAGGTTAATAGTTAGTACAAAATTTAACATTATCTTTAAATTTGAGCAAGTTGTCCAAAAAAATATCAATAATGTCGTGATGTCTAACCAATTCATTATACTTTCTCTGCAATCTATTATTCTTGCTAATTTTGACTCTTTTAAAATATAAGTGATAATGATTTTCTGTAAAAAGCAAACTTTTTCTACATTAAATGCCCGTCGTAACTAACGTATAATATACTACCCTACCCTGTGGGTCTACCCTGCCCTGCCCTGCCCTGCCCTACCTTACCCTACCTTCTCAGACCTACTGAATATACACACAACATTTCATAAGAATCGGTCAAGCGGTTTCAGAGGAGTTTTTTTTACAAACAGTGTGTTCTAATACTTAAATTTTTAAACTCGTGATATCTTTCGAATGGAATATCCGATTTTTTTTTTTTTTTTTTTTTTTTTTTATACCACTTAGGTGGCAAACAAGCATACGGCCCGCCTGATGGTAAGCGGTTACCGTAGCCTATGGACGCTTGCAACACCAGGGGTATCACGCGCGCGTTGCCGACCCTGCAGAAATCTCTTCACACCCCTTTTGAAGAACCCCATGCTGTACTCCATTGGGAAAACCACGGCGGGGAGCTCATTCCACAGTCTGAGCGTCCGCGGAAGGAAGCTCCTTTGAGCCCGCACAGTACGAAACAATTCAGGTTTCAATATGTGAGGATGGACTCCCCGTCGATGGCGAGAGTTGCGATGGTAGAAAGTAGCCGTGGGCATCATCTTAAACAATTCTTCAGAACACCGTCCGTTGTACAAGCGGTAGAACACACATAAGGAGGCAAAGTCTCTCCTCAGACTGAGGGGCTCTAAACAGCTTGTGAGCTCGGGATCGTCGACAATTCTTATGGCACGTCGTTGAACCGAGTCTAAAGGATCAAGCTGGTATCCAGGTGCCCCCGCCCATAGATGACAGTAGTACTCCATATGAGGCCGGACTTGCGACTTGTAAAGTTGCAGCCTTTGCCCCGATGTGAAGTACTGCCTCGCTCTGTTGAGCACTCCGAGCTTTTTGGATGCCAGCTTAACCTTGCCTTCTAAGTGACTTCGGAACAAAACGTCGCTAGAAATGTCGACGCCAAGGATCCCGATGCTTTTGCTGATGTTCAAGGACGTGTTCTGGAACTGTGGAGCCACAGCAAATGGGGTTTTCTTAGCGGTGAACGCGCAGGCTTGAGTCTTGGTAGGGTTGAAATGGACTAGGTTTAGTCGACCCCAATCGGAGACACTAGTTAGTGTACTCTCGATTTCAGACACCAGCCGTTCGCGGCTTTCCTCAACCTCGGAACGAGGGATATTTGCACGGCCCGTATAATGGGTGTCCCCTGTACTGTCGTCCGCATAGCAATGAATGCCGTCAATAGACAGCATATCATTGATATGCAGTAGGAACAGTGTTGGGGACAGCACAGAGCCTTGCGGAACGCCAGCATTTATGTCCATGCTATCGGAGCAGCTACCGTCGACTACGGCTCTTATGCATCTGCTGGACAGAAAGCTGGCAATCCATTTGCACAATCCCTCGGGAAGCCCGTATGATGGTAACTTCGTTAGAAGACCCCTGTGCCAGACCCGATCGAACGCCTTCGCCACATCTAGGCTCACTGCCAATGCCTCACCTTGACTCTCGATGGCGAGTGACCAACGGTGCGTGAGATACACAAGGAGGTCACCAGCTGAGCGACTGTGGCGAAAGCCATACTGTCGGTCGCTCAACAAATCGTGATCCTCCAGGTATCTCAAAAGCTGCGTGTTGATCACTCGCTCCATGACTTTGGAGAGAAGGGAGGTGATGGCGATAGGCCTGTAATTCGTCGGGTCTGATCTGTCACCCTTTTTGGGCACTGGGTGCACATGGGCAGTCTTCCACAAAGACGGGACTTCCTTTTTGGTGTAGGAAAGCGCGAAAAGACGCGTCAGTACTGGACACAACTCAGGAGCACACCGCTTCAGCACCACTGCCGCTATTCCCTCAGCAGCTTTGGCAAGAGACCAGAAAGCGCGACTCCCAGAGGGAAGGCTAGTCAGCCTCTCACCAAACCTGCCGACGAAATCGTACTTAGCCCTGGCAATCATACGCTTACTGAACCTCGAGGCAGCGTTAAATTTGCGTTTCGCATCAGAGATGTTAGGGTCCTGATTAGTTTGGGCCGTGGTCCAAGCCTCATACAAGGTCTGCTTATTTTGTCTAGCATCCTTGCAGGGCCGATTAAACCACGGTCGCTTCTTCACCCCTGCAGCCAATAGCGGGTTTGGGATATAACATTCCATTCCCGCCAGTATCGCCTCAGCGACGGCAGCTGCACAGGTGTCAGGATCATCTGATGCGAAGCAGAGCTGCCTCCACGGGTACGATGCGAAGAATTCACGCAATCCATCCCAGTCTGCTGACTTATAGTGCCACACGCGTCGACGCCCGGGTGACCGGATCAAATTGGTCGACGCACAAGGCACATGTGTCCGGACGAGACAGTGGTCCGATGAGCCGAGTGGCGCATCCACTATCACTGTATATCTGTCCGGTCGCGTAGTCAGCAGAAGGTCCAGTAAGGAACTAGTATGGCTCTCAATATCTGGGATTCTCGTAGGAGAAACAACCAGTTGTGAGAAGCCATGGGCCAGGGCAAAGTCGTGAGCAGTCCTACCCGCGAAGTCAGTGGATCGAGAACTAAGCCACTCAACGTGGTGAGCGTTGAAGTCTCCTAATATCACTAACTCCGCGGAGGGGTACTGCTCCAGTACTTTGTCAGTCGTCAATTGCAGGTGCTCAAATAACCGGATTGTGTCCGCGTCACCGCTGTGGGACCTGTAAAGGCACGCGTAAACTTTGGTGTGGCCACCGTGATCTACGCGCGCCCACAAAATCGACAGGTCCCGGTCTTCTAGGCCATGGAGACGGCGACAGCAAATATCCTCCCTGACGTACATACATACCCCGGCACGGCGCACAAAGTTGTGCTCCAGCTTGTACCCGGGGTAGTTTAGATACGATGTATCATCAGGGCAGGATATTTGTGTCTCCGTGAGAAATAGCAGAGTCGGCTTTGCAGTCTCTAGATGTTGGTGGACTGCATTGATGTTCGAATGAAGACCCCTGATATTGCAAAAGTCCATAGATAATATGGACGGGGAAGCCGCTGACGAACGTTTTCTTCTATTTCGACGGGCCATTTAAAACGGAGATGAAGAGAATTTTAAGAGGAGGTACTATGCCGGCAGCGGAAGGGACAAAGCACAGTGTCACTCCGACAGAATGCTGCTCAGGTGATACAGTTTGTTAGTGCGGCAGCTGGAAGGGCCCCCGGTCCCCCCCTGATACAGTCGGCCGGGTCCACTCCGGTCTCCTCCTCCGGCACGACCAACTGCACCAAGGATTATGCGCGAGGCGGCGGGTCAGCCTCCCAGGGCGGAGATTATGTGATCCCTGGGTTCGGGACCCCTACAACCTGCGGGCGGCCAGCGGGCAGCCGTTTCACCGGGTCTCCCTAACCGCCGCAACAACACGCCGTGCCTGCACAGCCCTACGTCGGTACCACACCGCTGGTCCACACCCTGCCAGCATAGCACCTCCTCATGGAGCTCTGGCGACCTTACTCACCGCAGGAACACAACACCACTTTAAAGAGGTGTTATTTGGCTGCGGTATTCTGTAAGGTGGAGGTACTTCCCCAGTCGAGCTGCTCTTTGAGCGAATAAACGCTATGCTCTACCTCTCAGTAGTCTCAGAATTGAATAATTCAAAAAGTTATGTAAAGGTATTAAAGCAGTCTTGAATATGAAGCAATTTATTTTGATAAGGATTAATACCAAGATACAAAATAAAGAACCTTTTCTAGCGGCGGCATTTCAATTAAATTTTTAAAATAAAAGAACACTTATTGTGGCATAACTATAGGGGAGACTGCTGTACCTTGATACTACGTGTACCTTGATCATGTGAAGTTTTTTAAATGTTCCCGATCTTTTTACCTATAATCATCTATGGTGTGTTGACGTTTAGGGAAAAGTGATCATCATGAAGCTAGTTGCAAGCGGGAATTTCTCGGCGTTTGGGGGTGATACAGCTATACATTTTTTGGTGCTAAAAAGTAGGTTTTTTGTGTTTTGCTTCTTTCTTGATAACTAAACGTATTAAACACGAAGCATTTAACAAATTGCTGTTTTAGAGAGTTAGTTTATTAGCGTTTTAGACGTGCTACTTAGATCTTAGCTAAACATAACCTATTTCTTTTTTTGGGTGAATAAAAAGGTAATGTCGTACCTTGACCTACATCAATCTGCTGTACCTTGATTATAGTCAAGGTACAGCAATGTATTATGTCTCTATGTTATTTGCTGTTATTTGATTATCTGATAATTTTCAGGAACAAATTGTAATATTTTTGTGCTTTGACCGACCGTCCCTATTCTGATAATGCGGCCCATGCTTCATCTCAAGTTGCTTTGATGATTTTATGTGATAAAACTACTACTGATGGAGGATTAGGTAAATAAAACATTGAATGAAACACTTGAACCATCTCAGCAGAAAAAATTACCAGGTCCCTCAAAAATGTTAACCCCGTTAATGATATGACTGCACCCAAAAGCTGAGCCAAGAAAGAAAGTTCGGAAAGGCAGACCAAAAGGAAAGTCTAGGATTTTAACAGAGACTGGAAAAAAACGAGATAGAAAATAAAAAACAGTAAAAAAAAACAAAGTTAAAAAGGACAAATACTAAGATCAAAATTTTGAAAGTAAAGAAACAGATTCTTAAAGATATATCGGAAAGTTCAGAGGTTGACGAAGATTTTTTTTTCTAATTTAAAAGAAATTCATATTAGGCTACAATTATTACATAAAAGATGTTAATGATGAATTTATTTTTATTCAATTCAGTTTGAATTGTTATGCGTGAGTTATATAACTATAAGAAATATAGAAAACTAATATAATATTGATATTCAATTCAATAATCCCTTTAAAACTGCCCATGATCAAGGTACAACATGTGCCGTATCAAGGTACATTGGCACTGTTGTACCTTGATCAAAATACCTCTTCTTAATTAAATAATAAAATAACTATGAAGATGGTAACCTGTACTTTTGTATATTTTATATTTTGAGCTCAATTAGTTTCTTTTTAAGTTACAAATATTTTCATCAGCAAAGGCATTATACTTTTATTGTTATAAATAATTTAATGAAAAATGTATCAAGGTACAGCAGCTTCCCTTAATAGTTAGACATATACTGTCGCGATACTTTTTGTAAATAATGATGTGTTCTGCAAAGTCGTAATCACAGACATATGAATATGGGTCGTAATACATTATTTTATTCTATCATCAATAGTTATCGCAGCGCACGCGATGTGAAGAATATTTTAGGTATTTTTTTTACACCTTGGATTACATTATTGGAGATTTAGTAAGGATCCCTAATTTTTTTGAAAATATAATATAGCCTATGTTTTTTTTTTTATACCACTAAGGTCGCAAAAAAGCATACAGCCCGCCTGATGGTAAGCAGTTACCGTAGCCTATGGACGCTTGCAACACCAGGGGTATCACTCGCGCGTTGCCGACCCTGAAGAAATCTCTTCACGCCCTTTTTGAAGAACCCCATGCTGTACTCCATTGGGAAAACCACGGGGAGCTCATTCCACAACCTGAGCGTCCGCGGAAGAAAGCTCCTTTGAGCCCGCACAGTTCGAAACAATTCTGGTTTCAATGTGTGAGGATGGATTCCCCGTCGATGGCGCGAGTTGCGATGGTGGAAGGTAGCCGTGGGCAACAAGTCGAACAATTCCTTAGAACACTCCGTTGTACAAGCGGTAGATCACACATAAGGAGGCAAAGTCTCTCCTCAGACTAAGGGGCTCTAACCCGCTTGTGTTTATTTGTTTTTCCATATAAAAAGAAATGAAATCCAAGCATACGCTCATTGAAATTATTATTATTATAGTATAGAAAAACCCGAAAAACACTTTCTTTTTAATAAACTTTAACCGACCCTACCGCGACCGACCTAGTTAGTCCCCATCTCATGTACAGTAGGTATGGGAGAGTATCTGGACAAAATTTAAGGTTTGTTGAAGTATCTGCCTTTCACTGGCTCTCTAGCTATCAGCCAGATGATCAAGTAGATTGAGACAATTCTCAACCAGCACTCTAGCATACATTTTGATAATAACTACAAAGCTACAAAGTTATTAAATCAAAATGTATGTTTATACCGCACACAATGTGCGGTATAATACCTACTTAATAGTTTTCCCTCAGACATGGAAAACTGGATGGACTAATCAAAACTACTATGGTTCCTTGTTTGAGTACAGAACCCAAAAAATCCTTAAAGATTGGCTGATAATAGGTATTAGATCTCCACATATTTTATTCTGAATACCATTTTATGGGTAGGTAATATAATAAGTACCTACATAATAATAAAAAGCCAATTATTATAATAATTTAATGACCGATGCGGTCCGTTAACGCTTTTACTTTCCTGTAATCGTAAGTAATACAGTCACTGTTCCTTATACATGTAGCTACAACGATGTTACTTTACATCCTCAGTGACTTGAGTTACAGTGCGCTGGGGCAGATCAACCTTGAATTCTGCGCGTACGGCGATAAAGACCAAAACATTACTTGACGTGCTTAGGCAACGGCAATTATCTATCGAAATAGTGGTTATCGAGTGAAATGTGGGGCTGAATGGTCCTCACACGGTACGCAAAGTCATCCGTAATTACGCTTTTTCGCACACGTAAACGTTAAGTACCACAAGCAGTGCAATTGGTAACAGATATGTGTCTCGCTTTTTGCCGTGCATTTTATTGGAGAAATTCACTTGGAAAATGGTTCTCGATGATATTCAAGTTCAGTTACGTAAGTACGCGTGTAGAGAATTAGTGCGGAATAGCGGATGTTTGGTGGTGCTCGACGGTGAAGTGGTGCACGGTTATAAGCTCTCACCCGCTCCACCGCCCGTCAGTCGCCGCTGGACCACCCTCACATACATCGATATTTAGTTTTTAGTGCAGTGTGTGAAATCCAAAAGATAAAAACATGTGTACCGCATTCCGGATATACGTCGTATCAGTTATCTGTGTGGTCATCTCTTCTGGCCATGTTCATGGACCTCGAAGAACACGAAGGATGGATGATCAGGATTATGCACAGAACGAAATCGATAGTGGAAGAGCTGAAGAGAGTTCTTGGTGGCCCTCTGCTGAGTTTGCCGTATTACAAAAAGTTTACGACGATTGTAACGCGCAGAGGCACATGTCATTGTGTTTGAAAGGCAAAGCCTTAACGGCGCTCACAAGGGCAGTGGAGCAGGTGAAGCCTCTAGTTATCTGAGTGTTCATAATTTTGTGGAGTAATACCTGGTACAGACTATTCTAACATTTTATGTATTGTACAGGAAAGCGTTCAGCTCGCCGATGGGCTGACGTTGGTGAAACAGGCTGACGCACCCTCAGCGGTTGCGGAGCCTCGCTTCTTCCCTGGAATGTCAACGGAAGACAAGCTCGATACTGTGTTGGGCGCAAAGTTCGAACAACTAATGAGAACACACACCATCTCTATGGACCTTGCATCTGAAGGCAGAGGAAGGGGTAAATAATATTTGTATGGTGCTTTTGATAAAATAAAATTTCAATCACATTACTCATGTATTTTTATCATATTATAGGTAAGAAGGTCCTGCCTTACCTGCTTCTCGGTATCTTCACTACCGTGAGCATAGTGGGAGGCATGGCGTTAAAGACTTTGGCTGCTATTGCCGGCAAAGCTCTCATCGCCAGTAAGGTGGCACTGACCATTGCTGGAATTATTGCTCTGAAAAAACTATTCAGTCACGATGGAGCACCGGGTGAAACTACTTTCCAGGTGCATGCAGATGGACACCATAGGTTAGTACAGGAAATTAGGTTTATATAATTGTATTACCTAAACCCGCACTTATTATACGCTTCTCTTACCTAAGTAGTCCATTTTTACACGGAGAAGCGTGTAATAACTGCAAGTTTATGACACGTGCTATAATAGTACATTATGATACATGTGTGCAAAGTTGGTCATTCCAGACGAGGCGGTATTAAACGCATGAGCCGCAGGCAACCGCGATAAGGGAGCCGAGAGTGTAATGATCAATGTACAAGACGATGTGTCATACGACGTTTTTCAATACACTTGTGAGGAAAAAAACAGACTTGTATTTCTTGGAGTAGATTTTTTTAATAATAGAATAACACAATGAAAACATTAACAAATAAGGCGCGCAAGTTTTTTTTTTACAGCTAAACTCTTACAAACTGTTTTATCCGTATAAGTTAAGAATGCTTCGTCTACACACATGTCAATTGCACTGAGGTAACTTAACATAATCAGGATTATACATATCATAATACTGTGCAGTAATGTAAGGCAAAAAGCTCTAGTGCGTAATCACTTTACGAGCAAGTGTGTTGAAAAATAGTATACGACACTCGTGACCTAAGTCAATTATTGCACGGGTGCCACCTTCGCCGTGATAGACTACTTAAGTCAGACGTATCGTAATATTCTATTTAAGAAATGGCCATGTGCTTAAAATCAGTATTTGAAAAATTAAAGTGTTCTAGTTCACGTGTTTTAATGCAAAATATTTTAATTCTAGTCTTTAATTCGAAGGCGGAATCTGTATGTGGTGAGGCCAGCGAAAACAGTCCCGGTGGATCCTTATCTGTATACGGAGCAGACGACAGTGAGCGCGTAGGCCACGGCTCGGCGCTTGCACCCGGGTCTACGGCAGCGAGCCTCAGGGTCGAGCGCCTCCTACACCGTCCGCGCCACCCGCGCCACTCGCGCCGGTCGACTCCACCGCGCTGACACCCACAAAAATAACCTGAAACCAAAGTATGGTCCCTTTTGTGGACGCCCTCCTTATAGGCGATGCAGTCGCTCACTTTCGTTCTCAAGTCTATGTCAGTAAATTATTTTTAATTTATTAAATGTGACTACGGTTGTATGTTTTAATGTAAATTAATTTATTAAAGTGATGTAAGAGATAATAAAAATATTACATTAATTCTGGTTTTATTTTACGATGTTGGGTAAAGGAGTTTTCTTCCGCGGACGCTCGGACTGTGGAATGAGCTCCCCGCCGTGGTTTTCCCAATGGAGTACAGCATGGGGTTCTTCAAAAAGGGTGTGAAGATGTTTCTACAGGGTCGGCAACGCGCGATTGATACCCCCGGTGTTGCAAGCGTCCATAGGCTACGGTAACTGCTTACCATCAGGCGGGCCGTAAGCTTGTTTGCCACCTCAGTGGTATTAAAAAAAAATGGAGGAATATAATTTTAAAAATAAATGAAAAAAACTAATGTCGCGGGTAGGTACTGCGAGTTTTAAATAGGGTTTCCTCTATATGTCGATAAAATTAATATAAGAGAACTCGCTACCAAAACAAGTGGTAAAATTATAAAAAATCTGTATACAGACTAGCACTTAGGTTCAGGGATACGCATATTATGCAGGTTTATGACAGGCATGGAACTTTTTAGATGCATTTCATTAGTACGAACAGAACGAAGTAATTTTTGATGATATTGTCAAATCCATTTTGTTGCTGTATTACGACACTCACGCCGCGCGTAATTCTGCAGTGAAAATTGACGATGATTCGCTTTACTTTCCATCGATATAAGCGTTTTCGCAATTCTCAATATTGTATCAATATATTTTTGAATAAATAGTGGTTTAATTGTTGCAACAACCCACTTTCTTTCTTCGCTCTAGTGGAGAGCAGTCCGAGAAATGTGTCGAGATTTTCCGTTAATATGGGCACAACTGCTATGAACGTGGAAAGTAGAAAGTTTTGTTCGAATCACTGCACATGCACGACTACGGTTATTTATTATAATACATACCTAGCTTGTTACGATCTTCTGTCTAGTTTACTTATTGATTGGTGCAGGGGTCGGCAGCCTTTTGAGACGGAAGGCGGACGGCCACATTTTTTTTGTGCCTGTTTAAAATCTGTTTTTACCCGACTGACCCGGAAGGAGGGTTATGTTTTTCGAGTGTATGTATGTATGTATGTATGTATGTATGTATGTATGTATGTATGTATGTCTGTTTCTTTGGCACGCTCTACAGCCTAAACGGCTTGATGGATTTAAGCATATGAGGTGTCGTTAGATTCGCCTTGACTGTGGGAGTGTCATAGGGTATATTGTTTTATATGGCGTCTACGGATAAGAAAAGAGGGGGGGTATTAAAAACAAATATTTCGTTATTATAACAATATGGGTATCAAATGAAAGCTTGTGAACAGCCCATTCCATATATGTATATATTGCAATACTTTTGTGCTACCATTTTGACGTAAACTGCAAAAAACCATGTTTAATGCAAGGACAGTAGGTACTATGAGCGGTACCGTACGTAACTCAACAGAGTTGCGATGGTTGTTAGCGTTACTTTACCGTACCACTCATTTAACTCATTCTGTATAGAACTAAAAAGTCTGAAATAAATTAAATTATTAAAAGAAACAAAATACCCGACTGCGTAAAACAAAAATTAACTGAAAAGATAAAAACAAGCTCTGGAATATTACTTGAATGTTATAAGATATTGCAGTCGGGGATAAACAAATATTACAAAAAAACACATACCTAGGTTATTGGTTTGTCCCCGACTGCAATACCTTATATCATTCAAGTAATATTCCAGAGCTTGTTTTTATCTTTTCAGTTAATTTTTGTTTTACGCAGTCGGGTATTTTGTTTCTTTTAATAATTTAATTTTTTATTAATTTATTCATGGAAGATAACGCTTGCTCGCACGAATATGTCAACTCGGAGATCGTCAGCACTCCAAATGGATCGATTGCATGATTTTAAAGGGTTTTGATAAAATAATGTTTTGCGTATGGATCTGAAGAGCCGCAACTTTACATCGAAAGAGCCGCATGCAGCTCGCGAGCCGCAGGTTGCCGACCCCTGGATTAGTGTATTACTATTATGATTAGGTACATTACACACGCATGCAGTGAATGACTTATCAAGTCAAATTACAAACGTTGTTTGATATCTATAATAAATATAATTATGTTTCCATTGAGAATCTTCGATATTTTTCAAACGTTGGATTAAAATGTGTGTGACCGACCACCAAACCATGACCAATAGGTACTAATGTGATTATGGGTGGTTAGCACAAATAACCAAGTAGGTAACTTCCGGTAGATCTGGAACATACCGGTTGTTGTTCGGCCACCATTTTCAGCTTGTTTGAGACGGAAAAGAGTTAGGTTTTTTAATGAACTGTATTATTGCTACTATTCCGGGCATTTTATAATATCGGTATTTTTTTACATATGAATGTTTTTAGAAAAATTGCAGTTGTTTCTAATTACTGTGTTTATATAATGTGTATTCATTAGCATTTAATTTCTTATAACTTATACGGGGTGGATACGGCAATACGACATTAAATGAAACCACGTAAAGTACTCATGTATACGATCAACTTTTACTATGGGAGTTGGGACAAACTTCAAAATCGCAAAAAAAATATACAGCTTTTTATTCATTTTTGCCGAGGAGACATGTACCTTTTGTATGAAAAGCAGTAAATTTTTTTTGCGCTTTCCAAGGTCCCATACTAAAAGTTGATCGTATACATGAGTACATTAAGTGGTTTCATTAAATGTCGTATTGTCGTATCCACCCCGTATGAATCTTTAAATTCCTTTCTTATATTTTTTTTTCATACTAACACTGCTATAACTTGATTGAAAAGATGAAATATGTATATGAAAAGCCGGTTGTATGTTTGTTGCCTCAGAACTCCCTCATTTATTAACCGATTTGGAAAACATTTTTTTTGTTTGGATTTGTATTCTTTATAAGTTTTTTGGTAAACGGTTTTCCATTGTGTCATTACTGAAAAAGGGAATATGGATTAATTTAGTCAGTTAATAATCGTTTTTCGACTACTACTTATAATTTCGCCTAAATAAATTGTTACAGTTAGTGATTAAATGTAAAATGTTCACTAGATAAAATAACAATAAAGAAAAAATATTATGTTAGCTCGATAGGCATGGCATATACCTAAAGTATATAAACACTATCACTCACACGTATTTAGGTATATCTATATCTACATCATCCCTATTTAAAATAAGTAAATTAGGTATTAATGATTCAATTTATATGCACTGTACGATAATTAGCAGTAGGAGCAAATAAATAGATGCAGTATTAAATTGGGCGATTATATTGTGTGTGTAGGCGGGTTAACGTACCTACGTTTGTGTGTGATTAAAGTTAAGTATAGAAGTTGCAGGGCAGGCCAGCATTTTACATGGAGGTGCAGCAGAGTGTGGTTGTGCGTTTGTTCGGCTGGGGAAGGTCAGTTCGTTGATTAGCCGTGCACCGGTAAAGGCCGACCACAGTGCGCGTTTGTGAGCTCGGAGGCTGTTTATAATGCAGATATGTGTTTGCCCAATCGCTGCACGCTACGCTGGCTATATGGCATCGTTAATGCGGCTGGCGTCTCTTTGCATACGCAAATATAGGGCGGGCGGTCCAACGCTGATTAAGCGGTGCGCCGGCGGTGACGTTGGCTTCATTTCTGTTCTAGGTATTGCGTGTCAGTTGATTAGTTATCTCAGTTATATGGTAGGTACTCAGATTATGTAGTTTAGTCGCTTTAATTGCCATATTTGCTATGATATAGGTACAACACCAAATATGTTCTTACTTGATTTCATCTCATAATCCATAACTTTACTGTTGTGATCTTTATGACTAATATTACAAAGCTGAAGAGTTTTTTTGTTTGATCGTTTGTTTGTCTAAACGCACTAATCTCTGGAAATTTTATTATTTCACTAAAAGAGCCTACATTATCCCCGAGTGTTGTAGACTTTTTATACGAGGAACACGGGTGAAACCGCGGGGGGCAGCTAGTATGTAGATAACTTGTATTGAAGCTGAAAAGATCTCAATTATAAAACATTACTTACAGGTGTAAATGTAAATCTGTTCAACTACTTATATTGCTGACCATACGGGGTGGATACGACAATACGACAACGTAAATTACTCATGTATACGATCAACTTTTACTATGGGATCATCTTCGAAATCACAAAAAAAAATACTGCTTTTCATACAAAAGGTATACGTCTCCTTGGCAAAAATGTATGAAAAGCTGTAAAAAAAAAAAATGTGTTTTCGAAGTTGTTCCCATAGTAAAAGTTGATCGTATACATGAGTACTTTACGTGGTTTCATTTAATGTCGTATTGTCGTATCCACCCCGTATAGGTATTACAGAGGTATATATAATTGCTGTTACTGTGTTTATCTGTTAGGTACATGTGACAGCTATGGAACATCAAGGGACCAGGACGCGGCTGGCAGTACTGTCCGTCACGTCTGTAGCTAATATCCTTACCTGGCGGAGGTGTCGAACACCCATCTAATTCCGCCGTCAATACTTGATGCCTGCTCGTCTCAAATTAGGCCATCCATTGCACTGACGTCTCCACAAATTACTGATTTACTACGCGTAATTGGAAGGGCACATTGTGTTTAATTTTGCTGTAGGTAGATACCTCCATGAACATACATAAAATTGTATCAATGATTCATGTACATAATGTCTCTATTTAAAATTGAAAAATGATACGGCCGTTTATGCCGCATATTTTGATGATCGCAAGGGAATCAAAACCTATAGGGTACTTCCCGTTGACCTAGAATTCTATAATTTGGCAAGAAGCAAGGTCATGTAGCACAAGTATAGGAAGAAAACCGTAAATTAGTAGTTACATCACAAAAAATAACATTATCCGAAAAATGGGGAAAAATCTTCGAGACTCAATTCCCGTTATGAACGAAAAATAACAGGAATATAAGCAAGATTTTGGGGTACAGACTTACAAGGGAAACAAGATATTTCGAACTAATAACAAATAAAACTAAATATGAGTTCCTATACATACGTAAACAAAAAGGCTGTCTCTGTTGTTGGCCCATATTGGCCCATCTTACTTTTACCCTCATAGTATATAAATACTACGTACAACTTTTAAGTACCTAACAATACAAAATGTGTCCAATTTTCGGAAATAATAATAGCTTACACTACTATCGTATTATTTATTTAACCGGACATAGAAACTTATAAGGAAACTATTCATTGGAATGTTATAAATAATTAAAGTGATTGAGACGTGAATGCTCAGGACTTGAGGCAACGGGCGTCAGGGTCACTCGTACAGCGAAGTTACTTTACGGTCGAATGGTCAAAGCATCCGACATAAACCTATTTTGTTCTCTTCTTATATTGGATGTGCTCTCCCTTCTTTGCCGCGATGCCGTCCGCTGTCCTCTTGGGTAGGGTTGTCAAAACTGAAAATAAAAATAAGTTATATCAGTTAGTTTCTTAGGAACTTGAGAGAATTTATAGTTTACAAGTATTCTGGCTTCGAACTAATAACTACTATTGAAATAATTTTGTAGGTAGACACTTGGATGCTACAGACGGGCCAGGGCCATTAGATCATTGATAATAATAGTGTCCAAACCTTAGATCGTATACAATATGAAATAAAATAAATATGAAGTAGATTGAACTGTACTGCGAGTAAAAGCAAAAAAGAGGAAAGGATGGCTGCAATAAATTTGAAAAATAGGTTTTTAACATATCTATTGCTGTCGCGTTGTGCCCGAGCTATCCCGCCCGAGGGCGATAGAGACAACTATAGCTTGGACCGATTATAACTATTTAAATTAGACGAAATCGCTATGTCGTAATCCCCGGTTTTCTCCAACAAAACTGGATCGATAAAAAAAAAAAACAAGAGTCACAATAAGAAGGGCTTTGGCTATGTCTTTCGGTTTTCCTTTGTTTTTTTTTATTCGTCAAATTTGTTCGCTGGACGTCTAATAAGGGCGTTAAAAATGGTAAGTTTTTTTGATTATAGAAGGCTCCTAATTGTTATAATAATTAATTTATGGAGAAAAACACTACCGAGCGACATACAGTGATACCTATAGATTACATGGTAGTATAATCATTGCTCTAGTGTCATTATACAGAGAGGAAACTGAGGATTACGTTTGTATGGAACAGCCACCAGGATTTCCTCTTAAATGATTAAAGCAAAAATAAGTTTTTGATTTAGCTAGGCACTTTAATATTATTAACTTTAGTAGGTACATTATTTAACATATTCAACATGTAATTGGCAATTGGTATAATATAGATGATTATTTTAGTCAAGCTATAAAAAAAAACTGTTCTTTACCTGGTACTAATCAGATTTATTAACAATTTTCTTTTTCGTAGAGACTTGTATCTCTCTTTCCCGAAGAGCACTTTCGTTTGGATTAGTTGGTTCAAGTTACAACGCAATATTTACACTTATCAGATTTCTATTGAGTTAAGCTTACTTTTATTACTTATATTTATTCTACGACCTAAGTTTTAATCGAAAATAAATTCCGAGTCACGTAAACAACATCCTATTATATCCATTGAATTACTAGGTTAAGTAGACAGAGAAGTTTTAAATGAAATTAATATGGGTTGAAAACTATACAAGAGTTTGGCGTTTAATAAGATTTTGACTAAGGTACCTACGTAAGCGAATACCTAATATAAATTAAGTTTTCTTATTGTGAAAATACTATACCAGGAAATAAGCAGTTTCAAGCAACCCTGAAGCTCAGTGAGACAGCGTGAGCAAGTTTGTCGGGAATTATGTTGGTACGTGCCAGAGCCATTATTGTTGCGAGAAAAGTTCATCAATTTCATTTCTGGGCCCGTGTACGTACCTACACTGTACGTACAGTACACACGTAGATACACCTACTCGAAGGAGCAAACTGCACTAGTATTTCAGTTTCAACTACGCCACCCACGTTAAAAATACTGACCAAGTTCCTTCTATTAGAATAATCGACGATAAACATAATCTTACTAGTCTTAAAGTTTTTTTTGTATAGAGAATGATATTGTGGAAACATTTTGATATAAGGAACATACACGGTACAACATAAATGTTTAGGGTACCTACTACCTACTTAACCAAAACTAGTATATTAATTCCCCAAAAAAAATCTTGGTAATAGGTAGTCATATTATTACAACGGCGGAACGGAGAATGTATATGTGTTTAGGGTAAGGCAACAGTGGTGCCATTGCCATCGCTGTTCCCAATTTCATATTTAAATATAGCGGTATAGTAAAGTTATTATTGTGTCTCGTAGAGATGCAGCAAATTAAATCAGTAATGCACCAATTTTAAATTCGTCACAATGTCGTAAAATTGCAAATTTCAAGTTGATTTCGGGGCAGGGAATAGCAGTACCTGACGGATTTTCTTGATTTTTCATTATATTAATAGGTAGGTGAATATGTGTGCATCGATATATAATATTCTGTCTAGATTAAGGGTTACGTACAAGACAACATCGTGAAAGTGGCCACTTGGAAACTCAATAAAACAAAATTATGTCACTCATGAATGAAGGTTCTACGTTCAAACGTGGACCTACTGAAACTGAAATAGCGTCACCGTGGTCTTATTTCTTCGGCCATTTTTACAGCTGTCACCCTTATTCTAGGGTAATACTTTTTCGATGGTGCTGTATTTATCTCTACGAGAGTTCAAGTCGGGGGGTTTCCAACAATGTTATTTAATCCTTTTTCAACTAAAACGTTTACACCAGCCATTTTTTATTTTGATTTTTATATTAGTGGTGTTGTTTAGACATACTACGTTAAATTTTTGCTATAAATAGATAACCAAAATAAAAAATAATTCTTTATTGTCCGCACCAAACCTTCCCAATCTGTGCTGTCATTCACGTGATAGTCAGGGGGTTCCTGTATGATCTAATTGGATCATTTTTCATTCCTCATGGGCTACCGTCTAGCTAGCTAGCTAGCCGTTAACTCATTTTGAATTCAATTTTATAATGATTGTAGACAGGTAGTTTACACTACAACCATTATAAAATTGATGACTTCTTTACAAATATCTGTTAGAAAAGTCGGACGGAGTGAAAGTAAGTGCATGCGCACGCGTCTGATTGTTAATGGAATTATTGAAATCAAAGTGCATTTTAAATCGAACAGTAAACGACAATTCACTTTCTAATTTTCACCGCATTGAGTTGTAATTTAATTTATCTGTGTAGAAATAGCAATTCGTACTTAGAAGGATTAATGCAAAGAGGTACTTATTTCATCCTACATAATGATTTGTTGATTAAATCGTTAAACTTCTATATTGAGGCTAATTACTTTTACTTAGAATATTCATTGCATTTCTTCACCTTAGTCCGTGAACAAATAGCTACCGCAGAAATAAAAATATTGAAGAAAAATCGGAAAGTTAAGTAAGTAATAAAAGTAAACCTAACTAGCAGTCGACGATGTAACGGTTTGATCGAGCAACGTGATATTAAGTGCAATTTTCTGTGTACGTTAACAGGTGTATGAGGATCAGTGGAGCGCACGCTCGACTGGTGCGCGATGTACCGGTTACACCAGGGCCAAGTTTAAAGATCACCTTTCAACACACATTTGTGACGTCACAGGCTTGTTTTGTAACACATTGAGATGATGGTACGTATGCTCTATCATTTTTCAAATCAGAAGCAGGGACAACTTAGGTAACATCGATTTGATTTCTTATCTACCTACAAATTGCTTATAAGCCTTTAACTTTAGAAATTAAACAAGACAACAATATGGCAAAATGTATGTTATTACATATTTTAGTATAATTTGGAAATATTGTATCGCATGGGTGAGGGGATCTCCAATTAGCTGTGGGTTGGGTGGTCAGGTGGTCGCGATTGCACCCGAACGGACAAGACCTCCTAGGGAGGACAGCTAACAGACCTTGACTGATACCTTTACATACAACGTAACCTCTATCCTATTGTTATATGAGCTAAATTACTTTGACGGAGATGTAATTCAAAACTGGCAGGGCCGTACACCCTCTGGCCGCCAGCCCGGCCGTCATTATGTGTCATTAGTTTTGCGACACTGACCAAATGACTGGTCTGCAATATCGAATGACTCATTCTGCTCGTGATTAGACTATTTAGTCTTCTCAATGTCTATACTGAAAGTGTAATTGTCTGCCTTGTTACGCATGTCCATCTAAATAATAACAGGTGGAGATTTCGAGATGGTATATTTTCGAAAACTTTGTTGGCTTAGTCCTGCTGTTTTTTTTTACTATGGGACCAACAATGAATTCTCAAAATGTTTGTTTTATTTTTCATACAAAATGTCAACCTTGCTCGATCATAATGTATGTTTATGCAAAATGGTGTTGTTTTCATTTCTATATAATCAATGTGCTAATCAAGAGCGAAAATAAAACGTTCTTAGTACAGACTAATACAATTAAGAGGAAATAATGTAAGAAACATTGATCAGTCTAAGGGACACTACTTCAACAAACTTTGTCGGGGCGTTATAGGATCCGTAAGCGATCGGCCTTAATTATACCATAAATTTCACTTAGCAAGATCATTTATATGTTATTGGAAATTTGCCATTACTTACGTACGTCTGTGCTCGAATTAAAATATTGCAAGACCTTTAATTTAATTTATTGAATATTAGTAAAATGGATTTTTTACGGGAAAGGAAACAAGAATATGGGTTGATTCAAAATTATGAGTAGATATTTGTTCTGTTTATTTAAATTATAAGATTTATCGTGATGTGCGTAGGTTTTGCAATATCTTCACGATCTATTTCACTCGAAATACCCAAATAAAATATACTTCTAATCAAAGTACCTACCTATTTTCTAAAAACAGTAGGCAATTACACGCACGGCTAACGAGAACGCGGCGGGTCGTGGGCAGTGGTGAATTTATACGAGATAGCCTTCCCGGCGCGCAATGTAAAGTGTATATCTGAAGGAAAACGTTTCATTCCCGGCGGAATATAATCGTCCGGTCGTAATTTATATTGTCTGCTGCAGAGGCGAGTCCCGCTGCACATTCATTTATTTTATGTGCCATTTACAATTGTCGGTCGATGGTCAAGGGAGCGGGCGAGGGGCGAGGAGTGGAGCTCGTGCGGGGAAGGAGGGGTAGCCGGACGACGTTGCCTTCGCATTATAAAACCGTGCGGTCATCTGCGAACTCTGTAATGGTATTTGTAATAGGAGCAGGCCGCATGGATTGTGATGACCGCCCGCGCCACCAAACACATGGGTCTGATGGTTTATTTATAACATTAACCGCATCGGGTTTTCGTACTCTTCGCTTTTGTTTCCCGTTATACCTACCTTCCTCATATTATACGCTCACGCACCCCTTTGAAACTATTTAGGTGGGTTCAAGGTAAATGATTGCCTATAGTTTTATGGGAGAAACAATTGACGATATAGTTTTTATGTTATACAATATTGTATCATCATGCGCTTGCGTTGTTACTTCTGTGATGCAAAGATGCAAATCTATGTTATGCTGGAGACATTTCGTTAGTGTCAAATGTTTATCGTTATTAATATTGAAAAAAATAAAAGGAAATTCATTGCCAAGCACCGATGAGTGCCTACTACTACTACGGTACTATACTCGAGTGCCATATATCTCTTCTAGTCTTTGTGTTCTTGCCACCCTTACCACCTATGGCCACATCATTACATTTCATTGTGAGATTGTGGCCAAACATAAGTCAATCATTGTATAGAAAGAGCTTTCTACTATGATTGAGAGTGCTTCAGTATTAACAATTCTCATTAATAAAGAAAGTTCCTAAACTAATTTGTTGAATTCACTAAGTTACTCGTAGCTTCCATTTCTCTTTGAATTTAATTGTCAGTCGTTGCATTTTTTCGCATGAAAGTCGAACGAACGTCGGCGGGCAAGAGGCTGAGTGGCTTTGTATTCTTTTGTTTTTTAATTATAACGCTAGCGTCCGTGGGGTGAAGCCCCCCTGCCAAGTTTCTGGTGGAGGTGCTTTCTTGTTAAGCGCGACGGGCGCTCGCCTCCTACGTGCCTCGGCCATTCATTTCGTAGAAACTTATAACCTGACCCGCGTACTTATGAGCGTCGCCAATAAATATAGCGATGACCGGAGGCTTGCGCGGTCCCTGTCGGGCGCGCGAGCGATGCGACCGGCGGAGCGGGACGGCGCGCGATACCGTGGTACTGCCGTGGTACGTAGCCGGCCGTCGCTCGCGGCGAGGCATTGTTAGCTAAATATCTAGGTGGTCAGTTGGGCGGGCGGGGGCCCGGGCGGCTAGAAGACGGGCGGGGGCGGCGGGCGGCGGACGTGCCGGGCCCGGCGCCGGCCGATGTATTGAGCGCGTATTGCAGACGCGGTCACGCGCTGCAATATTGCGTTCGCTCTGCGATATTGCCCCTCGGTAACTCAATTTGATAAATTGTGCAAAGTTCGCCTGCTCCGCATTGGTATCAGCTATATCGATGTATCGTTTGCTATAAAATCAAAGATACATTCACAGGTATATATTACCTGCTATTTAATATATATACGTGTTTTATATATATGTTTCTTATGTATATATATATACTTCCATACCATTGGTTCAAACCAAAAAAGCGGCAAGTTCATTGACTTTCTGAAAGGATAAAGCATCAAGACCCTTCCATTTATTATTTCAGCTTTAACTATGTAGTATAATTAATTAGTTTATGACGAACTTACTACTGAGATATATATTGTTATCTAGTACTAGGTAAATAAATTACCAAAGACATCCAAACATATTTTAAGTACCCAGTATACTTAAAATTTCATCAAGTAAGTATATGTATTATTATTTGCGATATACACGTTGTACTCTAGGTATGCTAAAGTTTTCCCAAAAGTAAAATTGATATCTGTTCTATGCAATTCCAATTGAACACCGTTTTGCTGAGCCAACTACTGATATAGCGTGGCCGCACTAGGTGTGGTGGTAACCTCAGTGCGTACATTTTCGGTCAGCAAGGCAAGACTGTCAATTTAGCTTCTCCATCTAGAATTTTAATGGACGGAATAAAGAATTTTCGGAGCGAATTTATTAGAGTAGGATTAGTACGTAAGTACAATATAAATCGTTTGGATATCGGTGTATTACAAAGCATTCTGGCTGCACCTTTGTGCAACGCAGCTATTGCTGTATATAAAATCATTTTTGATGTTCTTAATTGTTAGAATATTTTTTTGTTTGTTGTGAAATCTATTTAAGTTATCATTAGGGCTGACATAATCGCAAAGCGATTTAAAGCCCTTTCAAAAAAAAAAGAATAAAAATAAATAAAGTGTAACCAAAGCCTATCATTCAGCAGTTTTACGATAAGTGTCGCGTCTCCTACAATATCTCACATGTTATTGTTTAAGCACTTAGCATATAAGACATTAGAAAACTGTAAACGAATATAAATAACAAAAAAAAATTGTAGCTGAGCGGTAGTCAAGCGAAACTGGTGGAAATGTACACGCAATGTACCTACACGAAATATGTGAATATTGCACACCACAAAATTGTGTCTTTTTACTGTATCACGGCATGGCAAGTTTGTTCCGCTATTTATGTAACCTACTATTTGTTTATTTTTATAAGGAAAGAGCTGAAGACACAGGCATGACGGCAATACCTACAAATAGTAGGTACCTACTAAAGAATTTCATAGGGCATCGTGGTACCTACTTATTGGCTTAATTTGAGAAATCAATCAAAAACTTTTTCGAAAAGAAGTAGCATTTCATGAAGTAAAAATTATGTGTAATTCCTTGTTGAAGAAGAAAATTCTAAATGCGAGTTTATTTGTATTTATATTTTTTTATTGAATATTTATAGGAAGCAATAATTTATGAATGAAAGCGAAGTTCAAATACTTCTTGGAAGCACAAAAGTGTATCAATTATGATGATAAGAGTTTTTCATTTGGTAGAGCTGTGGATGGCGATGGCACGCTGTGGCGTGGCGTGGCGGCACTCGCCGGATGCGGGTTGCGTGTGGCCGCGGCTTCAGCGCCGAGAAAATGATTTATATTGTTTGTGTAGCGGCGGCGGGCGGCGAGGGGGGTAAGGGGTCGCTTTCTCAAGCAGATCCAGTCCACTGCAGATATGGGCGAGTATTATTATTGATCCAGCTCGGTCGGTCGGCGGTCGGCATTTCCTACCGCTCATACTCGGGCGGGCGGGGGCGCCGGCCGACGCCCGACATATTTATTGAGGCGCGGGACGGCACACACCGACCGCCGTAAAACTTATTATAACGACGCAGGCCACCTCAGCTGGTGCACTAACCTTTTTAATAAGAGGCGAGGGCGCGGGAGGGGTGAGGGGCGCGCACCCCAGCTTCTCGCCCAATGGTGGCTCGTTATGATATTATATCAACTCATATCGGCCAATCCCCGCCCGTTATGATATTGTAGGCGGGCGGTGGCGAAGTGCAAGCTACAGTTTTCCTCGTAGGGCGGGCGGTTTTATGATATTCAGTTATGATTATAATGGGGTGTATGTCTGGGGATGATCTATTTACTATAGGTAATGTACATGGTTTACTGAGGTGAATTAAATAGATGTAATATATTTGATAGTTAGGTCTTTAAGTGTGAACATATAGTCGCATGAGGTTCAAATAAATTTGTGGTAGCTATTATTATTGATTTAGTCAGAAAGCGGAATCTGTAATCCATCTACGTAGAGAGCGAGCATCTTATGATGACATTTCAACGCTTTCCATCCAATATCACATTTTCCATTTCGGCTCTGAGCGTTGGAACGTTTGATTTTATTTTCGTCGATTTTGCAGAATCGTGACCTGAAACGTAGATAAGGATTTGTTGCGCAAGTTTCATTTCTGACTTTGTCGAGCCTATATCTATCTACCAATAATTTTGATTTATTTAGACCCTACTTTTCACAACTTTTCTTTGAATATACCTATTTATTATACTATGATGCTGCTGTCTAGAAGACGTTTTTCAACGATTTGGCAGCCTACTTTGTTTGCGCTGTTTGTTAATGTAATGGTGCGTCCATGCTACGCGAGCAACGAACGAATTCTGGCAGACTTGGGCCCCTGTTCGTTCGTGGCTCGGCTCGTGCTCGAGCGGAGCCACGAACGAGCACACTGCGAGCACGATTCGCGTAGCGTGGACGGGCTTCCGAGCCTCGAACGAGCATTTGTAGCGTGCTCGACTGCGCTCCGCCCGATTGTCAGTTTTTTTACGAACACAGGGATTCGCATCGCGCTCGTTGTAGGCTCGTCCACGCTTGAAATCGTGAGCAACGAACGAATCCTGTTCGTTCGAGGCTCAGCTCGTGCTCGCTTCGCGTAGCATGGACGCACCATAATGTGATGTTTACATGATAATTTGTATTATATTGGACTATATTATGGATAGATCATGCAATTTTTTTCCTGATTAATAAAATCTGCTAAGTCGTAAAACTAAGGCAGAATTATAATTGCCAATAAATTAATGAGTATATTTATATTAACGCTGTTATACATTAAAGTAATAAAATACGTATTGAATTAAACGGCGTCCTTGTTCAGCAAATGAGTTGATAATAAAACGATAATAAACAGGCGCCTTTGTAACAAACTATAACAGATCAGTAATTGCTTCCACGATACCTTCTCGCGTTATTACGCCTTTTACGACGCCGTATGGGGTGAATAAAACATTTTTACGAGCGGCCATGGGTGCTATGATACTCACACACACGCACCTATGCTTCTATATGTACACGTTATAAAGTACATAAGTTTGAATACGCACATAACACTAGTGTCAATTTTATGCACAGCTAATTCTTACTCTTCTATTGTTTCTATTCTACTAACCCAGAAAAAATAAGTAAAGGTAAAAAAAATGGCGTACCAAAATTTTTAATGATTTCAGAGTATCTGTGTACAATAAGCTAACTACAATCGCTTCGTGGTTTTATAGATGTAGTAGTTGTGTTTGATCACAATATCACCAAGGTGAGTGGTAATGATGAAGCGCTCGTGGTGTAGCATGATTAGCCGTTCTTAATCGATCGGCAAAGTTAAGCTACGTCTGTCTTGGTCGGTACCTGGATGGGCGACCGCCTAGTGGTATTTCAAATCGAGCGTTTCCGTGCTTCGGAAGGCACGTAAAGCCGTTGGTCCCGGTTATCACTTAATTGTGATAGTCGTTAAGCTAGTTGGATGCCTCCTAGGCGGCTTGAAAAATTCCAACAGTAGGTTGGCCGCTAGCCTACCTCCACCGATCCGCAGTGGGCACGCGTGGTGGAGTATCTGCCCATTCCCTTTCACCCTGATTTGTGAAAGGAGGCCTGTGCTCAGCAGTGGGACATTATAGGCTGATGATGATGATGATGATGAGTGATAATGTGGCCGAAGGCCTAGAAGGAACTGGCTCTCAAGTGCAGCTGCTGTTATAGGTATAACGTTAGTTGCTTGGTACTAGGCTTCCCGATTTTTTTAGATCGATCTCTTTTTTTTTTTTTTTTTTATGCAACTTAGTCGGCAAACAAGCATACGGCCCACCTGATGGTAAGCGGTTACCGTAGCCATATGGACGCTTGCAACACAAGAAGCATCGCTCACGCGTTACCGACCTTTCCCCCTCCCGTATGAGCTCTGGCGACCTTACTCACGCGCAGGAACACAACTTTACACAACATAAAGTTATTTGGCTGCGGTATTCTGTAAGGTGGAGGTACTTCCCCAGTCGAGCTGCTCTTTGAGCGAATAAACGCTACGCTCTACCTCTCTTAAAAGTTAGTTTGAAAAATAGGTACATCCATTTTTCATTGAAAAATTTATGATTTTTCCTATTATAAAAGCCTCCATGTTAACCCAGGGAATGAATTATCTACCTGCCTTTGTTCTAATTGCCTGCCTTTGCTCTTTGAGCGAATAAACGCTATGCTCTACATCTCTCAAAAAAAAAATATTCGAATCGCGGGCACGGAGATCGTTTCAGAATAAAATCGATAGCTAAAAGATCGATATCTCACAAATCGATTTCTATAAGGTCCGTTTCCAACGACATTACGGTCATTTATTGTGTTGTATTTTACAAAAGCAAAAGTAGTAAAGCAATTAGTAATAAAAAAAAATATAGCAAAACTAATCCTATTAAAAATTTAAATTTTCGGGACTTGTTAGAAAAACTAAACGATTAAAATTGAGAAGCACTGCCCACCACAGGATAAATTCTCTGTTGCCCACACCACACCACTAACAGCAAAAAGGCAAAGGAATTTCTACTAAATGCCAAAAATAAATTTTATCGAAATAATTTTGTGAATTTATGCTATATAAAATCGAAATGCAATAGATGGTAAATAATCGATTCTAGAACTTTCAATATAATATTGTGACGCGATCTTTAAATCGATTAGTACCTATCTCAAAAACTCAATTAAAAATATCGATCCTCGATTAAATCGAATCCAGATAGGAAACCCTACTTGGTACATTAAATAAAATATAAAATTTTATAATAATAGAATATGCAAAGTTGGAAATTTAGTTTTATCCAGCATGTCATTTGAGTTATGTCATTATGTAACATTTAATTTTAATATTTCACACCGAAGCTCGGTAGAGTAAGCTTGGAAATCCATATTTTTACCACCACTATTTTGTCACCGTTATTCTGGCAAATAAATTAATTTCATTTAATGTCATTCGCAACAGATTCTTAATGATACTGATCTCTAGACGTCTCAATGTATGCGACTTCGTTTCAAGTTGTTTTATCACAGTTAGATAATTCAATATATCTAAAGTCGGAAGTAGCCGATGTGTCCCTGGTGGGTCGGCCGCCGCGCCGCGCCCGCTCCGCTCGCGCGGACACATGGCTCCGGGTCACTCAAATAGATTGTGTCATAGCGTAATGCCGTCCCAGAGCGCAAAACAATTATATACCAAAATGAATAAAGTATCAACCGTCGACACACGCACCCTGCACTAGATTCCTCCGAAGAGAGTTTTTCTTTGTCATCCACCGTACACATGATTTTGTTGAGCGAAGATACAGTATACATTTTTTTATTTTTTTCTCTGGGGACACTTTTTCGACCCTCGTCCGAGCAGTCTCTTTGAAAAGTGGACATCGGAACGCGAGGGAAGGAGCCCCCGAGGACACCGAACAGAAAATGCGTTGTAAACATTGCGACTACATTCAATTTCCCGTCATTTTTCAAACTGATAAATAATTCTGTCATCGAACGCTCGGACAGGGGTCGCTATGAAGTGATTGCCGATGGAAGAACGCCGGCGCGTAAAAAATAGCGGCCGATGAGACTCGACCTCTGCTTCTCTTACAATATGTGTGCGATAAATTTCTTTTTTATTATCAGATATCGAGGGACTCGGGAATCGAATAAAGCGCTCATATTTAATTCATAAGATACCGGCCATATAGCAGCACTACTCTGGACTATTTTATTTAAGATGTTGAAAGATTACGGACACGGGGTACCGATTTCTAAGCATGGCTATCTTTCTATCAATCTCTTGTACTAGGAACTATATATTTTATTTGACTACTTTTATTAAGGTCTTGTACGAATTAATATTACATTACACTGGAGTGGATGCAAAATGTAAAGAATCGAAAGAAGTAAGGGAATCGCAACCATTGAGAAAGATCTAGATATGTCCAGCACTATCGGCAGGCTGTTGATGATGAATCTGTGTACATTTGTATATGGTAAATGCAACGGAATTCATTAAAATAACTCCAAATTGATTAAAGTGTTGCGTCTCAAATGTCCGGCAGATGTGTTCAATACATTGCCAGCGTCCGCAGCGAGTACGAGCCTGGGGTCACTCGCAGTATTAAATAACTCTCCGACAGCTAAATGAGTAGGGGACGCGAATAACGTCCAGTGTGGATTATTCTATAAATTTTCACACTTTTACCTACAGTAAACTTTTTAGTTTTAGTTTATAGTATGACGTAAAATCTATGTGAACTAATAAGATTTTGTACAGGCTTATTGGTAAAACACTAACGACCTCTCAGAACTATATCATTTACAAAAAGTTTTTTCTGGACTTTTAATAATTCAAAGATTATTACTAGCATGATAAACAACAACTTTTGTTGTACAACTAAACAAAAACAAAAACTTATAATTATAGTTTTTTTTATATTTTAAACTGTTATTTTAATTTAACGTATGTACTGTGTCACTGTATGTTCGTCATGTCATGGAAGTGGGCCTCGACTGAAAACCAGCGCGAGGGTTAGTTTTTTTTTTATTAACCTAAGCACATATTATTGCTGAGTCGAGACCTATTCCAGGCGCAACATTCGTCGTATGGCACGCGTGTGCATTGATTTTAATACCGCCTCGAGTATTAATAACTTTGCACACATGTATCATAATGTATGTATTAACGAAATCTAAATTACTAAAATAAACCATCGCCTTTATAACAAATAAGAGAGCTTATGATGTATATGCTCTATATTAAAAACAAATCTTGATTTGTATGCCTTTTTATTTAATCTAATAATTCAACGTTAAAAATAAACAGAAAATGAACGAATCAAATTCCGATAAAGTACAGAATAGCCCTCTGGATTTGTTACTACCCGTCGCGGTAAGGAACAATAAAGAAAATTACGATTCCGACACAGCTACACCTACCTTTATTGTAGTAGATGCTTTTATTGAGGTTATTTTAGTTTAATTGGAGTTTATGTTGCAGACTTGGAAAGTTGGTAATGTGTTGTTGAAAATCGAAGTAACTCAACAAATCTCAACCGTTCCCAAATCAATAAGATAGAATAGTTTTTGTCTAAGTTATGTTATTACATTGCATAATAAATATCTGTTTAATTTTACGATTAGTTTATGAATAATCTGACGTCACAGTGTGAACAGGGATTAAACAACTATCATAATAGTTTAAGCTATTCTGAGCAATATTTTAGTTAGGTTTAGTATAAAGCGTGTTTTATTTATGTAGAGCAGTATTAAGAAAAAAAAACTTTGCTTGTTTGAGACATTAATGTTAGGCTTTCTTTTTGGTCAAACGTGAACGATTCATAAAAATCAATTTTACCAACATTTGTTACACAAATAGTCTATTGTCATATTAATGAGATGCGGAATAAAACGGTTTATTTTTTAGAAAAATTATTGGCGGCTGCTTTATTCATCTGTCATAAGTCATAGTCTATCCTTATGGCCGATTCCTATAATTTACGGTCCGTTATCAGTTAAAGTTAAGACTCATGTATCTTTACTAATAATGAAGTAAAGACCTCAAAGTTTTGCATAGTTGTCCATATGGAACTAAATATCACAGGTAAAATTAGTTGACGACATTATTTATATGCCCAGTTTGGCAATTAAAAAACCTACCATTGGTCAGCAAAACGATTCGTTTTTGTTTATAGGAACTGGGCATTAGCCAAATGCGTTCAGCCGTTTTGGCGTGTTGGCGTTCTAAACAATCAAACAATTATAATATTAGCTCAGAGTATATAAATACTGATATTAGTGAACAAATTTCCCTATACTGTCCTAGTTAAATAATATGTTTACAATGTATATTCTATAAATATACCTGTATTGTAATATCAAGAGTTTTACCTTTAAAATATACGTTCATTAATTGAATGTAGTATGTATATAACTAGCTCTCTGCCCGGCGGGTCCACCCGGGATCCCCAATTTTGTTCCCCTAAGGGTTACATTTCGGGAAATTCTTTCTTAGTGCTCACCTACGTTAAATAAGGAACTCATGTTTAAAATGTAAGGCTTCTAGGCCCACTACTTTAGTCAGCCAGTGTTAGAAGTAGATATTTCATATTATGAAAATCCACTCAATTATTTTGGCGTTCTACACTGTACAGATTTTGAAAATCCATAAGGCGATCGCAACGAATACGATAGGAACTGAGTTTATATTTTATTCATACATTGTATTGTTGGAATATCAATTGCCTCGCCCGGCGGTAGGTAAAGGGTACATTTCCAATCCGCACGGGATTCACTTAGATTTGAAGGAAAATAGATTTCGATTTCCAAAGCTGCGACAAAGCAATCCGATATATTTTTCAGACAGATATTGCTAGCGATTTCTTTTGAGCTTTGAAATATAAGGGAAGGATTTAAAAAGATTCCGTGTATTTTCTTTTCTCAACATTGAATATGTACGATGTACCTGGTTTTGTTATTTTATGGTATTTTTATAACTTTTTATCCTTCAGGAAGGTGTTTTAGCTACATTCTGATACTAAGCTAACTTCAGAGCGAAAATAGATGTGTGCTACAGACGAATGGCTACGAAAGGTCATCGGCATTAAAAAAACGAAGATAGGTTGTTTCCTCTTTTTTAATTTTGGCAGGCAGACAATGCACTAAAGGAAAACATTAAAGGGGTGAATTCCGACCCTTTTGTGAAGTGATTTATTCATTATGTTTTTTGTTTCCATTTTGACTTCGGAAATACAATAATAATAGGAAGTTAAGGAAATAAGATGAACGTTTATTATTCAAGAGTTTTGAAGGTATTTTTGTTGTTAAAATACTAACGAACATTCAAATGTTTCTGATGAAAATAGCTCATTTTGCTATTGTGATATTAATGAAGATTTTATAAACAATATAAATAGTTAACATAATATTTGGATGGGAAAATTAGTCGTGCGTTTTAAAAAGGTTATAGTTTGGGTACGGTACATATTAAAGTCAGTGATTGATTACCCAATTATTTTAAACGTGTATGTCATTTGTATATAATGTACTATTGCGAACGTATCAGTATAAGTTATGTATCAAACCCGTAAAAGTATCACTCGTGCAATATAAAAGTTAACGACACAAGAAAACGCGTTTTCCACAACATTAAAGATAACAACAATACGGGGGCGAGCGAGTGTAGAGCCTCCCGAGGGTGGCGGGTGGGGTCGAGAAAAATTCAATATTAATATGAAGGAGGTGCGAGCGAGAAACGAATGCGGTCTCACTCGCGCGGCCAATGGCGAGCCCCGCCGCCACTGCGATATGATGAATTTATGGATGTAATAAAAGCGAGGTGCGCGATTGGAGGAGCGGTCAGGGAGAGCTTATTTTCTTTATTTTCATATTTGGAATGTCGGTCTCAAGTCACTTGCAGCAAGTCGTGTACGTTAGACGTTTGTGTTCTGGAGTTATGAAGAGAGCATCCCAGTTTATGCTTCTGGATCTTCCTATCTGCCAATAATTACAACAATAAAAGTTGATTGAATGTTTGGGTTTGATTTTGTACAATACACATATTGTCTTACCGGTTGGAATGGACTTGAGATACCCTGATTGACTAGCTGTAGGTTCGATTCCTATTCAGGACATATATTTGTGTGCATTTGTGGACATATGTTTGTTCCGAGTCTGGGTATAAGTAAATATCTCTATAACCTGTGTTGAGTATAGGATCAGATAGCCGTATGTGAACAATGTGTACAGTAGCGTAGAATAGAACTGCAGTATTTGAGATTTCAGTACAATATAGTTACATGGAAAAGTTCACAATGGAGGTAACGTTTCCGAGATTTGTGAAGTTTGTGTGGTGAAGCCAAAGGGGGCACTCGTCGTACAAAGGTTCGTAACTGGCAGTTGATTGAAGCGTGAACGACGCTCGACCGCCGCCGCCGGTGCCGGCCGGGGTTTCTTTCTTGATTTGCTACTCGAGTGGCCGAAAACGACACTTCTATTTGCATGAGTTGATTTCGGAAATTTCGTTTTACATTTGAAGACGACTTGACAAGATTTACACGAACAGAACTAATCCTCCTGCTTTAAAGGATATTTAAAGCTTTCCTAGATTTGTCATATGTAAGTATATGTTGGATGAAAGTTAAGTGACTCGTAACTTTTAAAATATAGAATAAGAAACGGAAAAGGTTGGAGTGGTGGGTAATTTAATATACCCTACTTGTCAAGTGGCGCGACTTCGATAGGATAGAAATTTGTCTGATGAACATGTCTTTTTTAACCGACTTCAAAAAAAGGAGGAGGTTCTCTATTCGAATGTACGTTTTTATTATGTTTGTTACCTCAGAACTCCGTTACACTCGAGAGCAATGAATCTGAGTCACTTAAAGAAACCTATAAATCTAGAATGCTTAGCTTAATGAAATAAATTGTGTTTGAAAGACAATATAATACCCCTTAAATGAAAGTAATAAAATTTATGAGTCACTACATTTTATTTACTAAAAATTACATAAAGAAGAAAAAACTGCTGATCTCGACTAAAAACAAAAATAGGAAACATGCCATTTTTGAACAACATTTCGATTTTCTTGAATTTTAATACTTTGTATTGCCTCCTCGTGCTTCCATTACTGCGTTTACGCGGTTTGGCATGCTGTACACTAAGTTCCACATTCGATTTTGGGGAATATTCTCCCATTCCTCTGTGAGAGCAATTTTGAGCTCACGAAGCCCTAGCTCGTCCCAAGCATGCTCGATCGGGTTGATATTAGGGAATGCAAACCGGTTTCACCGAAAATCGAAAAACCGGTTATTCGTTACGGTTTTGACCAAACAATAAAACAGGTTTTACATAGCACCAAAACCGATTTTTCGATTATTTTCGGTTTTTCTTTCAATGTTTGGAAAAACGAATAAAGAAAGATTTGCCGCCGTTTTGTAAACTGAGTGCAATGCAGGGAGTATTTTTGTGATGAACTGACGTGTGTTGATGTGTATTGTGTTGAGCTGGTAAGAAAATTATAATAATGATTATTTTTATGATAGATATAAAATACGTAGTTTTTTTTTTACAATACTTAGGCATCAAACGGCCGCCTTATGATAACCAATTACCGTAGCCTATGGACGCTTGCAACATAACGGTTATCACTCGCACGTTGCCAACCCTCAAACTTTTTGAAGCGGGGAGCTCATTCCACAGCCTGAGCGTTCGCGATAGGAAGCTTCTTTGAAACTGTACGAGACCATTTTGGTTCCAATGTGTGAGGATGGACTCTCCATCGGTGACTACGATGGTAGAAGGTGACTGGGCATCAGGTCAAACTATTCTTCAGAACACTGTCCGTTGGAAAAGCGGTAGAACACATATAAGAAGGCAGTCTCTCCTCAGACTAAGGGGCTTTAAAACACTTGTGAGCTCGGGATCGCCGAAAATTATAACAGCACGTCGCTGAACTGAGTCTTAATACCAAAGCTGGAATCCAGGTGTTCACAGAAGACAGCAACAATTCATTTGGGCCGGACTTGCGACTTATATAGTTGCAGTATTTGTCTAGATAAGAAGTACTACTTCGCTCTATTAATCACACCGAGTGTTTTGGATACCTTGTAGATGATTTTGGAACAGAACGTCGCTACAAATATTAACGCGAAGGATCCCAATGCTTTTCGTGATGTTGAGGGACATGTTCTAGAAATGAGGAGCCACAGAAAATATACTATTCGCAAAGATGAATGCGCAGGCTTGCGTGTGACTTAGTGTAGTTTAGTCGACCCCAATCGGAGTCACTCTTGATTTAAGACAAATCCTTCGCGCCTTTCACCAATATAGAACAAGGGATACTAGCACGGCTCGTGTAATGAGCGTCCCCTGTAATTTCATCTGCATAGCAATGAATGCTAGCAATAGAGAGTATATCATTAATATGCTGGAGGAACAGTGTTGGGGATAATCCAGAGTCTTGCGGGACACCAGCATTAATGTCATGCTATCGGAGCAACTACTGTCAACGAAGGCTCTTATGTATGCCAAACAGCAAGCTGACTGATTGGTGTTATTTTTTACCCATCTGCACGACAACAATTTATCTAAGTAAAACATTCGTATAATAATAATCACGTTTTTGTATACACGCAAGATGCTGTGCCGTTCCAATATGACATGCTCATAATATTACGTGTGAAATTAATATTATAACGTACGAAACATAATTCAATAAATGTACATAAAGTCATCATATCTCATAGCAATTAGCACAAAGCAAACGATATGTTTTAATGATTTCATTCGTTTAAAATAAAATCAAAAGGAAAGGAACCGTGTAGTCTATATAAACGAGTCTCTGATGAAGATGAATCTACAGAGTTAAATAAACTATTATTTCTATCAATTTGATGAAAAATAGATGGATGGATTGTGTGAAAGATGATATTGGTAAGAAAGGAGTGAATGTTGGTATAACGGATAGAAGAGACGAATGGAAAAAGCGTACAAATAGCGCCGATAAGGCACTTTTATACTCACTTTAACTGACTATAATTCCTCAGGTTGCGATTTTTCAATCTTAGACACGGTTATTATCTATAATTTGAGCTATAGAAATAACGTGAAAAAAATCCGAGCGAACATTAAAAAAACCGGTTTTAAAACCGGTTAACCGGTTTTACCTCTCAATAACCGAAAAAAAAACGGTTTTCATTTTGCCACGGTTTTGCATTCCCTAGTTGATATCCGGGCAGCGTGGTGGCCACTCCATACATTGAAGGTAGTCATTCACAATCAAAACTGTATGATGTCGGACATTGTCATGTATAATTTTGCATCCTCACCCAAATTGATCATAAATGATCCAACGTGTTCATTAAGGTTTTCTTCCACATATCTTACGCTAGTTATAGAGCCGTTTTCTATGAACACCAGTTCTGTGCGATTCTCAGATGAAATTCCGGCTGTTCTGTGAGATAGCGATTACGAAGCATGGTGTTCACCAAGTATCGATCTTCTCGTTCTGTGGTTCTGGTCCTGGTCTGCGTACGTTAGAGCCAGTTTACTCGTTACGTCGGAGAACTTATTGTACTGTTGACAGCGACACACTGACAGTTCTGGCTGTATCGCGCTGATTCCGGCCGGTTTCCAGCATTGTGAGAATTCTGGTGCATTCTTCAGGTGTAAGCGACATGATTACAGCTTGAATAATAAATATTGAACACTATCAATACGGTTTATATGACATATCATATCCACTTAAATGACAGATTAGAAACAAAACCAAATCAAATGCAGTAATTTCGTAGTTCAATCTTCGAAAGTCTCCCTTTTTCAAATTTGATTTTTTTATGACATAAATTTACAATAACTAAGAAGTTTTAATACCTTAATTTAAGGAGTATTTAATTGTAATATTAAAGACAATTTATTTCATTAAGCTATATATTTAAGCATTATAACTTTACGAGATTTATAGGTTTCTGTAAGTGACCCGGATTCATTGGTCTCGAGTGTATTAACCGATTTGGAAAAATCTTTTTTTATCTGGATGGGTATTTGGTCCCATATTCATCAGGTCAGCATTTGATTACTTTTTAGTGTTTTTTTTTAGTCGGTTAAAGTTTTTTGTTTTTTTGTTTGTTAATAATGTTCAGAGCTGTGTGTAAGTAATAAGTGCTAAACGTAGTATCAATTTGTGCAACTACAAACTTAGTTTAGGATTGGATTAATATTATTATTTCCTGTTAGTTCAGTAGGAAAAAAAAATTAAATAATATCCCAAAATAAGCCGCATTATATAACACTGAGACAAGTAATAAAGCGTATATAATAAATTGAAGTAATTTTCCATAAATCTCGGCAAGCTTCTTTATTACGTACCGAGATTTGCGAAGAGGAGGTACTTAAGGCACTTACTCAACATTTCTCCATGTGAAGGGAATTGATACCGTCAATATAATGCGTCGGATAGAAAAGCGTTCAAAAGGCAGAGCCCTGACAGCGGCAAAGACAACGTAGACAAAATAAATAGGAGGGCGGCAGTATGCGGCGAGCCAGCGAGGCGGAAGTATTGGGGATCTGCCACGAACGCGCAGTTTTGAAGTCCAATTATATCTAAGTCAGGTGGCACAGCCTCAGGCGAGCTGCCATCCTCAATGCCGGTGCCGGTGCCGTGCCGGCGACACTCAACACATCTATAAGGAGACAAGCGCGCCGTTCAATATACTTGTGTGTTGGTTTTGAACCGGTATGATTGTGACGGATAGGTACCTATTACAAACTGAAGGACTAATCCGATATTTGGATGAAAATATTAGTCATTAATTATGTTTTTATAGGATTAAAAATTGTCAGCGTTTTTGCTGTTGATAGACAATATCAGCATCCGTAAAGTTTTTTCACGTTGTAAGAATTTGAGATAACGATTAAGTCATACTGATTAAGTCATAACTTTTTTTAAAGATAGACTTAATTTATAAAAACCCACTAGGTATCTATTTTAATGTCTAAAAATAAAATATAAAGGAATAGAAGTATAAAGAGAACACTTCACCGTTACAGTGTACTAGAGCACAAAAGCCGAAGTTTTCCCCGCAGCGAGATTCCTTTTTCTTTGTTTGGTGTATTTATTGTAAATCTACTCATAGCAGCCGCGCCGCGCACCGTTAGAAGTATTCCAACATAACTTTTGGCTCGGCCACCTTATGTACCGACAGTAACATTCTCTTTGATCTTGTTATATAATAGGTTTTATTTTTATGTTCTCTACAAGCAGGGTGGCATCATCAAGAACGGAAAGCCATTATCAAAAACTAAAACCTTTTTGATTTTATTTTGTTCTTTTACGCTTTATTTTTTGACTCTTGTATGGTGAAATAGTTAAAATCCTTGTTTTTGTAATTTTCGGTTTATTTATTGTTTAAATAAATAAATGATAATGATAAATTTTATTAAACGATAGGTTCACAGAGAAAAGAAATAAATCTCTTTTCCGTGGATAGGTTAGTTTTACGAGGTTTTACATTATTATGGTGCGTCCACGCTACGCGAATCGTGCTCGCAGTGTGCTCGTTCGTGGCTCGGCTCGTGCTCGGTTCGCTAAGCATGGACGCACCATTACATATTGGATAAATATATACGTCTGTACGTTGTCTTTAGGTGACAATGAGTTTAAAAAAAACAAACTGACATACAAAAATGCTACGCAAAAATGTTACCTAAATGGTTCGGGTTTTACTCTGTGCAAAAAATTAAAGAGTTTACATACAAGTAAATAAATTTGATGTATCTGTTTGTAATTTAAAAATAGCAGATATTTACCAAATGCATATAAAACATTTTTTAACATTTTTTAAAGTTTTTGTCTGTCTGTCTCTTTGTTTAGGCTAATCTCCGAAACGGCTGGACCGATGTTGACAAGACTTTTTCTGAGACAGCAGATATTTTATTTAGTAACTTAGGCTTTCTTTACATAAAAAAAAGATTTTTTGTTTCTAAAAATAAACGCGCCATTGTTTTTAAAAGGAAATAAATATAATATAATATTGGCTATAAGTATGATTATGAATCAAGAAACAACATTCACAAAAAAATCTTTTGCAGTTTAAGGCGATGATACTAATATGATAGTCGAAAACATGAGTAAACTATAACAGGTGGAGACTTCGAGATGGCATATTTTTGAAACCTATGTTGGGTTAGTCATTCTGAACAACTTTTACAATGGGACCAATAGTGAATTTTCAATTTTTTTTTCATTTCTT
The DNA here is from genome assembly GCA_947623365.1 of Achlya flavicornis. Taxonomy (NCBI): domain Eukaryota; kingdom Metazoa; phylum Arthropoda; class Insecta; order Lepidoptera; family Drepanidae; genus Achlya; species Achlya flavicornis. The sequence continues at coordinate 8,963,114 of OX392468.1, read as the reverse complement.
ACAAAATGTCAACCTTGCTCGATCATAATGTATGAATAGTAAAATATTTTTTTTGAGAATTCAGTTTTGGTCCCATAGTAAAAGTTGCTCAGCATGACTAATCCAACATACGTTTCTAAAATATGCCATCTCGAAATCTCCACCCAGTATAGTATAATGCTACGGTACTTTATGGTTACCTTACCACACCACCTTTAGTCACCTATACCTATTAGTGTGTTCTTTTGGTTTGTATACCACTTTCGGCCAAGAACGACGTCACATACCTTTACAAAAAGCTTTCAGTAACTCTTACATGGTAGTTTTAAAATGACAATGTGAACTAAATTCCGTAGATAGGACAAGCAAGCGAGGCGAGGGACGTGCTCGTTAATATGATTTACTCGCACCGGGCGGCGCTGCGCTGGCTTCACTCTAACACAGTTCCCGACATTTTAAGCAACTTAATAAACTAACAGTGAGCTTACTCAACTTATTTTTAGTTGGGCGTGACTTACCTGCTTGTATATTGAACGAGTGGAGTTTAATTTCAACATGTTTTATTTAGAAACTAGCTGCCCGGCGCGTCTTCGTTCGCGTAATACCCTACCCTTCATTTAAACCTTCCCCGGACTTCCACGAATAGTTCAAACCCAAAATTAGCCAAATCGGTCCAGCCATTCTCGAGTTTTAGCGAGACTAACGAACAGCAATTCATTTTTATATATATAGATGTTTGGAAGCCGTGTACTTAGAATTTCCTTTGAATTTTTATACACTGGTGACTTATTAAATATATAGAAAACTAGCGGTCCCACACGGTTTCACCCGCGTCCCCTGGATAAAAAGTAGCCTATGTCCTTTTGCATACCATAGGCTATCTGCGTGCCAAATTTCATCGTGATCGGTTAAGCAGTTGAGGCTTGAAAAAATAACAAACAAGGTCACATTCGCGTTTTTAATATTAGTGAGGATTAAGTTATTTATTCGTCGTATGGTTATTTGTAGATTAACCTGATAAATAATTGCAATAATGGTATGGCATTATATCAGAAGGTTTTTAAGATCAATATCACCTCATTCGAAGAATACAGGCACACATTCTATGATAGCTCAGTGGTTGTGACGTCGAATGCCGAGACGAAGGTCTTCTTTTGTTTTTGAATCTTTTGTATTATTTCGAATTGTTCGAATACTACAATGAGCTTGAGCTTTCGGTAAAGAAAACCATCGTGAGGAAACTATTGGTACACGGTGGTAGGGTACTTTATAGTACTTCCTTACTTCCTTCTAGGCTTTGCGAGCTTATCACCTTCGATCACTGACCACGATGAGATTGTGTTCCAACACAGGCCAATTCATATTCAAAAATACAACCATTCAAATTGTTTTATTCTTGTATTTATTTATTTCCTTTTGTTAGAATTACAATAATTTTATAGTAAAATCCAATAATTTGCAAATATATGTCGCAGATTCCAACGGATTAGAATCCACATGTACGATGTCGGTGTCCACCATGTTGTTTTATTGGCAATCAGTGCGCATACCCGGCGCAGGCGCTGTCTCGAAGGCAAGAGTGTCAAATCGAGCCTCGATCGAACGCACTACTGACTGACACTGACAGCATGAGCGGTCTATAACACGATGTTGCCATTCGAATAAATTAAATAAGTACCGAAATAAATGGCAACGTATTTATTATATTATATTAACATATATATAGCTGTCCGCTAAAGTGTGATCTTACATTTTACTTGGCCTAAAACCGTTGTTGGTACAAGTACAACACACAAGGCAGAAATAGTCTAGTTAGAAATTGTTCTAACTTACAGTATTAAATTAGTTCACAACATGAGCCCTACAAGAGCATTGCAACATTAATTAGTAAATTAAATGGTAATTTGATACATAATTTATATAAATTCTGAATTAAAGTTAATTTTTAGGTATATTAGTATTTACATACAATATATATATTAATAATAATAATATTAGTTTACGTTAATAACACCCAACATTATTGAGCTTTAACTTTGAGTTATAAAAGTGTTCATTAATTATTTGAGAGATTTGATGTTTCCCTAATATTTCTATAGAGCTAAAGAATACAGCATTAAAGATAGTCTAGTATTTTGTATAACGACTATAATAAAATTGATAACATATATTTACGACATAACATAAAGGCCCATTAGAGTCCAATGCGGCTACGGGAAGTGCTACAGAAGACGTGTAGTGGGCAGGGGGTGGTGGAGGTCCAGTCTTGAAGATACTTAAGGGGGTGTCACCCCACCCCCCCCCACGGCGCCGGACGACTTGCTTATTCTATCAAGCGTGGACGCACACACGCGCACCCGTGCACCGACGCGGCGCACACTCTCACACGGTATTATACGACCGGCCACCACTCCACTGTGTCAATACAATACGCTCTCTTCGACTGGACTTAGATTATTTAGAAAGCACTTGTAACGCTCATATAAGAAGCGCCGCGGAAGACGTATTCGACGTCACAATGGCCAGTACGTGTCGGCGAGGGCCGAGGCGAGATACGCGGAAAAGATTACGATCCTAAAAAAACAGCCTCCTCTCTTGAATATACCTAATATTCTTTCCACAATTGACTTAGGTTGCCGTACTAGTCGTTTTGTATTTCACGTTATTATCTTCGAGACGTATGGGGTGCGACTATGTGGAAAACGTAGGTACAGAAGTTACTAACTTACTTGTACGATTCATGAAGATAATCATTATTTATAGTAATAATTTCAAAACAAAGTAAGGAGTAAAGCTTATTATTACTAAATTATGTATGTAGAGCTTACTGATGCATTAAAAATGACAGGGAAAGAGCATCAGTCATATCAGCGGCTACGACGAAGCGTGAGACTACACCACTGGACGCGGATTATCCGCTACGCGGCTACGATGTAGCACTCTGTTGCTACGCGCGTAGCATTAGCTTGCGTACAAAGATTACCTACGATTATCTACGAAAATAGTTTTGTTTAATATTATCAGTGAATTATAAAATTAAATTATAATATTACTTTAACAAATAATACCAATACATATTCATATAAATACCAACAGAAAACTACTTATTGAAAATATTCCTGCTTCGTAACCCTTTCGTAGTCTTTTCGTAGCAGTAGCTATATGTATAGGCAAACATTTGATACCAACTAAGTAGTTGCAACTTTACATTTAGTTTGAAACATTTTCTCAAGCAGTGCTCTAAAATTAATGATCCTTTAAATTAATAAGTGTCAAAGTTTAGCAACGACAGAGGGCGCTGGTGTGTGTGCCCGATGCCGTCACCGACACATGTGACACGTGTGTGCGCTCAAGAGACACCGGCTCATGTGTGGGTGTACTTTCATAAATCTGTCGGGAGATATATGAGAGCGCAATTTCCGGTATCCGGCCATTAGCGCCGAGCTTTTATAAGCTTAAAGCTTAGGTTAAAGATTTTCTGGGTAGTTTAATGTGAATCTTGTAATAGGTACGATAAATTTTGTATAAAGTATGTGATTGCATTGCATATACCTATATGTATTAGTGTCGATTTGGGAACTTTTAATGTGCGTAACGTCTGTTTGAAGGTGTTATTGCAACGAGGTCGATTTAGGCGTTTGCTTAGTTAGAGCTTTATAAACAGGAATTTATATTTGAAATAAATAAAAATTGACACGAGCAAAAAATGAGCAGTGTCCGAGTGTGGGCGGGCTGTGTTGTGGAGGCGTGTGACCGTCTCCGAGTGAGGCGAGGAAGGAGGGAGGAGCGGAGGGGGAGGCTGGGGACCAGCGACTTATTATTTTTATCGACCGTAAAAAGGTGCTGGACCTTGTATGGACCCTTCTACGGTGCTTCTTCTCGAGAGATTCCAATTATTTACGGATATTTTGTTCCAAATCCCGAAAAATACTGGCCAATAAAAGGGTACGGTATTTGTCTTATGCTTGATCAGGACCAATCCACTTTTACATTGTTTATGGTGATGTCGATAAATGTATATAGGATGTTTAAAATATACACGTTTATTTTTTATATATAAAATTGCTTGCTGTCCCCCGTGTTTCACCTATACTTTCTCGTTAGGGATAAAAAAAGCCTAGGTCAGTCTCGTCGATCCGTTGCTGCGTGAAAGAAGGACAAACCAACAAAGTAATTTTCGCATTATAATATTAGTAGGATTATTATTATTAAATGGTAGGGAAGTAGCGATATCAATCAATATAATGAAATCGTGTATTGAGTAGGTAAATTATAAATTAATATTAAACACTTATTAAAATATTCTCCGGTCTTTCACCATATGAATTAGTTGCAATGCAACAATAGAAAGTAACGAGTAATTGAATAAGTTAATGAATAAAAAAATGACACACATTTGTTCCGCTTGTCCAGTGCTGTCTACCGATCCTGACAGGGTAATCAACTGGTTGCAGCTGCAGCGCCCTGGCCTCTACCCTGCCTCCCCTGCCTGCTGTCTGTCATGTCATGACTCACTTAATAATGCAAAAACGCAGAACCATTGTTCTACTAATTCAAAATTTTAAACAAAAACATCAACAGGGAGACATTGTTTCTCGGTGTCACTACGCCCTCAAAAGTAGGTATCCCAAATTTACATTCGTCAACAGAAAAAAATCTTTTTACAATTAAGGCGACAATCTTCATAAATCAATTTCCCCCCGAATTGAATGTCAATAAGTAGGGACGGCCGTTAAACGACGCGCCGTAAAATAAAACTTTCCGGAGGGCGGAAAGTTCCGAGCAAAAAGAATATTTACATTAATTCTCTTCATTATGTTTTGAAGAATAATCATGGGTACCGTTTCCCATTCCACTCTCTCGATTGAGTTTTTATTTGAATATTTTTTTTGTCGCTACCCGAGTTCGTCTCTGCGCTACAAAAGGAAGTTTTTATTAGCATCTTAATGATTTTACGGCGAGTCCCCCGGTTACAACAGCCTTTATGTCGTCAGATTTTCTTAAGTATTTTTTGTCGAGTTTTTTGCATCTTACATTATTAAAGTTTTCATTCCGTCGCTTAATGAGGCTCATTTCTTCTGTTCGTCCGTGCCTTGATTGCCTTTGTTTTGCATAAATGCAGGATTTCTGTAGGTTTCTATCGAGTAAGTTCGAAAACTAATTAGTTTTCGTAAAATGTAATCAATTGTTTCTTCATTATATTGATTTAATTATATATTAAAAGTTTTAATGTGTTACGAGTATTACATCATAACATACAAGTTCCATTTTCACGGGTTTGTGAAGGTGGCAAATGAATAGCACCGGGCGCAGATTGGAATTGTCTCGTCCAGTACGGTAATTACATTCATCTCTGCTCCAGACTGATTTATATAGCGCTTCGTTCGCCTTCAGCCGCCATTCTGCCATTAACTACTTTTCCGGGTCTATCTTACGCACCACAAAATAATAATCGTCCGGAAAATCGGCGGAGGCTGTATGTAATGTTATGAGAGGAAGGTCTGGCGTTTTTCTCAGAACGCAATCGAGTCCGAGATCTTGCTTTCTTTTTAATTTCCCTGCGGCCTCCTAATGAGGTCCCTGCGGCGGCTCCGCGCCGTTATCTATGATATTCTTGAGGTTGATGCTTATTGTGCGTGTCACTGATGGCTTCCCTTTTTATTATCCTCTCGAACACGATTCAGAGGCCGCCCAAATGAGTTCTTCTCATTTGCTTTGCTCTTTTTATTTCTCTAGACGGCAGTTTGTCTTGTGTCGCGACTTAACTTCTTTTAATTTTAATGAAACGACCACGGACCGGTTCGTTAGACAACAATTTATCTACTTTTCCTCAGCCCAAAACTCAATGAAAATAACAACTACAACGTTTTATTTGCTAATATCAGTAACACAGTCGGGAGTTAAATAAACAAGGTCAGCATGCGCTAACAAATCACACGACTCCGCCTCCACTTATCTATTAAAATGAGAGATTATAGTCGGCTCAAACGGTACGCGACACAATAGTCGGGTGTTATTTTCACTGGATTGTCCAATATTGTCGCAATATCTATGGAAGGGCAATTAGAGACGTGTAGCGCGTGGCGGGCACGTGGCGACGGATCCTCGTCGCAGTGGGCTCGCGGGCCTGCGCACGCGACACACCATTACACAGCCGTCATTAAGCTCCAATGTTTATACTGTACGCAATGTGAGGACACTCCGATTACGATATCTTTCAATATTATTAATCTATTCAAATACATTTTGTAGGTACAACCATATTTTCCTTGACAAATAATTAAAGTAATGTTGTTTCCGTGACATCCCGACACTTTTACATAAAATTACAATGAATTAATAAAAGAGATTACAACTGAAAAATTTGGGTATCAAGCGAATCCCCTTCGAGGAATTCACTTCATTTAAATATTCACATTTTTCTTGAAGATTATACCTTACGACAGCCATAAAAGAAAACAGGAGGCCCGCCCCTCGATAATACGACGAGCCTTAGGAATTTTTATTCCGCTCAAATCTCTCCTGACATAGGTATATTTTTGCGAGATCGCCTGGAGATTTTAATACCCGATTTTATTTAAATTCGTTTAGGCGGTGCGGGTGACTGCGCCCCTAGACATTTATCGCAAGGGCGTGATTGTGTTTATAAGCAGAAAGATTTCGCACCGCCTGTACTATCCGCACGTACTTCAATACGCAGATGTTTTTTGCACTGTAAAAGGTCATAAGAAGTTTTCCGCCCCCTAGATAGTAGCATCATATCCCCATATGAGTAGATTTTATCGTACGTTTTTTGGCTCATCCATCTTAGTGAAGCGACATGTGATAATCTGACGGCCTCGCTCCAACATTGATGAATCTTATCATTATTAAAATCCCACATTAGACATATTTGTTATGACCACTAATAGTCCTTATTATAGTTAAAATAGTAGTTGACGTTTTTTTTGTTGTTTTTAACAGTTGTTGATGTGTAATTTTGTGGAATTCATTTATTTTTATGTCCGTGTGCATACGCGAAAGGTATTTTTGCACTACAACTGCCGTTTCTCCTTTGGCCTAAAAATGTTGTCGCTTTAGTAAAGACCATTTAGTTTTCCGGTTCCAAAAAAACTACCCTTGTAGTTGCGTCATATCCGACGACGACGGATGGAGAGATATCCATCCGTATTTTTGTCATGGCCGTTTTACTCAGAGACTATTAACTCTACGCATATTAATGCTTAGCTTTAGACCGTGACTTCGTCCGCGTAGATTATTTATTTTTTCTACATATGAATCATTGTAACAATATAGAGCTTTGTTCATGGCTATCGCCCACCACTACGTGTGATATTTGACAAAAGTGAGCTCACATGCGAGCATGCCACATAAAACTGAAACCGTCTTGCCGCAAATAAACTCTAGCAACATTCAGAGTTTTTCCTTGTGATTAATTAATAGCCATCGCGAAACAAACCTTGATAAGGAACAATGGTATACGCGGCACGAAGACTGTTTCAACTCTGGCAGAACCAGTCAATATTTTGGCCTCAATAACATTGCGGCGGAGAGTGTTACTTGTAGTCGAGTTCCACAGCACAGTTTTTGAGGCCGTATATTTCCGCCGGAGCACCTACATGCATGACACGGATTAGGACGTAGTAAAAGTTATTCAGCATGACTAACCCAACATAGGTTTCGAAAATATGCCATCTCGAAATCTCCACCCAGTATAACTTATCTGGTATTTATAATATAAATAATAAAAAATAAAAAAACATTTATTTTCTCCCACATGTAAACAAAAGAACAAATTTTAAACTTTTTATTTAACCAGGTAATTTGTATCAACCGATCTATTTATGGAAAATTTATGATCCCGATTTGAAAAAGATCTGAAAATCTACCGGCAGAAATATGCATACATACTGATCAACTGTTAAGGGTCTATGTATGGGAAGGTGAAATATGTGTTTTTTGGGAGGTGTCGAGATCGGGATTATTTATCTGAAATTACGCCATGAGACCTATCCACAAATTCATCAACCATTTCCAGACAGCTGAGATATTCACTCGTGGCAGAAAGAGAGACGGATAGACAGGTGGAGACCTATGCACAAGTTCCTGAACCATTTCATGACAGCTGAGATATTTGCTCATGGCACACAGATAGATAGACGAATGCACGGGTGGAGACCTATTTCCACAAGTGTCTCAATAATTTCCAGACAGCTGAGATATTTTCTGTCTGTCTGTCAGTCTGAGGAGAGACTTTGCCTCCTTAGTGTATACCGCTTGTACAACGGACAGTTCTCTGAAGAATTGTTTGACCTGATGCCCACTCTCGCCATCGACGGGGCGTCCATACTCACATATTGGAACCGAAATGGTTTCTATTGTGCGGTTTCAAAGGAGTTTTCTAGCGCGTAAACTCAGGCTGTGGAATGAGCTCCCCGCCATGGCTTTCCGAAAGGAGTATAGCCAGGGGGACTTCAAAAAGGGTGTGAAGATATTTCTGTAGGGTCGGCAACGCACGAGTGATACCTACGGTGACCGCTTACCATCAGGCCGGCCGTATGCTTGTTTGGCACTTAGTATTAAATTTAAATAATAATAATAATTTAAAAATTACCCGTAGAAGACAGACAGACAGACGGATCGACGGGCGGAGATCTATCCAAAAGTTCCTCAACCATACAGCTGAGAATTTTTCTCGTGGCAGACAGACAGATAGATGGGCGGCAGTAGGCTTCTTAATAACATGATACACGTGCACATTATTTTTACTTGAATACAAAACTGTGTGAATGAAAAACTTAAATACAAAATTTCATCCCCCTTTACACCCCTTCAAGGGTTGAAATTCGATACACGCGATATAAGTTGCGTTAGTTTCCAACCATAAGCCGAAATAATAAATTTAGTGATTTTTACTCGAGTAAAATGTATTTCATAAAGTGAAATATATTTAGATAACTGCATCATCATTCACTTAGGTGGACATGTGATGCCTCCAGGCTGCACCTCCCACCTGCACCCTGCAGCCGCGAGCGCCCCGTACCCGACACCCCGGTGATCATTCTTCATTTGTCTCACCTCCCAACTCAATCATGTACTTGGACAAAGATTTGCCCTTCTATATTATTTTTACACTAGCTGTCTCCCGCGGTTCCAGTCGCGTTCCCGGGATAAAATGTAGCTTACTGCACTACACTCTAGTAATGTTGCTTCCTAGTAGTGAAATAATTTCACTGAAAAAAAAATGTATTTAACAGTAACACAAAATTTTACTACCAATAAATAACCTAAACAGAGTGACTTTCGAACTAAAAATTACCAGTACCAAAACTAGTTTTGGTTCATTACCAAATTATTTGATTAAATCTAAGAGATATAGGATTAAATGTAACTAAAGTTAGTTTCCCGATAACAAAACTTCAACACACATAACTAGTTTTGTAGAACCTTTTTTTCAGTGCAACAAACAACAAATGTTTTAGCTTCATTATACTACTAGTATAGATTCGAGTATTAGTATAAATAAGTATAGATTTAGGTTAACACATATACACCAAACTCTACAAATTTACCTGTGCAGTTTTGTGTATTAAACTGTATTATCAGTAAATTGAAATCTATATAAGGAGTAAATATCACCATTACCTTTCTTAAGTTTATTTTTCGAGGACACGTGATCATTTTGAAAAATTACTGCAATTTTTCATTCCGTTTTGTGTTCTTCCATCTCAATGAATTTCACCACCAAAATTTTCCTTGCCATTTGTTTCCATCGCGCAAGATCTTTTCGTATGAGGCGAGTTCCCTGTTAATATATGTGCCCGGAATACCGTGGCCATATATTACGCCGACCTCTGCCGGACCGGACATAACAATCCTCGATTTGCTATAATATCGGTCGTGCATCCCTCTCAGGGCGGGCGGGCTTCTAGTGCGAGCGAGCGGGTCGCTCTCTGCTGAAGGCGCGGGGTGGCTGGCGGCTCTATACGTGCCGCGTATAATAAGCATTTCATGCACGGGGTGCGGGCGCGGGCGCGGGGTCTGGAGGTTACGTAGGTACCTATTTTCCGTAAGTCGTGTACCTAACCGGACCGTACATTATGAGGCGAGGGTCAGCGTGCTTTCGTGCGCGCCATCTCTGTCACGCTCGGTACTGGAACGTAGCCCGAGCATAATTTCGTGTGATATATCGTACACGCTTGGGTCACCGTGATGGACCTCTATGAAAATCGTTCTACATCCGTAGACGTGCAGGGTGGGGCAGGGTATTTAAGCACAAAATAACAGCGCTCTCGAATATTATGCTAACCCAAAACAGTAGGTTGCGAGATAGTGTCTTCACGTTTACTTTAATATGTAAAGCATGAGATACATCGGAGCCGGTCGCTCCAGCGCTGAATACATCTTCTATCTGTTCGATTTATACACGAGGAGGCCGTAAAACGGAACAATAAAAACCCAAAACAGCAATAAATTTCAAGCAATAGACGCAAAGGTTCAAGCGCCTTATCAATTCCCTCCACGCATGGGACTCGAATCGCACAATAAACTTATGACGTAAGCTTTTAATGTTAAACTGAAAATATTCTTTGCTTTGTACGTTCTTGTTATAAACATAATACCTATATTTAGTGTTAAAATTAAACGTAAATAGTTAAAGAGGGTACCCTGTTTATAAGCAATCAACACTTAGTGGACAATTGTACGAGGGTCTCAGGTAGGTAAAACAAATAGCGGACGCGTCCACTCTGCCTCCACGAGGGGTGGGTCTTCTTAAAGGACAAGGAAATGTGGCCGGTGTGAATACCACAAGGTGTTCTTTATGCATTAGTAATGTTATCTAATTGAAACCGAGTTACGATGTTGACCATCGCTCCTAATATTAAATTCAAAACACTTCGTCATCAAATATTCAGAGCAGAATCTGCTACTTAAGTTTAATCTATTTTTAAGATTACGACGGTATTAAGTGACTTTAATAGATATAACGTCGTTGTTGTGCCAGTATACAGCTATTAATAATTCGTGAGTGCGGTCCGGTGCTCTTACAGCTACGATTCATTATCGTTACGGTCTCGACCCGACGGAGATCTACGATATAGCTCCCTGATTGACCTCGCATTAAAAATTACATACAAGCAGATAGAGGAAACGGACTCTAATAACGAAGGCGGGTGCTTTGTTTCGATTCGTTTCCAAGAGCAATAAAAAATGTATAAGAGTAGGTCGATACGAAATAGCCCGATCGAGGTTGCGGCGAGCATTCATAACATAATGAGCACAAATTATACGTAAGAACGGTTCAGGTACTATTTAATGGCTCCTCTGATTCGTTAGGTTAATTTTGAAGGGGTCCGGAGAGGACAAGCTTCGCAGTGGTTGCCGGAGGGTCGAATAAATATGTCCCAAAGAGTTAAGAGTAAGCGAAGTACGGTACGGAGACCGCGTCCGACGTTTGCTCTTCCACTCGTGTTGTTGCACCACTTATTACACACAAAGTTCTGTTAAAGTTTTCTCCGACACTCGAGTGCGAGTTTAATTTACTCGATAGTGTAAATAAAGCGGGCGGAGTGGGAAGTTTCGCGGCGAGCCGCCCCTGGCGACGCCCGGCGCCGGCGTCGTCGGCATGGCTGGCTGCGGTCGAGTGATAATAACGTCCCGCCGCGTGGGACTTCCTTATTAATCGAGAACGACAAATTTTAACGACAAGAATTAATGAATCTCGTTACACGGGTTAATCCCTCGGTCGTAAAGTGTGCGCTCTGTGGAAGTAAAGGTGTGCGGGGCCACGGGGGCCGCACCTCACACTTACTTTACACACAAACTATTCTGAATCACTCGTTCGCTTTGTAATCACATGCCATTTTAATTGATAAAGTCTTATTTAGTAGTAGTATTAGTAAGAACGTAATTCAACATATGAATAATATACATTTATACTATAGTATGTATAATTATTAATATACACATAATTTTTATTTAAAATAGGTTTAATTGCACTGAAGTTAATTGAAAAAAAAAACAACGCGACTGACGTGTCGTGTAATGTAGGTAACCGAGGCGGTGCCGCGCGCCCGCGCCGGTGAGATGAAAAGAGTGCGTGCGACTGGGCTGAGGGATTCCAAGATATATCGTCCAGTTAACGACCATGTGCGAATGGACTTTATTGTAATTGCCTTTTGTAAGATCGGGACGGGGTCATTACGGACCGTCCTCACAAACCGAGCGACCTCCCGTTTTGCAAAACTTTCCTCGTACTATAGACATTTGGTTGCTGGTTTAGAACTAATTTCTGTCTTAAACAAGTAGATGTTATTTAGTTAGCTCAATTCCAACGAAGATAAATATGCTCAGCATAATTAACGATTTAATTAAAATTTTAATAACGTTTGAATTATAGAGGCCGTATTGAAGTACGAGTAAATGAGTTATGTGTGTACTTAAACCTATTCATCGGATGAAGAGGTGTGTAGCACATTAGAGGGCTGAGGCGGCCTCAAAGCCAGAAGACTGATTATGTCTATCCGCAATTTCTCTCCGTCCCTATTCTCGCGAGCGAAAACTAGCGAGTTTTCCACCGCGCTATTAAGCGGTCGCTTTTACATTTGTCCTTATAATGGAAAATGTGTTACTAATTAATTTAAAGCGAAACTCATTTATGTTGAAATGCGTGTCTATTAAAGCGATGATGGGATGAACTCCTTTTGGGTTACTCTTACGTTCCGCTGTGAATCGTTCAATTGTTTCTGTAAGTGGATTTTGAGTTTCGGGAGAGATTTTCTTGTGTATACGTAGAGTAGTGAAATTATACGTGGTCCGATTACAAGCACTCACCCCATTAAGTAGAAGCGAGCTCATTCTCGGTAAGACTAATCAAATAACAGTCTCCCCAACGATGCTCCTCGCCCCCGCCGCGTCCCCTCGCGGCCAGCGGTCATCTCTCTTATCGATTGTGGTGGAATTCGTGCACTGAATGCGATATTTCTCGACAAGCGCTCTACAAATCTTGTATCGACAATAAAAGGAAATATTAAAGGTTTCCTTTGTTTTTATCAGCGATTTTAAGGAAATAACTAACGTAAATGAATCAAATCGTGTATATCTTGAACAAAACTTAAATACCTACGAGATAACTTCGGTCTGTACATTATATGTAGCTAATTATAGAGTGAACCTAAATTTGACAAATATTCCATTCATTTATGCATATGTCTAGTGATTTATATAGACATTGTTTTAACTAGATATCGCAAATTCATTCGTAAATATTTAATACGGTCTCAATTCATAGCGGATAAGGAATTCATAACATTACATTAAACTGATCGACATTGTCTACTTTGAGTGGCTCATTACGTGGAAGACAAGAATATATGGTTGTAGCTTCTCTCTGCACCTGCATCCGCGCTGGCTATGAACGATTGTATGAATAAGCATAATAATGTATATTGTGTAAGTACTATTTGGAGCAAAAGCTATAAAATGAAAAGATCTTCCACAAAAAAAAGCCTTCCTGAGTTTCTTCCGTGTGTGCTATTCCGAACCGGTGGTAATTTCAACTGTATGTACAACTTAACGTTCATAAGTGCCTTACATAGGGCCTAAACTGAATTTTTGATGATGACTTTTCGATTTTGATTGAATTAATTTCAAATAGTTTGCCTGATGAGTAAAATCACTTATAGATGTTTAATGTATTTATAGAAGTTGACTACAGGGAAAATGTAGTTCTTGCCTTGAAAAAAGTTACTGAAACTTTTAAAATTGAGTTGTCGGTTTCTGTAGTATGATGAATGAGAAAGAGTGAGCAGATTTCACTTTTTAAGGAAATAGGTTAACGATTTCAAGGTAAACATGAATGTGTTTATGTAAATACCTTTTGTTAAATAATAAATATAGTTTTTTGTTCAATGTCTGTTTTACTTTTTTTTGGTTTATTATTATTATTGTAAAAAATATCACTAAGTATATATATTGTTAACTGATTGACAAGTCTAATCTTGCAAGTGTATTGTAGTGGCTATGTTTTCTTTTTAAAAGCTGTACTATGAAGCAAACTTATGTCAATAAATGATTCTGATTCTGATTCATACATAACAGCATTTTCAAAGGTAAAGAGCTATACATTAAACGCTTAAAATAGTAGTGTGACAAATCCGAGGCGCATTCAGAGCGAATGGGCATTGGAGCGAGCAGCCGAGCGGTGATGCCGGCTGGGCGGCTGGGCGGCCGGCTCGGACTACGTTCCGCCATGTAATTCTAATGAGTATTAGTGTCGTACGTCTACCTCGTACCGTCCACTCCGTCGCTACATTCTATTCTATAAAGCAATCTCCCTATTTCACCACTCTTAATACGATTGTGTATAATACTCGTACCGAAAATCGGAGTGTCCAGTGAATCAAATACTGCAGGAACACATTATGGTGTTGAATTATCTTTTCTTGTATTTTTGTTGTAACTAAATGGCATGATATACATGTCAGGTACACAATGTTTGTTTACGTTATTGTATGAAATTATAGATAGTCAGCAACTAGGAATATAAACAAATGGGAAGTAGTTTTTTTAAAGGAAATTATGGTTTGTAATATGTAATATGTCAAAGATGAAACAAAAAACGTATCTAGTATACAGCGCGTATATTGCCGTTATGTTGCCGACCGTACGTCGCTTCACTGGACTGTGAAAATGATTTTGATTTGACCCTTTGAAGGGTTCCTCTACCGCAAAATTACATTTCCATATGTGAATTTGTTCATGTACCTGACACTTCATAATGTTTCCAGTAATTGGATGTTACGATTTAATTACTTAGGTAAGTATTCATCTTGAAACATGACGGTCTGGACGCAATACATACATTTTTACACACCTTTTCCTTAAATAATCAAAGGAATATTAGTTTTATTATGTTTGTAATTCATTGGAAACATTTTCAAATATATATATATATATACTCGTATTCGTATTATACTTACTCTAAGCGTAAACTTTTTAAGCTTATGATTTCTCTAACTATACTGTTAATAATTCGAACCAACATCACAATGAGATTGTTAAAATTATGCAATAAATCTGAACTAATTTATATAATAACCTATTCCTATTCCGCGTTTCATGAAGAACTAAATGATAAAAAGTATTTCATTCTAGGAAATACTTCACACATTTGCAAAATTTCATTAAAATCATTTTTGCCAAGAACATAAAAAAACATCGAATTCATCGTAAATAAGCTTAAAAATATTAGTAGAAGTATGTAGAATTAGTAGGACAGAACAACTTACAACCAGCCTAGAAACTCAAAAGTGTGTCGCTACAAGGTGCATGGTTACGAAGTGCTACGAAGATGCTACGGAGGTGAAAACTCGTCTATGTGCTACGGTTCTAGACATAAAAACATAATAAAATTAATTTTACTAAGAAATTAGTATAAAGGAAAATTAATTTTGAGTAATGGTGTGAATTAATATATATTTTAGGGACCCGAGGGTGTTTAAACATAGCGGCTCTTTATCTGCAAATGTGGCGTCGTAGAAGATAATTTTATTCAGAGAGTATCTCTCCTTACTGCTGATATATTCAACAGAATATTCCCATATGTGCGTAATTCTGCGGAATGGCAAAAAAGGTCTGTTTGAGGGGTGAAATATGTAAATTTATTGTCTTGGGCGGCCCCGCTGGTGCGCGGCGCGGCGCCCCCGTCATACGCCGACACGTAGGATAAAGGAAATGTTAATGCGTGCCAATTTATGTGCTTTTCTATGATTTCGCTGAATCGGGCCCGCCGTTTTCCCCTTTATAGCTCAGTAGAGTACGCATATTGTCTAAAAGTATTACTATAATATTTAAACTGTTTAAATGTTGAGTATTTCCTGTTGTGTTTTAATGAATTTGACATTCAGATTTTAAGTAAGATACAGATAGATAAGATGTATACATGTTGATACCAGGTGGTAATTAAGAGTTAATACTATACTGGTATGTTGTTGTTTGGCTCTGATTTCCTGAAATAATTAAAACATACATAGTTATAAACCCATACATCGATACGGTTGTTTAACACCGTAGACAGACGCTCAATCTTTTCCCCTAGTGATATGCAGTGAGTGACTAATTCACAAAGGCCAAATGTGACATAATACCAGCATAATTCAATGTTTTGCTCACCATATTGTATTTTATTTATGAGTTATGCTCTGTTGAGGATGTGGCATCCCTCTCATATAGTAGGGAAGACGTAGCGGTGTCTCTGTCTGTCGTAGGGCGGCGAGGGTGTTGTTTCATCGCGGCTGTATGAACGGATGGTTAAATAGTACGAGTTAACTTATACCGCATCCGCTACGCGCCATTTAGGGGTGCTGTGGACGAGTTTATGCATTACACAACATAACTCTTAAAATTTGTTTTTTAACCAGGTATTTTAATGCACCTAATAGGATACGAGGAGAATGTTTGTTTGCTTGTCCGTTTAATAAGGCTATAAAAGCCATGTGTGGCTTCCTTCAAGCTCTTAAAAAAACATTTTAGTGTAGGATTCTATATCCAAAATTAAAATAGACTCAGAAAAAAGAAAGAAATGCGTAGCTTTATCATCATTAAACACCACCATCGTAGTATGTAGTGTAAGCTATTTGCTAACTTTTCTATAAAACGCATGCTTACTATCGCGAACTTAATTTTCAATCATACATTTGTATGAACGCTTCCTGGTATAATAAATTTTGACCTTTAAAATAAATTCAATTGCTTGTTTTAAAAGAATATCTTTCCATAAATGACAGTAGTATATTTCAATATTTTCTATTATTTTTCAATAACGTTTTTAAGAGTTGATAATGAAGATGTGAAATTTGTATCAGAATCAGTACCACTGTCAAATTATTAAGTAAAATTGTGCTCTATTGCATGAGACTATCAATTACATTTAGAAACGAAATGGCGTAAGTGTACCGCTAGAGTGGTGAATATGTTTTGTGCATCAAAGTACATTTTTCAGATGTGCACTCATTTAATTTAGGAGGGGTTGGCCTGTTCATATTTAAATGTCGCGCAGATAGTGACACGAGCGACGCTGCAAAACCAATTTATTTATTATTTGCCTGACTAAATATAATTCATCTTTATTCTTGCGTCACGGAATTCAGCTAAACGTTTTTAAAATATAAAAGTAAAATAAAACGTGGGATTGTATTTGCTCTTATATAAATAGATAGATATCCTGGGACATTCCTCACACACGGTTATCAAATCCCAAACTAAGCAGAGCTTGTACTATGGAAACCAGATAACTGATATACTACATATACTACTTTTTGTTTGTAAATACATACTTAATATACATAATTACTCCCAGACTCAGGATATGCAGAAACGTTCATGCACACAAATGCATGTCCTGTGTAGGAATCGAACCCACGACCTGCGGCGCAATAGGTGGAATCTGCAACTGGCCGGTCAATAAATAAATAGTCAATAATTATCATTTAAACATAGCTTGAATTATCATCACATCTAAACAACAAATACATCCAAGCCAACTCACAGAATATATATATATATGTATATCAGATATAAATCACAGCAGATTTCAAGCCGAAATAACGTCATGTTTTAATATTTAGTGACAGATGATACAAACAAGCAAAGTATCTGCTGCACGGGTTGCATTGCATCTCCACGATAAAATTATATTTGACAAAACGGTACGTTTAGCGACGCGTGCGCTCGGCAGGGGTTCCACACAAAACATGCACAACGAGTTTATAGTTTATATTATGCGGTTAATAAAACACTACAAGTTATACACAAGGTATACAATTACAATAATAACAATACTATACAATATACTATGAATAAATTAAAAATAAAAGTTGTATAAGATATTTATTAAAGTAGTAAGTAAGTGCCTGGCTTTGGTAGCGAGCTGCACTTGAGAGCCACTGGCCTCCTAGATTATGTGTACTTATCTCTTTCGGCCATATTATCACGATTCACTATTAAGTGTTTTTTAAAACTTGATTGGGGAATTTGTAACTTTCACCTAAGTTATACTCAGACAGAAGTTTTCATTTTGGCTGTGAGGAAAGTGACAAAAGCAAAATATGCAAAAGATATTATTTACTTCCAAAAAAATGGCACTAACCATCACTGAAGTGTTAATGACGTCGGATACCGAGACGAAGGTCCCGGGTTCGAATCCTACAATGAGCTTGAGCTTTCGGTGAAGAAAACATCGTGAGGAAACCATAGCACGGTGTTAGGGTACTTTGTAGTACCCATACGACAAGTTTAGTATTTAGATTAAGTTATTTATATAATAAAACTATACTGCTACCGTAGCCAATGGACGCTTGCTACAGTTGCAACACTAGGGGTATCATTCGCGTGTTGCCGAACCTACAGAAATCTCTTCATCAGAAATCTCTGAAAACTGATTTAACATTTGATGTATGTGTGTACCTTATGTTGTAATGTAACCTTTGAATGTATTTCAATAAATATGTAGGTAGGTATGTAATAAAAGCCGATAAAGCTAAGCTTTTCGAGAATGGTATTATCATAAACATGGAGAACCTATCAGATATAACAACGTCAAACTGTATGCGACGCAGCATGGGGGTGTTAATGCAAATTGTGGCTTTACCGTTATGGCGATAGCTATCTGCTCGCACGACGGGATTTACCACCTCATGATTTATTACTGGCAGATATAAGCTAGCGCTAATCTTGAATCGCTGTTACGTTATCCAATATTTATGTCAATGGTTGTAGTAATCGGAAAAGCGTTTTCCTCTCTGGACCCAACCACTGTCACAAACCCAATTTATGTTTCTAACAAATATCAACAATGTTTCCGCATAAATAAATAATTAAGGAAGTTGGTAAATAAGCGTGCGGCCTCATTTATTATTCTTTATAAGGAAACAAAGGCGAGGGTTAGCCGTAATAAGGCTCCGCCACCTCGCCGGCTTATCTTTATTGCCTCCAACCCACGTAGAATAATAAATCGTTTTCATCAAAAACAAATACTCGACAGTTTTTGTCGGAGTCGAGCGAGCGGGCGGAAGGGTGGCAATTTTCCACCCCCATAATACAATATTTTCCGACATTTTCCACGGGAATACAGCTTCGAATCGCTCGCTCGCAAACGGCAGGTTCCTTTAATGTGTATTTTTCGCCCAATCAGAGAGCGGCGAGAGTCTCGATATTACCTCAACTGTCACACATAAAGTGGAAAATATGGTCGGCAGATGTGGGGGGTGTACGGTACGGCAGTGGTGCGGGAGCGGGCGCGGGGGCGCGCGCGGCTGCTTGCTAGTCGGCGCGCGTACGCGACGCTCCGGCGCGCCGGAAGAAACGCTACGAACAGGTTTATAGCTTTTCTTTCAGCTCCACTCAGGTACGGGCCGTATCATAACAGGGAATAGCGGCGCGTGATGTGAACCCGTGATAAAATAAATGTCGAGATAGGCTTATGTATTGTACTGTTTATCTTAATAATGGCCGCCCGGAGAAAACTTTCGATTAAACTTTGGATTTGCCTTGTATTTTCTTAGTCACAATTTTTTTATCTGCGATATTAGGTACATATAAAACATTTTTGTTAAGTAAGTTGGCAGTATCAAAATTTTTACTGCTGCTTCTAATCGGTATATTATACTCATTATGTTAATGCGGAGTTTTGATGGTATGGTTACCTTATTATGTAGGTAAAGAGTTTTTTTTATCTACGATAAATGTGCCTATATAGATAAGACAAGCATAAATGTTATGCTATATATAAGGTAGCATTCAGAACCGCAGGTATCTGGGTGATTATCTATTATTAGTATTGTGCTCGGCCTACAAGACATAACTCAGCAAAGTGACGTGATTTATATTCGTCGTGTTGTCGACGTCATTATTAAAGGAAAATTGTATACGAGTTGTAAGGAAGCGGCACCGCCGCCATCGCCGCGCCGCCCGCCGGTGCTCGGTCTCCGCCTCTACCGCGCATCGCCCGCGCGAGCACGCCACTGCGGGAATTTCCAGCGGATATAAATCGCGATTCATTTCTCATCGTAACTTTTTGTAGGTTCTTATCTGTTAGACTTCACTTTTCATCATCCGAGGGGATTTATGTAATGCCTAGTCATTTCTCGGCGTCGAGGCGCGGCTTATCGGCGAAGCGCGAGCTCGCTTGATTGATGAGCGCGCAAAAATAAATGTTCAGTTAAATTATTCGATAAGTTGGAAACGGAAGTTAAACGGGAATTATCTTTGTCTTGCCCCTGAAGATTTCACGGTTGTAACTGTTATTCAGAGAGTGATTGATTGATTCGAAACCCATTTCCGGGCTACACTTAGTGCTATGAGAATACCTACTTAGAACATCATTACTTGAATATTTTAGGAAAGTGTATGAATTTAGATAATTTTGATTCAATCAGAAAAAAATTCACACAGGAACCACCTGTGAAGTCACAAAGTACCTATGTTAAATGTATTTCCAGACAAAAAAAATACATCAATTACACATTACAATTTCCTGCAGCTTATCTTTGTTTTTTCATAATAATAGCTTTAGATTGCTGCATCGAAATTTTAGATCTCTGGAAAAGAAGATGTATAAACTGATAAAGCTAGTGATCTATCTAATCCATAAGCCAAAATTACGGTTAATTTTAAACAATATACAGGATATTCACGATGTGTATTATAACATGATAGAGGTTTAAACACCAAGATGAAGCATAATTTTAAAAGTATGTAGATACCTAACTACCTAATGTAGTCAAGCTCGAAATTATTCGGAGACACTTGACCACTTTAGGGGAGTTAATAACTAGCGATATAAAATTAGGCATGAAAGCTAATGCCATAATTGAAGGCAATCGGCGCCCCTCCCGATGATTTATGGGACTTCGCCGCATCGCCGCCGCCACCGCACCGCTCTGCCTACATTTACATCTTTCGCACATTTGCTGCAATTGCTAGTAGGTACAGTACATACATTTGTGGTGTCAAAGGTCTTTTGATTTCAACGTCATAAATATCGGATTCATTATTTGTAATCCAAATAGTAAGAAAGTCATAATTTAATTACTTTTACATGGATATATTTAACAGAGAGAAACAAAACCATTATCTTATCTGCCAACCATACAGAATTTAGAACGGCTAGATAATTGCCTAAATTGTGTTCAAGATTCTTAAATTGCATGCGGGACTGCAGCTGGTCCACTTAAAAAGAGCATTGCGGCTAATCTCCAGCGACACGTGTACAAACAAAGTTTAATTGTGAGCGGTGCGGCGGTGGCAGCAGCGGCGCGGCGGTGTGCTCCGCACCGCTCCACTCCGGCCTCGGGCAAAACCGATTACAGTCTTAGCGGCGCTCACCTTCGATTCCTGCACCGGGCCACCTCGCACCCCGCACCCCCACCCACACATATTCAATTCCAATCAATCCCACCGCACATATTTATATGTAGATGTCGAGAGCATGTTTTTATTGCGGACTGCATCGAATGACGGCCGCAAACATTGCAAGCGCCTCCCTCACCACGTCGGAAAAACCTTTTATTTTTAATTTCGATTTTGATTTTTTCCGAGCGTGCCGTGTCGTTCCACTTTTATTTTGTTTCATTTCATAGCGCAGGGTGGGTGCGCGACAGATCGGAATTTCAGATATGTACAATTTAAAATCGTGTAAGTACGGTCAACGTGCGGCGCGGGCGCTCGGGCGGGGCGGGCGGCTCGAGGGAGGCCCGCGGGAGCCGCTGCGCTCCCGCTAGACTGACGCCTGTCGGTTTGTTTTCTTTGCTTTTTTACAAATTCTATTTTCATTTGATTGCATTTGAATTTCCGCCTCCAATATCCGCAAACTAAACACGATTAATGCGGAGCGGAGATGGACAGACGGGAGGAGCGGCGGCGGCGGCGGCGGCACCAGGGATGTGACGCTCGTCGGGGTTTTGTCGTTTTATATTAGATGCCAGCTAATTTATTGCAAACTGCGCTACGGGAATCCTCTTACAACATTGAAGGTGAGCCGGTATTAGTAACATCATTTACATAGCTCCAATTGTTTGGATTAATGTACAACAGGCGATAATGACTAGGTGAATAATAATAATAATATGCTGGGACATTCCTCACACACGGTCATCTGATCCCAAACTAAGCATAGCTTGTACTATGAAAACCAGATAACTGATATAATACATATACTACTTTTTTGTTTGTAAATACATACTTAATATACCATAATTACACCCAGACTCAGGAATTAATAAATAATTTTCATGCACACAAATGTATCTCCTGTGTGGGAATCGAACCCACGACCTGCGGCGCGATAGGTCTACCTCTACTAGTCGACTCTAGTCTTAACTAACTGCGCTAACTGGCCCGTGAATAGTAACTACTTACACATGAATGTTCAGGAAGTATCTGCTAGTTGATAATTATTCTTTTTTTAATCATAAAAACTAATATTCGGTTTGCCAAAACAATCTTGAATGCATTTCTCTTCAAACATAAATGATCTGTTATTCAAATATTTCCCTTAACGTTAGCTAACTAATAAATCGAAAGTTGTAAATACGAAAGTTGTAAAAATAATATAATAAGTATAATGCATAATACATTAATGCCTAACATCCCACATACTATAAAAATAATATTCATTCAAAAAATGTGTATAACAAACAACATTATAATGCGGGAACAATGCCTCGTCTGGGCATCAAATCGATCACAGCTTTCCGTTATTGGGAAACTTCTCCACAACACGGCTCTTGATTAAAAGTATGCAAATGTTATTAGCTCGTGCAGGGTGCGGGCCGCGCTCACCGCTTCTCGCAGTCTCCACCGTGACCAAGATTACATAAAATTAGGTATTATACCCGAAATAATTGTTGATAACTATACATTTATGTAAATAAGCATGTAACTTACCTTTTTGTAATGTTCTTAATTTTAGTGTTTTGGTATTTTGTAACATGTAATGCATGCAATTATGTACCGAGGTACGTACAATTATGTATTAGGTACCGAGAAGCGTGTATGTGTAAGTTACGAGGCAACGTTTTAGGGTCGGCAACGCGCGCGTGATACCCCTGGTGTTGCAAGCGTCCATAGGCTACGGTAACCGCTTACCATCAGGCGGGCCGTATGCTTGTTTGCCACCTAAGTGGTATAAAAAAAAAAAAAAAAAAAAAAAAAACCTTACCTATTTTATATAGATTTGTTAATTCCTTCTGAATATTTGTTTTATGTTTCATGGAAACTATTTATTTTAGGAAATGCAAAACTATGTAGTTTATGTTACTGAAATTATTTGCTTTTAACGTTGATCTATATTTTTGCAACTGTTAAAATATCGACCAGTATTTTGCAATAAATAATTCGACGCTACGTGTACCGGAGTGGGGTTTTGTTTATGTCAAATTGTAATTTATTGGTTACTCGGCTCGACTTGGATATTACAACAGGAACCCCGCCCCCCTCCCGCGCCCCCACCCCGCACCCCCTACTGGCTCCGGTTCGATGAAAATTTTATATCGCCGTGTCGTCGTTACGTTACGTCATCCCGTTTTTTCTTGTCCGTGACCAGCCGAAGCGATCTTTTGATTAAATTAAGGGGATCAACAGGGAATTTTTACACTGATGGATAGGTTGACACAGCGTTTCAAGGAACATCGACGGAATTTATATTGGGTATAAGTGATTGAGCGTAAATTTAGCTTGTATAATGTATGCAGTTAATAAACATTAGCTTTGATCTCTAATCCATCAATCAATCGAAGCTTCGGTGGATTACGGTATGTTGCACATTTAATAGAGTTTAGAGTAGGTTCAGATTCTTTGTTTACATCCAATAGAGAATTAGGTGTACTCTTCTTTCTTCTTTCTTCTTTCTCCTGGCTATTGTCCCAATTTATTTGGGGTCAGCCCTCCTAGTACTTCTGCGCCACACCGTACGGTTGTGGGTTGTCTCTTCTGTTGTGTTGCTCGCTATCAGGTCATTTTGAATGGTTCGTATCCAGGTTTTGGTGGTCGACGACCTCTTTTACCGGCTCCTATGTTCATCACTCTTTTAGTCATATGGTCATCATCTCGCCTCATCACAAGACCGTACCAGCGTAACCGGCTTTCACGAAGTTTTTCCTGTATCTTAGCGACTTTAAAAGTACCACGGATATATTCGTTTCTTATTTTATCCATCTTCGAAACTCCACCAGAGAGTTTGGTATACATTTAAACATAATAAATAACAAAAAAAAGATAATTTGTCATAAAAAGAGATAGATCGGAATAGGTAGAGTATATTTATCTAAACTTCGAGGATTTACCTAAGTAACATAGAGTGGTAAAACCTCCTCTATAATCCCGGAATCATAAAGATGACGATTAACTCCCGGGATTTAAGAAATTGCAAATTATTATTTGCACTTTGAAAACATTCGTAACAAAAAATCTAACATTTGAATTTGATGATTTAGGGTCGGCATCGCGCGCGTGATACCCCTGGTGTTGCAAGCGTCCACAGGCTACGGTAACCGCTTACCATCAGGCGGGCCGTATGCTTGTATGCCACCTAAGTGGTTTAAAAAAAAGAAGCAAAAAAAGATACTATTTTAATACGGAACCCTAAAAAAAGTAGGTACCTAATATGATTCTTCAAACAAATATTCATGATTTTTAAATCAAAGGATTAAAACGCCATCATCAGCATTCCGGGTTTTCAGAGGTGGTATTGCCACTCTATGTTACCTACTCTACCTATTCCGATCTCTGGTCATAATATTTTTTTTTTAAAACAAACTAATGTTTTAATTTGAACTTAATCAAACTGATGATTTTAATTATCTTAATAATTTATCTTTCCGAGTAACATGTTTAGTTGTAAATCATAACCACGCGATCACATACATTATGGCTTGTTGTAACGTTCACGATGTTTGTTAATAAACAAAGTGATAATAACACACAGCATCATCGACACCCAAATATTGTGAGCGGGGTCGCGACCCCTGGCCACCCTATTTGCTGCCCATACGAGCTCATGTTAAAGCATTCACCCCAACTAATCATCGCACATTTTTTCCACGCATCTTTGTTGCAATAAACTTTCGATTCATTATAGAATACAGAAGAGGGTGCAACTAAAGTTTTGTTAGAACATTAAATTGATTAGGTTTTATAATTTGAAAGGTGTAGTGACAAATTATATAATAAATGTTATTAATCTCTTCACAAAAAGGTTTCTTATGATCTATATAGGCACTAGCTAGATTAATAAAATAAAGTTAACCTATTTTGTGAGAGACTGGTGCCTGAGCTAGGTTTATAAAACCTGTATTACAAGTCACCAGTACTGCATATCGCGGATTGACATTGTTTTAAAGTTAATATGTGCGACAAGAACAAAAAAAACAAAAAATAAAAATATTATCCTGTGATATATGATAATTAATTAAATAATCTAGGTAATGAATATTTAAATAATCAAATTTGAAAATGATTCACATTTCAGATGTTACTGCTTGTTAGCCGCATAAACTAATAAACAAAAAGTCACATACCAATTTATGGAACAAAGTTACTTAACGTGGCGGGGTGTACAAACATTGGGTAATCGGTGCTGGCTGATTGTGGTGAAGGTGTCAGTAATCTATAATATATATCTAAGCTAGGTATACAACAATAATTTACAAATTACAATCATTATATAGAACATTTCCTCAAGTCGGCCGCCGGTTCCCAGAAGGCTGGCAGCGTTTCCTCTTTGGATAGCCAAGCTGACGCGTTGGCGGAAAAAGCTCCCCGCCCTTTGGTCTCCGGAGGTCTTGATACATTTTTTTTCATTTTAAGCTAGGTCTACTATTTTGATAAGTACGAATATGGACGATCAGATGATTAGTATTGTATTACCTAACGTTAGTTATTTAGAAATCAACACCTAAATGTGCGTATCAGGAAACACTGAACTTAATCAAGCCCGCGTTGTCGTCCAACTATGGGTGGAATTTGTACTTAAACCAATTTCACTTTAACTCTTCCAACAACTTATAATAGAATAACTTTACAGATTAATTTATTTATGCTCGAATAACACCTTAATAAGATGAGTTTAGATATACAAAGGAGCGAGAATAAATAAGTACCTTCGGCTCTGTGTGTACCGACAATGTTATTTATTTAACAGGAAACAATGGTGTTATAGCGAGTTGTTGCAAAAGTTGTTCGAGTGCCTCTGTTTGCCGACTTTACTTTTTTATCCGTAGTGACCTACGGGTCGCTACTCTCGCTGATAAGCAGTAAATTGCTTTTCTTTCCATTTCTTAAATAACCGCTCCCACCCCCGCCTCCGTCGACACTCTCCTCCACCGCTAAAAGGTACGCTCGCATCTCGCAATATTCTTTTAAAACTCCTAAGAAAAGTTTAATTACAAACCTGCTTAAAAAGGCCGAAGTCGCGTTATGTTCTAATTATTGTACCGACAATAAAAATACGCAAACGAGTGTATTATACAATTAGACACTTCTCCCCGATCGTTAAAAGGGAAATTTAAATGGAATTTTTATGTCCAGCAATTAAGGATAACGTCGGCGTACTAGACATTTTTGTAATTACAAAAATAAGATTCGTGAAATGTAGCGTGAAAAAGAATTAGGGCGAAGAACGCGGAAGATACTTTGGATGCTACAACCTGACAGATGAGATAACTGAGAAATTTTAAAATAATGTTACACTAAGATTAATCGCAAAAAATAATTCTCGCCCGCACCTTTTTATACGTTAGACAACTTATTTATATTACCTATGAGGATAAGACAACTAAGCTTTATATATAAGGTCCTAAATTAGTGAATTTCCGAAATTTTAGAAAAATAATCCGTGGGATAAAAACAAAATTCCGAAATTGAACTTAATATCAGTACAAAGTATTAATTTAACCATTTATCTAAAAAAAAAACCCACGGATTATTTTTCTAAATATTATTTTTTGATTACTAATGACCTATACATTCATCCCTCAAGAGGAAATTGACAAATTTATTAGGACCTTATATAACGCCTGATAAATTTGATTGATCAACAAAAACCTTCGGCATATACCTTGGACATTGTTTTGATCTTACATATCAACGAAAGAATAAATGAATTGTGTTAACGAGTTAAGTTCACATGAGCTTCAAGTATGAAAAAAACAATAAAGTCAAATAAACATTCTTAGCTGAAAAAAATTTAAGAGTTTTCTTCGAGAATATCTTTTGTGAAAATCCACACAAATGTATGCACAAAATTGAAGGTGTGCACTAACTAACATACAGAAAGCATAGCAGGTCGCGTCGCAGCGCGGCATATGGCTACAGAGTCGGTGTGTACATGAAGATGGAGAACGGTTAAGAAGCCCGAGGGAGTCGCGGATTTATCGCCGCAGCGGGCTGACGATCCGCGCTCGCGCCGCCCGCCGCCCGCCGTCCGCCGCCCGCGCTGATTTATACCGCGCAATCTCGCAAAACTTACTTCACATTTAAATTTCCAAACTGTCTAAGCTGCTCTTAACGTCGACCATATTATCTCATTCGATCGCCTATAAATTTTATGAGCTGACTCTCCTTTGTCGCATTTCAGTTTGACTTGAATTAATAGTCCTAGGGACCGTATGCTTCTTGTTATAGGTATCTGTCTTCTTCAAAACAATCATTTATTACGGTACTTGTTTACATACCTACTAATTTTTTCCCATAAGTGTTTTGCGTGCCAGGTATAACGGTTATTCTGCTGGGATTAACAAAATGAGCAGATCCACGGCGCCTGTTATGAATATCTAATCTTAATTTGGAATTCTCTGAGTGTGACACCGATGTTTGTTGCCACAACTGTGTAGAACAAACATTTGCTTCGGTACCACGAAACTTCGCCGTGTTGACTCCCTCGTACACACTCCGGCGACTATTCAACTAGCGCACATTCCTGGCGATAACACCCACTTTGATTAAATCTTAGCAGCAATCTTGGTACGGAGTCCATCTACGCAACCCCTCTCATAATTTAGTTTGAAACTTTTTAATTAGCTTTATATTTGTGTTTGCAGATTGAGACTTCGCCTCGCAGTTAGTCATTTGGGTGACTACGGTTGAGAAGTTATATTATTAATAATGTTGTCAAAAGTCTTTGAACCCAATTCCAGATAAGTAGGTATTTACTGTTTATGTAAACATCTCGCTGCTCGAAGCATAATCTATATTTGTTCATAGAATTGAGAATTCCATTTTATGATTGATTAAATGTACACTACTCAGAATAGTTTTATCATTATTTAACTATAGTATTTGTCTACTTATTATAAACAGGGCATTAACAATATTATTCCAAAATTTTGCAGCTTCATACGTAATGGCGTTTTTGAGATAGAGCCATAATTAATGAACCTTTCTATTTCGAAAAGTTTAAAACAGTGTCTTAGACGATGATTTTAGAGGGAAAATACATCATAAAACCTTTAAATAAATACCAATTCTTAACTCTATTATAAATCTCTATTTATTAACTTACTTATTACGAACGTATACTTAGACTTCGTACATATTTATTCGTCTTAGAGATTAAAAATACATGTACCTATATTGTGTTAATTTCAAGACTCAGTCTTAATTGATTTAAGACTAAGAAGCCTGAGATAGTCAAACGGAAAGAGTTAGCATAACAATAACGTTTAGTTCCTCTAGTTACAGTACCCTAAAGTGTAACAGATATTAACTTTAACGTAACGTCTTGGTAAACATAATCCTAACTATAATATTATAAATGCGAAAGTGAGTTTGTTTGTTTGTTACGTACGCCTCAACTACTTAAGCGATCATCATGAAGTTTGGCATGCAGATAGCCTATGATATGGATTTTTATCCCGGTAAGGCGGGTGAAACCGTGGGGTACATACCCCCTTTTGACTACTGAGATTTTGTATAGTGGCCACCTCTATCAACCTTCTGGTCATAAGACCGTGGGGGACAGCTATAGTATTAAATATATCTTATAATTTATGATATTTATAAACATATCTACGTACCTACATGCAACAATTTTAACTAAATCAAAGGCCAAAAGATGACAACATAATGTATGTCGAATCATGTACAGCATTTGTATTTGGGTAGCAGTTGAGTATCGTGTACTTACCGTTGTTCTTGCAAGTACATGACTAGAATTCTATCAGTACAAACTAAATTTGATCGGTGGACAAACATACCATACCTGGCCGCTTGTTACAAACGTAAATGTGATTTAAGACGCCCAACACAAACATTGGTGGAATACGTCCTGTTCGTCTGGTTTTAGCATCTAATTACATAGGCCTATAGGTATGCAACCTGAATAATAACAATCGAATTTTAGTTTCAATATATGTGATTCTTAGTAGACCAATAAGAAATCTTCTCGCTATAAAATACCAAGTGCTATGATAGTTTCAAATAGGTCCTTTTATTGCCATACATATATATGCGGGAATCACAATAGGCATTTAAAATTAATTTAATTGAATCCACCTTAAATAAGTCACGAGGATTCATACATCCATCCCATCCAACAATATAAAAAAGCACGAATGTTTTTTTTTCTAATATTAATAATTCATATAATAGTTTAAATCTTCTGCAGCTTTAGGATCAGCTCACACCGAGAAGACACGCGACGCGGCGCCACTTTTTAAGATACACACGTTTCGTCACGTGTAACGAAGGAAATATGCATGAGGTATTTAGGTAGGTATAAACTAATTTGATCGTCTATCCTCGTACATTCGTCAACTGTCAGATTTTTCTGTGGTTTCACCTATTTACCCCTAATTTTATAAACCCTTCTTTAGAGGGTATATTCTATAAGTATATGTCGTCGGCAGATTGTATAACTCGGCATTTTGCAAATTGCCTCGGCATTTCATGAACACTCGCTGTTTTGCAAAATGCCGAAGGCAAATTGATGATGCTTTTCATAGTATTCAATTCGCCAAAAGTTAGTTCTAGTTCCAAGTTTATGCTTTATGTAAATTTTTGGTGATCATTAACAATTGTTTGATTAAAGAATGATAATTTGGAGTTGGTTGCTTTAAGTAGGATCGCAAGTTGTAAAATGTTTGGTCCTAATTTCACGCTAATGATCATTTATTATTTTTGGCAATATAAAGTGATTTTGACCGTAACATTTGACCAAATCTGGTGGTTCGTTAAACAAGCCATTAACTATTATATCGGTCATTTACGTGTAATAAAATAGAAGTCCATCGAACGTCAGTTTCCATGGACACTTTAGCAGTTCGAGAATCGTAAAAATAATTTAATTTTGTATAGTAAATGTGTTTGAAGGCATTTGTTTTATGCGCAAAACATATTTTTTCATCTTTTTTACACAAATTTTTGCACTACTCGACGCCATTTTTATTGTTTTGACTAACATCGCCACAGGTGGTAGAAAATATAACTTGCTGTTGCAATTTGCTGCGGCATTCTTCCTAACTATCCTAATCCTAACTAATATAATAAATGCGAAAGTGAGTTTGTTTGTTTGTTACGCCTTCACGCCTCAACTACTCAACGGATCATGATGAAATTTGGCATGCATCTGCATCTGCAGGCTATCTAGCCTATGGTATAGAGAAGGACATAGGCTAGGCTTTTAATCTCGGAAACGCGGGTGAAACTCCGGGGGATGGCTAGTTTGTTCATAAAAATGAAGTAATAACCAACACGTTAACAAACCTATAGGTATAAAAATGCATATGTACTTTTGGGTGGCTATAATTCTGATTAATTTGCTCTGCACATCTGACACTGACACATCATACGAATGTTAATCCAAAAACTAAATAACGCAGACGGGGAAGTTGTTGACACAGTAATGTGTTCACCTAATTCACCGGCAGTGCTGCGGAGACGAGCGCGTTTTGATTGCTAATATCATATACCGACCTCTGTCGGACAAATGATTGTAATGTAGAGTTTGCAACAATTTGACTCTCCATAGAGCGATCTAACTTGTTATTTCGTTGTTAGTTGAGATTTAAAAAGGAAACAGTTAATGAAAAACATTTTATAAATATAATGTATTCTTGACCCACAACTTTGTAAAAGATTATAATATGAAAATATATAGTACCTTAATCTAGTTAGCACTGTGCTAAACTTGTTACACTATCTATCTTATTAAACTATCGTTACAAGAATAAATGAAGCATACAATTGATTCAATTGCAAATAAAGCCTACTTTATTACGATTTCTAATTATTTGAGTGAATAAACTTTAAACCTATTTTTTGTACTAGTTCATTAGATTTGTATGTCTATGATAAATCAAGTTTGTATTTGGGGCGCGTGGGGTATCATTTGCAATATCATTTCATGCACGAGCAGTAGTGTTTGTCCAACATGTCGGTAGGTATAGATGTCAGCGGTCCCGCATGCTCGTCGCACACTCCTGCCCTGCTGTACTCCGCTGACGCTTGCTGACGACACGGATATGTAACTATCATGCGACATAGATCGATTTCATTACTTTATATATTGTTGTGAGATGAATAATAAAGCCGAACATTATTTCGCTTTAAGCGAAAAATGGTACGAATCGAACTAATTGCGCCTACTACCATCATTATAGCAAAGTCGTATTTTGTCTGTATATCTGGCGCTATGATTGACTTTATGGATAGATCATATATTGCCAGATGGCAAAATTAAGGCAAAATAATGGGGACAATTGCAGTTAAAACTTTGCACATGACAAGTCAACTATTGGCTCAAAATGTGCACATTTGTATCAATTTAGGGAGAGACCTTCGATTTGTGGAAGATTTTTCCAGTTTATAGGGCGGTACGTACGTAAATAACAATTTACAGTACGAACAATTAAGCATTCCCTGAGTAAGTATTGGATGAAATTAATCGAAGTTCGGATTACGGCCACCGGGGCTTTAATCTGCTCAGACGGTATCAGGGCGCGGACTTGTTATCTGTTTAATGTCTGGTAAACAACGGGATCAAGGGATAAGGAACGTCCTTTCATACGGTGCTGGCCCTCCGGCGTCCGGATTAGTGCGCCTTCCACTGACGAAGATTGCCGCTCACGTACTACGTTTCTCAGATATGTTTGTACGTACACCTCTTGGAAACTGACAATTAATCAGTACGAAGGTATTATTGAATAAATATACATACTCAGACTTGATTGCTTATTCTACATAGATCTATTCCTCATGCGATAAATATCTAAATTTAATAGTAGTAGGTAATCTATTAGTAAATATAAACTGTGAGAGATTAAATCTTAACAGGTCTGTTATGTAACTGTTGGTGACAATTTGTCCGTTGAACAAGGCAGGCGTGTGCGCTTCACGTCTCAATTTGCGTCGACTTAGGACTCCATGCAAATTCAATTTGGTGCCCAAGCAATCCTACACATAAGGCCAACCGAACATATTATTGCTGGATTTATCTTTATTGCAGCCGTAGAACACTCGAACTAACTTCGACTGTCGAACTTGCGCCATTAGTGAAGACACCGAGATACAG
Organism: Achlya flavicornis; assembly: GCA_947623365.1. Classification (NCBI taxonomy): domain Eukaryota; kingdom Metazoa; phylum Arthropoda; class Insecta; order Lepidoptera; family Drepanidae; genus Achlya; species Achlya flavicornis. The sequence goes on along the minus strand of OX392468.1, from coordinate 8,930,572 downwards.
GATTGTTTTGGTAGGGGCGGAGTTGTAAGTCTTATTGCTTTTAGTACCGGGCGTAGGGCTGAATTGTTTAATCTAAGGTGTACGTAGCTTTGGGGACCGTTATCTATTTTTGGACGATGTCAGTTAAATTATTAAATCCTAACTAATACCCATCATTTTGGCTCTTGGCTCTAGAAATTGGATACGAGAATATTACAAAAAGTTAAATAAAAAAAATATTATTATTTATTAGTAATAAATGGTAATATTCAAAATCTTATATTATTTATACGAGGAGCTGGAGCTCCATAACGATTTACCTACGTTTTGTTTAAGTTTAATCTACAAACACCTATACTACCCAGCAAACTGGCTAGAAAAATATTTCTACCTGATTCTTAGGCTTATGTTCTTTTCAACATGAGTGCCTTACCTTAATCGACGAAACATGAATTGTCCCCGCTATTAAAATATATTGTACAAAAAGACAGGATGTTTACCGTCATATTGTCAACACAGAATTCAATTTAAAATAAAATAGCATGACAAAAAGCAGAGGAACGAGCACTTGGCTTACTTGTCTGTTATGACATAATGCGCGCAATATCAGACCATAATGCCGGGGACATAAAAAGACATCACTGTCGACATTCACAAAAGTCGACGTCACGAGCTAATCCACCCGTAAAATGTCCCAAATCACTACAAAAAGTAGCCGACAAAAGTGTTGTTGTATAAACGTAAAATGAAATTTAATAAACATTGAACAATGGGGCGGGTTGTAGATATTTTGCGAAGATTCAGATAGTGTATGGGAGATAAGCTGGCAAAAGGTTTGCAGGCACCGCGTATGTTTGATGTCGCCTCTCGTCGCGTCGCTGGAGCGTGAACGGTTTAAGAGCAAAATTGCACGAACGCTAGTGGCATCTGTTAACTGTGCACTCCGCACAAATAGATACTTTTAATTTTGCAGATGGAATGTCATTGAACGACTGCTATTCAATAACAAAAACATACATTCAACGGGTGCCAGTCTAGATACAGATCATATTTATTTAAACTTGTACAATTATCACATGCATGAAATATTGACATGGTGCCTATTTACAAAAAATGTAGTTTGGTTAGGTTGTTAAATTTATTATGTAATTTAGGTATATGAGTACCTATAGTTTAATGTAGGTAATGTTTCCTATTAAGTGTATAGTGAACAGCTTTATATGTACCTATATGAGAAGTAAAAAAAAAACGTTTTAAGGTAGTCTTGTAGCCAGCAAGCATACGGCCAGCCTGTTGGTAATTGGTTATCGTAGCCCTATGGAAGCTTGCAACACACGAGGCGTGCATGAGGCAAAGCGAGCTACCGACACTCCCCCCACCCCCATAAGCTCTGGCGACCTTACTTAAATACGCGCAGGAACACTACATGGCTGTGTTATTATTCTGTAAGATGGAGGTACTTCACCAGTCGAGCTGCTCTTTGAGTAAAATAACGCTAAACTCTACCTCTCTTTGTAACTCTTTGTTACTGATTTGAGAGAGGTAGAGCATAGCATTTATTCGCTCAAAGAGCAGCTCGACTGGGGAAGTACCTCCACCTTACAGAATACCGCAGCCAAATAACTTTATGTTGTGTAAAGTTGTGTTCCTGCGCGTAAGGTCGCCAGAGCTCATAAGGGAGGGGGAAAGGTCGGTAACGCGTGAGCGATGCTTCTTGTGTTGCAAGCGTCCATATGGCTACGGTAACCGCTTACCATCAGGTGGGCCGTATGCTTGTTTACCGACTAAGTTGTAAAAAAAAAAAAAAACTGATTTGGTGGGTCCCTATTTTTATTTGGATTTGTAATATAAATATTGAGAAAAAAAAGTAATTCAATAATGAAATTGGCGCCCAACGATAGATAATAATTGTAATAACTCAACCTAGGTGCTGCTCCGAATAAAATAATTAATTTCGTTCAAATCGCGCAATCATCCCAGAAGTGTATTAGGAGATAAGTATCAAACGTTTCTATTTAACTTCTCTCGGGCGAAATTCCCCGAGCGCCATATTGAAATGTTTATAATTAAATTACATAAAGACGAAGAAAATTAATTTCACAGTGCGAAGTGGCGAGCGCCTCGCACCCAGCGAGCACAAAAGCGGAAGCTCGCCTCAAAGGCGGCGCGGTGCGCGGTGCGCGGCGCGCGGCGTGCGGTGCGGGGGCGCTCGCTGCCGTTCGCTCAGCGAATTTAATTTTCTAGATGTTTTTGGAAATTGCCGAGGAGTTGAATAATCACGTTATAACTTAACGGTATTAAATTTTATACGCCAAAGTGTTAATATTTCATTTTCAAGTTTAATTTAATTAATTCCAAAGTTAGGACTCACGGGAATGAAAGCAGCGTAGGTAGAGCTCAAGGATTCGTCTTAAGATTAATTTTTTGTTCGATTTATGTTTTTATAACAAGCTTATTTACAAGCTACATACATACATCTTTAAGTTTTTCTTAATTAACAATTGCCTTTAACTTACAATTCTAATATTTGAATAAAGTAAAATGTTAAATAAGAAGTGCCCTACCTACCTAGCCCATAGAATTTCGAAGAGAGAGCTTTTGGTGGAAACAATAACTACTTGATAGTTACGGGAGATTTTACTTATAGATATAAAACTGACCATTGCGACGATTTGGAAATAGCAAAACCAATATCGTGAGACCAGTAATGCGGCATAACGCTATGTAGATCTGCAGTCTTCGGGCGGTAGCTGAGCGGCGCGCGACGAAACAAATTGATGTACCCAAATAATTATTAATGCCTCACGAAATTTAATTGGAAAAGTTGAATTTGTATCGCGCTCACGGCGTAGGTGAGCGATTTGAGTCGCGAGGCGGGCGCCGGCGCCGCTCCGACTGTTTACGAGATAATTAATCTCAAAGTATTTACTGCTTTAATCGAGGCACTCCCGCCCTGATGGGGAGCGAATAACTCTCGTATGTAATAACGTTACCTACTATGTCGATTCACATTTACATTGTATGAGTAGGTACCTGCGTGTGTAGGTAGGTACCTTAGGTGTAATGAGTTAATACAGTAACTACTTTAAGTACATTATTAGCACGCCTGTGACGTGCACGAATTTAAAAGATGCCTACTTAATATATTGCCAGCAACTGTTCATCTATACTTAGAAGTCTTAGTACCTGTTATAATATATACCTTTGGAAAAAAATGCAAAAAAATATATATATAACCTTGCTGAGTTTCTTGCCGGTTCCTTTCAGTTGTAGGCCTTAAATTGAGAAAGTTGCGAGAGTAGAGTAGGGTAGGGTATAGGGTAGAATACCACGCAAACGAAGTCGCACCGGGCACCTAGGTGAAAATTGAATAATGGTTGAGAGAGGTAGAGCATAGCGTTTATTCGCTCAAAGTGGAGCTCGAATTTGCTCGTGCGCGTGAGTAAGGTCACCAGAGCTAATCAGGGGCTCTACCGCGTAACTTTGGTGGTAATCGTAACGAACACCATTAATTATTTCAACCAATGACGCGCACGCGTTAAGTCGCGACGATGACCATTCGTGGATTGGATGAAATTCATTAATGGTGTTCGTTACGATTACCACTAAAGTTACGCGGTAGAGCCCCAGGGAGGGACGAAAGGTCGGTAACGCGTGATTGATGCCTCGTGTGTTGCAAGCGTCCATGTCACTCACTACGGTAACCGCTTACCACCAGGCGGGCCGTATGTTTATCAATTTAGTAGAATAAAAAAAAATGCTTTTTTTATTTCGACTATACCTACTAGGTAATCGTTGTTAACACTGGTACGAATAGCTCTGTGAATTATTTTCCTTGCGGTATGACTGTGGTGTTGAAGGTCGCGTGTACAAACTCTACAATAACCTTGAACTTTCGGAAAGCTATGGTTTTTTCAGGTCCTACCCTCAAACTTACGGTCAGATTCATCTAAAATTTTAGGTGGAGGAAAACATCGAGATAATGTGCATTTGCATAAGAGAAGACAAATTCAAAGGTATGTCAAGTCCACCCTGGGACCCCGTGGTGGACTATGGCCCCAATCCCCTCGTTACTATGAGATGCTCGTGCTGCAGTAGAGACATTTTAATTGTTGATAATGATTGATCGTAATGTGTATTTATTGTGTAACTAGCTGCCCGATGTGACTTCGTTCGCGTGGTGCTACCCTACGCTGTGGTGCTACCCTACGCTGTGGTGCTACCCTACCGATATGAAAAATAGTTTACGTCCTATTGTCAGACCTGTGTATTCTCTGTGTATTCTACCGCCTATATAATGGGTAGTGTTCTCGTGAACTTTTTGATCTGGTACCACCATCACCTTTCTACCATCGCACTGCTCGCCGGAGATGTCGAGTTCATCCTCACATCCTCGAACCGCCTCGATCGTCCACACAACGTTTTAGTCGGACGTCCTTACTGCGGACCATTAGGATGTGGAATGAGCTCCCCATTACGGTATTCCCTCAGCGCTACGATATGGGGTTCTTCAAAAAAGGCGTAAAAATGCTCTACAAGGTCGACAACACATTGGCAATCCCCCTGGTATTGCAAATGTCCATAGGCGGCGGTGACCACTTACCATCAGGTGGACCGTCTGCCTGCTTGTCAACCTGTTGACATAAAAAAAAAGACCCACTCAATATACTCACAAAATTTCATAAGAATCGGTCAAGCCGTATCGGAGGAGATTTTTTAAGAAACTCTTACATTTTTAACTCTGGTGATTATCTTTCGAATGTTCTAACACTAACATTTTTAAACTAGTGATTTCTTTCGAATGGAATGTCCTAATCGAATAATTCAAAAAGTTATATAAAGGTATTGACGCACTCTTAAATATGAAGTAATTTATTTTGATAAGGATTAATACCAATATACAAATAAAAAGCCTTTTCTAACGGCGGCATATGAATATTTTTTTTTTTAATAAAAGAACACTTATTGTTGCATAACTAAACTAGTTAGACATATATACTGTCGCGACACTTTTTGTAAATAATGATGTGTTCTGTAAGTCGTAGTACATTATTTTATTCTATCATCAATGGATTTCGCAGCGCAACCGATGTAAAGAATATTTTAGGTAATTGTTTTACACCTTGGGTTACATTATTGGAGTTTTAGTAAGGATCTCAATTTTTTTTGAAAATATAATATTACCTATTTCACCCGGGGATAGTGTAGCTTCCGAACAGTGAATGCATTTTTCAAATCGGTTAACTAGTTTCGGAGCCTATTCAAGGCAAACAAACAATCAAATCTTTCCTCTTTTTAATATTATTATTATTATTTTATAAATATCTTAATATTTCAATGGTACTTCTAAAAACTAATTTCATTGTTATCAAGAATGAGAAATGAAAAACAATAATTTAGTTTTTAGAGTAAAGTACCTCTATCCGACAACAGATGGCGCCACAAGTATCTCACGGAGCTTTTAACGATTAGTTCCAAGGTTGACCACTAGACGGTAGCGCCACCCTTTCCTACGAAAGCATTGCCTCTCCAATAAAATTTGATGAATATGTCAAGGAATTAAAAAGGATGATAAAAATGAGACATAAAACAAGGTGTTCGCGGTGTCCACGAGGTGATCGGGAGGTATAATCGCGATTGTTCGACTAGTGTAGCAGGTTTTGTTTGGCATGGCGTAGCGCATGGGCCGTTTAAGCTAATTAACAATAGATCGAATCCGACTGCAGCAACAATGAAAAACGAAGAATAAATGTCAATTTCACAAACGACGAGGAGGGTTCGGCTTTAAATCGAATTCCGTTTAATAATAGTACCGCGTTAGAGTTGAATGCACTCTTGATAGTGCGATAGTTTATTGTATTTTAAACATTGTATCGTTGGAATATTGGAATATTTTATTATTTATAGTGTATTGAACTCGGGCCAAGGGGCCAATACATTGAATAAAATAGGTGGATACCTACCTACTTAATATGATAGCTATTTTTAATTCAATTTCAATAGAAGCACGTATCATGAAATTTATAATGTAACAAAAAGCTTTCAAAAGTGCCAAACCTACATAAGTTAATAGGATGTAGCTGCTTTCTGCTTATTCGAATCATAGGAGCCAGGTGGTTACAATCACTTGTAAATAGTAGTTAAGGAGCTTATAGTTATTGACTTATTATATCATCAGTTGGCGGCGGCATTATATTTTAATAGATAACATAACTTCTGTATTAATGACAAATTATTTGGTAATTTCAGCTTCTACGGAAAAAGTGTCACATCGAAATACTCCTCATTTTTAAAAAGCTTGATGCCACAAAATAAACCTTAGCTATTTAGTCTCGGAATAGAATCGGATGAGGCCCCTTGACCGTGGCGTCCGATTAAGATCTGCTCAGTGAATTCGTTCATTTAAAGCATAAGTGAGTTGGAATTGGTGAAAAAGCGCGTTGACAAAAACGAGTTCAGTGTCGTTAAGCATCCTTTTTATTTACAGTGTATTTCACTTCTATAGATATCCACATAATCTTCGATAGATTTTCTCACAATTATAATAGATTACAATTAAATAGGCCATCTCGATCGACATATATACAATTTTGGGGAAATCGTTCAGTAGTCACGCACATGTTACAATAACTACGACGATCTTATTTTGGTTACAACCAATGGTAATGTGGAAAAAGTGGCTTGTGACAGTTGTGACCTTGTCATAATAGGCTTATGCTATGTAAGGTATTATTTTATGAATCACAAAATATTTGGTGCATAATGAAGCGTGCAGCTATGATCTGAAACAAATGATTAAAAACACATGTTCCTACTCCTTACCTATATTAAATTAATGTAATTGCTATAGTGCTGTAAGAACAAGTAGTGTACCTACTTCAAGCTCCTCAAACATATAAAGTAACATTAAACCTAAATACTGTCTAGTACAACGAGAATAATTATCAGGGTCGGGAGGGTTCCGTGTGTGGCTCGCACGAATGACTCGAGTATGAGGAACGGCTGACCCCCCGGCTGACCACTGCCACCCGTTGCCTAGCAACCGTCCTGCCACCTAATCATCATAAACATATAAACGGCCATCTTTGGTAACGTTGCACAGTTAAAAGTGGTTCAAATCTGAAATGAGAATTTTCTGAAATCGTCAAAGAAAATATTGCAACGCTCCACAACTGTAAAAAGTATCTTTGAAAGAGGTATTTTTATTGTATTGTGTTATGTGTAAGCTCTTACAGTCCTAAACTAAAGATGTATTCAACAACAAATCCAAAGATATAAGGTAATCCTTTCTGTTGAGCGTTTAACCCCCCATTTAAAGTTTAAGCCAGATGAATATTTAATAAATTTCAAAGAGATGTCAATCGAGTGTTTTATTTTGCATAGGGCTTAGCGCGGGCGTAGGGGGTGCGCGAGTACATTTCGGTGTACATCATTTGTTTGCCGCGACGGCGACGCCACGCGACGTGAACCTCCGCGAATCGTGCTTGCGCCCTGCCTGCGGCACCATAATATGGGTTGCACTTATTGTTGACAGAATATCAAATGATAATTTAATTGTATGTTTATGGGTGACAGGGTGACAATGATTTATTTAAACACTCAAATATAAAATGTCGATATTTATACTTGTTACAATACCAATGCAAAGACTGCGGTATGCCTACATTACAGTACAAAATTAACGTTCCGAGCGCGGTACCGAGTGTTATTCGCCTAAGCGCATAATATTTTTGGTATTGGTACACAGGTGGTAGCATAAAAAGTGGTAGAGGAAAATCTGCAATTTATTACAAATATAATTAGGGAGTTTTTCCCTTGATTATTAGGTATATTGATACGGATTTAACAACCACGGCTATGTTAACTATTTCACACGCATTATTTGTATAATAAAATCATGTAAGTATGTACGTATATGAACTCCCATATCAATAAGAATAAATACCAAATCGTCTAGTCGTGGCCATAAAAATCGACGTGTCCGAAATACCAAATGTTTTCGTTACAACCGTTAACAATATGGTTCGTTATTATCGAACGCTATTCAAAGGGCATCAGTCAGATACATACAAGCTTAAAAGGGTAATAGATGCATGTCTTGTCGGCTATTGTCTTAGGCCAGGGTAATCGCTTCCGTGTGAGTATTCCTCTACGGCCGTCGGCGTCGGCGTCGGGGTACCGAACGTCCGATTCGATCTATCTGACAGTTTCAATTTGTATGCCGACCGCCACCGCGTCGATGGCCACCCCACACGTTCTCACGCCACCACTTCATTTTACCTAATTATTATTTTAGTTTTTTAACGATACACACAATGTTTCGGCGTGTTAACAATCGTGCGTTGTGAAGGTAGATAATATTAATTTTGAATAATTTTCTTCAGATTATGGTAGGTGCTGTATTGAATTTTAAATTATTGATGTCATTCTTTTAAATTAAAATTTGAGCAGTTCAATAGCAGTAGGCTGGCTTTTTTTCATATGTCTCACCCGCTAGCCAAAAACCGACTTCATAGTGAGTTTGCACAAAAAAATATAAAATAACTAGGTAGGTACTAATGAGAATCTGTGCTTATGAGGAACTCTTATCTGAGTGTAACTGCTACACTGATTTTAAAACAAAAAGCAACGTTTGCTTTGCTATTTTTTCTCGAAATATAGTTTATAATTAATTACATTCTAGTGAAAAGCATATTGAGTGAGTCCCATCGGACCCGGTGCCTCTGTCCCGTTAACGGGTCCGATGGGAAAAAAAGTGCCATCGGACCCGGTAGCTTCAGTGTGTGCGTGCACCGGGTCCGATGGCACTAATTTTTCAATCCGCCTCAAGAGTGCCATTGGCCCCGGTATCTCCCATCATCGGGACAGATACAAACCATAAAATTAGCCGGCGTCGCCGTTTTAACCGCCGGGAAGGATGGCACGGATCAAGTTTCCTATGCCAGTTTTATTATATAAAAAAACCTAAATCGACGTAGCTGAGCTGGTTACCAGGATAACAGAAGTTCTTAAGAGATTAGCTCGAGAAAATCAAACACAATTGTGTATAGAGCTCACACACACTGGCTTGATTCTAAAAGATGAAGATTAAACAAGTAAAATCCAAATGCTTTTTAGCTCTTAACATGATATCTTTAAAAAATAACAATTTATAAAAATCTTATGGTGGTGGTAATACACTTCCAAACTTTTAATATTCTTGTACCTACCGCCATAAATATTTTGTCTGTCATAACTTGAAATTATATAAGATAATTCTTTAAAACTTCTGTTATCCTGGTATTATTGCGACCTTAACGAAAACGGATACCATGCAATGATGCTGACATATTTTCAACTTGTTGTGCTACGACTCCGTAATATGAGGCGATTCCTATTGTTTGAATGATAGATAAGGAAGGGTTGAAATCGTTTTGTATTTATTGTTTGTCTTCGTTACTCCTCGTGGCTGTGGCATATTTTTAAACACCTATTGCTTCTATGTTATGCTTACCTTAGACACGTACAATTTACGTATTAGTAATTTTAGTAAATAAAATAATAATATTTATAACTTGACTAAGCCAGTATGTGTGAGTTCTATACTAAATTTACTTGATTTTCTTAAGCTTATCTCTTAAGAACTTCTGTTATCCTGGTAACCAGATCTGTGACGTTTGTTTATATAATCAAACTGGCAAATGAAACTTAATCCGTGCCATCCTTCCTTTTAAATCATCGACGCCGGTTTATTTTATGTTTTGTATCTACCCCGTTGACCGGAGCTACCGGGACCGATGGCACTCTTTTTCCGATCGACCTCAGTGCCTCTGTCCCGTTAACGGGGTCGATGGGAAAAAGAGTGCCATCGGACCCGGTAGCTTCAATGTGTGCGTGTACCGGGTCCGATGGCACTTTTTTTCCCAACGGACCCGTTAACGGGGCAGAGGCACCGGGTCCGATGGGACTCACTCAGCATATTGATTGAGTTACAGAAAGTTAGTAGTACTTACCTGCTTATAAATTACCCATAAAATATAACAATCCATTCTTTTTGCTGCTTAGTTCATTTACATGAAGACGGTATCGGCATCAAAAACCATGAAATGGTGGGCAAACGATTATACGTATAAGGTAAGGCCATTACGGACCATTATCATCTATGCGCAAGAAGTTTTCATGTGCTGTGCAGAAGTCTGTATCGAGTGCGTTGCATAGCGCATACGCGGTGGCGTTAAAACAACCACAGGTGCCTTTTGAAGGTGTTGAGAAAAAAACCGCCCTATCTGATAAAATTCTAAAGATGAATGGACAAAAATCGCGAGCTCCTGGTGAGAGAGACGTGCGACACGGCGCGGGCACGCTTTACCACCTACCTATTCAGGATGTGTCGGTTATGGTATGGATCTAATGATCGCGTCCCGTTTTGGTGGTACTTCGAATTACGACTTTTTGTTGTTTTTCTTGCATCCGACCGTGGCTCTCCGCGAACGGGACGTCATATAACGGCGATACCATAGGTATTTCATGATAGAATAATATCATATGAGGAACTAAGTCATGTTCATTCATATACCTTGTATTTGTCAACTAATGTGTGATGGAAATAAATGGAAATTAGTTTTAGCTATGTATTTACCCCCTTATTCATAATGAAGTTATCAAACGTTGATTAGCTAAACTTCCGAAGTCTTTATCTGACAGGTGACATTTGGTGATCGAAAGAGTGAGACCGGGCACACTATTACACTGATTTAGTTATGTGTAACGATGTATATTTATAATTCAGTTTTATAAGGGGTATCTAAATACTGAACATTCTAGTCACAGATTACAGAATAAGGCAGATGGAGCGCTTGGAAACACGGGAGTGAGGCCAAAAAAGCAAATACAAATTGAAAAACACGTACCTGGTATTCGCTTTTGAATGTGTATTTGCTTTGTTTAACAAACTTTATGTAACAAAAAACACTTCTTTATTAATAAACTGTGGTTAAACAATGCAAATACAAACAAGAAAACGAAAACCAGGTATCAGATTTTCAATTTGTATTTGCTTTTTTGGCTTCACTTTCGTGTTCCGCGCGCTCCATCTGAATTATTCTGTAATCTGTGATTCTAGTATATACTTACCTACCCATTTTGAATACAGAAATGGCTAATGCTATTTCGTATAAGTTGGATATATAGTGAACATGATTAATTAAACGCCTCGTGCATATGTAAATAAATAAATATTAAAATTACCATAATTATTGATGCGCGGTTTAGTCAGCGTCAGGTATTAAAACATTCCAGTTGTGTATGCAACTATTAACGGGATACATATAAATGTATATTGCAAGAATCACATTAGTACCATTAAAATCCTCCTTGCATTCGTTAACTGCGACTGTGTAAGGCAAAATATGTGCACCAACTCGCTTTTGCTATTCGCTCCGTATGATTTTCAGAAATGGCTATGGCTTATAGGCACTAAGGATACAATATTTTTATGCGGTACGTTTTTCCTTAGTTGTTTTTACGGCCATTACCGTATCTAAAGTAGGAAAATCGCTCGAGATGCTACATTCTAATGATGGCTTGCAAGCGAGCGCGTGCGCCGGTACTCTGTAATGTCTCAGGGCTGTTCAGTCGTGACTAAATCTCTTCACTTTGAGCCAATTTATTGATTAAATATTGAGCAATATTTTGCCTATTTACTTGACTGACTTACAGCGTACATTTAAATGACTATAGCTAAAACGTATCCTTCTCATGCTAAAATTTAAATTACTCAATTAATTAATTCATAATCAGAATTTAAATGAAACTACTTTTAGTAGGAGGTACCTTAAAATAGTAGATCATAACAAATTTAATCAATTATTAATCAATGTTTGATAACTTTATTACGAATGAGGGGGTAAATATTTAATCAAACTTGTAGTGTGTATTATTATTATATATTTACCATTTTTAACAGGACTCGTTTGTCTTTGGAAACAGTACTGTTTGGAAGTACTAGTTGGAAGCCCGAGACAATCAGACGGACGACAATCGTATAGATTTGCCACAACAATAGTGTGCCGTTTGGATCCTCTGGGTATGGGACCATAAAAGCCTACGTATACTTAGTTGATAAAATTATTAACAATTTGGACAACCCTAGAAGATGTTGCCACACTATAAGTAACACATAGTACAAATGACGCTAGGTATCGAGAATGGAGTTGAGAAGTATAAATCAATAATAATGCAACATAGTATAAATTATTGAGATTAAACAGCCTCTTAATTGTAACAGTTGTAGTTAGAAAAGAGCACATTGGCAAAATATCGATGTATTTTTTTTCTTATTGCACTGCACATAAACAAATAAAAGATTTAAAAGACAGACTCTTATTTTGTCAGGTTATGCCTTTTGATATAATAATATAGATATGTGTGTGTATAGCCTATATAAATAGATAATTGTTTCAAGAAAGCAAGTGGCACGTGGTGTTATATTTATTTTGTCGTGCAGCTTCGCCATGGCGGCGTTTGTGTATACACTGGCCGCTTACTCGTCAACAGTCTCACATCATGACCACCGAGATATTCATGACACCACCATAAAACAACTAAATAACTAGACCGGTCACGATCCCAACTTTATGATTTGCGTCGTTTACGCACTTTATTAGATTCATTTATAAGACGACGTTTTCTTATGAGCAATTTCTGTGTAGGTACGGCTTCTAGAATGGGTATGAATAAGCAAATAATCTGATTAGGCAGGTTCCTATTTACATTTACAGTTAAGTTTTGATTTGCATTTACATACGTCCATATTTGTAAGCTATTTATATCTACTTATATACTTCTAAATATGTATGTGCGGTAAATTAAGGTATAGAAAATAACAGATAAAATATAGGTAATCAAAAATAATCCATTTAATAATAAAAACAATATAATAATATAGGTAATTGTTAATTCTCAATTGGTAATCACAAAAAAGGATGTGCGCGGTTGCGCACTGCATTACTCAATTGATTTTCTTCTGACAGCATACTCAATGAATCTATAAAATTTTGTAAGTAAATCTAAGAATAAGAAAATATCATAAAATGGGAGCGATGTAAAAAGAAGCATTTAGTGTGCTAATTTGCAGGAGTCTGTGTTGGGGTGTCGCAATGCGATGGCATCTTCATGGCTTACAATAGTAAACAAATGTGTCGCGCGGGCGCAATTACACCGATGCCGATGGCAGCGGGTGCGCGCAGACCGAGGCGCGCGGCGGCAGCGGCGCGGTGGCGGCGTCACGCCGAGAGCCGGCGAATCGCGCGCACATCACGCTTTGCTCCGGACTTATGCTAATGGCCACCGAGCCGCGTAAATTGGAGTGAGCTTGCTGCAAAACAAAATGGGTCCGCCTCTTTATCTTATTACTGTAGTACTTGCAGCGAGCTATGCGACCGAGGTCGGCTCCTTATTTACGGAAATGTGTTCTATAGCACTGCTGTATGGCATATTTTCATCCGGCTCGAAGGCGAAGAGTCCCGGCCGACAGTAAACCCACAGATTGGCAAAGTGAAATTCGAATACAAAAACTTGCGCGGGAAAGAACGTGAAACCGATTAAAAGGCCACATCACGATTTTGTATGCACTTTGCACTCATTCTATCCCTCGTAGAAGGTACTGGCTACTCCGCTAATACTTTGATTTTCTGTGTTTAGTATAGATTAGTCAAAGGCGCCTTATAATTAAGGCGCTCTCGTTCTGTGATTATTCTTTTCTATCTTTTGTTTACTCGGTCACAATTAGCTACATTGTTTGCATTCTTTTGTTTAAAGAAAACTATGGAAGACGAACTTTCTGATTTCACTGAATCATTGTTAGGAAAATAAATGAAATATATTCTATTATGCGACTAATGTTATTTATTACGGACCAGTTTTCAAAATGTTATAAGCACTAAATAGTGTAACGAATGCTTGTTTTTTACGAGCGCACAGATTCTATCAAATGGAAGTGAAGTAGCGTGATGATTGAATATTCATCCGTGGATCAACAATAATAGATCCCATCAGCGGTCGGTATGTGGCATCACATTTAATATAATAAGAGTTCAATACATCTCACCGTGAAATGTGTCGATACAAAAACTTAACTAACTATAACTGCTAACGTGTGAATCGTATTAAAAAGCTGTTTAGTCATTCGACTTCATAAATAGGTGGCATTCGATTTGTCGTGATTAAATTTCGTCCATTAAGACACCGTTATACACATCGGTAAATGTATTCGGATAATGTGTCTAATAATCCGACGAGTAGAACTTGATATCACTCTATGCAATCTTATTAAATAAAATTAATTTAATTTCGACTTGCAGCTATCTTCAGTTATATATATCTCAAGGTATATATCCTATAAATAAAACGAAACAAACAATAATGGATACGAAGGAAAAAAGTCCCGTTAAAGTTAAACTAAGTAATTTAGTTCAATTGTCTTGCAAAACGGAGTCAGCCAATAAACAATCGCTCATATTGAATGGCCGGAAATGTCCGTCTAGAAATTATTTATTTATTTATTTATTTATTTATTAAAGGACAGCCAACCGCTACATATCTTACTTGTATACTAAATTGATTGTATGCTTACAAACGAATTATAGGCTATCACAACTTAAATCTTAATTATAACGCGAGCAGAGCATTCACAAATCTGTATGCTATAATATAAATTAAAATATATAAAGATAATATGAAAATATATATATCTATATATATATATATATATATATTATAAATATACATGAGAAAACATATATATATGCATATATATATTGAACACGAATACAACTGTAGTCCTAAAGAGAATGTCATATAAAATAAGATTTACTTTAGCAAAGCAGAGAAGCTAGAGGGACTCCATATCCTCACCACACGCAAACGCTACCAATCACCACTCTGAACCACTAGCCCTGCGAAATTATCTAGTTTTCTTGGGATCAGTTACACAGCATCTGCTATAGCAAACCACTAGGATTCAGAGGGCGACTACACAGATTACATCTGTTTAAATGTCTTCACCACTACGCCCCACAGCAACAGGCACACAGAGCCCTAGACCTGCGAAGATTAATTCTTGGTGTCGGTTGTACAACCACTAAGGCAGTGAGTGCCTGCGCTGTATATTACATGCCGTCATTCTTACCTACGATGATTTTGCGTATTTCCGATTTAAAAGCAAGTTTAGAATTATTGAAAGGATCAACTGTAGAGAAATACTTGTTATAGTTAGTCATAATTCTACTCAGAACCGCGTTGTGCGCGTAGTTAGTCTTACAAAGAGGTCCACTAAATAAAACTGTATTTCGAGTGCGACGGCTGGGGACATTAAAATTAATACCTGCTAACAGAACGGGGCAGTCCAACTTTCCCTGCAGAATATCGAAAAGAAAGTTCATATCCAAGATCATTCGCCTATCTTCAAGAGGTAGTATATTATAATTACGACAAGTATCAAGATAATCACTATTAAACCTGCGCGTACGGTAGTTTAAATGCTGGAGGAATTTCCTCTGTATCTTTTCTATGCGATCTTTAAACGTTATGTATTGAGGGGACCAGATTGGGCTGGCAAATTCCAGGACGCTACTTACATAAGCATGATACAAGATTTTGAGACTGGAGATATCCTTAAAAGGTTTACTCACACGCATTATGAAACCAAGACTTCTGAAAGCTCTCTCCGTTATGTTATCTATATGTCTGAACATAGTCATTTTATTGTCGAATATGACCCCAAGATCCCTCACAAACTCGACCCTCTTCAGAACAACACCGTTAATATTATAATCAAAAATAATTGGAGTTCTTTTCCTTGTAAAACTAATGCACTGACATTTGTTGATATTAACAGTGATTCTATTACGCTGGTAAAATTCAAATAAGTTATTCAAATCCTCTTGCAGCTTTAAGCAATCTGTCATATTGTTCACCTTTATGTATATCTTAGTATCATCTGCGTAGAGTAAGTGTTGCGAATGTATTATATATCTATGAATATCAAATAAATAAGCATTATAAAAAAGCGGGCCAATATGCGACCCCTGTGGGACTCCCGAGGTGACTTTAACGTAGTTAGATCTGTACCCGCCAACGACAACAGCTTGTGAACGATTAAAAAGGTACGATTTAATCCAGCGCAACAGATCCCCATGTATCCCAAGCTGCTGCAACTTATCTAAGAGAATGACGTGATCTACACGGTCGAAAGCCTTTTCAAAGTCGGTGTAGATCACGTCAATCTGACCGCCATTCTCCATTTGATGTAATATATAATTAGAAAATACACCCAAGTTACTCAAAGTTGAACGGCGACACAAGAAACCGTGTTGAGCATCTGATATACCTTTAGTTATAGTATCATAAACAGCGTCATAAATAATTCTTTCCAGAACCTTACTTAGTGTATTTAAGATTGATATAGGCCTATACTTATCTATGTGAGACCTAGATCCACCTTTGTGAATGGGTATAATATTTGCTTTTTTCCATTCGATAGGAAATACACCTTCCTGAATTGATCTTGAAAAAATTATACAAAGCGGTTGCAACAACGCCTTTGAACATTTTACTAATAAAATTGGCGGTACACCATCGCAACCAGGGCCCTTGTTTACATCGAGTGACTTGAGATGTTTTAATATTAGTGACTCAGTGATCTCTATTGGAGAGGCAGACCTATTGTAGTTAGTTATGTTACAATCATCAGCCGTACTATCAATAGAGCTAGGTTGTATGAATACACTTTCAAAGAACCGGTTAAATGCTTCACAAATGCTTGGTCCATCGCTAATTCGTTCATTATTTATGGTGAATAATTTAGGATAACTGGAGTGACCTCGAGCAGCCTTGACATACCTCCAGAAGAACTTAGGGTTTTCCTTAATCAACATCTCTGAACGCGCCGTATATTCATTGAAGCATTGTTGCTGTACTCGGCGCTGTCGATCACGAAGAAGTGAAAATTCATCATAATCAAGAGGATTTTTATGTTTTTTCCATCTGGCGTGAATCCTACTCTTTTCCTTGATAATATTTATGAGTGCCTTGCTGTACCAGATTGGATATACAAAGCGCGAGCGTGGTGTACGAGGTATGTATGAATCAAAACACTCATAAATTTTACCATAAAAGTTAGAAACAGCATCATCAACACTGCAATTTGTCAAACAATCAAGCCAATCAACGGAGTTGAGAAATGCTGAAATTTCATCGAATTGTCCTTTATAGAAATTATATCGCAGCTGAGGGTTTTCTCTAAGCGGTGTTATAAATAAGTCTGGTAACTCTATTACTAGCGATGGATGATGCTTGTCTTCTTTAAGTAGCGAATGTGGTGCCCTGCGTACGGTGAGCGGTATATTGCAGAATGCTAGATCTAAAGTTTTGTTGTTGAGATTGGCTATATGACTATGCTGACTAAGCCCTAAATAGCTGAGGTTTTCAATCAGGCTAAGAGCAGAATTTTGCGCTTCCAAAGAGCCCTGTCGCAAAAGTTCATATTCGTAATTATTCCATAAAATACACGGTAGATTAAAATCACCCACCAACAAAAAAGATTCGTTCGGATGACTCTCATACACCCGCGAAATATTGCTTATCAATGTAGCAGTACGCATTGGCAGGTCGCGGTCCGGGGGCACATATACCAAAGCTATATGAAGATTTGTCGATGTACCGAGCGTGCGGGCCGGTATAGTCACCCATAAAAGTTCCACAGAGTCACAACCCCACTCCTCGCGAACGACTGCATTCAACTCGCTACGTATACATAACATGACACCACCACCCGACTGTTTATTCGTCATTGTGAGATCACGATCACGGCGGAATATGACATATCGACAGTCGCATAACTCACCATCATAAACATCTTTTTGTAACCAGGTTTCAGTGAATAATAATATATCATGATCACACTCCAATATGCTTTTATATAAATTTAAGGTTTTCGTCCTTAAACCACGTACATTCTGGTAGTAAATACTTAGTTCTCGTTTGTTAGTAGCCATTACAAATACTGAGAACATGTAACACTATTGCTATTTCATAGATGGCAATTTTTTTTGATGTCATATACTTATGTTTTTTACGATCGGGAGGAATGCAGTAGTGATGGACCAAAAACAGTATGCAGCTATAATGAAGCATAAACAATCTTAAACTGGTTATGATTTTTTTACGAGCACAAGCCCAGTATTGATGGTGGCCGTTCAGGTATAAGATGTTGATGATTAGGTTAGCCCCATGCACACAAACGGCTGTTAATACATTGTGATAAATTCGTATAGTATAGTACCTTATCTTGCCAGCGCTACCATAATACACTTTCCTATAAGTAATGGATTTTATAGCAACCATAAAAGCATGTAATAGTAACAACAAGAATCCATTGGAGCCCTCATGACACTTCTCAGTAGTATAATTAATGTAACATAAAAATAATATAACGTTATATATGGGTAGACTACATAGTTCTTTATCATTATATACATAAACATATGATGAGATAGTATACATACATAAGCAATAATAAATAATAATAAAATAAATAATTATAAATATAACAACAGTATTGTAAGTATATAACATAAATAAGTGGTAAATAAATGCATTACATATTAAATAAATAACATTAAATGATTCTATAAGTAATTTATATATAAATGTAAATAATGTACATACCTTTACATATTTTCTCAATTGTAAGGAAATAATATGCTTGCTCGTGTTTACATAACATTTTGGTGGTTTTATCCACTCTATATAACACTGAAAAAGACAACAAGGTAAATAATTATAAGTACTTATATAATCATACAGTGACCTCAAGAGATTTTGGTCAAATCGGACTCGCTCCTTATTTGCATTGCTGGTGAAGTATCGTCCTTCCTCACAAATATTTTGCCATCTCTCACCCACACAAAATTATGTCCCTTAAGTTTGGCAGCTTCTCTTGTTTTCTTATGCAAGGTTTTATTATATGGCGTTAGATGTTCTATGCAATCTTATTAAATAAAATTAATTTAATTTCGACTTGCAGCTATCTTCAGTTATATATATCTCAAGGTATATATCCTATAAATAAAACGAAACAAACAATAATGGATACGAAGGAAAAAAGTCCCGTTAAAGTTAAACTAAGTAATTTAGTTCAATTGTCTTGCAAAACGGAGTCAGCCAATAAACAATCGCTCATATTGAATGGCCGGAAATGTCCGTCTAGAAATTAGCTCGGAAACAAGAGAAAACCTTTAAAAGCGAGCTATTTATTATATTTAAAACGTTTTAAATTGAAGAAAGGCAGCGAGCCAACACAATACTAATGTATTTCACTTGTTCGTGTAAGTGACACAAAATGCTTTCGTAATTTTATGATGATGCATGTCATGCGCATTACAAATTGAAAGTACATTTGAAAAGTATAGAAATATAACAATTAAATAATCTTTGAAGCCTTCGATTGAACACTATAACGCAGATACCCGTTGTTTACACGAGATTACTAAATAACATAGAGGTTTTTTTAACCCTCGCGGAATCTCTGCAAGAAATACGTCAGAGAATCCTATTTCAAAACGCATTTCACATACAAATACCTAATTTCGAAGTAAAGTACGCACATTATACAGACGGGTTCGCATTTAAATTATTCCAGCGGATCGTTTATAGGCCATAACCGAATTTGGGAATTAGCTATAAAACAACATTTGATACGGGTTGGCGCGGGCGGTTTGCAATTTGAATGTTTCGCCCGTTTCAGAACTCATTGGATTGCGTGGCGCGTGCACTGCGTTATCTATCTGAGCCCATAATATTACCGTACCGCGTCGTCACCAGTCGGTACCTATTGGCTTCGCGGCAGGTGGCATACATTCATACTTTCGAAACTTTTAAATAGTAAGTATTCAATATGGAAAACGATAGAAAGATAAACAACAGAAATCGGCCTTAAGCTGTATTCAAATAAAGTATCACCTGTACTTGAAACACAGCCTTTATCTGCAGTATCTCGAGTCTGCCGCTCTGCTAAATGTTTTTTTACTATACAACTAAGGTGGCAAACAAGCATACGGCCCGTCTGACGGTAAGAGGTTACCGTAGCCTATGGACGCTTGCAACACCCGTGCGTTGCCGATCCTGCAGAATTCTCTTCACACCCTTTTTGAAGAACCCCATGATGTACTTCATTGGGAAAACCACGGGTGGGAGCTCAATCCACAGTCTATATACTATAGGAAAATCTTTATCGAGAGTAAACAAGAGAGAGTTACGTGTCTTAGCTGAATTCAGTAAATTGTCCTGATACGTAAGCATTTAGTGCAATACAGCAAAAACTGCCGGTTTCATAAAACGTCGGAGAAATACTCTTTCCCGCCCCATTGCCAAAAATATATGGTCACACTGATCTAAGACACAGAAAAATAATATACAAGTAAAAACTCTTCCTCTAGTAGACATCAATTAACAGAATAGATCGTCGGTGGTCACGTAGGAGTATCGGCAAATTAAATAACTTAATTCCCGATCATTATGAACTGGTTTGTCTACCTCGATTCCAAATAGCCACGAATTATATATAAATATAATTAACCTTCGTGACTATAGAAAAGTGATCACATTAAACGGGTTGGAATGGTTTAAAGGAAGCTATCCTTTGCAGCAATTTAAATTCCATTACAATGAATATAAAAAGCCAATTTGAACTCTGTATTCTTGCAGTGCCAGCCCGGCCTTAGTGATAAGTTTTTTTATTATCTTAAATGTTGTCTAAATATGGTCACGCAAACTTTATTGTTCTGACTCTTGAATCAGCCTTTTTAAATATCGATAATTCGTTTGAATTTCAATGGCAAAACAATTAAAAACTTTATTGATTAAACAGTCCAAATACGTAGTGCATCCATTTTAAAAAGACGCCATCTGAGCGTATTTCGTTTATATATGTTTTTTATTGTTTACTTACATCCATATGCGTAAAATAAAACATGTAATGACTTACTATCTTTACTTTAAATATCATTTCTCATGCGGGTTTAAAAACTAACAACTGCGAATGCACGTATGTTGAATTTGCCAACAATTTGCAATGTAACATTTGCAATTGACTAAACAATTACGTAGTAACATTAGAAGTGGGGCTTGTCATTCAAAGAGGCGTCGTTAAGTACACGCCAATGGCTTAGAGCCGTGTGAATAGCGAACCCCAGCATTAACCGGAGCGAGCAATTTCGCAAATAAAACAATGATAGTGCCCTGTAATGATGTTTCCTCTAATTCTATCTGTGCATAGTCTACTCAAGACAAGAGTGATCTGTGCCTGATATTATACGACCAGAAAAGATAGTAAGTGGCATTTTAGGGGTGGTTGGGTGCTATTGAATACTAGCAGGAACTTTGTTTCAATTTATTATTTTACTGCCCACAAAATCTATAAAATCAAAAGTACCAATATGATATAAAACATCCGCCACATTATATACGTGTATATATCGAACAAAATGTTACAACAACTGCATAATTAGGGTGGGGTATTACCTGTAGGCTACAGGTTGAGTGGCTGCTAATCTTTTTTGACGTCTAGCATATGAGTCGGTGCTCGCCAAAGATCTTGTAAAATGTGAAATCACACCTAAGTACTCGGGACGCTATGGGCTCTTACTCGATTTTTTTTGGTTCACGGCTAAATTGTTTATGCTTCTCTTTCTCTCGCGCAAAGTTTTCATAAAGATTATATCTCACCCACCCACACCCACGATTTGTGGGTCTGCTTAGCGAAGCGAAAATATACGAAGTCTATGGGACTCGCTTAAGTCAACCAGAGCAGTAAAATTATAGTACCTATACCTAGGTACTAAACTACTCTCATATTTTTTAACATCATCATCGAGTTTATAGATTGATGCAGAATATTAATTATTTAATTAGAAAATAATGATCCACTTTAACAACTCTGAATGTCTTGCGCAATTCTTCTCAGACCGGAGTCTTACCTAGCTAGAGTCTAAGTTAAAATCATGAATTTTGAGTATGCAGGTTTTACGCCTGTTAGACCTTTTCATATGCGTGTAAATAAAACAGTCTATTTATTATGTAGGTAATTCTTAGACTAGACAAAAGATTGATCTTCCAAACATTTAGACGATAGACAGATAGGTAGACGATGCTATAGGTTTACAGAAACAATTTTGCAATAAGTGCAATGAGCAGAACTGACAGAGGTGCGTCAGTGACGCGACTCTCGGACGCTGTCCATCCGATGTAACATTGCCGTAGGGCCATCTGCATTATGTCTGTCTAGAAAATAGGCTTGGGTATGTTGATGCTTATTTTTTTTTCTTATTTTCTTATGATTTTATCTAGCTTTTGAGGTATCTACGTATAATAGTGCCTATAATGGAAACAGATTATATAGCAAGTCTCCATAATCTGGTTTTTCGGTATATTGGCACCATCATAATCAATGGGATGGTTGTGTAATATTGGTGCAGTCAAAATAAGGCACCCATAATTTTTTATTAACAAGTTTTATTCTAGCGTAAGATGTACGTTACGTATTCCTAAAATTGTATGTTCACTAGGTACTGTTTTTACACGGTTAGTATAATATATTGTGGGGAGACAGCACGTGTCTCTCTCTATTCTATAATCACAAGGAAAGTAAGTAATACGTAAGGTAATGGAGTCTTACTCAAATCGAGAACCATACTGTCATAAAATATTTTCCTCAAATATTACAGAAATGGAAAAACACAAAGCATCAGTATAAATTACATTTGTAAGCATGATTTAATGGGAATAGTGAGGTGATGAATATGATGACTAAATCACACGTTTGTAGAATACTTAATAAGCTTTATCTTAGAATGTGATTAGAATACGCCTACTTAAAACTAGCCTACTACGAGGTACCTAATAATAATAAACATATTGGATGCTAACAACTTAAAGGAATTTATATTAATACGTTTCCAACTAGTGTTTGGGCTTAGCGCAGATAGTTCAGGTCAGTCAGTAAAGATTAGCCATTTTATATGTATAGAAGAGAGATGTACAAATAGATTTGGGCTAACTAAGTAACTATCACGGGGGAGGATTCCGGCCTGTGATCTGTGGCACAAGTATTTTTTGTACTTACATCACTGACATAGTTAAGTAGGTACCTACTAAACGTAAGATGCAAATTAAGATTCAATTGATTTATCTAGAGAAATCTTAAGTTAGTTACGTTTATATAAGTTAGTAATATTTGGTAACCGATCTGGTTACATAACAGAACATATTTTTTTATTAACACAATAACAAAATATGTAAACTAAGTATATTCAAGAACAAATTGTTGTTTATCACGACAACCCTCTTATTAAAATCAAATTCAATTTAGTTTCTTAAGAAAGAAAAACAATCCAAAACTTTCGTAGTCTTATTAAATAGCTAAGCAGCGGACTAGCTTGGTAATTAGACCTATGTCCTAGTTAGCGGAACTCATTACTGAAGTAGTTTATATAACACTAGATCGCACTCACATGTCGCACGAGGCATACCCAAAAAATATGTTTATAACAACCACAGAGATCTATAATAACAACCTAAATAAGCACATAATATAGCTTCCCAAAATGTATACAGAAGGACAGCTCTATGGAGAGGTGATCGCATAGATTTTTATAAGACATACCCCCTTACTCATAAAACGTTATTTAACTAATATACTGTTTAAAAGGTCACGTAAATAATGTCACTCTATTGTCATTGTCAATTTGTGCTTTATGAGTAACGGGGTAAGTATGGAAGTAAGTAAGTATTAGGAGTAGCAGAACGAAATTATGTAACGTATAATATAATGCTTCATAGGCTGGATTTGATGAAACTAGTATAAGTATTATATTAGACATTATTCTAGAGTTATTTAACAGTGCCATTTACCAAGTCTTTTTCTAAGAATAACTATCTACTCGAGTAATTCGTTACACGTGTCCAAAATTCATTATATCCAAGAGTATTTTAATGACGGCTGCAACACCTGACGAAGATATACGAGGAATAACTTAAAAGAGTAAAATATTCCATGTAACTCTGGTGTTACATGACATTTGGTAATAACGTTATATTACCCTCAATATGTTGGTTATAAGAATATATTCTTGACAAATAACGATGTTAAACCCTAAAAATAATCAACTTGAATATAAATTAATTTCTGTAGCACGCGATGCAACCGATTTAGATATGAAATGGCTTCGTTCTCTTTACCAACCAACCGCATTTGTTATATCAACTACTTTTGTGGTTTTATGTCAGTTTAAATTGTAATTAGATCGCTTATCATTCAGTGTTCAGATGGTTATCAAAAAATTAGGAGGATATTTTTATAAAGGAAATGAGTGGTTTAGCAGTTATTTATTGAAATAGATATCAAATTAGGTACTATGCCAGTATTGAAAAAAGAAGACAGATAGCGAAAAAAAATAAAAATATTGGTGATCATCGGTTAAGCTGGCGTCTAAGTTGTATCATAGGGAAAGATACTTGCCATACCTATATAATTATGATTGGTAACTATTTGCATTGGCAGCATTCGATTGTTTTCTATCAGACATGCCAAAACGAGCGATGAATTAACGATATAAAGTAGATAACTGAACGCCTATTGATCCTCAAATAACGACACATCAGCATCAGCAGCAATCTCACTTGCCATACAAGCAGCAAAGCTATTAAAGTTTCTAATACCTATCTATGTATATATTTTATATATATATTTTTCGTATGAAAGAGATAAATCTAATAAATAAGTTATTTTCTTTGCAAATATGACAGGATCGAGGGCAATCTTGCGCACCCCGCTGCGATAAGTGAAGGCAGCGCGCGCTCAGGAAGTGGGCACGTCCGGCGCCATGCATCGCTTCCTCTCCCCGACTGTCGTCACTTCCGTTTCCGCACGATCATGTCTGTCTGTATACATGACGTAGAACTATCCGCCCCCATCCACGAGATATTTTTCTGGGTATTAGCTCTGATATCGTAATTTATTTGCCTGTCAATTTCAGGAAACACTCCAATAAATCGAAACTTAACGTTAGTAAATAAAATAATATTACACAGAAGTGACTGACTTATTCAATACAGTCTTTATTCAAGCGAAGCCTATACTATATACTACTATAAAACAATCTATACTTTGATCACAAAACGTCGGTAAAACAAACAGGTTACCAGTTTGAACGTGTAATAAATTGGAAAGTTCAGTGGTAATGACACGAGCGAAGATTATGCGTTATAATTTGATGTGCCGTGTAGATAAATCTGATCGATGTACAGGGACCAGATAGTAGATAGGATAGGATGCGCTGCGATGCTCGCGGCTGATCACACTGTGGGGTGTCCTGCCGAACATGTGGACAATCTTTCACGCTCATGTGTGAGCTCACCCTTTTATTGGTCGAGGGGTAACTCGTACGAATAGAGTGGATCGTTTAAAATTTCACCAACTTGCAAATGACTTGTAAAAAAATTATCTTTACAACAACTCACATTATTAAAAGTTATGCATTTATCAACTATAGCTATCAAACGAAGAGATTTTGAAATATAAATGAGCCAAAAAGCGGTTTATACTAATATTCGATTATGACTTAAACAATAATTTTAATGATAGGATTAAAGGTAGTCTAGAATTGCGATGAAGCAATCATATTATGCCAATTTATTAAAAAGAAATGCGATATAATACAACCCTCTTTGCCAAAACTAACTTAGGTAGTAAAAAATAAGTGAAAACTCTGAAAGTTTTAGTGATAAACTTTAAGCTAAACACGAAAAGTCATCTTATTAATATAGTATCCATGCTATTGCAAATGTACCGCTGATTAGAGTCCACTGCGTGGGGGTGCGGGGAAGAGAGCGTGAAATTGTCTGCTCACTTCTGTAAATATAATTTCGGCGACAAAAGGACTATAAATGATATACTCAGGGTCGCAGCGGTGCAAGTACGTGTCGCGCTTCTTGTTATATCAATTTTACAAATTATCCCCTTCTTGTTGATGGGGGACGGAGATCCAGGAAGGCAATTTTGAATGGAAGGTGATTTTGAGTGTATGTTAAAATAAAATACACTATTTTGATTAGGTAATGAAATCCAAAGTAAACAAACTCCTTCGTATATTCTACCAATAGTGAACGGCGGTCACTCGCCAACTTCATGCAGCGATCGATCGTTAGTCCACCTGCTGGTATGCTGATTTCCGCTATTACATATTCCGCTATAGTTATAGAAAAAATATTTCAAAACCACGCAACTAAAACAGTGTTGACAGTGTGTAACTAGCCCTTCGAAAACGGTCTTTCGCTTTCCCTTCAGAAAAAGATCTAATAGTCGACCAAAATGCGCAGATCTTCTCACGAAAGCTTCGTAATATCATTAGGAATCCTTTGGAAATATACAATGGTTCAAAGATACAACTTTCTAGGATTACCACGATCAGAAATCATGTTATTTTTTATGCTACTAAGATAGCAAACATGCATACGGCTCACCTGATAGTAAGCGGTTACCGTAGCCTATTGAAGCTGGCCCCACCAGATCACTCGCACGTTACTGATCCTGAATCATTATCAAGAATGACCAGAAAGTTACAGAGAGAATCTGTAAAGTAAACAGCCCCATTTTAAAGATTGTGAGAGAGAGTTGATGTTAAGTCACATAAATAAAATGATTGAAATTGAAAATTATTATTCAAAAGTAAGTATCTTAAATATTCGTTCGTTGAATATGTCTATAGTCAAGTCTCGAATGTATTTAAGATGCGTTCCCGCATATAGAATAGCTTAACATGAGTGGTTTTCGTTGTTAATCGATTAAATTAAAGTTATATTATAGTTACCTTCCATAAAAATATAAAAGAGAAGCAGAATCAACACGCCAAACAATGTGCGATCACAAGAATTTTATTTTCTTTCTATGTCGATTTCATACATTCACTTTACAATTTTGAAACAAAGTGTGCGTTGAAATACTTATTTATATTTGACTATGTCTACTTAGTATGTACCTAGAAAAAAAAACATGCATTTTGTTAGTTTAATAAAATAGGTTTTTAAAAACCATCGAAATAATATGGGTCCCAATCTCGAATTATGTCAGAACTCAGAACAAATGAAAAAAATAATCAAAGATGCATACAGCAAAATATACCCCATTTTTTTAAATTAATTTTGTTCTACGGTTTAGGTACGCACGTAGGTACTTACTCAGAATATATCTTCTATAAAATTCGCGTTCACTTTACGGCTTACTCTATTGAATGAATGCATTACATCGTGACTAATGGAATCACAGAACAAATAAAATTAAAATGTAAATAGTGGAACGGCGAAATGCTAATAATAAATTTCTCCATTTTAATAACTGTAACTGTACGCGAGGGGAGCTTCTGGCCTGTTAAGTCAATATAACACTTCCATTACTCCAAATTAAATTCCTCGGGGAGAGAGATGAAGTTTTTATTCTGCGCAGACAAAAGGCTCGAAAGAAACTGCCCTGCAATAAGGGATACTCGCTACTTTACAGCCCATATTGCACTTCATATCATTTGATGAGTTTTTCTGTTAAACTTTTTTTAAAGAGAATACATTCACACGTTTAGGTAAGTATAAGAATAAAGTTATTACTTGAATAGGGATAATAAGTGTCTTTAATATTTATTTTTCTTCGAAAAAAAATTGAAAGTTTTTATTTTTATTTTCATACGTTAATAATATGTTTTAAATATTTGATATTTGTATCATTAGTAGTTATTGGATAAATATTGTGTATCGATAAAAACTTTTAAGGTGAAATTATTTGTTTATATGATCAAAATGCTATACGGTTAATTTATTTTCTTATGGTTTTTTGTTTCAAAACTTTTTTCACAGTCACGATACCAACTTGAAGGGCAAATAACAGCCGTTAACAAAAGCACACTTGTTGATAAATTTCAATAAGCCTTTTATAAAGGAGTGCAAGTGTGCAACGCGGGTGTGATGCGTATTAATATTTCACGGAATTAATCATTATAATCCTTCTGGCAAACAAGTTGCCCTCGGGAGCGCGAACAATATAATGAAGTTGTCATTTTTTAGGCTACACGGGGGAGGCTGGAGGAAATCCAAATTGAATCATGCGGCGAGGGAATTGTGCTATTATGTTATTAAACAGGCGAGGGCAGAACCCCGTGCCAGCTATTTTTTTGTCAGGAGGGCGTCGCGGAGACAGTTAACAGTTTTCACAATAGAATTATGATATAATTTGATACAACAATGGTGCTGTAAGTAAGTCGCCGAAGAGTCCACTATGACTAAATTTAATTAGGAATCTAATTATAGCTCGTCAAATCGATAAAAAAAGTAATTTGATTTACGATCAAATTTATGATTTCAAATCGCAGCAGATAGTTAAATACAATGAAACGCTTTTGCTTTAAACATTTTTAACCAAACTACAAGTAGTCTAGAGATGTACCCCCTTACTCATAAAGCGTTATTTAACTAATATACTGTTTAAAGGGTCACGTAAATAACGTCACTCTATTGTCATTGTCAAATACTGTGCCATTATTAACGTGACCATTTAATAATACATGACTGCCCATTTAGAGCAACTCTATGCAATCTTGTTTACGTAGTACAAGCCATATAATAAGACTAGTTGTTCCCCGCGGTTTTACTCGCGTTCCCGGGATATCCTAGCCTATAATACTCGGGGTAAATGTAGCTTCCTATTAGTGAAAGCATTTTTCGAATACGACTGGTAGTTCCAGAGATTAGCCCGTTTAAACAAACAAACGTAAAAACTCTTCCGCTTCCTATTATTAGTTATTATTATTATTATTAACTATATAATATATATTATTATATTTCAATTTCATATACATATAGGTACACTTATCTACTTACAGAGTCGCACTCAAAAGAGCTAAGAGTGAAATGAAAGCTTTTATCCATATGTCAGAGAGAGTACTTACAGCGGCTTATTGTCACCCCCGCTAGAGAATTTGATAAAGCGTGTGCGAATATTAACAAAAGGAATATCTTGTTAAATTGATATTACACAAGGTACCAAGCAAAATTGAACTCTAAAATACTCTGCCTACTAGCATGTAGAAATATTATCGAATGCACAAAATATCAGACTTACACCGTTCCGATGAACTGGGCGTGAAATTGTCTCCGTTGGAAAATGTATAATTCAAAGGGGAAGATTAAAATATTATCCATGTTAAGTAAATATTCAAATGAATATTTTCCGTGTTAGACAACAATGGCGCTCGCGGAGGGGAAGGTGCCGTAATTTGATAGATACCTATCTACAAAACGGTCTCTTCGTTAAGGGACCTCCCTGTTATTATAAATTATAAGCGCGATTTGGGAATTCTCCGGAATTAAACGGTTCTTAGAGAAAAGGGTGGAGTTGACATAATTATATTTGTTTGGATCTTAAAAAAGATTTTGTTATGTACCTATATGAACATAACAAAATAAGAATTAGTATGCTGGAAAGTTAAACGATTCGTCACAATTAGCTAAATGATTGAAGCTAAAAATCTGAATCCTTTTCGGTGCCTTTTTTATAATAAATAATTTTTATTTTGTCGGTCACAGCAAATAGAAGCAGTTTTTAAAATGGTCTAAAATGTATGGTTCTTATAGATCAGTCACGTCAATACACGTCACCAATCTGACGGTGCGTCCGTGCTTGGCGAACCGAGCACGAGCCGAGCCACGACCGAGCATACAACGAGCCCGATGCGAATCACTTTGTACTTGAAAAAACTGACAATCGCGCTCGTTCGGGGCTCGCGAGCCCGTCCACGCTACGCGAATCGTGCTCGCAGTGTGCTCGTTCGAGGCTCGGCTCGTGCTCGGTTCGCTAAGCATGGACGCACCATAACATGCTGTTTGTGTAAATTATAAACATACCTATGTGTGTAATAATTCAATGTACCTATGCTTTTTCCTGCCGTATGTAAATGCCCGTCGTGAAGTGGCGGGACGATGAGTAACGTGTATTGTCAAAAGTTAAACTAAACTTAAAAGTGTACTTAAAATCTTAGGTCATCATTTCCTAATAAAATAAATGGAAGGCCTAAACCTGTAAACAAAATATTGGTATTATCCGTTTTGAATAACTGAACTACTGTAAATATATATGGTCTTTAAAAAAAAACAGTCACAGCCCAAGTGATTAATTCACAGACGCGCCAAATAATTGATGTAGCGAGAGAAAGTGAGTGCATTTGGCGACAATGTGTCATGTAAATTATACACTTGCACCCTCCCGGCTCTGCGCAGATATACTCGCGGAGCTCCGCAGGGAGCTCCACCTATTGTTATAATAAAATGCCATCTTACAGTATGAGGTGTACACACGCAGTGAACAGTGGATTATGCGTTCATTTTTAAATGTTAAAGTTAATAAAGAATAGAAATGTAATGAGAGATTGCTACCTTGGCCTAATAAGTTGTTTTGTTGTTGGGTGAACTTTACCGTAAGTTCTCATTTGAGAACTTACGGTAAAGTTAGATAATAACTATTTAGTTATTTGATTTATTAAGATGGCTTTCCAGCAGAGATGCATAGCGAGGAATATGTTTTAACCCGACAGTGGGGTCACTTCGTAAGAGCTATGGCGAGCTCAAATACTTTCCTTACCACGCTTCTCTAGGGATAAGGAAGCCTAAGGGATCACGTCATGCCGACCGATCGTTGGCCGACTTTTTGTGGGTTACTTGAATTCCATACTTATAACCAAAAGTACATGTTCTACAAAAAGGCAGCCTAAAAACAAAAGAATAAGATCTATTTTCTAGGTCTTCCTAGAGGTCTTCTTACTCTCTTGAGGAGGACATAAAAATAATGGGTTTTGAGTCGGACTGACAATCGGGCCTACAAAAACTATGTCAAGTTATGTCCTAGGGTATGAGAAAATTGTAAGTGATTTCATAGGTATATTTGCATATCTCATGTTTCACACGTGCATTGTATGACTTATCACTGCGTGCCAATATCGCCTGCGGGTGTGTGTCCATCGCGAGGGTGTAACATGTTTATATGTTTATTTTAATACGCGTGTCGTGCGTATAATACGGAATTTATTACGGCACGACCCTCGGCCGGATTAATGCGATACGGAAGATTTGAATTCAGAGCATTAACTTGGATTGGTACATTCTGTCAGGTCGGAAGTGAGAGACTGCCGCTTGTGGGTGTGTGCGTATCAGGCACCATTTCATACTGATTTATGTAACATAATTTGTGGTTATTTACTTAGGCATGTACTGTGATATGGCTGTATACTATATATCCTGGGACATTATATAAAAGCAACTTTCGAGAAAATAGCATTTCAGATTTCCTTCACTTCAGATCTTATTTTAAGGATCAGTGTCTACGGATGCATCATGATTTACTGCTACTAATAATGGGAAAAACTGGCTATAATCTATTTTCATCCGTTTACAAATCGGTTGAACAGAAAACCATAAAACACACCACACAAAGAATCTTTATGTAAACATAACAAACATTAAAAAAACGTTATATCTGTTGTTTTAACTCATTTTGAAAGTCATTCATTACGATGCATTGTGTATTGCTTTGCTTGTATTGTAACTATTATAAGATTTTTATTACATACCTCCTGTCCTGACTAACGACCACCCTTGGCATGCTCACGATGGGACGGATGGATGCCCGGATGGTATAGGTGAAAATATGATGTATATTGAATCAATCAATATTTAATTGGCGTATCTATCCACAGTACCAAAACTTAGTGTAGTTGAAATAATAATATAAATTAATGCATCGTAATTCCAGTTGCCGAATAATTATGATTATGTCTATCTACCACCAATGCATAACATGGAACACAAGCAAAACGAACCAACATATCTCATCATCATCATCAGCCTATAATGTCCCACTGCTGAGCACAGGCCTCCTCTCACAAATCAGGGTTAAAAGGAATGGGCAAATACTCCACCACGCATGCCCACTGCGGATCGGTGGAGGTAGGCTTGTGGTCAACCTACTGTTGGAGTTTTCAAGCCTAGAAGGCCTACACAACTAGCTTAACGACTATCACAATTAAGTGATAGCCGGGACCAACGGCTTTATGTGCCTTCCGAAGCACGGAAACGCGCTATTTGAAATACCACTAGGCGATCACCCCTACAGGTACCGACCACGACGCTCGTAGCTTAACTTGCCGATCGACTTATCATGCTACACCACGAGCGCTTCACCAACATATCTTTTCTTACCACACCAATACCAACATGTCTATTCTAAGCCAACTCAACATCAATTCAAGGTTATCCACAATCTGCTACAAAAGAGTACCTACTTTGGTCATAGTGCCCGGAGACAACTAGATAATTTTAACAAACCGGTTGTAGTGGGAAAATTAGGCTGATCACCTACTCGATGGTCCGACCAAATAAAGGCGATTGGGGTCTCTCCGTCACTAACTGCCCTGAGACAAGCCGAAGACAGAGTGGTGTGGAGGCAATTGTTGAACACCTCGGAGAAGGCATTTCAGGACGGGCACGACCTTCAGTAATTAAGAGAATGAAGAAGAAGAAGATGTACCAATGCACTCCTTACACATAGCTCTATTAAAAATACATATTTCAAAATACGCCTAAACTAGTAGCAGTTGATATTACCCATTCCATAAACAAAGGTATAAAAGCTCTACAAAATCGACACAAAATGTTCCTAAAAGAAACAATTAAAAGGCAGTTGGTGACTTTGTTTCAGACAAACAAATTTAATTAACATTGGCTTATTTCCCCGCTTGATCCAAGCGAGACAAATAGTCTAAGTAAAATTTATGTATCGGAATCAAATTCAATTTCGCCTTTGCATTTTTTACACGATTTTTTAGCGTTGTTTTATTTTACCGTGCCGACAATGGAGGATAAAGAGGATGTGCCGTTAACAAGATTTCAGAATAATCTTTTTTTTTACATTGTTTTTGCTGAAATTTAATTTGTACATATTAGAAATGGCCATGTTTATATATGTTGAGATACTTCGAGGTATATTATATTGCAATCATAATTGGCATGTAAAGCTTCACCATAATTTTGCAAGGAAACCTTATCAGTAAATATACACATACTTACGTACAGATTACAATAATGCATTTTGTTCAGATACTAAAACAGCTATAAATCACTTTTTTAATACTTCTGCTCGGCTTGTTATATGAGGGAGAGTTCAGGTATAACAATTTATTAGACATTACAAAACACATGCTTCCCTGGTACCTTTCGATCTTGCGAAATTTGTTTTCTTACAGGATTTTCTAATCTTCTTTAGCATCGTTTATATTGATTATGTGCTCCTCCCACCTAATTTATATTCAGCTAGTGTTTTTTCATCACGCCTTGTGCTTAATATCGCAATTTGTACCGTAGTTGGCGTAAGCCGAGGGGACCTGTCACCTCTACTCTCGGACGGCCTGTCTTTCTCTTGTGAATGCCTATTTTATTGCTCGCTTACACATAAACAACTAAAGTTTACGAGTTTTTTACATTCAGAAATCGGTCATGGGAGTAATAAACTAATTATTAAATGAAGATTAAAGACCGACTGGATCCGTAAATAAGAGTGATTATGAACCACCGCTCGGGTCTGATTTATTTGTTTTGGTAACGTTCGATGACACAATTATGTCCCTGTCATAAATGTTCCTTTTATTGAATGCCAGCATTGCCAGCCATGGTAATCGAGTGTTTTTTCTCAATGATGTCTGCTGCGATCGGAGCGGATCAGACAGGGCGCAGGCTATTCCACCAAAATTTATTACACATTATGGAAAAGTTAAATAAAGTAGCAATAGATCTACTTTGCTTGAATTACCAGTTACTTTAGTAGTAACTTGATTTAAGTAAGTTATGGTTGCCCTGGAGAACCTAAAAGCTACGTACTCCACTTTCAATTTAAGAAAATATTAATAATGGATAGGTATAAATATCTTCTTAAAGGTCTTATGAAAGGAAAACGAAAAAGAAAAGATAGGAAAATGAGCAACAACTGTTTTCTAATTACTCATTTGTATATTGTATAATATTTTGAGTTATGTAGGGATGACAACATAAAACAAAGCCTGCAAGTCTTAATTTTAAATACCCAATCAAAATGTCAGTTCGTCCAAAAACTATGGCGCCGCAGATCAATTAGTTCCAAGTAAATACGTCCGTTATGAAAAGAATTTGGCCACAGCAAATTTCTTTTGCGACATCAATCAAAATCATACTGATAATGAAATCATCATTTGGGTGGCCATAGAGAAGTTGGTTCCGAGAATTTTGTCTCCGACTCTCTCTCCGATGTGCATCGACATCATTAACACATTCCTGATTTATTAATTAGATGTTAGAAGTCTCCGCGGTATTAAATCAATGACACAAAACAGACAAAATTTTATCATTTAATTGTTATATAATAAGGCCGTCCACTGAGTGAGTGTTTAAACATTACATCGTGCGAAACAAAAACAAGATTTACAATAACGCCATTACTATAAAAATAATTGCAATTATATTTTAAGAATTCATAAATTTTATCGTCGACGATAACATTATAGGTACTGTCAGAGAGGTACAGAAGTAAAATTTCGTGGGCGATTTCAGATTTCGGAGCTGAAGATGAAAATACAACTAGTTTTAATTTTGCTGCCTGTAATTGGTTCAATTAATGGTTAGTGATTAATAATATATACTGTACCTATTTATTTGACGGGCCAGTTGGCGCAGTTGGTTAAGAGTCTGTTAAAGATTCCACCTATTGCGCCGCAGGTCGTGGGTTCGATTCCCGCACAGGACATGCATTTGTGTGCATGAACATGTCTGTATGTCTGGGTCTGGGTGTAATTATGTATATTAAGTATGTATTTACAAACAAAAAGTAGTATATGTATTATATCAGTTATCTGGTTTCCATAGTACAAGTTCTGCTTAGTTTGGGATCAGATGACCGTGTGTGAGGAATGTCCCAGGATATTTATTATTTATTTATTTAGACCCCTCGTTTGAATGAGGTATTATTTAGGTACTCTATATAGGTAATAATATTTTTATGTATTTACAGTTACAAAGAACGTGGATAAAGACCAAAGAAAGCACTATGGCTTGAGTCACAATATTTGTGCAGATTACTTTAAGTCGTTCAAATGTATGACGGCTTGCAAAAGTATTGGTTTCCAAATATTCAGGTTGAATTATGAATGCAAGTGCACCTGCCATGACTTAAAAACGTCCACGATTTTACCATTCTTCAAGTGGAGAACAAATGGTACCACTAGAGTGGTTCCAAAAACACGCAGTCCACGACTTTACGACATCGTTGGTACAATGTCACCTTTCCCTGAAGAATTAACAACAAGTAATAATGTATCGGAGCCCTGTTATTATAATAAATCAAGGGAGTATACCTTATCTAGCCCTGAAGATGGTGGCGGAGATAAGACTACCACTGATTCAATCTCCACAGTTTCGGCTGATCCAGGGACCACAACTTGACCATGGGTGAATGAGAAGATGAATCAACGTATTTGAAATAGATAAATATGCAAGAAGAACACTGTTTTACTAATCCATTCCAATCCAAATTAAATAGCCTCTGAAGCTAACAAAAAGTCACAAACTATTCTCTCTTACAAAACCTTTGTCATATAGGTTACAAATCTAGCTATACATTTCCAGTATAAGCTGATCTCGTATTGTTTAGGATTTCCGTACCATGAGAGGTCAGCTTGTATTAGAAATGTATAGCTTGATCTGTAGCCGTGCGTACCTACATATTTTATGTCAAAGAATTTTAAGACAACTTAAAAACGGTTATTTAAAAATATTAAACACTAGCTTCGCTTCATATTATTTTTACTAATATTATAAATATGATGATTTGTGAAGAAGTTTGTTTACTTTATCACACATTAAATACTGAACGGATTTAAATGAAATTTGGCACACAGATAGAATATGTTCTGGATTAACACATAAGATTTTTTTATCTCAGAAAAACATTCGATCATGATTCGATCACTTTATTTCGAAATGAATTTATAACTTCATTTTGTTCATAAAGACCTTAAAACAAAAACTTATAACAATAAAACTATTCTTATACGAAATATTCTGATTTACATTTAATTATATTATCCTTAACCATGTTAAAAGTTTTCACGATACATATAAAAACAACCCCCTCCAATACTACATTTAGAATTACCCTCCCTTAGGTATAAAAGTATGGCACACTATTCCTGGCAATCCCTTAGGAAGCGGCAGGGATCATCTACGGTAGGTCCGCAAGAGTATCAAATTTTCTACTCATAGTTACGTAGTAATCTGTGCTCATAGTGAGAGTTGCACCGTGATCACTCACTCCCATCGGTCCAGTATGGTACAGAAGCTGTTAAAAGTCAATCACCACGCGAACTCCGAAAAGTGCTAAAGATTCATTCCCCGCCGCTCCCCATAGGGGGGAGAAGGGTCAGTAACGCGTGAGTGATGCCTCGTGTATTGCAAGCGTCCATATGGCTACGGTTACCGCTTACCATCAGGCGGGCCGCGGGCTTGCTTACATACTTTGTGATATAAAAAAACGTGTGGCACTCGGAGACTGCCGCGGTAAAGCTATTGCATTTGAGAATCTAAATTGAGAAATTAAACTATACGTGTGTGTGTGTATATATTATATATATTCTTTTATTAAATAAACTAGCTGCCCGGCGCGACTTCGTTTGCGTGGGGCTACCCTACCGTGTGGTGCTACCCTACCCTACCCTACCCTATCCTACCCTACATAATAAAAAAAAAACAAAATTTCATAAGAATCGGTCAAGCCGTTTTTTACAAACACTGAGCCACGCGCAAAGAGATTACTCCCGTACGGCCCGTACCCCAGTGACGTGTTTTTCTGCTAATACTTATATTTTTAAACTCGTGATATCTTTTGAATGGAATGTCCGAATTGAATAATTCAAAATGTTATATAAAGGTATTGAAGCAGTCTTGAATATGAAGTAATTTATTTTGATAAGGATTAATACCAAAATACAAATAAAGCCTTTTCTAGCGGCGGCAATAGAAAAACACTTATTGTGGCATAACTATAATAGTTAGACATATGGTATCGCGACACTTTTTGTAAATAATAATGTGTTCTACAAGGTCGTAGTACATTATTTTATTCTATCATCAATAGTTTTCGCAGCGCACGCGATGTAATGAATATTTTAGGTAATTTTTTTACACCTTGGGTTACATTATTGGAGTTTTATTAATGATCCCTAATTTTTTTGAAAATATAATATAGTCTATGTCAACCGGGGATAGTATAGCTTCCCAACAGTGAAAGAATTTTTCAAATCGGTTCAGTACTTTCGGAGCCTATTCAATGCAAACAGTATCACCGCTGTGCCGGTCGGAGTGGGGGGTGTTAGGTTATTTCGTTACGGAATTTCTGGATTCGGTCTCCACGCTCAAGGCCCGCGAAAGCAAATCTAGCGGAGTAGCGTAGCCCTGTACTCTATCCAGAAAAGTGCCGGAGTTGCCCAGATAAATGTAAGAGCACTTCTCTTTTCCGTGTGTAAGAGTACGTGTCAGTAGTTGTATATCGTTTAAGAGTACGCGCCGAAGAATAACAAAATAAAGACAGTTTGTGTAACAGTCAAAGCGATGATAGCTCAGTGATAGCGACCTCGAATGCCGTGGAGTAGGTTTTTTTTACCGTGTATATGCCTGAGTTTGACCACAATATCACCATGGTAAGTGATGATGTGGCCGAAGGTGGTAAGCACACAAAAGAACTGGCTCTCAATTGCAGTTGTCGGAATACATTGATAGGTGTTCGGCGACAGATTTAAAACTTGAGGGTGGTAGCCAGTCAGCTGCTTTCCTTCACCGAAAGCTTATGCTCATTGTAGGATTAGAACACGGGCCCTTCGTTTCGGTATCCAATGTGCTATCATCACCGTTCCAGATCCTACAATGAGCTTGAGATTTCAGGTGAAAATGTCGTGAGGAAACCATAGGATAACCTGGGTCGCCGCTAAAAAATAAAAATACTTCAAAATACACTAAAAAGTTGCTAAAAAGTATGAAATAATTCTAATCTGACACTGTTTTGAAGTACGATAAACATTTTGAATGGAATACGCTAGGGAATACGTTATGCTCTTTCGCTATGTGAATATATTGCAATTATATTTATTTGACGGGCCAGTTGGTGTTGGTTAAGACTCCAACTTTCGTACCGTTGGTGGTGGGTTCGATACCCACACAGGACATGCATTTGTGTGCATGAACAGATAGGTATGTCCTGAGTCTGGGTGTAATTATGTATATTAAGTATGTATTTACAAACAAAAGGTAGCATATGTAGTGTATCAGTTATCTGGTTTCCAAAGTATATCTGCTTAGTTTGGGATTAGATAACCGCGAGGGAGGAATGTTCCAGGATATTTATTTAATATCAATCCATAATCTCAAAATCACGGATAGATCGAATATTAATTTCTATGCAATGCCTATGAAAACAGGCATGTATTCCAAAGTAATAATAATACCTTTTAATAATTACTTTAAATTAATACTTAATTTAATTAATACCTTTGATTAATTAGATATGAGAATATTAAGTTGTTTATGTAAATTATTAATTTATCGCCACATTAAACATAAACTAATAAATGTTTTAATCAAATAATTCATAGACATTATTAAAATCTCCACAATGGAGACACTTGTTTTTGTTTTATCAATTTTATTGTCATGTTATTTAGCAGTATGTGGAAATATATTATACACTACAATTGGTATGGTCAGCGAATCATTTGTTTTTAATATCAATAATTAATTTATAAACCTAGTTTGGATTACTATTTGTGTTAAAAACCTCATCTATCTTATTCTCTTATTACATGAGATGGTTCCATGAACCTCTAGAAGTCTAGTAAAACCCAGGTTTAAGATAACCGGCTCTTTTAGTTAAATTACGTTAGAAAGTGACGGATATATTTAAAATCTGGGTTTTAAGCTTGGCTTAATGGTTTAAGCCAAGCTTAAAACCCATTAGTTATTACATGAGAACCATCTCATGTAATAACTAATGCTCACTATTAGTTTTAGTAAAGTTAATAAGAATATAAAAATATCCTTAACTATTATTTGCAGTTCCAGTATCAGCTGAATATTCTGATAAAACTTTAAGTGGTAAGATATTTATTTATGTTTTTATCAACGAGAAACCAAATAACTTTAGTACTTCATTTCTTTAATTCAGGAAAACACCATGAAAAACCCATTGCACGTTACGGTTTTCATAGAACACGCGAATGCCATGATTATGAGAGATCTTTTCTATGTATGAGGAAATGTTTGGATCTAAATTTCGACGTTGCTTACGCTGATAAAAACTGCAAGTGTACTTGTTACAAAAGAAAAGATAAGGCAAATCACAAGTCACCTAATAAAAACCGTGCAACTAAGTGGCGTTTAGGGGCTCCAACAACTGTGAAACCTGCTTGGGCACATGTACATAAATCAGAAAAGATCAAATATACTTCTGATGACGAATACAATGAGTCTAAAATCCAGAGTTTAGATAGTAGTAAAACTTATAATGTCAGTAATGATACGAGTATTACATCAGATACTCCACAAAATCAAAACGAAAGCAAAGGTGATAGCAGTGAAACCATATCTAATGCTGAGCCGAGTACTAACTCCACGGGAGACACCGCAATAGATCAAGCTGGAGACCCCGCTACAGAACAAGGTGTAGAACCCGCTTCGGAACAAGGTGTAGAACCCGCTTCGGAACAAGGTGTAGAAGCCGCATTAGAACAAGGTGTAGAAACCGCTTCAGAACAAGGTGAAAAATCCGTTGCAGAAGAGGCAGGGAGTACCGCTGGAGATAATACCACTCCAGAACCTGCTGGAGAAGAACCAGCAGCAGACACCACTCCCAGACCAACCGATTAAATTATGATTACGCATAGCACTGGATCCTGGAAAATTGTGCACAACCAAAATCCAACATATGATTTAAAAATAAAGATCTTATGTCATAATTGATTAGCTCTGATTAAAAATGGGGTGCAATGTTTTCAAGTCCTTTTTTATACTACAAAAAACAATCATACAAACGTAGCAAACAAGCATACGGCTCGCCTGATGGTAAGCGCTTGCCATAGCCTATGGATGCTGGCAATACCAGGGGGTATATCTCAGGGGGGTACTGGCGCGTTGCCGACCCTGCAATAATTTCTTCAGACACTTTTTGAAGAACCCTATGTTGTACTCCCTTGGAAAAACCGAGGAGCTCATTCCACAGCCTGAGCGTCCGCGATAGGAAGCTCCTTTGTGTGAATGTGTGAGGATGGACTCCCCATCGGTGGCGATGGTAGAACGTGGTCAGGTTAAACAATTCTTTAGAACAAAGACTCCTTTTCTAGCTGTGCTACTTGAGCTCTGCAACATTTTATTGAATTCAGAATATTACTGAATGGAGAGATATGTGCGTCGCTTATTCTGTTTGCAATTTCTTCCCAGTAAATTAGGGTTGCGGGTTAAATATTTATGAAGCCAAACTGAAATAATTATATCGATATATTTTTGTAACGGCCACATTAGGGAAATATCGCCCACCTCCCTATTAAATATTAATGTTGATCGCTTGATACGGGACCTGACTATGTAATATGGGAAACCATATTCATTTCCTTTTCATTATGTAAATCTTTGTTTGTGACTTCTGGCTACATGATACTTTTTTCTTAATCATCAATTCTGCGGCCGGCACCTTTCTTCATGGGATTTCCTCATGATGAAAAGTGGCGTACTTGGCGAGCGATAACACACTGGTGTTATTTTTCTAGATTTCATCTAGGAGG
The DNA here is from genome assembly GCA_947623365.1 of Achlya flavicornis. NCBI lineage: Eukaryota > Metazoa > Arthropoda > Insecta > Lepidoptera > Drepanidae > Achlya > Achlya flavicornis. Next base: position 8,889,620 of record OX392468.1, on the reverse strand, counting down.
GTTTAATACTTTCTTTGGGCTTCTCCCAAAAAAAACTGTGACACATACACATTTCTGTTGAAACATAAAAGATTATGATTGAGATATTTTTTTTTTGACTCTACATTTAAAAATATTACTTAGCACTTTTTTTTTATACAACTAAGTCGTTAAACAAGCATACGGCCCGCCTGATGGTAAGCAGTTAACGTAGCCATATGGACGCCTGCAACACCCGAAGCATCGCTCACGCGTTACCAACCTTTCCCCCCTCCCATATGAGCTCTGGCGACCTTACTCACGCGCAGGAACACAACTTTACAAAACATAAAGTTATTTGGCTGCAGTATTCTGTAAGGAGGAACTTCCCCAGTCGAGCTGCTCTTCGGGCGAATAAACGCTACGCTCTACCTCTCTCAAACAGACATCCAAGTTGGTTTTGAAATGTATTATAATAAAATATTGTGGAAACTGGTGGATTATTTTGATTTTTTTGACTTTGCGCTTCAAAATGCAAACGGAATACTTCTGGTTTTGCAAGCGTATACATGTTTGTATAAAACAAGATAAATTTATGAATGTTCAGGCATAGCTCCGGCTACGATACGATTTGAATGATTTTATATTTTAACGTAAGAGATTTTTTAAGATGGTTTCATCATTGAATGGTTTCATATATTTTTTTATTAACCCTTGACAATGGATTTTGAATAAATGATAAAATTCATCAATGGAAAAGAACACGTATGGTATGGTCAGTGACAAATCTTGAGATATGTTGAACACAAAATTAAAACACAGATACACACACAGCCCAATTAGAGTTCCTACTTTTTTTATACTACGAAGTTTGTAAACAAGCACACGGCCCGCCTTATGGTAAGCAGTTACCATAGCCATATGGACGCTTGCAATACGCGAAGCATCGCATCACTCACGCGTTCACCCTTTCCCCCTCCCCAATGAGCTCTGTCAACCTTAGTCACGCGTAGGAAGGAACACAATAAAGTTATTTTATGGTATTTTGTAAGGTGCTCCTCCTCCACCTCACAAAACATTGAGCGTATAAACGCTATGCCCTACATCTCTTAAAACCTACATCGTCAATTTTTTTCAATTTATTACATGTTATTTGGATTAAACAAATCTCGTTCCCATATAGGTATAGCCAAAGTGATGTAATGGTTTTCATCATTATCCTAATAACTGCATAAAAAGATTTTATAGATAAAAAAGGAAACTGATGTCCAGCTGTTTCCTTTACGGTCCCTCAGGAGAACGCGTAGGGACGCACACGGGACTGACTGTCGATATTCATATTTACCGTGACGTCATGTGATCGAACACTCGGTGATCGTACACACAAGGCCTTTTCCTTCAGATACGCAGATTGGATATTTATTTATATTTTAAATTTTTGTTCTGTTATTTTTTGTTGTTATTTGTGTGTTTCTGGAAAACTAAATTCATTTTCTTTTCTTTTTCAAAGACTAGCGTGTTATTTTATGTGACACAGTGGTACATCTTACTTTGTTCTTATGGCAAAAGAAGAACATTTAAGTTATATAATAATTTGTTTACTAGTGATTCATGTAAATTTTAACTAACACTTGGTAATTACAAAATGATAAGAATTAATATTCTCTTTCGACAGTTTAACATAGCTGGTAGATCATAGGACATTTAAATAATAATTACTATCGAATATCTATAGGCCAACAAAAAGACATCACAACGGGCCCTTCAGCTTCGTTGGAATGCTTGGACCATATACATGCCCCCTGGGAATCGTGAACTTACCAATAAATAAATAAATAAATATTCTGGGACATTCCTCACACACGGTTATCTGATCCCAAACTAAGCAAAGCTTGTACTATGGAAACCAGATAACTGATATAATACATATACTACTTTTTGTTTGTAAATACATACTTAATATACATAATTACACCCAGACTCAGGACATACAGACATGTTCATGCACACAAATGCATGTCCTGTGTGGGAATCGAACCCACGACCTGCGGCGCTATAGTCCACGTCTTAACCAATTGCGCCAACTGGCCCGTCTCTCTCTCTCTCTCTGCAAACTTGTATACCAAGTAACAAATAATATTGCATTTTTTTAATGTTTTGCGCTGGTAGGAACCTAGTGTGCAGAAGTACCTACAAAAACTTTTTATGCAACACCCTTGAGGCGATACGAAACACTGACGCCTATGACGTATCGTTGAGATTTTTTTACCAATAGATTTACACTGAACATATTTTTGCTTTTATGTCAATATATCAATTTCCTTTATCATGTTTGACATATTCAGGAAAATACTGTTATAAACACTTTATATGATATGGGTAGATCAGCACCAAATAGTGGAATATCTTTGCATTCTTTCGCTTTTCATAATGTTATTTACCTTATGTGCTCATATTCCTATAATTATGGATAAAAGAAAATCTAAAATTTATTAAAAATACCCATAATTATGTAATTTTAATAAACATGTCGTTAAATGGTTAAAAATACTAACCACCACAAAAAAATACGATTAAGGGTGTTTGCTTAGGAAATCATTAACTGTTATTTAAGAGTGCATCATCATCTATAATAATATAACAATCAATAAGAAACTTCAACAAAAATATCATTGTTATTCACAAATCTTTTTTGCAATAAATATTGAAAGTAGATGTTATTGGGCAACAATATTTGGGATTGAGCTAAATGTCGCTTTTGATAGTTCAGCCGGTTTGTCACTAAGGATTGAAGTTATAAATCTCGCGATGACCCTCCCTCATGGCGAGCACCGAGATATGAACGCGATAGTGGGTCAGCTGGGGATGGACACAATAAAACTTAAATTGACAATATTTATTAAAGATTGACCCTCCAACTAATAAATATATTATACGGGAAAATAACAATTGAAGTGTTGTTTTCTAAAAATTTACGTACTTACCTAGTCGTTGACTGAATTTGTACCTTTTTGTTTTATATTAACTTCTCTAATAAAAAATATCATTTTATAGACAAGTGACGATAGGTATTACGAGTTCTACGAGTTAATATTATAGCGAGAATAGTGTAAATAGCGAGAAAAGTAAGTAAATTCAAACTAATAAAGGTACCCAATACGTAGCTGAATAATTTTGATTCAACAAAGTAGACATAGCCTACCTATAGAAATAAAGAATCCATTTCGGGTAACGAAATAAAAGATATTCTTTTAGGGATAATGGGCTAATCCGAAAAGCATACTTTGATTAAAGATTGATTTATTTGTAATAAAACGCTTCTGGACTCTCTTTTATCTGTCTGCTCACAATCGAGGGCGAAACAAGAAAGGAAGGCGGGCAATAAATCCTCCTACATAAAAATTGCAACAACTTTGTTCATAATGCCGATGGAGGCATCATCAAAAGTTGGTTCGCTTCGCACCCTCGCGCCCATTCGTGCAGAGATTACCAATAAATCCAATACGGGATAATTGGCCGGCTTAATTCTGTTCTATCTTTCTACTTAGTTCAGTCGTCAGAATGTGCCAGCTCAGGTCCCTTGGGAGAGTCCAGTCGGGAGAACAAACACCTCCTATATGCCAAACAAAAATCGCATCTTACCTGTTTTGATAGAATAGAATTTCTTTTGTCAAATACAAAACAAAGCAAAAATGACGGCAAATGAAGAAAATAACACGGTTAATGAGGTATTTTTACTTTTTGGTACTCTGGAATAATTTACTGATGGATCAGTTTATAAGAGCTCATCATGTTTTCACATGAGTTTTGACAGTTCGGGTAAGTGACACGTGATAGACATAGGTGTCGCTTTCCCTTGTCGTCTAATGGATGAGAATTATGGAGTCAAGGGGTGGCAGCGATTTGATATTCGCATCAGTCGCTGGCCCTCGGGACCGCTGTGACGTGTTTCAATAGCACTGCCCTACGATCGACGGTATAAACAGATTTGGGATATGCCTTCTGATAAATCGACTATAATGTAGTGCTGTCATATCTCGAATACATTTCAGGGTCTCAATTTTATATCTTACTATAAAATCAACAATATATTTAAATAACAGTTCAAATAGTTAGTTTACCTACCAACAGATAATACCAAAAAGATACATTAATAAAGTACGTATCTTATACCTATAAATGCATAATTTTATCCGTCTACCTATCTCATTTAAAATCTTCACCCCAACGACTGCGAGTTAGAATTAAAACGTCACTCAAAGCGGAAAAATCCCGTTCCGAAAAATTAGCCAACAAAATTCCAACAAATAATTAATCTGGAATAATCATACAAAACGATGCGAGCGGGATGCTCGCCCATTATTACCATTCATTTCAAATCAGCCGTACCGGGGAGGGCGCCCGCGCCGCCGCGGCCGGCTTCGCTCGACCTGAATAAGCATATATTTTCCAATCAGGGCACGTATCATTTAACTCGCTATTAAATTCGACTTCTTCCCTTCGAATTATTACCATGTCAAGGAAGTTCTCGTTGTGTATACACATCCGAAGTAGGTAAGTACCTATGTTATGTCGTGGAATAATAAGACATACAGATGCGGAAAAAGAAAAAACGAGCATTCGAAATACTTTTCATAAACACCATCATAACATTCATGCTTAAGACCTTTTAGAGTAATTACTCGTTCAGTGAGCGTTTGCAATGGGGTGAATTAGAGAATTAAAATTTTATGAAAGAAGTCTTGCTTATTTCTTACATTTGAATGATTTAGGTAGGCTTACATTGAGGTCACGCTTTTGAATTCTGACTGCTGAAGCCTCCTGTGAATTTAGGTACTTTTACTTTTTCTCGATTTTTTTACCATTGTATTAAATTACGTGGATGAAAAAAGTACAACAAGTATCATGCAGTACTTTTAAGCTTTTGCGAACTAAATTCATGGTCATACTCGTGACCATGATCAACGCAACTTGATCGAAACGTCGAGGTTAGTCAAAATCATATTATTTTTATAATCTATGCGCGAATAGACTGTATCATGTACCTTTTTTGTTACCTTTAGTTATAGTCAAAGAATTTAAAACGTCCAGAAGGATAGTCGCCTCTATGGCAACATGAAATAAACAAGCCAGAATTGACAGTATTTGACAGCCGTGCGCAGTAAGAACTGAGAGCGATTTGCTCAGGGAGCCCCTCAAGCGGAGTGAAATTAAATGTCATGCTTTAGTAAGGCAGATTATCCATCTGGGTAGAGGCACGATGCCCTATGAAAATCTTTGGTTATAGTATTACCCTCTTATTCATAATGAAGTTATCAAACGTTGATTAGCTAAAATTCTGAAGTCTTTATCAGACACGTGACATTTGGGGATCGAAAGAGTGAGACGGAGGACACTATTTCACTGATTTAGTTAAAAAGCGATTATGAATAAGGGGGTTAGAGTATAAAATATAATCACAAAATAAAATCATAACATTTGTTTGGCCTGATGTGATGAAGACACGCGCCAACAAAGTAGCAGCTAGTGAAGCCACCTGACACCAGGCCACCCGACCTCCCCTACTTATTAAATTAATAACTTTGAACACCGTCATTATCCGTCTAATTGGAGGGGTGATGAGCTCTTTTAACACATTACCTAAGCGTTTAACGTGTGTTTTATGAACTGTGTAATTAATATTTCCTACGCTCGTGTGACGCTTAGCAAGAAATTAAATACCTACGCTTGTAGTTCATAGGAAATATTTTTTACAAGCGGGTATTATGTACCTAGTTATCGTAGACACATTATGTTGTTTCACGGTAATTTGATGCTAATCAACCAATCTGGCCTTTGTCACAATCAACTTGGGGAGATTGTTATCAAAAAGTATAATTAACGCATAACGGTATTTTTGTTTACAAACATATCATTTAGCTGCCCTGGCAGCGCTTTAGGCTAAATTTTACTTAGAAATTTAAGAGATATAATTAAGAATTTTGCAGAGCGCCATAATTTAGGGCTCTCCTAATGAATGATATCAGGTTCCAAGTAATTAATGCCAGGGGCTGATTGTTATTTTTGTTATCAAATATAAATGTTTATATTTACCTACGTTAAATTTGAAACATTTTAAGCTATAGGTTACGGTAGATACAGGAGGGAAATTTAACTTTTAACAAAAATTAAAATCATCTTCATAAATAGATTTGAAATAAAATGATGTAAGTGTAATATGATTAGTAATAATAGCTTATACTGAAGTTAACGAATACAAAAATACAAATGTGTGTAGTTTTAGTGAACATGATATTATAATAGGTACTCTGTATATTTATTGTACTAATTGGTATGTAGTAGTAGTGAAGACCTTGGCAAGTGGTGTACGTTTCGCTACCAGCCAGGGCGCGAGTAGCCGCCCGAGGCCCTACAATAGCGAGCGTGATACAAATATACACATAATTTTAATACCGGGGGTGAAGCATTAAAAGTCAGGGATCAAATGCCTTTAATACTCGAGCAGAAACCGTTGAGTTGCTTAGCTATGTTTTCTTTTTAATTAGGTATGTTTTATTGATATTAGTATTTTTTGTGTAGCTAGGTAATTCCTTAATTAATGCAGATGCGCTTTTAGATTTACAACCCTAATGGTGCGTCCATGCTACGTGAATCGAGCACGAGCCGAGCCACGAACGAACCTACAACGAGCAAGAAGCGAATGCCTTTGTTCGTGAAAAAACGGACAAACGCGCTCGTTCGAAGCCCGCAAGCCCGTCCACGCACCATAATGGTGCGTCCATGCTTGGCGAACCGAGCACGAGCCGAGCCACGAATGAGCACACTGCGAGCACGATTCGCGTAGCATGGACGGGCTTGCGAGCCTTGAACGAGCATTCGTAGCGTGCTGGACTGCGCTCCGCCCGATTGTCAGTTTTTAACTGAACACAGGGATTTGCTTCGCGCTCGTTGTAGGCTCGTTAAGTACGTCCACCCTTGAAATCGCGAGCAACGAACGAATCCTGTTCGTTCGAGGCTCGGCTCGCGCTCGCTTCGCGTAGCATGAACGCACCATAATGATTCGCTAAACATTTTTTAAGTTTTAAGTTTTTTTTTAAGTTCTCTATGGCGTGTAGCGCTGTCTGCGGTAAATGTATGGCTCATTCTATTTCAATTGGAATACCTAAATTAGGTATCCTGGTAATAATCATGATCATAAGTAGCTAGTTGGCAGGCAATATTGAATGCATTGTTCTTTTAGGAATTATGAAACCCGACACATTTTTTAAATTCTACATTATATTTAACGATGTGAAAATTATATTATTTAGAGTTTTTGTATTTAAGATTAACTTTAAATATTGTAACTCCATTGATTTTCACATGGAATTGTTAAGGTTGTCGGTTAAATGCCGTAGCACAAGCACGGGGGCGCCCGCGCCGCCCGCCCACAGCTTACCTGGCATTACGTACATAAATAAGGCTTACTCTAATCTCTACTCATATTTACTAATTACACTTGTTTTGTTACACAGGTAACATATACTCCATTAAGATACACATTACACTTTAAACGATATTAATTAGCTAATTGCAGTTAAAATATTATAGTTAGGTAGGTTAATTATTATTCTCTCACTGAAATTGCAAAACACGTGAGGTTGACTGACTCCCACAAATTAGGCAATGGAACTCGATACATATAGTAACATGGCATTATATTGAAACATCATATTTTCGTGCAAATATTATCTACACAGCGTAGGCACAGATTACTAAATAGGTAGTTACCGTTGCGAATGAGTTCGTATTTTGCCGAGTCGCTCGCTATTATCTATCATCAAATATTCAGTCTAAATCCGCTCACATATTACGCATTCGTCAATAGGGTTTGAACCGTCACCCTTTTAATTTAGACTTGGACGAGGGGTCATTAAACAATAAAGTGTTGATTAAAAGCCCCCATGCGCGGGCGGCGGGCGGGTTGCGCGGGCGGCGCGGACGCTGCGAGTAGGTGCGCTTCCTGCACTGGACCCATTATGTTATCAACTTATCACTGATGATTGGCACGGGTCCGACACTCGGCTCGAGTGCTGCACTCACTTATGCTCGCACTGACAATCGATGAACCTGCATAGGCGAGTGAAGGTCAATCGTTGCCAATTATTTATGAGCCGCCTTATGTTTCTTGGCGTATTGTCTTCGATTATACACGTTAAAATACTTTTCACGGAAGGAAGAAAAAAATATAATTCTTTCGTATGCCTGAACCGGGTACGATCATCATAATTATCATAACACAATACGAAGTCACTGACTCTACACCGAAACATAAACAAAGACTACAAATAAAAATTGTCCAATATATTAGAACCTCCATAGCAGTTGCCATACGCGTACGAGTCTTGAAGATAATTACTCGAGATAAAGATACGGGGTGCGATCAGAACTCATTATGGCGGGGATTTCAATCTCACTTATATCCCTTTATTGTTCGCGGCCAGCCAGTATTAGGTAGGACTAGAGCTGACTGGTGCCTATGTGTATCTACCTACCTACTATATATTGTGAGCTACTGGTTGTATCGATTATGTGACGCGTTATACCTTATTATGTGAAACGTATTCTGAATAGAGATAATCTGAAAAACCATTTATGGAAATTGTATACCAATCGTTAAAAAGAGAACCGTCCTGTTAACAGATTTTAAATCATTGCCGTCACCGGCCGCTATTGTAACGTCAAGTTAGTTCAAAAGCGGTCGCTCCAGTCCAACAAAATGATCTTCGCCGGATCGGATCGCGAGTTCCACACCTCGCGGATCAATAGATCTCATTCAAATAATAATAAGGAGTTATAGATCAGCGCGTGAGGCTGTCAGCCGCGTCGGGCTGCCAGCGGCGGTCGAGGCTGACGCGGTAGGTTGACGCGCACCCCTACGCCCGCTCCTCTTTGTACTCCACTCCTGCTCGCATTTGAGTATGGAAATGGATATTTATTTCACGTCTCGGCCGCCCGCCGCAGCAGCCGTCTGCGGTGATCACCGAAGATGATAACGCTTCGATTTATATATTTCACTCGATGATCGGTAGTCGCTACGCTCGCCATACAACTGCCAGAGGCGACCGTGCTAACTTATACAGAAAGTTAGGTGCGTCACGTCAATATTATACCTACCTATATGATACGATGTAGTGGCTACTGGATCTACACCCCACCTAACACTGATCAACTTGTTTGTATGAAAATTAACATTGGTAAGTGCGATTTGAAATTGCAATTTGTAATCTAATAATAAATTTAAAATTTATATGGTCGACTGCATTTCAAACAAACTGCTTTCTAAAGATAATTAATATGTAATATATCCTGTAGTAAATATATTAAGAGATATTGCATTAAATACTCCGTACATATACGATATGTGACGACTCATTTATGGAAAGATCGGTAACATTAATGCTTTACCATACTTCATAAGGATTGAATGATTTAATACCTGTCTATTTAAATATTATTGATGTCAAGATTAATTGACATCACATAAGAAATAAAAGAGCTCCTTATGAAGCTCTTTCGTAGCAATAAATTATGCTATTCCTTTATGAGGAAATATCTATATACATACGACAAATTCAGTTATTACAGTTTTCCCGTAATTTACAACACTTAAACAAAAAGTAAATTGACTACAAATAAATGATAAGAATGTTAAGGGCAAAGTAGAGGGATGCAACTTAACGCGAATTATTTGTTTGTTTTGTCTCTCTCTAAGTTTATTGAGTTTATTTTTCGCAAAGGCCGCGGCTAAAGATTTTAAATTTATATCGCGGCTATGTCACGTCTCAGGTTAATTAGGTGTGGCGCGGCGCGGTAGCAAGCAGTGCGGAGGCATGCGCCCGCGCCTCCTATTATTTTCACCATTGCATACACGTATGCCGCTCAGAATAATTATGGACCTCTTCGCCGCCTTTACCGACATTTTGCATACTCACAGTTCAGATAAAAGTATATTTTATTGAAATGTTTGTAATGCTCTGAATATACCCACCTAATGAAAGGCTACTTATGGTACCTATACAGATTGCGTTCACTTTTTTGTTAGCAAGACTTCTTTATTGTTGTTGAGAATTTTGTTTCAAGTTGGTATATTTCTTCTTTCATCACTTCTATATAGGTACTATAATTATAATTAATAATGCATAATTTAAAATAATTCCTTACACCGTTATTTGTTAAAAGTTTCAGATGGTTCTTAATAATCTCATTAAATAATTTGTTGTAACACATTGATACCTACCTTATAGGTACCTACTGTAGATTTTACTTGCTTTGTCCATATGGCTATCTTTTCTGTCCATAATTTGTAATGGATTTATCAAGCACTTGCTGACATCCGATTGAGCTGAAATTTGGCATAGGCTATGTAGCTCGGTGACAACGCAATAACATGGTAGTATGGTGAGCTAGTCTGATGATGGAGCCGAAAAAAGGCCATATGAACTTCTATTCTACAGAACAAAAATCAATCTAGCCACAGAGTTTCTCATAAAGCAACTTGAAAAGTTATACAAGAGCATATTGTAATGCCATATCCATATTCCTAATCATTCATAACGTGTCACATTAGGGTAACCGGTAGTGTCTAAAAAACATTCTCATAATTTACTATATCTAAATAAAATATTTAAAAGCATATTCAACCTATCTCTCGCTAATATATTTAAGCGATTACTGGAAACTTATAACGTAGGAACAGCCTACCTCAAAACTGTTACACATTAAAGCTGATTTAATACAAGCGATAAAGGGCGTACATTATGAAAGGTTAATAAAACACGGCGTTGCGAGGAGCCGGCGCATATTTCCAACATTAATTGGAATATGGCGATAAGTGGCGAAGAGGTGGTTCTTCATCATTAAGATAATATGCAAATATCTAAAGGAAAATACGCAATAAATTCTCTTGGAAAGACACCGTGGATCAGACTTGATTGATTCACAGATGATAACGAGCATTGAATGTGGGTAGGCAATGGCTGTTAGTGCTGGCTGTATGGTTTTGGAGAAATTATTAGTGCTGTTGAATAGTATTTCAACAGGTGTAAAGTATACCTTTCGTAATGTTAGAACTGAAATTCTTAGTAGGTACTTATGACTGCAATCACATCTGAGATTGTTGCAGATAGTTTTGTTTTCAATTGTAAAATAACAGTAAACAATTAGATTTTAAAATGGAGAAATTGTTCGTAGAATGCGATCGCGTAGGTACGTTTCCCGGCGCAAGCGCAATGCGGCAGAGAGTCAAGCGCGACCCCTGCGCCTCCGCATATTTACATCTCACTTTACGGCTAACTAGCCTCGCCACGTTTCGACCAATCTATTGTACGGAAATGTCGGCCGAGTGCACGAAACAATCCTAGTTTACCGTTATATCTACATATAAATGTTTGGGAACAACGATTCGGTATGTGACCGTAAATATATAATACTTTATTTGGTGCGACAGCTTTAAGTGAACACAATATAATATTCAGCATTAATGTCAAGTTTTCCTTTTGTTCCTAACATTCTAGCTATCGAACTTCTTTTATTGCTCTACTCTATATTCCTACGTATAATTTACATGATTTCATCCATCTTGCAAGCTTCCGCGTCAATTGCTACAACTGGCTTATATCTAAGCAATCTTTGACCTAGTGAACTCATTAAAATTGTTTTATTGCCGATATTCTTTTTTATTTCAATATTGTTTTATGTTAATGCAGATTCATTATTATTGTTTTACAGGCGTTTGCTGAATATCAGTGGTTTTACGATATACTTATCCAAATGCATAAATGAAGCACTACACTGCATTGCATTGCATTTGGGCATTTTCTTTAATTTATTTTGTTTATTGCTTAAGTAATACCTCAGAGAGTATATAAATACTACGTACAAGTAATACTCAAAACTCGCACTTGGTAGGGCTTATTTAGATAGCAGTTAGTGCATATAACCGTTATTTTTATTAAAACATTTGTAGAACCTATCTGTCGCATGATTAAATCGGTCGGAGTTTAAGTAGGTATAATAATAGGAATTATTTGATTTAATAATGAAGACCTACGAGAAAATGAGAAAAAGAGGGTGGAAGTACAAAATTGTACATGTTAAGTCAATGTCGCTCTCCTGACAAAAACAGACAGACGGCAAAATTTGTCATTGGAAAGCACGTAATGTAAATTCTATTATTACGGCCTTTTATTTTTCAATTACGAGCCCCCGGCCTCGGTGGCGCCTCGGGGTTAAGTTCACTAGAACCAGAGATATTTTATTTTATTCCTTGATGTTTTCTTTTTTATTGAAATAACTATTGTTTATGTAAGTGCATAAAGGGTAAGTGAAACTATCAATTGTAGAAATTTCCGGCCTCATAAAATTGATGATAAATTTATGAAAGCACCAAAAAATAATCAGTTATATCATATCATTAAATAACTGATCAATTGTGTTGTCTCAATTCCGTGCCGCACCTCATTACTTACTTTCTCGCTTACATTCTCGTTTCCTATAATATGGGCCCCCATAATTTGTAGTGCACTGAAATCACACAAGGAAAACAGTAGTCGTAAATCATGTAACTTATAACAAGCTGTGTTTTAAATTTGTTCACGAGCACTCCATTAAGTCAACACTAGGGAGGTGGGTCACGCGATGCGGTGGCGGCGCGCCGGGCGATGACAAACGGCCGTGGAGTCACACCGCTCTACAACCGCACTGCACTACCTACCTACTCAACTACCTCCCTTGGAACCACTCGCTTCAAAATTAAATCATTTCTATTTCGCTTGAGACTGTAAACACGCGAACGCGATATCATATATTGTCATAATAAGGATACACGTTATTATTTATACAAACAGGCTATTTGTTCTCATTGTGATAAGTTATGTAGGTATTTTACCTTACTTTCTTATTTCATCGTTACTTAATTATTAATCAGATTCTCAGATTAGTAGCACATTGCCAAGGTATTGACTTTCAAATATGTATATGACAATTCAATCAACGTATGTAGAATATTAATTGGATGTATACAAGTACTAATGCATTTGCAAATGTCTCTAGCTGCATTCCTGATGGAAGTTTTAGAAACTTATTTTTCTTGTCATATCCACAACTATCTCTAGTTCAATACTGACATTGCCAATATTTGATATCAATAGGTACAGCATACACAGTGATTCGTGAAACTTATCGTGTTGTCGTGATCGTTCGCCATAAAGTTTATAAATTGCTGTTGGCATCATAAGCATTGACAATAGTTATGTGATTACATGATGATTCAACAGAATGACGTGCCCTTTCTCTACATCTGAGAGTGTGGCAGTTGGGTCGGGCCAGCCGATACCGCACTGCTGCAAGAGACGGTGAAATAGATCAAGTGATCCATCGCATATCGGTTATAAATCTAAACACAACGAGAACATAACATTTTATTCGAAACGACCACTTGTTAACGTATGTTATCCGTGTGTCGTGCAATTTCACAACGAGTCGCCGCGCCGCGCCGCATCACGTACTCTGAAATCCACGTTCAGAACATAAACTATTTACCCACTATTCAATATTCAATACGCGATTGCAAAATACGCCAAATTATTGCATTAGTAGCGAACAGGGATTCCCGATATTGTGGTTCAGCGATCGGTAGTCGGCGCACCGCGATATGCGGCATAAATAATTTAATAATTCGCAATACGGAATTTACCATACGAAGTGTCGTACCGTTCGTCTACTTCGTATTCAATATGAGTATTTGATTCTCATACTACTGTCGCATTGGGCAACATTCGAATACAGAGTCGTCTTCAATGGAAACGATAGCTTCCGCCGCACTTCTAAGGTTTATATTAATATTGTGATAGTTTCTTGGCTTGTATCTTTTCAAATTGCATGTGTTGATATGTAGGTGAATAAAGCACGTCTGTACATTTCAATATCGGGAACATCCGTGTTATACGCGTGACCTTGCAAATCACAGCCTGCTTTCCAAACGACTTCACAGAATCGTCAACCGGCGTCTGTATTGCGCGACAATCACCATGTTTATAGAATATGTTATTAGTTCGCTGGTACTTACATGGAGAGATATTTAAGCAATGACCTCTCAACCACTCTGTGGCTTATTTTATTCCTAAAACGTAGGAGCGGTATTGTGTATGATATTATTTGTATAGTTGAATGTAGGAGAAACCCAGGCAAAGCGGACAGCTCAGGGAATATATGGAACCCTATGGAAAGGAGTTGATAGCATTCATCGAATACAATTCCTATATAGGTAATAGATAGAACCATAAAATTCAAAGATTATATGAAGGGAATCACCACATGTCCTGGCTATTATGCTTTTTCATTCTGTTCACTTTCCTCGGTGCATACCTAAGGGACGGGCCAATACCTACAAGCATCGGAGGCACAGTTAGTGCTAAGACTATTTATCAGATCAACTTATGTAAAACATACCAAACCTACATAATTTTCCCACGCTTTTAATGTGCTGTTTCCAATAAAAGTACATTCCGTTTTTAGGGTTCCTTACCTAGGTCCCTATTGTATTGCCTCTTAGTATATATTTATTGTATTCATATGTTAGTTTCTAGGTGTCAGCTTTATTTATTATATATTATTATTAATATGTCTAAGTAGTAAGTATTTCACTATGGTTTATATAATTTATTTTTGGTTGTATCGTATTTCATTTTTAATTTTATTTTTTAGATTTTTTGTTGTTGACGTTATTTAAGTTGTTCAAGCTGGGAGAGGACGTTGGCTCCTGAATTATAGATAACTCTAGTTTGACTCTAGTAGAGCCAGAGGCTTTACATCATTTACTGTACTAACTTACGTCATTTTCAAAAAACTATTCTTAGTCTATTGTACGCCCCCGTTTTTTTACAGTTTATCTCCTATCCATCCAAAGGTTGCCTGGTAGAGCTCACTTTTAGTAATAAGACCACCCATTGTAACACTTCCTTTATTATTCATTTTTTGTTTGTTTTTTTTTGTTTTTTCAATAATGTGGTATAACAATAAAGTATTATCTATCTATCTAGCTAGGTTCACAAAGGAGCCATGTTACTGTGGCAACTCTGTCCGTGCATCCATCCGACCGTATCTGGCTTCTAACTCCTAAACCCAGAATATTTATAATAGTGCTTTCTCATAAAAAACATTACGTATGAAGGTGAAAATGTAATTAGTATAATATGGCTTACCGATGTACCTTCGCAGAAGACACATTTTCAAAACGCTGGAAATGCTATTGGTAGCTGCCGCCATGGGTGCGGAGGGGCGTGACTTGCGAGTGAGATGGAACTAACAGCTGCGGTGTATTATGAACCTTATAGTAGTGATCTAAGGTTGATTGTAAGTTTTAAGCATTCTTTCGTTTATCTTCGGGCCATACTTTCTTTTCTGTGCGAACGAAGATTCACGACGCGCCTTATCAGTTGGGTACTACTGTATATTATATATATACCAACTTATACAAATAATACGAATAATAGTCGAATAACATTAATAAAATATTAATATGTACACAAATTAATTGCTCATACTACTATCGTAGCAAAAATTGCACAATTGATTTACAGAATCACGTTTAAATATTATTGTACTGAACCCATCGTGCGCGAAACCTACTCGTACTTAGCCGATAACTTTAGTACCTCTTTTAATCTTATGCTACAACCTCACCATGGTAAGTGATGCTTTAGCCGAGGTAGGCACACAAAATCTCGAATGGAACCAGCTCCTGTTGGAAAACAATAGTATGTATGGGTTTAGTGCAAAGGTGCTGAGTACCTACCCTACTATAGAGCTCTGGATTATCGACACGTTTTCTTTCACCGAAAGCACCTATGTCACGGTGTCCGATGACGTCACTACCACTAAGAAAGCTTCGTAGCGATGATACGCAATTACGCATATAATAATATATTCCAAAAATAATATCTTACAGATGTCTAAATATAGGGGCCTTGAGCTTATCATTGTTCCAGTTGTTGTTTTTGTTCTAAGAGGATTGGAAACGGTGCATAAAACGCAGCAGAAATATCACTTACAGCTATATAATAATTGTAAAAAGTTTGTTAGCTAAATGCTATTTGCGGACAAAAAGTTTGTTCCGTGTAGCTACTGTATTGTCGGACAGGTCAACCACAAACACGTAAAGATAATATTAGCTGCTTGATAGTCTTTGCGCAGACAATCTTAAGTCATTCGAGCGGCTACCGTTACGTACGTGAAACAGATGTAGGCGGTTTACTAGCTCATTTCTATTCAGAAATCATTGGACCGTTTGGACTTAGGTCGACAATGTAACTCCCTTGGTATAGGCATGTCCGCAATCAGCCGTTCCCAGGGTCGTAAAATAAATCGTGATAATATGGTAAGTATGTGCCAGATTTATAAGCAGCCCACTGCCGATAATTTCATCCTTTGCATTCTGATTCGATGGATCGCCGTTGTTTAGTATTGAATTCGGCACTGACATGTTTGTGACAGTGAGAATGGACCCACTGACCGTCATTCACCTCCTTTTTTTGGTATTATCACTCGCAAATATCAATACAAAGCAAGCGACTGAAAAATGAGGTTACAAGACACCCGAACTAAATGTTTCATCTAACAAAATTTTGGATATGAGAAATAAAACTAATTTGTTATTACTAAAACTACTTATCTACCCAGAAATTATGAACATTGTTTCTTATAAAAAAATACCACCATTCGGATAAAATCCCTTGCGTTAAAAGCTTTAATATAACTTCATATCTTAATTACTGCAATAAAAGTATACTCCTCTAAAAACCTCATAACTTTTTCTTTAGTGAAAAATGGGAGGACAAAAAGTCTACATAGAGGATATTAGAGGAGACAGCGGTCGACAAATTGACCAATGCTTATAGCACGGCCTGATAGCGGCCGATTGTACAGACTCTCTGGCCGACTCACATTCATATTGATAATGTTAACTTTAATAAATTATACACTTTAATAGATTTTTTAAGGTTCATCCTTCGTTGAGTGCTTAACTCGAGTTAGAGTATACAGATAACAGAGACTGCGGAAAAATATTTTAATGGTTCGGTGGTTCGTTCCTTTCTTTCATCTTACGAAGTCGTGCTAACCCGTCTAACCCCCTGAGAAAAGAATGTATAAAATAATCAGAGTCGCGGGAGCTCTGAGCAATTATGTGGAAATTTCCTGACAAATACATGTTATTGGTGAAGTGTGCGACACCGTAGTGAGTTACACTAGCGATGCGGCGCGGCGCGGCGCGGCGGCGGCGTGGCGCGGCGTGGCGCGGGCGGTGTCGCCTAATGAGGCCGCTTGCTTCTTTTATTTATGTGACAAAATGTACATAGTTGGTGAATCTTTCACGAATACTTATTTTCAATTAATGTCACGTTCTTTATTGGCAAATATTTATATTTTCGTCTCTTGGTTGTTATGAACGCGCAATTAAAACATGATAGAACGAGGCCGTTCCTACATTTTTTTTTTTGGACATATCTAGATGTAAAACCAGTGTGAAATAATTTCGTGACTGTTAGATATTAATTTGTGCAAATATCTGTGATAGTTGAGCACTGGCTTGTTATCCGTGGGGATTATAAATTTATCTTTTACGGGCCGCGTACATGTAGACGTGCATAGAGTTTACAAGTTTAGAGCGTGTATACTAAAATTTATGTTTGAAAGATTTGTTCGCCACAAATAAGGTTGTCAGCGTGTGTTATCTAAGGGATCGTTAATTAATTAGAGAAATTGAACGAGCGCGGGCGGCGCACGGGGACCAATAACTCGCAACCCGCCTCGTATCATAGCTTCGTTCGCTTTTATTTATTTTTACCACTCACGTAAGCAAAATTGAATTCGAATAGGTCGAGGATATGTTTATGCAAACTGTGTCAGCTTCATATGACATACACCCACAAACAAATCTAAATAGATACCGCAAGTCCCTCCATCCGTATGAAATGCAAGCGTGTAACTATTTTTGTACCTACCATAATGTAACAAGATTGATTTAGTTATTGATTAGATTTTTAACGTGAAAAGCTATCCTATTTGTCAGCTAAACATATCCCCCGCTACAAATCTCTGGTGGACATGGAGCAAAAGAAGAACGTTCGGTCCCATTTTTGCACAGATTTTGACACGCGAAGTACATACACTTGCGGCATCTATTTAGATCTGTCGTCTCTACACCTAAGTCTGGCGTCTATAGGAACCGCGGGCACAGGTAGTTCAAGGATATGCAATTTCAATCGAATAACAGCCCTGAAGCAAGGCCAAACTCCAGTTAAGTAAGCATCTATGTGTGCATCATCAGGGCCTAATTTGATGGAAATACTTTTTATTTTAGTAGATATTTCTATAATATTACCAGTCTATTGATTTCATTTGATTTTTACTTGAAACAATACTGCAGCAAACCGTTCATCCACGTTGGGTCGACTGACTGACAGCATACCGTTGACAAGGCGTGACAATGTAAACATGTTGTTATCACCACAATCGCAACTACGATGAAAATGTTAATTGAGTTGTTTGAGCATTGAAATTTGTTGTATTATCATCTTTACTTTGTATTTTAACTACGTAGTTATTGTTCCATGGAGTCGAGATATTTCATAATTGGATAGGTATCCTATATTTTTAAATGGGCTTGCGTTTGGACACACACCCACCCGGGATGGGCGATGACGTGTCCAGGGATTGAATTCGCTTGTCCTGATATATTTCAATGCATAGTGTGTTTCTATAGTAGAAGGACATATTACATAACAAAACGTAATAAGTAATCACTTTCAATAATTTGGAAAGTAATGATCGAATCAAAGTATTTATTTAACAATCGCTAAGATGATGTTTCGCTAATTGTTTGTGAACGGCTATTTTGACATTTGACAAAGATATAAACAGAGATGTATCTGTGAGTGGGAACGCCGTCACAGGGACAACAAAATGGTCCAATAAAATGGCGGAGCATAGACAAAACGCTACAATAACATCAGAACGGGAACGAATCGCCAGTTTACGACATGAGCACAACGACCGACTGCTCTACAAATGAATAAGCCATCTGTTCTTATAGCTACAATTAAACATGGTCGTCCGACTATTGGTACAAGCACTTGATCAACTCTTGGCTTTGATTATCAATAATATCAATAGCTTAAATCTTACACAAGATACCTAAAGACAACTCATGTACAACAAAGATTCTAGGTAGACTACTCACAGAATTTTATAAAAGCTGCAGTTGTATGAATTGATATTTGTAAGAATTTTCGATACATTATCTTAAATTGTACTTAATGTTCACAACCGTTACACGGTCTCATTATACAATTATTTTAAGTAGGTATATCAATGTGTAGATCGTCAAAAATTATGGTTTTTTACATCATTGATCCATCCAACTAAACAGCTAACATTTAAAATAATGATGATTCAGAATTATTCCTCCGGAAAGTAATTTTAAAAGTAATTAAATGAAAATCTACTTGAACAAAAAATGCCTTAACTCACGTAGTTATCAAAGTCGTTAATATCACCTTGTCTAAGATAACGAACTTACCATAAAGCGTTTTAATCAGACGTCAAGTTGCTCTATATAGGATAGCTCTTATGGGTACGAATGCCTGTTTTTTAAGACCACTGACCGGAGACACGATCAAGTAAACCATTCTTATAAGGCAAACTGTCATAATTAAAGATAATAATGAGCCTCCTTCGATATTTTTTTGCAGATACTAAGAATCGTCATAACTTAATGTCAAATTGACGAAGAGCTTTAGCGTTGATATTTAAGGACATGACAACATTGTCATTAAAATAATATTTCGAATATTAAGCCTCAAGCCACAATCGAGCGAACGTTGAATGACTGACTTAAAAATACAATTTGAGACAAAGTTGCAGCTCTACAAAAACCTCTCGTGTGGTTAGGCTAGACATGAAGTTGGTAACTGGAAAATTGAGAAAAATACTTCGGAATCTTGCTAGTCCTTCTCGGGACTGCATTTCAAACCAATAATATTTTTTTATTCCTTTATTTGCATACCTACCACGACTGACTGAATGAGGTGAAAAATAACAGTACATTACACTTAATTAATAAAAAGGTAACATAAGGTTTACTTAAATATCTTTATACATCATGTTTTTTTTGATATTATAGTTCCTGGTGACACTTATAGGTATTTTTAGAACAAAGGCTTTCATATGGAGTAGGTAAGCACAGCCTCTGACGGCAGGCCCAGGGCCTCCGCCTTCTTGACCCGTAATTGCCAAGTATTTTATTGCACTATCTCAGATGTTTTATGTCATTCAATCCGCGACTCTTAATTGAATAAGCGACATGAAATTTACAACCGTCATACGTTTAAGTCGTCCTAGTTAAGCATCTTTGATGCTTGTTTGTGTGTCTAATTATAATTTTATAGTTGTTCATTAAGGGATAAGTTAATTCACACTTAAATATTTATAGTAGCTTTTTTCTAGTGATTTATGCGCAATCCTCGAAATTGACGATTGGATTGCGAAAAATGTACGTGCTCGTTATTAACAGTATTTTCTTAATTACGGGAACTAATCTACTATAGGTATAAGGGTAAATTAAGTATATATCAAAATGTGAACTCTGCACGTATGAAGAACATTTACCGTCTTGAATACTTCTTATTTTTATTAAATTATACTGTTCTAGTCGCAAGCGGATGTTAACGGATCAGATATTTTGTATGCTAACTGCATGTGTACCTACCCGGATTATCTCTTATGCCATTTTTTATATCGGTCAATCACCCAGCAGGTGCCTAATATATAAATAACAAGACTTAGGTATATAAAAAATATGTCAATTCCAATATAATGTTCTTTAGTCTTCAATCTTCATGAAACTTGGTTCCAACATAGGTACATTTATTACGGGTGATTGACGCGGGCTCTCAAAACTATAGAGTCAAATATAGGCTTTTTATATTCTTGTTAAATTATCGAGCCAATTTTCTTTTATTTAATTATACATAATGTCAACACACTGCGGCCATGAATCATTACTGTTCCCAATACTGTCTTACATATAATATTTATGGCATCATTATAAAGCTTTTGCTTACCTTCCACGAACTGAATCGCATATTTTTCTAATAATATGTAATCGTTTTATAAAAACTTACATAAGTAGACCTTAGAAATGCACACTCGGGCAGATTAACAGCCTCTGCGCGTTTCGAAATCAATTAAGTTTTCAAAGAAATTCTTCATATTGATGGACGATTTCCGTTTAAGATATTTTTTGTACATAAATTAACCTGTTTATTTAACTTAAATAATATGCAACCATATAACTTATAACAACCAACTTAAACCAAAGAAAGTAAAATTATATAAATAAACTTACGTGGTTTTCCCAATGGAGTAGAGCATGGGGTTCTTCAAAAAGGTATGAAGAGATTTCTGCTGGGTCGGCAACACAAGGTAGTCGCTTACCATTAGGCGGGCCGTATGCGTGTTTGCTACGATTGCGTAAAATTAAAACTTTTTACAAAAAAAAATCGCCTCCAAAGTGGGTTTACACTAAAAAGTATGAAAAACGACGTATAAACTCTATATTCGACTTCAAAACAGTGCAGTTTCATATCCATTTTCAATATCTCTCAAAGTTTGACACTGAACTAGGACGTGCATATCACTGATACATTTTCGACAATACCTTTTAAATAAAATGCTTCAATCACGATGTTTCTGCTCGTTTCCATTGAGTAATTCCATTATATCTTCAAAGTCCATGATAAAATATTATGGAACCACTTCGGTATCTACCGCTACTTGATACAGTTTAAATCATCCAAACATACATTTAAAAAAACATACGCGTCCAACATGCTATCCTACTTTTCTGAAATCGTTTAAAAATTAAAAACACGACGACAAGTGAATGAAAATTTCGAAATGTTTGCACTCATTACATATTGATATGATCATATCTTTTAACATTTGACAGCTTAGGTACCCTATGTCACCCGGCATGACTATAAAAGGCTAACTATACTATAAATCCTGAAAACAAATTACTCGTTTTTTCGTACAGTCTTATAAAACATTGTTGTCAGAAAGCAACATATTCTGAAAGCTGGTTGCAGCTATGCCCCGTCGCCACCTTAGATGACAATGCTGATTCTATGACCAACCAACGTATACCTACGCAAGCATTCAGGTCACGAGATTTTCCGACGCACGGGTCTACCGGCAAAGTTTGGTGGTAATCGTACCAATGTAATTTTGACATCTGAATAAGTTTTGGTGATCATCGTCCTACCGCGTAACTCGTACTCTGACGTCACAAGACCACCAGTAAAACGATTACCACTAAAGACCAGTGTTGAATGAAAACCCTATGTTTTTGACAAATGATTATCAATTTTTTGTTATTGCGTAAGTAAAAAAAATACGAAACGATTAAGTTTCGCTAATATCAAATGAAGCAGGCGACTAATGTGCTCCCTTCTTCATCGAAATTTATCATATTTTGTATCGTTTTTGCATTTTATTGTTATATTCTCATAGTTTTGACGTTTTGATATTTCACTAATATTTTTTATACCCATAACTAAGGTACCAAACAGCACACTGCCTGATAGTAAGCGGTTGCTGACCCTCTCTTCACACCTTTCTTAAAATGGAGTTTGCAGAGGAGTTGAGAGGAGTCGCTGTGCCGGCATCGGTATTCATAACATTTGGTATACCGCCGGACCCCGCACTCTTGAAAACAAGGCCTCCTCATTGAACTCTGGCGACTAAAATCCTACAATTATATAAAACTTCTACATTTACTAATATCACTTAAAAAGCTTTGATATATAAGATTTTTTTATTATTATTATATATTTTTAGCAAGATTACTGTTTTTAGGGTTCTGCACTCAAAGGGTGCCAACGGGACCTTGTTACTAAGCCTCCGCCGGGCGCCTGCTGTCCGTCCATCCATCCGCCTGTCTATCAGTGGGCTGTATCTCATGAACATAGGTAGACGGTTGAAATTTTCAATGAATTTGTATTTCTATTGCCGTTATAACAACAAATAATAAAAAATTAAAGCGACCCATATTAAGAGACATCTTTACGGAACCCTTTGTTTGCGAGTCCTGCTATTTTTATTGTCATTTTCGTTTTATTTTCATTTTTAATAAATAATTAAAAAATACTAGCTAATAATAATAGCTAATATACTAGCTAATAATAATAAATAGCTTTGAATGTTTTAGTAGGTATTATGAAAATTATTGGTTTCAAGAGGCTAGTATAATTCAGGTAGTTATGACATTTGTGTCCCAAGTCACCTTCTAATAAAGGTTCAGAATCAAAAAGACCCAGCTCGGCCTGGTTCACCCAATTAAAGATGAATCTCCCCGCGGATCATGTGACAACAAGTCTTGATGAAATATAACCAACGAACTTCGATCAGACCGACACATCTAGATACTTGATTGAATAAATTGATAAAATAAGTAATTTTTCTGTATTTTCTCAAAAACTGGGTATATTAGTTATCGTAATCCATTAAATTAAATGTATAGCTTGAATGTGATCCATTGAGCTGCTGAATAAAGAAAAAGTCTCGGGGCGGTTAGTATTAATATAAGATCTATAGTAGACAGCCTGACAAGCAGCGCAACAAATTTCGTGAAAATAGAACGTGTACTTAATACATTTTTTATTTATTAATGTATGTATTGATACGCAAATCGTTCCAAAAATTATCGGATTCAAAATCGAAACCAGTATTTCACAGGCGTAGTCGGTATAAATCTGTAAACGATTGTAATCGGTCGTGTATTTTCAACCTAACATGTTCATTAATATTTGTGAACGTTAATACCTACATGAACATATTGATATAACTTGTATCAAAACGTTTATACCGGTGAACAAGATTTGACATCTCCCAAAAAGGCCTGACGTACAACATGGGACGTAGGTAACAAATGCGTATATACTTTAGCATGAACTATCGCATTTTTATTATAATGAGCATTAAAAGCTGCTTTTAAGTCCTTAAAGGTCCGAATATTTGATGGGTCGCCTCATATTTTACTCTCATCCGTGTGCCGAAAGCAGACATATAAATCAAAGACATGTTTGCAAAGAAGGCGACCGCTCCGCACGTCTCTGTAATTGCCGCAAAAACACGCATTGTGTGATTTTCGAAGACGTTGGCAAATTTTCGAATAATCTTAAAGAAGCCTCACTCAAAGTAGTGTTGCAATGTTAACTTTTGGATACATTATAGTCATTACACTTTTTAAATCGAATGCTAATAATCGTGTTACCGTATTATTATAAAAACCTTACATCGATAACGAATCGCTTTGTTTTCATTTCTTTGTTTCCTGGGAACTGTTCTTATAATACAAAAAGATGTGGTAGAGAGCCCGGCAGTAGGCAGGTAGGTTATGGTTTGTTGGTCGGGAGCTGATTAGCAAAGCCCTGCGCAGATCTCTCAATGGTTCGTCGGGGCTCGCTCGCTCTCGAGTGCGTCATAAATTTCCATTGATTGGATTAATCTGATTTGGATGTCAATTTTGCATGGAATGTATCTGCAGACTCTTTATAAAATAAAATAAACGCACTGGAAAACTTTATTGTAATATATTATTCCGCTTTCAAGGTAATGTCTTTGCTGACGTTTATATAGACGGTTTGGTGTGTATAATCGTAGTATTTATATACTCTGAGGTATAATAATAATATACTTACATCATAATAAAAGGTAAACTTACACATATGCGGGAGAATATTATGTATTTTGTAGTATGGCCTATTGAATATATAATTGTATAGTACCGCACGACTATCTGGTGGAAAAAATAGACTAAGTAAGTCATTTATTTGCTGTGGATGTTTACCATTACCAGATTAATACACTTGAACAAGGACTGCCTTGTAGAACTAAACACGTATGAACATATAAATCAAAAGAAAATGAATTATTCTAGTGAAGTATTAAGTCAAATGAATGCGAGCTCATGCTGTTTACAAAAAGTGGGTATTAAAACAGGAAGGTAGAGCTCGCCGTACCGTTCACATCCCGTATGCGCGCTCCCGGACACTGCATACTATGCTACCTGTTTGTTTGCTTTAGCTTTTCCAGTTATTATGACATGTACAATATGTACATACCACTTTTTGTAGTGGTGCATTACTGTTCACGTCAAGAAATAATCTTTATAATTTACATGATCTACATGCTCGTATTCAAAGTCACAGTAACGGCAGCAGAGCATGCTTTGAGAATATTATGATTGAATTATGCAACGTCTGCAACTTGTAGAGCGGTTCTATAATTCATTGTAAAATTTATAGACATCAGCTGCGTACCTTCAGTCACAAACGAGCATATTTCCCACGTCAAGTTTGATTGCGATATCATAGTGAGCGATGACATTTGAGTACGTACTAATTTAACCCCGGCGAGAGCGCCTGCGAGCCGAGCGCTATCTGCACCGACGAGTAGATACAGAGACGCATTTGCAATATTGCGAATTTCTCCTTATATTTCTATGCAAGAAAGTCTATTTTTCAAGCGGTCGCATCGAAAAGGTAATCACGCAATGCTGGCCTCTTAGCGCTGAGTAAACAAATCTTCGACATTGTATCTGTTCGCCTTAACTCTCTTTATTCAAAGGAACATTGTCAAGAGAAATGTACGATTATTGTTGTGTTTTCTTATGGATTGTGTTACGAAAATATATAACTCGCAGTTCAAGTTAAGAAGGGTTTTACTATCTTTGATTTCATGTTGTATATCAATTCGAACACGCCAATAGACATATTTGCTCTCGCGTGCCTAATCTATGTTTGCCTACATTCACAATCTCGATTACCATTAAATAAATAATAAAACCATGTAAGGTACCAGCTTGAGTGCTAATGAATTATGTTTATGATGGATAATTACAAATGCGAATAAGATCAGCTATGTTGATGGAAATATAAAAAACTTTGTAAGGTAAAGTAGAGATCTCGCTCGCGTAAGTCAGGCAGTTAGCCAACGTTTTGCGAGGCTCCAGGTTCTCACAGTCTGCGACTAATATCTGGAACTGTAGACGGCTATAAATTTCAACGATCATATAGTCGGTCATCTTTCTTTGTTATCATATTAAAGGGACGACATTCCATCGGCGTAATTATGCAAAAAGCTGGACTGTGGTCGCGGCGGCCGTTCTTTGACAACCGCATCATTATAGTTGACATAAACCAAGATTTATGCGATTGATTTATAAACAAATATGAATTATCTTCATTCATCCATGACTTCTTAGATAACGTCATAGCAGGAAATATAGCATGGTTTATGAAGCAATATTAATGTTTTGTGATTTCTGAAACGATACTGAGGCGACTTCACGAAGCTTGATTGGCCCGCAAATGACCCCAAATTTCTCTGTAAATATAGAGTTGCTGGTTTTTCTGTTTGCTTGAGAGTATTTCCCATGGGCAGAAGAAGATTGGTCCAGAGTTATGGTTTTTGATAAGTCCAGATTTTGATAGACTTTCAGACGAACGTAATCAACAGATCTGTTTTAAATAATAGAGTACACTGGGATTGGAAGTACAGTGGGATTGGGTTTAGTGGTCACATAAAACGGTATTCACGGATGCGTAGAGAAGATTTAAAATGATAATTTAACCCTATTTTTGTGAATATTGACGCAAATTATATTTTTGTCTGCGCGGCCACATACCTGCTTCTCCTTTGAGCATCGCATATGTCCAAGATTTCGGTAAAAGCTGTATGGAGTAACCTATAAGATAGCCGGGCTATCGTGTATCTTTGGTGGGAATCGTAACGAACATCATTCGTGATTTCATCCAATGACGTGGTACGACGAAGACTACTGTTGGGCCCTGATTGGATGAAATACATTAATTAATTGGTGTTCGTTAATTACCACTAAAGATACAAGGTAGAGCCCCAGCTCACAGTCCGCTTTAAATACCGAAACTCGATAGATGCTTAAGACACACACCCCACTCACATATCCTCTCACACTCTCCTCACACATTCCTCTCCTACACTCACACATTCCCTTACTACACACACACATTCCCCTCCTACAATCACACATATTACTGCGCATTGTGGTCAATTATAAAAATTTGCATAAGTTTATTATTGTTTTTGGTTATTGTGTTAGTATCATATTCTATTTACATGATCTGCGTACACACACACACATGAAGATTACATTAATTTGTTGCGTGGAGTCAAAAGGTCCCTACCTCAGCATAAAGCTGCACTGCTCATAAAGCAGTACAACCACAGTGTACAACGCTGATGCTGTATTAGGTTTTGAATATTCTAAATTATTAACTGTGGAAATCTTTTATTGGCTATACGTGTGATAATGTCTGTATTGTTATTTCTTTTTGATATCGCTGTTGATTTCCCTAAGATGAAATAAATAAATAAAGACAATACAGTTAGGAAATAGACTAGGGGAAGAACAGGGTAAACAAAGCATTGACCAAAATCGTTTTAGAAATTTAGCGTGCCACATCGTCTTCCAACATTATACAGGCTCGTGGAGGAAATGCCAAGCAACAAAATAAAGACAAAAAAACTTTTATGTGAAAACTGCGGTAAATGTTTGTTTCCATGACTTAATAAGTTTTTGTTTATTTTTAATTATTATGGCAAAGTGTACAAAATGGTATATATTTACATTCACTTATGAATAAATATGCCTCTACAACATACGATAAGTAATTTCACTTTTTATGATACTTCTAGTGAAATTGTTATTTTTGCGTGCAAGTATAAAAAAAAACCGGCCAAGTGCGAGTCAGACTCACGCACCGAGGGTTCCGTACAAACCTGTAGGTATATAAGTAAATGGTAGTATAGACCTGAGTATTTGATATTAATTTCAATTTATGACGTATTAAAAAAAAACTACTTACTAGATCTCGTTCAAACCAATTTTCGGTGGAAGTTTGCACCGTAATGTACATCATATATTTTTTATAGATTTATCATTCTCTTATTTTAGAAGTTACAGGGGGGGGGACACACATTTTACCACTTTGGAAGTGTCTCTCGCGCAAACTATTCAGTTTAGAAAAAAATGATATTAGAAACCTCAATATCATTTTTGAAGACCTATCCATAGACCCCACACTTATGGGTTTGATGAAAAAAAAAAAAATGAGTTTTAGTTCTAAGTATGGGGAACCCCCAAAATTTATTGTTTTTTTTCTATTTTTGTGTAAAAATCTTAATGCGGTTCACAGAATACATCTACTTACCAAGTTTCAACATTATAGTTCTTATAGTTTCGGAAATAAATGGCTGTGACATACGGACAGACAGACAGACAGACAGACAGACAGACATGACGAATCTATAAGGGTTCCGTTTTTTGCCATTTGGCTACGGAACCCTAAAAACAGAGATACTTCATCGCGTGAACGAGAGCAAACGAATGCGTAATTCGGTGAACAGTGGTTAAATTAGCTGGCGATGCGGGCGTCTTTATAGTCTTTAAATTGGCAAAAAATCGAAGCAAGCTTCGACTGACACCGATCGTGGAGGCATCAGCGAAACAGGTGTTATCATAAACATACATTTTGAGATAAAAACAAAATAATTTTCATGAGTGGTCAGTAGGCGCGAACTGCCGTCCGTGTCGCCGACACAATGGCGATTTCATAGTTTTTTTGGATTGTCGTCGGCGTAAAAGCCGACGATATTAAATTTAGTAAGCGGAGAGGTGTCCAAAATCTCACGCAGACGTGCGATCCGCCACACATATTTCCATCCGCACAAAAAGCGGAACTATAGCCATAAATATGTCCAAATAAACATTAGTCGACGACCGACTGAATAAGGTTTCGTAGGGTTCTGTCGGCTTGATGATTAAATAGACTGATAATTATATATGTATTGCGTTCTTTGTATAGAAAGAAGCTAAAGATAGAGCAAACACTAAAAAATATTCATTTTGTGTTTTCTGCTACATTTGATATAATGTTTTTTTGTAAATATTTAAATGTATGAAACAAGACGAAAATAAAAAAGGGCGTGAAATCAAAACAATAATGGTGAAGGCTTCAAGTGAGGCTGGCATTGTCCGCGCTAACAACGTGCACGAGCGTGCGCGGCCCTGCCGGCGCGGGCGCAAGCGTCTCGCGTCGCGTTCGCTTCGGGCGAGCAGCTCGAGCCGAGCTAGCGATGAGATGACACTCGCGCTGCACACACGATAATATGTGTACATATGTAACATTAAACTGCAAAAATAAACGATACTTTCACACTACATGGGTTCAAGAACAAGTTTTTCCATAACACAAAAGACGACACTGAATAGTTATAGCTGCTTCGCGGCCTCGCCGCATAATCCAATAAAACAATCCTCGGAATGTACGGTCAGGGTAAAACGTCTATTAATACTATATTGATGCTTACAATGTGACAAGAAATGGAAGTTATTTTAATATTTTATGGCCAAGTAACTATTTAATCTATAAAACCAAATTACAAAATGCATGAAGAGATAGAGTCAAGATTTTAATAAGTCAATAAACGTTCTAAAGAAGATTGAGATATCGATAAGATAAATACTTGAAATAGAAAAAAGTTCCATTTATGGCATTTTATCAAAACGCTCTAGCTCAGAAAACGTCTACTTGTAGATATAACTGATTTTAATTTTACAATATTTTACTAACTGTACCAATGAAATTGGCGACTGAATCTCAAAATATATGAATTTGATTCAATGGAAAGCCAAGCGGCTTCTCTTTCTGTTATTCCAAGGGCTGCCACCGGGGTATTTGTAGCCGATATTTTTTTATTTTTTAATATTATTTATATGGCCACATAATGCTGATCTCGATAAAATATTCCATCATATTTTGATTTCACAATACGTTTAAATAAATATTTTAAACGATGCGTAGAAGCTGCAAAGAGTTAAAAAGTTTTAGATAAAACAAAATAATTAATATTTATTTAATGAAAATGTGATGCAATCTATGACATTACCAATCTATAAATAAATATACCAATACGGTCTATGGTACACGGAGTTTTATGAGATAAAGCAAAAGAATTGATATGAGATTTTCTTACATAACCACCTACACACATTATACCTAGCTAAAGTAAAAAAAAAAACTTTTTTATAAGAAAGCGTAACGAGAGTTAAACTAAATTCAAAAAGTGGCAGATAAATCGATGCAATAAAATATCACGTCACGTTACCGTGCATCATAAAAATGACTCTTCATAACAAATCTTGAGTGACAATAAGTCCAAAATCGATACGTTACCTACTAGTAGAGTCATTGGAGAAATGAAGGTACATTATCTATAGGCCACATTTATCTGGGATTTGTCTACTATATATGATTATACTTGTAGGCATTTAAAATTAAAATTAAACTACAGGTGGTGATTATGTTTATTTTTGTGTTCAAAATATTTGTAGGTATAGTATAGATGGACACACCATTCTAACGAAACAAGATCTTGTTTGGCATTCAAATGTATTCCCTGCAAAATAGTCCGTCGGCTAGCCCATATCTATACTACTATGACCACGGTAATATGGTAATAGTAACTATGAGCATCTTCCATGAAAAAGTACTTCAAAATTAAAACAAAATACATACAGCCTGAATCATGTTGAGTTGAATCAATCAGCTTCGAGCACCCACTTGGCACAAGCGGTTACGAAAAAAGTAAAAAAAAAACAATTATCTATACATATTATTTAAAAATAATACCTATATATTTAGCAGGATATGTGTTTGATGGATAGTGCGTTCCCTGGAGCATAGCCCTGGATCATCCATTATGCAAGTGGTCGGTAACACGTGTAAGCTCCCGCGCCGCGTCGACACCTCCGCCTGGCCTTTCCATAATTGTCACAATATTACTTACTGTTTACAATGTTCAATTTACTCTATTTTTACTACCTACGCAGTTTAAAGTATTTGCTGAAAGTGATGGTATTAACAAAATTCCAGGCGGTACAGAAATAATATCTTTTTGGTAGGCAACGAAGAGGTAGTAGGTACTCACTGTACCTAACAATAGGATTGGAGATGCGACACAAAATTAATTAAAGCAGAAAAAGTTTATAAAATAAAAAGAGGCTTTTGCGGGCAGTGGAACACATCAAACTAATCAATGATCGCAATTTCAGTTGTGTTCTATAATGAAATGAAATAACTTATTCATTCAAATAGGCCTTCACAGGCACTTATGAATAGTCAGACTCTATATAGGCTTTTGGTAACAAACTCTCTCCAAAGACTACTTTTAGATTTATTTATAGTGGCCAAACCTAACCTAACCGAAAGGTTATAATAGTCTGGCACACTATTATTGGCAACCCATTATGAGGTGAGGCTTTTGGTAACAGTAAAAACACGTCAAAATCTGGTTTAATGTATGATTAACAAAACCAGACACGATAATTTTATTACTGTTAAATTGAAGTGAACCAGGATAATCCACGGTACTTGAAATTAGCTCTGAACAATGGTATAAGTGTATCATATATCTGATGGTCTTTGAACCAATTCCGCCGTGTTCTTTGAAGGCATCTCAGTAGGTCGGTGCCTACCTATGTAGTTATTTTCCCTTACATATAAAACTTGACCGTCGTGTCTGTCTACGCTTGCTGGGCTCCATTATTTCTCTTTTATTTTTATTCACACGGTTCGTCGACGTTTGCCCTTTCCTTTTGTCAAACATAAGTTTCTATTGTACGAGCTGTCATTGTTATGCTACCACTTTGCAGCTACACCGAATAGTTACGTCTACAAAACACTTCTTTAACTCTTTAAGAAGTTTCGGTCTTGTGGCAGCATTATATTTCAATAGAACTGATTATCAGGGATGTAGGCGTTATATCGCGCATAAAAACTGTCTTCATTCAATGGCATTGCGTGTCGTAACATAGCTAATAAAGCTTTACTGACAGATACATGCTCTTGGTCTTTAGAAAAAGAACAATTAACGTGTTCAATTAACGATTTAGGCGTCGAAGTATCTTCACGGTTGTTCCCTGAATAAAGACGAGGGTCGTCAGAAACGCCAAAGCAGCGAGGAAATTGTGCTCGAGTGGTGGATTCGAGTGAGATGACTGGTTAATTGCCTCGTACGCAGCGCACGTACCGCCACTGACATGTCACAAGACGTCTGCCACCGGCAGCGGCGATCCCTCAACGAATTCCGATCGGGAAGAGCGAAAAAGACACGAGCCGAGCATGTGCAGACAAAAAGTTGCGCAGCCAGAGCTACGCCGCGGGAGGCACCGATCTGCCGCTTGTGCCCGCGCACCCGCCGCCGCCGCCGCCCGCCCCGCCAGCCGCGGCCCACCGACCGGATAATGCGTGGGTAACTGAATCACACGATTAAAACGTTCACTACCGACTATTTCAACCGACGAGCTTTATCAATCTTACCGAGAGTCATTCATGCTCGAGAGAGATCCTTTTTATATCGTGTCACTCGGTTCGATCATACCTCACCACTAGCTAGCTTGCCAGATCTATTAACAGTTTGTTCACGTCTGCTACGTGTGCATGGTGTGTGAGTACCTATGTTAGTAATTAAACTTAAGTGGCATTCAAGTTTTAAAAATAACTATAAGTGTTTTATTGTCATCGGAGATGGTATGCGTTGCAAATGAAATGTTCTAAGTTCCCAGTATTGGATTGGTGAGTTTGGAGAACTGGCGGCGCTCGGCGGCGCGACGAAGGGACGGATACCGGTAGGCGCGCGACGCAACTCACAAAAACGGAGCCGTCTGTGCTCAGAGCAGACCCATCCGCACGCGCATTTACACCAATGAAAGACATTTTTGTGAAAACCGCGGAGTTAAACCACCTCGAGATGACGAGATAGTGGAAAGCGTCCAAAACTACAGTATAAGGAGAGTCTATCTAAGTATTTTAATGGACAAGTAGACGCTTATTCTTGTAACATAGAGTGAATAAGGTAAATGTTCTTGTAACAAAATGCGGAAAGCCGAGTGGCATAACACTAGGCGGTGAGTAGGCTCGTAGTGTCTGCATAAGCCAGCGTCATACGAATGATACGATATAACGGATCGACCCGATTATTTCTGTCCATTTCACGACTGTTTAATAGCAATGTTAAACTCGGCGAAAGCAAACATGCACGCCCTGTTTATCGAATATTTTACGATCTTCACCGGACTCATTTTAAAATGCTAAGCTTTGTGGAAGCGGCTGAAAGATTGTTTGATTCGAGCGTGCGTTGCTAGTTTTACTATTTCAGATATTTATTTTACAGTTAGTCATTTACCATTCTGATTTACCTGCATGTATGTTTATTCAGACTCAGGTGTTTATAATACACGAATACTTTATTTCAAATAAGATTTACTGTTTGAGAAATAATTTGGCGTTGAAACATCTGGACGAAGTCTGCTTATTTAGTTCTTTCGCTGCCTAGCCGACATCACCTTCGCAAATAATTTTTAATACCAACTTCAGAGAATTGTAAGCATAACTCATGGAATGGATGTATTATTATTCTATGGAGTTATAAATAGGTGATATTAACTATTTCACCGAATTTTTCAAACCTTAGTCACGGTCCAACTAGCTCCAAAGTTTGTTTATATTGCGCTAATGCGCATAAAAAACTACATATAATTATAATTGTGGTACCTACTAATGTGGTTTTTGTGTCGAGTGACATCGTCTCGCTTCCGTTCAGGTGACGAGTCGCGATATTATCTATTCGGTTGTTATAACTACACTGTTTATCACTCAGCTGATGTTATATATATTTCAATAAGTAGACTATACATAAAATATCCACACCATCGTGGCATGGCGTCGTGTTCTCATGCCCTTAAAATTAATAGCTAGATAGATAATGGTTTACGCATGAGAGTCGCGTTTACGTTGTGTTATCATTTACATAAAGGTAGTGTGGCATTTGTGTGCGCGTAATGAATTTGTTTTATTTATTTTATCTTATCGTAGGAAACGAATAAGCAGCGGAGTCATAGTAAAGTAGATAGATAGGCTTTATGTTGCTTTTATCGCGTATTACGGTTAATGTTTTATAAGGTAACAGCCGTTTGCTTTACATATTGATATTGTTAAGAATTACCTAGGTACTTATGATAAAGCGCGTGAAATAGCTCGTTATAATTAGTTCTGTGTCTAGTTTTTCACGTTTATTGCTAAAGATAGATAAAGACAACAAATAACGAATAGAAAAGGTACGTAATATATTCGAATTCGAATAAAGCGCATTATTTCAGTTTTGGCTATCGTCCTCAGTAGCTATTCATGCTTATAGACAATTAGGTAGTTTACGTTTTAATTATTATTAAAATCGTTTCTTACGTTCACTATTTTTATTTATTGACAGGATTATATTTTACAACAATCTCACCATGGTAAGCGATGATGTCACCGAAAATGGTAAGCACACAAATCGTAGGAAGGACCAGGGGCTTTACCGCGTAACTTTGGTGGTAATCGTAACGAACACCATTAATGAATTTCATCCAATCAGGGCCCACGAATGGTTATCGTCGCGTCCTACCGCGTGCGCGTCATTGGATGAAATAATTAATGGTGTTCGTTACGATTACCACCAAAGTTACGCGGTAGAGCCCCCGGCTCTAATCATCAGCTAACGGAACACGCTAGTAGTGACAAAATTTCAATTTGAAAGTAGTAGACAGCCAGGCCATGGTAATACCCTATCAGTACCCTACCATGTAGGCAGCCAGGCGGGTACTGTGTCGTTGGCAGTACCACTACGCTACGTGCTACGGTTTCCTCAAGGTAGGTAATCCCTTCGCCACACAATTCGATGCCACGATCTATCATCTCTTTTTCGTAATTAAATCGTGCTTTCTATTGCCATGGAAAGGGAAAATGTGTGTCAAGATGTAGGGTAGTAGTGGCAACAGTGGATCACCCTTTTTTTCAGAGTCACATAGCTCCGAAACTATACAAGCTGTTGATGTCAAACTCTAATGAAAGAAAGATCAGCTGTATCTATTTAGCTGAATTTATTCCATGAAGTCAATCAACGTAAAAGTAAAGAAGTAGAAAATACCTAGAGATCAAGTAAATCAGAGAAAATCTTTGCTGAAAAAACCTCTTTTGTATGAAATTTCGAGCTTGGGCCACATTCAATGCCGGCGAGTTTATTTTCGTTTGTTGTGGAGATAGTGGGACGAGCATGGTCAGTAGAAATAATTAAATGTTATTAACGTTTAAAATTTCCAATTATTAAAATAAATCTACGGCAACTACAAATGAAGTCGTATAATTAAATTGAGCTAACAAGTGTGTTTGTTTATTTTGGCACGGCAGTCAAAGGAGTCAAGCTAGTGATTCTCATATTCATCACGATTGGACTGACCCAGTGCGGTGGGAGGGAGGTAGCGCTTACGAAGAAACTTATTATTTTCAAATATATACTACTACCCCTTATACATAATAAAGTTAAGAAACGTTTTATTTTAAAATTCGGAAGTCTTTATCTGACACGTGACGTATGGTGATCGAAAAAGTGAGGCGGAGGACACTATAACACTAATTTAGTTATGAATAAAGGAGTTAGAGGGAAAAGTTAGTATTATAATGATTTAATTTGGAAATCAATTAATTATTATTTTCCCGGAAAGTCCATAACGGTAATAAAATCAGACTATTCTTGAGTGCCTGCAAAGGTCTATTTGAAACAAAAATGTACAGATACAGGTTATTAACATGCTTAATCAAACATACAACCCTACATTACATGACAACTTGTCATGACGTAGGCTTTGGCTATCCGCCTACTAACGGAGCATTCAAAATAGTAAATAATGTAGCCGAAGATAATTAAACTTATGAATGTCTTCCATAAAGTTTATTCATAAAATAAAGAACCCAGCTGGGTTCTATGATATAAGTCTTTTATACAGTTTTACAGGTAAAATCACACAGACTAACATTGTGTCCATAATAGATACTAAACTTGTTATACAATATAAATATGTTTAATTATATTGTATTTTTATTCCACTATTCAAATAGGTCCACACATTTGGAGTTGAGTGATTATCTGATGGGACATTCTATATATAAAAATTTGTAAATGTAAATAATTATTAAAAATTAGATAATTTGAAAATAGTGTTTGTGAACAGAAACAATAATTAAAATAGGAAAGGTCGCATCGTTACTACCTTACAAGCATTTTATGCTTGTGCTTATCAAGATAAACAGATCAGTTAGTAACCTGTAGATAGATAGTATTTAGATAAATAAATAAATATCCTGGGACATTCCTCACACACGGTCATCTGATCCCAAACTAAGCAGAGCTTGTACTATGGAAACCAGATAACTGATATAATACATATACTACTTTTTGTTTGTAAATACATACTTAATATACATAATTACACCCAGAGATATATTTAACCTCCCCAGATAAATTAACACATCCAACGAAAAGCAACCATAGATACGAAAATGAATGAAAATATTTAGGTTGTTTGGTTTTATTCATATTGTAAGTACTTACCTACGTACTTTTCTAATCAGGGCACACACAAAAGGTTAAGCTATTTAACATAAATACGTGTTTTATAAAATGTAGCAATTATTCATTGTATTCATAATGATATGTAATTATCATACGTAGATTATGAGGACGCGTTGATTAAATTTTATATGAATAATTTACATTCCGCTCCGGAAATCCTAACAATTGTGTCGTCGGTTTTATGAAAGCAGCTTTTGTTGTTTTTCCTGATTATTATTAAAAAATATGCAAATCGATCGTGTTGCGACAGGATGCTCATTTTAGTAATAATGTCAATGATTTGCATGTAAATTACACGTGTATCCGTGTATGTTACATTCACAATTATATTTGTAATGTGCATAGTCAATATATCTAGTTGTAAATAAAATGCACCAGTCGAGTCGGTAACAATCAAATTAATTATTAACAATGATTCATCCCTAATTTATAACTGCAATCATGATCGAAATAGAAGGCCGCGTGTCCAAGGATCTTCATTTAATATTTCGTGGTGAAAGTCGTGCGTTCGAATCCTGAGTATAAGTCGTCGGTGAAGAAAAACTTTGTGACGAAACCATTGCATGGTGGTAGGGTATTTTGTAGTACGTCTATTTGGTTATCATTCTCAACCTGAAAAGCTGTCTTGAGAGCCAATTCCCTTCTATATATGTTTTTTGTGTGCATAAAAATTTACCACTTTCGGCTACTTCATTGCCTACTTGCTATTGTGAGATTATGGTTCAAACCATAGTAAAAAATAATAATAATGAAAGTTAGCAAATGCCACATTTTCATAGAATCCAAACTTGCCTTGCCAATAGTTGTTATTGTTATTAGCTGTAAAAAATGTCCATAGTTCTTGTTATGTATTTAATTATTGTCAAAAGGTTGTTACGATGCGTTTATTAAATATCTTTTTAAAATCTAAAAATAAAGCAACATATCAAAGAAAGTCTTGTTCAGCTATCTGACACTAGATGGCGCTACTTGTATCATAACAAACAACATGTCATTTCGCTTTGGTTACGAATAGCGAATTAATTGACAACACTTTTATTTCCCATACAATTTATTTAATGTAATACGATTAATTAAAAAAACACGTTTTGAAGGCATCAATCCTAGATTGTTATTTGAAGAATTTAAAACGCCTTGAGAAGATGTATGAGTAATGTTAATGATGATATTGAATATGCATCTGTCGACGTCGGCGGTGAAGGAGTATGAAATCGAGCGGGGTATGGATGGGGATTGCATTTGTAGCGAGGAGCCAGCAGTAAGCAGGTCTCAGTGCAGTGTGCAGTGACCGACGGGAGGCCACGCGCGGCGGCGGCGGGCTGCATGCCTTTGCCGCGCTGCAGTCGCAGGCTGCACAGCACGCCCCCGGCCCGCCCCATGCCCGCCGCCCCGCACCCCGCGACCTCCTCGCCTGCTCGCCTCCTCGCTCCTACAGCTACGGCGACCTCACTTGTTTTGATGTAAGGTGTCCACCGGCCACTATGCAAAACTGCCTGGTACACCCGGCGAGGTGGCAACTTTTCCATCCTCGTTGTTATTCTGTGAGGTGAAGTTTTGCATGTTTCCACTGCATCTTTTTAGCGCGTCCTGTAGGTGTCACTCCTTTTAGAATGTAGTCACAGGTAATTAAACTTATACTTGATTAAGTACCTATTAGATATTGAATTGCAAATTATTTCTAAGGTTTCACTTGTTCGGTATTACTTATGTCTAATTATATATTTGTCGTAATCTAGATATTGTACCTAGGTATTGTTTATGGAATCTAAAGTAATTGTAGTTAAACGATGGATTGGAAATCATTCATACTTTAATTAACACATACTGACTTGTCTTTACAATAGCGTCCCGGGACCTTTTTTTTAATTTAATAATGAACAGCCTATACCCAAAATACTTAAGCAAGTAAGTATATTTACTTTTGCGGATGC
Source organism: Achlya flavicornis (assembly GCA_947623365.1). Classification (NCBI taxonomy): domain Eukaryota; kingdom Metazoa; phylum Arthropoda; class Insecta; order Lepidoptera; family Drepanidae; genus Achlya; species Achlya flavicornis. The sequence goes on along the minus strand of OX392468.1, from coordinate 8,851,080 downwards.
TACTTCAGTAAATAATACATAACTTATGATGAAATAAATAATACAAATGTAATTTAAAAAACTTAATCGACTTCAAAATACACTAAAAAGTATGAAATAACTCTAATCTGACACTGATTTGAAGTCAGCGAAAGAGCACCATTGAAAATACTTCATATCTTCGGAGATATGCGTGGACAAACATACATAAAAACATACATACAAACAAACATACACCTATGAAATTTTGTATATTTGTTTGGAAGCCCTAATAGATTATCATATGTGAATATATTGCAGCTCCAATAATATGACATAGGTACATACGTGTCGAATTGATAATCTCCTTCTTTTGAAGTTGATTAATAAAATGACATGGCTTGAAGACAATAATCCAAAGGCAATAATAAAATTAGTGCAATATTTTATAGATTTGTCTTTGCTGTTCGGCGTCGGCGTCGGAGTTGTAGTTTCGCACTATAGGTTACGTCTTATAGGTATGTTCAATGTCTTTAAATTTTACATATACCAACAGTGTGACCCTTTATAAAGTTCAATCCCGAAAGAGGGTGAAAGTAGACCAAAAATGAATAACTAGAAATTTTAGAAAAAAAAATCATTAATAATCAAAATCATCATCATCATTCATTTAAAAAAAACAGCCTAATAAAATGTATTTTCCTATAAAAATTTAATTCTAAGTTATGTTAGCCACTTTTTTTTTATAGCTATTTGTTATTTTGTCCCCACAACCAAGTAGGTATTTAGCATGATATTTATTTATTTCAATGAAATCGATCAACCACTGCAGGTACTTGCGATTCAGAAGATTTCGATATTTTTGTATGTATACATAGTCGGTAGATAAAAAAACATCAGTAAATAAATTGTCGTAAATTTTTGGTCTAGTTTTCGGGATTGTCCCAGGAAATTTATTCTTAAAACATTGAGAAAACTATATTACAATTTACTATTATTATCTCTTCATGATGTATTTTCAAATTAATAAATACACATTTGTGTAAACTCTCTCTTGAAGGTATAACTAACCAAAAACATTTTCATGTAAAATGTTACCAAGACGAGACCATGGCTCGCACTGTCAAAAAGTTATCAGATCTCATGTAGAGCAAAGCTTATAAGCCCTAACTCTACAAGCCCTATCTTCACAAATTCTACACCATAGTCAAAATATGTGGCTTGGCCGTTCCGCTACAAGAACTAAAAAAACCTAATCCTATAAATAAATACGTTATTTTTTTTACAATATTTTTATAAAACTAATAATGTTATAAAAAACCTAATCCTAGAGTCCCGCCGGCAGCGGGGTAGGTCCCAAGCTACCGGTGGTTAGGGCCGCAGAGAGAGGAACCTCCTGACGATGCGTGCCGTTTCCAGAAGTACCGCTTTCTGTATCTGACCCTTGACCCAGCCATCTAGTGAGAGACTCTCAAGGTGTTGGTCGAGACTCTTCGCTATGAGACCGTTCGCCGAAACAACTATAGGAATAATGATCGCCGAATCAATTATTATTATAACAGTAAAGTAATGAAAAGTGAATACATTGTTCACCTTACGCCCATGTGACGGTAAGCGAAACGACCAACCCACATATTTTGACTAAGGTGTAGAGATTGTCGTGCCTTTTTTGCTCTATTGCCAAAGATTAAATTTATACTTTACAAATATTTATGTATGGCCATAAAAATATATATTCATTTATAAATTACCAAAAAACTTAAGATCATTCATAATTTTTTACGAAAACTGTTCAAATTATGTTTATTAGAGGTAGAGCGTAGCGTTTATTCGCTCAAAGAGCAGCTCGGCTGGGGAAGTACCTACCTCCACCTTACAGAATACCGCAGCCGAATAACTATTATGTTTAAAATAGTTAATTGACATGTTTTTATTTATCGTACGTTTTTTTATTTTTTTTAAATGTTGCAAGAAGAAGTATTTATTTATTCATAACTATTAGTCAATTTGGGGAAACATAAATCTTGGTTATAAATTTTTTTATTTTGTCATTTTTATTGCTAACAGACAGTATTCCTGGGGAAAACTACTGATAGAATATGCAAGACTCCATCATAAAAATCAATCTTATTATAAGATTCATATTATTGGTAAGATTATTACTCCAATCTGACATTGCATACTTACTCACTTAATATTTTTAGCGAATAGGAAAATTTGGATTTTTAAATTATTTTTATAGTTAATTCAAGAAGCTTGGCCGCTTCGTCGTAGTAAATTTCTTAACACGTGCATGAAAAAAAACTATTCAATATCTACCAATAGATAGCAATAATAATAACTGTGTTTTCACACAGGCCGTACCCAAACGGACAGAAAATAGAGAAAAGACTTGGGTTTAAATTAGGTGGAACTCTTAAATACGTGTTGTTTGTATAGAATGACCCGGCACGTGTCTATCCGTTTTTGTTGTTACGGTTTCTAAAATTCAAAATGTTTCTTACTAAGTACTGTAAACTGTAATATTTAAAAAAACCGTTAGTTGATGTTTCGACCATTGCAGTCATTGTTAGTCAGTTGGTTAGAGCTTTTCTTTTCCGGTTGGTTTAAAGTGTGAAATATATATTTCTTGGTGATTCAATTATGTATAAAATGTGATCTATTGTTCCTTCTTAGATGGATTTTGAAGTTCATACCTACGCATAATTAAGAAGATACTTCTTTTGTGCGATGGATTCCTAAATCTTATCCCTTAATCTTAGTATTTCGGAAATAGCCATATAGTGTATGTATTAAAATAAACTAAATAATGTCTACGCGAAAGAATTTCCAGTTTTGCTTTGTACCTGGAATAGTCAAATACATATTTAATTAATTTTCATGTTTCAGATAAAAAACTAATTTATTTTAAGGTGTACGTACTCGTATTTGCAGCACCATGGTACTTTAAAGTTATCGTTATCATTTACTAAGAATTGTTATCAAGCTACAATAACATATCCTAACATACCCCCGTCTACATCAATATCAGTCGTCGATTCTAAAACGCGTAAGTGTAGGTTTTTTAACAAAAGGAATTTAATGAATTCGTGTTCTTAAATCAACAGCAATATACTTAAATAATTAATTACGTATTTACACGGTAGTACATCGGGATGGCATTGTTTCATCACAGGCCTTACGCGACGCGCGGCGCGGCGGCGGCGGCACTCGGCCGTCTCACTGCAAAATCCTGGATCGGGACCCGACAAAACCGGATTTCAAACAAAAAATGAGTTAATTGATTTCGTTAGTTTAGTCATACTAATTTACTGATAAATATTAAACAGCCGCCATATACGTGCCAATGTTGCAGATGGCACGTAACTTCTTGTTTACAGCAAAATTTTATTGTTCTGGTTATGTTATGTTACACTATAATATTGTAATTAGCAATAATGATTAACTGCGTATAAAACTTTGCTTTGCACTCCTTCAATATATTTAATTAGCTTTCGCCCCGTAGCTTAACTCGCATAACCAATAGGGGTTGAATTTCGAAAATCCCTTTCTTAGTGGATGCTTACGTCTAACCTGTTTGCAAAATTTCAACTAACTACCTTGCGGTTTGTCAGTTAGTCAGTTTCTCTTTTTATATAATATTAGATTAAGTCATACTCTTATCCAAAGAAATAACTATAATATTAACAAGTGTTTTTTATGACATCAATATTTCTTACGACATTTTTTATAGTGCAGCTGGCACTTATTTAGTTTTTCAATCATGTAAAATATAACTGGAAGTAACGAGATAGACGGTGTACTAAGATTATTTCAATATAATTCAGGTACGTTGAAAAAGTATTTCATCCATTTAATTAGCAATGTCAGTATATAACTGTCCGGTTGAGTTCCTTGTGGGAAGTTTATTGCAAGTTACACCAGTCATATAACAAACAAGAAAAGTCGATGTAATTTATCAGTTTTTTCTAAAGTGTAAGATCGGCGAGCGAGCAAGCCCCGCGGGTGGGCAAAGCGCGGGGCACGTCCATGTTTCATAATTAGCTCTGTTATGAATTTTATAAATGTTTCATGTGCGCTTCATGGGTAGCCGACAATTAATTAACTCCTGCGCAGTGCTTACATTAATTAGCCGAGAGACATGTCATGTTCGTTCATCATACATTAAACATACCTACCTACATAGTTGCGTCCCTTGGACAATTTATTGATATGACATTACTTTACGATAAATCAATTTGAAATGTTACTTGAAAATGTGCAGCCAGTTTTTGAAATTCTTTCAGACCACCAGTAAAGTAAATTTAAATTCTAAAGTTGTACCTAATTTATGTTTATGATTGTTTTAGAGGTTCCTAGGTAGATAATAGTAGGAATTATGAATCAATTATGCTCTGTCTAAAGAATTAATTATTTATTTTCCAATTACTTTATGATCCTTAATTTGAGCAGCCGGGTCTAATTTAGAAACATAATAATGTGTAATTAATTATATAACTTATATAAATTTTATTTTTTCAAGCTTAAGGAACGACGTAGTAGGTAAGGGAGCTAGGGGCTTGTTATACGGTCTAAGTTTTTTTTTGTAAAAATAGTGTATATTAATACTTTCTGAGTAAGGATTAAATGAGTGTCAATAGCTTTATTTTATTTCTGTACTATTCCGAAAAATCTTAATGAAAAATATAAAGTCGTTGTCAAAGTTTGCCCCAACTTTTGGGCTAGATTTAACAGTCATAGAGCAGGTAGTAACAGTACAATTAATATGTTTTCTGTAATATTTATAATACGTAAAACTAAACCATACCTATTTGTCCTATAACTAATTTCTTAGTTCGATAAACTGTTTTTGTCATTAACTTCGCACTTTGAATAACATTCACATAGGTAAAACACTAAAAATATCAAAAAAAAAAAACAGCATTGGAAAATGAACACGTAATGTTAAAATGTTATCTTCATCAGTGTACTTCTTCCTGTGTTTCGGAATCTAGATTCTATATTGTGGTGAAGCGATTCCGAAACATAGTTTAAAAAAAAAACCAGAAACAATACTCTTCATTGTCTATCTAGATTCTAGATAGACAATATACCTCAGTTTTAGATTTTTTAAACTATTTTCTATTATTTGTTAACTCGCTCTTGCCTTTTCCTTTCCCATTTTCTTTTACTGAACATGAAATTGTTTAAGGAATATTAAAACTTCCCTTTTGGAAATATGCAAAATAAAGTTTTTATCCATACTTATATAATATTTAAAATGCGAAAGTTACTCTGTCTGTCTGTTACTCTTTCACGCCTAAACCGCAGAACCGATCACGATGACATTTGGCACGCAGATAGCTTATGGTATGGAGAAGGACATGCTACTTTTTATGCCGGGACCGCGGGTGAAACCGTGTGGGACAGCCCGTTTTAAATAAATTATAAGCACGAAAAGTTTAACATTACCTGGTCAAAATGAAGCACCAGCACACATTCACTTGCTGCGTCGACTCTATCTGTAACGTTGTGATGTCGCATGATTAAAATAATTTAGGTTGAGCGAAAACATTTTTAAAGAGTAAAATGCCGTGGTAATTATCCCTGTTGAAACTAGCCCTAGCTCCACTCATCTTTATGGAAAGATTCTGAATATCTATAATTTAACTACAAGTGATAAAGCAAACGATTTGAGTTTTGTGTATAGTCTCCTTGATTTAATTTCAATCCGGTCACACGAATCCAAAACATATCCTTTCATATCTAAATATTTATTGCAAGTGCTTTTGAAGAAATTTAATATTGCACCATATAAACGTGGGCTCATAAAAATTAAGACTTAGCATAATATTTATTTTATCTGCATTATATTGCACTCCAATAAATGACCAACAATAATAATCAAAGTGGAATATTTCATTAAGACAGTAGAGACCACTAAGTTTTACAACTTAATTGCTTTTGCAAACTATAACAGAATGACTTTTTACGACCATACCCGCGCTGTGGTCCGTCCGGCCAATCTGGCCAATCATCATTCATATTCTTTATTTTTGTGTCATATTTTTTCAAAGATTAAAGATATCGCGACTGTTTTATGGGAAAAGATTTGTCTTTGTATGACGGGATATCAATTAGCATATTTTTTAAATTCGTTTAGCCACATCTATAGGTAGATAAGGTCATTTACGTTCGATGCATAAATCAGTTAACGATGTGTTCGAGTAGGTATGAGATGAACGGACATGCAAGCGCAGGCCGGTAGGTACTAAAGTTTCTAATCACGGTGTTGTAATCTAGAGAGTATTTGTCGAACGGCATGGAATATTGCAAATGTTGTGAATAATAATCGGCACAATGGGCCGAATGCGGTGATAAGACGAGCCGGGCGGCGGTGGCGGGCCGCGCTCCGCGGCTCGGCCCGCGGCGGTCTCCGCGATTGTCAACCGATCAGTTGTTTTCCCATGATCGCAAGCCTACTCCTTCGATATTCCAATACTTGACTAAGTTCGAAGGACCATGATTCAATTTTATTAACTCTTGCAATTTTTAAGAATATTTATTGTAAACGGAGACTCGTAGGTTTGGATAATCTGACTGGTACTATCATTCATATTTTGTTTCAAAATTGTAGGCATATATGTATGTACTTATGATTAGAAATAAATTATCCACAGATGGACAACAATAGAGTGCAACGAAATGCAAATGACTTAGTCCAGTAGTAACAGCACGTTATAATACCTTACCTACTTCCTAAATCCCTAAAACAGTCGAAGTTAAAAGTAAAGTTAAACTAATGTAACAATTTTAAAAGTTAAAGGGATTTCCCTCTGTCAAATAATAGAACGTCGTATCCGGATTTAAGGTCCAAAATTGCTATGTACAGTGAACTGTTTACAACCTTCATGTAATACAACCATTTTGAAGTAAGAAAACCTTTCCATCTATTGAAATAAAAAAGGCGTGTAAAACAAACGGATGTTTTAAACAAAATTAAAAACAAGGAAGTTTAGCCGATCGCGCCTGGTACCTAATCTACTCCGTGTAAAGAAGAAATTAAAACAACTTTCTTGGATATTTATTACGCTACTTTTATTACCTTTTATTTTTCTTTCGCAAGACTGAAATTAAAAAGAAGAAAGGGGCTTTAGTACAGATTAACGATTTGTATTTTAAATAGCAGTCGCGCACAGAGTAGAGACCTACCTTAATAATGTAAGTATCACAATACATTTTGTTGAGTAATCGAGTTTCAGTAGACATGTAACTACACTGAAATTCCGAAGGTATTCATGTTTAATAGAAAATAAATACCTATGATAAAAAAATACCTTACCGTATCTGCGTGATTCCAAAGTTAATTAATTGTAATTACACAACGCTTCATTATGTAGCTGAATTGCAAATGAAACGAGAATAATGGGTACAAATGGTTAAATAATTCATCGGCATTATTTTATTATTTTAATGAGTACTTACATAGGTATAATGATATTGAAGTATCAACGAGGCAAGTGAGCTAGAATGACCAATCGCCCAAAGTCTTTGTCGTGTCGTGTCCGTCCCGCTCTTATACGTTTATACCGATATACATTATTAACTAAATTCTGTATGCGATGATCGACTTTATGATAACTATCTTAAGATCCAAACAAAGAACGTTGAATTATATCAAGAATTTAGAGCCTCTAATAAAATAGATTGTTAAATAGGACCGCCTACGGAGCAGTTAGCAGGTACTAGGATCGTCGGACGCAACATGACGTCGCAGAAACCTGCTTTCGTGTTTGATGTAGGTAACAGTACCCGAATTATTCATTAATAGCTTATTTCCATTTATTGATAGCGATTAAGATCGAATCATAAACGGGTGTTAATACGTCTCCATATTATTGCCACTTCCGTTCAATATTACCTTTCCCTGTTGCACGAAGAACAAGTCACGGAATGCCAAAGCCAATATGTTTTCATGGTGTAAAACAGCTGTAGAAAACTGATCCTTTCAATATTTCTCCTTTAAGTAAAGTGATCCGTTATTCCTACTCCGGCTGTAATAACTCCAAATATTCTATTTCGAGGCAGATGCGACAACTCTTCACATTTATTGAACATCCCTATGTAACACATTATACGCGGCCGAAGGGTGAAAAGACAATGAGAGTCGATGAAGAGCACTTTGGAAGCAATTAGTGAGAAGGGTGGTCAAAATGGGCGAGCAGAAGAGATCACACATGTACATATGTGTATTTTATAGAAGTTAGAAGCAAGTAGGAAATTTGTTAACATTGTGATGCGTTTGACTGGTAAAAGGACCAGAAGAATAGAATACAAATTGAATCCATTCTAGAGTATAAAGTAAGTAAGCAACACCGCGGAAAGAGGATATCGTGAAATATAATCAGTTAAAAGTAATTCCTTACATCGAATTAAGTATACGTAAGTAGGTACGTGTGTACAATCTCGTCTCGTTCAGGGCCAGTTGTAAAGTGTTGATATTCACCCATAAAGTCGTTTCAATATTATGCTGCACATTTTAAAACAGTTTTACGTTATGGAACCGTGTCGACATTTTTGATTATTTATCAAGCCGAGGCAGCCATAAAACTTAAGATGCCTTTAAAAATCAGATTATAAAACAAGTTCTTTGTTTCTGTGTTGAAATTTCGTGATGACGGTCCTTTGAAAGGCTATAATGAGTATTGATTTAAATTACTCGGATTAAAAAATCTGGGAAAAATTATAACGAGTGGATGCCGCCATCTGTTTGTTTGCCTACGAAAGACAAAATGTGGACGTGTCTCTTAATATTACTAAAGCGTTTATGTTTCTAGTCTGATTTGTAAATGAAAATATTAAATCTAATTACCTACAGGTATTTATTTAACAAATTGCTATTGCAAAAAAATATAATTAAAAGATTTATTTAAGCGCTAGTTCATAAAACTTAACCTTCAAATGATAACCTTATACAATTGGTTACCTAATGGGTACCTGTACCACTTATTATAAGTTAATGTACAATACACGCAATAATATCAAAATCCACATTAAACTCAACGTAATTTTTTCAAGAATAATGAAGCAGACATTTTTATAACAAAGGTCCTTGGCCGTGCATCTTGATCTTAATGTTATCTCTAATAGGTCAATAAATAAGGAGCAACGTGCGAGCTTCGGCGACATATACACGCCAAGGCTTATTAAAATAAAAAATAAATGAATACGATCGCTGTTCACAATATTACAGTGTCTTTATATTCATATTTTAATGTCCGAACTGAGCCATTAAATATCAACGCCATTTTTTAAGCAAAAATGTATAAAGGTGAAATTCTCATATGGTAAATTTACATAATATTTATACAAACATTTATACTAAAACAACCGTTTATCCGATTGAAGCGATCAAGGAGAACCCGGCAAGGTCCGAGCTAACCATAAAGACTTATAAAAAGAGAATTGCTGAAGAAAATTACTAAATCCAATATAAAGTTAGGTTTTATGATAGGACAATCTGGCTTATGAATGAAATGTAAACAGCCGCAATGAAATGATATAAATGATAGCAGGGCCGGCGCGCAGCGGGCTCGCCACAATCTCCTCGCGGCATCTATCGCGCCGGCCGCGGCCGGGCCCATCCCGTCCGCTTTATGATGTTCCACTCTTTTATTTAGATATTTGTACGGATCCCCTCATTTTTATTCACCCGAAAACATTATTATGCATAAATAAGTACTCTTTTATTTTATTCCCATCGTTATTTTAATACCTTGAGTTTCAAAGTTGGCTTCGTCACCTCTTGTGGCTGCTCGTTCGCCGCCTGAGATGTGGCGACAATATTTAACAGATAACGAGATAAGCTCTCTTAAAGCGGTTTGATGTAACTCGATGCTTTACTGTATCTATTATATTTTATGGACAGGATGTAGGTGTACAAAAAAGAAAATATTTTTCATACGTTAAACGTTTTGTTTTATTCAATTTAACGTAGTCTTTGGTTTTTTAATGTGAACCATTTTAAGATTGCTCAAAGAAAGGATACTTAAAAAGGTAATTTAACTATCATTACTATAAGTATAAATAAATAAATAATTATTATTATAAATACATATTCACATTACTACGAGTAGAGGTAAGATTTCTTCCAGGGTCTGGCAGTATTATAAAGGAAGTGGGGCAATTTTATTTTATAAACTTTATAATTGAGTATTTTTTGCTGCAGTAGGTACGTTTTGCATAAGCCTGATTAGATTTATATGAACACCTATACGTCGACTAGTGATCCCATAAAGAGAACAAATATTATTACTTATTGTTAATAAATTGAGAATCAGGGTCCAGCTGCTTAACAGTGGTCTAGTTTAATGTTAAATACACTGTTGTAGCCATTTTTCATGGAGTGAGGTGTCAGCTACGGTGGCGGGGGTCGGCCATAACAATTAGTTGGCACGACGCGGCTGGTGTGGCCGGCCCGGTAGCGGACGCCCGCTGGGCCCCCCGGCGCGACACGCGCCTCGTCCGGCCCTGGCGCGACTCCACGCTACTACTTATTATATTATTTAATATCTTAATAACCATTTAGGGTGTGTTTAGTAATAACATTTTAACATAATTATTACTTACAACAGATTTATCTTATTAATACATTGTAGGGTGGGAACACCTTTGAGGATAGCGCGATATAGGTATTACCTATGCTGAAGGTCAAAATATTATTATAAGAAGTGTTGATAGCTATAATCCTATCCTAACTAATATTATAAATACGAAAGTGAGTTTGTTTGTTTGTTTGTTACGCTTTCATGCCTCAAATAGTCAACGGATCATCATGAAATTTGGCATGCAGATAGCCTGTGGTATGGAGAAGGACATCGGCTACTTTTTATCCCGGGAATGCGGGTGAAACCGCGGGGGACCGCTAGAAAACATTAATAGGAGAGTTGTGACAAGCTGTCACAACTCAAGGTTGTAGATACCTTTAAACCAAGTATAAATATGTTTTACTAATGCATCATTTACCGACCTACACGATAGCTTATTTAATTATAATATTTAGACACTAACTCAACAACTGAGGTACTTTATTTATATTATAAATTAAACATGCATCCTAGGGTTTTAAACACGATTTGTTACTTAATTTCATAGCGATACGCGATCTCCGTGGCGATACTTCTATATGTATAAAATATATTGAACTGAAAGGCATGGCATTCCTTAACTATTTAAATACCTACTGCTATGGACTTGATGAATTTCTTTTCTTAATTCAGTTATCAGAACGTAAAAAAGTTATCAGAAAACCGCTATATTGAACCGATTTCATATCGAAAATGATTGAAATTTAATTATGTAATCGCCCTGCAGACCTAGGCAGCATACAAATGAATTTCAATAATAGCAACTCAAGATTTCACTTAAGAGCAATGACGTGACCCCGACTAATAACAAATGTTGGTCGTAAGGGGTCGTTAATGGTTGGAAAGTTCTGTATCGGTGCGGGCGCGACGCGGACGCGGACGCGGGCGGCGGACGCGGGAGCGGGCAACGGTAACACGCATTGGTTATTGAGCGCGATTTGGGCAAGCAATCTCAATACGAGTACATGCGTCTGATTTACGAGACGAGCGTGTGCCCTTTGTGCTCCAGCTGACTAATGGACGGACGCTCACGGACATTTATGTAGATTGATTGTATAAATTTTATTCACAATGTTAATACAGTAACAGATTTAGATGTCATTTAGAAATGGCGCTCTAAAGTTGTGCAATTTAGGCCGTGAATAATGGATGACGAATGGTTAGTTTCTATACCGAACTCGTGCCGAGCGGTGGAGTTCAATTGTGATGTTTGCCCTAAACGCTTACACACCTAACGCGGACCGATGGCAATCTATTTATATCAGATATCTACCTCGTGATCAATATACCTATTCAATAATTTTGTATCATTCGTTACCGGATTATTGCTCAAGGATGTAAATCATTAAATTTATTGCCTTGGTAATTTAGGTCTATTAGTAAGATAGATACCAGTGTGAGTGTGATATTTTGCTTTACCACTGATTAAACCATTGCGGGATCTCCTAACACAAGCAAATCTTTGCTTAAAAGGAGTTTCCAAAAAATGATTGTAACCTAAGATAAGTTATTGGAAATAAATAAAATTTTATTTATTACATGGTAAACATTAAGGGAACCGCCACTGGATTCCAGATATTTCGAAGTGTAGGTAATGTTTTAATATCTATAAAGAGCAACAAAAAATATACAAAACCTTTGGTTACGGCTCGAAGAAAAAGGACAATATCAGAAGGCTGCATCGTCATCCTATCGACACGGATCAAACGTTGTTAATCAAAAATTTTAATGACCATAGTTCAGAAAATAATAACTTTTCTTCACCTACCAATATAGATACAAGGAACACAACGTGTTGGTACTTTAATTGATGAAACAAGTTTATTGAGACAAAAATTATTAAATCATAAAGTTCTAAAGAAAAATATCTAATGATTATTTTAAAGACCATTTATTAAATTAGAAACAGCTTTATATTGCTTCGAAATGTTGCGCATTTTTTATGTGAAAAGTAGTTATATATATATATATATATTACTAGCAATAACAAAACAAAATAGTAGTTAATCAATGTACAAAATAAGTAAACTTGTATTTATTTTCACATCATACGATGTTTTGCTTTAGAGATCAGGTAGGTTGTTTTAATCTCGACTCAAGACATAACTTTTATTCCTTCTTACGTTCTATAATATGGACCTAAGGAAAGTGTGTAGTTTGAGACCTGTGTGATATTGTAGGCGATATTTGTAATTTATTCTTAAACCATAGACGACCTGTCAGTATCAAGTGATCAAATATCAAGATTGTTGAAATAGCCAGGGATCGGTCATGGTGCGTGGCGACGCGAGACAGTTCGGCATTTACGTTCATTGTGATTATGTTATTGACTGTCTTCGATTCGTCCGCGTGTTCGTCACAACTATGTCGCATCGTCACCTTGACTTGCTACTGTTCAAGGTATTGTATTAGTTTTAGGTAGGTATAGACATTTGGAATTCCCACTACGATGTGATTCCTCATAACTGTAATCGGACCTGCGGTAATTTTTACTACTCAAGGAAAAGAGTTGTTTAGAATGAAAAACATATACAGAAAAATAGGTTAGTTTATATCAATCACAATATATGTAACTCACTCATGGTCAACGGTCTTTTGTAGTCCTAAGCTAGATTTCGTCGGCGGCGTCCAGTCTGTCCGACTATCTTTTTGAGGTCGTCGGTCCAACAGGCTGGACCTGTAGATATCGGTCTTGGCTAGCGTCATACTACGCTAGCCAAGACCGATATCTATGCTAGGTTTCATCTAGGTACTGTAGCGAAAGACTTTAAGTACCAGTCCACTGACACTGAAATAGGGATTTCATTATTCAAGATAAAAGATCAAACACCAACCAGTTTATTAATAAAATCGGCCTAGTGCGAGTCTGACTCGCTCACCGAAGGTTCCGACCTTCCTTGGGGACTTCAGTCCCCCATAGCGGGCCTGTTGTCATTGTTATTTTTTAACCGCGAACCAAAGTACCTATATGCAATATTAAAACTATTCCAAATTTAAAATCAATTGCATTAGTGGTTGCTCAAATATCCCGCTGTGACAGACGGACGAAGTGGTCTATAGAAGTACATACAGGTATTTTTTTTCGTAACCCTAAAAAAAACTATTTTGCCCCGTCAGTTATCATCACTATTAGCTCAAATTAATAAGCCAAACATTTACCGGGGCATTCGAGCAGTTGCACTGGAGAAGCAATTGTGATAGGCTTCGTGACATATTGGCTAATACTAATACTAGTTTATAGGTGACGGGAGGTTCTCACCATTCTACATGTCAGACACCTGAAAAAAAGAAACAAAAACATTTAGACCCTTGACAACGACAATAGAGTGACTTTATTTACGTGACACTTAAAATAGCATATTAGTTCAATCACATTTTATGAGTAAGGGGGTTAGTCATTGCTTACTGGATATAAGTAGGTACCTATGTCTTTCTAAAAAAAAAACATGAAAATTGTTAACCATGTTTCCATACCATACATGTAGATATTGATTTGATAGAATTCGAAACATACGTGCAATAAAAATAAACGCGTTTTTGAATCCATCAAGAAAATTATGAAATAAATTACCTCTTAAAAATCTGTAATGAAGTTCTGTAATTAAATGATTCCAATACCTCATTCAAGAATGATATAAAAGTCATTCGAGGAAATATGCATGATTAAATTTGTAAGTACCTTTCGAAAGTCCATGTAATAAAGTAAATAATTACTTGTTTATATGGATAATATCGTTTCATAAAACTGTGTTTTTAATAAAGTATCTTATTTCTTGTGCAATATAGTTAACTTTTGCTTGAAGAGATACTAAAGAATGTGTAAGAAAGGATCTTGCAATGCCCAGTAGCGCAACATAATCCATTAGACACGGCGAATATCAACTGCGCATCCATAATAATGTGGACGGACAACTTCCAGGAAAGATGAAACTTGCCAGCGCTGTAGTTTGTAGTTGGAATGTATGATATTGTCGACCATCCGTAGTAGAAACATTTGACTGGCTACTTATGTTTCACTTTCAATAGGTTCAAATAAAACCTATTAAAAGTGTACTTTCAGGGGTAAAAGTACTCGGTACAAAGGTGTTTTTTATTAAAAAATAATTTTTATTTCCGTATATGAGTTTTTCATTTTTTTTTTAATTAAAACTATTATATCTTGTATAAATCACTTCCAGTCAGATAAAGTTGAAATATTCGAAGCACAAAAAGTCTCCTGTCGTGATATTTTGTCACTTTCTAATAGGCTTATGTTAAATCTGGTTGTAGCAATAGATTTAATGTGATTTGGTAAGTATGCGCACGGAATAAGAAGTGGAACATACATACTTATAAATTGCAAAAGAAGACTTTCAAAGTTAAGTAATCTGTGGTTGAAATGTTGCAGGCATATTTAATGAAAGTACTTAGCTATTTCCTTTAATTCATACAATAAGAACTAAAATGGAGGTAAGTACCATTAAGCACCTACGTGACGATGAACGGCATCGATCTCAATAGTGAACCTGTTTAGCTGGACGGAATATCATCACGCCTCGGGATCGTTGCGCTTACTATGAGTACCATTTAAAAAAATGATGGTCACGTAACCCACGAATTATATGGTCGAAACCAAACGGCTACTACAAAAATTGTAAAAAATACCCCAACTAGGCTAAAACGAATACCTGACTTGGTGCGAACGTGAGATGAGTTTTTATTTTCCAAACTTACCTATTATCCAATCATTGGATGTTGAAATTAAACACGCTCTACGCCTACAACGCATAGTAAAATTTGACTAGAGTGACTCGGCGGTAATCGCCTATTGAAATCATATTTCCGAATCAACTATAAATCATTTTTCGTACTTATTTGTATTTACTATTGACGAACTGACAGTAGTCTTTCATCGATGTAATTTGAATTGTCGAAACGGTTTTGATGTAGTTATTCACAAATAATGGTGGGCGAGGCCGCGCGGCCGGTGCGCTTCGCTGCCGATCTCATTGTGCTCTCTATAATAAATGGCAACAACAGGTGAATAACTAATTTCACTCATAAAATTAGCTCTCCATGGGTGGAGTGCAATATTTATCCGTCGTCAGCATCCGCCTGTTTACGAACAATATTATCATTACAGTACCTACCTGCCTACTAACCGACTGAGCTACACATATAGGCACATTGAAAAACATTGTATTGTATTGTAGAACAAGATTCGGATTTTTTATGATTGCTATTAGTTTATTAATTTAAAATTAACGACACAGTCGCAAAGGAAACGAGCCATCCGAATAGCCTGTAAAATATTCCCGGACATTGTTTTTGTCACTATTAAATATGCAAAACTCAGAATGAAATATTTGATGCGGTCGACGCCATTATATAAATGGAATTATTCATGGAGGCAGACGCCGGAAAAAGCCAGTGAAATTCGACAATTCATTTGTTTGTGCGAGTGTTGCGGCTTCATTCCCGTTTGATGCAACGCGATATTAAATATTTCGCGACTATTTTCGCCTTCGATAATTGGGTTAATGATATCTTGTGACAGTAGAGTACAGTTGAATACGATTGCCAATTTTAACTGAAAACTAACGATTGGAGTGAATTATAAATTAATTAGGTATGTATTAATATTATCGTGTTGATTGATATAACTATGCTAATAACTCGGGTAGGTAATTCAGAACTACACTTCCTTGTATGCAAAGTAGGTAGGTAGCCGCCTAACCCTGAGCACGCCTCTCCCCACAAGTGTTCAAAGCGGGCGAAACGACTAGTCAACCCTTTGCCGCTCACTCGCTCGTGAAATCACTCAAATACTGAATATTTTAATCTGAGCAGATAACGAGCTCGCAATTCTATTAGATGAAACATAGCTGTATGAGGTTAAACACAGGCGGAGAGCGGCCCCCCGCTGACTGCGAGGCTTGCCGTGCCGATCTCGGCCCAATGCACTTGTATAGCACACTCCCTACCTACAACTTACCCAGCGGACATTATGAAATTACGTTATACAATACATTTATAGTTCTATTCCTTTTATTCTTATCATAATACATGCCATGAGTGTAGGTAAAAAAACTACAACATTGCAACAATTCGAAAGAAATTTTCCAAAGAAATTAATGATCTATAAATCTTAGATAATAATGACATTCAACAAACAAAGTATTTCAATCATCCTCAAACACATCATGACGATATTAAATCACAATGATCCATATTACGCAGTAAAGGGGTTGCATTATAACGCAACACTCTAGATTTTAAAAGCATACATAAATATATCACGTCAAGCAATAAAGCTATCAAATATTTACTAATCTGGAGCGGTGAGAGCGTCGCGCGAACCCCTTCTGGGCCCGGGCCTCATAAAATAAATTGAAATAGTCGCGCCGCCCCCCAAATTAAAATATTCAAATGGGACGCACGCGCAAGAAAATTGAAAATTGTCGTCTATCGCCCGCAAATGAAACCTATAACTCCTCACATACACTTGGTGCCAATAAAATTGCTCTGCTTGCTATTTAAACAACGTTTATGTAAACATGCCTACTGTTGCAATTATTTTTTTTTGAATATTGCGTAATTATACAATTAATTTAAGCGAAAGGAGTTTACGGTTGTATAATTTTTTGTCATTCATTTTCTGCAATTGAAATGCATTTATTGCAAATGAAATTAATTTATATTTCATTTAAATTCCAAATCTTAATAAGTAGGTATAAGTATGGATAATGGTATTTACAAATAGATATGAGGCAATATTTTTGCTTGCTACGAAAATTGAGTGTTATTTTTGCACGAGCGTTTATATTTGCACTGCAGTGTACTTCGATATGGAAAGCACCAGTTTCGATATGCCTTTGAATAATGCCATAAATGGTCTTCACTTTTATGACTGCAATTTGGCTCCGACATTGAATTAGTATTTGTTTTATGCAAGAGTGGTTTTAATAGATAGAATGCAATAAAGATATCGATAATAAAGTGTTGTTATTATGGATAAAAACTAAATTACCGAAGGCTTTTTCATTATTTTGTGTGGAATTTGAATTGTGAGTGTTATGGTAATAACTCACGTGTATGTACGTGGGACCGTAGGGGACCCGCCGTAGTGGCTTCCGTTGTTTTGCGGCCGACGCTGATTTTGTGGTTTCATTTTGCGTAACTTGATAGAGACGTATTCTGTAGTTGCACATCCTTGTAGTTCACCAGAGGTAGTGTTGTCTGTTATCGATAACGGAAATAAAAACTATAATAGTAATTAAAATATCTACGTTAGTAAATTGAACGTTTAAGTACATTGTGTCCTATTTATCTTCTTGCACAGGTGTTATCTTATGTTGAATTATCTAGTATAGACTAAAAATAACATTTTGACTAACGTTTTTAAACTTAACACAATTTAAGCACCTAACTACACAAACAGTGTGAAATTAAAAATATTTTCCAACTCTATTCATAAAAGGTCCAATTCATATCGCAATGTATTTGAATTAACAGTGGATTAAATTCCTTATACAACATACTTAAGATCCATTTCGGCTCACGTTATGTGCCTTGTGTTATGTTGACGTGTGCTGTATTTTGTTGATATTAGGCATAACTGTAAAAAAAAACTAAGCTATCTCGATACATATTAGAGTCAGACAATATAGAGGATCTGCATATACTATAAGAAGCTGCGGACATGACGTTGTGCGAACCAACGTCATTTCCCATAAAATAATTTTTAATTTTACATGCAAAGTAATATGTGGAAGTTTTCGATAAAGCACATATCGACAATATTCAAAACACGGTGGCACAAAGCTGGCCCACAGCGTCCGGTGTCCGTGCAAGCGATACCCTGGGAACCGATCGTCTTCCGCTGAACGCTGTTGATACATTTACCCCTCTACATCACCTCTGACACCATAACCATACTAGAACACTACCCAATAGCATAGCTAGACCGATGACATATATCATTACTTTTAACACCTTCATTTTATAACGAAACGACCTCCAGCGCCCTTTCCAGGACTGTTTTTCATTTCATCGCATTTAAAGATTTTAACCGTTTGCTTCCATTCATAAAATTATTAATGTGATCGTAAAATTGGGCAAATTTTATTGTCTTGAAGGCATAATGGGAAACTAATGTAGCGTGTTATTATTCAGTTCAGTTGTAGCCGTAAAATGCGTGTATTTGTGCCTGAGAGCCGCCGCGCGCCGCCGCTGCGCCGCTGCCGATGCGGCGGGCGCGCGGCGCGGCGCGGTGCGGCTCGCCGTCTCCATCCGAGCCACTGCGCGCGCGTTCCCAGCGGAAGACCCCTCTGCTATTTGAATAATAAACGTATTTCGGTCATATTTCATTGAAACAGTTATGATATTCTTCCTTTAACTTAGTATCGTTTCCTACGTGTATTCAATACTAACAGAAATATGTTAATACAGGAGGGTCAAAGTTCTCTTAAAATTAGAATAACGAACCGAATTTTTGTAAAAATTTAATATACACAAATAGTATTAAAGTTTTTTTTTACAACACTAAGGTGGCAAACAAGGATACGGTCCGCCTGGTGATAAGCGGGTTAAGTTAAAGTTAAGTTAAACATTAGATTACAATAATGGTTGGTAGGTCAACTAGGTTGTTTAGAAATATTAATAAAATACGTGCAACTATTGTATGTAAATAAATAAATGAATGGGTAATAAGCGATCGCCTAATTTGACCCTTGGGATCGGTGAAGTAATATGGAATTATTTATTAGCTTATGAGTGAATAAGTAAATAAGGCTGGTTCATTGTGGCGAGCGAGGGCCGCGATGCCAATCGACAGGTTCACAGAAGTGCACAGTGAGCCATTTGTTTCGCGCATTACAGTCAATGCTTCAAATATTATTACAACCACATGTCTTCTAGGTCGTTTATCGAACCAGTTTACGTATCAATCCTCGCGTTGTATGTAAAAAATACAGGTGTGGTTTCCATTCTTACCATATTCAAATTATAATATTACTTGCATAGAGCATGAATCAATTGATGAAACTTTGCCGCCATTTTTATGAAGACCACACTTATTACAGTGACGGGCCAGTTGGCGACTCTACCTATCGCGCCGCAGGTAGTAGTGGGTTTGATTTGACAGGACATGCATTTGTGTGCATGAACATGAACATGTATGTCTGTATGTACTTAAGTCTGGGTGTAATTATGTATATTAAGTATGTATTTACAAACAAAAAGTAGTGTATGTAGTATATCACTTGTCTGGTTTCCATAGTACAAGCTGTGCTTAGTTTGGGATCAGATGACCGTGAGTGAGGAAAGTCCCAGGATATTTATTATTAATTCAAAAATTAATTTAATCACCTACTCTTTGAATCACAAATTAACGTAGCGAGCGGTAAGGATATTAGTCGTTTGTCTGGGCAATACTATCAGGAGTACTATCACACCATTAGGTACCTACGGCGACTACGGTGAGTGCCAATTAATTCGCGGTGGGAGAGTGTCTCTTCTTTACGTGGAAGTAAGTATTCTTTGCCACTAGTGTGTCTTGCAATCTTTATTTAAGGAGATAATAAGATTGCGATGTGAATGGGTCTTTATTGTTTCAGTAATGAAGTAAATCCTTGCAAGATAAGGCAAGTATGCTATCGAATGGTATTGAAAGTATTCACGGCCCCGGAACACCATGATTATCCGTTCTCTTCATGAATTTGCTACTAAATACGCGGCTTCATTCGTCTGAAGTATTTTGGACACGAGCTATATGTAGGTGTATAAAACAGCACGATTATCATTCTTTTTCGTAGTAAAATACGCACGGGAAGAGGAGACAATATGCTTTTGTGTTTCTTTATTGTTATTGCCGTAAAACATTTAGCGAGCAGCGTTCGGCGATAAAACACGTTATTTTGTGTGACAAAACGTCGAGCTTCATGAGAAAATATTGACCCGCAGATAGTGGAATAAGCGAATTATTTGTGACACTCTTCACCGAAAGGAACCATCAAGCGTCAAAATTGTACATTGTCATCGTCCACCTTAGCTTTTATTAACACATTGTTGTAATAAAGAGGACAATACTTATTAAGTCACCTACATAATTAGTATTCTGCAAAATTAACATTCAATTCAAATAACTGATTTGAAATTTATGCTATTGTGCTAATATGATGAAAACTGTATTTTTTTACTGTACAAAAAACTATGACTTTTTACGATTATTTCTACCGAATTTTCACTAGTATTTCATCATCTACATGAATGCTTCTATTGGAGAATGGTTCTCTCTAACATCGCCCATCCATATGTTAATGTGACGAACGATAAATTGGCCACTAATAAGATAATTGGCCGCGCTCTATACCCACGTAAATCAACATCTTAACAGCTGCGCAAGCGCATTCAGCTCCTGTGCTCAATAGCGTGTTCAAATCCATATTTAATAATATTATAAATTAAATTCGTGTTCTCTTTTTTGCCATAGCGTACAGGTTATAAAAAATAATTGTGGATAACTTTTTAATAAATTTAAAATTCGTATTTTTTTAGGCATAGCCTATGTTACATACTACATTTTATAATTATTTGACGGGCCAGTTGGCGCAGTTGGTTAAGGTTCACCTTACGCGCCGCAGGTCGTGGGTTCGATTCCCACACAGGACATGCATTTGTGTGCATGAACATGTCTGTATGTCCTGAGTCTGGGTGTAATTATGTATATTAAGTATGTATTTACAAACAAAAAGTATGTATATGTATTATATCAGTTATCTGGTTTCCATAGTACAAGCTCTGCTTAGTTTGGGATCAGATGACCGTGTGTGAGGAATGTCCCAGGATATTTATTTATTTATTTATTTATCTTATTAGGTTTAGGAGTTGGAAGCCTAAGATAGTAGGACGGACAGACAGATTTGCAACAAGACGTTTCTGCTCGGATCCTCTGGATATAAAAAGGTTAGCAGAGACGAACCCAGTGGGAAGGAGATGAAAATAATTTGGTAGATAAAAGCAAAGATTTAAGGGGGTAATTGAAGATCTAAGCCATACTATGAAGTAATATTGGCACCTTCAGAATTCGCAACAATACATTACATGTTGGCACATGTAATGTATTGTTGACCTTGTGCCAGTACACTCCTCAGGCCACTGTTGCATTGTAAATACCGAGAATTGTAATAAATTTAAGTGAAAAAATAGTCTTTTAACCACAATATACAGTAGTAAAAGCAATTAATAGACTTTATTATAGAATTTATGAGCTAAATAATGTTAGTACGAGTCGATCCGGTGTTTCAGTTGACTCACATTATTCGTTGATTTATTGAAAACATTTTAGAAAGTAATAAAATCTCTGTTTACCATGCAAAACTATGCAGAAACAATATTTTTTTATCAGTGTTTAAGTGGTTTCTTTATTGTTTTCTACTAAAACAATCAATCAAATCAAATAATTCATTATTACAATATAACGATAAATAAAAGATAAATTAATTTGATCTCATCATCGACACACGTTTTGAAACTGTTTAAGTTATTAACGCTCCCTCGAGTAGGTAATAACACTTCGACAAACCTTAAAATAAAGCAAAGATGTTCAACTGATCAAAATAAATAATATTTTGTGAGACACCCTGTACACAGTATGATTCACTTGATTGTTTGTAAGTTTTGGAGCTATTCGAAGTAAACAATCAATTAGTTTCGAATTACAGTACGACTGATAATAGTGGATATTTATTGTCTCTCGTACATTTTATAACCATTTTATTAATTTAATTGATATTGATGAGGTTTATTACGAATTGTGTGGGTCGATAAATTCAATGCTTATGTTTCTTTTGTTTTAAATGCGCCTGGCTAGGCTAGTCTCATTACAGAGTAAATTGCTTTGTTCACAATGCACTATCAAGAATATTTGAAAATGTTTATAAATCTTTGGTCGAATCATCATATAACCCAAATATTTCCCACAGCTTTATTACACAGTATTTTATGCAGCTATCTACAAATCTTATGAAATCCAATGGGAAATAAAAGTCATTTTTCACATTGAAAAGTTCTAAGAAATTCGTCAACTCTAACAAATTGCAATTTTTCAGTAACGACGGCTTTACTGGCTTAAATAAGTTTTCAGTGACTTTATAACTAATCCCTATTGGCTCAAAGAAAGCGGTTTGTTAAAACTGTTTTATTTTGAATGTGGATGTTTATTTATTAGGAATCTTAACTTTTGTAAGATTTGCATACAAAAATGATAGATTTTTGAACCTTTTTTAACAGAGTTGTAGTATCTTTTAACTGCTGTTGGTCACTTTAAAGTTATTATTATTGATTTAAAGTCCATCGTGACGAGCAATATTTCCAAACTAGAATAGTAGTGCGTTTTAGATGAGATATTATATCACATGCATATAATAACATTTTGAATTGATCCAAACACATGAGCGTACTACGTTTGTTGTATGACAATTCGCGCCACATCGATAGTATCTACATAATTTGTCAACGCTTGACTGCGTTACACAAATGCTTTTTAGGTCAACAGTTGATTGGGAAACGATCTGTCCATGTAGTAAAATATAAATAATTTGTTTGAAACGAAATGAGGGCCATTTAGAAACATGAGGGTAATAAAACTAGTGCGTGTCATGTAAACTCGGTCGCAGGCCTACGAGCATCGTAGCCACGTATCGATGACCCCCAGGTATTGCTCCCTTGACTTGAAACGGGGGTTTTGATACGAGAAGCGCGGGGTGCGGAGGAGGTCTCTTTATTTTGTTATGGCAGCAATTCGTTTGTCAATATCGGCCGTCGAAACGTAACGAAATTAGTATTCTAGACGTAGATGGACGTACGTGAGCTGCGGGTACCGCTTGTACTATTATAATAACATCCTTGTTTGCGTCATAATATGTTGTCGCTACATACGTGCAATTTGTTGTTGTTAATTGACGTAGTACCGACGATGCCAAGACGATGCAGGGATTTGGGTTATCTGCTCTACTTTGACGACTTTATAATTAACTGTGCATTAGGCCAGTACCCATAATTATTCTGAATACATTTGTCTTTCTGTGACGTTATGAAAGAGACGAATGAATGGTATTGTTCATATGACCAATGAAGGACTAGAAGGCAATGTCTGTTTTGGTAGGAACTTAAAAAGGTAGGTAACAGGAATCATTTAATTTAATTTCTCTTCTAGTGAACTTTGCACTTTCCGATTTTCCAAATATATATCATTCACTAGCCGATCACAAAGCCTACAAACATCGAAAGGGCAAAGAAAGTTTTTTTCGAGAATTCAACCCGAAATATAGTTAGTATGAATTTTTTTTCTCGAGAACTCAGTTGTTACCGCGGGGAACCGCTTGTTTTAATTTAATATATTAGTTGACAATACTTGAATCGTCTACTGTTTAGTTTTATGTTCTACAAAACCAAATGTCCACTAACGAAACGCTTTTGTCAGACCATTAATCTTTCGCATCGTTCATTTCGAGAATAATTCAAAAATTAATGAACCGATCCACTGGGAATATTTTATTTAAAATGACCGAACTATTGTAGTGAAATACGAAAAAAATTCAAATGGTGACACGAATGAACGGAATCCATAAATTGTGCATGGGCTACGGTTTGCTGATTTCCTGACAGACTGGTGTAAAGATGGCAGTTAGTACGAATCGTATTTCCGTTTCATTATCAAAAACAACATTAATAGTAAAACCATTTACAATGCAAGCAAATGTCCGATGCACTCAGCGTAAAATGTATGAAAATAAGTTTGTAGTTAATTGCGAATTAACTTCACAGCTTATACAATGACTCACTCGATATGGTAAAAACATGCGCTGGTTATCCATTCAGCTACTGGGAGAGGTCAATTTTGCATGTAAAAGCTTTAGTTAGATAACTAGCATAACTAAAACTGCATATACTCAAATAATTGTGCAACTTGATTTAGCATTTTGAATTTGAATTAGAAGATCAATCTTTTTCGACTAAAATATTGGAAAAATCTTTATTCAAATATAAAAAACATCTTTTTTTTATACAACTGGTATGGTAAGCGGTTACAGTAGCCATATGGACGCTTGCAACACACGAAGCATCGCTCACGCGTTACCGACCTTTCCCCCCTCCCCTATGAGCTCTGGCGATCTTACTCACGCGCAGGAACACAACTTTACACAACATAAAGTTATTTGGCTGCGGTATTCTATAAGGTACTTCCCCAGTCGAGCTGCTCTTTGAGCGAATAAACGCTATGCTCTACCTCTTTTGAAATTTGAAATTTTGAAGATAACCTCAAATCCATTACATAACAACAGTCCCTAAAGATATCATATTCGGTTTGGAAATATATGCAAGAACGGGACTTTTAGAGGTCGAAATTCATAAACAAATATAACAAAATGGTACTTGAGTGCTTATAAACGGGGTAATGTGAGTAAAATAGGTTTTATATGAATTTCTGAGGAGCCACGTTGGCGCACACGTGTTCCACTGATAATAATATTACGACATTATTTTACAAATGCGTGGAGAAAATTTTATTATGAATCTAACCGTGCGCTGGGATAGGTAAATGGCATTACCATAAAGATTTTTGATGTCTTTATATAGAACAAGGTCTCTTTAGTTATTATTGCATTATTTAGTAATATGATTTTTTATCGGTATAGATTTATCTGTAATTTTTTTATTGACTGTGGGCTTGCGTGTGACCATAATCTCACCGCGAAAACTGATGTACCCGAAGATGGGAACAGGCTCTCAAGTGCAAGTCTTATTGAATCTGTGGTTTGTTCATTATTCATCACAAAATAATAAAAGATTAGTTCGCATGCGCACAAACTTCTGCACTTTTTTTTTATCTATTAGGCATCGATTTATTATTTAGGTTTTTTTTTTTTTGGTATTATAATTTTGGAATAAATTAATAACTGTTTAGTGCTATCTATATAATCTCTATAATATAAATATATGTTTGTGCCAATCGTTCATTCGTTTTCTCTGCATCCGAGCATCGTTCATTCAATTGATTTAAAACTTTGTGGCTAGTTCTTGGCACTTGGGTAAAACTTTCTTCTCTTTCTATAGTAAAAATTAACCCAATTAACCCCATTACTCATAAAACGTTATTAAATGGTCACGTAAATAACGTCACTCTATTGTCATTGTCAAATAATGTGACATTATTTACGTGACCATTTAATCAGTATATTAGTTAAATAATGCTTTATGAGTAAGGGAGTATATAAATAGACATGCAACCTATGCCAGTAAGTAGGACAAATAAATGTAGGTAATGATTATCTCAACAATGTGACACATTAATGACCAATTCTACTATGTATAGTATTCAAGAAGAGATTCTTGAATACTATACATATAAACTGTACCAATAAAAGTATTATCAGCTGAATTTAATAAAATGTATAGACAAATTATACTTTATAAGTTGTTATAATAATATTTTTCTAACGTTGCGATCGGTACATAAACTATGAAATATCTTATTCATTTATTCGCTTTTGTTCCCAAATGCTTTAAGTTAGACGGCAAACGAAATAAATCATACTAGAGTTCGTATTACATAAAAATATGTCTGTATAGTTAGAAAATATAGCATGATTTGTACGTACGGCCGGCGATCGTTATAAATCTTCTTGCAGTTGTAGATCATTGTCCATGCATTCAGGCGCTAATTAATTTAACGCTTTCTTTTTCATAGCAAACGAGGGGGAGTGAATGAAATTCCAAAAAGCGTAAATGAACGTGTAGTGTATAACTTATCGCAGTGCTCATTAAACACATTCCCGACGCGGCTTCATAAGCGCCCTCATAGTGCTACTACTAGTCCACACAAAACATAGTAGACAAACTACATTCCTCGCTGAAATAGCAACCGTAGCACTTAAAGTACGATTAAAAGCATCGTAGCAGGGAACAGTTGTGTAGATCAAGCTGCACGGACGTCTTTACAGACTTTGTACGATATTTGAGTACCTACCTTTATCTAATTATGAACGGGTGATCTGTTAAATAGGCATGTGCGTGCAGTGATGGGGACTAGTGACATTATACATGAGTCCCTTTTCCCTAAGAGTAGACTTTATTCAGTCTATATGTAATTATATATCTATGTCATGATAGTAAAAATGTAGTACACCTAAATGTAGTGAGTTTGATTACTGTCGTCTTCTATGGACTGGATGAGCCACCATGTTACTGACGCCATTACAAATGCTACAGGATGTTTTGCGTCATATCATAATAGCATTGAAAAAGCATTAGGTACTACAATTTCATGTTACAACCTATTTTACATTTTCTTTGTTCTTAATCGTTTTTAGTTATCGTTTGTATACTTAATATTATCAGCATGTGTAGTTTTTTGCAGTCCACTATAATAATTGTTACCAAATTTATGAAATTTCTTACTGTAATAAAATACGTTTTAAATTATTCCAACCGAAGCTCCGTAGTCTTGTAGATAGTCGCAACTAATTAAACGAATGGTTGTTTGTATACGAATATTTATTAGTAGCAATATACAAAATTTAACCTTAAACAATAACTATTTGCATTATTATCAGCAAATCTAAATACATTGAAGCGCAATAAAATTGAGTCACCTTCAATGTTCTAGGTAATTTGCAAATACATTACAAAAATGTCCCATATTGTTATCAATTCGTATTAAATTTATTGAAGCATGTTTCCGAAATAAAATAAAATGAAGAGTAACAATTAAAAGTTAATTGGCAATATAAAGCAAGGTTGTTCACAAGACATACATATTTATGTAGTGAGTATGTTAGTTTTGAATATATACCTAATAAATAAATTAGATTTTCGATGTGATTGTCAACAAGTTGAAGATCTGTCGCCATGCTACCGGTGCGTTGCGTCTTTTGCACTTGAAAGTCTAGATCCTATCCCTATCAACAAATAATATAATCAATCCGCCAAATATTTCCCATGTTTATAGATAGGCAATAAATAAATAAATAAAATAGCGTAGCATCGCCTCCATTTTCATCGCCTTCATTTTTTAAGTGTTTTCAAGTGTCCGTCTTCCAAACAATCATGCTGTATATAAATTAGTCGAGTATTATTATGAGTTGCATTCGTACATTGCAGTATGCCGTATGGCGGCGTAATGTCATCTCATGATATACTCAACATATTGTGTGGTAATTTCTTCAGCCATTTAATTGCCGTTTCACTGTGGTCTGACAGAGTTGGGATTAATTTATTGAGACACCTTGCCTGCCCATGTTTTGAACACTAATATATCATCATTAAACACAAGCGAATACGCGAGTACAGTCTAGTGAGTATTTTGACTAACACGGCCGAAACTAAAGGCATGGGAAGATGAATGTTTTTTTTATAAACATTTACGCATCATGCAAACAGCATGGCGGATTCATGCTGACTGACCATTCTCGCAAACGCTGGAAGAAAAAAAATTCAGTACCTCATTCTAAATCTTAACTTACCCTTAAATTAATGGAGCTAATATAAGCGTCACGGGCTATGGAATACTTCAAAGTAAGCGGCCATGAATATACAAAAAAAATGTCTTGCTGTTTTACCGAAGTATTCTCAGTTTACGTGTAAACCAAACGGTTGTAGAGTCACAATTGTAATATTCATAAGAGTCTTACCAGGAACCAATTATTAAACCAGGGAATTATCTCAATTACATGTGGAGTAAGATGCAACTTATAATCAGTATTTATTAAATATAAATATAAAAAATATTGTAATAATTCTTTTGAGTAGTTTGAGAATCAACCTATCGAATTCTTATCTTTTTGAACAAAATAATGGAGTAACTACGTACTTATTTTAGGAACAAGACGTAATAAGGAATATTTTGATTGTACCTATGTGTAAAAACGGGGACTATACCCTTAGTTATTTGATTTAGTCACAAGTTGTTGTTACTATCCATTTCATATTAATATAATCAGTGAATTAGTTAAATAAATATTAAAAGAGGTCAACCAGTCTATTTTTTATGCGAACAACGTCAACATTTTATGATAATTCAGTAATAAATTTATAAATTCATACTTCATATGTATTATTTCACTTGCGTGAAGAGTACCTATTATACTTTATTAGAATTACAATTGAATATTGCGCGCGTGTATAAACTTTACGGTTACGAAAAATATTTAATAATTGATTAACTCGGAACCAGAATCATATGGTGGAAGATGTACGGAAGACATAACTTAGTAAAAATAAAGGTTTAAAAAATTTGTCGAGGGCATATTAATTCCAGGAGCGATTAACGAATTTCTTTCGGCCCGATTGTAAAGCTTGGTCATAAATTAAATAGTATCAGACAACAGAAGTCGTCTCATATACGAAATGAGTTAAATCGCAGTCAACAACATAATGCGTGCTTTTAGATTTTTTGTCGACACGATGCCTCTACGGCATTTCCTGCTACCGCATGTGACAAAAATATTTATACAAGCATTCTACCTTACGATACTTCCAAATAAAGTCGAAAATTGTTTGGCGAAATAAAACTATTCAGCTTCTCAGTAAAATGGTGATTAATTGCGATATAAAGACTTTTATATTTCTGTTGTTATAGTGTCGCGTCATATTAAAACACGACAATAGTTTCCATAAGGATGACACTAAACATATTTTTCGTGGTTATATTTAACCTTTGGAACTCTTCTCAGTTGTTACGATATAAGTTTAATCTTCCTGAGCAAGGAATAGAATGTCTGAGTTGCATTTATTTTGACAGACGAGTGATATTATAAGTACTAATACTAATTTGAATGTTAGGCTGTGTGTGCCTCTTTGGGGATCACCATCATCTCACATTGTAAATAAGCGTGTTAAAAACAAGTTACAAAATATGAACAATTACCACTTAAAATTAAAATAAGAAGGGAACAAATTATGTCTTTTAACAAATTACCGATGAATTATTTATACGAAGTTAGCGTGTCCATGGGTTATCTCAATAAATATAATATTGAAAAGGAATATAGCTACAAGGAAGTGTCCAATTAGGCAATGCCTGGGCATCGCAATGCGATAATTCCGCGAGCTCAATTGATTTCATGTCTGCTGATAACGCAGCTGGATGTTGTCTAGAGGGATGTTATCAGATCGACGTGCCGCCGTCGCCACATGCCGCCCACCACGTGGGAAACCTCGATATCGTCAGAGAAAATTGTTTTATGATGATTTATACCGGTCCGAGCTGGACGAAACTATACGCATACCTAACTATGTAGCACCTTCCTGACGGATATAGTATATACCAGGCTGGGTTTAGGTATACTTTCTATAATACCTACTACCTTCATATAGGTTAATGGCTTTAATATCTATCACAGGTTTTTTTAATAAAAAGATAAGTAACCAAACTATACGACTCATAATGACTACAGAAACACGATGTAACAATTTGTGCTTACAATGAGTGACGAGGAAATATCTTGTCTACGGGAACTCATAAATATTTAAGCTTTTTATATCTATTCGTGTAGGTGGGTACTTATAGTCATTTCCCTCTAAATTAAGCAACATAAACAAAAACATTTGGGGACTAAACATCCAAATAATTTGTATTTTACGGCAAGAAACATTCAATTATGCAAATTTTTATGGTCATTTACGGTGTGTATCGACTTTAAAAGCCAAACAAACATTGCGCTCTAGCTTCATATTTTACAACCATAAAAAACGTATATGGAGCAATATGTGCATAAATGTCAATATTTATCCGGCGCACAACCGGCGCTGGCGCGCTCCCGTACGATTTATAACGCGACATTCAGTTCCTAAGCTGCGCGGAGCGGAGGCCGCGCCGCCGGGCCGGCGCACACCGCACGGCGCGCACAGCGGTATACCTCGCGTTATTACGTCCAGCATCGTAATTGTCGATTAATTATCTCGATTTCAATAAAACATACGCCATACAGATGATATTGTATAATTTTAAACGATAAACCGCCACTAATAAGGTATAACCACCGCTGAGTCGGTCGAGAATTCCTCTACGCAATGGACATAAAAATGTAAAAGTTTTAAACGAATTATGGTCACAAAATATTCTTCCAAATGCGAATACGTGATCGTGATAAAGACGCGCTTAACGGATCCTAATGACGAAGTTAGGAGGAAGGGGTGAGGGGAGGAAGGGTAAGTATATGTGAAAGTCTAATGCGATGTAAGTATTTATGTGTTCATCAATGCAAGCTTGTGTTAATAACGACGCATCACGTCCACGGTTCACAAGCCACCAGGATCAAGCTACACATTTATATTCCGTCAGCCGAGTTGTGGCGTTTAGATTTGGATTATATTTGGTCATTGTTATTCACCTAACGGTCTGTAAACTTCGTCTCATTTGGGAAACAATAATAAAACAATTTTTTTTTTTTTTTTTTTTTTTATGTCAACAGGTTGACAAGCAGGCAGACGGGCCACCTGATGGTAAGTGGTCACCGCCGCCTATGGACATGTGTAATTTGAATGTAACTTGGTAATGAATGACAATAAAATTGATTACATTTCTATTTTGTTGGAAAGAGAATAAATTAAGTTATACTTGTTTCTTTTATATACTTGAAAAGGTGATGCCGGTCCAAAATTTTGCCATAGAACCCTTACATGGACAAATCGGCGAGCAAGCTCTCAACCGAGGAAGTTATAGTTAGTATTGTCAAGTCAATATCTTCTTAGGTTTATATACCTATAATTGGTCAAAAGTAATTTAACTTAGTAACGTATACCTAAATAATGGACACCGTAGTAGTAATTGGTGTCCGTTTAATTCGGATTTCAGTACCTACCCTTCCATGAGTTTTCTACGGTAACGTAAACTACACTCGTTATCGGCTACGTTGAAACATTTTGTATAAAATGCTTCCAAAAGTGTCCGCTAGAGGCGGTGTTCGTCATACAAAATATTCACCGTAGTCGCTAGCGAGTACCGATTACGTTGGAAATTCATTGTAGAGGTATAACAGGTGGAGATTTCGAGATGGCATATATTCGAAACCTCTGTTGGATTAGTCATGCTGAACAACTTTTACTATGGGACCAATAGTGAATTCTCAATTTTTTTTTTACTTTTCTTAAAAAATGACAAACTTGCTCGATCACAATGAAAATACTGGACAAAAAATACTCAAAAAATGCAAGTTGCATTTTTTGAGTATTTTTTTGTTGATCGTGGTTTATTCAAGAAATAAACATCATGTTATTTCGTAAAAATATATCTATTTTACCTGTCTGATACTGACCATCCTAACGAATATTATAAATGCGAAACTGAGTTTGTTACGCCTCAACTACTCAACGGATCATCGTGAAATTTGACATGCATATAGCCTATCTATGGTATGGAGACGGACATAGGACTTTTTACCCCGGGAACGCGGGTGAAACCGCGTGGGACAAATAGTTCTTAATAAAAGTCGATAAACCCAATAATTATACTAGAATAAAAAAGGACGTCAATAAAGCTAAATGTTAATGTTAGTAATTTTGAAAATACCTACTTATTGTAAAAAAAAGTTTTAATTAGTAAACATGCTCTCAAACACATTTAAACGGTAGAAATATATATATAACAGCCTATAAGAAATTCTATGGTGAAATTAACAGCAAGTATATAATCCTTTTGGTATGCAATAAACCATGTTATGTCAAATGCGAAACCGTTTATTGTTTGTCATTCATGGTTATTATCAGACATATAAATACTATAAAAAACATAATTTCAATGCTAATAACTCTTTTAAGTACAACGCAACAAAATAATGTTTCAAATAATATGAGACAAATGACAAATGATAGTAATAGGGCACACCTGCTATCCTTTTGATCCAACATTTCTCTCATTTATGACGTTAATGGAGCGGAATACTCTGGTGTTAACATAGTTTTGTCCTCAACAAAGCACCGCACTCAGACAATGCATGTTAACTTTAGTGATATTTTTTGTATCAAATATAAATTCCCTTTCATCTCTCTTAATTTTAGATCAAACTATAGTTCTTACATTTAGATCACGTCATTATTGTCTCTGTTGACTATAATAGAGCATTTGATAATGGCCTATTGACGAATAAGAGTGAATTACTTCGGACTCTATACGAATGATTATTAGGTCAAGAATTGTATTGTGTCGACGTTGGATTTGTGTTTGACAATGTTGTTAATGTAGACAGATAAATAATAAGCGGCATTGCTTACAGGACGGTGTAGTGATGTCGCGTGAACGTTTACGCTGCGAGTCGCGGGTCGAATTAGTGAATTGTTGGTTGCGTACGCGCAGGCGGCAGGTTTTGTCTAGCCGTGCTCGGCCTCTCTCGCACATTAATCTCTGAGCTCGAGATGAAGCGATATGCATTTGTCATCATGTCCGCGATTAACTCGGAGAAACTCTTTCCTTTGTATCGAATCAATTCGATTATTAAATGGTGATGGCAATCGAGACTATTCATGAAAATAATAATCGTGGTTTATTCCATTTCGTAATCCAAGATATGTAAATGATTTTTATTGCTTCATCGAAGTATTTGATGGTGACATACCTACGAGGATAAATTCGTGCAAATAAATTAGTCGGTCGCTAGGCGGTCGGCAAATAAATATCTCAGAAATATTATATGCATGAATAGCGTTCCGTATGACGGACAGCAGAAAGGGCTGCCCTTAAAGTTACCTTGTATTATTTTGTCATTATTAAATTCCCCTGTCACCGGCATGTTCTCATTTCTCCCTAAGAAAATATTGTATGCAAAATTATATGACATTTGAATGAGCATAAAAAGGTAGTATCGAGATTTGTTTACAGGCTTGTTCATAGAATGTTAATTTGTATTTGAAAGATTTCTTAAATTAGATTTCGTTGTGAAAATAAATCACTGAACTGGGAACTGCACATTTCGGTACATTACAGAAAATAATAAAAAAAAAAACCTGGGACCTTCTTCAAACACGGAAACTCTTTGGAAACCAAATAACTGATACACTATATATACCTACTGTCTTTTGTAAATGCATACTCATTATAGATAATTACATTCAGACTCAGGACATAGGTAGAGGCATGTTTATGCACACAAATGTATGTTCTGTGGAAATCGAACCCAAGACCTGCAACGTAATAGGTATGGGGTCTGACCAACCACGCCAACTGGCCCGTCGTATGTTACATAATACACATCAATTTAATCTGAATAATGTTAAAATAATTAGATTCGGCTTCTATCCGAATGAAATACTAGAATGAGCGATCATCCGTGAGTAATGGTGCAAAATGAATGAAATGAAGTGTGCGACAAGAGCAACAACACAAAGGTCGTCGAGGAGGCAATCAAGTTCAACAGTGGAAACGTGGATGCGTTATCGACAAGGTCTCAACAAGCCGCAAAATGAAATTTCTCGATGCCGTCAATCATTTTCCCCTCGGCGAGGTCGCCCTACTTGTAGACTGATAACGATGCGGCGCAAGTCACGAGAATGTCTTTAACTTAAACCAATACTTCAATGAAGAAATTGAATGAATCTATTCGCCTGTGCGCTCACCCGTCGATTGTGCATACTATTTCAGCCTACGTTGCGTGCGTCAATTTTCATTCGAAAGGTCGATTGTTTATTCGTTAGAACGAATGAATCAACAATCGAATGTACAGTTTAACAATTGGGTTATTGAAAAAAAAAAAAAAACATTTTTTTATTATGTATTTTAAAACTTTATTAGAACAATTTTGAAAGTCAATTCAAAAAAACCAAAATATATTTATTATCAATTTATTATAAATTATTTAAAATGGACCAAATTTGAAAAATAGTCACGTGACTCAAAACGGGTCGGCTGGCCGGGCGCCCTGCTTGAAACCTCACAATGTTAAAGTAACTCTTCGTGAGTACACGGTCGAACGGTTTCTACTGTACAGTTGGTTAAGATTCCATCTATCGCGCCGCAGCTCGCAGGTCGTGGGTTCGATTCCCACACAGGACGTACATTTGTGTGCATGAACATGTCTGTATGTCCCAAGTCTGGGTGTAATTATGTATGTTAAGTATGTTTTTACAAACAAAAAGTTGTATGTATTTGTATTATATCAGTTATCTGTTTCCACATTACAAGCTCTGCTTAATTTGGGATTGACATGACAAATGACATGATTTTGGTGATGATGTGGCCGTTGGTAAGCACACAAAGCCTACAAAGAACTGGCTCTCAAGTGCAGCTGTCGGAACACACCGACAGGTGCTTGGTGGTAGCCAGCCAGATGGGTATTGGGTATTACAAATTACTCTCCCACCTAGCTAAGATTTCCTCACGTTGTTTTCCTTCACCGAAAGCTCAAGCTCATTGTAGAATTTGAACCCGGGACCTTCGTCTCGGTGTCCGACGTCATTACCACTGAGCTATCATCGACTTAAGATCATAAAAGTTTCCCATAAATTGGGAAAATTGATGCGGTTAGCAATTTTTATTATTGATCACATACAATATTAAAAGTGAAATGTTATGAGTCACTATCCATTTTGAGAGAAATTGGAAAAACAACTAAATAGATGAAAATGGTGGCAATAAAAAAAATTATGAAGGGAAATTAAATTTTAATAAAACATGGCGTCTTCCCGGCCAGCAAAGATTACGTGATTATTTGCTCAGTAGTCCCTAAAGTGGTGGCATTAAAATTTCATGCTTTGGTGAATTGGACTATCCTACTATCCATCTGAAGCGCTCGTGGCTTAGCATGATTAGCCGTTCTTAATCGATCGGCAAAGTTAAGCTACGTTTGTCGTGGTCGGTACCTGGATGGGTGACCGCCTAGTGGTATTTCAAATCGAGCGTTTCCGTGCTTCGGAAGGCACGTAAAGTCGTTGGTCCCGGTTATCACTTAATTGTGATAGTCGTTAAGCTAGTTGGATGCCTCCTAGGCGGCTTGAAAAATTCCAACAGTAGGTTGACCACTAGCCTACCTCCACCAATCCGCAGTGGGCACGCGTGGTGGAGTATCGCCCAGTCCCTTTCACCCTCATTTTTGAAAGGAGGCCTGTTCTCAGCAGTGGGACATTATAAGTGGGACATTATATATGATGATGATGATGACTATCCATCTGATTAGAGGCACGTTGCCCTATGTTTCTATGGTTTCAACTTTTAGACATTTTGTAGCAAATTTAAAAACATTTTTTTGGGAGTTATTTGTGAATTATTTGTACACGATGGTACGAAATAAAGACGGTAATATTTAAAATTTACTTTCTGTGATAAATTTATAAATATATTGACGATAATAACAAGATTTAATTGATGAAAACGTAAAAAACTGTATCAATTGTATGTAATGGTGAGTAACAATTAACATTGTGACGTCACGCGCCCTCATCGGGGTAGTTCGGTATATGTCGGTTCGTTTTCGGTACACAGTTAAAAAAAAAATTTTCAATTGGTTATAACTTTTTAATAACAACGAAAAAAATAAAACTAAAAATAGTTTTGTATAATAACTTATATATGATCTTTCGATTTATGACAAAAAAAAAATCACTTCAAATTCCCAATTGTCGATTCTTTCGATTACTGTTTTTGGAACAATCGCCCATCGCTAACAGTAACTCAGTTTCAAACCGTAACCCCGTAAGGGTAAATGTCAAAAAAGATTCATTTTAAAATTGAAAATAAAAACCTTACAAACACAAAAAACAGCCAAATCAGTCTATCGGGTATTTTCAGTTTAAAGGTTTGAAGATTAGAATTTAAAAATAATAAACATTTGTTACTTAATCACACTGAAGAACGATTTTGAATTAAATTTTGGCATAAACATTATGTATTGTGGTATACATAAAACCGCGGGATAGGCGATAGTTAATAATTAACTAGCGATTAGCAAAACTCGTCAAAAAAGCGTTACACGTTAATATTAGTATTAACGTGTAACGCTTGATGCTTTAAATTGGACCACAACAAAAGAGTAATCGAGGCATTATTCCGGTACGTAAGCCCCGACCATCCATCTCGGCGATGTTACGTGGAAAACTACTCATATGACGTCTTTCTTCTACCCGCATTAAGTATTGTAAACGTAGGTAATACAAATCTGCTAGGCTAGGTAAATCAGTGGATATTTGAACAAATAACTAATAAGTGAGATATACTGAAATTAGTCCCTTGTGCTATTAATGATAAGGTTTACTTTACTATAGTTATCTCAAATATTTTTAACTTTTAAGGAAATAACCAAATATTGATGGCCGTAGTGAAGGAAAAGGAAAACCAATTAAAGCATTGATTATTTTGTTAAAAAATAAACAGAATGAACTATCCACAAAACTTAAAAAAGCATACCTATGGCACGAGGATGGTGCAGACGTGACACGTTGCTGCAGACGGAAAAATATTTCGGAATTGAGATTGATGTCGCACGCATGTGCAGACGGCTTGTCTGTATGCAAAACAACCGTCCCAAATATAGAACTAATTTATGTTCATACTGTGCGATTATATTCAGTTAAAAATAACTGCCGTTACTCTCGCTTTTCATAATTTATTAATGTCTTTGTAAGACAAGTTATTTAAGACTAATACTATTGGTAGAATATACTTACATTGCAGATAAGTTTCTGTTTGAAATGCTCTAACGAGAGAGTTGAGCTTAAACAATCATTTTTAAACATGCGCGCTCATATAGACTTGTCGCAATTCAAACATTATTCATCATCACTCCCAGTAACGTCAACAGCTGTACATAATTTCAATTTAATTAAGGAAAATAACTCCAAATATATTACTTTTTAGTAAACATAAGATTTTTAAGTAAGTAACGAGACACTGTGAAACGTTTGAAGTATTTTCAGGAAGGTTGACTGCACGCATTACCAATAAATAATTAAAATAAATCCCATTTAAGGGTAAGCTCCCACGCGATAAGAGGTGTTATTTATACACCCTCATCTCACAAAGGAACCGCTGCCGAATATCACCCATAAATATTGGACTGAGGTGTAATTTTTCACATACCACGTCTCCTCGAGCGTCGCACCTTTAAAATAAATGCAAACAAAATTTAATAGGGAGAGATGCGCGGGATCGCGAGCTTCAGGTAAAAATAAACGATAGTCGAAGTCGACCAATCGTCGTGAGATATTTATTTATAACTGGGTAAAAATTGAATTATTCCGCTTATTTAGGTATGGTGAATCAGATCTGCAAATTGATTCAGTCTCTCTTGATTGAATTGACATGCCTATGTTGAATAAAAAGACCTTCACTCAAGTCAGAATAAAAAATCGTACGTAACTTGACTGATTAATAAAAACATATTAATTGAGCCTTTTGCTGTCATAAATAAACTTTAGAATGTAAGTCGTTAAGTCGTGCATTTCTTAGGTTTCCAGACATAGGTATTAAGGTCACCGCACACTATAACAGCACGGCTACGCCTCGGCATTTACCTTGCCATGCAATTGAGGCCTTTAAATCGTATGCGTTAAAGTAAATTTTACAGTGACTAGATATAATATTTGATTGAGGGATTGAGTTGAGGCGGTGCCGCCAGGCCGTTGCTGCGATGGAGCGGTGCTGATATAGTAAGCGATGACCCTTATTCGATCTAGCAAGCAAAACTTTTGAATGTGGCTTTTCTTAATGAAGACGGCATTATGCAAGCGGGCAGTATCTTTGCCTATCCCTTTATCACAACCGATTTTCTCCGAAACAAATAAGTTTTCCCTATCTTAAAAATTACATTGATAAAAAAATAAAATAACACGTCTATGAACTCTATAGAAAAGAGAAATTTGCTGAAAGTTGAATGCGGTCTCAAGCTGCCTCACGCCTCATTACTTCTATGCTACGCCTGTATTTTTCGTAGCGCATGTTTTTTTCGTAGGTTGTAGTAAAGATAGATAACACGTCTTCTATCTTGGCTATCGTGGCCACTCGGGCAGCGCATACTTTACTTATTTTAAACCTGAGCTCTCTAGGCAAAATTATGCTGCTCAAGCATAGTTTCTAGTGGTCGTTTTGGACGATAACAACTCAGTTTTTTGGGCCATTTTTCACACATTTACTAACATGAAAACCATATGAAAACTACGTAAATATGTATTTTTGTTCGACAACTATGTAGCCTCACAGGCTTCGGTCAAGTTTTCAATGCACCGAGGGATGCAAAGACTTCCTTCCTCAATCCTCGTTTTGGCACTAAAACTAAAGCTAATGAGCGGCCCAGTCGCGGGGAGCGGGGGAAGTCGGGGAAACAACGAATTCGCCATACCCGCGGATCTCTATATTAAAAAAAAAAATGTTTGTTTTATTCGTGCTCAAATCAGATTTCGAAAGTATTTATTACAAGCTGTCCCACGCGGTTTCAACCATGTTTCAACCAAATTGCATCGTGATCGGTTTAGCAGTTTAGGCGTGAAAGAGTATCAGACAGACAGACAGAGTTACTTTCGCAATTATGATAATTAGTATGAATATAGTATAATATAGTATGGATTACATTTTCTAAACTTCAAATTTACCTACTGTTAAGACATATAGTATAGATTTTACCCCGTGAAAACTTTTGTGGAGTGGATTACAGTAGAAACAGCTGAGCAAAAGCTAGTGAATTAAAATAGCATAGTAGTCCTATGTGTGTATATGTGCCACGGTTTGCGCCTGATGTAAAGGCGCAAACCGTGGCCTTAGTTTTATTTACGGTTATTGGTTATGGACAAAGTTGATCGGCGGCCGGTCACTGCGGCTGCGGTCCCACGAGCCTCGTAACGCCTCGGACTCGGCCCGCGATCACTGAGGGTGCCGTGTCTGACAGATATATCCGTCTTCGGGGAATAACAAGCCGTTCTCAAAATTATGAATTGCTTACGCGTATTGTCTTACTATTTATGTATTTTTATCGGCATAAGATATAACAAAAAGTAATACAAACCTAAAACGAATATTTGTATTTAACCAAACCAAACGATATTGAAATATTTGAGAAATAAAAAGACTAAAACCGAGGATTTATCTTTTTCTCTAAAGCAAAAACCAATATCTGACTTTTTTATCCGGTACACATATCACAAATGATAGCCAATAAATAGTCCTATCTGTATTTGTCACAAAATAAGAATTCCATCAAATAATTTCGTTGGCAATAAAAAACGGATAGAGACATTGCACGCATTTGTAATAAAAGTCTCACCATAAATAACGATCATGAAATATAATACACCTGCAATCTTCGGAAAATGGGAAAATCATTTTCCGAGAGCGGGCGCGGTCCGGCGTAATATTGTTATAAATGTACTTTTCTGGAGGGTATAAATAATAATGCTGGGCGCGCAGGACGGCCGCCTCCGCGCTGGACGCTCGGGGAAAAACTGTCTCTACCACGCAATACAAACATAACGTCGCACTAGTATTTATATTCATGTTGTTTAATGAAAAAAAAAATTATTTAATGAAAATTAAAGTCAACGTTAGTGTTTGCAGTTTTCGTGAGCTCGAGGAATGTTATATGTGAAATTCGAAGCTTCTGAAGTTTTCACTGGTTCCGAAGATTTTCCGAAGACTTCTTTATTTCAAAATATCAATGATTTTAATTATATTCAAAAAACTGATTTTACAAACTTTGGTAGGTACCTAACGTTTTGTTTTGTGCGACTTACCTATTTTTTTATTTGAAAAAGATATATAAATACCATAGGTTTAAATGACAATCAACGTATTTCATTGGCAAATTCATGTAATATTATGATCAAAACATATATCAGTAGCGTGTATTTCCTTGGCAAGCCACATGGCGTGGCGTAGAGTCGCGGTTGCCTCTGGGAGTCATTTCGCTCAGACAGCCTGTAAATTCTCCATTACGGGATATGAAATATGCTTTACCACCCGCACACCGTTTACGATCGCCGACTATGATTTCCGATCCATCCACTCATATTTTTTAAAGGAATTACAGGCTTTGACTTCTTATTTGTTGACTCAATTCTGTTTTGTTATCGTTTATATTTAAAAGTATGAGATAAGCTTTATTCATAAATCTCAACACAAATAAATAAACAATAAAAAACACATTTCGGATAGATGAGAAACGTTATAAAATTACTTTTTGAATAAAAAAAAAGACATTCTAAGGAAAAAGAGACGTATAGTCCCAAAAACTTATCTGGCCCGGTGTGAGAGGCGCTGTTATCGCATTTGGTGGAGCAAACAACCAATGGCGATTGGCAGGCAGATTTGGCTCTTTTGCCACCGGGCCAGATAAGTATGTTGCACTATCGTTCAAGGTTGCACTATATTGTGGAGTCAATGTTATTTGCCTTGATGAAAATAAAATCCAAAACTCATTTCTCCCGTGCAGGCCTTGATAAGGCACGTATTAAACGTTACTCTTAGGTACTCTAGTTGATTCTACCACCAATAAACTACGCCTATATAATTAAACA
Source organism: Achlya flavicornis (assembly GCA_947623365.1). Lineage (NCBI taxonomy): Eukaryota > Metazoa > Arthropoda > Insecta > Lepidoptera > Drepanidae > Achlya > Achlya flavicornis. Next base: position 8,810,029 of record OX392468.1, on the reverse strand, counting down.
AACATGATGTGTAAGAATGTGGAAAACTATAAAAAATACCTATATTAGACTTGTGTAGCTTTATAACTTTCTATCGTAGTGAAGATATATTTACGGAAAAACTTTATAATATATATACCTACTAAATTTAAATCTCAGGTGAGGCTTTGTTTAAAATGAAGGTGCGTTACACACGATAAAACCAACGACCCCTTTTCAGTTGAATGAGTCAAGTAAATAATTATACCTTTATATACGAATTTCACATTACAATATTTTGAGGTTTCAACACGAAATTCAGCTTTTGTTCTCACGTCGGAGTAATGTCTTTATGCGACCACTAAAGTGATATTATTTCAATTAAGAACCTGATTTAGCTGCGCCGGAAAAACTCAAAACAATGAGGTGTCGACGATTGTGTCGAGAAAATAATGCGCAATCAACCGTCTGATTTGTTTGCGTACCTAAATGCGTTCACACGACAACTGCGCTTAATTTATGAAAAGTTATCACTATATTTACTGAAAACGCTACAGATCCGAAAACACAAAATATAAACGATTAATTATAATCGTATGGCACTGTTTGGACTAAGAATAGAGGACTGTATTAAGGGGCACGTCTTAACAATTAAACACGTCGTCGCTTGTCTTGTAAGACATCAAAATAAAATCACTACTATTTATGTATCTGAGAGTGTATTAACGGCACGCACGGCCGCTCTTATAATGTAATAAATCGTCTGGAAAATATAACCGTCATCGCTCTGTCATACGCGTGTCGACCGATGCCGATGCGCCCGCGCACTCGCACCCGCGCATCCGCACCCGCGCACCCGCACCCGCGTCCACGTCACGCATACATACTCCATAAATCGTTACAACGTAAATAAAATCTGGCGTTCCATATTTTAAAACATTATTTTAATAGCCCACTATTCAACGAGAAATTAAGACGTGTTTATTAGCTGGAAGCTCGTAACACACACAACTCCTTCCTTCATGAGTAGCCCGGCTCCTCACTATCATAAATCTGTATTCAACTTAGAACATTAATATGTCTTTAGAAATATACATATACCTACCTATAGAACAGGGAATCCTAGTTTGAGGGGCTAGAGCAGTGATTCCCAAAGTGGTCCAGGTGGATCCCCGGGGGTCCACGGGAGACTCAACGAAGAGTTTTGGGAATATGGTCGAAATTTAGCAGCAGGGGTCCACCGAAACCAGAAAATGTTGAAAGTGTCTCACTTCGGATACAAAATTATAAATTGAATAACACTTAATCTGTACCTCAATATGTGTAAACAATAAACAATTTTGTATTGTATTGTATGTTCAGTAAGCGGTAACACTTAAGCTTACCACTTTACGAAATTCAGTTTTCGTACTGTCAAAAGAATATGAAAAATTTATCATCTACTTTCGATGCTGTATGTACCCCGTAGGCACCATACTGCGACCATACCTACCAACAAAGTACACGTCTCAGAAATTTTGAAACATGTATCTTCTATAATGTTTTCCTCCTCATTTTTTATGTTTCTTTATCAAGCAAAAAAGTAATCAGGGTACGAATTTATCTCTCGGAAGATGCGTATGGAAAAAGTTTTTCACTGTAACAGCACCCCTTTCAAAGCCATTTATTTATATATGAAATGTTTATTTCGGGGAAACATGCTAGCGTCGTCATTACTATATAATTTTTCTGGAACAATGCTAAGTGGTTGAACAATGGCCACAACAGCTGTCCTACTAATCAATTATGTGTCCTCATAATATGAGTCTTGTCTTGACGACTATAAAATCGCCACACATAAAAAAATGTGTGCCAAAAATCAACATCATCTCGAATGGAATGTTAACAACATAATATTTTTCAACGCAATCTTAATCTCAACAAATTGTTGAAAATGAATTTTTTTAATCGTGCGACATCAAAAATATTTACGCTTTAGTTCACAATCTTTAGCAATTAACAAAACATAGGGGATTTTGATAATCTTTCTCAAACAATAGTCGAAATGTTAAGACGAAGCTATAATTTAATTTGACTCGGGTTGACTCGATGCCAGAATGACTAATTCTCCGCTAACATGTCGTGACTCTCTTTTATTACTATATTTTTTGCTCAATTGCAAAAAAATTACATGTTGAATCAATTTCTTTTTACCCAATTGCGTGTATTTTTTTTTAAAGTTTTAAATTTAAAATTCCCTAAATATCATGATACAATTCTGAAGAGGCGGTAAGCAATAGCTCGCCTTGAATCAAATAGTCCCCAATATGCCCCGGTGACCCACCCGCTCAGTATATTTAATGCGGTCATTACACATCCCAATTCACATCCGAGAATACTCTGCGAAGGGAGAATTCAATGATTCATTGTATTATTATATCTGCCAAGATCATTGAAGCCACATGTAGCTAATAAATGTGAAAGATATTAAGTAAAAACTTAAATAACAGGCTCAGTCATAACATACACACACATAACTCTTGGTTAGTGAATTAAACTATGGGCTAAATATCTCGTCACCAGGATTAGATCAAGAGCGGAAATCATTTTATATAAGTACATACTGTGAGATAGAAGGAATTGTGCTATTTCCATAACCTTTGAACAGTTATAATAATGAAAGACCACTACCACCAGGCAGGATAATGTAATATTAGTACCATAATATAACTCGTGGAGGCGATGCAACCCCACCTGTTATCGAGACCGCAGACGGATTTCGTGCATGGCGGCGCGATGCGACACGACACGACTACGTGACGACAACACAACAGCGCCGGCGACACGCGACATTCGTGAAATTCCTCCGACACGTAATAAAATTTTATAAAACCGCGGTTATCGTAAACAGAACAAATAGCAAACTTTACGAGTCATTCGTCTCGCTTTTCCATTTGCATGACACGAGTTTGTCATAGGAAATAGGTAGGTACGTGTATCTAAGCGAATTATGGCCACTTCTCATGTCGCGACAGTACGAAATTATTTATCTGGTATTGAATTTGTGTATTGTAATATTGTGAACTGTAGGTATTACTGACGATAATTTGTACACCTGTTGACAGGTATCACATCTCACGTACTTACTATAAACGATCTTTGATAGTTTGCCTTGGATTTTGTTGTTTATTCATTGTTAATAAACAGAAGTTAACTTGATGATATCTTCGTTCACCCTCGCGTTTTCGCGGTTCCCCTCAACTTTCACGTTCATAAACAAAGTGTGAACAATCATAAAGTGGAAAATAACAGTAGACAATAAAAGTCAACGTAACGTGTGGTGTATTTACGAAAAAATCCTTCGCGGACGCATTTAGAGCTGTTAGCGCTTCTTTATAATAAAAAGGTTTTAACAAAGGCCCATTAAAAACTAAAGTCATAACAGGAAACGTGATACAGTGGCCGGCGGGTTTTGAAGGATTACCTCTTTCATCATAAAGGCGCGGTGAGTAGCAGCTGGCGCATCCACTTTATGTGGTTTTCGAACGGCTCCTCTTTAATAATCTTGTTTATTTTTGAAAGTGGAACAATAACTTGGAGATGCCTATGAAAACGCGTCATCTACTGGAATATCTATTACATTGTTCTGTTTTCTTTTTCAGAATGACATACATACAAACTCTTAACACCAAGTGGTAGAGCCACATTCATTTGATATTTACTTAAAAATCTTAATTTTAGAATTTTCGCTCTGTGTAATATGTAACTGAGAGAAGTTGTCACTTCAGCTAAGCAAATATAGGACAATTTGAGAAACTGTATTAACTCGAGTGCTATAAACATAGTGTAGTGAGTGTGTCACTCAGAGGAACAGTGGAGCAATAAGCTTCCACGTCAGCTAATAACAACAGTAGCATCTCCGGCGATATCTCAATATCGTAGGTGCGAGCAGTTAATTAACACATGACGCTTGTCGTGGAAATAGAATTCCTGTAAGCGAGAGCGGGGTGCGCGCGCGCCCCGGGGCACGCCCGCGCCGCCCGCCGCCGCCCGCTCCGCACCGATGTTTGTTTACAAGCAACGAGACTTCATTACGCCGCTGGCTAATGTATTCAGCTTCAGCCTCCACGTTAACAGCGACACTTCTCGGAATCAATATGCTCCTTGTATGTTTTGATTGGCTGTCGTCAGATAGCGCAACACAATTCCGCCCTAACCTACCGATGCATAAAACACACTTTACCCCGTCGACGCGGCACAACTTTAATGACACCAAATACAACGAACGGATTTCAGTGTTAATACTTGCCAGAGATAAATTTCCTATAGTGGTAACGACCTCTGCATTGAACTTGTCCAATTTTAGGGTTAACGCGCATTAATTTGTTTTATTAACCGGCGCTTTAAACGTTAAACCGTTTCCTGTCCTGACTGGCCCTGCTTCGTGCGTTTAATCGTCTATCATTCCGATGTGTAAAACAATACATTATTTGCCTCAGTATCTAAAAGCTAATAAAGACATTTTAAAACCACAACAAATCTCGGATAATACTAGTATAGTCAAGAGCATCGGCAAATCCATCGAAGCAAATTCTGATCCTGCTACCCCCAAAAATAATAATGTTTCATCTTATAAAAATATTTCCCTTACGACTGTCGCTCGGTATATCACGGTATTTGTCACAGAGGATCACCCTTTATGTTCGTTTCCAGTCAAACCCCTTAGATAAGCGAGCCTTTTATATGCCAAATATAATATATTATGGTTTTGCAATTCTTGTTAAAGATTATTGTGGATACGTTCGAGACTCATTTTTCTACAAATATCTACGAAATACTATTCTATATTCTTATACGGGCCGTTTATTTTAATTTTCCTATAAATTTAAAACCTGAAAGTGTGGTATTATCATGCTGTGGAGTTATCTTTAAGTAAATAGGAACCTAGTATAGGAAATGTAAAAAAGTACCTTAGTTTTAAACGTTTTTTTTTCCAGAAGTTAACACAAAGCTTTATCGACGATATTATGTACATGACAAGGTACAATTATCCTCCTTTACCGACAAAAGGTTAAACTATAGTGTAAGCATTAAAAAATATATCCGAAACAAGCCTAAAAACCACAGCTAAAAACTTTGTATTGCTCGTAATTTAAACAGAAAGCGCAGCTGCCCAACAAATAGTAAGCGCGTATCCACACCAAGCAAGTGCGCACGAGCCATTACTTCCAACATATGAGCAACGCAAAAATATCAGCGTATTATGGGTTTATCAGAGGCAGAGTCGCGTCTCGGAGACTCCGGCCGCCATTCATATCCCGTTCCGATTTAATGGATTGCTCGCTTTCATATTCCGAAACGTACACAATGTTTGCGCTCCTATGATCACGTATAGTGATTTAACGCTTTATAGTTCCTCGGCATGTTATACTTTCGGGAATAGAACCTGATGTCACATAGCCATAATACTTCCATTTCACTAAAATAAAATTTACATTTCATCGTAATAGCATTTCCCGATACAAAAGCTTGAAGAGTACGGTTGTCACCCATCTATTTGCACGTCTATAGCTCCCCTTTCATATGAAAGACGAAAACAAACAGAGAATGTGCCAAATAGCAAACAATATTATACGGAATGCACAATAATATCAGTTCCGGCGGGCGTGGGTGTGGGCCGCGGTGTTTGCTTCCGCGAATAAATATGAAATTCGAAGAGTCTCGCCTCAGCTTCACGCGAGCAAATATTATCGGAGGTTTGCTTTGGTAAAATGATAACCGTCAAGATTGAAAATTTGGGTTTAGCCGGGAGGCAGGGGATGTTTGAATTGCCAAATAGAAAATTCTTTGAGATACGACTTTCGTGTATATTATTAAATGTTCCTACAAGTTTCTGGTCTAAGTACATTTTTAACCGACTTCAAAAAAAGGAGGAGGTTCTCAATTCGGTTGTATGTTTTTTTTTTTTTTTTTTTTTTTTTTTTTTATGTTTGTTACCTCATAACTCCGGCATTTATGAACCGATTTGGAAAATTCTTTTTTTGTCTGGAAGGGTACACTTCCCGTTTGGTTCCATTGTCCATCAGATCAGGATTTGATTACTTCTTCGTGTACTTTGAAGTCGGTTTAAGTTTTTTGTAAAACAGTCCAATCATTATTAAACAACATCTCTTCTTTATATTTCTTCAACGTATTATTTTTATAAGCTAAAAAGTTTCGTTTGCTCATAATTAAAGCTCAGTTGTGGAAAGAGCTAGTTGTGAAGTGAGGGTACACTTGATATAACTTACCCTAGCCGCACATCAACTCTCGGCCGAAGTCTCGCAGACGAATCCTCGATCCCCACCTTATCATCCCGTGAGAATAACTTCCAGATTTATGTTACACGTAAAACTTTATGTCGTGCTTTGTTTCCCTGCATGCAACCTATGAAAACATTTATGTGTACTGTTGTAGCATTTTGTGACGCGTACTTTGATACCATATTAATATCTGGTAATAAAGAGTACCTGTACTACGCAAACGATAATCCATATGACAGGTGGTTCGTATTATTTTTAGTTCCTTTATATTGTGTCCTATTAAAAAAATTAAAAGTTCAACATTTTTGAGAAAGCCTAACTGCATGCACCGTAATAATAGAAATTTTTCTGTGTTTTTTATTTCTATTAAATACGAAGAAAAATAAAGACAACTTTGTTTTATCAAATATGAACCATTATTGTAGGAGTAACAGTTAATTCAACTATTAAAAACGCAGACGCAGTTGAAAAGCCTTGCGTTGTAGCATTAGATTTTGGTTTACTATTACCTAAAACCAAAAGTATTAAATATATATAAACATCGTAGACTATATGGTTTCAAAAGTTAAAAGTTAATTTTATTTTAGTATCAACCAGAATGTCGATTGCAGATGGAGGTGACTAGATATACTGTGGCAGACGTTCATCAATGTGTGATTGGAAATATGCATTGAAACAATCCCTTTGACGACCCCAAGGTGAGGGCTTGGCGAGTCGAGTGGACGATAATAGAGAAACGCCTTTACGAGTTCGACACCCGCTTGACACATCAACACAACATCGACATTGAGCGCCCGATGTTATCGAGAGTTACTACTAGTGTGACAGTGATGTCACAACTGTGTTGTGAAGAAAGAAGTTTAATCTGGTGGCTCTACCGATATGATAGTTTTATTCATAAGGATTTTTAATAAGCAAAAGTTATTATACTTAATTAATTATTTCATTAGTTTCTATACATTATTATATTTTGTAAATAAGGTTGCTATGTTTAAAAAAGTAGGAAGTCAAACTACACAATTTCATGTGAAATGTGATGATCCGTAAATCAGACTAATGCATCAATTTGATGGAAAAGCTGCAAGAAAACTTAAACTTAACGAATGTTTAATTTGTTCAAAGCCCAGCTCTAACTCACTCCACGAGATCCGCCACTTTCTGCAATGTCATCGCTGCATATAAAAAGTTATGACCACTGGCAATATTTCCGAGAGTCGGCCGATCTCTCGCCGTAGGAAACGATATGCAGTAAACGGTCGGGCGTGCGGTCTCGCGGGGCCACTGCGCCCCCGCTGACCCGCCCGATTTTATGCCAATTTTCATAAAAATAAATCTGACTCGCGTTGATTGAACCAGTCGCCGGCCCGTGTTCGTGATCGACTTTCTATTTTATTGTTATTAGCTCAGTCGCGTAAGGGTACGAATTATTGTTTTGCCATTTGTTCACAAAAAATAGAAGTCTCTCGAGGTTGATAATATTCTATAGGTACATACCTACGTGCATCGATTTATCTATTATGGTGCGTCCATGCTTGGCGAACCGAGCACGAGCCGAGCCACGAACGAGCACACTGCGAGTATGGTTCGCGTAGCGTGGACGGGCTTGCGAGCCTCGAACGAGCGCGATTGTCAGTTTTTTCACGAACAAAGGGATTCGCGTCGTGCTCGTTGCAGGTTCGTTCGTGGCTCGGCTCGTGCTCGATTCGCGTAGCACGGACGCACCATTAGAATTTTACATTTGATACTATAATGTGAGGAAAAATGTATGCTGAATTTTCAAAACATGACAACGAAATTATCTTGTTTGTAAAGCATTACTATTGATGGCGGAATTATGATCAATCATGACACGACCTTATCCATAGTTAACAAAAAAAAGTGAGGAAAACCTAGGCCAGTGGAGGACCCATAGCCATAGCAAGCCGTGAATGTATATTTCGCTTGTTTTGTCCCGCCCATCAAAGCTTCAAACGATCGTGCGAATACTATCACTGTTAACATCAGATGGAACAAGTGTTATGGCATCGGACACTACCTTATACGATTGAAGGCATTCCCGGAGATATATTCCGATAGTTATCATGACCGACCACACACGGCAGACCAACAAGCAGCAAGAATAACTAGTTGACGCTGAACGCCAATTTGCGACACTTTTACGCTCATAACAACATCTGATACCATTTACGTTGGACTGGTGCCATTTGGTACCTTGTTTACTTCAATCTGCCATCATTCACCTGCATTTAAAAACATTAATACAAATGCAATTATTTTATACCTGAAGCTCAACTACCTACAGTCGAATCCAAAATGACAGACGAGTACTACCCTGCATCTGAACAAAAGTGCAGAGTGTAGTCAAAGAAGCATGGCGGGCGATCGTGATTTATCGTCGGCCGCTTTTGAATATTAAATAATCTTTAATGGGAGCGCATGATCGGCCCATTAGCCGACGTCGCTCCTTTCACGTTTAATAAAGAGTCATTTATAAGCCAGCGACGCTTTTCCCTTATCTGGACGAAGTATGTTGCGCGACTGAGAGGTGCCGCCCTATCTGGATTAATTCATAATTTTACCCGTGTCAGTTGGTAGGTATGTATATTTGGTTTTATTTAAAAACAGAATGTAAGTAATTAAAACATGAATCTTAATTCCAGACATAATGAGTGTAATTATTTCCATCAAGTCTTTATCAAATTGCCATAAGAGCCTATTATGAGGGTCTTTAGCAGCCGCTGACTTAACCGAGTGGGAATTGCTCGGAACTTCAAGAGTAACAAGTATTGGTCCGATTCCCACGGCGGGTTAGTATCACCTCATTGAACCATTAGGAAATTACCCCGTTTCCACCGCGCCGGTACACCTTCTGATCGACACTAATGTCGTTCGTTAGGACTTCACTGATCCGACACAAAATTGTCCCACAACGACCACAAGTTACTCTAACAATATTACCTACTAACTAAGTATATTACCTACTATTATATTATAAATATATAACATAATGGCATTAATATTATAAAACTGAAGAGTTTGTATGTTTGGATGTATATACGTAACGCATAAATCTCGGCAAGAAGCAGTCCGATTCGAAGAAATATTTTTGGTCATTTAACAACATGCTAACACATGACACGTCATGTAATACCGCGAGACACAGCAAGTAATAATATAAAGAGATTTTGCAAGGACCAGGCATTTTAATTCACCAATATAATATTTCATGCACGCAATAATAGCGGCCCGCTAAATAAACCCTGATTCAATTAAAATTCATCAATACTTACTAAAAAATACGAGTCATTATAAAGTCGCTGCCGACAAAACGGGCACTGGCAAAAAGTTCTGTTATTACTAATAGTTTACGTTACTTAGTTACTCAGTGCGTGCAATTATGAAGATTAATCTGCGTCGTAAGCGAAGGTTAACATAACTCGAGGGCGCACATCGTCGGTTACGACTTCCTAATGACACTTCGATCTTGGCCGCCGCTCATTATCGCGAGACATTCGATCGGCTCACTCGAGTTATTCCTCTTAATATCGTTGCGGCGGAGCAGCGGTGGCTGAACGATCGGGATATCGTCACGTTTGCGCGGCCCAGACGTAATTATATCGGCGCAATTAAAGACCAACTAATATATTATTATAATCGTTCTGTTAGCTACATTGGTTTTTGCAAGAGCACCGGGAGCCGCCGCCGCGCGCTTCACTTGCGTTCACACACTCATCCCGTGACACTACATTAGGAGTGAGGATGATTGACCGGTGAGGGCGAGATTGGTAATGCTTGACTTCGTTACTACTTATGTCATAGGTTGTTGTATTCACTTGTGATTACTTTAGTAGGTATATATATTGGTTTTGTAAGCGTCTGCAACAAAACAGGTTATAGCTAGCGAATAAATATACGTATACAATGGTGCGTTAATGCTCGAGCATCACTCTGTGCCTAACAGGGAAGCAAATCATTATAGGGAAACCTTCAGAGTACTTACATAAGAGTTATAAATTACATAGCGGGCATCTACATTAGGCAGTCACGTCAATGTGACTGCCTAATAAACGGGTCGGGCTGTTCGATATTCTCGCGAATCATGAGAAAATTATTCTGCAACGGCGGGCGAGGGCGCTCTTTGAGAACATCCGACGGATAAGAATAATTACTTACATTGATTGAAGGCTTATAATCAGAGTTTATTTAATAGTCGACAGATGTTAATCGGCACGCTGACTATAATCATGTTTCGATACCTGATGAGAAAAACGCTGAAGCGGCTAGTTTATTTTTCTCTGCTTCAATATCGTTTATTGAAGCAGAGATTTATGTCTCCAAAAAATAATATAAAATTGCTACAATTTTTTAATTAATCAAGCGCCTTTTTTTTAAATCTTTATTAAATAATTATGTTTATGGAGGGTTTGATCAGACATGATCATGCCACCCTCATAGGCACTCTTAATAACACTATCGTCTTCGCTTAATGGCTATTTGTACAATTTTATAAAGCATTCTGGCTTCCTCCGATTGAGGATGAGCCAGGATACTATTACATTTACCGGGTTCTTCAATATAAATACCATTCTGTCTTAGAACTAACCTCCAAGCGCCTTTGTTGGGTTATTTGGCTGCGGTATTCTGTAAGGTGGAGGTACTCCCCCAGTCGAGCTGCTCTTTGAGCGAATAAACGCTATGCTCTACCTCTCTAAAAACGACATATTTTCAATTTCAGATTGTGGTCACATCATATTTTAGTTTTAGTTTTTTATTTCTGTTATTTTTATTTAAGCTTTTGTTTTTTATACTTTTTGCCTTATGTGCTAATGTTGACGTCATCATTGAATCATCCTGGGGCACTATTTTTAAGACATCAAGCTTTAATGGTGAAGATAGAATAATAAAACTAAAGTAAAGTCAAAGTAGAGATTGCTATCGACACAATTTATTAATGTTAATTACGATCTAATTATCTACAGCATTCATAGTTAAAATATTTTAATAGGTATTAGTAACAAAAGAAAAACTAACATGCAGAACAAAATGAAGTCTCGTTCACAGTCATAAATATCAATAAACACCACAACGTAAAATGTGATGTTACAAAACGACATAAACTGACATACTTGTTTTAATTAGCGTTCATAGTTACGTGTCTGTTGGAGTATATTTTTTATTTTTTTACCATTGTATGTAAAACAGCTGTGGAGTTCATCCATCACTTCATATTCGCGGCTTGCTGACGGCAATTGAATTGCTCCGTACCGCACTACTGGCCGTAGCTCCGCATTTTAATTGGTCTCAAAAAATAATATGTTCTAACCAGCTGTCCCCCGCGGTTTCACTCGCGTTCCCGGATAAAAAATAGGTAATCAATGTCACTATCCGGAACATAATTGCAACAATCACGTCGATAAAACGCTCGTTTGCAAGTATAATAATAATATAAAATATACTTTTAGAGAGATAGAGCGTAGCGTTAATTCGCTCAAAGAGCAGCTCGACTGGGGAAGTACCTCCACCTTATAGAATACCGCAGCCAAATAACTTTATGTTGTGTAAAGTTGTGTTTCTGCGCGTTAGTAAGGTCGCCAGAGCTCATAGGGGAGGGGGGAATGGTCGGCAACGCGTGAGCGATGCTTCGTGTGTTGCAAGCGTCCATATGGCTACGGTAACCGCTTACCATCAGGTGGGCCGTAAGCTTGTTTGCCGACTTAGTCGTATAAAAAAAAAACTCTTATTATCATATCTGAATATTATGAAACTCTATGTAGTTGAACATTTGTTTATAACAGTTCCGTAGGTAACGCTGACTAACAACCAACGTACAGACTGCGTTTATTGCAAGTACTTACCTAAAAAAATGCGCTGAATCTTCATTGCACTGTATTTTAATCGTATCGTAATCGTTATTAGTAAAGCAAAGAAATAATTATTGAATTGAAGCTCTACGTATCATGATTTGTATTGTAGTTTAATACAAGCCTATACTTAGTAATATTAAATCAAAACGCTCTATTTGTATACAGGTAAAACAGGTCAAAAACATACAAACGTGAATGTCACTTTTGTAATAAAATTTTGAAAAATTTATATCCTCGAGAGTTCTTATGAGGAATATAATCGTGGAAGGAAATAAAAGAAGTAGACTGCACAACAGGTGCTGGATGAAGGATATGATTAAAGTAGAGAGAAATAAGATGACGGAAAGGAAGATTGGAAGACCACTAGGTACTAGACTCGAAACAATTGTGAAGAGCCAAGGTAAACATTTGATGATGAATAAAGTACCTATTACGCCTTTTTATTTTCAGGTCACTTTAGAGGAGTTTACCTAACCAAGATATCGACCTCAGCAAGGCTTCAATCTAAGTGATCGAACGATGTGTGTGGTCACTACTCTGCTACATTATCAGTTGTATTTCTACATAAAGGTAGGTAATTAGTTAATCTAATCAAAGATCGTAAGTAGGTACTCAATACGAGTGCAACGTTAGCTCATTCACGCACGAATATCCTGTTGGATATAGATGTATAAATATTTAAATACAAAAGTCATAAATGCCATACGCGTGCTTGTTAACGTGCTCATGTAAATTCTAATCCTTGTTGCATTTAGAACGGGGCGGCCTAGTAATTATGTGCTTTCATTTGTCTGTTTCTTGGAACAAACGAGCGAGCCTCGCGCCGTGTAAGCTCGCTCCATGTAAAGCAGTTACCAGTACTCTAATCTCGCACTGCCATTAATTTAAAGAATACGTCTGCGTAACCGACTTTACCAACATCGTCGAAACACAATTCTCCTTCACATTTTCTTATTTGCATATTAAAATAATTTCGAGTAAACGCAATACGTAAAGTCGCCTTCCACCCGCTTTCGGGCGTTTATACAACGGCTTAGACGCTGCTTAGCTGCCATCGTAAAATAAACTTTATGTGTATTATGTCTTAATCTTAATATCTCTTTAAATCGTGATTACATTTGCGACCATTTTTCCTAGTGAATGTGGAGAACGATGACAGATAAAGGCGGGTTGTGCGCCCAAATAGATAAACTAGTGTGGAAATTAATGTCTACATTTACTGGTGCATGAAGTTTGTAGTTAATTATAGGTTTATAGCTATTCACTTTTTTAAATGTTTATTAGTACCCACAAAGAGTAACCATTATCGTTTTAAAAGGAAGTGTATAAATTATCCTCACTTAGTTGTGAAACTTATTATCAGACGCACAAATATTTAGTTCGTCTAAATTAATTTTGATGTGTTAAATGCAAATGTTAACTATAATGCTATCTAACTGGGCAATGTCAGCCTGCTGTATAAGGGCCTGCGCTAATCTCATCCGTTGCTTTTCTAGTCTAGTATAATAATGTCGTTTACAACCTTGGTCTATCTACCGCCTTTCCGTCTTACCAAGGGTAGATTTGGCCAAACCTATGTACCTACATAAGTTTGAAGAAAATACCTTGTGTTCAACAATAGTTTATATTTTAACTGAATAATATAAGAAAGGAACGGATCATAATACATATTGTTAACAAGATTTTTGTATATTTTTTTACAGTTTTGCATTAATGCATAACTGTCAAATTTTATTCGGCGTTCCGGTTTGTGTGGATTGTAAGAATCCCTATCTGTCCCGCCACGGGTCGTGGGTTCGATTCCACGAGACGCGCGATAGTAGAACATAGCCGTAGAATAATTAAACAATTCCTTAGAACACTGCTAATGTTAGATTCTTATACTTCTTTACAAATGTTTCAGCGTCAGCTCAGTTTCAGCTGTCTAAAACCACGATGAAAAATAAATATTTACCTAACTATCAGACCTATAGTCCCAACGGATTTTACAACATGTTAACACCTTGTTATTTATATTATTTAAAATCATATCGTGTTATTTTTAAAGCAAACAGCGTATGCTCACTGACCGTGGTGTCAGATCACTTAAAATAAACAAATTAATAATTAACATAAGTGTAACTTAACAACGCGCACATTACAGATACACCATCTAAAAACAACACCATTATGAATTACTAATTTCACGATATCCATTTTATAGTGTAATTATGTATTATAATTTTATTGTACGCTTATTTAACAACTTAACACTTCAACTTGGCTTTATGGTGACTGCAGATCAATTTATGTCACACTTTTATATTATAATGGTGCGTCCATGATTGGCAAACCGAGCACGAGCCACGAACGAGCACACTGCGAGCACGATTCGCGTAGCGTGGACGAGCTTGCGAGCCTCGAACGAGCGCGATTGTCAGTTGTTTCACGAACAAAGGGATTCGCATCGTGCTCGTTGTAAGTTCGTTCGTGGCTCGGCTCGTGCTCGATTCGCGTAGCATGGACGCACCATAAGGTTTACTACTTCACCAGTGTGATTAGTATGTAGTAGGTGCTGAATGGAGAATCTCGACGTAGTAAGTGACCAATATAGAGAAAATGTTAAGGCCAATATGAAAACTGGCTCTCAAGCGTAGCTGCCAGGATATACCGAGAGCTTGGCAAAAAAAAAAAAGCGGGTATTCCACTGTACTATGATTTCCTCAAGACGTTTCCCTTCACCAAACGGCGAAGCTCACTGTAGGATTCGAACTCTTGGTTTTCGTAACTGGCACTGAATTCCAAATAATATTTAGGATACAAGAAAACAAAATATAAAACGGCGTATATATTATCAAATCTAACGTTTTAACAGCACTGTAACTTAATGAAAGTAGAGGTAACAGTCTAGGTTACGATAGGTTAGGTAAATTTATACAATTTTCTTGTACAATACACACAAGATTATGTGCATTCACTTAATATATTATATATTTGAAATATTGCCCCTATTAAACAACCCTACGTACGTGTTTAACACTTCACCGATTTTTAACGTTTGTAGTATCAATTAATTAAAGAATGACGGGGTCTGACTATCAACTACTCGACATTATAAATTCAGTCGATATCGGCGTTAAATTTGTTGCGTCGAGTCGAGTGGACTATCAATTGCATTCAGTTATTATCTATGGCGTTTTTTTCACACATTCCAGGAGGCGATGCGGCGAGACATGGGGTGGAGGGGTGGGGACTGTCACCCGCCGCGAGGCGCTCGCGCGTGAAATTATTATCATATAATACCGGGCTTTGAGCGCAGCGCGATTATTCAAATGCTCATCGCAATACTCCGGCGGCGGCGCGCCCCGCTCTCGGCTTACACCCGGCTTTCGCGGAGGCATTCCTGAATAGCTATACACTTCGCACCGCGAGCGCAACTTCTGCTAAAACTTATCAAATGTATTCATGTATAATGTGCGGGAGTTGTCATGTGAGCGATAAGCAAATGACAGAAAATGTTATGTAAATTCAAAGCAGCTATAATCCTTAGCAAACACCTTTATAATGCGCGACCGTGGGGGATGCCGGCGGGAGCGTAAATTATTCTCGCTGATAAGAAAATACCTTTGTCTAAATAAAGAATTATATTTTTATGGTAATACAATGAATGCAATTATACTTTATAAGAAACAAATTCTTGCTTTATTCACACTGTATCTTTATTTCATAAGGTTATATATCTAAGACTAATCGTATAGTCCTTTTGTTATATATACATACCTAGGACCTTGCTAGTCAGGTACAAGATAGAGCCTAAAGACCTACCTATTTATTCCGATTACTGTGGTAGAGAATAATAAAGAAAATCACTAAAGTATAATCTAGTACGGGTTTTGCGAGTAGATAAAATATTCATTCAAATGTCAATTTTTTATTAAGCTACTGCAAACTTAATAAACAAAATATTTAAATAATAACCTCGAAGGGATAGGATACCATAGCGATAGGATATTAATAGAGCGATTATACTAGAATACGTGTCGTGAGCATGGGTATGTGCAAAGCTGCCTTGAAACGAACTGCGCGGTCATAGTACTTTCATCATCATCAGCCTATAATGTCCCACTGCTGAGCACAGGCTTCCTGCACACAAATCAGGGTGAAAGGGAATGGGCAGATACTCCACCACGCGAGCCCACTGTGGATCGGTGGAGGTAGGCTAGTGGCCAACATACTGTTGGAATTTTTAAGCCGCCTAGAAGGCCTCCAACTAGCTTAACGACTATCACAATTAAGTGATAACCGGGACGAACGGCTTTACGTGCCTTCCGAAGCACGGAAACGCTCGATTTGAAATATAACTAGGCGGTCACCCATCCAGGTACCGACAACGACGGTGGTAGCTTAACTTGCCGATCGATTAAGAACGGCTTATCATGCTAGACCACGAGCGCTTCATAGTTCATTAGTACTTTACCGAGAACAAAATGACAAGGAACTTATATCGTAATTTTTTCTGACAGTAAATCAAGTATTATACAATATATCTATGAATGTAAGTATCTATATGCAAATTGCTCACGCTTCGCAAAGGGTAATTTTGTTAACGCTTTCAATCTATTATATACTACTACAACTACTACTACTCTACTATACCTACTTTATGGTATATACCTAATAGGATGTAAACTTTTATATTGTTCAAAAGGTCACACTAAAATCTGATAAAACTATTTTATAAGCATTTGTTCTACGTATACGAGCCCAGCAATTCCATCAATCTGTCCAAATGTGAGCTAGACGAGGGCGTTTTCCATTGTTACCGACATGGGAAACTTACTATTCATTACTATTTATGAAAACATGCCTGCATGCATTAGAAACTTTGTCTCTAAATACATTTCTCGCTGAACAGTACCTCAATACACTGTAACTCTTAATAACTGTACAAAACTAGCAATACCTACTTAATTTAAGGAAATTACCTATTAATTTTATAAAAGATGGTTATTTGCCTACATACATATTTCGCTTAAGTCAAAATCATTGCTCATTCATAAGCATGCTGGGCTGGCCGCTTGGCAGATCGTTAACTCGCATTCATATCGCTGCTACAGTTGACATATTGTACAGAACTGACAATGAACTACGTGATCTGGCATGATTCACAGTGTATTGTATTACATACTTTGGTATAATAAGCCGTGACAAGAAAACTTTTTATGATTAAATAACTTGATAATTAAACATTACGCAACATAGCAGTTTCGTAGCATTCGTTTCTCGTAGCAACAAATTTTCGTAGCATGATATTTGTCTACCTTATTGTTAGTACTCACTAAATATATTTATTAGAATAAATGTAACTATATATATTTATTAGAATAATGTAACTTGTAAATACAAAGTAAACATTAACAAAGAAGATTTCCTTGACAAATACCGAAAGGTATCGTAACTCACTGACTCGATTATAAAGCGAAAATTTAATTATAAAATAACACTAAACTTAAATAAAGTTGCGAGTCCCTCCCGGGCGACTTCATCCAAACTTGGCAAGTGGAAAAGGGCTCGAGACGTAAAGTAAGCGTTATCTACGAGTATATTTTGCTTTGGACTCTTTATGAGTTTCAAACGAGATCCGTCACGCGACGTTAACTCGGAATAGATGTGATAAAGTGCCCGCTAATCTGTCCTATTCGGGGCACACTTAGTACACTTTATTAATCACAAAGCTTACAAATTACACTATACTTCCTGCGGCGTGACACCTCGCTTTGCCGTATGTTAATTTTATTGTTGACTCTATTGGACGATTCGGACACCGTGACTCCTTTTGTAGGGGTCGAATGTGCTTGAATAATAATATTTTAAGTAGCCTTTTGTAACTCAAATTTAAAAGTTATTTATAGGAAAATAAAGTATTTTAAGACTATATTTTTGAAGATTTATTTATTAACGGCCTGTAAATACTTCACAAAAGGTAGAATGAATCAGCTAGTTCTGAATATTTAAACACAATAGGCAGAAAGGTTTATTCCTTGGCCCACTCACACTGATATTTTATTAGGTTGTTTCTCGTATTTACACATCTATGACATTGATTATCACCGTGTATAAAATGCATGAATTAAAACTCCATCAGAAGTTTAACACAAACGGCGGTCTTTATTATAATGAGGACACCTTGGATTGACCTTCAGCAAATGACAATGATTATGTAGTTCGCTTATTATTCTTATCAAAAGGCGTTGTGTTTATGCACAATTTTATGCTTTTAATCGCAAAATTTACACTTTAAACGTGGGTTCTCGACATGACGCCTTATGCAAAGCAGGTGCTACCTGATACGCGAGCTAAGCGATACGGCAAGAAATGTTATATGTTCAAATTTATTGCCAAGGAAAATGCATTTATTTATTTATTGGAGTATTAGAACTACAAAGTCGATTTTACTCTAACAAATTTGGTTTTAAACAATTAATATAAAATTATTTTAAATTAAAGGCAGTCTGGTGGTAATTCTAATTTTGACCAAAGCACTTAAGTCTCATTTTCAGTTTTCCAACACTTATGACTGTTTTTAGTTTAATGAAACGGTTATCGGGTGCTAATCGCGTTACGCCATCATAAAACGGTCATATCAGGGTGGAAATTTACGAAATGTTAAAGAATAAATTTGAAATAAACCCGGGTTCACCATGTTTGTAGGTAGTACCGACACTTATTAGTATTTGTAGATAAAATGAAGTTGGCCCGCTTTAGGAAATTTATTGGGGTAAGTTACGGGCGGCGCGCGGACTGGAGCGGCTAATTTATTCGCCGTGCACATAAATTACTTGATTATGAATTCGAGTTAGTTCTACTGAATTCTTTGTATGTTGCTGTAAGCAGCGCTTTTGTGTAACAAACAAGAATATTAGAATTTATCCAAGTCTGTCTCAGGATCGTGAATAAATTTTGATTTGTATGAACGTTAATTTGTATAAAAGTGTTAGTGTATAAAAGTGACCAAGATAAAGCGCGTCGCAGTTGTAGAAACTTATATTTTATTAAATCTTAGGAAAGCCTTAGTGGGTGACAAAAAAGACAAGCGAGGAGCGAAAGTAGAAGCGATATAATAAAAAGCAATAGTAGGGATTATGTAGAACACCAATGGTAATGTCGAGTTGTTTTCCAGGCGGCACTAACGCGCCGCGAGTCGCTGCAGCGCGGAATAATCGCGGATACCCATAAAAGATGTAATTTCAGATAAGCTGAAACAGACGAGCCCCGCCCCCTTCCTCCAGGCCTCCCACCGCCTCGCTCCCTCGCTGCCTACTTTCTAATGACTAATTATTATGCTGTGCGTTGCGAGCTTTAACGTCAGCGAGTCAAGCCTACCTGCTTGTACTTGGCTCGAGTTTGTGGCAGGTCATCCATCTATACCACCATATCTTGATTGATTCTCCTTCGCCGTGTTGTATTTTCAGTTTCAAATCTTTCAATGTAAAATATAGGTCAACGAAAGTATGTTAGTCGTCGATTTTTTTTGAAAAATCGTATACCTATACCCCAAATATTTTTTACTTAAGGTATTAAAAAAATAAGGATGTGAGAATCTAAGAGTAGGAAATTCTTAGTGCAGGAAACCTGTCAAGTGCATTTATAATTGTTTAGTAGTCATAATTAGTGATAGGCCATGTCAACAGTGTGAGCATTATGGTAATACCTACAGTTATCACGCATCAGCACGTCGCGACGTCGTCGGCGCCCTCTATCGGCGTCATCGCGGTGTGCGGCGCCAGCGCAGACCACCTTCACACTCATTGGCCGTATAATTTGTATTTCTCTTTACATAATACTTAATTTAAATAGGTAGGAGTTGGATACATTCTACAATAATACTCAGTCTAGTTGGGTCGAAGAACATCATTCTAGTAGGTAGAGATTCTCCTGCTCATTCTTTGAGGTGATAAAAAGTCAACCTTAAACATAATTTATGTCTGTCATATCTCATCTCACTAATATTATAAATGTGAAAGTTTGTATGTTTGTGAGTTTGGATGTTTGTACCTCAATCACGCTTCAACATCTGAACGGATTTGGATCTTTGGCATGATGTTAGAATATGTTCTGGATTAAGAATCGTAATTATAATTGTAGCAGTTACCTGCAAGAGAGCCAAATAAATTGTAGTACCTTGTAGTACCCGTCTGGCTGGCTGCCACCCTCAAGTTGAAAATCTGTCGCCAAGCACCTATCGGTGTGTTCCGACAGCTGCACTTGAGAGCCTTTGTGTGCTTACCACCTTCGACCACATCATCACTTACCATAGTGAGATTGTGGTCAAACACAGGCCTATAAACAGTAAAAAAAAAAAAAATGCACATTAGGGTACTTTTTATCCAGGGAATCTATATGTCCCTCGGGAACGCGGTTGAAACCGCGGGGCACAAATAAGTAGCTAATAAAGTAATGAGCTGGGACTAGACGAAACCGCGTCACATATTTTTTTTCCAAAAATCGTAACCAAAACTTTATACTAACAGGAGAAATGAGTGTTAAAAAATTTTGATTCATATATTGCAAATACTAATACTACTTTTATAGGATTAATTGAATACATAAACTGGACAGGTAAATGAACACGCTCACTTCGATGACTTCACTTACTCGCTCATTCAATATGTACACGAAGAAAATTTTAGGTACGAAGATAAGGGTAAGATGGCGCTAAACCACCAAGTAAATCCTCCGAATTATACAAATAGCCTGTGCCTAACTGCACCAACATATTGGCATATGTTCGTGACTAGTTTACGAGTGCTACGACATTGCATATTAATTGGTGTCGCTATCGAGCTGCGCATCGGCTCCGACCTAGCTTCTGTACGAGCTATAACTACACCTACCTACTCGTATCTATGTAATGCGTACCTACCATTGTTAGGATATGCGAGGGTAGGCTGCCTACCGTCGCAATTTACTATGCAAGCAGTGGATGATTTGACTATGTCACGCGAAAGTTTCAAATTATTTTACCATTGTGTCAAGTATAATTAGCAAGCAATTAAACCAAGAAGAACGTGACAACAATTTTAAATTTAATGAAAATTTAATATCTAAATATTTAAACCAAATGCAAATATACCTAGGCTTGGTAAATGCAATTAATTGTTCAAATGTGATCCATGAAACTTAACAACATGTTAATTTACACTAATAGAGCAATTAGTATGTTTTACACGAGTTGACTATAGCGGTGACGACAAGAGAAACTTTTACAAAAGCATCAAAATTACGACAAAATGTGTCATACCGACGACATTTGAACATACAGATTACAAGCACGTATCAACAACCGTTTAACAAACATGCCAGTTACAAGTGCCAGCATCTCATCATTAACATGTGCTAGCCTTATGAAAAAAAACCTAGCGACGGGTACGAAGTTTTAAAAGCACCCCGTTGGTTCTCGCGAGGGATGCGCGTTCTGTAATAACAATTGATGTCATCGTAATTTTTTTAATCGCTAGCCAAAGTTTAACAAACTACCAATGAAAAACATAATCAGTTAAATTAACCAATATCGAGACCAACCATACCTACCATTCAATTTTGCTTTTAACTTATTCGCGCACCAATCATATAAAAATCATGTAAAATAAAAACATGAGTTCGCTTCGGGAAAATTAAAGTTTAACATAATAATCTTATATCGAAATATATATATATATATATATATTTTTTTTTTATGTAATTATTTATTATTTATTTACATTTTAATATACATAACATACTATAAAACTAACTAAAAAGTAATAATTAATGTTCTAACTAAAAAACTTATGCATAACTCACATCAACATTTAATCTTATTCAAATATATTCATTAACAATATAGCACAATCAAATTGAAAAATTTTCAACTACATCAGGTTTAAATGATCAATAATAGTACTTTTAAGGGTGTTACCAAGCCCAATGACCTTGACGATTTGACCTCTAAACGAGTATTCTGTGCTACTCACCGCTGGGCGGCATTTGAAATGCCGCCTAACGTTGAGTAGCGATACTACAATCAACTCGATTACAGAAAAGGTAACGGCGCAGATGTGTCGTATCGTTTTTATAACTTTGCCTATTTCCATTATTTATAACTAAAAATGTTGATTGCTAGGTCCTCAGGAACAGAATTTATAGTTTACAAAATACATAAATCTGTTTAATTTTACTCACCTGCTATATGATACATACCTATCAAGGGTCTGATGATGATCAGGTTAATACATACTGGATGTCAGTAATAGAAATAGCTAAGATGTTATGGTTTTCAATAGTTATCTAATATCACATGTGTTTTACTACACGATAAATCCCCAGGGTATGATGATGAACAGGTCAATAATAACGAGATATCAGTAATAGAAATGGCTAAGATGTTCTAGATTTTCAATAGTTGACTAATATTACATGTGTTTTACTACAAGCTGAAACTTAAGGGTCTTATGATGATCAGAAAAATACATACTGGATCTTAGTAACAGAAATGGTCGGCAACGCGCGCGTGATACCCCTGGTGTTGCAAGCGTCCATAGGCTAACCATAGTCCATAGGGTAACCGCTTACCATCAGACGGGCCGTATGCTTGTTTGCCACCTAAGTGGTATAAAAAAAAAAGTTGTTCCAGTTTTCACTATTAGTGATTATAATTAATAGGTACAGTCGAAGACAAAAATATGTATACAACCATCTGAGCAATGATGACACTGGATATGACACAAACATTCATTGATATATTATGTAGTATCGCTGCACACATGATTAAATATTTACGTTCTGTGATGTCTTTAGAACAGGTCATGACGTCATTTGCGTGTCATTTGTTTCTTAAATTTCACTTTTAATTTAAATATACTCTTCAATCTCAGTCGTCAGATTCAATCAAGGGTCACTTCACACCGAAACGTGATGCAACGCGGCAAGCTTAGATAGCAATAGAATATAGATCTTTAAAAAGTGTTTGCCATGTTAAACTTTTTAGACACTGGTTTGATTGCTCTCAAAATCGATATTTGAGAGACATTGGGGTCACAAAACAATAATCTTTTCTCAAAATGTTGCAAAGGTGTCCGCCATGTTGAACTTTTTGGATACTGGTCCGATTGCTCTCAAAAGAAAAGATTCTTGTTTAATAATAATAATCATGAATAAATATTTCACGACGAATTACTGAAATTACACAGTGAGTTCCCTGTTACATGGAGCGACAATTACTTTACCTTTCTCAACGACTTGATCACTTCATGATATTTTGATTGTTCACAAATTTATGATTTTTTTTTTTTTTTTTTTTTTTTTTTTTTTTTTTTTTTTTTTTTTTCTCACCACAATATTTGTTTAGGAGTACACATTTCAATCATACATATTTAGGCAAACTATATACTGTGGGAGACTGGTGCCTAAACTAGGCAAAATACCTGTATTTCAGGTCACCAGGTCTCCACTTACTAGGATAATTATACAATTCAGTAATATGATGCTCATTTAAAAGAATTGCAGTAGTAGTTAAATTACGGAAATTGATACATACATTACAGGCAGAAATAAGTGTTAATATTGTTAGTAAAGATAGCTATGAGTGTTTGAATAGAACGTGTGTGTATGTGCGTGTGAGTGTTTGTGTATGAGATTGTGATTAAATTAATATTAGTTAATTAAATGAGATTTGATACATGGATATATATTATTAAACTTGTTGTTTACATACATAATTGGTGCCGATTCTGTGGGCACAAACTAAACTATTCTTAACTAAAATTTAGTTCAGTCCTGTCAAATCGACGTTTCCTATTCAGTTGGCGTACGATTTTAAACTAAATTTTAGTTTGACAGCACTAATATCGTTTTAGTTACTCAATTTAGTTAAGTGTGCAATTTTTCTATTCTGTTGGTCACGTTTTACGTCAAATTATGTCTAAAATTAGAAATGTCAAACTAGAATTAGTCGTCACCTAATTAGATTTTGTCCTCGACTGTACATGGGTATAGAATACCCCTTTATCAGTAACTCATCATATAGGCGGAGGTAGGTAAGTCCTAGGGACGTACCTATGTATAGGTATAGGTATTAACGTAGATCATATCTTAATATATAAAATGATAAACTGATTGTTGATATATCAACGCACAGCCCAAACCGCTGGACCTAGAGATTTGAAATTTTGCACACAGATACCTTATACCTTATATTTTTGTCGTACCCTCCTAGTCTATAAGGAAGGATTTTTGGAAATTCCACCCCTAAGCGGGTAAAATAGGGGTTGAAAGTTTGTATGCAAGTCCGTCCGTTTTGAATTTTCAAAAAAAAACAAAAATTTGTTTTGTGATCCTAAAGCCTCCCAAATCTCAATTTTGAGAGCAATCGGACCACTAACTAATTAGTTCAAAATGGTGGACATTACTTTGAATTTTGAGAAAAGTTTTATGTTTTGTGGTCCCTAGGGCCTTTCAAATCTCAAATTTGAGAGCAATCGGACCAGTAACGAAATAGTTCAAAATGGCGGACACTTTTTTCAATTTTGAGAAAAGATTCATGGTTTATGTTGCAAAGGCCTCTCTAATATCAATTTTGAGAGCAATCGGACCAATAACTTAATAGTTCAATATGGCGGACACTATTTTAAAATGTGAATATTTTGCAATTCCAATTATATTACATACACGCGTGTCGAATAACCTCCATTTTTATTTTAATAATAACTGAATTAAATAAAAATGTAATTAAAAAAATGTGCATGGTACGCACATACAAGGTTACATGAGTTTAGGGACTGCAAAACCGTGTCAAAATGAAAACCGGTTTTTTTTTCGGTTATTGAGACGTAAAACCGGTTAACCGGTTTTAAAACCGGTTCTTTAATGTTCGCTCGGTTTTTTTTCACGTTATTTCTATAGCTCAAATTATAGATAATAACCGTGCCTAAGATAAAATAATCGAAAACTGAGGAATTATAGTCAGTTAAAGTTAATGAAGTGAGTATAAAAGTGCCTTGTTCCCAATCATTTGGGCTCGGCGCTTTATGTATGCTTTTTCCATTCGTCTCTTCTATCCGTTATACCAACATTCACTCCTTTCTTACCAATATCATCTTTCACACAATCCATCCATCTCTTTTTCATCAAATTGATGGATATAATAGTTTATTTAACTCTGTAGATTCATCTTCATCAGAGACTAAAACCGAATATAATCGAAAAACCGGTTTTGGTGCTATGTAAAACCGGTTTTTTGTTTGGTAAAAACCGTACCGAATAACCGATTTTTCGATTTTCGGTGAAACCGGTTTGCATTCCCTACATGAGTTACATCGTACGCCTATGCATCGCGGCACTACGTAGTTCAATCGATTTTAAACAGATGGCGGTACTGTTTACTTGTATGAAGAAGTTTTTTGCAAAATGTTCCGGTGACCGCATTCATGATTATATAAATCACTGGGTATTAGAGTCAGACTATTCATAAGTACCTGCGAAGGTCTATTTGAAATAAATGATTTTGATTTGATTTACTACCATGACTTTTTATTTCAATAGAAAAAACCACGAAAGAAAAGACACGTAAAAATATCAATGGATCAAAACCATCACACACGCGACCGAGCGCTCCCGCGTGTGCGTGAACGTGTCAAATACCTAATTCAGCCCGTTTCGATTTTGAGTACGGCCTCTTAAATAAAAATGTAATAAAAAAAATGTGCATGGTACGCACATACCACATACATAGAAGGTTACATGAGTTACATCGTACGCCTATGCATCGCGGCAACACGTAGTTCAATCGAATTTAAACAGATGGCGGAACAAAATGTTCCGGTGACCGCATCCATGGTTATATAAATCACTGGGTATTAGAGTCAGACTATTCATAAGTATTAAAGGCGATGATAGCTCAGTGGTAGTGACGTCGGATACCGAGACGAAGGTCCCGGGTTCGAATCCTACAATGAGCTTGAGCTTTCGGTGAAGGAAAACATCATGAGGAAACCATAGCACGGTGGTAGGGTACTTTGTAGTACCCGTCTGGCTGGCTACCACCCTCAAGTTGAAAATCTGTCGCCAAGCACCTATCGGTGTGTTCCGTCAGCTGCACTTGAGAGCCAGTTCCTTCTAGGCTTTGTGTGCTTACCACCTTCGACCACATCATCACTTACCATAGTGAGATTGTGGTCAAACACAGGCCTATACACTGTAAAAAAAAAAAAAAAAAAAATAAGTACCTGTGAAGGT
Organism: Achlya flavicornis; assembly: GCA_947623365.1. Classification (NCBI taxonomy): domain Eukaryota; kingdom Metazoa; phylum Arthropoda; class Insecta; order Lepidoptera; family Drepanidae; genus Achlya; species Achlya flavicornis. Next base: position 8,783,676 of record OX392468.1, on the reverse strand, counting down.
CTATATGAAATAAATGATTTTGATTTGATTTACTACCATGACTTTTTATTTCAATAGAAAAAACCACGAAAGAAAAGACACGTAAATCAATGGATCAAAACCATCTGATCGCCGTACTGACCATCAATGATTCCGGACTCACGCACACACGCGACCGAGCGCTCCCGCGTGTGCGTGAACGTGTCAAATACCTAATTCAGCCCGTTTTGATTTTGAAGACGGCCTCTTAACACCGAATTTATAAAAGTAAACCTTTCATTTCAATCGGACGTCAGCGATTCAGTGGTTGAAAAATAAATTGTAAATTTTGTAACGGAAAGACGTACATACAATCATTGCATGATAAATAAAAGCTTGTTATAAAAAGAATAAAGGAAACCGATATCTTGCTCTAAATTCTACATAACTATTTATACCTAACACATTTCTGATTAGTCTATGACGACTATACATGTTCTAAAAAATATTATTTTTACTTATAACTACATTACATATATTTAGAAGCTAAAAATTATGCTCAAAATTGTTTTTAAGTTATTATCAGAAGAAATCGATTTAAAAATCATTCATAAATTTAAATATTTAGTTATTTTGTCGTATAAAATTTTCGTGCGAGGTCCACTCGTGACAGCAGCCATCAAGGCACTGACGAGTCTCGGCTCCAGGCGTCCGCGGGTGGGATTTGGTGGGGAGCGAGTGATTTATGCTTCGCGATTTAGTTTTTTAATTATTATTTGAAAATGATTCACGAAATTTGAAAATTAATCAATACAAGTTGTTATAAAATGCATTACCTTTTTATTGGTGTAAGATTCGCATAAATCTGTTGAGCCGTTATGTCAGCAATTTACAATTTAGGTTAAAATTATACCTGTAAGGATATGTGTTTTTACAAAATTTGAAGATATTTACAAAAAATGTAATCAATACAACTTGTGCGTGATGAACAAATGTACAACATATATTTTTTCCAGGACAAATGAATGGATAGATTCGTCAACAAAATACGTTTAGTCCAGCGTATTTTAGAGGTTTGACCATTGTTACAGCCTTAAACTGGCAATACACTCACTCAGTACATATCGTAGCTCGTACCGATGGAGTGAGCGCATTCTAGTATGCAAATGTATTTAAATGCTAAGCCCTCTTCATTACGCCAGTATCGATCTAAGATATACAATTTGTAACTTGATAGGTCCATAAGTCTAGCGAATCAGATACTAATACCCCTCAAAGCTTTATTAAAGCCAATTTTATTGGTTGCTATATATTAAAACATTGTTAAACATTTACTCGTGTACTTTTTATGATAACCTATCCTTTACCAACATCCTTATTATTGTTGTAAGAGAGGTAGAGCATAGCGATTTTTGTCTCAATGAGCAGCTCTGGGGAAGTACTACATTCACTTTACAGAATACCGCAGCGGATTCCTGCGCTGCGCGATGATAATAAGGTCACCTGAACTCATTGAAGTAAGGGGAAGGGTCAGTAACGTGCGAGTGATGCCTGGGTGTTGCATGCGTCCATATGGGTATGGTAACCGCTTAGGCGCCAATAGGCGCTTGTTTTCCGACTCCGTAGTATTAATAAAAAGACGAGAAGTCGTTTTTCTTTCAACTTTTCATTTATTTTTATACTACTTATGTAGCAAACAAGCATACGGCCCGCCTGATGGTAAGCGGTCACCGCAGCCTATGGACGTTTGCAACACCAGGAGTGTTACTCGCGCGTTGCCGAACCTCCAGAAATCTCTTCACACCCTTTTTGAAAAACCCCATGCTGTACTGACTGCTTACTGCTTGTTTTCGTTGATTAAGTTACTTCATAGACACGTAATGTTATAACATCTCTAATTTTATGTGAATGTTCCTCACGAGGTATATTTAAGCCAGTAAACCGTTATAAAATTATCATATTGTTAATTAAACATAGTAATAGAAGAAAATTTTCAGCAATACCTTGGAGTTGTCGTTATCATTTTCGACATCACACATTATATTTTACCGAATTTATTATATCAATAATGTTTTTACATTATTTGTTTTTTTTTTTCTAGGAAGTAATATAATTTTACAAAAAAAAATTGAAATTGTGAGTAGGTATGTTGAAATAATTGTTTGTCTTTTCCTTTTATTTCAATGCTTCTTTCTACTCCAAAGTCTGAACAAGCCTTTGTCATATTATAGTAGTATTATACCTGTATTGTATTAAAAAAAAGGCCTACGTCACGATCCAATTTATTTTTCTCTCGTTATTTTAGTATATGATAGCGTATGACGTAATTTTGTTCGAGCCATCCTAAGCGGACCTCTCGGAATGCATATTCTTATAATTACCAGACAATACAATATTACTAGTAGGTATTGTCTGATAAACTACATCATTGTCCAATTTTTATTTTGGGAATCTGTTGAGATTAGGTCACAGTTAAATATACAAATTTCTCAACTGTGATTACTTATTTATTTACCAATATGTATTGTTTTGAATAAAAAGTAATAAAATAACAAACAAGAATTTGTTTGTTATAGTGGGGTACCTAAATATTAAAATATATTGATAGTAAAAATTTTTGGCAAATTAGTATAGACACCAATGGCTCAACGTCACAATACACAAGCATTACCAACAACAATTTTATATACCTACTGAATTAGAACAGTAGCAAGCACCTCTATACCTATACCAAAATACAGACAGATACAAATATTTCCTACACTTACAGTGTAATAGCACATAATATAAGGACTATGAATATTTTAGAATGGTCATTCATATTCTATTAGGATAATGTTTCAGTGTGGTAGCAGCTATCGTTAGTATTCTAACTAGTACTAGTCCGCAATCAGATTAATCTTAAATATTTATTGCACATAGTGTATTGGTAGCCGGAGCTTGCTAAATTAGTATGACGATGGCTATACTGATGTTGGAGAAAATGGTAAGCATTTGCGTTGTCCACAAACGTGGGTGGGCTGCCAGCTACTGATTAAGACATGATGAATATTAATTCGTTGGCTCGACTCTATTTTATATAATGTATTGGAACTAATTACACACAGCTCTATTCCTAACGACAGGCAGATTTATAATTCTGATACAATGACGTTTTATTGCCAAGATTGCCGCTGATGAAAACTGTTGATTCGAGTAAACACCTACTAATTAAGCGTCCATTTGGTCTCGCTAACAGGTTTGGCTACTATGATAGTTCAGTAAAAATATTTTTATTATAATATAAAAAAAACCTAGATACAAAAATGATCTAAACAACTGTGTTTCAAAGAATTACTGAAAACCTTAAAAAGTGGTTTCGTTACAATTTATTGTATTTGATATTCTGCACCAGTCATCTTATATCTATGTAGAAAAGGATGTGGAATATGGCTGAAGAAAAATATTTATTGCATGACTGAATTCGCTTCAGCGATAAGAACCCCTGAATTGTTTATTGCTATTTGTTCTTATTACCTATGTCTGTTGGTCTTTTTTTTTTTAGTCATGTAATGTTAACAATAAAGAACATCATATCTGTCTTAAATGTGTTTAGAGATAGAGCCTAACGTTTATTCGCTGAAAGAGCAACTCGACTGGGGAAGTACCTCCATCTCACCTAGGTCAACTGTATCTAAACTATGGAACCAGGTCTGGCATTGCGTTCAATCGTTTAGGCTAATTACAATAAATTCTACCTCAATATATCATCGTTTTTCATCACTTAACTTCACAAACTCTACACACCGTAGTCTAAATATGTGGCTTGGTCGTTTCGCTAACTGTTTTTTTTTTTTAATCTCAAGATAATTGTATTGTCCTACAAAATGTATGGTTTGATTAAAGAGTCCCCTCAAAGTAATCATGTGCAAAAATGGACCATGGATCCTGGACTATAGCGTTTATTCGCTCAAAAAGCGGCTCGACTGGGAAAGTACCTCCACCTTACAGAATCATCATATCAGCCTATGGATGTCCACTGCTGAACATAGGCCTCCCGCGGGCCACTTGCATCCAGCGGTGCCCAAAGACTCTGACCAGGTCGTCGGTCCACCTGGTGGTTCCTTACAGAATACCGCAGCCAAATAACTTTGTTGTTTGCCTGCGCGTGAGTAAGGTCGCCGGAGCTCATTGGGGAGGGGAAAGGGTCGGTAACGCGTGAGTAATGGCGTGTATTGCAAGCGTCTATATGGCTACGGTAACCGCTTACCATCCAGCATGCCGTACGCTTGTTTACCGACTTCATAGTATAAAAAAGTAAAAAAAATGTGTAGTATTGTATACCAAAAACTTTTATTGAATACCCTTTTAGTATGATGTCATTACGAAGATAATAATGTTAAATACGGGTTGTATTTTATTAAAAAAAAAATATATGAGGTGAATGTGAATATATGATTATGGTTATAATGAAAAGTTTGAGACATAACGATGTAGGTAAGTACCTTTAGCTTCAATTCGATATCCTACGAGTGATCCCTGTAATTATAGTCAATATATAGTCAGATTGTAAAAAAAAAAATATTTAAAAAATGTAACCTTGCTGAGTTTCTTGCCTGTTCTTCTCAGTTAAAGGCCGATTTACGAACTGGCGGTAACTTCAGTAGCTTTGACCTTCATAGGTGCCCTTCTAGGGCCTAAATTGAATATATGGCTTTGACTTTGACTTTGACTTAAATGTTCATTTGTTCGTGCAACTTATACAATAAAGTAAGTTATTGTTGATAACGATATCTTTAAATTACAAATAACAATTACAATTTACAACGCAATGTACTCATAAACGTGATAACTATAGCAAATTACTATGAAACGAACAAAACTATATTTCCCCTTCCGTATCGGGAATCGATTAGTTACAAGCTAATCCTTAACCTACAGCGAAGTAAAAACGAATAAGAAAAACTGCTCCACCTGTCGAATCTGATAAAAGTGTTTTATTTAAATTTCTTTGGTTGGCGATTCAAAAACGAACACAAAGTTGTATTTGTGTCTTATTAAATGAAATTTATAGTTGGGATATAGTTGCTGATTGACCTCGGTCATTGGAAGGATAACTGGTTCGCATGAATGCTAAAAATGAGCCCTTCCACAATACGATGCTTCTCCTTTTTTAAAGGATTATCTATGCTTCGTCGCTGTCTCTGATTTGCGTACATTCTGCTATACCTACTCCTGTTCCAACCGCGAACCAGTTTACCCACTGGCATTTGGTTTGGTGTACACTACACATACGTTAACTTCTATATCCTAGGTGTAGGTGATGAACGTTTACGGTTTTTTATATCAATAGGTTATCAAGTAGGCAGAAGGTCCAGCTGTTGGTAAGTAGTCACTGACATCCATCGACATTCGCAATACAAGTGCTGTGCCAATGTGCTGCAGACTCTAAACAGCTCTTCATGCCTTGGACAATCCCCATGTCGCACAGCGCTATGCAAAACCCGTAATGCTCTCAGTATTATCTAACTGTTAGCAATAATGTGTGGATTATAGAGTCGACTCAAGTATATGAGGACGACCTCCGCATCATTGGCAAGCGTTACAATTCCAGCATTACGTGACATTTTGGAACATTTGATGCGATTCTTTTCGAAGTAAGAGCTTACTAAAATATTGTGTTGTACCTGATGGTCATGCCCATTGATTAGAAATAAGATTGATAATATCTGTAGCTAGATCAACATAAAAATAGACAAAAACATGAACTATAAATAAAATACTACTTAATTTAACGTTCATAAGCAAAATGTAGTGCAAGGTGCGCGTACGCACGTGCCCGTCGCCTGCGGTTCTACAACAATATCTGTTCCGAATTCAAATTCGTGTCATACATCTTTATGCTTAGGTAACAACAAAATAAAATTATGTAAACTGAACTCTAGAACCCTCGAATAAGGATGATTTGAATAATAATGATAAAGGAAATGGATATTCAAAATAATATCACCTCGGGGTTAACGATTACCGGTGCGCGCATGCGCCACAGATGGCGGGATAAACCGACGTTTGTTTCCGCAGTGATATCTGAATTAATGGCGATACGAAATGCTCGAAAGGTGCTCATTACCATGATTTATGCAAGATAATATATGTTTCTTATGCGTCCCTATTGTACTGATTAAATATTTTAAATTAACCCGGGTCCCAAAAGTTTTTTGTAGAGGTGCACCGACATAAGGTATAGTCGTTAGACATAATTTTCGCCGAGGGTATATCTGGTCAGTATATGAATTTGTAGCGAAGTTCACGAGACGCGGAGTGGAATCCTGCGAGGGCACTGCGCCGTCCATCTCGCGGCTCGTTCGCTCACTGAGTACATTCCCGTGTAAGTTTTTACACCTATTATTTTATGTGTCGGCAAGTAAAGTTCGGTACGTGAGTTATAAACTCGCTCGCGCCTCTCTCGCCCCTACTTTATAGGTATTAACGACTTGTCCGAGAGTTTTCTTATAAATAAATTTGAAGGGTAACAAGGCTCGCTTTTGTCGGATTAGTAGAGTGGATCTTGTTTCACTTTGTTGCGTAGCCTCTCTATCTTTTTTTAGATGGGAAATTCATGAGGAATACCTATATTCTTCCCGTGAATATTTTACTTCGTCCACATTAAAGTTTCTGATAAGTACTAAACGTACATATTTAGTTAGTATTAGTTGTAGAGAATGTAACATCGAGTCCCATATGGATATTCCGTCACGTATGTTAAACGTTTTTCTATGTTAGCGGTTTGCCACCCCTGATGAAGACGTTTCATAGTCTCAAATCAGAGGATCACGTGACATTAGCCCATAACGCGTAGTGCGCACTATAAAAGCGGGCATATGGAAGTTAAGAGCACTACCTGTAAAATATCAGAGTAATAAAGTAAATGCAGTAGTAGCGAGCGAGGTGGACGTGCCTTTTGGTATTATAGTGAGTCCAGCCAAAAGCAAATGACTACCTACATACCTACACCGAACTACGAAAAGGTATGAAGCATTTTTTTTATAAATCTTCTTCTCTATGGGTCTAGAAGCTTTGTGTGCCTGGATGACTGAATCATCACTTTTGCTTGAAACAAAACAAGTGTGAAAAAAATACCTTGAAACTTTCCAAGCCAATAAAGATACCTACACAAAAACATCAAAGCATATTCAATACATCTGGAATACAATACATAATTATTTGTTGTTTACATAATAACACTAATAAAGGAAAAAATAACAAATAAATAAAAATAGCAAACATTTCAGGCGGTTTTTCAAGTGATTATAAATATTGTATATGCGAATATTTATTGGAAGGCAGAATAACACTGACTTTCATTAACATACGGAAAAAGAAATAAATTATATCCAAGCTATATCCATAGACATTAGTCTTTTAACCGTGCTAGGTATATATCTACTTAGGTTAGGATCTTTAGTACGCCTGTGGCTTGGTACAGAGCGTGTATAGCAAAAATAACTGTGTTCTGTAGTAATTAAGACATATTTTACACCTAACCTGTTTGTAGTGTCAGGCTTAGTTTCGCCTAGCCAAATATTCAATACTATAGGCTATCGGGGTAAATAGATCTGCATCATTGGCTTCGATTCACAACCTTGTTGTCAGATATTTATTTTCCTTATTTATTTGTTATTAGTTGTCGGATGCGAACAGAGAGTTATTAGTGCACCTCTCATCATTCGTTTACTTCCTGTCACTTTATTCAAACCCAATATAAGTACCTACCTATAAAAAATTATATAGAATTCCAAATTCCTTCCTCATTATAAAAATCGTTACAAACATAAATAATCTTATAACACTGGGGCACCTTTAGTACTTATATGATATATTCTGTATATATTAAATTTAACAATAGATATGCTATCGCGCGTATTATTGCCTACAAAAGTCAATTTATGAGTGCACTCTCCAAGTTTCAAATATCCCTAATGGAGCAAGAGTGAGCCGTTTTACATCTTCCCCCACAAACTGCATTATAATGTGTCTGCCGAAAATAACCGCACATAAATATAAAACAATGTGAAACCACTTAAAGCGAATAAAATACACGTCGGCTTCAACTCAGTAAAATGAATTTATTAATAACGGAGACAATGAACGTCTGAAACAAACGTTTCACTTTTTGTATTTTTAATTGTCCTCCGGACGACAACGAAGACGCATTAGAAGAACGAAAATAAACTCCCGATCATATTCGAGACGGGCGCGCGCCCCGTGCACCGCTCCGAGCGGATCCGCAGCGCAGCCGCTGCGCTCGCGCCGGCCGCGCCACCGCTCGCGCTTGCTCTCTGCCCTCCGCGTGCAATGGCACAATTTAAGGGTAGTTTAACTGTCAACAATCGAAAAAAGTTTACCTCCACCAAATAAATACTTATTGAATTGTAATTTTCAAGATGTGTCTCGTACATATAGTAAAAGGCGCAGTTCTTAGATGATATCTTCGGCGTAATTAAAAATCTTGTCGTGACATTCATGGCCCATCCCGCCTCCGCACTCCTCGAACTCCTTCAATATTGTTGGCGATTGAATCGCAATTAAATGTAACGAATCAAACTACACTTTATTAAAAGGGTCTGATAGCTCAAAATGGAGAGTATATCTCCCAGCAGAATCGAACGTGCTCCCGTTGAAATGCCAACCATTTTATTTATTCGCCTTAATTATGTATCTTGTCTTAATTTACGATTGGATCATACGATAATCTGAAACGTAATTTATAACAGATGCCTAGGTATTCGAGTCGTTTCCATAACGAGATTTAGGATTACGCGGGATGACGTAGCGTCGGTGCTCCATGTAGCGATTAAAATATATCATCGACATTCATTCGCATTTTGCAATTAAGTGAGCGCGCGCGGATAGCGGCGAAGAACCAGCAGCGAACGTTCGATGCGCGCGCCTCGATAGCGTCATCGCGTTTAATTTCGTTATGTGTCGATGGCATGACGGCCGCCCGACATCTCGATACGACCACTGTCCGCAGATAGCCCTTAATGAAAGTAATGGAGGTTTATTAACGATTCATCGACAACTATTCTCGCGAACGGGTACTTATAGTGATAGATACAAAGAGCCAGAACGTGCGAGCGAGAACAAAGAAAGCCACATTTGCTAATTGCGATTTTGCTCGTGTCGTGCGCACGGAGGCCGGATCGTGAGCTCCGGAGATATGACGATAACACATTCATAAATAATTAGAGCGAAATTTTCTCATTTGTAAGACGACAGTCATGATATTTGGTAGCAGAGTCCTCTGTTCTCGGAACACACAGATCGAGATAAGTTCTGTACCGACACGCCTGTCCTCCGCTCATTTTGCTACGACAATTTTATTGTAGAATAAACCTGTGTGCATAATTGAAATAATAAAATATCCTATCTTTATTTGTTTCATAGTGGCTAGTTAGATCATACGTAGATTATACCACAGTACACGATCCTCTTACTTGTAGCTCAGAGTATATAAATACTACGTCTTGTAGTGACGCCATCAAACTCTGGTAAACTTATTGTACGTTCTAGGAGATCTAGTAAATTCAACAATATAAAATCAAACATGAGGCGAAACATTTGTGGGCTCAGTCACGGTTGTCGGAGCGTCCGCGTCGCCATGCCAGGGTTCAAATTTCCACTTCCGCCCGATCCATGAACAATCGATATTGTTATCGCCGACTTTCATTATAAACCAAACATAAATAATTAACTAACACGAAAAGATCAATCCAGGTACCTACGCATTACATCGCATTTTTTAATAATGACACCGACACCAATATTAGAGGCATTTCCCTAAGCCGTAAACCATCGAATGTTATTGAAAGAATCGTAAATCATCAGGAAGATAAAAGCCTTTAATTGAAAGAAAAAAAGTCTGCATTACAACTGGTTGGTTTTTGCACAGTCACTCTCCGTAGATTAGAATTCTGAGCGTAACTAATTATTGCACTATGAAATTTAATTGTTACGGACATCAACCGAATGATATATTTCATACTCGAATTGTAACTATCTGCAGTATCAGATTTCGTAATTATAATAAACGATATTATATCATTCGATCTATCTATATATATAAAAATGAATTGCTGTTCGTTAGTCTCGCTAAAACTCGAGAATGGCTGGACCGATTTGGATAATTTTGGGTTTGAACTATTCGTGGAAGTCCGGGGAAGGTTTAAATGAAGGGTAGGGTAGGGTATTACGCGAACGAAGTCGCGCCGGGCAGCTAGTTTTAAATAAAATATTGTGTAAATATTATCTTGGAATCATCAATGTACATCCATCGTCGTTCTACCTACTATTATTCGTGCAAAACAACGTTTTCGTAACTTCCGCGATCGATTGAAACCATCTTTTTTATTGAACAAAAAATAACGATGACATAAAAACAAACAATCTCCAGCGCATAAATTAAAATTTCCGCTTGGCGATGGTGGTGGCAAATCAAGCATAAATATTACTGGGGGACATGGACGATCAATATTTTATTATTACTAGGAAGAACTTACTGTACCCGTACTTTTGTTGTGACAGTACCTACTTCATCGTTTATTATGATAATAATGTCGGATAAAAATAAATGCGTAATAAATGCGTAGGTGTCAAAATCTATCATTTATTACTCACTCATCAAAAGTAAGTAAAACATAGTGTACCTACATATCTTTAATAGTCTACAAGCCTACATGGCCAAGTAAAGATCTATCAATTATGTACCTTTATAGTACTCGTCATATTCATTTGAAAGTGCACTCTTCTTGATTAGTGGCGCTCTTTAAGGGCCAAGGCCCATTAAAATAAATAAACATCTATCGGAAACAATTTGAAGTGTTAAGTGACTGGAGGCTATCAAAAAATACTAGATAAGCGTGACAATGCTTGACCGGTAAGTTATGAAGTGATAAAAAAGCTAGTACAGTTAGAAAAAAAGTTGAAGTAAAAACATTTCGACCTGCTCTGTAAATTATCGAATATCTTGCAAAAGGATGTTATTTAAATGTTGAATGAAGCAATGCACCAATTTATTATGTAGGTTAACTTAGATTACAATAATGTCGTTTTCTTTGCAGGACGTGACATTGTTGCATGTTGGCTGGCTCTCAAAAGAATTATAACTGGAAATTCCTAATAAACAAGTCTAATATAAATATAATGTTAGTAAGGTGTACGTATACTATAATACAATCGCTCTGTAAGCTCTACCGCACAATATCTCTCGACTAACTTTAAGCGCGCTCTATTACGCTACACTGATACCACAATCAACTAACAGCACCCATGACATCTTTATGATGTCTCAAAACCATTACTAACGACACCTTTTTAGTTACCCGCGATAGGCGCCCACCAATGGCTTCGAAACAAAACGCTTTTGTATATCAACGGCATGCGGTATCTGTGCGGTATTTCTGTGTGTATATGCTTTCCTAGATTGTAAAGAAAAATCATCAAATATTTTTTATTACACGAAATTCTTTATCTTGTGATTATTTTGTCCACTTTTATTTACATTGGAGGGATATAAATTAAAAGTAAGGTATACCAATGTCCATTTTATTCCGACAGCTAAGCACCTCATTAAGTCTTCAATTAATTAAGTTTAATTAGTTTATTCATATTTCATTAAAATATTTGATGTTGCGCGATTACTTATAAGTTATATCGTAAAGTTAAACGACATAATAACTACAGGTGTCGTTAAAGCATAAAACCATATAGCTTCGAGCTATCATTGGATATGTTGACAATCCATCGCTATTAGGCGATCTCTCTACATACAAGTTCAAGGCTCCAGAGCCAGATATGCCCATAATAGTTGTGCTTTTTATCATCCCACATTTTTACCCTAGCGTTGACGATTCCGTTATTTCGCTCAAACTTCTACAGTTATTCTACTTCTAAATAGTTAGAAAACTGTTAAAAAATTATCACGTTTAAAACTTTAATAAGGCATACGGTACGTGTACCTCGTAAAATACATGATTACCTACTGAAATATAAAGTAACTACCAGAATTCGAATGACAGAACCACTAGACAGTTATGAGGCTCTTCAAGCTAAAAGAGTACAGCTATTAAAAAATGTATGTTGGAAATGAAATCAATACGTTCGAACGTTTCTGCCGGCGAGGAACGGCGCGTTATGAGAACATAAATCTCTGACCTCACGCCGACTATCCGTGCCCCTCTGGCCCACTAGCGAGCCCACTACCCCTGCGATATCCGTACACATCAGATGTAGTGAGAGATATCACTTCGACTACTGAATACAACCTTATTCATTACACTGCATTGCGCTGGAAGCTTCATTTTTTCTGTGAAAATTGGAGAAAACTTTCTTACTGTGAGATGCATGATAATTACAATATAAATCAAGCCAAGCACCTATCGGTGTATTCCGACAGCTGCACTTGAGAGTCAGTTCCTTCTGGGCTTTATATGTGCTTACCAACTTCGGCAATATCTTATTGTCCATGGTGAGATTGTGGTCAAACTATTATTATATAGGTTATACCTACTCACGGTCACGTTGTTAAAGTAATTGAATGGAAGTTGAATGAATACTTCCACCTGACTTCCACCCTGCATTAACTATTCTTTGGATCCGGATTACTACTTAGTCTTGAAGTAAGCGTTAAGATTGGTATTAAGTTAAAGTAATTTTCTAACTATACTCACCAAATGATAGCATTCATTTAGCGTGTAGAAATGTAAAATATATTGAGCAACAAACAGCCGCTGGACAGCTGTGCACCTGAGTTTGATGTAACCGCTATTAATAAGTAATCTACTTTTCACGATTAATTTGTTCATTACCATACCTTTTTTTTTCATTATAGAGCACTTTAATATTCTTTAAGACTTTGTATTTATTGGAGCAAGATTTATATCTTTCAAACGGTTTCACATACGTTGATCAAAGGTAGCATTAAGGAATTATTGATTATCTAATAGACGAGATGATGGGTGTAGATGGTACGTGAGCATACTAGAAAATGTTCGGATGTTCGTTCGACAGATATGAGCGACCCGGCCGGTTATATTTTATCGGAAGTAACGGCTTCTAACGTACGGCCAATTTCATAATGCCTCGCTCGCTCGCTCGCCCGTTGCGGCGCGTACCTAGCCCACTTATCAATTTGATATCTCGACGTGGAAAAATAATGCGCAATTGATGAATCGATTGCAGAAAGTAACTCACTCGTATTATTGAACTAGGGAACTAATGGCCTTGCTCCACGACTTTATCTGCCTTCTTTTCATATCTTACCCAATGCCGTAAATAGTTTAAGTTAGGATTGAAGACTTGCGATTAATATATACATGTATGCTATTAGGTATTATCGATATAGGAAGTGATCCCATGGGCTATGGGACGTTTAACGCAGATAATGACATTTGAAAATTGAAATAGATAAGAATTATAAAACAATAATCTATTTTCTGATCCGGTTTTGTAAGCTATATAAAATATTAATTATTAAATAATGCAAGATAAGTTATTATTTCTTAATGGATTCACATAATAAAAACAGTTATTTCTAGCAGATATCTACATCACAAAATATTTATGGGGCCGGAGTTTTGACATTCACTAATGCATAGCCATTAGTAAAAGATATAGCCTATTTCAATACTTTTGAAATAACAAGATTGGTATACTGGTTATGTTTTATAATATAATTTTTATATTGATACTCCTACTGAATCAGGTAATTTTCCATCATCAGGCTTGATATCAATAAGTGGATCGTTTTTTAAGGTAGGCAGGTGGTATTATCTGAAAATACCGTTCTTTTCCAAAAACATTGAAAATGATTTCCTAATCTAACTAGGCTGGCGTACCAACTAGGTTTGTCTCGAATTGATCATATTCTATTAAAAATATACAAAAGGTGAAATACTTAAATAAAAGTACCAATTTAGAAACAAATTCCCACTGATAACAAATATTTTAACTAATCCGTCGTAGATTACGATAATACATACAACCGTAACAGTAAACCAGACAACTCACTCTGTCAAATAAGTCATCAGTATGTCAGTTAACTCAATTACATTGAGATCAACACACGGCTACCGTGCATGATTAACAATCCTGTTTTTTGAAGGAAATCATACCTAAAGATGTTACCAATAACTTTCAGAATTGTTCAACAGAACACTCTCCCGGTAATCCTCCTCCATAAATCATTTAATAACAGAAACGTACAGCCACACACTGAGCCATTCCTTCCGCTGTTGAAGTTATGATTTTGCCCTTTATACAGAAAACGACTGTATTCTAACTACGATTAGAGTACTATTTTATAAATACTAAAATAAATCTTAAGCCATTTGAAAAGTAACGAAAATTGTACAGTTTATAAGGAAAGTAATATGAGCACGAAAGATTTTATTCAAAAAAATACTCTATTTATTCCTCCTTGAAGTAGCTTATAGATATTTCAAAGTACTTTTCTTATTTTAATGGCTTATCCGCGAACACGATTGAAACGGATGCCACGGACCTATGTCAACCCTTGACATTTAGGATAAGTTTGACGGATCATGCATGAAAATGATTGAGAAGTATTTAGAACACGTGTTAAATAGTTCGTAATATAAACATATTAGGATCTTCATATTTGTTCTATAAATAGATAAGTAAACGATTATGTTTCAAAATGATAAAACATATAAAATTAATCTCATGATCATTTCATAAAAACTTGATTATATCAAATACCTAATATCATATTCCACACATAATTTATATGACAATTTATGAAAATTATAGTCGAAGATCACTCGTAACCTTGTCATATTTCCATAGAAATGTAATATGGCACGTTAGTGAGTATGCTGACACTATAGAATGACGAGTTAATATTAGAAAAACAAACCGTTGACCTTTCTATCAATACCTGCTATACAAATATTAGCATTTAAAATATCAATTCTGTAGGAATACCGGAAAGTGATCGTTAAATTTGGACAGAGGCGGGTCATAAAAATAAAATATTAATAATTAGCGGCAGGAGGTTAATAGTCCATTAGCAGCGTGTTCATTTACACCATGCCGTGACGTGCTGCTCGTGCGCGCCCATTCCTCGACACTTTGATGTTCATTATAATCGACGACGAATTAAATAAAAGTTAATTTTATATTGCAATAGTACTAAAGATGTAACCGTGCAATAGTTACCATGTCATAATATTGTTCATGAAACAGTTTCATATCGACGACGAACTGACATAAAAATATACGAAACGATAAAAAATTATGGGACGCTTCACTGCTTCTTTAAAAACTATAACAAAAAGATTTTTGCAATCAACGAGGTGATCTACTTCCCAAGTAGCAATATTAAAAGGTATAAAAACAAGATCGTTAATAATTAAAGCATCGCACCGGTGCACGGTGCTTTCATCGAAGCGGCGCGCGTTGAACAGGTGCTTCCACGGGCTGGCGCTGCGCAGTGGCGCGGGCGGCCGCGGCAGGCCCCAACAAGAGCACGACCACAGTACGGCGCGGTCTCACTGTTGTCTCCAACGATAAGGAAAAACTTTACCGTCACGTCGCATGTAAAAACAAATTATATCAAAGAATAAATAAAGATCTATCGAGGAAGCGGTCACAGTTGACTGTATCTATAGATTATCTACAGCTGTATACCTCGATTTCTTTCTTTATAAAATATTTACTAAAATGACGGAAACGAGTGGTCCTTGATTGTTTGATCAGTTTTCCAATAATTATTCCCTATAAAAACACCGGAAATGGAACGCTTTAATCGATTCCGGACCGCGCCTCGTAGTGACGTGGCATTTGATTACTGAAATTATATGGCGAGACGAATCGCGTCAACTTTGTTTTGTGTATTGTTGAACATGGCCTTCGGCTGCGGCGAAAAATAAAAACTAATACAACTATTGTTTTAGTCTTGTCATTATTATCAGCGAGTATGAGGAAGTCGATTCACGCTTTCAAGGTGAACGGTGACTACCTACGTACCTTATTTCAGCTATTTTAACGATTACAAATAATAACAGTTGCGTTCTAACGTTAAGCAATTCTTTCAAATTGTGATGTAGAACCTGGCACTTAAAAAGTGTGATTTTTGTGTGCTGTTTTATTGAAATAGCAGCCCTGCCCTATACGGGGTGGATATTTTATTTTGAAGGCCACTGCACTCTCGTCATAAATTCAAATGCAATTATGTACTTTATTGCGGCCTATATTATTTTCGGGTTCAAAGTAAAGCTTCATACTTTGCACACAAATAATATTAGACACGCCACGTATGAAGTGTATCCCGTGTTCACATTAAAGATTGATGTCAGCCGAAAAGATGGGGCTACTCTGCAAAATTTATCTCACATCTCCACTCTACCAATGACAAGAAAACTGTTACGGTTTGCAACGGTCTGAGTGTAACATTAAAAATTCAGGTCGTCTTACCCACTTGTGTGAGGGATTGCTGCATATTCGCCTTTGGACAGCATTTATATTTCCTTTGGCTCTGGTTATAAGAACTCCACATTCCATCAAAAGGGAAATTTGAATACGAGATTTTATTTTATATATTCACCGCAGTTTGAAGCGTGTACGGACGGACTGCCGTTGATGTTTTGATAGCAAACTTTCACTTTATTAAGTATAATTTAGAGCTATTTCAAATTCAAATTCTTGATAAATATATTTGATAACGATTCTCGTTTAATATGACATTTATAACCTATTTATTCTTTATCATTCATTAAGATTGACAGGGAATAGTCTAACCCCCTTATCTATGTATATAAAAATGAATTCCTATTTCCCTTGGTCAAGCCATAACTTGCGAACGACATCACCGATTTCATCCATCTTTTTTTTAAAGTTTCCTAGTACATTGTAGAAGGTACTTACAGAAAGAAAAATAAGAAAGCTTTAAGGGTAGAGTAGAGTATAGGGTAGGACACCACGCAAACTAAGTCGCGCCGGGCAGCTAGTTCATAATAAAATTATGAAACACTGTTTAGTTAAAATTCCAAAGTTTTTATATGATACACACCATGATGTGTGGTGATCGAAAGAGTGAGACGGGGATGGGGGGCACTATAACACAAGTGATTATGATTAAGAGGATAAGATTAAATTCCAATAATCTAATATTCTACTATTATTTTGGACATACTTAGGAGACTAAATTAGTTTAGTTGTAAACAACAGCAGCACCACTAACGTATTATAAACTAACTTTCTGCTCCGCAGTTTCAGCCCACGATCTATTTTACCCCTCAGGGAATGAATTTATAAAAAATCTTCCTAAGTGAATGCTTAGGTTATTTAACGAGCCTGTGCGCAAAATTTCAAGATTGAAGACTCTACGGTACGAGCTGTGCGTTCATGATGTGCGATGAACTCGATATTTCCGTTCGATGTTGTTCTGTTTATTGTTTAATAAGTACAATCGAGTGCAGTCAGCGTCAAAAGTAGATTGTCACTTTAGTACACCATAATAATCTATTGACACTCTCTTGTTACTTTGTCTGAAAACAGTGAATTGTGTAATGTGACAATGCTCCAAAGTGATCAACTTCTTTTGACGCTGACTCTACAAATTAATTATTAGCGTTGGTTAGCAAACGATATGTACAATACAATGTATTAAGGGCAATAATACACCTGGGTAAGTACATGTTACTGAGGTGAATAAGGTCGAAATGCTGTTAGAAATAACTAGAATATGTATATATGTATCTAGGTTTATTTCTAATTATTTATTTAATTACTTTCAATAAAGAATATACCTTTGCCACTGTGGGAAGACTTGATACAATTCTATGAACTGGTAAAACACTATCTCAGAATTGTAATTACTACTATTTGTAATTATACTTATTCTAATTTTAGCCTATTTAAAAAAACTGTGCTTATTTGAACCTGTTATGTACCTTCGAACTTGTTATTAAGGTAGAAAAATCAGTTTACTTAACTTCGTGATAGCAAAATTTAAAACCAGTTTTAAACTTTAATTTAATTATTGGACCAAAATAAAATTCTTATGAGTTTTATTGTAGTGGTGACGACTTTTATATTGAATTGTACAATGATGTTGTACAAGGTGTCTATATCAACCACAATATCCGGTGTACACGTCACGTCACGATCCAATGCCCATCTCCTACAATACAAAGAGTGACAAGGATCTTGATGATCGCGGCCAAAACTAGAACTAATCAGTACTTTAAGCCGGGTTTAAAGTTCATTTTAGCGTAATATTTTATTTCATAAAAAAAAATTACCTCTTTATTATGAATTCAGTCACGCTGTAAGTATCTACTCCAATTGAATGCAGCTTGGCTTATATTTAAAAACCAATTTAGAAGTTTTACTGTTTTCATGAATTCTCACTGGAATTGTTACTGGACTTAGCATGATCCTGTAATAATACATATTATATCCACTACTTTCTCAGACCTAGTTTGTTCCTGAACCTACCTGTTTGTTTGTACATATTCCAAGGCTTACTTCAGTCACAAAAAAATCACCAATTGGGATTAAATTTTTTAATATTTGATCAAACTATTTAATAGAAATTTGATTAATAAATAGAAAAAGGCAATTATAATTTTAAAAGGCAGAGGTTTAAAATATGATTAAAATTCTTATTCTAAAACTTATTTGGTGATTATAGTTACCAATAGGTATCTCAAAACAAAACAGTAAATAACTATCCTTTTAGGTAACCCCATTAACCTTGTGCCATGTGTTCACAGTTATCATATTTGACAAACAGTAAGTAACCAAATCGACCAACGACAAATTATCAATGGAAATAAAATTTTGTGGACGGTAACGTAAGGGTTAAATTTCAGTTTTTGTAGTGGTGTTGATGTTGTAGGCATGCGCATGCGCACGCGCCGATCATTGGTATTGACAGATAGAAGAGCGGGTGGCGGGCGCACATGCCGGCTGACTTGACGGCTTCCGTTTCATAAAGTTTAATGGCGTGGTTGACCCAGCTTTGTTTGCTTTACACTAGTTCACAACTGTACCGTTTACACTCATTCTGGTAAACAATTAATTGCTTGGTTACATTCGCTGTGAAGCGTTCGACGAAAAGTTAAGTTTTGTTAACAGAAAAGAATTTGTGAATACAGTTATGATATGAGTAGCATATATTATATTCATTTGTTATTGCCTCCTGCTCAGAGTCTGTGGAAGTGTGGAAGTTCTAACGGGTAGATATAATTGCTCGAAGAGCCGAAAACCTATTGGGCAATGATGCTCTAGCTAAAGTTATGGTGGGTGACTACGATCTAGACAGCGATCATTATGCCGGAGCAGAACACTCTGCCAGTACTGGTGTACTAACGGCCTAGTTAGTCGTTGAAAACCCCTGAATTCCAATATATTAGAACCGATTGTTGAGGACACTTCTTCCTGCCTTCCTTACTTAAAATTATTTTGATATCGCCCAAAAAATAAAATAATAAAAAATTCCTACATTTTAGTTCATAAAATGTTTCTCATAAAAATATTACCTTATTCGGAAGATGTAGATCTTCTAATAACATTAGTTTCCTTAATTAACAGAAACTCTAACGCGAGTTGACTCACACATATCAGAATGAGAGTTAATCAGAGGATCACATCTCGGGCCGCCGACGAGTGAGATCTGACACGAAATTCCCTAAAAATAATATTTAAAATGGTAATGGGCCCTCGGGTTCATAAATTGCCGCGCCATATGTCCCGTGCGTTGCACCTACTGTGTACATAAATATGTCAAGTATTGAGAAGACTGCCGCTGTATTATTTCACGGACTATGTTTCTTGATCTTTGACAAGATTGATTGCGAATGTCTGTCGCTAATTGATACACATTTGAATGCATTTTAAGTTATCCAAACTGAAAACGCAATTCGTGGAGCATATTAAAAGTTTTGGTAACTGGCTACTTGTAATAAAAAAAAACCGGCCTGGTGTGAGTCAGACTCGCACACGTAGGTTCCGTAAAGACGTTTGTTTGGTAGCCCCTTTAATAATATTTTTTTATTATTTGTTGTTATGGCGGCAATAGAAATACAAATTATGTGAAAATTTCAACAATCTACCTATTACGGTTTATAAGATACATACAGCCCACTGACAGACAGATAGACGGACGGACGGCAGCGGGGTTTTAGTAAAAGGGAACCGTTGGGTACGCACGGCTACAGATCAAGCTATGCATTTCCAATATAAGCTAACCTCTCATCGTGAGGAAATCCTATACAATGCGAGATCAGCTTATACTGGAAATGTATAGCTTGATGTGTAGCCGTGTGTACATATACTTACGTGCCTTTGGTTACGGAATCCTAATAAAAACAGTTGCAATATTTGAAAATGGACCTCTCTGGAAGTAGATTACGTTTTACTTTGATTATCTTTTGTTTTATTAGTATTTTATCTCAAGGAAATATTCGCACCATCAAATTTAGCTGTGGCTGAAGTCAAATAGAGTTTCCAGGGACTTCATCGGCGCTTGTTGATGAGACTACCTCCTCGTAGCTCTATATATTATGTATTCGTGAATCAAGTTTTTACGTAAATAGTCCGGCAGATCACTCTCCAAGTAAACAAACAATAGCGTTGTCCAAAATAAATCGATAATTTTTATTTTATAATATCAAAAAAAAAGTTTTTAAAATCGATACTTTTACAGGTAGTTATATACTCTGTATACATGAAGGCATGTCGTTTAATATTATTTAACCTTTCTGTTACAGATTAAATTGAATTCGAGATAATTAAAAAATATACAATTAAAACATTATGAAGTCGGGATACAATTTATGTTTCAGTACTTCTAAGAATAATAAATTAAACAAATACCACTTAAAGTATCAATTACAGGTATCCCCTCTACATTAAGTGGATATATCATGTACAGTGCCAGCGAAGCCGCGTAGCACGAGTCAAATAGAATTTTTGACACTTACAATTTTGCGTTTCCGGAGATTTGTTTGAAGTAAGACAAAAATAGGACAATCTTAAACAATTGCTACTCTACATTCCCCGGAGATTTTGGAATGTTTACAGTTATTACCCGGTAAACTTTACTTAAAATTCCAAAGAAAATAAACTATTGCTTTTAATTGCTGTTTCCAAAACATACCTTAATCATTTGTTAGAAATTGGATAATATTAATTCAAACTATTAAAGCTTTATTTAAATTAAGCATCTTCATAAAGATACTAAACCCATACAATTTATATAAAAACATAAACACGTACCTATTTAAAAGGATATATATGTATACATAATAACTAAAAGTAGTCGCTTACCCAACTTTAAGCATGAAGTTCAGTGACCTAAAGGTCGTTTGCGAACGTTCAACGCACGCGCACCTAGCACAGATGGTAAGATCTCATAATTCACAAACCTCAATAAAATGTGAGACAAAATGAGTCACCAGTTGATCATGTCTCTATCTACATTTTAAACCCTCCAATGACGATAAAATAGTGATACTATTCTTAAGATTAAGCAAGTACACGTAATCTTAAGATTAAGCAAGTATACGTAATCTTAAGAAAACAGTGTCACTACCGTGGCCACATGTGATAACTTTTAAAAATAGATCAGTAATATTTATATGTACAGCGGTGTTACAGAAATAAACCAAGCAAAATATTGATAATATAGACGTGGTAGACACTTGGCTAAATATTTTTTAAATAGGTTAATCGTATGAATACACAGAATTGAGACATTTGCAACGTCTGAGTGTGTTTGAGCAAATTTTGTTGGATTTCACCTATAGACTATCTCAAGGTTGGTATTATATCCATTATAGTAAAATTTTATTTTTAAACGAAATTTAGACAAGTAGGTAGGTAGATCTTGTATTGGATTTGAAAGTATGGTTGGTACCTACATAGATTAGAAATACTACAATGACAAGGCCACGTAGATTTTATACCTCTTTAGTGTACTTATGGGAGAGCTGCGCTAGATTTTGGTCGACAATAAGTAATCTTAAAATCCGACTAAGGGCTCTGAGAGAAGGACCCCAAACTATGACCAAAGAAAACAATAAATCGTAATGAGTGCGCGCCCCTGGGCACCCTCGGATGCTCGCTATTTTCGACTATAAATAAATGTTGTAGATGGATTGATAAATATAAATATTAGGGGCGAAACGAAGAAAAACAATGTTTATGAAACTGGTGTCGTTCGCTTCATAACTGTGAGTTACGACTTCCGACGCCTGCCAGCATATGGACCTATGCGGAATTTTTTGTAATGCGACTTATCTGTAGACAGAAATAGTTTAATTAATGTTTGGGCTTTGTGTCTCTTATTCTTTATCTATTACAATCAATTCGCCTCTACAAAACGTATTTATAATATATAGCGATCGCTAAATGGAACGTTAGCAGGCTCAATCATAAATACATTTTCTCACCATAATAAGATTAACAGAGTTGGGCATGCGTGTAGCCGCCGCCACCGCGCCGGCCGCTGCCGCAGCGCGCGGGACGTTAGTCACGACGGACTATACTTAGCCGATTGCATTGTCTTCTGAAATATCTATTAACGATTATTGACAAGGCATCGGCACGCGAATTCTCCCCGCGATAGGTGCGACGAACTGCTATAAATATATTTTATGTGCGATGCAGGGCGACGGGCGGTGCAGGTATGTGGCAGGCGGGATAGCCGAGCGCTGCTATCGCAAACTGATCGACACACAAACATCTTTCACTAAGTACCTAGGTATTTAAATTTCTTACTGCCTACAATCTACTCGGACTGGTATTATAAAACAATAAATAAAAGAATTTCTGGAATAAAACTTAGACGAATTAGATAGGTAGGTAGGTACTATAAACACAATAAAACACCAACCCCCTTATTCATAATGAAGTTATCAAACGTTGATTAGCTAAAATTCCGAAGTCTTTATCTGACAGGTGACATTTGGTGATCGAAAGAGTGAGACGGGGCACACTATTACACTGATTTAGTTAAAATGCGATTATGAATAAGGGGGCAAATGTTTAGTAATTTCAAAATAGCTAACTGGTCATAGTTGAATCTTTCATTATCTTCGTATCCCCATACAAGTAATTAACAGTAATGATGCCGAACACCACAAACGTAATAGTAGATATTATGTTTATGTTCTCCTAACAATTAATGAATTCACGTCAAAATTGCAAATTGCGAGTTTAAATTGATACAATTCGACAATTGATTACAATATGCACACAAAGCAGTATCGCATCCACAAACACAGGCGAGCAGTCAGTCAGCCGACATCGATTCATATCCAGCGAGAGCGCTTTTCATTTTGTATGTTAAATTAAATTTCCATGAAACAAGATTGAATTTTTCGCAATCAGTGCGCTCGAAACTTGCTCGAAACGAATGCGGGCATATATCTTTGTGTAAACGTGGACTTTTAATATAACATAAAAAAGTGAATATGGTTTCTTCCAATTTAATTTAACAGTACTTTTTAGGGTTCCGTAGCCAAATGGCAAAAAACGGAACCCTTATAGATTCGTCATGTCTGTCTGTCTGTCTGTCTGTCTGTCTGTCTGTCTGTCCGTGTATGTCACAGCCATTTATTTCCGAAACTATAAGAACTATAATGTTGAAACTTGGTAAGTAGATGTATTCTGTGAACCGCATTAAGATTTTTACACAAAAATAGAAAAAAAACAATAAATTTTGGGGGTTCCCCATACTTAGAACTGAAACTCAAATTTTTTTTTTTCATCAAACCCATAAGTGTGGGTTGTCTATGGATAGGTCTTCAAAAATGATATTGAGGTTTCTAATATCATTTTTTTCTAAACTGAATAGTTTGCGCGAGAGACACTTCCAAAGTGGTAAAATGTGTGTCCCCCCCCCTGTAACTTCTAAAATAAGAGAATGATAAATCTATAAAAAATATATGATGTACATTACGGTGCAAACTTCCACTGAAAATTGGTTTGAACGAGATCTAGTAAGTAGTTTTATTTTAATAGGTCATAAATTGAAATTAATATCAAATACTCAGGTCTATACTACCATTTACTTATATACCTACAGGTTTGTACGGAACCCTCGGTGCGCGAGTCTGACTCGCACTTGGCCGTTTTTAATTGGTAGGATTAATAATACATGATTACCTACTGGTATGTTTGTACCTATGCCGTTTTAATTTACACGCAAAATGTGTTTTTCTTTTTTGTAGCGATTACTGAAACTGTTATTAATTTAAATATTCTATGTAATTATTACATAGACGTTCGGAAAATACACACATATATTTGATGAAAAGTAAAATGTTAATACAGCAAACAGCAAACCACCGCTTGGCTGTGCGGCGAAGAGCACAGCGCCCGACCACATTGGACCATTGGCAACGAGCTAGCATCGGCTTAGCTAATTTACAATTTAATTATCAGCTGGGATGATGCATCGTTAGCGCGCGCCAAACCGAGTTTATGCGACTAATCAATTGTTTGACGCGGCCACTGCAATCACGCGCCGCCCGCTCTCCGCCCGCCGCACCGATCGCCCAGCGTTGCACTGCCCGCCTAGCTCCCGCTTATTAACTATTGCTTTATCAAAAGGATTAGATTAGATACACATACGAGGAATGTTGATAGTTCAGTGGTCGAGACATCGAACGCCGTGACGAAAGTAGCGTTTTCTAATTCTACAATGAGCATTCGCTGAAGGAAAGTATCATGAGGAAATCATAATATCGTCATATATCATATAGAAAATTATAACCAGTAAATCTGTTAAGCTAAGTCCCAATGTGAGATGAGAGGAACAATATTTTATAACATCAATTCTACATCGATACATGATGATACAAATTTCAAATCTAATTATAAAGTAACTAGATAATCTCAGTAGAATGTAGCCATAATTTTGCTGTACCTATTTGCAATAATGAATCTCCATCGACACCTCATAAAATAAGTTTCGATAGACGCTTCAGCAATTCAATCGAGAGAACAATGCGGCGGAGTGTCGCGCCCGCGTTGATTAAATATAGCTCAGAATCCATCAGGCGAACGGCGCGATCGAACCGTTGCTATGGATTTATGCGCTAAATATTCGACAGGTGCCAAGTGTGTCGATCGTAGAGTTCGATCGCCGATGACTAACTACGCCCCAAATTTTATTGCAAATGTCAAATAATTTGAGCACCTGCCCTGCGTTCAGCTCATCGGATGTTGCGCTTACACCGAGCGTGAGCATATCTCTTCGCTGTATACCTGCGCCGTGCCAGTATCACATCACATACCTAACATTGTAATGGAATAGCTGTATTCTCACGTAGTACCTGCTGTAACGTATCGACACATCAAGCATCATGCATTAGTGAAACATGACAACCGGTGTAATAAATCTTTTAACAGTTCAATTATCCCTTTACACTTTAATAACGGTAATCTAATTGCAGTTACACGTCATTAGAAAGTCACGCGGAGTTTTCATTAATTTATTAAGGACGGTTAAAATTAACCGCTCACGAATAGGAGTCGTGCGACACAAGCGTAATGTGAACGTTCACAATTCGCTAATCCCGCGTCGCTACCGTTACATAAGACAGCTGAGTTGAATATAAATGTAAAACACAATAAATTTCATGCCCCGTAGGAAATGAATATTCATCACGAAATCGCCATGCATATTCTCTTTTGCTACAGAATTTCGTGATCCCTGCTGTCGGGCGCAGAACGATAACAAAGTAAACCTTACTCTCCACGCCCATCAGTTAGAATTCGCATGAAAGGAATAGAACATTAAAGTCGGGGTCGGCGCCTCGGCGGGCGAGCTCTCGTAAATTTCAACATATAGTAAAGTGATTTACGAATAATTGTTGTGTTGGCGTATAACTAGAGAAATCTTTCCGCTGTTTGCCGCCGGTTAATTTATATATGAGGCTTAGGTAATTCGCGGGCCACGAGTAATTGGTCTACAGAACAATAGCTTTTGTCGTTCCCTTATCTCGTATGCCACGTTTGTCTCTCTTCAAAGTGCTCAACATTAAAGCACAATAACATTCGTTACATTCGCGTGTATGTTATCTTCAATAGATATTTTTGAAACTCATACCTAGTTATGTATTTTCCTGAAAGCTGGTAGTTTATTGCAACTCGGAAATTAACAACATAAATCGTAGCGGGCTTCGTAGCCCGGCTCGTTTAGGGATCATTATTTTCACCTAGGTGCTACAAAGTCCATGATAGTAACAAAAGCTGCATTTGGATGGGTAGGTACGTGTGCGGCGGCATCAGTCGAGTAGGTAATCAGCACGGGGTCGACATTAGCGTAACACTTAATCGAAACATGTGTTTATCGTAACATGCGAATCGGCCTAAGGCGAATTAGTTCTCGCACAATGCAATTTGAATGCACATTACACAACGGACGAGGTACGAGCGCTTTTTATTGTGGCATCGTGAGATCTTATCTCGGAACTGCCACTTCCAGCAGGCAAATTTCAGATTCTGAACGCGTCCCTGGCATTTTTGCACCCTACTGCTCACGACTCAGAGGCACTAATCGCTTGGGGCAACGCGCGCGGAACTGGTGTGTGTGTGGACACATACGCGACATATGCACGCACCCTACCGTACATGTTTAAAGAATTCAACATAAAATCAGCAATAAAATTGAAAACATTTTGTTACCTTTTAAATAAGTTTCGTCCTGTTCAGTTCGCCATTCAAACGACTTTGATCTTTGTCCGTACACCGAAATGTACATTTTTGTGCGTGGGCACGACTTCTGAAATCATCTCTCGATCGATAAGAAGCGTTAATTTTACGAGCCAGTGATAATTTGCTAACTTCCGACAGAACATCGCCCTAGTTGAATCGTTCCGAACACTTACCGCATAAAATTACAGCAAAAGAGAATGTAAATTAAGTAACTATTTAGTAAAATTGTAAATATTGGTGATATCGATCTTTGTCGTTTGCAATATTTTCCTACGTTGAGTTATTTCTGTCGAGAAACGGAGACTGTTGCTTACCCATCGAGAAAGAAAGTGAGATAAATAGAAGCACTATAGAAAAATTGTAGAAGCATTTTGGACAGCTAATGTCAGAAGGATGTCGGTTCACCCGATGGCAAGTGACCACAGTCACTTAATAATTTAACACAACAATAACAAGCAGAAGTAATGGTCCATTATGCAATGACGCATCCTCGTATTCCCTAGGTATATGTCAACAAGTACAGCCTTCATAGAATACCGTGTATTAGAAGTAGTGGCTTCTTTTTTTCAATGGCAAAAAAACCTTCCCCTGCCTCATCGAACAATTAACCCATCCTCGATGATGCCCTGCCTGCACACAACAACTCACCAAAGTTTAATTGCAAACGGTAAAATGCTATAGGAACGCATACATACGTAACAAACAGACAATTATTTATTGATTTTTCCATATTTTTTTATACGGCAAGTCGGTAAACAAGCATAGGGCCCGCCTGATGGTAAGCGGTTACGTAGTCATATGGACGCTAGCAAAACACGAAGCATCGCTCACGCGTTACCGATCATTCCCCCCCTTTCCTCGCAATGAGCTCTGGCGACCTTACTCACGCGCTGGAACATAACTTTACACAACATTAATTTATTTGGCTGCGGTAGTCTGTAAGGTGGAGGTACTTCCCCAGTCGAGCTGCTCTTTGGGCGAATAAACGCTACGCTCTACCAATCCGAGATATACAACGTGTGTGTAAGGGCAGGTATATCCATAAAAGCACATGACTTTTTTTTATAGCAAGTTAGCAATATTAGCAAGTAACGTGAAAAGATAATGACTCTTATTGAGCGGTGACACGTTGGTTAATTTTAATTCAATAAACTTGAAAACAAACATTTTTCAGTAATTTATTTTGAGTTGAAACTTTTTTTAGAGACTATACCTGATGTAGTCTTCGCCCCTTTCAGACACAAACACTACACACTACACCCACACACACACCCCTACATGTTACACTACACTTACCGTTACACGTGTTATTAATTTTATATAACTAAGAAGTAGAGAACCTACCTCATAATCCGCTAATAACATCAATCATTCCGTACATCACGTAAAATAATGCTGTAATTTTGCTTAATTTTCCTGGAAAAGAGAATAATAATAATCATCATAAAGATTTATTAAATGCGTAACTTATTAGCTTAACTTATTATTACTGCGTAGCGTATTTTCTTTCATTTTAATGCACTCAATATTATTCTTTAAATCCTAGCAATTAAGAACCAGAAAATACAATTAGTACTGTGATATTATGTAGTCGATAATTAAAAGGCTGTCAAACCGTGTATAGGCAAGCAAGATGCCACACTGTAACTGAAGGAGTCTCGTAACGCGGCGCAACGGGTGCCTCTGCAACAATGGGTAATTATTTTCAATGCTCTTTTATTAATTATAGCAGTTTGCTGGTCAACGACGCCTTTGTATTTTAATTTTGACAAATTCTCAGCTACACAAGAAGAAAGACTTCGTCGACCGCGGCATCATGAGGTGTTACAACCTACTTGTTCTGATTACATAATTAATGTTTTTAATGGATAATGTACGCAACAATAGTTGTGTAACTCTCGTGAAAAGGCGGGTTTGTTGACAAGAACAATATAAGTGTTTAGCAAAGTAAAAATTACAAACGCTATTGGTTTATTGTTTTAATGGTCACGGTATTTGTCCCGTAATATTACATAGGTTTTAGGGTTAGGTTCCCGTAGTATTACATTGCAAATACACTTGAAATGTGATATGCAAAATTCGGTATACCGACATAGACGGCCCGCCTGATGTTAAGTGGCTACCGTAGCCAGACGCTTGCAACACAGGAGCAGCTCGACTAGGACTACGACGGGGAAGTAATTCCACTTTACAGAACAGACAAATCTTTATGTTGTACCTATTCCAGCGCGTGACTAAGGTCATCAGAGCTCATTGGGTGGGGAATGTTGGTAACTCTACTTCTCATACAAACAAATCTATTCGTATACAAACATATTTACATTCATTATTGTCGTCTTCAGGACGTTTACAAGACATTTTTACAATTTGCTTTCATCGTATTGATTTACATAAATAAAATCATGATATTCTCATCTGAAATTTAAATTATTTTATTTTATTATCTGCCAATGGTTTTCATATCAGACACTAAACAGATACGCATTTTAACAATCTAATTAGAATCTCTGTCGAAGTACACTTTACGTACATGGAAGTAGCAGATTAGTTCACAACTAGGTCCGAATTAGTTTTATACGTTTGTCGTAATTCCAGCATGCCACGATCACCGCAGACTAAGTGACATCGGGGCGAGATGAGAGCAGGGCTGACGCGGAAGCGGGAGCGGACCAGCGGACGCATTGGCGCCTCGCCAACAAGGTGAATGCCACGACTTCCACGCACCAGGTCGCGCAACCCACTTTACTCAACATACGGAAATATATCCTGCCATCTACGACTCTACTATCATAATGTCCGCTTATCTAGCCCAACTAAAAACATGGCACCTACTGCAATGTTATTTGCTAAGAACACCTTGCTCAACTCCGACGTTCTTTACAGTATTTTCGCAGAGCTCGATAACGGTACAACTGTATACGACATTATTTTAAAATACACCTAGAATACCACAATAACTTTATGCTATCTTACTTACAATGGGTTTAATAGGTACTGTTTTAAATTTTCTCATACAATAGTGTGCGATGCAGTTTCGGTTGCATTAATATTATTCTTAATGGAATTAAAAATCTCTTATTTGAATCCATGAACTCAAATATTAAGAATATAGACATGCTCTAGGTAGTTTTTCAAGCAAGTGCGACAAATTGAGCGTGGCTAGTCACCACATAGTAGACTCAATGTTGCCTTTTCATTGGTTTATTTTTGGAACATTTTCGGTCAATAGCAATTTCTGTATAGCGAGGCGAGAATCAACACCAAACAGTCACATATTGGCACTGAATTTTTCATGTTGACTTTTGAATGTGATGCCTTCCTAGATGAAAAATATCTTTACGGGTAACTGTGTAGGATAAATAGTATTAAATATCTGGTATTTCGAACTGTTTGAAATTCGTCGATAGATTCTCTTTCTTATATGGTTTAGGTTCTTGGGAATATTTGGTTCAATCAAATAAAGTATTTTTCATACTTTATGAGCCCTGTATGGGCATACAAGGCTTCTCCTTGTTGTATGAAAAATATATAGTATATTATGTGTGAGAAATGTCCCAGGATATTTATTATTATTTATTTATTATAAAATTTGCATACACTTTTAAATATAATCTAATTGGAATCATTAAGTTCAGGAATATAATTGCGAAGGCAGTAAAGGGCCAAATATGTTTCCCAATCCTGATGGACGAGAATTTTCCTCTACAATGGAAATATTTTTCAATTGGAATGTAGTAGTATTGTATGTAGGGTGTGCCGATATTTCTACTAAATAAGTAAACAGAAATACATATTATAAAAGATAACATAAAGCGTCATCTGCCTATCGTACATAAAATACCTAATGTTATGTAGAGGCATCCACTGAAATGCAAATTGATATAATGCAGGAAACGTCTGAGTGGGTCTCATAGCGGGAGCCTATACCGCATGAGTAGCATAAGTTCGTTTACATACGACAGTCGGCCGTATTTGCATCCCAAATGTTCGGTTAGACCGCTCGTTCGCCCGACTTATCTCTGTACCAGGCAAAATATTACAGTTTGTGCATCGCCACTCGCAATGTGCATAACTGAATGTCAATAAAGGAATAAAAAAAGACCACCGGAGGCGTTCCCGTACATTCGAGGCGGATGTGCTACAAGCCAATGAGCGAGCAGAGCTCAGCATATTCATAACGATATTACCGCCGACGGAGTTGCGGCGTCATCATAATTCATACATAATAACCCTTCTGACGACGGCGGCGCGCCGCGGTGCGTCGCCCTGCATCTCATTCGCTCGCCCGCTGTTTACTCGAGAGCAAAAGAGATGCTCAACACTCGAAATATCATAATTCATAATTTCATTTTTACGATCTGAGCCAACATACCTACTTACGTGAAAACTTTTCCGTTTCACTCTCGCATACCACATCCGCTGCTTACGAGAGTGAGTGGCGGTTGTTTATCAGTTATAATTTTATCTGAAATGTGAAATTGAAAGATATAGTTACTGGAAATACGAGAAACAGAGCATGTTGGGCATGTAAAGTCGATGACAGCTATTTGTAATTGGAA
The DNA here is from genome assembly GCA_947623365.1 of Achlya flavicornis. Taxonomy (NCBI): domain Eukaryota; kingdom Metazoa; phylum Arthropoda; class Insecta; order Lepidoptera; family Drepanidae; genus Achlya; species Achlya flavicornis. The sequence continues at coordinate 8,752,429 of OX392468.1, read as the reverse complement.
TATGACGAGACGCGTGCGCGTGCGCTCGGCGCGTCTCATTCGTCAGTTTATAAATAGAGCTCGGCGTCTGCGCCGTGACGACTCGCGCCATTAATTTATATGAAATAACTGTCGGCAGACGGAAAAATAAGTTCGATCGAGAACGGCCTTCTCCACGATAATATTTATGTTTTACGAAGTGGCAGACAAGTCGGACTAGCGTTGATGTACGTATGTCAGAAACAGTTCTATACGTAAGCAGTTGGTAGAATTCAACCACATACTTTCAACTAATAAATAAACTTTTCATTCCCTCATTTATTACGCTGGAGATCCAAATTGTCATAATATAGGTAGTGACAACGAAATCGAGAGATATTAAAAAAAAAAACTAAAATTAATATGTCATACCGACCGACCGACCGATACGAGACCGACCTACCTAAATCCAAGATATTTCTCAAACCGAACGAACTTATCATACCTACCTAGGTACTACTTGAGATAACAGGAACACATACAAGTAGGAGACATTGCGAAGTGTTTCTTTCCTCATTACACTTTATAACCATCACCCAAATCCTCCTTCACAGTTCTTTTCAAATTCAATAAAGATACGAAAATACTGTTTTGAAACGATATAATCTCCGCAAAGTACGCAAAGACAAGCGAGACATAAATTCGTTAGCGCGTTTGTAATCGTCACGAATATACCAAACGATATTTTACAGCAATATATTTTAAAGTTGACATCAGAAAGAACATCTTATAAAGCCATAATTCAGTCTGAATTTAATGACTCATTATTTCGAAGTGTAAATGGCGCATAGTGTAGCATTTTGATTTTATTTCATGCATGAAAATGAGTAAACTGTGAACTTGAAATTCTTGAACAGGTAAAATACTTATGGCGTAGCACGTTTTGTTGTTGTATCCATGGATGGGAAATGCAACAATTTCACCGTTTTAAATAAAGGTACTGAATAAAAAAATATGGGTATCCTAATGAAAATCAACTACAGCCTCTACACTTGGTAGACTTATTTGCAGGTAGATTGGTATTGGTGCACTTCATCAGCCACAAGTGCCATAACTGGGAATAATTAATCAACACCATGTAGATTACTATCAGGTGGGTGTAAGGATCACACTGGTTATACATTCTTATATCTTACTTACCTACTTAAATACTTAGATATCTTTTAATGAGTCATTTTTCTTGCTTGATTAATGTTGTATTCCAGCTAATCCGAATAATTGCTAAAAAACACTTCATACCAAAAAGCTATATGGAAAAACAATTGTAAAACCTTCCGTACCGCGGAATATCTTTCCATGTGCCAAATTTCATCCAAATCCGTCACAAATATCCTAACTTCCACTATGTAAATTTTTTTTTTATACAACTACGTCGGTAAACAAGCATACGGCCCGCCTGATGGTACGCGGTTACCGTAGCGATATTGACGCTTGCAACACAAGAAGCATTGCTGACGCGTTACTGGCCTTTCCCCCTTCCCCTATGAGCTCTGGCGACCTTACTTACGCGCAGGAACACAACTTTACACATCATAAAGTTATTTGGCTACGGTATTCTGGAAGGTAGAGGTACTTCCCCAGTTGAGCTGCTCTTTAAGCGAATAAACGCTATGCTCTACCTCTCTCATATTATAAAGTCAGTTATTATAAAACCTCAAAAAAAATTAAGTCATGCCGCCAAAAACATTATGTTTGTTCGGTTAGAAATACTGACAAATCAATTGACTATTCAAAATAAACTTAAAGAATAAATCAATACAAAATATGATCACTATTAACCTAATGGATTCTTGAGTTACTCCAAGTGAACTCGTATTTAAAATCTAAAGATATTTAAACACATCGCCCTCGCGCTCCGCTCGCCATAAATAAAATAAATACAAATTTTCTCACGTAAACGAGTACCTCGAAAGCGTTCATTTACATTTGTGAATGTAATAAATGGGGCATCTTCTTCTTAATACAAAAGTAAACTGACGAAAATAGTTTATTTTTGAAATAGCACCAATGTGCCTATGATTAGAAGCTTGAACGAGGAAAACATGCAGTGAATCAATATTCTAAACTGCTGAAATGGTTTATTCATATTGAATCACTGACTACTTATATAAGACTATCTAATTAATTAAGAAATAACTTGTTCAGCAATGAATGAGAATGAGAATGAGAGAATGAGAATGAGAATGAGAATAATTTATTTGCTAGAAACATGGTGAACATAAAGGTGTTATAAAATATAAATAGATAAGTGCAAGACATGTTTCGTCGTTGTAATGACAGGCAAAAATTTACAATTCATATAAAATTACATTAATTAATTACATTTAAATTAATTACATACAGCCATATTATTACATATTATAAAATAACAAAATTACAATAAAAGAATTAAATATTAAATTAAACATTAACAAAATTATTTCATAAACCGCAAGTCAAAACACATATAAAATTAGTTTAAAAATTCTCCAACAGAGTAAAAACATTTGTCACGCAACCAATCATATAACTTTCGTTTGAATAGTCTCTGAGGGAGTTCTTTCAAATGCTCTGGTATTTTATTGTAAATTTTAATGGTCATTTGATAGCAATTTTTACTATTTAATGCAGTCCTAGACAATGGTATATATAATTTATTAGGATATCTGGTATTCATTTTGTCATGAACTTCACAAGCCTTAGGAAATAAAAAGTTATATTTTCTCACAAAGCATGCTACCTCATGAATGTAAAGGGATGATAGCGTGAGTAAATTAAATTTTTTGAAAAGAGGTTTACATGAGTCTAGTGGACCTGCATTTGCTATTGCTCGAATGCATCTCTTTTGAATTATAAATGCCTTGTGTGAATCAGTGGAATTTCCCCATAAGACCAAACCATAACGCAAAACCGACGCTACATAACCATGATAAGCCATGAGAGCTACACTTTCGTCTGAAATCTTTCGTATTCTATTTAAAGCATATACAAAACTGTTCAGCTTTTTACAGACTTTTTCTAGTTGCTGTGTCCAAGAGCAATGTTCGTCTAAGATAATGCCAAGGAATGTGGCATTTGCTGTTGCTTCTATGGGCTCATTGTTCAAGTGAATAATTATATTTTCCTGTGACATTTTCCTATTTCGAAACATTGTGTATTTCGTTTTTTTGGCATTAACATATAAATTGTTGCTTTGAAGCCAAGTACTAACTGTGTTAATTGTATTATTTATCTCTTTACCTGTATTTCCGTATTGAGCATCAATAATCACAGAAATATCGTCTGCAAACAGAACACATTTATGATTGATAGTGTCAGGGAGATCATTTATGTACAGCAAGAATAACAATGGCCCCAGTATACTCCCTCGTGGAACCCCATATGAATTTATCTGGAAGGACGATCTATAGTGCACTAGGTCCTTATTTTTCAGTCTCCTTATCTCAACACACTGAAACCGATTCTGTAAATATGATTTGATCCAGTTATATGCGATTCCTCTTATTCCATATCGCTCACATTTATTTAATAATAATTCATGACTCACGTAGTCAAACGCCTTTGTCATATCAAAATAAACGACAGCTACCGAGCGACGTTGGTCGATAATTCTGGTGATCTCACTAACCAAGTTATATGCAGCTAGAGTGGTTGATTTCCCTTTTTGAAAGCCGTTTTGCTCAGTTCTTATAATATTGTGTTTCAGTAAAAACCCATTAATTCTATTGTACATTGCTCTCTCAAAGATTTTGGACAAAATTGGTATAAGAGCAACAGGTCTATAATTATTTATATCCTCTTTGGAGTCTTTTTTGAACAGGGGCTTAATAATCGCTTTCTTGAGAAGGCTTGGAAAGTAGCCCTCATTGAAAGACATGTTTATAAGAAAACACAAAACCGGAGCCAAATAAAACATAGAATTTTTAATTACTTTTGTTGCAACTTCATCATATCCAACTGCGTTAGTATTCTTTAGAGACTTTATGATGTTGAGTATTTCTGATACATCACACGGTTGCAAGAATATTGTTTCTAAAATTAATCCTTTTCCATTATTACTAGCTTTTAAACCACAATTTCTAGATTTGATTTTCATGTCAATAAATGTATTATTAAATTTTTCAGCTATTTCTACTGGATCTGTTATCTGTTGATTGTCAATTACTAATTTATTTATGCTATTAATGTCTGTATACTGATCACTACGTTCTTTTACAATTTCCCATGAAGCTCTACATTTATTTTTTGAACTGGAAATATGTCTTTTATTTGTAATTTGTTGAGCTTTAAAAATACATTTCTTTAGGACTTTTGCATGTGACCGATATTTCAATTTATCTTTATGTTGCTTTGTTTTATAATACTTATATCTGAGTTGTCTACTACTTTTGCAGGACAATTTTATGCAAAAAACTGATAATGTGTTTAAAAAAGCGAATGGCTCAAGATAGAGTCAGTCAAGAGCCATTCGTCCGGGTTTCCCCTAGTCCTAGATTTGTCCTAGTTTAGACGGCGCGTGGTTTAATTTTTTGTCCGGCTTTTAAAGTTTTCAAGTCACAACAATCAAACCTATATTTTATTTTACTGAGTAATTTAAAAAAAGCACTGTATACATGTCCGGGCTCCAAGATCCAAAATCCGGGGCTTTCACGCTTCTTATCCTGGTTTCCAGATTTTAGAGATGGCGACCCTAGCTCAAAAGTTTACTTATTTATGAAACTAGCTGACAATGATGATGATGACTGATGAAATGAGTTTGTTAATTATTTTATCAGTCATCATCATGGTCAGTGTAATACATACTTTAAAGTTAACTTGAATACCTACCTACTGTTTGCTGTTATTGCGAATATACAGGGTTATTGATAAAACACTAACAATCTTGCAGGACTGTATTTTCATCATCATCATCAGCCTATAATGTCCCACTGCTGAGCACAGGCCTCCTTTCACAAATCAGGGTGAAAGGGAATGGGCAGATACTCCACCACGCGTGCCCACTGCGGATCGGTGGAGGTAGGCTAGTGGACAACCTACTGTTGGAATTTTTCAAGCCGCCTAGGAGGCATCCAACTAGCTTAACGACTATCACAATTAAGTGATAACCGGGACCGAAGCACGGAAACGCTGGATTTGAAATACCACTAGGCGGTCACCCATCCAGGTACCGACCAAGACAGACGTAGCTTAACTTTGCCAATCGATTAAGAACGGCTAATCATGCTACACCACGAGCGCTTCGTGACACAGGACTGTATTAATAACATCATAAACAACAACTGTATACCAAAAACAAACTTTCAGGATTTCGTGGTTCTATTCTACTCATTTCAATTCTGTATATTGTTGTAGGTACCGGCGGGCGGCTCCCGTGCACTGTCACTCCGTCTTTTGTTATGCGTAGAGTTCGTAAAATTTAGAGCGCTGTTTTTTTTTTGAGTTTGATGAATTAAAATCTGATGAATTATTAAAAGTCAGAGAACAAATGTTGTTGTTTATGATGTTTGTAATATATTTATTTATTATTGCACAATGTACACAAAATAACACAATACAGTATATTTATATTTCTGTCGAAAAATCGTTTTTCAATTTGACAGAATATTTATTGTGTAAACATAGTAATAAGTCCTATAAATAAATTAAAAAAATATATACGTATAGTTTTTTAAACAAACATACGGCCCGCCTGATGGTAGGCGGTTACCGCAGCCTATGGACGCTTGCATCACCAGGGGTGTTACTCGCGCATTGCCGACCCTGCAGAAATCTCTTCACACCCTTTTTGAAGATGCGGTACTCCATTGGGAAAACCACGTTCTCCCAATCCTGAAGTCCTGAGAGTTTGTTAATGTTTTATCAATAACTCTGTATATACACTACTAGTTATCATTTTGAAAATAAAAATCCCGATTTTTTAAGAAAAAAGCCGATAAATGGAGAAATTACAATAGCCCTCAAAATTCCAAGAAAAACGTCTTATCATAACGCAGGCCACTATTATGTATATAGGGACAGTCAAATTTAATAATACCAATTTTTGCCGAATACAAAAATATGTAAGTATTGTAGTGAAATAAAGGGTTGGTTAATGACACACCTGCATGCACTGCACGTATTCATTCCCAAACCCTTAACAGATTTACGACCATGTATTGAACCAACAAATAAAATTTCCCAAAAAGTACCTTCAAAATATAATAAGAGAATAACAAAAAACGCAGCAAGATACGTCAACGTGGAACCCACTCCATTGGTTGAACAAACAAAGAAATAATACCGCGTGTTATCCAACCTTTTGGTGCCTTTCATTTAATATTATCGAATTTTAAGGGTTATGAAGAAAATCTAGAATGACTTGAAAGGCAAAGCAATATGTAACAATTAAATAAAGATTGCAACAGATCATAATAAATTAGGGCTAATAGATACAGACGAAGATTACGAATGAAAAAAGAACATTACAAAAGAGTAAGACATCATAAAGTCCGTTAATAAAACGTATTCGAAGAACACATCTTGAGAATACCGAACACAAATATCATGATACTAATTATACGTTAGTTTATTTAGATTATACTTATCTAGTTTATAACATATTTTAGTGCACCATAAACAAACATAGCAAGATTTTACAGCTCCTGACGGTCTCGGCGCACATTCAAGCCATTGTGCCTCTTATAATTTTTATTAGGGGCAATCCGTCCGGCTTGATTTACTTCTTCCCGAACTGACGGATCTTTCATTTATTTTACGGTTCTACCCCAGAGTTCTAAATGTAATAAAATTTTAGAAAAACAAGCAAAAATTACATCTTCATGTTTGGGATCTTTCTTTTTATTAGAAAATAAAATTGTGTCATCTTCCGTTATAATTAAATTAACTCGTTTTTTCAAAATTTTACAAAAACCTACTACCTACTACTATGGTACTGTTTTACCTTTACGAATAATATAGGGTGTGACATTATAGGGTGGTAGATTTGTTGGATAACGGAAAGAATCAGGAAGATTTTTAATACAGGAAGGCGCGTGAAATCGCAGGGAACAGCTAGTACATACAGTATATAATTTTAGATCTAGAGTGGGTTACTAAATATAAACTTTCACATAAATCTACGAGGTATCTAAATTATTGTAAATGATTTCCCGGAAACAAGAAATTACTTCAAGCAAACATAACACACGTATATTAATGTTTATTTATCAATATGAAGGCAATCGGAACGTTGACTGATATTACAAGTGTATTCGAATGTTTGTTTCCAAATACTTGCGTGTGATGAATTATAATTATTCAAATAAATAACCATTTCAACATCAATTATATAGCCATAGCTTCCGCTCCACGTTTGTTCCTGGTTCTATATAATGCAGGGATTTTCACCATTTATCCCCAGAAACGGGGATAAAAAATATCCTTTATTTTAGTCCAAGGTAAATTATTATCTATGTACCTAATTTCCCCCGAATCCATTTAGCCTACTGCGTGATTGATTAACACACGTTCACACAAACTTTCGCATTTATAATATTAGATAGGCCCCATTTCACCATTTATTACTCATAAAATGTTATTTAACTAATATACTGTTTAAAGGGTCACGTAAATAAAGTCATTCTATTGTCATTGTCAAATAATGTGACATTATTTAAGTGACCATTTAAACAGTATATTAATTAAATAGCGCTTTATGAGTAAGGGGGTATATATTAATACCTATGTAGAGTTCAATGTACAGGAAAAAATGTGTCAATCTATTTAAAACAACATTATCCACACCCAGATAAGCATCGCGTTATATTATTGTATGATTTACTTGAGACATAATCGTAACAAAAATGTATTACATTTATATTTTGGTTCAAATATTTGTACGACCATCCCACTCCCAATCGTATCGCATCCGACAAGCATTTGGCAACGATTCAGATATTGTTATTATCGTAATGACTCTTCTACTCATAACACTACTGCCTCAGCAAAAGTTTTCGTATCCTCGAGAAGACATAAATCTTATAAACATTAGTCATGTTAAAAAAAAACTGAATGTTTAATGATATTTTTGATAACTGGTCAACCAATAAAATAAACCTACATCCTAGTCATAAATACAACATATACTTAGATAGTTAGAGTGCCCCTCCATAATGTTTAAGTTAAATATACGATAATGCTTTTCATGAGAAGTATACATACCTACATAATTAAATTGAAAAATAAATAATCCATTAAGCAGTTTTAATTATTCTTACATACCTTCATCATGAGCCAGCCACCACCAAACATGTTCCGAGTGTGTCTCATTTGCAAGTAACAGGACTCGTATTATAGACCCACGAAGGCAATAAGATAAAAAGGTGCTCAATAAGGCGCGATCAGAGGCAAAAATGAAATAAATTGCCGGTGAATAAGAGTACTGTGTGCAATTGAGGCGAACACGCTTGCTCATTAGACGGGACGGCCCAACGCTACCGGGCGGCGCGACCTGCCGTGCCGCCCGCCGCCGCCGCGCCGCCCGGCTAACATCGTCTGCATTCAATACTACAATCTTAATAACGCCAATAAATTATATACTCATTCTCAGAATATAATGGCTCCAAATATCAGGTCAAGCTTTTTATACAAACGAAAACAAAAGTATTCAAAATTCTTAGAAGTTCTTCAAGTTTCACATGTCAGACTGCCTGTACTGTGGTAACAATGAGTTAACTCCAGCCCTTTTTACCGAAAAGCTGTAAAATCGGACCGATATTAGCATAACAAAGACAGTGATTTAGAATGACAAAGCTGTTGAGTTCGCACACGACGTCACTTTCACTTATTACAAGTTGTAGACAAAAAATCGTTCACTAATACTTTTAGGTTTTGCCGGATTGCGCGTCCATACAAAACCGCAGGCTACTTAAAACAATGTAGCAACGGCAGGAGCCACCGAGGCATATCGTGACGAAACAAAAACTTATTTCCCTCGGATATGGAATCCAAATACAAAGAATATTGAAAGGCACGCCATGGTTTGCATAATGCGTTAAATTAAAGAAATTTTTGGTCCTGCTAAACGACAATGGAAAAGAAATCATTGGAGTATCAAATACTATTATATAATTACTACCTACATATTATTTGTTCTTGTTTTCGTTTTCGATTTAATCAAATCATGCCATTAGGCTTTATAATTTCTACGTTGACTTCAATACTTGTATTCACGATGATGATATTAGATGTTGTAAAACTAATTCAGTATTATATTAGCCTCTGTCTCATTCTTCCGTTTCCGAAACGTAACATCATGTGTCAGAAAAAGACTGGAATTTGAACTATTCAAAATTGTAAACTAGAAACATACAACCAACATAAATAAGCGTATTAAGTTTCGATAAATCTACGTAGGTATTATACATTCCAAACAAACAAATAATAAATATAATTTTAATTCAAAGGCTATTGAATTAAAATTATATTTATTATTTTATTTTTATTGCATTTATTTTATTATTAAATCATCTTACCTCATTCATTCATCTCATTACCTCATATTTAACATAGATATGTACTCGACAGCTATAATTGAGAAGAACTCGTCTATCCGCAAATTACCATGACAAGACACAGATTTTCAATAGGTATTTTTTATGAGGCGATGATAGTGTTGTGACGTCGGTATCCGACGTCACAACAACTGAGCTAACACAACAAGGTCCAGGGTTCGAATCCTACAATGAGCTTGAGCTTTTGTTGAAGGAAAACATCGTGAGGAAACCATAGGACGGTGGTAGGGTACTTTGTAGTACCCGTCTGGCTGGCTACCACCCTCAAGTTGAAAATCTGTCGCCAAGCATCTATCGGTGTGTTTCGACAGCTGCACTTGAGAGCCAGTTCCTTCTAGGCTTTGTGTGCTTACCACCTTCGACCACATCATCACTTACCATAGTGCGATTGTGGTCAAATACAGGCACTATACAATATAAAAATATACCTAAAAAAAATAACATAAAAAAAATATATCTAAATAATATATTGCGAGCGACTCCATAGTAGTTTGTGTAGGTAACGAGAGGGTGGCAGACAAGGCGCACGGAGTTTACGTCACACATCTCCACGCACCATTTGCATGCACCCGGGCGCATCCCGTCGCATCCCAGTGCATCTCGTACAACAGAAGTCAGAAATAGTTTAATGTCATATCAAATGTCTAAGGACGCGTGCCGTCACTAGTCACTACCGTACCGTACGTATGACACCAGTGGCATTCGTTAATGCAACACGAGATATTAACAATGTTATAGCTTTTTATATTTTATATGGTAAAGCTTTTGCAGGATTGACTTTTGCGCAAATATAAAATAAAGAGCTGCTACCTGCTTCTTTATTGAATAAAGTTAATGTAAGTATACCTACGTTCTAAGTATAAATAAAAAAGAGACCAACTTTGAGTTTTAGACTTTTTATCAAATTTTAGACAATATCATTTTAGGCAAAAAATTACCATCGGTACCTTCATAAATTATGAGCTCGAAGTGTGTTTGTTTCAAATTTTTGTATATATAAATTCATCGAACTCATGACCAATTTGTGACCGTACAGCGCGGAACAACGCCACGGGGTGTACGGAATAATGAATAGTTTTGTTGGTTTTTGCAAATATAATAATAAAATTTTATAACCTACCCCGTTTTTCAAAGGGTTTGTCTCAGTTTGCACTGAAAGGGTAGCAGTAAAACGTTGCTCTGTGCCGTCGTAAGTCAAAATGGCTCAATTGTTCGGTTGCATATCGTCATAAATCAGTTTTTAGAAAATATTCCGTGAATGGTGTCCGTCGTTACTCAATACAGGATCATTATACAAATATAGATTTTTGGCGTTTGTGCACGTATCTCGGTGGGAGGTTTAGAAACTTTGTAGCAAAATTATTCTGCGAAAAGAAAGCTTATGACAAATTACAACATCTGCTTTAATATAATGTCACCTGCTTTATTTAATTTCATATTATTGTTGTATATTGAATTCTTATTCAATTTAAATTGTCAATTTGTTTTAATTAGGTGCGACATACAATTTAAGGAATTTTAAATTCCTAGTCTTTCATGTTTATATCTACCAAATAAGTTGACGCAAATGACATCACCATAGTGTTGATGGAAGAGTGATGGAACAGGTCAGAGTCAGGGTCAGCGCCGCCATGCGTCATCGCTAATGACGACAAATGACGTGACGTGACGTGTCTGACATGTCTGGGGGCATCAAGAAAACATGTCACTACGTTTGCAGTGATATTTACTTTAGTTATGTTTGTGGAACCTGTGTTTTAAAGGTGATAAAATAAATGATTTATGGGAGTAGGTATAAAGTTCTGAAAAAAACCCTTGTATTAATATTTTACAGTTCGTTACAGACAATCTCACACCAAACAATTTAAATATTTAACATACCTTTTAACATTTACATAACTATAAATAGATTCTACTTTTTATTTCAGATGCTGTAGGAAGATGTCCTTCGTCGAATCCATCCATCACAGTTTTCATTTCCTGTAACTTGTAACACATTAATTACCTACATTCTACACTAATTCTCTCATTGTTATAATAGGTTTGGTACTTATCTCGGTAAGTGACAAAAATAAGCTAGCAACACTATCAATAAGCATTAAATATTTTGTAAGCCGTATGGAATTTACTACCTAAACATTATTGCATCTCCCATTGAAATATCATTTGTATTTAGTAATAAAAAACATAATATAGGGTAAATACACAAGATTGGTGGTGTGACAAGTTTCCCACAGAGATTTAGCAGCGAGACCGTGCGCCGGCTGCACGCGACACAAAAATAGCACAGTGGACGAAAAATAAAATTTTCCCCAAATAGACGGAAATATACAAAAATGTGAGGCAAAGAGCGAGGGGCGAACGTGATGGCGTGCCGTAATGTGCGCCCCTAATTAAAACGTTAAAAACCGACCGCTTCTGAAAACGTCAATTTTGAAGAGAAATGTGCCGTCCAAAAGATCCCCTTTCATACCTTTATTTTTATCATTCAAACGTTTCAGAGTAACAAATTACAATGAAAATGCGTTCATACAATTTATTATTTTTATAACAAACTGAATAGATACGTGACTCCAAGTCTTAAGCTGCTATTAGGAATTATTATTTGATTTTTGCATTACTTTGTGTACCTATATGGCTGAGTTGGATTACAATTTCACCGTGGTATGTGATTATTTAGCGGAAAGCAACAAGCACACAAAGTCTAGAACAATACTGGTGGGTCTTAGCCAGTCTGACGGACACTACAAGGTAGGCCAAGTCACATATTTTGACTAAAGTGTAGAGTTTGTGACGCTAGGACTTGTAGAGTTTAGGCGTGTAGAGTTATAAGCTTGGCTCTACATGAGATCTGATAACTTTTTTATAGTGTTAGCCATATGGTCTCGTCTTGGCAACATTTTACATGAAAATGATTTTGGTGGGATTTCACTTCTTTTTGTAAGTTGCGTATGGAATTTTGTTTTTATTTTGTTCATTAAATCAACAACCGGGTCTACACCATTATGATTTCCCAACCCGTTAGAAGTTTTTTTTTACCTACCTACGTGTGTACATTTTAATTTCTAACGAAGTACTTAAGTATATTATTCGTATAATTTTAGTATATTTCATGTAATAATATTCTGAAACGTGACGAAAGCTCCATATACACTTTTATCCCCTAATTTAAAGGTTTTTTTTTTTAAACTGAAACACCTTTCTTTTTAATTTGTAATAAAAAGTCTGTGTACTTGTATAATATTCAGATCTCTAGCATGAAATTAAGTTTTTATGGGAAATCCCATACAAACTTGCTTCCCCTAAATTAGAGGGTGGGGGTGATTTACTAAAATATGTGTTTAATTATTTATAACAAGGAGACCCTATATCAATTTTCAGACCTCTAGCATAAACATTTTCGTAAGTCTCACACAGACTTCTATCCCCTAGTTAAAGGGGTTTGGGGTAAACATTCCAAGTTTACATTTGCAAACACTCCAAATTTCAGCTTTCTAGGACTTCAGGAAGTACCCTATGAATTTTGATGATCATCAGTGAGTAAAATCTCAAGTATAAAGCTATGTAACTCTACTATTGCAAACATATCTGGAGAATTTTGTTTATGTGGTATAATCCAAACCCAAGTTATGAGGGTTCAAAAAAACGACCGAGCGCTTTGAGACAAGGCAGGTAGTACTCTTGCGCTTCGCTTGGCTCATTTTGCCGATATGGCAGATATAGCTGTACGGTATGCACTTGACCTCAATTATTATATCTAAGAGATGGCTTGATATTATTGATAGCCATGTTATACATAATGCTCTGTGATCATATTACACTAAAATTCAATCAGTCTGCCCTTTTCTTAAATTGGTATAGGCCTGTTTGATCGCAATCTCGCCACGGGAAGTGATGATGTGGCCGAAGGTGATAAGCACTCAAAGCCTAGAAGGAACTGGCTATTAAGTGCAGCTATCGGAACACACCGATAGGCGCTTGGCGACAGATTTGGTAGCCAGCCAGGTGGGTACTACAAAGTACCCTACTACCGTGCTATGGTTTCCTCACGATTTTCCTTTACTGAAAGCTCAAGCTCATTATAGGATTCGAACCGGAGACTTTCGTATACGTCCCTACCACTGAGCTATCATCGGCTCTATACCGATACAGAATAAATAATAGTACAAATAGGACTGTAGGACCGATCGCGGTGAAATCGCGGTTTGAAAAAGTGGCCCATGATATGGAAAGGCACATAGTGTACTTTTTACCTCAGGAACACGGGAATGGGGGCCAGCTGTACATATACATTGTAAATCTGGTCGGGCAATAAAAAATATTAATTAATTTATTCGTAGCCAAACAATCTATGTAGTTACAAATAAATGGTATGTAATGTAAGTATGTAATGTAACGGAATCTTCAAACGTAATTTTCATTATATTCAAAACGTCAGATTACACATTAACTTTGAGACACATCAAGGATCGATGAGAACAATAATTTTATTACAGGGCTTTTTAAAGCATGTTTTTAGGGTTTCGAAACGAAAAGGTAAAAAAGGAACCCTAATGACGCCACTTTGTCCATCTGTCACAGCGGTATATTTCAGCAACCACGTATGCTATTGATTTGAAATTTGGAATACTTTTAAATATTGATGACCCAATAATATTGCAAATGAAAAATTTGAAGAAATATTTGTATATTCTTTTCAAAAGGGGCTGGAATGGAGGAACAAAATTTCAAAGTAGGGCTTCACTTCAAGTTTAAATGGGATATGATATGAAAGAAAACTTGAATTCCAAAACAGGTTTTTATAAATCAATAAATCAATTTATGTTCTGTAGTTGTAGACTTATGAAAAGTTTCTTTCGCCTTATCTCCGAAGTTAACAATGCGAAAAATCGGATCGGTCGGTCGGAACCCTCGGTGCGCGAGTCAGTTTAACTATAGATTATTTCAACTTTTTTTGACAGGCTTTAAAATCCTTACTTCCTTACTAATATTATAAACGCGAAAGTTTGTATATATGGATCTTTGTTACTCTTTCACGCAAAAACTGCTGAACGGATTTGGATGAAATTTGGCACACAGATAGACTATTTTCTGGACTTATACATAGGATAATTTTTATCCCAGGATAACATACGATCCCTCGAGAATGCTGGTAAACCGTGCGGGACAGCTAGTACTGAATAAAGGACATGCCAGGAAATCCAGGTTACAATGGCGGAATAATAGTGTTACGGGAATATTTGTAATAAAGACGTACCACAAATGACAATATATAGATAGGTAATTATATAACGTAATGTAAAATTGGGATAAACGTATTTTGATTCTAAAACGCGAAAAGACAAGGTATGGGTTCGTTAATGCATATCGCTTTAACGGCTAGATTTATCCATCGACATTCAGATCTGCATCGACATTCATTACCTAATTAAAATCGCAAGCCCCTTCCGCTCGCTACATTTCTCCAACGCGCTGCCAATAAATTTCATCCGCCAGTCGGCCCATAACGATAACCAGTTCCTCGGGAACTATCGTTCAATCTGCCGTCGATGCCGTATGTTGATCCGGTCGTGTACCCGCCGCTCTTTGCAGACGGGGCGCTGTCGATACCTATGTATTATTTAGTACCAGCACTAGAGTAAGTACTACACGCAATGCGCCTGTGTGCGTCACATACAAGCACGCACACCATCACAAGCGCGAATGTCTCGAGACACGTCAGCCTAGAGATAACGAGCTCACATATTCATAAAGAATAAAGAATTATCCAACAACTTCTCCACTCTCCGCACCCTCCACCTTCCCTTTTGATCGTAATGCTCTCATTCACACTCTCCGGTCGATCTCGATCTATCCGTTCCCTTCTAGAGACTCAATATGAACGGTTCTTAGTGAAAACGAGTGGAATTGGATTATCGACTTTAATTTATTCTGTAGAAGAAATATTTCATTTGTCGTCCGCACACGCTCATGAAACCCTTTAACTCTTCGCGAGCCTCGTTCGAGCAGTTTCAAAACGATCATTCTAGTCAGAGATGTAGCGACCGGTTTTAATTCTTACATCCATGATATGAGGGACCATTTCATGGTCGGGACAGTCCGGGACAAAAGTTCGTTATCGAATTAACAGGTTCGTGGTCCAACCCTCGAGGCAGCATCTTTATGGGCGACATATTTGATTCGAAAACTTGTTATGCTTCGTCCTAAATAAATTATAACGAGAAATTGTAATCATTAAATGGATATATTTAATGTGTGTAGATGTCGGCACGGAAAGGCGCGGGCGCGATGGCGGCCGGTGCGGCCGGTGTGCGCCCGGGCCGCGCGGCGCCGCAGCGGGCGCGCCGTATCTGCCTACACGAATGCGCGCTCCCCGGAGATAGCTCGCGCAAATCTCAGCGACCTTTGTTGCTGCTTCATTTTATATGTCAGACTTACTTTGTTAACTCGATATATTGAGATTATATTTCACACTATTTTTTACGTTCGTTGTATATAGGCATTTAACTATCAATCTCAACGTCTGGCATTTTAAATACACCAATAATTTGATAATGAAGTAAGCAAGTTTTATCTTACACACAAGTAAGTGAAATTCTTAATAACACATTTCATGTATACCAAAGATATGTGAAACAAATTTATTTAACAATATTAATCTATAGTCTTAAAGTTGTTAATTAATATGAATATAAATTAAATAAATATCCCGGGACATTCCTCACACACGGTCATCTGATCCCAAACTAAGCAGAGCTTGTACTATGGAAACCAGATAACTGATATAATACATATACTTACATTTACTTTTTGTTTGTAAATACATACTTACACCCAGACTCAAGACATACAGACATGTTCATGCACACAAATGCATGACCTGTGCGGGAATTGAACCCACGACCTGCGGCGCCATAGGTGGAATCTTTACCAGACTCTTAGCCAACCGCGCCAACTGGCAGGAATAATATAGATCCAGTTATCAGTTCCATTAATTTAAATTGAAATTGTTTACTATAAGAATAGGCGGACAATTAACAAATACCAAAGAGCGTGTTTATGTAACCTAGTGCTTAGAAGTTATTGATAACCTATACTTAAACTACAGGATTTCATGGTGAATGGTGAGATTTCAAAGTTGGCCCTAAAGTATTTTTTTTTAATATAGTGGGTCTGTTTAATCACAATTTTACCATGGTCAGTGATGATGTGGCCGAAGAAGCACACAGAGCTATTAAATTATTATTTTTAATCAGATCTAGGTTTCTTCTTACACCTGGATTAATGTTTAACGAGGATTATTAATTACCATGATACTTTGCGAGCACAAGTCTACGCCAACTAATAGTCATATTTTCTGCTTGAAGAAGATTTGTCGACTGCGTTCTACAATGATATTCAATTTCTTTAATAAAGTGATTAATAAAAAGTAAAATCAACGATGTGTTGAATACAGAAAAAGCAACGCGAGGTGCGTTGAAATAAAAATTTATTTAGTGATCGTTAACGCAGTCCCCGTCCAATATTAAATGGACACCGGTAAAGAAGTAAAAATTAAAGACAAACATAAATATCAAGAGAAAAAACAACGTTGATTCAAACATGTGGCGTCTTTTTGATGATTCTAGTGAAATTCGATATTTTCCAGCGGCCCGTAGTGCCCCATTGTGACATAATAGTGGAGGAAGACCGAAACCTTTTATTTTATTACTTATCTGTTTTATGAATGGAAACCACAAATCTTATAGTAACGTTGGTATAAAACACATACATACTAGTATGTCATCCTATCTATGCCGTTTTTTAGTGCGCATTTAACATAAAACTATTTCATGTTTACATTTACATAGAGATTAACAAATTATGAATGACTAAATTATTGATCAGTCTATCAGATAGTTTAGGCCTTTCTGATTATTATTTCCTCTATCAACTATCTATCTATCTAAGGTCACTGAATAAATGTTATTATATTAGAAAACTAGATTTCCGCCCCACAGTTTGACCCGCTCCGCCTTTTTACGTTCCCAAACTTATCAGTTTGAGGCGCACTAGGCTCACAGTATCAGTATTTTGTCTCGGCGCCCTAGATTCGCCCTATTCGAAATAGAGTACACTGATACTAAATGAAGCTTTAGCTACGAATACCTAAGTTTAGTTTCGTTGCTCTCTACGGCGCACTACTTTGGGCGCACACTTTGGGAACCCTTGCCCTAAGGGATTAGCTTTCCAAAAATCCTTTCTTAGGCTACAAAGGGAACCAACATTGGAGTTAATTTAAAAACTATAAAGTTAAACGCAGAATCCTCCCCTAACATAATTACTTACCCCTATCACCCATTAGGGTTAGATTTTCGAGGAAACCAAAAAACCCATAATTCTTTATTTTCTGTCCAAAGTATCAATACTGAGTTTCAAGATAATAGGATCGCACGTAAGGTTTCTTCCGTAAAATCTTTAACAACCCCTAAACTCCCTTTGTCTTTTGAAAAACTAATAAAGGGAAACTTTATAATTTATTTTGGTAAGTAATCTCGCCTAGTTTCAAATTTATAAACCCAAGGAATAAGATTTTTTTACAAACAAAATCCCGCCCTTTTACCCCATAAGGTTGAATTTCCAAAAACCCTTTCTTGCGGATACCTACTCCCTATGAGGAATCTACCTGCAAATTGCAATTTTGTAGCCATAGAGTAGGAATTTTAATCTATCTTATGTTTGTAGCAGTCACACTTTTCTAACAACAAAATATAACGAAGTATTTTAATGTGCTACAGAGTTAGATGCGCCAGAACTTGATTGGGTCGGGAGTGAAGAAGAATAAATTAGGAGTTAAGTTATGAGCGGTCCAATCTAACAACATGAATGAAACCGCAGCCCCCGCCCCTCGGCCCTCCAGCCCGGCTGTCCCGACGGCGTGTGGCATTTTACCATTGCCACTACAGATCTGAACTTGGGCTTTGACCATAAAAATAAGAAATGAATCCCAAATTATTTCATTAAATATATTCATAGCCTAGGTTCCTTGGCATCATTGTCATTCATATTCTTTTTCTATAGTTACGAAAAAATAATATTAGTTGTATGTTTTATTATCCCATTTGGCATACATTAATTTAACTATAGGGTTATTAGTTAGCGTATTAATTTACGACTAGAGTATAAAAATAAGGTTGATCCATTATGTTTAGTTTATTGCAATATTTCTGAATTTTACTTGTCGTAGCCCTTCGTAGCATGCTACAACGCAAAATACACAAAGCAAAAAAGTTAATTTATTTTCTTTTGTAATTTTCTTTACACAGACAGATATAACCTAACTACTTATAAATATACTAGGTAGAGTCAGTCCCTGGCCTGAGGTGAGATGACATGTTATCGGCACCAGTAATCTGAGCCCAAAATATTACGATTCAAAACTTGGTCAAGACCTTGCGTTGAAAGTATCCACCGGCATCGTCCCGAATAAAGTAACAGTGGATACCATTAAGAGAAAAGTGCCCATTTATAACTCAGAACTTGAATACATTTATTTGTTTATTTATAATAAAACGATGTCAATTAAAGGGACCTGGGAATTAATGTTCGGCTCTTTTTTAATAATTACGGAACATATATTTATGATTCGAGATATTATCAATAATATTTCAAATCCATACCATCAACGGATGTTGCTAGTTCTGTTTTATGTTTTTGATGGATAAAAAAAATAAAATACCTATCATGAATAAGTTCAGTTTATAACTTAGTCTTCTCAATTCACGGGACATACAATCACAGTAATTCCTCGCCACGATAATTTTCAAAGGATAGCGTACCTACCATTGAGTTGACTCCGTTTCAACATCGAAAGATAAACTTATTTCTCATTTCAATTACATTTATTATTAAAATCGATGGTAAAAAGGATCGAATAATGATAAAAAATTCAAAACTTTATAATGTTCTATGCATTCGTTCTATTTCGGTTTACCTACGCAGGCACTTGCATGCCGCATCGACAAACGAGTTCTCAGATTCTGAGTGGATATTGCCTTATTCTGAGACAAAACGCAAGCCATATATTAAGTAAGTGTGTAAAAATTCCGCTCCTCGTTATGTGTCGCAATTTAATTGAGATCTTATATTAATTAGGGTGCCGATGTGAGGCACGGACGCGAATGTGCCCGCCGCACGCAGCCTCTGCACGCAACTAACTACCACATAAATATCCATTTTTGCGTCATCTTCAGAACGCCTTGCGACAGCTCTGAGACACCAATACATGTATTTAATGACCGATATATCACCTCAATTTTCTTTAGTAATGTATGGCAATTAAAAAAATACAGTGTTTTTGTTTTTTGTTGTCATAGATTAGACATAGGTATATCATTTTTGGACGATGCATCAGTTATAGTGATGCAAAATGTCAGAGACCTAAAATGAAATGACGCGTGAAAATCGCGAAAATATTCTGAGACTGACCTAAATTATTAAATGCTTAGGTAACGTTAATCTTATTTTTAAATGAAAGCTCCTTTTTCTACGAATAATATTTCTCAGAACCTTAATTATTTCTTAACTGTCTTGAATAAGATCTTTTAGCGTCATTGTAAAAAAACAAAGTTTTTCGTGATTTACAGACAAATAAAGAAAGGTAACAGTGCAAGTTTCGCATTTATAATTGTATTATAAGGATGAGGAGAGTAAATCCATCGCGAGGCGCGTTCGCGTGCGCGATGACGTGATATCACGCCGTCACGCGTGTTTACACCGACATTATAACAAGTTGTAAGAAGCCAAACTAACAAGCGAGCACAATATCTCGCCCTCACCATTAGTGAGCGAAGCATGCAACAATTTTCATGTTCTTATACCTACCTATAACTATGCCAATAGAAGCAGTATGAATGTATCACAGCCTAGTATTTGTCAGACACAGGTTTAAATGACTCGTACGTTTTGTATTGACTCACGTTATTAATTAGACATAAATGAGTTCAGACTCAAATACCCTACTACAAATTCTTGTAGGTACATAGTTTTTTTTTTTTACTTAGGTGGCAATCAAGCATACGGTCTTAAAAAGTCTTCTTGCATTATTGTTACGAATCTAATAAAATAATAATAATTATAGTCATGTTGGAAGTCGAAACTTATGTAGCTGATCGTCTTAATTTGGCCTGGCTTAACCCCAGGAAGACAAATCTGCGCGTACATCGCAAATAAAAAACCATTCCTAGTAACACCAAAGTTCCAGAATAGCACTCGGAATCCTTAGAGTACTGTCCAGTTCAAAGGATATTTGTTGAGTAAAGCTGAAAGTGGCTTTAATAAAACTGGGTGTGCAAAATACTGTAAGCCTAAGTGATACTTCTTCGGGGATGCAGCTGTATAGGTATATTTATCATCAACAATAATTAATTTATCGTTTCCAAAATAACGAACATATTTTACGAACCACAAAATGCTTTACCTTGGGTACTTACCTGCCTACATATTGTTTACAAGCTTTCTTGAAAGCTCCACAAAAAATATGTCACCATTGTCAACGAAACTAAATGCTTCATAAGTTGTCGTGATATTTCCTTTTCATTGAAGGCGACCCTCTCACTTATGCAATATTTTTTTTCTTCATATTACGTACCTACAAGTACCTGATTACACACTGCTCGATTTTAATTTAAGGTTCGGTTGAATTTTATGTCAACTTTTGTCTGAATACAATGAATTATTTTCGTCAGCAAAAAGTAGAGTTTGTACTTTTAACAGGAGTAGAATATATCTAAATTTGATTAAACATGAAGTTCTCGTTATGCATCTCTCTCATCTTTCGACCTTTAACCCTATACTACATCAGCGGTAATTGCCTACAAAGGTACAAGAAAAAAATCTAACATAAGAAAACAATCCAATGGATCTTTAAAATAAGCGTTTACTCTCACTCCCTACTCACTAGTCTACAGAAACTCACATGAACGATGTTTAAGTTGGAAAGAAATCACAAACAAAAGATGGAATAATGTCCCTTAAATAATATAATATTACGTGTCACGAAACCAAAGCTTTATGAAATCGGATATTTTTGTCATATCTTGTTTTAATGCGGCTCAATAAAGAATTACCGCCATCGGGGCTCGGTAAGGCTATTCAATTTGGTAAAATGTGCGGGGATGGGTCTCAAAAACGCAGACATGGGTAAAAATAAAAAATATTATTTGTTCCAGAATATTCAAATAATATTCGTTAAATTACTATTAATTTGGTGCATATTTTGGATACTCACTCAAACTCCGCAGATTTTCTTCTTACGTCAATAGTACAATACATACCTAATACATAGGTATTTATATACGAAAGATATAGCTGGTTCGGAATTATTAAATATAGGTATTATTTGTTATATGACTAAGTCGGTAAACAAGCATACGGCCCGGCTGAAGGTAAGCGGTTACCGTAGCCATATGGACGCTTGCAACACACGAAGCATCGCTCACGCGTTACCGACCTTTCCGGCCTCCCTAATGAGCTCTGGCGACCTTACTCACGCGCAAACATAAAGTTATTTGGCTGCGGTATTCTGTAAGGTGGAGCACTTCCCCAGTTGAGCTGCTCTTTGAGCGAATAAACGCTATGCTCTACCTCTCTTAAAACTGGTCTGGTACTGGGACACGTAACACACGTAAAAGTTAAAATGGTTAATTACTATCAATCAATCACGTACAGCATTGATACTATTATAATTTTCCAAGACAATGAAAAAAATGTCTTCCTTTGTATGTTCATGACTTAGGAAATTGTTAAGTTCAAGATTTTTATAGATTCAAAAGTTGAAGTTTTTTTTTTTATTAGACATGAATTTGAAAGCCCAAGATTGGCCTTATCACAACCTTATCACCCTTACGCGGACAAGTCGGCGAGCAAGCTCTCAACCGGGTAGTTGACGAGTAAATTGGCAGTGTGTGTGACTATGGAACCCCGAATAATTCAACCGATTCAGGTCTGGTAATTTTTTATGCATTCTAAACTCTGAAGAAGCAAACTTTCCTAATACTTACCTAATTTTATGTTAATTATATTTGGTAGTATAAGCGGCTTCCTTCGTAGTCATATTAAAACTATTTAAAGTACATTATAATATCGATTCTTTCATCGATACCATGTTGCATTTAGGAATACATCTATTAATCCAATAGGCTCATACAAAATCACTGTGCGTAACAATTTAAAATTTTGCACAAATCTAGTCGCATTTAAAGTATTGTGTTACTAGATGTATTAAATAGCCGGTTGACAATGTCGTGCGGATATTAACCCACAAAAAATGTCCTCGAATGTCCCGAGGATTTTCCGCTTCACGCAGTCGTGCACTCTCCGCGGCCCGGAGTCGGCAGTTGACAAAATATTACATTGTTCCTATTATCCACGCAGTATTTATTTAAAAACGTTATTTAAATGGATGATTTTAAGCCGGCGGCGGCGATGCAGCTATTGTCCTCCTTTTAATAGACTTATAAGTCGTGCGACTGAACGCAGGACGTCTTTTACAGTATGTCCATAGTTAAAAGTAGCTAGTAAGTTTCTACTTCAACTTAACTAATATTGATTTGAGATTTGAAAATAATACGTGACAGTAAATACAACTAGAAGCTACATGCTCCAATGAGGACCATGAAAACAATTTATTAGATAGATTACTTTGGTCAGTTTGTTATAGTCATCAAGCTATCACCCATATCACTAACCATAAATTCAAATTCACTCTGTGACTTCCAATAAAGGTAATGAAGGCAATGATCGGCGACCGAACCAATAAAATAATAGAAATAAATTTGATATGACCGACATATGGTGGCTTTAATGCGCGGCGAACCCTGTTATTGCTGTCAAACATGCGACAAATAGCTCAGACTCAGAATTTCATTTCATTTCGTTTTATCCAACCGTTGATTACACAGTATTGGTCCGATGGACGACAATGAAAACAGTCTACAACCACCGATATGTTCACACCCCTTTCTGTTTTTGGTTCACTGTGATGTGATGACCAAAAAGTAAATTCCAGTTTATTATTATTCCATTACCCGACACGTCACCCCATTTTAAAAAATATGTCAGCAGATGACGACGCGACAAGATGGGGAATACGAGTAATCTGCACGGCGGCGCGCGGCGGCAGGCCGAGCGGGGAGGTCGCGACCCGAGAATATTCAATGTGTTTATATAAAATAATTTTCATGTTCGACAACTCACGACACAATGGTATACATTTTTTTCTCTGCCGATAAATTGGCAGGATTATCATTTAATGGAGGGCTCATGTTTGCTGGGCTTGTCCCGATTGCCTATGACTGACGTGATTTTATTAACACCATATCGGTGTTTTCATGTGGGCTGGAAAATTTCAACGTGACAGAGGCGGAGCCTGCATAATTTATGCGGTTTCATTTCGAACGGTAATGTGCCAATTTAAGTTTAGGTTAGGCAAGTTCAGTTATTAGTTCAGTGTAAGAGTTAGACAGAGTTATTAAATATTCAAAATATGTGGAAGCTTTCTCTTTCATGACACGTTCTTATACATATTTAATCCTTCAACAGCATACCTGTCTTTTAGATTTAGGGCTGTATTACGAGATCAAAACTCAGATCAAGTCTCAGGACGGACATAAAACTAATGTCATCGGTGTATGTTCCAAATTATTATTTTTTAATCTCGACTCAAAACATGATTTGAGCATTCATGTTCCAGAACCTTAGCCTCGTCTAGAGGGTTCAATAAATGTCTTGAATGTTACTTGTCGCAGTATTTTACCTTTTTACTGGTAATATTTACGAAAATTCCAAAAAATGAAATACAATTACTTTTATTACTACAATTGTAATTCATTGTACCGATAGCTACCCAATTTTAAAGTATTTACGGTTACAGAACAGCTAATCTCTTTTATGATATCGCAAATGATTGTGTATAAATCCCTTATTAGGAATGTAGTAATATTTTTTGTCGGTTGCCATAAAAATTCGCTTTTATTAGACAGGGCGCGACGTGCATCGGAACTATGAGATGTTATCTGGTCCCATCGGAGTCTCCCCGCGTGTTTACACTAAATATTGTACGACACAATGAAATTACATGACATCTGTACTACAAATAACGGGAATATCTTTATTCATACCGCGGCGAGCAAACAAGGTCCCCTCGCGTTTACATTGTCACCGCTTGAAACGTCTGCTTTATGTCACTACTCACTACGCAAATTCTGCGCTATATTCAGGTTATTAATATTTAAACAAATCAACATACTATTATCAACCTATGTTTATATATTACTTAAAAAAGTTATATACAAAAATCACTCTTGTTTGTGAAAATTCTTAAGGTACCTTATTGCCCCAATCGATTGTAAGACAAAATAGAAAAGATGATATTTTTTATGGTAGGGTAAGATCAGAAAAGGAAACGATTTACAATAAATAACTGTAATATTAGAGTTACTCCCCCATATTGATATCAATAGTCGACGAGAACATTGCGCGCCTCCGGCGGTTACAGGAGTCACGCACCTTTATACCACAATAATATTTTGGCAATACTATAAATAGTTCCTTTTCTATATTCCATCAATTTCCACCCAACTATAGGTATGTCATGTAAAATTTTGTTATAACATCAGACTTTTCAGTGGATAGAGAAGGGCTGTACAAAATTAAGCAAATTTTTTTGCTTATTGTTAATAAGTACTAATAAGCACTTTTATTTATCATACATTTTATTGAGATTACATACATTCATTGTGAATAAAGAAATAATTAAAGAATATGAAGTTTACTGGATTATTTATAAATAGAAACGAGTTTTAATAAACTGCTGAGCAAAGGTATTTTTTTTTTTTATAGCTTCTAAGACAGATACCAAAAACTTCACACATACATAATATCAGTAATACTTAAAATTACTATAGTAATAAATTTTATTATTAAAAAATATGAAAACTAATGTTGACTACTTCTGACAACGCGCAAAAACTGTAAAACAGTCGTAAGATGTTAGCAAAGGAGCCACTATTAGTTTTCTTTACAACTTATATTGAGAATGGTTCCGTCTGCGGCTGTGTGATGACATTTTGTGACAAGATACTCCGCTGAATGAAAAGATTTCTGTATATACTACAGGTACTTAGGTCCTACTAATACTGAAGTAATAATTATTAAAAACAAACGCGATGAACATTTCTTATTTACGATAATGGTGGTACAGTTATAGTAAACAGCTCCAATTGGGGGTTAGTTTTTAGAGTATATGAAAATATATCTTTTTCGATTTAAGAGTATCTGACGGGCCAGCTGGCGCGGTTGGTTAAGACTCTGGTTAAGAATCCAGCTATCTCGCCGCAGGTCGTTGGTTCGATTCCCACACAGGACATGCATTTGTGTGCATGAACATGTCTGTACGTTTTGAGTCTGGTTGTAATTATGTATATTAAGTATGTATTTACAAACAAAAAGTAGTATATGTATAATATCAGTTATCTGGTTTCCATAGTACAAGCTCTGCTTAGTTTGGTAATAGATGACCGTGTGTGAGGAATGTCCCAGGATATTTATTTATATGGTGTGGGGTGTCAAATTGAAAACTCTTTGAAGGTAATCATAATAACAAATAACTTTACCGTTTATTATGAAACCTATCTGCCAGGTAAGACTGTCCAAGCTAATTCAAGTGAGCAACCAGTATCCCATAGAATTATGTTATTAATAATAATAAAAACCGCCTCCAACGGATCGTGAAGTACAATTAAGATATAAATCATCGACAGAGCGTCATTGTGTTTGGAGGACGTTATGACTGCTCCGGTTCGATTCCGGGTTGAATCACTCTGCACCCCGGCCGGGCGGCTATTAGAAACGGTCACCAATTTATCATTAAGGCAATTTTTGAAATAATTGTTTGCTTTTGTACATTTAACATTGGTTAGATATATGCTCTACTTACATTTTTTGGCATTTAATTTCAGCAATATCTTTCATTTGTGTTATAATTTTAAGGAAAATCAAAAGTCTATGCCTTATATAATCTTGCTGAGTTTCTTGCCGGTTCTTCTCAGTTGAAGGCTGACTTCCGAACCGTTGGTAAATTCAGACAATTTGACCTTCATAAGTGCCCTTCTAGGGCTTTAATTGAATAAATGGCTTTAACTCTACCACTCTCAAACTGACGCCAGCATCTATTGGTATGTTCCAGCAGCTACACTTGAAACCCAATTCCTTCAAGACTTTATGTACTTACATAGTGAAAATGAGGCAATCACAGCATGTGTTTGTCTCATATGTAAACACAGAAAAAATTAATGGTTTTTTTCCATGAATAGATATGACTAATACATAAATTTAACTAAGTTTCCAACTATTTTTTTAGAAACTAGGTGGGCATTACTACCTGCGCAGGGCACTGAGGTATTGAATTTACTTTCATATAAAAGTAGAGCTACTTCATTTATTAGAAGTTCCTACCTAAACTATGCATGATAAATTTAGGAGAGAATACAAAATATTCCACTACTATAAGAAGAGAGCCATGATAATTAATAAAAATGAAACAATTTAGGTCTCGAATAGAATAAGTAGAGCAACTTGCACTCCATACGCAGACTGGTCAGCGGTCCACCCACGCGCACAAAAGACGCGTGGGTGCAAAGATTATTCTCATTCAATTGAACCGCATTGTGCGCCGGCGCATGCCACTTTCAGCGGCCACCTCTTAATTACCGCGCAGCTGCTGACCCGCGTCCATCTGGATCATCACCACCTACACTACTGTCAATTGTACAGGACGGTCATATTTGAAATATCAATAGATAATTCTATTCTTTTTTCAATCATAACCTTATGGCTCGTAATTTCATAACAGCATTTTATGGTACACTTTTAAATGTCACTCTATGGACTCGATTGGACAATTAGTTTACAAGAATACGGCACGCGGGCGTATAGCAGCTACGAAATCATAGATCCGATCTACATTGGTGACTCGTAGACTCGTAGTAAACTTGCTAATGATCACTGGTCGCCTTATCAGGCCTAAGGTCAAACTTCGAACACAGATTTAGTTGAAACGTGTGAAAGAGAATAAAATGAATAGTAAATGAATAGGCCAAACAATAAATATGTTAAAATTAGAACACCATGTAAAGTAAAATTAACACGCCATATTTAGTTGATCTGTGTAATATAAGGTGAGAGTGTCCAGTGACAATAGGCCATCGGTTTAAAGTGGCCAGACGTCCGGCAAATCTCATTTGTGGATTTATCATTAACCGTATTTCATCCACCCTCGGATCGTCCCCGTGCAGCCTGTTACAAGGCTATACATTTTATTTCCGTATATTGTCATTGTCAATGGCTTACGGATGTTTATTCTTCGTAATTGTTGTTATTTAGTTAGTTTCTTTAATCAAATAATATGATCAACCTCACATTGAAATACCATAATAAAATAGTATAGTAGCTTCCTCTATTATTGTGAATGCTGTTAAATATTATAAAATAACATAAACAAAATAATGATCGATTCGCAACTAAAAAAAAATTTGCTTGATATCAATTTTTATGTTTATGAGTCAAGCTGGGTGAAAAACGTAGTCTGTAGAACTTTGTTACGAGGTCTATGAAATGTCGTAGATAACGTAGTTCTCGTTGACTTACTTATTTAAACGTGTTATGTATAACTGCACTCTTTTGTAGAGATCGAAATGGAAAGGATCGAAAAATTGCTATTGTATGAAATAAGTGAATCCAAAAGCTTTGTACCGAAACTAGAAATATAAATTTTAATGGATTATGTAGATATATTAACCAAAGTTAAAGTTAAGTCGTTAAAGTGGAAAAATTATGTGCTGGGCAAGTTATATCAGTATTGTATTCATCAGAACAATAGGAGTGCTCTAATCGCAAGCCTTATCGACACTAGCTTTTGTCTTAATTCGATGACTCCTTATTTATAACCCGCACTTGCCATAAATAATGCTATTTTAGTGTGAGCCCGAGACATGGCTCTTCTGTCAAAATTCACATAAATAATGAGGATACGGCGAGACCGATCTTATCTTACACTAGCGACAACTCTACGCTACGACGCGGTTATAAACAAAAGACGCACTCTAATGACTGAATGAGCCATCGTAAACCCTTAATATTTACGCACGAATCTTTCAGTTTACCTTTTGAAAGGTTTTATAACTCGAGCGGGAGATCTCCTCGCTCCCAAGGCGCCTACGCCACGCCAGTCGCGTCGCTACATCAGATTTATTCATACCACCCAAAACACGATTTGTTTTTTTAATACCTTGAATATAATCTTATTTTTTCCTACCTACAATGAAACTTTTCGTTTAGAAATAAGGAGAAAGAAAATAGCATTCAATCATATGTTGTATAGCTATCTTATTACTTGATCATAACTTTTATACATTATATCAGTAAATAACCTCGTAAGAAGCAAGTGAGAAGACTCACGACAACAAGCTCATGCACATTTTTTTATAAAGTTGATCAGTAAGTAAGTGATTAAAGATGTGATTATGACATGACAAACTGTTTTCTTGATCACAGTCACAGATACTAAGAGTAATAAACTTGAACAAATACTAACTATGACATAAAAGTGCAGATATCAGGTTGCAATTAAAACTATCGAACGACGGTGCTCGTTAACAGAAATGCAGTGTGGGTGGACAAAAACAGCAGATGCGCTCGACCCTCGCTAACCTCTGCACCCCAATACTCGCAACTGGACGTCTTGTGCCGAAACACAATTACTATACTAAAATCTGAAGCAAGACACAAAAGCAACTAGAAGTGCAACCATTTGGGAGGTCTATTTTAGGATATAAACCACGCTGACTCAAGCTCGGATAGGTAAGCGATAACGATTCAATATTTATTGTCACCCGACGTCCGTCATTAAGATAGTGTCAAAACTTACTGGCACGCACACAGGCATTACGGGGTCGGATGGAGCACTCATAATTATTACTAATGCCTTAAATATGTCAAAACAGGAATCCAGGTAAAAAGGCGTAATTTACGCGCGGCCGATAGAGATTTGGCAGTTGGCGCCGCGCGCCGTGGTGCTCGGGCTCTCGGGCAGCCGCAGCCGAGCCGGGCTGGCATCGCGAGTAGGCGCCGAGTTTTTGTCAACCATTGTCTTATAATATAAATTTTAAATAGGAAATGTCCCTTTTTATGGCGATCTAGTTTACGGCTCTGACAATGATGGCATAAATCTAAACGAGTGTGTCACTATACCCTGGCGATGATCGATCGATAAACATTATTTATGTACTTCCGTCGAGTAAGACACGATTGGATACATTCGACGTGAACAAAATTCTTAGAATGTATTGAATTAACAACGAACAGTTTATGTGGACGCGGATAATAATTATTTAGCTTATTTGTGCACTTGTACAAACTATCGGAAATATTGTTCGAACTGAATTAAGTATTAGGTACTTAACGGGACAAATTATAAGACTACCTATTCTAGAGTAGGTATTTAAAGAGTGAATAAAATGTTGTTACTAAGACGATCCACATTTAATAAATAAAGTAATGGAAAACATGAGGACTTTAATTGCGTATTGGTATGCTGTTTTAAATGTTTAAAATTCTACATGATTATTAGGCACATTTCTGAGCAGCTTAAATTAAATTATCAACAAAGTAACGAGAAATAAAGTTTTATGATTGGTATAATTAAGCTAATGTTAATAAAGGGAACAATGCCGCTCATCCATACCGACCGCAGGCGCGGGCCCAATCAACATGCCTCCAGAAGAATGGCTGATTAACGACAATAACTCGGCGACAACACCAACTTGCCCACGTTTATTTTTATTTGAGGCCCTTTCAAGTCGATCTCTAATGAATACGGTTTATCTTCAAGTTTATATAAAAAATAAATCGCTTTTAACTGAAGAATCACGCCTTAAAAAAGAAACGCTTATTAAAATTTATTTCTTTCTCTCTTCGCGGCGCTGTCGTGTACTCCGTCTCGAATAAAATTAAAAAGTCAAGAATTCTTATTTATTTTAATACAATAAACCGCAATCGCTGAATAAAGATAAATAAAAAGCAATAAAAAAATAAAATCGCATTAGCAATAAACAAAATACTTCAGCGGATGTGGGCAGAACGAAGAGCACGCACGAGGCCATGCGTGGAGTAGCGCACGCACCCACAAATATACCATTGCACCATATACTGCAAATTATGTTTATATAAATAATTCTAAACTAATCTAATAATTCTAAATATAGACGGGCCAGTTGGCGCAGTTGGTTAACCCTCTGGTAAAGATTCCACCTATTGCGCCGCAGGTGGTGGGTTCGATTCCCGCACAGGACATGCATTTGTGTGCTTGAAAATGTCTGTATGTCCTGAGTCTGGGTGTAATTATGTATATTTTAAGTATGTATTTACAAACAAAAAGTAGTATATGTATTATATCAGTTATCTGGTTTCCATAGTACAAGCTCTGCGTAGTTTGGGATCAGATGACCGTGTGTCAGGAATGTCCCAGGATATTTATTTATTATTATTATTTTTACCTTGACATGCCTTGACAATAATTAACTGTATTTTTGTTTAATGTTATTACTGCTTTCTGCAATCAACTAAGCCATAAGCAGAACTGGTATATTATAGTTGCGTGTGAAAGGATGATCCGGTGATCAAGCGTCCATAGGCTACGGTAACTGCTTACCATCAGGCGGGCCGTATGCTTGTTTGCCACCTTAGTGGTATAAAAAAAAAACAATGAAACTGTAAAACTATTTGCGTCTTCTCCTATATACGTTGCCTACGTTCTAAAGGCAAACGCTGCATATTGTACACATCTATCATTGGTGTACATAATCAGAATATTGTTACATTAATTTAATACCATGTATTTAATATATGCTGTTGATGGGTCATATTCAATAAATAAATACAGTACGGTAGTTAAAGACATTTTGGATTTAGCGCAAAGTTCTAAAATATACTTAGTAATCAGAGAGGGTTATACCAAGACAGTTTGGTATAAGGTATCGCAAAATATAATAAAATAGTACCTATTTGTTTTTGAAATGCATCATAGCGGCTCTACAGCCGAGAACCGGCCGATTGTCACGAGTGCTACCCTCGTCGGCGTTTTCTTAATTGTGCCGAAATATTTATTTGATTGCGAACTTTGCAGCACAACCGTGCAACCGAAATGGTCATCGGCATCCGTGCTACCGCCACAATAGTCTTCGACACCTAACCATTCCGACCTACTATGTTAAATCTATGCTATATCATTTTTTAGACCATTGCAGAAAAACTATTTTTATTAGGCTAATATCTAGGATGTACAAGACAGACATTTGATATTAATTGTTGTGATGAACACAGTAATGCTATTTGCATAAATATTTATTATGTGGTGACAGTAATAGCTAGTAATGTGACTGATACCGGTATAGATATTCATGCCTAACGTGTCTCACTTGAAACTTGAAGTACCTAATATTGCTATATTACTGATAATGTCAGTATTGAACATAAAGATGTAAGAACATATTTCTGTTTAATTATACTAATAGGTGCAATGGTGTATGCAATAAATGCATGACAGAATAGAAACAGACAGGAACCAGCAATCAGTTTAGAACAATCACAGCACGAATATACTCGTACCTATAGGACATTACTCCGAGACATTCCTTTCTTCAAATCAAACGTAGCCAACGCGCGAGCCCTGTCCGTCACTCGAATGCAGTATCGTCGATCTAAATGGGCCACAGAATCGATACTCAATACATTCGTAACAGTGTAACTATGCATCGTGCTCTGATCATTCGCCGTGAACGAGAGATGAAATAAAGTATGAGACTATTCGCCGGCACCGATCGCAGCGAACACAACCGTA
Source organism: Achlya flavicornis (assembly GCA_947623365.1). NCBI lineage: Eukaryota > Metazoa > Arthropoda > Insecta > Lepidoptera > Drepanidae > Achlya > Achlya flavicornis. The sequence continues at coordinate 8,719,948 of OX392468.1, read as the reverse complement.
TGGCTCCCGAGCCAACAATCGAGATGTGAAGCGGCGATAACGATTGTCAACTAGCGCGGCCTGTCCTCGCCGTTCCCATGATTTGCGATGCCGTTCTAATCGTTATAATTACGACCTATCCATCAAACAGACGTATGATAAACATACTACTAGATTCTAACCAAGAAATGGTAATCGTTATCTTAGACTGCCGACCGACTGCGTCTAGGGATTGAGAAATAGCAGAGATCATTTTTTGCAGGAGTGACGTGTTTATGAATGCTCCTTTATAAGTTCTCTTTGATCTCATCGTGCATGTCACATTGACTCTTACGATTGATTTCAGATGTCATGTACATATTTTTATTGGTCTAATTTCTCTACAGTAAGGTATGGGACATAACATTCGTCAACGGCCCTAACAAAGCTGACTAATTATCGTGGCGCGGCATGTCGTAAAACAGTGCATATTGACGGAATATAGAGAGGCCGGCGCACAGTGCTTAATGACATTAATCACATTGATTTATTGTGGTTCCGAGTTATTACAGGCCGGGCGTTGTGTGTAGTGTGCGTGCGTGCGTAAGTACGTATACGGAGAGCCAGCATTAGTGTGCGCTCCTTGTGTAAATGTAATACGCAATAGATACAGGTTGATTCAATACACCTGACCACTAACTACTCTACCTAGTAAGCAGTTAATATTTTTGTAACTTTCTCGGTGCTGCTGATGTGTAGAAAAATCTTATCAGCATTGTTTTATAATCAGAAGATCAAAACAAGTAAATTATCCCTCAAGTATGTAATGACTCGATTGTGTTTACTTACCTCGGTTTATGGTTTGTCTCTACTGTGCAAAATCTAAACTAGAACAAAACACCAAATAATAGTTAGGACTCAATAACTGACATCGAACAACTCGTGCATAAATGTTAGAGCACCCTGTCTAACGTAGACGCCAGTTCATGGATGGATTCGGTGCGGTTGTATGTGTGTATGGCATTAGGCAACAATTTACGCTGTTTGCGGCGTGTTAATATTGATTGGCTCGCTTTATTTCGACTCGCGAATCTACCACGACACTGGGTAGTTTGCCAATGACTCCTACGAGTAAGTGAAGCATTAGATAGATGCTAATCACGTTTTACGCTAATAAAAGATTAAAAAATTGAGAAATTGACGATCGTCTCAGTGTACGTTAGTAACATAGTTAACAAGTAGGTCAAAGGAATTTATTGGTAGGTTATTCATATCAGGAAAAGCATATATCGAATAGAATATCAATCGTGCAATACTTCTGCAAAATAGCATCGTTGGTAGGTACAGAATGAGATCGTACATTAAAAAAAATTCAAAAACTATCATTTCTATCATTTTATCTATGTCACTTACATAACCTAGACCATCATATAGTCAATATTTTTGTATTTTCCTTGTATGAACCACTTTTTTCGTAACGTTAGTCAATTTCTTTGGTAGCGACTATCGCGCAACTATCAACATAAGTCGTACGTGTGAGAAGCGATGTCCACGTCTCAGAGTCGCGGGCGCGCACTCTCCAGCATATCAATCACAACATTATAATTTCATAATGCACGCTTGTCAACGTAAATAATACGCAAAATTTATGTTACGAGGTTCTCACCGTTCGACGGAGGCGCAATGAATGCTTAATAAGGTATCATTAAGTATAAAACACAGCCACTCGCTGCTTCTACTCATATTCATTTGAGGACGTGGCTATAAATTCAATTAAGCCGTTTGTACTCACTATACAAATGTAGATACCCGAGTGTACGATGTAAGCGTGTTATGAACTCGAATGTAAATTATTTTCTTATTTGCATAAATGACTGTTTAAACTGTTTTATGGTTTGTTTGTTGCATGAGTTACGTGGTCACATATGAAATACGCTTGCTAAATGTAGTTATATTTCATGTTTTAATAACGTTGTCAATCTAGTTCAAATGAAATCGGCTCGTATTTCTGCTTTTTTTTAAAGCTCAATGCAGGAAATCTTTTCGAAATCAACTTTTGGATACATTTTATAAACTGTTTGAGAAGCGCACTAATGTAGTCAAATGATTTTCCAATAATATACACAATTATAACAATAGAAAATAGGCATTCGTAGTTACTATATGACTGTATATATAGGCAAGGTACTTCAAAACAATTCACAGCTACATGACTGTTCCCATGTCTGAGGCATCCATGTATCAAAATAACTTACCGTATGAAATCTTGACTGAGAAAATCTTGCTCAAGTTAACAAAGATACAATTATGCTAGAGGGACAAGTCACAAGATTCATGAAAACCTTTGTGATAGGTAACTGATTTAAATGGCAGAGGACGTACATTCGTGCCGTGCACAGATAATAGTGTATCATATCCAGCAAAGGAGAACAAGATTTACAGAAGTATTTTACGCATTTAGCTGTAACAGATTTAAATTCGATGGTAATTCATTAAAAATGTGTTTGTATAAATAAATAGTTTCCTTCTGCACTCTTTCACCAGATAAACTTTAATTAAGCCAAGTCTGACACTCCGCCGTGCGCGCAATATTATGCATAAAAAAGAGTACAAAGTTTTCCCTTATACAAGATACAAGAAAACAACCTCCCTTGATACAAGAAAAGCAGTTCCATGAACCGACTTACAATGCTAATAATTACATTTTATATTTAATCATAATTATAATCTTCGATAGCTCTGTAATTTCACGCTGGCGGTATGACTTACTTTACGTTAACCGCTTACCACCAGGCGGGCCGTATGCTAGTTTGCCAAGTTCGTAGAAAATAAAAATGAATATGCTATAATATTAATGTTTCTTCATCTGATGTAGAGTCAATTAAGTTCTTAATTTTTACCTAAATGCATGCTAATCCCTTTAATTAGTACGTCGTGATTGAGTTTTTTTTTTTAATACGACTAAGTCGGTAAACAAGCATACGGCCCACCTGATGGTAAGCGGTTGCCGTAGCCATATGGACGCTTGCAACACAAGAAGCATCGCTCACGACGCGTTACCGACCTTTCCCCCCTCCCCTATGAGCTCTGGCGATCTTACTCACGCGCAGGAACATAAACACATTTGGCTGCGGTATTCTGTAAGGTGGAGATACTTCCCCAGTCGAGCTGCTCTTTGAGCGAATAAACGCTACGCTCTACCTCTCTTAAAAGTTAGTTTGAAAAATAGGTACATCCATTTTTCATTGAAAAATTTATGATTTTTCCTATTATAAAAGCCTCCATGTTAACCCAGGGAATGAATTATCTACCTGCCTTTGTTCTAATCCCTTTCACCATTACGCCGTAGATTAAAAAACAGTTATGATTACGGTATTATCAATAAGTTTATCATTCAACCTACCGTTGCGACCATATTCCAGAGTAACTAATGGTTTTTCCGGCATGAAAGGATACTTTTTTTCATTATATCATCCACACTTTGAACAAAAGTGTCTGTACGTATTGATAAAAATACATTAGCATTCCTTAAGTATGCCAAACATATTACTTGGTTCGCTCGGAGTATCGATATCAAGGAGGGTTCATCCCTCCATAATAAAGCAACGATTAGGCTGTCCATCAACATTAGGGAAAATTATTGCCCAAATATTAGCTGCTGTATTCACAAACAATAAATTATGACCTCTCACTTATTACATTCAAGTGTGTTCAGCAGGTATGAGTGAATTCACTTGAACTTGAAAAAATCAGGTAATTCTTAATTAATATACAGGGCTCGATTGCTCACCATCATGGCGTGATGATCATCATCTGCCTGCCCTATTCACAGACATTTGTGGTCAGTGCAATATGTAACTAAGCTTCTTCCATTCGACTCTTCTATCCGTCATACTCCTTTCTTACCCATATCATCTTTCAAACAATCCACCCAGTCTTGGAATGGTAATATGCAAAAGATTGCAAAAGATTGCAAAAGGTTTATTGCCGGCTCTTCTCAGCAAATGCAACCTTCCGAACCGGTATTAGAGTATTAGAGTCAGACTTTTCATAAGTGCCTGCGAAGGTCTATTTGAATAAATGATTTTGAATTTGAATTGAATTTGTAAAACTATTATGCAACCTGTATACAGTGTTAATAATCGTCCGTATTAATTTAAATAACTAAAATAAAACACTGTCACTTCAGAAATAATAAGCAAATATTTCTTGTAGTGTACTGAAATTAATGTTGATAAATATACAAAAGGAACGGCGGAAGTGCGGACGTCGCGGCCGGAAGTAGGTCCATCCATCATCCGCCCGCCCTGGATAAAAACGCTCGTTAGTGCCGCCCGCCCCCGCCCCCGCCGTAGCTCTACCCAACTCTACCTGCCTCTCTATTAATGTTCCACTCAAGCGCTTCTATTACTGCTGTCATTTGTTATATCCATTTTGCCAAATTAGTTGATCTCGCGTAGTGTTATCCTCTGACTAATAATTACGGGGTTCCTTTTACTCACCATTAAGTAGACAATGTGAGATCAACCAATTCTAATGTAACAGAGGGTTTATTATGAGTCAAATAATAATAAATGCATGCATGCATCCAACGAACCTACCTACTTATTCAACTTGACGCTACTTAGTTGTTGGTAATTTATTGGAAAAATTATCGAAATTGAGTCGACAGGTAAGTAAAACAGTAAAAAATATAAAATACATGCACCACAAACCGAATTTACTGCAATGACATATAGGTCATTTATCATTATTTTTTAAAGGTCACAAAGAAACTTTAATATAACTATTGTGTGTAAGCTATTGTAAAAATCATGTGAATAGTTTTCTAAAGTTTTGCACTATAAAATATACCAACAGACATTTTAAATCTCGAGGGTACTTTCAGTAAAGACACCAAACCGAGGTGGAGATCGAAGACATGCAAGAGAGGGTGACACCATGCAAATCCTCAGGGAAGGCGAAAAGCGCTTATAAAAGTATGCGCCGGAAATCCGGCTGTAGTGCGCCCCCCACGTATTAAAATTATTATGAAACTGGCGGCGCACCGCGATAAGGCGGGATGATACTGGCTTAACACCGCCCGCGCCGCCTGGGCCCTGCACCCACCGACACTGCGACACCCTCGTCGCACTATCGCACGATACTCGAATGCCTTTTCAGCACATATTTATGTGAAAATACTGGCTACAAATACACACAACTAGGTTATAACCGTTTCATAAAAATAAATTCATAGAGTCAAAATTTTAGTTACAGCTATAAAATTTGTTGGATTGCTTATTGGGGCAATCTATTAATATTTATTGCTTCATTAACTTCAATTCATCAACAATTTTAAATTAGATTTACGCATAAATTGCCGCAAGGAAACTTAAAACATTAACCAGATAAAGTTATTTCAACAATGTAAGCGTCGTCGAGCAACTTTATGCAGAAGCTGCAATGGTATGTCGAACGACAATTATAACTTTGGCTCCGGACGCGACAGAACGTTCCGCTGCAACAAATAAAATATGTCCACGAAAACGCGCGAGGGGGACGGCAAAGCGAAATTTCGTATACGAGACAAAGATAAGCTTAACCAGCACGAAATTATGAGCGTTTAACTGTTTCTAGCTGTAGAATCTGGCACGGGTGCTTCGCCGGCTCGCCAGCGCGCGTTATTTACGAGGGGGTGGTGGCTGTGCCGCCCGCCTCCCGGTGCACCCGAGATAGTGCCTTCCCCGGAAGGCGACGCCGCCGCCGCCGCCGCAACCACCGGCCGACAGGATCCTCCGGCCACACTGAACCGGCACTTCCCGCTCTCGACTCAGAGTCCATATAGTGCTGCTGCGAGTTCGCCTCGTGCCAAAGCAGCACCTCGCTTATACCTTGCTTCTGCTTGTGCAGATTGCTGCCAACCCGCACTTGCTACCACGCTAAACGGTACACAGATTTCACCTCTATTACCCATGCAATAAGACCAAATCTCTCAAGTATGCTCGGTAACTACATATAGCCGCTTATCCACGTAACAATATAGTAAAGATATGTGTATTTCTTGTTTATGATAGCATAAAACTATGGTAGGTTAATTTATGCCACTAAGCCAACGTAGTCGTAGCAACGTCTACGAGTGCTACGACATTTACATGACGCGCCATAAAAGTGCCCATTCTTGAATACTCAGTTACTCATTTTGTTCTTACTCTTATACATAAAATAAGTAACAAAATAAATCTTTTGAAAAATATCTGCATAGGTACTAGATCCTATACAATTAAGCTGCGAAAAATGTAAAACACAGACAAAGGGATGCGGACGCAAAAAGAAGAAATCATAAATTTGTATAAAAATTGCAATACCTACATATATCATTTAAGATTATCTAAACTATTGTGAACTTTTCTCCTTGTTCTAAATATACTTTAAAATAGTTAACAACGGTATCTACTAAGTTACTAACAAAGATGAGAGGGGTCACGTACCGATGTCATTTAAGTGAAAATATACGACACAGAGAAAAGAGAAAAATGCGCAAAAACTGTCTAGAGCATTATGCGGCGCGGCGAACCATTACTTTTAATATAAATAAAATAACAAAATATGAGCGTCCGGCCGCTGAGTGCCCCCGGACACTTTTATATTTCAAGAGCGAATCGTGCTTGCGGCCGCTACACAAGATTTATTTTTTAGTTAAAAACCTTTTCGTTTTGTTTAGTATTAGATACACTGAAGCTAGATAATGTTTGGCACTAAATTTACCTACTTGATGAAGTGTTTCTGAGTTGATGGAAATACTAATCAAATGGTACTAAAGAGGACCGCGGTATCTTGTAGATGGCTACTACTACCTACCGAAGTTTGCGAATTAAATGCAGTCAAAATACGATCTGACAAAATTGAAATGTAAAATATCGAAACGTAAACCATGGAAGGGAAATTGGTAGTTAGTACAAACGACGAAGGTCGTCGTCCTTAAAGTTGACAATATAATAAGAAAAGTGAACCATTTTATTTTACCAGTTCACATGCAATTATTGGATTCAGTATAAAGCGCATTTATGCAACTGTGTTCCCCTCTCGTACGTTGTCACGTTTTGACGAAATAAGTGTTGGTTGTAAAAGGCCGATGTCGACAATATTTTTTCTGGATAATTTACGGCATTAAATTTCATCTCTCAATGTCGGCGAAGTAATGATCTGTGGCGATGTGGACATAATAAACACTTGACACGCACGTACAACATAGTTACCGACGATATCTCATTTCAATTTGAACGGAAGCACAAAATCAAATGGTATTTATAAATATTATCTACTTTATAAGTTGGTTTAAATATGATAAATAGGGATCTCTACCTAAGGAAATGTCTGGAAAAAAGAGAGTACGAGCATTTCTTAAGCAAAGGAATTGATAACTAAGTCTTAAGTAAGTAAACGATATTATAATTAACTATTTGGGAAGTGATATAGGTACTATTTTGAATATTCACTAGACAAGTCCGAGCGCATAGGTTGGGCAAACGAAGTGCAAATTCTGATGCTTTCGTGCGCTCAAGGCGCGCACTTCCGTGATGCGTGCCCTTTGCATAAGCACCAATCAATCAACGTCCACTTTTAATGACTTAATAAATACATACCTGCTTCGGAATTCCTTCAGAATTTGCTTCATAAATGTGAAAATATACATCATTAGGCATTGGCTTATTATCCCTTCAATAACCATTCCAGTCAGGCGCTAATTAGATACAGTGGATGCCCCATCGAAGCCTTACAAGGTTTCATCGACCAATATTGTCTAGTGTTCGACCGTAAAACGCGCCTAACAAAACAAAAAACATAACACGCCTATGTAGAGTTCGCAATAAAACCGCGTGAAAATGGCAATAGCTATTCAGAGGGAGATATTAAAATGCATGGAAATAAATTCGGCATCGCATTCGGGCGTACGGCTCTGGGGGTGCAGTAAAAATAAACAGCGACGCCATTAGAACTCACTTCCATATTCAAATTTATGAACGCGTCCGCGCCGCGTCGCTCGCCCGCCGCCACTCAGCCCCGCCACCGCCGACCCACCGGTCATTTATGCGATCGCCATAATAAATTTGACGTTCAATTTAAAAAAAATCACCCTCGTTTTACCTATCTCAATAAGGCCACAACATTTTCAATCGTAAACATCAACTAAGCATTGAAATTTTGAACATTTTAGCAGACAACCACAACTCGAGCCTACCTGCATGACTCTGAACTTGCTCTGTTAATCTTCTTCGGCGCATCAGAGCTAATAATGTAGGCTCTGAATAGGACTGATTAAGTAAACGAATAGTGGTTTAACCTATGACCCGGCTTCACTCGTTGGATCAATGTAATCATCGCAAAACCCAAAATAAGTGTACCAAAACATTATTACGATCGATACATTACAAAGCAAAATAGTACCACACAATCACATCGCGTTACCTAATCGTAACGTTTATATAAGACCAACTACAAATCAAATAGCAGTTAGACAAGAGCATTCAAATGAACGGCAAGCGGCGAGTGAAGCGACGCGTGCTTTAGCTTAAATAAACAGACGTTTTCAAAATTTTGTGTATTTAAATCGAATGTGACTTGTGTTACTGCAGCTATTTTTGTTTAACAGCCGCTCTGATGGATCTGAAATAACACCTCACGATAGTACCGTTCAGGGAACTCACATTAATTCATATGGGATTAGGTGTCATCATAAACAGGAATTATTTAGTCAACTGAGGTTAAAAACAACAACATAGCGAATGGCTAATTATTTTGAATGGAAATTATGGTGTGGTTAATGTTCCCAAGGTACCTACTTCCCTGCCTTAAAATAGATTGAAGAATATAGATAGAGACTGAGAATACGTAGGTAGGTACATTACTTTTATTCTAACCTTATATGTAGAGCCTGCATGTGTTAATGACGAAGAGCCAGATTTCTATTGGTTATTGTAGCTCGATATAGCTATAGGTACATTATTTGTGACACTAGGTATACAGGGTGGAAATTTGGTAAGGCCATCACCTTAACCCCTTGAGTTACTGTAAAACTCTCTTAGGGGATCACTCATTATTTTATAGTAAATAGACAACATCTAGAATAATCATTTTTGAAAAAATTCTATAGGTTACCTACTTACCTTATAATATTTCGAAAACGGTCAGGTACAGTCGCCGAGAAAAAGGGATTCCTTTGCGTTTGAATATTTTGGTCGCCAATACAAAGGAAGGATTTTAGTGATCAACAAAAGCAGATGTCCAAAAATATGGATCGTTCCCAGTAACTCCAAAGGTTATGGTAGTTGTCCTTCCTAATCTCTATTTCTACTCACTCTCTACGTTTGCTACAAAGCTCATAGGTAGGTACTATACGCTTTACGTATGCCGTAGGTGGTCTGAATGCTTGTTAAAAGAAACGTATATTAACTTACACAAGTACTTATCGAATTTCAATACCTACCGGACCCTCCTGGAACGTAAATAACAAATTAATTTTAGAAAAAAAATTGGTAGTCACCCTCTCTACACATCTACAACAAATGACACGAAGGCAAACGTATCCGTTTATTATGTTTAGTCGATGCCCCGATTCGATGACTGGCAGAATCGACTAAATTGCTTCTATCACATTAATATTGTATCCCGACCAGCCGGGAGCTGCGGCAGTCACATGTATAGGTTATATTTAATTTAAAGCACACAAAGCGATTGACATGGCTCCCGGCCTCCGCTTTTTCATAACGATACACCTCGTCAATTTGTTTCAGAAATTAAAATTGGTTGGTGTGAATTAATCTAGTTACAAATGTCAGTGTCTTCGTAGCGCTCGCTGCTGGATGTGTTACACTAGTGCCTACCCATTTTTATTTTTTACAGCTATAGCTATTTGAACGCGTGTTCTCTTGGGTATCTACCGACATGACTCCTACACTACAATTAGGTACTAAAGATTAGAATTTCATAGTAAAAAACATGGGATTTTCATAGATCAGCATAAAACTTCAGCATTTTTGGCATAATGAAAAGGTTCAATTCCAGGTTAAAATTATAAATTTTTCGTCAATTTTTTTTATACAACTTAGTCGGTAAACGGTCCGCCTGATGGTTACCGTAGCCACATGGACGCTTGCAACACAAGAAGCATCGCTCAAGCGTTACCGACCTTTCCCCCCTCCCCTATGAGCTCTGGCGACCTTACTTACGCGCAGGAATACAACTTTACACAACATAAAATTATTTGGCTGCGGTATTCTGTAAGGTGGAGGTACTTCCCCAGTCGAGCTGCTCTATGAGCGAATTAACACTATGCTCTACCTCTCTCAAAATCATACCTATAAATATCTTTTGAACATGTACTAAAAGTATTTGTGTTTGATTTTATTAGTTATCAAATAATTGAAAGAAATTTGCATCATCGATGTTGATCCTTCTTCAAAAAACTTGTTCACTACTTATGTTCTATCTAAGAAGTTATTGAATCACCCATAGGTAAAAGTATTTTCATTAATTACAAATAGGTACATTGTACAATTGTATTGGGGCCCATGAAGTGGACTACCCTAATCAGAATATGCTTAACGTCCTATGAAGGAAGATGTGAGTTTTCAATAAAATAAAACCTTATTCCGACCATTGACCAATCATGTGTAAATTAATAGAGTCACCTCTAATTAATATTTATATTTCGTTTTATTTCTCTTAGGGTTGCTATTTAAGTTTATTTTCTGACATAATTATATTTAAGTGAGCACCATAAGCCTTCTGATTTATTAGGAAATATCAGACGACCTTTATATGCCTGTATGAACCTTGTAATTAAGTTGTTAATAAAAACAAAATATTCGGAACTTGTAACTGAAAAATAATTAGTAAGTAGGTACCTATTTAGGTAAGTAATGGGGAAAACTTATGGCTAGCATAATATTATATAACCATTCTCTTCTTCTTCTTGCTTATAGTTTTGGAAGTTCCTGAGATTAGCGCGTACAAACATACAAACTCTACAGCTATACCTATTATATTATTTTATGCATTTAATTCCTGCTTACTCTGGGCCGTATTTGACAACTCCATCTTTTTGTAAATCACTAAGGCAAGGTAGGTCCATTAAAAGTTACCATTATAGGGTCAAACGGGGAAAAAAGTACCTAACTGTTTTTTATAAATAAATTAATTCCGCATCTATGTTCCTCATTAAAAAAAACAATGTAGTAGGAAACCAACATAGGAAATCGTTTTTGTAGTTAGTAATAATATTACGTATTATTTTAATAAATTCATTATAACTTAAGTAAAATGTTATATATGTTTTATAATCAAATAAAGCTCTACATAAAGGTGTCCAGCATAGCCTCTAAAATTTACAATAATATATGTGATTCAGTTAGTCAATAAAGTACCTACTTATATTTAATTGAAACAAAAAGTTATGATGTTTAAGTTTAACTCAGTGAGGTGGAAAGGCTCTACAGGGCGAACGCCGCCTGCCATCTAGCGGGCGTCAGCGCCGCCCACCACCCGCCTCGTATGGCGCCAACGGCCTCGCGACCACATGTCGCTTATGAATATGAGGCGTTATGATTATGAAAATATGCTCCGCCCCGAATATGGAATATGGAGGAGGGGGGCCCGTGAAGCGCGTGCGAATGGGCGAAGTTTGATTTATGAGCCGGGCGCGGCCCCGCCTCCCTGTCATAACCGTATACCTGGTGCGCGCGCGCGCTCGCCGCCCGCCGCCCGCCGCCGCCTCGCGCTCAGTCCCGCTTCAGATGGCGAGTGGTGTGCTCGGTCGCACGCCGTGTCCGCTCTGCACTCCGTACTTCGACCGAGCCGAGTAGACGGCTCCGCGCGCGAGTGAACCTCCGACTATACGCGTGGTGTGATCGCGCGAAGGCCTGAGGGCAAGTGCTCCGCCGCCGCGACGCCACCCCTGCCATGCGCCGGCAGTGAGCCGCCAGCGCGACACAACATGCCGCGCGTCAAGCCAGCCTGCGTCCGACGCGTCTCCATCGGTACATTATTCTTCTCTACGAACACCCATCACAGCATATCATACACCAAGTTAAATCCGTACCGCATTCTATGGAGCAGTGAATATTTTTGAGAAGCAAAATAACGTGTTTCCCTTCAATTCATCTTTTGTTGACTACCGTTTTGGTATCAGTAACAACAATGATTCAGTTAGCGACGATAAAATTTGGAATTCATCAGAAAGTGAGCACTAAAATTCGCCACCAACGGGGTGAGTAAACAGTGCAGTGCATTTTCCAATTCGGCTTTACCTTCCACAAGTAGGTTGTATTATTATTCTGGTGAGTAGCGTTGAAGACAAAAATTTAAATATAAAACTAAATAGATAGGTACTTTGTTGAAAAGTTCTAGTTATTCTTTAATATTTCATTATATTGAATGTACTTACATAAATTTATGTACAGAAAACTATCAGAATTTTCAGAAAACTATCAGAAAATTTTGACAACTAAAGTTATCAGTGCAAAGATCTTTCTGAATTTCAAAATGAATATGGCAAAAAAATGTGTATGCGTGTGTTAGAAAATCTCAACATACACTTAAATCTTCCATCACACATCTGAGATGTGGTGTTAATACCTACCTAAAGAGTATTCAATGTTTTTTTTATATTATTTAGTAGCTCTTGAGCATTTTATTCATAAATAATATCATAAATATATAATAATTGTATGTAGCTGACACTTAATGAATTAAAAGTGAATATGATGAAATCATAACTTTACTCAAGAAATCTAGATACACTGAAAAACCCAAGACAATATTTTAGTTTTTGCAGTGTAATAACTAAATACTGATACCATTGTAAGGAGCAATTTTTTCGTGGTTTTTGTGTACAGTCATCAGTAGGATGTGTCATCTTGAATAAATCTTCATACTAATAAAGTAAGGTATACTTATTTCCTGTATTATTTATTGTACATGAGCTTACATAAATTCCTAAAATCCGATATACGTCGTTTTTCAATGCAGGTACAGTTTTCAATCTGATAGAGAAACTCTTAACGCGTTCTAACGGAAATACACAAATAATTTTAATTTATATTACATTGATGCATATCAAGATATATCTAATATTTATGTATTTTATTAATGTTGCATCTTCATAGAGATGACCCCAAACCGATGTTGGTCGATAATATCTATTATACCTACCTGTTATTATTTAATAATTAATAATGATGTTTTTAAAATACCCCTCGTTTCGAGATAAATCTCTGACGGTCATCTATCAAGTTTAAATGGTGTGATGCAATTATAAAACTAGTAGTAGTCATATGCTATTAAGTATGTTTTTTTAGTTTTGTTTCCATTGTAGGTTGATTTTATTTAGAATCCCAAATGTATATTTTGGTTACAAACAAACTTTTAGCCAAAAGATACATTTGGGTAAAAATTTCGATTTCACGGTATGGACAAGCGACCCCATTGTACTCTAAGCAAAATTGTATATAATGACGAATATAATTTCGTCAGGATTATGTAGCGCATCACACATACAATGTTAAAAGTAGTAGTTACGTACCTATAGAAGTTGTTATAAGCCGATAGGTACATAAATATACTTCGGTATTATGTCGAATCTGACAACTTATTGTTGTTTTGATTTGAAATTACCTTTATTACAGGTACAAGAAAATCATAGGAAAACTTTTAGATGGTTAGAAACCGGGCTTTTTAAAAGTAATATTTGGTTTATATGAAAACATAAGGTTTATAAACAAGCAGTCAAATATATAATTTAGGTACCTACACTTAGGTCTAAATTAAATTAATTACCTATATTGAATTTATCAAAAAAACAGCTTACTGTCTACACGTACTAAATTTATTCGACTTAATGTTTATTTACAACAAAAATACAGTCTATTATTTAGAAAATTTCCTAGAGTGTGCTGCAATATTACAGTTATTAAGAAAACCAAAGAACATAATATAAAGTCAACATTACACTATAATAGATAGGTAAAATAATAACGATTTGACATTAAAGAAATAATAATTATTAAAAATTATGTAGGTATAGGTACCTAACCTACCTATAGCATAGTCAATGTATGTGGCATTTTTTTGGAAAATGTACAAATACTTTCATTTTGAGTTCACTTCTTTGAAGGCTTCTGGTTTCCGGAAGTGCCTAAAGAGGTAGATACCATCTAAGTATTAATATATGGGTACAAATGAGAATACAAATAGAAACATATAGATTGTAAGTAGTGGAATCTTATAAATAGTATTGATATGTCTTTATGTTTTACAATATGTCCCAGGATATTTATTTATTTATGTACCTACACATCCACTTTGTATGAAATGTTTATCGATTGCACGAGGAGTTCCTCCCACCTCTTTGTTACTTTTTTTGCAGAAAACAGACTAGTAAAGCATTTCTTACTACTATATAGACATTTTAATCTTTTACAGAAAAGCAATTGTAATAAAAAAAATTTTAACATTTTCTGAAACAAAAATATAAAATAGAGCAAGTAGTCACAAAACTGACAATTATTATTAAAAAAAATTTTATGTTTAAGTACATATATACGCTTATGTTAATACTGTGTGAATATGTGCTCTGATTTATATAAAGAGCTCAATTCAATTTTATAGACAGCTTTGGGTCTTAGAATTGGGTTTATATCGATATCACTTTTATGACAGATCTATAAAACAATTTTATTGCAGACAACTAATGATTGGAATAACCTGTCTTTCATAATCTTATGAAATACTTATGTCCGCATTTTTTTTGTTCAAGAATACCTAAATTCATATCGGTAACTCGTTCAATATCTAAGCCGGTCTTGCCCATTTTAGACTAAAATGAAAGATTTTATGCATATCAGCGTCCATTTACCTTGAGTGATGAATAGTAATTACTGTTGATGTATAAATTATGGACTTTCTGTATTAAAGATTAATTAGTCCCGATTCCGACTCAGACTATACATTCAAATATTTAATGGCCATATTAATATATCACTCAGCACCTCATTCGTTTGTCTTCATATGAAAATATTATTTTAGTATAAATGTATTAATATTTACGTTAAATTGCAAACGCTACCAATCGTTGCATATTTCTGATTGCTATATGTAATAATAATCCTCAACTTCCAAAAAAAAACATAAGTTGTTTTGTGTAAATGTTGAATAATATCCAGGGTCGTGTTTTTGTTGGGCGGCAGGCACGCTATTTAGGAGTATAATGACACTTTTAAAGTTTTTTGTTCAATATTTCCGCGTAAGGTAGCGGCGGCGCGCGTCGGTGGTTATCGCTGCAATATTGTCGCCTTTGAGACGACCGCGGCTCCTCCTAAACCGAAAGCACCACATTGCGATAAATATACACCACTAATCCTTCTCTTTACAAATAACTATTAGACGCACCGGCCGGCATCTTGCAACAAATGAGTTATTTAATCCTTGGCCACAACATTTAGCCGGATTATACCTGTTTTGTTACGGTGTTCATTTCTTCACTCGCCTTACAAAACATAACAACCGAGAACTTTATATTAAGAAAATATTTTTAAATTTTATGAAAAACTAATAACTATAAAACAAGATAAATAGTTTTAAAATACGGGTAAACTTGATAAACTAAGTTATGCGTTTTATATTCGAGAATTGTGTTCAATTAATAATGACCGAAAAGGCCGGTCCGGATCCAATGAAAAAAATTAAGAATAGTGTCTAACCTGCTCTATAATTAAATGAAGACTTAAGATAGATTTAAACCAAGATTTATTTTATATCTATAAAAAAACATTATGCCTAAATCCATAAGTGACATCAACAATGTTTTTAATATTATTCTCTCTCCTTAACAGTGTTGTCATTTATATTATATAACTTTGTCTCCAACGTTAATTAGGTAGGAATAAGAAATGCGTTTAGTAGGTACCTACCTATAAAGATCTATAATAAGAGAAAATGTGGCTCTTGGTAAAGAACCTACAGAACGAAACACCCCGACTCGGACGATAAAATTACGATACAAAATTGGAATAGGTAACGTTATTTAAAATTAGGTATATAATGTTGATACATAGTACCTACATCATGAAAAGCCTAGATTGTAATTAGCATACAAGTGTTTTCAAGTCAATTTGGGGCATTATAGAACAAACGCAAATAATAATGATATAATTATATCGATGGCGATAAAACATAGGACCAACTCTACAATATTTAACATCTTACCTTCTTCGGTTGCTCATTTTGATCCTTCCATATGGAACAGATATTCAGAAAAATTTCAGGAAGTTTGCAAATAAGCATGGATTAAAAAGCTATTCGACCAAAATTTCTGCCACGTGCCAGAACAACATAACAAACAAAGGATATGAGAATAGTGAAATCAACTTAGACGGCCTTGTCGATAAAGTGACTTGTTCCATGCAAACTTTGGGTAATAGAAAAAAACAACTAAGGAACCACTCTCAAATTAAAAATCTATCGCCATGCAATACAAGTGGGTGGGTTCTGCCAGTTGCACATTAAGCGCCACTGCCTTCTGGGCTCTGTAAAAGGTCGACAACACAGTGGCAATCCCTTAAGTATCGTCATAGACGACCGTGGTAACTTATCTACAGTCAGGTGGACCGACATAAAAAATCGTTTTCTCCCAGACTGTTGCTGGGTTAATAAAACTCGCTTTGGTGACCTACGTAGGCAATGTATGTTATCCGCTATTTGAAGGCAAAAAAGACATTAAATAGATAACAAAATATTAAGAGAAAATATTAATGTAAATTATTATCTTTAAGAACGTCTATATCCACTCCAATAGAATATTTAATGTTTGTTAAAATATAATATTTTAAATACAAATAACAGGTGGAATACTCAGTTTGCATGATTTGTTACTTGGATAAAATCGTGGTCCATTATTGTAATACGCTAGAAAGATTTAGCTAAAAGCTGCTATTATATACTACTATTGGTTCTAAATCAGTTCCGTACCAAAAAAAAATTGTAAGTAGGTACCTCCATAATTTATCCTCATCATCATCATCATCATCAGCCTCACTCATCACTGCTGAGCACAGGCCTCCTTTCAATTAGGGAATGGGCAGATACTGCACAACGCGTGCCCATTGGTGGAGGTAGGCTAGTGGTAATTTACTGTTGGAGTTTTCAAGTCGCCTAGAAGGCCTCCAACTAGCTTAACGACTATCACAAACTGAGACCAACGGCTTTACTTGCCTTCATAAGCGCGGAACGCTCGATTTCTAATACTCACTTGCGGTCACCAATCCACGTACCGGCCACGACAGTGGTAGCTTACCTTTGCGGGTCCATTAAGAACGGCTAATCGTGCTACACC
The DNA here is from genome assembly GCA_947623365.1 of Achlya flavicornis. Lineage (NCBI taxonomy): Eukaryota > Metazoa > Arthropoda > Insecta > Lepidoptera > Drepanidae > Achlya > Achlya flavicornis. The sequence continues at coordinate 8,702,622 of OX392468.1, read as the reverse complement.
ACGAGCGCTTCGCTATCCTACTAACATCGAAAAAGGTTTTCCTACAATTTCGGAAACCAGTGAGATTAGGTATAGTATCAAGCTTCTTCGTAGGTATAATAATATTAAATTGATTAGTCGTTAATAAGAAACTGCTACGTAGTAGTAATTTGTCTAGCTTTGATGAAAGATAAACTTTTACAAAAAATATGAACATAATATCTAAGTTAATTGAAATAAAATATGTAGGTGCCTAATTAAAGTTTGTCGGAGCAATTTATTAGTCGCTAACGCCGCAAAGCGTTACATTAAAAACAAGTATAATGCTGTAGGTATGTAATACTTCTTCAAGACTATTTTATATGTAGGTATGCATTATATTTTTATATTTAAAAAAGATTTTAAATGATTATAATATTTCTTTATTTTCTTTATGAAACAAGTACCGACATACAGAAGCATTCCTACAGAACGCAACGGAATTCAAATTGCAAAAAATATATCGTTCATTTTATTTTAAAATACATCCAACCATTTGTAACTTGGATATTCATAGGCTTTTTTAAATAACCGAACTAACAATAGAACTTAAAAGTTTCTCAATTCGTGTGAATACTTACACACTTCAAAAAAATGTTTTATAAACAGTCTACTTCGCTAACGAACGTTTTAGTTGCAGCTGAACTCAGCTGTTTCATATTTATATGTTTATATGTTGTATGTTGCTCAAAATGTATACGAAACCTAATTTGTCTTAACATTTAGAATTTTTATAGGTAGTATCAGTTAGCTAGGTATCTATACTAATATTATAAAGCTGAAGAGTTTGTTTGTTTGAACGCGCTAATCTCAGGAATCGATACTGGTTCGAATTGAAAAATTATTTTTGTGTTGGATAGTCCATTTATCGAGGAAGGCTTTAGGCTATATAACATCACGCTGAGAGTAATGGATGAATAACCACGCGAACGAAGTCGCGCCGGGCAGCTAGTTATAAATATCCTGGGACATTCACGCGGCCATCTGATTCCAAACTAAGCACTATGGAAACCGGATAACTGATATAGTAAATAGGTACCTACTTCACACCTAGACTCGGAACAAATAGATATTTTCATGCAACAAATATTTTTCCTGGGCGGGAATTGAACCCAACAACCACCACTTGCGGCGCAGCAGTCAGCGTATAATGAACCGGCGACTTACGTATATCAACATATAGGTATGTCAACTTTAAAGGAATTTACAATAGTAGGTACTATCTAATAATAGGGCGGAGCACGGGGTAGGTACGTATATTCGGTATAACGGACGGCAGCGCTCAACCACCCTTGATTTATCCTTGCACAGATACTCACTAATGCTTTACTAATTTTAGTATCCTGCATTTATGATATTCCGATACGCACCAACAGTAAGTACTAGTCACTGAAGTTTGACTAGGAGCTCTTTTTCTAACTTTAACTTGACCAAAATAATAATTGTCAAGTAAAGTAATATTTTGCAGGTAATCTTTGGTAGAAGTTTCGTGCAAGAAATCAGTTGTAAGTCTGATAGATAATTGTGTAAAATATTCAAGTTATGATTGTTTGATTAACAGTAGGAATAGGTAATAGTTTCTGCTAGGTATTTAAATAAAAAGCATTGTTTAATGAAGTATCTCGAAGTGAAAACTCCGACGTATACCTATCATTAATTTAAAGTATTTCTATTTCATTAACCCGGCTCGCCCATAGTTTTAACCTAATGCGTTGTATAATCACAAATCAAAGTAAAATACCCGCTCTATCCTAATAATGACTTCTATTAACTTAAACAAAATACACTAAAGTAATCCCAACTGATATAACAAAAAGTTCATAGTCTCGGTATATAATACCTAATAATACCTACTACTAGCGACATCTGTTGTTGAGTAGCTTAACAGTTGAGTAGCTTTTTTCTTATTAGCCTGTAGTAGAGTTTGGATCTATCCAACAAATATTATATTAAACTAGCTTTTCACCCGCGTCTTCGCTCGTGCAGACTCTAATTCTAACTCTAAAATTTCTATTCATTTTTCCCGTCAGCATTTTTAGTTAAAATAATTACTTTTCTCTATTATATTTGTTGTCCCATGTTAAGCTTCAAAATTCAAAATTTCAAATATCAAAATCATTTATTCAAATAGACCTTCGCAGGCACTTATGAAAAGTCTGACTCTAATACTCTAATACCGGTTCGGAAGGTTGCATTTGCTGAGAAGAGCCGGCAATAAACTCAGCAATTACTCTTTTCAAAACAGGCTTAGATTAATTACATAATATTTACATTCTAATCGCACTGAAAACAATTGCGTGCCCGGCGCGGCGGCAAAATTACAAAGTAGACTGAAAAAATATTTAATAAGTAAATAAATACGTTCGGTTCAAATCTGGCAAGTCGAATTTCACCTACTTCCAGAGGTCTGATTGACTTGATTGTTGGTAAATATTAGTATATTGGAAATTTGGAAGACAATGCAAGTACACACAACAAAAAGAACAATAACCAAAAAAAGCTTTTATTAAAAATGAAATTCTTCATCATCGAACTTTATAAAAAAATGACTTCATACCGCCCCTTCTCAAGCCTATAGGGATGGAATTTGAAAAATCTCTCCTGTGCGTAATTATATGTCTCATACTCAAGGAATATTTCCTCCAAATTAAATGTCTAGATTCGCTGTATTAGACTGTACTTGGAAGGTCAGTCAGACAGACAATTAGGCATTGTACTGTTTTAGGAATAGAAGATTATTGTTAACAATGTAATGTTATTACCGTAACAGTAATGATATTTCATGCCTCTTATATATTACAAAAATATTTAGGTTTATTTTATAGAATCAGAATATTTATTATGCTATACATTTTGTTCAAATAGACAAAAGAATACAAACTATTATTACGTAGAGGTTTTGTTTTTTAATCTGCATAAAATATGATCTGCTTCATAGAACATTTACTTGTGTAATTTAACAGCTTTTCACAAATTCAACAATTATTCATCTTCATCCTCTGCAGCGGGGCGCTAGTTTATGTTGCGCTTCTTCAATCTCCTCTAGGAATAGTAGGTCATCGAGATTCAGGTTTATACACCACCGATTTGGGTGACGAAGGATTAGGATTATCAACCATAGAGATAGAATATTTGTAGAGCGATTGCACTAGTATGTGCCTTGGCCGTGACACAAGTACGGTGGTTGCCGCGGTACGAACTCTTTCGACTTCAACAAATGTATTTCACGAACTTGAGGCAGGGGACTATTAAGTCACTAGTGTATGATATATCTATGAATGCACCTATATGCAAACTGCTCACGCTTCGCAATGGTAATGTTGTTTACTCACCAAATCACTCTAATAATGTTCTGTCTCTATGTTATCAACAAAATATTATTTAAGTATCAAAATTAGGTTAATTTATCATTTCTCTGGCCCCAAAAGTAATATAAGTATTTTTTGGATTCCATTATAACCGCCATCAGCCGAATCTCAGTTTTTAATTTACTTAATGACGGATATTTCATTCATAAATTGTATCTTATATGTATGTTACCATAGGTTTAGGTCCTTTACATCTGTCAAAAACAGGCTTCAAGCTAATTCGCTAACGAATACCACCAGTATCTTTGAAGCCTACAGAAATCCCAAATGCATGTTTTGGTTTACGAAAATATCCGAACAAATTAATTAATCATTGTTATTTTCATTGTTACAGGTGAAAGTTCCGGTTCATGTTCGGAGGACGATATAAACAATGTTTGTGACGAAGCACGAGAACGACCCGAAGCACACATGTGCCCACGCTGTCAGGAACAGTTTGAGAATCTGCACGAGTTCCTATATCATAAGCGAGTATGCGATGAGAAAGCTATGCAAATGGGGGAGGAGAGAATGCACTCCGATCCCGAAGAGATGGTCGTTTCAGGGGATGAGGAAATGGATGGACCTAATAAACGATTAGAACAAGTGCGGCGGCACAGACAAGATGCTGAAAATAACAACAGCCTCGAAGATGGCGAAGCGGAAGTGCCTGAAGGGGATGTACCACCAGTCGGACTCCCTTTTCCCGTTGCTGGCCATGTCACACTGGAAGCATTACAAAATACTAAAGTGGCTGTGGCACAGTTTGCTGCAACTGCAATGGCAAATAATGCTGATAATGAAGCCGCCCTTCATGAACTCGCTGTATTACAAAGCACATTATTTACTTTGCAACATCAACAAGTGTTCCAGTTACAACTAATTCGTCAATTGCAAAACCAACTCTCACTGACGCGACGGAAAGATGATAATCCAAGCCCACCGCCGAGTGAACCAGAACCAATTATTATGCCGGCGCCAATCGCTCGATCGCCGTCACCGCCTCGTCCGCCACGGGAGCCTACTCCTGTTGCTCCTATTCCTCCTACTAGCCAAAGCTTGCCGTCGACTCATTCGCACCTTAATCCTAAATCAGAACCGATTTCCGTTCCAAAACTTCAAAATTCCTCTCCACCTATGATGAGCCATCCACCGTACAGTTCCATATCGTCTTCCTTAGCATCTTCAATAATCACAAACAACGATCCGCCACCGTCCCTCAACGAACCCAATACGCTTGAAATGTTACAAAAGAGAGCACAAGAAGTTTTAGATAATGCGTCACAAGGCTTATTAGCAAATAATCTAGCCGATGAACTCGCATTTCGTAAATCTGGGAAAATGTCGCCATATGATGGGAAATCTGGAGGAAGAAATGAGCCATTTTTCAAGCATCGCTGCAGATACTGCGGGAAAGTGTTCGGAAGTGACTCGGCACTACAAATCCACATTCGTTCTCACACAGGTGAAAGACCTTTCAAATGTAATGTTTGTGGATCCCGATTTACAACCAAAGGAAATCTAAAAGTTCATTTTCAAAGACACACAGCGAAATTTCCGCATGTTAAGATGAATCCTAATCCAATACCAGAACATTTGGATAAATATCATCCGCCGTTATTAGCGCAGCTGTCTCCGGGACCGATCCCCGGTATGCCACCCCATCCACTCCAGTTCCAACCAGGGGCACCAGCTCCTTTTCCGCCAAGCTTGCCGTTATACAGACCACAACACCACGATTTGCTACCACCTCGACCACTCGGAGATAAACCTCTTCCTCCTCATCCACTCTTTGCGTTGCGTGAAGAACAAGATGCTCCGGCTGATCTCAGTAAACCTTCTGCGCCGAGCCCTTCCCGATCTGCACCTGAAGTTTTTAAGTCCGAGCCTCATGATGAAGAAAGTCAAAGAGATTCCAGTTTTGAAGACACCGACCGTATTTCACCCAAACGAGAACCCGAGGAACACGAAGCTGCACATGATGTAGAACAAGACCGATACCCTTCAACTTCCCCATTCGACGATTGCAGCATGGACTCAAAATATAGCAATGAAGATCAAATTGGCAGAGAAAGTCCACACGTGAAGCCTGATCCAGACCAACCGGAAAATCTCTCAAGTAAGAATTCACCGATATCTGGACCAATTTCAATAGCAACGGGACTTCGTACTTTTCCCACATATCCTTTGTTTCCTCATTCACCCCCAAGCAGTATTTCCTCGGGAAGTATTACTCCATTCCATAACATAGTTCACAATGTCGTTGACGTAGATTTGGCACGCGACCCTATATTTTATAATTCTATATTACCACGACCGGGTAGCAACGATAATTCTTGGGAGAGTTTGATAGAAATAACTAAAACGTCTGAAACATCAAAATTACAGCAGTTAGTAGATAACATCGATAGTAAATTATCTGATCCAAATGAATGTATAGTATGCCATCGCGTTCTCTCTTGCAAAAGTGCGTTACAAATGCATTATCGAACCCATACAGGTGAAAGACCATTCAGATGTAAATTATGTGGTCGAGCCTTCACCACTAAAGGCAATTTAAAAACGCATATGGGCGTCCATCGAATAAAACCTCCCTCCCAAATGTTACATCAATGTCCCGTATGCCACAAAAAATTTACAGATCCTTCAATATTACATCAGCATATCCGACTTCATACTGTCGATCGTGTTAATATCTCTTACGATCAAATCCGAAACATCGATATAGAGGGTACGCAATCATTAAGTAACGGGTCAGACGTCTTCGACTATCCTTGTTATCGGCCCATCCCACCACCCATGTTCCCTACTCCAACTACTCCCGGCGACCGACGGGCGGACTCCCGCGGGACCGACGATGAGAGCGGCCGGGACGACCGCGAGCCCGCAATTCGGGAGTTCGACGACGACTCAGATATGAAAGATCGTCGAACTTCGCCGCTCTCCGTCTACGCCTCGGCGTCCGAATGCGAAATAAAAACCATCACCACAACGGCTTCCCTCCCATCGGCGACAGGTTCGGAGAGCGGGAGGAGCGCGCGGGCCTCACCACCATCGCCTACGATGTCGACGCTGTCGACGCCACCGAGGCTGCCACTGCACTCGCCGCTGCCATCACCACCAACGCCACTCGCCGCGCTCGGTGCTCTCGGAGGATCACCCTTCAGCCCGCTCGGACTCGCGTTTCCTCCCGCAGGTATGCGATAGCGGGATATTATATTTTCGTCCGCCCCGGTCGCCCGAATTTCCATTCCTCTGTATACTCATCCTCAATCGCCAACTAATATGTAATAATTCATTTACCGGGCGCCTGAATACACGTAAACAATTGACCAAATTAACTCTTAGCAAGTGAATCAACTCCTCCTAGCATATTTACAAGTGTAATCGTGTGTTCCATTGAAGTACTATTAGTGACATCGAATCCACATTGAACAGTGCGTTTATTTGTGTTCAGTGCGTGGCAACACAACGTGTAACATCTGCTACAAGACGTTCGCCTGCAACTCCGCTCTGGAGATACATTACCGCAGCCACACCAAGGAACGCCCATTTAAGTGCACCGTCTGTGATCGCGGGTTTTCGACCAAGGTTAGTTACTTCCTTTATTGATATAAAATACCAATCGTAAACATGCACGGCTTTTCTGAAAGCGTGACCCTTCTCCTAATATTTATCTCAGTACCAACAGCAGTTTTAATGTAAATAGATCTTTTACCAATAATTAATTTAAATGACAAGAGGTCGTCAAATGATCATCATGTAATAGTCACGTACCTACATACACTCTGCTCAGATTGAGTGTATTTGGCCGTTGGCCAGTTCATACTTTATTGTTACACAAATAGCGAGCTGGAGGCATACGTGTTTACGACATTTCCACACATTTTCACGAGGTACATCTAAAGAAAGCCATTGATAATAAAATCTTTGAATACAATATAAATTGTTTAATGAATACACTCAATATATGTTGATTGATATAGGTAGCTGGTTGATATATGAAACATATATGTACTCGAACCTACGGTATCAGAATAATTATGAAATATTGCTAGACATAACTAAAAATGAGCATAAGATAGTTGTTGTATTGTTGATGTTTGATATATAATGCTAGAAAAGTAAACAGAGCGTCAAATTCAAAGTTTACCTAACCCGAGACATCAACAAGCAAGTCTTGTTCACAGCGGCTAACTTCATGCGCCGGTTTCATTTCATCCAAGTTTCAGTGCATTAATTTTGCAAGCAGTAATTACAAGTCGCTAGTCGACGCCTCTAGTTCGCATTAGTTTTAGCTGTTGTCTTCCTCCGTCGCATCCGAGTCGTACCGACTTGGAGAGTAATTGACGACTAACTCCGCAAACTTGTAGGCTTGCTACGATTTAATCAAAACCATGAATGAGCATATACTTCCCATGTCCAAATTATATAGCTGTACATACTTATCGAACGTTATATCCTTTTATCAAAGAAAGTATTATTTGTAAAACTATAAATTCTGAGGTCCTTTTACTACGTTCGTTTTTCTGGTAACTTTCACTACATCTAGCTACATTATAACTATATCGTATTGTAGGTACGTAATTCATGTATACCTAAAGGTAAAAAGGCTAAATCGTTCCCTAAATATTTACTAACTCATTCAAAAAGGTTTTTAATATGAAAGTAGTTTGAGTCCTAAGGTTCATAGTATTGATACAATATTTAGGTTATAAATAATGCTTGTTAAAAGCATTTTATGGAGATTCAACTTTTATACTCCGTTCGGCCAATATTTCAAAAGTGTATAGGTGCGCTTGCGTCGCAGTCCATCGCGTCGCACCACAAAAATGATAAGTCATAAAAACAACGTCACGGCAAACGTTCGGAATATTAATTCATGTCGTAAAATATTTATTACTTATAAATCCTTGAGCCTTTACCTACGCCTCTCGTCATAAAAAGATTATTTATGCTTGACAAAGTAACATTTTTCGTATGTTTCCGAAAGTGTCCAAGGGTCTTATCAATAAAATATAGGTTATTTACGACGGCGCCATGGTTAAGAGTTTATACCTCAGTGCCAGGCCATCGCTGCCTTTGGTTTAATTAAGTTCCTCTGATAAATACACCCGTGCTTAAGTACCTATGATTTACATTCGAGGTGACCCAAAATCCCAGATAACTCACAACGAGATGTAATAAACATACGTGAACCTACCATTTAATACAAGTAAATAAATTCTTATGTCTCTGCTTGTTATTTTAATCGTGAACTTTCTTGAATTGCTAAAGAGAAAGTCTCGGGCTTAGGTTATACCTGGGTATTAACTGAAGTTCATGTGGTACTTGCTAAGACTAAGCGCCGATTAATACCGATAATCTAAACAAACATGTCACTTGCGAGACATTATTTTGTATCGCTCAAGTATCTTGATACATATTTTTTATTTTATTCAACGGTTTTATAAGCCAATGCCTTTATGTATCTTTAAGACCTTTCTATTAAAATAAAATATAGGTACCTATCTGTATTGTACATATGCGAAACGATATTTAGTTAACAATTCGTCCCTACATCTACAAAGATCGCCAAACGACATCAACGCACGCAAATAATGTATATGGTCCATATAACTTACCGACCCCTGGTAATTGACTTAAAAGTAATATTTAAGTCAGGAATGTGACTTACCATTCAGCATTACTTGAGAGTACCTAAATAATAGATAAATAATCGTTAGATGAATATATGCAAGACTTGGGGGCCTACCACAAGCTCTTAAAACAAGGTTAAAATAACCTTATTTGTGTTTTGTCTTGTTTTGACGCCGGATGTCAAAGAGGGACAAAAGACAAATAAGGTTATTTTAACCTTGTTTTAAGAGCTTGTGGTAGGCCCCCTGAGCTTGTGCTCATTAACACATTATAATCAGTCATTTAACCAACACCTGCCACATAAATGTACTTACCTATGACATAATTGACAGCTCGAAAAGCTGATTCAATGATTGATGAATCTTGAAAGAGTAAAATTTTAACCATTTCAATCTTATATGGTCGGATAGATAACTCGTCAAATGCAAACTTTTATGTCATGTAGGTCAGTGTTTATTGATTCGTAGATCGTAGTCCGACGTAAGCGCTTACTGATGTCGACCTCATTTGAGAATCACCCAAATAGTGGAAATAATATGAATGTTTTGAAAATTATAGATCGAAATGATTTAAAATTAAAACCTCAATAATTATAAAGTAGACTTATCAATAATAAACAACTAAGTATGTGCCACAAAATCTACGGATACGTATTAGGTATGGACAAAAAACGGACCATCTCTAAGTTTAAAAAAGTTTTAATACTTATATTTTCTTACATCTTTCAGTCCACATAGAACTCTAATCTGTCTGAAATTAGGTATTATTTTGAAAAGAGAAAATAATCTGTGGTACCATACATTTTAGAGAAATTTTGAGATTTTAACACGTGCTTCTCCTTTGCATGCATCAAAACAAAGAATGATTACAAAGTCAGATAAGAGTTTATACAAGTCGGGCCATACTACCTATTTTGTAGTCGATTTAAAGACACAAAAAACAAAAATTTCACGAGTTCTTAGTCCAGTGTGTGATTAAAAACTACTTAAATCTATGTCCATTTCCTCACATAATTTCATTCCGAAAATCTACTCAAATAAATAGGTAACATCTTAAATTTACTTCTTACGGTTAGCTACGTAGGTAATAAAAAATATGTAGTGAATAAAGAAAATAATTGATTTAAAAATAATGTATATTTATATGATATTTACCTATTTGTTTAGCTATTTTACCTAGGTTTTACTGCCTCACTAAACCTAATATAGCCTAACTACACCTAAATATAGCTTGATCTAACTTGATATCTAGATAAACCAATATGTACATACCAAATTAATTCAGTTCATATAATATACTAGCTGCCTGGCGCGGCTCGGTATCTAGGTTATATTATCGACTGCAGCGCCATCTGCCGGGCTAATTTGTGAATCTAAACCATCCAGGGCGCCACCCAAACGCATATAAGAAAAAACATTCAAATCGGTCCAGCCGTTTAGGAGGAATTCAGTGACATACACACGTGCAGTAGAATTTTATATATAAAGATATCTATCTACCTTTCATAATCTTGTTATAGATAGGTAGGAAGTATTGAAATGCATTACATTTAGTATACATTTTAAACGATAAATAGCGACGGAATGCAGCTATTGGAAATGTTGCAAACCTAATACTAAAGTTCAGCTACGCGCAACCTTCAGGTCTCGACCAAAGCAAATCGTGAACTATTGTTATCAAATTGAGTACAATTTTAGGAAGTTTTCTTTCACATCATCACATCATCAGCCTATAATGTCCCACTACTGAGCACAGGCCTCCTTTCACAAATCAGGGTGAAAGGGAATGGGCAGATACTCCACCACGCGTGCCCACTGCGGAAGACAACTGACCGTAGCCAAATGACAAAAAACGGAACCCTTATAGATTCGTCATGTCTGTCTGTCTGTCTGTCCGTGTATGTCACAGCCATTTATTTCCGAAACTATAAGAACTATAATGTTGAAACTTGGTAAGTAGATGTATTCTGTGAACCGCATTAAGATTTTTACACAAAAATAGAAAAAAAACAATAAATTTTGGGGGTTCCCCATACTTAGAACTGAAACTCAAATTTTTTTTTTTCATCAAACCCATAAGTGTGGGCTGTCTATGGATAGGTCTTCAAAAATGATATTGAGGTTTCTAATATCATTTTTTTCTAAACTGAATAGTTTGCGCGAGAGACACTTCCAAAGTGGTAAAATGTGTGTCCCCCCCCCTGTAACTTCTAAAATAAGAGAATGATAAATCTATAAAAAATATATGATGTACATTACGGTGCAAACTTCCACTGAAAATTGGTTTGAACGAGATCTAGTAAGTAGTTTCTTTTTAATAGGTCATAAATTGAAATTAATATCAAATACTCAGGTCTATACTACCATTTACTTATATACCTACAGGTTTGTACGGAACCCTCGGTGCGCGAGTCTGACTCGCACTTGGACGGTTTTTTTTTTTTTGTTGTGTTCGTAATTGTCAGGAAACAATTTGTATTGAAGTTTTTTTTTTTAAATCCATCAATTCGGAAATTACACCGGGCACGAACAGCTAGCTACTAATAAAAATGCACGCATATTAATGTGAACTATTTCAAAAATATTTCTACTATGCACTTACAAATGGCAAAACGACGTTATGACTTTATAAATAAAACGCATCCTTGTATCGAGACTCAAACCGGGCAAGTAGAAGTACGTGTAAGACCATGCATAGGTAATAAGAGTTCCAAAATAATTGCAGATACCCAGGTAATAATGTAAATCCAATTGTACACTGGCAAAGCTACTAGTGCAGCTACGTTCCAAATATTTTGTATGGAGAGCGGTGCTATACGATATTTATTAGTCTACTATAGGTACTCACAATTAGCTCATGAACTCATTATACTCATGAAGTCTCATTTGCTTGCTATAATAACACAATTATCTGAAAAATTTAGATTTATGTCTGTGATCTCTATTCTAACACCTTTTCTACTCGTAGTTATGACAAACTTTTATTTGACTTACAACGTTCTGTTATACGGATAATTGAAAATTGCTTTTTAAAAAAACTATTTTATTAATTCACACGCGAACAAGGATTATAATATAAAAATAATATTCTTTAGGCAACCGCTCGGATTGAAAGCTAAAAACAGACTGAGCAGACTAGCCATCAAAAGATGGACCTAGCTAACTAGACTGCTGACTAAGGGAGATGGGATGCCAGGGCAGCCTTAAGGCTAGCAAAGCCCGGGTATAACACCTCCCCCTTTAAGAGGAGACTTTGGGGTTGATTCAAAGTCTCTGTTAAATTCTAGTTCTAAGTGGGGCGATAGGGTTAGTCATTTCTATTTCAGGGTCTTGTCCGTCTGTCATATTTACTGTTTCGGGAGGAAGTTGAGGTAATGATTTATTTATCTTGAACTTAAATTGGAAAGGTCGGTTGCTGCCAGATTTACACATTTTCTTAAAAATTAAATATCCTAAGAATATAAAAATGATGATTAAAATTATACACGTAAGAACAGAATAATGTGTCCCATATTTTACAATATGCGGGCTTTGCGGATGTTCAATAGAATCTAAATCATTTAGGATGGATTTCATTTTAATTTTATTTTCAGAGCTGAAATCATCTAAGTTTATGTTATTTAGTTGAATAGGAGACACACTATTCTCTACATTATTTAGTTTACCTATGTTACAACAATTGTCATTGATTAAGTCGAAATCTGGAATATGATTAATAGGTGAGGTAATATTTAAAACGTTATACTTTGGTATTAGCGTTGTGCTTTTACAGTAACCGATACAATCCTTTGGGACAGTAAGTATACCTGTGCCTAAAATATTAGTTTCATACAATTTAGAGTTCAAACAGTCAATTGAAATTTTATTGGGTTCCGATTGTATGTAAATCCACTTATTGTTTGTCAGTGGTTTCCAAATGTCTAGTTTTCCTAATATAATTTTTGTTGTGCACTGTGATGGTTTTTCACTAATAACTTTAGCTAATAGTTCACTTTCACATGTAGGTTTTGCGTCTGTGGAATACACGTTTTCAATATCGCAAATAAAGTTTCCTGGGTGCACAAGTTTGCAGATTTCAAGATCGTCGAAGATACAATAATAGCTTTTGTCTTTGGTCATTGCTATGAATTTATTATCTGGTATAATTAGACTGAATGAATTTGGTTCTTTGGGTCTATATGGTGTGGGGAGTGCAATAGTATGGAACAATACATATTCTCTGGTGTTGACCAGCGGCACTTGTAATACAAATATAATCTTATTATTAGTATAATAACAAATTAACCTAGAAATATTTAAAATTAAGTGTACAGAATTTATATCTAAAGCTACAGGCAGTTCAAGGTCGCTAGGTAAATGTCTGTAGTTATCGGCAAGCTCTTTATGTAATTGACTTGGTGTAATTATTGCAGGATGCAAGATATTCTGACTACTAAATAGAACAGCATTTGTTATATCTTCTAACTGAAATGATAGGGTGAGAATTGAGGCTTCCAGGATATCAAGTATTTCATTAATATTGGCAAGTAATTGTAGTCCGTTAGTAATTTCGGTAATATTTTTAACACTTAATGAGAGCTTGTCGATAGCGTTATTGAGATTATTTTCATTATTTCTTATTTTACTTAAGGTGTCATTATAAGATTTTAATATTGATGTAGTAACTAAAATGTTTTCTTTCATAAGTGAAGCCAACTGTTTCTCGTTATCTTGCAAAGATGTTATCGCTTCATCATATCTAAGCCCATCGTCTTCATCTAGGGAGCCAAAAATCTGTTTCAAAATTGTTCCTATACCTCCTATCCATGCACTACGTTTAGTTCTGTTATCTACTAGATGTGAGATGGATGCAAACTCTCTACTCATATCTTGGAATCGAGCTACTAATGGTTGCAACAAGTTGTGACATTCTGCATCTATTTCTATAACTCTGGTTTGATTACACAAGCGCCTTGTGATTCCTAAAGCGGATTCAATGTTTTGTACGTGTGGACCAAAATGAGAAATATCTACTGGTATAACAATTTTTAACTGAACATTATTAATTTTAAGTTTTCCTAAATAATCATAATAGAGGCCCGAACTTGAGGTAATCGGCTGGATGAAATCCTGATGCGATTGACCTCGAACTGAACTGCAAATAATAATTATCATTAACGATAAACTAAGGTAAGCTATCTATCTACTGTATTCTTTTCCTATTTTATTTCTATTAACTAATCTATGTATTTTATTTTACAGGTTCCATTGGATGTGTCATCGCAAGGTAAGTATATTATTTCTTAGATATTAATATAAAATAAAATCGTCTTTATTTACAGGTTTGTTCCGACGTCAGCTGGTTTCACCTGATCGTAGTGGTGAGTGACATGACGACGATTAATTAGCAGGGTAAGTGAATTGTTACCATTTATTTTTACTATTTTGTAGGGACCCTTCCAAAGGGGTGAGAGTGCTTTACGCATTCTCAAATGATTCTTTAAATATACATAGTCGCCAGTTTTGTATTTGGCTGGACGAGTATGAGTATCATAATAGGACTTAGAGGATTCTTTAGATTTCTTTATGAAATCTAGAGCTTTCTCTCTTGAATATTTTAATCGATTCTGGAGCATACGGACATAATCGGGATATGTAGCTCCTGGGGATTCGTCATAGATAGAATTTGGAATTATTGGTTTGCTTCCGAACATTAGTTCATAGGGCGTGAAGTGAGTAGTGGAATGAACTGTTGTGTTGTAAGTGAGCATGGCTGTGTATACATAGCGAGGCCAGTTTGTTTGTTCCTCGTTAGTATAGGATCTAAGATATTCCTTAAGAGTGGAATGACTTCGTTCCAGGGCACCCTGGGTTTGTGGGTGGTATGGAGAAGCCCAGAGGTTCTTTATTTTTAGGAATTCACATGTTTTCTTGAAGAGATCGGATGTGAAGTTGGTTCCTTGATCCGTGAGGATCATTTTAGGAATACCGAATATGGATATATAGTGGAGTAAACACTCACTTGTTTCCTCTGCTGTGGTGCTACGGATTGGGTATGCGGAAGAAAATTTGGTAAGATCATCTTGTATTGTTAATATATATTTTAATTTTGCAGGTCCCGCTTCAGGTAGCGGTCCAACGATATCGAGAGATATTCGTTGACAAGGTTCAGTTGATGTGCTAGTGATCTGCATGGGGGCACGATTTATTTGTCTGAAAGCTTTATTAGTCTGGCATTGTGGACATTTCCTTACAAAGGCTTCGATGTCGCTACGCATATTCTTCCAATAGAAGGTT
The DNA here is from genome assembly GCA_947623365.1 of Achlya flavicornis. NCBI lineage: Eukaryota > Metazoa > Arthropoda > Insecta > Lepidoptera > Drepanidae > Achlya > Achlya flavicornis. The sequence goes on along the minus strand of OX392468.1, from coordinate 8,687,342 downwards.
TCTTGGATTCGATTGAGCATGCGACTACTGCCGAGATGTCCGGCAATTGGAATGTCATGGTTTTCTTTGAGTATTTTCGGAATTTCGGAAAGGGACGGATATATGATTTTACCTTTGTATATATGTATATTGATTTCTGTGTTATGAAACAGATACAGAAACATATTATAGATTTTTATGAATTGGTGAGTATCAAATGGATTTTTGAATTCTGTTATTGCAATATCTGGAGTGATATCTTTATCGAGATTAACAACCAATTCGTTTCTGAGTGCTTTAAGACTTTTATAAATATCTTCATAGGTTGATTTGTCAAAGTGATATACTTTGAAGAAAAGAAAATAATATGTTTTGCCTCCTTGTGTAAATGATATGAAAGAATTGAGAGATCTTTCTTTATTGATAATCTCGGAATTGTCAGGTAAGTTGTCAAGAACGTTTTGTATAAAAGGATTGGATTCGTCGAGGTCAATGGAAGTAGGTAATATGATGATTTTAAATTTTGATTTTGTTATATCCTCGTTATGTTCTTGAATGACTGTGTTAAAAGTTTTATCTTTATTTAATATTGCTTTCAAGAAGGTGGGATAGTCATCGTCTGGTAAGTCTGGACAGAGGCTCGTGGATGGCGTTAGAGTAACGTCAGGTTGAATGTCGGGAGTTTGTACTAATTTAGGAATACTTTCAGGTAAATTAGTCATTTCAATTTCGTTTCTAATTGTTTCAGGAACATTAGAAGGTAAGTTTGTTTCAGGTAAGGGTAGGATATCTTCGTTGAGATTAAGGGGATTTGGAATTGGTAAGTTGTTTTCAAATAACGGTGGGTTATCGTCACCAGGACTAAGAGGGTCTGGAGAAAGTGGGTTTAATTCGTCAGGATTAAACGATGGTGGTGATATCAATAAGTCCATTAGGTCTTTGTCTAGTTCCTGAGTGGATTCCTCCTCTACGTTGGGGTTAGATTTTGAGACGTTTTCAGGTTGAATTGGATTGACAGGGAAACGAGATAGAGCATCGGCATTAGTATTGATTTTCCCCTTTTTATATTTAATATCATATTCGAACTCTTCCAGTTTCAAACGCCAACGTATAAGGCGTGATCCTGGATCTTTACATTTGAATAACCATTCCAATGGTTTATGGTCCGTTAGGACTGTGAAACGATGACCGTACAGATATGGTCTGAACACTTTGGTACCAAAGATTACGGCAAGGCACTCTTTTTCCGTGACACTATAATTGCACTCTGCTTTGTTAAGGGTGCGAGACGCATATGCGATGGGACGATCCTGTCCTATAGGGCCTTGGGATAAAATCGCTGATATCGCGTAATTTGAAGCATCACACGTCAAGAGAAATGGTTGTGTGAAATCTGGGTATGCCAGAATTGGGGCAGAGACGAGTTTGGATTTTAGGGATTCGAAAGCTAGTTGTTGTTCGTTCTGCCATTTGAATGGGATGTCTTTCTTTAAAAGAGACGTTAGAGGTTTGGCTAATTTTGCGAAGTCGGGAATGAATCTTCTGTAATATGAAACAAGACCAAGGAAGGATTTAATATCTTTCGGACTTTCAGGAGTAGGGAACTCGGACACGGCTTTGGTTTTATCAGGATTTGGTTGGACACCCTGTTCACTGATGACATGCCCCAAGTAGGCCACTTCTTTTCGTAGGAATTCACATTTTTCTGGTTGGAGTTTCAGATTAAAATTACGGAGTCTGTCAAAAACTTCTCTGAGGTTATCGATTTGGGAAACTAAATCGTGGGAATAAATAACTATATCGTCAAGGTACACGAAGCATCGCGTGCCTTGAAGTCCAGAGAGGCAGTTATTCATCAGTTTTTGGAAGGTGGATGGTGCATTTTTGAGTCCGAATGGCATTCTATTAAATTGGTAATGTCCTTGAGGTACAGAGAATGCTGTTTTAGGGGCGTCTTCGGGAGAAATAAGGATCTGATGAAAACCGGAAGTAAGATCTAGGGTTGTGAAATACTTGCTATTTCCTAGTTGATCAAGGATTTCCGATATTTGTGGAATGGGATATGTTTCTCCGACAGTAATGTCATTTAGTTTCCGGTAATCTATTACAATTCGCCATTTACGTCGGCCTTGTGAATCTACCTTTTTGGGTACTATCCAAATTGGAGAACTCCATGGAGAAGATGAGGGTTCTATAATATTTTGCTCAAGCATTTTGCCAATTTGAGTTTCCACTTCCTTTTTATGGCATTCTGGGAATCTATATGATTTGGTATGGACAGGGATATCATTATTTGTCTTGATATGATGATCAAGGGCGGAAGTATGAGTCAACTGATCATCGGGTAGATGGAAAATATCTGAATATTGGGAGCAAAGTTCTATAAGAGCATCCCCTTCTTCTTGATTTAGGTGATTTAATTTCAGTGACTTGATTACTTCGCTAGTTCGTTTTGATGTATCTTGGACATTCGAATTTATTGGATATGCAATAGATTGCAGAGGTTGAATATTAAGACACAAATTTGTCTTGACGTTTACAAAGGTTTCTGAGGTATTGGCAATAGTCAAATTGATACGGTTGTTATCTTTGATTTTAACAATGCAATTGGATATTAGTAAGTTATCAGACAGATGTTGATCTACAATGATACCTTCTTTAAGACTGGTCTTTTGAACGGAGCATTCAATTACGGCTTCAGTACGAGGTGGAATGACATAGAAAGGTTCAGAAAAATGTAATTTGATTTCAAGATTTTTTATTTTCAAGATATCATGAGTGTAATCGATTTTACAACCAAAAGTGGTTAGGAAATCAGTGCCTATGATGCCATCATAAGGCAGATTAATGTTTTTAACAACATGGAAATTGAAGGGAATGGATTTATTTTCTTTTACTTTTAATTTAAGTCGAAAATGACCTACGGTCTGAGTAGGTTCATCGCCGGGATCTATACCTTTAAGTTTGAGTAATTCTTTAGTTAATTTCTGATTTTTCTGAATACTGGATTGTTTTAGTAAGCATATAGCAGAACCTGAATCGACCAGTAAGGATAACGGGATGTCTGAGACTTGCGTATCCAATAATACATGTGGTAACAACCTCTTTGATGTATCTATGTTGACTTCATAGATTTCTTTATTGATTATTTTGGAAACGGAAGAGACTTTTGGATTTACGTTGTCACGAGAAATTGGTTTCATGGTATTGTGACCGTCAGTTTGGGGCTGGTTACCCTGTCGGTTGGTCCTATTTGGATATTGGATGTTTACTTGGGACTGATTACCTACGTGTTCCCTGGAGTTAATGGATTTGGCGCTTATTTGGGGCTGTTTACCCGAATGGTCCTTTGGATAAATGGATTGGGCGCTTGTTTGGGACTGGTTACCCGAGTGTGCCCTTGGATGAATGGATTGGACGTTTATTTGGGACTGGTTATCCGAGTGTGCTCTTGGATGAATGGATTGGACGCTTATTTGGGGCTGGTTACCTGAGTGGTCCTTTGGATAAATGGATTGGGCATTTATTTGGGACTGGTTACCCGAGTGTGCTCTTGGATGAATGGATTGGACGCTTATTTGGGGCTGGTTACCTGAGTGGTCCTTTGGATAAATGGATTGGGCATTTATTTGGGACTGGTTACCCGAGTGTGCTCTTGGATGAATGGATTGGACGCTTATTTGGGGCTGGTTACCTGAGTGGTCCTTTGGATAAATGGATCGGGCGCTTATTTGGGGCTGGTTACCCGAGTGGTCCCTTAGATGAATAGATTGGGCGCTTATTTGGGGCTGGTTACCCGAGTGGTCCCTTGAATGAATGGATTGGGCGCTTATTTGGGGCTGGTTACCCGAGTGGTCCCTTTGATGAATGGAATGGGCGCTTATTTGGGGCTGGTTACCCGAGTGGTCCCTTTGATAAATAGATTGGGCGCTTATTTGGGGCTGGTTACCCGAGTGGTCCCTTTGATGAATGGAATGGGCGCTTATTTGGGGCTGGTTACCCGAGTGGTCCCTTCGATAAATAGATTGGGCGCTTATTTGGGGCTGGTTACCCGAGTGGTCCCTTTGATGAATGGAATGGGCGCTTATTTGGGGCTGGTTACCCGAGTGGTCCCTTTGATAAATGGATTGGGCGCTTATTTGGGGCTGATTACCCGAGTGGTCCCTTGGATTAATGTTTTTTCTTGAGGTAGTGTCGGCTTTTATACGTTGTCTCGGGCGACACTGTGACGAGACTCTTATTCGTTTAAATTATCGGGTGGCGCAATGTCTACCTCATCATGACCGACTTCTTCGTCGGGTTGTTCGAGATAATGGACGCGTGACCCTGACGGCTTGTAAGGGTATTGATTAGTTGTTTGGGACTTGAAACGGCTATTGTTGTATTCGCGTTTTTTGCATACTGAAATGTCATGACCAGCCGTTTTACAGTACCGGCAAAATGCACTGGAAACCCCTTGTGGTACAGGATTAAATGGTTTCTGTGAATAGAAAGGTTTGGAAGGACCAGCTTTGATTTTACTTTTGTCAAAGTTATTGGATTTCTGGTCCGTTTGACGTCCATCTGATCGTTTATACAGCGTTTGCTGTATACGTTCTTCTGAAATAGCGAAGTTAATTGCTTCATTTAGCGATTTTGGAGATTTGCATCTCACTATATTTGAGATGCGGGGGTGAAGCCCCATAACAAAATGATGGAGGGCAAGGTCCTCCATAGCCGCAGTGCGGCCAGATAGCTCCTTGACCTTGGTGTTGGATAAAGATATTTCCGTAAGTAGTTGTGAAAGGTAGGTTTCCATTCGTAGTGCATACTGGCTTACGTTGTCCTGAGGACCCTGCTTGCTTTCTTGAAGGTCGGTAAGGAGGTGTGAATAATGTTTTCTCTCACAAAATTGTGTTTTCAAAAATTCTTTTAATTGTTCCCATGAAGTAAATTCTTTTATGGAACAGGCGACTTCCGCTTTTCCTTTTAGTTGACTTAAAATGTATTTGAATAAGATTGGCTTGTGTGTTTCTGATGCGAGGTCGAAAGCATTATCACAGTTTACAAGAAATGAATTTAGGCTTTCTCTACTTCCATCATATGACTTAATGAATTTGAACAGTATATTTAATTCCAATTCGGCCATTGCGAGAGCCGCAGCAGTTTTCCTGGTAATGCGGGGAGAACTAACAGGTGACTTCACTGTTTTATCACTTGCAGCTTGTTCTATTATTAAGGTATCGATTGTTAATTTGGTTTCCTCCGTTTTGGGGGCCTTTGGCATAATTATTTTCTGGATTGGAATTAATAGAACAAGTTACATTGAAAAAAATTATATAAATGTCTTAAGGATTTAAAATGTTATAAATATCTTAACGGAACCCTAATTTCTCGGCCTAGACTAAACAATGACCAAAGACTTACAGTGCGTAGGCGACTGATAAGAACACGGCTGCGGCCGGGAACATTCCGTTGAGATAAGGCGCGTCGCACGACTCGCCGATTCTTGAATGAATTGAATTCTGGATACTGGATACGATTAATGTGTTTTTCCACAGGAATGCAGGATACCGGATACGATTGATTTGCTTTTCCACAGGAATGCAGGATACTGGATACGATTGATTTGCTTTTCCACAGGAGTGCAGGATACTGGATACGATTGATTTGCTTTTCCACAGGAATGCAGGATACTGGATACGATTGATTTGCTTTTCCACAGGAATGACCTTTTCCAAGGTCTGACAGGATCTTCGTGATGTCACTTCGAGGATATCACAAACACTTATGTTTTATTCACTAACACAAGGTAAGTTTTAAGGACACTAATAAAGTTGTTTAGGATATCACAAACACTTATGTTTTATTCACAAACACAAGGTAAGTTTTTAGGATATTAATAAACTGTTTATCTTGATTTTGGGATACGGAGCGAGTCTGTAGAGCGGTGCCTGGCACTGGAATTTCCGGATCCCACCGCTGCCACCAAAATGTTATACGGATAATTGAAAATTGCTTTTTAAAAAAACTATTTTATTAATTCACACGCGAACAAGGATTATAATATAAAAATAATATTCTTTAGGCAACCGCTCGGATTGAAAGCTAAAAACAGACTGAGCAGACTAGCCATCAAAAGATGGACCTAGCTAACTAGACTGCTGACTAAGGGAGATGGGATGCCAGGGCAGCCTTAAGGCTAGCAAAGCCCGGGTATAACAGTTCGTAGGTCCTCCCGTTTCAAAAAGTGTATAAAATTTTTCGACCACATTCATGATTCTGAAAATTTACAAACCGCTTCGTACCATGTTTTTGGGAACCATGATTCGATAGCATGGATTATATCCGCAATGGCTACAGATATACATTCCATTTTAGGCTCTTATACTTGGTAGGTATACTGCATTTCTCGCAATCTCACCTTTCCGTTACATAGACCTAACTGTTAGAGAATAAAATGGATCCTTATTTGAGAATGGATTCCAAAAAAATGCATGCCTTCCAACACATTATGCGCTCCATAAAAACGTTTTATATATCTGATATTGAGTGTTAGAAAATAGAAGTGATAGCGACGCCTCCTTATCCGTAAATACTCGGTACCTACTGCTTACAAGCGCATTTAAAATTAAAATAAGTGTCGCCGACACTGGTACCGACGAAAGTTCACGCGCTAAACAATTTATCGATTATTCCTATCTTGCTATATCTACCTACTATACAATTCATACAAATTATTCAGTTTATTGATCCCAAAGTAAATACGTATAACATTAGAGCGCCAGCTAGAAAAATTACGAGGATAATATTCTTTTACCCGACTAGGTAGTTATAGTGGTATGCTTATTTGAATAGATTTTTGACGGGCCGGTTGACGTGGTTGTTAAACCTGTACGCTACAGGCTATTTTTGTGCTGACAGATGGACGGACGGACAGACGGCGGAGGCTTAGTAATAGGGTCCTTTTTGGCACTGTTGGGTACGGAACCCTAAAAAGTAGTTTATTCGTTATCTGGTCTCCACAGTATAAGTTCTGCTTCGTTCGGCCCGTGTGTGAAGAATATGCTAGCTAGGATATTATAATTATTATAGGAACTATGCTACGGTTACGTAAATTTAGGATGTATTATATCTACCTACACGTATACTTATTATATCTCTAAATATAATTTAGGAAATCTGTTCTGTACTAATCTAGCGGTTAAATTAGAAAAGGTTAGATCACAACAAAAACATGTAAAATAAGTTTTTTGTTAAAAAAAACACATTTTTAATAAAAGCTTTTTTTGGTGAATTTAGTTTTTGTTGATTGTACTTGCAGTTTCATCCAATATAATGATGTATACCAAATATCAAGTCAATCCGACCACTGGAAGTGGGTGAAATTCGACATGCAAGATTCCACCCTACATTGCAAGTTAAATAAAAACTTGTAAAATTGGCATAGGTACTTCAGCAGTTCTCTATACAACAAATTGGAATTTGGTAGATAGGTATGTTTAAATTTACTTGGCCGGGGTTATGTGGTTATAACCATGATGTTGATTTAATTCAACGCAGCACGAAAACCTGCCAACTTAATATTCCATAAATTACAATCTTCTTTATGTATTCATAATTTATTAGTATTTCATAAAACCACAGATTACAGAATAAAAGGCATAAAACCATTACATAAATTAATGTAACAATAAAAATCTTTTCAATTCCGAGATTTTATAACATTTTAAATATTTAGGTAAGTATTTAAATCCTGACTACTAATAGGTACTTAGATGTTATAGGAATCTATCCTCAATGAGATTGAAAGACCAAAGGGGGCTAAAAGAAGGTCAAGCAATATTACAAATGGAATTCATTTTTTCGAAATTATAGTAGATCTTATGCAATTCATCAATTCCGAATCTTTTAATGAATTGAAATGTAATGAGTGACTATTTTACGAAAAAATATTGAAATTACGCAATTGCAATCTGGCTTAGGCTTTCTTTTTAGTCCCCAGGGAATTACAAACCCCATCCTATTAAATATATTTAGGTCTCAATGTGCCATGGCGTTTTCGAGATCTCAAAACAAATATACAAATACTAGCTGTCCCCCGCGGTTTCACCCGCGTTCCCGGGATATAAAGTAGCCTATGTCCTTCTGCATACCATAGGCTATCTACATGCCAAATTTCATAATGATCCGTTGATTAGTTGAGGCGTGGGGTGTAACAAAACAAACTCACTTTCGCATTTAAAAATTAAGTCGGTAGTCCTTAGACCATGCACTAGACTCTAGTGTAGAGTCTATATAGTTACTAGAGTATATTAATGGTCTTAAAAACATACTTATAATTTGAAATTAATAAGTAACTCGGACATTTTTGGAAATATAATTATTTTAATTAACGGGTCATTTATCTTAGTACCTTTAAAAATCGTGTTATTTGGAATCGTTTGAAGATTACTTCATTGGTACGTAAGATACCAAACGGCACGGAACCATCAATTAAACCGCATAGAACCCAGTACTAAAAGCAAAAGGATCGTACACTTCAGCATACAGCTACGACCGCATCTAGAGATATTGAGTAAAATTTAAACATTTTTATTTTTTTACACTGACTTAAGCATACAGTAGGTATGCTTCCCATACACTAAAACAAAATAAAACCATCATCAATGCATATAAATTACCAAATTAAATAATAACCAACTAGTATTTTGTTTGTATGGCCTCGTATTTTAATATATTAAATTACCGCGCTTCAATATTGAACTGATATCCAATTAATATTATCTCTGTCATATATTTCATATAAGCAGCCTAGCCATATATTACAAATCCATTTAACCTTTAAAATCTATAAGTCATTGCCTGCCTCATAGGTCGATGTGCACGATCCACGTAATGTTGGCTGAAAATAAATTATACCTACCAACTAGGTCATATAATAATATGTGCAAAATCTACATATAGTATATCCTATCATGAATTGAAAATAAGAAGAGGCAACGGAGCGCTAATTGTCGTTTAACAATCTATGAAATCATTTTTACAGTTTATTTCTCGCGAGGGACGCGCGTCCGAGTAGGTACCTATAGACAGTAAGATACCATTTTATAAATCAGTAGGGAGGGATATATAATTCCGTTAGTGCGCTTTAGTTAGATCCCCTTTAATGTAATTTTAACACTACTTTGTTACCTTAATACAGTTTTAAATTCAATGCTACAAACATAAACTCATTAGAGAGTTGATTAGTCAAATAGAAATAGAGAAGCCTATTTTACTGCATTCGATATTATTGTTATAATTTTTTATAAACGAAAAATTTCGTTCCTGCAACCTGAAAATGAATTCCAAATGTTGGTACGGTAATTAAATTTAGTTTTCGAATAAGGAAAACATTACAAGGGAACCATAGCTTGGTGGTGGTAACTGCTGTGTAGTACAAGCCTGGCTGGCTCTCAAGTTAAAAATCTGTCCTACAGTCAATTCCCTTCTAGGCATCCTTCGGTCACATCATCACTTACCAAGGTGAGATTGTGGTCAAAACAAGCCTATCCTTATAACCATTAAAATATTGCACATATCTACTTGACAAACTGCTGTTGGTACTTTTTAGTTACTTGTTAGTGTCTATAAATCCCTTTGTTATAATGTACCCTTTAATTTTGTGTGAGCTATCCACTACCAGATCATGTGCGCAAATAATTTTGTGTGTGTGTGACAGTTGTGCGTGTGTAACGTTTGTGTGTATTTGTGGTTCCAGAGCAGTGGCGGCGGTTGCCGGTGCGGTAGACGCGCGCGTGCACCCCGCCCCCCGCACGCCACTGCTTTGGACCTTTGGAACGCCTTCGTCTACCCGGTATGGAAGAGCGACGCCTGAGCGTGGACTTTGGGACTTTACCACGAGCGCTCATACACAAACTATTTATTTGCCAATGAAAAAACCTTGAACACTAGTCGTCAATATGAGTTGATTGAAGCGCCCTTGGTAAAGACCCTTCTATAATAATGTATTTATTATTTTGGCTAACTTTTTCAATAACTCAATCATGCCCTTTGTTTTGCGCCTTTACCCTATAATTTAAATCTAGTTACCTAATGCTAACAAAAATACCTATTGCACTCATAAAATTATTCTCAAAACTACTTACCCGAAATTTTCTAAATAATAGTTTCCTAAATCACTTGAGAACCAATTTCTGTGTGTTGTGTGCATACCACTTTCGGCCACATCATCACTTAACATGGTGAGACTGCGGTCCAAAAACAGACCTATAAAACAGATAAAATCAATAAATCTACTAAGTACATGACTATAAATGCATGACCGTAAACCAATTTACGGATTTCAAAGAACGTGTGAATAACCAAAAACTGTTCTATCAACAGGGTAACATGAAACAACACATGCTGACGCATAAGATCCGCGACATGCCGCCAGGATTTGACAAGGGCCCGAGTGGGCCACCGACGCTAACATCCAGTGAGGATGGTCGAGACCCGAGCCCGGACCGACGTTCGTCACCAGATAAGCTCGATCTAAAAAGGTCACCGCCTGCGCACCCGCCTCCGCCCATGTCACATCCACCTCCTATTGACATGCCGCCTCTACCTAAACGACCAAGCGGTAAGTTGGACCTTAAACCAAACCCGCTCCTTTTTTCTGCATCACTGTACCTCATGCAGATTTTAATACCAATGTTTTATCTTACAGTTCCAACCGGGCCGACGCACCCACAACCTCCTGTGTCATCGAAGCACTTGTGCGGAGTATGCCGCAAGAATTTTTCATCGTCGTCAGCGCTTCAGATCCACATGCGTACACATACGGGTGACAAGCCCTTCAGATGCGCTGTTTGCCAAAAAGCTTTTACTACCAAAGGAAATCTCAAGGTAAATAAAAAATCTTTGGTGTCTAGAACACTAGCTTCGGCCTACCATCTCAGACAGTACGTCTCAAAGAAAGTAAAAAGCATAAGTCAATCACATAATTATTCGAATACACATGGTTTGACCAAGACTTTCAGGAGATTTAGTTATAATTATGTCTAATTCTTATAACTTTGTTATTGACAGGTGCATATGGGGACCCACATGTGGAGCGGCGGCGCGTCACGACGTGGTAGACGCATGTCGCTGGAGCTACCACCGCGGCCGTTGCACGAGCCACACGACTTACTTCGGCGGCCCGATTTATTTTATCCGTACCTGCCCGCACCCTTCCTCAACGGCATGCAGCAAAAGGTGAGGTTTTGACGCCGCGAAATAAATTAAACATTATGTGTCATGCAACTCTTGCACTATCATTATTATTTTGTAACACTGATCTTTCAACGAGTGAACTAATTGCAATATTTTTCTCGTCCGACAGCTAAATGAAATATCAGTCATACAGCAAAGTGCGGGTCAGAACGGCGTAGCCGGAAAATTCCCGGGGCTACTCGGCTTCGGCGCATTCGGCGGAGCCCGACCTGGGGCGGCGTCACCACTCGAGAGGCCACCATCGTTGGAAGGTGGAGACGAGCGACAAGCTGCGATGCGCGAACTCGCCGAACGTGGCCGCGAGCTCGCCGAACGCAGCCGGCAGATGCGCGAGGAGGGCGAGTACCGAGCGGCGGCGGCGGGCGCTCTCGCGGCCCACGCGCCTCCGCCCGCACAGCCCTCGCCCCCCGCGCCGCACCACCAACACCCGCACCCGCACCCTCACACCCACACGCTGGGCTCGCTGCCGCCGCCGGCGCGAACAGAAGGACTCACCGTTTAAATGTAGACAATTTGCCATTCGAACACCCGAGTACATTCCAGAAAATTCACGAGCCGAAATCTAATTTCCGAAAGTTGGAAAGATCGACGCCGCGCACGACTTTAGACGGCCGAGCCTCGAGGCGATGACTTGTTAATATTGTACAAAATTAATAGTACCTAGTTTAGGTATTTAAAAATAAGGGACTGATAAATAACGACGACAAGCGAGCGTCTGTTGTAGCATAATTATGTGCAAAGTGTAGTGCTATGTAACATTGTTATTCCACGTGTTATTACGCCTAGTATTACTATAAGTAACTTATATACATGAGTACGGGGCTGGGGCAATCGGGAGCTCATCGCGAGCTCCACGTTTATGTCATTACTCTGTGATAGAGCACATTTAGAGGCTGTGTATTACGTACCTACTGGAGAGACCTCTTCAGTAGGGTCACTATCGGATATTTATCGACTTTTATTGACACAGTCCAATGTGCTATGACATCAAAAATAAATATAAATTATCCCAAAAATTAACTAATTTCATATTATATTATACATATATCTATATCTTTTTAAATTAAATGTACATAAATTGTGTAAATAGTTATTATAGTGAGCGAATAGATTTAAATTTAATACAATGTCATACATATTATATGACTACAACTGGAGTGCTATATGCATGATTTTATCTTTTACCACATTCCAAACGATTAATGCAACCAAAAAATCTGTAAACATCTTTTTAAAAATATATTTTACTTATTATACGGAAAATTGTATGTAAGCCATTTTCTCTTTATATACATTTCAGACTTCGTTTTTTCTGACGCTACATTGAATGTCCAAAATACCTACCAGTCTATTGTCAGTTGTCTCTAAGTATTGAATATACCACATTTAATTGTAACAGAGGTTAATGACATATTCATATCATGTAAATTTTAAAGTATTTGCATTTGAGGTCTACATAGTTATAAGTATTTATAGTCATACATAGCTATTATATTGCTTTAGAATACTTCAACATATCTTTGTAAAAATATGAGTGACTGGTGTTATTACGAAACATGACTAATTATAAAGTATGTAATAGTTAAGGAAGTAGTCTCACCGGCGCACTCTATGCAGACTGACCACGACGATGTCAACGTGTTTGAACATTTATTTCCAAATATGCATTTGTTCAATGCTTGTTAGTAGATGCGGTAGTCCAGTTGATAAAATAACTTCATTTTTTATTAAAACGTATTATGTCTTTTATACTTTCATCTAGCTATCTGTGTATAAATGTCCTAATAAATTATTTATAAATTATAAATCATGCATACACTCTTAGTATTAAATGATTGCTTGTGGGGCGTTAGGCCTCGTGCAACAATTTAGTTGTCTCTAGAGTAAATTCACAAGCTATTATCAAGTTGCAAATAGATATTAGAGTGTAGAATTAGTCATAAAATATGATGTCATGTCATGTCAGTATAAATAATCATTGTAAATTATTAAATGTTTATGTAAATGTCCAAAAAGTATTCAAATTATTTAAAAAAACGAATTATAAGTACTAATACTTATTTTATTTTTTGTTATCCTTGCCTGCTCCTAAAAATCCTTTTTGTTTTTTCATAACCTTTAATATACCATACACAATTTTATATTCGATTTTAGCCGTCAGAGTTGTGACCCATTTTATTTTCCCGTACACGGAATGTTCACTTTCATTACAAATTTGTGCCTTATCTACAAATCTTACAAAAACTAGCCTAGATGATTTGATATATCCATCTATTTGAGATATTCAACCAGACCCGCATCACTTATAGGTAAGTCACTTCTCGAGTAAGGTTCTATCGCTGTCGTTGAAAAAGATTTTTTAGCACGGCCGCGGCAGTAAAGCAGCTAATATAATAGGTATGATTCCTATGTAAAAAATACAATTTTAATAAGTCCGTTAGTGATATTATCAAAAAACATATTTTTTTGCTTTACCAAATCATGAGAAATTGGCAAAAGTTAATCGAGTAAAAGTTCAGGAATATGGGCCCATGGGGTGACATCACTTCAGAGTAAAAAGTGTACTCTAACGTGACGTCTCGCGGAACTTCAACACTATCTTAGTATTTTTTTGTTGAATCGACAAAAGAAGAAATACGTTTCCAATATTTTTTGATAATGCAGATCTAGGTAGCCCTTTGATAATAACCAATAAAATATTGATTAGGTACGTCTCAGAAAAAAAACATAACTTTCCAAAAGACAAAATAGTAACGTACCTACGCAATAGTACATTATGATACATGTGTGCAAAGTTGGTTATTACAGACGAGGCGGTATTAAGCGCGTTCGGCTCACTCGATTAGAGAGCCGAGAGTGTAATGATGAATACACACGCGTGTCATACCACGTTTTTCAACACACTTGCGAGGAAAAAACAGACTTGTATTTCTTAGACTAGATTTTTTGATAATAATCAACCACACGATGAGAACGTTAACAAATATGGCACGCAGGTTTTTTTTTTACACTGATGCGCTGTCAAACTGTTTTACCCGTTTAAATTAAGAATGCCTCGTCTACACACATCAATTTGCATTGAGGTACAAACTTAACATAATCGGGATTATACTTATCATAAAACTGTGCGGTAATGTAAAGTAAAAAGCACTAGTGCGTAATAAGCTGCTTTAAGATACTAAAAATAGTGCAATAAATGTCACTTTACGAGCAAGTGTGTTGAAAACTATTTTAGTATCATCCTGTGACATATACATATAAAATATACTATTCTAAATTTAACCTTTACATAATAGGATAATTAAATAATACAATTCATTACTTCTAATTAGACAATTTTATTATAAGTAATTATTTAGAGGCATTCATTCATATGACAATACTGAAGGATAGTTAAGAACTGAATATGAAAAATAGAGTAAAACATATAATATTGAATAGAATATAGCCATAAAAAGGAATGTTACTATTGAAATTAATTTAAAAAAAAATGAAATTTCCTTTTCTTGACACTTAATTGTAACAAGTATTGCAATTAACGCAGAGCTGCTTTACTTCCCACTTATCAAGTTCAAGTCTTATTCATCGTATGGGTTTATATCTAACTACACTAAGCGATTCCACATTATCAGATATCGATAACACGAATAAAGTGTATAGTAGAATTTGAAAACACTTACGTAAGGACTGAGGGGCCACCGCGTAAGTCAATCATGATGAACTTCATTAAAATTGGCTCCTTTTTTCTACAATTGCTTGTCCTGTGACCCACTTGAGGTTTAAAGATATCCATATATTGAGGAAAAATTTCTTTCCAGTGATTTTTAACAGTAAGGATCAATCACTGTATCGAGTGTTCTTATCTCTTAGATTTAGCCAATCTAAAGCGCACTGTCGGTGGTGAAAAATTGGTAAGTGATAGATTTCAAGCAAAATGGACGTCTTTGTATTTCTTTGGGTTAATTGTTCGATGATAGGCTGATGATGTAAGGAGCTTAAGCTTGTCTTGAAAAGAGTAATTGCTGGCTTTTCTCAGCAAATGCAACCTTCCGAACCGGTATTAGAGTCAGACTTTTCATAAGTTTTTTTTTACTCCGATTCTGGGAGCACTTTAACTAAGTTCATTGACTTACACGGCAGCCCAGCTGTTTGCTTCTAATAATAAAAAAAGTTGAATCCTGATAGATCAAAAGGTGTGGATTGGTACAGCAGCTCTAAACTATCTACATACAAATATTTGATAATGCGAATGAATAACCGTGGTATAATAAAAGTTAGAAGTTGATGACGCTGGCGAGCTTCTTGACGCGGTTGAGCAGCAGGTCCCCCTCGCGGATGGTGGCCTGGTAGAGCTGCGAGCGGTCGGCGTCGGCGCCGCGGCCCGCGCCCGTCACCACGCACCCCGCCACCGCGTCGATGCGGCACTGCAGCCGCCCCGCCGCCGTGAACCTGCACCCACGCAACACACACATACACACACGCCGTGGTTACAACACATTTATACAGAGCATAGCGTTTATTCGCTCCATCGACGAACAATCCCATTAGAGTAGTCCAATTCCGCAACTAGTCATTGAACAGTAAGAACCGATCACTGCATTGTGTTCTTGACTTGGCCAATCAGAGAGCACGTATCCTTGACTTAGCCAATCAGAGCGCATTGTGTATGGTGGAAAATAAAATAAATAAATATCCTGGGACATTCCTCACACACGGTCATCTGATCCCAAACTAAGCAGAGTTGTACTATGGAAACCAGATAACCGATATAATACATATACCACGGAGGTCAACATCTGCGCTGTAAAAGAGGGGCTCTCGTGTTGGACGCGTACCTGCTCACCCCTCCACGCACGGCGTATACATAATTACACCCAGAGTCAGGACATACAGACATGTTCATGCACACAAATGCATGTCATGTGTGGGATTCGAACCCACGACCTACGGCGCTATAGGTTAAGGGTCCACGTCTTAACCAACTGCGCCAACGGGCCCGTCAAAGTAGTAGTAGTCAAATTAGTCAAGCAAAATAATATCATTGCGCTTCTTTGGGTTACTTGTTCAATGATACGCCACGCGGGCCGTACGGTTGTATACCGACTTCGTCGAATAAAAAAAATATTCCACCTATCACGACGCAGGTCGTGGGTTCCATTCCCACCCAGGACATGCATTTGTTTATACGCATCAACATTTCAGTCTAGGTGTAATTATGTATGTTAAGTATATCAGTTATCTGGTGTCAATGTTATAAGCTCTGCTTAGCTTGGGATCAGCTAGCCGTATGTGAAGAATATCCCAGGATATACTTTTTTTTATTTTTTTTTTTATACGGCTAAGTCGGTAAACAAGCCTACGGCCCGCCTGATGGTAAGCGGTTACCGTAGCCATATGAACGCTTGCAACACACGAAGCATCGCTCACGCGTTACCGACCTTTCCCCCCTCCCCTATGAGCTCTGGCGACCTTACTCACGCGCAGGAACACAACTTACACAACATAAAGTTATTTGGCTGCGGTGTTTTGTAATGTGGAGGTACTTCCCCAGTCGAGCTGCTCTTTGAGCGAATAAACGCTATGCTCTACCTCTCTTACATAAAATAAAATACTTTATTTATATCATACCATTATCGACATAAGCTCATCTAATCCGAAAACGACGGAAAGTGAGTAACTTTTCACTACATAGTACAAAATTTGTCCGCTAATTCCTTCTAAAGCACGCGACGATTTATGATGAGGGTAATTGATTGTACCTACAATTCATGACATGCCATCCTCCATATAGCAACTTGCCCCCCCTGGGCCACCGACTGGCGACGTCCTTGGTCTGCGGTACCAATACAATGGCAACATTCAACATACTCATACTTACGCAGAGATCTCCTCCTCAACAAACTCCCGAGTAACCCCGAAAGTATCAGCGATGTTGTCTAAGCTGAGCGAGCGATACGCGCGGAGTAGCTGCACGTACGCTTTGATACGCGCCTCACGCACGTAATGTTGGTAGTGAGGTCGGAACACCGGGTCCACGCAGATCTGAGTCTCCACCTGCAATTATAATTATAAAACAGTAATATTATACGTCTGTCGTGGTCGGTACCTGGATGGGTGACCGCTTAGTGGTATTTCAAATCGAGCGTTTCCGTGCTTCGGGAGGCACGTAAAGCCGTTGGTCCCGTTTATCACTTAATTGTGATAGTCGTTAAGCTAGTTGGATGCCTCCTAGGCGGCTTGAAAAATTCCAACAGTAGGTTGACCACTAGCCTACCTCCACCAATCCGCAGTGGGCACGCGTGGTGGAGTGTCGCCCAGTCCCTTTCACCTTAATTTGGGAAAGGAAGCCTGTGCTCAGCAGTGGGACATTATAGGCTGATGATGATGATGATGAATATTATACTATCAGAGAATTATAAATGACTTGCCTATTATCCAAATCCACAGACACGTAAGCCCTAAAGACATGCAGTGGTGTATGTTGAATGGTCATGTGGCCTGTGCCCAAATGTTTTATAAAGGCCAAGACAAACTAAACTGTCATAGCCAAGCATTAACATACAAGGCTATTTGTTTAGTTGAGTAATTTAGTAATGCTAAACTGAAACAGTCTCAATATTTATTGCCATTACTGTGGGTTCTCAGACATACATACATAGAAGTTAAGTAGTGTTTAGAGCATACACTACCTTAATTGGTGTGAATTTGCAAATCTCAGTCATCAATAAAAAATATAGGTATACATCTCTACATCTACATCTACATTCTACACTAATAATAAAGAAAGAAGATTTGGATTTTTGGATTTTTGTTTGTGATTAATAAACTCAATAACTACTGGCCCAATTTAAAAAATTCATTCACCAGAAGAAAGCTAAATTATCACTGAGTAACATAGGCTAAAAAATATTATAAATAAATAAGGATCCCTAGGAAAACTCCCAATAATGTAACGGAAATGTCACCCGGGCGACGCCGGCCACGAACAGCTAGTATTTAATAATAGGGAACATACCCAGGCAAGACTCTTCATGAAGTCAGCATAACGGCATTCATGTAGCGATTCGACAAGTTCCCTCAGCTCTGGGAAGCGAGAACGTAAAGCCTGGACAGCAGCTCCTTGCCGCCGCAGCGCTGACTGAAGCGCGTGTCGCTCCAACGCTAATGCGCATGCCAGCACGCAATACTGGATTATAGTTCCTGTCAATTAATTATTATTTATCCATCAATATTAGCCAATATGAAATAAGTATCTGCTTTTTAGCTTTTATTACAATATTCCAAATTTTGAAGAGTATTGAACCAACACATAACTAGCTGATTCAGATAATCCATAAGATACACTGCAAAAATAATTTATCCTGATTATCACTTAGGAAGATAATGTGAGCAGCCTTCAACTGAGAAGAACCAGCAAGCAACTCAGCAAGGTTGCTCAACTGATAAGGCGCATCGTGAATCTTTGTTTGCACAGAAAATAAAGTATGGCCCGAAGATTAAAGAAAGAATGTTTATAACTTACAATCAACCTTAGATCACTAATATAAGGTTCATGATACATTGCAGCTGTTAGTTCCGTCTCACTCGCAAGTCACGCCCCTCCGCACACATGGCGGAGCTGCCGACCAATAGATTTCCCGCAATTGGAAAATGTAACTTCTGTGCAGGTACATCGTTAAGCCATATAAGTTGGGTACTACTGTACATTAATAGTATTTTTTTCACTATTTTGAAGATGGGGCGATAATTACAGTACCATAAATATGGGATTAGAGATTGAGATTACCGATGGAAAATATAGTACTCTTTAGACATCACATGGACGGTGGCATAGCTCAAGAATTAGACTAACAACTACCCAACCTGCTGTAATAATGTATTGCTCTTTTTGTTTTCCCATAATCCCTTTAGTAGCTAGTCTATATGCAGTAAACGAAATAACGTGACATTGTTTTAAAATTTCAGAAAGACAATACATAAATATAACACCATTTAACCAATTTATTTTGAATCTATATAATATTATGTAATAGAGCAGAAGAGTTTTTTGTTTGTTTATCCAATAATTATTTCACTAATCAGCTACATTATCCTTAACTATTATGGGCTACTTTTTATATCGTGAACACAGGTGAAACCGCAGGGGAGAGTTATTATTTTATATTATGAGTTTACTTACCAAAGTCAACCAATTCATAAGATTCAAATGTGGAAACACAATCGATGAACAGATCAGCAGCATGGCTGTAATCCCTGACAGCTAGACAATATATTGCTTCATATGCTTTCAATTTGTTCCTTGAACGCCAGTCACCACCTTTGTCCACCAATTCATGGGCCTGTAGGGTAAAATACCATTTAAGCTAATATTATATTTCTTGTTCCCGAGGGATCTAAGGGTGTGTCGAGACAAAGCAAATGACGCATTCGAAGGACACAAATCTGCCGCAACGAACAATGGCGACATTCCTTGTGTCTGGACACACCCTAATAAAGTTTTTTCAGTATAAAAGTGTCCCATATCCAATTCCAAAATATTATCTATCTATGTGCTAAGTTTCGTCCAAATCCTTAAGTAGTATGTGTAGAGAAAAATATTTGGCAGTAAACCAAGACAAATACCTATTCAGCAACATCATCTTCCTTACCCTATCCTTACTTGCCTCAATTGTCAATTCTACCATCACATTGTTTCTGAGGTATCCAGTGAAATTGAAACCAAGACAACTCGACCCCAACATTTCATTCCTGTGACAACTCAACCCCTACAATTTGAACTTGACAACTCAACCCCCATGTTGATTCAATTTTTTAATATTTTTCAACAGACTGGCGACCAATGGGTAGCTTAAGCCTCCACATAATCAAAGCATAGCCTTTGGTTCATTTAAAATCAAGTACCTTATTGATGGCTTTGCCCATTTCTTTAACATTGCAGCCATGAAAGTATGCAATTCTGAATATAGCAAAAATTGCATCAAGTCTTCTATTGGTGGTCAGAGTAGAATCTTCATATTTAGTAGTTGCTAATGCTGTGGCTGTTTCTTTGTCTCCAACTGAGCAGAGGTAATCCAACCTGTAAAGTGGAATCACACCAGATATTCATTTATCATAATAATTATACATATAACCCTTATACTGTTTTTTGGAGTCATGAACATTGGTATCTAGCAGATGTACCCATGCTGGTTTATACAGATATTTTATATTCTGAAAATGATTATAATTCATCTTCATACACATTATTATATTCAACTCTATTTATCAAATTTGTGGTTATGAATTGGATTGGATTAGTGAACAAAACAATAAAAATCTGAGTGTTATATTGGTGCCTTACAATATTTTTTGGTGACTACAATGGAGTGGGATAAAGACAGGAATAAGACAAATAAAATAAATACCTGTCTTGCCACACGGGAGTTTCAGAGTCGTCTTCTTCGAATTTGGCTAGCCTAGTTTGGTTCTCTTTTGCCATCTCATCAAACAACTTCTGGTCAAATGCCCATCCAAGATCATTACACACTTCTTTATAGTAAGGAGCCATATTTCCGGCTTTTATTCCTTGAAACAATTGCTCTTTCAACTGAGGATCATCTTTAAGTTCCGGCAGAGATAACTTGAATTTGATACCAGCTAATGCCATATATTCAGGAGTTTTACCCTCAGCAGAAAGCTCCATTTTAAATATACAAATAAATATCTATTTACAAATAAAATAATAGTCTTTCAAAATAAAACACTTATAAGTGAGAGTATGCAAATCGCACACTCACTGTCACACAACTTTAGTCAGGATCTTCTATTTCCAATTCCTTTGATTAGCGTAGCGTTATATTCTCTTTGCCTTTGATCTTTGTAAATGAAAATTAAAATGAAACATGAAACAGCAAAGTCACCAAGGCTGTCAGATGAAAAAATTAAGAATTATATACCAGATCAAAAATAGCCGTATTATAGTGCGTTCGAATTGGAGTGATGACGTTTTTAACAGTTTCAAAATGGGCATTTTTGTATATGCGTTCGAATTGGAAAATTTCAACAATTTTGCAACTTTTGCCACAAACGATATTTCCCAAATCGAACGATTAGATACAAAAATTACATTTCCATGCTGATCGCCTGCTTGTCACTTGTCTCAACCTACCGTTTTCCTTCAGTTAATCATTAAACAAAGTTAATCTAACAAATTATTCTCTTACCTGTTAGTATTTCTTTAAAATTTTACAATAATAATTAGACTGTTTTACAAAAAACTTAAACCGACTTCAAAGTACACTAAGAAGTAATCAAATCCTGATCTGATGACAATGGGACCAAACGGGAAGTGTACCCTTCCAGACAAAAAAAGAATTTTCCAAATCGGTTAATAAACGACGGAGATATGAGGTAACAAACATAAAAAAAAAAAAAAAAAAAAAAAAAAAAAAAAAAAAAACATAACCGAATTGAGAACCTCCTCCTTTTTTTGAAGTCGGTTAAAAATTAGAATTTTCGCTTTACGTATGAATTTTTCGAAACTTATCTGTCAGATTCAAAGATGTCAAAATATGATCACAAACGACCCTGCCTCGGAGGTGGGTCAAAATTTGCAGTTCACGATGTCGTTTTTAACTGTTTCCAAGCAAAACGAACGGTGAACGAAAACAGTTCAAAACGCCAATTTCGCCCACAACTTTCCAAATCGAACGCCAGTTGTGACCGTTTTTGGCATTTTTGACTGTTATTTTTGCTACCATACCCCAATTCGAACGCACCTTACGTACATCCATCATGGGAAAACAAGAAATAAAAGACTTTTTGGCGGGAACTTGCAGAGTGACGTAGCATTTTCATTTTTATTTTCATAAATTTGTGTATTTTGAGTTTTATTGTGTATTATTGGTGGTATTTTGCCCAATAAAGATCATCCATGTGCACCAGTGAAGTGAAATGGAATGAATTATGTGTATCGTTACTTTTCAAGTTGTCTCAAAATGTCCGTGAAGAGTTTTAGTACAATGACCACCATTGTAGTAAAACATGACTTTTATGGACGGTGACTGACTGAGGACTATAATGTAAAGTGATTTTGTGACTGGATATTATAATATAACTCGACACTGGCAGAAATGAGCCCTAATTTGGGCTTGGTTGCCAAAATTAAAAATAAGAAGAAGAAGAACAAGAAATAAAAGACTTTTTGGCGGGAACTTGCAGAGTGACGTAGCATTTTCATTTTTATTTTCATAAATTTGTGTATTTTGAGTTTTATTGTGTATTATTGGTGGTATTTTACCCAATAAAGATCATCCATGTGCACCAGTGAAGTGAAATGAAATGAATTATGTGTATCGTTACTTTTCAAGTTGTCTCAAAATGTCCGTGAAGAGTTTTAGTACAATGACCACCATTGTAGTAAAACATGACTTTTATGGACGGTGACTGACTGAGGACTATAATGTGAAGTGATTTTGTGACTGGATACTATAATATAACTCGACACTGGCAGAAATGAGCCCTAATTTGGGCTTGGTTGCCAAAATTAAAAATAAGAAGAAGAAGAACAAGAAATAAAACATTTATAATGTTATTCTCTTATAATCCTTTAGACTACACCTTACATTCATAGGAATCATTAATTTTTAATCATTAAATATATTTTTACGTCCATTATCTTAACACTTATGGTTTTATCTATTTATCAATGAGGAGTTTTCTTATGATATTACCTCTTCTATACTCGAAATACATAGGTAGGTATCAAATTCTGTGGTCAAATTGTGAATATAAGGTTCAAATTGGTTCGAAATATTATTAAATTATCAACAGTTATTTTGAGTATAGAGGTCACAGATTACAGAATACTCAGATGTAATGTACGGGACAAGCACTGTGAGGCTCGTATTTAGCTATGTGTGCGTGAGAGCACTGTAGGAACACGTGTGACAGTGTGCGTTTAGGGATGCCAGGCTGCATTTAGGGCTGCCAGGCTGCGTGTAGGGCTGCCAGGATAATGAAGAAAAAACTCCCACGTTTTTTATTAGATAGTTATTATCAACATAAAACTATACTTTCAAATAAATAAATTCTGAAAAGGCTTGTGATTTGAGAATGGATTAAGTCAATAAAAATATGACCAAATTACCAGCATTATACTAATAATCCATGTTAAAAAATAAAGAACTTGCCAAGTTCAATTAAGAAAAAAAAGAAATGAATACAGAGATGTCATCATTTATTAAAATAGAAATAGGTAACATACATTATAGTGGATTTCAAATAGCATGACTTCGGTGACACATGGTTTTTTTTTTTTTTTTTTTACTGTGTATAGGCCTCTGTTTGACCACAATCTCACTATGGTAAGTGATGATGTGGTCGAAGGTGGTAAGCACACAAAGCCTAGAAGGAACTGGCTCTCAAGTGCAGCTGACGGAACACACCGATAGGTGCTTGGCGACAGATTTTCAACTTGAGGGTGGTAGCCAGCCAGACGGGTACTACAAAGTACCCTACCACCGTGCTATGGTTTCCTCACGATGTTTTCCTTCACCGAAAGCTCAAGCTCATTGTAGGATTCGAACCCGGGACCTTCGTCTCGGTATCCGACGTCACTACCACTGAGCTATCAAAAATTTATTATCAGATTTCTCAATATTTAATGTTAATTTCGATATAATAAAGGAATACTATACAATGATAGAGCGAGGTTTCATGAAATATTGAGATTGAGAGTACTATTTCAGAGTAATCAAATGGAATTTCACAAGATATTGGTAAAAAGCCCTTGACCTTGACGACTCATCCTATGTGAAATTGAGTTTAACAGCCTTTATTCTGCACTAACTTCTTAAAATATTGCATTTTGTCACCTATAACTCTAGCATTCGTTTCTAATTTTACTATATAATGAAATCTTATATTAATATATATTTTTCTATTACTATTTTTATTAAGCTCAATAAAATGTATGTATGTTTAATAAAATGATATTTTATATTTTACTAGCTGACCTGACAAACATTTTTCTGCCATATCGGCTCGACTTCGTTTGCGTGGTGCCCTACTCTATACCCTAACCTACTCTACTCCACTATTACGGTAATTTTTTTTTTAAATATTTTTCATCATATTTCGAATACATAATTTCGGCACCTTATACAAAAAAACATGTTTCATATTCAATATGTTTGAGTAAGCAATATTTAAAACTTATCTTCAATACCAAAATCATTAGTGGTTGCTGAAATGTAACGCTGTGATAGACGGACAGACGGACGGAGTCACAACATAAGGATTCCTTTTTATTTTTTCGGTTCTATTCGGAAGCATTAAAAAAATGGCGTTTGGAATCAGGGTCATCATCAATTACCTATAAATTCTAATATTCAGCCCGTTCACATAAACTATAAGCGCCATTTATTTTTCATATGGTACCAATAAATTTCTCTTGCCTATTTATTTTTGTTACTTAAATCGATCGATCTTACAAGGCCCCATAATACCACGACTTCAAGGAAAATACTTTCGATGTAACCTAGCAACACCAACTGATTTTTGTTGAAGTTTTGTGTTCCTAGTGATCAGTGACAAATACACGAAAAAATAATACAAATAAGTGAAAATATCTATAATTACCTATGAAACGACATTCCGTCTTCCTTTTTTTGTTTTTGGGAACAATTTTTACAATATTTCAAAATGCAGGACGGCATAATTTTTAAGAACAATTTTGCCACTAGTGACGTACTTACAATACGAAGCCTTGTTTCGTACTGACTCAAGTTTGTATTTACTTTTGAATCTGTATTTGGTGTGTTGGCCTCACGCCCGTGTTCCGTGCGCTCGATCTGAAGTATTCTGTAATCTGTGATAGAGGTATCCTATGAAAACTCAAAAGAGAATGGATAAACTCGTGATAAACGGGCATTGGGTCACCCAATGTAGTTTTTGGTAGTTTTCACGTCTTCTCGTGCCTCCATTCCGAGGAATAGGCTACCGCCGGACATCTTTATGAAAGTTATTTTAAATTTAACCATTATGAATATGTATAGCCCACAACAGAAGCGCTCGTGGTGTAGCATGATTAGCCGTTCTTAATCGATCGGCAAAGTTAAGCTACGTCTGTCTTGGTCGGTACCTGGATGGGTGACCGCCTAGTGGTATTTCAAATCGAGCGTTTCCGTGCTTCGGAAGGCACGTAAAGCCGTTGGTCCCGGTTATCACTTAATTGTGATAGTCGTTAAGCTAGTTGGATGCCTCCTAGGCGGCTTGAAAAATTCCAACAGTAGGTTGGCCACTAACCTACCTCCACCGATCCGCAGTGGGCACGCGTGGTGGAGTATCTGCCCATTCCCTTTCACCCTGATTTGTGAAAGGAGACCTGTGCTCAGCAGTGGGACATTATAGGCTGATGATGATGATAGCCCACAAACATACGAATCATATGTCTGTGGCCATAAAAAAAATGATTTTTATTAATTATAATATTATTATATTAATATACACAATAATATTGATTGAATGTTTTTTTGGGTTTACTGTCCCTATTACTAAACGAAAACAAAAATGTCATCGTCGTGTCACGCAAGGTTCGTGTGGACATGGACATAAGGATGTCGGAATTATCGAAAGATTTTTTAATATTGGCATAGGTAAAGATTCGGTAAAATTGAGATGTAACCATACCAGTGAAATCTATTTTCTTTTGTTTTTAATCGTTGATTTTTGATTGCGTCACTGATCGGTTTTTTTTATGTGACAAAGTCGGTATACAAACAACAATACTAAATAGCTTAGCTGCGGTATTCTGTCCCTTCCTTATCTTCGAATAAAAGCTGCTCTACCTCTCCTACAAATAATGATATCCAAGTTTGACCTTCGTTTTATTTAGTACTTTTTAAGTTGTCCCAAACTAAATTCATTGTTATAATTTATTGAATATTATATTTTGATAACGTGCGTGCATTCTGTGGGTAAATACAACTGCTTCATTAATATTACTTTTTAATCGACTTAAAAAAAAGGCGGGTATCAAATTCACAGTTTACAAACTGTAGTCACGAAAAAATATCGTTTTTGATACGACGTTGTCTTCAATACTTAATATATCTATAATAATATCTAGCTGTATACCACGGTTGCACCCGCGTTCTCCGTGAAAAAAAGGAGCTTATAGAACTCGAGGACAATAATATAGCTTCCTATTAGTGAAAATTCTATAGATTAAAGAGCTTGTTTTACTCTTTTTAGTTAATTTTTGTTTTACGCCGGGTTTATTTATTACTTTTAGTAACTTAAATTAAAACATAACCCTACTTCCGGGTATTACAATTACGTCCCTTCACTAATTCTTTCCCAAAATGTCTACATACTTATTATGGGTATAGATATCGATTATCGAAATACAGTATCGCCTGTAAAATATCGATATATCAAGCTACACGAATGTCGCTTTTTTTGGCAACCCTAGTGGACTTGATGGCGGCGTCTTGATTAATTTTTGTTTTCAACGATTGTTTTTAAAGAAGAATGTCCTCATTATCAATTTTACGTGCAAATCAAGTGCCAAGGAAATCTGTGGTATTGCTTTATTTATCATCCTATTAAAAGTTGTCTTGAGTAAACATTTATACCTATCCAAAAAATATGGATATGTCAAATCTAAATCTCCTTGTCAGCGAAAATCAATCCATAAAAATAGTGCCCTCGGTGGAAGATACTTTACGAACGATGGGTCTGAATGTAGACTTGGACGAAAACACAAAATTATGGCTTGATCAATTAAAGTTGACGTGGAAAACCTGGAAAAAAAGCACAGCTATTGAAAGTCATATCGAGTTATTCTTTGAAACTCAGCCGGACCCTTATCGTGTGGCTCTAGTTTTTATAATTAAATGTGAAGACTCCAAAGACTGTAAGCCAAAAACATTACCATATTATATTATTGAGACTTTCGAAAAGTGGTCTCGGGAGAGTAAAATTATCCCAGACGATAGTTTGAAGCTACCTGCATTCCATATAGCTATACAACAAAGAAATCAACATTTTCTTAGTTTGATTGCAAAAACATATCAACTTTCTTCTATCAAAGAAACAATTCTTCCTTTTGTTAAAGATATGATAAAAAATGACAACTGTAAGCAAGCTTCACAAGTTGTAATTGCAATGGAATTATTTGATGATATCCCTGTTGAAGAGTTACTGTTCCCATTAATACTACAAGACAAAACAAACATGATTGATGAATATTTATCTGAGTGCCCCAATCAAGTTAAGCCTCTACTACTTTTTTTGGATAAGTTACTGGATAAAAATTTTGACATGCGTGATTATGTTCAAACTTACATTGAGAAAAATAAAATTTGTCATATTAAATATGATAAAGTACACCATAAGCCATTGGGAAAACTTGTAGCCAGATTGTGCAATAAATTTAATATTCCCATTGAAACATGTAAAAATCTGAGCAAAAATCGTACCACAGGTGGACTCAGATACCTAATACACCAAAAATACCAGCAACACAATGTAAGTTCATCTGTGTGGGATGACTTGGTGAAAGACTCTCTGAAACAAAATGCTGGCTCGGCTCAAGAATTTATAGACATGTTGGTGGATTATGACAGAAATGAGGCCCTTAAATGGGCTTCTTATTTAAATTTACCTGAAAGTAATTTGCCTCTTGCATTAAAAGAAATATCTTTGAAAGATGTGCCAGAAGAAGAAAATTGGGATACAAATGTAAATACTGTTCAGGACTATTACAAATTATCTTTGTCAGATGATCAGATTGTGATGATTGACTCTGGAGAGAAATTCTATGATTTGATAATTTCAAACTTAGTGAAATGTAACATTGTTAGTATAGACTGTGAATGGAAACCTTCATTTGGTGCGACACAATCTCAAGTTGGTTTGATTCAGATAGCTACTTATAATAATGTATATCTTATTGATACTTTAATACTAAATAGCCCTCATTATTCAAGTTTCTGGTACACATTCTATAAGTCTCTTCTTGATAATGCTGAGATTATTAAACTTGGGTTTGGTCTTGAACAAGATCTCAAAGAGATGAAGGCTTCAGTAATTGGTTTAGGTAACATCAAAGTGAAAGGTGAAGGATATCTTGATCTATGCATACTGTGGAAAAATTTATTGAGCAATGGGCTTGCATTACCTGGAAATAGTGACAGTGCAGGAAACAGCCTTAGTTCTTTAGTACAATCATGCTTTGGATACCCCCTTGAAAAATCTGAACAATGCTCTAATTGGGAACTGAGGCCATTGCGAAAAACTCAAATACTATATGCTGCCTTAGATGCTTTTGTATTAATACAAATCTATGACTATCTTCAAAAATTGTGTTTAAAGCAAGGAATAAACTTTGAAGAAATATGTAATGATGTTATGTTAGAAAGAAAAAAGAAATGTTCAAGAAAATCAAAAGTTATTGATAGAATTCAATCTTCCTTACCGTTTCAGTATAAGTCTCCAAGTGATGTTAAATTTCTTGTTGAACCTACATTATCGCACCTAACTTCCTTCTTAAAATATTGTGGTATTAATTCATCTGTGATTACAACTACAATGTTATGGCATGATGTCATTAATTTAGCAAAATCAGAAGACCGTTTAATTTTACTAGCCAAGTACAAATGTACACCATCAACCAGTTATCCTCAGACTTCTATTTTAGATGTAAGTAATGGGACTGTCATAGAACAGTTACAAAGAATATTTAGTTACTTCAATATAAGTATAAAAAAAGAAAACCTATTAAACTTTTGTATCTATTGTGATCAAAAGGACTTGAAAAAAGTGAATCCTGATGAAGTAAAAAAAATATGTGTGGAATACCAGGCTAGCATTAATACAAAAAATTACTGTAGATTAACCAATGATTATGAGGATAATGAAACTTGTTATGACAACTTTCTGAGTGATTCCGATTCTGATGAAGACTTATACCAACCAATACCTAAAATGAATGTAACAGTATCATGTCAAACCAGTAAAGGCCAACCAATAGAGATAAATAATGTAGACAAGTTATCTGTATTGAATAAACCAGCCATCCTGTGTGAATCATGTGGCAAGTTGTTTTGGGAAGAAGATGAATCTTTGAAGTCTGTTTATGAATCAGTATTCAACTTAACAAAGCTAAGTGTGTGGCAGTTTTAAAAGTACAAAAAATAAAAACAAAATACAGTATAAAAATTTATTTAGGCATGAGGTAGGTATGATGAAAATGTTGGTTAAATATGAATATATAAGAGAAAAATATGGCAATAGAGTTGTGCTGTGATATATTATGGTTGATTCAGTGTTTTTTACCATTTTTGGTGACAAATCTTGTAAACAATACCAACTTTAAGGCACACAATAAAAAAACACACACAAGCACTTACTATTGATATTCATTCTGAATATATTATATTTTATATATTACAATCATCCAAAAATTTTAATTTAATGACATCAGCAGTTGGCAAAATATTACAACTGTATGTACAAAATTACTAAATATAAACTATTGAATAATAAATAAGTGATATTGTTATGTATATTTAATGTAAGATGTTTGGGATTAAGTTTAAGTTTCTCAATTAAAACTTTAATTTGTTGTTCATAAGTATAAATGCTTTGCTGTTTATAATTTATTATGTATATAATTCATTCAGGCTCTGTTTAATAACCCTACTCGACCCAAATATATTCTTGAATAATGCAGCACAATTTTATAATATTGTGCAATATAAATGTCTACCTGCGCTGCACCTAGCTTCTTTTAAGCAACCTTAATAAAACTTTTGGGGTCGTCCATTAATAACGTGAGTCCCGATAAGGGGGATAAGATTACGATTAACATCGACAGGGGGGAGGGAGTCTGAGGCATATCACGTGTATTTTCTTTTGATGCGCCCACGAAAGTCTAATCACGCAATAAAATCGATAATTGCACTTGCTTGACAAAGGTGTGGAAATCACTTCAGGGGTCTGTTTCCTGAAACCTTTAATGTAGATGGTCTTCAAGGCTAGAGGGAACAGGCATTTTCTGGGTAAGCGTGCGACATCTTCAGCCTTGTGACTCCTCGGGTCACTCGACCGTCGAACATAAAAAAGCCTGCATTCTCCGGCATTGACGCAGAGTATCCAACCTGCACGAATTATTACTGGGCGCTCATATACTACATAAATATAGGGAAGTTCTTTGCGTGGTGCGAGACAACGATGAAGCAGAGTGATTGGACGAGAATGAATTAAATCTTCTAGCATTAAGTGGTGCCAACTGCTGAGGAACATGATGCTTGTCCACTCCTTTGAAGACAGCCAAGTAAACCCATGGAGGTTCTATTTAATAAATCATTTATGACATCTTTACTTGTTTTTGAGGCCAGTTCAAAAATACACGTGATTTTGGTAGGGGGGGAGGGGTAGCCTAAAACCTCACCATCATCAATATCGTCAAAAAGTGGTCTAAAAAACCTCACGTGATTAATGGACGGTCCTTTGGAGTAATGATTAATTTATAAACCCATCATAATATTAAACAATAAATTCTTATATACAATAAATCTTTCACAGTTAAACATTATAAAGGAAATAAATTATGCAGAATAAAGAAGTTAGAAAACATTGAAATTTAATTTTAATGTGCACTTATCAGTGTGTCCATTAGCTTTACGTCACCACATTATAAACAATGCTTACAAATAGTTACTAATACATTATGTCTATTATACTATGTATAAAGGAGTATTCCAAACATTTCTAGTCACATCACAGCACAGATAGATAGGTAGTGTTATGGCGAGCATCTTACACAACGTGGTGTGATTGATCTGGGACGCGACATGGTGACGACGTGACTAGATGTGTAGGAATATGTATACCTAATACAGTCATAATTAAAATGGTCACAAGGCTAAATCACTTACTGAGAGCAAAGTACATCATGAAGCCTCAAATAAAAATGTATATATATATAGATTGCATTGGTCCATACAACATGTATTAGAGCGTAATCGAACATACATTACATGGTTTTCCATATTGTTTATAACTAAGGTTGTTATTGTCCCAAGAACTTAAATCTGATCTGCCCCTATTTTTATTGGAGGGCCTGTTTCACAATCACCGGTTAAAGAGATGGATCAATATACTTACAAAAATTGTGCCCTGAATTAATAACTGGTATGGCAATTTGACCGATTTTATAAACTATCTCCCGTTAGCCGATATTTATTGAGAATGTAGCTTTTTGTAGTATTACCTTATAATTGTATCAACATAAATATTTTTTGTAAAGCAGATATATGTAGAAAATAATATGTAAGCAAAGTTTACTTTGTTCAGTAAATAATATTACAGTTTAATTTATGTTTCATTATTTCTATTTCTTTTTCATTCAATCCTTCATTTCCACACAAGTTCAAGTGTTCCAAATTCAGTTGGGGAAATCCTTTCATTGTTGTCAACTTATTATTTTCCAGAGATAGTTTCTATAAAAGTAAAAGAAACACCTTAAGACATACAGGACATAAATATTTAAGACATCTTTATAACACACAGCAGGTAAGTACTGAAACACTGTGAATTCAGTAATATTCTGAATTGTAGACTATAGTGTACGTAGTATTTACATACTCTGAGACTATAGTATAGAGTGACTGATAATTAGTAAACGATACTTGGACACATGTTTGTACTCATGATAACAAACAACTTTACCAAAGAAACAAATAGGGATAAATAACTAAATTCAAGGAACTAAAGTAAATAAAAGATGATGGTGTATTCTTATTCTTGTACCTTACAAGAAATAAACTAACTAAACTAACTTACTAAATATTATGGGCTCATGTGCTTAGTAAATTAAATAATTGGACTGTTTTACAAAAAAACTTAAACCGACTTCAAAGTACACGAAGAAGTAATCAAATCCTGATCTGAGGCCTTAGCACGAACCACTTTCGTATCGCCTTCGTAGCGTCGTCGTATCGAGTAGATGTCATTTTTGACAGAAGTTCTATCGTCTACTCCATAGAATAAAGAATAGCAAAGAACGAGCTCTAAAAAATGAAGCGACTTCTGAATAGCTGTACTCATTACTCTTACTGGGATTCTTTGTGCCAAAAAGAGACAGTTATATATTTATTATATCCTAAAATAGTAAGGTTGTACACTGTTGCAAGACTTTATTGATCAAGTAAATTTACAATAGGGTTCTGAATATAATAATATCGATATCGACAAAATTTGGTTTAAATAAAAAATAGAAATGGTAAAACTTTCCTGGACGAGACGCGAGGAAGGGGGGGAAGCCCTTCCCCTCGGTACCCCCCAAACTTGAAGCAAGCTCATGGATTCCGAGATATTCATGATTGAAGTTTGAGATTATGTATGAGGTTTTTTGCATAAATTCACTTCTGCATCGGCTCTGGCGCTGCAGGAAGTGCAGCCCTTTCGCCCTTGCGTAACAAAAAGCAGGCGGGGGCTGCTCTCCCTCCGCGCCACCGGCTTTTTATATACACTCTAGGGGTAATAGGGGTTTGAACCTACCAGTACAGAAATCGGTTTTAACAGATGACACACCGTATCTAACCATAGGTGAAATTATCCCGTCCCAGAAAGTTTATCCTATTGTTTTTTCGTGATTCTTGGTTTTACTCTACTCTAATAAATATTTAAACCAACCACGTAATAAGTTAATCCTCAAATATTATAAATGTGAAAGTGAGTTTGTTTGTTACGCCTTCACGCCTCAACTTCTCAACGGATCATCATGAAATTTGGCATGCAGATAACCTATGGTACGGAGAAGGACACATGCTACTTTTTATCCCGGGAACGCGGGTTAAACCGAGGGGGACAGCTAGTTTATAATAATTGTTAAAATCTAAATGGCGGTGGGTGGCTATGCCAGCTCCCATACAAAAATGAATAGGTACACACTTTCTTCAAGTAGGTACTTATACTATAGACAGTTTACAGATAAGGTTTTAAAATAAAATAAAAATCATTTACGCGTTTATTATTAAATTAATCATAAAACAATATTTTTGTGTACCGTTTAGGCAAGTAATTGTTTAAATAAATTATCAATAAATATATAAATTTACATTTAAATAAAAATTAAGAAAACACAAACAACGAAAAAGGCCTAAAAACTAAAAAAATCTTCACTTTTTATTTCTTTTTCTGTTTTTGTATAATTCGTATGCCCTCCTCTTTTAGCTATGCACCTCTGAAGACTGGAATGCATGCTCTCGATCATAATGCCTCACGTTTTCAGCTGGAATCTCTTCCCAAGCAATTTTCAAAGCGTCGCTAACCCACCGTCATCGGGGAATCTAAAATAAACAATTTAATCTTAAAATGTTGACACTTTCATCATTTATGGTACTTTCATTGACTGGACGCAACGTAAGGGATGCGGGGAGAAGGCCTTCAACCTGGTTCCCCCAAAACTTTAAGCAAACTCATGGTTTCCGAGATTTTAATGGTCGATGTTGAGGTTAAATATGAGTTTTTTTGATATAAATTCATTTATGCGCAGACTCTGGCTCTGCAGGAATTACCGCAGCCTAGCTGTCGCTAGCCATTTCATAACGAAACGACGCAAAATAGTGATTTTATTAACAATCTTCTATTATTTAACTATAGAAAATTATGAAAAAAATATTGTTTCTTAAAAAAAAGGACTTCACTGAAAGACTTCTTACATCATCTTCTTTCTGTCAAAAAAATATAAAATCCCCGACCAGCGTCTCGTGAAGGAAAGTTTATCCTCATTGATTTGTCGATAAGAAATGTACGGCACTATTCGAACCTATACCAAAATATTTAAAATATAGAAATATTTTGGTAATCTAATTTGTTTTAAACATATAATACGCATAATACTATAATACATAAATGTTAGTCTACAATTCTACAAATTATCAAAGCAATCTTACGAATAAAATCGGAAATAATGTTCAAAATGCCGTCTTACCGATGAAAGCTAATAATTTCAGATTCATTTTTCTTTCGGTAGGTATGATATTTGCACTCGATTACAACACACACCATTTTTGTGTTTATCACAGATCACAATTTAATACATTTAGTTTTGCTTGAATCTAAATAAACAATATTAATTTTAAATTTTCGCGTAGTCGTCGTCCGTCTGCTGTATGTCAACAAACTACGACTAAAATAAAAACAACATCATAGGGCCAACACCATAATTCACTTTTAGACCTATTCAATTTGGTAGTACAATTAAACCAAACGTAGCCACTGACAACTCAAAATGTGTTACAGGCGGTATGAACAGAAACACACAACTATATCTCATTCCTTTTTTATCTTATGGAGTAATCGTATGAAAATTATCGTGACAGATATAATTATAAAGTTTGCGTTTTGACACTATTTCTACTGCTTTAGTCCAATTTCTTTGGTCTACTCGATACCTAGCTTGCGAGCTACGTTAAATTCGTCTAGAAATTTGGAACATACATTTTTGATTTTATCGGTACACAATATTAAAATATTAATTTCCAATAAAATGAACTAAATAAAATAATCAGCTAATCTTATATTATGAGCTAACAAAATAAGGTATTATATTATGATTCCCATGTGAATGTTTCCTTTTTCACTATTTAAATGTGGCGAATGTGAAAATATTTTTGAACGAAAAACATTCTTAACCACAGAACAATAAAAACAGTAGAAATGCGAAGTAGGCGTGACTCGTGTCGCCACTATTAAGCGTTGTTACGCTTAATCAACGCATATTTGATCCTAGTCGTATCTTAACACTACGTCTAGTCGGAAGTCTCGTCACTTTCCTTGTTTTCCGTAAATATGCCGTATTGCTCCATTTTGGAGTGCAAGAATGATAGTAGAAGGAAAAATCTTAATAATGGAGGTGTTTCATACCATCTGTAAGTACAATTTAAGACTTATTCAATTTAAATCTAATTATTTCAATTCACTATTAATTTAATAGAAATTCAAGCTAAAATCAACCTTATCACTTTGAAATAAACTTTATTTTGGTTTAATGGCATCATCTATTTTATTCTCGAAAGTTCTTCGCTACTCAATTAGTGATGTAGTCAGGTTGGTTGGATGCTGGTTGTATCGACATGCATATTTGGAACAAAATATGAGTGAACATTAATAGGCTGCATATTGTGATATTTGTGACTAGTTTTTTTATTCGGCATTTAAAATATGCATAGCGCTGTGTTTTACCATGGTCAGTAATGATGTAGCCGAAGGTGGTAAGCAAAGTCTAGAAAGGTACTGGCTCTCAAGTGCAGCTGTCAGAATCGGAACACAACGATTTTTACCTTGAGGGTACCAGCCAGGTGTGTAGGTACTACAAAGTATCCTACAATCATGCTATCCTCCGATGTTTCCTCACGATGTTTTCCTTCACCGAAAGCTCAAGCTCATTGTAGGATTCGAACCCGGGGCCTTCATCTCGGCATTCGTCGTCACTACCACTGAGCTATCATCGCCTCGAAAACAACCAATATCAGCAAAAATTAAAATAACTTTTTATTTTTTCTCCTGTTCCTAGTTGTTAACCAACAGTTTTATTTTGGTTTCAGCAACAAAATTGTAATGATGCCAGAGCGGCAGGTTCTTCAAAAAGACTAGGTGATTCCGAAACGCAACCAACTCTTCTCAGCAAATTCAACCTTCCGAACCGGTATTAGAGTATTAGTATTAGAGAGTTAGAGTATTAGAGTCTGACTCTTCATAAGTGCCTGCGAAGGTGCACCTTGCGTGCCTGGAATTTGAATTGTATAAGTATCTCGAACAAAAGCTGTAACATTAAAATATCTTCCACATTAAAAAAGCCCTTGCTGAGTTTATTGATGGAGTCTTCTCATTTTAAATTTGTTCCTATATGATTATACTATATCTAACGTGAGTTTTATTAAATTAATAAATTTCTATTCTTTAAACTTATTCGTTTATTTTGCCTTTTTTCCCCACTTCATAATATTACCTCCTCTTACCAAAAAAATTTACCAAGCAATAAGCGTGATGAGGCGCCCAACAGGCTAGATGACAAAAAAAATCTATTTAGTCCGTCTTTTACATCATCAAAAAATATAAGACACGTATTTTTCGGTTATTAATTAAACAAAAAATTACGAAGATATCGTGTGTTGAAGTTTCGCGTGGCATCACGTTACAATACTCTTTTTAGTCTAAAGTGACCCCCCCCCACTCCCGAACTTGGCTCGCTTTATCTTTGTAATTTTTTTAAGATTTGGTAAAGCAAAAAATACGTGTCCAATATTTTTTAATAATCTAACTGAAGGACAAATTAGAATTATTATTTTTTGACCTAGGAACATCCCTATTCAATTTTTTTTTATACCACTATGTGGCAACCAAGCATACGGCCCGACTGATGGTAAGCGGTTACCGTAGCCTATGGACGCTTGCAACACCAGGGGTATCACTCGCGCGTTGCGAAAAAAAACATAAAAAATTTGGGTTTGTAAGTTGACTGGACTGAAATCATACATGGGTTAGATTGCAATTTATTATGAGTGTACCAATTTGTTTTTGTCAATTTACATTTCAACAAGTTTCATTTTTGGTAAAATATTTAAGTGAATTGGGCCCAAGGTATCGATCAGTATCGATAATGTTATTCAATGTGTCACTGCACTGGCTGAGTAGCAGTATATATCGAAGTATGACGCAATTATCAACCTTATTTTAATTACTATTAAGGTGATAATGGCGTCCACTGAGAATAGCGCCATCTAGTGTCGAGTGGCAGAACTTGATCGTTCAATTGAATATAGTTTGTTTGTAGATTACAAAACGTTGTATATTCTTGCTACACTATTGCAAAATAAATGTTATATTTAGAGGGTGAAGATATATTTTTGAATGGACGATATGTGTGTCTTGAGCTAATATTGTCTAAACTAGAAACGACTAATCAAATGACTTGTTTATTGGTGTGCAATATATGAATATCTATTTATTTGTGTGAATTATGGCGACAGCGGTTCTGATACATATTTTGGCATTTCGCAGTTCCATTGTTTTTAATGTTCCGTGTTCTTAACTGTCAAACCAAAAACCGCGCGTAGGTAGTTTTTTTTTATTTAAGCAAAGAGTTCATGAATATTAAGGTTTGAATTTAGAACAATACTACAAGAGGATGGAGTCTTATGACTCCGATAGAAATAAATTCGTCGATTTTCAATTCTAGATTTGTGTTTTAGCAGTTTTACGGGATTTCATTTAAAGAGTGGCTGAACTTGAACTATCGAAATTCCATTTAAACGTTTATTATTATTAAGTATATATAGGATGATTCGAAATCAATTAAATCATGTTTTTGCATCACAAGATTATTAATTCCGATTGGAATATTCCGAAAGATTATAAGAGTATTTAGTAATTAATTTCAATAGGTATTGCACATACTTTTGAGAGTGTAGAATTCTTGAATTTCGTACAATTTACATAATTATCAAAGTTTAAATGTAAGCAAAATAAAATAGGTTTTCTTAAATATTTGACCTTCTCTTTAGTTTATCATTTAACATTACTTCCCAGAATTTGATACTTTTAAGTGACACTATGGGATGGCGCTACAATACAGGATGTGATTTTTCCGGAATCAATGGGTTCGATTCTCGGCTAGGAAATTATTAATTTTGGGATACTATTTAGTCAAACAAAACATGAGGCACCCCAATTGAATATTTTAGTTTTGAATAACAAATACCTACTTCATTAATGATTCACCATGTTTAGTTAGGAGATTATAAATAAAGAAAAAAAAGAAAATCTTAATGCTTAAAAAAACAACATTATTAAAAAAAAAACACGTTACGTGGGCTCTCACTGAAAAAAATACGGTGAGAAGGTTTACGTTAGCTGGCTTGCGAGTAGACGATACTATACGTCAGAATAAGTTCCAATTTCAAATTATTTATCAAACCACGTTTACTCAGCGTGACGTTAGGTTAACGTAGTTGTTCGTGCTACCGATTTAAACGTTTGACAGCATTAGAATGACACATTCCCATACAAATTTGAGTTAACTCTCTCGATACGAATACGTTACGCTTGCGATAGATTTTCGTGCTAAGGCCTCTGATGACAATGGGACCAAACGGGAAGTGTTTCCAGACAAAAAAAGAATTTTCCAAATCGGTTCATAAATGACGGAGTAATGAGGTAACAAACATAAAAAAAAAAAACAACTGAATTGAGAACCTCCTCCTTTTTTTGAAGTCGGTTAAAAATGTTTCTTTGGTAAAGTTGTTGGTTGTCATGAGTACATCATGTGCCCAAGTAACGTTTACTAATTACCAGTCACCCTATAAAATAAAGGAAATTTTTGATCGGCTGTAGGTATGCGTTAGGTAGTATCGTACAATAAATTTATTTGATTTAGATGAAATTTGACACAGATGGAATGTTCTAGATTCACACATATTGTTAGTTTATCCCGGGAAAACAATTGTACCCTCGGGAACGCGAGTGAAACCGCAGGAAACTAGTACGAAATAATAAATCTTATTAAAATTGTATCAAACTTGAAAAACAGAGATTCTACCCACCTTACAATGTTGAAGCACTATCAGAGAAGGCAGAATAATTGATGAAAGGTTTTGGTTAGACAGATCAATATCTTCACAAAAGCTATAATACTGCAAATGCGGCAAGCTTGATGCTACTGTTGCGAAATTGATTTTGAACTGGAGACTACTATGGATATAATCAGAACATAGTTGATCTTCTATACTCCATTTAGTTATTAAATCATCGTAGTATCCTGCACGTAATTTGTCAATATTTTTCAATAAATGCAAATTAGTTATGACTTCTTCATGATTTTCTTTTGCATTTATACAATGTAGGAAAACTGTAGTAGTAAGAAGTGTCCCTGAAATTAAATTGTCGGTGATTAAAAGTTAAGGGTTATTTCTGGCTGTTTATTACTCAATCATGCTGGTCCTATTTCACCAAATAGTGGACATAGCAAACTTAAATATTGCTCTGTTTTGTTTATCCATAAATAAAATTGTATAATATTATTAATTATTACTTAATTTCTGTTCATTTAAAAGCGCATCACTTGACAATGGCTGGATAGATTTGGTTTTTTCTTATATTATGTTATGAATAAGGTATAAGAAAAAAATGACGCAAATAAAAATTTTAAGTGGCCAGGAAAATTCGGGAAAAATATGTGATTTTTCATTGATATACGTGCTATCTAACTTAAAAATATTTTAGATAGATAGCCCATTTCAAACTTTTGAGCACTTTGTGTTTGTCTATGTTTCTTACACTCAGCTCCATATCGGCTGAATCGATTCGGATGACATTGGCATATAGATATAGATACCTTGTAGAATATAAGATTCCTCGGAAACGCAAGTTAGACCACGGAGTCTATAATATTGAAGGTATACCACAGGTGTAGCTTACCGGCATAATTCCAGCAATAAAAAAACTTTTTTTTTTATACCACTAATTTCTTGATTTATGTTAGGTGGACCTTTTAAAGAGGTCTCAAAGCAGAAGATATTTAGTAAAGCTACTTATCATAAACTATTTTTACATTTATTATCTGGTTCCATGGCAAGAAGCTGGCGGCATGCTTCTAGTTGTTTCTTAAGTTCATCAACAACTGGTTCGGAATATTTTCTCTGGAAATCTATTGCCGTCTTTCCAATGTACATTGATTTACTGTGCTGAATGCTTGGAATGATTTGTTTCTCTCCATTTTCAGTTGTATATTCCATCTATAAAAAAAAACAAAAAATAGACCAAAGAGCAGCTCGACTGGGGAAGTACCTCCACCTTACAAAATACCGCTGCCAAATAACTTTATGTTGTGTTCCTGCGCGTAAGAAGGTTGTAAGGTTGCAAGAGCTCATTGGAGAGGGGAGATGGTTAGGTGACGCGTGTGTGATGCCCCGTGTGTTGCAAGGTCACATATTCTTACGGTAACCGCTTACCATCAGGCCGGCCGTACGATTATATACCGACATAATTGTAAAAAAAAAGACCACTATCCAGTACGCTATAACATTTGAATTAAAAAAGTTAATTTGATTACCTTTACATCTAAATCATAAGTTATAATTCTTTGGTGTTCTAAAATCCATAAAACATCATATTCATTCCCCGTACAAGAAACCCAATTACCATTAATGAGTTCATTGTTGACAAACAAATGTGTTCTTGAAATAACAAATTCTTTGTTGATATAATT
Organism: Achlya flavicornis; assembly: GCA_947623365.1. Lineage (NCBI taxonomy): Eukaryota > Metazoa > Arthropoda > Insecta > Lepidoptera > Drepanidae > Achlya > Achlya flavicornis. The sequence continues at coordinate 8,646,862 of OX392468.1, read as the reverse complement.
ACTGAAGGCAACTGTCACTTTTACTGGTGTTACAGTGTATACTACTAGGTCTATACTTGTTCTTACGGCACCTGAAACAGCAGAAAACATTATTTCCCTTTGATGTCCACTGCTGACCATATTAATACAATATTAACATTGAAGTGAAGTATAGATATGTCATCGTAATATTGTGAACACCGTTAGTTTATAATCTATCTAGCGAGATTATAAACTGCCGATAAATTGTGAACTGTATCATACTGCTTACAATTTAACGTACTAATTTCCGATAGTTTATAATCTATCGACGACAAACCGTCATATTGTGAACTAGTATCATACTTGTATGCGTTGGAATCGGAACGTACCTTGCGCGCTGATTGGTTGAACGTCATGTGTCCTATGTTGGCCATACGTAACGTAGTTGATTCAATAAAAACCTTTACATACTCATACCAAAATAAAACCTTATTTTTAAGAAATAAAAACTGAGCACACGGTTTCACCCGCGAACGGTTTTAAAATTTCGGACAGAACTAATTCCTATTCTAAAATAAAAGTAACCTAAGACTAGGACTAGCTATGGACTATCACTGTCAGATAGCTGATGTTATAAGGAATAGCTTGGGAATAGCTTATAACCGTGACAGTGATAGTCCCGTTGATCTAGCTGTTTCGGAGATTAGCCGGTACAAACAGACAGAGAAACATTTAATAGGGAAGTATATATCCAACTTAATCCCAGGAACGCGGGTGGAACTGCGGCCACGCAAACGAAGTCACGGTCGTGTAAATATAATCAGCAAATAATTCATAGTCTACATCTGAGATTAATTTTACTGTGTAACTTGTTGAAAATTTACTTACCTAACAACCATCTTTGGTAAAACCATGCACTAGTATCATCAGGATCAGTAAATGCTGCACTTTGGACCATTTTCAACTCATGTTTATGATGACCATCCTCTATGGGTCGACCTCCTGAAACCAATTAAATTGGTGTAGATATTCCTAAATAAATTCCTTCAGCTTCAACTATTATTCATATGCTAATAACCTACCATCTTTATCAGGATACAATTCAACCAACATTTTACTTCTATAATGCCATGCAGAATAATTTGAAAAGTTGTCAAGTAATTTCTCTGTGGTAAATTCAAATTCATCCTTGAGGGATGGTTTGCATTGACTAACTACGAATCTTCGGTAATCCCATGTATGAACTGCAATAAACAAATTACTCATGAAACCATGCATGTATTATTATTAATGGACACACTACAAGGGCAGAAGGATAATAAGGAGTAGTACAAACTACAAGTGACAGTAGAGAATTGCTTATATACTTTTTGTTTTACTGTGAATAGTTTTTAATAGGTGTTTGACTACAATCTTATCATGGTAAGTGATGATGTGGCGGAGCACACAAAGGAAACTATCTATCAAGTGCATCAGAAACCAGAAAAACCGCTAGGCGCTTAGTCAAATTTAAAACTTGAGAATCGTAGCCGAACTGGTGAGTACAGTAGTACCCAACTAATAAGGCGCGTCGTGAATCTTCGTTTGCACAGAAAAGAAATTATGGCCCTGAAGTTTAACGAAAGAATGCTTAAAACTTACAATCAACTTTAGATCACTCCTATAAGGTTCATAATACACTGCAGCTGTCAGTTCCGTCTCACTCGCAAGTGACGCCCCTCCGCACACATGGCGGCAGCTGCCGACCTATAGCATTTCCCACGCTTTGAAAATGTATCTTCTGCGCACCCGCGCATGATGTACCCACATCGGTAAGCCATATCAGTTGGGTCCTACTGTACTACGAACTTCATTCAAATACACAACCTTCTCCAAAACATTCCGACTTCACTACCATTAGAGCTATTTTCGGCTGTTCCATATTCATAGGGTAACTCTTAAACACAACATAAATATGTATGTAAGTCTCACGCATGGAACTACATCATATTTGAGGCACTTTGCTCATTCCTTTAGGATGGTAAGTGTAAAACTTAGATTTATTTTCAGGCCATGCATTTACAACATGTTTGCAATGGCTAGGATGAATGATGCTCTAATTTGGTGGGTACTTACAATTTCTTTCATCATATTTGAGATATGTATTGCACAGTGCCAATTCCTTATTCCAATTGGGGTCTGCTCTCGTTGTTAGAACCCATTCTCTTTGGTGCCATGCACAATATGATTTGGGGTTAATTTTCAGACAAAATTCAGTTAAATGCAGCTCTGCATCAAATAACTGTGATAATTCTTCTTCACTTTCATTATTTTTCCTGTAATAATAAAAAGCAAGAAACTTTACTATTTGGAAAGCTTGAAGATTTATGATTGAAGTTTCCATAGTCTAGAGTAGCAGTTCCCAAATTTTTTGGCCATGGAACTATTTGATCATTATTCCCCTATTTTGATAGTAACAAAAGTGACTGTAACTTGCAGTTTGAATATCTTCAAGTTTCACTAATTTGTGAGATTTGTTGTAGATCCCAGATTGTGGAATGAACATGGGGTTCTTCAAAAAGGAGTTAAGAGATTTCTGTAGGGTCTGCAACATGTGAGTGATACCCCTGGTATTGCAAGTGCCCATAGGCTATGGTAACCGCTTACCATCAGGTGGACCATATTCTTTTATGCTACTTAAGTAGTATAAATAAATATATAAAAATAACACATTCTTGTTTATTTATAGGTAAGTAGTATAAAAATAAAACATATTTTCTTTAGTTAAGACTCTGTTCAATAAATGTTTTATTTTAATCACAGACGGAACCCCCTGTGACCATTCCACAGAACCTGAGGTTTCTGCGGACCATCATTCGGCATTACCCAACTAAGGGTAGCCTTTGAAAAGGTAAACACAAAAAACTTGATTGAAATTACATGTCTATTTCATGTCTACCCTGGGTTTTTTATGGGCCATGAACCTTCTTTCTCAGGGATGGACGCAGATGCTTTTGGCGGGGCTTGAGCCCCTTATTCCACCCTTCCCCCTGATCTGGATCTGCTACAATTTAAAAAGTTTCATACAGATTTCAGGCAAGTCTTTCTGAAAGTTGGTAATCCTGGAGTTGTAATTACCTTAAAATATTTATAGCTTCCCGTCTCATATTCCACAAAGTATAAATATCTGGATTTGATGATAAAACTTTTCCTGTTAGCTCTAATAACTCTTTATCAAGCTCCAACTCCTTCCTCTAAAATAATTAATATACCATCTTAAGTAAGCCACTAATAGCTTGTAGGTATTGTTTATCTACATACATCGTCTTGGCACACTTGTCTAATGTTTAACCTGTTGGCTTGTCTAAGGTCCATGTGGATTTTTTAAAACATTAAACACAAAAAGAAACAAAACAAACAAAATTAGAACAAAAAAAGAAACAAAATTAAACACAACTGCTATTTTTTAACCTCGAGCCATGGTTGAGGATCAATCAACAGATAAGGCACTTATGAACATTAACAAATGACTAGAGTTGATGCTCGATTTATTTCCAAGCAGTAAGCTGTTGCTGTTGTTCAAGCATAAGCATTGTATGAACAACAGCAGAGCAATGCCTAAATTGGATTCAGGTAGTGTACTGTAGTTACCTATTTGCGAGTCAACGTATGAAATGGACAAGATTGACCGATTAGGAATTAATAAAACAGTGATTACCTTCGTTTGAATTTTTATCATTGCATGTTTGAATACTTTAAGTTTTTCTTGCCTTTCCTTTTCTTTACGTGCTTTCTCTTCTTCTGAAGTTCTAACCTTCACTCTGCCATGCTAAAATCATTATATCAAGAGTCTCGCCTTAGATTACAGATTTATAGTAAAACAATAATTTCTTCACTATTAGATATTTAGAATTAGTACTTAATCAAAGATTTTCATAGGGCATCGTGCCTCTACCCAGATGGATAATCCGCCTTACTAAAGCATGACATTTAATTTCACTCCGCTTGAGGGGCTCCCTGAGCAAATCGCTCTCAGTTCGTACTGCGCACGGCTGTCAAATACTGTCAATTCTGGCTTGTTTATTTCATGTTCCCATAGAGGCGACTATCCTTCTGGACGTTTTAAATTCTTTGTACTTAATATAGAATTACAATATATATTCAAAGACAAAGGTACTTACCATTTTAACCTAAAAATAATTGGTTTCCAGTTCCCAGTATTCAAAATAACAAAACGAATATAACGACTATCAAAGAAATAGGCTTATCTTATTCTATGACCAAAATATAACCTTGTATGGATTTTGTAAGACCTTGTTTATTAAATAACTTTTTTTTAATAATGTTTATTCATGACCATAGATACAGAGTCTTTCAGTCGGATACATAAATAGTGGTGTCACAAAAATAATAAAAGTAAGCAGATTATCCTAATGTTTTAGATATTACAAAACAAGTTTTTTTTTTTTTTTTTTTTTAACACTAAATTTTTTCTACAGTATTACATATATATTTATACAAAAAATTAAAATAGTTCTTATTTGCTAATAAATCTTGAACACGGCGGGGAACACTTCGTTGAATTACACTGTCACTTAATTTGCTGTCACTGTCATCAATATCACTTGCTAATATTAACCGTTGAATGTGAAAACTTGTACATTTTAGAATTAAATGATCCAAATCAGCATTATCCAATCCACAGTGAGGACATCGACTATTGTTGAATATACGGAGTCTGTTCAGGTGGGCTGGTGTTAAGCAATGTCCTAACCGCATACGTGTTAATATTGTTATATATCTTCTTGTAATGTGTTTGATATTATGGTACCAAGGTATTATAGGTATCTCTTTTTGGATTTCAGCATACCACTTGCCTTTCGTTTCCAGGGTTATGTCCCAGTAGTTCTTCCACAATTGCCTGTTAGACTTCTTGAAAAGGCTGTAGTAATCGGTAAATGGAACCTTCAGAAACTCTGATTGATCTTCATTGTGGTCTGAGCGGGTTGCAGTATCAGCTACTTCATTTCCAGGAATGCCACTGTGTGAAGGTACCCACAAAAATTCTATATTGATATTCTTAACATTTAATTCCCTTATTTTATCTCTAATATTAAAAACTATATAATTTAACTTAAATGATATGTTTACCTTTTCTAATGCAGATAGCACACTCTTAGAATCAGTGACTATCAGTATATTATTTACATTATTTACAAAACAATTTATATGTTGTAATGCACAGTAAATAGCATAGCTTTCTGCTGTAAAAATACTACATTCTGCATTTAATTTAATACATTTAGTGTAGTTTAGTTGAGGATCATAATAAACTGCTTTTACACAATCATGTGTTTTAGACCCATCAGTGTATATGGTGTAATGATCTGCTTTACTATCTTTAAATTGAAAAAAATCATATTTATTGTGTACATTGTCTAAATGAAAAATTGTTGAACTATTAGTAAGACCAAAATAAGATTGTTTATATACAGGCCAAATATCATATTTTTTAATATGTTTAGAATTATTATTTACATGTGTAAATATTGTTGGAATTTCAGGCAATGTTCCATTAACCAGTGAAGAAGCAGATATAGTATTGGATGAAATTGACTGAGAAATTTCTGGGTGTACTGCAATTTTCTTCAGTAAAGGATTATCATTTAATGATATAACTTTTAAGTAAAATCTCTCAGCCAACATCAACCTGCGTAATGTTAAGGGAGGTATGCATGTCTCAATTTCTAAAGAATTAATTGGTGTAGAGCGCATGGCTCCACAAATGAGTCTCAATCCCATATTCTGGATAACATCTAATTTTTTTAGTAAGGTGTTATTGGCATTCATGTAAGCTAGGCTGCTGTAATCAAAATGGCTTCTGACTATGCTTTTGTATAGAATACTCATAATTTTGGGATCTGATCCCCAAAAAGTTCCTGCTAAGTGTCTCAAAATATTGATGCCTTTCAATGCTTTAGATTTAATGTGATTAATGTGCTCATCAAATTTTAATTTGTCATCAATAATAACCCCTAAGAATTTATGTTGTTTGACTATTGGAATTTCAACATTATTGTATACAATTTTAACATTTTTAATAGTATTTAGATTTTTTGTAATAATCAAAACTGAACTCTTTTCTGGACTTATATCTAATTTCAGTTTATTATGGTAATAACTATACAATTGATTTAATGCCTTATTGATATTAGATATAGCTATTTCCATGTTCTGATTTATGCTATACAAAAGTAAGTCATCTGCAAATTGCAAAATATTGACATCTGATGTATCTATATATTTTAATATTTCAGAAGTATACACATTATATAGCAAAGGAGATAAAGTTGCCCCTTGCATTGTGCCTTTGTTGACTGACTTAGGCCCATGTACCTTATTATTGTATTTAACAAAAACAGTTCTATTAATCAAGAAGTAATATAGCCATTTTAAAACGTGGCTTGGTATACCAATATCATAAGATACTTGAATGAGTTCCTCTATATTTACATTGTCAAAAGCACCTTTTACATCTAGAAAGACACAGATCACATTAGAATGACTTAATTTTACCTGTTTTATGTCTGATAACAGAGATACAAAGCTTTCAGAACAACTCTTGCCTTTTCTGAAGCCAAACTGTATAGAAGGGATTAAGCTAAGTGATTCAACAAAGTAATCTAATCGTAACTTTAACATATTTTCAAATAATTTGCCCAAACAAGATGATAAAGATATAGGTCTATAAGAAGATGCATTATTCACAGGTTTATTAGGTTTTAGTATTGGAATGATACATTGGGTTTTCCAAGTTTCAGGTATAACTAATTCCTCCCATAGTTTATTGTATATATTAAGCAAAATGACTTGTGCATTCAAATGTAACCTTTTGATTAACATATATGGTATGTCATCCAATCCCGGTGTAGTATCTTTCCTACTCTGTAAAGAAATATTCAACTCCTTTATTGTAAACTTGTTCTTGAGAAACATATTCATATTATTTTCTGTAGCATTTTCAAATAAATATGCAAGTTTATTTTAATCTACTTGTGTTGAATCTGCTATGTTATCTAAAAAGCTTGGAACCCACTCATCATTATAATTTTTATTTCGATTTGAACCTATCTTTTTAAATTTTTTAATGTATTTCCATATTCGTGAAACAGGTGTTAACCTATTAAAACTACTACATAAGTTTTGCCAAGAAGTATTTTTTTCTTCATTCAAGATTTTTTTTTTATTTGCATCTAACTTTTTATATTTAATCCAATTTTCTATTGTGGGATCAGAAAAATAATATTTTAAAGCTTCTTTGGACTTCATCACAGCTTCACTACATTTTTGATTCCACCATGGAACTGGTTTTTTTAAAACTGTATTTGAACTTGTTTTTCGTTTTGGTACAGTATTATTCCTTAAATAATTTAATGTGTCTATGAAATTATTATATGAATTGATAGGACTATCATTGATTAAATCTATGTGGGAAAAGCAAGTTTCTGAGAGGTTGTAATATTTATTCCAATCAGCTTTACTATAAATATGTTTCTCTTGATCAACAGGAGGTGAAATGTCATAAATTGATGGTTGAATGTTTATCTCAAGTAATGTTGGAAGATGATAGCTACCCATGGGATCATCATGAACATGCCAGTCACACAAATGAGCAATGGAAGGGCTCACGAGGGCAAGATCTATAGATGAAGCTTGTCTATTAGGATATGGAACAGTTGTTGGTGACCCATCATTCAAAATACACAAGTCAAATTCATCAATTATATTAAACAAACTTCTGCCTCTACTATTATCACTATGACATCCAAAGGCAATGTTATGAGCATTGAAATCACCCATAATTATACACGGTTTGGGTATGTTATTTATAAGAGCTTTCAACTTAGTTGTGTCAAATCTAATACTGGGTGGGCTGTAAACACAAAGAATTGCTATTGGGCCATTTTCTGTTTCTATAGAGATACATATATTTTGTATTGTCTCATAAAAATTTGTAGCAATGACATTGTATCGTAAATGATGTTTCACCAAAATGGCTACTCCATTATGAGCATTATTGGAATTTTTGTAAATAAAATTATATGAAGGAAAGTGTGGGATTATGGAATTAGATTTCAACCAAGTTTCATTGAGTAAACAGATATCTATATTTTGTTCAATTAACAAATTTTGTAAAAGACTTTTTTTACTCTGTAAGCTTTGTATGTTATATTGTAAAATATTCAAATATCTATCCATTAAATTAAATTAGATAATAATATTTCTTTTATTTTTTTTGTAGTAATTGAACCTTCAATCTTATTACCTAAGGTGATAAGAGACTTTACAATTGCATTAATAATTATGTCATTATTAGTGATCTGCTTTACATCAAAAGTATTATTAACATTTTCATTTTGCTGCTTTTTTTTTAATATGGGAAAACTTTTGTCATTTAATGAAGGGATAAAATTCACAGCAGTGGCATAGGATAACTGATGAAATTTAGCTTTCTTTTCTTCCATTTTTTGTTTTTTGATGGGACAATCCCTAGAAATGGCAAGGTGGTTTCCGGAGCAATTTATGCACACTATATCATCAACATTACATTCCTTATACGAATGCTGCCCAGCACATGAGGAACAGTTTTGTTGACCTCTACAAACTTTAGCAGAATGATTGAATTTTAAGCATTTATAACATTGTAGTAACGGTGGTATATATAAGTTGACTTCATATCTAAACAGCTTGATGTAAGCATATTGTGGGAGTGATGTAGATGCAAAAGTTATAGCAACAGTATTAATAGGAGCCAGTTTTCCTTCTACTTTTCTCATGAACCTTTTTACTGAAATAACCTCGGCGTCGCATACGATGTTTTTATATATTTCTTCATTACTTAAATCTTTTGGTACGAACCTTAGAACGCCAATTTTTTCTGTAAGGTATGATGGAATAAATGCTCTCATTTTATATTTTGATAAAAAGTCTTCCATTTTAAGGAAATTATTCGCAGCAGCAGCCTTTCTGAATGTAATCCCTATTTTGTGTGCATTTATTCTATGCACTCCTAGAACCCCTGTTACATGTTCTGTTAACAAGTTTGTTAGTGTTATTGGGTTTTTATTACCCAGTTTTTCTTGTTCCGTCGATTCTACATAAACAACAAATTCATGGTTTCCGTTTTCAAGGAATAATCGTTTATAATTTGGTTTAGTGTAAATTTTATACTTATTGGGATTCTCTGTATTGTCTTCTGAAATGGAAGTAAATTTCCTTTTCTTCTTTCCTCCGCCTGTTTCATCACCGTCACTTTGAGGACCCATCTTACTCGAACTCTCTAGTTATATTTTTTAAGTATTTAGACTGTTTTGAAATACTAAAAATAATAATTTGAATTTTTTCGCGAATTAAAATTACCGCTTTGTTTGACTTCCCGCCAAAAAGTCTTATTAAATAACTGTCAACCAGTGTTGCCAACTGCTAGCTTTACTAAGTAGCTAGACATCTTGCAAAAAGTAGCTAGAATGCCAGATTTTTATACCCAAAAAAAAAAGTTGCTAGAAGTAGCTAAATGTTTCCAAGTAGGTAGATAACAATAACATTGATAAAGAGAATTGAAAATCAGTAAATTAAATACGTTTTTTTTTTCAAGTTAATTAATTTTCACAATATATTTAACAGCGAGCATTAGTTTTAAATGAGGAGATTTCTTATGATACCTCTATGGTCAAAATACCTGTCAAATCGTGTACTTAAGGTTCAAATTGGATCCAAAAATCAACATTTTGACTAGTATTTTGACAATAGAGGTATCATAAGAAAACTCCTTATTCCCTGCTACCGACTTATACCCACATCTAGGCCAATAGCGTTGCGTTTAGTCTTTTTGTATCGAGACCCAGTGCCCTATTACGAACTTTCGAAAGTATTGAAAAGTAGCTAGAAAAAGTAGCTAAATAAATTTAGCTACAAGTTTCATTAAATTGTAGCTGCCTAACACCAAAAAATAGCTAGATCTAGCTATAAAGTAGCTAAGTTGGCATCACTGCTGTCAACTGCCTTATAATTAATTAATAAATTGGTCCAGTGTTGCCGCTGGTCGTATAGGATTGCCGTGGATTGCCGTACTTACGACAAAAAATTGCCGTACAAAATAAATGTTTAAATTTTCTAGAAAATTAATAAAAAAAAATCGCTTTTAGTAATCACTCTTCGTTTCCCATTCAGTTATTACCAAATGTTTTTGGGCTCCATGTTTACGTAACTTACATTTCTGTGTTGGATGGACCCGCGGTTATCGCGGCATCTTCTTTCAATTTCATAATTATTAAAAAGTCACTGAAGATTTATCGCGGGACCTATAGACCTACACTCAAAGAAGAGCGAGAACCGAGTGAATTAGGGAAGAGAATTCCCCATACTAAAGACAATACACTACCATAAATACAATACTATCATACGGTCTTAAGATCAGCAGCTATATATTGAGCGACTAGTGATTCGATCAATCACTAGTCAGTTGCGTTCATTTTTATGCAAAACTTTTTCACGTTATCTAATTATTTAGATAGGTTATAATATAATATAATTTATAACAAAAAACTACTCTGAATCGTGAAATTCATTACTTAATTACTATAAAGGTGTACTAATTTACGCTCTGACCAATTGCCGTATTTTAGCGTACGGCAGAAGCCACTCTACGGTACACCGTACAATTTGTTTTATCTGGGTCTTCTTCTTCTTATTTTTAAGTTTGGCAACTAAGCCCAAATAAGGGCTCATTGCTGCCAGTGTCGAGTTAAAGTATAGTTTCCAGTCACAATAAATCACTTTCACATAATTATAGTCCTCTGTCAATCACCGTCCATAAAAGTCATGTTTTACTACAATGGTGGTCATTGTACTTAAACTCTTCACTGACTTTTTACCCGTAGTAATAATATCTCAATAGATATTATTACTACGTAGTAATAATAGCTCAATGTTAGCAGTATCTGTTGGCTAAATATGATATAATTAATTATTAAGAAACGATATACAAACGATACGTGCAGTCCAAGCAGCATCACAGAATTTAACTAGGATTTTCACACAGCTATTAATACTTTGGCTCATGGTAAAAAAAAAACAATGACATCAATTGTTATTATAGGACGTGTATCTCTCGCGAGAACTAATGGGACCAATGAATGTGAAAAAATAGTTTCATTCATTAGTTGTTGTTTACTCCTCTGTTTTTTTATTTAATTTTAATATAATGATAAGTAACTACATTCATATTTCTATTGTTGCAGGTTATTGGACTATGATAACATGTTTGGAGATTTAATAAATAATCCAGATGCAGCATATCGCATAAGTGCACCTGGTCCTGAGCATTTCTTTGATATAAATAGCTTTGGTTAAATTTGACGCAGCTTTAGTCCAATTTCTTTGATTTAACTGTCCAGTAGCCAATTATACTAGCTTTCATATAAATGCGGAAGAAGTCGCGGGTAGCAGCTAGTTAGTTATAAAGCTCTTATACTCTACAAAAATGAATGTATACTGGCCGAAATCGTTCTAACGAATAAACAATCGACCTTTCGAATGAAAATTGACCCACGCAACGCAGGTTGCAATAGTATGCACAATCGGTGGGTGAGCGCGGGGGCGAATAGATTCATTCATTCGGCCGACGGACAGCCAGCGCACGGCACAAGCCACGCGCGGTGCCACACGAAGCGTATTATGAACAATCGAAAGATGTCGATTCTTATTCGAATAAATTGGACAATCGAATAATTCGATTGTTTTTAGTAACAATCGCCCATCGCTACAATGAACACCATTGTAGTAAAGCATGACTTTTATGGAAGGTGACGGACTGAGGATTATGTGAAAGTGATTTATTGTGACTGGAAATAATAATATAACTTTACACTGGCAGAAATAATTTCAAATTTGGATTTGGTTGCCAAACTTAAAAATAAGAAGAACGCAGAATGTCAGTCAGCAGTGTTGCCAATTTAGCGACTTTGTCGCTAGATTAAGCGACATTTTGACACTCACAGCGACTTTTTATTCTCATTTAGCGACAAAAAAAACTAGCGACTTTTCTAGCGCCTTTTTGATGTGAATCGTTTCTCATTTAAATTTATTTGTATCCACAGTTGTGTAACTATGACTATACAATAAATGAATTTACAATCCTTAGTTCATTCATTCCATATTGAACACAACTGTAGCTACAATCGATAATGGAGAAATCGAGAGAATATTTAGTGCTCTTAATAATAGTAAAATCAAAGCTACGAAATCGCACGGGGTTAAAAATATGGAATTCCATTTTAATGAATAAAAAATATTACGATTATGATTTACAATTAGAGGTACTCCGGCTTATTGGCACCAATAAAGCCACATTTACCCAGAAAAATCAACAACCATCGACCTCGATGGCGAGTGATCCTCAAGTTCCGCCACCCTCGACCTCGAGTGCGATTGTTATTGATTCGGATGATGATGAAGATTTTATATATATATTTTTTTATAATATTATTATTAAATTTGAATACTTTATTATTTTGAGTTTCACTTTTCAAGCATCATTAAAAAAGCGAGATCTAGAAAAAAAAACTGGCGACTTCTAGCGACTTTTGAACCAGCCATGTAGCGAGATTTGATTTGGTAGAGTTGGCAACACTGTCAGTCAGTGTCACTGTGACATCTCATCAACCTACAAAAGAGATAAATATATTTTTGAGAAAACAACAATCTGGAATGAATTACAAATAAGGAAATTCAGGAACAGAAAAATAACCTAGCTGATCTAGGTAGTGGATTTTAAGTGAAACTAACTATTTTATTTCGTTTACACATTTATAAAGTGATACAAATTTATATTTTGTAAGATAGGATGAATAATGCACCGCAGTTCTCTTTACGGTGGAATAATTACGTTACTCACGTAACAGAAGCGTTTAACGTTCTAAGATTTGAGAATGACTTGGTGGACGTAACATTGTGTTGCGATGGAGGAAAAATCCGAGCCCACAAAATGTTATTGTCTGCTTGCAGCAGTTATTTCAAGGAAATTTTTAAAGAAAACCCTTGCCAACACCCTGTGATTATATTCAGAAATTTCAAGTATGAAGATCTCAATGCGATTATAAACTTTATGTACCATGGTGAAGTGAATATATTTCAAGAGCAACTGGAATCATTCCTTATAACTGCAGAGCTTCTAGAAGTAAAAGGTCTTACAGATAATGTGGAGGATGAATCATCCAAAACCCAGTTGAGAATAAGTGATACTGCTTCTTTAGATTTAAGCTCTAGGTCTAGTAGGTTTATTGATGATATTGTCCCAGTACTGTCTGAGGAGCCTATAAATTTAGCCACTATGCAGGTTGCTAGAGATGAGTACATTCCACAAGTGACTTTGGTTAAGGATATCCCTGAGCCAGAACATAGTGTGGTTGATGTTCAGCCTGATGTGCCTTCTAAAGTTGATGAGAGTACAAATGCCAAAGGAAAACCATCTCTTACAGCCAGTGAAGACATGCAAGTTGATACTCAGTCCACTTCAGCTGAAGACTTGTCAGAAAAAAACAGTTCTGGTAACTATACTGTTTTTGAAGTTAAAACTATAGGTAGTATTTACATATTAGTTTTGGATGATTTTTTTGTGTTTGGTTCACTTTACCTAACATTTAGATCTTACTACATAATGAACACACCAAAACTAAGGAATTAAAACATTGATTAAGTACATTCAAATTAATGTCAGTGTTGTTTTGAATTAGGACTTATTGTAGTTTTATATTAATAGTGATTGTTTCTAAATGTCATTACCGTCCTTAATGTCTGTTTCAGAATCCGATTTGGCAAAATTTCGCTGTCAGCTGTGTCCTAAAGGATTCAAGCATCCCACTTCATTGACTCTTCACAAAGACTCGCATGCTGGCAAGACACAGTGTCCAGTCTGTCATCGTTCATTTTCACGGTCTTATGACATGAGGAGTCATCTGCAAAGAATACATCAAGGAAAGCAACTAACCATCAAAGAAATTAGGTATAAGAACACTAATGACAACGTAGCTCCTAAACAGTTCACTCATCATATTTAGTATTTAGACTCAATGGTAACCAAGTTATCATTATTTTATGCACTTAGTGCAAATGTTATCTTATTACTTGTATTGTATAGAATTATAGCTTTTGTATAATATTCATAGTGAAGTATATTTTATTTACCTACTATTTTTTTATTGTCACAAAAAGAATTTGCTCAGTGCTGTAGCTTATGCTATTTTTATACTAGTCTACATATTATAACTGTTTTAATATAATGATTGTTTCCTTTGCTTTTCGTTTTTATTCATAATCTGTTTAAAAAATAAACAACTTGCAAGAGTGGAAGGTAGTACACATTTTCATGTGATTCTAGTAAGTAAAAGAGTGGTCATACTGTTAAAATATAAAAGCTACATAATAAGGTCTTTTGAAATATCAAGAACCTATAGAAAAAGTATGAAATTTATTTACAAACAAAAACCGGCCAAGTGCGAGTCAGACTCGCGCACCGAGGGTTCCGTACAAACCTGTAGGTATATAAGTAAATGGTAATAGACTTAAGTATTTGATATTAATTTCAATTTATGACGTATTAAAAAAAAACTACTTACTAGATCTCGTTCAAACCAATTTTCGGTGGAAGTTTGCACCGTAATGTACATCATATATTTTTTATAGATTTATCATTCTCTTATTTTAGAAGTTACAGGGGGGGGACACACATTTTACCACTTTGGAAGTGTCTCTCGCGCAAACTATTCAGTTTAGAAAAAAATGATATTAGAAACCTCAATATCATTTTTGAAGACCTATCCATAGACACCCCACACTAATGGGTTTTTTGAAAAAAAAAAAATTTAGTTTCAGTTCTAAGTAAAAAACAATAAATTTTGGGGAACCCCCAAAATTTATTGTTTTTTTTCTATTTTTGTGTGAAAATCTTAATGCGGTTCACAGAATACATCTACTTACTAAGTTTCAACATTATAGTTCTTATAGTTTCGGAAATAAATGGCTGTGACATACGGACGGACAGACAGACAGACATGACGAATCTATAAGGGTTCCGTTTTTTGCCATTTGGCTACGGAACCCTAAAAACAGGATGTATGAAGTAATATCTTACCTCCAGAGGTATCAGTAGTTCTACTCATATTATTCTTATAATTCTTTCACTATATAATAGGAAGATACAGGTTGGTTAACGAAAGCTGCCACATTCACAATACCTCACACTTATTCAATTTCATTATACAGTATGATTTTTAGATTATTGCTCTTATTGGTCAGTTAAATCTAATGGATGAGGGCAAAAAAATACCACTCTATATTTATGAGCAGTAACAAAAGCAAAACAATAACTGCCTCCTTCATACTCTTGACCGCGCGCGAGAGACGGACAGACTCATAGATAATATACTATAACCTCAGAGTATATAAATACTACTACAACTATAACTGAGAGTACCTACATAGCTATTATAAAGTAGGTAATGAAAGTTAGTTTTGCTTTATTTATCATATGGATTGGGTATATGCACAGTAGAAGTAATGCTGTGGTAAAGGTACGTAAGTCTAGATACAGACTGATTCAAACTTATTGGCGGCTGTGAAATTAGGCGCGGAACGCTCCACACTCCACAGTAGCGAAAACGAAGGTATGCGGTACGTTCATTCGAGATGACTGTACCTGCGCAAAGCCATGGTCGCAGCGCACTTCACATCCGACATAAAGTTTTGATTTGGATTCTATCAATATATGGCTATGGGCATAGATGAAGACGAGCCAAGCGAAGCGCCTACTGTTTTTAGGGTTTCGTACCTCAAAAGGAAAAAACGGAACCCTTATAGGATCAATTTGTTGTCCATCTGTCTGTCTGTCAAGACCCTTTTTCTCTCGACACTCGCAAAGGAATCAAAACCAACAGGGTAGGTACCTACTTCCCGTGAACTTCTCTTGAATCTTGTGGTACGAAGCACGTCTTATAGCACAGATAGAGGAAAAATTGCGAAAAGCATAAATTGTTAGTTACATCATATACAAAATATTTTTAATAATTTTAAACTTATTAGGTACCCTTTTCCTCATGAACGAGTATTAAATTGAAATTCATATCAAATACTCAGGTCTGTGGTCTATAATACCTTTAAGCTGTAACAAAACCAAATGTCAACACAATCAAAAGAAACAGCAATTTAAGCCGCATATTTTGAAACTCGCAACTATTCGCATGGGAATCAAAACCTAAAGAATACTTCCAGTCGACCTAGAATCTTGAAATGAAAAGGAAACGGCTAATTCTAACAAGAAGAATAAATAATAGAAAGGCCAAAAAGAAAATAGAAACAGTAAATATGAAAATAAAGAAAATGGAAATGCTTACGAAAGTATTTGTCAAGAAACAATTATATGCTGTAGACTAAATTAATATCTTCAGTCTGAAGACCAAAGACTTATATAACCAGTGCGTATTACCACATTTACCAGTGATGGCATACGGAAGAGACTTTGTCTTTTACTGCTGGCCACTTACATAAATAAGAATCACTCAGTGGCACTAAGAAGAGCAATGGAACGAACTATAGGTACCTACTCACAATTTCTCTGCGCGACAGGGCTGAAATGAGGATATTCGCAGAAGATCAATAGTAATGGAAATAGTTGAAGTGGTAATGGGCAGAAAACACTGCTCGAAGAACTGATAATTGATGGGAAAGAAAGGTCTTCGAATGGCGACCATGTTCTGGTGTGCGCTGAGTGGGACGATCTCCCTTCGTGCACAGGTGGACTCTAGACTAACTACGCTTTTATTAGCTTCACCTGTATGTTTGTGCCTATGAATGTATCTACGTTATGGAATCTTGAAACGTAATTTTCATCGATTGACATCGAAAACGTCAGATTAAACGGGAACTTTGCACAGTTATCAAGTACTTACTGATGACAGTACAATAATTTGGTACCATCGAGCTGATCTGATGATCGCTCCGGATGGCACTGGAACTCCATAACAGAAAAACGAGTGTTAGCAGTGTCTCGACTTGTTGGAATCGTCTTGAGATGCATTTTGACCATATATGATTTTCAAGGTCTGGTGATGGAGTAGGAGGGTAGGCACTGGAACTCCATAGCGGAGCAATGTATTCTAACCGTGTTTGAGGTTGTTGGAATCGTATATTGGGGTGCATTTTGACCACAAATAGGTTTCTTCAGGGTCTGATGATGGAGTAGTAGGGTAGGCACTGGAACACTATACCGGAGCAGTTACCTAGCAGTGTTTAGGCTTGTTTGAAATGTCGTAAGATGAACTTTGACCATATATGGTTTTCAGAGGCTAATGATGGAGTAGGAGGGGAAGCACACTCCATAGTGGAGTATCGTATCATCGCCGTGTTTGGGGTTGTTGGAATTGTCTTAAGATGAACTTTGACCATAATATGGTTTTCAGAGTCTGATGATGGAGTCGGAGTCGGAGGGTAGGAACTGGAACTCCATAGTGGAGCATCGTATCCTAGCCGTGTTGGGCGTATTGGAATGGTATTACGGTGCATTTTAGCCATATGTGGTTTTCAGAGTCTCAAGGTGGAGTCAGAGCGTGATAATAACGGAACCAATATTGTCTGTTTGTCCCGTAAGGTTTCAAAAAGCTAAGGGTCTAATATTTGAATAAAAAAGCGTGGGCGCTTTTACTTAAAACCCAATAGAATTTCTAAGCATTTTCATTTTTTTTTATGTATGACGAAATATCGTAAATTACAATATAAAACCGGCCAAGTGCGAGTCAGACTCGCGCACCGAGGGTTCCGTACAAGCCTGTAGGTATATAAGTAAATGGTAGTATAGACCTGAGTATTTGATATTAATTTCAATTTATGACGTATTAAAAAAAACTACTTTGTAGATCTCGTTCAAACCAATTTTCGGTGGAAGTTTGCACCGTAATGTACATCATATATTTTTTATAGATTTATCATTCTCTTATTTTAGAAGTTACAGGGGGGGGGGACACACATTTTACCACTTTAGAAGTGTCTCTCGCGCAAATTATTCAGTTTAGAAAAAAATTATATTAGAAACCTCAATATCATTTTTGAAGACCTATCCATAGACACCCCACACTTATGGGTTTGATGAAAAAAAAAAATTTGACTTTCAATTCTAAATGGGGAACCCCCAAAATTTATTGTTTTTTTTCTATTTTTGTATGAAAATCTTGCGGTTCACAGAATACATCTACTTACCAAGTTTCAACATTATAGTTCTTATAGTTTCGGAAATAAATGGCTGTGACATACCTACGGACGGACAGACAGACAGACAGACAGACAGACAGATAGACAGACAGACAGACAGACAGACAGACAGACAGACAGACATGACGAATCTATAAGGGTTCCGTTTTTTGCCATTTGGCTACGGAACCCTAAAAAGCGCCCTCGCATTGAATTATTACGCTTTTTCATTCAAATACTACCTATTAGACTTTATTACAAAAATTGCTTACATTTAGGCCCTTACAGGATAGAAAGAGATTATAGGGTTTATTATTGGGTAGGTACCTATTTAACACCTGCACTTTTTAAGCGAATTTTATAGTTTTTTTATACGCTTGAAAGAAACGATAGGTATTGTTTTTATTAATTATTTTATCCTTAACAAATTGCGAGTATTTAGATAGGTACCTACCTACTTTGTTTTTATTCATGACCTACTAACACTTACAGCATTACAATAAAAAAAAAGTGTTTTAGCCGAAAACTGGTTTTAGTAATATGTGCTTCATAAAACATGAAAGGATATTTGTAGTTAGTAAAGTAACTAAGTATACCAAACCTACATAACAACAACAAAATCTGACACTGTTTTGAAGTCAGCGAAATATTTTCTACAGAACACGTCATGCGATTTCGCTCACTTCAAAACAGTGTCAGATAAGAGTTATTTCTTACTTTTTAGTGTACTTTGAAGGCGGTTTTTTTTTTGTTAAAAAGTTATTTTATTTTTCAATTTTTAGTTTCATATATACTTAAATACTTTCGCGTGTAAAGGCCTTCGTAAACAATGCACATTTAAGCGATAGCAGCAATTGCGGTAGATTTGCTGTCATTTTTTAAGAGTTCCGTTGTCTGTCTCCGAAACTCATCATCAGATCTATATGAAATTTATATGGGACCATTTCGGCATAAACCCCTTTCGAACAAAAAAAGAATTTTGAAAATCCGTCTACATATGACGGAGTTATGCCCGAACATACATAAAAAAAAAAAAAAAAAAAAAAAATATAAACATCCGAATTGAGAACCTCCTCCTTTTTTGAAGTAGGTTAATAATATTAGCAATTTAAAAGATGACATTGAAAAATATGAAGGGAATGGCCTAGCTAACTTCATCAATGCATGCAGCGAAAAGCAAAGTCATGGATGAGTGAGGGGTGAGTTGACTTAGAACCAAAAACCTTTAGCAGCCGGGATAGGCAGGGGTTGTATTAGCGGGGGTGGCGGGGTCGGGTGGGCTGGGCGCGCTCGATAACGCGCGCGCGCCGCGACTCGGCCCGGCACAGGCAGCCCGCCCGCCAGTCGCGCTTCGTCGTTGTTGCGTTCGGGTTGCACGACACTCGCGGTGCGCATCTGTCAAACTCACCGATATCGATATCAATTTATTTTGTTCTCATGAAGTACGTATTCAATTTGATATGATTCAAGTTATGTAACTTAATTTTAATCAAAAGTGTTTATTTTTACCTCTGAAATATTATTATTATAATTGTTTACATTGAGACCACACATGTTTACAGCGAGATTTGATGGTGTACACAAATAATACAAAATAATAAGTTTATCTGGAGAGTTGGGTAATTCTGTGATTTTTTTGTTTAATTACCGAATGCGTAATTATGTATTTTTTGTATTAAAACATTCCTACAAACAGATTTAACTAGATGAAATCAAATCATGTGCATACAATTTAGTGGTTCTTTATGTGAGTAACGAAGAAATAGCGTGCGCTTTTATTCGGTAAAATGAGTGTGTGAATATTTTATGGTGTGTCGTGAACGAGAGCGCGTGTAGAGTCGAGATTTGCTCGTAGGACGCGACGCGACGGCGCAATGAGGGTATTGATCGGCGGCGTCGGCGGGTCGCGAGACGCCGGCGTTCGCCGCCTGCCGCCTAAATAAAGCTCCGCATGTGTGCGCCCCGCTTCGCCGCCCTCCGTCGATGCCGCCCGCCCGCGTCTTCGTCGTTGTCGTCGTCATCGTCGCCGACGTCGCCGTCCACGTTGTTGTACCTTCGTGCGCTATGCACCGCCCACTAGTCGCCGACCTTCATCGGACAGACCAGACCACCTATCTCAATATTCTCAATGCATCATCCTATCGAAGTCTCAAGTTGACTTGAAGGGCTTCAGGCAATATTCCTACAATGCCACAAGCTTTTTACGCTTGTGATTTGGCGTGGAAATAGGGTTGATGCCTTCCTGAAAAAAACATTAATACCTACTACTTAATTAGTCCGTCAGATTATCAAAAAATGTTGGACGCATGTTGGACGCGTATTTTTTGCTCTACTAAATCATTAAAAATTTACAAAGGTAAAGCGCGTCAAAGTTCGAGAGTGGGGGCTCGTGACCTACCTATGTAGGAGAAAGAAACCTAGGTATTAGGTGCATTGAAATTTAATGAATTTATTTGCTCGAACATGGTTGATAGGTTCTTAAATATTAAATGTATGCTTCACATATTTCGTCACATTTTATGACATGCAAATATATTATTCTAATATGTAATTTGCATGTCATTAAATGTGTAAATTGTCTAAAAGCCTACTAGGTGCATAACCAATAAAAATATAATACTTTGAGAATCACACACATGACACAAAAAAACAACTCGTATGGTGCGTCCATACTACGCGAATCGAGCACGAGCCGACCCACGAACGAGCACACTGCGAGCACGATTCGCGTAGCGTGGACGGGCTCGCGAGCCTCGAACGAGCATTCGTAGCTTATTCGTCAGTTTTTTCACGAACACAGAGATTCGCATCGCGGTACGTCCAAGCTTGAAATCGCGAGCAACGAACGAATCCTGTTCGTTCGAGGCTCGGCTCGTGCTCGCTTCGCGTAGCATGGCGCACCATAACATAGATAGGTAGGGCAGGTTACTTACCTGTAGGTAGGTATACGAACTTGTTCCTTGATTCCTAAACTCAATCAAACAATGCGTGGTCTCGATGCAAACTTATTAAATGAACATTTAAATGCGATTATTCATTATACCTATTTAAAATATTGTTTATTCTGCAGGTTTTAATGAAATGTGGGCTAAGTGAGTAGACCAACGTGAAAGCTATGGCGCACAAAGTGCTGGCGGGCGGAGCGCTGCTCTGTGTCCTAAGTACGGCGCTGCAGACGTACGCGCAAACCCTGCTGCCACACGATGTCCGCCCAGGCCACGCCATCCGTCATTTCATCGGCAATCATTCTCGATATACCCTCATTGACCCTGAATTCACCTCCTTCTTCACTTTACTCGAAGATGGCCTTCTAATGACTACTGCCGATCTTGCACCGCTGCTCAATAGACCGGTTAATCTCGCCATTTTAGAACAAACGCCATACAGTAGTGCGGCACACTCGGTTCATCTTTTAGTAATGGACCGACGACGAATGCTACACTTTTCTACAACGAATGACTTGCACGGCGAAATACCAGAAAACGCTCCGGCGGGTACTGTTGTTGATTTGCCTCCAATACGGGCCACGGCGCTCATTGACGTTGGCCCTATAGCATACAAAATTGTAAAAGGAAACGAAGACTTTGTTTTTGCTCTAAGTGTCAAGGACAACAGCAAGACCATTCCACAAATCAGATCTGTTATCACTGAAGGTGATGTAGAACTCATTGCTACGAAACCGTTAGATACCGAAGAGAAAAGTATGTATGAATTAATTATTCAAGCTACTGACATTCATGGAGCAAATAAGGCCAGTCTCTCTATTCGTGTCGATGTTACTAATGAAAATGATCATGAACCACGTTTTGAGCAGGACTTTTATTACTTTCCTGTCAATGGTACACCAGACGAGAATGGTCCGAATGGGACAGCCCGTTGGCAGCGTTTTTCTAACATCGGTAAAGTTCACGCATATGATGCTGATGGTGATAGAGTATATTATTCCTTGATGACACCGAGCAATCTTGCTGTTATTGTGCCACAAACTGGAGAATTAATACTAGCCGGTGAACCAGACGGACACGAAGCTGAGCTGCAAGTTCTTGCTCATGACACAGGCTCTCCTCCACGTAAAAGTCAACCAGCACATGTTTTTCTTGAGTTTGTGATCCGTGATCCACGAGATTTGCCAACGCTTCATCGACAGAAGCGACGCGTTACACGTGCAGTTCGTCCAACCAAACGTATTGAATTTACGGAGGCGGATGGTGAAGTAGAGGGACGTGCAGTTTTTACGCTTGAAAAAGAGACTGACCGCGAAACTTTTAAGATTAGGGACGAAAATCCGTGGGTTACTGTAGAACCTAGTGGTGTAGTGAAAGTTAAAAAGAAGTGGGACTATGAAGAGTTGGGACCGGAGAAGACCATCGACTTCTGGGTTACAATCACCAACGCTGGAAATGGAGGTAAGTTTCAATAATTCCTTCAGTTATATCTAGATATCATAAATTACTACAAATACCTAATTAAGTATTCCAGTACCAACCAAGTTACTTACCTATTCGAAAATCATATTAGGCGTATTAGTAAAGCATCCAAACATTAGTTTAATTATATACCTATTTACACACGTTTAATTATTCCAGAAGTATGAAAACGAAATATAAAATCAGTTTATTCACATTGGTGCCGATTCTGTTGTAAATCGCACTAAACTAATTTTAGTCACATCACATCTCTTTCTTACAAACATTATTGAAAAAGGATAGAACACATTTATAGCTGTCAAATTATTCTATGCCGTCTTCATTTGCGGGTATTTAGACGTAACCGCGATAGATGGCGACTAAATGTACCTATATTGAAAACAAGCATTGGACTAATTTGTCAGAACTAAGTTTATTACATCCTTTTCTTATGTTATTTGTTAGAAAGAGAAATAGGGAGACTAAATTTGTTTAGTTGTAAACATCAGAATCAGCACTGTCGATTATGCTGCATCTGTTATATAATCTATTGCCTATAACACTAGAAAAAGTAAGAATGCGTTCATGTACAAAAACTTGAATAAAAATAATAGCGTGTCTCGTGTCGTAACAAAACGTCCTGCATCACATTATTTTTATTTTGTGTCGAGAACTCCGAGGTTCAACTTTTTATAAAAGAATAGTAAATCACTCTAAACATAATCTCCTAACCTAACGTCTCTATCAAGGGTGAATTGGGATAATGACAGGGAGAGAATAGGAACGCGCGGGAGTGTGCTTGGTGTTTGTTGTCGGATCGACCATAATTGTATAAAAAAAATTGAGTATTCTCGGTATATATAGCTCGGCTCATAAATGATGTTATTTCGCGCGATGGCTAAACTTATCAGACATTGTTGTTGTATATTTATTAACATTTATGTTGTAGGTACCTACTAAGTCTATTATCTTTTCTGTGATTCTACAATATACATTGATGATAATAAGAGTAATATTCGTAATGGTGTAAATTTTGTATCAGTAGTTCAGAACTCATTTACACGATTGTATGATTGTGTTATGAATGTGGTTATGAATTAGTAATCCTAAAACAAAATTTAACTAGATATTCATTATAGGGTGTGTATAGGATGATTGGCGATTCATGAGTTGTCAATATCGTATAGGTATCATAGGTATTTATTTACGAGTATCGTTACAATAAATGATAAAAAACACGCGTCGTACGCACCTGTCTGTGAAGCGAATGGCGCAGTAGAGCATGACATTGTCGACAGGTTCCAGCCGCGCCTCCGGTCACGAGTCAGGACAGCCTCCGACGCTCTCATCACGACCGACTAATTGTTTTCCCTGACGCGATGTAGTGATCATGTCTTGCTAGGGTACTTAATTCTTACCTAGGGTATTAAGGAGAACACTTAACTGTTTCTCAGTTGTGGAAATTGTTTCAACTAAATCACAAAGCATTTTTTTTATTTACTGTGCCACAATATTATATTTTGCAGTGACAGTATTAAGTTGGTATGTACCGTAAAATTACACGCAGTACGCTCTACTATTAAAAAAAAACATTAAACCTGTATCAAGAAATAGACTACAATGTGCAGATTCCAGAGTTTTAAAGCAATTTAATTTTTTGCTATCATCATCAATCATATCCGCAGCACGCACGTCTCCTTGCCTATCAGAAATCAGCGGTAGCACGAGTGCCATTGCTAGTGCGGTCGGAATTCCTATTAGGTACAATTGTAGTCGTCAAGCTAAATGGAAGCGACAGGTTGTGACCACCGTGCAGAATGCGTTGATAATCGGGGATCTGTCGCACGGCCTCTGGCATCGTCTCTTCTGATTTTACACACCGTGAAAATCACGACGTCGATGAGGAATGTTGCTATTATTGCATTTTCATAATTGTTGGATTGCTTTTTTCTGCTCCCGAGCGAGAGTATGTAGAAAGCGACTTCAGTTGACCAGAGAGCAAAAGTACAGTATGACCAATGAGGTTTTTGATATGGGATAATAAACTATCAATGTAAAATCAGTATGTATCTCTAAAGCTATATTGCAAGAAGTATTGTGAAACCGGAACGTAGCCACGATACATCTTTGTAGAACATCGAAAAGTTACAAAACGTGGCCCAGTTGGGTGTTATCGAGCATTATCAAAATAAATCGTGAACGGTTTGTTTAATTACCACATTCTGGGTAGACGTTGCCGAGGTGGGTGGCCGAGCCCGCGGCGAGCATCGATGCACCCCGAACCTCCGCCAGGAATCTAATCATTATTGTGTGGATAGTTGTTTCAATCATATAATCGTGAGCGGGAAATACTCCCTAGACTAGATGCATCGAAAAAGATAATCGTCATGTTTTTCTATTAAATAAACAGCCTTGGCTATTGTGAGAGAAAAGTAAAAAATAATTAATAAACAAATATTTGCTCTTTGTGAACACGTCAATAAAACTATTTTAGGTAAAGGCCCACAATAGTTTCGCCTCAAGGGACTTGAGGGAACCTCGTCAAAGCACCTTTGTCTACTGTAAAGCGTGCTCTATTGGCAAATTAATTCTCTACTCCCTTCTAACGGCAACTTTTCTCTTTGAGCCTCCAACCGACATACGCTTTGAAGTGTTTTCGAAGCCCTCATTCACGTTTACCTTAGAAAGTGCTAGATCGATTTTATACCTTATATCAACGGCGTAAATCTTTACTAGGTACCTGTATTTTTTATGGTAGATTATTAGGTTTTGAGAACACCTTGAAATTAATTCAAAAATTCTGTTTAATCACTTACAAAAGTTACAATCTTACAAATTATTGATTCTACCATTCTCGAGTGATCTTAAATTTTCCTGGAATAAAAATAATCTTATATGTTATTCCAGAGCATGAATAATGTGTATGCCAAATTGCATCCAAATCCATGCAGCCAACAAACATACACACACAAACTTGCGCATTTATAATATGTATACTACGAAGGAACTAGTAATAAAATGCAATGCGCTGCGTGCGAGTTAGGATGGCATTTTGATTCTCCAAGAAAGATTGCTCATTACACAACTAAGAACAAATGCCTGATATGCGGTATATTTCTGTTTAATCATTTGTTTGATTAATCATATTGCAGCTTCTCAGGCGATATGCGAAAATAGTTAAAAAAAAATCGATGAAGATGATAGATTTAGGACAAAATACTGGTGAATCAGTAAATCAAAAACAATATGACTGAACAGGACTGACTGACTTTATGTTCTGTGATTTCTGCAGTTTCTCGACATTAGCGCCCATTGCATGACACATGGAGTACGAGTGACACTATCAGTGTGCGCTGCTCCAACATTAATTTGTTCGTATATTTCGGTGGTTCACTCATAGATGGTGATGGAGATGTCGACCGTGAGACGTTAAAAATAGAGAAGCATAAAAAAGTTTATCATTGTATGAACAACTTATGAGGAGGAATGAAAGCCAGATGACTTAGGAATGTTGTTGTTGCATTTCAAATCTGTTGGACCTTTGGGAAGGGAAAAACGAATGAAAAGATAGATGCGTCAAAGAGCTAAATTCATATTGACGGATAGATAGAATGTATGAAAAAGAAAAGGTGGGGTGCTCCAATGATTGGGAATAGGCCAGACATGATTTTATAAAATGTTCTATTATCCATTATCATCAAAAAAAAATGACGATGGGTAAAATGTACTTTCTTTCTACTCACTGCTGGACGCTTTTAATTCAACGGTAAAAGTAAACTTCTAAGAGTTGCCTTAGTTGTTACATAACGTTCTTAGTACGTCCTATATCGACGAACGAACCGTTGTAAGCTGTTGACTGTCGGTCACTCACTTCATATTGTTTATTTGTATTTATACGATTTCCAATATGAATTGAAAGGAAAGCATTAGATGCTTGTGGCGTATTAGTCGTTTGAAAACCGTTGATTTATATTTAAATATCAATTTTACAAATACGAAGCGATGATTATACCTCAGGGGTAGTGACTAGTCACGACTCGATTTCTGTGACAAAGATAGTGGGTTCGATCTGTGGTTCGATCGAATACTACAATAAGTACTTAGTAGATATGTTGCTGTCTAGGCTTTAGTATTGTCCATAGGCGACCGACAGTGGCCACTTACAACTATTGTACAATTATCATAACATAACTTAGAAGTTGTATTTGAATTCAAAGTTTTGCATAAACAAGCAATTACTTTATCAGAAATGTCACGTACTGGTCAATAGGTAAATAAAAAATAATGAAAATGCAATCAAATTCATTGATAAAAATGGTTCGTAAAGTGTGTCGATTTATCTTTAGACTACCTATTTTTATTTATTTGATTAAACGTATATACATATATAATACGTATATGTAAGTATATATCCTCTCCGATTGGCCTTGACTGACGGTCGTTATTTCCTCTATGTTTCAATAGATACCGGAGTTTGCTCTTTTTCTGTCATTATAAAATGTTCTGTTGCAGCATGGTTGCAGCAGAATGCGTCAAGTCTGATCAATAAATAATATAATTGAATGCGATAGGCTAGCTGGAGTGACGTTTGTCTAGCGAGCCGTCGTCGGCTGTAGTCGGCTTGAAATTGGCACATCCGGAAAGGGGATCGAGCATCGGGAGACGGTTTTAGACTGATCTAGCTTTGAAAATGGACCTATCGTTTAGGAAATAACGCCTAATTTGGTGACCATCATCTTACCTGTGATCATACTATGTTTACTTAAAATTAAAATCACCGAAATGAAATGGCTCCTCATAAGTTTAAAAGAAATTAAGTTAGATCTGCTCATGATTGAGTTACTGGTTTTATGTTGATACTTTGTAATGTAACGATTTGGTTGAGCGTCATGGATGGTTACGGTCCGTTTGTGGCATACTGTTTGTTAAATTCACTCGTTCATTCAATCAATGGCAATGGGTGCGGGCGTCGGTCGCACAACAATCGACGCACTGGCCAATTCCCCTTATTATGTCCACTCGCCGCAATTACGTATGCGCACTTCCTATGCCTGACCCTCTATGTACATGATCACCACATCTGCTCTCTTTTTTTTTGCGCTCCATACTCATTTCATTAGGATGCATCTTACACTCCATGTCAATTATTATGACTTTAATTAAACATGAGCGATCTGACTTGGATGGGAAAGTATTGTTTTGTTTTTAAAGTAGATATGACATCCGTGCATCCGTTGAAATTTAATTGTATGTCATGAGACAGTATATAAAATTTTTCAACACAGTGAAGTAGATCTTATTGAACTGCGTTAAGGTTCATAATGCGGCTTACTTTTTACTTTACATTCCCACACTAGTGCATAAACTTTTTTTTTATCTTTAGGCATTTAGTTTTTATGACCATAATAGTTATTAATAATATGATAAATAAATATTTCTGGGAGCCTACCACAAGCTCTTAAAACAAGTTTAAAATAACCTTATTTGTCTTTTGTCCCTCTTTAACATCCGGCGTCAAAACAGGACAAAAGACAAATAAGGTTATAATAATATTGTAACTTGTGGTTGGCCCCATGGTCAAATTAACATTTGGACACCGGCTGAATTGGCACATAGACTGTAACGAAATTAATGAACAATTTAGCTCACATGTATCATAATGTAACCTATTTGCACTAAGTATTTGGTACAGATTTGAATTGACCGAACGATGGTCGATGGTCTAACTAAGACGAAAACATATTTTTTCAAAGATCTAGGTCGAGTCAGCAAGCCGTTGTTATTGCGCACCCTTCTCATTTATTTTAATAAATGTACGTTTACATCGTGTTTTGTTTATTTACAATGCGGTCGAACTTGATTACCTATTTGGTTTCCTTATGTACAAAGAGAAAGAAGTTTCTGTGTTTAGGCATTGCGTTTCATCGATATGTATTGGAATGTTGTTGTGTATCTTTCTCGCATTATTTTCTACTAAAAGGATTCCAAGTACCATAGCGGAAATGAAAACATCGTTCGTCAATAGATTTGCGGAACTATTAGGAATATGAACATTACCTTTGGTATTAGGACCCAATATTATGTACCTGCATTGGAAACCAGTGTGTGTGCTGCTATCCACACAGCAGAAGATCGATCCAGATGGCGTGCAATATTCCGTGAAAAGATAACCCAAAAAGGTCACGTCCCTCAGCAATGAGGTATACGATGCAAGGAGGAGGATTATGTCCCTGGCTCAAAGGAGCTTTCTTCCGTGGACGCTCAGATTGTGGAATGAGCTCCCCGCCGTGGTTTTCCGAATGGAGTACAGCATGGAGTACTTCAAAAAGGGCGTGAAGAGATTTTTTCAGGGTCGGCATCGCGCGAGTGATACCCCTGGTGTTGCAAGAGTCCATAGGCTACGGTAACTGCTTACCATCAGGCGAGCCGTATGCTTGTTTGCCACCTTAGTGGTATAATGCTAATCTATTTGGTGTTAATCAGTTATTGGTTCATCGATCATAAATAAAGATCGATTAGGTACTCTTTCCTTTGATACTCATCTCGTAGTTGAAAATTGAAGTAACAATCTTGAGCTCGACCGTGATCGTGCGTTAGTGAAGCGCGCACATCTCACCTATAATTACATCTAAAGCATTGTAGATACATCGCAGTCTCATCGCAGGCGTCCGCTTCGGTGCAAGAGTGCCTCTATTTAGAATTGCCCTTTTATAGGCTTTCACTCTGATTGTGATTTGATTGCGGTCATTTGCTCATCTTCCTAAACGGCGTGGATGACCGCGATGCGCTTACTACACGCTCAACTCATTCGAGATTATCACGATTTATTTGCCGTGTTATAAATTATACGTCCGGGGCTATGTGAATGAAGTTTGCGCAATGTTGTGTTATTGGTGAAGTCCATATCCTTGTTTATGTACAAAGTACTGACAAGTATCTATATTTCGGGATAGCATCCTTCCTGGTTATGTTCTGCGGACTTCTGCGTCTTGTAATCCATGTAGGTACCTAACCTTCTGTCTACTTACACAAGAATCTGTTGAATTCGGTTTGATATATATTTAAAGTAACTACCTACCTATAATATCCAACGATTAGGCCAAACAACATATCAGTCGTAGTTAGATATTTTTTCCAAAAATCCATATGATATGCTCATTTTTGTAACAGCTCCGTAACGTCTGTGACTTTTTCATTAAAGGTTTATATTTATAGACTTTCGATTGTAGTATGGGTAGGTTCTATGAATCTATACGCTGCGGGGAATATCAACAAAAAACAGATTCATAATTTACTACAATATACAGCACACCAATGCAATGACCGACACGGCTGGTAGTGAAGAGACTGGCGACGCAAATGCCGTATATGATAAAATTCAATCTCCTACAATGTTCTATGTCCTACATACTTAGGCCTTTAAGCCCTGAAATAGGACATAGATTACGCGTGGGAATCCGCGGGATTCAGCTAATAACGCCTCAAAATAAGATCCAAATTCTTATATAATTCCCCGGCTGGCTTAACAAATGCTCAGTACTCCAATTGTTGTTACCAACATAGAAAGTTGACTCATAAAATATTCAACGATGAAAATAAGCAATAATCGACTCGAAGGGGTTACTATCGATTATGCAGGTGAAACATGTGTTTGTCCGTTATCGTTTGGTTAATTAGATATTTTAATATAATTTATGCAGCGTAAACAAACAAACAGGTAACCATACGGTTATTTTTGGATGTAGGTTTATTAGGGTGAGGTCAGAAAAGCCGTGAGTATCGCACTGCGTGCGCACCGTGTGCAATGCGGTCGTGAATGCACTTCATTCCGCATTGTTCGGTTTTGCAATGGTCGTACTCGCGAACCCTCCGGCTCCATCCACGATTGACATTCACGGTGCCAGACGGCTCGAGGTTCACCCCTACACGATAAGAACGTAGGTACTTACACTGTATTCGAGGGACTTTTCAAGTTTATGTACCTACGTGGATTGTTTTCGCTATGAAATGCGAATATTTCAGCAGTTATTTTAACAATAAATTAATCAAAGTATGACATGACTTTTGCCACCTTTGTCAATATAGTAACTTAACTCAATTGGTCAGGCTTATATGTAGAAGAGGGCTCATTACATAGTTGCCTAATTCAGTTCCATGCAATTGTATTGTAGTCGTGTCTTGTTTGACGGCTTAATACCCGTACCTAGTATCCAGAGTGGGTGTAGTAAAGTACACTGCAAGTAGCACACCTCTAACTCAAGTGAGGTGCAGCGAAGTACCGAATAAGTAGTACGTGTGTATACGGCAGTGCAATGTAAGTGTAAGGGTCATAGAGGGCGCGGGTTCATCCACAACTGTGTTTCTAATTATAGCTATGCCCATGCCTGTATCATTCATTGGATAGCGGTCGTATATCACTGCGTCGCGTCTAAATTAAATTTTCTGGTAATACCTATACCAGTGTAATAAAATTAACTTCCTAATAATTCTTCGTTTCAGTATTATCAAACGGTATCAAATAAATATTATTTATTTCTAAGATAGGTCTCCGCACTAGTTCGATATTATCCAGTGGCGTGCATTGGCTTTCGTACTAGGTAGGCAGAAGAAATCATGGCCATACACGCCTAAATATGCCTCCTAGATAGATTATGTTTTTTGACCCGATTCGTAAAATTGTTTAGGTCAGCGTATCATTCCACACACATTTGGTATGATTCATTAGCAAACAAAATACATAATAACAGGATAATAGATTCGAGTAACAGCACCCAGATAGCCAGGTGTTTAATAAACATAATATTCTGTGTTAAAATGTCTAAGATTTTTACCTTTGTTTTAAATCCATGAATGTTTTGGAGTTGGTCTACAGCAAGTACAAGCAACAAACGAAAACTGACTAAAGGAATAATTTATCGACACATTTTGCATCTTCACCAAAGAATTTCTTCATTTCACACACAATACACTTCATAGATACACTTCGCAAATTCACAATAAGTAAATAACAACAACATTGCATACAATGCCAGCCAAACCATAAACAAACCAACAAAAATAAATTGCGAAGTTATATTTGAGTTGCTCTAATGTTGGTAAAGTAGTTGTAACTGTAGTCTTTTTAATTTGGATGGGTTACTTTACTTACAACAGAGAAGGTAAGGTTACTTTTGGTCCATAAATCGCGAATGTCAAATGTCAGTATGCTACGCATAGCAAAAGCGTGATTTATGCTTTCGTCGTATTATCTTAAAGAAGTGTGTGTGTGTGTGTATGAATATGCCGAAATCGTTTTAGTGTGCGTGAATTGCCGTGAATTTGAGAGGCGAACTCGCGAGTGCCTGCGCGGCAAAGTTTGAAATTTCGTATTGAATATTAGGTTAGAATTTTTATTTAAAGTGATTATGTAGTTTAATTGAATCAAAATATTATTGAATTGAATCTTATGAGGTAGGCATTGATTATTTGCCTATATGGAATGCACGCCACTGATATTATCCTAAAGCTTTATTGGCGAATTATCTGCATATCCATGAACTAGTAAAACCCTTTACCTCATATCATCACAAGGTATCATCACTGATGATACCACGGCATGATACTCAGATATCTGACGATTCATTAGAAAGAAGGTTTAGTAAAATCAGTAAAATGTAATAAACAGACCTACTGCCAGTTTCTGAAAGGTAACCTACATTGCGGCTTCGTTTCGTGCTTAGCAATTCAATGCGAGGCTTATTGAATCTCTGTCCATTTGGATTTGGATATATCAAATCAATGGTCGAGTCAATAAACAATTACTAAGATGTTTGATTGAACAGCGCTGATGTTAATCGTAGGTATTCTATACTTTGGGAACCTCATTCTCATCCCAAAATGGAAATACGTAAGAATATAAGCTAGCATGATTTTAATAGAGAGTAGTTACGTCATTTTTCATACTACCTAATTAAAAAGCAGGCTAAGCTTATTTATAAAATAAGAATAAACCCTGAATGAAGAGCAGATTTTTCATACCATATTTAAAACAGCAGGTACGCGGTACCTCGTAGCCTACTTGCCTGTAAAGTAGATTATCCATACCAATATAGATAGAAGGGAGAGTACGGACGTTGAAAGATATATTCGCATTATACTTACATGCTAGGTATACTGTGTGTTTAATTTATTAAGGCTGGGTGGAGGATTAGGGATGCGCGTTCGGTGCTTTATTAAGATATACTGCACGACTGGGATGAAGGTGCAATTATCAGCAGACTCTTTGATACCCCTGGGAAATATACGCCTCGGGCTGTAACATTGTTTGTGGCCCTAGCGATGTCTCCTTGGTAATCAATCTTATTTATAACAACAATACCATAATGGAAGTTGTTGTTTGCATGACTTGGGTTGACCACTGATTATTGTTTCTTTAAAATCTGTAATTTTCGTTACAGAGAGAGTGTATCGTTACCGTAAAAAGCTCGATATAAGGAAAATGACAGGAGTAAGTTTCTACTTACTCACAAATATTACAAGTAATTGCGTTCCTAGTTATCCATTTTATACATACCAAGTAAAATAGACACGAGAAAATTGACATTGCGACTTTTTCCTTCGAGTTTTATGTAACGTACCTACATATTCTAGCTAGGGGTAAAATAAAGACCTCTATCCTGTCATAACTATGTTCTCAGACTATTATAGCTGTAATTAAATCCTCGAAGTATTTGATAACCGTACAGAATGTATTTTTTTCATAGATATAATTTGTTCTACACAACTTCTTTCAACTTTTAATTGCGGTCAAGATTTTCATGTTGTGTAGAGTTTTTTT
Source organism: Achlya flavicornis (assembly GCA_947623365.1). NCBI lineage: Eukaryota > Metazoa > Arthropoda > Insecta > Lepidoptera > Drepanidae > Achlya > Achlya flavicornis. The sequence goes on along the minus strand of OX392468.1, from coordinate 8,613,403 downwards.
TAAAACTTTGAATAAAACTATAATAAGCACTGACATGGAAAGTTTAATAGCATTCTTTACAAATTATGAATTTTATTATGAACTAAATACAGCAACACACCAAACAATTCCTGATATTTCCGGCTCCTGAATCATACAAAATTACCGACACGGATGGTCCATTCATCAACTAGAATTTTTATAGAGCATGTTTCCCTCTATAATTGTATGCTCGGCAAGAGTTCGCGTGGTGATTAATTGATGGCGAACACATGGCAGGTTTTTGGATATTATAGATTAGATAGCGTCCGCAAATTAGTGTCTTGTTTTTTTGTTCGGTGAGACGATGAGTAAGGTGATAATGTTATCCCACACCGCTTGCCCTGATTCGCAGGTGTGGCGTTTAAGTCTAACGGTGTTTGATGCCGGTCGTGCATCGACTATTTGGTGGAATTATGTCCGGTGATTACAAACAATGTTGCTAAAGATGTAATTTTCGACACGGGTTGTAGTCGTTACGGCCGGAAAATCAGCTACTGGGAGTCAAAATTGTTAACTACGCTACGGAAAAAAAGACAAATGTTCGATGATTTTGATTTATTATGCTACAAAGGAAAATAAATTCCCTATAGGTGAAAAAAAAAACGATATGTAGGTAATACACGAGAATATTTTAAATGAATAGGTATTTTGTATTTTACAAACGCAAATCAAATTATGATGCACGCTCAGCATCAATCACGACGGGAGGTCATGACTCCCACTGACATTGGTATTTGTTTATAAAGCAATGTAAATATTGTTTCGATAATGTAATAAAAAACTTGTAAATATAATGTTAAGAAAGCTAGGGGGAAGGTTTGGATGCTTGAATATAATATTATAGTCTTTGGTCAATATTATAAATTTTGTTCCCACACTAGTGTAACCATGAATACTGGCCACTTGTAATACATAAAACAATTACTTACTATATTTAAAAATGGAACTCTGGAAGCAGGTTTTCTGATTATCGCGTCATTTTAAAAATTGTTTGTAAGCATTGTATTATTTTGTAAGGATGTAAAATATATATTAGAAAGAACTCAAAAAGTATTCACTCTTTGACTTTTACGATAGGGAGTTTATTAGACTAGAATTAGCGTTTGGTGATGAAATCCCAATTCGTAGGTATACGTTTATGGCGATTTCATTTTCATGACGATTAACGTGGAGGTAAGATGGCGACTGCTTTTACATAAACTAATATTAATACTGTACGACAACTGATTGAAATTGAAGATTTCAGTTCAGTAAAAAACACAGAATAATAAATAGGGCACTGACTAACTTAACAAAACTAAAACACAAGGTTAAAAAAATAAGCAATCAATCGAACATCATTGAATGACCCTTTAACCTAACACGTTGTAGAAGGTTCCATGTTTCTATGGTTCCATGATCGATCGGTGTTCTCAGATAATTCACACAACGTTTCCATACGATAAAATTAATGCAACGCTTTCTAATTATAGTTTGTTGGAAATGTAGGAATACAAAAGTTAAAATACTGGCCAAGTGCGATTCGGACTCGCGTAATTCAGAATACCAAGTCAATTTTGACCAGAAAATTATAACTTCTCATACAAACTTTTATCCCCTTTAGAAGTACAATTTTCAAATTCCTTCCTCTATGTATTTCTTAATTAATCGAGAGCTCAAGTACAAGTATTTATGGACTTCAATTTAAAAATGATGTATTTTCATTCTCATTCCCTTTTTTCCCTACCTTCGTCATAAAAGGAATCTATATAGAATGATGAATCAATAAGACCCAAATTACTGCTTCTTACATCATGGCGTTTGTGAGATAGATGCGAGACGGACGGGCGACAAGCTAACGCTCTAAAGAACCCTAAAAAGTTGAGACACTGCAAGCGAGTTGAACTATGTAATACTATTGTTAGCTATTGTTTGTTAGGAAGTTCTGGAGAAAGAGAAGTACAAACGTTGTGAGCGTGAACCTAATGTAATTACCTGCAATAATGCAGTTCGTGTTCGTGATGGGGGCTCCGCGCCCGTTCCTCCCCGGTCTCCCTAGCTAGGCCACTCAGCATCCGCGAGTATCTTAGCCACAATCCGAGCCTCAAGCGCAATTGCACTTCATTTGCGTGCAAGCCACTTCCGAATCCCCTACAAAGTTCCCACGCCCTTCTAGCGGACCGAGCCTTTGAACTTACTTTGAAGATATCAGTAACGCAACATCACGTACATCACATTCCGATAACGGACGAGAGCGTAATCGAGTCTACTAATCATTCGTGGCGTCAATTAAAAGCGTCGATTACGTATCATATATGTATCATTATCATCTGAACTTCTGAAGATCCGTTTGCCTGCGCTATGTATATGTGACCGTATTTTTGTGAAAACCGTTAGTTTATAATCTATCTAGCGAGATTTTAAACTCCCCGATAAATTGTGAACTGTACCATACTGATTACAATATAACGTATTCATTTTCGATAGTTTATAATCTATCGTTGTCAAACCGTCATATTGTGAACCGTCCCTGATTGGTCGGTCAGTCTTGGCGCTAGTTCGTTCTGTATTCATAGAGTTAGAAAACAAACATAGGAGTTAATTAAAAGAAATGCACATTTAATTGTTTGAGATCAAAATTAAATGTGTCAATCAATTCTTTTTTTAAGAAACAATAAAAAAAAACAACAACGTTGCGTATCGCCAAAGATGGTGGCGTGGGACACATGACGTTTAACCAATCAGCGCGCAAGCTGCGTTCCGACGCATTCAAGTATGATGCCAGTTTACAATTTGACGGTTTGTCATGGATAGATTATAAACAAGTTATAAAATATCGGAAATTAATACGTTATATTGTAAGCAGTATGATACAGTTCACAATTCATCGGGGAGTTTATAATCTCGCTAGGTAGATTATAAATTAACGGTTTTCACAAAAATACGGTGACATATATAAATTTATTATAATAGATTGTTTTGGCGTATCATGGCAAACTCATACGAATACATCACTACCTATATCGGGATGGAATGAGAAGTGAGGCCGTTTAGTGTTGTGTTACTAACCGTTACATAAAAATACGAGACCGCGCATACGAACGTGTTTAATCGTTGATGCTGGAGATGCAACGTGCTGGTGCAATGGTGTGGCCCTATGGGCCTAACCAGGCCTAACTCACCCTGCGCCACGAGCGGGATAGAGATATCACATGTGACCGTGATGGAGAGAGCTGACGATGCAGCTTTTGATATCATAATTAAGCCGAGAATGCCTCGGGGCGGCAGGCGGGTAAATAAAAAATGTTTATCTTATAAGCATTAATGAAGGTGAGTTTTAATAACTCAACACGTCTAGCTGGTCATTAAACCGAAACTTGACGGTGTTAATGCTTCATTTGGTCACGGTTTTAGTATGTGAGAATCGAATTGACGATTATAATTCTACATAACGTTTTTGTCTGACAATTAAATTTCTATAGTGAAATCTAATAGTTTATACTAGAGATTAAATTATGAAATTAATATGCAAGCAATAGGATGACACGGCAGATATTAATGGTTTTGGCATCTATGGTTATTGTCTTGGTTTATTTGCTACAATTACTGAACGTCAAATTGTTTAGCTTCTATCAATTTTGAAGAACCTAACTTGACTTGGCTCTAAATTAGCAAAAGTCAGTTAAAGTAGACAGACACCTTTCATTGCCATGTTCTTGATTAATTTCAAGTTAGTACTTAGGAGACTTTATGAGGAGTTGTTAGGAAATTAATTAATATTGTAATTTCAAATTAGTGCACCTGCCGACGTGGAATACAATTATATGAAGTGGATTTGGAAATACTTAAGCTATCAACATACCTAAGCTTTAGATATGTACGTACACACGGCTACCGATCAAGCTATACATTTCCAGTATAAGCTGAACTCGCATTGTATACGATTTCCGTACAGCTTAGACATTATTAAACTTATGTAATTAGTCGCTAACAAAATATATGAATTAGTACAACCAATGGCTCTTTAATTATTATGGGGGTACCCCAATGTCCAATATTAGGGGCATCTCTGTTGTATAAATGTATACACTCTGTTTGTCACTGTCACTCAGAGATCAGTGTCGATCGGTTTGCTGACGGTACTTTCCTTCATTTTAAAAGTAGTTAAACTAAAAAAGACAGATCTTATTAAAGTTAATAAAGTCTTGTCGACTCTAATCCCACCAAAAACATTTTTATGTAAAATTTTGCCAAGACATATGGCTCGCACTGTCAAAAAGTTATGAGATCTCATGTAGAGCCAAGCTTATAACTCTACATGCCCTTACTCTACAAGCCCTAACTTCACAAACTCTACAACTTAGTCAAAATATGTGGCTTGGCCGTTTCACTACTCCACCGACCTTGATATAAGTGACCTTCTGAGATCAAAAATCACTATAATATACTTTGGGTTCAGCAGAGCCTTGTGTGAAGAAATGCCACGGGGTTAGCTGACAAAGACTTAAGAAATTAACATTACAAGCTTTTAACTTGCAATGTACCTTTGTATGTCCTAACTATTTTTGTTCGGGTGGAATCTTGCAAGTCGAATTTCACCCACTTCCCGTGGAAAGGATATTGGAAGACATTACAATTACAGTCAACAAAAAAGCTTGTAATAAAAATGTAGGTACTCGCCTATCAAAATAAATGAAATGTGAAAGAAATGCATACAGAATAATGATGGTACCGATTTTATTGTGCTCTTATTCCTATCGATTGTTAACTTAAGACATATGAACTCACTAAAACCAATGAACACTGTAGACCAGTGCGTTATTAAAAATAACTTCGCACAGTGGCGATGGCGTTGGCGGGCGGATGCACGTGTACGACAGTGCGTGTTCTCGTTTGTTTTTTATTGCACCGCTGCACCGCACCGTACCGCAGTGTGCCCTCTTCCCGCCAGCTTTGCAATGCTCTCACTACGCCCGCAGAATCCGTCTGCAGTCTGCTTAATGAACATAAAAACATTTTACAATCTCACGCCTTTATGCGATGCTACGAAGCTTATTTAAAGCGCAGGAGAATCACAGATACTTTGCATAGCAAAATCAATCACGTAGGTTTCTTTAGTTGCTTGATTGCTGATTGAGGCTGTTTGTAGTAGCTTTTAGCTTTTCGGATAATACTGTATCGCCACATAATCAGGGCATCTACCTATATTGGCCCATTGATGCTAGTTCTCCCATGTTTAAAGATTTTTTAGAATTTCTATGATATTGAAAGGAGAATTGTCTTCCATGTAGCTAATTGTGCACTGGGGTCGAAAATTTCTAAACTTGACATGGGTTGAAATTTCGATGTCATTATTATCATCAATTATCATCAATCAATGCAATCTTATTGATGATTTGAGATATTTAAAAATATCGGCATCAATAAAAGTAAAGCTCTTAATGGCTATTCATAAAATTCTTCATTTAGTAAAGCGTGTATAGCGGATGTTTTGTTCTTTTATAGGCTCTCCCTTTTAGAGCTTTGTCGAAATATTTACGCCCCATATTGAACGTGAAATTCCAAACAATGAGATCGCCGTGCCCGCGCGCGCCGCGTTTTACTTGCTGCGCGTACGCATACTGCGCGCCACACGTGCGAGCTTACGCTCTCTAGATCACTGATCGAAATGAATAAACAGAATGGTCAGGCAGGATTTGTTTTGGTCGTTACGTTTTTATGCATATGTTGTTTTTCGTTTAAAAAAAGTTTGAGTCGTTCGTCTACCAGCGACCGATGCTTGTGCAAAATTCAACTTTTATTTAATATTAATAGATTTAACAACTCAATTAATGACAGCGCACAATGTATTTCAGTTTTTTAAAAGCTTATTTCCACGTTTTTCACTTGTCTTATCTGTTATTCAATTATTTAGTGAGTAGGCACAAATTGATATTGCCTCAATAAATCCCATGCATATCTCTAAATATATCGTGAGAGTACGCTTCTATTACGTATTCATCGAGTTACGAGTTTCGTTTATTTTTTCTATGTATACTTGGTACAGATGGATGAGCGGCTATCCTTAGTGGGTGTGAGGCGGAAATGGAACTTGAATAAATTGAATTGTGTGACTATGATTGCTTCAATATGGAAACATGCATACTGCATACTCATTCTCATACAGTCCGATATTGATTATGTATATGCTATGCAATGAGTTCTGAGCACGGTCTGCATAAAAACGAACGATAGAATTGAAGTATTATTAAATGTGCCAAGAAAATTGACTGAAAATGTTGTTTCATTCAATTATGTACCATAATGGAATGAGAAGGCGAGTATGCTGTGACCCGTCAAAAGAGGCGACAGCGCTAAAAGGCGAGGGCGACATTGCACGGGGTCAGGCATCGATCGGGGAGGCACGGCGTTGGTGGCGGCGGCGGCGGCGGCGGTAGGTACATGTAGGCACCGGAGAACAATTGCTAAAACCCGACACCAACCACTTTGCTACGAGCCATAGCCGTGGCCATATGATACACTCCTAGGAGACATGTTAAATTGTCTGCAGGATCCCTTTCGGCTCGAACAAAATTAATGAGGATTATTGACACCTATATGCTTAAAGAAGTAATATGCTTATAATGATGTGTTTCAATTATAAATCGCGTTTGGATTATCCTTTGAACGGGCTGTAGCTGTGAAATGGGCTGCGGGTTGGGCTCCGGAAGGAAGCGCGCGGCTCAATTACCGCGCGTGGCCGGCCGGTGTGTAACGGTGTGGTCACATGGAAACTCTATCTGATCGATATTCACTGTTTGTACAAGTGATCAGACACATATTGCCAATTTTAGATCGGATTTAGACGCCCATGTGATTCTGTGAACTACTGTTGGTGGACGTACGGTATATGTCGTGTGATAGACCTTGCATTTTTTAACCAATTAAATTAAATACCTACTATGGTTCAGAGTGCGCTGTTTGAATTCTGACATGCAATTGGTAATACTTTCAGAATATTTTGTAATGTGGTCCCTTTTTATTTCATCCTAACCAAATTAACAAGTTGATCCAATTTAAACATAATTTGAATTGTAGGTATATCAAAAATAATATAATGTAAACAGTGGCGTGCATTGGTTTTCGGACTAGGTAGGCAGAAGAAATCATGGCCATACATGCCTAAATATGCCTATTAGATAGATCATGTTTTTTGACCAGATACCTACGTAAAATTGTTTGGGTCAGCGTATCATTCCACACACATTTGGTATGATTAATTAGCAAACAAAATACATCATAACAGAATAATAGATTCGAATAACAGCTCCCAGATAGCCAGGTGTATAATAAACATAATATTCTGTGTTAAAATGTCCAAGATTTTTACCTTTGTTTTGAATCCATGAATGTTTTGGAGTTGGTCTACAGCAAGTTACCTACTATTTTCAACAAACGAAAACTGACTAAAGAACTAATTTATTGATACATTTTGCATCTTCACCACAAAATTCTTCATTTCACACACTTCGTAAAATCACAATAGATAGAATAAAAGTAAATATCAACAACATTGCAAACAATGCCAGCCAAACCATAAACAAACCAACACAAATAAATTGCGAAGTTATATTTGAGTTGCTCTAATGTTGGTAAACTGTAGTTTTTTTTATTTGGATGGGTTACTTTACTTACAACAGAGTAGGTAAGGTTACTTTTGGTCCATAAATCGCGAATGTCAAATGTCAGTATGCTACGCATAGCAAAAGCGTGATTTACGCTTTCGTCGTATTATCTTAAAGAAGTGTGTGTGTGTGTATGAATATGCCGAAATCATTTTAGTGTGCGTAAATTTGAGACGCGAACTCGCAAGTGCCTGCGCGGCAAAGTTTGAAATTTCGTATTGAATGTTAGGTTAGAATTTTTATTTAAAATGATAATGGTGCCGATTCTGTTGTGCATCAGACTAAACTAAACTAAATTAAAATTTTACTTATTTTAGTTAACGATTTTCTAAACGCTATTCTGTTGTCACATCGAACTAAATTTAAATTTAGAAATGACAGGATTAATTTTGATTTTGACAGCTCCTAAATTGAACTGATGGGTGTTACCATCAAATAAAAATAATGAACGAATGATATACATTTTAATGGAAAAATAATTAAAAATAAACATTTAGTTCATAAATATCATTAAAAAGTATATAATTATGTCCAGAAATGAGTATATATTTGTGTTATTTTCCAATAACGCGTAATAAAGTCTGTTTAATATCTTGATTACCTGTGGTATACAGGCATAATAAATATATTTTTAACCTGGCGAGTTTAGTACCTACCTAGTATGTAGTTTTTTAATCCTTAAAATGATAGGCAAGGGTTAGTCAACCATACAGCCTTTTCATATGATGTTATATCTTTGAATATTCGGTCTTGTCGATTTCGACTGTATGGTGGTCGAGTTTTCGTTGTTTCTTATTCTTAGTTTTAAGTTTGGCAATCAAATCCAAATTAGGACTTATTTCTGCCAGTGTCGAGTTATATTATAAAGTAAGTTTTAAGTCCATTTTCTTTGTCCATTTTTGTGAATTTGTGATTTCATTGAAACCCATTTTACAATCTACTTATAGTCCTACAAACTTATCTGACCCGGTGGTCCAAAGAGGAATTCATCAGTCATTTCGAAATGTCAATGGCCATTGATCAAAGAGAATATGAACTCTACGTTCATTGCTTGTTTGCTCCACCAAATTTGATAACAGCGACTCTCTCACCGGGCCAAATAAGCTTGTGGCACTATATTGGTATATCATTGGAAGTGAAAACAATTAAAATAAAACTACGATTTTCACATAATTTTGTAGTCCAGTGTACGTATGTAACATATCCCTATCTTGTCCTTTCCTTGATCTTTGTCCTTATTCTATGCAAATATTTAGAATTATGAATAATCCAAATCAAAATATCCACTTTCCAACACTATTTCTCTAAGACTAAATTTAATCCACATCTAATTAGGTGACGACTAATTTTAGTTTGACATTTCTAATTTTAGACATAATTTGACGTAAAACGTGACCAACAGAATAGAAAAATTGCACACTTAACTAAATTGAGTAACTAAAACGATATTAGTGCTGTCAAACTAAAATTTAGTTTAATCGTACGCCAACTGAATAGGAAACGTCGATTTGACAGGACTTAACTAAATTTTAGTTAAGAATAGTTTAGTTTGTGCCAACAGAATCGGCATCAATGTAGTTTAATTTAATCAAAATATTATTTTATTGAATCTTATGAGGTAGGCATTGCTTATTTGCCTATATGGAATGCACGCCACTGAATGTAAATAGTATGTATATACTATACATTTTCGTTTGCGTTAGACTACTTTGCGTCGGGTATTTCCCACAATAGGGAAGATCGTGACCGTTCCAGCGATCTGGAGCGACGATAACTCTTCACTCGGCACTCACTTTAGTAAGAGTCTTACGTCGTGAGGGGATTTAATTGTGAGTTGTGACTGAGATGATCTATCTCTACATCTAAACTAGTCGCTGTTACAAGATATACGTGGGTTACTAGGAGCTTAGTATTATTGTTATGTACAATATGTTTGTAACGTCGTGTGTGCATGGATGCAGGGTCGTTTTGATAATATCAATGCACGCTCCGAGGTGTGAAGCTTCCAGATTATACAAAGGCTGCTCCAGACTATTCCTGTACAACTAAGGCGCTTCTCACAACGTATTATCTAAGTATGATGGCATTATCGTGCTCTGCATTTGAATGTATTTGCTATTCATATGCATGGATGGAAAATTGTGTAATGTACCTGTAACTTTTGACTAGGTACTAGGTGATTGTTATTCAGAGTTCAGGAAAGTAATTCATATGCATGAGGCATATGAATTACTTTCACAATAATATTCACATTCTTGATTCTTTTGTCGTAGTTTTTATTGTATTGTATTTAGCTTTGTAATTTTTATTCATCTATAATATGTCTGTTATGGTTAAAACAGACCCCAAGTTTTTTGATTTAAATACATACTAACCTAACTTCATTATTTTTGAATTTTTAGTTTCATATATACTTAAATACTTTCGCGTGTAAAGGCCTGCGTAAACAATGCATATTTAAGCGATAGCAGTACTCGCGGTTGATTTGCTGTCATTTTTTAAGAGTTCCGTTGTCTGTCTCCGAAACTCATCATCAGATCTATATGAAAATTATATGGGACCTTTTCGGAATAAACCCCTTTCGAACAAAAAACGATTTTTGAAAATCCGTCTACATATGACGGAGTTATGCCCGAACGTAAATTAAAAAAAAAACATTCGTATTGAGAACCACCTCCTTTTTTGAAGTCGGTAAAAAATTTACAGTGTTTCGATAGACCATGTGAGGAATGTAAACAAAACATATACAAACCCGATGTAAATATATTATCAGAAATTCCAGATTGTTGCGCTAACGACATCGAATCGTTTCAAAAGTAATTTGAACCGATGCCGATGCCGTCGTACGCTTTCGTATCTATATGCAAGTGATAATGGTTTATGCAGGTATGCGATTTTCTGTGTACTTTTTACATCTATGTGTACATAATATGTTGTAGAATAGTGTTGCAGAATAACCTACTCCAATGTCTAATATTGGTTAAGCATCATGTGACATTATCGATATTTGTTCGGACAATTTTCTCAAATTGAATGAAAATGTTCAATCTGCTAAAAACGTGTATATTCAGATTTTATTTATATTATCCTTTAAAAGCAATTTAATTTGACTCTATTTGTATGTATTTTATTGAATTTTATTGAATATTTGTTTTAATTGAATGTTCCTACTATTTACTTATTTTAATCACTATTACTAAAGTTGACTTTAATTTTATTTGAGTTTGTTGGCTTCGTTTTCAATTGAATTTATTAGCTTTGACGTCGTTTTTCAAAACCAATGACTGAGTCCTGAACTATTTTTGAGTGTTTATAGAAATGTGATGCTTGTAATAAGGTTTAGGTCACACAGTGCTATAAAAGTGGATTACTGTAACTGACTTAAGAGAAACAGTGATTCGACTGTCTTTACCAGAGCTATCAGCCAGTTCGCTATTTCTTCTATCTAAATATGTATTATATTATGTAGTTATGTTCACAAAGCCGAAGTTTAGTCTGTGCAGTACAGGGATAAGAATAATAATATAAACAAAAACAGAGGTATACCCACCCACCCAGTGTATGCTAATAGCACATAAAGTTTTGACAACGTTGGCACAGAGTTGAAAAAGGGTACCTACAAAGAAATAAATTGCGAAGTTATATATCAAGATAATATAAACAAGGGTTTGAAATATTTAGTAACCCGTACCTTTTACATCGTAGAGGTAGATAGATAGCGTTAGATCTTGGCAAACAAGTAGGTAATATCAAACAAGATAAAATCAAAGAACATTGAATCAAATCATGTTAGGAAATCCGGCATCAAAATACTGCTACTATACTAAGACTTGTAAGTGAATCATAGTAAAGTTCTTTAAGTGTAAAATTTTTAAGAGTTAAAACGTAATAGAATGGAGAAATTATAGAATCACAATTGATGATGTGTTTGTAGAGCAAATAAAGTAGATTTAGAAAAGCCAGCAAAAATAATCCTGATTCACATGATGAAAATTGGATGTCAGGGAAAATCCTATATCACATAGGTACTAGACGAAGACGAACCCCCTTACTTATAAACTGTTTAAAGGGTCACGTAAATAACGTCACTATTGTCATTGTCAAATAATGTGACATTATTTACGTGACCATTTAATCTGTATATTAGTTAGTATTTAATCAGTACTTTGTTTCTCCTTCTTCCCCTTTACCGATGAGATGATCAGTGAAGAACCATTGATTTATTGCATTAAGTAACTTTTAGTATCTGGCGTCAGACTTTATGGACGCCAGATACTAAAAGAGAGCATGACATGAGCATGACCCATGAGTATATTTTTAGCTTAACAATTTAATTCGTTTTAATAACACTCGATTAAGCGGCGTGTAATGCGTGCGCCTATTAAAGTTGGAGCTCGTTTATGACCATTGCACGCGTAATAAATGCAATCCTATTTTTCCAAGTCTGTGAAAATGATAATTCTGTACCTATATTTATCTATGTACTGTATAGATGCATAAAAAAGGGTAGTTTTATTTTAAGATTCCTTTTTCGCTTGGAAAATCGTATTACTATTATATGTGTTGCTTGGGTACCTACCTACTACCCAAGTTACAATAACATGTATCTACTTACCTACCTAAAAACTTTGAAATGAGTTGAAACAACTTTCAGACTCATTAAAATTACTGATGTTTAATTTCGGCACACAACTTTTTGAGTTAAACAACCATTCGAACTTGGTCTTATTTGCAGAGATGTTTTTCTATCTATCTCGGTTTGAAATAACAGAGTTCGTTTTCCATCATGATTATGTCGTATCGTAGAGTTTTAAGTAAGTTATAACGTACACAAATGGTTCTTATTTTATTTAACGCTGACAAAGGCCAATTCTATTAGGAATGACGCTATAATAATATAGGATATTGCAGCGCGCCGCATGTTTCGAAAAATACTAGTCACATAATCCTAAATGAACACAAACTAATTCTTTTTAAATGTAAGGAACGGACAGTCAGGTCGCTATAAGTCGTAAGTCAGTCCAATCTATGCATATTATGATTACGACTTAAGACTTCGAGCGATGATCCGCGATGATTCATTTAACTCTCAACAAAGATGACTTCTATTTATAGAAGATGCTTGACTAACCCTAACCTAAGGCAAGGCAAAAGTGGAACAAGAGCGAAACAAAATGTGCAAAAGACGATGTATTTAATTATTGAAAACGTCGTAAGGGAAAAGGTAGATTCAATGGTATCGCATGGATTTGAATGAAATCTCGAATAGATTCTTTGTTAAACGACACCCACGCGGAGACTGAAAATTAGGATAGTAATTTTTAGTTGGCCTAGATCTACAGTGAGATTGAATTGTGCTTCATTCGTACACATACCGTCAGAACAATTTGCATAGATGGATCTCGTTTCAGCCCGTTCATTTACTGCACGTATATACAAATGTCGTGCTGATTATATAACAATAACACTGATAGTTACTCATAAATAAATCAGTATTGACAATTTGATTGACTCCATGATGTTTTATTTATGTTATAGCTATCTTCTGTATGAATTGTTTACACGTTAATTAAATTGGTAAGGTAAACGGCCCATTACTCGTCAGTTTTTGAACTTTGCTGTGTTTACAGCTCTGCCACGTTGTAGTTAGTAAACTTAGTAAAGTATTGTTTTTTATGACAGGTTCATCGTTTATTACTCCTTTCAATAAATATATTATTATAATGATTGAAAAACAATAAAGTAATCAAATATTTGATCTAATAAAAACAAGCCATTTGTACCAGTATCCGACAGATTTGTACTAGTTATCGTCAAGATGTCCTAGAACTCGTCAATTTTGAGTACCAATTTGAACTCTATTTGCTTAAGGGTAAAGTTCATATTATTTTCATTTTAAAATTGAATTTTTCTCCAATACTCAGTTTTCGAGATTCATAAATAACGAATCGTCTCGATGTTTTCTAGTGCACGAATAGACCACTTTCAAAGGCCCCCCAGATTATACAGAAAACTGAGGAAAATGATCGGCTATTATGTTTGACGTGTGCGGTCTATGAGGAAGCCTTCGATTCAATCGAAATGGGCGGTGTCACACAGCAAAATTGACCGTCACTATATCGAAGTGCAGGACAAGAGTTCGAGACCAATCCCATTGCAGAAGTCTGTGAGATAGGATGACGTAATTTCCCCGAAATTATTCACCAATGCGATGGAGGATGAGACTTACCAAACCAAATCTTTACTAAAGATATATGTACCTTGTTATAATGGCGGAATCTCTGGAAGCTTTATTCCATGACCGTGCTCAATTTTCAATGATACCTCTATGCTCAAAATACCTGTCAAACTGTTGATAATTCGAACTAGTTTGAACCTTAAGTGCACGATTTGACAGGTATTTTGACCATAGAGGTACCTATCATAAAAAAACTCCTCATTCCATAATCAACACTCTTCGTATCATATTGTAACAAGCATCAGAATAGTAGAGGAAGCCTTACTTTCGTCGACTTCGAAAAAGATTTTGATACGTTGAATTGGTCTAGCTTATGGTCTAGTGGAGGGCCGTAGCCTCCCTTCTGTGAGACCGTTATGGTCCAGAAGGAGGCTGCTGAGCGGGTTCGGGAGAGGGCCGATCCCGCCCGGAGACACAGGTGTTAAGGTCATCTGATGCGAAGCAGAGCGGTCTCCACGGGTAGGATGCGTAGAGATCTCGCAATCCATCCCAATCTACCGACACGTCGCCATCCCGGAGGCCGGGGCGATTCAGATCGAGCGCATAGCACTTGCGTCCGGACGAGACAGTGGTCCGTGCGCCAAGTGACGTTGAGCTAAGTGGCGCGTCCACTGTCACTGCATAGTTGTCCTGTCGCGTAGTCAGCAGAAGGTTCAGTATGTAGCTAGTATGGCTCTCAATATGGGATTCTCGTAGGAGAAAGAACTAGTTGTGTCATAGGCCAGGGCAAAGTTGTGCTCCAGCGATTACCCGGGGTAGTGTAAATACGATGTATCATCAGGGCAGGATATTTGCGTCTCCGTTAGAAATAGCAAGGTTGGCTGTGCAGCCTCAAGATGTTGGTGGACTGCATTGATATTAGCGTGAAGCTGATTTTGCAAAGGTCCACCAAAAGTGTGGACGGGGAGGCCGCTGCCATTTCTTTTATTTTTCTTTGGCATAATTTTAAAAAGGTTGAAACGAGTTTAAGAGGAATCGCTGTGCCAGTAGCGAAAGGGAAAAGTGCAGTGTTATTGCCTGAGATGGCTAAACAGGTGATGCGGTTTATTGGTACGGCAGTCGGCGGGGTCCCCAGTCCCCCCATGATACAGTCGGCCGGGTCCATTCCGGTCTCCTCTTCCAGCACGAACAACTATACCATAAATTATGCACGAGGCGGCGGGTCAGCCACCCAGGGCGGAGTTTTTTTTTTTTTATACCAATAAGTTGGCAAACAAGCGTACGGCCCGCCTGAAGGTAAGCAGTTACCGTAGCCTATGGACGCTTGCAACACCAGTGGTATCACTCGCGCGTTGCTGACCCTGAAGAAATCTCTTCACACTCTTTTTGAAGAACCCCATGCTGTACTCCATTGGAAAAACCACGGCGGGGAGCTCATTCCACGGAAGTCCGCGGAAGAAAACTCCTTTTAGCCCGTACAGTTCGAAACAAATCTGGTTTCAATGTGTGAGGATGGACTCCCCGTCGATGGCGAGAGGTGCGATGGTAGAAGGTAGCCGTGGGCATCAAGTCGAACAATTCCTTAGAACACTCTCCGTTGCACAGGCGGTAGAACACACATAAGGAGGCAAAGTCTCTCCTCAGACTGAGGGACTCTAAACCGCTTGTGAGCTCGAGATCGTCAACAATTCTGACGGCACGTCGCTGAACCGAGTCTAGAGGCCCAAGCTGGCATCCAGGTGCTCCCGCCCATAAATGACAGCAGTATTCCATATGAGGCCGGACCTGCGACTTATAAAGTTGCAGCCTTTGCCCCGCTGTGAAGTACTGTCTCACTCTGTTGAGCACTCCAAGCTTTTTGGATGCCAGCTTAACCTTGTCTTCTAAGTGACTTCGGAACAATACGTCGCTAGAAATGTCGGTTTTCTTAGCGGTGAACGCGCAGGCTTGAGTCTTGGTGGGGTTGTAATGGACTAAGTTTAGTCGACCCCAATCGGAGACACTAGTTAGTGTACTCTCGATTTCAGACACCAGCCGTTCGCGGCTTTCCTCCACCTCGGAACGAGGGACGGCGTATTTGCACGGCCCGTATAATGAGCGTCCTCTGTACTATCGTCCGCATAGCAATGAATGCCATCAATAGACAGCATATCATTGATATGCAGAAGGAACAGTGTCGGTGACAGCACAGAGCCTTGCGAGACGCCGGTATTTATGTCCATGCTATCGGAGCAGCTACCGTCGACGACGGATCTTATGCATCTGCTGGACAGAAAGCTGGCGACCAATTTGCATAACCCCTCGGGAAGCCCGTATGCTTGTAACTTCGTGAGAAGACCCCTATGCCAGACCCGATCGAACGCCTTCGCCACATCTAGGCTCACTGCCAATGCCTCATGCTTGACTCTCGATGGCGAGTGACCAATGGTGCGTGAGATACACAAGGAGTTCACCAGCTGAGCGACTGTGGCGGAAGCCATATTGACGGTCGCTCAACAACTCGTGATCCTCTAGGTATCTCAAAAGCTGCGTGTTGATCATACGCTCCATGACTTTGGAGCGTGATGGCGATAAGCCTGTAATTCATCGGGTCTGATCTATCGCCCTATTTGGGCACTGGGCGCACGTGGGCAGTCTTCCACGAAGACGGGACTTCCTTTTTGGTGTAGAAAACTGCGAAAAGACGTATCAATACTGGACACAATTCAGGAGCACACCGCTTCGGCACCACTGCCGGTATGCCGTCTGGCCCACTCGACTTATGGATGTCCAGAGAAAGCAATTCCCGCCGGACCTCCCGTTAAAGTGATTAAGTGATCCCTGGGCTCGGGACCCCTACAACCTGCTGGCAGCCAGCGGGCAGCTGTTTCGCCGGGTCTCCCTGACCACCGCAACAACACGCCGCGTTGCACAACACACCAGTGGTACGACACCACTGGCCCCCACACACTGCCAGCACAGCGCTTCCTCATGGAGCTCTGGCGACCATACTCACCGCAGGAATACAACACCACATTAAAGTAGCGTTATTTGGCTGCGATCTTCTATAAGGTGGAGGTACTTCCCTAGTCTGCCTACTCCAAATTTCGAACGGGACAACCCGTTATGCCCTTCCTCACTTACTGCTGCATAAATGCTGCTGCTGTCTTTTTCATTAATAAAAAAAAGTTCTGACGAATTCTAGGTCATTCTCTTGTACGTACTCACAAACGATAGACCTAAACTCGACAACCTCGTAATTAATACCAAAAAGTATGTATATAAAAACCCCATATATAGAAAAATAAATAAAGATCTAATAATTAGTTATCAAGAAATATGTTTTGACAACAATTCGATTCAAACTCCGTATAACATTTAAAATAAAACACAATGGTGCCGATTCTGTTGTGCATCAGACTAAACTAAACTAAATTAAAATTTTACTTATTTTAGTTAAGGATTTTCTAAACGCTATTCTGTTGTCACATCGAACTAAATTTAAATTTAGAAATGACAGGATTAATTTTGATTTTGACAGCTCCTAAATTGAACTGATGGGTGTTACCATCAAATAAAAATAGTGAACGAATGATATACATTTTAATGGAAAAATAATTAAAAATAAACATTTAGTTCATAAATATCATTAAAAAATATATAATTATGTCCAGAAATGAGAATATATTTGTGTTATTTTCCAATAACGCGTAATAAAGTCAGTTGAATATCTTGATTACCTGTGGTATACAGGCATAATAAATATATTTTTAACCTGGCGAGTTTAGTACCTAGTATGTAGTTTTTTAATCCTTAAAATGATAGGCAAGGGTTATTCAAGCATACAGCCTTTTCATATGATGTTATATCTTTGAATACTCGTTCTTGTCGATTTCGACTGTATGGTGGTCGAGTTTTCGTTGTTTCTTATTCTTAGTTTTAAGTTTGGCAATCAAATCCAAATTAGGACTTATTTCTGCCAGTGTCGAGTTATGTTATAAAGTAAGTTTTAAGTCCATTTTTTTGTCCATTCTTTGTGAATTTGTGATTTCATTGAAACCCATTTTACAATCTACTTATAGTCCTACAAACTTATCTGACCCGGTGGTCAAAAGAGGAATTCATCAGTCATTTCGAAATGTCAATCGCCATTGATCAAAGAGAATATGAACTCTACGTTCATTGGTTGTTTGCTCCACCAAATTTGATAACAGCGACTCTCTCACCGGGCCAAATAAGCTTGTGGCACTATATTGGTATATCATTGGAAGTGAAAACAATTAAAATAAAACTACGATTTTCACATAATTTTGTAGTCCAGTGTACGTATGTAACATATCCCTATCTTGCTTTGTCCTTATTCTATGCAAATATTTAAAATTATGAATAATCCAGATCAAAATATCCACTTTCCAACACTATTTCTCTAAGACTAAATTTAATCCACATCTAATTAGGTGACGACTAATTTTAGTTTGACATTTCTAATTTTAGACATAATTTGACGTAAAACGTGACCAACAGAATAGAAAAATTGCACACTTAACTAAATTGAGTAACTAAAACGATATTAGTGCTGTCAAACTAAAATTTAGTTTAATCGTACGCCAACTGAATAGGAAACGTCGATTTGACAGGACTTAACTAAATTTTAGTTAAGAATAGTTTAGTTTGTGCCAACAGAATCGGCACCAATGTCGATATTACATGCAATTTTTCAAACGTGTCCCAGTATTCGTCAGAAAAGTATTAATTTTGACGAGTTCTAGTACAAACAGGGATTAATAGGTACCAGTACCTGTCATACGCGAAAAAAAATACCAAATGATAAAAATAACACAATATTATGGGTTACATCGTTGGATAGTTTACTTGACTACTTCACAAAATAATCATACTTATCAAAATGTCGACCGATACAGCAAGACATGAACCCTAACGTGGTAAGCCGGGATTCAGTTTCAGTAGCTAAACTCACAAAAAAATGCAAAATTTGGAGGTGCTTACCTTTGATCGCTGTGTATTCCGAAGCCAATACATTTTTGACTAAATGTTGTCATTCTAATTATAGAATATATTACTGTTAATATGTTGGCATAAAATGCTTTTAGTAAGATATTGGTAGAATTAAATTATTGTAATTTTTTTACAATCTGACGAGTATTGGGACACTGTCGACATTACCAGCGTTTACCTTACTTCACCAGGTTGGGTTAATGCATGTAACACAAATTGTTTGATCAATTAAAATTTTCTGAATATGATTTTCAAAATAGTTAATTAACATATTTATTATAATATGGACACAATAATTTACTGATGTACAGGCATCTGTAAATTGTAATTGCCTGTAAATTGCCCTGCTGAGTTGTATGCCAGTTGTTGTCAATTGAAGGCTGACTTCGGAATCGGTGATAATCCGATACGTAGAATCATGGTAGAATCCGATAGTATAATATTCATAAGTCCCCTTAATCTTGAATGCGTAAAGAAAGGTACCTACACAACACATTCTAATTATCCTCTAGCTAGAGTTTATTTGCCATGAGGTTTCTTACATCTGCTGATAACCGTAATTGGCCGCTAATATAGTACTACCCAACTGATATGGCGCGTCGTGAATCTTCGTTCGCACAGAATATAAAGTATGGCCCGAGGATTAACGAAAGAATGCTTAAAACTTACAATCAACCTTAGATCACTACTTTAAGGTTCATAATACACTGCAAATGTTAGTTCCATCTCACTCGCAAGTCACGCCCCTACGCACACATGGCGGCAGCTGCCGACCAATAGCATTTCCCGCGCTTTGAAAATGTTTCTTCTGCGCAGGTACATCGGTAAGCCATATCAGTTGGGTACTACTGTACCTATTTAATTATGACTATTTCTAGGCTTTCAACTATTACCTTGAACTATTACAATATCGGGTAAATAAATCTACCTTCTATCAATGAAGACGTACGATCCAATAGATGAGGTTAGTATTTGTGCAGTCTTAGCGTTTAAAATTATAAACGTCTCCTCGCCCCCAATCTTTATTGTGTCTGTCTCTTACATGACGTAAATAATAGAGGATCATTTATAAATGCAAGCGTATATCGCGGGAGTAAAAATAAACAAGCAGTCGAAGCGTTGACGTAGCCGTCGCGTCAGCCGTGGTGTATTGAGAAGTGTTTGTGAGAATATAAACCAACTTATCTAAATAATCGTTTCCTATTGAATCATTGTTGGCATCGGCTGATAGACAGCCGAATAAGATGTAGTTACATTATAAAATAATAGTACCATTAAAGATAAGGTAACAATTTTTTTAAATGTTTGAAATTATTTTTGAAATCTCTGTTTATGGTAAATTGTGACTTAAAGATTTTCCTATGTTGCATACGTAGTGTGTTTATGTATCTCCGTTGGCTGAGCGGTTCTATACCGCTAGTGAGTTTGGGCTGTGATTTGAGATCGTCAAAGATACGAGTCACTGAATTTGCACTGAGAGGCAAATGAATCAATCTGGTAAGCGGGTGCGCCTGCCCAAAGGTGTGAGCCAGGTGTGAGATGTGCTCTATATTGTGTCGGCGGTCTATGAAAACCTCGCAAGTGCACTGCTCCAAATTTTACAGGAGAAGGAAAAAACCATATGGTAGACACTGATAGGTAAATTATATACCTATGCAAACATTTATCTTCCGAATTATTGAGTGATGTTATGGAGATGAATAACACATAGCATATTTTACTCGGCTCTCTACAAAAAAAAATGTGATACCTTATGGTTTTCTTCTTCTCCGGTATAACTTGGTTTGGAGCAATACACTTGCGAGTAGAGGTTTTCATAGCCCGCCGACGATTTGTTTAGTAGCTGCAGTAATTATAATTGGCATCAATAATATTATACCTACACTGAAAAAAAGGTTCTACAAAACTAGTTATGTATGTTGAAGTTTTGTTGTCTGGAAACTAACTTTAGTTACATTTAATCTTACATTATCATAGATTTAATCAAACAATTTAGTAATGAACCAAAACTAGTTTTGTAACTGGTAATTTTTAGTTCGCAAGTCACTCTGTTTAAGTTATTGGTAGTAAAATTTTGTGTTACTGTTAAATAATTTTTTTTTTCAGTGTAATTGGCATTCATCGATAAGCTTCGTCTTTTTAGGGTTCCGTAGCCAAATGGCAAAAAACGGAACCCTTATAGATTCGTCATGTCTGTCTGTCTGTCTGTCTGTCCGTCCGTATGTCACAGCCACTTTTTTCCGAATCTATAAGAACTATAATGTTGAAACTTGGTAAGTAGATGTATTCTGTGAACCGCATTAAGATTTTCACACTAAAATAGAAAAAAAACAATAAATTTTGGGGGACCCCATACTTAGAACTGAAACTCATTTTTTTTTTTTTAATAAAACCCATAAGTGTGTGGTGTCTATGGATAGGTCTTCAAAAATGATAATTTGGTATCTAATATCATTTTTTTCTAAACTGAATAGTTTGCGCGAGAGAATCTTCCAAAGTGGTAAAATGTGTGTCACCCCCCTGTAACTTCTAAAATAAGAGAATGATAAATCTATAAAAAATATATGATGTACATTACGATGCAAACTACCAACGAAAATTGGTTTGCACGAGATCTAGTAAGTAATTTTTTTTTAATAAGAGAGATTCTAGGTTAAGATAAAAACAATACTTTGGGTAGGCACTTGTTACTTAATTACCCATGTTTTGCAAGCTCAAGAAAATATGAGGTAAAGTTAGCAGCTGAGTTTGTTTGTTATCAAATCCTAAAACAAAATGGTTCAATCGTGAGCAGCCGTCTCCGTAAATGCGTTGGGGAAAAAATCCATTGGGATACATAAACACTGCGAGAGATTCCGTGTCAACGGCCGCGGCTTTGTAACCGTCCCCCTGCACCCGCCCGAGTTCTCCACGCGACTACAAACCAATTGTAAGGGTGGCTTGGCTGGCTACAATATTTCCACCCTTCGAGCTTCGCCGATAAGCGCGAGACATCGGCGCTATAATTTTATGAACGCTCCTTGTTCATTAAAGTTTGGCGTGATATTTTAAATTTGAAAGGCGTGTTATTAATTGAGACTCAAATGAAGAACAAATAAAAAAAATGCAGTTTTTTATATGTAATGCCCAGTGCCACTTCCTTTGCCTGGTGCCCTAACCTACCCTACCGTACATTGAAACCTTCCCTGGACTTCCACAAATATTTAAAAATCAAAATTAGCCAAATCGGTCCAGCCGTTCTTGAGTTTTAGTGAGACTAACGAACAGCAATTCATTTTTATATATACTGGGTGGAGATTTCGAGATGACATATTTTCGAAACCTATGTTGGTTTAGTCATGCTGAACAACTTTTACTATGGGACCAACACTGAATTCTCAAAAAATAAATTAAACTTTTCTTACAAAATGTCACCCTTGCTCGTTCATAATGTATGAAAAGTAAAAATAATTAATGACTGGACTGATCATGAATAAAAATAATTGCTCAATCAATACATGATCAATACACATTCTTGATAGCAATCACTCATTCTTTTTTAACCACTCAGGCAATTTACCCCATGTCTACAATCGTTTTTTAAAAAGAAACCTAAATAGTTTACAGTATAGTTCTATCTATCAACTAAAAAATTATGTTCGATATCTCAACGATCATTTCTCATCAGCGCGCTATATTTCTTTTATTCATACCTGCTATATAGATATAAATGGAACCATTAAAATGGAAGAAGATTGTAATTCTTAATATAACATTTATCTCGCATCGCGAATGTATCCTCGTGGTCGTGACGTGAATAGAGTGAAATGTAACTGCCCCCTAAGCTCGTCTGGGCTCTGGGACATATTGATCTTGCAGTCGTAAGAGAACGCCCTGTGCCTTTCGATACCCATTAACTTATTTATTGTCGACTCATTCTCATTTAACACTCATCGATATGTTTGTCTTATCTCTTTTAAGGAAATGGAATAATTATTTTATTTCTGCCATCAATAGGTATTACCTGTAGTATTAAATGTTATTTATGAATATTAAAACATCTATCACATAAAATCAATAGTTGATATGTAGGTACGCAAGTAAAATAGGGAAATGGTATATTTTCTTTGGTAATCAATCAAACTCACATAGTGGGTGTTTATTGACCAACAGCTAATTATTTTCTAGACTCAATCAAGTAACCTATGGAATAAGGAGTATCCACACAATGCGATGGTTATAAACAAAGCAACACCTGTTACACTACTTAGCTAGCTGTAAAGAACAAGTAATTTGGGCTGGGCTAGCTCATATAACCTTGTACGAACTATTTCTATGACAAGTACCTAGTCAACGGAGCCCAGCAAAATCACAGTCTTAGGCCCAAACTCGAAGTTATAGAGGTACCTAGTTTATTTAGTTCTCAGGTAAAGGCTGAATGGAGCAAGGATTTAATTGGAGCGGTCTAGACGCCTAAGATTTGGGATTATGAAGTTTAACATAACATGCCAAATATTTGGCAAGTTTTGCAGACCGGGCGATATCAGATAATTGAATTTACTGGTTAAGCTCGGATATCTCAATAAATACATTATAAGGAACATTGATTGAGTTACTCTAGTCTAGTAGGTACTCAACTCTAGGTTCTATACTTGTTTTAACTCTTTTTCCATCATAAGCAACAGACAAACCACTACGTAGGTATTCGATACTGCCTTTACCCTACCTCACCGAGTTTTTGGGAAACGACTAGATTTTTCATGATTACAGATTACTGCGACTTGAACACATAATCTCTGCTAACTTGACCTATACGAGAGCGTATAACAAGAGCGTAGTCCAGTCAGCGGAAATACGGAGGCACGTTATCGAGGGGCGGCGCGGCGCGGCGCGGCGTGGTGATATATCGCCGCATTCTTTAAGAAATATTGTCGAACGCACGCGATATACGTATCGTATCTTGTGTAGGGTTGGCACTTGGAATTTCAGGGAACGGTGTTCGAGAATTTTCTTTATTCCTCTCTTGTACGGGTAGAGCTCGAGGTTTTGGGTTCGATTCCCGGTCGGGGAAGGGCGTAGTGACTTCTCTGTACAGAGGCCGGCAAACAACTTGAGCCAAAGTCGACGTATTGGGGGTAAGTTCGCGCATGTACACTCATGCTCGGCCAATAGCGTGGACGCGTGCCGACAGAATGCCCCCGCGCACCTCTCTTTCCACCAACGACACCTTAAAATCGTCTACTGCGCACTCAAGGTCATGGCTCAAGTTGTTTGCCGGCCACTGTACCAAAACTACTTTTTTCTTTTCGGGGATAATGTCATGGAGTTTTACTTGTGTTTGTCGTTGACGAAGCGGTCGGGGTCTTCATATGGAGTCGTCAGGGGCACATGTTATATGCCTTACGATATCTCATCATTTTCTCTGTGGTTTTATCGGATGTGTCCTGCCTGACAGATATTTTTTGTAAATAACATTTTCCTGTATCCGACCTATAATTATTGGAGAAACTGACTGATATCTATAGTTTCATTGTAAAACTTTAATTTACTCGGTACTGTTAATATTATTTTTATGTGGAATTCGCACAACCCTATTGCTGTACCTAGTAGCGGGAGTGTTCACGACTATACCTACCTACTAACATGCCTTAATCGTCCCTCAACCCGCACATAACACATTGTGCTATGTATGCCTGCCCATTCCATTGTAAATAAAGATTTTATTATATACCTACTTTACATAGACTAAGTTCGAACAAATATTATTGCTATTGAATACTTTAAGGCGTTTAGGTTATTGTTTTAGATGTAAGTAAATAAGTAGGCATTTATTGTTTTATAGTTATTTCATATTGTATTTGATTAGAAATAAGTTATTTTTAATAAAGAATTTGGATAGGGTTCTCCCTACGGTATTGCCACTTTTCAGTATCAAACCGTTGCCATAGCAACCGTTTGTATCTTGTTATATTAGTAATAATAATAATAATATTTCACAATGCGCACTTGTAAATCTGACATAGGCATGCGCAAAGACTAAAATTACAATATAAACAGCGCAGTCAGGCCTGCTCGGCACTCATTTCTCTACGCACTCTCCTTACAAGAACAAGTCAGAAAGAGGCAATACTGCAGTACCAGTTTCAAGATTGTTCCACCGCACAAATCGAGTTTCATTTCAAGCTGTTCCTACCCGTCCAGACCTCTACTCCTGGTAGGGTTCGTCAACAGCGTTTGGTCCATCGACGTCGGATAGAAGAAAAAAATCAAGAATCAGTGCAAGAAGCTTCGGTATTCTTCCGCTTCGGTTCGTCGGGCTTGTTAGCAGCGAACATTGGAAGATCGGGGCAGACTGTGCAAGCTGTGGGTTCTCAAGGGCATTGGGATTGGCGCGGTTCGAGGGGCAGGCAACGGCCACGAACGTTGGGTTCGAGGGGCAAGCTACAGCCACGAACGCAAATCGGTGCCCAGCGGCGAGACTACACAGCGGGTATCATCGAGACTACTGCAGCGTGTGGACGACACGGCGTGTATCATCGAGACCACTGCAGCGTGTGAACGACACGGCGGGTATCGTCGTGACCACTGCAGCGAGTGAACAACACGGCCGGTCGAGACTTCGGATTCACCGAGGAAGAGTGGCGGACACAGTCAAACGTCTTTGTTTCTTACGCGGTGCGCCCGCGGCTCACGGTCTACCACCTAACGGTGCCAAACGGTAGAGTGAGTTAACGCCTGTTGGCGGGAGTAGTGGACCGGACGACACTACCAGTGGTGCCTTTGTCAAGGCGCGCTGTACAGTCCGATCGCGCCAGTACGGTGTGGGTGAAGTAGACGGCCTCTTGAGGGCACGGCTGAGGGTGTGGACGATCCCCCCATACCTGAGCACGCTACTTTCATTCATATCCCTCTGCCGGGCGATTCCCACCTTTCCAATCCCGCACGTTTCCATTCCTGGGAGAGCGTGTTCCGAAGAACCACTCAAACAGGCTGATAGGGTTGTAGGGACGTTAGGGAGGTAGGAAAACAGGGAAGACGGCATGGAAGATCTCCCCCAGGCGAAGATGAGCACCAGGAGTCAAGCAAGAAGAAAAAAGACGAAGTCCAGGGAGGAAGAGGAGTCAGCTCCGGAGAGCAGTTTGAGGAGTTCTCAGAAGGAGACTCCTAGCACGGTGCAGAGTGGAAGCACCGAGAACACAGGCAGCACGGAAACGAGTACAGAAAGTACAGAGAAATCCGAGCAGTCGCGGAAGGACAGAATGTCCAAAACCCAGGAGGTACGCGTGTCAAGGGAAGGTACGGTGGTAAATCGGACCGGGCCACGAAGAGCATCAAATTCGGTGATTTCATCAAGTTCAGTACAAAGGAGAGCCGCATTAGAAGCACGATTGGAACTCGAGCGAAGCCAGAAAGAGAAGGCAGATGCGGCCGTTGCGATGGCGAAAACCAAACTGGAATTGATCGAACTTCAGGACGAGGAAGATTCATCGAATGCGAGTGACGTGGACAAAAGCGATTACGTATCGGATTGGGTGGCGAAGTCACGACAGAAATCCATTCAACGACAGCGTGAAGCAAACCTCAAGAAAAGTAGGATGCCGGAAAAAGGGGACGTGTCTACCCTTGCATCCGCGATCGTGAGCGCGATCAAGAGCGTGAAGGAAAGCAAACCTGCTCCTGCACCGAAGTACATAAACGAGTTGCATCATTTCGACGGCAACCCGAGGGAGTGGATAGCTTTCAAGGCTATCTATAGAGATACCGAAAAATATTTCTCTGACATCGAGAACGTAGCCAGATTACGAAGGGCTATCAAAGATCAAGCAAGAGAGTCCGTCAAGTCACTTCTATATACCAACACGCATCCTAAGGAAATATTGGAAGCATTAGAAAGAAGATTTGGTCGGCCCACACATCTCATAAAGAGTGAGATAGCAGCTATCAACAAGCTGCCGCCCATGTCCAACGACATAAAGGGCATAGGCACATTTGCCAGCGCAGTGGCGAACAGTGTCAACGTCATCAAGCAAATGAATCGCAAAGATTACTTATACTCAAACGATTTGTCAGAAAAAATAATTGACAAAATGAACATGAACGTGAAATTCAGATGGTACGAGTACAGATCGAGTAAAGAGGACGAACCCATACTGATTTCACTGTCGGAGTTTCTCAACAACATTGCGGATCAATTCGAAGCGTACGACGTGTCCACCACGGAGTTCGTCAAGAAAAAGAGAGAACTACCATTCCGCAGTCGACCACTACGCAATCAGAAGGTCAACACCACCAACTTTGTACAGTCTGACAGCGAGAGCGACACTGAAACTGAAAATGACTACGATAGCGACTCCGAGTTCGAAAGAGAGAGAGCTATAACACTGAACGAGATACCGGTGAAAGAGAGAGAAGATATTGTCCTCGCAACCACCGGAGAAAAACAACAACCAATCACATGTCTCGTCTGTAAAAAAGAACATAGACTAGTAAAATGTCCCCAGTTTCTCAAGGAAACCGTGAAAAATCGATGGGAAATTGTCAAGAAACTAAAGGTGTGTTTCAAGTGCCTGAAATCAAACCACAGACACTCAACATGCAAAGCCAATCCGTGTGGAGAAAATAATTGCACAAGGCAACATCATGCATTACTTCATGAAACATTACCTAAAAAGGAAGAAATAAAAATCGCGTCTGTGAACCACCTAAACTCAACAAAGGCATACCTAAAGATCGTTCCTGTTGAGCTATGCGGGCCCACCGGTACTAAAACCGTGGCAGCCCTCCTCGACGAAGGATCCACCGTAACATTGTTATTGAACGAGGTTGCCGACGAGATAGGGGCCGACGGACCCACAGAAGTTTTGACGATAGAGGGCATTAGTGGACAGCAAATGAAGACGGCTAACTCGCGTCAACTCAAACTACGTATTAAGGGCCTGTTTGCTAGAAACTACGAAAACTTGAGAGCCTGCACTATCAACGAACTCAACCTTACATCGCAATCAGTGCGACAAGACGATATCGCTGGATGTGTCCACCTTTACGACATCCAAGATCAGATCCAATACGAAAGGATGAAACCAGCTCTTTTGATAGGCCAAGACAACTGGCACCTGATTGTCTCAAGGGAGTTAAAATCGGGAAACAACAATCAACCAGTAGCATCGTTGACTAGCCTCGGCTGGATACTACATGGATGCCGGTCAGAAGCACCAAAGCCAGTTTCATTCGTAGGTCACCTACAAAAGAAAAACGAGGACATCGAATGCTTAATCAAGTCACATTTCGACCTTGACTCTTTGGGTATAACACCCAAGAAGCCAGCAAGCGACCCGGAACAACGAGCGCTCGCCATACTTGATAAGACAACGAAACGTCTCCCCAATGGAAGATTCGAATGCGGATTATTATGGCGCACCGATAATGAAACGATGCCAAATAACCGCGCTAACGCTATGCAACGATTGATAGGTATTGAAAAGAAAATTGCGAAAAATAGAGACTTCAAGAAAAAGTACACCGAACAGATTCAAAACCTATTAGCTAGCGGATATGCGGAACCCGCAACGAGTCAACCGACATCATCTCGTACATGGTATTTACCCCATTTCGCCGTGGTACACCCGCAGAAGGGAAAAATGCGATTAGTATTTGACGCAGCGGCACGCACAAACGGAAAAAGCCTCAATGACGCATTATTGTCTGGGCCAGACCTACTTCAATCGCTATTCGGCGTTTTAATACGTTTCCGAGGCGGACCGATCGCCCTTGCAGCCGACATCAAAGAAATGTTCTTGCGAGTAGGCATGCGCGAAGAAGACAGAGATAGCTTGCGTTTCCTATGGAGAGAAAACGAGACAGACTCTGAACCCCGCGAATACCGAATGAAGTCATTAATTTTCGGTGCGACGTCGTCCCCGTGCTCAGCTATCTATGTAAAGGACAGAAATGCCAAGGAATTCGGTCAAGAACAACCGGAAGCTCTATATGCTATCCAAAAATGTCACTATATGGATGATTACCTACAAAGTTTTCAAACTGTCACCGAAGCCAAACACACAGCACAGCAAGTTGATCGTATCCACCAGGCCGGCGGATTCGTGCTGCGAGGATGGGCATCGAACGACACACAAACAATTGAAAGCTTCGAGAAGAACTCTCAAACCGATCAGGTTCTATTAGGGCAAGACCAGACTGAAAAAACATTAGGTATGTTGTGGAATGTCAAAAAGGATGCAATGCAATACACCCTTAACTTGCGAAACACACCTCAAGAAGTGAAGGAGGGAGTCAGACCACCGTCAAAAAGAGAAGTCACCAGTGCGGTGATGTCAGTGTTCGACCCCTTAGGACTAGCCACGCCCGTCCTTATACAAGGAAAAAAGCTCATACAACAACTCTGGCGAGCTGGGACCGACTGGGATGAAAGCATACCCGACACACTCATAGAAGACTGGACGAAATGGCTCGACAGCCTTGAACACCTGCAACACCTAGACATACCCAGGTGCACTAGCTCGTGCGAAGAGGGAGAACTGCACACGTTCGTAGACGCGAGCGAGAGCTCCTACGCAGCAGCTACATATTGGAAAACCACTAAGAACAACAAAACCAGCGTGAGATTATTAGCGGCAAAAGCTAAAGTAACACCCTTGAAACCCACGTCAATACCTAGACTAGAGTTGCAAGCAGCGCTCCTAGGTTGTAGACTGGCAACAAACGTTCAAAAAGAAATCCAAACAAAAGTTACAAGAAGATATTTTTGGTCAGACTCGCGCACCGTTTTAGCATGGATAAAAGCCGATCCGCGTACATTCAAACCATTCGTCGCACACAGATTGGCAGAAATCGAGGACTCAACCAAACCAACAGAATGGCGGTGGATACCGACCAACGAAAACGTCGCCGACGACGCCACAAGGTCAACCCCAAGAAACTTTACCATTCATCACCGTTGGTTCAACGGCCCTGAATTTCTACAACACAATCCTAATCAGTGGCCCGAAGATAAGAGCGACCGCTCAATACCTACCACGGGCGAAGAAAAGTCTAAAATCGTAGCCACCATACGACGGATCGAAATACCTATTCCCGACGTATCAAGGTTTTCGTCCTGGAAACGCCTACAACGAGCCACGGCACGCTTATTACACTGCGTCGACATATTCAAATCTAAAATTACGAAAAAACCGGAACCCGTCGCCGCTATCAAGAAAACCGTCAAAGACAAGTCATGGAGAAAATACGAACGCAAACGAAAACAAACTCCCACCGAACGTGTGCCGGCGATTACCACCCGTACCGTACCTTTACCCGTAGAGTACCTACAAAACGCCGAGACACTGCTCATCAAAGCCATACAACAAGAAAGTTGGGCGAGCGAATTAAAATCGCTACGAAATAACAAAGTACCTAACGAAAAAGATTCGCGCCTAAAAAGGCTGACATTGATGCTCAGGAACGACATAATAAGAATCGAAACCCGTGTGTCATCAGCTGACTGTGTGAGTGACACGTATAAGGAACCCATAGTACTAGACGGCAAGCACCCGATTACAAAGTTGCTTATACAACATTATCACTGCATGTATAATCACGCCAATCATAATACAGTAATGAATGAAATACGCCAAAAGTATTACATTACTTCACTACGAAACACACTAAAATCCATAACGCGAGAATGCGATTGGTGCAGAACGCACAAATACCTACCTATACCGGCCCCCATAGGCGACTTACCACCGGAACGTCTACAACAACATCAACCGCCTTTCACATGCACTGGAGTTGACTATTTCGGCCCTCTTATCATAACAGTAGGCCGCAAACAAGAAAAAAGATGGGTCGCACTCTATACCTGCCTAACTACACGCGCAGTGCACTTAGAGATAGTGCCCTCTCTGTCTGCCGACAGTATGATCTTATCACTCCGTCGAATGATAGCTCGGCGAGGAGCGCCATCTATAATGTATAGTGATAACGGAACCAACTTTGTAGGCGCTAACAAGGACATGCAAATAGAACTGAAAAAACTGACTGATAAAGCGCAACAAAAAGGCATCAAATGGAAGTTCATACCTGCCGGGGCACCTAACATGGGTGGAGCCTGGGAGCGCTTGGTACGCTCTGTCAAGGTCGCGCTGACCGCCACATTAAAATCTCGTCAACCACGCGAAGAAGTCCTGCATACAATACTGTTGGAAGCTGAACACTTAATAAACTCACGCCCACTTACCGACGTCTCCTTAGACCCTGAAGACGAAGAAAGTTTGACTCCAAATCATTTCTTAATTGGAAGATCGAGTGGCAACGTGATAATGGGTACATTCGACGACAAAAACCTAATAGGTACAGCCAATTGGAAAACTGTACAAAGATTGACTGATCTGTTTTGGAATCGATGGCTCAACGAATACCTACCTACTATAACACCTAGGTATAGTTCCAACTCCAAGGGATTCACTAACCCAGAAGTCGGAGATATCGTGTTCATCATCGATTCATCATTACCTCGAGGAGTATGGCCAAGAGGGCAAATTACCCATACTTACCCAGGACCAGATGGCAAAGTTCGAGTGGTAGATGTAAGAACTACAGCTGGAGAGATACGACGACCCACATCCCGCATAGTGAAGATAGCATAACGTCGTGAAACTCTGTATTTGGTGCTCAGACACTCATCTTCGCACGAGGGGGAGACTGTTCACGACTATACCTACCTACTAACATGCCTTAATCGTCCCTCAACCCGCACATAACACATTGTGCTATGTATGCCTGCCCATTCCATTGTAAATAAAGATTTTATTATATACCTACTTTACATAGACTAAGTTCGAACAAATATTATTGCTATTGAATACTTTAAGGCGTTTAGGTTATTGTTTTAGATGTAAGTAAATAAGTAGGCATTTATTGTTTTATAGTTATTTCATATTGTATTTGATTAGAAATAAGTTATTTTTAATAAAGAATTTGGATAGGGTTCTCCCTACGGTATTGCCACTTTTCAGTATCAAACCGTTGCCATAGCAACCGTTTGTATCTTGTTATATTAGTAATAATAATAATAATATTTCACAATGCGCACTTGTAAATCTGACATAGGCATGCGCAAAGACTAAAATTACAATATAAACAGCGCAGTCAGGCCTGCTCGGCACTCATTTCTCTACGCACTCTCCTTACAAGAACAAGTCAGAAAGAGGCAATACTGCAGTACCAGTTTCAAGATTGTTCCACCGCACAAATCGAGTTTCATTTCAAGCTGTTCCTACCCGTCCAGACCTCTACTCCTGGTAGGGTTCGTCAACAGGGAGGGTGACATTTACTGAAAGCTTTTGCAAGAGGTCATCCAAACGTTAAATGATTTACTATATTCTTTTATACTACAAAAAAAGTTGGTATACTAGAGTCACAGAATAAATAATAGCTAGAGCTATAACGTACCGGAGGCGGGCGATAATATTCAGAAAACTTGTGTCGACATTACTCGACATCGACAAATTTGCTACGTGAATGTCTTGATTTATCGAAACAAGTATTTAACTGAACATGATATAATACCTATACGTGATGAATGAACAGTTACACTGGCACATACCTCCCGTTCTTCTGATATCCTGGCAATCCAAAAAAGTATCTATGGTTAGGCTTATTTTTTACATTAATTTCGTCATATTCGGTATAGGTGATAATGTGGCGGGAGTGGTAATCACAAAAGTCTAAAATCATGGTACAATACTAAAACTAGTTCTCAAGTGCAACTGCCGGGTGACAGACGAAAGGTTTTAAACTCGATGATGATAGACAGGCGAGATGTACTGCTAAGTCGATTACCTCCATGCTATGGTTTCCTAACGATGTATATTTTTGTGTGAGGAATGTCCCAGGATATTTATTTATTTATTATTATGTATTTATTTGAAATATATAAATCAAAGTACCTTTTGTAATATTTCATAAGCGTATTAGCAACAATCCTCTGTGGCTACAAATTGTTTAATAATTTAATAATTTGGCTCGGAGCTACATAACGCTTCGTTAAGCTCGTCATAAAATACTATTCGAACAATAGAAGAGATTTAATGCGACCGTTTCGCCTTCTAAAAATGAAATATAGTTCTGGCTCCGCAATGCAGTGCTTGCATGGGGTAGCTGGCGCAGCAGTAACAGAACTTGTTACACTAAACGTAGGGGCTCGCACGAACTGTGCCGCTATAGATACGAAAAGATATAAATTTATGAAACGAGGTTCCGTGTATTATTATATTGCTCAAACGGTTTCTGAAAATATACTCTTATCTAACTTTTAATTGTTTTCTCATAAACCTATTTCTACTTTATTTTCATCTCACTGATGTGTTAAAATCAGTTTGTATGAAACAGGAAAGAAAACAGACAATCAAAGCAGCTATTACTTAAACAAACACTGTTAAAAATAAAAACGTTCAATTTTGACCCATATTTATGGTGGGTTAAGGATTGTTGTATTGTACGTACATACGTTAGCATTGTTTATTAAGAGTAGACTTAGGGAGAGAAGGGCGGATATCGTCGATTTAGATGTGACGGGGAATTCTCTCGAGCTAGACACAGAAATCAATAATAACGATTTTATTATACCCCCTCTTTGTTATGAAACGCTCAATATGTGCGAGGCAGGTTGTATTGTTTGGGGATAAGATATAGAACGCGGTGATTTGGGCTTTGTTATAAATATTGAAAGGATAAACGAGAGTTATATTAGTATTACGATCGGTTTCCATACATGATTATTTTTTAGGAAAACTCATAATACCTAACTAGGTACCTATTTAGTTAGGTAACGTGATGTTAAAACCACTCTTATTCCAATGCAGTAAGAGTAAATTAATGTATGCCTGTCGCGGATGGAAATTTGATGGAACCGCAATAAGTATGGCAAATTTAGTTTGGAGTTACTATTCTATCAGCAAATTGTTGCATGTTCATATACCTACAACAATTTCGATCGACGGATGATGGACTAAATTAGAAACAGGGCGCGACGGTAGTTCTATCTGGTCAAGACGAGCCAAGCGAAGCGCAAGGACCTACCTTCTGTCCTTCTTGTAGTAGCGAAACGGTCAAGCCACATATTTTGACTAAGATGTAGAGTTTGTGAAGTTAGGGCTTGTAGAGTTAGGGTATGTAGAGCTCTACATGAGATCTGATAGTTTTTTGATAGTGCGAACCATATCTTCTCGTTTTGGCAACATTTTACATGAAAATGTTTTTGGTGGGATTTCTTTATTTATTCTATGACGGGGCGAAGAATGGGTTTTTCTGTGAGACAATAAGTATACCTACAGATTACAAGTCTTAGTATAAATAGGTTCTCTACTACATTTTGTAATTTTACATCCAACATAACCCGAAATAATTTCTCCCTATAAGTAGTTTAAAAAACTAAAAAACACGCTTTAAGAAGCTCTGTAGGTACTAAAAAGTAGTAACCAATGGTCCCAAATTATTGTATTGTCATCGGTCCTTGATAAGTGTGCAAAATTCTAGTTTTATCTGACGTTTTGAGTCGATTAAAATTACGATTGAAGATTCCATTACATACATTCATGCAGCTAATAAAAGCATGATGCAAAAAACAGGCATGTTTGCAAAATAACAAATAATTGGTTTAATTCCCGAAAATTATACCGAAACATGCAAGTTTACCGCATAATAAACGTGTGGTCTAGTTCATGACATGGATCCAATTCTCGCATCCTTCGAAATAACTTTCGAATCGAACTAAAGGTTCGAGTACTAGTCGACTGTAAAATTTCGAAGGCGGAGTCAATTCGAACGGTCCCGCGACCAATCAAAAATCGAGATGACTGGTTTTCCTTCTAAATATGCAGGCTTCGAAATTGCCAGAATAACGAAATGTGAATTACACTCGAGAAAAGTTCGAATTCGTACTTTTTTCGATTGAGCGATCAATTTCGATTGGGTGAGAATTGGCTCCCTGCGGGGTTATTTTAAAACGATCGAATTCGGATTCGGGAGCGGAATCGGAAACCTTCATCCGATAGCGGAAAGTTGGAGTGCGTTTACAAAGTTCGTTTTTAATAATGGTAGGAAATGGTATACCTAAACTAAAATTTAAACTAAAATCGAAATGCTTACGGATTTTTATTGTTGAAAGCCCTCATTTAAACACTCATATCAAATGCATAAAGACAGATACTTGTTATTTTCTATATTTTGGATTTTAGGTCTACATTGTGTTAATAAACATAAAAATGGTTTCTAGTTTTATCGAACTTCGAAAACTGACTGATAGGTCGAAGTAACTGTTGTTTATAACATTAGCAAAGGTTTGAGCCATACAGCCTAATCGTATTTGAGTTATACCTAAGTTCTAGGCACAAAATAAATCACTTTCATATTGTACGCACTGTCAGTCACAGTCCATAAACGTCATGTGTTAGTAAAATAGTGGTCAATAAACTAAAACTTCTCACGGACTTTTTGAGACAAGTTGAAGTCACGATACACATAATTCATTTAATTTCCCTTCATTGGTGCGCGTGGATTTATATTTATAGGATAAAACATCACAGATAATACGCAATAAAACTCAACGAAAACGCAACGTCACTTTGCAAGTTCCCGCCAAAAAGCCCTCTGTGTCAAAGTAGTTTTTTTTTTCAGTACATTCATGGAGAGTATAATAAAACAAATATTTTATGTTTTTCTTTTTTTCTTTTGAGTCTAATAAAATATTTTAACTTTTATTTGCAAATAGATAATTTGCAATAGATTTTATGGTTACGTAGATTTTTTAGTGGTAGTGAATCTAGCATCCAACATGAGTAACGGTATTGAGTAGTGACCAATATGTTTTAGTCCCTACGAAGTTTGAGTATGTAGCTATTACTTTTACCGCAGACCTTTCTTATTCATTATTTACTTAAAATAGGGGCAAAAACACTCAGTTTAGTACCAACTAACCATTATATAAGTTTAAATAATGCGTTTATATTAAATAATAGTCAAAAACGAACATTAAATAAAATTCGGAAAGAATTCCGCCATCTAAAAGCTATCGGAAACTTTTCGATGATTCGGATTGATATTTCCGTCGAGAAACGTCAAACTATTCGATTCGGAAATTAAAATAGCAATGGCCGCTTTAACCTATCATGCAGAATATATTTATTTTAGTTTAAGTATTATTTTGTAACACTTAAATTGTACTATTATCATACTATGTTAAATAAATATTGATGTTCTTACAGTTTTGATTGTATTTTAATGTGCAAATATACATTTTCATTATTATTTTATCATGTCGGAAACTCATCTCGGAAGTTTCCGATTCCGCTCCCGAATCCGAATTCGATCGTTTTAAAATAACCCCGCTGATCTCGCTTGCTACGTACCGTACCTACTGAAATTACACTGCTAGCTTTAAGCATACTGTACAATGTCGCTGTAACGTCCAATCGGTCCAGTATCACTGTAATTTGTATCCTATACAATCGCATACAACGTTCACAATATTCATGATAATAACAAAATCTGATTCTCTCCTTTCTATAAAGAGTAGGATACTTCGCTTTACGTGGTCGTTAAAAGAAATGCACGTAGAATCTTGGTTTATAACATTTTTTATGTTACAGTTATAGTGCAAATTCTATCATAATTTTTTATAACTTCGTTTTACGATTGTTTTATGATTATATTTTATTTAACACGCATAGTAGTATTGGTCTCGTTTAAGTACTAAAAAAATCCATTAAACTATGCTTTGATTAATCTCAAACTACTCTTGAGATTCTGATAAAACGTAAACTGTCTTATTAGGTACATTAGATGGTTTAAGCGAAGTCTAGTAAAACCCAGGTTTTATGAAAGTCCCGGCTCTTTTTGTTACTGTCGTTAGAAAG
Source organism: Achlya flavicornis (assembly GCA_947623365.1). Classification (NCBI taxonomy): domain Eukaryota; kingdom Metazoa; phylum Arthropoda; class Insecta; order Lepidoptera; family Drepanidae; genus Achlya; species Achlya flavicornis. The sequence continues at coordinate 8,576,672 of OX392468.1, read as the reverse complement.
TGAGTGATATATTTAAAAACTGGTTTATGCTAGACTTGCTTGAAACCATCTCACGTAATAAGGGGCAAAGAGTGTAGGTAGGTACCTATATCATGTCTGAATCAAACCATAATGTATTAAAGAAGAGACTTACGAGCTAATATTTTTTGGTAAAGGAATCTCCTTGTTCTCCTCCTCTAAAGTTGTAACTAGTTTCAATGCTGGCAACATCACCCAGTTTTTTGGTTATGAAGCCAAACCAAAACACATTAACGGTCAGTATATTATACAGTCACTTTTTACGTGTGGCTGTTCCAACACTTGTGTAAGTAAACCTTTGTTTATATTTTCGTTTCGTTGAAACAAGGTTTATAGTATATCCGCTTTGTCCTCCGTAGACTCATGTAAAAACTCTTTTCCAAGTAAACTGCCTTCATCTCCACGGTGATGTTTGAGTGAAAGTAAATATACTTATAACGCTATCATATCATGCGTAAAAAAATGGTCTAACTTTACGATGCTATATACAAACTATCGTATTTTGTAATGAAAATAGAGTCATCAGCTTTAAGCCATATGATGTACGTCTATGTTCGTATTTTATTCATAGTTAGTAATATTCTAAAGCACTGTGAGTTGTGCCCGCCACCTGCGGGGTAACGTACCCTGTGTGAAAATGGGGAGCGATTTCATACTGGAAGAAAGGCTGGAATGATATCCCTCGACTTCAGTGCACACATTCTCTGTAAAACACCCTTTTGAGACGTCTGCGAGGGATGGGAACCCGACATATACCTAAGTACCTGCGATAGATAACGGCACTTGCGAATTTTCCTGTGTGTGGCTTCTTTTCAAGGTCTAGGGGAAATATTTTAGTTTTAGCACAGCTCCGATATTCATTGCCATTAATTGTATTCAATTTGTTCTGCATTCTATTGGTTGATGCGAATGAAATTGATATACATCAGGGTATACGCATATTACGCATGCCATTGTGGAACATAACTCGTTGGCTAGTAAGAACTTACAAGCAAAGTAGTAAAAGAGTGGTTAAAAAGGAGATTTTAATAGTACATAGTTACAGCCTTCACTTGAGGTTATGATGATATAGCTGCGGCAAGTTGGGGCAATATAAGAAAGTTTTCTCGCAAGTAAAGCTAGCGAGCGTGCTCAGGGGGCATCTGATGAGTTTACGAAGTTTCTCGTGTGTTTTGTACCCAGTTGCAGGCGTGTTCCGAACGCAAAATGTTACTTGTGCTGGGGCGCCAACTTAACCTCCGATACATTTCCTAATGTGACGTTAGTCGACGGTTGTGCTGCAATAATATATTACTTCATCCAATTACCTCTGTTTTTTTTATTAACAAAAAACCTCTATTAATGCATGAACTTGATCAAATGAATCATATTTGAGGAGAAACTGACTGACACATCAACGCAGAGCCTAAACCACTGGTCATAGATACATCATTAGCTTCTATGTATTGGGGTTCGCGGGTAAAACCGCGAGCAGATACTTAGTTCTATTGTAGTCAGTGCTAGAAACTTGCCCGCTTCGCCTTGAAAAAAGAAAGAAATACAGAAAATTCCAGGTTGAAATAGCTGTAATAAAACAACTTTATGTTCTAAGTATGGTTTTGACGTTGGTGGCGCCTATTTATAAGTTATAGATATTGTTAGCTGTTTTATGGCTGTGTTTTAATCTTTGTAGAAAAAGTTGAGAAATCTTTTAAAAACCATTAGTAAAAGGCAACGCGTGCAAGCTAGCAAGTCTTTTATTTAAAAAATATGAAATACTTCGCCCTGTAAAGGCGGGCTTGTGGTCGCGGCCAGAGACGAAATTATTGATTTCAGCGCAGCAGGCGCAAACTTTCGCATTCGCTTCCTTTGCCAGACAAATTGCTTATCTTTGACTATTATTTGCAGTCACTTTTATCTTTTCGTTTTACTTTTGCTTATTAGAGAATATTTAAAGAAGACGCAAAGAATTTGAAAAATATTTGGGACGTCTGAGAAAAAATAAAAATTAGAGTTAAATCTAAAAAAAAAAAAGAGAAAAATCGAGTTATGCCCATACTGATATGCACACCGCATATCAGTATGGGCATAACTCGATTTTTGTGGCTGTGGTGCTATTTATTGACTTCGAGACTTAAAACTTTTTGACTGCAGAGGCCAATTACGTAATTATTTATAAGCTTAAAGTACACACGGCCAACCGCGTTGATCTCTACGTTTCGACTAAAAGCAGACGAGTGCTGCTGAAAATTCTATTTTAAAACGAAAGGTCAAAGTGGACTGGCTGAAAACTTCGATTGGAATGGGCGCATTGTTCAGGTTTACACATATGCAGCGAGCGGACTAGCGTCCAGCTACTACGTGTTAAAAATAGAGAGGACCGGACATTGAACCGATGTGGCTCCGGACATCGCAGTAATGAAAGTGTCCCATCGTGGACGTTTCGCGATTTCGCGAGTGAACCAATTTCCCGCGTCTTGAAATAGGTTTCATACCAACATCCCAGTTCATCGCTTACTGGCATTACACTGGTTTATCAAAGTTTCGTTCCTGACGTTCCGTGGTTTTGTCTTTGTATGCTATATTTTTGTCCCAGGCTTCATCCAAATTATTTTGGCTCATCAATACACTTGTGTCATTCATTGTTCCTGAGAGCTGCTCCTGGAGACCGAGATGTGGATATTGCTATTGTCGCAGGCAATACCGTTTCATTATCCTGTGCAATCTGCATTTGACATAGTAATTTGAATCAACATTAGTACGATACCGACAGACGTTGTTTGACATTGCATATTGCGGCCTATTGTAACATGCATAGCATAATTTTGAGCCAGTATGCTTGAAAATTCCCAGTAGACTGTACTGGTCATACAATACCTTTACAGTCTTCGGGTAATAAACTGCTACCGGTATTAGACCGACCGGCTGCGTCTATATCATTAGTTGCGTAGTGAGCACGTGCTGTTCCGACAGGTGCACCATAGTTTAAACACCCCTCGCGTTGCTCTTTTACTGACGCGAAAATAAGTATCTTGTTTCACTTTATTTTGTTTTTATATCATAACCTAAGTCAGTTAAAAGAGATAGAGCATAACGTTTATTCGCTCAAAGATCAGCTTCACTGGTAGTGTTCCTGTGTGCGAGTAAGGACGCGTGAGTAATGCTTCGTGTGTTACAAGCGTCCATATGTAGCATGAAGCAACATTGCTTCATGATATGTAGCCATAACCGCTTACCATCAGGGGGACCACATGCTTGTTTACAAGTCATGTCTTGCATGTCAATTTAGTCATCCATCATGAACATTATTATAGTAGGTAGGTACATAGTTGTATGCCAAATCATGAGGTTACTTTTAAATTACTACAGTCAGATACATATCAGGCCACATATAGCGCCCTTATATCATAAGGGCGGTCTGGGTAGCCTAGGCCTCTCAGTACCATAAGTAAAACTGTGACCATACTCACTAATATACGAGTACCTACCTTATCCATAGAATTTTTTTATGATAGCTCATCTCGAACTAATGTTCTCTTTGTCAGCACCAGCACACAATCACAATATGTATCACTTCTGTAAATATTTTCTACAGGAACCTCTTTGTTTGTTGTGACGTGCCGTGCGTGGGCCCGACCATTGTCCGGGATTGTTGTTTTGTGCCCTTTCACATAATAGCGTGTGATGAAGGCGTAACCAATGCTTTCAAACTAAAATGTTTAGGTGCGCTATCATACCGTTGCTTATTTCAAGTACTCTCGCAGACACCAGGACAATAAATGCTTATAAAAATAAATGATACGGCGAGTCTCATAAACTTTTGCCTGGATGTTTTTATATTTTGAAGTATTTAGATAGAACCCTCTTTAATAATACTGTCGTTTTTCACGCCAGTCTTTCGTCTCCCTTTTTTGCCAATTACTATTTGTGTCACTAACGAATATTTTACACTTAGCTGGAGAAATGGATTGATTGACGATCTTGTCGGCATACTCCGTATTACTTAAGGAGGTGAATATTAAAAGTTTTCAGAATTACTCTTATTACATATTATCTTGCTTAAACCGTAGCTGTAGTACATATGAAAAAAAAACAGGAACTGATTAAATAAATATCAGGTTAGTTTCATAACCTATGACAATTTAACGGGCTACAATTTCAGTACTTGTTTGCGAATCCTGGGAATTAGGTATATCTCCCCTGTTAAGTGCTTAAATCATAATTTACTATCCCACAACAAAGATTTAGGAATATTACAAATTAGGTACCTACATACTATTTCTTAATAAGCTGAATAGGCGATGTTACCTCGTACTTACTACTGTAACTCAATACCTAACTACATTCAATTTGTATGGGCTCTTTTCCAAAACATTTAACTCCTTACTCATAAAACATTATTTAACTAATAAACTGTTTAAGTGGTCACTTAAATAACGTCATATTCTTGGACAATAAATATCCTGGAACATTCCTCACACACGGTCATCTGATCCCAAACTAAGCAGAGCTTGTACTATGGAAACCAGATAACTGATATAATACATATACTACTTTTTGTTTGTAAATACATACTTAATATACATAATTACACCCAGACTCAGGACATACAGACATGTTTATGCACACAAATGCATGCCCTGTGTGGGAATCGAACCCATGACCTGCGGCGCGATAGGTAGAATCTTAACCAGAGTCTTAACCAACCACGCTAGCTGGCCTGACGAATGACAGCAAGGTGACGTTATTTATTTGACCATTTAGCCCTTACTCATAAAGCGCTATTTAACAAATATATTGTTTAAATGGTCACGTAAATAAAGTCACATTATTTGACAATGCCAATAGAGTGACGTTATTTACGTGACCCTTTAAACAGAATATTAGTTATATAACGTTTTATGAGTAATGGGGTTAATCAGTAGGATTAGTTAAATATCATTTATGAGTAACTGTGTAGCATGTACTACTGCTGAACGAACTGAAAGATTCGTATCGATCGTATAAGCACGTCTTTTCAGTTAAAAGAGATGTCATTGTTGTGGGGTTCGCCCGCAGCCGCCTCGTGTCGCGTCAATCCTGCCCTTCAAATCCATTTCCGGAAAATTGGGTTTGAGGTAGCGGCAACTCATGTATCCGTTGGCAACAATCTTAGTTATTTCCTCAAGACTTCATTTATATAGTTATTTTATTGATAGTCTCAATTGAAACCTAGGGAAAACAGATATTTTTATGGCAATTCAAGTTTTGGCAACATTTAAAGCGGCTCTAAGACGATGTAAATAAAAGGGTTCACGAGGATAGGTACATATAAAAGTTTTGATTATGCAGAGTCGGAGTTAAACTTTATTACTTTCATTGATCTGATGTGGAGTGAGTATTGGGTCTTTCGATGTTGAATGTAAACTGGGTCATTCAGTCTAATTTAAACATCGAACATTTTCTCAAATGTATTTATCATTTAGCGCCATAGAATACGGCTATGTTTGGCGGTTTTTTGTTGTTACATAATCGAGAACTTGGTTAAAAAAATTACAGGGGTGCTTACCAAATCGATAGCAAAATGTTTGAAAATATACCCAAGCAGCACGCAAGAATATTCTACATCAATAAACCAGCCCATTTTGAACTTGGAGTTCTTTTAGAGACTTACAAGAGTGTCAAGAACAGTTTTAACACATATAAGAGTGATTTATGAGATATTAAACAGCTCTAGCTGTATAAAATTCTTAATAAGCTAAATGAATATTCAGGCTGTACAAAGGCTGTATAAGTCCTTATACAGACCTTATAAGTGTAAATAGGGCCCATATTATACAGCTTATTTCGTTATTGGAGCTGTATAGAGGCTGTACAAGCAATAGACAAGCTATATAATAGCTGTATTAGAGCTGTTATTAGGTGTACAGTTTATAAATGTATTGCAGTGCTTAGAATGTAGCACGGGCTCGTATTGTATCATGCCTAATGAAGCCCTTCAAAAACCGTATTAATTGCACTTATGGTAGAGCCCGTATTCCACACTAGAGCGCCCCCAAATGACCCAACAAATTGACCGACTCACGCGATATTTAACTTACGTTATTTTTATATAGGCATTTTTCTGTAATGACTTTTCAAGTCACTGGTCAAAATAGCACGTTTTAAAACGAGGTTTGTTAGGTATTCTCGGTATTCTTAATTCTAATTTACCGATTTCATCAATATTTTTGATAGAGATTGCTATGGTATGGAGAAGGACATTGGTTACTTTTCATCCCGAGCACGTGGGTGAAACCGCGGGGGAACGCTAGTTTAATAGAAAGTATGGTGAGGGGCCTGTAATTAAACAGTCTGGTCATAGTTACATTAAATAACTTGGTGATAGATATAGTTTCAGCAGCTCAACACTAGACCATCTAAGCATTATGTTACACGTGGTTACGTGTACCAGTATGTTATGTAGTATCAAGTGTTGCAAGCAAGTAATGAATATGTATGAAATCTGTGTAATGGTCAGGGAGAGGAGCCAATTGCCTATTCCTAATCTTACTACATACTACTGTACTGCCTAGTGATAGTAAACTAGGTCAAATGGTAGTTAATGCTAGGTATTGCAATGGAAAATCAAACCATTTCACCTAGTTGACTGCTTGATTCGTTCAAGAACAGATGATAAATGGATATACGTACGTTTTTGAGATCTAAGAGGCCCGTTTTGACATTAAGATGTCTCTTCTTATCGCATTATGTTTGTCTCTTTTGACACATTGATTTAGATGTGCTGTCAAAGCGGGCTTATTAGATCGCTCCGACTTTAAACAATTACTTTTATTGTTGAATTCCTAACATACCATACTAAGTTGGTAGGTATATTAGCTACCTAAGTATCTCGTATTAAGTATTCCCATATTCGTTGAGTTAATGACTCCTAACATACAGAATTCACACTTAGATAATCAAACAAAACATTAATTAGCATCGTTCATGGCTGCTCTAATTTTGACGACAAACAATTATGTACATTCCATTGCTTAGGCATGGCATGTGCCATATTTATAATTGAAGAGAAAATAGATAACATGTGCTATTGTAGAGTAATGTTTTAGTTCAGTGACCGTGCAATGTGCAATTTTACAGCGGTTGCGACAAGCTCCATGATTTTGACCTATGCTATTATTGTACATAACTAACTATTAAAATACGTTAAACGCTTACCTAACATAACGATTTGAGCTGAACTGTAATCATATACCTACATATCATATGGACGATTAATAAATTAAGTATAAAAAGTTTATACTTAATTTAGTAGCCGTAGTTTCCCCAATGGAGTACAGCATGGCGTTCTTCAAGAAGGGTGTGAAGAGGTTTCTTCAGGGTCGGCAACGCGCGAGTGATACCCCAGGTGTTGCAAGCGTCCATAGGCTACGGTAACCGCTTACCATCAGGCGGGCCGTATGCTTTTATGCCACCTTAGTGGTATAACAAAAAAAAAACTTGACTGTCGTTACAAGTTCAAAACTTACAATACTACGCACTTCACTGATTAGAGAAGGAATATAGACACGAACACACACATGAATCCTGAAAACTGTAATGTTTTGTTGTAATGTTGACTTGTTCTTTTTTCGGGCTGTCGTGTAAAAATATCAACAATTAATGAGCAAAATAAAATATCCATGAAAAATTAGTTATGCGAGACCTATATTTGTATGGAAAACCCGAAAAATTAATTTTATTTATCGAGGTGATATCCAATCCAATATTTCTGATTTTTCCATGAAAAAAAAAACTTTTAGCTATGCTTGTGGCGCGGACTGCCTACGATTTTGACAGCAATTTTTGAATGGTAAATCCTAAATCATAAATGTGTCGACTCTATGAAATGTCCATTTATTTACGGGTTTTTTTTAAATTATACAGAATATACACATTAAATTGAATGTGTCCGTACATTTTTCTCAAAACCCTCTTCTGTCCATAGTATTTTTTTGTATTAGGTATTTTCAATGCGTTACGTCATAGTTGACTCTCAAAGAGACCCATTATTGTGAATTTGCGGTAAGACCTCCTCATCATTGGAGCCATTTCTAGCGTCATGCCATGTCTTGTAAATTATGGTATAATGATGTATTTTAATTTTAATTTTCTATTTTCAGGTAAATATTGGAAAGCCTTTGAATGAAGTGGACTTGTAAATGAACTTGGTGAAGGTAAAGAGAAATCGCATTTTAATTTTGTCATCATTTATGTAATTTTGAAAGTAAGAATTTGCAAACGACATGTTACAAGGTAGGCACTTTTTAAAATAGTTTATACGTAGGGACTTCTAAAAGAGTTAGATTGATTGTGTGAACAATTTAGAAAGGTGTTCCCAAATATGACAATTATTATAACAACATTATGTTGATGTGATACGATGATACGAATAGCTTTTATGTCGTTACATGATATTAAAATAATGTCTGTGTTATCATAAAATGATAAATCGCTTCATAAATACGCAATTATGTTACACTTTGATAGTTGATCATTAAGTTGGTTTTCTCTTTCCCACATATCTCTTTGGTTTTCTTATAAGAATCCATTTATTAGTATTGCTTACAATGAAGGGCAAAATCGTATCTTAAAATATTTTTTCGCAATTTATTTATTAAAATTATGTTCTGTGAATTATATAATGGATCATTTTGTTAGTTGTAGGTAGACAACTAGAAGAGCTTGGGGTATAGGTAATCACATAGAATTGTGTTGTTTATTTACGATAGTCATACCTTGTTACCTACAAAGTTTGAGTACCTATATATCACACATGTCAACCACGGTCAAGGTAACCTTCTGTTGTTTTTCCTCAATTTTGTATACAGCATTGTACCTATATTGTTGCGATCACTTTCAGACTGTTAGATCGATTGGTGTACATCCCAACTACAAACATTTGTAGAATGTCTTCAATTAAAATATTTTGCTACCCTCCGGCAGGTCGCTATGTGCAGGCTAGTTAACAGTCTTGCATTTAGATCAGGGTGGCCATAACTTGCGTCGCTGGGTTGAACTTATTAAAGTTTCTCGGCTTCATTGTATAGCACCGTGCAGCATCACTGCGCCCATATTGAGCGCTCTACAAGTACCCACTTTGCATGCGCATTTCAGTTCAGCCATTCGTTGAATAAATTTAGTTTGACTAACTAACGGCTACTCTAGAAGTTGGTTTTGTTCGATAATAATAATGCTCTCAATAGGCCTGGGATAGATTTTTTTATTGCTTAGCTTCGATCAGGTATTGTTGATCTAAATTACGTAGTGCCAAATTGAGATTGTGTTCCGCTTGTGTAGTCTCCGTACTTCGGGTATTTATTTACTTGTATCTGCGTGACGTATATTGTATAAATAGTGACCCGCAGTACCATTATAGTAAAATCTTCAAAATCAGCTCCTCCAAATATACCTTCCTAGAACTCTTAACTTTATTGACTTTGTTGACTTAATTCAAACTGACAGGTAGCTTCTGGTATACTACGGCTACGGGTATAAGTTTGATATTCCTTTGGCATGTCGTACGTAGTGCATCAAGTCACGAGGAAAACACGCGGCTGTAGTGTACGCATGCGCCGTACGCATGACCAGCCGAAGGGTGGGAGTCACTGGGGTCACCCCTCCCTACCACCTACCTGCTAGCCATATTTTACTGTTTCCAACGAGTGTCATTTATGTCTCAGTTCTCTCAACAATCAGGGAATCAAAATTGAATATTGCGATTTTGGTTCCACGGCACGTTCATATCCGAAATTGAAAACAAAACAACAATAAAATTAACACAGTCGTAATGAAGGCTTTATGTATTCAGTTGATGGTTGATTATAATTTTATAATTTCGTTATAGCTCTGATTACGAGCAATATATTTTTATTGTTATTATTTTTATGATTTGTGATTGTTGTGGCGGTCGATGCATTAGCTCCTGCAAATTCAAATCGTTTTAACAACTTAAACAAATTGCTCCTGTGTTGTCACACTGTCTTTTAAGAAAGTGGTTTTTATCTTGGCAGAGGCTGATATTATCAACGACTGGCGTGATGCCAAAAGCGAAGCATTAGGGGCTGGTTCAGCGAGCTCAAGATCTTGAGCTCTTCTTTCTGTCAAGTTTACGTTGAAATTGTACCTACCCATTTACTATCTAGGTAATTTGTTTAGAGTTAGAGTGAAAGTGCAGCATAAAATATCAGAAGGGTTGAAAAGGTCCTTGCCAGTTTGCTATAATTCTTAATACGTTTTTTTTTCCACCCTAATTTCATTTATTCGGGACCTCTTTGTATAAACAAAGCCTGACGGAATATTCGTCGCAGACTCAGTTTATTGTGATGTCCGCGCTGTATACCTATTTGCTGAGTAAACAAAAAGCGTAAAGATTGCGGTCGCCCAAGCTCAAAACAAATACGACATCAGTGTGTATACATACAATGCTATTATATTTATGTTGTGATTTTGGCATTCGTCCAAAATTTATGTAGCTACAACTGCACCCTTAGTCGGTCATTCTCCTATGTTTTCATCGGGAAAATATCTCATGATAAACAGTAGCTTTGTGGTTATGTTGAACTCACTGTTTTGTCTGGTTATGCGAATTGTGGTATAATAAATTATAATTGAGTAAAGTTGAGTAGGTTCTTCATTTATATAAAAAAACCTTCAAGTATTTCACAAAGTGCTAAACTAACGGCGATTTATAATAATATCATGAATAAGTGCTTATCATGAGTAGAGTTTTTGTGAAATTTGTGGAAGCTATCATTTTAAGGTAATATACATTCTAACAACGGAGAGATAAAAATCATTATAACACCATTTTCTTCAACAAAGGTATCCTAATATATTGTGCGGGACACTTAGGGTCAATGTATTATAATATCGTGTTGTTCAGCTATGTGTGAAACTATACCCGAAACTAGAGCCGCGGAATGGGATTACAGCAAACGGTGGATTTATACCGAGGATTTGGGGAAATCCCTTTGAACAAAAAGGATACTGCATGGATACAGCAGTATTAGAAGCAATGTTTGATATTATGCGTTGTTTGTTCCCACTTTGTATTGTTACATTGAACTATTTAGATTGTTTGTATTAAGTTTCAAATATAAGAGACGTTAGTTATATCTGAAAAGGTTTACCAAAAAATAAAATTTTAAAAGGCGATTTCTCTAGTAGACAAACTAATAAGTAGTAATTGTAAAGTTGTCGAGATCAGGCCCGTTTTGAAAAGAGGGTGTCTCTTTTTGTCGCACTATGTTTATCTTTTTTTTTGCCACATTAATGTAAATTTTATATGTACCGTCAAAACGGCCCATTAGATCTTGCCGACTTTAGTGCTTATGTTTTCTACTAATACTGATTCTGTAATCTGTTTTCTTTCCATGCTCGTCAAACAGTGGCCTTAAAATGTAAGTAAAAATTTTTTCTAATCCTTATTATAATGCATTAATACCATTTTGGTTTTATGTCACAGTACCTAATTTTAAAATACAGGACTATGAAAATATAGCAAGAAATAGGTAGATCCTATTAACTATGTTGTTGTTGATTGTGCTCGGTCTGTAATAATAAAACTAAATTGGACTGTGTAAACACACACAATCAATCAATCTAGGTACAATCTAGGTACTACACCTAGATTGTCCCAGCAGAGGGAACGACAAAAGAAACATTTACATTGTGCCTTTTTAGGGTTCCGTAGCCAAATGGCAAAAAACGGAACCCTTATAGATTCGTCATGTCTGTCTGTCCGTGTATGTCACAGCCATTTATTTCCGAAACTATAAGAACTATAATGTTGAAACTTGGTAAGTAGATGTATTCTGTGAACCGCATTAAGATTTTTACACAAAAATAGAAAAAAAACAATAAATTTTGGGGGTTCCCCATACTAAGAACTGAAACTAATTTTTTTTTTTTTCATCAAACCCATAAGTGTGGGGTGTCTATGGATAGGTCTTCAAAATTGATATAGAGGTTTCTAATATCATTTTTTTCTAAACTGAATAGTTTGCGCGAGAGACACTTCCAAAGTGGTAAAATGTGTGTCCCCCCCCCTGTAACTTCTAAAATAAGAGAATGATAAATCTATAAAAAATATATGATGTACATTACGGTGCAAACTTCTACTGAAAATTGGTTTGAACGAGATCTAGTAAGTAGTTTTTTTTTAATAGGTCATAAATTGAATTTAATATCAAATACTCAGGTCTATACTACTTTACTTATATACCTACAGGTTTGTACGGAACCCTCGGTGCGCGAGTCTGACTCGCACTTGGCCGGTTTTTTAGTCTATTCAGGACTTCAACATTTGCTATTGGGTACCATTAAGAGTATAAGAACCTACACAATATATATACGTAGTAAATATTTACGACATGAACCTTTTACAAGAATATCAGTGACGCGTTTTAAAATATCATTAGAAATTAATAAGTTCTTGTTAAAAAAAAAAAATTGGTTATCTTTTTGGTGACTATGTACTTGCATTGTCTTCCAACATACTAATGTATACCAAATATCAAGTCAATCCGACCACTGGAAGTGCGTGAAATTCGACTTGCAAGATTCCATCCGAACAAAAATAGTTACATACATACATACCTACGATAAAAGCTCGTAAAAAGATACTTATTTATATAGACCAGAACAACTCCAACCATCATCTGCTTAATTATAATTCTCAATACTTTTACACAGTTATAAACTAGGTAGGTATTCAATATAAGATTCTTCTAGTATGAATTGATGCTAGACCTTGCTTCCTCTGAATGACAGACTTATAGAACTGCACGCACGGTTTATTTCTTATTGACAAATGCCATTGTCAGTCACTTCCTTCTGTAAATGTAAAAGCTCTATTTAATAAATAATATGATATTTTTTAACAATTCCCTTTATACAAATTTCAGACACGGACAATCAGCGCGTTATAATCCACGTAAAAGATGTGAACGACGAGCCTCCTTACTTCATCAATAGGCCTCTACCAATGCAAACAGTGGTTCAGTTAAATGCTGCTCCCAACACTCCAGTGTTCACACTCCAGGCTAGAGATCCTGATACCGATCACAATATTCATTACTTCATCGTGAGGGACAGGACTGGAGGTCGGTTCGAGGTCGATGAAAGATCTGGTGTGGTTCGGACGAGAGGGACGGATCCGTTCCAGCTAGATATGGAATACGTGCTTTATGTGAAGGCTGAAGATCAGGTAACAATAATAACTTCATAACGATTTAAGGAAAGTAACAAGTTGCAAAATATCTAACTATTCTTCGGTACAGTCATTAATCGGCTGCCATCTGCTTTAAATGCATATTTCTTTTATAAGTCGATTCATTGTTTTTATGATCATTATGAATATAAATGAAATATCATAATTTTTTAATACTACCTATCTAAAATTAATGAAAAACCCTACGTACTACATAAACGTATAGCTTGAATCTAACCTTATTTATCAAACCTGTGCGTCCCATATGTTTGGCTTGATCATGTTCTTTCCTGTAATGAAACCCTCTAATCGAAAATGAGTCACTTTATATAGGGTTCGTCTGACATATGAAACGCTGGCTGATGGCAATGCTTAATTGATATACAATCTTACTAATAAAACAATGTCCAGTCAAAATAAGTAGCCTAATGATTGGTTGGCTCAATTTAATTTTGTATAATTTTAGAGCGGGCGAGTAGATGAGCGACGGTTTCAATCGACTCCTGAAGAACGGCTAAGTATTGTTGGTGGAAAGCGAGCCCCTCAATTCTACCTTCCAAGCTACGAGGCAGAGATAGCTGAAAACCAGAAGAAAGATTCAGAGTGAGTAAAATTATCTTTTACTATTCCAATGGTGCGTCCATGCTACGCGAATCGAGCACGAGCCGAGCCACGAACGAACCAACAATGAGCACGATGCGAATCCTCGTTCGAGGCTCGCAAGCCCGTCCACGCTACGCGAATCGTGCTCGCCGTGTGCTGGTTCGTGGCTCGGCTCGTGCTCGGTTCGCCAAGCATGGAAGCACCATAAGGGTAGGAGTCCATTAAAAAATGTGGGGAGCAATGGTGGGGGGTTATTAAATCTTAATGAACTACCTACATACCTATAATCCGTACTGATTCGTTGCAAGTTGTATGTGTTATCCTCTTGGACACATAAACATCCTTCTCCCGTAACTAGAACCAATGATAATTAAACTTATTTTTTACACTATTGATAGGCTTGTTTCATCTCAAACTCACCATGACAGTTGATTATGTGGTCGAAAGTGGTAAGCATCTATAAACCTGGAAGGGAACCGGCACTGAAGGGCAGCTGCGATTCGGATACTAAGTAATTTAAGACTGTGCTATTCCTAATGATGTTTTCCTGAACCAAACGCAAGTTTATCATACGACAAGTTTTGCTTTTATCGCGTGTAATTTTTTAATTTTTTTACAACGGCTGAGTTATTTTAAATGGAATGTAATCACGTATGTCCCTATTATTATGTGAAAGTAATGCAAGATCGAGTAATACTTTTTTACAACTGCAGGCATAACTGTAGCTATGAAATGTTGTCGCGATTAACATAATATAAAACATCTACATTCTCATTATTTCAGCATAATATCAGTGAAGGCGAAGTCATTCGCTGACCGGGAGATTCGGTACACCCTGAAGGCCCAAGGTCAGGGGGCTGGCACATTCAACATTGGACCCACATCAGGCATCGTGAAATTAGCGAAGGAACTCGACTTCGAAGACTTGAGACAACCGCACGTGTATTCGCTGGTTGTCACCGCTACTGAAGATTCTGGAGGGTTTTCTACGTCAGTCGAGGTATGTACCTAAATTACTTACCTACCTTCTTATATAGCTTGGACTACTTTTAATCCCCCAAGCGTGCCTCTGCAGTGCTTTTGATGATGATGATAGAATAGCAGTTATAACTATTATCATATAAAAAGCTCTGCTTAGATTGAAGACAGCTGGCCGTCTGTGTAGAATTTCCCAGGATATTTATTATTATTAATTACTGTCTGAACTAGAGTCATTGATAAATTGTCCCGCTGCTGTAAGATTTTAAAATGATCTGAATCCAATCGGGTGCGAACGTGATTTGATTCCGTGCTACTGCTCTGTGTTGTCTTGGCTTGGAAATAAATGTATTATCACCAATGTTCAGAATCGCGGTTTCAATGGAGTAAAAAGTGCAAACCTAGCCTCTCTAGGCAGTTTTAGTTAGTGTATTCTCATATTAATTATACTTTTTATGTGGAAATCATTTCCGTGATGTGTTTGACTCGAGGTGACATATTATTGATAATTTAGAGCATCCATATTAAAATGGTCCAGTAAAGGCTCTACCAGAATACCAGCGATGCACTGCTCTATTTACAATGCAGCTTCATAGGTAGAGATCTTTTGACTCTGCGCAATAATTTGTATTTATTTATTATTTCTCTCTTTTTAACCGACTTCAAAAAAAGGAGGAGGTCCTCAATTCCTCATAACTCCGTCATTTATTAACCGATTTGGAAAAATTTTTTTTTGTCTGGAAGGGTACACTTCCCGTTGGGTCCCATTGTTATCAGATCAGGATTTGATTACTTCTTAGTGTACTTTGAAGTCGGTTTAAGTTTTTTGTAAAGCAGTCCAATTATTCTTGTGATAATTTAAATTCTCAATATTATTTCAATTTGTCAGTGGTTTAGTATTAATGCTGTTGTTATGTAATATTTCAGTTGACAATCCGTGTGACGGACGTGAACGACAATGCTCCGAAGTTCGAGCTCCCCGACTACCAGGCGCACAACGTCGACGAGGACATTCCTCTTGGCACCAGCATCCTCAAAGTCAAGGCCATGGATGCTGACTCCGGAAAGAATGCTGAGATTGAATATTTAGTTTCAGGTGATTATTTTATCTCTTTTCAAAATAGTAACAAAGACGAGCTACCTACTAATAAACTCACAGTATACTCCACTCTTGGTTTCATGGCACTCCGTCCAAGCTTTGCAATGGCCTGCATCAATATACTCTGAATGTGGGACTAGTAGCGCCATCTAGGGTCAACCCGAGTAAAGTTGTCCGCTAGATGGCTCTATAGTTCATAAAATATAGCTTGATACATGTGACAGTTGGCAGATTCCTATGAAAGTTAACCTTATTGCTTTACAATAAGTTCCATATGTTTAATCTATGGTTGATTGTATTTTGATATAGATGAAACTTATACTACAATCATCAGGTTCAATTTCATATCACTCTAACTACTGTCACAGGTATCTAGCTATATTTTACGAACTTATAGCTTGAACAAAGATTTTACAGTTTTAACCTCTATCCTTCGAATAGCAAC
Organism: Achlya flavicornis; assembly: GCA_947623365.1. Taxonomy (NCBI): domain Eukaryota; kingdom Metazoa; phylum Arthropoda; class Insecta; order Lepidoptera; family Drepanidae; genus Achlya; species Achlya flavicornis. The sequence goes on along the minus strand of OX392468.1, from coordinate 8,560,319 downwards.
CATTTTGTTTTATATTTAAGTATTTGTCTCTAGGGGTAAAATAAAAATTATTTTAAATCCTAGCCAACTTAATCCCGTAAAAAAAGTTTTTTTTAAATAATACGTTTAAAAATAATAATAGGTCATAAATCTCAGGCAATCATCAATAGCGGGGTGCATTTTCTGAAATCGAGAGTACACTAACCAGTGTCTCCGATTGGAGTCGACTAAACCTAGTCCATTTCAACCCCAATGAGACACAAGTCAAACACCGCTAAGAAATCGAACCATTGGCTGTGGTTTCTTAATTCCAGAACACGTCCTTAAAAATCAGTAGGAGCATCGGAAACCTTGACATTTCAAGAGACGTTCCGTACCGTATTTATTTAGAAGACATGGTCAAGCTGGCATGTAAAAAGCTCGGTGTGCTTAACAGAGCGAAGCGGTACCTACTTAACATCCAGGTTTAGACTGCTTCTATAAGTTGCAAGTCCGGCCCCACCTAAATACCAGCTTTGGCCTTTAGACTCGGTTCAGCGACGTGCCATTTGGATTGTCGACGACCCCGAGCGACTCCTTATTTGTGTTCTACCGCCTGTACCATTGTACAGGGTACAATGGGGTCGGGGTCGGGGTCGTTCCAGAACACTGTCCATTGACAGTGTTCTGGAGAATTGTTTGACTTGATGCCCACGGCTACTTTCTACCATCTCTCGGTAGCAGCTCTCGCCATTATGGGGGAGTCCATCCTTACACATTGGAACCAATATGGCCCGCTCGGCTCCCCCCACCCCCCTCTGTACGCCAAGGCTTTGTGCGCTTACCACATGCGTGCGACGTGATTAATATGTATAACAATGCCAAAATTATAGTACTAAGAGTCTCTGAGCTATGCTCCGGATGGACATACAGACGGACTGGTGAAACTATATAAGAGTTCCTTGTTGACTACGAAACCCTTAAAAGTATAAGTCGCAGGGAAATAGAAATAGCCGGGATTACTTTTTTTACTATAGGTATATCCCAGCCTTGATATTCATCTGGTGATATAGCTAGCTATATTAATATTGGTATGTTGCCAAATACACTAATGCTATAATGGGTAGTCCATCAAGATTGGCTGGTATGGGAAAGTTTAAATCTAAATATAAGAGAAAGATAAATTTGTTGGGAGGATCATGTGTCTAATCAATTTCTCAATTAAAATTTTCTGAAAAATGCTATGCCTTAGATTCTTCGAAAAAGTTAATCTCTCTTATAGTATCAGACTACCCCATACTGACCCGTCTTGATGGATTATTTGTATAAATACTGATATAGCTATATCAGCTAGTTTACATCCTCTTAATCCTCGTTTAATTATTGTATCGTTAGAAGTCAGTTCAAAATCACCATTTTTTTAGGGTTCCGTACCCAAGGGGTGCCAAACGGGACCCTATTACTAAGACTCCGCTGTCCGTCCGTCTGTCTGTCAGAGGGCTGCATCTCATGAACCGTAATAAGTAAACAGTTGAAATTTGACAGACTGTGTATTAATATTGCTACTATAACAACAAATAATAAAAATGAAATTAAATTAATAATTAAAGGGTGCCCCATACAAGAAACTTTTGGCGTTATATTTTTGTTGCGCCTACTATTCATTTCATAGCAAAGTTGAGCGAGTTATTATCCTAACGAAAGTGAGTTGTTTGTTTGTTTGTTACGCCTTCTTTTTGTGTAAAACTTATGAAAACTTAAAAAACTAGACATATAAACTGACTAGCTGATACCCGCGACTTCGTCCGCATTTATGAGACAAAATATATGTCCTTCCCCAGGATATAAACTATCTCCATGCCAAATTTTATTACGATCCGTTCAGCCGTTTAGTCGTGAAAAGGTAACACACCCATACAAACTTTCAACCCCTATTTCACCCCTTCAAGGTTCTTTTTTGAGACAAAAGATAGCCTATGTCCTTCTCCAGGATATAATCTATCTCCATGCCAAATTTCATTACGATCCGTTCAGCCGTTTAGTCGTGAAAAGGTAACAAACATACAAACAAACAGAGTTACTTTCACATTTATAATATTAAGTATGGAAGTATGGATGTATGTTTTTATCTCTATCTGTGTGTGAGACGTCCTTCAACTTCTACATGCATATTTTAGATGTGATATATTCTGATCGTTGACGTGACGGTAATGTGCCGGTGACGTGCGGATGTATGTGAGAGCACCTTTATACACTAAAACTAAGAAGTAGTGGCCAAAAACTTAGCTCTGTATATCTTTTGACAATGCAGAAATGTTGATTTTTTTTTCCTCTTTATTTCAGACGACCATTTCAGCGTAGACTCAAATGGTATCATCACAAACAACAAGCAGTTGGATGCCGATAACAACAACGCTTACTATGAATTTGTTGTGACTGCTAAAGATAAGGGAGAACCAGCTAAAACTGGAACGGCGACGGTCAGAGTTTATACAAAGAATAAAAACGATGAAGAGCCGAAATTCTCTCAGCAAGTGTACACGCCAAACGTTGATGAAAATGCGGGACCAAACACATTAGTCACTACTGTGGTAGCGTCTGATAAAGACGGTGATAACGTTCGATTTGGTTTCGTCGGTGGAGGTACAAGTTCTGGCCAATTCGTCATAGAGGAAATTACAGGAGTAATCCGATTACACAATAAAGCAATTTCTTTAGATAGAGATAAGTATGAACTAAACGTGACGGCAATGGATGATGGGGCATGTTGTGTGAATGGAGATGCTACGATACATACTTCCACTGCAGTCGTAGTAGTTTTTATAACAGATGTAAACGATAATAAGCCTATTTTCAAAGACTGTCCTACGTATTTCCCAAAAGTTGAAGAAGGCGCTCCTAATGGTAGTCCTGTAATAAAAGTACACGCAACAGACGAAGACAAAGGAGTCAATGGGCAAGTTAAATATTCGATAGTACAGCAACCAAATCAAAAAGGTACCAAATTTACAGTAGACGAAGAAACTGGTGAGGTATCAACAAATAAAGTCTTCGATCGAGAAGGAGACGACGGAAAATTCGTTTCCGTAACTGTAAAGGCAACTGACCAGGGTGAACCTTCATTAGAAGGCGTTTGCTCATTTACTGTAGAAATAACTGACGTCAATGACAATCCACCACTATTCGACAGACAAGTAAGAAACATTGTACATAATTCAGTAGTTCGTTAAGCACACACTTGCATGTGATCACACCAATTTGTTTCTATTTGCATGAGTTTCAGCGAGTCATCGTGATTGTTCAATGTTATGATGTGTCTTGCAGAAATATGTGGAGAACGTAAAACAAGACGCCAGTATTGGCACTAATATTTTAAGAGTATCAGCATCCGACGAAGATGCTGATAATAATGGCGCCATAGTTTATACTTTGAGTGCGCCCTATAATCCGGCCGATATAGAATATTTTGAGATCCAGCCTGAATCAGGCTGGATCGTTCTAAAGAAACCGCTAGACGTGAGTATGCTTTCTATCTACATTTGAAATCATAAATAAAGTGTGAGCTTATGACATGAGCGATGAGTGAAAGGGATCAACTTTACAAAAAAGTTTGGTGGATGAGTGCTACCTACAGGCCATAGGATTTAATTGGCACGTACTTTAAGTTGATTTAAATGTAAATAGTTCTAAATTAACTGCTGCTGTAAATTGCTGTGGAGAGGGGTAAATCCTGGCTGTGAGGAGTAGTTGTCCATTGAACGGCAGCGCGGGCGGTCCGCGGCCGTCGGGGGCTTGTTCTTCTTACAGCACAATTTAGTTTGAGTTGCCGCCAGCGCCGGCTCCGCACTGAATCTTCGTTAAGATTTATTTCCGCAGCACCATCTTGCATTAACTATTATCTTACCGATGATACGACTTGTGTATAATACTTACCTTATAACAGAGATAATACTGCTGTAAATATTTCACTGTTGAAAACCTATGTTTAGTTCTAAAACATGTACAGTTTCTGTAAGCGCACTTCTGTATATTTCGCACTAAATAGTTTCGAAGTTTATTTTATTGTAAGTAATCGATTAATTGATTTGAGAAGCTTACGCTTGTGAACATACCTTTCAGTATTATATGTATGTACATGTTTTGTTACTAATCTCCAATTTTAATTTGCGGAGCGATTCCCGCTGGAGGTGGTTCGAAGTCCGCCTTGTCACTCTGTAGCCGCTGTTAGACGACCACTCATGCTATAATAATATCATCTACAATAGTATTATCATGATAATTATGAAATTTTTTCCAGGGCGCCACAATAAAATATTAATGTGAATTGTATGATATTTTTAGTTAATAATCAAGATGGTCAGATTGCCTAGAGGCAGTTTGGCCATCTGGCCAGTTGTGACATTATTCCTTCTGTGAAAGGGGCAACGTTCTCAATCCAAAATTTGTACAGTTTGACCGTAACGTCCATCGTTTGTAATATATTCATTTCAATGAGTGTCGTTTCGTTGTAGTCATTACGAGGTCACTAAAACATTCTTATGACAACCTGACCTTTCCGCCATGTCTTGTATGCAGAGCTGCATGCATTTTGCCTGCTTTTGGTTCGTTTATTTTTAATTTTTGACATTAGTTTAGTTTTATTACTGTAAAAAGTACTTATACATTAATGTACAGTTTGTCTTTCTCCTTATTGTACAGATGAAACTTGTAAAATATGAAAAATATTTTTGTTTCCAATTTTTTTCTTGCACCATCTAATATTGGCTACAATATGGAATGTAACTGTAAGTATGAGCGAATGCGCGTGCGACAGCAGACGACGTGAGTGCATAGACTTACCTCTAGTTCTCGATCTATCTCTAATTACCAATCTATTCTTTATTTAATTTGGCTTACTGAATGTAAGAGCGACGTATGTACGTTTTATTTGTTTACTATCAAACACTTTTAACAGTTAATAGATTTTTATATATATTTTAGATCAATGTGAAAGTGGACGAATTGAATTTAATTTTGAATTATTTTAATTGTTTATTAGCAATGAGTACTTATGTGTTTATAATTATTTTAGTTGTGTTATGTTTTATTTCTCCCCGCTGACCTCTGACCCGTGTATCTGTAGCGGGACAGGTACCGACTGCGCGTGCGCGCCTCCGACAGAGGCGACCCGCCCTCCTCCGCAGACGTGGACGTTGAATTAGACGTGGTAGACAGGAACAATAAGCCCCCCATCTGGGACATGACCACGTATGGCCCCGTTCACATCAAAGAGAATGTCACAGTGGGTACCGTAGTGACCAGTGTGAAAGCCAGGTTGGTATAAGGCGCAGCGGGCCCCCGGGCCCGCAGCTCCTCCACTCCTTAACACTACTAACGACGTGGTTTTGTCTGTTTCCATCGACTCTTTCCCCGATAGCGAGAAACGTACAAGTTGGAGGCTATGGCTCAAGACAAGGGTTACCCGCCCTTGTCCAGAACCGTGGAGGTCCAGATAGACGTAGTGGATCGCGCGAACAATCCCCCCGTGTGGGACCACACGGTGTACGGCCCGATCTACATTCGAGAAAATTTGCCCGTGGGCGCCAAAGTGGTGTCCGTGAAAGCAAGGTGCGTGGGTAACTGTTCGGCACGGGCACCGCACGCAGCCCCGTCACCTGCACGCAGTGTGCGACGCCGCGGCGCAACTTGACAGCACTCGCGCCCACGCTCACTGATACTACCACTTTTCATTATCGGGAATTTCTACAGTGTAGTCAAACTTCGAAATTATGTTGAATTTTCTATACCTATGAAATTTCAGATTATGAGATGAGGTATGTTATGATTTTTCATCTTCTCTATCTTTATCGCATTATGATAATGCAATATTGATGGAGGGCTGGGCTGTGTGCGATATTAGCTATTCATGCGCCGCGCGCGTCTTCAACAATCGTTTGCCTCTCACTTGGTGATCTGACTGCGACATAACTGTATGTCCGTGAATATCAATTGCATCTTCACGAACCACCCGGACTTATTGTGATTCACCAGCGTACATTTAGAAGGGCTCACTGCTTTCGTGGAACGGGGATCACACTTGCATAATATGGTTGTTTAAAAACATCTATCTCTGAATCTTCAATACAGTATTTCATAAAAGGTTAATTGTAGTAGGTAGTTAAGATAGATATTTTTTAACAATAATTGTGAGAGGTATCAAATTGGTACATTTAATAAGAATCTAAATCGATAATTGTTATCTGCATGTAGGCTGAGGCATCAGTGCATTATGAGTCATATTCTAAATTTAACTTAAACTACGAAGTTTTTATGTGAGGGTAAGATTAGCATGTTACAAAAATATTAAATGTTTAGTCAGTAGCGTTGCGTAGGCAGTTTAGTTCATTATTTAATTTTATAATGTTATTGTCAATTAAATAGTATAGTGCTTGCCATAATCATTTGTTGGCATAATCTTTATTTGTAGGTACCATTTAACTCTAAAAAAAATCTCTTTTTAATTTTATATTTATAAAATCAGATTTGTGTTATGAAAACATTATTATTAATTTAATGGGATATGTTGTCAATTGACATACTATTTTTAATTGGATTGGTTTAACAAAGCTGTATGTATGATGATAAATCAATATTTTAAAATATAACTTAGGTACTCGAGATGAAGTTTTTCTAGTCATCATTATTATCTTATGATGAAGATTTTAAAATTCTTCACCTATGTTTTAACTATATGTTTCTAGAGTAATTTTTAAATTTACAGTTCTTCCAATTTTTACTTATTTGGATTGTTCATTGCACTGAGATGAGTATCGCGTCAGGTGTCATTGTGCTTGTTTTTTTTAACCTAAACTTCTTTCTTCTTTTTGCGCACAACTAAACATACAGCTATCTGAGAATAATCCGATAAAGTATTCGAATATTGATACCTTGCTTTTGGTTAGGGTTAAATAAAAATAATATAGACTGCGAGTTCCAAGGATAAGTAAGTAGTTACAGCGGTAGGCAGAAGACGTTGACGTGGTAAAATGAATGTGCATCACTTTTTGTGCCACGGGCTATAATTAGATAATTGCATTTCATTATTTTATAGTGCATCACATTGAGTGCGATGAGGCCGATGAAAAACTTGGCTCACATCTCTATTGTCTATCTGTTCGCCCTAAACCACACATTTCAAACTCACACACACACAATAATATGGAGACGAAACCATTACTAACTCACGATTACTAAACCTTTTGTTTTGTGTTAAACGAGTAATTCAATTACAGTTAATGAAGGCAAACGAAGTGAAATATTAAAATGTAGTGTCATTGAGCAATTATTACTACGTACAGTCGAGGACATAAATATGTATACACTTTTTGAAATTCAAAAGCGATTTTCTCGCAAGTTTAACATTTAAGTGTTAAGCTATGACACAAATCATAATAGTATATGTTAGAAGATTCTGCCTTTATAATATCTCATAATTTCAATCAGTAGTTTAAGAGGAAACCGTTGTTGAATTTTACTAATTGTATACATATTTATGTCCTCGACTGTACAATGTGTAGTGTCCAAAAAGTTATATAATTGTTATTAATCGACTTAAAAAAAAAGAGATTATCAATTCGACACGTATGTATGTAATATTATTGGAACTGCAATATATTCACATATGATAATCTATTACGGCTTCCAAACAAATATACAAAATTTCATAGCTGTATGTATGTATGTTTGTCCACACATATCTCCGAAGGTATTAATCGGATTATAACGTTTGGTTTTAATGGTTTACATTTACTTCAACTTCTTCAACTCTAATCTGACACTGATTTGCAGTCAGCAAAATAGTACGACGCATTCAATAGAAATCGCTGACTTCAAATCAGTGTCAGATTAGAGTAATTTCATACTTTCTAGAGTATTTTGAAGGCGATTAATTTTTTTTAAATTCTTTTTTTATTTAGTAGTTTATTTAAAATACAACATTTAAGAAAAAAAAATAAGAATTTAAATAAACTTGTAAAACCAGTGTGAGCAAAAGTGTGTTGAATTTAGAATAGGTACAGTCAATGAGGGCTAACGTTTCTGTGGCCACCAGTTGGCGCCACTAGAGCGTAAGGTCATATCGCTGTCGTCGAAAAAGTATTTGTTAAAACGGCAGCGCCAATAATTAATTGATAATAAACAAATAAACAAAATATTGATAATGCTTCAGCGATACACAGACCCGTTTTGTTCCGAAAAAAAAAAACACTCGCCTAATACAGTGCAGTGGTTGGTATACTATCTAGCGATTCGCAAGTGTATCTGCCATAATTAATCGGGTATGATGGCACATTGTTTACTACAGTCATGAATAATTCGTGAACATCCGCGATGTAAAGCTCGCAAACATCAAACGTTTAGTACATTTTTTTTAGAGATCTCATCGCGATAGCCCCTTTTGCATCCAATTCCATTGAATACACAAATTAATAAAACATCAATAGTTTCTTTTTATCATTTAAATAAAGCTTGTAAAAATATATCTCATAAAATAAAATGTTACACTACAGTGGCTCATCAAATAGTCAGAGAACCACATGGTATTTAAATGAAAAAAAAACCTTGTATTTTTCAATTTAGTTAATTGCTACAAAAATACAATTCAGAATCTCGAGCAAAGGAACGGTTCTATCATTGAATCCTGAGCGAATTGAGGGATTCAAAGGTACAAGAAACTCATTACTTTGCTCTCATGTGACACTAAAATATAAGATGAATGAAAAACTACATTGAATTCCCATGTAGCAAATATCCATGCTTCATGGTTGAACAATAACCGAAATAAGTCTTTATAGACACAAATTAATTGATAATCAATCTTTGTTATTTTCATTTTTGTAGAATATTACGTTATACCTGAGGTTATACTAATCAATGGGTACATACTTACCCCCTTAATAAATGTACCTACCTACAAACACCATTTAGAAAATCTTGGGCTTTACAACACGACTGTTTGTTTACTTTCCCTATTGTTTTACCATAAGACCCAATCGCCTGGTGGCTGGGAAAATTAAACTAAATGAATGGCACGATGGGGTTGTCAATGAGAGCTTTTATAAAGACAATACGCTTTGCAAAAGTAAACAGCAAGGAAAATGTTTTGCTGGGGAAAATTCTCGTGTAACAAAAATGCGAATATCAAAATTTACATTTTTAAAATGTACACGGATGCATAACTTTTTTGCAACTCGTTTGCTTATTTTGTGAAAGTAGAGATAAGTCAGGGAATATTTTGTAGTCACAACATAGGTATCAAACATTCCGGAAACTTCTCTCGTTTGGACACTATTATAAACGATTGAATGATATAATTTGGTTTCCTAACTGTAAATGAGTTACTCGGATTAACGATCTGTTTTTGTTAATTTAAACTCTCGATATTTTTTTATGCTTCATTTTAGGTCCATTGTTTTGTAAACGACCTCCCGATAAAACATTTTGTGATACGCCCTCGTTTCTAATTTATAATATTCGTAACATTTGGTGTCGTCATGTGCCTTTAGTAGACGTTTCAATAATTGTTATTGTTTGGTGGAAAAATAGAGTTGTATAATGTAGTGTTATATTTTCAGCTCGGGCATTGAAAACAACCCGACCGTGTTTTACCGGCTGATGCCCGGCTCCACGGCCCAGACTAACAAATTCCATACCTTCTATTTACAACAAAGAGCCGATAATGGATTCACTTGGGCGGATATTAAAGTTAATCACCCACTCGACTATGAGAGCATCAAGGAGTACAATCTTACGATTCGAGTTGAGGTTAGATATGTCTATTTATAATTTGTTTGGATGTTGTGTTATTGATTGTTTTAATCTCCATTGCGGTAGAGATATCTAAGATACTTTTGAAAAAAGAAAGATTGGTGTTCGCGGGCGCCTAGGTGTAGCGCGGCAACAGTTTTTAGGTTTATTTTGGAGTGCAAGGGCTACAAAACGCAATTTTTTAAACTTTATAACTGATTAAGATCCGACTTTCAACTGGTCTAGTTATTGGATGGTGTTTGGAAAATTCGATTGAGTTTTATTCGTTGTTATCCCAAATAAGAACAAGTATAGGTACTTTCGTTTTGTATGGAACTGGCGCGCTTCTCATAACGGTAATGTTTTCGGAAAGGTTCGAAGCTTTTGATTATGCGATAAGTTAGGTTTGTATATTATTAAATACGAGACTTCAAAACAACAATGAACGGAAAACTAATAAGTTTTGAAACTTAAACATAGCTCAAGTTAACTATGACCTAACAATTTGTATGTTTAGGAAACTAAACTAAGCTGGTGGTAACTTTTTAATGGACCAGTAGATTAAAGTAATATTGAAATCCAACAATTATATTGTGTAATCTCTTAATACTGGGTGGAGATTTCGAGATGGCATATTTTCGAAACCTATGTTGGATTAGACATGCTGAACAACTTTTACTATGGGACCAGCACTGAATTCTCATTTTTTTTTTTAATTTTCATACATTATTATCGTGTTTAGGTTGACATTTTGTAAGAAAAGTAAAAAAAAAAATTGTGAATTCACTATTGGTAGGAGTTGTTCAGAATTACTAACCCAACCTAGGTTTAGAAAATATGCCATCTCGAAATCTCCACCTGTTATAATAGAACCGAAAATAAAATGCAAACACAGAATTTATGTTGTTTACCCATACGTTGCGAAAAACAATAAAAACAGATACCGTACATGCAAGACCTAAACGTAACCGTATTGAATATTTGAGTAATAAAAATATGAATTTGTTACGATAAAACACGTACTGTTTGTTGACCAATTAAAATTTAATTGAAATTCAATATAACAAATACATATTACGGGAATAGGTCAGATCGAAATCCGTGTGGAATAATAAAATAATATTTGTATATAGAACAACGGAGCCCAGCAGCTAGCTTCAGAGGCGACGGTCTACATAATGCTAGAAGATGTGAACGACGAGATACCACTCTTCACGGAGAGAGAACAGGAGACGGTGCTGGAAGGCGAGCCCATTGGCACCAAGGTGACGCAGGTCAACGCCATAGACAAAGACGGGACCTTCCCAAACAACCAGGTTAGTTGTTACTTAGATTTTCAGTATAATCTTTTAATAAGCCGTTGGATATTAAATATTAGCTTATGTTATTACTAGCTGTCCCTCGCGGATTCACCCGCGTTCCCGGGATAAAAAGTAGCCTATGTCCTTCTTCATACCCTAGGCTATCTGCATGCCAAATTTCATGATGATCCGTTGAGTAGTTGAGGCCTGAAGGCGTAACCAACAAACAAACAAACCCACTTTCACATTTATAATATTAAGTTAGGATTAGGATACACGAAGGCCCTACCCATTTTATGATATTAATGTGGATTTATTTTGTAAGTAATTAATTTGTTTCATAAAGTTATAGGTACCTACGAAGTTTATTTTCTTTACTTGTGTTTTTTTCCAATATTAAAGTTATTCGAACACAAAAGTGGAATATTTACATACAATTAAACTAGTTTTATATTACATCCTGCAGTGTTTCTATAGGTTTAACCATAAATATTATGTGTGTAATACGTGAGCTACTACTACATAATGTACCTATCTATTAATATATTTTTATTACCTCATGGAAGTTATATAATAGATAAATCATTACAATAGATTCAGAAGCGTAATGGAACAGATACGGCTATACATAGAATATAGAAATCGGAACCTATTCACGATAATTATAATAATCGAGGCTTCCCTTTTCATCGTGACAAATGATGCGAAACACATTTTGGGTATTAATTCCCTTTTAATAATAAAATATAAAGTTCCACTAGTATTATGATGTAGTATGATCCTGATTACCTTATAAGTTCAGGCTTGGGGATTAGGGAATTTGATAGTCCTGTTGATTGTATTTACTGTGGATGTGTAATATTAATCAATTTGCTAGTTAATCCATTTATGAGCCGTTTTCAAACCGTAGTGCACGTAATCCAGATTCCGCTTGTTTAGATTTCAAACAAGGATCCGTTCAGTTGTTTCACAACACGTTATAGTTATTTATGCATCTGTTGTATAATAAGGGGTATTAAAATACGAATGTGGGTTTGATAATAGTAGTACACGAAGCGAAGTGAGTGTGATAATAGTAGGTATCACATGAGGGTGGGGGAGGGTGAGAGAGGGGGATTATGTTGATTTAACTGCGTATCTCTAATAACTCAAAACTTTTTAACAAAAAAAATTATACACCGAAAAAACTGAAATTATTGGTTTGTCCCCGACTGCAAAACCTTATAAAATTCAAGTTATATTCAAAATTATTTTTTGCTTTACAGTTTTTTCGGTGGTTTAATTTTTTTGTTAAAAGTTTTTATTTTATAATTTTTTGTGGCTATAATCTACTGATTACTAAGTACATGCTTAATTTTTGATTTCTTTTGATGTAATACACAACTCAGCATTAAAATCTGTGTGTGAACAATAAATCATCCCTATTTTCCCACCCTTAGGGTAGGTTTATTGTATCCAAATTTATATGAGACCAACTTCGAGGTATACCCTATCCAATAAAAAAAGAATTATCAAAATCGGACTACTCTATAAAAAGTAATGCGTGATATACATAAAAAAAAAAATATACGCGTCGAACTGTAAACCTCCTCCGTTTTTTCGTCGGTTAAAAAGTTGGTGTACTTCTGTGGTGTACTTATTAATTCTTCTTGCAACCTAAGATAGGATTTTGGAAACTTAGTTTATATATATTTATTTAAAAAAAAAGCTCCCCGTTACGGTTATCCCTCAGCCACAGTAGATATATCAAACAGTAAAGTGACTCGACCCTTTTCTTGATTATAATTGCCTACAGCAGCACGGTACGTGAACACGCGAAAGGGCTGCCCACCTATAGTATTTTAATTTCATCTACCTACTTGTCTAGTTTTGTGATTTTAATCATATTTTTTATTTGATAAAATGTTTTTTTTTTGTGAATGAAATAGGAAGTGTTCAATAAATTGTAAGAAACAGACGAGTAATATATATTTTTTTATGACCCCATTACCTACAGCACGGAGATACTCGAATACTCTATACTCTAAATCGAAATAACAATTTTTTTGGTCACCCATCCGATGTCGAACCGTTGCAAACGTTACTTAATATCAACCATTACATCGCGTGTGCGTTACCTACAGCAATCAAAACCTCTAACTACCTACTGCAAAATCTTACTTAAAAAGTAAATTATTATGTAAATCTTACTAGGTACAGGTACCTACCATTTATTACTCTCAGAATCATTTTATAATAATATTTCGTCTAATTCAATAAATATATGTAAACTAGCTGCCCGGCGCGACTTCGTTCGCGTGGTGCTACCCTACCCTATGGTGCTACCCTACCCGACCCTACGCTACCCTACCCCACCCTACCCTACCCTACCCTACCCCACTCTACCCTACCCCACCCTACCCTACCCTACCCTACCCAATTTTTATATAGTAGATAGCTTAGTACATACATAAGTAGTAAGTAGAAAGCCTAGCCTAGGAACTACTACTTTTTTTTAACCTGACCGTAGGTAGTCACTTTTTTCACCCAAGCCAGCCATCCACTTATTTATTTATGAATTCAGGTAGGTATTATGTTATTGACGAAGTCAAGCAACCAAAAAAGCACAATATAGTCTACTATAATTTCTCTTTGTCATATTAAGTAATTGTACTTACTTGTAATTATTTTAATTATTTCAATGAATATTTGTCATAAATCTCACGCTTACTGCTTACAAACCCATCACACCGTTCGTTCGTCACTGCAGCGCATTCGCGACTGTTTGCCAACCGAAAGCGAACCGAAATCGTGGCGCGTAGGTATGACTCGCGTTCCGGCCGTTTGTATGAAGAGCTAGTACTGATAGATATATCTACTGTGCCTCAGCGCTACGATATGGGGTTCTTCAAAAAAGGCGTAAAAAGAGCTCTACAAGGTCGGCAACACGTTGGCAATCCCCCTGGTATTGTAAATGTCCAAAGGCGGCGGTGACCACTTAGCATCAGGTGGCTGCAATTCAGTGAATAAATGAATCATGATTATTCTTTTCTTTTAATACTAGAAATTTTAATTATTTCACTTACAATTTTTCACCATCTATGTTTCCTAAACGTATATCATAAGGTGATTATCCTGAAGCGTGGTAGGATAAACTAGTTGAGCCTAGGCTAAACTAGATTCTCCTACCGGGCTTACGATGTACCACTTTGGCCTAGTCTATACCGGTTTATCCTACTGCGTATAGTAAGAACTAGTTTAGCCTAAAATGGGGTAACATATATATAAAATGTTAATGGCAAACAATATACTACCACTTTGCATTACAACTGATAACATGCACGGACACGGAATACACCGATAGCGAAATGTATCATTTTTGTGCAAATATGCAACAGTCGCAATTTACTGTGCCTATAATTTTCGTGAACGCCAGGGAATAAAAATGCAATTTTCGCTGGTTGTGATTGCGCTTTGGATTGTTGTACAATTGTGAATAATTAAATACATTGCCTTCGTTTAGTGGACGTATATTCATGCTTTATTTTTACTGCCTCCAGCTGCATTGCGTTTTCATGTATAAAAGACTACAATACGAACAAAGTATATAACTTGTACCTACCATATTTATTTACCTACTCTTTGCTATGCAGTAAAATCTGCTTTTATGCGGGTCGCAAATGTAACTATTTATATTTAAGTGAAGTTAATTGAATAACATTTTAAATCTACGAGTATGAGACAGATAGAATTAAAAAAAAAGTTTCAAAATTTTCATATTCACTGTATGTATACTCTCATCCATCCACTACTGGAGAAGTATGCTGGGTTTCTTTTCATTCGGGCTTTTGTTTGATGTCATTAACCAATGTCATCCATTGTTTCACAACCTTTGAACTTTATCGTCTACCTGACGTAGACAACGGTCTACGTTTCATCGATAATAGGGTTTGAGATGACAATAATTATAAAACTGGTTAAAATTTATGCTGTCACTTAACTAGAAAAATATAGAAAATAATGGAGAGAAAACAGTTATATCAAAGCAGAATTTAATATTTTGTCGATAGTACCATAATAATATGGTTCCTATGTAAGATCTCATTATTTTTAAAGAAAACAAAGTCAAATGGAAACATTTTTTAAAGTAATTATGTTCAATAAGTAATTATTCGGCAGCTCTCCTAATGGAATCACTAATTGGCTCGAAGCTGTTATCTCGGAGTTTGTAGCAGTTTGCATTTCATCTTACAAGTACGAGTACTGACTGATGTAGAACACCTGTTTGGATGTGAGGCAAGCAGTGTCAAGATTTACTTAAGTTTCAACATTATGTGCAGGAGCGATGAGCGCTACCACTCCGCTGAAATTCTCCCAAAGTATTATGGAACTCTTGGATGTTTAATGTTTATTGTGTAAATCTGTATAATCCTGCTATCGCAAATTCATTTAAATAATTTAAATTATACAAGTGCAGTTTTGTATTGTCGTCATATTTATGTTGGTTGATATATAGGTACCTCGGTCATCAAAAATATTTAAAAGAACTATTATAAAATTAAAATATATGTCATTATATGATTATTACAAACCAGTAGGTTGTAACAAAAAATAATAATATGCGCAAAAAGAGTTTACTATTATTATCAGTAGCTCTACCGACTCTCTTAACATATATTATGTTACGAGAGTCGGTAGAGAGAGAGTACTGACTAATAAAGTGGCAATATTATTTAGGCACAATATTTTTGAAAATGCGAATGTGCAGAAATTTTTAAGACTTAGTACTTACACCCTATTTGTAGATTGACTCTCAGAGGTATTCTATGTATTTGATATGTTAGGACTTTGATTACGGTTATGTTCCCGAAATTCATTTCTGTGGCTCCCATTGGCAATACCACATATAAGTACACTACGCACATAGTTATTTTAGCCGACTTCAAAAAAGGAAGCTTGATTGATGTGATGTGTTGACCTTATATAAATAAACACGGGCTTGTATGCGAACAAATGTGGCTTTGGCAGTTAATTCTGCATATAACATCTGAAACGTATCGATTATGTATTCAATCAGTTATGGGCTGGCTAGAACGATCAAATTCTCTATTTAGATTGTGACGTTACTTACGTTAAATACATCGACTGAAGGTCTACCGTTATTATGTGAATGTTACGTAATAGGAAACCATCATCGAACAATTAACCCAAAGAAGCGCTATGACGTTCATTTTGGTTGAAATAATATTCCGCCAATTTCCCACAGCCGACAATGCGATCTGATTGCGGCTAAGTCAAGGAAACATTCACTCTGATTGGCCAAGTCAAAAACACACGATGCTGTGATGTGTCCTTACTGTTCAAAATCAGTGACAAATCACTGACTAGTTACGAATTTGATTGAAAAAAAAAAAAAACTACTCTAAAGGGATTTTTCCTAGATGGAAACAATGGACGTTGACAACTAAGAAAAGTCTACTGTTTCTCTTATTTTGGCCAATACATTTGTTTCCATTAAAATTATCGACCATTCGCAGCAGCCAGTACAAAATATTATATTATTTTTTGTGACATAAAAAAAAACGTACACTGAGGTTGTTAACAAGCATATGGCCCGCCTGATGGTAAGCGGTTACCGTAGGCCATGGACGCTTGCAATACCAGGGGTATCACTCCCACGTTGCATTGCGTTGTAATGAAGAAATAGAAGTACGGAATAAGATAAAAATTATATAATAGTCTCGCACAATCGTCATATTATAAAGCAGTTAAGGTAAGGACCTTTCAAAACATTTCTTCTTTCCCTATATTTTTAACGTTTCACAATATTCCCACCGGGTTTTTACGTGCAAAAAAGTATCTAATTGGACATGTGTCAGATATAGCCGTGGTTGACGACACGAACGACACCATTTTTTAGAGCGTTCAGTTGTACCTATTATATCGTCGACGATATATCTCGATGTACAAAATTTATTTAGAACGTTGTGTTATTATGTCTGATATATCAACTCACTTTTAAAAAGAAAATTGATCTGAAATATGAAAGGTTACATTGCATTTGTAATAAAGCAAATAATGCACAGAATTCCCGAGACACGGTAAGCATATTTCGTGTTATTATGAATAAATAAAACTGTTGTTGTAGGTGTATTACTACATTGTGGACTCACCGCGCAACGAGGGAAAGGATTTCTTCGAGATCAGCATGCAGACTGGCGAGATCTTCACGAAGGTGGTGTTCGACAGAGAGAAGCAGGGGGCGTACGCCCTCGAGGTGGAGGCGCGGGACGGAGCACCCTCGGCGCGGCCCAATTCCGACAATCAACCAAACTCAGGTACGTTTCGTAAAATAATTTTTCTCCCGTGATTATCTTATGAATGAGCCCTGATTATTTGTAGACAAAAGAGCCTAATTTCGGTAACACATGAAATCCCAAAATTGTACGACCTTTGAATAGTAAAGAAGCAAAAACATCGATAATATTGCCGTAGAATGATTATATGGAAATTCTTGATTTCAAAAGCAGATTACGATTTCGTATATTATGTTAATTCTTGTTTTACGTATAAGGTTGTTATGAAAAACTATAATTTGAAAGTACCTGTGACTTCGTTTGAGTTTATTTCAGTTTTCATCATACCTTTGAAACATTTAAAGAAACCTTCGAAGGTTTCGAAGGGTTCGACGTTAGTTATTGGGCCGTAAGTCTTGTTTCCTATTTCGATATAGGTCCTCATTATATAAATGCATTTTGTGGTTCTTGTCCTAAACCATCTCCAGATTTCGTGGAATGCAATTAGTGAGTTGTATTTGTGCCTTTTGCTTATATGGGCTACTATTTCAAACATATCCGGGGACTAAGTATGATCGTAAAAGGGACTATTTCTCCAATGAAACTTTGTATGAACTCACTCCGAAAATGTTGTAAATAACTCACCGGCATTGAATCTGGCCCAAGCTCGATTTTTCAAACAAAAGATTTTCTCTACTTTAATATTAGCTTTTTGCACTGCATTTGATATCTTTCTAAAGCTAAAAAAGTCAGCTTGCAGACGGGGTTGTCATTTTAAATGTGCAATTGTACATTTTTGCCATTTGTTGTGCTAAAAAATATTATTTCAATCTTCATATAAAAATTATCAAAATTTGGACAGTCCGTCCATACTAATTAACATTTTTGGCGTATACGAGAAATGACACAGTAAATTCAATTGAAATGATACCTGTGATGTTACCGAATACAGTGCCTAAATGTAGAGAAAATCTTTACTGAAAACATCTCTTCTGTATGAAATTTCGAGCTTGGGCCACGTTCAATGCCGGTGAGTGTATATTCAAATGAAACTTTTATCCGAAGAATCGGCAAAGATCTCCATTACTCTTCCCAAACCAGAATATGTACTCATTTTAAAATAAGTACCTCGTGTGTCCCTGTTAGGCTATCTGAAGGCTAACTTACCTAATTTCAAGAAAGGTTATTGTATCCTCATTTAAATGCTAGGAATTTGAAGTGAAGAGTTAATTCTTTGAATTTAAATTGGAATGCAATTTTAGGCTGAAATAGTATAGTCCCCGTATATAACAAATTAAACTAGGAGTGCTGCTGTATATTCACATGTGCTGTGATTGCTAGATAACGATTTGAAACTCATATGATATACATACATTTGAACGCAGTTGGAAAGTCTCAAAAGAAGTTCTCTTGTATGTATTTTCAATCGCAAAAAGCTAACGTCGAAGGCCTTCAAGGGTTGTTTTATTCATTTAAACGGCTTAGAAAAGGTATTTCAGAAATGCTTGTTGCTAAAGGAATCGTTCAATTCACGTGCGCAGATGTAGGGTCGTAGCGTAGGGTCGGGCTCTCGCTCCGGTCCTTGGACTAATCACTGCCACGACCCGCATTTAAATGACTTTTTCTCTTCTAAACGTACCTAACGTTGAAACTTTTGTTGACTTCCATTCGGGAATGTACCATTGTTGTAAACGTAGATACGTACAGAAATGCCGATCCCTTTTCCATGTAGATGTCGACGCGCAGGGTCTCATATTTCACATTGTTTCCGTGTCGACGTTTGTTTGAAATTGATTGTATCGGTACGTGTGACACTATAAATTGTCCGTTTTCGCCGTAGTCTTCTATTAGGTAAGCGGGTCGGTGTGTCGCCTTGCCGTATCGCGTCATCGTAAATCAAGCAGCGGAATAATCAGACGCCGCCCCGGGCCCTAATCCGGTTAAGCTACTCATCCCTATATCTGCCTCAACCTCGCATACAATAGCGAGCGCTAGATCTTAATGCTTACTCACTTACCTCAGAGAATTTCCTGGATGTACATATACTAATGTAATTCATGTGCTTCAATAAAATCTTGAACAAAGTGCTTTCGAGTTCTAAAATGCTCTCCTTGTTTAGGCACGTGCTAGAAATGCATTGAAAACCGACAGGAGTTTAAACTGGGATATGCTATAGTAAAGTAGGCATAAATGCTTGATTCTGCTCGAATATTGTGTCTCCGGACCACGTAGCAATTTCAGCATATTGCAGCTGGTGGTTTGTGGAGACGTGGCGGCGGCGGGGCGGTATATGTGCGCGCGATTCGCATACTGATAAGCAAAGCGTCAATACACATTTTGTATTTTAGCGATTTTGTGGAAAGCCTCCCCTCATAATAATATACTTTGGAATATTTGGGAGCATAGTTATTAATTATATTCATTAAGCATTCCCAAGAATGACTATTTACCTGGTGTTATATTACTACTTGGCAGAGTAGATAATCAAATTTGAAAAATAAAAATGTTTCCGTGGAAAGGATAGCGTCCAATACTTTGGCCTGATTTTATTTCCTCTCACTTGTGGATTGCACTGAAATAAAGTGGATTTCATTGAACAAAATTGAAACCTGACTATTGCAAAACGTTATCCGTGTGTGTATCAAATTAAACCGGTAAAAAACGAACAGTGCAGTAATTCACATTAACTATTCAGGAAAGCGAATTCATAAGCACATAAAACTAATAATTTTATGTATTTATAGAAGCGAAGTTAACTGGAACATAAAAAAAAATATTCTGCCATTTCAAGTCTAGTAGAATTGTTACATATTGTTAATTTTCCTTATTTTTCCATCTTCAATAATATATTTTTCTTTGTTACTGATATATTAATTTTGTTATTTCACTTCTCAACAATTAATTACTTATTGTAATATGTGGTCAACGGTGTGGGTTTCACAATTACAACTATTGTTTAGTATATATATTTTAAAAGTATAAGATATTGTGTAAACTGTTTGTTGATCTAATAAATTAAAAAAAAATTGAAACCGTTGTTTATACCTAAATTGAAATAGACTAAATAGTTTTTAGTTTTCATATAATATATTATTATTTTATTTTATTAGGAAAACAAACAGCATTACATAATAAATTAATAGAACATTACATTAACTCAAACAAGCCTAAATAGTTTTCACAAATAGATAATATAATATTCTACTATAATTTAACGTAATTGCGCGCTCCTGTTAAACAAATTAATTTATATTCAAAGCGTGCTTGTGTCGTTCAACATATTATACGTTTTCAATATCGATGATGGTAAATCGAAATATGAAATTACCTGGCTGATTTTATCATTAAGTCCCAATATACCTGGAATAGGTATTAGGAATATAGTATTATATAGTATAGGTATTATATAGAATATAGTATAGGAATATTCCAATATACCTGGAATAGGTATATACCTATTCCAGGTATATTGGGACTTAATGATAAAATCAGCCAGTTCATTTTACATTTCGATTTGACCATATGGTCTGCGCCGACCATAATACCAATAGAGCTATTATAGTCAGTTACAATAGTGGTGAAGTTATAATATATGTTGGCTTTGAAGTAGGCGCTTGGTGTCACATAGCCATGTGAAATACATTTCAATATTCTATCAAAATCCGTATCTGGCAGTATATTTTTATTTTACCTTGAGATTTTATCGTATCCCTCACGTTGAATGTCTAAATTGAATATTTTACTATCAAAGGTAGCTGTCATAAGTATCTCTTTACCGACACAGACATTTAATATTAACACACGGTAATCTTAGAAATAGGTTTCTAGAAACATTCATATCCACAATTTCCCTGTAATTTCAAAGAAGCATCCGGACGTGACAAAAGAGAAATTTCCTGAAGATTTCACTATTAGTTCCAATCCATGTCAATGTTTGTAACAGGAATATCGCCAGGGTTCCTTTCTGGTCTTGGTACAGTTAGGCAGGGCAGACCTTAAAGATAAAGATAAAGATATTTATATGCGAGAATATGGTAACAAATGGTATGGTATTATTAATATATGGTATCAAATATTCTGCCAGTTTTGGCATTCAAAATTTGCAGCTTGCAACCTTTACCTTTCAGCAGATGGACTGACAGTCAGGTAAGGACTACTTTGGTCATATGGTCGTTATAAAAAATCTATAGGGTAGGATCTATACCATTGATTAGTGTACGTTACTAGGCTTTGATGTTAAGGATGATAATATAGAGCATAACGTAAGTAAGAATTACTGATCATCACCTGCTCTGTTCCCAATTATTTGGAGTCTGCGCAATATGAACGCTCCTTCCATTCTATCTATGAATAGCAATTACTTATCATTAATTTATTTTAAGGCGATGATAGCTCAGTGGTAGTGACGTCGGATACCGAGACGAAGGTCCCGGGTTCGAATCCTACAATGAGCTTGAGCTTTCGGTGAAGGAAAACATCGTGAGGAAACCATAGCACGGTGGTAGGGTACTTTGTAGTACCCATCTGGCTGGCTACCACCCTCAAGTTGAAAATCTGTCGCCAAGCACCTATCGGTGTGTTCCGACAGCTGCACTTGAGAGCCAGTTCCTTCTAGGCTTTGTGTGCTTACCACCTTCGGCCACATCATCACTTACCATGGTGAGATTGTGGTCAAACACAGGCCTATACATAATAAAAAAATAAAATAATATCATGACTGACTTGAGTGTGGAAAGATACCGGGATCAAACTCATGTTCATATCTATTTGATTCTAAAGTTTATTTGTTTTAGAAGTGTTAATTAACTTTAATGTTGAGGAAAGCGAACTTTAGACCGAAAAGCCCGGACTTTCAAAGCTTGTCATAGTTAAGTCAATTAACATACAGCATGAAGTATGGATGAAAGGCATTCGCTTTGGAGTAAGTCAGTATCAATATACGGATGTACCTATTACTTACTCTTTATCGAAAACTGTAGCCAATTCTAAAACCCCATACCTAATAAAACATGCACAATTTGTTCTATACAATTTTTTACTTTAAATATATATTTTTAAAGCTATAGTTATGTTTTTTTTTTTATAGTCGTTCTTAATCGATCGGCAAAGTTAAGCTACGTCTGTCGTGGGCGGTACCTGGATGGGTGACCGTCTAGTGGTATTTCTTATCGAGCGTTTCCGTGCTTCGGAAGGCACGTAAAGCCGTTGGTCCCGGTTATCACTTAATAGTGATAGTCGTTAAGCTAGTTGGATGCCTCCTAGGCGGCTTGAAAAATTCCAACAGTAGGTTGACCACTAGCCTACCTCCACCAATCCGCAGTGGGCACGCGTGGTGGAGTATCGCCCAGTCCCTTTCACCCTCATTTGTGAAAGGAGGCCTGTGCTCAGCAGTGGGACATTATAGGCCGATGATGATGATTTGAGCTAAGTTTCAAGTTTATAAACTCGAGGAATAAGATTTTTTATTCAAATAAAATTTGACGCGTTGCTACGTTATAAAAGTAACCTGTGTGCAACATTTCAAGTTTGTAGCCCCAACGATTTGGGCTCTGCGCTGATGAATCAGTCAGTCAGGACAAGTATTGTGTTAAGCGCATAGTGTATTACTTAATAACAGTAAATTGATATGTATCATTCAATACCAGCCGATTGCAATAATCACAATACGATATCAAATTATCATATTATAACTTCATTAGCATAACTGTAATATGACGCATCATGCTCTTGGTCTCAGTCATGGCTTTTGTAAGGTTTAACCTATAGGCAAGCATTTGTAATAAAGAAATCGTTTGCTAATAATTGATATATACTTTTTTTATTCGGGATTCTTTATTAAGCTATCTGTTAAAAAAAATAGGTTTAATCAAATAATGACCAATTGATTGCAACTATAGTATTATACTAAATTATATATCATAAAAATGTTTACAATTTATTGGTATGTTCATAAAGTATTATGGAGTTAGCTCTGTTACATACATACATGTAACTGGGTCATTCAGGATGCTATAACCGCGTTAGAAAAAGTTTCATCTCAATTTGATCAGTTTTGTGTGGGTAAGAACCCAACAAACCAACTTTGTTTCTTTTGAAAGTGAAACCATGACAAAAGGACTTATGAACTTCTACTTTCTATATAAAGTAGTATATATATCAATGGTTTCAAAATGGCGTGGTAAACTGAAAAAAAAACAAATAAGCAACTATTTCCCGAGCTACGTGATTTAAGTTAAAACTTTTAATTAAACAAACAAAATTACGTAAATTGCGAAGCGAAAATTTTTCTCGTTCATGTTTTCAAATTACATACTGTCTCTTATTATCGATGAATGTCCTCATGAATTATTCAGGGTATTATATAACACGAAAGATGGCAAGCGAAAAACAATGAATCCAATCATTTGCTCGCTAGGCTACGAGGAAGGCTACGAGCTACGAGCGGCTACGCTACGAGTACGCTCTACGTCGGCTCTACGAAATTCCTCCTTTTTATCGTGGCAGTTTCTCTTCTGCCATTCCGCGGTACTTTCATTCGACCCCGTACGTCCCCAAGCGGTGGTTATCGTTTATTGCGAACGGTTTAATTTCATTCCTGATAGGATATTGCCGCATTTTTTTAATCGGTATTAGATCATGCTGTTATGAAAAAATCGATTTGAAGATGATATTTGATATTTGTCGATTTGATATTTAATGGAAACTAAAAGATATTTACATAATAAATTAAGGAGTGTACTTATTAAATATAATTAATATTTTTTATTACTTTACACTTGATAACAGAATTGCTCAGTTCAACAATTTATGTAACTGTTTATTATACAATTGACATGATCTATCTTAATTTGCATTAATGTGACAATTGTACGCTAAGTAGGCACACTATGATCGTAACACTATTGTAGGTATCCGTTTTTGAATGCTGCGAGCCCTCAAAATAGATGTTCAATGGCAGAGTCAGCGCTGGAGTGGAGCGATGTTGCTTTAAGTCGTCTATTTCAACTATTTCCAATTACTTGGGCTTAGGGAAGCTGTGCGATGTCGCCAAGTGACAAAGCAATATTCCGCTTGGCGGGCGGTGGGAACTTGGTGGCCTACATTTAACGTAGCGCCCTGGGGAATTCGTGATGAGGACGCGCCCGACTGCACTGGCTGCCGAGGATTACTATCACGGACTACTAAATATTGCTGTTTACTAAACAATCTACAAGTAGCTTACAATGCGCCCTGATTGATTCAGCCTCTGCTGTTCCCTTAATATATATTAATTTTAAATTCAAATTTTGTGGAAATAATTTACGTAATAGGAATTAATTATACAATTTTTTAGGGTGCCAACAAGACCTTCTACACACAACTGTGACATACTGTCGGATCTTTTCAATCGTCATAAGTTGCCACTTTATCCACAATAGAATAAGTACCTACGTAGGAAATGTCGTTTTGTTTTACATCAGCGTTTAAAAATCTTTTGTTCTTATAGTTTAGTAGTTATTTGATATTCTACCGCTATTTGCCAAATAGAAGCGTACACATTTTAGTAACACCAAGCTACGCGATTGGTTAAGACGGGAAGCTAGCTGCGATTACAAATGTAATCCCCTGTTTTCTTCCTTAATAATGCCTCTAGAGCACTCATTTTTTTTCATATCATCAAGGTCTGCTTTGGACGCATCCCTCTTATTTTATTTTTTCAGCAACTAATTAGTAAAGAAAATATGACCCTCCAAAAACTACAAGAAATGCCCTATTTTTCCGCCGTGATTAAAAGTACTTCCATACAAATTTGAAAAGTTTTTAAGATCAAAAAAAAATTATAGGGTCCTAGACACACCTATCTTAACATTGTAGTGAAAAAAAATAATAAATCGGCTCAGTTTTCGAGGAGGAAATGAGGAAAATGAAACGTCGACTTCGTAATTTTTTTTGTCATTAAATCGGCCTGAGCTGCAGATGACAGACCCTGGTTGAGATTCCACCTAACGTGCTGCAGGTTGTGGTTTCGATTCCTACACAGGACATGCATTTGTGTGCATGAACATGTCTGTATTTCCTGAGTCTGGGTGTAATGTATTTACAAACAAAAAGTAGTATTATGTATTATATCAGTTATCTGGTTTACATAGTACAAGCTCTGCTTAGTTTTGGATCAGATGACCGTGAGGAATGTGCCAGGGCATTTATTATTGTTTGTTATTCTAGAATAAGCGTACGTCACGTGTTTTTTTTACTCGACTGACGCGGATGAAGGTTGATGATTTTTTTATCAGTAAAATATTGTTATTCATAATATTTTGTTACTATTGCACAGACAATTGCCCTGTAGTTTATCATAACGACAGCCAACGTTCGCTCAACGGATCTCACCCGACGTACGCCACAAAAGTAAGCGTTCTTGCTACAGAACTCGTAAACATACTTATATTATCTCTTTACTCTTGGAGCAAAAGTTCATCTTAACTAGCACTTACAAGTTTGTTATTTTATTATATCAACTAGGTCGACTTAGTTAAATTTACTTCATATAATATATTACGTACTCGCTTAAAATGTTATATCAGCCACTTTCTTAATTATTGTTTGTGAGCTCTCAAAGTTAACCTTGCGTTAACTTACGATAGCGTTAAGGAACTATTTCATAGGAAACTTAACAATGGCTAGAATTAAGGAAAGTATTTGCCGGAATAACTTGAATGAGTTATTGTAGAGTCGTTAAATAATTTTATTCATAAAATAACAACGTTTCTAACAGAATTTTCTCCGTCATTACGACAGCTATTCACGAGACGAATCTCGGTAATTTGAAAGCTTTCTAGGGGCGACGCCGCAGCGCCGCGCGGGGCGAAACGTGAAATTTTGCTAAATCGTCAACTCTACACGAGCGGGTTTATAGGCTCCATAAGTTCCAGGAATCACTCGGTTTGGCCCTCATAAAAATCACCTCACACCCTTCTCGTGCGAGTATCTTAGCTCGTTTGCACTTAAACTCTCGTTTTGTAGCGTACATTCGCTTTATTTATATGAGTTTCGGGAGGTGTAAATGTTAATGCTTCCATCAATTTAATTTAGCAAATATTTGAATTGTAGTTGGCTATAAAAGAAAGCGTAGAAAGCTATTGCTCAGCGGACAGTAGGTAGGTTTAATTAAAACTGAGCATCGTTCGTCGGACGGGGAGCGCGCCGCACCGCTTACTGCCTACGATGGTTCTATAAGCCTGGCTAATTAAAAACACTAATAACAATAATAATAACTTGTTACAATTAACATTTTGTTCTTTACTTTTATGACACCTTGTTACTACTTAATAATTACCTGGAAAATTAAACGACATCCTTTTGTCAGAGTTTACATTTAACAGAGAAAGTTTGTAGAACACGAACGTTATAGTTGATAAAATCGGAAGATATCTTTTAAAAGTTATTGGTTCTTGGGGAACTCCTTACTAAGAAATTTGTAGCTCAAAAGCTAACCACGTAGTTTTGTGTAAACAGCAAAAATATTCTTACCCAAGAAATTCGCAGTCCATATTTGCTGCATTTTTACCTCATTCATGTGAAAGTAATGCTTGTTCGTGATCTTGTTTCTTTTGACGGTTATCATATTTAATACTTATCGTGGGTTATTATTGAAGAGGCTGAAGGAGAGCGTATCAGCTCAGGGCGGGGCATCATGAGTAATGGAACTTAGAGCTCGTATGAGGAGGGTCCACTTATGTCACCAAAATAGTATGATTGATAATGCTACCTCCAGTAAAAACACTCCTTTGTAATAACGCAGCCAAATAATAATGTGGATAAATATGATCCATCTTTGTATAACCGACCTTTGTAACGTTCACTAACAAAATAACTATACTTACTTGATAAAATTCAATTATAAACGAGTAATAACAATTTAGTTTTAAATGTAAACTTTGTATAGTATATTTAATTATTATTAAAAATAGAAATGTATAAAATCATTTTTTTTCTCACACACCGTCATCTGAACCCAAACTAAGCAGAGTTTGTACTATGGACACCAGATAACTGATATAAAACATATTATACTACTTTTTGTTTGTACATATTTAATATACATAATGAAATACAGATTAAATTAAATTTTATATACAGAGATAAATCTTGGACGGAACATTTTTATAGAATTTGTATAGGTACTTGTATTATTGTACGTTTACAATATATTAAAATAATTTGTTATTATACCTACAAAAAATGCCAAAAACTTTTCAACTCTCAACAACTCATTGGAAATAGACAATAGACAAAGCTTTATTTGGCACACACACATCACAAACATTGAAACATAACGCAAAATGAAATAAAAACAAAAACGGAAGCTTATAAATAACAAAAGAACAAAAATAAAAACAATAACAACACAATTCTTATATATAATATGCCATACATGAAAATAATAAATGTAATTTATATTTGTGGTGTGATGCCAAAAAGGACTCCAACTCAGCATATGCTGTGGCAAGTACTTACCATCAGCACTGATTTTCAGCGCTCGCGGGGTGATCCTGACATAAATAAATAAATGAGTGGTATGAAATAAGTACATACATAATTAAAATAAAACAATCAATTATATAATATATTGAAACATAAAATAGTGGCATAATGATATAATACAAATATTGAATAGATAGAATATATAATGCGAGTCATTGTGACTACAAATACTTAAATATAGAAATTAAATTACTTAGAGGAAAGTGCTCAAATATGTTGGAACAACTCGGCCACCTATGGGAAGTTTTTTTGGTAGCAAACTAATAAAGCTTTTAATTTGGTCTTGAAAGACGCAACGCTATTAGCTTCCCTAACTGTTATGATTTTATTATGTTGCTTAGGTCAGTAGTTTTACCAACGTCGTGTAACTTTTATCCATTTAATAAATACGACAGTTTCCCAGATTTTCTATATAAACTATATCACACAGACATATGTATAACGCGGTTAAATGCTGTCCGACGTTGGTAAAATTGGGCCTTACTGATATAAAATATTATTTGTTCGCACATGGGACTTTATGTTTGTATAAATGTGGTCGTTGAGTCTACCCTTATATGTACCTATCTATCATGAATATTGGCAATACAATTGTGACAGGGAAGTTATAATAATAATATATACATACAGCCTATTGAATTATTTTGGGGACACGACAAAAAGTGACGACACTAAAAGTAATGGTCGTGTTTACTTCTCCGGGTAAATAAACCCGGGGTAGCCTGCTTATTGTATTGTGTTTAAATTGAATTTGTCACAAAGAGCGTCTCTCAAATTCTGTAGATTTATTGGATGTATACTTTCCGCTCGTCAGATATGCTCGGACGTCTACGTAGTAAGTAGTTAGCGGAAACTTAGCATAGCCGGCTGGCCATACCTCGACCGTCTGGAAAGTTCCGCGTACTTGTTAATGTAGTTTTGATTTTAACAGAAATTTCCCACAAAACAATTAGTTTGAAATGGAATCAAAAACATTCTGTCGAAAATTCATAACTTACGGCTAATTGCTACGTTATTGTTATACATTTATTTCGATTGATAGCCACGGACTAAGTATAAAATATTATGCATAATCTCAATTAATTATTTCCACGGTATTAGTAGGTAATATTAATGATCTGTTACTTACAAGTAAAATTATATTAATAAAAGGTTTTATGTGCACTCAAGCGAAAGTAATTGCCCTGGCGAACGTTTCTTTCTATCACTTTCATTCGTACAGAGGCGTGCTTTGAAATGCTGACTTGACTTCCTTCATTTGTATTGATACCGGACAACAGAGAAGGTTTAGGTTATCAAAGAGTAATGATAAAAGTACAAGACTCATAATTTTAATACGTAAAAGCAGAACTATGTAACGACGTAGATTTAAAAGAGAGTTATTTTAGTGCACTTAAAAAAAAAATATATAAAAACGAGGAAATATATTATTCTAAAAGCTAATTTTGTAAATCCTTATTATATTTTACTCAAAACTATACTCGTAATATTTGTCTTTTCGAAATACTCTTAAAATCCATTAAATAACTTTGTCATTACATTCATCTTTCTTTCCATTATTTTGTTACAACCTACGTGGCGTGCGTGGGTCATATATTCATTATAATGGGATAAGTAAATCTTTTATGTTAAGGTAGGAATAATTCCCAAAGTTAAAATATATTCTTGAACCAAAGTAGAGAGGAACCAAAAGGTTCATTAATTAAAGAAGAAGTACAGGTACTGTTGCCTCCACCCGCTACTTTCGTGAGAATACTAATTAAGCGAATTTAAAGTATGAATTCACTGACCTGCTGCCGTATTGAAATGGCAGTTCTTTTGAATTGATTATATCGATTCCTTCAAATGGCAGCTAGTACTTTTAAATTTAAATTTACATAATTTGCCTGTGTTGATCGAATTAAAATAAATGAGTACTAAAATTTATTTCAAAAATAAGAATGCCATGAAAAAAGGACAGAGTTTTTGTGGCCCAAATAACCCTGTACAGGAGATATAGATTGAACAATGAATTCGAATCCGTAGTCCATTCTAATGCACCAGGCTCAAATTAAAGCGCTTTGGGCTGCATAGGTTTAGAACAATCCTACCATCACTGGTATTTCTATACATTTTTATATTCTTTAACTTTTATTTTATATTCCTATAACTTGAGTAATTTATTCAATTTGGGCCCCTACATTGAATAAATGGCAAATTAAATGCCATTTATTCAATTTAATTTAATTTAATTAAATGGCTCGAAATATCAGAAACATAATGTTCAGCTGAATATTGCATCAGTTATTTTCTACGAGTAGTTTTATACTTTAAAATGTGGACGATAAGTCACTGAGATAGGTACCTCGCTATCAAACTAATAATAAATATATTCAAGTAATTCAACGAAACGACGTGTTTTAAACAAGCTGGCTTATAAAGATGGCCGTCTTAAATGGGAAGAGTTATATCATTACAAACCTGACCTTTGCTGACTATTATTTGGATAATTGAAATTCTAGGAATGCCTACTTCAAAAGCAATAAATATTAACTTAGTATTTGCCTCCACATAGTAAAATAGTAAGTACCTACAATTGACAATCTCTAGAAGATTCCTGTTAATTTTGTTTAAATTTAAAGTTTCTCAGTGCTACCGCAGCAGGTGTTGATATATAGAACGCAACTTGGCTGTCTTCAATTTACCACTTTAGTGCTAGCATTTTCAGCTCACGTGCAATTGTAATGTACTACGTAACTGATATAGCTGAAGTTGGAATGGTTACCCGCCGGTGTTCGTGTTCGGATCTAGTAATAAGACACGCCTTGGTACGACTTGCAATAACAATTTTTAAACTACAAATAAATGTCATGCACGCAACGTTCCTATCCTACCTAATATTATAAATGCGAAAGTGAGTTTGTTTGTTTGTTTGTTACGCCTTCACGCCTCAACTACTCAACGGATCATCATGAAATTTGGCATGCAGATAGCCTATGGTATGGAGAAGGACATAGGCTATCTTTTTATCCCGGGAATGTGTAATATATAAGATTATGGATGGATATCCTCAATTGGAATATACTTTATTTTGTAAGAAGTTAGCGCACTTAATTTTATTTTACATGCACAGCGCAATTGTTTCTGAAACTTTCTTGACATGAATGAATAATAAAAACCTTCGACGATACCTCAAATACGTTAAACGGCTTGATTTAACTTATACGGCATTACCAATAGATGTGAAACTAAATTCTAAATGGTCACATGACTTGATTAGAGCCGAAAGCGATCAATAAATGTTTTAACAGGAGATTGTAAATCAGTGAAGAGTGCCGACATTGTCCGCTCTAGTAAAAAACGTTGTGACGGAGCTGACTCGCCATATTACATTCGTGTCTCGACAAGCCTCACGCTTCACAAGGCTTTTAAAACACTCGGACAAAATGCTTGTAAGCAGGTGTTCCAATAAACGCCGTCTACGCTCGCCTCCTTTCAGCTCACGTCCTCGGTAAGTCGTAACAGCAAGGCACTTCGCTTATATGAAATACCGCCTTTATGGTTACTTATTGCTACGAATATGATCGTCATACTAAGCGTTTATGTACCTTTTTCTTGTTTTCTTACTGTCGAGTTAGGTTTTATCATGTCATTACAATAAATTTATAAATTGTGTTCGCGTAATGTCGTATGTAGCCTTATAAATAAATCGGTAAATGTTCGAATTGGTTGGATATTTTATTGAACTTTGTTTTATTAGGACATCATATTTTATAGATCATAGTTTTTTGTCATGATTGAATGCAGTGTCAACCGTACCTGGTACATACATTCTGTCGTATAAGAGACGTATTTCCGACCATTAAATTGTAGCGGAATAATCATTTCAACATAACTTGACATATTCAAATATCACTGGTTTGGAATTTAGATAATAAGATGAATTTAGCGATTACCTGCTTGCGTGGTATTATGTTATTGATCAGAGCGTTTTATTTATAGAGTTACATACTAGCTGTCCTTGATGTTGTTCTTTTTTAAAATTAAAGTAAAACTCATGACAGAAATATAGTTAAGCCCGTTCTCTCGTTTCAATAGATACTCGGGTGTTTCTCTAAAATTAACTACCTAGCTAATTCGTATTATGTTGAAGTAAAAGTGCATGTCATCATCTGATCGGCTTTTGGCTGAAGTTTAGAGTTGGAATATGTAACAGTTATTTACTGAGTCCAAGTTGAGACCCGGATTAGACTTGAGGCGAGCGTGACTCAACAGCTACGTCCCTGGTATTCGGTACTTGGTAGCTGCCTTGCTTGAACTCTCAGAATTATTGCCACTTCGAGGACTTAAATAATAATATGCAAAATGAAAGCAATCCGTAGACAGCGAGCGTACGGATCGCGTAACTAAATTGCAGTCTTAAGTTGGTCACATGAACTCTTACTTTAATAATATAAGAAATAAAGTCATTATGCGCCGCCGCAGTTTGTTTAATCCCACACATCACTGCAATAATAGCTTGTTTTTTTAAGTTCCCTGTTACTGAGATTTAGATACATTGACAAAAAGCAGGTTGCACGCTACTGTATATCTGCGTCATACTTGTGAACAGGTGCTGCTTGTGGGGGCTGGTCTGTTTAAGTTTGCCATTTATTTACTTATTAAATAGAGCTTCAGTTTACTTTGTAGTTTTGCCACCGCGCCGGGGCACGCACTTGTTGTCAGTGCGATTAGAATGTAATGAATCTAAGCTTGTTTTGAAAAAAGTAGATTGCCCACGACCCCGAAGGTCCCCGTTTAGTCGCCTTTTACGACAGGCAGGGGAACACCGTAGCTGTGATTCTAAGCCCCAGCTACAGGGCAGGAGGGCCGCCACGAGGCACTGCTGCACCTCGGCGGCGTCGTCTCCGAGCGGGATCGGCCCTCTCCCGATCCCGTTCAGCAGCCTCCTTCTGGACCATTACGGTCTCGCAGAAGGAGGCTACGGCCCTCCACGCCGTATCCCCGCTCAGCATCGCCGACACGACTGCTGGCAGGGAGAGATTCCGACCGATCAGGTTGACCAGGATCCGCCGCTCGGGTTCCCACGCGGGGCACACCGCGAGCGTGTGCGATGCGGAGTCCTGGTCGCTCCCACCACAATGGAAGCAAGCCGCCGTTGCCTCACGTCCGATCCTACACAGATAATCACCGAAGCACCCATGCCCGGTGAGTATCTGTGTAAGTCTGTAGGTGAGTCGTCCACCTTGTCGCTGCATCCAGGCCTCGAAGACCGGCAGGACTGCTTCGACAACGCGTTTGCGCGCATGCCGCTCCTCGCAGAGCCTTGCGCGCCACGTTGCGAATGCGATAAGTCGCTCCTGCCGTCTGATCGCCTCTTCTGGATCACCTCCACCACTCTGGCGGACGATGCGGATCCGGTCATATACCCTCGCATCCATATCCGCCAGAATGTCTAGTGGCGGAAAGCGAGCCAGAACATTTGCCGCCTCAAAGGATATTGTGCGGTATCCCCGTACGATCCGTATGGCCATCTTACGCTGGACGCTGTAGACTTTTGTTCGACAGCGTCGGATGGCCAACCTCTTCGCCCATACGGGCGCCCCGTAAAGGGCTACGGATCGTATGACCCTACCCTACCCTACCCTACCCTACCCTACCCTACCCTACCCACCCTACCCTACCCTACCCTACCCTACCCTACCCTACCCTACCCTACCCTACCCTACCCTACCCTACCCTACCCTACCCTACCCTACCCTACCCTACCCTACAATTATATTCGAGAGTATTATATTCCTACAGAAACCAATTTTCTATGGAGTGCATAATATATGCCTACTAGCATTTGCTCGCGGCTTCGCCCCCGTGGACTACAGGAAACAAATGACATATTTTTCTACAATAATAAAAGAAAACAAAACAACTTCATCCCGCTTTGAGGGTGGAATTATTAAAAACGCCGAGACACGTATTAATTAATTTTCAATCTTCAGCCTAAAGGCAAAATTTGAAGATCCTAACTTCGAAACTGACAGACTTTCATACATACTTTCATCCGTTACGTACATTTCGAAAAACCCTTTCTTAGTATTTACCTACTCTTCACAAAGAATATACCCTCGAAATTTCATTTCTCTAGGACCAGTGATTTAGGCTTTGCGTTGATATATCAGTCAGTCAGTCAGTCAGGACTTTGAATTTTATATATATAGATTTGTTAGGGTTGTCACATTTGTGACATGAGGATGAATAAACGAAATTATAAGTTAAATGTATTATTCAAATATATTTCTTGCAACGGATGTGAACTATTAATATCGTCTGAAAGAATAAATAAATATTTAATCTATGGACGAGCAAAATAGAGAGTGTTCTAAGGAATTGTTCGACTTGATGCCCACGGCTACCTTCCACCATCGCAACTCTCGTCATCGACGGGGAATCCATCCACACACATTGAAATCTGAACTGAACTGAAAAAGAACTGTTTCGAACTGTGCGGCCTAAAAGGAGTTTTCTTCCGCGGACGTTCGGTCTGTGGAATGAGCTCCCCGCCGTGGTTTTCCCAATGGAGTACAGCATGGGGTTCTTCAAAAAGGGTGTGAAGAGGTTTCTTCAGGGTCGGCAACGCGCGAGTGATACCCCTGGTGTTGCAGGCGTCCATAGGCTACGGTAACTACTTACCATCAGGCGGGCGGGCCGTATGCGTGTTTGCCATCTCAGTGGTATAAAAAAAAAACTGCATTGAACTACGTAGTACAATGAGTTTAAAAATATCATTATCATAAGATATGATTAATAGAAATACCCTTTAATGAATATTTGGGTAGGTATTGATGTCAAAATCACGCAATAAATGGACACAGGATAAGAAATAGGAGCGATTATCCTTAATTTAATTTGGACCAGATATAATTAATTTTGCTTTCTAACCCTTTACTTATCGTCTCCTGGTTTTTGCTATATCATCAGCCGTTACTCAAATACAAATTGTATTGAATTTAAATAACACTGGTTGGAACATACATATCAGTGGCGTGCATTCCATATAGGCAAATAAGCAATGCCTACCTCATAAGATTCAATTCAATAATATTTTGATTCAATTAAACTACATAATCACTTTAAATAAAAATTCTAACCTAACATTCAATACGAAATTTCAAACTTTGCCGCGCAGGCACTCGCGAGTTCGCCTCTCAAATTCACGGCAATTCACGCACACTAAAACGATTTCGGCATATTCATACACACACACACACTTCTTTAAGATAATACGTCGAAAGCATAAATCACGCTTTTGCTATGCGTAGCATACTGACATTTGACATTCGCGATTTATGGACCAAAAGTAACCTAACCTACTCTGTTGTAAGTTTTACCAACATTAGAGCAACTCAAATATAACTTCGCAATTTATTTGTGTTGGTTTGTTTATGGTTTGGCTGGCATTGTATGCAATGTTGTTGTTATTTACTTATTGTGATTTTGCGAAGTGTATCTATGAAGTGTATTGTGTGTGAAATGAAGAAATTTTGTGGTAAAGATGCAAAATGTGTCGATAAATTATTCCTTTAGTCAGTTTTCGTTTGTTGAAAATAGTAGGTAACTTGCTGTAGACCAACTCCAAAACATTCATGGATTTAAAACAAAGGTAAAAATCTTAGACATTTTAACACAGAATATTATGTTTATTAAACACCTAGCTATCTGGGTGCTGTTATTCGAATCTATTATTATGTTATTATGTATTTTGTTTGCTAATGAATCATACCAAATGTGTGTGGAATGATACGCTGACCTAAACAATTTTACGAATCGGTCAAAAATCGGTCGTTTTGTCAATAAACATAATCTAAGAGGCATATTTAGGCGTGTATGGCCATGATTTCTTCTGCCTACCTAGTCCGAAAACCAATGCACGCCACTGCATATTATCATCTTATTTTGACTACGTAATGATATTGTTTACCATCACTTTATTATCTGTTCTTGATTAATAAAATTAAAAGTAACTCTAAATTCCAACTCGAAAAAGAGACATTTTGTAGCAATATATGGTTATTTATGGTATATAGGTAGTATAACCAATGCACGGCATGCTTTTACTTTGGGTATTGTACTATGAACGGTGTCTGTGATAAATTACGATGGATTTTATATAAACAAAATATCCTCCTTAAAGAAAATCTTGTTTTCTCTTTTCAAATAGAGAAGTAGTATATGACACATAACAAACTGAAAATTAAACAAGTCTTGAAAAGCAGTAAATGTTGTCTGAATACGAGTCTATCCTGTCGTACCGTACCGATAGCGAGTCGTAAAAGGGACTATAGTTAGAAAACATATAACTGGTGTTGACGGCGGTGGTAGCTGGTTCAAAAGCACTACCCCGCTTAATTTATTATCATGTTTTGCTAAACCAGCAGGGCTATAAATAAAGAGTAGGTCAGTACTAAAGGCTAAGCGAATCTATACAATACTGAATAACGAAATTAGGTGATCATTTCTGTTTTTTTTAAAGCTTGGATGGTTTTAGACGTTTATAAACCTATTCTTCATATTCATTTTTATATTACTAAAATATTACCGAAATATAGAGCATTTTGGATATTATACAACTCGAAAATGATTATGGAAACCTTTGGGATTTTACATTGTATTTTTACATTTAAAAAAAACTTAACACTGATAAAAGAACACTGTTTTTCTATTTGCAAATAAGTGCCACAATATAGTGCCACAAGCTTATCTGGCCCGGTGAGAGAGTCGCTGTTATCGCATTTGGTGGAGCAAAAAACCAATGAACGTAGTGTTTAACCAATGGCGATTAACATTTCGAAAAGTTCCTCTTTTGACCAGCAGGTCAGATAAGTTTGTAGCACTATAGCTTGGACATTAAATATTATATTTTTATTCTGTGTTCAAAATGTAAAGCATTAGTGCTGGCGTTGATAACTGGCTGACAATTCCAGAGAACCGTGACTTGACATTTCTTATTTTGCTCTAACAATGTTGCAAATAACGCAGTAAAATCCAACTGTGCATAAAAAACCTTCTTAAAATAAAATCGTCATTTATATGCACTTAAACATCATAACTTCGTGAGAGCGTCTTCAAATCAGCGTTTTATAGCTATTGTTAAAGCTACCAAATTGAATATAGTAAAGTTCAAATTTAAACACCTTAATTAAACAAAGGCGTAAGTTTATGTTAGCTAACTCTCTTTCGCTATTCTATTCAATTCTTCTTTACTTATAAAATCCTTGCGTTAGCATCCCGTGACATTTACATTTTACAGCCGATACTTAAACAGCATCTAAGTATTTTGTTGTTTACATAAATACCAAATTTTATACACAATGCTTTCCAAGTAAATGGCGATCGCTGTACTGTTTAGTAATGCTGCTATATACTGATATTTTTACATATTTATTAATAGCTATCTTTTGCAGCGGGTGTGCGTTGCGGTTGAGGCTTTGTCTATACCAATTTCCTATCTCGTCTCACTAAATGCACACCAATTTCACTAAATATTATGTGTACATACATCCGCGCATTAGGTCTGTGTAAATTTAAAGTCCCGTATCCATAGAGTTGTGTCTAAAATCATAATTTTGGAGAACGCGTTAGTAATAGGAACGTTCAAATAGCTAATGATCACAATGCATTCTTATCATATGTCTACACTAATAGAATATACTCAATTAGTAAGAAATAAAGGCTCCAGAAGGAGGAGGCCTATCCTCCTTGGAGCCTTTCGTATTTATTTAAAACAAGAGAATTTCTGATTCGGTATTGGTAGCAGAGTAGTTTAATCCGAGCGACATTTTTTTTCCGACAACTTCAACATATTTCAGCCAATTTTAACAAAACCTTCAACCACATTAAATCTTCCTCATGAGTCACTGCGTCCATTGTTGAAAATCTGGTCAGTAGTTTTTGAGTGTACCGCGTTCAGACAGACAGACGCGGCGGTTGACAGGGTGACGAGGGATTGACTATGAATATAAAATTGTGGTACCTATAATCCATTTTAAAAAGAGACAGCAAAATAAATATTAAATAAGTCAATCTTGTATAGGTATATTTGAAGCTTGGGGCGACACGGGGTGACAGTGGGGTGTTCCAAGGTGACCTAGGGATGTTAAAGCAGCAGAGGCCTACTTTAAAAAGGGTTTCTTTCAACCCACGTTATATCTGAGTACTACATACCACCGACGAGGGTGGAACTGAATTCGGATCGAGTCCTGTCTTTTATTTCATACAACTCTTGAGTGTTTTAAAAAGGAAAGGATTCAACGGGACACTAATTAATGACGAGTACTTTTGAAACCCGTTGATTTCATTCATCGCAACATTTCCGACCGTTTCCTCAAAAAGATTATTTTTAAATTATACCTTATGTATTTGTATGCTAAATATTTTTCTTCTTTTTCAGGTAAATGCAAATGGCTTGAAGATAATGCAGTGAGTTTCTAATTTGTGTATTTAATTACGGTATACGTTTAGATGTAATTGAACCCAATTTGTTAGACAATCTACATAATCTGTGCAGAATTTTATTATGAACTAGCTGCCCGGCGCGACTTCGTTCGCGCGGTGCTACCCTACCCTACCCTACCCTACTCTACCCTACCCTACCCTACCTTACCCTACCCTACCCTACCCTGACAGCAAAATCCCCATTAACAAAATGATCCGCCATTTATTGAATTCATTTGTTACAAAAAATGTGATAAATGAAGAACCGCTCTACCGATTTTGTGCAAACTTCACATAAAACATCTACTAAATAGTCCGAACAAAGCCTAAACATTTGGTTTCGATAGGTGAGCCCGTTCTCGAGTTATAAAATTACAACGAAAAGTGGCATTGATTTTTATATCTGTATATATAAAATTCAAAGTCCTGACTGACTGACTGATATATCAACGCACAGCCTAAACCGCTGGTCCTAGAGACATGAAATTTGGAGGGTGTGTTCTTTGTGAAGTGTAAGTATCCACTAAGAAAGGTCACGTGTATCATAGTTTTTTCGAAATGGGAGATGCCTAACAGAGTCAATAGGGCTTAAACAAGAAAAAAAACACAATTGAGAGGGAGTGAGAGCACTTATTACGTTTGTTTTTGAAGGAAAATATGTCATTTGTTTCCTGTAGGCCACGCGGGCGAAGCCGCGGGCAGAAGCTAGTATATATATATAGATATAATATAATTTATAAGAAGGCCGAGTTCTGAACCGGTGGTAACTTCAGTAAATGTGACCTTCATAAGTGCCCTTCTGGGGCCTTAATTAAATAAAAGGCTTTGACTTTAACTTTGAATGGCTTAGACCAAGGAACTAAATTTACTGGACAAACTCTAGGTCCTCAGTTCTTATTAAATAAATAAACACAACCTTGACTAACCCTGGGTTTATTTGGATTTGTGTCTCTGCGACCGCGCCAGACGCTTGCCTCCCACTGGTAGCTCTACACGAATTGCCTTATCGGACGCCCTGTAACATAAAATGGCTCATAATTTGACATTTCTTTGATATATCGTGTAAATTTTCAGTATAGAAGGTGCCAGCTATGTTAATTCTATTTTCAGTAGAAAAGTGATCATAAAAGACTAAAAATATTTTTATAGATTTATTTAGTTCACTCAGTTCGATAGGTACTAAGTACTTAGTTCAAACTTGTGTTATGTGATTTATTTCTAAGCGAAGTAGAAGATAGGGCATCTCGAAAAATCACGTATTTAACGCGGCGGCAAATTAATCTGAATTAGGTTTTTTTTTAAGAAGGTAGCAAAAATAATACGTTGGCAGCTACAGTTATGGATAATTTTAAGTAGAAAGTAGCAGCTAAATAATCAGTTGTAAGCTTTTTTTTAATTTCAACTGGCATTGATTTTTTGTTTTGGTAACTGAATTTATTATTATCGCGGGCAGTATTGTTATAGTTAAAACCTAACCAAACCAATCTGGTTCAGTCATAAAAGACGTTTTCCACCCCACGCACCGCGGCTCGCACTCTGCTATGCAACGAGCGCGCTTGTCGCCGTTTTCATTAAATTATGATTCTACAAACAAAAATACTGAAATCCTAATACTTAATTATAGTAAACGTTTTAATTCTTACAGCTGCTTGCAAATCGTAACCCGAAAGTGTATATTTATATGGAAGCCAATAATACAATGTTTGTTATCCCTCTGTTACAGTTAACAGAGGGATTAGTCGCCATGTCATTATTTATAGTAACTCGCGTATGATTTCATTGGCCCTGTTTAAATTGTTTGCTACCTTAAAGGAGCAGCCATTATTTAGTTTTTATAAATCTTGCATTTTGAAGCTTATCTAATATAATAACTTGATTTCAGTGATGGCAATTTAACCCCAGTTAATACGCGTGAATGCGGTCTACACAGGAATATTTAATTACACGTTGTGTTGCTTGTAGAAACTCGTATCGATGTTCAGTGACCGTTATTTTATTTATTCAACTCGTGCATAAAGTTTGTCCCCATATCTATATACAATTTAAAAACGTGGCACTTGTGTTTTCTGTCCCTCAACTCGTTACATATTTTCATTTAGCTAAGGTACTGTGCTTGAGAGAATATTATAGGTACTCCTAGCACGATCGATTGCATGTCGCTGACTTGCGACACGGGCGTCGAGATCCAAATTTTGCCTAGGTGGCAGTAAAAATAAACGGCGGCAAACAGGGTTGGGAAGGTACGTGGAAATGTTAACAGGTCGATTATGCGCAGCCATCGAGCGCGTACTCGAGCGGTCCGGGACTTCTCCGGCCGCGTGCCTAATGACGGGTCACGCATTTAAATTGCCTGTTTCTGAACTGATCGGATATACAAGAACAATATGCATATGAAATTCGTTTCCTTAAACTTTAGACATTTTTTTGTAATAACGTGTGCAGGAATAGTTGATTTTCACGGATGAGTGTAGTAATTGATGATTTATTTAAGACATGTACAACGTCATTAATGGCTGTCATATTAGTAGGTTAACCTTACCCATCCCCGTTTCCGAGAATTTTGAATGAATTGAATAACTAGGCGTGTTGCTTACTTTTAGCGACAGTGGTCTTTTATAGTGTCGTCTAATAACATGTTATGAGAAACCATTTGTTAATGGCTAGTGGTGAAGTTTTAATACGTTTAGCAAATAGTGCAGGCGTCTTGCCAAAATGTTGACACTGTGTTTTCTGTTCTAGCAATATTGCACTTTTAAGTCATTTCCATTATTTCTATTAACCTACTCAATAAAACTATTTTATTACTTGGTGATTCGTGTTATAGAAAAATTATGTTTGGGTACTCGACTTCAGATTAGAGAGACTTCATCTTGAAGTGATAAAAAATGTTGATAAGCTTCACGATAATGAGGTGACTTCGGCGATTCATTGTCCGTAGAAAATAATTAACTGCCTGACTCGACATAAACGGAACCATCCGAGTAAAGATCGAATATTATGTAAATCCGTGCTTTCTTTTCTTCGCTTAAATTGTTGCATTAAATAGCGAAAAAGTAATATAATGCGGAGAGAATGATGATAAAAGTGCTTGTTACTTCACCTTATCTGTCGGTTTTAGGTTATGGAATTAATCCCTTTGCCGTGTATTATTATAATGCGACCTGTGCGAAAGAGCGCTAATGCACGCCAAGGCGCGGTGAGGCTTGGTGTGGCGAGGCTCGGTGCGGCTCGGTCGGTCGCGGTATCATTGTTTTCAGACGGTAATTTATATTGTGCTTTGCGAAATTAGCGCGGCCCCTACCACAAGCCCAGGTGCCACCGCGCACCATTACCGCCCAGATTTACTTCCTTACCACCACTAAGACAAGTAATTTGTTAAATATTAATTACCCTCATTAAAAATGTATTAAGTAAACTCACCTTATTTAATTTCTGAAATTTCGGGGGATGAAATTGTCTAGATGTTAACAACACAAATAAATCCGAATGAAGGTCTAACACTCAACATCAATTTCACGATTTACTTTGCTCTCAAAACGAGTTTTATTACCTTAATGTAGCGTAAGTAAAAATAATTAGGTATCCATTACGATGGGAGATTAATAGGTAATTAATCAATCCAGACATGATATTGCTCATGCTGCTTATGTAGGTAAATAATTACTTACAAACTATTTACTTACTATTACAAATATAAATTATAAGAATAGATAAATACAAGTTATAATAATAATAATAACAATAAATCTTTATTGACATAAACACATCGTACAAAAATTAAACGAAGTCCCTGACTTCTGTGCTAGGTTAAAACCTGTGTTACAGAAGTCAGTACCCTCTCCTATGCAATAGGATCAAGATAAATTTATGTAATAATCCCTGACAGAATCTAATATTAAAAAGTTACATATGCAAATTTTCATTTTTTTATTAAATCATTTTGTTATAATAACATAGGTGATTGTTATTTTATTGTTTTACCAATGCGTTTAAAGGTTTCGAATGGAAGATTGATTATTATCAACTTGTACTTTTCTATAAAATATTACTCTGTAACTTTGTCATAATTTAATTTAAAAAATAGAATTAAGCTTTTGGACGAGAATTAATTTAAAAAAAACTTGCGGTTCACAAACGAGCTACAGAAGTTCGTAAAATAATATAACCGTGTGTCCGTGTCCTTGTATTTCAGGCTCACGTTCCACAAAATTTCAGAGCATTTTAATGCGAATCTCTTTTTCCTCTTTTTGCGGTAATGGTGACTGCCGCGGAGTTCTCCCCGGCGACCATTTATAACGAGTTTTAATCGCGTCACGGAAATTAGTTATATTACGCGTCTATCCGCCTCGACACGACTGTATTATATGGTTATTAAGTCTGACGAGTCTCGCGAGTGCCGCGGGATAACCCACGTGCCGAATTAACGATCTAATACCACTTCGCCGAACATTATGTCACAGCTTTGCACGTTCATGATTTTAGTTCTAAGCGTTTAACAGCCACGAAATACTACGACACAATTTGCGTTGTGGAGTATCTTCCGTTGTAACGCTTCCGTTGCAGAAGCAACAAATCACTGTTCACCGGCTGTATATAGGTGTACACTCGGTTTTCAATCGGATTTTTGTATCAAATTTCCCGTTACGAGGCGACGAGCGCGGTGAGTTGCGTTGTCACAGTTCAGTTCAACTAGCGAACTATAGCGTAAGTATCTATATTAACGGTACCGAAGTTTGAAATACCTATACACGATTATTGTTTGTTGCTTGGCAGGGATATTAAGATACCATTGCAGTTGCGTATAACAAGTTTTAATTTCATAATAATCTTTTTACTTCTAATATACTTTGTACACAGAAAAAGTTATTCATTTTGTTATAAGCCATGGTCTTGAATACGTAAGTGCCGTAAAAAAAATTGGATCCCAAAAACATTGTAGTCTTCTCTTGGAAATTTAAATGTATTTTGTAGTCACCCTGTTAACAAAATAGGCATTTTATTTTCATTGACACATATCACAGTTTTAATTAAACTTTACTTTCAATTTACTTTATTACATATTACCTTATTAACTTTACAACTTTTCGTCAAATTAAATGACTCTACAAGAATTGGACCTAGTACAAAATGTTCACAGGGTCTATCTAAAGAATAGTTCCATAGCTTC
This sequence comes from Achlya flavicornis, assembly GCA_947623365.1. Taxonomy (NCBI): domain Eukaryota; kingdom Metazoa; phylum Arthropoda; class Insecta; order Lepidoptera; family Drepanidae; genus Achlya; species Achlya flavicornis. Next base: position 8,516,844 of record OX392468.1, on the reverse strand, counting down.
TTCGTAGAGTTGTTTTTTTGTTTCGAACCAATGGTAATTCTAGCCTGAAAAATATCTCTATGAATTTTGGAGTGTAGAGGCTTAGTAAACTGTTTATTGAAAGAAAATTATCATATGACAATATATCCACTGTACAATACCGAAGTCACAGGGCAGTCCTTTGGAAAATCCAGGAGAAAAATAATATCTGATTTATTTTGAACGTTTTCCATTGTAAACTTGCCACAATTGCCCTGCTTGGGACCTTTGCATGGCTCCAAAGTGTACCAATCGAGCTGATATGGTCCCTGAAGTAGAACAGTTAATAATTATAAATTGATTTCAAATAACTTATCTTAGGTTAGAACAGGTTAGATTGAAGCGCTAGTGGTGTAGCATGATAAGCCGTTCTTAATCGATCGGCGAGTTAAGCTACTACCTTCGTGGTCGGTACCTGGATGGGTGACCGCCTAGTGGTATTTCTAACCAAGCGTTTCCGTGCTTCGGAAGGCACGTAAAGCCGTTGGTCCCGGATATCCCTTAATTGTGATAACTAGTTGGAGGCCTTCTAGGCGGCTTGAAAACTCCAACAGTAGAATAGAATAGAATAGAATGATATTTATTTGACACCAGTAAAACACATATACAAAGAAATTAAAAATACAGAGAAAAAAAAACAGTAGTAGAAAAGTACATAATTAAAAAATACACTAAATAATATATAATAGAATAGTGGGAGATGACATAATTAACTATATCTATTTATAAAAAAATATTTAAAAAACATAAAAAGCAAAAAAATAATATAATGCAGATAAATACAAGTTATACAGTGGCTAATCATAAACTAAACAACAAAAATAAATAAAACACAATGAATAACATAATATATTAGAACTAGGGTTTCGTTCCCGGGTCCCGGGAATCACGTCGTTCCCGAAGTCGGGTTATTTTTTGCGATTTCCCGGGAATTCCCGGGAATTTTTTTATGAGATTGAATGCTTTTAAACACTGCAAATATTGGTCAAAATTAACGAAAAACCTTTGAAACACAAAGATGTTGCCTACGTTCTTAAAACAAATGTCGATATCCACCGAAATCGAACGAACTGAACTACAAGCTTATGAGAAATCGCTGAAAGGAACTGTAGGAAGTGTGTATTTGTGGAGATAACGTTTTTTCATAGAAAAATGTCAAGTTCTCCGAAAATACACATAAGAACATGTTTGGGCGAATAAACGCTATGCTCTACCTCTCAAATCAAAAGTCATGTAAAATACTACTAATTTAATTTAATTACCTATTTGTGTCTCACACACAAACATAAGTAGAAAATTAAAAATTATCATATCAAACTACCGGTCATACAAGCTTACTATGGGTAGTTTCTAAACTGCCGATATGAGAGAAAATCTCTGAATGCGCGTAATGTTGAAGAAAATGAAAGTTACATTAATAATTTTTTTATTATATATTTTTGGAAATAAAGCTTATCAGCGTTTTTGTATTGAAAAATTTCAATATTGCGGAAAATGCATATTTTTTAAAATAATAAGTATTATTATTTTTACCGACATAAAGTCAAGTAAAACACATCATCATCATCATATCAGCCTAAGGATGTCCGCTGCTGAACAAAGACCTAAACTTCCACTTCGAACTATTTTGGGCCGCTTGCATCCAGGGGCGCCCAGCGACCCTGACCAGGTCGCCGATCCGTCTGGTGGGAGGTCGTCCCTAACGGCACTTTCCTGTACGTGGTCGCCACTCGCGTCGTCTTCGAGCGATGTGGCCTGCCCATTGCTATCACATCAGCTTACTATCACTAAGAGCTATATCGGTAATTTTTGTTCTCCTACGAATGTCGTCGTTTCCCTGTCTCGTAGAAAAATTCCGAGCATAGTTCGTTCCTTGTGAATGAGTAAATTTTTTTTTCAACACATGCTCTTAATTTGACATTTATTGCACCGTTTTTAGTATCATAATGTAGCTTATGACGCACTGATGCATTTTAATTTACATTACCGCACAGTTTTATGATAGGTATAATCCCGATTATGTTAAGTTTGTAACTCAATGCTATTGATATGAGCGTAGACGAAGCATTCTTAATTTAAACGGTTAAAACAGTTTTGCTGTCAAAAAAGAACTTGCGCGCCATATTTATTGACATTCTCATGGACTATTATCAAAAAATCTAGTTAAAGAAATACAAGTTTATTTTTTTCCTCACAAGTGTGTTGAAAAACGTCGTATGACACGCGTGTGCATTGATTATTACACTCTCGGGTTCCTTTGCTTAATAGGTACCGTCTCGTGTGTGATTACCAACTTTGCACACGTCTCATAATGTAGGTACTATTATTTACTTCTGAGACAAATAAATAGCTAATTTAATGAAATTACGTGGTTTCTTGACTTTATATACGTTAAAATAACAAAACTAACAACTTATTAAAATTTCCCGGGAATCGGGAATTCCCGGGAAGTCATTTTTTTCATTCCCGGGTCCCGGGAATGGAAAAAGGCCGGGAAAAACGAAACCCTAATTAGAACTAAAATAAAACAAAAGCCGTTATTACATAAAAGTTTATTTGCCCCCACACAAAGTACGAAACGGAAACACCGATTAAATTAAATAGGTTGACCACTAGCCTACCTCCACCGATCCGCAGTGGGCACGCGTGGTGGAGTATCTACCTGTTTCCTGTGTCTGAGGCCTGTGCTCAGCAGTGGGACATTATAGGCTGATGATGATGATGATGATGAGGTTACAACATATTTTTGGAATCTCCTTATAAGCAAAGATTGCTTGTTAGGAGATCCCGCTCTTCTAAGATATTTCGTGATAAATTGAAAGTTTTTTAGGAACAATAAAGAAAATTAAATTTAACATGAATACATTAAGTAATTAAATAATTTCAAAAATATTCATGCGTGTGTAATATATGAGTACTGTTTAATATGTATAACTAACTGCACCCAAACCAGTAATTTTATCATACTGTATGAAATATCGTAGGTTTTTACATAATAAAGTAACTGCACTTTGCTCTTTACTTATAAAATTAAATGAATACTTACATAGTTATCATTATTCATTTGATTCAGTCCCATTAGTGGTAATGATAAGAATATGATGGCATATATTGGGCAAAACATTATCGTGGTTATACCACGGTTTTGACATTAACACCGCGAGAGACTCTTAAATAAATTTACTTAGCAATGTACGTAACGTTTGTGTGTACACTATAAAATCAGTATAAATACTAAACAGTCAGTGATCATCAAACGTTACGTATTCTAAACGTTATTAAAAATATTATTTCCGGCCACTGTTTGGAAATAATTACTCGAACGGATATTGAAAATCAGATCGAAATAGCATTATAATTTAAATAATGAGTAGGTAGACCAATTTTACAGTTTTTACCATAATATTTTTTGCCTATGTGCTAACATTGAGTGTGGGCGTGGAGGCTAAATACCCTGATCGCCACGTCTCAGCCTATGGGTTCGATTGTCTACCATAATTAACATTTGTGTACAATGGACATGTGATTCTTAGTCTTGGCTCAGAGTAGATAAATACTACGTACAACAGAGGGTCAGCGCCCATACTTCAAAAGTTACCACCGTAACTCGCGCAAGTACAGCGCCGGTGGTGAGTCAAAGGTACTATTTGCTAGTCTTGCCACGTATGTCACTACAGCAATGTTAGTTTTGTCAGTAAATGACAACAGATGTCACTTTTTATAGAACAGTATTTTAAAGGACGATGGGCACTTTTTATTTTTTCCTAACATTTCCAATTCTATGGTATAAACATTTTTTTATTGTTTGAAGTTTTTAATTTAAAAGGCGTGAAAGTTAAAAAGTTTAAATAATGCTTACCTAATTATATCCTTTAACATTTTACCATTTTTTGCCTGGTTGGCTGAATCCTAAAGTATAGGGCATAGCTACAAATGCTGAAAGGAGCCCCAAGGCCGATTTTAATAAAAAATAAAACTGTATACTTGGTACTCGTTGATTTGAAAAAAAAAACTGTATTATTACTCCATCTCATAGTGTCGCTTATAAAGATCTATTTCTGGGAAACAAATAATTTCTGTGGAAAATTAATGGAAACTTCTATTTATTAAGAAACCACTACATACATCTAGTCTGGTCGCAGTACTACAAGCTCTGGAAAGACTTGAAACAGCCACCTAAGAAACCACTATTTTATTTTTGTTATATTTATTAAACATTAATCAAATGTTTGAATTGACGCTGTATAGTTTACAAAATATGTTTTGGAAAACATATTTTGTAAACTATACAGGTTGCCCGCGATACAGGATTATCCTAGTGCGGGGACCATTGTTTAATTATCTGTGTAATTTTTTACTTTTTAAAATAAATTATTTGATTTGATTTGTCACCCATTGTTTTTAATACATAGAACGGCTCAAGGATATATATAAGGATAGGTTTCAATGTGTGAGGATGGACTCCCCGTCGATGGCGAAAGTTGCGATGGTGGAAGGTTGCCGTGGTCATCAAGTCGAACAATTCCTTGGAACACTCCTACACACATAAGGCAAAGTCTCTCCTCAAACTGAGAGGCTCATAACCGTTCGTGAGCTCGGGATCGTCGACAATTCTAGCGGCACGTCGCTGAACCGAGTCTAAAGGCCCAAGCTGGTATCCAGGTGCCCCCGCCCACATATGGCAACAATACTCCATATGAGGCCGGACTTGCGACTTATAAAGATGCAGCCTTTGCCCCGATATGAAGTACTGCCTCGCTCTGTTGAGCACTCCAAGCTTTTTGGATGCCAGCTTAATCTTGTCTTCCAAGTGACTTCGGAACAAAACGTCGCTAGAAATGTCGACGCCAAGAATCCCAATGCTTTGACTGATGTTCAAGGAAGTGGTCTGGAACTGTGGAGCCACAGACCATGGGATTTTCTTAGCGGTGAACGCGCAGGCTTGAGTCTTGGTGGGGTTGAAATGGACTAGGTTTAGTCGAACCCAATCGGAGACACAAGCTAGTGTACTCTCGATTTCAGACACCAGCCGTTCGCGGCTTTCCTCCACCTCGGAACGATTTGCACGGCCCGTATAATGAGCGTCCCCTGTACTGTCGTCCGCATAGCAATGAATTATATGCTGTCTATTGACGGCATTCATTGCTATGCAGAAGGAACAGTGTTGGGGACAGCACAGAGCCTTGCCGGCATTCATGTCCATGCTATTAGAGTAGCTACCGTCGACGACGGCTCTTATGCTTCTGCTGGACAGAAAGCTGGCAACCCATTTGCATAATCCCTCGAGAAGCGAAATGACCTTACGACCGTCAGGGTTACCTACCTATATCAACTACACCTAATTAATTAGGATACTGATAAAAACATCGTGTAAAATTAACAGAATCTTGCAGTAATTTAAAAACCAACAACTTAAATAAAATCTGTTTATTGCGACAGCCGTTAAACTCAAATTATTAGTGTTACGGTTCTCCATTATAACAAAGTGCAGTGATAATTGATAAATAAATATATTTCCTAGGTTAAAATCGCACAAGAAAACAAATAATCACGCATTCTGATTTTGGCTGCGCAACAATTGCGTACAGTGTGCTCGCAAGCGCGTGGCGGCCCCGACAGTTTAGTCGAGCCCAGCTCGAAGCGAGCTGTAGATGCTTATCTCGGTAGATATAGGCAAGTGACAGAGGCCTGACCCGGCGCTATATAGGCGATTGAACGATTAAAAATAGGTCAAGATAGCAATTTCTTAATCTTCGATATGTTTTAAAAATCACTTTAATACCGAGCTAGCGAAGAGTCTCCGTTTCAGCTTGGACAAAAATGCTTTCCAGATAACCGGCTGTTCTCCACTACAGGTCAAATTACTCATCCGATTCTCCATAAATTTTGTGAGCAGGGTCGGTGATTTACGAATGGCTTTAATCCTTTTGACCATAAAAGACTTAATAATTGTTCTTATTTGATATTTTGTTGAATAAATGAAACCACTATACGTTTTCCTGCACTAGCTAGATACAGACTTAAGCCCATAAAAACAAATGAAATACAATTGGTACGAAACTGCCCATTGTACTTTTAAAAATAGTCGTTGTAGATTTCAAAATATTTAGACTATATTTATTTACCGTTGAAGTCTCTGCTTATTAGAAACAGGTTAATATTAGATTTATTTTATTATTATTTGATTGTTTCGGTCCTAGACGATAAAAAGAAATAAAAATAATCGACGGTAAGGCCATCTGTGTGAGGTCGAAAGATTTAAATAAAATTAAATAAATTGCAAATATTGAAAATACGAGTTTAAAAAATAAATAAAATTAAATTATTATTATCAAATTGTATTCCTTTGCAATAAATCTCAATAAAAAGTGATTTAATAGCGTTTTGACTAAGAATTAATTTTCAATCCGTCCATACGATGTCTGTAGCGACATCTTTACGTGTGAATTCTACACTAATTATAAAATGTATGTGATTGACCAGACATGGTCTTGGTGTAAATATCTATATAGGTATGTCAAAATGTAATTTCTGCTTAGTTTGGAATCAGATAATCATGTGTTATGAATGTCCCAGCACATTATTATACTTATAAAACCAAAATAGAAAGTAACAGAAGTATTCTCTATATTTATATATTTATTTATATAGTATATTAAATTGTGTGCACAATTTAATATTGCTCTCTCGTTCGCTTTACGGTCTGAGTACGTCTCACTGTCTCTGTTAGGTGTCAATTACACCCAAAAAATTGGGGTTCAGTTGTCAATTACGCGATGTAGGATCGTACTGTTTCTACATTTTTTCTTATGGTTATCTAATCTAAGCCTACCAAGGGATAGGTACCTAATTTTATAAGCAAAATTTTAATGAGATTCTTTAAATTTATCTTTGAACTGTATAGTTTTTACGAACTGTGATATATACGTACGTTAATTACTGTCTCCATTAGGGTTTCATTCAGGGCTCAATATTGACCTAAAAACTAATTATTGCAAAACACCCGGGCGTAAAAATCTCAATTTAATGACAGAGACATGAGTTTCTTTATATCTGGCGATTGTTTAAAAAAAATTTGTTTTGTTATAATTGTATAATTGGCCGAACACCTAACTTTACGAAGACATTACGTTTACCCAAGTAGATAATATCTAGGTGAGTTTAGTCTCAGTTTTTTGTGCCACGAGATAAGCTTTCTTACGTACTGATAATATTAAAAGGTAAGGCGGGGTGATAGCATTAATCGAAAAGGGTCGTTACCGGCTAAGTGAAGTTCCGGCTATCATTAATGCATTTTATTTCACGAGTCGCGCTGTGCCACCGAGCCTCGTAGTAGCTAATGCGTTTCCACATTACGTACCTGTCACACCTACTATCAACAATTCTTTTAAAATAGCGTGGAAAATTGTATTTGTTCAAACGGATAAAAATGGTAAAGCTTGTTTATATCCCTAAGGGCTTGACTATTCGGATAGATTGAGTTTAATTTCAATGTTTTTTCTCGTTACTTTGATGTTAAGGGTTTTACGCGTATTTTGAGATATCCGGTCCCTGCGGAAAATCTTAATACACCGTCTATTTGATGATTTACGAGAATGGGTATCTGTGCATTTTTTGGTTTAATATGTAGCTTTTGTCGGTTGGTATCATCATCTAGCCTCAAGGAATTCTGATTATTTTAATAAAGTTGGTGGTATAGTGAAACAAAGTTAGTATAGGGTAGTATAGGGTAGAATATTTCCATATTACGCATACGTAGTAGTTAGTACCCACTACGGAACTTATCTTTGATTATGTCATCTCTCGTGGTTATCATCCTGGTACTGTGCTCTTGTGCACTGAACCCAAGTATAGCAGAGTGGCTCACTCTGGTATTTGTTGTACGAAACTAGATAGCAGTGAGTGCACTCGCTCGTGCGGCTATATCGGAGTCTTCCCACAGGCCCTCGACCTCTCTGTTTGCCGGCTTATGCGGAGTAAGCCCAGTGTTACTCTAAATTGCAATTAAACAAAGTTGCGCTTTTACTCGTTCACCACGAGAATTCGTATCAACTGTTCGACCCAGATTGTAGGTAAATTAAATTCAAAATGATATCTACGGTTGTAACATTTTTCACTTAGTATGATGTATGAATGCCGTCTCGAGGGTGAGTCAGCTGTAGAAGAGATATTACATTTTCATGCACACTTTTGATACTCAATCTTTAGTATAAATGGCACGCACGATAAAACGCCCTGTAATGTCTTCATGAGCAATTTAATGGGTAATGTATAGATAGTGCGATGCTGACAAGACTCTATCTATGTACGATTATATTGATTGACGCAGCGGGATAAATAGGCTGGCGGACCACTCGTCGTTCTAAATAAGGTAATTTAGTCAAATCGATTCACCGTCTTATGTATTCTACAGCTGGCGAGTTTAATAACGTCTTTGATAAAGACGTGTATCCGGGCCGGGTTGGATGAATGTGAGGCCCTAATATGCTTCGCCCTCGTCGTGCCGACGTCGACCGCTGTCGGCTGCGAATATGGGTTCTCCCGTCATATTCCTTACCGCACCTCACGCCTATTCATATGGATAGTGCGGCGTAGTTTACATATTTTGATGTGCGGCCGCTTTAATAAAGCCATTAATTTTAATAATCCCACACATTTAACATTCGTATTTCCATACATCGGCTGTGACTGAATACATCTGCCGAGTAAATCCTCCTCATACTACGTTCCTGAGGATACGAGTTCTATATTGAAAAACTTAAATTATGTAACATTCCGTTATTTTATTTCATATATAACAATAATAATTTCATATAAAACATGTTAAAATGAGTTCAACAAAAAAGTTGCTATAAAAATCAAAGCTTCAAATAAATCTATGCTTTTGTTCTATGTCAATACACTGGCATACGAATTACGCATATTGTGTAAGCGTGTTTAGTACCTATAGTTAGTTTTAGATTACAAAACAGTTTACAGAGATCCGTGGAGAATATGATAAGGGCCTAAATGGTTTTGACTTTGAATGTAATTATTATTCAACAATTCGATTGTTTCCATTTTTTTTTAATAAATGCAAAACGGAATTTCTGTAACGAAACATCGAGTAGGTCTAATGGTGCGTCTACGCTACGCAAAACGAGCACGAGCCGAGCCGCTCTTCGTTCGTCGTTCGCGATGCCAAGTGAGGACGTACAGCGAGCCTACAACATGAGTGCGATGCCCTGTATTCGTAAAAAAAGTAACAATTGGCGGAGCGCAGTTAAGCGCGAGCCGAATGCTGGTTCGAGGCTCGCAAGTCCGTCTACGCTCGGTTCGCGAAAAATAGATGCACCTTAACATTAAAGATTTAAAATAGGATTGTTCTCATCAGTAAAGCAAAGGTGAGACTCCAAGTCACGAACTCCTTGCGGGATCATATTAAGTACGTCTCTACAAGCCATACTGCCTATCTAATCTTTCTAAGTAGGATGAATGACAATTTCCTTGTTCTATGCTGTATAATAACGGATAAGAGAAAATTTAACGACATCCACTCGGGGTCGTAACGAAAAAATGTTTATATTCATAAAAACTCATGGGTACGACTGCTGCGACAGTCAGTGTTTTACTTATGAGCCTCTACTTTACGTCGTTCCAGATTTCCCCCATTTGTTTAATTGCTAAATTTCTCGGGTCCTCAATAAACTTGATAAGTAATGTTACCTTGTTCAGGTAATCTGTACGTTAGAGTTTTATTTAAAAAGATCCTGAATTTATGCTGAAACTAGCAGAAGAAGATTTCATTTTTTTGTATTTAAAGTCATTTGGGTTCTTTTTATCATTTTAAGTATATGTTGTTTTTATCGGTGCTCTAATGGGAATATCTTTGGTGCACTATGCATTGCTGTTCTAAAAATAGTGCTCGAAATCTTCATTTCAATAGGTCATGAAGAGAGCGCGTCTAACTAATCACCGTCACATGTAGGCGCATATGTGACGGTAATTAGTTCTAAGGCATTTAATTGTATAAAATTATACATCGTCATAGCTTTCGATAAAAAACAGAAACAAAGGATTTTTTTAAACTGATCATCCAAAGATATTAGTTGTGTGGTGTATATTAAATTTCATTGAGTTTAATCGTTGATAACCAAAATATAAACCTCCTACACTTTGTATGGAACTGATGCCTCGCGGTAATGTCCTCTTAAGAGAGCTCGAAGTTTGATGAATGAGGTATCGCAAGCGCAGGCGGCACTAGCACCGGCATCGCTGTGGAGCTCTGCGCCTCACGTCCCACTCACTATATGATTGATAGTGACATGCTATAGTAAATTAGTCGCAGATTATTCTATCCAGTATTATTACAAGGAACACATGTTTGGCGATCTTATAATTAAAATGTTATTCTTCGGGAAATGATTTTCTAGGCGAGGGCTTATAATGAAAATATGTTCAATATGCTTAATCAATGTATGTACGGTTAGCAAAATTGATGGAGAGATCCTTTCAAAACAGTTGTCAAGTAAAACTATTCATCATGTAGAAAATTGTTCATATACTAAGCACCTATTTACTTTATCATTCCATATTATTAATTCTTATAGTGCACATAAATATTTTGTGAATTTAGATCTGTTCAGACCGTACATGTGTAGGTATGTTACATAATAATCAAATAATTCAATAATCTTCTGCTTAACATATATTAACATTCTTCCCCTGATACTGGGTTTCAGGCCCAACTTTTACGTAACATTGATAAAAAAACCGCTCTTTCTCGTGTGGGATCAATTTTTCTTTATCTTATGACAGCTTTACTAAGTCTTGTCATGTCTTGTAGAGAAGACATAGGGGTTATATACATTTTTGTTCGTTTTGTCTTTGCTGAGGATCCTCTATTAATGATGCAGACAAACATCGGTTTCCACAGTTTGCTTTCACGTTGAAGTCACGTTTTCTATCAAGCTTAGATATTGCATTTATTGGGGTAGATATAAATGTGCCATGTATGGTATATAAATGTATTTTCTTCATGTGTGTGTGTACGCAGATCATGCACATAGAATATGTTACTCTCACTATATAAATATGTGTACCTTATTATTGTGGGTCAATAAATATATTTTCTTTCTTTCTTTCTTACCAACCCCTTAATTTTCTTAGATGTCTTTATCGTGACTAAAACTGAATTCCGAATCACGTTCTATTTGTTTTACTTTATTTTTTTTACCATTAGAGATTCTCGTAGTCCTCGTTCTATTTTGATTAACTCATTTATTTTCGAAATTGAAGTGTTCGAGAAGTGTACCCTCTTGCGACTTTTCCGCTCCTCCTGAAACGAAATTACCCAAGTCTGTGATGTTTGCAGTACGCACGTGACGAGTGTTTGGGTCCCTCTTGACTATTAACTTTTTCGTATTGCTGAAAACATTTAGTCCGAAACTAAATGCCTCTACTTGTTACTATACTTGTTGGTAGGTACGTAGGTCTGCCAAATGCACAGCTGTACCTATAACTGATTGGTCATCTCAATTTAGAACCCTCGGCATTCCGGTGTTAGCCTCGGGAATATCGGAATAGTTCTCATTCCAAACCTGACATCTATATAAGCTCATTGTGTATGTCCATGTATAGGTAGGTACACAATATTAATCCAATAGTGATTTAACAAAATCCTCTACCATAATTATTGCTATATAACAACTTGTATTGTAAATAAGGTAATAGGATTATGTTGAGATTAGGGAACAATGAAATCTACTATAATCTTCTAAAGGATTTTCTGACATTGAAACCCGAGATTAAGCTGATAGGTAGCTCCTTGAACTTTTGATAGACATTCATGGATGTCTTGGGTATAAAAGGGATAAGGTACTTAGTTTGTAATAATAAAAGACGAGCCAACGTTTTGATCTTAGCACTATTTTTTATCCAGAATATTTATACGTATACATTATACTTACCTATCATAATATTTATTTTTCTCGTCACCGATTTATTTATCAACAGCACATATACCTACGTCCCCCTCATTGCAGTGCCTGCCTTGACATCAGCAGACCTGGGAATTATATTTGTCTTTCCAGCATGCAGGTCGTCTCTCGATGTGTTGCTTCACCGACAAGGCAGTATCAGCATTTTTTTCCGTGATAATATGAAATCATTATACTGCATGCCACTACTTATTAATCATAAATCATCTTTATTTGACAATAAAATATTTGCCTACTTTGATGTGCAAAACTTCCAAAGAAAATAAAAGATTATATAAAACCATGAAACTTTCGATAGAATTTCCGCAGCTTACAAACTCCATAGAACCGAGGCTGAATTTTTAACGAGATTTGAGATTTAAATATGAATAAAAATTACTTTTAAATAAACCAATTTATAAGTTGAAAAATTTCAGATATGTGTAGGTATATTGCTCTTGTTCAGGTAACATGGTTTCATTTACAGGATTGTTGCCAACAAAGTACAAATTTTACTAAAAGTAAAAATGACATACTTTTTTACTTTTAGTGAACATGTTAAAGTAGGAAGTGGGCATTAGGTTTTTGTTTTACAGCTAAAAACAGCTCAGCTTTGGATTGATATGTCTTTTTAATACAATCAACGCATGAATGTTGTCAACATGCCTTGATAATTTGTTGTCTTCAATAATAAATATATGAATTGGTAGACATATTTTAGTGCCACTCGCAATGTCTTTTCTGTAAAATATTTGTAAGTACAAGATTTTCTTGTGTTTGGTGTAATTAAGCGGAAGTTAAACGGTCTTCTCCCTTTGAAATTGGAACTTGAGCCGTTGCGCAAATTGTGTAAATCATGCCGGCTGATAATGGGCCCAGGATTGATCGTCCGCCTACTGTGGCCCGAATGAAGTTATGAAAGTGGTGCTAACTCGCGATGTGCCATCGGGGTGCTCAGCGGTCGTTTAATAAGCAATCTTTCGGCTATCGGCATCTGCAGCCCAAACTTAATTTGCATAATTAATCTTTGTCCAACAACTAAAGCGGTGCGTTGACGCGCCTCCATAAATTATTATCAATTCAGATCCGCTCGTGCTGTTTTCCCCGGTGGAATACTTAAAGTGCACTCAGAAATTAGTATGTAAATCTAATTTGTACCCACAGTAGCTATTCACGCATTATGATTAATGAATCAGAAGTACTTTATTAATTTAATCAAATTGAAATAACAGTATTACCAAACAGCATTTCAAACTACTTTTAATAAGATTAGAACGGATGAACCTCTTTAAGATTTTCTCCCGTCTACAAATATGGTAGATAAACCCGCTTTATGAATCTATGAAGACAGTCTTGTGAAGTGAGCGTAATTAAGTTAATGGAAAACAGAAGGTGTAGGTACCGCAAAAGTTTAGTTCTAAGTACAGCGTTAGTTTTATACTTGTGACCGCTTACGTTGAGTAAAGAGCCTTGGCATGCCCCAGTCCGACCCGTGACAAGGGCGGTTCAATTAAAACTGTTCAAGTTTGTTTAAATGTTTGTGTCAGCCCACCGCGGGATACAACGTTACAGATTTCTGCCTTACTTAACATTCAAGGTGAAAACAAGATTTGACAAATTATATTTATAAAAACTTCTTTATCATAAAGCCTTTTCCTAAATAATAATCGGGTATTTGCACACAGTAACGGTGTTTTATTTGAAGTAAGTACGTATTGTATTTCTGTAAATGTTTGGTCAAAACATTGTGTTGAATGTCCTTATTTTCTTTGCGACTCAATAGGTTTAGATCACCGAATAAACTTACACGACGCGATTGTCGATACTTTAATGGTATTAACTTGTGGTTGTGGACAGATTTAGATTTACCTTGGGTCGAGTTAAAGTTGGGAGAGTCGTGCGCGCCCCGGTCGGTTTCCACATTTCATTCCAGTAACAACTTCACTCGGATTAACCCTTAGATATATACCTAGCCATTGCCAACCAATTCGATGTTGTTGTTGTAGTGCTTTACTTTTAACTATGCTTTATATATCAAAGACGTACCTAATAAACAGCATACAGTCTTTCACGAGTAGATACATAACACAAATAAGAAACCGCCAAGTGCGAGTTGGGCCTCACATTATATTAGGGCTCCGAACACAGCTTACAAACTACATTATGAATCGGCTTCATTCGTATTTTTTGTTCCTTTGGATCGCGGTTATAAATTGAACATCAATTGATATTATAGGACGCGCGTCTCGGGTATACAATACAGACATTCTAAATTCCTAACTAGTAAAATTTTTGAGATGATCTCTAAATATGTATAAATTTAAGTACCTATTATTCTGCTCAATGATTTCTAGACAATTAAAAGACAAGACTGGATCAAGTATAAAAAACTACTCTTTTTTCATGTGACAAACAAATCAAAACCCCTCTGAAAAATAATGGAAATTATTTTTGAATTCAATATTGGATTTAACGTGCAATAAACGAATTTAAAGTCTACAACTTATTCCGTTTACGAGCTAGAGACCCGTAACATACAGACGGACAGTAGAGCTACAGCAATTCTATAGGGGTCTGTTTTTCCCATTGGGAACGGTACCCTAAAAATTTAGAAATTGAATAAAAACCCGTTTTTACGCTTCATGCGTAGAAAACGTGTTGGATTTGGCTCTATTAAGGCTTATCTCTACCGCCTAACGGTATAAAGGGATAACTCCTTTAAATCCGAGAATTCATCGTTCCAAACAAAATCTTATTTAAGAATTAGTCATAATCCAAACGTGGTTACAGTCGACGAGAAGTCTGTTATGTAATTCTCAAGTAAGCCGTTTAATCGTCCATCGCGTACTTAATGTTTGAGCTTCTGAGAAACAGGAACTGCGGGGTGCCTGGGCGGGGTGAGGGGGCAGGGAGATCCCAAGGGTTGGCCTCGTTCCTTCTTGCTAACAAATCGCTTGCCCGTACCACGTACAGGTAGTGTCACGGCTCATTACTCGAAGTTTATGTTTGCCAAATCACTCCAGCATCATAGGCTTAAACCTTTACCATATGCAATTTTTTAGAGTACTGAATCTTAATGAAACGCTACGATATTTCAGCTTTTTAATCACGTCATACCATTATCGCGCTTGTATCATTTATTAACATAACATTAGGTAATTGTATCTAAAAGCAAAGGGATTATCTTTTCCTTCCATTAATAAGTAATTACTCATCTACGTAATGCCATCCTTAACGTATTGTATTCAACTATACTTAAACCAAAATCGCGAATATGTTTTGGACACGTTGAATTAGAAGGTTTATGTGGGTAGAGCGAGGTATGATAATAATAAGTATTAAATATTTTTATTTAAAATTATATGTGTAAATTAAGGTAAAAATAAGTATTTCAATTGTAAATACGATACGGACGGACAGACAGACAGACAGACATGAAGAATCTATAAGGATTCCGTTTTTTTGCCATTTGGCTACGGAACCCTAAAAAAGAGGGCCTACTCCGAAAAACTAAACACGATAGTCCGATCATCGTTGTCAAATATCTACCAATAGAAGTAAAAATTTACATTTCGTTAGTTCTGCCCTCTGTGCACCGTGTTTTCACCCGAGTTGGCGTGTTGTAAAGCTTACTTTTCTGCCTCCCTAGTTGACAACTATCTTATCTAATGGCCCTGAATAGACGGTCTAATGACTATTCTAACCAAAATGGGTAAGATCAACTATTAATATTTTCCTTTTTTATGAATCTACTCCCCGCACTCATGGCAAACCGGTCGTTACAACTCTTCGTATCCCTTATACGATGAAACAAAGCGATTCGATTCGATTGTTTTCTATCTTCTCACTAAAGTAATTTTATAGTTTTTCAGTATACGCAATAGGTATATCACCAAACGATCGAGATTTGACGATTGAAATCAAATAAACTTATAATTAATGATGTATTTACCCTCCTTCAATTCAGCCCTGCTCTACTTATTTTATATGAAATTCTAAAGAATTTAAATTATTTGATTACTAATATTCCACTTCAATCTTGTTTCAAGTTATGCGTAACAGTATTTTTAATATGAGGTCAGATATGTATTCAATATAAAGTATGTTATATTGATGGCACAAGTAGCAGAATACTGCATAAACGATAAGCTGTGGTTGTAGTCTTATAATAAGCTGAGCTATGGAAATGAAAAACTTCAGCAAGGCTTTTGAATATACCTAGATTAAATTATTCGTTGCATAAAACTTTTCATAAAACAAGCGTTCTCTCTCAGTCATCCTATATTTTTTGTTTAAGAATAATTTAAAGTTCTTCTTTGCTTCTATGGGTACAGATGCTGGGTCGGCATTTTATGTGAAATATCTAGCTTTTGTGAATTGAAAACTATTTTAACTACGTGAAAATATTTTACCGTAAAAGAGAATGGCCCTGATTCTGTTGTTTATACAACTAAACTAATTTTAATCTCACTATATCTCTTTCTAACAAAGAACATAAGAAAAGGATATAGGTAAGAAATTTAGTCCTGTCAAATTAGTCCAAGGCTTGTTTTCAATATAAATTTAGTCGCCATCTATCGCGGTTATGCCTAAATACACGCAAAATAAGACGGCAAAATTTAATTTGACAGCTATGTTCTATCCTTTTTCAATAATGTTCGTAAGAAAGAGATGAGATGTGACTAAAATTAGTTTAGTGCGATTTACAACAGAATCGGCACCAATATGAATTAAATTTATCAAACATAATTTATATTCTTAAATTAATTAAAATCATCAATTATAATAATGATTACACATGATTAATGATAGCTCTCTTTCTAACTCTCATGTATTCTGTGTACATACAAAAATAAGATAGGGATGCCGTAGTAATATAAAAATTATAAAATCGCTTATGAGCTTTGTAGTTTAAAGATTATTTCAATATAGAAATATCTCCACGACCCCCTCAAGCTCGTCAAGCAGCTGCGAGTGTGTCCTGCCCTGACTAGCAACCTGCACAGTTCCCTCTAAAGTTTGTATTCATCACATCATCAGGTATTATATTTTGATAAAGCGCTGCCCATAGTAAAAACAAGATACAATAAAATGTAAAAGTAAATTAGTTCATCATACCTATTTGTAATTATTATAAAAAAAACCTAAGCTACTTTTACGAAAATAAGTTTTCGTCAAAAAACTTAATCTTTTTAAATTTAATCTTTTTCCAATATAAAATATCAAGTCAATCCGACCACTGGAAGTGGGTGAAACTCGACTTGCAAGATACCACCCGAAGAAACATAGTTACATACATTGCAAGTTAAATAAAAGCTTGTAATAATTGGACTGTTTTACAAAAAACTTAAAACGACTTCAAAGTACACTAAGAAGTTATGAAATCCTGATCTGAAGACAATGGGACCAAACGGGAAGTTTTACCCTTCCAGACAAGAAAATTAATTTTCCAAATCGGTTAATAAATGACGGATAATGAGGTAACAAACATAAAAAAAATACAACCGAATTGAGAACCTCCTTCTTTTTTTTAAGTCGGTTAAAAAAAACGAAGCTAGCTCCTATTTCTTTACCTAGGTATTGGATTACTGCGTAAAATTGTATCCAAAGATTAAACATTGTATCTATAGGGTAATTAGTAACGATGTCCGTTCGTCACGTGCGTATGACTATAATTATGTAAATAGGATATTCGGGGCATGTGCGCTCGTGTGGATAGAATAATATCTCCTGATGGTGTCTGAACTCTGAGCTTAATGGGCCATCGTTCATACTAGTGCATAGTTCCCGCAATTACACTTCGATATTATAGTTACAGATAGGAAATTCTTTGGGCGACTCCTAGTCTAATGCATCTTCATACCAATATGCATGCCAACTGCTACTCTCGGTATAATTCTTTTTGATCGGTCGTACTTGATGAATAAGGATATATGCATTATATTATACTCGTTTATATAAATCAATAGGTAGGTACTAAATTGTAGTATTTTATTTATTATCAAAGTAGTAAGTATTAGTTAGTAGTAGTACCTTATGATTTTATAAGCTACTTTTTATATCTAGCTAGCAATTTAGCACAAAAGTAGCGATTGCAAAATATAAAAGAGAAAAACGAAAAAAGCACGAGCTTCATAAAAAGAATATTCGTGGGCTATTTGAATAAATATCAAGAGAGGGAACCATTTTTCAACACGCTGGTGATAATAATGACGCTATTTATCAACGACTCGAAAGGGTGGGTAATTATTAATGTTATATTCGGTGGTTTCGTTTGTTTACTTACACTTTCGGACGATATTTTTCCCTGTTAGCGACATAAAAGTTAGGTCACATCGTTTGGTTGTGAGGGGATTGCTCCGAATGATTTATTGTTGCGTTGAATATGCATGTCGGGATGAAAAATGATGAGGAACGTGCGAGTGGTTGGTTAGTGTGTGAGGATAGGCTAGGTCGCGCTGCGATCGCGCTGCCACCGCGCCGAGCGACTGCCGCCACCCGCCCACGCCCAAGGCTCGATTGCGCACACTTCGCGTCTCACCTCAACGACACATTGCGTATATCAGATCTCTTGCCGCATTATACTGAAAACTGAAGTGAAAATACGTTATTTTATTGATGGAGGCTTGAATCTCTCGATATACTTTTCATTCCATTCTCTACCCAATTTATTCTCTACCTTTGTATAAAAGAAGTCAAGGAACTTTGAAAAAACGTTAGTGCCACTCTCAGAGTTTTAAAAATGTATGTAAATCACGGATTTATTCGAATTGAATAGATCAGATATTAGTACTTCGTTAATTATTACTCAAATCTATTATAAAATGTTCAAATCATGCAGGTAGTATTTCCTTCACACTACAAAAGTAAACTGGGCTGTAATTTGTAAAGTGCCATTGTATCTTTGATCACATTAAATCTGCAAGTTTCAGTATAAGTTCTCAACATACAAAATTTACAAAGTGTGAGACATTCGCGAAGTGCACCCAAGATCAAAGTTAGAGGTGTGGGTACCCCAATAGTTCGCAAAACAATAGCGGGGAAGTTTTACTTTGGTAGTGAGACATTTGCGCTACGCCCCGGCCTACCCCACGCTACGGTTGGCTCTCTATCATTTATACGAAACTGGCACCCCACCGTGCTGTGCCAGCTCACGTAACTTTAACACCAACAACTACACTGTGTCTTCTCCTAAATGGGAAGTCTATTATCATGTCGTGAATCGTTGTGGCCGTGTTTAGTGCCTGAAAATGTATTTTGTACTGGTAATAAGGATGGAGTTATGGCCTGGCTTCTGCGTCGTGCATGGTGGCAAAACACAAATTAGATTTTAGAATGGTAGTGATACTGATACGACCTCTTTATAGTGGCACATTCTCAGGCGCATTCAGATGACTATATGCATGGTACATATAAACATTATTTGACTATACCTACATCTATTACTTGTACTTAATCCTTTAGATCGTGGTAAAAAAAATAACAAGAAAACAATTGTTATTATAGGAATGTCGCGTCACTCGCGAGAACCAACGGGCTAAAATTGTTTTAGTCGTGTTTAGATATCGTGTAATGTAAAAAACCTCGCATGCGGAGAGTTTCGTAAAATATTTTTTTTGAAGTGGAAACTTCTTAAGCGCCGTTGTGCACTTTTTTTGAAACTCGCGTCAGGTGTCACGTGACCTGATCGAAAATTCGTAAGACGGAGGGAGAGTAGTTGCAAATTAGACTGTATTTATACTTGGGTTATGTTCAAAGTCTTCTGACCGATAATGAAAAATTTCTAGTTTCAAAAATTCTCAACGGCCGGCACTCCCGGAGTGCCACCCCTTGTTTTTTTGTTTTTCTGTAACGCAACATATAATTTTGTTATGGTATGGGTACCTACCTACTAAGAGCAGCAAACAAAATATGTTTACATAGTCATACATAACATAAAAATACGTATTTGTATTATTATAGTAAGTGTTATTTTTTTTACTGGTATTTACAAAATTTCACTGGGTTTTATTTGTTTACACATTGATTTGTAAGGAGCTGGCCCGCAGTAATGCTAACTACTATGAATTTACTAGAATTGTAATCTAAGTGTGAATGCTGTCATATGGTTTGTGGTATCAAGTAAAGCCGGTAGATCGTAGGGCTTTTGTCTCAGCATGTACGGTAGGTACAAACTATCGGTCAAACAATTGTACTTGAACTAATGACGTCCCTCCCAAACATTTGTCAGACGCATTGTGAATGGGTTCTACAGTTACAATAAAATCCTACTAACCATTTCAAATAATGAAAATGCTTAGGTATTTGTAGTGAATCCGGTGAAATTGATTTCTTTGCGATTTATATTCAGTTGGGCGTGCTATTAGTTTCCATTGTACCTTTGGCTGACGACTTTCACTGGGTATCTATTAATTTTAAACAGATGATCAATTTATCATTATCATTTATAGCATTTTTAACGCATTGCTAAAATATCAAAATGTTTTAAAAATGTTACCGTGGGGCTTCGAAGCTCGCAATTTGTCATCAAAATTGATCAAGGCCTCCGGAGACCAGTGTTTCCGCTTCAGTTTGGCTATCCAAAGAGGAAACGCTGCCAGCCCTCTGGGAACCTTAGCGTTAATCGGAAGCAGCGGCAGACTTGAGGAAATTTTCTATATATAGATTATAATTTTGATATATTTTTCTTTAAAAAATATTTATTATTTATGAATAGATGGTAAATATTTGTTTAAGGGCTTTATAATAAAAAAGTGATCTCTTAAGTGCTGCAGTCGGAACGAAATACACGAATAAAAAAAACATGGCAAAGAGAACGTCTCCAACTAATTTTTCCTTTGTGTAATGCATTAACACGTTAATCCAAGCGTCACAAGTAGCAAAGAGCTTCGTAATTAGGCTGTGGTCTTGACTTCGCAGCCGCAAGACTTCGAAATGGATTCTAAACTTCGCAACTCTTTTTTTTATGATATAGCTGCTGATATAATTTTATGGTTTTGGAATATGGTAAATTATAATATGTACTTTGTTGAGGTAGTTCTAATTTGCATTGATGCTGAGAAAATTATATAAATAAAATAGGTTGATTATGGCGAAAGTGGTGTTTTATTTTTAATTGTATATGTAATGAAACAACACTTACACACCTATAATTAATTGTGCGTTTATTGTATAATATTAACTATAATATATTAATGTAACAATTGTTGGTAAACCAATAAATAAATAAATTGCTAGGTGATTTAATAGTTTTTGTATGTTCTCTCTAAATGAAATTGAAAATTCACGTGACGGAATTCACTTCCATTGCAGCAAAATGCTGAGTTGTCAACCTCATTTGTCAGAAATGCGGCGTACAGTTTCCCTAATCTGTCTTAGCTTTTTTTTTTTTATTTTCTTTTTTTTTGTATAAAGTACTTATTATGTTTTTAATTTAAGCGTTTGTTTTATTGTTTTTATTATTTTAATTTTAACTATTGTTTTATGTTATGTGCGTCGATTTTTGATAAATAAATGTATTTTCTTTCTTTATTTCTTTCTTTAAAATGCTGCAATATTTAAAAAAATATTGTTATAAATTTAAAGCTTGAAGAACTTGTAACATATATCCCAACTTTATCCGGATGTAGAGGATACCGTCTAAACTGGATTCCTTCCCGGTCTCAATAACCACAATAGGTTATCGCTTGCCGAAGGAAGTCATGTCTCATGTTATCATGTCCGATTCTACCTGATATAATTATGTATAACGATCTCTTGGGTTTTCTAAAATGACTGGACGGGTACGTCCAGTCATTTTAGAAAACCCAAGTATAGTAATATATAATAACATTTCTGCATTTGCATACGACGCGACGTATGAAACATGAGGGTGACGTCCCGTTGCTATCCCGTTTATATCCGAATTATACCCATATTATGTTCTTCCGTAGTAGTTTAAACATTTTGTAGTTACATTTTAAAGAATTAATTATTATTTTACATTATACAGTAAATTTCGGTATACTTAATTAATGTTTTTATTATAAAAGCTACAATTCAATGCAATCTATCAATAAAATTGATACCACAATCTTGCGTATGTTGGAATTTTCTGCAAATTTTATGATGTTTGCGGTTAGGAAACGTGTTTGGATAATAACATGAACAGCGTTGTAGTCAGCCATAAATGCAATCAAACGGTCCTCAATAAAAGCCGGTATTGTTTTGCCATTTATTGCGATTCCATTGCCGAGACACGTCCGGAATAAATTAAACTGCAATTTGGGGCCTTTAATATGGAGTGTTGTTCAGGCTATTGGCCCATCCTGGCGTGTGGTGGCGTGGCGATATGAGCGGCATTCGAATGAGTACACAGAGGGGTCCGGTTGCGCTATGCTATCCATCGGTAATGCAGCCAGGCACATGATTGCTGCACAACCGCCTCACGGGGATGCGCTTTGTTACCCACGTATGGTGAATTCGTATGTCAAAATTTCATTGTACGTCTATTTAGGAATCCGCATGAAAGTCGAGCATACGTTATTCATAAGAGACGACCTATTATGTGTTAATGTTGCACGATCGCATTGATTGAAACTATTGAAATCATGTAATCTCTCATAATAACCAATCTATCTAAAGAACAAGGTCCGAATAATTGAACACTGAAATAGTGAAAACCGATCAAATATATAGGCGTAGGAATATTATAGGGAAGGATTTACCGAAATTCATCCCCTAGAGGAGTAGAATAGGATGGCGGGTGTAACTGCAGGATGAAAAGTTAGTTTAAATGAAGTCCGAAGTGGGAAATAACGTGCGTTTCCATTTTGACAAAAAGAAAAATATACCTAAATGGTTTCGTTTTTTATTAGAACACAATTGAAATTATTCACTGGCGCAAGGCAATAAATTGATAAAACTTATTTCATTCGTTTATTGATTATTATGTTTTACACCCTGGTATGTTCATTAATTATTATTCTGATATCGCCTATTCAACGCTTAGGGACTTGCCTATCCGTAATTATTGAAGTTATCTCACATTTCAATGCCTCGTTTTATTATAATCAGAATTCACTTGGACAAGGCGATACTGGTGTTATAATAATAATAATCGTTAGAGGTAGTAATAGTAGTGTATATACATGTGTTTATGTGCACAGTATGGTCTTTATCGCATTTTAGAGAGGATTCCATCGTGCCATTACAGTAGAGCAGGAAGGCCAGCGTCGGCGGCATCAATTTGCGAACTATACATAAACAGCTCTACCTCACACGTGAACACGTACCTAACTACACTTCTACAATTGCTCTGTTGTTTGTCTACCGACATTCCTAGCCATGTTCGAGCGTTATAGTTCAGGAACGAATTAGTAGGTACGTACTTTACTACAACACTGCGTCATTTTACCTAAATAACGTGGAATTTATCTATCGGAACTCGAGGCGTTTTCAATGGCATTTATACGATATCACGTTTGTATGCAGTCACGTACCTGTTTGTTGGTTGGTGGAGAATGTTAGTGCTGTGTTGAAGGTCTCATTATTTGAGATGTATAGCCGGTCCCTAGACAACGCTGCATCAGTTCGAAATGTTTGAATTCCGGGAGATTGTACAAGCTATAACGCAACGCAACAACCGTTTTCATTTTCGACACCTTTTTCTGTTTAATTTTATTTTCTGTGATAGTCTAGCCACTAGCTAGACTATCACAGAAAATTTGACCACAATCTCTGGCTTCGTTTACAGTAAACGTTATGTATTAAGACGAAGTTGCGATGATAGCTACTGAGCTGTTCAGTACCTGTTTTCCGTGCTTCGGAAGGCACGTAAAGCCGTTGGTCCCGGTTATCACTTAATTGTGATAGTCGTTACGCTAGTTGGATGCCTCCTAGGCGGCTTGAAAAATTCCAACAGTAGGTTGGCCACTAGCCTACCTCCACCGATCCGCAGTGGGCACGCGTGGTGGAGTATCTGCCCATTCCTTTTCACCCTGATTTGTGAAAGGAGGCCTGTGCTCAGCAGTGGGACATTATAGGCTGATGATGATGATGATGATGACCATGGTGAAATTGAGAGAGACAAAAACAGTAAAAATAAATCGTTATACTTTTAAATACCTATTTTTGTTTTGAACCAGATTTATATAATACCACTTATATGTTTGGATTGTTTACGTAAGATCAGGAGTTCAATTTCAAGGTTCAGAGACTATGCAAACAATTAATCGTGTTACTCATTTGCGTAAGTATCCACGACAGTTTTCTGGAGCTTTTGCTTGGAAATGGTCCAAATAAAAATATACAAGCCAGACGTTTTTAGGGTTTCATACAAAATAGCAAAACGGAGCCCATTTCTGTGTACTGCCTGTGTCATCTGACATTCCCTTAAATCACTAGTCTCTAGCCCGTAAACGGAATGAATAACAGACTTGAAATTTCGATATTTTATGTAAAATGTTGACCCAAAAACCGAATGTCCAGTATATTAAAAGTTAAAGTTTAACCCTGGGCCTGCTATTCCATAACAAAGTTGTGTTAAAGAACCGCAACAGTGAGTTGGTATTATTATTATTGAAGGGAACCCTCCGTGGGCGAGTCACTCTTATTTAGCAGATTTTTTATGTTTTCTGAGACTCCCTTATATTCCAGAGATTTCCTTAAAATATTGTAATGAATTTAAAACATCTTTACTATGGTCGTTTTCGTTCTCTAATGAGATTCTGTTTTAATCATTTTTCAGTGTTCTCATAAATTTCACTCTAGAGAGTTGCTGAGCCATTTCGTGGCGGGAACATCGTTTTCCAGCTTATTTCCTTTTTTTACTATGTTCAATATCCATTCCGATTTTCGTGGAGCAGACATTAAGATTCATAACTTAGATATAACACTCGTCAACATCTGGCGCCCCTAGAAGGTTATTATCTGAAACTTTCAGAAAAGCTTTAATAAATTAATGCTGACATAAAGTAAGTATAGGTTTGTAGATAACTACTTGAAAATATATGAATAAAATGTGCATTATTGGATTTCCATTTCTATTTTGAATGGGTAAGTTTAGTTCGTATTTATGATAACATATGTGTTGGATTATAGCTATAAACGTATTTATCATTTGATATTTATTTTGTCAATTAAACAGAAAGATTAAGCAAAATAAAAAAGGTTACATTTGTGATTAAAATAACTATGAAATATGATAAATTCTGTACGTTTCATTTTAGTTTTCGCTCGATTAATAGTGAGAGTGGATGGTTTACGAGTTGACGCATCATATGTATTTTTCAAGCGAATTGTTGTGGTTTCGCCGGTCTCGGTATTGTTTAATGCATTGAAGTGGCGGTTTATGACTCGGACACTCGTATCGCCGCTTGTCTCAAGCCCCTAAAGTCTCACCGTGCGGGTACTTGCGATAAATTCAGTCGGTAGCACACACCCATATGTGCCGCCAACTCGTAAAGTTGTTGACGATGGCAGTAAAGAGCTAACTCGTAAATATGGTACTATGCGATCTCAACTCCCTGTGTCCCATGCACACTATTCTTGATGCACTGCATAATATTGCCGTTTTTGAGTAACCATCTCTCTGGCCAAACCACTGAACCCGTGAATGTAAAATTTGCCAAGACCTTGGAATACGCCACCCAGGAGCTCACTAAGATGGCATATTTCGAAATTCATTACCGAAACGGTAAGAACGGTTCCTATGTGCATTTTTAAATCTTCATATCTCAACCAATCATATCATATATTAACAATTTCAGATATCTAGGGCTAACCCTAGATATCTGAAAATCCTTGAGTATAGACTTATTAAGCAAAAATGTGTCTGCAACAACTAAAGCTAGAAGATTGTTGAAGTGAAATTTCGTTTACAAGCTATCTACAAATTGTGACCCCGTGTTTGTCCTAAACCAAAGTTTACAATGGAAGAAAAAAAAAACGCATACTGAAACTAGTTTTTTGTAAATCTGTATCGTGCCTGCCCCCCTAGACAAGCTGGTTATCGACAATCATCATCGACAGTAAACTATCAACCTTTTTATGGGATTGACATAAATTATGAGATTGTTAGAAATCACGTGACATTTCGATTTGAAATGTCAATCCCATACAAAGGTTGATAGTTTACTGTCGATGACGATTGTCGATAACCATCTTGTCTATTGGCCCTGGTAATTATACTAAAATTTTGCATACTAATATACTTTTTCGTGTTATATTTATGAAAGTAAATATGTGTTTTATGATATCGTTATATGGATTTATAAACGAATAATGCTTTAAATTTAATCTATATTTTTATTATCACGAGGTTACGTCACACTTCTCTTTTTTCTTAAATAAATATATTTCCTCAATCGATAGTGCTAGGAAAAATATCTTTATTTATTTTTAAACTTGAATAAATACACAATCTATTGATTGACTTGAGCAGAAAAAAATATAAGATAATACGGACAATTTTATGATACCTTTAGATTTTTTATGTTTGTTTGTATCGTTGTTGTTCCTTTAACTTCTGGAGTCATTTAATAAGAACACATTGCACATACTATGCGTTTAATTCAACGACCTGCAACGACATCAGACTACAAATTATTGTTATCTGAATTATTGATCATTTTTGCAGTGAATTTAAATTCTGAATACTCTTGTATGATTTATAATAGCGGTAATTTCGCGTTTGCCAGTTTTAATTCTTTTAGCTTCAACTTCGTTATCATTTTTGAAAAGAGATTTTCTTTATTTTGCTCATTTTAAATGTGTTATACGGAACACTAAACGTCTAAGATGCGACTTCCTCTTAACCTGTTTTTTTCTTCTTCGCTTCCAGCGAGATCCGGTTAACATTTTTATTTTACTCCTTTCAGTCTAATTTAATATGCGGCCTCGTAGAAGAAATTGTGAGAATATATTTTCGCATTTGTTAACTCTACGTTGAATGAAATCAGATTCTGTTGCCGGTAAATTTACGTCGAATTATGTAAGACAGGTAGAGTAGAAGGCATCTTGAGTATCTAACTTATACTGACTTTGTATCGTACATGTTCCAAATTGTTTCCTACTTACATCGAGTTGATGGCGTTTATTAATTGCTGCAATGTATCGATAATACCTATGTGGCAGTCAATAGGCGAAACTAACCATTCTCCTTTTTATGCGGTTATATAGCAAATCAATAAAAGACGCCAGGTAATATGCTAAAGGAATCGAACAGATCGAAGTAATTTTCGCAATTGATGCTGTTTTTAAACAAAAGTTGTAACAGGCAGCAATTGCATGGTGAATGAAAGAAAAAAAAATAGGTGCGACGACAATGTATCAATAAGGAGCGGGTTGCTTTTGCTTGCCAGCCGTGAGTATATGTGAGCACAAGTTATTACACAAAATACGTTGTTCACAATATTATAGCTTGCAAAGCTTCAATCAACAAATATCGATGCTTGCGAAAGACTCAAATTAGAGCAGCGAGCAATTGAAAACTCTATAAAACCAAAACACACACATATACACTATATGGGTTAAAAAAAATAAGTAGACATGGACCACCTAAAGCGAATGGGATTTCATTAAACTTTCTTGCACAAAAAAAGGAAAATCTCGTCTTTGCTTGGAATTTAGACAACCGTCTATTGCGAGATTTTTAATTAAATCTGCTTTGATCATAGGACTGGAATGTCTCTTTGGTAAAACGATTAAAACCAATATAAAACAGTTGCTGCGTCATCTTTTTACGTAACTTACCAATTTCGTGTACTCTAACTGAATTCTAAATGAATCTAGTTTATCTTTTGGTTTTCAAATACAGGAGCTCCTTGCGTTGCGACTCGCGACCGACTGACGTTTATTACACGAATTTCTTCAGGGTTAAGAAAATATATAAATATATAATAGTCACAGTGATAACAAATTGTGTGTTTAGTGTTTCCCTTTAGTTATTTTTTATTTCTAAGGCAGACTTAAGTAAGTCATGCTCACTTTAAGGCCTTTGCTTGCGGCGGCGTCGTGTGACGGGTCGCTCACTTCCCTCCAATATGGCGAGGAGGGCGATGGCTGCCACACGCGTCATACTTGTGAACAGGTGCTGCTTGTGGGGGCTGGTCTGCTTAAGTTTGCTATTTATTTACTTATTAAATATTTTTTCAGTCTACTTTGTAATTTTGCCGCCGCGCCGGGGCACGCAATTGTTTTCAGTGCGATTAGAATGTAAATATTATGTAATTAATCTAAGCCTGTTTTGAAAAGAGTAATTGCTGAGTTTATTGCCGGCTCTTCTCAGCAAATGCAACCTTCCGAACCGGTATTAGAGTATTAGAGTCAGACTTTTCATAAGTGCCTGCGAAGGTCTATTTGAATAAATGATTTTGAATTTTGAATTTTGAATATGTTGTAATTTTTTTATCTTTATTCTTTACTCTTTGAGATGTTTAGAAAGGTGATATAATCCTAAAAAGAGTTTCCTCCAAACCCTTGAGGAAAGAGTACGTTCAAACTACGAGTGTCCCGTTCATTCTTGTAAATTATTTGAATATTAAACCTAGAAAACCTACATTTGTACCTATAGACGGAATCCATTACGTTCCATGTTCAAAAATTTAGTTTAGATATTGGTAAGTATCCTAAAAGATATCCTAAAGCTCATGTTAGCATTCGATGATAGACTGAAACGAATTGAAAATAGTGCCAAAACAGCTATATTGCAGCCGAAAAAATGAATCCTGTACTAAAAATTATGACGTGGAACTCAAATGGGTTACTAAAACATCAAAACGAACTGCAAGTAATCCTAGACATAGAAAATGTTGATGTGTGTCTAATATCAGAAACGCACTTTACAAAACAATCACACATTAAGTTTAAAGGCTACAAAGTGTATCACGCACTACATCCTGATAATACTGCTAGAGGCGGTAGTGCTGTTATTGTAAAACAAACCATTCAACATCACGAAGAAATAAAATATGAAGAGAAAGAAATACAGTCTGTGGCGATATCTATCAAAACCAAGAGATACCCTATAACTGTTTCAGCCATTTATTGTCCACCTCGATATATAATCAGGAAAGAACAGTATACGACTTTTCTAAAGAGCCTTGGGAGTAGATTTGTTCTAGGAGGTGACTTCAATGCTAAAAACACGTATTGGGGCTCCAGACTAACTACTACTAAGGGCAGAGAATTATTAGGCGCTATGAAAGACATAAAATGTGACGTGGCATCTACTGGAATGCCCACATACTGGCCTACAGATCCCCATAAAATCCCAGACCTCATAGATTTTTTTATCATAAGAAACCTATCATCAAAATATATTAGAACACAGCATAGCTATGATATGAACTCAGATCACTCTGCAATATATTTGGAAATAAGTGAGAATATTTTGTACAATAAAAGCGCTTTGACATTAGTGAATAAGTTTACAGATTGGGAGAGCTTTAAGATAGACTTAGATAACTATATAGATCTTAAGATTCCTCTTAAAACAATGGAAAATTTAAACAATGGAGTCCAAAAGTTCATAGAAGACATTCAAAAAGCAGCTTGGCAAAATACTCCACTCAGGGACAAGAGAACCAAAGGAAATACGTATCCTACTAGAATAATAGAACTCATAGCTGAAAAGAGAAGGCAAAGGAAAATCTGGCATCAATCTAGATGCCCTGAAGATAAAAAAAAGCTTAACAATTTAACAAAAAAAGTTAATAGACGAATACAGGCTTTTAACAATGATTCTACAAATAAACTCCTACAAAATCTGACTAGTGATCGCACCACAGATTACTCCCTGTGGAAGGCCACCAAGAATCTGAAAAAGCCTGTTATTCAAATTCCACCAATCAAAGATGGAAATGGGAAATGGGCACTAAATAACGAGCAAAAAGCTAAAAGGTTTGCAGAGCACCTAGAAACCATATTTCAGCCCAACGATGGTGAAACAAACGAAGTTCTTACTTTGGACAAACATACGATGCCAAATGATACTGAAGAAAATATAAAGCTAGTCACACCTAGAGAAGTTGCACAAGAAATTAAGAAACATGTAAGCCCACGTAAATCTCCTGGCTATGATTTGATAACAGGAGAAATACTCCATAACCTAACAAAAAAAGGAATAGTCAAACTAACGACCCTTATAAATGCCTCATTAAGGTTAAAAAAAAGTACCTGACTTATGGAAAGTTGCTGAAGTGATAATGATAGCAAAACCTGGAAAACCACCACATGAAGCTACATCATACAGGCCAATCTCCCTACTGCCTGTCATGTCAAAACTATTTGAGAAGCTGTTGCTCAAAAGAATGAAAGGTATCATTGAAAGTAAGGCTCTCATACCCGATCATCAATTTGGGTTTCGTGAAAAGCACTCAACAATAGATCAAGTGCACAGAATCATTAACACGATCGAACATGCTCTTGAAGAGAAAAAAGTTTGCTCTACTGTGTTCTTGGATGTGGCACAGGCTTTCGACAAGGTCTGGCATGAAGGTCTCATCTATAAGCTCAGAAAAAACCTACCAAAGCAGTTTGCTGATATCTTGGAATCCTATATTTCAAATAGAGTATTTAGAATAAGGCAAGAAGATGCCTACTCTGAACTGAAACAAATAAGAGCTGGTGTACCACAAGGTAGTGTATTGGGTCCGGTCCTGTATCTATTATACACCTGTGATATTCCTGAACAAGAAAATAACACTATCGCTACCTTTGCTGACGATACTGCCATAATGGCTACAGGGAATAGCCACAAGGAGGCAGCTGATAAGGTTCAAACAGCTATTGATAAAGTTTATAACTGGACAAAAAAATGGAGAATTAAACTTAATGAATCCAAATCTATCCACATAGACTTTAGCAATATGAAACAACAGTATTCTCCAGTCTATATTGATGGCAAACAAATCCCGTATGAGAATACAGCTAAATATCTCGGCATGACGCTTGATGTAAAGTTACGCTGGAAAGCTCACGTCAAGAAGAAAATCGACGAATTACACCTACGGTATAAAAGAATGTATTGGCTGCTTGGAAAACACTCTAAGCTGTCAACACACAATAAACTTGTATTATACAAACAAGTCCTTATGCCAGTATGGACTTATGGTATACAGCTATGGGGCTGCACCAAACAGAGCAATATTTTAATTATCCAACGATTCCAGAACAAGGTACTGAGGGAAATAGTGAATGCCCCTTGGTACATCAGAAATGTCGACCTCCATCGGGACCTAAAAGTAGAGTTCGTACAGACAGTGATTAAAAAATATGCAGAAGCTCACCACAACCGGCTTCATCATCATGTGAACGTTGAGGCAATCCAGCTCCTCGATCACACAGATATAGTGAGACGACTCAAAAGAACTAAACCCTTTGAGTTAGTGTAGTGATAGTTAAAAAAGTGTAACATAGTCCAAGTGCTACATATAAAGAACACAAGAACAAAGTGTCTTCCCCTTAATAGAGACAATAAGAAAAGTGTTAATGGACACATTCTTAGATATAGTCAATATAGAAGTTTATGTTAAATATAAATTACTTATTAGCCTAATATTAAGGCTAGATTGTAGTATGAATAGGGAACACTAAAGAAGGTGTAACTTAGGATAAAAAAAAAAATAAAAAAAAAAAAAAAAAGATATTGGTAAGTACGTATCTATGGTGGATGAAACGAAGATGGAATCATTGACCTTTGCTAATAAATATATAGTTTGACTCTTGGAAAATGAGGTCAATCATATGTTGAGCGTAGTTTTGCAATTTTAAAGTGATATCTACGTATGGACTATCTCATCGTAATCCAGTTGTCAGGTTTGGTTAAAAAACATAAGGTGCTGCTTGTGGGGGCTGGTCTGCTTAAGTTTGCTATTGATTTACTTATTAAATATTTATTCAGTCTACTTTGTAATTTTGCCGCCGCGACGGGGCACGCAATTGTTTTCAGTGCGATTAGAATGTAAATATTATGTAATGAATCTAAGCCTGTTTTGAAAAGAGTAATTGCTGAGTTTATTGCCGGCTCTTCTCAGCAAATGCAACCTTCCGAACCGGTATTAGAGTATTAGAGTCAGACTTTTCATAAGTGCCTGCGAAGGTCTATTTGAATAAATGATTTTGAATTTTGAATTTTGAATTGAATTTTTTGAATAAAATAAATGTAAAACTCGAAAAATACAAAAAAAAAAAAACATGGGGGTGATTCGTGTACCCCTAAGGGGTTCCATATTTGGACTTTCGCTTGTATGCTTGCTGTATAATATATTTATAATCACCTCAATAATATAATTTTACATGTAACATTTCCAAGAAATGCTAATATTTACCATGATAATGGTAATAAATAAAATCGACACGTTTAGTCATATCTTAGTATTTTATTTTTGCTTCATAGAAAACGTCTTCGTATATTGAAAATGTTCCGATGAGTGCGTCTTCGTTACAGCAAATATCAATTAAGGTTGCTCTACGTGCCGGCAATATTCGACGTCAAACGGGAGTGTTGGACAGATATGCCAACCGATCGTTTACCGACTGATGATTGGCCGACCGGTTGACGGATTGTACATCAGGCCAATCAGGCCTATCTTTTTTTCATTATTATTGGTACTAGAAATTGGCACTTCAATGCTAGGTCAATCAAAACTATCTATATATTTTAAGAGTTCTTTCTTCCTTGCTAGGAAAAAGTAATGTCGTAATGTAAAATTGCAAAAAAATGCATGGATATTAAAGACCGTCTAATCACCGGAATATCCGGCCTTTTTCTAATCGTATGGCCAAATAATCTACCAAATTATTCGGCCGCGTAAATATCATAGCAAAAATAGATGTAACGCATTAAGCTTAGGAAGCGCGGTTGATTGTTTCCGCACAACACAGTAAGTGGATTACGTAACTTTATTGCAATGAAATTCAGATTGAAATAACCTCTGAATCGGTAGAAATATTACAAAATCGGAAATGGTTCCATTTCTAATGAACCACTGTTTGAATTCGAAAATTGGTACGGTACATGCTTAACAACTTATAGACGCTTGCAACACCAGGAGAATCACACTTGAGAACCTCATGTTGAACTCTGAAGGAAAACCTTGGCGTGGACCTCATTCCACGACCTGCTAGCGTATTTTAATTTTTAAAACATTTGGAAAAGCAGGCAATATAGTTAGATTGTCCAAAAAATATTTAAAAAGTGTAACTTCTTCAGTGATTCTTCTCAGTTGAAGGCCAACTTCCGAACCGGGGTAACTTTAGTAAATTTGACTTTATAAGTGCTCTACTAGGGCCTAAATTGAGTAAATGGCATTGACTTAGAATCTGAGTATCCGTGGTAGTAAGCTCCTTTGAAATCGACCTGCAAGATTTTTGCATTTGTGATAATACATTACATAGTGTATGTGACGTTTGTATTATTTGTTCATGTGTGAATTAGCCTTACACTATAATAATTTACAGTAGGTATACCTTGTATTATAGGGTTAATAATATATCCCTTTTTCATAGAATTTTATCTTTTTAACCGACGAAAAAACGGAGGAGGTTTACAAGTTGAATTTATTTTTCATATATGATCACGCATAACTTTTTACAGAGTAGTCCGATTTTGATAATTCTTTTTTTAATGGATAGGGAAAAAACCTACCCTAAAGGTGGGAAAATAGGGGTGATTTATTGTTCACGCACAGATTTTAACGCTGAGTTGTGTATTAGGTACATTAAAATATTTAAGAAATAGCATGTAGTAATTAGTACATTATAGCCGCAAAAAATTATAAAATAAAAACTTTTTAACAAAAAAGAAAACCTCCGAAAAAAATAACTGAAAAGAGAAAAACAAGCTCTTTAATCTATAGAATGTTGAATATAACTTGAATTTTACAAGGTTTTGCAGTCGTATATCGAAGTATATCGAATGGTGACTCGGTGCCACCAAGTCATCAATCGATAGTTAGCAATATTCGGTATATCTCTACCAATACTATTTCGATGATCTCTACAGTCTATTTTCACACGAGTAAAGCACTCCTTTTGTTCATTTTAATTCGTACCTACCAACAATGCTCGTTTAGTAATTGGCATATCAATTTTTTGAACATACAAACATTCGGTGAAATTCGGCGCAAAGGAAAGCACCTGCATGTGCTGTGACGATGTATATGAGCTCAATGTATGTATGTATGAATACAATGTATCGACATTATAAATTATGCTGTCTTGTTTTCTTAAAACTTTCGATATTCCCATAATTTCAACGTGGTGATGATGTTGACGCCTTGATTACAGCAAGCGTAAATACCCAGAAATGCCGCGATATATAATAGTGTACCTGATATTTCCAGTTGGTACCCCCTAAGAAACTAAGAACCCTGCCTGACCGTATTACGTTTTCTCGCAGTGCATTAAATGAAAATTCAAGCTCACTGTACAGGCTACACCTACTATACATATATATAATTACCAATTATACACTCGACCATAGGCGTCGCATTTCGATCCGGGCCATGCGAACTTAAACTTCAAAATACGAAACGTGCTATTGCTTAAATAGGCACTTACCTAAACTAAGCCCCGCCGTGTAACTCGACCTGTGTTTACTTGTTTATTAATTAAGATTGGGTAGGTACGCACCTTCAGAAATTTTCGTTTCAAAATCCTCAAAATCGACTCGTATTCGTTAAAGATATAATAATAAATAAATAATGATTATGATGTTGGTTTAGGTGTGTTTGTTTTTGGAAACGACGTTCGTGTCACTGTATTATATCTGTAACATTGTTTAGCAATATTATCGTTTCAAGTGTGTTAAATTCCTCTTATTATTTATGTAATATACAATTTCAAAACCTTATCAATAAGTACCCAGTATACATCCCCATCATTGTAATGCGTATTCCGAAATCATTTCAAAACGTATGTGCGTTTTTATCTCGTACATACAATGATATCAACTAGAAATATCATGCTTTTGTAGTCCTAAAACATATTTTTCCCTTTGTCATTTTGCCTTTTGTTTTCATTCAAGTATTCTTCTATTGATATTCTGTCCGTTACAGTCTGTGCCGAGCCGACTCGAAGGTCTTTTCATCTGTCTACAGCACATTTATATTTAGATATTTTTTTAATTACCAAAGCCCGTTTTGTAATGAACCATAATATAACTATTCTAGCTTTAACCAGAATTAGCGTCATCCAATGCACTCCTAAATATGAAACTAATCTTAATAGACATGCTTAATTTTAAGTACCAATGTACTAATTAAATTTAAAGCTAAGTATACTTTAAAACAAAAATGGTTTACGCTTAAGCAACACTAATGTATTTCTAAAACCTTTCTGTAAGTTAAAGTCCATTAGTCAAGTTCAAAACGACTGCTAGAACACGCTCTGTTATCATTTAAGACTAAGTTACTAACAAGGGTCTTCGCTCGGCTTAATTAACCTCTTTAATTAGCTTTTCTGAGGGCCGGTGGTCCCAAGAGCCTGAGGAGGTCCGATGGCCACAGTCCCTGTGGGCGAAGGTGACCATTATGTTGTTATTGTTATCTTACGATCAGCATATAGTTATACCACTTATTACGTATCATGTTAATTTTAGTACCTACATGTTTTTTAAGGATGTAGGTAATTTCTTTATAGCTTTTGCTAGTTTTAAGTGTCGTAATTTAACTTGAGTTTTATAAATCATAGCATTATTTGAATTGACTATTACTAAACTTATTTTCAAACATTTTGTGGAAATCAACTCTTATTGGCAGGTCCACTATCTTTATTGCGTCTTTACAGAGACATGAACGAAAAAATAAGAGCTTTTACTTTACATACATATTTAATTTACGCGGCGTATTTTTCCGGTCCTAAAAGATAAATCCCAATAGCTTTCTTTAAATATTTATGAAGGCACCAAACGTCCAGCGACTTTTAATACTTAAGTAATATTATCATATCCTTGTCATAAGCTATTATGGATAAATATTTTTTTGTGTACAACTACTTCTAAATATATAAACGAAAAAATAAGATAAATACTTTTTGTGCATCATGCACATTACTTTTCTTGCTCAGATGATAAGAATAAAATACTACCTACACCATTTCGATAAGAGATAAATTCATTTCAGCATGATGATTTATCAGGGCTCGAACACCGGGCGGGCGCGTGCGACGTCATCGTTGCCGCTTCCTCTCACCGACATATCTCTATGATAAATAGCAAAGAATCTGCGAAAGTGGTGAAATTCTAAAATAAAATTATGTTCCTTCAGAAAATTCATTCATTCCTTCTTGTACTACAGATATGTGTGTTATGTTCATTCTTTTAAGTTTATGGAAAGTTTGTGAGTGTACCCGGTAAAATATTTCCTGCGGGAAGTTTCATGTTGAAGACTAATGTTGTTATGTCTGCGTGTGTGAATATTGTCGCTTGATATCTTCGCTATGGAGGTATTTGTATGGCGGTTCAGTGGACTGTTGAAGACATTTTATCGGATGCGAGCGAATCGTGTCAGAACCCGCTCGAGCGACAGCTGTCGTTGACGTGCCTAAAGCGCCTGTTATGCCGACTCCCCTTTTATTTATGATCGAGTTGAGCGGTGCTTATTACGATTGCGGGTGCGGATCATGTTTCATATGCCAACCTTGGTTCTGCGTTAACTTCTTTCTTGACGCTTATTGAGCTATTTGCTGGAAATTGCTCGTTCTTTGTAATAAGGCTAACACAGTAAAGTACCTTGTAGAGTGTAGCTCTTACCACAACGCTAGTAGGTATAAATACAATATTTTGTTTTGTATTCAGCAAAATTTTGAATAGCAAATATATTTCTGAAAATGATACTTAAATCACATATTAAGTTATGATGATATCTAGCGAGAGTTGCATAAGTTTTAGGTATGTGTACTTATAGGTACTACCTATTGTTATTCACAGCGCATCTCGGAACCCAGCACTGATGTGTGTTTCGCTAAGCCCCAACATATATTTCGACGTTTTTGTCTGTCACTTGGCAGCAACTTCTCCAATGTTTTCTCATTCACCCGTAGTCTTTCCGAAAAGTTAGCTCATTCCTGTCTCGGTAGGTGCCTCTCCGAATTACGAACTCGGCACTCAGTTGCCGATGCGTGTAAAATGTCTTTACGATCCCGTAAATCCCGCTATGTGCGTCGTCACCTCTGGGGTACTGAACTGACGCTCAATATTTTTTAATCAACTAATTGTTAATTGAGAAACTTTTTAGCTACGAAAGTTTTGTCCCGTTAGGTAAGAAAACGTTGCGACCCAGTTTTCACCGAAAACAATCCACTTCTATTATTGGACACTTACCTACTAAAAAGTTGTGGTAGCATGTAATAAAACTTTATTCTCTATAAAGATAAAAAACGTTTTAATTTTATGAAAACAGGTACGTTATTTTATTCCCCTGCAAGTACTAGTTCGTGAGCGAAAATGGTCATAGAGCCTTTTATGTAAATAATTTATTTTTTATTTAATTATGATGACTTAGTGTCATCATATCGCTTAAGATTACTAAACCATAAATTATACCTACATGAAACGTACTTCTAAATGCAAAGGTTCAAGTGGAAGGTTGCTCTTTATAAAATTTGCTTGATTCAAGGCCTGTTCGGCTCTTTTTCAACTATGAATAATTTGGATTTTTTGTAAAAATGTAGGTCATGTTCGCGAGCATTGATGCTAATCGAGCCGAGCTTAAAGCTCTCGGGTGGGTAACCATTTAGTTAACTCAATCCCTTTTGAGAAATGGAAAAGCCGGCCATATTCATAGCCTTGAATAATAATGCTATGAATTGTTGAAGACTTGTATAAGGCCCCCTGATAATAAAAAATATTATTGCGCAATTCTTCTTTTTACATTCATTAGAATTATCTATTTCTTGATAATAATATAACCAAGAATGCTGTAACAAGATATTATCAACCCCTATATATATATATATATATTAGTAATACAAAACTATAAGTATAAACTATGCTCAGTCCATGGACGTAGCTCAGTCTAATAAGTTTCAGAATATTTATAGTATACGAATCTGTTGTAGTATATGTGCCTCTGGTTAGGTTATTTATTAAGGTAGGTGACGTTCCCTACCGAGTGTTACTCTATTAGATACCAGACTAGCAGCGACTGGCGACAGGAAGCGGCTGTCGTCTGCATAACAAGGTTAACATCTTGCAATTCTATCAATGTCTTATGTAATAACGTTATCTAGTTACTTCCTACAACCCACTCTCTCATACTAATAATGCGATATGCAAAGTTTACTATACAAACTGTAATTAAGGTCTTTGTACTGCGCGGTGATAAGCCTCGCTTATTTGTATGTCCCGACCGAACCGAAAAACTTTGTTTAATTATACGAGTTCCGATGTGAGTTGCGACTGCAATGATTATTTGACCCTGCTTTCATGAAATAGATATTTGTACGGCGGGTTTGTAATATAGACTGAAATGTGGTTTTGTTGGGACAGTTTTCACAAAAGCTTGAGATGAATGTTTTTACATGGAGTTTAAATTATGATGCCCATAAATATCATGAGACATACGATTGCTCTAATACCCGTTTATGAAAAATTTTGTTTAAGAATTTGATCGAATTTTATACACTTCGACTTTATATTTAAATCTACTTTGAAAAGATACTCGTCAGAGTGATTTTATCCAGACACTAATTGGCTTACATTAAATATGTAGGAACCTGCCGCGTGGTGTTATTGACAATATAAATTACCCTTAAATATCTACCCCCTTATTCATAATCGCTTTTTAACTAAATCAGACCAAATGTCACGTGTCAGATAAAGACTTCGGAATTTTAGCTAATCAACGTTTAATAACTTCATTATGAATATACTTAATATAATAGTTTTTCTATAAGTTATGGGGTTAAACGTATTCCGGACAATTACTGAAAATATATTTTGATCAAATTCGCCGGAGATCTCGGCTATCTGATGTTACCTGTCTAGAAGGCAATAGGGAAACACTGGGTGCTAGTGAGATCTTCGTTACACTACTAATAAATGAATCAGGATGGTCAAATGTCGCCCAGGTTTAACTGATTCTAATGAGTTTATTGCTTCTTCTGAGCAACTATCACCTCGGCCGTCGTCGCAACTCGGATCACCGGTGAATCACAGACCAAAGCGATTAAGGAAACCTCCAGAAAAGTTTAGGGTGGAATAGTTTATTAGAATAGGTTAATTAGGTTAAATTATTATTATTTTTATGTGTCCGACTAATACGACTGGTAGTTCCAGAGATAAGCCCGGTTTAAACAAACAAACAAAAAAACTCTTCCGCTTTATTATATTAGTATAGGTGTTCAAATGACATGAGTATGCTAGTTGCACGATGAAGCAAAGCTAATAGCATCGTGCAACTAACTTACCTACATACCTACCTGTGATTAAAACATTCAAAATATTCCTGAATTTCGATTTCGAAAACTGATTAATCTGGGCAAATTTGGAAAGTACTTTAATTAGAGTTTAAATTAATTGCTTGAAATCCGGCCTGAAGTTGGTTAGCAAAAAGGTTGGTAAGTAAAGTAGTCATGCTCCAAGGTCAAAATCCAGGCAATTCATCAATGCAGTCTCAATTCCGAGACCTGCCTACCTCCTCGGGGATAATAGGTGAGAAGCGATTTATTTTCATCAGCTTATAAATGGTGGTTGCTTCCAAATATGTCATCTTTTCGAAACTTAAATTGGTTCTTCATGCTAAACAACTTTTCCTTTGAGACCAACTCATACAAAAGATTAATCTCCGTATGATTTCTTTTCGCGATTTGATAGTAGGTACCCACCTACCTTGGGAAAAACCCAATGTAGGTTTTGAATGTTCATCTGAAAATATCCTCCATCCATATTGGTATAAAGTCATATCGTAGGTATGTACCTACCTTATTTCTTTGTGTTTATCGATTTTTTGCCACTCACGATATCTTTCCTGAAACGAAAAAACATACGCTACGTGACGACTTCAATTATTTTCGAAGAAATAAGTAGGGTAATTGTGTTGATTTTGGTTTTTCCTTCGGTACTGATTCTTTTTTTCCTTCATTACATTCTTTTTTTTATATCATGTTATTACTCCGGTACTCACCCATGATGGGACCGGACCATACACAGCTTTTTGTTATTTTGTACATTTTTTTTACAAGATCTTGTGCTTAGAATATCTTGAATTGCTTCTATAGCTTAGAATTGTAAAGACGGTACAAAAATACGCTGATTATTTCACTATTATTGACCAATAGTGAAATAATCATCAATAATACTCAGATATTGCATAAAACTAGAATTAATTTAAAAATAGGTTGAAATAGCCAAATTGCCATGTGCGCCAAAAAATGGAGGTTGCATGAGTCAGCCCTCAGTTCCGGGCGCGCGGGCATTGAGCTACGGATCCGGCGCGCGTTTCTTTCGAGCTCGTTAACGAAACAATAAATAATGATTTGGACGTCTCCACCATTGCAGGCTATTGTTCGGGCATCATATTTTCCGTCGGGCCGTCGGCATCAGGTCGGTGACGGACGTCTCGTAGTTTCCTCGCTGTCGATTTGTCGATGCAATATCCGAGACCCTGTATTTTTCCGTAGAATTGTAATATTTTATTGATAGAGCTATTAAGTTTTGTATTCTCATTTTACATACATTGGTATAAACATATAAAAGACAATAAAAATTAGCATAATTGACATTTGTGCTATAAGTCTCAACTTTGATATATCTGTCATTTATATCTCACAGATTGAGTTAATATTGTTTAAGTGCCAATGTTAAAATTTAAATTTTGCCATAAATAATCTTGAGTTGCCGTAAAATTTTAAGTTACTCTGCATCTCTGCATTATGTCTTAACGTTTTGCCATAAAGTTTTAATGCGCCTATAATGATACACGTTTTAATGGAGAATTATACAACAACTATTCGTATTAATTCAATCAATTAAATCTCTGACTATAACGAAATGCTATTAACCATAGATTTAAAATATTATAGAGAGATAGCGTTAACAACGTTACCTTGTGCAAAGCGTGAGCAGTTTCCATATAGATGCATTCGCAGATACATCGTACACTAGTTGATTAACAAAATTATTATATAGAATTCTTATAATTTTTTTCTCGGTAAAAGTATCGATGAAAAACGAGAAATTGGTATTAATTATAAGTATTTTAGTCGTTAAAATGTACGCGCACTTCGTTTCTAATGCATTTGGACCGTACCTGTGCTCACGGGCTCACGGACTGTACTCTAGTACATCCACTCTATTAATATTCTAACTCTATGATATTACTTAACATTTTAGTTACTAAATGATATTCTTTGATGTATATTGGGTAATGTTGTTTCCAAACCCAATTGAGAAAAACAAACATCGAGCGTTGAGCTCCATTATATAATTTGTTAGATTTATTTTATCCGTACCTACCTAAAATTAGAGTAATATCTTAAAATAATGATAGGTACTTAAGTTTCCATAAAGCTGAAACATAAGGAGGAGAAAATCCCTATTTTTTTTTTAAATTACTTAGATGGAGCCGTGACCTCGAGACGAAGCATAATCGTTCTACCTTATAATGTATTTTAAATTCAATTTCTCCTAAATAACTAAAAACGGGGATTTGGTTTATACATTTTCTTTATATTTTAAAGTGACAAGGTTAAGTTATTTGGTTTTCGTCAAAAACTTATTTACTATATATCGAGGTAGCACTTCTGAGGTAAATAAAAAACCGGCTAAGTTCGTATCGGGCCACGCGCAGTGTAGGGTTCCGTAGTTGCCAGTCACAATACGCGGACTTAGAATTTTAATATATTACTTATTTTACAAAACTAACAACTTCATTTACTTAAGTAATTTTCAATGGAATTTGTACAAAGTTTTCCTTTTTTCTTCTCCAAGTACATTTTATAAGTTATTAATTAGGCTAAGTACGCTTTACAATTTAACGAAATTTTCGTTTAATTGTAAAGCCTACTTAGCTATGATAGTTTGCCTTTTAAATTCGTTGAATAAATATTATTGCCGTGATTTTATTCACATATCCTAAAACAAC
This sequence comes from Achlya flavicornis, assembly GCA_947623365.1. NCBI lineage: Eukaryota > Metazoa > Arthropoda > Insecta > Lepidoptera > Drepanidae > Achlya > Achlya flavicornis. Next base: position 8,474,804 of record OX392468.1, on the reverse strand, counting down.
CGTTTAGCTGGGACTTGACTCTAACAAAAATTTGCACTTTAAAGTTAAATATTTTTCAAATGGATCCCTGGAACGAAAAAATAGCAATATTTTTGAAAGACCTATCCAACGCCATAAATAATCATCCCCACTTTAGGTCTATGGGAGGTCTAGGTATCCTAAATATTTCTTCATGGTTTTATTTTACCTCATTGTCGGCGTAAGCCAAATTAGCCTAAGTCTCTCAGCTAAGCCGCAGACAGACAGGCAGACAGACAGACATAGCGAAACTATAAGAGTTCCTCGTTGACTATCGAATTACTTGTTGACTACGAAAGCCTAAAAAATAACCCCCTTACTCATAAAACGTTACATAACTAATATACTGTTTAAAGGGTCACGTAAATAACGTCACTCTATTTTCATTGTCAAATAATGTGACATTATTTACGAGACCCTTTAAACAGTATACTGTAACTAATATACTGTTTAAAGGGTCACGTAAATAACGTCACTCTATTTTCATTGTTAAATAATGTGACATTATTTACGAGACCCTTTAAACAGTATATTAGTTATATAACGTTTTATGAGTAAGGGGGTAAGTATTTATAAAGTCTACAATTGTAGAGCAAGTATCAGAAAAAAACATTTATGCATGAAAACATTATAGTACCTAAGTCATTTTTTTTATATCACTAATTATTGGACTAATTATCTTGGGACAACTCACACACAAATTTATCACCCAAAAAAGGACTACATGACTGGTATCATGTAAATTAGACACGAATATTATGCCCTGGAAAAATGTTCAATTTGTACCAAAATCTATTCCAATAACTTTTTGGATAGCAATCACTTTCGTAGCGACTGTTGTTCTTGTATTTAAGTGATTTATTGTTGTTTTGTTACAGGTAAGTGAAATGAAATTGAGTGCAATATCAATTCAGTCGCTTTTCCTCAGAGTGGACGCAATGTGCTCATACATGCAGGTAAGCAAGTAGATACCGTCACATCCGTTTACTCACTGATTAACGAGAAATTTACTACTGTACCCATTAAACAGTGATTTTTGATTAATAGGAATTGGTAAGCGCAATAGTTAAAGGCAAAACTATAGCAGGACACCAGTTTCAGTTCTTTGATCTTCAAAATGTAGTGGCGGGCGCCAGCACCGTAGCGGTGGATCAAAGCCAGAGTAGGCTCTACCCAGTTTCTAACGAATACATAACGCTCTTTTCAAAACATTCGGAGTTCCTTATAATAATAGTCTTGTTACGGTACCAAGTCATAAAAATGATTAATGTATCAAAATAACCATAAAAATTCAATAAACGTGTAAAAAGTGGAAGCAATGTTGCCGGAAGATTATTTCCAATTTATTTTCACAATAGATAAATTTATTGGGTTGGCGCATTCGGCGTATAAATGATTAATGGGTTCCGATGCTATTGGTTCACTTCATCATCAAATAATGCTTATCGTGTTCAGAATGCGTGCCTCTCCTGAGATCTGCAACTGTCTCTACTTGGTTCTACACCTCCTTCCTGATTCATATATTTTTATATTGCATAAACTATTATTGAATTTAACTATTTTATTAAATTTTATATTATACTAAACCTATTTATTTAGGATATTTATAATGTATCTACAAAAAAATATCATTTCCAATAACTCCCGCTTGAATTGATGATATTTATAACAATCCAATCAAATAAATTATTGTTACCGTTCCAATTTCCGCGAAACATTATAAATGTTCAAAAGTTAAGAATTTTTCCAATACGTGCGAGGAGATCAACTTGGGCGAAGTATCTAATTAAGAACTCAGTGAAACGGTAAGAAATATTTTTCACTTTTTTCAGAGGTGTCGATATAAAAGCTGTGTTCGCTACCGTTGATTGGAATAAGCCAGGAAATTATGGCGACGAGCTAAACGTTCTTTATCTCTTGATAAAACTGTTATTGTTTCGAATTTTCAGGCTTCGGATTGAATGTTCTATTGTGTTTTCAAAAACAGAACTGCAGACGTGATTCAGAGCATATCGCGACTGAAAGCCTTGCAAGGAGTGTCCGCGGCAAAAAGCGTAAAGCGCATTGTTTTCACGTTCACACAGGAAAACGTCCAGCGCTGACAAGCGATAGTTGGGTCTAATGGACCGCTATTTGTTTCTGCTTAGAAAACAATGCAAGGTTTACGATTCAGTAAACTACTCGGTATGTTCAGTGCTATTATAATAGAAATTAATAAGTTCTAATAGCGCGTTATGGGAGCTTATTCATTTATGATAAAATGGCTCGACTAAACGAGTTGAAGCCCATTTAATCCTTTGACTGTTTGGCGATCCGCGTGGGCGAGGAAAACAATAGAAATCAATTGTTTTTTTTAACCGCAAGTCAAGGATTAATTTGCTATACCTACGATAGTCTTCCAGAATCCGCAGGACATATCTGACGGGCCAGCTGGCGCGGTTGGTTAAGACTCTGGTTAAGATTCCACCTATCGCGCCACAGGTCGTGGGTTCGATTCCCACATAGGACATGCATTTGTGTGCATGAACATGTCTGTATGTTCTGAGTCTGGGTGTTACTTCACATATTAAGTATTTATTTACAAACAAAAAGTAGTATATGTATTATATCAGTTATCTGGTTTCCATAATACAAGCTCTGCTTAGTTTGGGATCAGATGACCGTGTGTGAGGAATGTCCCAGGATATTATTATTATATAATGCATGCTCTTGTAAGTTTTCCTGCTATCATTATATCATTTGTACGGATAAAATGTTATTGCTTATCATAATATACTGTTGAGTATAAATTTCATAATTAGGTAGAACGTATTATGAGTACTATCTATCTATCTATCTGTCCCTGCGATACAGGATAAAAGTATCCCATGAACATCTCTGGGATCCAAGCTAACACTCTGACAATTTTTACCAATATAGTTTCGGTAGTTAAACATTAAAATGTAATATATATTTACAAACGGATAGACATAAAGGCTACCATTTTGCCTTTTATAATATTAATATATGTATAAATAAATAAATACTTTACAATGTACTGCATAAAAACAAAGAACATTAACATGAATAAATAAACTTGCACGCAGACGCAACGGACAGTATTTTTTATATTAAATACTTTAGACACTGCTTTAACATCAATTAGATAGTGGTTTTACAACTGCTTTATTAAAAAAATTAAAACATGATACACAATTTTATTGTCTTTGAATAATAAATTTAAATCTATATACATATGTTAGAGGTACTAAAATATGTTGTGCTTAATATATTTTAATCAAATGAAAGATCTGGACTAGGCTGATTGTACACAATAATGATTTTACCTACTATTTTTGAAACCCTAATGAAAATAAAGTCAGAAAAAAATAATTTGGATAAAACGTTAAGTAGGTACTAGGTACATCTATCTTCTATCTATATATATAAAAATCAATGCCACTTTTCGTTGTAATTTTATAACTCAAGATCTCACATATCCAAACTAAATATTTAGGCTTTGTTCGGACTATTTAGTAGATGGTTTATGTGAAGTTTGCACAAAATCGGTCGAGCGGTTCTTCATTTATCACATTTTTTGTAACAAATGAATTCAATAAATGGCGGATCATTTTGTTAATGGGCATTTTGCTGTCAGGGTAGGTTAGGGTAGGGTAGGGTAGCACCATAGTGTAGGGTAGCACCACGCGAACGAAGTCGCGCCGGGCAGCTAGTATAATATATACGTTGTATATTGTTTTATAAAGTGCCAGTTGAGGCAACCTTTTTGGCATGTAAAACATTTACCTGGCTTTTTATAAGAGGGTTTGTATAAATATGTTGATACCTCGTGTAACCTCGTGTAACAATACAATCTCTTTAAACTCGAGATATGACCTGCCATATTCATTCGGAACACAAAACATTCGCTTTTATATCAAATTTCTTTTAGAGAAAAATCTTTTAGAGAGCTTATATTCAAAGTAAAAATTATGGACATCCATAAAAATATGTATATTATTCCATGTTGCGCTTGTTTGTATTCAATACTGATTCAAAAACGGATCAGAATAGCTGAGAATAAAGAAATAAAATAGATACTTATAACATTCATAACAAAATATGGCTTCCATCCATTTTTAGGGTTCCGTAGCCAAATGGCAAAAAACGGAACCCTTATAGATTCGTCATGTCTGTCTGTCTGTCTGTCTGTCTGTCTGTCCGTCCGTATGTCACAGCCATTTATTTCCGAAACTATAAGAACTATAATGTTGAAACTTGGTAACATAGATGTATTCTGTGAACCGCATTAAGATTTTCACACAAAAATAGACAAAAAACAATAAATTTTGGGGGTTCCCCATACTTAGAACTGAAACTCAATTTTTTTTTTCATCAAACCCATACGTGTGGGGTGTCTATGGATAGGTCTTCAAAAATGATATTGAGGTTTCTAATATCATTTTTTTCTAAACTGAATAGTTTGCGCGAGAGACACTTCCAAAGTGGTAAAATGTGTGTCCCCCCCCCCTGTAACTTCTAAAATAAGAGAATGATAAATCTATAAAAATATATGATGTACAATACGGTGCAAACTTCCACCGAAAATTGGTTTGAACGAGATCTAGTAAGTAGTTTTTTTTTAATACGTCATAAATTGAAATTAATATCAAATACTCAGGTCTATACTACCATTTACTTATATACCTACAGGTTACGGAACCCTCGGTGCGTGAGTCTGACTCGCACTTGCCGGTTTTTTTTTTTTTTTTTTTATGTAGGTAGTTTTTTTTTATACCACTAAGCTGGCAAATAAGCATACGGCCCGCCTGATGGTAAGCAGTTACCGAAGCCTATGGACGCTTGCAACACCAGGGGTATAACTCGCTGCCTGAAGAAATCTCTTCACACCCTACGCTCTATGAAGAACCCCATAGTTTGACTAATTATACTAAAAATAATTCATTAATGGAATTTTAAATGTGCACGCGCGAGCACGACAGTTAATATTTACCTTTGTGATAATACTATGTAAATTGTAGCAATAAAAGCATTTCTATTTCTATTGGTGGTAAATAGATATAGGCATAGGCTCAGAATTTCTTTTATACTTTTTCAACACACTTGCTCGTAAAGTGACATTTATTGCAACGTTTTTAGTATCTTAATGCAGCTTATTACGCACTAGTGCTTTTTACTTTACATTACCACACAGTTTTATGATAAGTTAACTTTGTACCTCAATGCAATTGATATGTGTGTAGACGAAGTATTCTTAATTTAAACGGGTTACACAGTTTGACAGGACATAGTTGTCAAAAAAAATACCTGCGCGCCATATTTGTTGACGTTTTCATTGTGTGGTTGAATATTATCAAAAAATCTACTCCAAGAAATACAAGTCTGCTTTTTTCCTCACAAGTGTGTTGAAAAACGTCGTATTACACGCGTGTACATTGATCATTACACTCTCGGCTCCCTTATCGCTTCATCTGTAATTACCAACTTTGCACACATGTATCATAATATACCTACTATTATCCGGTTAATAATCATAAAATGTAAGAAAGCGCGGCAATAGAAAACAAGAAATATTAAAATAAAATAGCAAAGAGGCCGCTTTTGTTAGTGGAAAGCTTAAAGTTTCCACCTCAAATAAAACTTGAACATTATCTAATATGCCTAAGTAGAAATTTTTATTTTTGAATAGAATAGCGCACTCGAAGATAATGCTAAGTAGAAGTAAAATAAAATAAATCCTATTCCAAATTCAAATCCACTATTCGAAACATAATCATATAAAAATACCTAGCAGCTCAGAGTATATAAATACTACGTAGCAGTTTCAAATTCAAATAATTTGAAACAATGTGTGCATTTAAAGTTTGAATTGAAAAGTATGTCAAATTCAAGAGGCGTTATGTTATAGTTAATTTACAAGTGTTATCTTATCAGTAGTGACATTTGGTACCTTATTTTCGTTCCGAGTATACCATTGAGGGACTCGATATTAGTATTTACTTATAAGCAAATACAACTATGTACCAGTAAAAACTTCCATTAATTAACTGGCAAATAAAGCTCTACATCTTTTCTATATACATTAGTACCGAATGTTGTGAGAAAATGTATTATCGTCATCTGGGTAAACTGAAGAGTGATGGAACATGTCTTAAATGTCGTATGAAAAATCTGCTGGAGTCAAGATATCAGTATGTTGAATGCGCGTGGCGTGGCGCTAGCGTGTCGCTGGCGTGGCGTTGCGCGGGGGCGGCGGGCGGTCAGTCAGTGGCACGTCGACCCGCGTCGCGAGTACGTGTCCCGCTACTGCGCGCCGCCCTAGTCCCGCAACTTGGAACCGCCCGCCCGCCCCAACGACGCGCCGCGAGTTCCAACTGTGAATATCGTATGGATACTTAACTGGAATATCGCATGGAATGCACAGTGTAATGTCAAAGTGACTCTTTGTGACTTTTTATCATAAACTTTTCAAATTTGTTAAAGTTAATCGGCTCCTAATTAAATTTTCAACATCGCCAGGCAACAGAAGTTACAAGTTATTAAAAGAGTTTTGAAAGTGAATTCATTACTGATTGAATTTTTAAGCTCTATTTCGTAAATGTCGTTAACATTTCTTTTTTGCTTCAGGGTTGTTTGAATCTAATAAAGAAGGCATGAGAACAGTAACTTTATTATCTTCAGCATTAATGTTGAAAGTACACAAAGAAAATATAATACACAAGAGAATTCCATATTATTCAAAAATTATGTTTTAAATTAAATTAATCTATCTACCTTATTCAAAAGTTATATATCTATAATATCCACCAAAAACTTCACTACTTACAATGCGTTATAATAATCTTATCTTAGCTTAAACTATAACAATTTTCAATGATTGTTGGCAACTACATTTGGAAGATCAGTACTAAACCATGTATGCATGTTAACAAAGGCAAATACTGTTTATTTAAAGCACCATCAGGCTCTACTCGAATACGTTGAATCCCTGCGTTAGAGCCTTTGTTAATGAATAGAATACTGGAGTTATATACCGACTGCACAGCACACACTAACCACCTACATACGAGTACATACAGCTACGCATGATTTGTTAATATAATCCTGAGTACTCTGTACTGGTGTCATAGCTTGGCTATGTTAAGTCAAGTATCTATCAAGATAGAACATATCATATATATGGTTTAGTTAAATATTAAATACGAGTCTCTAAATTCACTACGAAATAGTTGTACCTACGTGTTATGTGTCCAATCTAGAAGCTTTACGTACGGTAAGGTAACACAGTTGTTGTTTTCAAAGGATATTCTGAGATGACCGGTAATTAGGTGTTATTGTTAAAGGAAGTAGGTGAGTTGCGGTTGAAAAATAACAATTGATTTCTATTGTTTTCCTCGGATCGCCAAAAAGTCAAAGGATAATAGCGAAATAAAGATGGAAAAAGAAATGATTTTTCCAAAGAAATTGTTCTACTATTTTTGGGTAACATTATGGAATATGTAGAAATTTGTGAGAAGTAATAATTTACAATCGGACGTGATGTGTAGTCTATTAATGATTTTCAATTTATAACTGGTAATGTAATAACGTAGCCCCTTAATAAGCTTGCTAATTTGAATAAAGTTTTAAAGTATAAGAAGTTACCAATTCCAAGTTTATTAAAATTTGTTAAGAGAGAACGCCAAGGAATGACTGCAAATGACTGTGAAAAGTTATGCAATTTTACGCTCCTTTGTTGTAAATATAACCCAAATAACCTGCATCTTCGGAGTCTGATGCAAAAAGCCTTTCCCTGTGTATATTTCGAGAGTGGCGAGGCATTATTATCCGGATGTTAGAGAAATTCTTTCCGCTGTGGACATTCCTTAGGAATAAACTTTCCACATGACCAAGTAGCTATCGGAAGCAGGAATTTAAACTGCCAGTAGCTTATCGTATTATTATATGATTCGAATGTGAACGTGAATTTAAACACAAATATCTACAAAACCCTATCTGTAGTTCATGTCGTGATATATGCATTTTGCTTTTTCCATTGTCATTGTTTTCTCGGGGAGAAAGTAACGACACAGTTGAAATGAAATATTTTTATTCATTCAAATAGACACAGGCACTTATTATTTGTCAAACTCTAACGAACGGTTCGGAAGGTTGCTTTTGCTGACACGAAACAAACTACGATTTATTTCTAGTATTGATAAAGTGGAAGTCACTTTTTTTTACAATCAGATTAATATTGTGATGTACAAATAATATTTTTGCACACATATACTGCGATGCTACTGTAAGGATACTAATTTGTACAAACTTTATCGCTGAGGGAAGCTCGAGAACTTATATTATAAATAGCTCCGCTTTTATTTGCAAAATGAAAGTACTTAGTTTCTAGTTTTGCCCCGAAGCAAAATGCCATAAAATAGTGCTGAAAATACCTAAAATAAACCGTTTGCTGTCAAGTTCTTCTAACTGCATAAGCAACCGAACTCAACTTCCCTGCAAGATATGATATTTGGGTGCCCCATTGAAGCTTTAAGTGTAAGCCCTAAAAATACTTACTCAATATCTGCCTTTTATTCTGTAATCTGCGAATTACAGAATAAAAGGCAGATAGAGCGCGTGGAACACGAAAGTGAAGCTCAAAAAGCAAATACAAATTCAAAATCATTCCTGTACGTGGATTACGTAACTTTATTGCAATGAAATTCAGATTGAAATGACCTCTGAATCGGTAGAAATATTACACAATCGGATTTCTAATGAACCACTGTTTGTATTTGCAATGATCTGAACGTAAAAAAGTTATCAGAAAACCGATATATTGAACCGATTTCAATTCGAAACTGATTGAAATTAAGTTACGTAATCGCCCCGCTGGTATTCGTTTTCCAATTTGTATTTGCTTTGTTCATCAAGACATCTCAAAAATTATATTCAGACGTAAAACGATATTCAAAACTAAATAAAAATCCAACTTGTTTGAATGGTTGTAGTTACCTAAAAGGTTAGTTTGAGTTTAATTTATTCATATAAATAAAACTGGAGCGTAAATAACATACGTGCAAATAGAAAACATGTTTAAACAAAAAAAAAATACTCGCGCAAAAAATATTCCATATTTTGTTTTGTCATTGAAGCGTCTGAAATATTTAGTTAGTATTTATTTATATTTAATAGCTACTTCAGTCTTTTACCGTTTTGAACAAGTCTTCACCAACTAAAAGGTCACGGTAGAGACCGCTGCGCGCTGTGAGTGATAAGGCCATTATTGTGACACATGTTGTTTTTAGGGTTCCGTAGCCAAATGGCAAAAAACGGAACCCTTATAGATTCGTCATGTCTGTCTGTCTGTCCGTGTATGTCACAGCCATTTATTTCCGAAACTATAAGAACTATAATGTTGAAACTTGGTAAGTAGATGTATTCTGTGAACCGCATTAAGATTTTTACACAAAAATAGAAAAAAAACAATAAATTTTGGGGGTTCCCCATACTTAGAACTGAAACTCAAATTTTTTTTTTTCATCAAACCCATAAGTGTGGGGTGTCTATGGATAGGTCTTCAAAAATGATATTGAGGTTTCTAATATCATTTTTTTCTAAACTGAATAGTTTGCGCGAGAGACACTTCCAAAGTGGTAAAATGTGTGTCCCCCCCCCCTGTAACTTCTAAAATAAGAGAATAATAAATCTATAAAAAATATATGATGTACATTACGGTGCAAACTTCCACTGAAAATTGGTTTGAACGAGATCTAGTAAGTAGTTTTTTTTTAATAGGTCATAAATTGAAATTAATATCAAATACTCAGGTCTATACTACCATTTACTTATATACCTACAGGTTTGTACGGAACCCTCGGTGCGCGAGTCTGACTCGCACTTGGCCGGTTTTTCTTTTTGTCATATGTCGTACCTTTAGGGTCGGCAACGCGCGTGTGATACCCCTGGTGTTGCAAGCGTCCATAGGCTACGGTAACCGCTTACCATCAGGCGGGCCGTATGCTTGTTTGCCACCTAAGTGGTATAAAAAATAAAAAAAAAAACCTGTATGAAGGTCTAATCCTGTATAAAATCTATCTAATCTAATATAATATATTACTAGGATATTCAAATAAACTATATAAAATATTTCGAGGTATAAACTATCCCAATAACTCTCTTCATATTAACGTACTAAGGTTTGCAAAAAATGACCTCATGAAACCTTAATCTTAATTCATGAAATGTTTTTTTTTTTTGAAGTGACAGAAGGTGACAATTCCGAGATTTTTTACACCTTTACGCGGACAATTGATATAAAGATAATTTTATAGTAAAAGTAGTGCTCACCTTCATTAATTAGATTTTTTTTTCCATTTAAGTCTGTAAGTTGCGCCAGGTGGTGCGACTTCGCAAGTAAAACATACAGCTTTAATAGCTACGAAAGTTTTGTTATGTGTCATTATCACCATAAGATCCACGCTCGTGCTCATGAGTTAAACGTAGGTAACATTACTTATCATTAAAAACCGGCTGAGTGCGAGTCGGAGTCGCAAACGAGGTATTCCGTATAGACGTGTATTGTAATTAAAAAAAAAACAGCTGTTTCCTATTACGTTTCATGAAATAAGTACAGCCCACTGACAGACAGATGGATGGACGGACGGCCAGACGGACGGTTGGACAGCGGAGGCTTAGTAAAGGGTCCCGTTGGCACTCTTTCGGTTCGAAACTCTAAAAATGCAATTTAAAATAATTGTTACCTAGTACTAACTATACCTCAACTTTTAGAAAATACTCTCTCAAAGCAAGTTAAGTAGACTCCTGAGTATCTACAAATATGAATTTCATAAAACTTTTAATGCTACTACAATGGTTAATGGTGCTGATTGTGTTGTTTACGACTAAACTAATTTTAGTCTCACTTTGTCTCTTTCTACCATAGAACATAAGAAAAGGATGTAAGAAATTTATTCGTGTCAAATTAGTTCAATGCTTGTTTTCAATATATATTTAGTCGGCATCTATCGCGGTTACGTCTAAATACTGCGGGTATTTAGACGTAACCGAAATGAAGACGACAAAGACTAATTTGACAGCTATACATATGTTCTATCAGTTTTCAATAATGTTCGTAAGAAAGAGGTGCGATGTGACTAAAATTAGTTTATTGCGATTTACAACAGAATCGGCACCAATATTACGATCCATTTATAGATCCTGGGGATTAAATATTTTGCTTTACGTGTTATTTGTTAAAACATGTGAGTTAATTGTAAAATGTTTTCAATCTAAAACATTTTAAATTCATTTTGGAAGGGTTGAAAAAAATAACACTGTTACAACCGAATCGCCAAATATACAGTTGTATAGGAGAATTTGGTATTGTTAACGACAATAAAGCTCAAGCCTTGATAAAAAATGGTCTATGAATTTATTGTAAAATTGAACTACGATTCTAGGCCATTTATTGTATTTATAAAGTCAATCCATAGGTATATACTCGCTCTTTCAGATCTGCTCTAATAGGCTCTTTGTGATTAGATCTAATAAGCTAAAAGAATGAGCAGAATAAAAGAAATCACGGCTAATAATACTATGGTACGGATGGCTTGGGAGGTGTGAAATAAGACCTCCATCAATTAGTTACGTAGACAGATTTGTTGCTTTATACTTGTACATGTAGTTTATACTTGATGTGTTGAGTAAAAGAAAGCATCGATAAAATAAAAACAGCTTTCGTTTTGTTCATTAACAAAGACATATTCCAAACAACATGTTTTCGAACGGATCTTTTCGAACATTGACCGTAATTTGCACAAATAATAAAGCTTGCGGAAAAAAAATGCAGACAAAAAACGTGATCAGCTATCGTCCAAGGAAAATCTTGTTAGTCTTAATTTTTTCCTGGAACGACTTATTATTAGCAGCACCTACTCTAAGAAGGTTTTTTTTCCAGATACTTAATTATACGAATCAATAAGGATCGATGTTCAGTTGATTGGTAGTTTGTTTGACTTGAAACTGATTGATTGGTTCACTAATAAACTAGCTATTGAGGCCACATTCGTGTGCCGCGGTACTCGTATCCGTCCTCAGTTAATCGGATTCGGCAGGGACATTAATAGCTATTTGTCATCGTCATATGAGTGAAATTTAATTACTTAATTAAGCATAGCAGTGGCATACGAGTACGTAGTCGTCATTATCGGTAAATGGGTGTATTATTTTAATTTAATATTGACTACGTCCGTCTGAAAATTGATAGAGCGCCATTAATTTTGTGCGGCATTAGGCCACGTACAATGTTAATGCGATCACGTAGTCCTGTATTGAAATATACACATATTCATACAATACTACTATAGCTTCAGGTACATATGCTTCACATTTTCTTTATAATACCTACCTATATGAATATTATGTATGTATGCTCTTTACTTTGTTCGACAGATTAGTGTTTGTCTAGACGCTTGTTCCTCAGTCACACTGCAGCAGATGAATGGATTCAAATTAAATTCGACAAAAAGGTAGATCGTAACTTTGCATTTAGCATTGCAGGAAAACATTAGATACCTCAGGCGCGGATAAAACCGCGCTGATAGTGTAGCCTACTTATTTGGTATTACAATGTCTAAAGGAATATGTACGTGTTGAATACACAAAATTCTTTGAAATTTTGTAGAATCTCGTTCGTCAATATGCTATGAATTTTGTGAAAAGGTTTCAGTTACAAAACGTCCGCGGGATAACGTTTAACTGTCAATCTGCCTCTTAAAATAGGAAATCCCGGTGACGTATATTGATGTTTATAGCATCCCGGCTTATGTGCTTTGGATGCTATCGCGTATATATAAAAATCGTAAACACCTCGATACGTGTAGTGTGGGTCAGACCTATCTTACAGCCTGACATATAAAATGTATGCTACCTAGTGGTTCATTTCGGATCGCAAATGGACTGGAATACTCGTGTGAAAAACAAATATTAGTATTGGACGAAACTGGTGAAAAGAATACGAGCTATATTATGTATGCGTTAAGGGACCCAATTTTCCAAATTACGATACTGTGCGACTTGCCATGAGATTATACATTTTTCAGAAGCTTGTACATTTTACCTACCGCATTTTATTGTAACTCATATAATATGTGAGCTATGTTTTATAGCTCGGTAGCTAATAGTTTCGGTGATAAATAACTTTGTCACATAGATCAATTTGTCTATCTATGAAGTGAGGTGAATTAACAGCATTTGCAGTTTTCGCAGCGTCGGTGCCCATTTCCATTCAAGTCTCGAGGCTGGCTTCCATCGATAAATGCTCGTCGTTAGGTAGGTTGCGGATACCTGGAAACGTTGTCAAAATAAAGTCCAATACCCTGTTTATTAATCGTATAAATATTGTCAACAATATACTTGAAGAGTGGACTGAAATGGATCAAGTATAATTAAAAAGTTATCAAACGTACAATCGATTAAAATGTTAGTATTACATAAAATATTGTCCAAGAAACCCTTATGTATATTGCCGAATCCTACCTAAGTATGTCTTTGCTGGTTTGAAACGATTACCAACATAAACGAAGTAATGACTTGTTTAAGATCACTTAGGTTATATATGTACTATTAAATTTAGGTAACTTGAACCAAAATTAAGATTAGTTTAAAACTCTACATGATTAATCTTACAATTACTCAAAATCTCAAGTTAATAAGCCGCAATCTTAGTCTACCTGGAGGTGTGCACGTTGCGAACTTTGTAATACAGTGTTTCCTAAACATTAAAGGAGCCACACGTTTGTTCTTGGTCTTTAGAAGCATTATTTAAAGCTTTTGTATTCCGTGCAGATATAGTGAAGTCGAATTACTGCTCAAAAGAAACAAAGCGTATTGTTATCCGGGTAAATGTGAAACATATCGTGGGGTAGTGCATTTTAACGTATAAAAGTAATATTCCATGTTTATAATATACTTGTACTTCTATGAAGTAATTGTATTAATAAATCTCAACGAAATTGAAGTTATATTTTCTTCATGTGAAATAATAAGTTGCTGTCTAATCCAGCAAAACATTTAAAGAAATCGTGGCTTTTAAGTAAATAGATCTACTTTTTTATGTCTGTAGCAGTGAGGATTTCTCGGTATAGGATAGAGAATGAAAGCAAAGTGGGGTTTACGATTTATCCAGCGAAAATTGGAAAAATAAGATACGTCTTCCTTGTGCATTTTAAGATTTCCTCTTTTCAAAATAAATGTAAGGATAAATTTTGAAATCGCGTCATAAAAATTGAAATCTTAGCATGTTTTAGGGGCATCATTGAAGATCGTTGGGTAAGTTTACAATGATGCCAGGACCATAATAATATAAGTTTGGTCGTTAAATTTAACAGCTGCATGGGATGTAACGATACTCGCTGGAACCGACACAAAATAGGGTATTGAAGCAGTCATGGATAGCGAAAATACTGAAAAAAGAGACGGAACAATGAAGAAATATCACTAACACCCCGTCCAATGAATGGAAGTAAACTCAGTGTGTTAAAAGAGTTATCTCGAGAAGGGAAGGGTCATCCGGCACTGGCATTTGACAAAGCTTTATTGTCATTAAATAAGCAAAGTTACGCCACAGCTATATCTTTTTGTGTTATAATAATATTAGTGTGGTGGACAGGATTCTATTCTTCGTTCGTGGACTGTAATTCGTTTTGTTCCCGCCCACCACAGATAGGGGGGAGGTTTCTTTCTTGATGCAAAATGGTTTCAGGTAAAGCAGGAATAACAAGGCTGACTTTCTTTCTTGTATCTTGTTCGGTTTCTAGTTTTCTATTTCTTTCTGCAGGATTTCCAAGGTAATTTTACCAAAATAATCGCGTCATTTATATGCTCAAAAGTTAGTCGTGTCTACACGACGTACATAGCGACTAGAAAATGCGCTATCGACCAATCACAGCTCTAGAGTGAGATAGCGCTATTGCCTACCTTGTCTATGGTAAAACTGCCTTGGGTACCTACTTTCTTTATCTATTTTTTCCTATCTATCAAGATACCACCGAATCAAGTCATTTATTCATAAAATAATAAGTATTACAGAGTTATAAATTATCCTTATCAACTAGTCTTACATAATAAATCTATAAAAACATTAACATGGCAAACTTAAAACAAGTGTCGTGAACATATTCTCCCGCCGCAGTCCTGGCTCGTCAGGCTGGAAACTTTGGAGTTCACGACGGGACATCAGTCTTCAATATTGCTAGTTTCTTCGTAGGTCGGCGCAGCACTCCCTTGTTGGTGCGGACGTCGACGGCGCGTATCTCCCCATCAGGTCCGGGAAAGGTGGCAATGACCTCACCACGCGGCCACTGATTGCGCGGTAAGGTGCCATCTGCGATCAGCACCAGGTCGCCCAGCTGGATCACGCCGTTCTTCGCACAGGGCTCCCGCCGGTGTTGAAGTTCAGGCAGGTACTCCCGCACCCAGCGGGACCAGAAGGAGTCTGCGAGGGCCTGGCTGACTCGCCAAGTCCTGCGGCTGGCCACGTCCTTTTCGGTGAATGCCCCTGGCAAGGGCACATGTGACGGCCCGCCGAGCAGAAAATGGTTCGGTGTTAGCGCCTCCGGGTCGTCAGGGGACGTTGACACGTGCGTCAGAGGCCGGCTGTTGATGGTGTTCTCCGCCTCGACCAGGAGTGTGTGTAGGACTTCGTCAGCTGGGGCACGTTCTCGAAGTGTGACGTCTAAGGCTGTCTTCACACTGCGGACGAGCCTCTCCCAGGCACCGCCCATGAATGGTGCCGACGGTGGGATGAAGCGCCAGCGGATGGTGCGTACCGATGCTTCTTGTTCTAATGCTTCTTGGGCTGTCCTCTTCATCTCGATGTCGGCACCACGAAGGTTGGTGCCCTGGTCACTCCAGAGTTCGGTGGGGCAGCCTCGACGTCCGATGAACCGGCGCAGCGCCATGATGGCGGAGTCTGTTGTCAGGCTGTGGGCGATCTCGAGGTGTACGGCGCGTGTGGTCAGACACGTGAAGATCACGCCATACCTCTTCTGTCTTCCTCTGCCGACGGTCACGGTGATCGGGCCGAAGTAATCTAGGCCAGTATAGGTGAATGGCCTCTGATGATGTGCCAGGCGACTCGGAGGATGATTGCCGGTTGAGGGTTGTGCCGGTGTGGCCTTCCTCACACGACATGTCTGACATCCCTGGAGTTCGGCGCGGACCGCGTTGCGTAGACGTAGCACCCAGAAGCGTTGTCTTACTTCGTTTGCTGTGATGTTGAAACCGCCGTGGTGAAGTCGCGAGTGTACCCATCTGATGTACAGTCGGGTCCAGCGGTGGTTGCCGTCGATCACAGCCGGCTCTCGTTGTTCCTCAGTGATGTCTTCGGTCGCTGCGATCCTTGACTTCAGCCGGATAACTCCCTCGGTGTCCAGTCTTAAGGCGAGTAGTCTCAAACGGCTGGCAGAGGGCAATGACCCCCCTCGACGCAGTATGTTGACCTCTTCTTGAAACAGCTGTTGTTGTTGTGCACGAATCCACAGCTGTTCGGCGCGCTGAAGGTGTCGTGCCTCGATCGGATACAATCGTGGCCCGTCGTTCTTGTGTCTGCGCGTCGTGTGTCCGTCGGTGCCCGGTGCGCTGCCAGCACGCCAGGCGGGATCGCTGTCTGCGTTCTTCTGTGTGCGCTTGTATGTTGCTGCACACCGTTGTCTTGGTCGGATGAGTTCGATGAACTGTAGCACACGTGCGGTGGTGCGTACAACGCGTATGTACGACGAGAAACGCTGTACGTCCGGTAGCGCCTCTGTCAGGCGCGCTGCGTTGTCTTGCACGACGTGTACTCGTTCTTCACCAGTAACTTCTATATCGACGACCTCTTTATTTTCGCAGGGCCAATCCTCTTCGGGTAGGTATAGGAACTCCGGTCCCTGAAACCACCGGTGATCAGATGTGAAGTCTTCTGGTGTGTCTCTGGTGGCGTCGTCTGCGACATTGAGTTTGGTCGGTACCCAACGCCACTCTGCAGTCTTGGTTTCTTCGGAGATCTCTGCAACTCGGTGAGCGACGAACGGCTTGTACGCTCGCGGGCCGGTCCTCAGCCACGCAAGTACGGTTCTGGAGTCTGACCAGAAGACGCGCCGTGTTGGTTTCAGGTCGTGCTCTTCGATGGCGGTGCGAGCTAGGCGGGTGCCCAGCACAGCGGCGTGCAGCTCCAGGCGCGGTATCGATGTCACCTTGTTGACTGGTGCCACTCTTGCCTTCGCGATGACCAGGCTGATGTCGACGTGTCCTTCTTCATCTTCGACTCGCCAGTACACTGCGCCAGCGTATGAGGTCGAGCTGGCGTCCACGAAGGTGTGTAGCTCGGCGGTCTTGGCCGTGTTGAGACGAGGATGACAGCGCGGCACAGCTAGCTCCGGCAGTCGTTGGACGTGCGCAATCCAACGTTTCCATATGTCATCTTCTGTCGGAGCGATAGGATCGTCCCAATTGATACCGCTGCGCCAGGTTTCTTGTATGATGCGTTTCGCTTGCACGGTGACAGGAGTAGCGAGTCCGAGGGGGTCAAATAAGGACATGACCGTCCTCAGAGCTTGTCTCTTGGTCGGTGTCTTCGCTCCCATCAGAATGTCGGCGGGGATCTTGTGTTTGTTGACGTTGAAGGACAGCGTGTCGGAGTCCGGATGCCACACCATGCCCAATATCTTCTCAGGATCCAGCGCCACTTTGTCTTCTGACTGTCCCGGTGAGAGGCTGTCGACCACGTGTCTCGAATTTGATGCCCATCGCTGCAGGAAGAAGCTGGCTCGACTGTGTATGAACGCCACTTGGTTCGATATCTTGAGTGCTTCTTCTTCGTTGTCAAAGCTGCCAAGGAAATCGTCCATGTAATGGTTTCTGATGACAGCTGCTGCAGCCTCCGGATATTGTTCTTGCATGTCGTCAGCATTACGATTCTTGACATATATCGCTGTGCAGGGTGATGAAGTCGCTCCGAATATGACAGACTTCATTCGGTACTCGTCCGGCGGGCCCTCCCGCCGGTCACCGCGCCACAGGAACCGCTGCATGTCTCGGTCTTGTTCGTGAATATCGATGCGCAGGAACATGTCTTTGATGTCGGCGGTGATGGCGATAGGTCGTTGCCGAAACCGCATCAGCACCCCGGGCAGCGATTGCAGCAGATCGGGGCCGGATAGCAGCATGTCGTTCAGCGATGTTCCTCTTGACTTGGCAGCGGCGTCGTGCACGATGCGCAGTTTCTCAGGCTTTGCCGGATTGATGACAGCAAAGTGTGGTAGATACCAATGGCGCTCCTTCTTCACCGGTGCTTTCTCAGCGAAGTTGTTTTCTAGGAGTACCTCCAATTGTCTTTGGTATCTTTTCTTCAGTTCGGGATCCCGGTCCAGCTTCCTTTCGATGCCTTCCAGACGATTGAGTGCGGCGTTGTAGCTAGGTGGGATCTTGGGTTCGTCAGACTTCCATAGGAGGCACGTTTCGAAGCCTCCCGCCGGTAACCGCTTGGTGTTCGCTTCCAGCTGTTGTAGGGCGCGCTGTTCATCATCGGTGACTGGCTTCTTTGGTGCAACTCCCAATGCGTCAAGCGAGAAGTGTTCCCGCATGAGCTGCTCCATCTCTTCTTCAGGGCCAGTGGTTAGGTGATGAGTGCGGTGTGCCTGCCATCTCGACGGGAAGTGGTGCTGCGTTCCGTGCAGGACCCATCCCAAGCTGGTGCGTGAGGCGACTGGTTGGCTTCTGGTACCACGACGAACCTCTTCTGTCAGCAGCAGGTGCCAGTTGTCCTGTCCTATTAGGATCGTTGGTGTACCTTCTTCGTAGAAAATGTCATCTTCTAAGTCATGGAGGTGTGGACAGTCGTGGACGACTGCCCGGTCGACAGACTGCGGTGCTAGCTTCAACTGCTTCATGGTTCTGGCGGAGATGTCATGTTGACTGTAGCCCGCTTGCCCACTAATGCAGAAGTTGATCATCTTTGACTGCTTTGCTTCAATTTTCGCCCCAGCGACGCCTTCGATGAAGATTGGTGCTTCTGGTCCCGTAGCTCCGATCTTCTCAGCGGTTGCTTCATCAATCAGAGTGCAGGTAGATCCGTCATCCAGCAGTGCATACGTGTCATGCACTCCTGCCGGACCGGAGACCTGCACCTTCAGGATCTTCAGCAATGTAGATCTGCTCCGCTTGTCCCTTGTTGAGGTGACCGTAGCTGTTTCGGGCTCCTTCTTAGATGACGGCGCCGTTGGGTTGTGCAGCAGTTGATGATGTGGGTAGTTGCAGTCGTTGATGCCACATTTCTTCACTTTGCAGATGTGTTTGAAACGGCGTGTTCGTAGGCATCGAAAACACAACTTGTTTTTGCACGCCATGTCCCATCTGTCGCTGATCGAGGCCTCCTTGAAGCTGGTACATGTTGCTGCATAGTGGCCCGCTTTCCTGCAAAGCGGGCAGGGATAATTTTCATTGGTGGCTGCCTGTTGTTCATCTGCATGGTACGTGCGCGCCGATCTTCGTGAAGTTGTGTTCGGGTTCGATGACCTCTCGTTCACACGTTCGGCCGGAGCGAACGCACCGCATCGCTCAGCCGTGCGTTCAAGGAACTTGGTGATCTTGATCAAGTCAGGTTCATCCTCCGGTTGTTCAGTCACGAAGTCGTAGTATCTGAAGCGCAGTGTCGCAGGCAGCTTTTCCACCACGGCGTTTACAACCCCCGGGTTGTAGAGATAGTGCGTCTTGTTCAGCGCCTTCACAGTTGCCGTGATGTTCGTCACCTGTGATGCGAAGAGGCAGATGTCCTTGGGTGCTTCACTCAACTTTGGCAGCATTTTCAGTTTCTCCATTTCAGCCATGACGAGTGCGTCGGGGCGGCCGAATCTTGCTGTCAATAATTTCATCACTTCTTCTGTTGTAGTGGCACCGATGAATAGACACTGCACTGCGTCCTTGGCAGGACCCTTGAGACTGCGTCGTAGTCTTGCCAAATTTTCTTGTTCTGTGGTGGTGCTTGCTGTCTGTTCAAATGCTGCCTTGAAGGGCAGCCAGTCACTTGAACTTCCATTGAAGACAGGTAGTTCCGGTGTCTTGCGTTGCACCAACACAGATGGCTGTAAAGCTCTTGCCGCTTCTGCTATGGCTTGAGCCAAACCGCTGTATTCATGTGATGATTCCTTCTTTGGTGTACGAGTCGGCTCCCGAAGTGCAGTCGCCTGTATGTCACCTCGTACTGTTTCTTGCTCTTGAGTGCGGGTCGGCGCCTTATTTTCGTTGATGTGCGTGTTCCACGTCGTCATCGCAGGCCCCTGTATTTCACCCCGCCCCGGTCGCGTTTCTTCATGCGGCATACTGACAGGTGGATCCGGATTTTGTTCAACCCAGGACCTGACCCTGTTTGTTCTATCAGATAGCACTGACTGAAGTTCTTCTTCTTCGGAATCATCTTCTTCGATCATGGAAATCCGCAGTGCCGCTAGCTCCGTTTCTTTTTTCAACAACTCCTCTTTTGCCTTGAGAAGTTGTCTGCGTCGATTCTTGCTAGATGCAGTAGAGAGCGGCGGCGTCTGTTTCCCGACTAGAGTATTGCTTGAATTTTGTGTTCTAGGAGCTGTGTCTCTGCTTTCCGCCGACGTCGTAGCCGTAGTACCCGTTGGTTCGGTGGTGCCCGTCGCGGCGGTCGTGCTGGACTCCCCTTCCGACGTCACTGCGGCATCCCTGGCGGCGATAAGTTCACGGGCAGCTGTGAGGAGTGGGTGCGCGTACATTGCAGGTGACGCCGGGCGCGGCGCGGCAGTCTGCGACATCGTGGAAGGCGGTGCGGCGACGTGCGGCGCGGCGCCGGCACCGGACGGACCGGAAACGGGCGGCGCGGCGGCGGGCGACGTGATACCGGACGGCGCGGCGGCCCGCGTCGTGGCGGCGGCGCCAGACGACCTCGTAGTAACCGGCGCGGCAGTGCGCGGCGCGGCGCCGGCCGGCGCGGCGGAGTGCGGCGCGATAGAACGCGGTGCGGCAGGGCGCGGCGCGGCGGAGAGCGGCGCGGCGGCGGTGCCGGGCGCTCTCTGGTCAGGCGGCGTAATTGCAGTCGGCGCGGCGGCGGCGCCGTCGCTGGTCGCGGCGGCATCCGTGCTCCTAGTCTTGACCATCTTGAATCTTCAAATCTGGACTGATCCGGCTCCGAATGGACCAATAAATGTGGTGGACAGGATTCTATTCTTCGTTCGTGGACTGTAATTCGTTTTGTTCCCGCCCACCACAGATAGGGGGGAGGTTTCTTTCTTGATGCAAAATGGTTTCAGGTAAAGCAGGAATAACAAGGCTGACTTTCTTTCTTGTATCTTGTTCGGTTTCTAGTTTTCTATTTCTTTCTGCAGGATTTCCAAGGTAATTTTACCCTACTATGATCTTCTCACGTTTCCCCCGAAGGGGGAAACGGGGGAACAAAACCGGGGTTGAAGGCCCCATCATTGTGGTATCAAAACGACGTGTGTTGAGGCACACGTGGCCTTGTGCTGCCTCCGTAGAGGCATTGTTCGGCGGTGCCCTTTCGGGCTGTTCATCACTTCTTGCCACCACGTGATCTAGTCGGCCGGGTGAGACCCATTGGGGAGGCCCAGCCGACGATCTACAGTGGTGGCGGTGTGGTTCCTCTATACTGCAACTGCTGATGCTGCTGCTGGATTGGTGCGACCGGTGGACGCCTCGCTAGTCAGCAAGACGAGCGAGGCAATCCCCCTGATGATCGGCGGGACGGGGTCGGCGCCAGTGCGGAGGGCCTCGAGGACCTCTCCGAGGACTAGCAGGGCGGCCTCGATGACCGTTTTGCTGTCCCTTGGGGCCGCACCCGACCTGGGTGGGAGCGACGTCAGTGGCCTCACCGCCCTCTCCCTCGCACCCGTATCCACGGGGGCGCGGGGGGCGGCGGAGGCCTTGGGGGCCCTCAATGGGGCTGGTTGCGAGGGGGCCGCGGGGGGCGCTTGCGCTGCCTCGACCGGGGCCCTCTTGGGACGGCGCCTGCCACGGCGCCGCCTCTTTTTTCCGGCTAAGTGCGGAGTGCGGGTGTCTTCTGTGAGGGGAGCGGCGGTAACGGGGACCGCCGCTCGCGGCATCTCTTTCGGGGCCCTTGACAGGGCGACGGTGCCTGCCTTAGGGTTACGCGCCTCTCGTCTTTTGACGGGGCACGCGGCCCTGTTGGCGGGATGGGGCCCCCTGCAGTTGACGCAGGTAGCGGGTTCTTGGAGGGGGCGGGGGCACTCCCTTGCGGGGTGCTCCTCGCCGCAGCGGACGCATGCTTGGGTTCTGTGGCATTGTTGGGAGCTGTGGCGGAACTGTTGGCAGCGGTGGCATTGTGCCGGCCCGCTCTTGCCCCGCCACGCTACTACCTGGACTCCGGGCATACAGGACAACTCGGATATCGCGAATACATCGCGATAGTTGCCCGTGCGGCGCAGCTGTACGAAATAGGTACAGCCGGGGCGTCCTCTGCGGCCCCGAATTTCTTTGACGTATTCGGGGCAGAAGCCAAGGTCGTTGAGCTCCTTGGCGATTTCATTTGGGGGCGTGTCAATTGGGAGGCCTTTGATGGCCACCTTCAGCATGACATCGCCCGGGAGCGAGTAGGAAAACCAAGCAATTTTCTCGGTTTTCCCTAAATGATCGAGGTACCTGTATACTGTTCGGTATTCCAAGTCCCCGAGCGGCATGAACCGCACCCCCCTCCCATAGGGGCGCGCGTTCGGAGTGTGGCCTAGCTGCGCCTTCAGTGCTCGCATGTGGCGCGCCCAATCTGGTAGGCGCTCAACAACTAGCGGCGGAAAGCGTGGGCCCGGCGGTCTCGTGTTTGTCGTAGTGCTGGGTGCGTGGGTGCCTGCTTGGGCACTCGCTCCTGCAGCGGACGGAGTATATGTTGGCATCGGCGGGGTCGGCGACCGACTAGCAATCTCGGCGAAGGAGGTGCTGTCGGTTGCGGGAGTGAAGGAGGGAACGGGACAATAGTCCAACCGTCCCTCTCTTTCTGCGTGGGTGTCTGCGGGGGAGAGGTGCGTTGGGGGGGGTAACCCTGTTTCGCTCGCTCTCGGCGTCTGGCCGCCATCGCTACTAGCCGCGGGCGGTGGCCCGGGCGAGGATGGTGGGGTAGAGAAAGTGGGTGACTCACCATCTGGCGTATCCTTCAGGCAGGCCCTCTTCTCTTCATGTTCCTCCGAGAAGCTGGTTGACTCGGAGGGACGTCTCTTTTTGGGCACCGACGTGCTCGTGTCCTGCTCCACTGGAGAGTCCGGCGATACGTCGGGCGGCGTCAGGTCGATGTTTGGGTGGAGTCGGCGCATGTTGGTAGCGACTTCGTCCTCAAACGCCTGTATGGTCGCCTCCGGGGTCGTCCCCTTTTGACGGAGCTTTGCAAACAATTTGCAAGCACCCGCAAAGAGCTCCTCCGGGGACAACTCCACAGGCGATGGTTCGGTGGCTTCCGACACGCGCTGTTGGCCGTCCTCAACACTTGTTGAAGTGGAGGCGGCCGGGGGGCTGGTAGGGTTTGCCGGCACGTCGTGAAGAACACGGCGTGGGGGCATAAGCGGGGGCTCGGACACGCTAGGCGTGGATCCCTCCGCTTTGGGTCCGCGGCGTTTCGGCATCGCGGTAGATGGGTAGTTAGGGGCTTCGACAGTGCTGTTGGTTGGGCGGGGCGTGTTATCGCTCGACGCCAGGAATCCCGAATGTGAAGTAATCCCCGCCTCACAGTGTGAGGGACCGGACACCGCCTGCGTTTACCATGAAACGCGGAGGTGTTCGGCGCGGGTGTAGTCGAACTAGATCCGACTTAGGTCCAACACGTACACTTTATCGAACACACACGAAACACACGCGATGACGCAGGTACTCAAGCCTATGGCGAGTTTGCCTGATGCGATGAGTCATGTGGTGATGTCAGCCAGCGATCCGTAATTTTACCAAAATAATCGCGTCATTTATATGCTCAAAAGTTAGTCGTGTCTACACGACGTACATAGCGACTAGAAAATGCGCTATCGACCAATCACAGCTCTAGAGTGAGATAGCGCTATTGCCTACCTTGTCTATGGTAAAACTGCCTTGGGTACCTACTTTCTTTATCTATTTTTTCCTATCTATCAAGATACCACCGAATCAAGTCATTTATTCATAAAATAATAAGTATTACAGAGTTATAAATTATCCTTATCAACTAGTCTTACATAATAAATCTATAAAAACATTAACATGGCAAACTTAAAACAAGTGTCGTGAACAATTAGATTATCCTGTTATTTTCACCAGATTTCTATGAATGCAGTAATAGTCATGTATTAATTTTTCGTAGAGTACTGTTTTGACATTTCGTCATTAGGTCTGTTGTGTACAACATTGTGCTCCACACTCCAGAATAACTACAGTCAGGAGTTGTTTGCGCTGGTTTAATTAAATGCAGAACTATAACAGAGACAAATACAATATACGTACCTACGTATGTCCGTAGTATATTTACGTTTGTGATCTTAGAAAACTAGACGTACCTATACCGTAATATGCTAATAACACTAAAACGCAGGTATAACGGGTACTCGAGGATCTTATTTATTTTCTCATATAATTCCGCCAAATTAATAAGGGCTCTGAAGACGACATCGTAGGGAGCCAAGTGTCACTTTTACCTACCCTAAAGTGATTGGGATAAGACAAAGACGACGAATTTGCATAATATAATAGCCTGCTTATAACAGAATTGGCAAATTAAATTTTCTTCGTAAATAAATTTTGTCAATGAAGATTACAAGATTTGTGGCTGTTATTCTACTCGTTGTTTTTACTACCGGTGAAATGACCGTGATGTTAGTGTATGAGAAGAATCTAACGACGGCTGGGAATTCTAATAAATAACACAACATTGCTCCAATTTTTATTGTGACCGGAGAAAAATAACTGTAATTACATCTACGACAGTAAGCAGTAGGTCAGAGCGAGTCGAGATCGTTGTAAGCAGAATGAAGCGCATGAATTTAATGGAAATCTAACTACGTGTAGTGTAGTGCGACATGCTGGGTAGCCGTCGTTGCAGCGATGGCGTAAATGTGACATCGCATTTTATTGACGTATATCTTACGGCATTACTCATTAATGCTATTTAGATAATATACTGATTAAATGGGCACATAAATAATGTCACATTCTTTGACCATGATAGTACATACCCGTTTCCATTACTGATGCTTAATAAGTTAATAACGTTTGGTTACAGCAACTTTGTTGAACTCTGGTCAGTCCACATAACCTACGTCAATTTCGTTTATTACTTAATAACCTATATAAAACTTAATCCCCTTATTCTTAATAAGTTTTTTTCTTTTTTTTTATTCTTACTCCGAGCTACTAAGTACGTGACACATATAATAATGATAATATTATAATAAACAGCAGACACAGTAAAAATAAAAAATAAACTACTAACATAAAACTGTTACCTCATAAAATAACCCAGTAACCCGTCGATAAATTCAAGTAGACACCGGGATTTTTAAGGAAATGATATGTAGGGAGACCTTGGCACAACCCCCTGTGGCGTATTTGAGTAAATGAACACTGCGTGGGCATCCTCCTGTCATTAAATGAAGCTCTTCAACTCTCCGTATATTTACCAATCCACTATTAAGGGACTAGGTAAACGAACAGGGCTATTTGTGTAAATAAGAGAGAATGTTTGCTACGTTTTCTTTGCGATTTTAAACCTAATGATGTATGACAGGTTTTTTTGACCTATTTCTTGGTAAGGTATACGACATTCCTCATTTATAGAATATGCCTGTGATGTATCAGACAAATAAATTAAAAAAAAAAATACCGAGAATTAATCATCGGGAAATTGTTTACACATTTTTTTACATCGTGTTAATTTTTTTACGCAGATTCCAATTTACCGTATATATAAAGTTAACCTTATCGTGTATAATTAAGATTTAACATTTAAATAGATTTAGATAGTTGCGTTGTTTTCTAAATTTATGCGCATTCTTTTTTGTTTAAAAATATTTGAAAAAAGCTAAACACTTATCATCATGATCATCTCTTAAAAGCTAAGCATTGTTTCTGTGGTGTCTATAGCAATGGTTATCGTGTAACTCAATGTACGCCCGTTCCGTGAGCGTTTTATTGGACTTCTGGGGAAGATTGACAAAACTTTTAGATTTCTTGCCGTCCACTTCGGTCAGTAGACACATAAAAAGCGACTTATTACATACCCGAAGACTTTATTCGAATAGTATTTTATTAGCTAGTTTGATTTTGTGATTTAGGTATTGGTGATCATATTACCTCTATACCTAATGGGAAGCGCTCGTGGCGTAGCATGATGAGCCGTTCTTAATCGATCGGCAAAGTTAAGCTACGTCTGTCGTGGTCGGTACCTGGATGGGTGACCGCCTAGTGGTATTTTAAAACGAGCGTTTCAGTGCTTCGGAAGGCACGTAAAGCCGTTGGTCCCGGTTATCACTTTTGTGATAGTCGTTAAGCTAGTTGGATGTCTCCTAGGCGGCTTGAAAAATTCCAACAGTTGGTTGAACACTAGCCTACCTCCACCAATCCGCAGTGGGCACGCGTGGTGGAGTATCACCCAGTCCCTTTCACCCTCATTTGTGAAAGGAGGCCTGTTCTCAGCAGTAGGACATTATAGGCTGATGATAATGATAGCTAATGGATACACTAGAGATTATCTAGAAATCACGTTTAATTATATATTTACAAGTAGCAATATGTAATGTCATAGTTATCTGATTTCCATAGTACAAGCTCTGTTTAATTTGGGATCAGTTGGCCGCGTCTGAAGAATGTCCCAGATACATATATTTAATTATCAATGAAGGGTCTAACTAAATATTATTAATTGGAGCTATTATTTTTATAGATAATGCTTTTAAATGGATTCGAGAAAACGGTGCATCACATGGAACCGAAAAGGTTTATTTATTTAGTTTGATCTGGCAAGGATTTAACTAAGGGGAGATTTGTCGGCTTCAGTCCACTCGGCTATGTTTGCTAGATTCGCAATGCGACAACGATTCACTGAGCAAATTTGTGCAAAATCGCGCTTCAGCACGTCATACATATTTGTTTGTATATTTTATTTTTACCGGCCGAGCCCGAGCCAGACCCGTGACACTTTTACGAGCTGCGACCCTAAAAATAATAAAAATGTATAAAAAGTTAAAAAGGGATTTTTTTAATTGTTTTCATGAATTTCGCTGTAAATTTGGGACAGGTATGAGTTTTAGTGTGAGTTAGCGAGCGCTGAGAAGGATTGCAAATTTATGAACTTATGGAGAAGACGATCTGGTTAATTAGCTCGGGGTGGTTTCACTAGTCACCGCGACTGGCGGAAGCTATAAATTATTTTGCAGTATAATTTTTTATGTGACCGCATCTTTAAAGTTATAAATGTCAGGGAATTGATATTTTTAGTTGTGAAATTTTAATTAGTCTTAGGAATCTGAAATTATGTTTCAACAGTTGTAGAGACGTTGAGACTATTTGAGACGAGTTGAGGCGTTGGAAGCTTATGCGTTTACAGTAAAATAAATATTGAAATGAAATATCATAGAATTGTCAACATGTATTCATTAAACCAAGTGAGCGAAAATACAAACAGAAAATAGTTTGAAATACTTTTGTTAGAAACCATCACATAGATAACAATAAAGGCTTTCATATCGCGTTCGAGACTTGTTGTATTGAAACATAAATAGGTAACATCCGCGTTATTATCTGTTACATAGCTTGTAAAATACAATGGCACTACAATATTTGTTAAACTCTCTTTCAGATGGAACTATTCACAGCTGATTTATAGTTTGATATAAATTCGATTGTGTGTTACTTACTGATTCTTCTTAGTTGAAGCCCGAATTTTGAACTGCTAGTGACTTCAGTAGCTTTTTTTTGTAATGAGTCAATCAATATATATAAAAATCAATGCCACTTTCCGTTGTCAAGAACGGGCTCACCTATCCAAACCAAATGTTTAGGCTTTGTTCGGACTATTTTTTGAAGTTTGCACAAAATCGGTCGAGTGGTTCTTCATTTATCACATTTTTATTATTTCACTTTATACGTAGCGAAGCACGTACCGGGCCGCTAGTCTATATCTATACTAATATTATAAAGAGGAAAGATTTGATTGTTTGTTTGTTTGTTTGCATTGAATAGGCTCCGAAAGTACTGAACCGATTTGAATAATTCTTTCACTGTTGGGAAGCTACACTATCCCCGGGTGACATAGGCTGTATTATATTTTCAAAAAAATTAGGGATCCTTACTAAATCTCCAATAATGTAACCCAAGGTGTAAAAAAAATACCTAAAATATTCATTACATCGCGTGCGCTGCGAAAACTATTGATGATAGAATAAAAAAATGTACTACGACTTTGCAGAGCACATTATTATTTACAAAAAGTGTCGCGATACCATATGTCTAACTATTATAGTTATGCCACAATAAGTGTTTTTCTATTTTAATTTTTTTATTGAAATGCCGCCGCTATAAATGTCTCTCTATTTGTATCTTGGTATTAATCATTATCAAAATAAATTACTTCATATCCAAGACTGCTTCAATACCTTTATATAACTTTTTGAATTATTCAATTCGGACATTCCATTCAAAAGATATCACGAGTTTAAAAATATAAGTATTAGCAGAAAAATCACGTCACGGGTACGGGCCGTACGGCAGGGAGTCAATCTCTTTGCGTGTGGCTCAGTGTTTGACGGTAGGGTAGGGTAGGGAAGGGGGAAGGGGGAAGGGGGAAGGGGGAAGGGCAGGGTAGGGTAGGGTAGGGCAGGGCAGGGCAGGGCAGGGCAGGGCAGGGTAGGGTAGGGTAGCACCTCAGGGTAGGGTAGCACCTCAGGGTAGGGTAGGATAGGGTAGGGTAGCACTACAGGGTAGGGTAGCACCACGCGAACGAAGTCGCGCCGGGCAGCTAGTATACTATATTTGAGGATGACACGTTATGAATTAACACACATAGTAGGCAATATTAATTATAATGACCACAGGCATGCCAATGCAGCTATATACAACAATGTAAAATACCTACTTATTGTTTATCTAGCCGTACATTTTCTTGATTTGTTAAATCAATTTGACACCTGCAAGTGTGTGTATATAATAAGTACAAAGCTACGTAATTACTAAACATTTTAATTAGTACCCATGTTATTTTGCTTTTTTCTCTTTTCTTAACGCAGTTCCATTCTACGAATCCGCCGTATAGAGAGACGTAGTTGCCTTATGCATGTACAGATGAGTCGAGATTACCTTTGTCTCAGAATACTGCAGTGAGCGTCCCGTACCGTGCATATATGCGTTTTAGTTATGCTCTAAGAGAACTTGTCCTTCTAATGCATATCGAAATTCGAGGCTTATAAGGACAGCCAACACCATTTATATCTATCTAATACATTTAAACGAGAAATTCTTGTATATGTGTATGTAAGTATATATAATCTGAATCTCGGAAACGGCTCCAACGATTTTCATGGAATGCAGTATGTAGGCGGTTTCGGGGGTGATAGATCGATCTAGCTAGGTTTCATTTTTAGAAAACGTCGTTTTATTCGTTTTCTCAGGCAATGAAAAACTGCTACTATATCATTTGTATACGAAGGTAAATTTCGCCACCATCTACGAGGTTATAATAGGTCAGGTGGGAAATCGGGCGGTCCCTAAACCAGAAGACCCTGGTTTGAGTCCAGATGATTATTTTCCCTTTTTATTTTCAAGTTCCTTCTTTTGTGAGAAAAAGTATTATAATATAAATAAAAAACCGGCCAAGTGCGAGTCAGACTCGCGCACCGAGGGTTCCGTACAAACCTGTATATAAGTAAATGGTAGTATAGACCTGAGTATTTGATATTAATTTCAATTTATGACGTATTAAAAAGAAACTACTTACTAGATCTCGTTCAAACCAATTTTCGTTGGTAGTTTCCACCGTAATGTACATCATATATTTTTTATAGATTTATCATTCTCTTATTTTAGAAGTTACAGGGGGGGGGACACACATTTTACCACTTTGGAAGTGTCTCTCGCGCAAACTATTCAGTTTAGAAAAAAATGATATTAGAAACCTCAATATCATTTTTGAAGACCTATCCATAGACACCCCACACTTATGGGTTTGATAAAAAAAAAAAATTGAGTTTCAGTTCTAAGTATGGGTAACCCCCAAAATTTTTTGTTTTTTTTCTATTTTTGTGTGAAAATCTTAATGCGGTTCACAGAATACATCTACTTACCAAGTTTCAACATTATAGTTCTTATAGTTTCGGAAATAAATGGCTGTGACATACAGGCGGACAGACAGACAGACAGACAGACAGACAGACAGACAGACAGACAGACATGACGAATCTATAAGGGTTCCGTTTTTTGCCATTTGGCTACGGAACCCTAAAAACGAGCAAAGCTCGGTCATCCAGGTACTGCAACTTATACAAGCCAATAAATCCTATCTAAGTACTAAATGTATATTAAAGAAAGTTTTTTTTTTAATACCCATATATCAAAGAGTTTTTGTAAATTGCTTGTTT
Source organism: Achlya flavicornis (assembly GCA_947623365.1). NCBI lineage: Eukaryota > Metazoa > Arthropoda > Insecta > Lepidoptera > Drepanidae > Achlya > Achlya flavicornis. The sequence continues at coordinate 8,444,196 of OX392468.1, read as the reverse complement.
TAGAATCTGCACGACTTTTAGGAAAATCGCTGAATCGTAAAGATAAAATCTTTTTGTTATGTATCTACACAAAAGACAGAAATTGCTTTACAATTGTTGTGGAAATCTTATCTTTAAGCGCTTTTATAAAACCTCTTGATTCGACGTCGAAATTAGAATGGATTACGGTACCTATTTTTTTCTTTGTCTAGATATTTTAATTTGAAAGCCTCGTTTGCTTAAATTTATCGAAGTGAAACGTAATTCTTTAAACCGTTACTAGATTATACGAATTGGTCGATCAGCAAAACAATATTTGCATTAGTACAGACAAAGCTAAACTGATAAAAATCTCTACTCTGTTTAATTTTAACATAATTATCAAAATGGAAATTATATTTTTCGGTTCACGTCATGGCATAATACGATATGATTAAATAAATTGCAGTTATTAGTTATTCTAATGACTACCATTTTTAATCCATGGAGAATAATAATAATTAGATTATTGAACATTTCCAAAAAGCTTAATACAAAGGGGTAATAATTATAATTAATCAAGTCAGTATATTTTTGTAGTCTATAAATTAGCGACACTCATTAAACGCAATTTGTTTCACATGAAAACGTTTTATTTTCGGTTCAAACTTAGGTAATATTTTAAGTAAAAACTAAATGTAATTTTGAATCGATTAGGTGCCATAATTCGTTAGTTATATATTTTGATCAAAGCTGTCTAGATCGAATCGAATCGTATCTCTCAGTCGAATCTCAATTGAATTTCTCAGTTCTGAAGTAATTAACTCGATTTATTTTTATTATAGAATTCATCTATATTTGCCGAATGCTGACCGGTTTGTATACAGTTTGTTTGTAACAAGTAAATTTTAACAAATACACAATGTATATAGGTGACTGGTAATAAGTAAACGATACAACGATACTTGTACACATGATTGTAGTCATGATAACAACCAACTTTCCCAAAGTTTATTTTTAAAATTTATTTAGCACATGAGCCCATCATATTTAGTACCTAACAAGAATAAGAATACGCCATCAGCTTTTTATTTAATTTGTTATTTATTCCTTTTTGTTTCTTTGGGAAATTTATTTACAGTACAATCATGTGTCTAAGTATCGTTTACTAATTACCGGTAACCTTATATGTTTATCTTTACTTAATTTTACCTATTATTATAAGAGACTTTTTAAGTATTTTAAAGTGTGAGCCGTTTTATTTCAGTTCTTTACACGGCACATAGACCTTTGGAGCAGCCACCGTTTCCACCTCGACCTGTATTACGCTGTTACTCCCTCCCGTTTCGAGAACAAATGACACAAATTTGTTCAACTCCGTTGGAGAACAACTATGGCGTTGTTTGGAGCCTACGCTCCGTCAAACTATACGTTTACAAATCGAACTTCTGTATTGTGTGAACGTAGAGTTATTACACCGTATTCACAACTCCTTTGCTCGCTTAAGCCGCTTTCGATTGAGTTGTCCTATTTAAAACTCCCATTTACATTAAGATTAGAGAGCATTTTTAGAGAGATATATGATTTAAGGCAAGTTACATCGTCGTGAAATTTATTAAAGTCCTTTTTTCAAGCGTTTTCGACTAATGGTTTATCGAGCTATAAATCAATTTAGAAATATTTAACGAGTTTTCTCCAAAACTGAATGCAGATAATAATCCATTTTTAGATACCTATTACTGATTAACAAATATAATATCTCGTTTAATCTACTTCATTAATATCTCGTTTATATTGAAACGTTGCTTTCATATAAGCAGTATTTAACTGACTCAAAAATTCATGGAAATTAAGTTTGATTGGTTTTATCAAAGGACTCGGGTCAGTCTTCTCCAAGAAATGGGCAATAACTTCCGCAGCCTTTTTGATAAGAATACGTATAACGAAAAAGAAGGCAAAAATTCCAAAAATGTAATATTGTTCCCCTTTTAAGGGTTGTAAATTAATAACGGAAACATTTGTTATTGTATTTTTGGTAAAAATATCCGGTTGGTTGTAAAAAAGTAGGGAAATATTAATAAACAACACATGTCTGTAATTGAAATTTTAATTTCACAATTAGTTTCATATAAAAGAATCTAACTAAAGTGTTTTTCATTTGGTCAGAGATGATTACCCACGGAGGTCGTTAGTGTCGCAGTTGAGAGCGGGGCCTAAGCGCCAGTCGAGGGCACGCGGTGGCCCTGGGCGGGCTCGCCATACCCGGATGTTTTTCCCGGTCTACGCTTCCGACATTATATCCACCCGGCTCTAGACTCACTTGCCATTTTCCCTAATATACTAGGAGGTGACGACAGAAATGGTCACGATAAGGTAAATGGCTAAACTCATGTTCATGGGATAAAGGACACCTCTCTGATGCCAAATATGTCGGTCTGCCTGCGCCAAGTGGTTGCGTTAGCTAGATATGGCGCCTGAAAAACTGTTTATCGTGACCGAAAAAAAACGATAAGGTAAATGGCTGAACTCGACGTAGAAAGTAAGTGTTAGTTGTACTGATGTCAATTTAAAAAAATCTGACCAAATATTCGGTTGCGTTAACTAGATATGGCGCCTGAAAAACTGTTTATCGTGACCGAAAAAAAACGATAAGGTAAATGGCTGAGCTCGACGTAGAAAGTAAGTGCTAGTATGACAGATGTAAATTAAAAAAAAACTGACCAAATATTCGGTTGCGTTAACTAGATATGGCGCCTGAAAAACGTAACAATTATCACTTTGGATAATTTGAGTGTAATGCGGTTTCGCGGAATTTGCATTGTCATAAATATGAAAATCAATGCCGCCCCCCTCCCTTTATACCCCCCGCCGCCCACCTGCACTGAGCGGCATTCAGAAGTCAACAGGCTAACATATGTAAGATTATAGTATTGTTGTTAATTATATTTTGCACTGACAAAATATTTGGTTGCATTTCGCACTTATAAGCGATAGTATTAATATTAATACTATCGCTTATATATATATAAAAATAATAACCTAGTATTAATATTATTTCATAAAATTTAAGTATTTTATGAAATAAATGCTTATTTGTCTGGTAGGCATGAACCTATAGTGATGTTTTGGCGGTAAAATGACAACAACTATTTTGAATCTACCGTACGCAAAAAAAACTGCTGTTTCGTTTTTTAAAATCAATATATTAGATATAAAGCTAGTTTCTAAAATTAAATTCGAACTTTCCCATAATATTTATTTTTATTGTAACTTGTCGATAGTTTAATACTTATAATATAATCAACTATTTGAATTTTTCTTGAGTTTTTCTTAATGCACTCGAACAATCTGTAAATAAAAATAACATGGCAATCAAATACTATAAAAAAAGATTTATATAAATAAGTGAAGAAGGTAGGCTCGCATCAAAGTGAATGCATTGTTCCTAGAAAATGGTTGCAATGCATTGAAATCAGCAGTTCATAATGTAATACCTCTTCCAGTTTTCTAACAGAACATCAGAATTCATCATCTTTTTAGCTGTCAAGGCACACAGAAGAATCTGTGAAACAAGAAATCATGAGATAAATAAAACATATATTATTTTAAATAAATTTTATAATTTTTAAGGGCCATCTATATCTCACCACTGTTATTTTCTTCGATGTCATTATTCATTTTGATTACATCAGCTACACTGCTTGGCAGCTGACTGCCTATGTACCAAACCGGAACGTACTTACCATTGTCTTCCTTCCAGCCGTGATTGACTGCCGAAAGACTACTGGGAGTTTCTCTACAGGCATTGCTCCATATGTTCGATACATATCTTGCGCGTAATATTTGCTGATGCAATTCTACTTTGGAGGGTGGCATTGAAGAAGCATCAAAATTCATAAGACTTATCAAATTTTTCATTTTCTTTATTGGGTTTGAATTTTTTTTAAAACATCTTATGGCGAGCATCGTTGACTGACATAGTTTTACAGCCATAAAAGTTGCAAACAAATTGTTCAATTTTTTCACATGTTTTATTGCTCAATGGCTCATCGTCACATAACTCTATAAGTGCATCTTGGTAATCTTTGTTTTTAACTAGAATATTATATGGTTTCTGCTTTCCTTTGCGATAAAATGCTGGTAAATAATCACAGCCAGTCAAGGCATGAAAAGCCGGTAAACTTTTTGCTAAGTTTGCACCAATACTATTGTAAATCTGGTACGTTTAACCCGAATTTGTAATACTGTATGACATTTTTTTAAAGAGTTCTCATTAAACAACACAACTTTTTCATTATTTACACTATTTTCACAAAACTGGCACATTACTTCTGACATATTTGAAATAAAACACTTTTGTTAACTGAAGAGTAAATAATATGTGATCAGCGCGAGCGAGCGTTGCCTATAAGGTCGTGCAGGTAACTAGTGCAAAATATCATTCACAACAATAATATTATCTATGTTTGCCTGTTGACTCCTGAATGCCGCACAGTGAGGCGGGGTGGCGGGGGTATAAGGGGAGGGGGACGGCACTGATAACATTTTCATATTTTGACAATGCAAATTCCGCGAAACCGTAAAACACTCAAATTAGCCATAGTGATAATTGTTACGTAGATCGCTTATAACTACGAAATGCAACCAAATTTTTTGAATTTTTTTGTCATTTTTTTCTTACTTAGCTAGTATGCACTAATACTTCTATGATTCAACGAGCTCAGTCATTTAACTTAACATTTTTTTTCATTCCCGATCCAGTTTTTCAGGCGCCATATCTAGTTAACGCAACCAAATATTTGGTCAGTTTTTTTTAAATTTAAATCTGTCAATCTAGCACTTACTTTCTACGTCGAGCTCTGCCATTTACCTTATCGTTTTTTTTCGGTCACGATAAACAGTTTTTCAGGCGCCATATCTAGATAACGCAACCGAATATTTGATCAGTTTTTTTTAAATTGACATCAGTACAACTAACACTTACTTTCTACGTTGAGTTCAGCCATTTACCTTATCGTTTTTTTTCGGTCACGATAAACAGTTTTTCAGGCGCCATATCTAGATAACGCAACCACTTGGCGCAGGCAGACCGACATATTTGGCATCAGAGAGGTGTCCTTTATCCCATGAACATGAGTTTAGCCATTTACCTTATCGTTACCATTTCTGTCGTGACCTCCTAGTCTATAAGCCCCTTTCTGTGACTAATGTCAAATTGTTTATCTTCATATCTCTTTTTTTCTCTACTTAATTTGCGAACTAGCGACTTAAATAAATTATATTTTTCATTGAGTTTATTGCAGTATTAGATGCGCGTAACTTTGTTTCTGTGATTGCTGCGATCGTTTTTCGATTTATGTCTTTCTTCAATGCCATCATTAACGTCGTTGTTCAAGTTTAAACTTACTCTACGGCCCAAGTTAATATGTTTACCATCAAACTCAAAGTTACATCATCCGATGGTTCGTAATTTTTTCAGCTTTTGTTTGTTCGAGTGGGTGAAACTGCCGTACGGGTTAAATGGTTAAAATTTGAACCCAGGTTTATGCAAGTGGGCCTAAGGGATATTTTAAAATGGTTTGGTAACATAAAATATAACTGGAACAGTGAAAATTGTAATTTGGTTAATTTCACCTGAACTTTGCGAACTTTGCTTGAAAAATTACATGGTTTTTCTCATTAGGATTTTGTTTCGCTATCTAACTAAATAAAATCCAATAGAAAAAACAACAATCTTTGTCCCGTTAGAAGAGTGAATTTAACAAAAATATTAACTCTTATCCTCGTGAATAAAGTTTCGAGTCGGTCATTTGTATTTCCATCCAAAACGCTTTGTTTATATTCCCTATTCACAATTGTAGTATTGCTGTCAGGAGGAGTAAGTGTGTCAAAGATATATCTAGATTAAAGAACAGTCCAAGATATTGCATCGCTAAGCGTTCGCAGATTGCATTCGGACAATGCATAAAATGATTTTGTTCTCAGCACTCGTATTTGCTCGAGTGTACTTGCTGCTCTACTTCTTGCTTTCATATGCGAACTTGTCGAAAGTTCGCCAAGACTTCATACTTTAGAACTGAGTTGAAGTGACGTAACGTATAAGAGCTCATGAATATTGGTCCTGGGTGTCAACTTCTCTATATTATGACGCGTGGCTTTAACGTTTATTACTACTTCGTTAGATCCCTGAAACTGAATATTAAACTGATATCTTTTCATTTCAGTCGAAACCTCGTTTTCAGTGATTTATATTGTACAAAATTGGTTTATCCAGCGATGATTGCAATGGGAATTCTGTTTATTGAACCGTGAATTGATAATTGTATAGCTCGGTACCTGTAATAAACGATATGTTTACCTACTAATATATTTGCCAAATAGAAACATGGAAAAGGTTCCAAGTTTCTATTAGGACTAAGCAATTAAGAGACCTAACGTTCTGTCAACTTGTCAGTTTTGTGTACAAATGTTTCAATGGTCAAATTGAAACATGTTCGGAGTTTCGTACATTTCTGTCTGAAAATTTCTTTTACACTACAACGTTTAATGATTTTACAAGTAATATTAAAAGTAATAGTATATATTTATGGAAAACTTAAAAAATCAATGTTTTATTTGCTTTTTTATGAATTAAATTGAACAACACTAATCTTGTTTCCAGCATTAACAAGCGAAAATTTACGCAGCGTCGCTATATCTTTTGTACGTTCAGTGGATATTTTCTTTTTAACTAGAATTAACGCGTTCCATCCATCCAACTGGGTCGGGCAGTTTAATGGGCAGATGAGAGAATCTTGCACCATATTTTAGCTAGACAACTCTAAATAAACGGTAAGTTATAAGTTAGGTACGAAAAAAATAACTTAAAATCTAGATATTTTATATATTTTATATACCTACTTACTTCGTTATGGAATAGTTAGTATTTACATAAATTATTTAACTTATGCACGACAATGCTCTGAAATGTGAATGACACTAGAAGTTCCCTTCTTAGTTGTGTGGTGCCGTTGATCCGCAGCAGCTACGTGGTTTAGATAGTTGGCCGAGTTGGGGAAGAGTTAAGGTCGGCGTGCAACCAACTACCACGTAAATGCAAGAAACTTTAGTGCAACGACAAGTGCTTTCGATAACGACGTTCTACAGCAGGTGAACTTACATCATACTTCACAAATTAAATTCCACGCTAATCCTTTCCAATCCAATGGGTTTGGAGTACGGTAGTAGATTTCTACATCGTTTTAAATTAGATTTAGGACAACTGCACACTTCCCGTGAACGCTATGTTACGGAATGGGAATACCAGGCAAAGTGACGAAGTATTCGATTGAATTTAAAGTTCTCTTATTGCGACTTTATCGAGCTACGTTACTGACAGCACTCCATTTGCGAATAGTATTTGAATTTTATACTCTTACAGGTACGTACTTTACAATTTTAATACCTATTACAATACGTAATCTTGAGTGCTGGTGACACGCAATGCGATGTAAGTGAAAAGCCATTTTGTTGAAGTCTTTCTCAGCATGTAGCTGATCTATATTTAACTTAAGATTTTAAATAATCTATATTGTAATATTCTAGGTGGGAAACATTTCGTGGAAGTACAGTAATAGTTTTAATAAAAATAGCTAAGACGATAATCAATCAGTTACTGCTAATGTCCAGCTTGACTTAAATGGTCAATGTAGTAAATTTATACAATATTTATTAGCCATAACCCGGCAGCATTTAGGCCCGGCCACGAAGCTACTATTAATAACGTTCCCGTGTAGGTATGCGTGTATCATCCCGACCGATTCGGCCGACCTCTCGACCCCGACTCGAGCGTTCTCTATTGATCACACTCTTGTTGTCATAAACACATTTTCCCTAATGGACTGGAGCTATATCTTTGGAGACACTATTGTTTTTGTGCCACAATCGAGGGATGTTCACTCACCATGTATCAAACGGAGGCCCGGCCATGAATCATGTGGGCCAGCTTAATGGGATTTGTATATAGAACTGTCGTAATATTTTCTCCCAAGTTTTTTATTATGTTCTTAAATCTGAATAATGTGGATTAGGTAGATAGGTGATTGGGAGAAATGGGATAAAACTCACTATTTTTCAAATAAAAAAAACAGTAGACTTCACTGAAACACCAAATAAATTGTTACTTAAATTTTACCGTATAGTCCCGTAAATTGATAAAAGTTTCCATGTTGACACAGATACTTATTTCGCGGGAGTAATGAGAGCATGTCTATGTCAGAGGCACCCAAAAGTCAAACACACTTGCGTTCCCGTGCAAGTAATCTATGCGAAGTAACAAAATTTCAACTTGATGGAAGCGTGCAGTTGGTACTGGGATGTAACATTTACCCATTTATTTGAGTAAGAGTAAAATATAACATGATTACATAAAAAAGTTATATTGTATTCTTTTTACCATGGCTATAACTTTTTTTTGTATATCTAGTTTTTGAAAGAAGCGGGCGTTTATTCCTATTTCATACCCAAACAGAGAGTGCCTATTACTGACGAAGTAAGTTCAATCTCTTTTATCGTGGCATTATAGCAAGGAGATTTGAACGCAGCTCCCGGTATCCCAATCCTAGTGCGAGCGCCCACTGTCCCGTTAAATTATGTTAAACTTTCTCCCTATTTTTGATAAGGCTGTTTCCTAAAAATCTTAGTTCATTATGTTTTTTGGTAGGCTATAATATGAGTTGGCATATCAGGACGTCTATAAACTCTTATCACAATATATAATAAAGATTCAATTTAATAATTTCTTCTCACTTTAGATTTTGAACAAAATACTCGTTTTTAAAATCGGTATTCCATTATCTCTATATATAAAATTCTACTGCACGTGTGTATGTCCCTGAAGTCCTCCTAAACGGCTGGACGGATTTGAATGTTTTTTTTTTGTATTCGTTTGGGTGGCGCCCTGGATGGTGTAGATTCACAAATCATTCAAATCGGTCCAGCCGTTTAGTAGGACCTGAGTGACATACACACGTGCAGTAGAATTTTATATATTTTAAAAACGAGTATTTATAGTACACACGTACAGTAGAATTAACTCCCTGGATGGTTTAGATAGGGTAGGGTTGCACCACGCGGTCGAAGTCGCGCCGGGGAGCTAATATAGTATAAATATTGTAGGATAAGATAGTGGTTAAAATTTCATCTCGTCGAAGAATGATTTTTATTTTGTATTTCTTATGTCAACTCCATAGTCCCCGATTTCCGACGCTATTATCGATATCGTGTAGGGAGACCGAACAGTCGAATTAAAAAAAATCGCTTGCCGATTATGCGGTGAGCCGCTCGGCGTCGTAATTACGGCGTCACTCGGCTAAAACGACGAAATAAATTGAAAAACCGACTACCGGTGAAAATGCGAGCCGGAAAAATATCTCTCCATGGCACTTGGGCCGCAACTGACAGCGCCACAGATAATGTATTTGTTTTTGCCGAAACGCCATTGTTTTTGCAGACAGTGAATTATGCTTTCAGCGTAATAATTGTATTGTCCTTTTACAGGATAATTACTTCATTAATGTTAATGAGCTGGTGAAATATCAGGTGCAGGTACATAGGGTATCACCACTCATTTCAATGCAGTTTTTGTTAAGTTTGTATTTTAATGGTACATAATTAATATTATGTTCACTTCTGAGATATAAATGAAATCTAATATAATTTCAGTATCATCTATGGAGCACATACTACCTACTAAGAAAAAAATAGAAGAACACACTCGGTGACGTAAAGTTTATCAAAAAAATGTCAGAAGATATAACTCACGCTTAAATAATTTGTAGATAAGTCTTCATGTTAACTTTCTGCCACATCCGTAACATTTGTAACTTTTTATAAAGGACTGATGTCGTCGGGAGTCGGGACGTGACTTAAATACACTCGTTTTTCCTTTTGACCATATAAAAAAAGTAAATTCACTTGTGAGCAAAGGTTATCTGGGATTCTACCCGCGGCGGAGCCTGAATGGGACAGCTCCGCACAACAATTGGGGGTGATAAACCCGAATCAGTATGCCATTTAACTGCTGGGGTAGTAATTATTGCCGGCTGGTTGGCGTTTGGTTAGGTGTCGATATATTATCATGTAAGCATAGCGCGTTATCTACAAAATTTTCACTGCAATGTTTGCCTAAATTTATTATAATGATCAAAGTTTATGATAGATGATACTATACAAACATCTTAGGTGTACACGGTAATTTGGTTTTATGTTGTATCTGCAAACTTCATTATTAACTTTTGTTGTGTTACGTTGGTAGTACCTAGTCATTTCTATTATTATGTTTTAAATTAATCTCTTTTAATTTTTAAAATATTTTATCAAATCAAATCAAATCAAATCAAATCAAAATTCTTTTTTTATGTTACCACAATTCATTAAAATCCGGCTAAGTACATGTTGGAAAACGCGTAATGTTGGTTACCTAATTTAATCGGTTCGATATGTTATATAATCTGCTACCCAGGATTGAACCTATAATTAAATGAAAATGGATTGAAAAGACAGATCCCATTTGCTTCAAAACTAGTAAATAGCCTTTATCCGGTACGTGTGCGGTAGCGAAACGGCCAAGCCACATATTTTGACTACGGTGTCTAGAGTTAGGGCTTGTAGAGTTAGGGCATGTACAGTTAGTTATAAGCGTGGCTCATAACTTATAGACTGTGCGAGCCATATGTCTTGGCAACATTTTACATATTTTTTTTTTTGGTGCTGTTTAATCTATAGAATTTTGAAAATAACTTGAATGCTATAACGTGTTGCAGTGGGGGACAACCCAATACCTAAGGATGTATTTTTTTGTAATATTTGTTTATATTGTATATATTCAACAATGAAGGTTCCTCGTATTACTATGGAACCCTAAAAAATATAATTTTCCAAGTAGAAATCAAATACAAATTGCATATTCACTTAAATCCCCGGAGATTCAGTTCGTTTCATATTTAAGCGTCCAACAGAATGGAAATAAACAGAAAATATGACTTTTCCAACTAAAGGACAGCATGAAAATTCTCCGAAGAAGTGAGGACTAATTTAGCAGAATGAATTGTAAAAACGGAGGATGAGTTCGTCGTGCAATTTTTGAGGAATGTTTGGACTGATATTTACAACAATATTTTTTATGTATAGTTTGAAACTTCCATAGACTGTCGCATTATTAGCATTACTAACGTTGCGATCTGTATAAATTGAAGGCAATCATATTTCAGTTAGTGACATTGTATGCTACGCTGGATTAGTGAATGGTTCAATCTTTCAGTGAAGCAAAACATCACGAGGCCACCAAAAACAGAATAGATTTTTCTAGTACCTATCCGTCATTTAAAATTAATCTATCACCTATCAATAACATAACAGTGTATTCTTGTATCTGCACGATACCTATAAATATAATTTCGTATGTGCTAGGCTACATCAAGGTTGTGGCAGTTGTGGTGAAACACAAGTATATTTAAGGTAAAAGAATTTATCTTATTGATGTAGTTTGGTTTCATTAAAAATAATTATTTATCTTCAACAACAAATACTCACAAATAAGGAGGTATTTATTATTCTATGCATAGCTTGCAGTAGTTAGATACCTACGATTTTCTTTTGCTCAAAATCTCGTGCCTGAGCCGACCACGATAAATTATCCATTGTTGGGCCCCGAATTGAACAGAAGCCGTTTTTGTTCAATTCTTCGCCTTGTCGTCAATGGGAAATTTATTACAGCCTCTTGCCGCATTTAAATATGGCCGATTATATCAGAACTTAAAACGTTCTTTGCGCACTCGAGTGAAGAAGGTGCCTAATTTACTGTCTCACCTTGCGGAGGCATGAATTGTCATAGTCCATTTGATACTCAACCACATTAACTTCATCCGAAATTTACACTGAATGCTTTTGTTTTCGCTCTCAAGCTTTCAAGAAGGTAACCCGATTCCTAATGAGTAATAACTGCGAAATGCTAAAAGTAAGCGAGACCCGCTATGTTTAATTCGGTTAAAATCTGCTATATGGAGTCTTTGAAATGATTTTGTAATTGTAACGAGCTGTACTTTGTAGCTTCTCAGTTGGGTGTATAGTACAATTTATTGTGCCGTAATAACTATGAGCTACGCTATCTATACTACAGGCGTCACACAATTTGGAAACTCACTGTAACTACTTGTCTAGTTTAGTACTTCTTTGCTTACGTTATATACGTATATAGTTGTTTGCCACTGTGATATAACTTTTGGATTTGAAACGATATCCAAAGTGTTCTCGTTCAACCGGTGAGACCCAAAACGTACTCACCATCGTCAGACGCTCGTTTGAAATCAAAGCTGCTTTTTTATTGATCTTTTGAATAGGCCTAGCACAGGTTGAATAAAGTTGTAAGCGCTGACCGTAATCTATTTGGTGCTCGATCCCAACAACATGTGACCGACGTCAGCCGGTTGACCTCACACATTTCTCCTATTCGCCGGCGCTCGTTACTTTTGTGAACACCGGGATCCATCTATCATTTTCCTCACAGACTGATGACCTTTCACTCGAGGCGGGTGGAAGATTTCCGCTCACGACGTCCACGTTAATATATTTTTATTGTGAATAAAACCAGTTTGACATCCTCAACCTGTCAATGCCTCAAAAGCTTGTTAGTTGAAGTAATTATGTTAAGTAGAGTTGAGATAGGAAATAAATTATTATTCTTATGGTGTTGGCGTGCGTGACACTGACACGTCGATGGCCGCTGCCCCGTCAACCGCACACAAGGGGCTAATTTGTCACTTGCACACCACACTTGATTAGGCTGTCTGACACTTGATTATAATTATTGTTTGCGCATGAATTATCTTATGGTTACTGGAACCTCAGAGTAAATAATTTTGAAAGGTTATCTTAAGTAAAGTTTCCTATGTAGACAGCGCCCTATAGGGCAAAACGTTACAAAAATGACAGCGTTATCGTTAGAAGCACAGAGCATTGCAGAGAAATCCGCCCCCCTCCGGCGATACTCCATGCTCTGTGGTTTAAATTTTTGGTATGTATTCTTGGCATTTTTTTATCAGGTATAATTAGGCAACTTAATTAAAAGAAACAAAAAACCCGACTGCGTAAAACAAAAATTAACTGAAAAGAGAAAAACAAGCTCTTTAATCTATAGAATTTTGAATTGAACTTGAATGTTGTAAGGTATTGTAGCCGGGGATAAACAAATATTACAAAAAAAAACATACTTAGGTTATTGGTACAATAAGTTCAAATTCATAGGTAAACTATAATTAACCCTAGAAAGATAATCTGCGTATAAAATACGCATGCACGATCGAATTATTGCTGTATCTTTTTTATTTGCGCGAATTTGGCGCCGAGCGTTTCGATAATCTCACTTGTCACTCAGAGCATGCGTAAGGTGACCGTGTTGCTAAGGTAGGTGCCACCAATTTTGAAATATAACGACGGCGGAGTTAAAAATACGCATGATTATCTTTAACGTGACTTTTAAGATTTCAACTTCTTTGACAAATCGTGTTATTTTTTATTTTTTAGTTGTTCTTGTGTAGTTTTTGGATTATTAATGTATTGTTTATATGTCTATTACACATTTTGGCCCAACAAAGTTACGATAGGGAGCCGAAATATGGAAGAAGAGCGTATCCTCGCTGCTTTTTTAGAGAGTTATGTCGGGCATATCAATTACGATTCAGATGGTGAATCTGATCACCACAATATTGAAAATGACGTGCAAAGTGGCACGAAAGAAGCAAAGACCCGGCTCCTGGTGAATATGAACAGTGATGTCATGTAGCAGAAAGACGAATCGACGGCCTATAGCTATATTCTATAGAATGATAAATATAGCTTGTATACATGTATATATTATTATTTATAGCCATTATGTCTTCAGCAAAGGCGGGAAGGCTCTTAGCCGAAAAAAAACATGAAAAACCTTAGCTTACCTCTGACATCACCGTTTATGAGATAAAGATTGGAAACCCCTCGAAATCTGAAGAAATATCTTCGGGAGACTATACCAACATCCTAAAGATCACATCCAAAAGATGTCCGTGATGCACCAGAAAACAATTCAGAAGAGCCAATGCCAAAAAAGGTATATCTACTGTGCGTATTGCCTCTCAAAGAAACGGCGAAAGGCAAATCATCGTACTATAAATGCCTACATTTTCGACTTGGTATCTAAACTGCATCCGACTGATCTAAAATTGATTAACTGTGCTTTTATAATAAGCGATATCTTAAAACATATGAATATCAATTAAAATGACTGACTAATCATATTAAAAAAAAAATTGTTCAATAAGAAAAAGAAGTTTCATTGTTTTGTTGATTTTTACAGAGGTTCAAAGTTTTCGTTTAATTTTTATAAGATAAATTAATTATATACTCATAAATTGTTGTTTTTCTTATTCATTAATATATAGAAAAATAATATCAAAAAGCTATTTTAATACCAGCATGTACAATAAAATATTATAGCCTGTCAAAATTCATGCGTATATTTTACGCATGATTATCTTTAACGTATCCTAAAATATGATTATCTTTCTAGGGTTAAAACAATTCGTTATAGAAGTAAACTAAAAAATAAACGTTTAATATGTTAACATATTCCATGTAAAATATAAAATCAGTGACTTTTAAAGTCACTGTTGCAAGTGGCTTGTTCATGAAAATATTTAACGTCATAATATCTGAGAGTGGGTCGGTGCTTGAGTTATTTTATACAACGTTTAATTATTGTAATGGCTACAATTTTCATTGGGGTGCTATGTAAAATATTTATATTATGTACATACAGTTCTTTTGTTTGAATTAATACTTTGTATGATATTTGTTCTTAGCAACAAGACTTTAGAAGCGGAAAAATATCTGCATACATTACTTATGTACCTATGAATTTCTTATTTAATTTTTTCTTCTTATTCTTCTTAGGAGGTTCTCAATTCGGTTGTATGTTTTTTTATGTTTGTTACCTCAGAACTCCGTCATTTATAAACCGAAGTGGAAAATTCTTTTTTTGGTTAGAAGGGTATACTTCCCGTTCGGTCCCATTGTCAGGTCAGGGTTTTTTAGTGTACTTTGAATTCGGTTAAAGTTTTTTGTATAACAATTTTTTTATTTACGAAGTCAAAGGACAGTAAAAAATCTGTAAAAAATTCGAAGAAAAATTACTATGTACCTATAGGCCTTGGTTTACAAAGTACCCTACCACCGTACTATGGGTTTCCTCAAGATTTTTCCTACACCGTAAGCTCAATCTCATTGTAGGATTCAAGTTACTTACAGATTGAAAATGAAGGCTGGTACATAGTATCTAATCCTATAACGATGATGTTTCCCTTCTGTAGTTTACCTGTAATAACCACACTAAATTAATCTGTACCATGAATATATAATTAATGAATATTGAAATCGCTGAAGTGTATATTTTAATAACTGTGTATATTTAAACCAAATACTCTAGCTAATCCTTAAAGTTTGCTAATTTATTAATTAATTACATTCGTAGTAATTACTGAAAACATACAAAAATGTCTGTAAATCGTATAAAGTATGTATGTTAATAAAGTTAGGTACCTATTATAGCAACATAGTTCTTTGTAAATTTATGTTAATTTAAAACGTTAATTAAAAAGAAAATAATTTTTGTATGGTTAGTTTCAATAAGTAAAACTATGAATATTTTAGAAATCTTAAGAACCCACCTAATGGCTGTATTACCATCCTTTTTATCAGCATAGAGTTAATATTATACTTCGTATAACTATCGGTAAACGCAGTAATGTGATTGCGGATAGAGCTCAAATTGAAGCGCAAAATACCACGCTATCTATTTAGGGTTGCTTACTAAAAAGGTAAAAAAGAAACCTTTATAGTGCCACTCCGTCCCGTCTGTTGCAGCCGTATATTTTAGTAACCAATACTATTGACCTACTATTAATTTCAAATTTGGAAAAGTTTACGCCTTCACGCCACAACTACTCAACGGATCATCATGAAATTTGGCATGCAGATAGCCTATGGTATGGAGAAGGACATAGGCTACTTTTTATCGAAGTGGTTAGACCTAGGCCATAATGCGAGCGTAGGCGGTTGAATCGACGACCGACGCGGCGACGGGCGCGAAATATCAAGCCAGTAAATTGCCGTTACAGTCATCTTCCGTATCATCAAAGGTTCCATGGTGAATTGCTCGAGCTACTGTGAGTCATACCAAAAGCTACCCGACTCGCCACCACACTAGCACTAGCTTACACTGCGAGCTAGTGCTAGTGCACTATGGCCTAGGTCTCGGCAAGTGTTTGTTTATGGAGACTTGTGATCGGTTCACAAACATTTGCGTCCTGTATGATATCGTATTAAATCAAACTTGTAACCATAGACTAATGTTCCATTATTATAAGCTTGAAATAACTGCATTAAGATTTTGAATAGCAATAGTGTGAATATATTGTGTATCATTATTGTGTACATTTAAGACATCAATGTCAACTATTAATACACTTTACCCCCCCGGTCGAGAGCTTGCTCGCAGATTTGACCGCGCTAGATTTTGGGCCGGCATCTTTTTGTCAATTATAAAAAAAACATCTTACCATTAAAAAAAATAACGACATCGACACGTCCCCCTAACAAGGATAAAAATCTTTTTTTGTATGGACCAGTACGTTAGCTTCGGATGGCTTTTACTTACATCTTTAGGCGGAAAAATACAAATACGAACAGCGACGTATGCTTGTTTACCGACGTAGTCGTCGTTTAAAACCCACCTACTCTGAACAGCTTCGTTCGCATGTCACAAACCAACATTCTATCTATTATGGTTTTGCCTTTCTTTTCTTATGATCTGTTAAAATGGATAGTATTTTCCTTTCTTTCTAAAACATAGATGCTATCATGGTCTACATGTAAAGGTAAGGTACAATTTAAAGGTTTGGTAAGTACCTATTTTAGTACCTTAACCTGTTGGCCCGGTTTAACGGTCTAAATAAATATACTGTAACTAATATGAAAATTAACTTCGTAACCAGTATGACATTAAAATCTGTTTAGGTTTAATTTTAGTAGGGCTTGAATATTTTCTTGTGTTGATAAGATAATGTTGTCAATGAAAGCAAAAATGTGTTTAATAAAAGCACAAATCCGAACCTAGTTTTCAGAATCTATCTACGACCTATGATTTCGTAGTAAGCTTTAAAATTAATACGACTGGACTTGAATTTATAAAGTTATCTATTTGTTTTATCTGTAAACAAATACTAAAGGTTTATGGTTTTACCTGAAATAAATTAGAACTGTTTCTTTGAATAGGCACTTGTTTATTTAACTAAACGGCTATGGAATAAATTTTGAAAAGGTTTTCAAAGTTTAAGGTTTAATTAAAGTCGGTCTGATTGAAATTGTTTTGGTGGCGTCAACGTTCTTGTGGCGACGCGACGGTGTGAGTTATAATCCTATATTGAGCTTCAGATTTAGATGAAAGAAAACATTAAGTGAAGAAGCCCTAAGCAGCACGGTGGTAGGGTACCTATGTGTAGAACCCGCCTGGCTGGCAATTCAAGTTGAAAATCCGTCACACATGCCGGTGTCTAATCATAGTAAAAATTGTGCTATTATCTGCGTTTTCGGAGTTTATGTAGAAGGATTTATTATTATCCAGGATATTTTTTGCAGCTGTAACGACATGATGGAATAACAAATAACAATCATGTACTCTTATATTTTTTAGCTTTCTACACTCCATTATAAACTTTTCTATGCCAAATCTCACACTCCTCCGTGCTTGCTTGTTTAAGAGGGCGTACAAAGCAAAATAACATATCTTAGAAATGAAATTTACTCAAGTAAATAATATTTAAATGAAAAAATATTTTTATATGGGTATTTTCATCATATACGCGAGGGTTCTATCAGAGCAAAAACATAATGGAATGAAAATTCCTCTAGAGAAAAAAATCACAAAACTAATAATAATGAATTTTCGTTTTCATTCGTTCATAGTGTATGTAATTCAGACAAAAATTCGTTAAATAATATCACTAACGTATGACCTAGGGCTGATACTAACGATTTTTTTTAATATTCTATACTTTACGCGTTTTTTAGATAAGAAGCGCGTAGTTCATTTTTGTTCCGCGAAACACGCTATCTCCGTCTATGCCACGCGAATATTAGACATAAGTTTGTTTCATCTGACATTACCATATTTTTCTGGCTTTATATACGCCCTCTTAAAAAGTGTTACAAAGTTTTCTCTTCCTATATTAATATGATAGAGAATTGTTTTACAAAAAAAAAAGTTGACACAATGATTGCGTCATTTAACCTTTATTTTACCCAGCTAGCTTGATGTCAGCTGTAATTATAATTAACTATTGATCATGTGAAATCATGTGCTTGCAGCACCGACATAATATAATGTGTCTCATTAATTAGATAGTTGGTATTACACGCAACTCTCTAAACCTGTTTGTTTCGGTTGCCCGTAAAATTATCGCAAATATTAATGCGAGCTTATTGGTTCTGATTGCTACTTGTAAAAAATACATAATTAAATTGTGTAGAATTAGATTATTTTGATGCAAATCGTGTTTTGAAGTCGATTCCTTCCCCACGAAAAACACGGAAGCATTCTTAGCGAATAAGCAAAATTTTTTCCTCGAAATCCTCGAATATCTTTCGAATACCTCAGTCGGACTATTAGGACAAGATAAAGAATTACGTTCAAATCGTTCCAATTTAAAGTTCCGATGACTTCACAGCGGCACCTGCTTACCCTTAGCGAGGGATTATTATGATCGAATTTTCTGACAATCGCTGTTACTTGATTTTATTGGTTTTATTTTGTATTTTCCTGTTCTTTCCTTTCATTTCTCAAATTGTTTTGTATTGTCAGTCAGAAGCATGATGAATAAAACAATAAATCGCACAAACTATAGTTTTAATAACTCTTTGCTGCATGTCGAAAGAGCATCTCGAAGTATTCAAGAATTAGTGGTTGGATGTACAGTCGAGGACAAAAATAAGTATACACCACCAAGCCACATAAAAAGTAGCCGTTTACATTATCATAGATATGGGAACACACAGAAGTTCAAAAATAAGTATACACTGATGGACAATTATGTATGTAAACAACAAGTTCAATAATATATATCCATGTATCAAATCATAAATTTGTGAACAACCAAAATATCATAAATATGTATTCAACATTACAGTCAAAAATATGTAAACTCATTGCAGTCAAGGCCTTCATAGAATTTTATTGAAGAACGGTAGGTACTTGAAAAAAGTTTTGAAAAAAATCAATAATTTTGCGTGCGTCCGTTGGTAGTTTCGCGCTCGCGACGTTGTCAGCTCGTGCGCAAGCTGGCTGGCAACGTCGCCTACCGCATGAAGTGATCAAGTCGTTGAGAAAGGTAATGCTATTGTCGCTCCATTCACTGTGCAATTTCAACGATTCGTCGTGAAATATTTATCCATGATTACTATTTCAAATATTTTGAATTAGGTACGTAGCCGTAGCCATGTTTGGGTTTGTTGGAATTGTCGTGAGATGAACTTTGGCCATATATGGTTTTCAGGGTCTGATGATGGAGTAGGAGGGTGGAGACTGGAACTCCATAACGGAGCAACGTATCTCAGCTGTGTTTGGGGTTGTTGGAATTGTCGTGAAATGAACTTTGACCATCTATGGTTTTCAGGGTCTGATGATGGAGTAGAAGAGTGGACACTGGAACTTCATAACGAAGCAACTTATCCTAGCCGTGTTTGGGGTTGTTGGGATTGTCGTGAGATAAACTTTTACCATATATGGTTTTCAGGGTCTGATGATGGAGTAGGAGTGTGGGCACTAGAACTCTATAGCAGGACAGTGTATCCTAGCCGTGTTTGGGATTGTTAGAGTTTTCGTGAGATGATCTTTGACCATATATGGTTTTTAGGGTCTGATGATGGAGTAGGAGGATGGACACTGGAACTCCGTAGCGGAGCAACGTATCCTAGCCGTGTTTGGTGTTGTTGGAATTTTCGTGAGATGAACTTTGACTATATATGGTTTTTAGGGTCCGAGAAGAAATGTAGGCACTGGAATCCCTCATTTTTTGGTGTCTTGTGATGAAATTTGACTACACAACGTGTAACGGAATGGTTATATCTTTCTAAAAGGGGTGAACGAAGACTACATCAGGTATAGACTCTCTATAAAAAGTTTCAGCTCAAAATAAATTACTCAAATATTCATAACAAAATGTTTGCTTCCAAGTTTATTGAATTAAAATCATAACCAACGTCACCGCTCAATGATCATTATTTTTTCACGCCACTTACTTAAGTACCTAACTGTTCTGAGCGTCGACACGCACACAACAGTGTCTCAGCTCTGTCGGCCGTTTGCACCCACACGACAAAAGTAACTTAAAATTAAAAACATGATTTAATGTTGATTGACATCAGTTACAAATGTTACAATGACAGGACTTTTTTATGTGCTTTTCTCAAAATGTTGAAAAAGTGTCCGCCATGTTGAACTTTTTACATAATGGTCCGATTGCGCTCAAAATCGATATTTGAGAGACCTTTGGGTCACAAAACAAGAATCTTTTCTCAAAATGTCAAAAAAGTGTCCGCCATGTTGAACTTTTTAGGTACTGGTCCGATCGCTCTCAAAATCGATATTTGTGAGTCCTTCGGGTCACAAAACAAGAAACTTTTCTCAGAATTTTGAAAAGGTGTCCGCCATGTTGAACTTTTTAGGTACTGATCCGATTGCTCTCAAAATCGATATTTGTGAGTCCTTCGGGTCACAAAACAAGAATCTTTTCTCATAATGTTGAAAAAGTGTCCACCATGTAGTTTTTTTTAGATACCGGTCTGATTGCTCTTAAAAGCGATATTTGAGAGACATTTCCTTCCTTGGGGTCACCAGTATCTAAAAGGTTCATAAGCCGGACACTTTTTCGACATTTTGAGAAAAGATTCTTGTTTTGTGACCCCAAGGTCTCTCAAATATCGAATTTGAGAGCAATCGGACCAGTAGTACACGGTACTACATACAATCACTGTACTAAGTACAGGGTTGCCACGTATAAGGCATTACATTGATAGTTTATACTATTATTATTTTCTGTATTTATTAAATTTAATATTTCCTGTTCATTTCGTAGATTTAATACCTATCAGTAAATGATCATTATTTGTATATGCTATATAGGTACTTGTTTTGAGATCTGTAAAACGGCTCTGACAATTTCGTAAAATTGACTATATGGAGGTTTTAGGAGGCGAAAAATCGGTATAATCTCTGAGAAAACGCGGTTTTCTAAATTTTCGAGCAATCTTATTATTTATCTGGTAGATAAGAGTTATCCGAAAGAAAGGTCTTTAAAGTCTATGGGCTTTAATTATTTATTTGTTAGTAAAACTAAATATTTCTATAATTTATTTATTTCTGTAATTTAATAGAAAGGTAATAATATACCCTAGGATAACTAGTTACAATCCTGAGAATATTGACTGAATAAATGAAAATGAATTTCAGAAAAGGTTGTACTTATCTTTACTGACATGACATAAATAAATGTTTGAGTAAATAGAATAGATAATAGCAACCCTATCAGGGAAGTAATTAATCTGGCTCTGCCAGACTTGGGCTCCGAGCAGCCTTAGCTGCTGGAGTAATGAGCACTAGAGGCCTGCCAACCGTGATTGGTGCCTTTAATATGCAAAGGCGCGTGATAACGGCCCGGACCTATATTACTAGCAGAAAAGCATCATAAGCCTAAGAATAAAGACAATTTTAACTTTTCAACCCGCCTAATCGCTAATGATAACAACCCTAAACTTCAAAATATTAACATCACACTGTTAGTACGAATACTGTCAAATTAATACTTGTTTCCCAACTGAGTGTAATTTACAGGCTGCCTGTTAATGTGTAATTATGAGTTCGAAAACGTACCCACAACTAAAACATCCCATATTATCACTGTTTTTAGCTTTTTGATGTAGTATGTTCAGTATTATAATATGTGACTTCAATAATACTCTCAAGTGAATATCTAACTCTGTTTTTATTTGGCCTCAATTGTTTATAAGCACATCTAATAATGTATATGTAAATATAACTGAAAGTATGTTTTTTTAGAGTTCATGTAATTTTTGTAGAAATCATATTTAACTATTTAAATAAAACTTTTCTTAGTTTGCAAACAAATGATGCCATTTTATGAATATAAGTGGAGAGTAATCGTCGAGGGAATGCCGCTGATAGCTAAAGTTCC
Source organism: Achlya flavicornis (assembly GCA_947623365.1). Lineage (NCBI taxonomy): Eukaryota > Metazoa > Arthropoda > Insecta > Lepidoptera > Drepanidae > Achlya > Achlya flavicornis. The sequence goes on along the minus strand of OX392468.1, from coordinate 8,421,922 downwards.
GTTGTTAACGATAATAAAGGCCAATAATGGGCCTTAAGACTTAATTGGTAGGTACTGTAATCGAATAAGCTCTCTGTGCTTAGATGTAACCTAATTAGAAATCAGATATGTTCATAATAATTGATGCGATGTGTATTTGTTATTTTGAGCAGAGTTTGCTACTCTGTCTTGCTAGTCTCTTTATTGTGGAAAATGTATATTGTATTGGTGCTGATTTAAACAGTTAAACAGCAATACCTACCTGTAATTCTGTATTTTTCATGTGTAGTAGTTATACGATGCGCGTCACATCCGCGATACAACGGATTCTTATACATTTACTAGCTTCTGCCCGCGGCTTCGCCCGCGTGGCCTACAGGAAACAAATGACATATTTTTCTTCAAAAACAAACATAATAAGTGCTCTCCCTCGCTCTCAATTGTTTTTTTTTATTTTTTTTATTTACAAAATAAAGTATTAATAATTAAAAAACCAAAAACTTAAATTACGTGTGTAATAATATGTTTTACAGAAAATTCAACCCCCGTTTCACCCTCTTAACCCCTAAGAGGGTGAAACGGGGGTTGGAATTTCAAAAAACCCTTTCATATTTGATACGTAGGTATACTTCACAAAGAACACACCCTCCAAATTACATGTCTCTAAGAACAGCGGTTTAAGCTGTGCAATACTGTGCATTGATATATCAGTTACTTTTCAAAAATTTCATCCTGCTTTTCATCCCTTCGAGGGTGGACCTCGAAGGGATGAAAAGGATGGTTGAAATTTTTGAAAAGTAATTGGATTATCAAAAACGCTAAGACACGTATGAATTAATTTTCAGTCTTCAGCCTAAACACAAAATTTGAAGATCCTAACTTCGAAGTGTTCACTACTTCTTAGTGTATACCTACTCTTCACAAAGAATACACCCTCCAAATTTCATGTCTCTAGGACCAGCGGTTTAGGCTGTGTGTGCATATATCAGTCAGTCAGTCAGTCAGTCAGTCAGGACTTTGAATTTTATATATACAGACTAGCTTTAGCCCGCGACTACGTCCGCGTAGATTATTTCTTTTTTCTAGATATGAATCACTGTAACAATATAGAGTTTTGTTCATGGCTATTTCCCGCCACTACGTGTGATATTTAACAAAAGTTCAGGTAGATTGAGAGCTTACATACGAGCATGCCACATACCACTGAAACAGTCCTGCCGCAAATAAACTCTAGCAAATTTCAGAGTTTTTCCCTGTGTAGCCATCGCGAAATTTCCTTTGAGTACATGTAAGAGGGAGGGAGAATTCTAAAGGATATTACGAGTTTAGAGCCACCAGCTAAGTGACAAATAGCAACTGTCTATCCACCAAAGTGGAGACAATGGAAGCGAAACAAAATGAACCAATAGAATAACGGAAGCACACCACTTTGTTGTTATTTTATTGGTTATTTCACTCTCGACTCGTCTACTCGTTCGTAGATTGTCAGCTCAGTTTGGACTAAATTCGAAATAAAGCTTTTTTGCTCCACAAAAAAGATATGCTACATTTTTGTGGTTGCGGAGCTTTGTGCAATATCCACGAAAAGTTTATGACAAAAACAGCACAATAAACTACCTACCTACATACCTATATGTGGCTTGGCTACCCACTCGTACTCACGTCGAAATCTTATTTGTGAAACGGAATATTATGTTTTATGTGCTCACGTGCATTTATCATAGCTAACTACGACGTTGAATTAAAACTGAAACATAAGACACATATTTCTTTTGCGTTGTAAATAGTAAGTTCTATTTGTAATATGTCGGAGCTCTCCACGTATAATTTCAGTTATTAAATTAACAACGCGTAGTCTAAACTGAACCTTCCTGGAATGAAATCCTCGAAACGCCCATAAGCTTTTATAGTTTGCCTCCTCGTTTTGTTTAGTAATTGTAATGTTAGTATTATTATTTAAAATTTATAGGGCACCGGATTATGGTTCTTACGGAGGAACAGAACGTCTACAATCATGTTTTTATCTTCCCATTTCAGGCGTGGTCGGTGGGCGGGGGGCTAAAGCTTCCGAGCCCCGCCCGAGAGCGGCAGCCACCACGCCACTGTCGTCCGTCACGACTCGCCACACAAATCACCACAAGGACGCACCCTTTTTAAACAGTTTTTAAAGCGTGATTTATTTTGCAACAGCATTATCCACACTTCTAATCCTCCTGTGAATTATTATTCTGAAAGTTTGTTGTGGTTGGGGCTAAAGTAATCCGCGGGATTGTAGACGTTCCGCTGTGTAAGAAAATAATTTTTGCAACGTATTTTTGTGTTGGTTGTCTCGTCTTTGTCGTTTCAGTATCATGACTCAAATTAATAATAAATAAGGGTTTATCTCCATTAAATATATAAAACAATCACATTACATAACCGCATGCACGTTTATCGGTTTATATATATATTATAGTTTACAGTATTTGCCTACCTGTAGTTATATATCAGTTTGATTACGTTAGTTATCATTCAAATATGTGATCACATGTCGAATAAATTATATGAGATAGAGTTACTAAAGGTTTTCTGTAATGGGTTTAGTAAAATCAAAAGCACCTCTCGTAATGTGAGGTTCGTATCACGCGACCTCCCCGCTTTGTTGGAGGTCCTTTCATGCTGTGCCTGTGCCACTTCAAGCGACCCGCGCCTGTTTGTATTCCGTTCACGAACTTTCCGAATATATTATTTTATAGGGTAAGTACAGATGTAGAAGAAACTGATTTAAGAGTTCCCATTCAATATATAGGGTTCTAAAAGTGTTCGGATTCTATGCCGCCTACACATTTATCGTGAGTGTACGAGTATTGTAGCCATTGTTCGATCCTGTTAGAGTTCGAAAGCTCTTCAGTTGGGCACGTTTATTTTCATAGGAGGTCCAAATTAATTAATAAACAGAGATGTTTGTCGAATAATATAAACTTTATTATTAGGATGTCGATAGCAATTTACCCTTTAAGTCCGGCAGAGCAAATGTATAATATTCTTGGAATCGAAGTTAAAGCGGTAAACTGGCGGTAGCTTTAGTAGCTTTGACCTTCATAGGTGCCCTTCTAGGGCCTAAATTGAATAAATGGCTTTGAATTTGACCTTGAAAGCCGTTTTTACTACATGACGAAACTAAGTTACATTTGAGCCAGTTCCCGGTTTCCAATTAAACTGATCCATATAAGCATAACTAGCCAGTATACGTTGGCTAAGCGCGCATGAAGAAAAAATTAGTATTTTTTTTTGAACAAAAAAATAGAAAAAAAAAGATATAGAAATCGGATAACAATGCTCTCATTATGTAATGGAGCTGCCCTCCTAAAAAGGAAGCTAAAGCAATATTGCTAATGGAATTCGTTTACCAATTTACAGCAGATCTTATGCAATTCATCAATTCCGAATCTTTTATTGAATTGAATTGTCTATAATGTGACTAGTATACCAAAAAATATTGAAATTACGTAGCATCTGCCGAGAATTCGAAAAAAATAATTCCGTTTGAAATATTGCTTTGCTTCCTTTGTAGCCTATCTGTATATCTGATGATGAAGCCAGAAGGAATAGGAACTCTGTGATAAAACGATGCAACCCCATCGTGTCGGGCTCGTTTGATTCGTCTTGACAAGGAGTCTGGTTCTAGGGTCTGATGATTAAGACGGTCGAGTTGACGGGCCAGCTGGCGCGGTTGATTAACACTCTGGTTAAGATTCCACCTATCGCGCCGGAGGTCGTGGGTTCAATTCGCACACAGGACATGCATTTGTGTGCATATCTGTATTTTCAGTGTCAGGGGTAAGTATTACAAACAAAAAGTAGTATATGTATTATATCAGTTATCTTGTTTTCATAGTAAAAGCTCTGCTTAATTTGGGATCAGATGACCGTGTGTGAGGAATGTCCCAGGATATTTATTATATAAAACAGCTTGTTTAAAAAAGAACTTGTTAGAAAATCTGTTTCAACTTCGTTTCCGAGAGAATTACACATTCACGGTTTTGAGTTGAGTGAGGAATGCTGGGAGGTCCACTTTTTATCGACCCCTATTTAGCGTGTTATGTCAAAACTTGGTCGTACTTTCTGCATGGTAAACGTTAAATACCGAAATGGAGAACATTTCGGTAGGTATTTAACTTGTTCTTTGCCGTTCCTTCTAAAGGAATTGCATTTCAGTGGCTTTAGGATTTAACTCTAGACAGTTGATTTGTCTTTTATCTGGAAAATTAAACTATATAGTTGGTCTCCACTTTGAAATAATTCAATAATATATTATTAGTTATAGCAGCATAGTTAGTGTTTTTTTGCTCAATTAGCAGCTCGACTGGAGAAGTACGACCTTACAGAATACTGCAGCCCAATAACTCCAATGTTTCATTAAGGTCGCCAGAGCTTTTTTTTATACGACTAAAAGAATCGTATGTACATGTTTTCAAATATTTATAAATTCATAAACTAAATTCACAACTCGTTTTAGACTTGATTGTTGAGCTTGTGTGAGTTTGGGTGATTCAGTAATACCAATTACCTATATTATCTTTGGTAACAATAGCAAATACATATTGTATATATAGACGGACGATACTTGTAACACATATATACAGGCCACAAATTGAAGTTTATTTGAAAATAGCTGACCGTCGATACATCATCGTTTGGTGAAACGTGTGCCCGATACGCACTATGCTTGCTGCTTAAATTATATCTCTCACTTCGTTTGTTTACCATTATGGTTTTATAATATGTATATGCGGTCTCTGAAAATGGAGACGATGCGGTTTCATAATATGTATTTCAGGTGTTGTGAAAATATAAATGTTACAATATGTTACAGTAGGTACATTGTTAAATTTCGGTTCGTACCAAGTTACGTGGATTTATAGCAAAAAAAATTTGTAATATTTTTTTTGTTACTCATTCATTTATTGTAATATTAATGTATCGGGTCTATTCGCGCACAGATTATTATCAAAATTTAATTTTGACTAACCTCGACGTTTCTACCAAGTTGCATTGATCGTGGTCACGAGTGAACTGGAAACTGCAGGTATCAGAGTCTCGATGAACGGGAGTTGTTTCCAACTACCCGCATTTGGTCTTGTAAAACATAACTGTCACGATCACGGCACACCTTACTAACTGTATCAACGCACATACTCGATCGAAAGTCACGGCGCGGCGTGAACATTTTCTTATCACTGGATTCCACGCAGCAGATAACCTTAAACCATCTTCCCTATTGAAATTTGGATATTTCTTTATTTCAATAGCTTCACGAACTATTCTGGGATAGAAATGACGATCAGTGGAGAGAATTTTGGGAAAATACCCGATACATTAATATTACAATGAAGTTAGTTCGCGAAAGCTTAAAAAGTGCTATTCATTCATTTAATTCATAGTTTTGTAAATAAGAAATGGTACCAAAAATATCAACCACTAATATTTCTTGCGATTTAAAATGTTTATTACAATATACATAGCAATAAACTCATCCACTCAAAATAATTGTATATGGTGTTTAAATTGTATAATATGAGTAACCGCTTACCTACAAACAAATGTTACTTTGAAAGTCATACGTGTACTGTTTACTTTTCACATATTACATGCAAGCGCAAGTACGTCTTGACACAAATATAAAATAACACAAAAAAACTGAGGAATATTCACAGTCTTTTTGAAATTCGGTTAAATATGAAAGGGGATATATCTACGCCGCCTATAAATGAGTGTTTAGCATTTTTGCTAGGTTTTTGTTAGAGCGGTGGATCGCAGCGCGCTGTCGATCGACGCGTCCAAACAAAAGAAAACAATTTGCATTTTAACCAACTGATAACTGGACCAGCTAGCTCTACGTAGCGCCCTCTAATTTTCTTCGGACTCGCTGGAGACAACGTAATTTTCCTTTTTTTGGCTCGGGGTTACAGATAAAGGAATGGTATTATCTTTTGCCATGACAACGAGATAAAACTTTTTCTTGTTTCGCTACTTAACTTAGCACAACTCGTTTTAAGAGACTCACGCCTGTGCATCTTCCTGTTCATGTTTCGAAGCGATTTTGTTTCAAAATGATTATTATTTTATTTTGTCGTATATTTAATGTTTTAACATTATTAGTTTCACATGGACGAGGTACGTCGGTAATAGAGTGGCGCAGTATTTTGGGGCATTATTATGCGTTTCTAAAGATTCTTAGGTTAATGAAACTTAGATTCAATTTAAAGGATTTTAAATTGATGGCCCATTAAGTATGGTAATGAAAGCTTAATTTATTTATTAATCTCCACCTATATAGATCGTAGGTAGGTAGTATCTACCTACTGGACTGTACAGCAACTACAATTCAGGGTAATATGTATTGGCGGTACCCTGTACTGTAATATATTTCCTATACTTTACAGACAATATCTTCTGAATACTTTTATTTCAAAAATAAACTACGGATATATTCTCATATAAATCAGGGGAAAGCTAGCATTTATTCCGTAGCGAAAATTAAAAAAGTTACCCAAATGTTGAGTGAGTTATTGTGCAATATACAGAACTGAGTTCTGGGAGGTGTACTCGTAGCAACAATTGACTACGACCGCAGTTATTATGGCATAGGCTTTTTCAGTAAGCTTTTAGTTCTTTTTTCATGCCTCCTCCTATGGTGTCTGCTTTTGACACGACTGCCCAAAAAAGGAGTGTTAATGTTTTCAGGGTTGTGACGACCTGAACGTCCCTGAGCGTTCAAACTTACAAACTCTTTAACTTTATAATATTCCAGTTTAGATGATATAAGAATTACTACAAAAATAATGAAACCATTAATTGCTTGCTCATATTAAAGTCTACGTTCTTGTAAACCGTTTTTATGTAAAATTCCAGCATAACTTTGACAGTCTATTGAACTAATATAAAATAGTATAAAGATCCATGCAAGTAAGTTCAACGCATCATTTCCAACACGGAAACATTTGTGAGTTTTAAAGTACTTTATAAGCATCCAGATATTTGACAATTATGCAGTCTACGCCGCGGTCACGCTCTGAAGTTTTAACGTGGTTTTAGCAAGGCTAAGTTTTTAAAACGTGTAAACGTCTTTTCAAGAAAATAAGGTACTAACATCGGAAAATCGAACTATAGTATAAATAGTGCATTTTTATTATGTTGGATGGGGGCAATATTTAGCCCGAGATTTTTTAAGGTTGTTTTGAAGTGAATTTTACTCTGAAGTGCAAATAAACTTTACAATTTGTGTACAAAACGACGTCAGACGCGATTGATGTGATGGCCTTTGATCGTGTTAGTGTGAGCACGAGAATGACCCATGGCTAACTCTCCAGACCTGGGTATCCTCGCCGCCAGCCTACTTCGGCTTATCATTGGTGAGTTTAAAACACTCACACACAAACAATATTCCTTTTTCATTATTTTTATATAGAATTTTGTTTCCTTAAAATTTGTAATTCTTTTTAATTTAAACTTTTTATTTTTTGGTACTTTGTTATTTTTGGTCTGTAAACCGTAAATTTTAAGTATAGTAATGGAACTCTGTAATTGGCAAATTAACTAAACAAAATGTTATAATAATATTATTTGAAATGCTGTAGATCGTTCCTTTTGATTAAATAAATAAAATAAATAAATAAATAAAACATATTTTAATTATATTCTCAAGACATGACATGAATCTATACATATAATAAAATTGTAATGAAGCCAAATCCATTACTAAATATTTTTGAATAAGTGGTATCACTATTATCGATTTACGCTAGTGCCTATCCAGTATTCGATGCATATATCATACGTACGTAGTCATATTTTTATTCTAAAACTAGCTTTCGAGAAGGATTTTTGAAAATTCCATTCCTAAAGGGGTAAAGAAGGGCGCCCCCCTTAAATACATAATTATCTCTTTTTACCAGGGGTCGATTTTCGCGCATTAGATTTTTTCCATACAAACTTTAACATAACCTAAACCCTCTTTTAGGGGGTTTTGCAAAACTAATAATGATAATCTTTAGTATCCAAAATTTCAAGTTTGTAGCCCCCGTGGTTTAGGCTCAAGTATGATATTTGTATAGATTGAAGTACCTAATTACCTGAATTTTCTCTACTTTAATTGACCGAATTCCGTTACGATATTTCGATGTCTCCATGTGAAAATGTTTCGTCTCCTATCACTTTTATTAATTGAAATGAACCCATTGCACGATCATTTTGCTTAAATTTCAATATCCGGCTAAGGCGTCACTCGAAGTTAGGAGAACAACAATTTAGAAGTACTATGAATCACTCACCGAGGTAGCAGCATGTGGCACGTGTTGTATAATAGGCATATATGAGTAACATTAATTAACGTGTAACAGTTATTTGCAGGGCAAACGTACACGCAACAGCCTACTTGTAGTCGTGGTTAACCAAACAATAAATTATTATACACGTCAATTAAACTGTAGACAGTAGATGTAATTAATTAATTATCAAATTGATGATAATTTTATTATGTGAACTTAGTACGTGCCTGTTCAGTTTGTTGAAACTGGTACGGGGACTTTTATTGTTATTCTTTATGTATAATGAAATCTTGAAGTGTTAGATTAAAACAAAAAGAAAGATGCGGTAAATATTATATTACGTACGTTACTTCTACGTTCTTACGTTGTGTAATCGGTAAATGGATTAAATTTAGAACGTAAAAAATAAGTATTAAATTATTGTGTTCAATACACACAATTAAAGTAGCCCGTAGCTCCCTGATTTGTTTTTATCTAAGGTTCTCGAGCAATGCAAAAATGCTGTGAATAAAATAATCAAGCAATATTTATGGCACACAGGTTGTAGTTTTCCAGAAGACCGCAAAAATAATACCAAAAATAAAAACTAAAACTTTAGTTGTAAGTATTGTAACTAACCCATTTAGGTTTTTTATTTAATACTAGCTGTCTCGCGCGGTTTCACCCGCGTTCCCGTGATAAAATAGCCTATAATACTCGGGGATAATGTAGCTTCCTATTAGTGAAAGAATTTTTCGAATCCGACTGGTAGTTCCTCAGATTATCCCGTTTAAACAAACAAACAAACAAAAAAACTCTTTCGCTTATTATTAGTATAGATTTCAGAGTTTTAGCAGATTTCGCTATCTGAAATTGCTTAATTTTTACAGTTTTAATATTTGAGAATACATACTTGAATATTATGATCAGTTTCAGTGAATGAAATAATTATTACCTACATAGGAAATACGGCGAATTGGTTATAGGTATTTTAATTTAATTAGATTCGAATATTATAATTATGAATCAACCGTTGTTAGTGCGTATGATAATATTTATCTAGGTATACTTATATACTTGTATGTATCACATATGTGATGTATCCGCATAACAATACCTTGCTGAGTTTCATGCCGGATACTTCTCAGTTTCAGTGTATATGCTAACCGGTGGTAAAGTCAATTTCAACGTTGATAAGTCAATCAGTAGGTGGATTACGTAATTTTATTGCAATGAAATTTAGATTGAAATTACCTCTGAATCGGTAGAAATATTACAAAATCGGAAACGGTTCCATTTCTTATGAACCACTGTTTGTACTTGCAATTATCAGAACGTAAAAAAGTTATCAGAAAACCGATATATTGAACCGATTTCAATTCGAAAATGATTGAAATTTAGTTACGTAATCGCCCCGCTGTTCGTAAGTCATAAGAGTTTCGAGTTTGAGATTAACAAATACGTCACACTGTGCCCATTATAAAATTCGGTTAGCATGACGAAGGACTTAATCAGGTTCCGAAGCTTTTTTTCAACACACAGCTTGGAAGGAAATTTACTTTCAAAGGCGTTTGCCAGAACACATCGATGGGTATTTGAAAATATAACACCTGGAGATATGCTGCCAACTTCGACGATGTTTTCGTTTTCCAATTTAGTCCTAATATTTTATGTTATAATACATAATTATCCAAAATGTATTAGCTAACTAGCTGTCCCCCGCGGTTTCCCCTGCGTTCGCGGGATAAAAAGTAGCCTATAATACTCGGGGGTAATGTAGCTTCCTATTAGTGAAAGAATTTTTGGAATCCGACTTGTAGTTCCAGAGATTAGCCCGTTTAAACAAACAAACAAAAAATTCTTCCGCATTATTATGTTATATTATAGTATAGATACATTAGTTAGGATTAGGATACCATAGATATCGATTATAGTACATGATTAGTAGTGAACTAAGTTAAAAAAGTTTCTTTTAGATCTGCAGAAATCCAGCACTTAGCACTTGCTGACTTTGATTTTATTTGTTTTGTTTTATTTTGTTTTATTCTGAATATTATTTTGTTTTATTCTGTTGAATTATAATTGTTATGATGCCTATAGATATTATCACAGAGTTATTAATATTACTACGTACAAATATTATCATGTCTTTAGTTTGTGTTTTTATTTATTTTATTGTTCTTTATTATTCTATTTTTATCTACCGCGGTTTTGGATTTTGTATTTGATTATGTTACTTTTATATATTTTACTATTAAGTTGTCTTTTATGTTTGTGTTTGACCGACCATGCGTCCGTGTATAACCCATGGCTTCATCCGAAAATCAGCGCTGTAACATTCTGCAGCTTATGCTGAGCTGGGGCCTTTTAGACCTAACTAGTACAATTAATGTTATGTTTATTTTATCATATAATTTGTTTCCCTTTTGTGTAATTGTGCTAATTTTTTGTCTAATAAATTTATCTTTATCTTTATTAGCTAGATATGTATGGTCATCCAAAAATCGATTACAGCGTTGGCCATGTCATGAAAGAGAAAAACTGTCAGTTCTCTAGCTACTTTCATGTCACGTTCCAAGTTTCGTTTTCACGTCATCACCACGTCTAGGGCTAAATATGATTAGAATAAATAATAAAGACACACGCCACTTGAATTCGAAATTACTTATGAATAGATTATTAATATGTGAGGGCACAACTTCCAGAGATCTAGATTTTTCAATTCCATAGATATCTTGATCTCTTGCAGCGGGCTACTTCTAAAATATGTTAACATGTTACCTGTTTAAGTATGTACAACATGCAGCGGCTAGTGACATCGCAGAGGCAGTTGCCTCGCTTCTTTGCTTTTACAAGTTTTAATCTTCCTAATGCGTTGGTCTGGTGTGCACACTTTACAAATGCTTGCTCGCACCAGCTCGCGTTTACCGGCACTATGTTTACTTTTAATTTCTTTCAGCATAATGCTTTTCATATTATTGCTCATAGTGGTTCGTATAATTTATTACCTTCTTTCCCTTTATCCCAACTAATATTCAATGTGAAAGTGAGTTTGCTTATTACGTCTTGATGCCTCAACGGTACTACCATAGAGTAAATAATATACTACGTACAGTACTACTAATCTTAGGCATATAAATGACATATACCTACCTAAATATTATTTCAAAAATATTATTGACACAAACAAATATTTTGAGATTATAATGTTTGCCTCAGTAATACTATTAATTAAAAATGTATGCTTCATAAAATAATTAATAATAAAATTAATTACAAAAAATATTCGTAAGTATCTGTCTATCATAATCACAGATCATAATAAACTAATTAACTTTCGTTTCTTCACAAAAGTGAATTCTTACTAGAAACTAAAAGAGACTTCTCAAGAACTGTTTATTTTGTGACAAATCCTCGTTCATCTGCCTTTACCTGAAATATGGGTGACAAAAGCAAACTCTTCCCCATTATGTTGTGGTTTACAATTTGACGAGAAGCGTTTTACCTCTCAAGCATTCTTTGTTCTCTCAAAAACATTATGAGGTGTATGGAAAATTGCAGAGCAGTTTTTTTTAATTCCTATTTATACATCGTTGAAAAAGAAGTCCTTGTTGTATTTTAATAGGTAGTTTTAAACTTAATGTAATTTTCTCCTAGCTTTTGTAATGTTAGGTTTCCGCTATTGGACGACCGCGAAATTTTGAACAGACGTGAAACCAAAAGTATTTAAAAAGTAGTATTGTTTGAATAAATGAATAATCCTTACATTCAAGTACTCGCAGATCTGTCATTCCACATTTTTAATAAACTTATATAGCTTCACAGTTTTTTTTTATGATGGTCGCTTTTTTTGGACTAATATAATATTGATGGAACTACTGAGTTGCTACGAGTATCATTGGACTTAAGTCAATATGATCCGCTAGTCCACTCAAGGTGCCTGTGATGGTAATGGAAAAATAGATGATAAAAAAGTTATTTAAACCCAGTTTTTAATATAATCTTTGTAATAAGATGTAAGCGTAGGTACATAGGTAAATATTCGATAACATTCGAAGATAAAGATTAAGTTCTTTATATTTTCGAATGATATCGAATCTTCCTTTACCTTTTTTAACTTTGCTAATATTAAGCTTATTTTATACCGGTTTAATGCCAGGAATAGTATTGCCCTAATATTGCCATTCCAAAACGTAAAAATATACTGAAACCTAGGATACATAAAATTTTCACGATTCCAACCATCCAATCTAAAACGTGGAAGATTTCTATTGATAACAATTTTATTACTATCTTACTAAAATATTTATTTAATAAAAGGGCGTCTAGTTTTTTTTTCATCCTATTATGTACATTCTCAAGATAAATTGACACATTTTTGAAAAGGCTTTCATGTGTTCGGAATTTAATTATACTCAGTAATTTAGTTTAATCATATAAGTTTGTAAGCCTACATCGACATTCTGTTTAAATAATTGCAGCCGTAAATTACTTCATACAGCGTCGAATGAAGTGCCAAACTCAGCACACGAGAAACTTTAAGTTAATTATTAACTTCTAAGATAATTAATATCTGTGCTGTTGGTCGTGACACTAATTGACTGGCTACAGTGAAATAAAATTACGGTATGTGACGTTATTATCGGTAGTACATGTTAGTTGCAGTTCTTAAAACATCTTTATAGGGCTTTTTATCTTTTTATATAAAAAATATTTAAACTAGTTTAATTTTAAAATAACTATATTTTACAAAATGCATAAGCATTTCTAGTACCTATGAAATAGAACAATTACATCAATTGTTATAATAGGACGCGCGGACCTCGCGAGAACCAAGTTATTTAGTTCTCAATTAAGTATGTAATTTTATACAATTACAGCCTTACTAATAAAAAGTTACACGCGGTGTACACATCTGTTATAGGATAATTGCTACTAATAAAAACATTTTTGACACAAAGCCTGTATACACGTGTTTTAGTTACCTAGGAAATTTACACAGGGCTTACACGGGCCAGGACCCTTGTTTAGTGTTTGTATAAGAACATTATGGCGGATTTCAATAGATCAGCTGTGTCTGACAATCAAGTGTTGTGTCCATTTACTACGGACCAGGCCAACCGCGCAACAAAATGACACCAACGCGCTGGCCCTAAAAAGTCATTTTAGGGCCAACGCGACTCAGTCGACTGCGGTCATACTGCGGTCCACGGAACAGTTCATTCGTTCATTGTTTGCTTATAATTGCCATAAAAATGCCTAGTTGCGTAGTGAAAGGCTTGTGTTTTATACTCGAGTTATGGATAAAATAAAACAAAAATTTACAATTTATTTGATTTTGATAACTTTATGCAAAATGTTCCGGTAGGCGTATCCTTAGTTTTGAAGTCATTGGCACAGCCATTTGCTTCGTTTGTTGACGTAACATTTGTAATTTGACAATGACGTTCTTCTTTCTTCTTCTTCTTTGGTTAAATGGCTACTGTAGCCATAAGCACAAGACAGTTTCGTTCAAAACCACCATTAGCTATTTGAAGCTTTTTAAAAGTAATTTTATTGTTTAATTATTAAAATAAAAATAGTCTTAAGAAAAAGAAACCTGATTTTTATGATATGATTAATATTTTATATAATTATTTTTCAGTATCTTTTGGTGTTTACACATTTTTCCCCACATTTTCTCCCGTATTTTGAAGTTACATAGTTTTAGTTTCAAAACGTTCCTAAAAAGTTGCCAGTCGTTTTTGTTTTAACAAATAGATAACTATACAAAGCTTACACACTGATTATTAGTAAAGGGAGTGTATAGCAACTGTGTAAGGCTTACACACTGCATAACTATACAGCTGTTAAACAACCGTGTTCCATATTTTTATTAGTAAGACGGTTAAATTGTAAATATTGTCCCAATAAAGAAATTAATTAAACCGTATTTACCTTGGTGAATAAACCTTGCACCATAGCCTGATATTCCAGTAGATTTTTTCAATAGTTTTCTGTTACAGGAATGATGTTTTTAATTAGCCTGCTTCATAAACATAGTAGTTTTTGACTGTTTATCGCTTTTCCTTGAAGTCTTCAGGTGGTGAATATATGACATCATAACATTGGATGGCCTGTGGGCAACGAAATGCCAATTAGCGTTATTTTTGTGTCACAAACAGACGAACGAAAATCGGATTACGTTAGTATACAAAAGCTTGCTCTGGACAGGTGGACGGGTGCACAGTTCAGACCGCAGTGCGCCGGACGCTCGCCTGTGGTCGCAATTCGCACCCAGATTTACTTATTAATTCCAAACGCATACACACACGTATCCATATTCCTTGAATACCACATTTTGTCCTTATGAGAACCCACGTTCGCATCTTCATCGTCAGCAACAACACGAGGCCTAATGTCGTTTATATCGCACATGCTCAGAATATTACCATAAGATGAGAGATGCGGACCTTATACGTAATTTGCCTACACCCGCTGCTATGTAGTAAAATTAAATGCGGTACAAGTTATACATAATTACCTATATCGGAAACTTAATATACTGGTGCATAACGAATTTACAAAGGCACTCGAAAAGTATATTTTGTAGTACGAATATATCATAATTCGCAGGAAGCTTCATAATATATCAATTAGCAACCACTCAATATAGCAAATCATTTTACGATATGAAAGCGCTATGGTTGGAGCAGAGCAACATTAACAAACTGGTATTTTGTTTGGAAAATACCGGGAATTCCTTAGGGGATACGAATAAATCTGTGATGGGTAAGTTATGCGGACAATACTTTATGGAAGAACTATCTCGGGGAATGGACTTTGAAAAAGAATCTAACAACATTTTTAGGTAGGTATTTAAGTGGTCGGTAATCGGCTAAGCGAGGCGGGATTCGATGGAAGAATGTAGGCTGTTTATTAAAAATGTATATTATTATAATTAAGCTCGAATTTATACGTATTACTTGGAATCGATGACGATTGCTATACATAGAGGTTCCTCGAGCTTACAAAGCGCCCAAATTACACCCACTTCGTTTGTCCTAACTCCATACCTTTTGTGTCTTTCACAGATCTGTGCTGATCTAGCTCCGTTATTTTAGTGTATCTGTACCTATTTATATGCGACGTAGGTACATATAGTCATATCATAACGAATTATCACAGAACGATTGTTTCACAAATCTTAACGTAACTTATAATCAAATAGTTACTCGAGTGAGTGGATATCCTTCTGTTGAAAATGTAGACAGGGTTGTCGAGGTAGGTAATTTTAATTCGATGACATAAGAAGTTTTTCATAATAATCAAGGCTATGAGCACTTCTAATGATGGGCAAAATCACCCCTTACTACGGTGAGATTGTGTTCCAAGAAGTTTATTTAATGTAAAAAAGTTAAATTGTTGGCCTAAAGTAAGTAATTTATGGGCTAAATACATTCAACTGAGCAAGAATTATAACAAAAAATAAGTGCTTTATGCAATATAATTAGACTTAAATATTTTTCCTCATCGCGAACATTAAGAAACTGCACCTGAAAATAGTGGCAGTATTCGTGCTTTAATGAATGCCGCTGTAGGGTTTCGAAAAAGTTTAAAAGTCGTCGTCAGGTGGCACAGGTCGAGAGCGCGTCATAGCCCCTTGACCCGGCGTCGCACGTCGTCACGACGCCGTCACTCGCGCCGTCTACTAAATATATTTTATCTACCAATTAGATTTGTCATTAGAACGTGAAGAAATTCCCTTCAGCTGTTTCTTAATATCATATTACATTTACACGCGTAGAGTTAACTGGTCTAGATCACTGAACTCTAATAAATTGGTACTTAAAAATTATAATATAATTATTTTTTCCAGTTATATTATACGACATAGCTTCCATTTGCTATAGCACCCATTTATCACCCCAAAAATAATAATTTGAATAATTAAGAATTAATTATTCTTTTTATCCCGCGTTCTCGGGAAAAAAGCCTATGTCCTTCTCCATACCATAGGCTATCTGCATGCCAAATTTTATGATGATTCGTTGAGTAGTTGAGACGTTATTTAAGATTGTATCTGGGCCGTAACGATCACAAACGCTACAGCTTCGGCTATCTTTGCAGTGAAATTGAAAGGTGGTATTATTGTATTCCATCCGATATTGGGGGCTGGTCTGCTTATGTTTGCTATTTATTTACTTATTAAATATTTATTCAGTCTACTTTGTAATTTTGCCGCCGCGCCGGGGCACGCAATTTTTGTCAGTGCGATTAGTATGTAAATATTATGTAATGAATCTAAGCTTGTTTTGAAAAGAGTAATTGCTGAGTTTATTGCCGGCTCTTCTCAACAAATGCAACCTTCCAAACCGGTATTAGAGTACTAGAGTCAGACTTTTCATAAGTGCCTGCGAAGGTCTGTAAAGGAAGGAAGGAAGGAAGGAAGAATGGAAGGTTTTTTTATACCACAAATTCGGTAAACAAGCATACGGCCCGCCCTATTACCGTAGCCTAGACCGTAGCGTAGTATAGACGCTTGCAACACACGATGCATCACTCACGCGTTACCGACCCTTCCCCCTCTCCAATGAGCTCTGGCGACCAGAAACACAACAAAGTTATTTGTTATTTGGCTGCTGTATTCTGTATGGAACCACCAGGTGGACCCACGAGCTGGTCAGAGTCGCTGGGCACCACTGGATGCAAGCGGCCCAAAACCGTTCGAAGTGGCAGTCAATGCGGGAGGCCTATGTTCAGCAGTGGGCATCCATAGGCTGATATGATGATTCTGTCATGTGGAGGTCCCCAGTCGAGCTGCTCTTTGAGCGAATAAACGCTACGCTCTCTAAAAATATCTCTTTGTCATTTTATTACGAAAATATTTCAGATATTTTGTGCGTAGCATCTGAATTAAGCGCTTTTTCAGAAACGAAAAATAAATTTACCGTACTGTACCTATTATAGGAACCCGGCTTTATTTATTAAGACCGTTGTATGGCTGCCGGGATTAACAAAATATTGTTTTCAGACATTAAACAATGTTGCGTTTCATCAGATAATTAATAAACAGTATTTTTCAACCTAAACCAACTTAATTGCTATTCATTATAATGGTACTGTAATCCTATTACTATAATATAATAACTAATATTATATAAATGCGAAAGTGAGTTTGTTTGTTTGTTTTTTACGCCATCACGCCTCAACTACTCAATGGATTATCATGAAATTTGGCATGCAGATAGCCTATGGTATGGATAAGAGCATACGCAACTTTGTATCCCGGGAACGCGGGTGAAATCCCGGGGGACAGCTAGTAATCATATATATTTATGCCGTGAATGAAAATGGACTCGTATAATAACCACACGTTATCATGAAGCATCAAGATATTCTGAAGCATCAAGTTATCATGAAGCAGCAAGATATTCTGCTATGTTAATAACTCCGTTCTCTCTTATTAACGTTAATGCTGTAAACACCATTGTGCAAGTGCTCGCCAAGTCGTATGATCCTAGCGCGAACAATTTGATTTCATCTTCTGAAATTTGAGGAAAGCCCTGTAGTCCTAAGTTACTATTTTTTATGCTAACAAATGCGACCATTAAGGTTGGGTCATCTTTCTGTTATAGTGTTTACTATAAAGTCGCGAGTCGGCACTAACGTTATCGGCAATGGTCTCATGTTAACAATTCAGTATAGCCGCAGCTAAGTTGGAAGCATCTGGGGGCACGAGAGTGCCCCCGCCAAGGCGAGCCAAGCGAAGCACAAGGGCACTACCTACCTTTTCTCGAAGCGCTACGTCGTTTTTTAGAACCCTCATAACTTGGGTTTGGATTATACCAGATAAAAAAAATCTCGGGATATGATGAAGTTTCAATAACATAGCTCTTATACTATAGATTTTATTGATATCTAAAAAACCCCGATTTCGTCACTGACTCACTGATGATCATCAAAACTCTTGGGGTACTTCCTGAAGTCCTAGAAAGCTAAAGTTTGGTATGAAAGCTTGTATTTGTACACAAACAACAGAACATTAATAAAATTGAAATGTTTAACCATAGGCAAACTTACTAAAAGAAGTGAAATCCCACCAAAAACATTTTCATCAAAAATGTTGCCAAGACGAGACCATATGGCTCGCACTGTCAAAAAGTTATCAGATCTCATGTAGAGCCAAGCTTATATCTCTACACGCCCTAACTCTACAAGCCCTAACTTCACAAACTCTACACACCGTAGTCAAAATATGTGGCTTGGCCGGAAAAATTTGAGGATATCTTAATATTTCATGCCCATTTAAAATTAAATGTATTTAATTACCAATAGGTTGGTAGCGCTTCTAGTGGAAAAAAATGCAATTGTATCCCCTTTCAAACTTCAATGGAGACGTTTTGCTCCGAGTTAGCGTTACTCGTAGAGGATTTCATATTGTCAGTTCATAATTTTACAGCGCCATCTGTTATTTTGTACCTACACTTACAGAGAGTAGTTTGAGCTTTGCAGCTTTCAACACTTAACCCTCCGAGAGATGGCGCTGTTACTATGTTGCGAGGTTCCGGTCTAATTCGCACTTTATACATTATGGCGTTGAAGAAAATTCGCAAGGTGGCGCTTAAACTAAAATCATTTTGGATATAAAACCTCCATGGTTGGTCTATTCGTGGAAGTTAAAACAATTTCTTGTGCCACCTACTAGATGGCGTTTCTGGCTGAACACTGAAGTACCTATATCTTTTATTTATGGAACGAAATTTATGTTGCAAATATTCTCATTTTTTTCAGATTCAGTCATTACTCATTATAGAACGATACATCATACCTTCATTGTTATTATGAACTTAAAACCTACCTAAAAAGTATTAAGCTTTATTAATGAAACTATTTGCTCGGCTTGACTTCGTTCGCGTGGTGCTACCCTACCCTGTGGTGATACCCCACCCTGTGGTTATACTCCACGCTACCCTACCCTACCTTACCTTACCCTACCCTAGCCTACCTCATATGAATAATTTTCCCCGTTTTTGCAATATTTTTCACTGATGCTTCGCTCCTATTAGTCGCAGCGTGATGTTATATAGCCTAAAGCCTTCCTCAATAAATGGAATATACATACAACACTAAAATATTTTTTCAATTTGAACCAGTAGTTCCTGAGATTAGCGCGTCCAAACAAACAAACTCTTCAGCTTTATAATATTAGTATAGCTAAGTATTTCATATTTGTTTTCTACTGATATGAAATAGCAAACCGTACTAGTAAAATTCATTATTAGAAAAAACTTGTACTTAACTCCCAAAAAACTGCTTATTGTTGCTTCAACCCATACATAATGTCTACAAATCCATCATCTGCAGATTTTGAATCTATGGAGGAAATTATAGTAAATTTTGAAGACTTTTTATGAAATTATAATAAATATGAATTCTCATCTTTATGTGTAATGATTAGATTTTTTCCTGAATAAACTTAAGAGGATAGGATGGCTGCAAGAAATTTGAAAAATAGGTTTTTAACATATCTATTGTTGTCGCGCTGTACCCGGGCTATCCCGCCCGAGGGCGATAGAGACAACTACAGCTTGGACCGATTTTACCTATTTAAATTAGACGAAATCGCTATTTCGTAATCCCCGGCTTTCTCCTCCAAAACTGGATCGATTTAAAAAAAAAACTATGAATCTTAATAAGAAGGGCTTTAACTATGTCTGTCGGGTTTCCTTTGTATTTTTATATTCGTCAAATTTGATTGCTCTGGACGTCTGATAAGAGCGTTAAAAATTATAATAATTAATTTATGGAGAAAAACACAACCGAGGGACAAACAGTGATACTTACAGATTGCATGGTAAAATAATCATTGCAATAGTGTTATTATCCAGAGAGAAAACTGAGGATTACGTTTGTATGGAACAAACGACACCAGCATATCCTCTTAATCCACAGAGTTAATAATATACTACTATTGTACTACTCAAATGAAAAAATAATCAGCAACGACATCTCAAATTGACAGCACACCAGATGAGACCGAACATTTTATCAGACAATCCAAATAACTATAAATCTACGGGCATAATAGTTATGTAGACAGTATCGCATCGACTTATCTTTAAGGGCAAGTGATCAATTATTGTTCTTTGTTTCAGGTAAGCGAGCCTTTCCACGTTTGCTACATCAGATAAGTAAAAAGGAAATACCCCTACTTACGTGAATAAGATTGAACTACTATAAATAGGGACAAACGTTCGATTTACGATAAAAGATTAGAGTTCACAAAGTTTTTCGCAACTGTAATATAACAATGCCTTTTTATCGTTTAAGATATAACATTTTACAGTGGTATGAGCTGCTATTAGATGTATTAATTTATTCATGTGAAATATCCAGCTAGCCATCAGATTCACCGAAACTTTAGGGTGCTGACTGTTAGTACCTAACTTCGTAATAGACAAATATACTGAAACAACTTTACAACCGAATAGTTTTGTTATTACACAATAAACTGTATAGTACTCACAAAATGTATAGTGATTAAATAGTATTTATTCTAATTATACAAGGTACAATTTTCTACGATGAACGAATTAGTATTTAATTTACAACAATTTATTGGTTGATCAGGAAAATTACCGAATATCTACGAATATCATAGAGTTCTACTAATATTCATTAATAATATTGCTGACACGTTGCATTATTTATTATTTACTTATATCTAATGAATTCATCCCCATATTGGCAAGTAGTGCTTACCTAATGGTAACGTTTCTATTTTAGCAGCATGACACTGAGCGTTACGAGAGCATACACTATTAATAACACTGATTCATATCTAAGTATAATCGTAGTATTTATCTACTCTGAGATACAGGGTTAATTTAAATTTACCTGCACTGCTTTAATTGAGGAAAATGATTTTGAAGATGAACCGCCGACAATGACGCCACTTCCTTCTCCGATTCTCCCTCCAAGTATTTAAGGGGTGGAAGCTCTCATCAATATGAACAACTTTTATTATGGGACATGTACCCCGAGTGCAAAGAATTGGCGATAATAAACGTTAACTAAAAATATATGGGAGAAATCAGTACCATGAGTAATCCGCTAGAGGCGCTGTGCCAATTCCTACATAGAGAAGTGTCTTAACGCAAACTCATTAGTAAGCGTTTACTAACTTTAATTCTTCACACTCGGGGTACAGCACGGATATCTTTTCAAACTTTTTTCATAAATGGTCATCATTGAATTGATCAAAATGTATCTAGAGCTAGGTTATTTTTCGCGATTACCTTAAATGTTGCTTAATGATTATATTCACTCTCATGCTAATTAAATGGATGATAGTGATCAAAAAGTTGCAAGTTTAATCAGATGAATAGCATTTCTTGGAATTTTATTGTTTTCATAATTTAACATTTCGATGAATTACTTTATTATGAGTACTGTATTAACCAGCATGCTTCGGGAGTCGAAAACAAAGGAATGTAACGTCCACATATTCCGGGGCCCGGAATATGTGGATGTTACATTCCACCCGCGTGTATGATTATGGTCTTATTTTTGGTGTCTGTGCTGTTGACAATGAAATCCTTATAAATGTACTTGACTTATTCGTTAGTGATTCAATAGAGAACACACCGACAGCAGAAGTGTTTATTTGTATTGTTAATTATTGCAGACGACAATCAGTAAACTGTCACCCGTTATTGTTATGCAAATCCCTATTGTGTAGCTGAGAGTTAATTTGCAGTAAATACCTCTATAAAGTCTGTGATTACATTAATGGAACAAATTGCTATGTTTAAATATTCTGTCCATTACGTCCGGGCTATTATGTTTTTAGAATTGTGTGATTTGCCCTAAGTCTAACAACAACAATTAAATGAGAAAGCGGACCCATGGCTTGTATCTCGGCTCTTAATCTGGGTCCCGGATTAAAAAAGCACACCGTTTTGTTAATGTTGAATTTTTTACTTCTTTCGTAAAACATCAACACTTAGGTAGGATTCTTGCTATACACACGGCTTTATTTGTCATCTTTTTTTTATGTCTTCTTACTACATCTCGCGTTGCTTTGTAAAATTTTACAATTAGGATCTTTGTTGCAAATGGTTGCAATGAACTCCGTTATTTTTTCAAGAAAGCTTTCGATAGTTTTTTTTTATTAGTTACCTACATGATGATAAATTATTTGATTCGTACAAAGTTACTTTTTGTTTGACATTTGAGAAACCAGTTATTCCAGAATCACTTTATAATAGACTGAATTCAAATAGTTTTAAATGATGTTAAATATGTATGTGTCTATCGAAAGCAATCAATAAGGGCTTTCTTTTGCCACAGAAAAGTGAAGACATGGTCAAGTTTACATACATATTTGATTCAGAAAATAGTTAAGTCGACTTTACGATAAAGTGACAATACGTCGAACATTCAAATACTGATTGTCGGCGAATACGTTCGTGTATGGGACATATATATCCGCACTTCCAGGGATACCTGTCGCCATTGTTTACTAACTAGGTCACGTAAACACGTATTTGCGTACAGCAATCCCTCAATATATTTGGTAAACAAACCAAACCAAAGTATAAGTTTTTATGACATTCGTGTGAGATTATCATCGGTACAGACAAAATCCATAAATGGACAAAATGCTATTGATATGTCAATAGGTCTTAGTAGAAGAATTAGTTCTTCTACTGACAAAAATAAGACCAAGGCAGTAGAAGAATTAGTTCTTCTACTGACTTGGTCCTATTTTTGTTTGAGGTCAGGCTGTCCTAATAGCCGATGGGTTATGCAGATGTGCAGGGGGTGTCTTTTCTGGGTCGTTACGAGGCTCATATCGTAGTTCTCTGGGTATTTTTGAACTACAAAGTCCTTCTATTAATCTTTCGGTCTTCTCATTGCATTGGAGTACCTACTATTGCAGTCATGAGTATTAATTTTTTTGAACTGTTGGTTTGGCACTTTGACTAGAAGGGTGATTTTCACACAGATCACCTAAGTATTCACATTTAATTACACGTAGTAACTGGTCTCATTGTAGTTTTACTACCTACCTATATTATTGTTTTTTATTTGTTGTGTGGTCGCAACCTGTCAGTTCACTTCGCTGTTATCGGCCCGCGTTTTTACTATTTCCGACCGTAAGTCCGCGTCAATAGTACTATGCTGTCATCTGTAATATGGCTTTCATACTGCCTATGTATTTGAAATTTACGACAGTTTTATGCGCAGTATTTCGCAAATACGTATCCGCAGATATAAATTTAAATAGATGACGCGAGTATATGTACTTCGCGTGTCATAAGCTGTGCAAAAAGGGAGAGCAACGCACTGCTTTTGAAACTGTTTTGCGCGGACAGGGAACTCGCATAATACTGCATGTTCTTTTCACGTTAGGCCGATCCAACACTTGAACTATCACTGTCTAGTTTACTTAGTGACACAAGGCAGAAAGGACAATGCGCTTTAAATTCTAACCAATGAGCCGAGATAAAGAATGTAAATAAACTTTTGCTTGCTTTATGTATATAATTACACCTTTTGGTACGGAAAACTAATTAAATTTAATGCAACTACCCATAGAAATAAATATACCTAGAAAGAACGTCGTCATACTACACGAATATATAAAACAGGCCAACTTTTATAGGCGCGTAACAGCTACGTTTTACGCTCCCTTTGCGTCATTCTGCTTGTCATAGTGACGTTCATAATGATAGTAGTTGTTGAAATATTCCAATTAAAATCGGGAGAAATTTAAATATTGAACATTATTTTGCATTTTTAATTATTTTTATTTGATTTAGCCTCTAACAGTTAGGGGCTATTTTTATCGACGCGTGCACAGCTGCTACCCTCTATCTGGATGTATCCTTAATCAAAGCAACTACCTTACAATTTCATAAAATCTCCAATTATTGCGTAAATCTTCAATAAGAAGTTATGGAGTTTTTTTTTTCTAATTAACCACAGTATTAAGCTTTCATATTTTTGTCCTTGCCTAATAGAAAACAGAAATTATTGCTGGCCGCCAATGGGACAAGCTCCATACAAATTTGCACATTTATCTTTAGAACTCTAGACTGTTCGCTCGCTGTGTGTACAGTAGTGAACGCGGAACTCGGAACTCGGAACGCGGAACACTAGAACTCGTTGTGTGTGATCGCCGCCTTAACGGTCTAATGTCAGCCTAACTAATACAATCTAGTGACATTATGGTAGGTAAAAAAAGTGACACGCTTGGTTTTCATACGGATAGAGGAACTTGCGTTATCTATTTAGGTTTATATCTGTGTACGTATCAATCCAGTTGTTGGCAAAACTGTTGGTGGATTCTTATAGTTCCGCTTATTCTAGTGCTCATTTATACTTCTCCAATGTCTGTTAAAGAACCATCGGATCTCCATTAATTAGCATCAAGAATGATGCTGGGTGCTCAGATATCAGTTGATCCATTAGAAGGTTTAGAGTAACAGTATCGGCCACTGTTAAGACTCTAATATTATGATGATACGAACTAAAAAACTATGCTCTCAATTTTACAATGAATAAGGAAATAAAAAAAGTGAATTAGTACTGAATAGATAAAATGAACTACACGAGTGTGTTGCTGTTGGTAGGTGGGTAGCACACAGCGAGTGGTTGATGGTTCGACGGGAGCGCCGATTGTTGTGGCCGGATGCTGCTACCATTTCCGTGTCCAATGCCCACCATTCACCTACCGAGCGTTCGGCGTAACTCGTTATCTACCAAATACCGTGTAATTACCTTACAGGATACAATTACTTGCAATTCTTTTTATGTCATGTTGTGTCCCTTTGTCATAAAAGTTCAGAAAGTCTTTATTGACTATTTCAAGCAGATTGGCGCTCGATACTTTTCAGTTGTTATTATTTGTTTCCCTTTTCTTCGTATCGTATTTTTATGAAAGAAATGTAATTCTTTATCCATGGATTTTGAGAAAGTAGACAATCAAACTTTTTGTTTTAATGCTTTTCAATAAAACCAAGCGTATAGTTATATCAGTCCGAAAGTATGTAAGGTACATTTTCTTTTTCTTTAAGTATTTTGTTGGGTATTACTATTATTCTTATAATTGCACAAGTATTGCTATTAGTATGAAATAAACTTTGAGTAGGTAATAAAATAGTGATAACAAAACATAACAACAACATAAGAAATGTTGTTGTGTGACAAAATTGTTTCTGGGTTTACAAAATGGATGAAATAAAAAAAATGACTTTTGTGATATAATTTTAGGTAACAATGCAACGACGACGTTTAAAAAAATATTTGGTACGGCGAGGGATTGTGGGTGGCATAATTATTTCTGCGCAGCTCGAGGCAAGCGTCCGTGTTCCCATTTATCTAGAGCTAAATACTCGCATTCAACGTTCAGTTTCGGTGTATTTAGTTACAGCATGTTAGGATTGGAGCGACGAACAAAGTCAAAAATTCACAAAATATTTTGACGTCGAGTACTGTACTGACGCTTAGTGAGCGTATGTTTACGAGTGCGTTTATCGGTGCCACCGAATCGATATCGTGGTTTAACTATTCCACCACTTTCTGGCACAATTATATTTATATTATATAGATTACTAGTTATTTGTTCCCAAAATTACCAATACCCTTCAAATAGTTTTTGTCAGCGAGTAGCTGACAGCTTTATGCCGACGACAGCAAAAATTATAATGAGACTCTATTTTTAAACGGTACCTAGTTGCCTTCTATATCAATATAGGTAGTCTTATGCAGCAGTAGTATACTCTTTTTTAGTATCTAAAATTGATAGTATGGCACTTTTCAAAAACATTGCTTTATAACTTTATAGCAAATTCGAATTTATTTAATGCATTGAGTGGCATTGCTCCATACAGATAGCTATAAAAGGTATAGCGTTTCAGCTTACCGAAAAGTAGTGGAGCGAAATGGCACAAAAAACCTTCACACAGGAATTGGTGCAGGCAGCTTATATGCACATGTAGATGAGGTATGAACAAACCGAAACTCCGAAATGTGTCGTCGCCTTTACTAACCATGACAAGTGTGGCTAAGCACGCTGCGGTTTATCATGTTTTACGTCGTGGTGGTTTACTGTCATTTTGATAATTAGGTACTTGTATGATCTGAGCTTTTTTTTTTAATTTAGAACACATACAGTATATAATAATAAAAACAATAAGCAAAGACCTCGAGATTCATATAGGTATACATAATCAAATGCCAAAGCAAAATTGGAACAAAAAAAAACATGAATATTCAGCGCGTATTAAAATCAAGTAGTGTAACCACAGAATAAATAAATAGTGCAAGGTTTACCAGAAGTATTGCCCAAAGCAGATTAATATTTTTCAACGATGATGGTTTTTGATTTTTATTTATTTATAATAGCATTATTACACGTGCCATCTCTCGATTCAATGTCGAGTTTCATCCGAAAAATATAACTTTTGTTGAATACAATCTTCCAAATAGACAATTAATAGAACTGACAGTTCAGATATTTATTACGATATAACCTGATGTTCCACTTAAATGTTCAGGGAATTCATTAAATATCGTTTTGAGGTCACTAATTTGACTGAGATTGGCAATAGAAAAGAATTCAGTGTTTCCGATACATATTTTTCAATGTTTTTTTATCTACATAAGTGTATATTACATTTTGAGTATAGATGCGATATTTTGTCCACTCTTTTAATTCGATTCAAGTAAGTTGCAAATACTTACAATGCATGGGCTTTGAGGCAGTGATAAAGTACTCAACCGCTAATAAACTTACAACTAAACCTTTTACATGTAAAAAAATCACATTGATTATGAAACTTCAAAGGTAAAACGAGTAAAAGCACTTTAAATATCGTTGTTTATTTTAGATCGAAAAACAAAACTGTCCAGTTTACAATGAGTTTACAAAATAGAAAATAAAATTATTTTGAAACAAAATTTGGATTGTATGATATACGTACTATAAAAAGTAGCAAAGCGTACGTTTTTTTATAAGCGCCGTTTGGCATTTTATTTGCATGTTCCTATTTTTGGTTCTAAAACGTACAAAATTCTTCTCAGAAATGGAAACATCCTCCACCGATTGGGACATAATGTAAAGCTGCTTTTGACAATAGCTGAATACCTAATCGCATATTGAATTTGCATGTTACTCAGGTATTACAATTTAGAATTTTGATTCCAATACTTTGTAAAGTTTGCGCTACATTCACTTTTCATTTTAAATGCTCATGCAAGCATGGATGCCTCGCTATGAATGAAATTAATGAGAGATTTTTCGAAAAAGTATTTCATAATCGTAAATTATATTTACTGCATCCTGATGCTAATATATATTTAGTGATATACCATGTAATATATTATTCTGATTAATATCAAATGCATTATTCATTAATATAATCTCCATAGAGTCGAATTGTGAGATGCGTTCGGCGGTTCCAACCACAACCATAATTTCGAACAGCATTTCAATACAGCATTATCCGTATTACGTAGCATCATACATAAGCCGTCATACGATTTGGGATAGATTTGCGGTGAGCGGGTATCGATTGAAGCTCCTCGCAGAGTTATGATCCCGTCTGGCTTGTCTCAGATAACACCAGTTGTTATTCGTTTATGACGCATAATAACTGTCTCTAATAATATATTAGGAGCTACTTTCGCATACATATTGCATCGTTTATTGGCATTCATATTTAAGGCCATTGGATCAGCCCAGAGTTTGCTGGATATATTCATATTGAATTGATATTTTCCACGGTAATAATAGAGCAAGCAAGTTTCGTACCTTTATCAACGTCAAAGAACTGTGAACCTATTGTGTACAGCTAGTTATTACGCTGGCTCTCTAATTAAATAGCGAAAACTTACACTATAATTTTATATTGTTATAATTTAGCTTATCATTATTTACCTTAATTTTTTATTTCACAAAATAAATTTTAATTTTAAATAGCTCGATAAATAACATTAGGGATTTTGTCTGTGTTAAAATTTTTACAAATCATTATATTCTAAAATATTATAACTAGTATTGTACGTGTCAGATTATGATAATTAAAGCCTTCATAATGCGGCTCATTAAAAAACCGTCACAATCGCCATTATTAAAACATAGTTTATAAATATGGAACCTGGCACAAACTTTAAACCTGCAGTAATTTTCTTCTGACTACCTGCATAATACAGAACTAAATTAGATCACACAGAAAGCAAGATTCTCAACTGTCAGAAAATCAGTTGACAGTGTTCCACTTCAGCTTAGTTCCATAATACAAACCTGCGTTCATTTATGCAACTCAAATAAAACTTAGTTTCCCTGACGCTTTTGCATGCGACTTTATCTACATATTTAGGAGCTAAGTGTATGTCCCAGTTGTCTATAGGAAATTACCAACGTTTTTGTTGTTTCATCCTGAGTTTCGTTATTTATTTCTTGTCTTTGATAATGGTCTACTTTTCGAACTCGATGTGTGGTGTGCACTGAGTGTTTCAATTGTAAAGATTGTTATCCCTAGCTAAAGTTGTGTGTTTGACAAGAGGGTGTTTCTTCTTGTCGCACTATTTATCTCTTTTTGACATGTTGATGGTATATGTGGTGTCAAACCGGGCCTATTAGTTCTCGCCGACTTTAATATTACACCATCGTTATATCGCTGGTTTATCGACTCGCATCGACGTAAAAATCTGCTTGTGAACTATCGCGAGAAGAACAGCAAATGTTGTCGTATATCGATTCGTTCTAACCTAATAAATTAATATGCAGTGGGCATATTAATTTATTAAAAGTATGCTCTAAGAATAATTTGGGGGTGACACATAATTGTTAAATTATACGAATTAAAATAAAATATCGTTGAGAACAGAGTCGCCGTGACGTTAGCTAGTGGACGAGAGCGGTCGGCTTGAAGCCATTATTATGAGTTAGTGGTCTTATCAGTGACAGTTTTAAATTCCGTCACAGCCAGCCCGCACCGTATCTGATGATGCTTCGTAGCCTCGTTTATGTACGCCCTATATACGTAAATAATAGAGGTATAGTGTATAACTAACCTTTATAGGCATGTGGGCGTTTAGATAAAACGCGCTCATGTTTTAATTTTATTGATTTGTTGAAATTTTTCTACAATACTCGACCACAAAAAAATACCAATACCACATTGCGCTATAATTATTTCATGATTTTATTACTTTCGTGAAAAATAGCATACATTTTTTCAATTTATCTTAATCAAGATACTCTCTACTCGCTATTCGGCAAAATAAGAGTACCTTACAAGTCATCTCCATTATAAACACATAATGAAAATGTATGTGTATTTCATTCTCTGGTATAACCAGAGCTTCAACACGAATATATTAAAACAAAATTGAGAAATATTTACTCAAGAGTGCCTAAAATACGTTTTTCGTTTCCTTTCGCTTCATGAGATGTAGACAAAAATGTATTTAAAAGTTGGCGCTTGGCAGGCAATTTGCCGAGACAAAAGAAAATGTTTGATTTGAAATGTATGTAATTATTGTAATAGGTTTTTTTTTTATAAAATAAAAAATATCTTATTTCTACACTGTTTGTGCAGTTGACGTTGCATATAAAAATGAAAATATTTGTAACACATTTGTTGAACCGATTATTGAAGCGTGTTTCCTACTGTCGTCCAATAATTTCTTTTATATTTTATCTATTTCCTCAAGGGAGTAGTAAATTGTATCATTCTATCTCATCCAATCGCAATATTGTGTTGATGCTGTTAGTGCGGCACTTGCCTCCGCAATTTTCACTGTTTCGACGAAACATAGCAATTTTCCTGTTCAAAACATTTTATCCTCGTAGTGTGCCGTTGAACTAATCACGTTACAACTTGGCAGAGATATCCTCGAATACGTTATACTTTCTAAGTTAAAGGACGTATCCTTTGACAATCATTTATCTATTTATTGCTATATAGGGACATCCCTATGAGTATAGATAGCGGCATTTATAATACTTTATAACTTACTTATGAGATATCTCATAAGTAAGTTATGTAGTTATCCAGAAACCTTAAGTGCTCTACATCACAAATATATGACCGTAATCCCACAAGTCAAGTCACTTTCAGCTGGCAAAGCTGGATGGTTACCATATCCACATACAATATAGGTACCTACCCACCCAATTATACTGCCTTATTGTTGAAAGACCACATATTTGCGTGTAGAGTATGCATCTCATTATCTATAATGTGATGGTTGCCTACAAACGTACGCTCGAGTGGTGAACGCCGCTTTCTAGCGTTCTGGATTTTTGGAGCGAGCGATATAGGTTACGTCTCTCTATCTGTTGTTGACCAATAGAAGTGGAGTTATGAATGTTGGATCCATACTATAATTGTGTTTAGAATATAAGGGTTCGAATTTACGAGGAGCGTCTCAATTTCCCGGCAGCATTGAGCAATTTCCTTGAGTTTGTCGCTGTGCATCTCCTCTCGGGCCGCGCTCTACTGCTCCCGGCACTCGACAGTCTTCCAATACCATATAACTATGAATCTTCAACTTATTATATTCACTTTAATACCATAAAATTCATTATTCATTTGAATTTTTACAGTTATCCCAAGACTATCCAAATGAGTTCGTCGAGAATCGTTACCAACGCGATGAATACCTAAACCACAGATAAAGACGTACTTACCTAAACTACAACAAACCGAACATGATAAAATTCTTTTAAATATCAGAGATTTGCCGAAGGCTTTTATTTCGATGAAATCCCAATCCCCATATTGTTGTGATTTCGTATAAAAGCCGCCAGCGAATTTTGTAGTACGAAGTTTACATAAAGCTTCATAAATAAGAGCTGTACGAAAAGTTAAACGAGTAAAATTTAGGCTGGTACTAAATATGAAACAGGCTGTCTGCGAGCCGAAGCGCCATATGGTATTCCCTGACACAGAAGAGATAAAACAATGGTTACACTCTGCATACCAAACGCAAGTCACGAGCAAAACAGTGTATATTTTAAAGAGAAAATATTTGCGGTGTTATTTACGTTTACGCAGATATTCTTTTTCACTGTTCAATGTTCACTTTTATTTATGAATGATTATACTATGAATGATTCCAGAAATTGTAATGTACCTATAATTCTATTATTTGTAGGTTAAATCAAATGTCAGCGTGGAGATTAATTTGTTACAAAGCTAACGTATGAACGTGGTCATTCAACGTATATGATTATGCCTATGGGAATAATGCTGTTTACACCTTAATCAATGTGGCTTATTTATTATTGTTAGGGAACTAACTTGGTGGTAATTGCCTTGTTACGGCTAAATAAGTAGGTACCTAAGTAGCATCATGCTTATTGCTTTTACCATCCTTGTTTTTTTTTCGTGTGAGTATACCAAAAATTATGGCGTCACATGATATCAGTCACGCGCCATATATAAGACGCCTTCCATTAACCGCGAGTCTATTGCCTAAGGGGATAATGTTGAGTGTGTTGGAAACGCAGCTGCGCCGATGTCGGCACTTAGTTCCAAACACCGATTCCGTAAGTCGCACGATGATACCGTAAGGCAGGGCTCAAAAGTCGGTCAGCTCGAGCACGTCCTACGCCACTAAGCTAGGAATTCTAAGCACCGTTTGTATGCGGGATTCACGTATTTGTTACGTTTCAATGCTACAGATTTTTTTAAAACATTTATTTTGATAGGAATTGCATTGTACATGCTTTTTAAAAGTACCTACTTATTCTAAACTCGGAAAGTTTTGTCTTATGTGTGTTATGGTTTGTTGGTGCGTACAATTTACTACCATTCTTTACAGTAAAGTAGCTAATGTCCAGCGTGCTTTGCAGTGCCTCTTTATTTGTCAGTAAATTTCCCCGGCAAACTTTACAAATGCTAGAATGCCTACAAAGATATCATATCCAAACAGCTGTCATATAATTGATTTCTATGATCAAAAGATAATAGTCGTTAGGACGGCTTTCGCGTGCTCTCCTAAGCGTCAGTCATGTCTCTAAATTACTCGGCCATATACGGATCAAGAGTATTTAATTCTATAGAGATAACAATAACATATACCAGCGAGATTTTAATTATGTATGAATAAAATGATTTTATCTCTTTTGCCTCATATTACAACAATGATCTAAATGTCATTAAAGATGAATTTATAACTAAAATATATATTTAAAAAAAAAAACAGTTTTTTTATCAAAGCGAGAGTCAAAGCTATTTATTTAATTAAGGCCGTAGAAGGGCACTTATGAAGGTCATATTTACTGAAGTTACCACCGGAACTCGGCCTTCAAAATTCAAAATCATTTATTCAAATAGACCTTCGCAGGCACTTATGAAAAGCCTGACTCTAATACCGGTTCGGAAGGTTGCATTTGCTGAAAAGAGCCGGCAATAAACTCAGCAATTACTTATTAAATATTATGTAATTAATCTAAGCCTGTTTTGAAAAGAGTAATTGCTGAGTTTATTGCCGGCTCTTCTCAGCAAATGCAACCTTCCGAACCGGTATTAGAGTATTGGAGTCAGACTTTTCATAAGTGCCTGCGAAGGTCTATTTGAATAAATGATTTTGAATTTTGATTTTTTTGAATTTTACATTCTAATCGCACTGACAACAATTGCGTGCCCCGGCGCGGTGGCAAAACTACAAACTAGACTGAATTGATATTTAAGACCAGCCCCTACAAGCAGCACCTGTTCACAAGTATGACGCGTGTCAACTGAGTAGAATCCGGTAAGAAACTCCGCAAGGTTACATTTTCTAAATATTTTTTGGACATTCTATGTTTGGCTTTTTTCCAAATAATTAACAATAAAAAAACATATAAAGAACACAGAACAGAGACATGGTATTTTTTACATTATAATTAAAACTTTAATAATTTAAAACAAGTGTAATATGCCAAAGAATAAATTCCAAACAGACTATTATTAAATGACACAAAAAAGGTGTGGTTTCATCAAGAATGGATTTTATTAGATCCGATGCTACATAGCCGTGAGCTCCTCAAATCCACTCGTTTCGTTCGTTGTGAAAAGTAAGCGCTTTACTTAATAATAATAAAGTTACCGCTTACTCAGCGGAACACTGATGGATTCTGAGCTCGTGCTAAATAACAGGATGCCGTTGATCATACATTAAACAAGAATAAACGGCATAATTCTAAAATTTTGAGGATTTTTTGTGGCGTGGAATCTAGTTGATTTATTTTAACTCTTGGAATCATGCTGACTAGTCTGTGATTTTTTAAGGTTAAGGTTTTCAATTTCAGGACGTTGGTTAAATTCTTATCCAGGACATGCATTTGTTTTCATTAACAATTCACAATATATCCAGGGGCTGGGTTTAATTAATTATGTATATTAAGTATTGTTATAAGAAACAAAAAGTTATGTATGTATGTACTAACAGTTTCACCCGTATTACCGGGATAAATGAGATATGTCACTCTGGGATAATGTAGCTTAGCTTCCTATTGGTGAAAGAATTTTCGAATCCGGTTGGTAGTTCCAGAGATTAGCACGTTAAACAAACAATCAAACACTGGAACTCAGCTCTAAACTCTTCAGCTTTATTACACGTAAATTAGTATAGATAGTACTGTATCTGTCCTGGGACAGATAGATCCCACCAAAAACATTTTCATGTAAAATTTTGCCAAGACGAGACCATATGGCTCGCACTGTCAAAAAGTTATCAGATCTCATGTAGAGCTTATAACTCCACACGTCCTAACTCTACAAGCCTTAACTTCACAAACTCTACACCTCAGTCAAAATATGCGGCCTGGCCGTTTCAAAAGGTGAAAAATCTATTCACTGTTAATAACTTTTCTGTAGTACAATAGCTCTGTAGTAGCACTTTTTGTAAATTTTCCAATTTTAGTTTATTTTTGTTGTTTGTGTACTAATACACGCTTACATAACAATTTTCAGCTTTCTAGGACTTCAGGGAGAACCCTAACCCCCTTATTATTAAATAAGGTTTAAGTCAGTCTTGTAACACCCAGGTACTTAGATAGCCCCAGCCCTTTTTGTTATATGACATTAGAAAGTGACGGATATATTTAAAACCTAGGTATATATTTGACTTACGCCTTATTAATAAGGAGGTAAGAGTTTTTGAGAGAGAGTAACTTTTATATTTTTTTTGTTGATTGTGTTAGAATACAAGCTTACATCAGGAAGTACCCTAAGAGTTTTGATGATCATCAGTGAGTCAGCGACGAAATCGGGGTTTTTAGATATCATAAAAATCTAAAGTATAAGAGCTATAATATGTTTAATAAGTTCGCTATTGACATCATATCCCGAGAATTTTGTTTATCTGGTGTAATCCAAACCCAAGTTATTAGGTTTCGAAAAAACGACGAAGCGCTTCGAGAAAAGGTAGATAGTGCCCTTGCGCTTCGCATGGCTTGTCTTAGCGGGGGTCACTCCCGTGTCCCCAGATATCAGCTATCTGGTTTTCAAAGTACAAGCTCTACTTAGTTTGGGATCAGATAGCCGGGTGTGAGGAATGGTTTAGGATATTTATTTATATACTAGCAGACCCCCGCGGTTACACCCGCGTACGGTTTGAATTTTTTTTGCGCGGAACCCTAATTATTTTTCAAAAATGAAAGTAGCTATGTTACTCCTTATAACATTAGCCATCAACCGGAACAGACAGACAAAAATGTTTAAAAACTTAATCCGATTTTATTAAAAAAAAAGTTGAAGCCACATAAAGATATACATAGAGCCAAGCTGGCTCTTTAAAATTGGAATGTCAAATATAAAATAATATTTAAATTAAAAGCACTGAGGAGTATTGATATCAACTTCGATGCAAATCACCCCTAAAATAACCTTCTACCCCTTTTTAACCCCGTTAGGCGATGAGTTTCAATAAATACGAAACACGTCTTCCACCAATTCTGTTAAAGAATTTTTATGCAAAATTTTAAGTAGATTGGACAAGTAATTATGTTGTCCCATACAAATTTTGCCCCCGTTTTTCACCCCCTTAGGGGTAGAATTTCGGAAAATCCTTTCTTATCGGATGCCTACGTCATGTAAAAGAACATGGCCTCCAAATTTCAGGGCTCTACGATCAGCGGTTTAGGCTGTGCGTTGATCCATTAGTCAGTCATTCAGGACAGATCATTTTATATGAATAGATTATTCCAATTATTCAATTAAAAAAAAAAAAAAACTGACTCTTTCACGTAAAAACTACTGAACGGATTTGGATGAAAATTGACACACAGATAGAATATATAATATAACAGGGAGATTTCGAAATGGCATATTTTCGAAACCTATGTTCAGTACTGAACAACTTTTACTATGGGACCAATAGTGAAATCTATTTTTTTTTTAAGTTTTCTTACATAATGTCAACCTTACTCGATCAAAAAGTATGAAAAGTAAAAAAAAAATTTGATAATTCAGTGTTGGTCCCGTAGTAAAAGTTTTTCAGCGTGACTAATCAAACATAGGTTTAGAAAATATGCCATTTTGAAATCCCCACCCAGTATAGTACTAAATATATATAAACTCTCCGTATAATAGTTCCAGTATTTATACCATATTTTAAGTTAAACAAAGTTTTTATAAATAAGCTTCAATCCACCATTTAATACCCTTAAGGGGTGATTTGTGAAAATACTGAGGTACTTGTTTTATTTCAAATTTAGGGCTATTTGATCTACATTTCAAGGAAATAGACATAAAAAAGACGGTTTCTCTTACAAACCTTAATCCCCTATTTACACCCTTAGGGGCTATATTTCTATAAATCCTCTCTTATTGCTCGTCTACGTAATAAAAAAAACCTCCAAATTTCGTGTTTCCAGCTACAGTTATAATGGAAGTTCGGCGAGTTATCAGTCGTCTGATTTGGACTTCTCTCTTTATATACTTAGTTGTAAATAAATACCTTTGGATATTCTTCGCACACGACCATTTTTTATCCAAAACTAAACAGAGCTTGTACTCATTCAATCAAATAAGTAATTTACCTACTACAATTATACTACTTGCAATAAGTATATAAAGTATGTAAAGTATATAAGTTTCTCCCAGGCGGAATCGAACGACCTACGGCGTGACGTCAGGATGTATTCTAACCTCCACGTTAACCGGCCCTTCAAAATAAACAAGTAAATAAGATAAACTATTATTTTTATATATATATAAAATTCAAAGTCCTGCCTGACTGACTGACTGACTGATATATCCACGCACAGCCTAAACAGCTGGTCTTAGAGACATAAAATTTAGGGTATATTCTTTGTGAAGGGTAGGTATCCACTAAGAAAGGGTTTTTAGAAATTCCACCCCTAAGGGGGTAAAATAGGGGATGAAAGTTTGTATGAAAGTCCATCAGTATCGAAGTTAGGGTCTTCAAATTTTGTGTTTAGGCTGAAGATTGAAAATTAATTTATACGTGTCTCAGCGTTTTTAATAAATCCACCCTCGAAGCGGGATGGAGTTGTTTTGTTTTGTTTTCATTTATTGTTGTAGAAAAATATGTAATTTGTTTCCTGTAGGCCACGCGGGCGAAGCCGCGAGCAGAAGCTAGTTTTAGAATAAAAAGGAAGAGAAGAAATATACCTACTTCAACACTCCAGTAAGATCTATTAAAAAACAATGCTTTAAAGCGAAATGTCGTAATATTGCTTTATTACTCAGCAGTTTTGAGTAATACAAAGATGATGTGAATCTTATAGCACTCTCGAGATTTAGTAGATCCCGCTGGTGTAAAATTTTATGTTCTTATCGTTTCACTAAATTAAAGTCTATGCCCGTAAAGCTGGTAGATGGAACCTCTTTCTATATTACTAAATTATTGATATTTAGTATTTTTGAGAACATAAATATAAACAAACGGTCATAGATAGTGGCGTAGGAAGTGGCAACCGTTGCTGAATCTCCATCTTAACTAATATTATAAATGCGAAAGTGAGTTTGTTTGGGGACAGCTAGTAGTCGATATATGTTATAGGAACTTGGCTACAACTACCGACTTCCTGCATCTGGCCGGTTATACCCACTTATAACATCTGTATAAAATAGTTAATGCTATGTAGTACATCCCGTAAAATAACTATCCCTGTGAGAACGAAATTTAAAAAAGGAAAGAACCACGCAAATTTTATTTGGTTACAATTTTTCAAAGGAAACGAAAAAGACGTGTGAAAATTGGCTGCGCGTGGAGTTCGTATCGTTTGTCAAAAATACGTAATTAATTATATTTGAATTTTTGAGTTTTGTAGAAATATAGTAAAAAAATCGTATTTAGTTTTTTGTTTTAATATTTAAAAAAATAGTTTTGACATATACAATAAATAAAGAGAATAATAATAAATAGTCCTACCAGATACTGTTTCTATTAACCTGCAAAAAGATGCAATCCTTAACAGATGTAGAATCGTTAGAAAATTCATGCAGGTAGAGGAGGAAAATGCACTCTCTTCATAAATATCCGCTACACGCTGCATTTACTTGGCTCAGCCCGTAAATTAGTATACCAGCCAAAGATCTGAGAAAAAAAAACTCGAAAATAATAATTATAATAGTTTCCTTGGGCTTCGGTTGGGGCGTCTTGGCGGGGGGCACTCCCGTGCCCCCAGATAATAACTGATTACGCAAATTGCCTAACCAGCGTGTAACTTGTGTACCACTAACATAGTAACTGACTGTTAAAAAAACGAAGAAAACTTTTTAAAACAACGTCAGCTGGGAGCCTAGGACAGTCTGGCTGGGTCACAATTTGCAAGGTCACAAAAACCACATTATATAAAATTAGTACATCGTGTAAACCCCACTGCCTACTCGACCTTCCAGAGGGATGACGGGGAAAATTTAATGTAACACTCGCACACTACAAGCAAGATTATGTTGTTAAATATTATATACACGGGCATTAACGCTAGTCGACGTCTAAGTTAGTACTATTTATTTATTCTGTGGTCTTAGCCTAATATCTTAATAGAAACACGGGCACACCAATAAACTGGATACTTTTGAATACTGGTAAAATCGGTATTAAAGATATTCACGATCAGCAAACAAGATCGTTTAGTATGTCAAATCACAGAGTAAATAGTAATGTATACTAACGCTTAGCTTCAGCATTGTATATCGGTTTCAGAAACATGAAGCTCATTATTACTTTCATCAACATAGATTAATGTCTCTCTATTAACGTTAATGAGGCACATTTGCCGGCAGCATTTGCACACTCCACCTCAATCGTTACAGACACACATCTACTGCCTGCTCTGTGCGTTTACATATGACACGGTAGCGCTAACTCTACAATTATGCGCTAATGATATCGTCCAATTGTTAAGAACCCATTTGTGAGCTCACTTCGGATATTATATATGGAGCGGTTGGCGGAAAATAATATAATTGTTTGGTGGATCAAAGGAAAAGAACAATAATAAAAACTTTCCAAATTGATTCCGTTAGGAAGTAATTCGGATAACGCGCAAAGTTTAACAGCAGTAACAATATCCTTGTCAAACTCACATTTCAATAACGTCAATCTTAAATCAGAGAACTTATTGGTCATATTTAAATTAAATGCGTTGTAATAAAACTTTATTAACACATCCATAACGTGCTGGTGTGATGACACAGGCAGGTCGCTTGCTGTTGACTGCCATCCTCACAGATAAAGCTACCATAGGCAGTATGTACGTTTATACAATCTATAGTTATTAATCTAATACAGGTGTAGGTTTGCTCAAGGTAACTACAAAATTGAAGGTTCTCGAGTGGCGACCACGTACTGGAAAGCGCCGAGCGGGACGACCTCCCACCAGGTAGACCGACGACCTGGTCAGAGTCGCTGGGCGCCGCTGGATGCAAGCGGCCCAGAACTGTTCGAAGTGGAAATCAATGGGGGAGGCCTATGTTCAGCAGTGGACATCCATGGGCTGATATGATGAACTACAAAATTGAATTCGTGCTTAACTAGTTTAAAATATTTATATTTATCAAGATTCGTTTGTGGCAATTTTTTAGCTTGCCTTTGTATTTTCGAGTATACTATACTAGTAGTAATAATTATGTTGTTATTGTCAATGCCTTGACTTAGTTATTTATTCAACTGTTGTATAATAAGGGGTATTAAAACACGAATGTGGGTGTGTGATATGATAATAGTATCACATGAGGGTTTTAATTCCTAATTATGTACAGTTGCATACAAGACTTTATCTACACCCATGATCATTTTTGTAAACAACAAAGTAATATTTTTTTGCAATTCTAATACCGAATCAAAATGGCGGGATACGACGTGAATTCGAATAACCTCTTAAGTTTTTTTTTATTACGGCGCTCTGGTAGTGAAACGCGCCTGCCTGAAAATGATCATTATTGAAATTCATAAGGATACCACGCATAATGTGGCTGTTTGATGAGTAAGGAATGGACCGAAAAAAAGGAGTTGCATAATGAAATTCAGTACAACATTATAACACTCTTTTGGATGATATAATGGTTACTATGACACTGGTTGTTTTAATGTTGGCAATAAGCTGTTTCAGGAACTTTTATAGAGAATTTATAGCAAGGGTGTAGATAAAATATTTAACACTTGAGTGATGTGTGTAAATATAACAATGCACGTTACAGGTCGGTTAACGAAAGCTGGCACGTTCACAGTACTCATAAATTTGCAATCAGTCAAGTCTAATGGACGAATGCAAAAATAGACCACTCTATATTTATGAGCAGTAGCAAAAGCAAAACAATAACTGTCTC
The DNA here is from genome assembly GCA_947623365.1 of Achlya flavicornis. Classification (NCBI taxonomy): domain Eukaryota; kingdom Metazoa; phylum Arthropoda; class Insecta; order Lepidoptera; family Drepanidae; genus Achlya; species Achlya flavicornis. The sequence continues at coordinate 8,381,865 of OX392468.1, read as the reverse complement.
CTTCATACTCATAAGCTTGACTTTGCGCGAGAGAGACGGTGTAAATGTGTTGAAACGTGCCAGCTTTAGTTAACCGACCTGTACCTATTCCAACGCACTATTCATGAATATAGCGCGATGAGGCGAACAAAATTAAATCTATGTTTAGTACCAAGTAGGCAATGGTGCTTATTCTGTTTTTTACAACTAAACTGATTTTAGCATTAATCTGTGATTTTAGTCTCACTATATTTCTTTCTAACAAAGAACATAAGAAAAGGATGTAAGAAATGTAATCTTGACAAATTAGTCCAATATAAATTTAGTCGCCATTTATCGCGGTTACGTCTAAATAACCGCAAATGAAGACGGCAAATACTAATTTGATAGCTTTAAATATGTTCTATCCTTTTTCAATAATGTTCGGAAGAAAGAGATGTGATGTGACTAAAATTAGTTTAGTGCGATTTACAACAGAGTGAATTTTAAAACATATACAATATACAAGTCGAGAGGAAGATTAACGACGTTACTTTCTAAAGTTCCCCGCCTTCGCAATATTATACTTTTCATGCTGTCGCGATCTCATATGGGTACTCAAGAGCGCCACTGACTTGCCATTATTATAATAAACAAGTAACGTAGAATAACAAAAAAAATCTTGGCTTTCCGTTATTCCGCTAATTGTTATATCCCTTGATGACACAAATTAGTAAGTAGGTAGTCTAGTGGCTTAGTAAGTACGTACTCTTTAAGTTTATTAACCAAAGCTTCTATCTTTGACCGGCCAGCTGGCGCGGTTGGTTAAGACTCGGGTTAAAATTCTACCTATCGCGCCGCTGGTCGTGGGTTCGATTCCCACACAGGACATGCATTTGTGTGCATGAACATGTCTGTATGTCCTGAGTCTGGGTGTAATTATATGTATTATATCAGTTATCTGGTTTCCATAGTACAAGCTCTGCTTAGTTTGGGACCAGATGACCGTGTGTGAGAAATGTTCCAGGATATTTATTGATTAATATTTTTCAAGAGAAAAATATAACACACAATATCCATGAATATTTTCATACCTTACTTAATATTTTGTAGATGTTACGTAATTACGTATAACAATATTTTACGGCTTGAATGCCGTTTTTTTCTCTTATGTTTGTGGGTTGAAAATGTTATGGAACTTTTTCATATTTCGTGAAAAGCAGCTCATTTGGTTTGGCATGTAGCCATCCAACCATGCCATCTTAAATCAACGCAATTTTAGTATTTTGTTTTAAATTCCATTTAACACACTTTCATGATGTTCATTGTAAAATTAATTAAGAAAAATAAGCAGCAGTTATAGTAAACTTTACTAGAACAATGCATGGGATATAACAACATTGATCTTTCCTGTGTATTAATTCGCCGAATGTGCCCTTGATTTATTCCTATGAAACTTATTAAAACTTTCAACACATAGATTGACATACAACTATTATACTTTAGCTTGGCCTACTACGTGTCTGTTTTATATACGAACCACTCAAACTCGGCACTCAGCACTGATGTCCTTCTTCAGCAAATAAGGCCTATTTATTATAACAAATCTCTTTGATAATGATACTTAAACACTCGAACATAAAACAGTCATATAGTCTAAATGGTGGAGTTAAGTAATTTACTAAAGCTTTCACGCTGGGAAATTAATGAAGGAGTATTCAACCAGAGCATTAACGTTTGATCTCGCGTAATGACTGCGGTTTTGAGTATATGTATCACTTTAACATAAGAAAAGCCACTCAGTCACGTATTACTCCGATCACAGTCGGGTACACATACTTACTTGTATGTGGTTGGTAATCTAAGTCAACTCAAGTTAAAGGAAAATATTTTTATTTACTTTTCCATTGTGCTTATTTGCATACAATTGTACATTGTATAGCTTCTGTTTACGACCGTAACCGTTATTTCTCTCTCAGGGCGCTTTCTGTTTGTAATAGATGAATTTATATAGGATTTCGTTATGGAAATTGCATAACATGCAGTTTAATAGCTATTTTGTGTGCTTGTAAATTTAATATATACCTATCCGTTTCAATAAGGAATTTAAATAACTCTCAACGAGTGTTTGCGCTCGCATAAAGCGCCAGCATAGATTTGGTATTCTGACATAAATAATTTCCTGTGTATAATGTAAGGAGCCATACTCAATACATATTTGCTTCTACCTCAATGGATAACTTAAATTGAATCGTCTCGAATTAAACTGAAGGAGTAGAGTAACAACTTATTAAACTTTGTTGAAGCGGTCTTTTGAAGCGGAGATTATTTTGCTATTTTAAGAATTAAATTTTATCTCAGAATCATTCTCGATCATCATCGAAATCATTTTTGTATCAATTAGTTTTCACCACTGGTAAACGGTATCTGGAGTATACGTATTTCAAATGGAGCACTAGTATTTCATTTAAGTTTGGCTTGTTCGGTACACTACACAATTAATTACTTGGCGACATCGAGTATGGTAGGACACCTCTGCTCTTGTTAGTAGAAGATAAACACTGCCACACACTACACACTAAAGTATTATAAAACCGTGTCACGAAATAACAGACAAACAGTTTAGGCCCGCGCGGACACCTAAATCTTCCAACAGTTTAAGTTTTAATTAAAAGCGTACGCGGACGAAGACTTTTTGCTAGTTAATAAGGAAGTTTTTCCTTCATGTTCATGCTGGGAATCCAAGGACGAAAACTAAAGGTTTTTGTAATTTACGGCCAGTTTGACGTAACCTGTATTTTAACGCATTCATTTATTATTTTGTTTGGGCCTCTACGTTACGTTTACATCTTGAAGCAAATTTCCTGTTTTATTGAAGTAGTGAGCTAACATCCTTTATGTTACGCGTCGCAGTCGCAAAGTTGGGACGGCTATAAAATTGCTTCGCTAGGCAACATCGATCGACGAAACTTCCGTTTTCAATGTGGGGGTAGTTTTAACGACAGTCTATCGAGGTACTGCTACCTTCGGTCGTGAATAAGCTTTCACGCCAGACTCCTGGCACTGTTTCACCAAAGCCAATAATACGAGCCAATCCAATTTTCTACCTCCAACCGAAATTCCCTACTGCGGTGTGAGAACCATTTTACTCGCCGATGCTGACTGACACACTGAACATGGCCGACTTGCATTGTATCACGCCATTCTCGCCTGACATCATACTGACAACACTACAGCCACATTGCGCTATAGACTTGTTGCTCTGTTATTTGACTACGTTGGGTGCCTACGAGATATCCAGTCAAGTCCAAAACATTGTTCTTTGAAAGTAGTTGTCAGCTAGGTGAAAGGTATCTTTTACATATTATAGTTAAAAGCAGTGAAGCGTGTATAATAGTGACTTAATAGGTTTTAACAGACAAGTAATATTGGAAAATGTTATTATCAAGCTATAAAGCTCAAAATCCCCTCACGTTGGCCCGGGACGGTTGGTCGGAGGAATGTATCGGCGAGACGTTTCCATAGATCACGTTTTATGTGTGACAAATAGTCTCGAGTTAGGCGAAATTGCTTTCCGATCCACTCTGACAAATAATGTCAGGCCACTGACGCGTGACCTTAGTCGTTTTCGTGACGATCACAATTTGCCTATACTCTGATTCCGGATTCAGGAAGGGATGTTTGTGTATGCGAATGGTGAATGTGTCCGGTCCTTTATTCGCTGTACCAGCCAACTACTTAAAGAAGTGAATGGTGGAAATATATTTTTTTCTACGCCTGAAGTATTGAAGTTTTCGAACTCTGAAACACGGCACAAGTTTTTCTTTTGGTTTAACTTTTCCTTCGATTTCTTCACGTTGCGTTATAGCGATTTGTTTTATTGAATTATTTGAAATGTTTTGAAGCTTACTTCTATTAACGGTATTTGTTTCAAATTAGTTTAAATTTACACATAAAAAAAGGCGGCTCACTTTTAAATAGCAAGAATCTTGTCTCTCCTAAGGTTCGATTTCCTATACGGTATTGATTAGATTGATTAAATGAGAGTGCCTCGATCAGAGCTCCGTTGCCTACCGATGTGGTCTCAAATGGTTTCTGAGCCCATTGCACCTTTAAATTAGATTGTCGGTGGCGAGCAAGCTATACCATAATAATACAATGTGGTCTCTAGGCCGCTCACTGAATTACAGTGGGTGCGTTGTCGTTGTTCCATTGTGCTCCGAGCGAGGCCGGGATAATATGCGAATCTTTTATTCAAGTGCCCTGGCCCCCGAACGCCACAAGAAAATAACACAAAGATGAAGTCAGCATTCATTGTGCCATTCTCAATAGGATTTGACGGCTCTGTAGCGGTTCACGAAGCCTGTTTAACGAGTGCATTCAAACAATATGGTAGTATATATACCTAATGATAAAAATCATAAATTATAAAGAGATTTGATTATAACTATGTGTTATGTAACTACGGTTATTTATTTGATTTGTCTGACTCATTCACATAAATATTTTAGGGAAAGTATGACACGTATATACCTACTACGGCTTCTTATTGTATTCCACTAACAGCAATATCTGTGGTAATAGATTTCGGTCAATTGTTTTTTTTGTCCTGATCAACATTTATTGCCTAATTCGTATGCGGGACCAGATCTAAAAAGGTTCGGGAACATACAATAAAATTTTATTGTTTTAAAAGAAAAATTACATATTATGTCTTTTTAGCGTGTATTCCTACCAAAAGTTAGCTCGATACTAGTATTTTCGTTAGCTTTATAATAAAAACCAATATTTGCAACATTTTGGATACAGGAATTTGGTTTTAGCATTAGCACCTAATTTAGCGTGGTTCATAAACATGAAATATTGTCTTTTTGACGGGATTGTAACCGGCAAAAAAGCGGTCTGAGCCTTCAGCGCATATAATTTACATTTAAATCGAAAAAATAGCAACAAAAAGTTGTGGCCTCCTTATTTTTTAATAAAGAGAATTCCGGATGAGTAGATAAGATATAATACCTTTCTTTTAAAAGTGCAAAATTAAGTTTAAAACATTCATTGTGTCGATACTAGGTATCTTTGTTCGCTTTTTCTATGTCTATAATAAGCTTCGTAAGTTTTCTTTATAATTTCAATACTTTGCTCAAAGTTGGTTTGCTCAACACTTTCATGCGTTAACACACATTCTCTTAAGATTTATAGTTTATTTTTCCTGTTTCTTTCAGTTCTCATACAAAATTAGCATTGCCAAAAAGAGCAGGTACACAATATTAGTCCTTTTTCTTAAACATGTCCCGACCGGACAGATGTAGGTTGAGTGCGACCTAAAAGGTCGGTGATAAAACGAACAAGTGTCATTGCGTTTCTGGAGAACCTCCTGAATTCAGACGTAAGCAAATGTATGGCTCAAGTTTAATGAGCCGAGTGCTCAACTGCTCACCCCACAACCAACTTTGTACGAAGTCCTCTTTAGCTATCGATTTTTCTACAACGTTACCATATAATATGGCGCACCGGGAGAGATATTACAAAATATTGATTAAGTTTTATGTTCTTAGTATTTTAGGCCTAGGTACTGTTAAGTCGAGTATATCACAACACTAAATAAAGCGTGGCCCTTAACTTAAGGACTTGAAGTTTTGACAGATCGAGAAAAGAAAATTTGATAATGTTATGTAACGGCCGGCCCTATCTACACTAATAATAAATACAGAAGATTTGGATTTTAGTATGTAATGAATAAACTCAATAACTAATGGCCCAATTTTAAAAATTCTTTCACCTGGAGAAAGCTAAATTATCACTGAGTAACATAGGCTAATTTTACACATTTTATATAAATTACCATTTTTTTGAATATACATAAGGGAAGTATATTGAATCTGATTTTGGTACTCATGAAAGTATAAAGCCTTATATTATTAAGATAAAAAAAAACTGGTAATTTTTTTAACAAAAAAAATTAGTACGTTTACTACTACTATGTCGGCAAACAAGCATACGGCTCGCCTGGTGGTAAACGGTTGCCGTAGCCATGGACGCTTGCAGCACTAAGAGCATCACTTACGCGTTACCGACCATTCCCTCCGCCCGATGAGGCCTGGCGACCTTACTTACACGCAGGAACACAACAAAGTTATTAGACTGCTGTATTCTGAAAGGTGGAGGTACTTCCTCAGTAGAGCTGCTCGTTGAGCGAAAAAACGCTACGCTCTACCTCTCTTAAACCTACCTGTTCTACCTAACTGATTATTCACTGACTCAACATCGCTCCCGTTCAGCCCAATTCAAAAAGTGTGTTGATTTCATATTGCAGGCGTCGTTTAAGAAGAAATTGTGCGAAATTGGTAGGTATCGCCTAAAGGGAGAAAGAGAGAGGCCAAGCTTGTACGGGAAATAATATGTTTCAGATCATTGAAACTTGGTGCTCTTCAATATACTCATTCATAATAGTAGTAGTCTGAAGTAGTAGAAGTAGCTAGTAGTCCGTAGTAGCCTGAAATAAACGAATTATTATTATTATTATTATAATAAAACACTCATTTTAAATGCGAAAGTAGGTATATAGGTTATCGGTCTATTTGGAACGCAGGTAGCCTGCGGTATGGAAAATTAGATATGCTACTTGTTATAGTAGACTTGTTGCACTTGCAAGGACAATCTAATTTGTGGATAATAAAGTACGTAAGAAATATAGGTACCCATTTAAAATTCTGATAAATGTGGTTAAAAATAATATAAAATGATTTGCCTTTACTTGCCAAAGTTCAGTAAAATCTTTCTGCATAGAAACCCATTTGCCGTGAATTTGGTCCACCAATAAAATGGAATTTTTCGTGGTCCGGAACTGAACCGGACCGCACGTGCATGGTAGCGAATCGGCAAGTAATAACATATTCAGTCAAGTCAGTACGTTTTGAAATCTTCACGAAATGTCAAATCCTCATCGATAATGCCGTTTTATTATGATACTTTGAATTCCGAATATATTCTGATGTTATTCGGGAATACGAAAGGGTTTCCTCACCCGCATCTTCTGGGGTAATTTGTTTTTGGTACGTAAGCTTACATTTCCGTTCAATACATAAGTGTCCCCGCCTTCTTTCCGGCCCCGAGATACTGAAACTTCACCGGGCGACCATTAATCATGCATCGGTATTATCTTGTATTACCGATATGTCGATGATGGTGCGATGTGTGAACGCAACTTAACCCCTAAGGTACTCTCAATATACATATTACAAACACACACACACCACATAATGTAATTGGTATGTCTCAGTTGCGATCCATATCTATAAGTATTTTACATTATTTAATGTTAGAAAGGGTAAAAAAAAATATGCTGACTCAAAGTCAGTAATAATACGACTGATATATAAATAAACTGTATAAGATAATAAGACTGATATAGGTGTGTTAAGTATTTTCATACTCGATGTCTAATTACCTGACAAAATGTTGATGTGAATGACGTAACGGACGTTTTTTGCCGGAGTCTTCTCAGTTCAAGCTGTATTTGGAACCGGTGTAGAGTCATTTGCCTAAATTGAATAAATTCTTCAATTCAAATCTTAACCGATAACGGTCCGTAAATTATTGAAACCGGGCTATTATACCGGGAAATATGTGGGATGTAAGGCTACTGGTTATGGTGATAGATACGTTATGGTTATAGCGTTTTTTTAAATAAATTTTAATGGGTTTTGTCGCTTACGTTATGCCTGTTGAAATGTACTTACATCACTGTTTAGTTCTACGGCGTAGAATAATAACTCATACGTAAGTATAATACTGAAGATTATGCGCACTATGTTTTTTTTTTAGCTGGTGCCTTTTTTCACACGAAAATAAACGTAGGTATATATATATCACGGTAGAATAGCACGCGTGCTCGACACGATATCTTGCGTGGAATGTATGGTCGGGTATAGCAGATGGATGTCGCTTAGTCAGCTGTAAGCCGGTTCCCGGATACTGGCTACTTGCCTGGACGTTGTATGTGTACTGAACACAATGCCACAGTTTATTTATTAGCTAAACAAGTAATTAAATTCCAAAGTAGCACCCGCTTCAACCAATATACTAACTCAAAATCAAATGCAATTGCAAAAAAGTAATTTGCACCACATAAAGCCATTCTGGTGGATCGATTTATTATAGGGTACACATGCCTATCTACTAAAATTATTACATTCACTTTGATTATGCGCTGCACGAGGCACAAAAGTACCCTTTTACTAGCCATGCAAAACATGTTTAATGGAATACCATTATATACATAGTTCTCAGCAGATGTTTGCTTGTGTATTTTGTATTTACGATAGGTACACTTATTGCTTATTGTACGTGAAAAACGCTAACTGATCGTTAACTAACAGTTTGAATGTGAATTAACAAATTGGATTTTTGAATTGAATTTATATTTAAATTAAACTATATTGATACTGTTTATTTGTATGAGTAGATTAAATTGATATTCTACTGAAATAATTAATATTTTTGTTTGATTCTTCTGTATTAAAATATACAAGGTTGTGTTATTATGCTATCAAAATAAGTCGGTCAGTTGAGAGGAGCAAAAAGATTTTTTCCATGAACATACATACCAACCATGATTGTAAAGTGACGAGGGTGTATAATACATTTTAAATACTAAATACCTATTTTAAGTGAATATGAGTTAGAATATAGTATTTTCTTAATTTTTCTGATAATAAATGCACTTTATATTGATTTTGGTCAGTTTTGGGACAAAATACGATGTAAAACTAGCTCTATTCCTACTAGTAAAAATTTAAAGCATGATGATTAGTCTCGTTGGTGAAGCCGTTACAAATTTAAAAAAAAATCTTTATGTAATAATAAGGATACCTATGAAGTAATAATCGTTAATGGTTAACTGTGTATTTTGGGGGAAAACCATCGCTAGTATCAATTCCTACCTAAAGGATAACTAAATACAAAAGTATTTTGATTATATGATTAATTACATTACCTTAACATTCATCTCACGAACTTCTATAGCATTTGCCATAAAGTTTTGGGTTATGAAATTATTCTTTGAAACGAGAGTTCATGAATACTTTATACCTTTGAAGATGTAGGCATAATTTATAAAATTAATGCTATTTCCGTAATCTTCAGTAATATTTGAGTAGATTAGTTTTTATAAATTTACAAAGGCATACCTTACTGGAAATTTAATTTTAAAATTTAATTTTATGCTATTGGATCCTGTTAACCAGGTTGTTTGCGCTGTGGCGACGGCACCTTGCGCTACAAAATAAATATATAGAGCAGCTTCCGAGGCCAAGCTTATTATCTTCTAATGGAATTATTATTCATAGTATGTCGTTCATAATTATATTTTGCTTGTCTCAGCGGCATGTTTCAATATTTCATGAAAGTAATAACTTCTTTAATCAATATTCAGTAAGGTGCCTGTAGCACCTAGTACTAGTGAAAAATACATAAATATTTTCATTTGTATACGCTTGTTACATCGATTATCAGGCATTTAAATTAAGCCAGGATTCCTGCGGCCGTAGTAACATGTTGGTTTTTGCAATGATGCTATACGAATTGAAAATTGGAAAAATTAGGTATTTTCAAAAATGAAAATTTTACTTTATCTTTTGTATATTATCAGCCTTACTAATAAAAAGTTACACGCGGTGTACACATCTGTTATAGGATAATTGCTACTAATAAAAACATTTTTGACACAAAGCCTGTATACACGTGTTTTAGTTACCTAGGAAATTTACACAGAGCTTACACGGGCCAGGACCCTTGTTTAGTGTTTGTATAAGAACATTATGGCGGATTTCAATAGATCAGCTGTGTCTGACAATCAAGTGTTGTGTCCATTTACTACGGACCAGGCCAACCGCGCAACAAAATGACACCAACGCGCTGGCCCTAAAAAGTAATTTTAGGGCCAACGCGACTCAGTCGACTGCGGTCATACTGCGGTCCACGGAACAGTTCATTCGTTCATTGTTTGCTTATAATTGCCATAAAAATGCCTTGTTGCGTAGTGAAAGGCTTGTGTTTTATACTGGAGTTATGGATAAAATAAAACAAAAATTGACAATTTATTTGATTTTGATAACTTTACGCAAAATGTTCCGGTAGGTCCTTAGTTTTGAAGTCATTGGCACAGCCATTTGCTTCGTTTGTTGACGTAACATTTGTAATTTGACAATGACGTTCTTCTTTCTTCTTCTTCTTTGGTTAAATGGCTACTGTAGCCATAAGCACAAGACAGTTTCGTTCAAAACCACCATTAGCTATTTGAATCTTTTGAAAAGTAATTTTATTGTTTAATTATTAAAATAAAAATAGTCTTAAGAAAAAGAAACCTGATTTTTATGATATGATTAATATTTTATATAATTATTTTTCAGTATCTTTTGGTGTTTTCACATTTTTCCCCATATTTTCTCCCGTATTTTGAAGTTAGATAGTTTTAGTTTCAAAACGTTCCTAAAAAGTTGCCAGGCGTTTTTGTTTTAACAAATAGATAACTATACAACGCTTACACACTGATTATTAGTAAAGGGAGTGTATAGCAACTGTGTAAGGCTTACACACTGCATAACTATACAGCTGTTAAACAACCGTGTTCCATATTTTTATTAGTAAGACGGTATGTATACAACGTGTATTAAACAGATTTAGATGCGTGTGTTTTTCTGAATCGATTTATGTAACTTTTAATAAAGATATTTAAAGTTATATAAATATCCAGTAGGCGATTCTGAACAAACCGTTTAACGATTTAGCATCCAAACAGGTTGTATAGAAAGCTAGCATCCCGCCCCGTGGTGTCACCTGCAATCCCTATTTTGAAACTTAGTGCATGCCTGTGTTATATTGTTAAGTATGTATTTACAAACAAAAAAGTAGTAGGTATGTGTAGTATATCAGTTATCAGGTTTCTATAGTACAAGCTCTGCTTAGTTTGGGATCAGATGATCGTGTGTGAGGTGATGAAAATCGTTGGAGCCGTTTTGGAGATTCAGATTATATTTTTTTTTTTTTTTTTTTTTTTTTTTATACCACTTAGGTGGCAAACAAGCTTACGGCCCGCCTGATGGTAAGCGGTTACCGTAGCCTATGGACGCTTGCAACACCAGGGGTATCACGCGCGCGTTGCCGACCCTGCAGAAATCTCTTCACACCCCTTTTGAAGAACCCCATGCTGTACTCCATTGGGAAAACCACGGCGGGGAGCTCATTCCACAGTCTGAGCGTCCGCGGAAGGAAGCTCCTTTGAGCCCGCACAGTACGAAACAATTCAGGTTTCAATATGTGAGGATGGACTCCCCGTCGATGGCGAGAGTTGCGATGGTAGAAAGTAGCCGTGGGCATCATCTTAAACAATTCTTCAGAACACCGTCCGTTGTACAAGCGGTAGAACACACATAAGGAGGCAAAGTCTCTCCTCAGACTGAGGGGCTCTAAACCGCTTGTGAGCTCGGGATCGTCGACAATTCTTATGGCACGTCGTTGAACCGAATCTAAAGGATCAAGCTGGTATCCAGGTGCGCCCGCCCATAGATGACAGCAGTACTCCATATGAGGCCGGACTTGCGACTTGTAAAGTTGCAGCCTTTGCCCCGATGTGAAGTACTGCCTCGCTCTGTTGAGCACTCCGAGCTTTCTGGATGCCAGCTTTACCTTGCCTTCTAAGTGACTTCGGAACAAAACGTCGCTAGAAATGTCGACGCCAAGGATCCCGATGCTTTTGCTGATGTTCAGGGACGTGTTCTGGAACTGTGGAGCCACAGCAAATGGGGTTTTCTTAGCGGTGAACGCGCAGGCTTGGGTCTTGGTGGGGTTGAAATGGACTAGGTTTAGTCGACCCCAATCGGAGACACTAGTTAGTGTACTCTCGATTTCAGACACCAGCCGTTCGCGGCTTTCCTCAACCTCGGAACGAGGGATATTTGCACGGCCCGTGTAATGGGTGTCCCCTGTACTGTCGTCTGCATAGCAATGAATGCCGTCAATAGACAGCATATCATTGATATGCAGTAGGAACAGTGTTGGGGACAGCACAGAGCCTTGCGGAACGCCAGCATTTATGTCCATGCTATCGGAGCAGCTACCGTCGACGACGGCTCTTATGCATCTGCTGGACAGAAAGCTGGCAATCCATTTGCACAATCCCTCGGGAAGCCCGTATGATGGTAACTTCGTTAGAAGACCCCTGTGCCAGACCCGATCGAACGCCTTCGCCACATCTAGGCTCACTGCCAATGCCTCACCTTGACTCTCGATGGCGAGTGACCAACGGTGCGTGAGATACACAAGGAGGTCACCAGCTGAGCGACTGTGGCGAAAGCCATACTGTCGGTCGCTCAACAAATCGTGATCCTCCAGGTATCTCAAAAGCTGCGTGTTGATCACTCGCTCCATGACTTTGGAGAGAAGGGAGGTGATGGCGATAGGCCTGTAATTCGTCGGGTCTGATCTGTCACCCTTTTTGGGCACTGGGTGCACATGGGCAGTCTTCCACGAAGACGGGACTTCCTTTTTGGTGTAGGAAAGCGCGAAAAGGCGCGTTAGTACTGGACACAATTCAGGAGCACACCGCTTCAGCACCACTGCCGGTATGCCGTCTGGCCCACTCGACTTATGGATGTCCAGAGAAAGCAATTCCCGCCGGACCTCCCGTTGGGTAATGCTTATCTCTGGCATGGAGCTGTCACACCGCGGAATGGTAGGCGGTGTGGCGCCACCATCATCCAAAGTCGAGTTCGAGGCAAAGAGAGAGCCTAAAAGGTCAGCCTTCTCTTTAGCACTATGGGCCAAGTTCCCGTCCGGCTTACGTAGTGGTGGCAAGGACGACTGGCAAAAGTTTCCCTCAGCAGCTTTGGCAAGAGACCAGAAAGCGCGACTCCCAGAGGGAAGGCTAGTTAGTCTCTCACCAATTCTGCCGACGAAATCGAACTTTGCCCTGGCAATCATTCGCTTACTGGATCTCGAGGCAGCGTTAAATTTGCGTTTCGCATCAGAGATTTTAGGGTCCTGATTAGCTTGGGCCGTGGTCCAAGCCTCATACAAGGTCTGCTTATTATGTCTAGCATCCTTGCAGGGCCGATTAAACCACGGTCGTTTCTTCACCCCTGCAGCCACTAGCGGGTTTGGGATATAACATTCCATTCCCGCCAGTATCGCCTCAGCGACAGCAGCTGCACAGGTGTCAGGATCATCTGATGCGAAGCACAGCTGTCTCCACGGGTACGATGCGTAGTATTCACGCAATCCATCCCAGTCTGCTGACTTATAGTGCCACACGCGACGACGCCCGGGTGACCGGAGCGTAACGGGCCGCGCACAAGGCACCTGCGTCCGGACGAGACAGTGGTCCGATGACCCAAGAGGCGCATCCACTGTCACTGCATAGTTGTCCGGTCGCGAAGTCAGCAGAAGGTCCAGTAAGGAACTAGTATGGCTCTCAATATCTGGGATTCTCGTAGGAGAAACAACCAGTTGTGAGAGGCCATAGGCCAGGGCAAAGTCGTGAGCAGTCCTCCCCGCGAAGTCAGTGGACCGAGAACTAAGCCACTCAACGTGGTGAGCGTTGAAGTCTCCTAATATCACTAACTCCGCGGAGGGGTACTGCTCCAGTACTTTGTCAGTCGTCAATTGCAGGTGCTCAAATAACCGGATTGTGTCCGCGTCACCGCTGTGGGACCTGTAAAGGCACGCGTAAACTTTGGTGTGGCCACCGTGATCTACGCGCGCCCACAAAATCGACAGGTCCCGGTCTTCTAGGCCATGGAGACGGCGACAGCAAATATCCTCCCTGACGTACATACATACCCCGGCACGGCGCACAAAGTTGTGCTCCAGCTTGTACCCGGGGTAGTGTAGATACGATGTATCATCAGGGCAGGATATTTGAGTCTCCGTGAGAAACAGCAGAGTCGGCTGTGCAGTCTCCAGATGTTGGTGGACTGCATTGATGTTCGCATGAAGACCCCTGATATTGCAAAAGTCCATAGATAATATGGACGGGGAAGCCGCTGAGTAACTCTTTCTTTTATTTCTTCTGGCCATTATTTTAAAAGGAGTTTAAGAGATTTTTGAGAGGAGTCGCTATGCCGGCAGTGGAAGGGACAAAGCACAGTGTCACTCCGACAGAATGCTGCTCAGGTGATACAGTTTGTTGGTGCGGCAGCTGGAAGGGCCCCCGGTCCCCCCCTGATACAGTCGGCCGGGTCCACTCCGGTCTCCTCCTCCGGCACGACCAACTGCACCAAGGATTATGCGCTAGGCGGCGGGTCAGCCTCCCAGGGCGGAGATTATGTGATCCCTGGGTTCGGGACCCCTACAACCTGCGGGCGGCCAGCGGGCAGCCGTTTCACCGGGTCTCCCTAACCGCCGCAACAACATGCCGTGCCTGCACAGCCCTACGTCGGCACCACACCGCTGGTCCACACCCTGCCAGCATAGCACCTCCTCATGGAGCTCTGGCGACCTTACTCACCGCAGGAACACAACACCACATTAAAGAGGTGTTATTTGGCTGCGGTATTCTGTAAGGTGGAGGTACTTCCCCAGACGAGCTGCTCTTTGAGCGAATAAACGCTATGCTCTACCTCTCTAAAAATCTCTCTATAATCTCTCTATATTATATATACATATATACAAGAATTGCTCGTTTAAAGGTATTAATTAAATAATAAATAATATCCTGGCACATTCCTCATACACGGTCATCTGATCCCAAACTAAGCAGAGCTTGTACTTGGAAAACAGACAACTGATATAATACATATACTACATTTTGTTTGTAAATACATACTTAATATACATAATTACATTTAGACTCAAGACATACAGACATGTTCATGCACACAAATGCATGTCCTGTGTGGGAATCGAACCCACGACCTGCGGCGCTGTAGGTGGAATCTTACTTAACCAGAGACTTAACCAACCGCGCCAGCTGGCCCGTCAATATTAGTATTAGATGTAACTATATGGATAAAAAGCTATTTTTATTCCTAAGTAAGAACATACTGAAAGCTGAAAAATATTTTATTATGTCCCGATCGCATTTTTCATGATGTTTTGCTACATCTACAAATATCAGCTGTTTTTTGCTAAAGGATATCCATTTTGATTCTATATAAATGCCATATTTTATGGCTGACTCTCAGTAAAAAGCGAAGGGTATGATCCGAACGCCAACTGTGAATAGCATCGGGACAGTGGGTGCTGTACGGCGATCGTCGGACTCTACAGTTAAAAATGGATTGTAAAATGAAAAAGAGCGTAAGGTCCGTAAGGCGCCGATTCCACAGAGAGTTTCGCTACGATTACACGTCATACTTTTTTTACTTTAAAAGGTGCCGCATAGAGTACACTGAACGTGAAACGCAGAACTCTGAACGCAAAACTCTAGAACTCTCTCTGTGGGATCGGCGCTAAATATATCTATTGACATTACAAGAAAACATACGAAGTAAGCCCCATAAGTAGCAACTATATTGTCACTACGCTTCAGCTTAATGGAATTAATAAGGTACTTATAGCTATTGGTATTTTAATGAAAATAAACTTCGCCACTCAAGTATTTAATCCTATGTATGTTAACTATCTCACTACTGTATGCATAGAAATAGGTGAAACAGTGCAAATGTAATGGGGCGAATAAATTAACGACAGAGACGTGTATCTAATAGGGGAGAAGAGAACGTGGTTTGTGCTCGGGTCGAAAGTCGCTGGCCGCCCATATTTTAAAATAGGTTTGAGGTAGGGGCAACGCGGCGTGTCGCACAATATTCAGTTCAGTTAGAACATTGCGCGCACTCGTACTATCCTCCTAAGTGCTTTGAGGTTATATACTTCACAAATATCGGAAAACCGAGCACAGCGCCATGCCACGCCATACGTTATCATAACTTTCATAACCTATTATATATTTCCGTCGTGATTGCTTCATATATAGATGTGTAAAAACTATGGTACCTACCTAAGTACAAAGATAGGTATCTACGTACTATATTTTTCTAAATTACGCCGTATATATACCAAATAAAAACCAGGCAGGTGCGTGTCGGGCCACGCGCAGTCTAGTTTACCGTCACAATATGCGGACTTATATACCTATTTACTACCAATAATGGTAGTAAATATATAAGTAAAAAGTAAAATGGGAATGAATTTTAATTCGAAAAGTTCCTCGTTATACAGGCTGTTTTTTATAGTAATATATTTAAAAACAACCGTTTAGCTGACACGAATGTAACAAAAATTCGCTAACGAATCCCTTAGTCGAAAAATCATCATCCCCACTTGTAGGGGATGTACCTACCATATAGCGTTTTTTTATCATGATATATTATTTTACCGCTCTAATAAATTACATCTTTCCAAGAGTCTCTGAGCTATGCCGCGGACAGACTGCCAGACGGACATGGCGAAACAATAAAGGTTCCTTGTTGACTACGGAACCTTAAAAATGGTTCAGCTATTATACGAGTTTTATAAATAGGTAGATAATGTTAATAAGAGAATTATTCAGTTATATAAAACAATTTTTCTTTGGAAACTCTTCAGAAAGTTAATTAGCGCTGTAACTTATAAATTCGAATTCTCAAAGGTTTAATATCAGGCAAAGAAGAGATAAAATTAGGCTAGCGGGCTCAAAGGAGCTCTAATATCCTGTATCAGGGGACTGGTACTGACCAAAACATGCTTCATTAATATTTATTTAGGTAGGTAACGTTCGCAAATACCCTTTATATTTTTAAATGTTCCGTATGAAGAGTTAAAAAATATGAGCTCCATAAAAATAATTTTAATCGAATATTCCCACTTGTGTATCTAGCCTACCGAGGTGAAATTGCATTTGATATAGTACAAGTAAGTCGTATCGATCGTCGGCATCGTCCCATATTAATATCTTACTTCGCTACTTTATCGTTACGGTCACACCTTAGTAGACATGTCTTATGCGATACCTCTTTGTACTGTAAGGAATGAACGTGGTGTTCCCAGGAGGCAAAGGACGACGTACGGTAAAATTAGCAGCAATGTTTTTTATTTTCAAGCTAACACGAGCTCTTTCACTTTTTATGACTTCGTCATGTAAAGTAGAAAACAAGCGCACATAATAGTACATTGTGATACATGTGTGCAAAGTAAGTCATTACAGACGAGGCGGTATGAAGCCGAGAGTGTATTGATCTATGCACACGCGTGTCATACGACGTTATATAACACACTTGCGAGGAAAGAAACAGACTTATATTTTTTTTAAGTAGATTTTTTGATAATCATCAACCACACAATGAGAACGTTAGCAAAATTATGTTTTTTTTGACAGCGATGTGCTGTCAGACTGTTTTACCTGTTTAAATTAAGAATGCTTCTTCTATACACCATATCACTTGCATTTGCAATGTTATAAACTTAACATAATCGGGATTATACCTACCTATCATAAAACTGTGCGGTAATATAAAAAGCACTAGTGCGTAATAAGCTGCATTAAGACATTAAAACGGTGCAATTAATGTCACTTTACGAGCAAGTGTGTTGAAAAATCTATAAAATTTTTGTTTCTATTTAATAGATTGTTCTAATGTATGTTTATTTGTACATATATTTAGTTAGCTTGTGCTAGTGTCACCGCGGAAGCCCGATCCTAATCTTTCAATTATACTTACGGGAAAGTATGTTAGTACTAGACAGCAACTCGTAACGCCACACAATAGCGCCAGCTTGAGTCAATACAAGCCGTCTATATTTACACAACACAGAAAAAGGTTTGTACAAATATAGGAACATTTTTCAGTAAATATGTTTACCATCACACAATGATATACGAAAATAGAGCGCATTTATTTCCTGAAATAATTGTCTGCTGGATATTAAATATGGAAATAAATAGAACCGTTGTTTACGATTAAACCATTTATTACGGTTAATGAATGAAATGAATATTTTTTTTAATATTGATTTGTTTGGGTAAATTCAGAACTGACATCTAATACGCAGTCGTATTTCCAACTTTACACAGAGATTTAAAACATGAATTAAATATCAATATCTTAGTATACTCGTTCTCCCACCCTACTATACAAAAGTATCACAAAAACTCAAGTCACTGAATCTCAAGTCCTTACCTTATTGGTACATTCCATTGTTATGCAACATTTTCTTATTAACAGATTTTCATTTACAGTTAAGTATAATGGGGACGAAGTAATCAACACGCTCTCAAGTTCTGTCGTTGTCTGTGGATTGTAAAGAATCTGAGATTCTTTGATCATTCCTGAATTAAAATATACAAATACATTTTTGTGAGATAAGGTTCGGACATGGGGTGAAAACTTTGGTGGAGATTTGCAACACAAGAGTTGTGTAACTCCCTTCTTTTGCATAAGTACCTACAAGGTTTCCAATTCAGCTTGAACATAACTTTGCCGATTTACAGGCAATTTTTTTTTTCTAGCCAGTATGGCAAAAAAAACTTATCTACGAAACTACACATTATTTTTTGATTTTTTTCTAATGGCATTTTTTATATTTGGAAAAAAAAAATCTTCCTGTATACCTATTTTATTTAATACTATTTTAGTAGTTATAATTTAAAAGTAGCAAAACGTTGTGAAATTATTGGGCGCCTTCACGTTACTTATGACTAAGATGAGTAAAATAAACTATTCCAAATATATTATGATAGGCAAGACATTCCTGATTATGAATATTAATATTGCCACAACTGAATGCTACAGGGTTGAGTATATATATATACGGAGTGGATACGGAAATACGACATTAAATGAAATCACGTAAAGTACTCATGTATACGATCAACTTTTACTATGGGACCAAATTCGAAATCGCAAAAAAAAACTGCTTTTTATAAAAAAAGGTACATGTCTCCTTGGCAAAAATGTAAAAAAGCTGTATTTTTGTGTCGTATTGTCGTATCCACCCCGTATATTATAATATTAAATTTGAAGCCACAATTAACTTGGTCGGTTCCATTTCGGACCTAGTACTGTTTTCTTTGTGTTTATATACTCGGAGATTGTTGTTTGTAGACTCTGCGTTTACGAAATTTTGTTGACCTTGTTAATTAATCGTTTTGTATGCAGACACGCACAGGGTTATCCTAAGGCGAGACTTTAATTTTTAAATCAACAAAGTTCGAGTAGAATGCAACGTGTCTAGTCAAGCGATAGCGGTAAAATTCAGAAGGTATGTCATCATACCCGCTAGGGCAATCCCAAAGATAATTTTGTATGCCGCGGTTATGCGGTGCGATGTGGCGGACGCCTCGCTCTCTTCGCTCATAACGGGAGCGTGTCTGGTAACTCTGTTTATAAGCACAACGCGGCAATTTGCTCTCCGCTTAATGGAATGTCGCAGTTGGCGAGACTCATTCCGTGATTAATAGCAATCTTATCAGATTCCAACACTATACATTAAACGGACCGATCGAACCGGACTTAATCGACGGACCTCCTTCGGAAAGGTGCAAATTAATTACACTGATGCCTGTAACCCCCGGTACATTAATTTGTACCTAATTGATTATTTGTTGGGATCTCCTTGATATTTACATCTCTAGTAAAATGTAATTAATTTCACGTTGAAACCTTACACGAAACATTATAATTTTATAATAATTTGTGTTATGGCATCATATTTAATATTTAATTAAAATATATAAACCGCACCTTCGGTAAGCTTTTATCGTAATAAAATCGAGGCTGTTCTTCAGCTCGGCAATTTTTTTATTGATAAGCCCAGCGGTACTAATGATATTTTTATGTTCACAAATATAATCAGACCCTGATTTAAAGGTTGGAAAAGATGGTGGTATTCTATCAGAGCGGCGGCGGGGTCGGTCGTAGGGGCGGGCTCGACGCGGCTCGGCGGCAGTTCGGTTTGGGCGACTCGTCGTCCGCCCGCCTTGCGCGCGCCCCCAGTTTTTCCTCCCTATACTCTCTTCAATGATTGTTTCCGTAATATCGGCGTTGAATAAATTAAATGGCATGTGATCTGGTGATATAATAATATGTATGATGGTTATAAAAATGCATTAAAGGTTGTGTGTATGTGTGATAATAATTATCGTTGACAGTTAAAGTGCGCCATGCGGTGAAGTGCCGTCGGTGCTATCTGCACGCGTGGATATGGTGGACCCGCTGAAAATATTTTGGGTTTTAACAAATAGCACTTATTTAGGTATGTTCATAGTGTATGAAATAATATTGTAACGCATTGATGAAATAAATTTCAAATAAAACCAATAACGTTAACGGCAAATTTTATTTGTCTCCATATAGTGTGATCCGGTAGGAGGGTCATTTACGACTGATTTTATGAGCCATTCGGAATTCGATATGCAGGAGTCTACTTCATATCCTTGCCCTAAATTCAGAAAATAGTAAATCTACGTTTGTACATCTACGCACACAATATTTTGTGTAGGTACCTATGCATTAAGTTGAATATAAAATATGAATATGAATAGGAAGGCTTCAATGTTAAATAAAATATAATATTTTCAAAAGTTGCAACTAATAATCGTGTAATATGTAAAAAAAATCGCGCGTGCTTTTAACATAGAAGTATGGCAAATTTCTTCGTCAAAAGCACTCGCGATTACGCACATGAACTCATTGTTAAAGTTACACTTTGCATCTATCGTTACGTAGAGCCTCATTACGGGTAAATTTATTAACGTCAAATTTTCTCGACCTTTTTGTTTAAAACACCACCTAATAAGCTAACGTAAAAACTGGTGGAAATATCAAATTAACGCAAGGTATCTCTGTTATGAATGAACTAACGTTGAACAAAAGAACTAACGTTGAAAAATCGTATTCTCTTATGTTATATGTGGTTCTTGTAGTTGGTAGCACAATTAAAGATATTTTTTTGTAAAATTATTATTGTAATATCTATTGTAATATAAAAATTAAATAAACTGCAACTATAATTGAAGTTCTGATACATTTTCTACTGGAATATTTCAGAGCGAGAAGATAGCAAACATAAGCAGCTTTTACAAGTAAAGAGAGTTTCAAATTCTCCAACTAAGGCTGTGCCATGACAAGCGTTTCAGTGACTAACAGCTTAATTAACTTTTTCGTTTTAAAGTTGATTGTTTGCTGTCCTCTTTATATATTTAACAAAGTTATGCGAGTATAAATATAAATTAGTCCCATTATTTTACAAATTAATGAAATTTGGACTGGCCAACATCCTGTTTTAAGCTACTCAGAATTATAATATAATATTGTTCCAGTATTTTAAAAATTTATTGATTTCAGACTGGCAAAACATGTAGCGATGTTTTTAGGGTAAAAGTGTTGTATGGTATCATACTATCAATTGATGTTAATGCTTTCACTGGTCGAATGATTGATTATCTGTCTAACTCATCAACCTATACTTGTCAAATATTGTATGAAAATCCATTTTACACCATGATCAACAGATTTTTGCAAAAAAAAACAACGGTTTGCACTCCGGGAGTACTGGCAGAAGTGAAACCTTGAAAATTAACGGTGTGCATTTTTGAAACTAGACGTTTTTCACATAGTTTTTTTATACAAGGGGTTTTCCAAAATTCAACCCGTTGGGGGTGAAAAAGGTGATCGCGAGTGAATTCGCGAAGCGGAAAGCTTAGATACATATCTTGAACTAGATTTCCGCTTCGTACATATAATACTTTTGAATAAGATTTTTTTATTAACTTAAAATGGGAACAAAAATTATACCTACCTTCCGGCTGGCTAGAGAATATTATAAGAATTTGAACATAACCCCAGTATAAATACAGTCCAATTTGCAACTACTCTCCCTCCGTCTTACGAATTTTCGATCAAGTGACACCTGACGCGAGTTTTAACATTTTTTACCCATCCCAAAAAAATAGTGACACAACAAGCCTGAATAAATACCAATACCAAAATAGAGGTAACATCGGAGAGAAGGTACGGAAAATATTAACACTTATATACATCTGGGATTGTTTCAATATTGTCGTGGGTACATACCTAAATTCTGAAGGCTACGCACAATAGTTCACTGAAGGATATAGATTTCCATATTACAATATTTATTTTCTTTTCTATAAAGCTTTATTCAACCAATCGGCTTGTGTTTCAATAAGGATTTTGGTCTAAAGCTTAGATCCAAAACTAATATAATATGAGGGCATTTCTTAAACACCTACCTTTACAATATTTACTATACAAAAAAAATTGTAACACACCTTTGTGAAATAATAAGAATAAAACTACGAGCCAATAATGCTCATACATCAAAATTATTCCTTATAAGCGATAATTTTGCTGTTTGAAGCGCTCGTGGTATAGCATAATTAGCCGTTCTTAATCGATCGGCAAAGTTAAGCTACCACCATCGTGGTCGGTACCTGGATGGGTGACCGCAAGTGGAATTTCAGATCGAGCATTTCCGTGCTTTGGAAGGCACGTAAAGCCGTTGGTCTCGTTTACACTTAATTGTGATAGTCGTTAAGCTAGTTGGAGGGCTCCTAAGTGGCTTGAAAACTCCAACAGTAGGTTGACCACTAGCCTACCTCCACGGATCCACAGTGGGCACGCGTGGTGGAGTATCCGCCCATTCCCTTTCACCCTCATTTGTGAAACGAGGCCTGTACTCAGCAGTGGGACATTATAGGCTGATAAGCCTGATGATGATGATGATGATCCCTCCATGTGCCCTTTTACCTTTGACGTTCTGACTTACATATCATCAAAGGCGCAGTGCATAAAAAACTTACACTAATACACTAAACACACATTAAACCAATCATTAGGCTGCACACAGAACCAGCAGCGTTCATGTGTTGTATGGGAACTATGAGCGTCCGACCGTACATAGTTGAGGCGCCTCCTACATAGCTTTTCTATCTACTTTCATTATTCTAAGCATAACTCTATAACAATAGTCGTTAGATAATGATAATATTCAATTTAACAGAATCTCTGCTCAAGACACCTCGTCGTAAACTTTTTAACATGTCTTAAAGTATTTGTGCCTGTCAAAACTTTATATATTGATTTATTACGTAAATTTGAAGTCAGTTCGAAAAGGATTGACATATTTATTTTTATGGAATTGAATTCAATTGCAATTTTTGTTGGTACCTAGCTGAGAATCTGTGCTTTGCAAAAGTAATAATAACTTATTTTTAACTTAAGTAACAAACAATCATCACATTTAAGCGTAAGCTTTTTCTCTGGTGCTATATTTTTAGAGAGGGGTAAGTACTATTATTCACATCTTTGGCGTCCATGCTACCTTCAATTTTAAAATGTGTAGTCTACAATTTTTTAGGTACAGTCGAGGACATAAATATGTATACACTTATTAAAATTCAACAACGGTTTCCTCTTAAACTACTGATTGAAATTATGAGATATTATAAAGGCAGAATCTTCTAACATATACTATTATGATTTGTTTAATAGTTTAACACTTAAATGTTAAACATGTGAGAAAATTGCTTTTGAATTTCAGAAAGTGTATACATATTTATGTCCTCGACTGTACCTATGTTTAATGTTGATTACGCAGCTAGTTAATCCGTTGTAGGTATAAAAGTTCAGTATATTTGTAGAAAAACCCTATAAAGTTATTAAAAAAGAAAACACGAAGATGTTCACATTATATTTGATTGTATTATAAAAAAGCTTGAGTGCACCTGCGTCCAGACAGAGAAGCGACAGATACGTGGACTGTGTCGGAGTACGGATGAGACAATAACTCAATCCCCTGAGAACAGTGTGTGCTCACAAATGTAATCGACGCAATCTCGACACAATCGGCCAATCCACAACCATCCGTGCCCACTTATACTAATGCCTCCTATTGAAAACGACCGCGACACATTCGCTGCTAACGAGAACATTTTATTTACACTATCAGGTAGTGCATTGTATATCGGCTCTCGAAATGATATCTAAACAATACGCTCCTAATGTAAACTGTAGTTGACACCTATAAAGACACACTTATCACACGAATGACAGCGACTTACGTAGATACAACTTAACTAAATAGGTACATACCATAAAGACCTGACAACACGCGCCTAAAAACTAGAGAATATCCAGCTGATATTCAGTAGTTCGAATAAGAGGATTACGGGTTATCTTGATCTAGCTCAAGCCAAATCCGAGTATCATGTCTGTGATACCGTTATATACTCCAAAATTTCTTGAAAGGTTAGGTTGTTTATTGTTAAACGGTAGTTCTTTGAGAAATTCATATTGTAGAAATATCTTGCCAGCAAAATATTTTTGTGATCGCAAACCTGGTTTCTCATCCTTCTAATGATATAAATGTGTATGTTACTCATGACATGTGAATCGCTAAGTGGATTTGGATGAATGAAGATGAAACTATGATGACTAAAGTTTCATCTTCATTTCATTTTAATTCCTTAGATTAAAATATAGGATTGTCTTTAAGAGCACTCAGCTCACCATACTTTTCATACAAAAGCTCTATACTTATGATGGCGTTTTTAAACACTTTTCGTTAGATGTTTTAAACAAATTGGTATCATGTGAACTATATCTAGCAGTTTAACTAGGCGAAAATAAAAAAAAACTGTGAAACAAATTCAGTAAAAGCCTCCGAAAAACAGCGGTTTTGCACAAATTTTACCTGAACTTTGGCCATATCTAATGTACCTATAAATTGTAAAAGTAAAGAAAACAGCTCTAAACAATACTTGCAAATGTATTGGAGATTCTAAATAACTAACGTATTTTTTCACAAACTTGTAAGATTACATCACAGGAAGTATGGGCCTGGAACAAGTTTTATGATATGCGAAATCATGAATGACGACCTAGCGAAGCGGCCGCGAGTGATCAGCGGAATTTACCAACTGATAACCGATGGCTCTGATGGTGTCTCTCTTTTTTCTTAGTCAAACATTACGTTGGATGAAAGCACAAGCTTTTAGGCTACGCTTGCGTTGAAGTTGCGTTGGCCATGAAGGGCCCCCTTAACACGAGAAAACATTAAATCCCTCTGGAATGGAAATGTAATAACGAGTTCATATTATCTATTTACATTATATAATTGTAATTTACACAAGTATACGTATAGCCGCTCATACATTATTCATAGAGCCTGTGAAAACGAACATTGTTATTACAATTACATAAATGTATTATAACTTTGCCTTGTAACTAAATTTTACAATGATTACTTCTTGAATGTACCTACTCTAACTCTGGCCATATCAAAACATGTGTGAAACATATTATTATGTACCTACTGTTCAGAAATATATATCAACATCGCAAAAGATCCCCTACACATCTTAGGAATGATACTATCCCGCCACCTGCTAGGCAAACACGCAAAATTAGTTTTCTGACGCTGGTGATGCGAAAATATGCCTTTGGGGGACGGTACATCAACTGTAATATCACAGGAAATGCGTGAAATATTATCAATAAGCTGCTTACAGCCCCCGCATACAAATGTAACTCGACAAGAGAGAATCATTTTTTTTTACATGATTACACTATTATTAACGTGCCTCGTGTCAGAGTGTTGAAACATTTCACTGACTATTATTTTATCGTTAAATTGACATATAACGGTTGGGCGGCTTTAATGAAATCTTAAGACTTTACGAAAGGCTAGGCGTTTGGAATAAGGAATATGTAAGGATAAGAATAGGTAAGTAAAATTGCGTTATAAGGTAAGGGTTTTCAATTACAAACAGGCACGGAATTTTATTAAATTAAAAATTCTTTATTAAAATCGAAATCTTTTAAAAAAATACTCATATTTATTTGCTTGAAGTAAACTCGATTTGATTTGATTACAATTTTTTAAATCATTTGAATTAATTAAAAGTTAGGTTTGTCTCGGGTTGATTCCCATTTTAGTGTAGTTGAACAAATATGTCACTTTAGAATCTGCTAGTTATAAATAAAGCCTGTAGAAAAATAAACCTATAGAAATAGGTAAAAGTACCAAGTATCTCCGCAGCGGTCGACATGTGTAGTAATCAGTTACTAGCTCTCTTCCTTATTGATTTAATTTCAGAAATGCATTTTTTAGTATACCAAACCATAAGAAAAAGCTTCTTTCCTATCCTCATGGTTGTATGACTGGTGTTTTAGGCTCTGCGTTAATATCTAATTACTTACCAATTTTTCTTTATAAGTACTACTAAGGTAAGCCGTCACCGTAACGTAATAAACGCTTGCAACAAAAGGGGTATCACTCGCGCGTTGCCGTCCATGCATAAATCTCTTCACACCCTTTTTGAAGAGCCCAATGCTGTCCTGTGTGAAATAATTCAATTTATATTGATAATGAGTACATAACAAAATTATTTCAACGGATGTTGTAGCAATTAAATCTAATAAATGCTCTAATAACTGCAATATGGGAATTATCATTATGGAATTGTGTCAAGAGGCCTGTAGGCGGCACGCAATTCAGTATATATTTCCTAACCTACCCTACAGTATATATTTCTATGCGCCTAGTGGCGGTGCACTTGGCTGGATTGTCTTGTTTATTTAATTCAACCACCCGGGAAAAATGTTTGATGTCGTGACCGCAACTATATCGCTTTAGCAACCTAAGCAATTGAATCTACTTTCGGTAGAAAACTTTATTTATCCAGTGTTCTTATTGAACCCAATACTGTAGTACTACTTATACTGTGTGTACTACTACTACTACTATGTGTGTTTCCAACAGTATAATGCTCTATAAATTGTTCAGTTTCATGAACTTATAGTTAGAATAGTTGCCTTGAGTATGTATACAGTCGAGGACATAAATATGTATACACTTAGTAAAATTCAACAACGGTTTCCTCTTAAACTACTGATTGAAATTATGAGATATTATAAAGGCAGAATCTTCTAACATATACTATTATGATTTGTGTAATAGTTTACCACTTAAATGTTAAACATGCGAGAAAATCGCTATTGAATTTCAAAAAGTGTATACATATTTATGTCCTCGACTGTACATATATTTGACGGGACAAATCGTCTCACTTTGACAAACTTCCGTCCAAATGTTAATTCAATACATTCTATATTGAAAAGGTAGGTATATGTTGTTTTTTGATTACTTTGTATGCGAATCAGTAACATTCTGAAAGTTTTACACAGTTTGAACCAAAAATTGATTGTACCCCGTTCGTGTCATGAATCACTTATTCGGCAAAAAGGCCGCAGCGGTCTTTTCACATGTCAACAATAAATTGAAGACACCGGCATCCATAACTGTTCGGGTCTGTGTCATCAATTCGGCTCACTAAAAATTCGGCCCTAGAGACATGTTAGAGGGCAGGGCATTCAAACAACTTGTATACGAACTACAATTTATATGGAACATTCACAACACACTTTAGACTAAAAATGCCTATTTCATCGACAAAATATTTTTGTTGACCTATAGTCAACAGTAAAAAGTAGAAATGATTTGGGTAGCACAACTTCAATTTGGCTTAGTAGGTACTACGACAAAAGCATCTGTTATTTGTATCATTACAATCCTTTTCTTTCACGCCAAAGGCGCTACTTTCCCAAGAATTCTCTAACATTTTCATATCCTTTCGCCTCTCATCTGAATATTATTCGATTGCGTCGAGCCTATAAGGTATATTCCTCCAGGAAATTGTTTTTTCTTGTTCAAAGAAGTAATGTAATGGTTATTTCTCAGCAACAATTGTGACATTCTAAAAATATACACTTACCGAGTTTTCGATTAATAAAGTTACTAGCTGTCCCGCGCGGTTTCACCCGCATTCCCGATGTTTTTCCCGGGAGAAAGTATCCTATGTGTTAATCCAGAATATATTCTACATGTGTGCCAAATTTCATCCAAATCCGTTGAGTAGTTTTTGCGTGAAAGAGTAACAAACATCCATCCATACATCCATACTCACAAACTTTCGCATTTACAATATTCGTAGGATTTTGTGCTCAATCGAATGTTGAAGTCGAAACAGTTCCTTTTTATCTTGCCGTGACAAATGTTGGACTACGTACCGGGTCGTAAATTTGTCTTATTTCTCAATTTTACCTTTGTATCGGCCAATCTAGATGGAGACCCGCGTCACGCTTCTATTGGGACTTCCTGCGAAATGGTCTTGAGGCACATCGGAAATGATCGCGGTCATACACATGCCGTACCGTCCTCTGGGAAATTAGCATACAATTTATGATATTCATCTATGCCTTATGTCTTCACAAATTCCATCATGTAGACAATCCCGATTATTTTTACGTTATTACCTACGTCTTTTATCTTATTATAGGCTATTTCAACATTCATGGATCGAATGTACCTAACCGAACCATGTCCTATCTCGGCTTTGTCTTGAGGATGAAGTTTCGGTTTTTAAACAGCGACAAACTGTCGAGGTACACCTCGTCACTCAATCCAATTAAGGAATTTTACACTCTGCTATTAAAACTTTCGTGACCCGTTTCGGAAGTTGTAAAGCGCTAAACGACGTGCGATGCCTCGTTGGAGGGAGACTCCGTGGCGACTGCGACGGTGATGTCCACTTTGTGGGAGAGCTCCGCCGATGTGGTATTTATTAAATTATCACCGCAGTTTAATGTTAGTAAACTAGTGAGATACCCTGGAAGACCTGACAGAAGCGAAGTATACACAGAAACGAATTACGCAGCAATCTTACACGCACTTGAAGTGTATCGCCGTGTTACTTATATGTAAATTTCGTAATTTAGGTTCCCATCTCGAATGTGCGTTCAGTAGATTCCCTTTAATAAATATCAATTACATGTAGATATTAAGTGCTCAACTGATTAATTTAAATCCATGAATGTCCACAGCGATTTATACATTTATATGACACATAATAAGTGGATAATCACAGTAAATCGCTCTGTTCGTATTTCGCATTGGGTAACCGATTTACGAGCCCAGAAGCGGCAGTGAATGCGTTCCAAGAGGCTAGGCACTAACTACGCCAGACGCTTTTTACAGTGGTTTCAATGAATGCAAGTAGTTTAAAAATTGTGAAGCAATATTATTGGTGAGAATCCAGAAACTTTCAGTATGAACTAAATAAGTACCTAACTTCTAGCGATATGATCGTCATATTTTTAGTCACGTGAAAAATTGCAAACCTTTCCCTTCTCTATTTTACTGTTTCCGAAACCATTACGATACACACCGTTTAACACAAAAAGCGAAACAATGAAACGTTCGAAAGCCTCGCAAAAAACCTACACTTCGTACGTACTAATAATTGAAATCGGAATTGTTGTAATCAATGGTTCCGGTCGTATGTTGCCTACCAAAAAAGACTGATTGCGTGGTTACTTTTTTTCGAACATAATATATTATGGAGGTATATATACTTTTCTGAAAGATCTATTGAGTTGATTACGAGATTATGCTACATAAATGGCCTCAATTTTAGGTTTGTAACGTCGGTTTTTCAATCTCATTCACTGAACAAAAAACAATCCCCATTTATCTTCTGAAGTAGTCCAGGAAAATCTGATAAGACGATCAGAACAGGGATGTTGGATTTTTACGGATTCCGATGTGGAACGCGGGCAAAAGTGGTGTTCGAGTTTCCATCGCTTTTTCGACAAAGATAACCGGAGAGCGCTGCATCCAATGTTGCATATAGTTACTGTTCCCAAACCTAAGCTTTTTTACTAGAACTAAAATAAAATATGCAGTAAGATAAGGTTCGAGCAATATCCTACAGTTCCATCATTGACGTTTTCTAAATTTAATAATATTTGTCTGTAGCTCAGGATTGGATAAGTCCTCGTTAAAATCTCCTGTGGAATGTCTATGTTCTGTTCTTATTACCTACCTGGTGGTCACCTTTGCAAAGCTTTTAAATGATAAATACACGTGGAGATATTTCACTATTACTTATGCAAGGTTTCCAGTAGTTTCCGAGAATGCTGTGCCTGTTTTCTGTTCTTTAATGTTTTCTGTGATAACTTAAATTATAAACAGATTCTCATAGACTGCTTTTGTCACATATTTTGTAACTGGTGCTGGTCTATCAAGGAGAATTTGATTGAGAGATTGATTGAAAATTAAATTTGTGTGTGACACATTAAAAATCTATTAATTGTACTGTTGATTCTTTCACGATATTAGTATAATAGATGAGGTAGTGTGCGACACATGGAAAGATGGAGGTGAAATATAAACAACACCTACATCCCTGCCAACTGAGCAGCAAACACGGGAGTAACAATGGCTTTGCCGATATGCTTCGCCATTGAAATAACAATATTCCATAAACAAGCTGCGGGTCGAAACACAGTTTACAAGTGCCAAAAGTCTAGCATGCTTGTCATCCACGGAATACAAACACGAGACTCGACTAGACATTTACAGAATTATGTTTGCATAAATAAAATGTAAATATGTATTCAAAACAAAAACAAAACATGTTGCATTTTTATAGTGGGCAAGCATATGGCAAGCGCTTGTGAAGTAGTATAGTAAATTTGTAAAGCGAAACAAAGCGTGGTGCAACAGAGTATAAAATAATGTGATGGTAGAGGCAAATAGAAACAAAAAGCAAATGTAAATTATACTATTTACATTATCTATTCATATCTTCTTCTTCTTCTGTATTTAAGAGCTGTGCTCTTGTCGGTGTAGCTTCTTCCACTCTGCTCTATCATATCTAACGTACATTAAAATCCTTACCTTACTTTATAGACAAATTCTAAAGCCGTTTTTACAGAAAAATATTTCTTTGTTCCTAAAATAGTAAAACTGTGTCTATAGAAATAAGTCGCTTAAAATAGTCAAATGAACTTGAATGAATTACATAGGTACGACATCATGTCTGCTTTGTTTCTATAATAATCAGAGCTCTCGACCTTCCTCCGGGCCGAACGACGCTAAGGCACGTCGCACCACTCTGTGCACCTCTTGATAAAGAATTTCATTATCAGCGCACCGTCTATATGAATGTGTCCTAAAGATTAGATTGTGAATCACGCGTAGGTACCTTATAACAAACTTAAGATACACATACTATATTGAACGCCATTCACACCCACAAGATTCAGTTTAAAATCAAAGCGTCATTCATTTAGTTGCTCTATGTAGGTCATAAGTTTGAACAAGCTACGTTTGTTGTCCCTAGAGTTATAGGTTCGGTAACACATGTGCCAAAGTATATACTAGTTCGAATAACTAAGCTTAGGTATAAGCTGTATTGGCTTATGTTTCTTGATGGAATTACTCGTAATTTAATGGTTGAACCCTGATTATTGCCATAGAGTCTTGCAGTGTAAGCGGTAGATATTTAGACCGTTTGTATAGATAGCTTTGGGCAATATCATGTTTGCGAGGAAGCTCGTTACATTACAACCGTACCCAATAGCAACATGTAGGTATATTTGATTGCTGTTTAAGGAGACTAAGTAATGTTGAAACCTGTGTGATTGATCAAATACCTTCATGTAAGGGATAAGTTTTACCTTATTTTTGGTAATCAACGGGTCCTCTCGATTGACGCTTTTTACTAGTCTTTTTAAAATATGCATCCAATTAGGTTTAACTTCTAGCTGTTTATTTTATTTCGAACCTATTTGAAAAGCTTGAGCAAAATGGTATCATTAATCTTAATTCAAGATTAGGTAGGTATATGGTAAACAGTACGCAAGAGCTAAAATTAATTATATCATTAGCGTATCCTTGGGTTTCCTACAAACATGTCTGTTCCTCTGTAATACTAATAAAAACTTTGCAATATAAATCTTTAAAAACGGTTAAATAATATTATATGCCCAGTTAAGGTTCTACCAGAATACCAGCGTTGCACTGCTTTATGTATAGGGAGGGACCTCTAGACCCCATGCAGTATACTAATTAGTTTTAAGTATTTGTGTACATAGTGTGGGTCAGTAAATATTTTTACCTTCGTTAGTAGACAACATGGATATGTTTAATTGCGTTTTATTAATGCTTACTCTATGCGTGCTCCATAAAACATAATCTTTGTACATTTTAATATGTTTTGACGATGGATTATTTTATTATAGCTGAGGGATGTCAGTTTCATTTTATATGAACGTTGACAGTAAAGTTCTCTAACAAAATCCGGGCAAAGTTTCGGGTAGACCGCCCCTCGCGTGTTTGTCAAAAAGTCATCCTCCGCGTCGTTAGCCCGCTCTTAACGTCCCTGATTAGTTTTTATAGTCGCCCTATTCAACTAAACTTTCACGCTTTAAGGAAAAATGGGGAAAAATTTAACCCATCGTCGCAATAGTACAACTGCAAAATAAAAATTCGTCTTTGTCGTAGTACCTACATAAACTTAATGTTGTTTTTACCTATTTAGGATAAAAATAGAGTTAGGGTTGTAAATAAATTCTATAATTTACGTCAATCGCTTTTTTACACATTAATTTCAAAACATTTTCAAAGGTAAAATTCGATTAGCGTAACGAATTCATTGTTTGTTTCTATCTTAAACGAGGATAGAACAAATGAGTACCTACATGAGACGGATTTTCCTATCGCGATAGATTAAAGTGCGAATGATAGTTTAGATTCATATCACAGTGTCTGATAAAAATATCACATATTTAATAGCTTATAGCACTATGAATTTGACTGAACCTTCAAGTACAATATAGGGACAAAAGATAAAATTTCCATTACTTAAAATTCATTGTATATTCAACGAGACGTGAAGAAGTTTCTTTCCGAAGTAATCTCCGAAAATCTGTTACCAAAGTTTGACTAATATTTGTTGTTCTCAGAATAATTTTAGTTTCTTAATAATTTAATATATTACCTAAGTTTTAAAGTTTGTGGAGTTAGTGTTTCATATAATGTTCAACTACTCTGACAGTCCTCAAAGAAGTGTCCGAAATGGAATTTGCCATTGGATGTCAACGAAATTGGTTGTCAACTACGCCTTTATGATCACGTAGCAAAAGACTAGATTATCGGAGCTAAGCTTTAAATCCTCCCTGTACTTGCAAATAAAGCGGCCGGTTATTCTGCCCAATGGGGCCCTAATTTATCATTGTTAGAATGTGCCTCAAACGAAAGCAATTTCCGTTCAGTTCGTTCTTTTTTCGATTTCAGTCCTCTAGAGGACTGAAATAGAGCTCATTTCGTATCTTCCAATTAGGTTTCCACTAGCAATGTTCCTAACAAATGGAAACAACGAAACAAGATAAAATAATTGATACTGCACCTTGATATTAGCCTGTTGTAAAAAAACTACTATCTTATTTTGATAACAAAAATGCAGAACATATGTATAAAAGGATAAATGTGAGCCGGATTTATGTAGAGCCGGACTCATAGGTTCTGTACAATTCCGTTTTCCATGACAACTTTAAAGGTGAATCTACGCTACTCGAAGCTAGTACAAGGAGCACGAATTCGCGTAGCGCAGACGAACCTGAGGAGCCTCGAACGAACGTTCTTTGACGAAGTTTTTTGACGAACACATGGATCAAGTGTGGACTCGGCTCGTGCTCGGTTCACGTAGCGTAGAAGCATCTTAAGACTGTTTATTCGTGTAAACTAGGACTGAGCTGATGCTTTATATTCCCTATATTTTCAAAAATGATTATTTAAAATTCTTACACCCAAAATCGGAATGCGTTTATTTACGCTATACCTACCTACGTCCGTGACTGGATCCACTATGAATATAAACTAAAATTTATCATCAATTTTCGTCTATATATATATTATATATGAGAATAATCCTATAATGAGAAGGTTCCTTTTGTTCATGGGATGAACGGAACCCAAAAAATATATGAAAAATTTAAGAATAATATAACTGCGATTCACAAAAAAGTTCTTGCACGTTATTCGCACGCCATTTTTTGTGCTACTAAGTAGATGGATTTATTTGAGCGTGATAATAGCAAATAGGCAAATTGCTCGTTCGACAAATGTAACAATGATTCAATCATAAAA
Organism: Achlya flavicornis; assembly: GCA_947623365.1. Taxonomy (NCBI): domain Eukaryota; kingdom Metazoa; phylum Arthropoda; class Insecta; order Lepidoptera; family Drepanidae; genus Achlya; species Achlya flavicornis. The sequence goes on along the minus strand of OX392468.1, from coordinate 8,347,920 downwards.
ATATTTTGTCGTTCAACTACACACTGCAAATAATAACGTATCTACTAATATTATAAAGCTGAAATATATGTATTTCTGAACGCGGCGCGATTTAACGCGTTCAAAGCGCTAAATCTCTGGAAGTATCAGTCCAGCCTATAACGGCTATATGTTATTTATGTATAATCTCAACTCAACGCGGGTGAAACCGCAGTGAACAGCTTGTATTTGATAAAAAGAAACAGCTTGCATTTGATACCCCTGTTATTAAGATTTGCTTTTGCTCTCTATTCTACCTCTTTCACTGTGAAAACTTTTTATTTGAAAATAACATAAATATTTACTCTCCCACTTGAAGTATAACATGTTACTTTACTAGCTGAAATTTTATTTTATAAAACTTAGCTTCGCTTGGTTTTGCCTGTGCTCTCGTGCGCGTTCAATCTAGATTTGTATTGCCTGAATTAAGTTATTCATTTTATTTTATTATCTTATAAAGGTATTACTTATGCCTTATTTGTATTCGATTTGTCATATTTTCAAACCTAAATTGAATTCGTTCTCTGAACAAATTTTGACTTGTAACTACCCAGTTATTGCCTTGCTATCATATCCCATGTATCTCAAAACTGGTTGTCAGATAATATTTCTCCAATACGTATTGAATTGTTGTTTTTCGTTTCAGTGACCAAATTCATCCGCATTGGCATAGCTGACAAGAATGACAACCCACCGTACTTTGACAAGGAATTGTACGAGGCTGAGGTCGACGAAAATGAGGACATCCAACACACTGTACTCACCGTCACCGCCAAAGATCACGACGAATGTGAGTACTTTATTATTATTACATAGATGGCACGTTCATTGAACCATAATATTGATTATTTATGAACTGCAGTCGATCTACTAACTCCTATGACTGAGCAACCAAATAATGGTTTCCGATGTTTGATTCTCTGTCGATCTTGCCTATTCTCGCCAGTCACTGATTAGAAGCTCTTTGAGGCCTTCCTCCACCAAGTTACATCAACGATACCTACCTAGGTCGACCGACTGGACGTGGAATAGTAGCACGACCCATAAATGTTGTCCACCAGACAATTAATAACTTATAAGGGAGGGGAAAATAACCTATAAATATTTGAGTTTCTAAGATTGTGTTTGATGAACAACACAATCTTAGAAACTCAAAGATGAAAATCTTTGTCCAAGGATTTAAATTAAAAAGTTTATCAGTCGTTTCGTTTGGCTAGGTTTAAATTCTATAAAAGTAGTTAAAAACTTAACTCGATCTTTGTTATTATTGCAGAAAAATTATTCTGAAAAATATTGTGACCTTATTCCAAACTACACACGAATAGGTATGACTCATAGCTTTGTGAAGAATAATACAACGCAGTAATGTCCGTATTAAAAACGGTGGCCAGTAAAAAGGCAATATCTGCCAAAGTAAAACTATCAAATTGCTTGGGTATTTACAGCCTTGTGCTTTACTTATCTGGGCCATTTGAGAAACTATCCATATAGATACTTAAAATATCTACAATTTATTTTCTAGAAGAGATACAATCTAGTCCTGAGCGGATGCCAGGAAATATTTTATGATGACCAACTAAAGCTATTGAATTGAATATATAGGTAAGCACGGAATATAAAATATTTAGGGCCACTGCCAAATTATTTATAAAAGTCGATATCGAAAAGGTAAACTGGAAAAAAGTTTAAAATTACAAATATAACTCGGAATTAAATCCCACTATGTATCACGAGACTTATTATTAATTAGTTAAGCATATATTATAATTTTAATTGAAGTATAGAGGAGATACCTATTTGCACTTAAATATTGAGAAACTCAATTTCCATTTGAAATTACAATTCGAGCTGTATTGACTCGTTTCCTGAAAGAATCATTAAACTTAATGCTTAATGCCTGACGTGAAATTTTTTGCTTATTTAGTTTATTTATAATAGCTTCGAAAAACAGAATATTCGTAGCAGAGGCGGATTAGCAGTATTGGCCACACTAGGCCATGTCGCTCCCGTTTCAGGTCTATGAATTAGGTATAGGTATGATATAAGTGAGTCATCCATGTGGAATTTGAAATATATCCCGTGGGAATTATATGTTTAATTAATGAAGAGGAAAAGTATCCTGGTATGTCCTTAAACGGACTTTATGTTGCCATGTTTTTTATTTACGGTCGTTTCATATTCACGTATTTCATTCAGCGATTGGCCGCCCCAAATAACTAGCCGCCGCACCCTAGCCTAGTCGACATGGGGAAAATTGCGCCTGTTTTGAAATTTACTCATGTACAAATATGTTATATACAAATATGTACGAATCTTTAACGTGTCAATTATAATTAACATAATGAGCAATAAGAGTTAATCCTTTTGAATGAAATTAAAAGCTTTTTTTTATACTACCTCGGCCCGGTAGCAAACAAGCATACAGCCCGCCTGATGGTAAGTGGTTATCGTAGCCTATGGACGCTTGCAATACCAGGGATATAACTCGCGCGTTGCCAACCCTGCAGAAATCTCTTCACACCCTTTCAACCCCATGATGTACTCCATTGGGAAAACCATGGTGCGTCCACGGAGGGAAGCTCCTTTGAGACCGCACAGTTCGAAGCAATTCTGGTTTCAATGTGTGAGGATGGACTCCCCGTCGATGGCGAGAGTTGCGATGGTGGAAGGTAGCCGTGGGAAACAAGTCGAACAATTCTGTAGAACACTCTCCGTTGTACAAGCGGTAGAACACACATAAGGAGGCAAAGTCTCTCCTCAGACTGAGTGGCTCTAAACCGCTTGTGAGCTCGGAATCGTCAACAATTATGATGGCACATCGCTGAACCGAGTCTAAAGGCCCAAGCTGGTATCCAGGTGCCCCCCGCCCACAGATGACAGCTTATATTGACAAAGCATTTTGTACTTACTATGAATTTTTCTTTGGCCATTGTTCAAATGCTTTGTACTGGCAAGGCTTTGTCCGTATTCTTTTAAGTCGCTGTGACGTTTAGTTTGAACAGGAAATTTGAAATTTTCTGAAAATAGCCACGATTTTATTGTTAAAAACGCCGTTTACTGCCTTTTTAAACAATTTTATTGTTTTAATTGAAAAGAGAAAGCTAACTAGAATCATATGATGATGATTCTAGTTAGCTAGCTTATTCTGATTAGTAAATAAGAAGATTTGTGAACAATTTTTTGGTAATAAATTAATTATTATTATTTATATTAGTTAGCTTTCTCTTTTCAATTCGGCTGATGCCTATAATATCCCACTGCTGAGCACAGGCCTCCTTTCACAAATGAGGGTAAAGTGCGAGCACTTGCTCGCAACACGGCTCAGTGTGGGACGCGGAAACGGATGCCAGATCATATGGTAGTACTTATGCAGAATAAAAGTGCGAGAGGAATAAATGTGAGAACTGGTTTGAAAGAGAAACAGCACAAATATAGGCTTCAAAAATGTTGGAGGAAGTATCATAAAAAAAAAACCTACCCTACCCTGCTAAGGTTACATTAGAAAAGTTTATATTGTCGTTAAGTTTTCTTAAATTTTCTAAGTTTCTGAGTAATTTTCTTAATGTTTTTTAATGTAAGAATCTTCTCCTGGCTATAACAAACACAAGAAAAAAAAGAATTAGTGAAATCGGTCCAGCCGTTCACGCGTGATGGCGTGACCAAGGGAAATAGGGGTTCATTAAAGGTTATTCATACTTATTAACAAAAAACTTACTTATTACCTTATTATTATAGTAGTACTAGCGGTCCCCCGCGGTTTCACCCGCGTGCCCAGGATAAAATTTGCCTATGTCCTTCTCCTATGGTATGGATAAGGACATAGGCTATCTCTATCAAAAGTATGGATGACATTGGTAAAGTCGTTCTCAAGTAATGGTTTGACCAAGGGAAATAGGGGTTCATTTTTATATGTATAAATAGATTATTTTACAAAAAAAAAAAAAACTTGAAAATATGCTAAGTCATGTTCATACGTGAAGAAAATGCAGATACCATAAGTAAGTATTCATATTCATGATCGGGGCATTTTCTGTTTATTAAAATCATAAATCGTGTTAAAGTATAATTCCGGCGGTGAGCCCCCATAAGCACCACTGTAGTAAATATGTCCAAAAAGGTTTTTCCCTTAGGAATATTTAATCTGTTGAGGATTTAAACTTCATTAACTTGTGAATTCATATGAACAATTTTAAACAAAGTTAAGATACATTTATATATTACATTAGCCTTTGTATATCTACGATTATTATTTAGATCGCAGGTTAAATATAAAAGTTTGCTATATACTTACAATAACTATTTTATTTTGTAAAGTGTATAATAATAATAAAATAACCCTCATAAAATTGAAGCTAAGCAAAGTTTATCAAAAACTACTGAACGTCACTATACATTGATAAAAAATGAAGGAATAATTAATGAAAATGTTTTTGGAATATATAACAGACACCGCCCGTTTCTTGGTAAACATAGGTATTAATGGTAAAACTTGACAAGCCGTAACATAAATATAATATGAGCTAGCGTGTATGTATTCTTGGTAACATGCATACATATTCATTGGTGCTTTATTATGACTGTTGCTGGCAGAGTGTCATCGACTGGTTCCAGAGCTAGTTTGGCACATGTACGTTTGAACTAGAAAGTTGAGATGGCAAGCGAGGAGTGTTACTACTGCGTATGTGTATATATTACGTATACTTGTATTTCCAAACAAGCAAACACCAAACTACCGTGGCGCTTCCGTTTGATCGATGAATTTTCACCGTTGCTACCACGGGTTGCTACGATACATTATATCGGAATTTTGCCCTTCTACATTGGCACACCCTACCTCTCAACCTCGTGTCTTATTTAATTGCCAACCATTCTTGGACCTTTTGATAATATAATAACGGCAGCAAATTCTCTTGGACTTTCTAATATAATTACCTCAAGGTACATACGTTATGCTTAAAATTGTCTACTCTCTTGGGCAGTTTGACAATCTGGTGCGATCGAGACATAATTTAAACTACCCCAGTCTTAAAATCAAAAGGTAAGGCAATTATGAACGTTAAATTGGTACATACAGTTGAATTTACCACCGGTTCGGAATACACTTAAACTGTGAACACTGAGTCTGGTTTATTGTACCAAATACTAAGAGGTTTTGCAAAGGTAGTTTCGAAATAGTATTTTTTCCATGGGTTTAAACGTACATCGTAAATCCATTGAGGTCATTGATGTCCGCCCGTTTGTTTTCGAGCCACGCAATACCAATATTGACTTTTGTTTTTGTATTGACAATAGAAAGAATAATGCATTATACCTACATAATTTTCAAGAATTAAATGTTTTTGTGTATGTTATTATTGATCAATTTATTTCAATTTCAACAACAAACTATTTTATTTATAAAACAGCCGTTCACTTGTAGAGGCAAATGTTAGAACTACTACAGTTAGTATAATTGATGAGGGAGCAAGCAAGATCTCCTTTTGCCGAAGTTATAAATTCTATTCGCCGGTTGGTTGAAAACTTACGTAGACGTGGGTCCTAACGTTTAAGAGCACTCCAGCATCCGATCGGAAAGATTTTTCAATCTTATATTATTTTAGCTCAGTTCTTACTTCGTTTCTTCTTTGTTTAGAAACCAAGGGTACCAAGGTGTATTTATTTTATTTCAGTTCAAATTGAGCTGAAATAATCTCCTTTTTTTGAAGTTGATTAATAAAATAAATACAATTAGATCTACATGACTATTTATGAAACTATCTTTACCTCCTCTCTTTTACCTACATTCCCCTAGAGATGTTGTTTAAATATCATACTCTGTTTTATTCCAGGATCAATTTAAATATCAATTCTTAACGCAAACATTTAAGATTATTATTTGACGTCTGCATTGTCCTTAATATTTTTTTATTACATAGGACATTTATTCCATTGTATTTGTGTTTTTGCTCAAAAAAATATATTTTATTAACCCCGACTTCCATTTGTAAAAGAAAGCATTTTAATATTTCTATTCTACCATGTTGGGTTAGTCATGCTGAACAACTTTTACTATGAGACCAATAGAAAATTCTCAATTTTTTTTTAAACTTTCCATTGTTAATGTCAACCTTGCTCGATCATAATGTATGAAAAGTAATTTTTTTTTTTCAGAATTCAAATTTGGTCCCATAATAAAAGTTGTTCAGCGTGACGAACTCAACATAGGTTTCGAAAATATGCTATCTCGAAATCTCCACCCAGTATATTCTGCAATTAAATAATATGGTCTTTGGTGTAAAACTAATTTTGCATTTAGATACGTTAGTTAGTAAAGCCAATTATAATAACACTTATGTAAGTTAAAACCGTAAGCCGAGTTATAACAGCGAATGAGTAGTGCTTGTTAACTTTCGCCTTTGTTGTAGTGAAAGATGTAAGTAAGTAATTTAAATGGAAAGCACTTAAATTACTTGTAGTAGCTACTTTACAATTTCAATTAGGTATATTTATTTGTAAAACACTTTAGAAGGCAGTCTCTTCATTACATTGTCAAAGCTTCGAAGAATAATAGCGACTCAATGATAGCGAATGCCATAAAGTATAAAGAGAATGAAAAAGGAATTTTCGTTGCCTCACCGAAGTAAATGTAATCCGGTGAAATTAGTAGTAATTTCGACTTAATATTACAAGCTTTTATTTAACTTGCAAAGTATAATGTATGTAACTAATAGTTACATACATACATTATATATATACACTAACTATGTTTGTTCGGGTGGAATCATTCAAGTCGAATTTCACCCACTTCGAGTGGTCGGTGGAAGGCAATGCAAGTACAGCCACAAAAGGACAGTCCCCAAAAAAAACTTATATTAAAATTGAAATTTTAACAAAAACTTATCGCTAAAAATAAATTGGCGTCGCAAACAACTGTTTAATATAATGTCATGGGTGACAGGTTAGAAGGATGTCCGTAACGTTCCACCAATACACGACATGGCGACGATATTACTCGTATTTTCTGCGGGTAGGTACAGCTCTCGCTGCAGCAATGCCTTCGGCGCTGTCAAGTACCGCTGCATTCTTAAGTATTAAAATCTCCAAGCGTCTCTAACAGATGTCGCCGGGACGTCCCGATTCAATCCCGCTGTTAAACTGCCTCCGTTTCTCTTACCCGAGAAAATTAAGCGTAAGCGATAAAACATATATACAACTACAGTCAGCGCCTTTGCCGCAGTGATTCGTGACAAATTAGAATTTTATCCGTTGTTGCATCCCATTGCAACCGGACAATAGTTTCGTTCTGTTTGTTCTGAAACATGGTACACAGACTTTTTTTAATACAATTTGTATCACATAATAACTTACGTAAATATACATTATATTCACAGATTACAGAACAAAAGGTTGTTGTTCTGTAATCCGAGATTATATTATAAAATATTTTAATGAAACTGTAAACGTCGTTTTAGAAACAATATTTCAAGGAATTACTATTGTAAGCGATGAGTTATATGATGTCTAATCAATTTTCACAAGCATATAACCTCAATAGTAGTTAGTCCACCTCTATCTTTAGTAATTAATCACTAGAACAATTCGAGTAATGCTTATCTGTGTGAGTTTGTGAAACAGTAAGTTATTCTACTTGAGTTAGTTTCCCGAATGTGGCTGTCGTTTACCACATTGTTCAGACACCGACAAAGACTAATTTCATATCCGTTTTCATTGGCCTACCGCTTTATTGTCCTTCATAGTTCACATGGAAGCTGAAGTTAATGGCGAAATGCAATTATATTTTGAGTATTGAAAATAATTTTAACGTTTTGAGGAATGCCTTTATTTAAATAAATATGTCGATGCAACAGATGGCGCTGAATAATCCGTTGATATCTCTCTCAAGGAGTAACATCGAGTCGCACCATTTACTCGGAGGTCTGGCAGTAAGTGCCGCTGTCTAGTACGAAACAGATCCTTCGTGATCGTTACACCACGGTCATTAACCTAACGAATGAAGATTACGTTCACTACCCAATTGATTGCCCACATTTAGAACAAAACGGTTTATCTTTAGACAATCCATTCGCCTAATTTAGACTTGAAACAGATCGTCCAGAAATTAACGTCGCACTTTCTAATATTTAGGAGGGTTTAATAAGGTCGTTGCGTGTGTCGCTAGGATAAAACCCCTTTGAAACTCTGCCAGCGTAAATATTTGCTGATGGAAAAAAAACTTTGAATACCGCCAATAGCATAAAGATAACAGGATTTCGGGCTTGGCAGGTCGGTTTCTATTAGGGTAAGGTGTTTTTTTATGATTGCATTACTAGCAATCTCTCACAGACGAGACCAGAATTGAAATTATTTTTTAATTCTCCAAGTCAACTTTTCACATCTATAGGGCATTTTTAATATATAGTATTTGCATATTATTTCGTATGCTAGATAAGAATCCATGTGTTGTCTTTCATAGATATATACTACGACTTTCAATTTTTAAAGACTGTGAGGAGGATTTATGTATATAATTCTTCTGTACGAGTGTTGGTCACTGAATTCCTCCGTAACGGCTGGGTGGATTTTGATTATTTTTTGTGTGAGATTGATTGGATGGTTAAGATTCTCAATTGGACCCGGTAGGTGAGCTAGTTTTTCCTCCCTCTTTTTACCTGCATTCCTTCTCAAGTGTTTTAAAAAAGTAATCTAATACTTTATTCCAGGGATCTGTCGATATGCGAAAGTTCATTCCAATCTGTTTGGTTCACATAAATGTATGCGACACATCATATTATACATATATGAGAAGTATAGTAAGTACTTAGGTAGGTATGTATATTCTTATGCCCTTGAGGAAGTTTTTGAGAAGTTAATTAAATATATACCAGGTTTTATTTTATGTGATATAACGTGTTAATAAATGCGTTACTATGTAAAGATACAAAAAATATCCAATACATAGGTATAACGCATTATTGTCAGGCTAGTTCAAACTCACCTTAACACTACCATCCCCTAAAATTATATTATTTACTCCATGATCTCACAACTAAATGAACTAACAAAAACGTAACCATTTCTCTTATACCCAGAGAGTATAGGATGATTAATAAATAAATCGTATTCTGCACGCGAGCATCTTGTCAAGTGGTAATGAGTTATGTGAGATCATCCCTGCTTTACCTCTGATAGTTACCGGATGCCACGCAAATAATTCTGAGCTGATATACGGGAGTGGGAATATTGCTTCGGGCATAGTAATTACATCATTTAACTTGGTTAGATTGAATCATTGTGCAATACGAGTACAATTGACATAGTTGTATCTCAGAGTAGATAAATACTACGTACAAGTTGTATTAAGTGATTTTGATCACTTATTACAACTATGTATCAAAAACATTTACCGATTTCTAGAAAAAACGTTCTATGGTATATTACTCGGATGCTAAAGGCGCACATCTACCGTCTGGACTAAATATTGAGGTAATTAAAGTTACTTCGTGTTGCGAATGTTTCTTGGTTACCATTCTGTAACAACTTTATACTTGCCTCTTCTAAATCCAACAGTAAACTGTATGTACCTATCGATATGATTCATACATTGATAAGTCATAACCATGAATGTACTACAGTGGGAACTTGACGTACCCTGAAGGTAATTAATATAAACCTAAGTGGTCTGGATGAATCTTTATTTATATTAATTACCTTCAGGGTACGTCAAGTTCACACTGTAGTCAAAGATAATAAAGTTGGAAGTTAATTCATACTAAAATATTTTTCGGGTTTAAATAACTAACTAAAACGTTTCGTACTTGTTTTATAAATCTACACTAAAACTAAATTCAGATTATTTTCAAGAAAATCTGGTGTGAGGTCCTTGAAAGTTCTAAATATAAGTCACAAATCATTCCTATAGGGAAATCTACTATTAAATTAGAATTACTGTCTCGTTTGGGTTCACGAAAAGCGTATGACGATGGAAATTAATGCGTCCTGAAATATATCCACGCTACATTCATACCAGTACTTAAAGTACCATAGTACCGTCGTAGAAAATATAAGTAATATAAAGCGAAAAGCATGAACCCTGACCGCAAGGTTATAAAATATGATTTCTTGATCGGTTATTATCATGTCCAGCCGGCGGGGGTGCTATCTATACATACATTTTACTAGCTGAATTTAAGACCTTTAATATAAACTTTATTGGGAAAGTAAGAAGTTTAAAAGCTAATAGGTAAACTGCAACGGATGACTGAACGTTTCTCGTGAGAAACAGATTTGTATATTCTGAGTTCTGCGCGGTGCGGAGTTACTGCTCAGCTTGCATTTTTATTCGCAGACGGAATATTAATCATAATAAGGGTAGTTTTGAAAGTTTATATCTAAGTTATCGCGACGCTGCCTGCCACTGAAAGCGCTATAAATCAGCGCGCATGCACTATCAGGCTTGTGTGACTAATTAATTCTGCACTAGGCACATTAATTGTAGACGTCTTTTGGTACTTTCATCTTTAACTTGCACGATTATGTTCAGTGAGCGGCAGCGCTCAGACCGCTGCCGCTAATGGATGATAAAACCAACGTCAACGCGGCTAACAACGGAATAAATTAAGGAAACCCTCTGAAACGCTTGATAAATTACGCCATGCCTCTATCCACTCGTATGTTTTAACAGACGCCCGTTAAAAGCTTTATAAACTGGTTAAATGTGAACATTATTAAAATGGTAAGGGTCTTCTAAATTATTACTCTTGAAATAGTCTTTGTTTACTTACCTATCTCTATTGTCTCTGAAAATGAATTTTAAGAATACAGTTAATTTCATTCATGGAATCTGAACATTATTATTACTAATAAAGAAATTGTAAAATTAAAATGTTGCTAGTAAATATTGTTTTGGTTTATTCTGAACTAAATTTAAAATAAATTTAAAATATCACAAAAGAGCTATTTTGGTGCCTTACTTTATCTACTTTTACTGACGAAACTAAAGAAATATTTATAATTCAAGCTTTTTTATGACCTTTACGCTAATTATTTCTGTGAAAAATTAATAATGCTCCTTTTCAAACCACACGATCGCACAAATCGTCCACATAACTAAACATGTCCATTATAAACTCGTGTTGTCCATGTACCTATGAGGTGCTTATGTCTCGAGTGGCACACATGTCATTTAGGTCAACTTCAGCTGTAGTACTACTCGGGTGAAGTGATGTCCTCCATTTATGTCCACAGGGTCGGTCAAGTCGTCCTAGAACGTCACGCTGAGTGATTATCTCGCTAATTCGCCGTGACGCAAGCGATCAGAGTCCGACATTTCAACCCTCCCACTGCGCCCCTGACTACTCCCACTGACCCCTGAGACCGTCTCTTCATGCTTATTACTCAGCTTGGACCGTCGACTGTTCCTCGTAAATAGTAACTTTACTCCAAGCTAGTCTACAATGTCGGCTCCATAAAATGAGAACCTTTCGACTATTAAACTGCAAATTTGTCCCTGTTTAGAAGTCCATTGTTTATTGTTATCGTTATTTTATTATTTAATGTGTCACTAAGAATTTGAAAGCAAATTATTTAAATTAGGCTATATGAAATAGGGTTTTTTTTAAATGGTTCGCTAATGCTCCTTTTATCAGTTTGTACTGGATAGTCTACCAGATAGTAATCGGCCATGACCGCCTATCTTACCTAATTAATATTATAAATGTGAAAGTGAATTTGTTTTTTTGTTAGGCCTTCACGCCTCAACTACTCAACGGATCATTACAAAATTTGCCATGCAGATAGCCTATATGGTATGGAGAAGGACGTAGGCTACTTTTTATCCCGGGAACGCGGGTGAAACCGCGGGGGACAGCTAGTAGACTATATATATTGCCGTTGCCTTACCAAGTCAAAAAGGGAACTGGTTCCCAAGTGCCAAGTCCAATTCGGAACACACTTGGTAACAGATTTTCAGCTATATTTTCAAAATACTTTATAGCTGAACAATAAAATCATATAATTAGATTTAAAAGGCTTTTCTTCTTTTCTTTTGATGTTATTTAAATAGGCTAACCTACTTCAATTTAGGTGGCAGGTGACTTAATAAGACTACAAAGGTAAACATTTATGTTTTATTCAATCTCCGAACACCCCAAATAACTTCTGTGTCGACAGTACCAATTTAAGCTAAAATACGCCCACGATTGTAAGGATATTGTATTCTTATAAGAGAGGAATATATTATAGACGTTTCCTATGACATTTGACAAATTACATTATAATTTTGCTGCCGAAACCGGTTCAACATCGAAGTAACTTAATTTTGAACAACTTCATACCCGTGTTGGGCTAAGTGACAAAGTTCTACCAGATGTAACACTTACTTTGAATACATTTTTGTTGTGCTAATGAAATGGTATTTTACTTACATTGAGAAAAACAGCACATGCGATCCATCATAGAATATAACTTTTTCTCCGGCGCGCGATGTCATATTTTATGATAAAATATCCACTTGTATTTTTTATTACAAATTACATGCTTATCATTTGGTTTATGGGCCATAACTATACAGTGATAATTATGTTAGTTAATTATGTTAGGCTAACGTTAGGTAGTATAAAAACATAAAGTTCATTAGAAACATGTTCAACCATTCGTGTTTGTGGTGATTTCGATCGTGTTAGTTCACCACGGAACAAGTTTTCGTAGCAGTGAGAATGACTGGGCTGACTCGGTCGTGCCTCGGTGTGTAAGAGCTCTAGCTGTCAAACTGTCTTAGCATGCCATCTACTTTATACGCCCCTATATTTTCGTCTGATTAAATTCAGTACTTTAGATAGCGCTAAAACTAACAAAATTGAAACAATATTACTATTAGAAAGAATACTCTGTCACTGCAGCATGAAATACATAATATATCCGATCGGTCGAACAAAGTACTCGTAGCGTGCTACGAAACCGCTACAGCTACGCGGCTACTACGCTACGTCGTAATCTATCGTAGCATAGATAGTCCGACCGAATTAAGAGTTTCAAGTAAAAAATCCTTTATGTAGGTAGGTTCATATTTATATTTACCATTATACCTTTAGTAGTACATGGTAAAAATATGTAAAAAATACTGACTAAAAATAATGTATTTGTCGTCTTTTCAAGAACATACCTTTTAACATTAATGGCATATTTTTCTTTTCACTCATTGTGTTTGACTTGTGCACACTGTTTTCCTTTAAACACGTTATCTGACATTTATTTATTCGTTGGTGCGTTTATTCTTCGAGTGTTTGATTTTTAAGGTCCAACGGGGAGTGAATATTTTGGGGGTTGTTGTTGTGATTTTAATATTCTATTGCTGATACGTGAATACATTCTTGCTTTTTATCGACGTAATCTATATAATAATATAAATAGAATAGTTTAATTATTGACATTCATACTAAAAATCTAGTCTGTTTTAATCCAGGATACGTACTAATCAAGCTTTATCCGAACCGCAAAAAGCACAAATTGTTGCATCTTTAATATTAGTAGGATTATAAAAACTGCCTATTACTATGAATCAGTAAGTATACAACAAGAAGCATTATTTTTTGTTTCCTCCTTTTTCGCCGAGCCTTTTTCCAATTACTGTTTAGGTCCGCTGTCAGTTTCGAATTTACTGAACCTTGAATGTGACATAGAGCGGATTGTGGTTACCACATTGCTGTTTGACGTCTTTTTAATTTATATGAACAAAAAATACGACAGCTGCCTCTAAAAACAATTAGAAACATTTGAAATAGTAACGTATTTCTTTGTATGTTTGCTTTACAAGAATTGTTATTTCAATTAAAAATGAATGGGTACTTTCAGCCGACTCTCGAGAACTGTTTGCCAATAGGGGTCGTGAAGAAAAACATGCAACACGGAAAAGCTCAAACCGCTGAAAGTAATGTGCAAGGAAAACTCATGAAATAAAACATAACGATTTTGTTTTCATCGTATTTCGTTTTATATTGGAAACATTTCTTCCATTCCTTTTGCTTTTTAGCTCCTCGGCGGAGGCAGTCGTCCTATTAATCAGTAATCTGGATTATCCAAAACACAATCATGTTCGAGACAAATACGTTATTAGAAGCATCTTACGCGTCTTCTGTTGGGGGTGAAATAATCCGCCTAGGAGTATATTCAAACTCAAGACATGTAAATCATATGAGTAGTTCGTGAGTGCAAAATAAATAATCGGGAATACAATTTGAATATTCTTTTTTTTAACAGACTTTTTTTTAAATAAATAAGGAGGAGGTTCTCAATTCTGTTGTATTTTTTTTATGTTTGTTTCCTCATAACTCCGTCATTTATGAACCGATTTGCAAAATTCTTTTTTTGTCTGGAAGGGTACACTTCCAGTTTGGTCCCATTGTCATCAGATCAGGATTTGATTACTTCTTAGTGTACTTTGAAGTCGGTTTAAGTTTTTTTTGTAAAACAGTCCAATTATTATAATACATTTAGTAACATCAAAGCAAAATAAGTAACTCAATTAGCTGAGCGTTATATCCAAGGTATTGAGTAATTAATTAATTAAGATTTTTAATTAGTTTGTCATTGATTATAAAACCGATAATTCTGTTCTTTATCCCCGAAACTGGGAAAATTATTCATAATCTTCGTAATTAGACATCCGAGCAGACGATTTATTCCGGACCCTGGATTTAAGGACCCCGGGTGTGTCCGTAACTAATCGGATATTTCCGGATTAAAAGCCAACATGACTTATTGGAATTCTCAATCAAACGGAAGTGAATTTAAGCAACAGTGAACAAATCATTAGTGCGTACAACATTCATTCAAATTTAGCAAATGTAGCTGATTTGGATATTAATCAATGAATACAAGTTATTGAAACGAACAAATTCCATGATAGAACTCAGCAGGTAATACGATTACAAATGTATCATTCAATGGCATTGCGAACTGACAATATTTCACTATACGATAACTAAGTAATAAGTAGCAAAATGTTCTTGTTTCATTCATAGTAATATGATATTTTTAGAATGTTATTTATATAATTATGTATTGGTATTTGAGAACAAACGCCTTTACCTAAAAACAATACACAAATAACTAAATTATCGACTCACGACATACACTATAGCTTGTTTCATTATCAGAGCAGTATAGGATAACAAAGCCCAAGCAGCACGCAAGCGTATTCTACATCAATAAACCAGCCCATTTAGAACTTAGAGTTCTTTTAGACACTTACAAGAGTGTAAAGAACAGTTTTAATACTTATAAGAGTGATTTATGAGATATTATACAGCTCTCGCTGTATAAAATTCTTAGTAAGGGATCCGCGTCAGCTTAGGGTTCTTAAACAGAATATCAAAACTCTACTATACAGCGTTAAGAATTTTATACCACTTCAAGCTGGTTTTATCGTTAAAACTGTATAAAGGGATCCGCGTCAGCTTAGGGTTCTGAAATAGATATTATAACTCTATAATACAGCGTTAAGTGTTTTCTGACACTTCAAACTGGTTTTATCGTAAAAGCTGTATAAAGGGATCCGCGTCAGCTTAGGGTTCTTAAACAGATATTATAACTCTACCATACAGCCTTAAGTATTTTCTGACACTTCAAGCTGGTTTTATCGTTAAAGCTGTATACAGGCTGCATTAAGCATGTATTCACTTACTTAATACAGCAATAAACGTTCATAACTTACTTAGTACAGCTACTAAGACTTATAACACACTCCAAATATCGTCTAGGCTGTATAGCAAATTGTCGACATTTTTACATTTACAATAACAACATTTAAATTACAATTAAAGGAATATTTGATAATAACTATAGCCGTATCATGGTTATCAGCTTGAATAATGATCATGTAGACTCATATCTATTATTTATAAATATATTTTTATTCTAACCTTAAAAACAAACACTTATTTACTGTATTTAGTATAATTTCTTTATTTTGGCTTGATTATTTTGTTGGCGCGTGAATATTTTGACGGAAACCATACACAGGATCACAATAAATTAAAATTTGCACATTGAATTCATCAATTAACAGCATCAGATATCCATGTTCAAGATTTTAGCCTTTCCATTTATTAAATATTATGTCGCCATTCAGTATGGCATCGTAAATAGTTTTATTTATTTTATTCTCACACAATTCTCTTCAACAACCTATTTAGAACTCTTATTCTTACAAGATATTTAAAAGAGGATATCCGTAGAGTATAGGCTGCTCTATACACCCAATAACAGCTCTTATACAGCTTTTATACTTGTCTTTTGTTTATACAGCCTCTATACAGCTCCAATAACGAAATAAGCTGTGTAATGTGGGCCCTTTTTACACTTATAAGGTCTGTATAAGCGCTTATACAGCCTTTGTACAGCCTGAATATTCAGCTTTTAGTATAAGAACGAACTTTAATACAGCCTTTAAACAGCTTGTTATGCTACTTGGGAGGAGTCAAATATATCGTTGTACTTATAGTAAATAACTAAGAAATAAATGTAGCGATGACGTAAAGCGATATCGTGCCAGTAGCGTTGAATCAACGCGAGCTCATCTTCCTTGTTGGTCTTGAAGCGGCGCCGCGTCGCGCGATAATTAGCCGCGTCAATACGCGCCGTGCGCTCTCCACACGCCATTTGAATATTTCCCCATGGGCGAAGTTTGCGCCGGCCTCGTTAGAAATGCCGGATAGAGTTTTATTAATGTCCAAAATGATAACGACATGTAGCGGGTCGCGCGTATCCGAGCGGATTACTGTCGGCCGGCTGAATTAGTAACTCGCTTACGACCGTCACGGAATGGACACCACAATACGTTCTTATTTCATTTTGTTTTTTATTACAGAAAGGTTCGTGTGTATTCTGCGTAGTATGTTTGAACTTTGAGTTAGTTAATGAAAATGTTCCGAACAAAAGAACGTTAAATACATAATTATGTTTCATTTCATAAGCTTTGTGGTTTTGGGCTACTGAAATAATTGTGCGAATAAATACTACGTTTGTATACAACTGGTGGAAAAAAAACAGTTAAAATTACAATGAAAATCACTTTAGTCCGTCTAAGTTTCCGTTATGAAAAAATATTAATCGGTTGCTAAGATCATTCTAATTACAAGATTCTGTATCTTAACGAATCCAAAAAAATAAAATATATGTTTTCAATAAAATTTTGCTGCTCTTACTCTGAGGATTTACTCCGAGCTCCGCACAAAATTTTCGTTTCGTCAGTTTTGCTGGAATTCTATTGGTTAATATTTAAAATCGATAATCAGACTATCGTTTTTCGGAGTAGACAGACGGAGTAGCAGAAAGTTTGCTACGTTGTTTTATATGTATGATATGTCTGCTCCTATTATGGTTAAGTATGTTCAAGTTACACAATTTTATACTAAATAGATAATAAGTTGGTAATATTATATATCTCGGTGACAGAAATAACATGAACACAATAAATCTCGAATGATTTATAGCCACATATAACGCAAACCATATTATGAATTGGTCACAAAATGTATGCAAAAAGGCACATTGTAGCGCGATTACGAGTTCACGTCACTTCCATCACTTGTTTGCTGGAAGATTAATGTCGTTACAATAAAATCTCCTCGTTTGAATAAACATCTCTACCGTCGAGGACGGTGACAAATTGCTAGCGCTTGCCGCCAAAACTCGAGACGAACATTAGCTGGAATAATTCTTTTTAACAGCGACGAGTGGGCCCGACTTGCTGTCTAATTATTCATGTGAAAACCGAGCCCAATTCTCTGGCAACCTACCGCCAGAGTGGTCACGGACCAAACCACCGCTAACCATTTAAATCGTATTATAATTGCCCATTTACGCAGTGGACAATTTTAGCTAGTTGCCAAAGGCCACTTTTTATCAGTTCAGTTATTTATTGGCACCTAGCAATACAAAAATTATTATTGCGACCTTAATAACTGTCACTTTATACGCGAATTAAAGTTTTTTTTAATCCAATAGCTTTTCCACCAAGAATTTCAATCATAACTAACAAAAACAAAGTTTTGTAAAATCGTAATGGTGCATAATCTTCTCGGAATTAAATATTTTATCTGTGTCACTTTAACTGGTTTGTTTAAAACGTGGTTAGCATAAATTGTCACTTTGTAGAAATATTTCCGTTATAATTTTCGCATAGATCTTTTGTCAACTTGACTATTTGTCAAATCTACTCGTTACTACACGCTACGAAAAAAAACAAGGGCTTCAAATATATTCAACAATCATATAATAAAACACGCTAGAACAACCGATTGCCAAATGCAATTTTGGCAGTCAGATTTCCGTGAAATTTTATTACGTTGTGTACCTAATACCTAATATAATAAATCAATAGCGCTCATCCGCGCCTCGTATTGCTTCGTGCCGCACCACACGCACACGCGCTGCTATCGTTTTACATAATTCGTCTGTAACGACACTTCTTTCCCTTCTCTTTATTTACGCGTGAATATAAAGCTCCTACGTTTTTTCAATTGCCTTCCCCTTCCTCACGAAGGGCGACCGACAGATTCTTGCTTTTAAAATAATCTTGTTGTTCCTACTTTTTACATACTACTGTAAATGATACACAGCTATTCAGTAATTATAGTTGAGTTACTTAAATTTTCAGAACATACATTCAACAATCGCGTAGGATAATTTGTGGGTTGAACCATCAACACCAAAGTAGGTATTCAGTTTTTACTTCCACGAAATCGAATATCATTTTTTGTAAAAACCATCGCGAATTGAGAAAGTTTATTTTAGATGGAATTCAATTGACCTGTTGAATATTAATCGCTATCAATACCTTAGAAGTATGCCTTAATTTGGGGAAACGAAAAAGTTATTTCGGTAAGATTTGTGTTTGAGAAAATTCCAATATCTCCAAAGGCGTGAGTCGTTCGTGTAGTCTAACAAAAACTAATTAAACCGAACATCGGCATGTGTAGACTCTAACAGTAATGAATAGTGGAGGTTAGATAGAGCCCACCTCCGCCGACGGCGGCGTCTGTGGGAAAAAAACAACTTTAATTGAAGCAGTGCGCTTTTCCAACGAGATTTTAATTGAAATCTCATCGTTAGACTAGCCATTTTTTTATATTATAATAAAATGGTTTAGTTTATAACTTTATATTAAATGAAACATCAATTTGCGACTGATATTTTAGTGATGTACACAACATTAACTTTAATTATGAGAAGATTTTTGGTTGAAAACTTTTTAAAAGGCTTCGTTATTGTTTATTTGTATTTCATTATTTTATTATGTAGGTACAACCCTCGAATATAAATAAGTGCTATTGTTACATAATAAAATATTTATGTAAATCTACGTAAGCAGCCAAATGAATGTTTTTACTTTTGGTATAGGTACAATTATAAATTTTTTGCACGCAACTTGGGAGTAGTGATTACGCACGAGTGATATAGCTAATACTAGCGGTTTTTTTTTTTTTTTACTGTGTATATGCCTGTGTTTGACCACAATCTCACTATGGTAAGTGATGATGTGGTCGAAGGTGGTAAGCACACAAAGCCTAGAAGGAACTGGCTCTCAAGTGCAGCTGACGGAACACACCGATAGGTGCTTGGCGACAGATTTTCAACTTGAGGGTGGTAGCCAGCCAGACGGGTACTACAAAGTACCCTACCACCGTGCTATGGTTTCCTCACGATGTTTTCCTTCACCGAAAGCTCAAGCTCATTGTAGGATTCGAACCCGGGACCTTCGTCTCGGTATCCGACGTCACTACCACTGAGCTATCATCGCCTTAAATCGGTATCGGGTAATTGACTGGCAATCGTCAAATTGTTCATTTCCGGCTACGGTCAGGGTACTCCCTCTGGTATAATCTGCGCATCTCACCAACACGCCGATTCAGTTACCGTGTTGATTGTAATTTAAAAGTTTTATCACAGATCTAATCAATGTTAGTTGAAATTTACGACAATTAAAAATATACTCATCATTTCAGTAAGGAACTTACAGCCACAAGTACCTACTCAGCATCCCGTCCATAGGGCCTACTACGAAAAACGATACACGATAGTCCGCTGATAGTTGTCAATTGATTTGCCAATAGAATTGCATAAAATTTACGCCTCGTCAGTTTTGCTGCAATTTTATAGGTTAATATTTCGTAGTAGTCCCTCAGAATTTCGTTTCATAAACGTTGCATGTGCCTGAATACTTTGAATCCTAGGTCAAGCTAAACAAATGTTGAAATTTTAACACCATAATATTTGTATAAACAGATTTAATGCCAGTAAAATGGCTGTAACGATATTACAGAATTTATTTTAGTATTTGCAGTGCTCTAACTAAACAAATATCATCATCATCATCATCAGCCTATAATTTCTCACTGCTGAGCCTGTGCTCAGTCTACCCTCCTTTCACAAATGAGGGTGAATCAACCATATCGCACAGAACCGCAGTAGTTTTGTTCGTAAAAACTTTGCACCGAGTGCAACCGTCACCTTAAGTAATGAATGGCGCAAATATAATATACGACACCTGTACAGCACCTAGTGCTCGGTTGGAAGGCGAGAGAGCGTGAGACAGCGGAATGCTAGTTACGCCACTAACACGAACGTGAGAACAGTCGGGAATGGCATATTCGCTGACGATGTGCCGCCGAGCAACCCACCACTTAATCTTGCGGCTCGAGCGGACTCAGCACTCAGAATGTCCTATAACATCACTCGCCACCTCAATTAACTCGCGAATGCCATAATCCAACTATGCGCCGTTTTAATAAATTTCAAATATAAGCTACTTTCTTTTGCATACTTTTTTGGCTCGATATTTACGGCACAAATTATTATTACTTACAAATGTAGAGACGGCAATATTTAGGTAAAATGGAATGATGCCAACTTTCAATAACAAGTATACTTTTACGGTGTCTACTACAGAGTGTCTATACATCTGTATGCGGCTCAGACGTTCTTAACTGAATGCTGAATGCCCCAAAAGCAGGAAGTTGTGTTATTTTACGAGTGTTATTGCCGTTGCCTTAACGTCTTATGACAGACATTCCCGTTCATTTTGTGGGAAATGGATTTTCCAAAATATCTGGATTCGGAGGGTAGAGGCAGGCTTTCCTAATTCGCTGTAATCCAAACGACATCGCCCGCATATCGACGCGCTGCAGTCACGTTTTACACAGATCATTATGGCCATTTGAACAAAATATATTTCAAATAACGAACTAAGGCTACAGCGTTCCTATTCAAAAACATAGGTGATTAATTACTTTTTATTACCGTCTGGATTATTTGGGTAAAATTACCTTATTGAACGTAAATTAAATGGGCTATATAATATTTACTTTCTTCAATGTAAATTGTAATGAGAAGCAACGTTTCACATTAAAACTGGGTTCGCAGTTTGAGGTCCACCAACTTTAGTTAGTCGTCATTAATGTAATGCGTGATACGCGACTATCCCTGCCCGGACACGGACACGCGGGGCAGAGATGCAGACCTGCCGACCGCGCACTCTACACCAGCCCACTCGGATATTATTACAGAACGAGCGGACCACCCATGCATATTCATGTCCCCGATCCAGAGCCGCGTATTAATTTGCATCCCGATCCGACACTGGTCTCGCTACATTGTCCATTTTCGTTTCTTTGCCTTAAACCCTAGGAAGTTCTCTAGAAATGTCGATGATTTAATGTAAAGTGAAATTGGCCATCTGTCCGCTCTGAGTGAATGGAAAATTATTTAATTCTATCTTCCGCCCCACTGTTTTACTCGTTTTCCTGTGGCATCTTATATTTATTTGGGATAAAAAATATTATATGTTTTATCAAAATTCAATAATTTTAATTCAAATTCATTCAACTGTTTACTATGCGTCACCAACATCTGAACATCCAAACTTGTGAAAATTTCCACCACGCTTTTTTATTTACGTTTCATAATATTAGTAGGATAGGATACGCCTATCAATCTTTGATGTTTTTTCTCACATCTTTTCTCTTTCCTGAATATATTTTACTAACATATTACTCGACCATCGACCTATATATAAAACGAAGTGTTTCTGCCGCTATCTATCTACGAACGTGTATCTATTGAACGTGGTCAAAATACGCTTTTTACCTAAATAATTTTAACATAATAACTCTACAGGATGAATTCAAAGAAATGCCTCCTGCCTGATATGTCACAATAGTGAGAAATCAGGATTAACAAAAAACCGGTGCTATATTAAAATGTTAGATATGTTTTGTAGCTAACATTTACTTAACATACTGGAAACAGAAAAATGGTCTATGTGCTACTTAAATCAGAAATTATGCCGTTTTGAGAGGTTACGAGTTGCGCACACAACTACATTTAGCACAAGGAATATAATTACTACTTATATAATGCGAAACTGTGTTTACTTGTCCATATGTGAAATTCTCATGGGAAATAATTTTACGAGCATTTGATAATTTTATTAATAATATATTTGGGTTTATTATGCTTTGAGCGTATAATTATAAACACGATATCATTCTTTGAATGTTTATTTTGTACCGAGTACTATATTTAATATCCTTTGTACACAAACTTTAATAAATGAACTCAATTTTTTGATATTTTTTGCGAGTTCCTTTCATCATATTATTAAACTTCTGTTTTACATTCCACCTTTGTCTCTAATTTCGTTTGTATTTTCAATGGTTTTTTGTTAGCAGAATGTACAAGGGTGTTTTGGTGAAATGTTCTGCTTTTGAAACTTGTGTATTTAATAATGTTCCGAGAATTACTGGTTGATTTATTTGGTCGCCAAATACCCTGGCTCTGTCGAGTGTAGCATGTGGTGCAAATTGTCCACTGCTACTGCTTATTGTTGCAACACAATTCGCAGCTATTTATTTCACCCTCATATTGCAGCTCGCTCACACAATATAAATATTACATCAAGTTAATTTTGCACAAAAGTGCTAGTTTGGTCAATATTGGAATCAAATATATTAAAAGAAAAATAATAAGTAAATTATTACAAATTAGTAGTTAGTAATCTATATAGTAACTTACCTATCTTGCGTAGGCTTCCAAATATACCTACATTAAATTTATTGTTGCAAATAATCTAAGCTGACGTTCAATTCACTATCATTGTGTCCCTTGTGTTATATGTACCTGGCAAGTATTTGCTATGACTACATCACGTTACAACAGATAATATAACCACAACAACCACCACAGAATAATCAAGATTAGAGCGGAGCCGGCAAGCCGTAATGACATTTGGTTTGATCCGCTTGTATTATTAGATTGTACAATAGCGTTTGTCATATTTGCCTGCAAATCTAATTGCTTAGAATATGTTTTTAGAACAATATAAAGAATTTACGAATAAAGATTCGAATGCAGGTTTTTTTCGACGTATCTTTACCGATTATTTTTGTTTAGAAATTTGTATGATAACACGTTGACACAAACTGGATCAAGCTACAAAATATTTTTTCTACAATTTTTTTTATAGATTTGGCTAAAAATATTTTAGAAAGACATGCCTATCGTCAATATAGATCTTTGCCCATCAATCATGACACCGGCACGTTAACTATGCATGAAAATGAAATGCTCGTCGTGACGTATGACTACAACTTCTAGTGGACCATATTACTGATATTTACTATCATCAATACTTTTTGACGTGACTCGCTGGAAACGTGGCGATCAATGTGAATGAACCTCTAATCAAGCAGGAGCTATTTAAGGTTATAGAAGACCTTTTACCCTAACCCAATATAGTTAATCATGTGGAAATGTATCTACACGACTGAAGAATGAGGAAATATCCCAGCTAATTTCAGTCGTATAATATGATGATAAGCCTAATTTATGTTGATCGCTATATAAATTTACGTATGTTGTAAGGCCGTTAAAGTTTCTTTATTTATTGCAAAATATTGTGAGGTATAAATAAATACATCATACAAAACTATATCAACTCAAAAAAGGAGTTTCTAAATTCCGAATCTTTCTGCATTCTTAATGCATTATAGCAAATAACTCCCTACAGAAAATCGTGAACTATGAAAATATGGTAAAATTTTGAAAAATAAAAACTTTACAACGAAAAATAAAACTATAAGTGGGTAGAGCAAGATTTGATTCCTATCATTTCAAAATAGTGTAGGTACTTAGTTGAGTTTCCATATCATTATCCCATTTTTAGCGCAAACTTATTTAAGTCGGTTTAATTTTCGCTGTGAAGCTTGATAGCCGCCGACCCTTAGTAACTCTTAAAGAGACACTGTGCCGGCATCGAATAGACTTCGACAGAAACTAATTAAAAGAGAACATCGTTCAATCTGGTGAACTCGCATTGACCCTAATACGTTTTCGTTGCACAAACCATCAAATATAAACTAAATGGTAAAGAATATATTCAATTATACTCTAATGTTGTGAAAATAAAATAGACGTCAACGAAATAATTGAACTGTTATAATTGAATAAAATTGAAAGGAAAAAAGAAGTATTTAAATACCTTTAGAATATTTTTATTGCGGACAAAGCATTGGGAACTTATTCAAGAAAACGTGAATGTATCCTTTGTTCATATTCAAATTCTCTAACAAAAAAAATACAATATTTTGGCAAAATATCTGAAAAATTTATGACTTTAAAGCCTGAGTGGCTTTGAAGATTGAATCAAGTTTCTTAAAGAATCCTTGTATTTGATGAATGAACGTGTAGTTTGTATTATAAATATAACTCGATCAAGGGTCTTCTTGTAACAAACTAAACTGCCATACTTATATAAAATTCCACTGTAATTAGTTTTTTCAGTATTTACTGAGTCGTTTTATTTAGATATATTGTTACAAATATCTAAATAATTAACTCCTACTACACTATAATTTCTGTTAATAAAACAAAATATAACGTTGCTTCTAAAAATACCCGAGATGCATCTATATTGTGTGGAACAGTATAATATTATAAACAAATGACGTTCATCATCATCAGCCTATATGTCCCACTGCTGAACGGGTCTTTAGTCATTATGTCCCACTCGCGAATGGCCCGCGGGCCATAGCGCCTATTCTATTTTATTTTCAAATTTTGCATTAGTCATTATGGCCCGCTGTCAAAACAAACAAAACACTATCCTATTTTTGGTACAGATGAGTGGAAAAGTGTTATGATAGAAATAATAAATAATTATTTCACATGGAAAATGAAAAATAAAAATGTTTTTTTTTTCACACAACTTGTGGTAAGCGGTTACCTTAGCAATATGGATACTTGTGATAGCCGGGGCATCATTCGCGCGCATATAAAATATATATTCAAGTTACAATAATCTGGTGGTAAGCGGTTACCTTAGCACTATGGACACTCGGGGTGATACCCGGGCCGGGGCATCATTCGCGCGCATATAAAATATATGTATTCAATGTCAACTGCTAAAAAAATCTCCTGCTCCCAACTCGTCATCTAACAGCTCATAGCAATGCTCACTAGTCTGCCAGGATATATTTAGAGGAATTCTGCTGACTCCTGACGAACGAGAACCTTCTTCCGTAAGCTCATCATACTGAATTTGTGGCCTTCTGTAGACAGATTTCCGTTCATGGACATGGAGACTCCTGTGTGATACTCAGTGTCTATGACAATGACTCATTGCATGAACATCCATGAGCTTGGAAGGTTATCTGCACGATGAATTACCAAAATTCAAGGCGATGATAGTTCATTGGTAGTGACGTCGGATACCGAGGCGAAGGTCCCAGGTTCGAATCCTATAATGAGCCAGAGCTTTCGGTGAAGGAAAACATCGTGAGGAAACCGCTATGGTATACTCACGATGGGGGTAGGATACTTTGTAACCAGTAACCAGACTGGCTACCACCCTCAAATTGAAAATCTGTCGCCAAGGACCTATCGGCGTGTTCCGACAGCTGCACTTGAGAGCAAGTTCCATCTAGGCTTTGTGAGCTTACCACCTTCGGCCACATTACCACTTACCATGATGAGACTGCAGTGAAAAATAGACACAAAAAAAGACAAGTTCCGACTTATTTTTGCCAGTGTCGAGTTGAATTACAAATTATTATTCTATCATCGGCGAGTGTAGCACGCTTTAATGATTGATTTTCATGGCATCACAAGCGTCCGTAGAGGTGAGGTAACCGATTACCACCAGGGGGCTAAGTCTGCTATTATAATTGCATTCCAATGAACTATTAATTTATTTCGACTTTTAATGTAAATGTTTATTTCGATATAATAAAAGAATACTATGATCTACTATGATACAGCGAGGTTTCATGTTTGTATACTATTTCAGAGAAATCACATGTAATTTCATTAGATATTGGTAAAAAACCTTGAACTGTCACGACTCACCCTATGTGAAATAGACTATAGTATCTACTTACTCTTCTCGTTTCTCTCTCGTCTTTCTCGTCTT
The DNA here is from genome assembly GCA_947623365.1 of Achlya flavicornis. NCBI lineage: Eukaryota > Metazoa > Arthropoda > Insecta > Lepidoptera > Drepanidae > Achlya > Achlya flavicornis. The sequence goes on along the minus strand of OX392468.1, from coordinate 8,321,459 downwards.
TCGTGGATCCACGTTTTTGAGCAAACCTTAAACTGGTTTATGCGAAACACACAAGAATAGTCTTTGTTTACAGTTACACGGCAAAGGATTGGAGTAATTTTGAAAAACACAAGTCACAAACGCACGACATCGTCCTCAGCCAATGATCTTCAGTGAGAGACCTCTCGGCAGATTCGACACATATCACATAAACGTCTAGAAAAGAGAGGGTAGGAAACTTGCTTCATACAAGTTTACCCTCAATCTTATTTATAAACACGCAACTAATTTATAAAACTATTGTTATCTTTTAAAGGCACGCTGACGGCACGTCTATATAGATTGATACATCAGTGGACATATCATTATGTTGACAATATGAGATGTCAATAAGTGACAATATTTTTTTTCGCCATTATTATCAGCCTGTTTTATTTGATATAAATGGTAAACCCTTCTTCAATAGAGTTTTAATGCTGGGACCGCACCGCACCTAGACAAAGTGTATTTCACATTAGGATACGTTACGTCCTAGAGTATCCTTATGTCGTATAATATGGACGAATACATTTTATTAATATTGTTTTATGCTTTGATTAAGGATACATCCAGATAGAGAGTCGCAGCTGTGCCCGCGTCGATAAAAATAGCCTCTAACTGTTAGGGGCTAAATCAAATAAAAATAAATAAAATTGCAAAATAATGTCCTATATTTAAATTTCTCCCGATTTTAATTGGAATATTTCAACAGCTACTATCATTATGAACGTCACTATGACAATTAGAATGACGCAGAGGGAGCGTAAAACGTAGCTGTTACGCGCAGCAGCCTATAAAAGTTGGCCTGTTTTATATATTCGTGCAGTATGGCGACGTTCTTTCTAGGTATATTTATTTCTATGGTTTTATGTAATCTATATAATAATAATGTATGACCAAAAAAATATGCTTAAGATACGTATAACGGTCAGTTAGTAAATATAGATTATGTTATATGGTGCCGATTCTGTTGTTTACAACTAAACTGATTTAGTCTCACTAATATCTATTTCTAACAAAGAACATAAGAAAGGATGTATGTAAGAAACGTCTACTTGCCCGTAAATTCAAACGGAAAAGACTAATTTGACAGCTTTAAATATGTTCTATCCTTTTTCAATAATGTTTGTAAGAAAGAGATGTTATGTGATTATAATTAGTTTAGTGCGATTTACAACAGAATCCGTCGCGTGTCGTTGTATCCCGTCTCGGTGTGAACTGACCCTTAAGGCGAAAATCCTCTTTTTTATACTACATAATTTGAAATAAAATACACACACTACTACACATCATATACTACACTTAAAAAAAACTTGTATGTCAATGTCACTGCTTGGGTGGGCGTTGCGTTACATATTTAGATATTTACTATTAAAATACAAGTTTATCTAAATTGGTGAGTACCTATTAAACTTTATTCCGATTTCTGTGATATAAATGAATCCTGGTCGTGTTCAAAACGTTAATTGTAATAGGTATACGTTACCGTATTTAAATTAAACTGACTCTCCTTTCAGGATATATGTATGCTGCATGGATCTATGATTTTTTTATAAATTCATGGTTGAGTTCATGGTATGCTGTTACTGCTAATGAAAAGATCGAGATGCTCTTGCAGCGTATGCAGAGCAGGTGCATCCAGAACTTACTAGAGAACTGGTTATGAGTGTGAATGGGGAGCCCGTTTCAATCATATGTGGACAGACATCACGGTCCAAATAGTCTTGGAACCATAAAATAATCTACAAAGCAGTGGTGAAAGGTGGATTCAACATCAGATTTAGTGATGAATGGTACTTACAGAATGGTTTGGTGTTATAACCAAAAATACTTTACTTAAAAAAGATAAAAAATATACATAATCCATTACAAAATGAAGGACGGACAAACAAACAAACACTCTTTTATCATATTAAAATAAAGGAAAGTAGGTTTTTTGTAAGTAGCTATAAAGTTGTGAATCGTTGTGAAATTGGAATTGATATTTCCAGACCCTGATAAAAGAAAATTACTGCGTATGTCGTCGAGGATGGAGGAGGAAGGAGTACACTGACAACTCATGTCATGTCATACTCCTGCTAATTTGACCTGTTGTGCGGTCTCAATTGAGGAAAGGAAGATTGCAGAGCTGGAGAGTACTTGGCAGGAGCTGCACAACCTCACGGACACGCGCCACGCGGGAGATGCTCGCGAATATTCACCGAATAGACATACTCGGCCTGATTTTTATGTACTATACAATAAAACAGTATCAAGTTATTATGTATTTTATTTAAAAACATTTTAGTAAGGTAGTTTTAAGGTACTCTAGCCATGAATTCAATCCTGGTACTTTAACTTAATATTTGCCTTGTCTGAATTCATGGTTCTCTCAGCTGCTGAATCCAATGAAATCCAATGAAATACCTGCTTCATAAAATATACAATCTACCTATATAGTAGGTATATATATATAAACAAAAACCGGCCAAGTGCGAGTCAGACTCGCGCACCGAGGGTTCCGTACAAACCTGTAGGTATATAAGTAAATGGTAGTATAGACCTAGGGGGGACACACACATTTTACCACTTTGGAAGTGTCTCTCGCGCAAACTATTCAGTTTAGAAAAAAATGATATTAGAAACCTCAATATCATTTTTGAAGACCTATCCATAGACACCCCACACTTATGGGTTTGATGAAAAAAAAAAAAATTGAGTTTCAGTTCTAAGTATGGGGAACCCCCAAAATTTATTGTTTTTTTTCTATTTTTGTGTTAAAATCTTAATGCGGTTCACAGAATACATCTACTTACCAAGTTTCAACATTATAGTTCTTATAGTTTCGGAAATAAATGGCTGTGACATACACGGACAAACAGACAGACAGACATGACGAATCTATAAGGGTTCCGTTTTTTGCCATTTGGCTACGGAACCCTAAAAACATCGAGTCTACCGCTGCTATCGATTAACGGCACAGCACGATAGGTTGAATCTTAGCCAACCGCGCCAACTGGCCAGTCAAAAACTACCATCGCAACTCTCGCTATCGACGGGAAGTCCATCCTCAAACATTGTAACCAAAACGGTTTCGAACTGTGCGAGCTCAAAGGAGCTTCTTTCCGTGGACGCTCAGACTGTGGAATGAGCTCCCCGCTGTGGTTTTCCCAATGGAGTACAGCATGAGGTTCTTCAAAAAAATTGTGTGAAGAGATTTCTGCATGTTCGGCAACGCGCTAGGGATACCCCTGATATTGTAAGCGTCCATAGACTACGGTAACCGCTTACCATCAGGCGGGCCGTATGCTTGTTTGCCAACTTAGTGGTATAAAAAAAAAAAATGTATATAGAAGTATCTAATATCATTACTCTTTTTACCCTTGTCGCAGTCGGGCCATTACTTTATGTATTTTCTGTTTGAATGTATTTCATAGCATTTGTTTTTTACTAGGGTTTATCTCCTAAATCAAATTTTTCAATATCTAAAATTTGCAATTATTGTGTGAATTACCCTGCGGGACATTGGGAAGTGGGCCATAATGACTAAAGACCCGCTGAACACAGGCCTCCTGCACACAAATCAAGGTGAAAAGGAATGGGCAAATACTCCAACGCGTGCCCACTGCGGATCGGTGGAGTTAGGCTAGTGGTCAACCTACTGTTGGAGTTTTCAAGCCGCCTAGGTCTCCAACTAGCTTAACGACTATCGCACTTAAGTTATAACCGGTGCCAACAGCTTTACGTGCCTTCCGAAGCACGGAAACGGTCCATTTGGAATACCACTAGGCGGTCACCCATCCAGGTACCTTAGGGACTACCCTAAGGCTATCGGCAAGTAAAGCTACTAAGCTTTACTTGCCGATCGATTAAGAATGGCTTATCATGCTACACCACGAGCGCTTTACGTGTCCGTTATGTTATCATAATACATTATTTAAAAGTCAATTTTGAGAGAGGTAGAGCATAGCGTTTATTCGCTCAAAGAGCAGCTCGACCGGGGAAGTACCTCCACCTTACAGAATAGCACAGCCAAATAACTTTATGGTGTGTAAAGTTGTGTTCCTGCGCGTGAGTAAGGTCGCCAGAGCTCATAGGGGAGGGGGGAAAGGTCGGTAACGCGTGAGCGATGCTTCGTGTGTTGCAAGCGTCCATATGGCTACGGTAACCGCTTACCATCAGGCGGGCCGTATGCATGTTTACCGACATAGTTGTATAAAAAATAAAAATAAATGAGCCGTACGTCATTCATTTTCTTTTTCATTTTTATAATATCAAGTTTTGTGTTTTTGTTCAGTTTTTACCCGACTGACCTGGAAGGAGGGTTATTTTACGGTTGGTTTGGGTATTGTACTGCTATATGAACCAAAAACGTGTTGTAAATATTGAAACATACCTATTTGAATCATGAAATCTTATGTGAACTTAATAGCTTACACCGAAATCAAGATTTAACTCCACCGAATGGATTTGATAACGTTCCCCGGCGCGTGGAATAGGTACTACGTCGTAATTTCAATGTACGTTTCTAAGCAAGAAATGTTTGAGGGACTTTACCAAATTATTTTCTACACCTGGCCAGCCGGGCTATTGCCTATCTTTGGTGGTAATCGTAACGAACACCTTTAATTATTTCATCCAACGACGCGCACGCGGTATGACGCGACGATGACCATTCGTGGGCCCTGATTGGCTGAAATTCATTAATGGTGTTCGTTACGATTACCACCAAAGTTACGCGGTAGAGCCCGTTTCTACTTCCTGGTTATTTTTGCTGTATTCACATAATTTCTAAATGAAAGTAGAATAAAGGTAACGGCACCCGAAGGCGTTTGACTTTATCGTCAAAGTTTCCGTTAATTTTTTTCTTACACCTTTATTGGACCTCATAGAATTTAGTATTTACCAGCTATGTACAATTTGGATATAAATTACAGACAAAATAACGACTCAATTTTATACAAAACCTTAGCATATTATATAATGATCTCATTGACATCAAGATATGGTAATTACGTAAATCTATGCCATTATTGGATAATTTTTAAAATTACTAGCTTTGCCCACGGCTTCACCTGTTACGTTACATAACCTATAAAACTCAAGAAATATTTTTCAGATTGGGGTTCAAAACAAACTCTTCAGCTTTACAGGATAATAGTGTAGTCATACTCGGAGATTGGTAATGTAAAATAAAAGCTAACTATTGCCAACAACATAACACTTACCTACTTTATGATGAATCCTATTATGAAAGTTCAGTGTGGCTCGTGAAGTTTAAAGCCTTTTTCTTCATATCGATTTCCACCGGCTTCTGTGACGCGGTCGGTTGGGGCACTGATAAACGCTATCGTCGTCGTCTTGAGAATATATATTCCACTTTTATAAAGTAGCTACTTTTATACCTACGCATCTACATTCAAATATTTTGTTTAGATATTTTTCTTGGAAACGGGAACAGTTGTTTGTTTCCAGGACAATGAACTACTTCAAACATCCTCGAAACAAAAACGGGGCTAAAAGTAGGTACCTAACAAAATAATTGTATAAGGGTTTACGAGGCATAAAAGGTAGTTTAAATTATAATCATTTTGTTGTTTTTCTAAAAGTTTTCCCTTTATTGGAACATACAATTTAAAACATTATTACATTACCTCTATTGTTACAATAACGTAAAAAGTAATAAACAATTCTTCATTATAATCGAGTTCACTACATTACATAGTACCAAATAAAGCTCAAAGGACCGACACACATTCACGTGTAGCTATAGTGAAGGAAAGTTTTTATTGCTGCAACAGTCTGTGTTCGGTGTTCGTAGGTGGGGTTTCGTTCTATTTGATACATGAAGCAGATATTTGCTTCATGAATTGATACAAGAAACAACGAATGAGGTCCGTCAACTTGAAAAAAATATCAGCTCAGTACTTCCTTTCATCAGATTTTTCGCGTTTATTTCGCGGACCATTTGAAATGCAAAACTATTCGGATATAATTTTTGGGTTCAGCGGAACCTTCATAAACCTACTCATATTAAGGAATATGCAAACCAGTTCGGGCATGTTTTTCGACCTGGAAAATACAGTTTGCTTGAGTCTCACAATGTTTCATTTTATTCGTCAAGTGGTTTTCAATTTTTCCTTATTATTGTTGTACGCAATACGGTACGGAAACAGTATTTTAGTTTATTAACAGTCAGCCAAACCAAAATCTAAATAATAATAATAAAAATGGTAAGTATATCATCATGGTAAGTAATTATGTGGCCGAAGGTGGTGTTAAGCCTTAAAAGCACAGGCTCCTTTTTGCAGCTTACGGCACACACGGGTAGTTTACATAGTTTTTGTGAATAGAAACAACAGAGTAGTTACGTCGCTTGGAATTGTTTATGCGCAGCGCAATCAAGCTCCTCGTGGAGACTTGGTTAGCGAGTCACATTGTTTCACAAGACCTTTGCTGTGGCCCCTTATAAGTTCACCGCTGTTTTTATGGTTTTATTAGCTTTCTTTTGGAAATTTCTTTGAGCATTTTTCTTTTGATTTTTATAGCTTTCATGTGCGACTTAGTCGCGCTGCCTTTTGTTTCAACATTGTCAACACAGGACAATGCTATATTCATCTACATTTTCTAAAAAAAACATTCATTATCGTAGTCGCAAGTCGCAACCATATAAATTAAGCAAAAATGTATTTCGGACCCAAAAATAAGGTCGTCTTATAAAATTACAAGATGTTTATCGAATTTGATAAAAAAAATGTTATTCAAATAACAAAACATTTCATTATTTAACTAACCCACAATTTGATTATAGACTCCAACGAATAACAGTAACCTTCCGAACCGGTATTAGAGTTTTAGAGTCAGACTTTTTATAAGTGCCTGCGAAGTGCCTCACACATTAAGCCAATTTGGCATACAAATTTCACTATACAAAATAAAATTAATCTAACTTAACTTTAACGTATTAACTTCATAGACTGTGCATGTTTACTAAGTATGTACCTATGTTCATTTAAAGGAGTTAATAAAGTCGTAGCAACATGTACGCCCCGAAGGTACTCTGAACGTAGTTCAACTGATAGTTTTTTATTTATCCTACCAGCATACAGGCATAAGTTAAAATTTTAAAAATATATTATATCTTAAAATTTACAGTGTCAACTATTGTAACCTATTCTAGTCATCCTAACAGGTTAACACCTATAGGACGTTAGCTCAATTTTTTTACCACCAACATTATACATTTTAATCTCACAGAATGTGACAAAAAATAACGATCTGTAATATTTTGCTTATTTCAAATCGTTATTTGGTAGCTTATCTGTAATTAGATATAGAAACAACATTGCTATTGTTTCCATGTTTCCAAATTTGTGCTGATTTATACAAACGTGAGAATACGATACCAAATCTCATTTCAATGCTGTCAGCCATTATTACTGGACTTCCGTGAATTGAATGTAGTGTAACAGGCTAACACTACTTAGAAGGGCGTAACATTATTAATTGCCTGCCATTCACAGTATGGCGATTATACATTATGCATTGATGGATGCAATCGGTTGGCGTGCAATGATGATAACGTTAACGTCGGAAACATACATTATATGCATATTTGATGCACGGTTTCACAGTTTGGGAATACGGCGGGTGGGAGATAATTCGCGTATGAAGCCGAACGATTGTTTCCGCACTCAGATTCCAGGCTGATAGGCGTAAAGCGCGCGGTGTAACGACTCGCTTCATTCGCCCATTGTTTTATGCCAAAAATTTATAACCGCATAAATTCGGACAAGCCCCACTAAAGCAAGATATTTTGTAAGTCTCCCGTGCACATTATCCCGGTGGGACGATAAAAACAGTGACGAAAATAAGCGACCAAAGTATGTTTGTCCAAAGAAAAATGTTATATAATTTCACATGATGCGTGGTAGATGGGTGTGAGTTGGACTGTTTTTGTTTGTCACATAAATGTTCGCATATTTGTATTCTCGCGGACGTATATTTTGCTTACATTTCTCATTCCAAGGCGTAGTTTGACATAACATACTGGTATTTAACTAATGTTCCCATCAGTAATATATTAAATGCTTTTTTTTTATTGCACCGTTTTTAGTATCATAATGCAGCTTATTACGCACTAGTGCTTTTTACTTTTAGTATATATTATTATACCTCAATGTAATTGATATGTGTGTGTAGGTAGACGAAGCATTCTTAATTTAAACAGGTAAACCAGTTTGACAGCGCATCGCTGTCAAAAAGAAACCTCGCCATATTTGATAACGTTCTCATTGTGTGGTTGATTATTATCAAAAAATCTACTTAAAGAAATACAAGTCTGTTTTTTCCTCGCAAGTGTGTTGAAAAACGTCGTATGACACGCGTGTGCATTGATCATTACACTCTCTGCTCCCTTATCGCTTAATACCGCCTCGTCCGTAATGACTAACTTTGCACTCAAGTATCATAATTTACTATTATGATTTTTTTTATTTCCAAGGGATCTTATTCACCTGCTTATAAAAGTTACTAGTTTAGCCCTATGGCCAGCAGTGGAAGTTTTAAATGTTATTCCACATTGAAAATTTAAAGTTTTCTAAAACCCACACTGAGTTCAAAAGTGATTCAGAGGACAAAATAAAATTTTATATAAAAACTTCTTTCATCGGTAAGCAGCAACACTTCTAAAATTAGCGAAATTAATACCTTTAGTATCATTTAAGTAAGCGCCTTATACACCTTAATAGAAACTGGAAGAAAATGAAATTTCAGAAAGTTAGACTAGATTTCCACAAATGGGTTATCATAAACATCCATTGTCTGATGAAATTACCTTTATTTACTCGGGTGAGTATTTTTCACATTCGTGTCCTGAATAATTCCAAGGTACCTCTACCTACCTGTTACAAGAAGGTATTATAATCAAAGGAATGCATTACGTAAGACAAGTTTGTTTGCCGGTATTTGCAAGGGAATGTGTGTATTTACCGCGTGGATTGTTTGTGCGAGTGTGGTAATAATATAAATATTAAACGAATATTACAGTGTTTGCGCACACGCTTTAACACTTCTATATTCGTGAATTATTCAGAAGCGATGTGCCACTCGCGCTGCGCCCGCCACCCGCCGTACCCCAAATATATACATGAAAACCGATTGTTTACCTCGCCATGGATATTGCCCACGTGGATTGGAACTCAGTTTGGTATTGATTGATATAAAGGCTTAACGAGTTCATTTAATAATATAACTCCTCCCTCCCAAACCTACATTCGTTGTAGGTAAAAAAATTACACTCGTCTGATTTTGAACTGTCAGTATTTTGTTTATTCAAAGAAGAATTAAATGAATGTCAATTTGCAAGTACGTTCTGTCGTTAGTTTGATTTGCAGAACATAATCATATGTAGGCCCTCTTTAGATATATATGCAAATATATCAGTGCACATCTATGTTCCTAGAGATAAAGCTATTTATTGGATAATACCATCATCGTACTGTTTTCATCATAATATATTTTCTAGTGTACCTCTATTTACTGTGATAGATAATTTAGTGAATTGGAATTACGGTCGTTGTTGCGTCTGCGTTTATGTTAGTGTGCCTCTATAAAAAAAACTATTTCCCTATTATGGATTTCATTACGATATAGCTATTCTATATCTAATGAAAGTTGCCGAAGTGAATGAACTCAGAGATAGGTGTCGCCGTGGGTATTTTTAGCGTCTAATATCGTCCCAAAGTTGGATTGAGTCACGTCGACAATGTACGGTGCGTTAACGTGTCCCTCTGATAACGTGAGCCCTTCTAGAAACATCAAGGGCAGCACACGCGACGCGCCAGCTGCCCCGGCCGCCTCAGCCGCCCCAGAGGCCGCCCCAGCCCTGCCCGACCGTTCGGGCTGTTATACCGCTCACATTTAAACTTTTACAATGGCACCGCCCCGCCGCTTACATAAATCACTCGAGCCTTCCTTCACACGTCTCTCCTGAATTTAAATAGGCTCCTATACATGATCTCTCGTGATTTAGGATCTACTTACTCGGCACCGGCAGTTTTTATATTTTGTACCTGATTTATATAGAGTTATGATTAAATTCTCTTGCCGCCTTTTGAAATAACTGTACAAGAAAACATAAATCTTTCGGCCTTCATAGTTTGAGATATATGTACAGGTTCGTTGGATTCTACATCAAAGGAAAGCATAATGAGGCGATTCTGGATCGTGCTAACGAACCGAGAAGACCTACTACGTAGATATACGCGGATAATATTGTTATACGAGTCTTGGCTTTGTTATTCAACCAAAATAATGCAGCCTACGGAGAAACTAATAGTAGGTTCCCACGGTGCGCGGTTTCACTACCGCACATAAAGTTGCGTCCCGCTATTTAGATTTTTATGATGTAAGTAATTTCACTTGTGAAATGAACGTGTGATGAATGAATTTTACGTGATCGCTACGCGCTTATGGCTTGAATAAACAAAAGCGGAGGGAATGATTACTCTCTCTCTAATCTCTAATCTCTTAACGAGGAAGATACCTACATTATTTTAAAACGTAAATACGAGTAGGTACTCATATGAGTCGGGCATATTTACCAAAGTTGAGCTTGCAAGTAAATTACGAGTCTATTCGTCCGCCTACCTCGGCTACAACGTATTTAGAGGACTATTAAAACTTCAACTGGAGTCCCGCCGAGATTAACATCAAAATCTTTGGATTACACGCAATAAAACCTTTAGAAATTTATTCTTATATTCATAAAAGATTTTTATGGAACAAAGCAAAGAAATGCCTGAATTTTGTATTGCAAAAAACATTTTTCCATTGTTATATATTCGTACTACATTTTTAACTTTTTCAATAAACTTCTAGGATGTAGACACTTTTTGGTAAAAATATTTGATTCTAACTAAATAATAGGAAATTCTTAGGTATTATCACAGAGGGCAAGTGAGATTTATTATCCTATACAAAAGAAAGACGCGATCTTTGTCAGCACCGCGACAAGATTTCAGATATTGTGAAAAAAAATACTATGATATTAAAAGCATTCTTATGTTTCAGTGTTAATAAAAAAAAGTCATTGGATTCGCGGTGGATTCTTTTTCACTTTGCTTATCAGCATTTTCTTCCGCTTCTCAGTGTAAAAAATAAAAATAAAGCTCAGAGTCGAGATCCCTGTAAAGTAGATAGCTACACTTAAGTATCGGATATGATCCATTGTTTTTATATCCCATGTTTTTATCGGTGGTTGGATCCTTGGAAATATCTACTTTTAAGAGTATACCTACGTCTTTTGTATCGGACAGCGAAGACGGCGCTCATGCATAATGTATGGAATGGCTCCGGCGGCGAGCCATCTGATCACCCGATAACAGTGCCCTTGTTTACACGGGACTCGCTAATCCTGTCTTCCGAATTTTAACAAGATTTGAATGATGCTCCGCCCCTTAACAAAGCTTCAACTCGCCCCCTTGAAACCTTCAAATATTTTGCAGTAAACCTGGCGACTATACTATACAACTTAAGTCGTGTTATTATCAAATTAAATTTTTACTATTTGTAGAAAAATAAATAATTTTATTTTACCAATTTAATTTAATTGTATCGATTATATGATGGGGTGATTGACGCGATATAAATACTTCAGAGGGATTATTATTTTGATTATATTTACAATAAGTTAAGTGGAACGCGTGGGAAGCTACGGCATATCTTCACGTCCAAAATACCTCAGAGTCTGAAGACAAAGGTCTTCAATCAGTGCGTGTTACCAGTGATGACATACGGGACAGAGACGTGGTCTTTCACTGCTGGCCGCATAAATAAGCTCAGAGTCACTCAGCGAGCTATGAAACGAGCTATGCTCGGAATTTCTCTACGTGACAGGGTCCGAAATGAGGACATTCGTAGGAGAACAAAAACGACGGACATAGCACGTAGAGTTAGTAAGCTAAAGTGGCAATGGGCAGGCCACATCGCTCGAAGAGCCGATAACCGATGGGGAAGGAAGGTTCCCGAGTGGCGACCACGTACTGGAAAGCGCCGAGCGGGACGACCTCCCACCAGGTGGACCGACGACCTGGTCAGAGTCGCTGGGCGCCGCTGGATTCAAGCGGCCCAGAACCGTTCGAAGTGGAAATCAATGGGGGAGGCCTATGTTCAGCAGTAGACATCCATGGGCTGATATGATGATGATGATGAAGTGGAACGCTGAGATCTGGGCCTTCGTAAGTCATGCCAGAGCCCTTGGGCACACAAGAATTTGGGGCCCCGTTGGAAAATAAAAATGTGAATAACAAAAAACTTTTCTCTGCTATGATTTTATATTTTTAATACGATTAAAATTAAAAACTGATCTCGTGTCCGATTAATATTTTAATTAGAATGATTCTTACTATCTACCGAAAATAAAAAGAACATTGTGTAGTATAAGCGAATATATCGGCCCGTCGGGGCGCCCTTGTGCAAGACTGAACTGGCTGAGATGAAAAGAAGCGAGTTTTCTTGTATGTTTTTTCATTTCCCAACGCCATTGTTTCGCATTTAACTTAATTACTTAGGTACCGGCATTTTATGATCAATATTAAAGCTAAAAATTAATTCATGGTAGACTTCATATTTTAATTATATGTGTACCAACCATTTGTAATTCATTCAGATTGAGCGTCGAAGTTGTGTACGCGTCGAAAAAAATTGCCCCTTACTGTTAGGGGATAAACCAAATAAAAATAATTAAAATTGCAAAATAATGTTTAATATTTAAATTCCTCCCGATTTTAATTGGAATATTTCAACAACTGCTATCATTATGAACGTCACTATGACCAGCAGAATGACGCAGAGGGAGCGTAAAACGTAGCAGTTACACGCAGCAGCCTATAAAAGTTGGCCTGTTTTATATATTCGTGTAGTATGGCGACGTTCTTTCTAGGTATATTTATTTCTATGCTTACATTATTGGTTCTTTAATGGGAACAGCGCAATGCAAAATAAAACAACCAAAACCAGTTCTTGTTGGTCTCTCTGCACTAATATTATGAGGGGGTATATTTTTTTTTTACTTTATAGGAGGTTTGGAAATCTGGTCTGGTTTTTCTGATCGTATATATACCTACAATAACGACGCTTACGTAAACATTTTCGACTTACGCATATACGTTCGTTCTCTACAAATTTTTCATTTCGATCTCCATTCCGAGCACGCGTAAACAAGCTAAGCTTCAAAAACTTCATTCGTTTAAGACTACCTGTCAAGTTAATGCCATGAGTAAGTGTGTAGGTTAATTAATAAATAAATAAATAGAAATAAACGTCACATCCCAGACAATACAATAACATACTAAAATAATTACTCTTCGGATATTATGATGATAGTAAATGCTTTTCACGTGTAAGTAAGAAGGTATGTATTATAATTTTTATTGTTATTGCGATTTATGAAAATTGATATTCTTTTTTACAAAACTATGTCTATTTTTATTAGACTGAACAATGCAATGGAAAACAAAATATTTTTGTAGCTTCAGCTACATGATTTTTTATTTTATATTACAAACATACAACATTTTTAGAATGTGCCTACTTTAAATAAGATTTTGATTGCAAATTTAAAAATGATATACATTTAATTTACTGTCTGGAAAATGCGTCTTATTAAAAGTGGCCCGACATGCTGCTATGCTGTCTCGATGCAGTCGTGACTGCTCAAGTAGTCTCATGTATGCCAATCTGCGACGCGAATATATAGAAGATTATAGTTCGCTATTCACTTATTGCTGCTTCTACTTGTTATAATTTTAAAATTTGTTCCTTTGTCTATATGTGGGAGAAAATAAATGATTTTTATTATTATTATAAATGATTTTAATTCTGTCCATGTATGGCCGTCCTAAAATTACCTATATCTCGAAAATGTTGTTTGACTTGTACTACTATTTATTCTTCGCTTGTAATTCGTTCTTAACATTACGTAGGTACTTACATAGCTTATGTATGTATTGCCAATTATAGAAACACTCTTTATCTAATTACCGATTAGTATTTTTTTAATAAGCTACCCAAAAGCTTTGTTAATTGACCGAGGGCGCGTAGCGTCTCCGTTTCAGCTTGGACAAATATGCTTTCGTATGTCCGGATGTCCGAAGGATGTCCCACTGTTCTCTACAGGTCGTATTTTTTAACCGATTCTCGTGAAATTTTGTGAGAAATTCGGTCAATATATGTTTGTTTTTGTCGAGTCGTTTTTGGAAGGCCCAAAGACTAAATCGACGAAAAATTATATAAAATTATAGAGACTCGCGCGCGAGGTCTAAAGCTCATAGAGCCACTTGTATATATAGGGACTACAATACTTGTTTTCTTTTAATTCCATAACAATGCTGCTTCGTTCGTAGTATGTATTTGAATGAGTTGAATGGTCTAAAATTAGAAATGTGGTTAGTGGTTCACGAAAATTCTTACGTGCATCCATTTAAGTGTAGATATGTACTGCATTGCAAACATGCGGTGTGCTTTTTTCGCAGTACATGCACAGCTGGCGGGCTTCCAACGAAATTATGTTCAGTATACGCGCCGGGAGTTACTTGAGGGTCTGTTAAATATCTTTCTACGAGTGTACTGTCAATACTTTAATCACCTTTTCAGCGCCATTGTTTTCGGTACCTACTCACTTTTGTTCGACTTAATTTTTAGGGTTCCGTAGCCAAATGGCAAAAAACGGAACCCTTATAGATTCGTCATGTCTGTCTGTCTGTCTGTCCGTGTATGTCACAGCCATTTATTTCCGAAACTATAAGAACTATAATGTTGAAACTTGGTAAGTAGATGTATTCTGTGAACCGCATTAAGATTTTTACACAAAAATAGAAAAAAAAACAATAAAATTTGGGGGTTCCCCATACTTAGAACTGAAACTCAAATTTTTTTTTTCATCAAACCCATAAGTGTGGGGTGTCTATGGATAGGTCTTCAAAAATGATATTGAGGTTTCTAATATCATTTTTTTCTAAACTGAATAGTTTGCGCGAGAGACACTTTCAAAGTGGTAAAATGTGTGTCCCCCCCCCTGTAACTTCTAAAATAAGAGAATGATAAATCTATAAAAAATATATGATGTACATTACGGTGCAAACTTCCACTGAAAATTGGTTTGAACGAGATCTAGTAAGTAGTTTTTTTTTAATAGGTCATAAATTGAAATTAATATCAAATACTCAGGTCTATACTACCATTTACTTATATACCTACAGGTTTGTACGGAACCCTCGGTACGCGAGTCTGACTCGCACTTGGCCGGTTTTATTTTAATTACAGTCCTTTATACGCCCACTTGTTTCCGCCCAGTAGTTTGACCCGCGCTTCCGGGATAGGAGTAGGTATACTCATCCATGCACTAGGCCACCTACGTGCCAAGTTTGATCATGATTGGTCATGCAGTTGAGGTGTCAAGAGGAAATAAATAAACAACCTCATTTTTTTCATTTATTATATCAGTAGGATAGTACGTTTACATGATAGCCAAAGACATATGATGACAACGCCGCTATAATATTCACGATACATAAATAATTGTAGAGACACATTTCCGAGATGAAATATGCACTCAATCAGTTGGTCAAACATTAAATCCAAGGCGGATAATCACAAGTTAAACTAACCATGGGGCACCGACTGCCCGTCGCGTCGCTCGCTCCCGATCCTCTCCGCTCCGATACTTCTATAATGAGCCCGAGACAATATTTTATTGTTCGTTGGACTTGGATAAATTGTGATAGATGATCTTCTGCGTCTTCCAGATTTGGAGTCCTCCTGTCTAGCTTCCAATTTATATCGAGAGCATTCACTGAGCACTCGTCTCCTTCAATATTGGACGTTTACGTCTACGTCGAGGCTCGTTTTATACCATATAAAAAAGTCTCGTTTTCCGCATTCATTTCTCGCCTAATGAAATGCGAGCATCAGACTTTTTATTGTAAACCCCACGCGAGAGGCACTTTTTTGAGGACATGTCGCGTTTCTGAAAAATAGTGAGCATTACCTAGCTCGTTTTATAAAGAAACTTGGTGAGCTGTTGTATGTCCGCTTAAATTTTGTTTATTATAAAAGTTTTGCATACAAATATTCATCCTTGATTATTAACTTAAATGTGTAGCGATTAAACATACTTTTCTGATGGATTTTACATACTGACCTACCAAAATATACCTACAAACAAAATCTAATTCGTCCTAAAGTAGTGTAGTAACCCTATGTCGCACACAAACCCAAATGAATAAGTGATGCGTGTAGCGATGATCATAATTTCGCCATCTTTAGACAAATGAGAGAGTCCCTGGATGACGAGGTCACGTCGCTCATTGCCGGTGACATTTGTCCGCAGGTTCGTTTCCACTAAAATTCTCCTCGAGACCTTTTCCCTGTAATCTCCGCCCTCACAACGACTCCCTAGGTCCTCGTCTTGTCTCTGGAACCCCAACGTTTTACGTTTTTATACTCTGCTTATCTCACTACATAATATAGACCGCATTGCGCTTTGAAAGCATACCTGCTCTGTACGTAGTAAAAGGTAAACCAACCGTATACTTTAAAAGTATTGTAACGAAAGGTTTTTTCTGAATGAGAAGTTATTTACGAGATAATAATTGTGCTACATAACTATGCTAAAATTCTACGTGGAACTAACCTCACATCTCCTAACTTTCAATGGCTTAGAGATTTATGAGATTACATCTCAAAGCATTTGCAATTATTTTATACAGTAATTAAGTTCTGTGTTTGTATAACACAGTGGCTTTGTAATAGGTATACCATCAACGTTGGAGGCCCACACAATTAAAATTCTAAAGCCTGCCGAGAGGAATTACGTGCACTGTTTAAAATACGAGAATCCTGATTAAATGTAATAAGTCTAAGTACCGTATACGATGCATGGTAATGTGTAAAAAGATTATGGTAACTATACTGTTAAAAAATAAATTGTCAGACTTGCTACTTCTTGACCTAAAAATGCATCTATAAGCTATCGAGATGTGATACCTAAATGAAATATGACTCTAGCTGAGAGTTACGGAGCAAATAAGTACCTAATAGTTATAAGAACCGTTTAATCAAAATATTCCAGTTTGCTTCCTAGTGTAGAATGCAATCAAGTTATTAAGTTAAATGAGCTTGCCATAAAGTGGGTGATAACGCCCCTTTGCTTCGGATCGTACCATTGATCAACGGGGCGGGGCCTTTATATGGGCGATTGAATAAAAGAATGTTCGGATTTTTCTTTTATCGTAGTTATATAACATACAGCCAGACTATCCATGGGTATATATCAGTTATCTGGAATATAAGTAACCTTTTTTATTGATGATAAAAAAAAAGTTTATTTTCCAGACTTTATTGAGTTATAATTACTTATTATGTTGTTATAATGTTCGCTTCGAATGTAACCATTTGCTAAATGAAGTTTAGAAATGTGTGCGTAATTCACAGAAGAGAAATACCGTTCGCGTTCAATTTTGCCCGTAAAATGTATAACTCACAGCTGTGATTTGTTATCCTTTATAAACCGCATTACACCCCTCGGTCAAAATGTAGGTATAGTCCGTATTGTTTATTGCTACAATATCTCCGTATTCGACAGATGTTGAAAGCAAAACATCACTTGTTTGTAACTCACCTATTAGTCGTAGCTCATAGGTCAGATATGTGCACTTAAAAAAGGTAGGTTCGAAAGCCTGCCTTATTTTAATAAATGATATAGGCTAGGAACTCGTATTAAATTATTTATTTGAACGTTTTATGTTAGTACTATTCTTTATTCTGTGGTTTTACTCTGGTTATTGAGGTATCTTGAATGTAACACGGGTAACTAAAGTTTCCCGATGACGATAAATAATATGTAACCCACATATCATAAGTAAGTATTATTGTCACCTTAGGTGACAGACGTCGAAATACAATATGCAAGATTTTAATATGATGCCTTTTATACGATATCAATATGAAAAACGAACACCTTATTTTATAACGCTACTACTTCTATGAACTATAGGTATTTAAGGTTATTTTATCCAAAATAAGTGGGTAAAAAACGTTAGTGTTACGGATGAAAGAATTTCTTGTTATTTCTCCTCGCTCTACAAAAGATATCTGTTTTTTGTTTGGATATATGTTTGAAACCAAAGGACGCAGACCTCAGAAGTGCTCTAGGAAAGCTCGAGGACGTCCAATGGTGATTTACCGCGGTCTACCGCCGCCATCCGCTTTATTGAATATTGCGTTCAATGAAAGAAAATTCGTATATTTTGACATGCCTGCGCGGTCCAATTTATGACCACCATTTTATTTCCTTTGACAAATGGCAATTAAAAGAAGCCGATGGTTTTCTCGAGAAAGGATGAGATTCTCACGTTTTTATTTTATTACTTAATTTGATTTAATTTACTCAAATGAAAATATCTTCCACGTCTAAAAAAAAAGCCTTGCTGAGTTTCTTGCCGGAGTCTTCTCAGTTTAAGTGTATTTCGAACCGGTGGTAATTTCAACTGTGTGTAACGTTCATAAGTGCCTTACCAGGGCCTAAATTGAATAAATGACTTTCTGATTTTGATTTGATTTTATACCCTTTGAAGTTATTTCTGTCATTTATAATCTTTTGTAGATATCATAGATTGTAAATTTAAAAACGACACTCATTGGAAAAGTGTTAATTCTCTGAGGTGGTGTATTTAAAATATCTGTTATTTTGCAATAACATTTTATATTGATTGATGATCATAAAATATTTTGATGGAGGGATAACAACGCATCGAAATAATTTCATGAAATGCCTGGCTTCAATCGACAAAACACAGAATCAAGGGAGGAGGGAGAGTAATAAGAGTGGGTAGATAGATGTGGACTGAAAATATTACAAGTAGGCCATTATTTCAATTTATTGATGAAATACAATAGTTGATCTTGACTAGGTACTTACATGGTAGGTTCCTTTATTTAACACGTCTTAAAGCTTAGCAAACAATGAGGATACACACCCTTTCAATTGCTAATGAGTGAATCGTATAAATAAAGTATGAATACGGAAGTATCTAATGTCGAAAGCTAAGTAAGAACTCTTTGTTTATAGCCCCGTAAACTACTTTTAATAGCACATATGTGCGATCGGTAGAGGGCATAACAATAGAAGGCCTTTTGTCCACCTACATTAGCTCCGTCATTAAAAGGTCTCGATTAACGACGTACACTCGTTAGAGTCGCTATTTACCCGCGTGCAACTAACCTGCGTCGCACATGTGGTATGTCTCGTCGTATACCTACTGACCACAAGCACCGGCAACTTGATCGACAAACTACGTGTACTACTTTAACCAATATAGAGTTAATTAATAAAACTGGTTGAAAAACTCTCAACTGATATGTTTTACTAAGCAAAAGGAGCCAAACAAACCACGGCGCGAAAACTTTTGCTCCGCTCCAAGTTCCACGCTGAAATGGGAAATAAAAATCGGCAGTAGAATAAATACAAATAGATAAATGACTATACAGAGACTCCACAGCGAAGAAAGTAAGCAATGAATTAAAAAGTACAAAACAGATTCCATCTTTATATTCGTACAACTGAATGAGTAGAGGCGAGAACTCCGATGCAATAATTCAAAACAGAGGTCGTTCATTTATAGGCTGTTATTCAAGTTCTGTGAAATGAAATTCTGGCGTAAAGGGGAGGCAAACGGGTACCCTTCTTTATAGGCCAATTAGTCTGAGAAAACGGCATGCGTTCATTACCCGCCGCGTACCGACGATTAGGTACCAACATAATACGTACGTACGGTACCGCTGAGCACTCCCCGCGTACTCCTAATCGTACGCACGTATGCCATAACGCACACTTAATTATATTAACTTTATTACACACATTATGGCTTGTGTTGTGTTGTGATATGAGTTTCTCATTAGGAATAAATGTGGTTGGTTAACATTCGAGATGTTAACCAAATAAGATTACCTATGCGCTCGTAAAAACTTTAGGTTTCATTTATTATTGTCGCAGGCAATACTTATGAGTACAACATATACTAAGTTTGTGAATTTACTAAGACTATTGAATTTGTTCATTTAATGAGAAAATATATACAGTCACAATACAATATATATAATTGGCAAAGTTTAGATTTCAATCCATTCCTATCCAACTTACCCTCCAGCCTTTCAGCTCGGTCAATTGCAACATTACGTAAGGTAAACTACTTATGCCTCTGCGGTCATAATGAGATAATGCGCATCAGTCGACCGACTCTCTACACTTTACTAACCCAACTTAGCCGTACAAAAATACTCCGAGATTACGGCCAGACTGAAAATGAAAGCAATCTACTGACAATCATGGCTTGGACCCGGGTCGCTTCTAACTTGTGCGACCGCTTATCTACAAACCCTTACCATTACTGTAGTAATGGAAATTGAATTACTATTTGGTAAGATAAACTAAGAATGTGAGGTCGGTTTGGTACTCGTAGGCCAAAGACTATATTATTATGTATTTTTTAAAACATTAAAATGCCTGTCTAACCAATAATTTCAAACTATAAACACAAGCTGATTCCGTTCAAGTTTATGTTTAGCTAACTAACTAGTAGGTACTGGGTATCGCGTAGGTATCTCGTTTTTATTCACTCCGTATTAAGGTGAACGAACACTACAGTCTATAAGATTTCATATACAGAATTCTAAAATCTTCTAAATTCGTGTCATTCGACGCTTTCGGCTCGGATAAGTGTGCGTTCACCTTTAATGTAAGCTAGACGATTTAACAACACGGCCGCGTTATTATGCTACGTTAATCCACACATCCCTGTTGAAATCTAATTTCAGGCTAATTCCTCCTAGGTTGTTAACTTACGATTGCTTAGATTACATTAATCCTATACTATTAAAAGAGCAATATTTTTATATGGTATTATGTGTTTTGACATTTCAATAACAACTGTAACGATTTGGATGAAATTTGCTATGTGGGGGGTTTAAGGGGCGAAAAATCGATCTAGGTCTAATCTCTGGGAAAATGCGTTTTGCCGAGTTTTCAAGCAAAGCTCGGTCACCCAGTCGGTGGTATCGAATAATTAAGATGAAGGAGTAGGTGCGAATCCAATTAATAGTTTTATTTAGTGTCGTAAAATACTCACTTGAGATCTACTAATGATCCGAAAATAAAGTTACTGTTGATACCATCGTGTCGATCTCGAAAAGTTTAATCATATTTTTGTTATTTAGGAAAATAATACATATATCTTAAAAAACAAAATAAATAACTTAATGAACCAAAAATCCAATGCAAAATAACAAAGATAAATAACAGAAAAATAAAAACCAGAGTAAACAACATTTGAATTCAGTTACAAATACATTTGTTCGTTGGACCTCGTACTCGTGAGTTACGAAGCCCAACGCGAGTTGAGTTGAGTTTGAGTTGTGTTGTTTCCATGAAATCATCCATTTTATTAATAACTGAGTACCACACTTGAATACAATTCTAAGCAGTGCGATCGTAAATCTTTAGTTTTTTAAATTTCCTATTTTATTTCCGACCAATTTATGGAGTACCAACGTAAGAAAGGAAAGAGCTATGATATTTCATACCGTTCGGCGCCGTGATGAAGTGAACCGTGAAGTTTTAGCTTTATTTGAAGGTTTACGTATTCGTATCATGTTTCCACGATGTACAGCATGATTCTTTAGTTCAGTTTGAACATACCTAAAAAAAAACCTCTTGATAGAGTCCACTCGAAAACCTCCTTTAAAAAGAAAAGCACCACTTACGAAGGTTAGAGAAACTACATAAAGAAGGCGTAAGTAGACAACTTCGGAGAATCGGTGGAATCACTATACGAACTTCAAAAACACATATGTCGGTATTCAGCTAATTAAATGGGTATTGATTGAATCAAAATATCGACAAGACAATAAACTAAACAATATCAGCAATAGCCTGCAGAATGCAAGGTACGTGCATACATATATAATGGTTGTTTATTTTGTTGCAGCGTCGCGTATTCGATACGAGATCACGAGCGGGAACATAGGTGGCGCCTTCGCTGTCAAGAACATGACTGGCGCCATTTACGTGGCAGGGGCGCTCGACTACGAAACTAGGAAACGGGTAAGAGCTCTCTTCCATTCACCATCTTGCAATATGTTATTATTATACCTACAATATCACTTCCAACTCAAAAACCGACGATGGTTGACTTTCATCTGAAATATTAAAATCGTTTCAGTGACTTTAATTTTAAATTCTCTTAAGCGTGAGCGTAGCTGCAAGCTGATTCGATGATTAAACATGAAATATGGATAGTTACACTTAAAATATTCAGAAACTCGTTCATTTGGGAAAAAATCCATTTAACTGGAAATATTAAGCGATAGGCACGTGAGTACCTCACTACGGAAATCCTATACAATGCGAGATCAGCTTATACTGGAAATGTATAGCTTGATGTGTAGCCGTGTGCACAAATATTATATAAAATATTTATCAGTAGATCGCAGAACTTCACTTTCTCCCCATCCCTACTTCCCTCGCCAAATCCTTTAATTATTATTAATATTTAATAAAACTAACGCTAATATTAAAACAATTTTTAGATTGCAAATACCGTAGGCTAGGTACCTACAAAAACAAGTAATATTTATTATGCGACGTGATTAAAATACGCGGGCGTCCAATTAATAATCATAAAGGGGTAATAATAAAGCTTTAGCTAGGATTTTTAAAACAATCGAATGGTTTTAATAATGACGAATGGTCCCCAAGGGGGATGATAACAACGATATAATCCGCTTTTAATATGTGGAAATAAATTTATATGCACGCTGAACGTGAAATAGAAAAGTTGTGTAGTATTTAATTGTTACTATGACATTACTGTGGTCTAGGTCCACAGAGGTTTTGAGAGAGGTAGAGTATAGCGTTTATTCGCTCAAAGAGCAGCTCGATACTGACTGGGGAAGTACCTCCACCTTACAGAATACCGCAGCCAAACAACTTTATGTTGTGTAAAGTTGTGTTCCTGCGTGTGAGTAAGGTCGCCAGAACTCATAGCGGAGGGGGGAAAGGTCGGTAACGCGTGAGCGATGCTTCTTGTGTTGCAAGCGTTGTATGGCTACGGTAACCGCTTACCATCAGGTGGGCCGTATGCTAGTATACCGATAAATAGTATAAAAAAAAAAACAAAGGTCGCGGACACTAATGGAGGGGTGACATGACATTACATTACTGTAGGAGATGTGTAGGAGCTTCTAGTAGTCGTGTCTGTGTCACGCGCGTCCTCGCTTGCTACGAGAAGCTGTCGTTCTCGTTTCACCAAGCTTTACTTTGCTTCTCTGACATCTATTTGTTTAGTACTTTATACGACCAATCTCATTTTTCAAAGTGATACTCGATTCTAGTAAACTTGTATTTAATTTAATTCGTTACTTGAATTTTGTAATTTGATTAATATAGTGTCTCGCTTGAATTGATTTGAATCGTGAGAACTCGTGATGCTTGCTTGACTATTGAATAGTTAATCGTAATGGAAATATTAACGAATGAATTATTTCATTAAATTGATGGATTATTTTATCCAAAGTATATAAGGTACTAAGCAAGCTATAGGTATACTTGTTTATCTAAAGATAGGCGAGGAGGTCACTTAAGTTCGTCATCGACATTATTGTCACGTCAGAGGAATCCCAAACCAAACAAGTGAGGGTAACAGAGTATGCCAACATAATTAAATATAAACCGCTCCTCCAAATAAACAACTATGTACAATCAGGACACAATTCTAAAGACACAATTCTAAGGACATATCTTATAAATATCAATAATAATTTGCTTGCCCGTATACAAATACTGTTGCTCCTACCGTTTTTGATGTAAGTTGAGACCACGGTGACGTCACAGTCGCGTTGTAGCACAAAACGGGTGCCATCGGGGAAGTTCAGGGGAAGCGGGCGAACTTATCCACATTTTGAAAATATCATATTCAGTGGAGCTTCTTTCCATAGTAAATTGTCATCACTTTTAATTATATCAATTTTATCCTAGAATACAAACAATACTGTAAGTAACTCTTCACTCTCTAAATCAAACTTTAATCGAGAAATAAAATGTCTAGTTCGTCTTTTAAGTAGGTATAATTTTCATAATTAGTTCACCAGGCCTTACTAACCTAGGCATTAAAATTCAAACGACCGCTTAGAATTTCATATGTACCAAGCTTTT
Organism: Achlya flavicornis; assembly: GCA_947623365.1. NCBI lineage: Eukaryota > Metazoa > Arthropoda > Insecta > Lepidoptera > Drepanidae > Achlya > Achlya flavicornis. Next base: position 8,297,194 of record OX392468.1, on the reverse strand, counting down.
TTTATCTCTCGTTATATAGTTATGTTGTAAGCGTAATTAAAGTGGAGGTGAGTCGGGTCAAAAGAGAATTAATAGCCCTTTGAAAATAATTTTGTAGTAAAATAAACGGCCTTAAACGGTACACCAGTGTTTTACTTTCTTTGCCCCTTGGCGAGTTTCAATTTTAAAGTAACGCGTCGGTGCGGGCTCGCGCCGCTGCCGCCGCGCCGCCGCTTCTAGCCTACCAGAGGAGCCCTCTTTGTTACAGTCTCGAGAAAGTTTCATCGAACTTTTCGTGAGATAAATAATTTAATATTTAATACCCATTTAAGCGAGCCAACGTAGTTATTACCAAAGGCTGTAATTCTATCAAACTGCAGGTTCTCACGGTGCTTTACTAAGCCATTTTGCTCTCTGCACATTTTATTCCTTCACGGCGTTCCAGTATCTCCTCTTAAGTGTTAACCGTACACATTTATTGTTCTTTATTTTGGTGGCAGCGATGAACATTTCTCGGTACAGAATAAAAGCAATGGAAAATCTCACAGGAAAATTGAATCTTCTAAGGTTTTATGACTTTGGTTCGTTTTACTGATCAATACTCATATACCAGGATGGTCTATTGGGAATTACTAAAACTCTGATATAGCAAACAGTTTATATTCCAACTACTAATACTAACACGTTACAATGTTATTATAAGACAAAGAAATTATAAAAGGTTGCGCGTGTTCACCCGTGCCCTAACCGACCAAGACTGCCGGTGCGGGACCGCGGTCGACACGCCAACCGAATGAACTGTTATGCTGTGTAAGCAGCTACATAAGGCTTATTCCATTCGTAACATCTTATGTGACATTTCTCCGCGCTAAAGCTTCCGCTTCTCGGTTTTTTTTTTATATATTGAGCACCCATAAGTTCCGAACAACTTCATAGTAACTAAGAGTTAGTTACCAGTTTTAACTAGGCGATTTAAGAACATTTCATACCTTTTAAATCTTGGAAAATTCTATTTGACATGCCAGCTATTACCCAACTTTAAACGTAGCACTCTTCCGTGTTTTGAACTCTAGATAACTTGCTTCAGAAAATGATAGATATGTTGGCTTTTAATTAAACCATTGTTATTAAAACACAACACACAAAAATATACAAATATGGAAGGCACAAAAAATATCTAAACTCTATCATGAAACAGAGAGAGTTTGTATTAAATGAAAATTGCAGCGCTCAAACTTGTATAATATGCGTGAGATGACTTTTGAAACAAACATTTCCCTCCCGGGTGAGGAAATTACTGAACGACACTGACAGATGACACCAATAACTCCCTCGGGGCACAAACACGCTCACTCTATTTACAAAACCAAGTGTGGACTAGCAAATTTTTTGGCTACAATTTATTGTACAGTGGCGGAATGAAAAGGTTCGTCAGTTTTCAACTTGATTCATTCAACGTATCACGAGCACATATTACCTTTTGAAACTGAATAGACAGAATACACTAAATTAGAGAAAATACTGATTTAACTCTACGTTATCAAAGTTCAAAATTATCCAGACCAGATAAACAGTCAACAAGACTGTTTTTATTTTATGTTTTGATAAACTAAAACCTTCTTGTTGGTTTAACATATTATACTGCTGTAACGGGTTATTTATGTCAAATTAAAATTGAAAATAGGGCAATTTCATAATTGAAAAAAAATTACCTACTTATATTTTATTCCGCAAAAGCCATAAATTGTGTTTGACGTGATGTAAAAATTATTAAAAGAAACAAAAAACCCGACTGCTTAAAACTAAAACTAACTGAAAAGAGAAAAATAAGCTCTTTAATCTGTAGAATTTGGAATATAACTTGAATGTTATAAGGTATTGCAGTAGGGGGATAAACAAATCACCTAAGTATGTGTTTTTTTTGTAATACTTGTTTATCCCCGACTGCAATACCTTATAACATTCAAGTTATATTCCAAATTCTACAGATTAAAGAGCTTATTTTTCTCTTTTCAGTTAGTTTTAGTTTTAAGCAGTCGGGTTTTTTGTTTCTTTTAATAATTTAATTTATTTCTGATTTTTTAGTTTTATACAGAATGAGTTGTAAGTAATAGTAAGTAAATGAGCGGTACGGTAAAGTAACGTTAACAACCATCGCAACTCTGAGTTACGTACGGTAACCGCTCATAGTACCTATACCTACTGTCCTTGCATTAAACATGTTTTTTTGCAGATTACGTCAAAATGGTAGCACAAAAGTATTACAATATATACATATATGGAATGGGCTGCTCACAAGCTTTCATTTGATACCCATATTGTTATAATAACGAAATTTTTGTTTTTAAAACCCCCCCTCTTTTCTTATCCGTAGACGCCATATAAAAATAATATACCCTATGACACTCCCACAGTTCAGACGAATCTAACGACACCTCATATGCTTAAATCCATCAAGCCGTTTAGGCTGCAGAGCGTGCCAAAGAAATAGACATACATACATACATACATACATACATACATACATACATACATACACTCGAAAAACATAACCCTCCTTCCGGGTCAGTCGGGTAAAAACAAGCAAAACCTTATTCGAAGTAAATGTCAGCAGCACTGTTTCTTCCTGTTCCTTCCTCACTGGTAAAATGTTGGTACATATAATAAAATTGATTGAAAAACCTTTTCATTCCGCGACTGTACATAATGTATGTGTTTTACTTACCTATTTTTAAATAGACTTTATGTACCTACTCCAAATAAATCCCTCGCAATCCGTTTATAATTCATTTCCTTTTCGTAAGTTATGATAATTTTTATTACATTTCTTCACAGCTAACCTCCAAAAAGTAAATTTTACCCCGTCTTAAGTTACTTTGTAGTGACTACTTCTAATTACAACTTTTAGAATTACTTTCCTTTAATTTTTACAAAAGTCAAATGAGTTTTTTTTTAAATAAAATGAGGTATGGTCTGACATTTCCGATAGCTAATTAAAGTTGGTCTGCGAAATCGTAATTTTCCTCTCCTCTTGTAAGAAAAAGAGCGTACATTTTACTGTTAAATTCATTTAATCGGCAACAGTATGAGCTGAAGTTGGCTGCATCCGACAACCTGAAGGAGAATTACACAACAGTGGTGATACACGTCAAGGACGTCAACGACAACCCGCCGGTGTTCGAGAGGCCCACCTACCGCACGCAGATCACGGAGGAGGACGACCGCAACCTGCCTAAACGCGTTTTACAGGTCCGATTCGAGACAACCGCTGTACCACGTTCGATTCATGAATAAACTATCGATTATTATTCGACATAATAGTTTAAGAATGGACCAAATGAGGACATGCTTCCCCATTCACAGATTGTTTCATAGATCGTCTTTGCATGGCATGGGTTTTTCATTCGTGTCACCAGTTTTTTTTATTCGCTGTAGTGTTGTTTGGTTGCTAGTGTCCTTGTTGTTGTTGTTGTTGTTTTTTGTTCAGTTTTATTTGCATCTAACTTGTTTATTGCGTTCGTCTGCAGTTTCAAAATAAGTTTATCGTCGGATACCAACTAAGTACATAATCTTATTTTATTGTTTCACAGGATGTTTTTTCATTAAATATATGGCCAGTATATATGATAAACAAAAACAGGGGCAGATACTTAATAGTAACTGGATTAATACAAGCACTAGGTTCCTTTAGTTCATTTTCAATCAAAGTAGACTGTAAATGAAGTGACATAACTTTCGTCACGGAATCAATAAAATAGGGACCACAGCCACCCGAATGATTAAAGTATTTCTCCCACGATAAATGGTAAGAGCTCAATATTTCCGAAGCCTTGCATTTCCCTGTAACGATATTGAAATCGCCAATCGAACACCACTCTGAGTGAAGCTTCTGAGTAGAAACTAAAAGTTCATTGGGTCGCGTAATACTTTCTCCGCGATAATGCTTTTCAAACAACGGACCCTTGAGGCTTAAATATTTATTTACTCGACGCCAACGAGATCTAAGTATTTTTTGAATATTATTTTAAAGCCGACCTCGACTTTTCCCATTTTTATAACGATAATGACGAGAACTTCGGCATCTGGGCCCGAGTGGAGCGAGCGAGCTTGCTTTAAATTTGTACTTTTCAAATTATTGCACGAAACCCCAAAAGCAAAGTTTTACGCGCGGTATAAATTAGCTTCTCTATTGCAAATAACTCGTGGTAGCTTTTGGGAGAATATTCTCGCGAAGAACATTTTAGCCTAATTCGTTATTATATTATTTACGTTCAATCGAAAAATTATCTGATAAACATACTATGTGTATAACAAAACAGTAGGCAGCAAATAAAATAAGTTTGCTGAAATAAACCATATGCGATGTGATAAATTACATAGGTACAACTACTAGTGGCACCGTTTAAATAAAATGCGCCCATGAAACCTTATCTGCAACAAAAAATGATTGCTGTGAAATTTATTCATTCCTCATAAATTTCAAACTACCGAATATCGTATTTCAATAAACGATTTCAACATAGATTAACGTATACGTACGGTACGTATTTAATCGCTTTACCTACCTACCTACCTACCATTAACCGTAATAATTTAAGAGACCTGAATAAATAAACAGATTATTATTCACTCATATTTATAATACTTAGTCAATGAAAATACACACAAATATAAACGCGTTTATGTGTGTGTGCTATTGATGGTGCATGAGCATGTTGCTTTGATGTGGGTGTATCCAGTACGAGCTGACGCTGGTGGCGTCGGACGGTCGCAACGAGAACTCCACGAGGGTGGTGGTCCACATCTTGGACGTCAATGACCTGCCGCCACGCTTCAGTCGAAGTGCCTACGTCACGCAAGCACTTGAGGAAACCGGCCCATTCCCTCGCTCCCTTATACAGGTTTTTTTTATTAATTTAATTTTTGTTTTCTGAAACTCAAATTATTACGGATTGCATTATTTTTATGAACTGGTTTCGAGAACATGCTAATTACCACCATAAAAGTAGTACCTAATCCATAAAAATAGCCAACATTTCCAAAAAGAGACTTATTTATGTAAAATAAAGTATTGTTTACTTTATCATGTTAAAATAGGAATACTCTGAAGAAGATGAAGATAAACTTTTATAATAACAATTTCACTCCATCAACGCAAATAACTATACAATTTGAAAAATATTAATACTATTAAATAAGTTCTTGTTCTTCTTCAAATAACTAAATCAATAAATAAATAAATCGTTCTTGTAAATAACTAAATCAGTATAATAATTTGAGTTTCGTTCTTTTTATTTTAAGTTTCCTGATATAGGTTATTTTTTATGTTTATTGTTTGTTGTTTTTATATCCGCATCCTAACACTAATGGGTTCGGGTAAATCATTGTCTTGACATTAATGGCCATAACAAAACTAACATAATAAAACTAGTTTTGTAGTAAACAGAACCGCTCCGAGGTTCCGCGGATAATGTAAAGGTAAGTTTAATATAAAGTAGATTTCTAAGAAAAGCCTTTATTTAAGCTCGCATTGTTGAAACTTTTACTTAGGTTTGGGCGTGATGCATGTTGGTCTTAAGTGTGCTTAGATTATTATAACTCTAATTAATATAGATCAAAGGTTTGGATATTGGATGCTGCGGTCAAGGGGTCGTAGGTTTAGACCCGGATTATGTTATTCCATTTATGATATTGCACTATCATTTTTATTCCGCTGCCCACTAGTAAAAGCAAGCTTTGCTTGTTGACGATTGGAGGTCTTTACTTAAATACTGGTAAAAAAGGCAAGCTATAAATATATAAAGAAACTTGGTCTCTGTATAAAATCAACCTCATATTTTATTTATTTAGTCTCAAGTTGAGTAAATGTTAAGTTTACCAAAGAATATTTTAAACAGACATAAATAAAGTAAGTAATACGAAATAACAAGAAGGTACATAATATTATATTCATAATTGTGTCGTTATATGAATATTGAACATGTCGAGTTATCTCATCTATCATAATTACGTGTGCTGCGACTCGTATCATAATGTTAAGCTACATAATGCAGGATATCTCGTTTACCAAATTATATGTAGCGAATGATTACACAATGTCATTCCCATTACTATTGTTAGTAAGTATATTGTTTTAAGAGAGGTAGAGCATAGCGTTTATTCGCTCAAAGAGCAGCTCGACTGGGGAAGTACCTCCACCTTACAGAATACCGCAGCCAAATTACTTTATGTTGTGTAAAGTTGTGTTCCGTATGCTTGTTTACCGACTAATGTAAAAAAAAAAAAAAAAAAATGTTAAACATAATATCTGCCACAGCTTATATTGTTTAATAAAAAAAATAGTAAAATTAATATTATAGATCTGTAAATTGCTGGATGACACTCATACATAATATTGTTTACTTATATTCTCGGGAAGAAGATAATTTAAAAAATACATGTATGTACTTGACTATAATTACTTCCAGCAGAAAATTGCCTCATATAGCGGCCCGTCACGAACGATAGCAAACGCACATTTCCGCTGTAAATTCCACTCATTCCGACATAGTTGATTTTATGAAAAACCTAATAAATGTCGTTCAAAATTAGCTTTACTTGACTTTTATACTCAATCAGGGCAAATGTCCCGCTCACTGGTAAGAGTAAGCCTTCGTCCCAAGTCCGTTGTAGTGACAAGCTTTTTTATAATTGGACTGAGATTCGCAAATGATCCGAGTAATTACGCAAACGTCGACCCTCTTCATTTCTGTCGCTCCCGACTAGCGGCAGTCCGTTGTAATTGGACATTTCCGTTTCATAAGTAAATTATTATTAAGTACCTACCTAGTATGTATACCTACAATGTGATATTGCAAATAATAATATCTAATCTAGAATGAACCATGAAAATTTCTACATACAAATTGAATTGAAGCACAATGTGAAGAGCAGTTATTCGCATAGCTGACTGAGTGAATTAGTAGCTATGATATATAGGTCAGCGTCTATCATTAGATTCCCCTTGTTATTCGCGCCAACTCATGTCTAACTCAAATAGTAATGAAACTTATTTGTTTTCTTGGTTGGTATTCTTAAAAAAAGAAAAGTTTCCGATACTTCCGGCGACATACGCCGCCATTGTCAACCGCCGATGCAAACAATCTGGGGTTTCGGTAGATTCCTAAACTTCTGATAACTTCCTTGGCATCTGCGCTTCAGAAATACTACTATGTATATATAGCTCAAGCTATAACTTATATTACTCTGACTTATATTACTTATATTATTCTGAGCATGATTGAGCTGCTTTTATAGAAACACCTTCCAACCACATAAACCTCTTTGAATTATTAAGCAATAATCGAGTCGGAAGCAAAGTTAAAAGTGTATTTACCTTTTTTTACAAAAGTGTATATACCTTTATACCTACTTGTTTCCAAAGTAACTTTCAATACAAAGCATATAAGTACCTAAAAGCAAGTACATTATTTGAGTTCTAAACTTGTGCGTAGAACATTATTTTCTTTCGAGGTATGTACATTGTTTTGCTTAGCTCTACCATATGTTTGTGTTTGTGGGAGCAATATAGGTTCAGAAGCGCCCGAGGACAATATCTTAAACAAACGAAAACTTTCTTTAACTTATTGATATATGATTCGATAATCAAATAAATATAACACAAAGGCCAAGTTTCAATATATCCAATTCAATGTTATATAAATATACAAATATACTTACTGCTTTTACTAACAGTCATTATACGAGTAATAAATATCTTAAAACTTAGTTGTTTCTTGTTCTTCATATTCTGCTTATTATAGGTGGATGCTTATACGGTTACTCTTAGTACTATTTAGTTAGTAAAAGCTATATTATTATGAAATAATGCACAAAATATTATGTACGGTATTCTATGTTTCTATTGTATTACTTTGAATTGATTTTTTTCATTACATTGCACAGGTTACCGCCACTGATGGAGATAAAGATCGGCAACAGAACATCGTATATTTTCTAACCGGACAAGGAATCGATCCCGACAATCCTGCAAACAGCAAGTTTGACATTAATCGCACAACGGGGGAAATATTTGTGCTCAAAGTAAGTGATACCGATTTTTTTTTATTATTCACGTCTAGGTACTAACTCCAGTTAGCTATCACCAATATGCTTTTTGGCATGTCGGTATAAACTCTAGAACGGAGATAGTCGAGGCTAGCTGCAAAACGCGTGCTTTGCATACACCACGCAACCGTACATTTATTGCGGTCCATTTGTGTCATATCTGAACACAAATATGTAAGTAACGGAGGAACTTAAATTTGAGAACTCTATTACGACTGAATACTAATAGAGAACATACAGGATAGGTATACGTATTTGTCAATATATTATTTTATATAAATATATTGGTTTTTCGAAACAGCCTAGCTCAACTCATACTTACTATGGCTGTGTAGTGTATTTCTGCCTGACATCACGCACGAGTAAGAGTAGAGCGATCAGCTCTATACAAAATGAAAACACGCATATTTTCCCTTGTTTATTTTCTGATTACATTAATTCTTTCAAATTCACGATTATTATAGTAGGTAATACTACTGAATAAGATAGGAAATGGCAATATTGCCTTTACGATAGTTACTTACATTATTTGAAGTCCAACGTTTCCTTTAATGAACCAAACCTAGAGTTGAAGTAAAATTAAGAAATCGGACACTCGTTAAGTTACGATTATTTTACCTACACGTGTACATTTTATCATATTTTCTTTACAGCCTTTAGATCGCGATCAACCTAATGGCAGACCGCAATGGAGGTTTACAGTTTTTGCACAAGATGAGGGTGGCGAAGGTCTCGTTGGATACGCAGATGTTCAAGTTAATCTTAAAGACATCAACGATAACGCTCCCATATTCCCTCAAGGCGTGTACTTCGGTAATGTTACAGAAAATGGCACAGCTGGAATGGTTGTTATGACAATGACTGCAATTGACTACGATGACCCGGCAGAGAGCAATAATGCAAAACTTTGGTATTCAATTGAGAAAAATGTTATAGAAGAAGAAACAGGTTCGCCTATATTTGAAATCGAACCTGAAACTGGGGTTATCAAAACGGCTGTTTGTTGTTTAGATCGGGAAAGAACACCTGATTATTCCATACAAATAGTAGCATCAGATGGAGGAGGGTTAAAAGGTACCGGTACTGCTTCTATAAGAGTTAAGGATATTAATGATATGCCACCACAATTTACCAAAGATGAATGGTTCACCGAAGTAGATGAAACTGATGGCACAAATTTACCTGAAATGCCTATACTTACTGTTACTGTTCACGATGAAGATGAGACTAATAAATTTCAATATAAAGTCATAGAGAACAGTGGATATGGTGCTGATAAATTTACGATGGTTAGAAATAATGATGGCACGGGTTCTCTAAAGATTGTTCAACCACTAGACTATGAAGACCAATTACAGAGCAATGGCTTCCGATTTAGGATACAAGTTAACGATAAAGGTGAAGATAACGACAACGATAAATATCACGTAGCATATTCTTGGGTAGTGGTTAAATTAAGAGATATTAATGACAATAAACCACAATTTGAAAGAGCCAATATAGAAGTATCTGTTTATGAAAACGCTGAAGTTGGCAAGAGTTTAGAAACCTTTAAAGCCACTGACCCTGACCAAGGGGGAAAGAGTAAAGTTTCGTATGCTATCGATAGATCATCTGACAGAAAACGACAGTTTTCAATCAATCAAGAAGGTACTGTTAGTATACAACGATCTTTAGACAGAGAAGACACTCCCCGTCATCAAGTGAAAATATTAGCTATTGATGATGGCGTACCACCTAGAACTGCAACAGCCACGTTAACAGTAATAGTTCAAGACATAAATGATAATGCTCCAACATTCTTAAAAGATTACAGACCAGTTTTAACTGAACACATAACACCTAAAAAAGTAGCTGAAATATTAGCAACTGATGATGATGATAGATCGAAAAGTAATGGTCCACCATTCCAGTTCAGGCTTGACCCAGGAGCAGACGATATAATTAGAGCATCATTTAAAGTTGAACAAGATCAAAAAGGGGCCAACGGCGATGGCATGGCAATTGTTTCATCTTTAAGATCTTTTGATAGAGAACAACAAAAGGAATATCTAATTCCCATTATTATTAAAGACCATGGTAATCCAGCTATGACTGGAACAAGCACTTTAACTGTTGTAATCGGTGATGTTAATGATAATAAAATGCAGCCAGGTTCTAAAGACATTCTCGTATACAGTTACCAAGGCCAATCTCCAGACACTGAAATAGGTAGAGTTTATGTATATGATCTTGATGACTGGGATTTGCCAGACAAAAAGTTCTTCTGGGAAAGTACAGAACATCCTAACTTTACTCTTAATGAAGAAACGGGTATGATACAAATGAAGCATAAAACAAGGGAAGGAAGATACCACTTAAAGTTTAAAGTTTATGATCGAAAACATACTCAAACAGATGTTCCTGCAAATGTTACCGTATACGTTAAAGAAATATCACATGAAGCCATTATAAATTCAGGATCAATACGAATATCTGGAATTTCGGATGAAGATTTTATTAGAGTATGGAATTACAAGACTCTTAGTGTTTCAAGAAGTAAATTGGATATATTCAAAGATAAATTAGCGGATTTACTAAATACTGAACGTGAAAACATTGATATATTTAGTGTACAGCTCAGGAAAAAACATCCGCCTGTAACCGATATTCGATTTTCAGCTCACGGTGCTCATTATTATAAACCAATTCGATTAAATGGTATAGTTCTAATGCACAGAGAAGAAATCGAAAGAGCTGTAGGGATCAACATTACTATGGTTGGTATCGATGAATGCCTATATGAAAATCAAATGTGTGAAGGGTCCTGTACAAATGTATTAGATATTAGTAATTTGCCTTATATGGTCAATGCAAATAAAACAGCACTCGTCGGCGTTCGAGTAGATGTCATTGCCGAATGCACTTGCGGTGCTCGTAACTTCTCCCAGGCTGAGACTTGCCGCAATTCTCCTTGTTATAATGGAGGCAGGTGTATAGAAGGAAAATATGGCCTAGCATGCTCATGTCCACCTGGATATACGGGACCAAGGTGTCAACAAACATCCAGGAGCTTTAGAGGTACCGGATGGGCTTGGTATCCTGCTTTGGAAATGTGTGATAGTTCTCATTTGAGCTTCGAATTTATAACTAGGAAGTCAGAAGGTGTTTTATTATATAATGGGCCTATAGTGCCACCCGAACCGGAAGAAATAATGGTATCTGACTTCATATCTGTGGAATTAGAAAGGGGAAACCCACGTTTATTAATTGATTTCGGGTCTGGTACGCTAGAATTGAGAGTTAAAACCAAGAAATCGTTAGATGATGGGGAGTGGCACAGAATAGATATATTTTGGGATACAGAAAATGTACGAATGATTGTTGACTTTTGTAAATCTGCTGATATACAAGAAATGGAAGACGGAACACCGCCCGAATTCGATGACTCAACTTGTCAAGCAACAGGAACAATACCTCCATTCAACGAATATTTAAATGTTAATGCACCACTGCAAATTGGTGGTTTGTACATAGAACACTTTGATCCTACCCATTATCATTGGCAATACATGCCCATTGGCAAAGGTTTCGATGGATGTATACGCAACCTAATCCACAACAGTAAGTTATATGATTTAGCGCATCCTGGGCTATCCCGAAATTCTGTAGCCGGTTGTCCACAAACGGAGGAAGTATGTATTCAAGCAGATACTACATCACGCTGCTGGGAACATGGAACTTGTGTGGGAAGCTTCTCAGAGGCCAGGTGTCAGTGTCAACCTGGATGGACGGGACCTTCATGTAATTTGCCAACAACACCTACCAGTTTCCGACCACAAAGCTACGTTAAATTCGCTTTGAGTTTTGAACCAGATAGATTTAGCACACAAATTCAGTTACGATTCCGGACACGTGAACCACACGGTGAACTGTTTAGAGTCAGCGATCAGCATAATCGAGAATACGGTATATTGGAAGTGAAAGATTCTCGATTACATTTCCGTTTTAATCTTAACTCATTACGAACTGAAGAAAGGGATGTGTGGCTTAATTCTGTCGCTGTAGATGACGGCCAATGGCATATTGCACGCGTCAGTAGATATGGAAGCGCTGCCACACTAGAAATAGATGGTGGTGAGGGACGAAGATACAACGAAACCTTTACATTTGATGGACATCAGTGGCTACTGGTAGATAAACAAGAGGGTGTATATGCTGGTGGAAAGGCTGAATACACAGGTGTTAGAACCTTTGAAGTATACGCCGATTTCCAGAAAGGATGCTTAGACGATATAAGACTAGAGGGTAAACACTTACCACTACCACCAGCGATGAATGGAACACAATGGGGACAGGCGACCATGGCCAGAAACCTCGACCGTAACTGCCCATCTAACAGTCCTTGCATCAATGTCCACTGCACGGAACCTTTCGTCTGTGTTGATCTTTGGAATGAATATGAATGCACGTGAGTATATTTTTGATATTCTAAAATAAACTGAGAAATATTTTTCTAAACTTGCATCACACAAGTATTTTCTACAAAAATTCTGAACATTATTTTTATAAGCGCGCACTGAGTTTTTTGTAGTACTTATATTATTATTTTCTTGTATTTGTCATTATTAAGCAATATATTAAAAATAAGTACGTTATTGTTTTTTTATAAAATACTAATATGCCGTTGTCTTATGTATTTATTCATTTTATTTATATTTATATACCCACTAATGCTTTTATTTATTATATTGGAATGGTGTTTAGTTGCGGTGAGGGTTTGGTATTATCGCCGGACGGCAAGGGTTGCGTTGACAAGAACGAGTGTCTCTACTTCCCGTGCCGCAACGGTGGCTCCTGCGTGAACCGCGAGCCTGGCTATCGCTGCCACTGTCCCGAGGGTTTCTGGGGCGAGAACTGCGAGCTTGTGCAGGAAGGCCGCACGCTCAAGCTCAGCATGGGCGCGCTAGCGGCCATCCTCGTCTGCCTCCTTATTATCATGAGTGAGCAACTAACCATAGCCGTGTCCCACTAGACGGATATCCTCACACACTATCACGCTCGCACTATCATTACGTCACCGTCCATCCTCATCGTAGATCTTATATGTGTTTATATTAGCCGTTGTATTTAGATAGTCGTATAGGTAGTGCATGCTATATATAAAAAGGGGCTCAGTGCGCGCAGCGAGTGTCGGGAGCGACGGAAAGGTAAAGCGCCCAATGTGTAGGTGTCCCGAGGGATCGAGCCGGGCTGGCGCCGGCGCTGGTGGCACGTGCGTGAACGTGAACGAGTGCGTGGACAACCCGTGCCGGCACGGCGGCACGTGCGTGGACCGCGAGCCGGCGCGCCGCTACGACTGCGTGTGCGCCTTCGGCTACACCGGACACGACTGCGACCTGGAGCTGCTCGCCTCCGGAATCATCACACCCTCCAGGGATTTCATTATAGCTATCATTGTCTGTTTGTTCATGCTTTTAGGTGAGCACAATCATTTTCGTTTGCATGCTTTGGTCGTTCATTTCAATTCAAATGAAATATACACAATTTGATTCATTTTGTCATACCTACTTAAATTACAAATATATTGTAGAATAATAATTTTACATGTTATATGGCTTACTAATATTGCATTTGTGTATAGCGGAAACGACATTTAATCGAGCTGTGACGACAACAAATAATTTTAGTAGAATCATCATCTGCCTGCCCTGTTCCCAATCATTTCGGGTCGGCGCCATATGTACGCTTCTTCCATTCGTCTCTTCTATCCGTTATACCACCATCCATCTCTTTTTCGGTCTTCCACTTTCATATTCATAACTCTTTTAGTGACGTGGCTTCCATTTCTCCTCATAACATGTCCATACCACGCTAAAAGGTTCCCTCTCAACATTTCAGTCACTTTTCATATTAGCATTTGAATTCGTATTTCATTTCATATTAATATAATGAAATTTTAATATGATTCCACATAGATTAAATATAATTAATATTTTTTGTTCTAGTTACAGTTACAGCTCTGCTGTTTCCGTTACAAACAACTGCTCAAGATTTTTGTTATTCTAATTGCATTTGGAGTTGTTAATGAATGAATATTGACCGCGTTCGCAAATATTTTAATTGATATAGCGCCTAACCACTTGAGAGTAATCTAAAATCAATGAACCCGGTCCTTTACTGTATATCTGTTGTATAGGAAATTGGAATGACTGAAACAGTCCCAAACCCTATCTGTATTCAATTACCAATTTCCTCACAACAAATCACTATATACGATACAATTACCTAGGTATATAACGGACTAGTTCATTTTGATTAAAAAACAATGCACGATCTCGTTTAATTTCTAATTCGAAACAAAAGAAAATGAAATAATAATAGAATGTGGTGCCTTCCATTAGTTATTAGGAATTATACAACCTCTTCACAACTATGTGCTACACAGGGTTACTTTTCACTTTTCAGACAGTTCATAAAGATCAGTACATTAACCGCTGAAAATTTGTCCAGCGGTTGAAAAGTAGCCCTGTATTGTTCTATAGTGCCTACTCGCATAATCCTTTTTGTTATAACATTGATGTTTTTGGTATACATGCAAAGCAATGTCTGCCTACATATTTTGAATTTATACGTTTGTAATCCTAATGATTTTTTACTTATACCTACTCGTGCTAACATTTGCATACCTTCTACATTAATGAAGCTCACAAAACCAAGGTTCCTGGGTGAATAATTCAGAATTATATTTTGTTACGAATAATTTTATAATAATATGAATAATAAATAGCATAACTATGATAAAATTAAGTAGGTTTGATAACGAATGCTTCATTAATATTAAGATAGATTTGTTTCAAAGGTTGTGCTATTTCTAACAAAATAATGAGATGACGTCGATTCTAGGATCCCATAATATAATTTTTTTCAGTCAACATTTTTATTCATTATAAATATGAAGGAATTGTGTGGTAACATTTTTATTTCTGTTTAACAGTTTTGGTGTTAGTGTTTGTGGTATACAACCGGCGCCGGGAGGCACACATCAAGTACCCAGGCCCCGACGACGATGTTCGCGAGAACATCATCAATTATGACGACGAGGGTGGCGGGGAAGATGACATGACGGCTTTCGACATCACACCGCTCCAGATACCGATTGGCGGACCCCTCCCTGATCACGCGCCGTCTAAACTACCTTGTAAGTTTCTACTATTGTTTAATTAAATGTAATTGAAGATTTTACTTTTTACTTTACATTACCGCACAGTTTTATCCCGATTTATGATGTTTGTATCATAAATCGGGAAAAGTGATTTGTGTGTAGACCAAGCATTCTTAATTTAAACGGGTAAAATAGTTTGACAGCTCACAGCTGTCAAAAAAAAAGAACTTGCGCGCCATATTTGATAACGTTCTCATTGTGTGGTTGATTATTATCAAAAAATCTAAGATTTTCATAGGGCATCGTGCCTCTACCCAGATGGATAATCCGCCTTACTAAAGCATGACATTTAATTTCACTCCGCTTGAGGGGCTCCCTGAGCAAATCGCTCTCAGTTCGTACTGCGCACGGCTGTCAAATACTGTCAATTCTGGCTTGTTTATTTCATGTTCCCATAGAGGCGACTATCCTTCTGGACGTTTTAAATTCTTTGCAAAAAATCTACTTTAAAAAATACAAGTCTGTTTTTTTCCTCGCAAGTGTGTTGAAAAACGTCGTATGACACGCGTTTGCATTGATTATTACACTCTCGGCTCACTTAATACCGCCTCGAGTGTTAATAACCAACTTTGCACACATGTATCATAATGTACTATTAAGTAAGACGCGATTTGTTTTTCAGCCGTAGATACATATACACCTAAATTAGGACATAACAGAATGGAATGTTTAGGTACGAGATCTCTAGTAATTTCAATGCCTTATTTAGGACACAGTAAATCTTGTTATTGTACCAAAATGAGTTCATAGTGACAGAGAAATATGTTTCCAGTTTAGGTACCTATATTTGCCTACTTGATATAAGGTTTTAATTACAAAGACTATTTACTAGATAAAGGTTTCATGAGTGGAGACATTAATGTTTGATTTCGGACTAGATAATAAAAGCGGGGGTTAGTGACCACATAATTTCATTGCTTGATATTTACTTGTAATACACATGTTTGTACTTACGAAATATACTCGGACTGGGTATGGTTGGTTAAGATGCCACCTATCACGCCACAGATCGTGGGTTTGATTACCACCCAAGGCATGCATTAACATGTCTGTCTGCATATATCGTAATTATGTATATTAAGTAGGTATATATTTACAAACAAAAAATATCAGTATCAATTATGCTAGTTTCTAACTGAATGTGAGATTGAGATCCTGCATAGCTAAAACTTTTAATAATCAATCAGATCCGTTAATGGGCGTCGGACTGGGAGTGGGCCCAATGGTGGGTGTGGGCGTACCGCCAGGCGTGGGCGTGGGCGTGCCGCTGCCGGGAGAGACCAACGTGGGCATGTTCATCGAGGAGCACAAGCGGCGCGCGGACAGCGACCCCAACGCGCCGCCCTTCGACGACCTGCGCAACTACGCGTACGAAGGCGGCGGCAGCACTGCCGGCTCCCTGTCTTCGCTCGCATCTGGTGAGTCCTCCTTCTCGTCAAATATGAACCTAATTCAGAAGCGACCCCGCTTTAAAATGTATGATGTCGCCTTGTGGCGATTCATTCGCAATGTATGAAGCGACAAATTGAAGCACCGGTCTTGGCGCTGAGTTAAATTATTCATGTGAAATCGTAATGCTTTAATATATCTACTCGTGTGGTAGGTACCGACGACGAGGTGCACGATTACGAGTACCTGGGCGCGTGGGGCCCGCGGTTCGATAAGCTGGCAGACTTGTACGGGCCGGACCTGGACGAGCAGCTGTAGGCGCCCACCCCGCAACCTTATCGCGCTGCTCTCGGCGCACATTTAGTCAATTGTCTCCCACTATGTACTACGAAGCCCACTCAACCACTCTAAGCCTGCTATCTCGAGAGCGCCACTCACCTACCCGCGGAGATTCATTTTGTATATAAACAAGCGATCCGCCGCGCCGCCATCACGGAGGTGGCGCGCCGCGACGCCCGTATGACATTATAATTCTTATCAATTTTATACGACTTTATTTATATTAGGAATGTTTAGCTTAAGTACCTACTCGTTTAAGAAACCTATTTAATTGCGTAATTTTTTATAAACTTAAAACGTACATCTTCACCAAATATTTGATATAAGTTTTTATTCGAGTTAGCCATATTGAGTCAGTATTTTATTGGAAGTTAATGGATAAGCGGATTTTTGCCGAAGGGCCGTTTGTGAATCTGAATCGTGGGTGTTTGTAGATAGTGTGCTATAAATGTGAATAATTTATACGAGTATATTGTAAGTCCACAGCTTTACGTGATAACACTAATGTACGGCCCTTCCGCATTCAATCATTATTTGTAATATGTTATATTTTATTATAATGGTCAAATTAGATACCTAAGGTGGTCCATTCGGACGTCGAGTTCGTAATGCTCATACGCTATGTGAAATTTAAACGATGGGGTTGTAAATAGGGTATCATACTAAAAACGACTACCCCATTAACTTAATTAAATATAAAACTATTGAAGTAATTTGAACTCTATAAGTGAACTGTACAGTAACTGGTGTTCCTCTACTATGTCTCCGTGTAGTTCTAGTTAAATAGAGATATATTCGGGGATGGCTACGGTCTACTCGCAAAAGTAGATAACTGATAATAATTATGGGTCGCGGAGAGGTTTCAGTTGTATGCGAATGCATGTGAGGGTATTTGTGATGTAATGTGTATAAATGTGTGTATGGAATGCGTGTGTGAACTTGATGGGTGTGAGTTGATGTGATCGAGTGGATGAATGAGTGCGCGGGCGAGCGGTGAGTGAGCGCGGCGCGGGTCCGGGTTGGGCCGCCGCCGCCGCCGCCGCGCGCGCTAGCTTGAATGAGACTGTGCCAATTTCTTAGCATTATCGATGCAGCTAATAACGGTAGACCTAAGTGTTTGCACTTTATTTATTCATATGTTTACGTATAAAATTAGGCGCACCTAGAAAAATATCAATAACTTATTAAGAGTGTTGTGCTAGAATACTATTTGTATCGGTACCAATGTAAGATAGTCTCTGGAACCCTTAGAAGTCATTAATTTATAAATTTATCTTTAAGTTTTTACATAGTAAAATAATTCTTAACGTTCCAGAAACTGTCTCACATCGATATCGAATAACGATCAGTGTACATTATAGACTAATACTGAATTGCGTTAAAATGACTGATTTTATTATGTGTTTGAAAGCCTAAGATTTTTAGATTCGGTTTATAATATAATCGAATAACTTACCTACTGTACGTTCACCCTCTAGTTTGCACTAAAGACAAATAATTATAATTGTTCGAGTACCTACATCATTTATAGAGCAATTCTCGTTAATTACTAATCGTGTAAGTAGACATTCATAGTTATTATTATTTTATTAATATCATTACACTGCCAGTATCATACATATAGACGAATTACTATAGTGATTTGGGTCCGATTTTATATTTCTGTCTTATACAAGATTAAGTATATTGTAAGTTTTTTGAACTGTTTTATAAAGTAATAATTTTAATTTCGCATAACAGTGCCGTGCTTCGATGCGCACAATGCACTAATTTCATTGTTTCGCCAACAGCGCGAACTTTATATTTGCTTTCGTTACTCCAGGGTTCTGTGCTCTGATATTTATTTTCTTTTCCAATTTTCAACCTTGATCTTAAATTCTTGCCAGCAGTAATGTCGTGGCTCAAAATATTTACAACAATTATTTATATGCGTTGTGATTAACTGCCGGTTTATTAAAGCAAAATAAAGGACAGGTAACATCGCAGCTACGATCGCGCCACGACTTGCCTCGAGGATCGATCGGACATGGCGGTAGAGTTTAACAGCACTTAGTATCCCTATGGCTGCAAATACAGTTGTCATAATATTAACATTACATAAAATATAATTATCCTTATTAATTCGATGCTACGTCACGACATTACCGATCAATATTTATTTAGGATCTTCTCGCGAATTTCTTAGTTAATCGCGCTATAAGTATGGCACGCAACTTCAAGATCGTATTTCAAGTTCATGTACCTACGTTATAGACAGCAGAGCACACAATCCTAGTACAAAATGAAAACACGAAAGGTGCGCGAGCGGGCCTCTGGCCGCCACGCGCCGCGCCCGCCCCGGCCGGTGCAACTGACAACTGTGTCATTTTATTTTAGGAATTAATTATACCTGCATAGTTATGTTTTGTTTCAACTGTGATTATTTAGTTGTACAACTATGATGATTACATAAAAGGAAGAATAAAATATGAATAAATATTTGAGGTTTTATTTCACTGCTTCCCTCGTAATCCCGAATCACTCGACAGAGCACAAGGAGGAAAAATATATAACCGAATAGGGTGATTAATTTCCTTCTTCATTTTAATAGGCATCTCATCTTCAAAATATGACGCAATTTCATAGTTTATATTCCCTCTACTTTACCCTCTATTTGTAATCCTATAGGAATATATACAATATATGAAGAGTTCTACTCTTGTCCTGACTGACTGATTCATCAACACAGAGCTTAACCGGCTATAAACTTGAAATTTTGCACACTGGTTCCTTTTAGAAAGGCATCCACTAAGAAGGAGTTTTTGGAAATTCAGCCTTTAAGGGGTGAAAAGGGGGATTTTGTTTGTATGAGAAATCTTATTCCTTGAGTTTAGAAATTTGAAACATAGCACGATTACTAACCGAAATAAATAATACAGTTTCTTATCATTATTTTGTGAAAATAACCCCTAAAAAGGGGTTTGGAGGGTGTTAAAGTTTAAATGGAAGAAACCTACCGTGCGGTCCGATTAACTTGAAACTCAGTATTAATACTTCGTATAAAAATAAAGAAACACGTGTTTTTGGGTTTCCCGAAAATCGACTCCTAGCGGGGCAAAAAGGGGTACAAATTTTTTAAGTTGAGGATTTTACTACGTGATTTTATTAACTCAAAAGTAAGTAAGTAGGAATACATTGGAATATTGATATAATATATAATATTTTATTGCCATTATGTTATTATAGTATGCATAGACTGGCTACAATCCCACAATAGTAGGTAAGTGATGAATATCACCTCCATCACACAAAGCCTCGAAGGGACTAGCTATCAAGTACAGCTACGGAACACACTGGTTGGTGCTGTGCGATATATTTTCAACTCGATGATGGTAGCTGGTTATCCGATGGTATAGGTGGGATCTACATGATACCTACCCCTACACCGTGCAGTGGTATCTTCATAATGTTTTCCAACTCCATAGCTCAAGCTCGTTGTAGAATTCGTACCCACAACGCCACGCCACTTTCATATTTAATAACCCCCTAAACAGCCTACTTTCAATTAGGGTAACGGTTCCGGAAAAATCGGACACTAACGTGTTTCCATAAGTAGCTCTCATCAATATATAAACAGCTCATATTAGGTAAAGCTCCATTCACGGGCAAAAAATCCACCGTTCGGACCTAGTGTGAATCAGAAGAATTTACGGGTAGTTTAACGTTTTAGCATCTAAAACTTTTACATGATGTATGTACACTTATTGGATTCCCTAGAATTAAATTATAATCGTGTAAAAGATTTGGATGCTAAATTGTTGAAAGGTTTGTTCAGAATCGCCTACTGAATCGATATAATCATCATCAGCCTATAATGTCCCACTGCTGAGCACAGGCCTCCTTTCACAAATGAGGGTGAAATGGAATGGGCAGATACTCCAAAACGCTGCCCACTGCGGATCGGTGGAGGTAGGCTAATGGTCAACCTACTGTCAGAATTTTTCAAGCCGCCTACGAAGCATCCAACTAGCTTAACGACTATCACAATTAAATGCTAAACCGGGACCAACGGCTTTACGTGCCTTTCGAAACACGGAAACGCTCGATTTGAAATACCACTATGCGGTCACCCATTCAGGTACCGACCACGACAGACGTAGCTTGACTTTGCCGATCGATTAAGAACGGCTAATTATGCTACACCACGAGCGCTTCATGAATCGATTCGGAATCGATTTCATCATCATCATCATCATCAGCCTATAATGTCCCACTGCTGAGCACAGGCCTCCTTTCACAAATGAGGGTGAAAGGGAATGGGCAGATACTCCATCACGCGTGCCCACTGCGGATTGGTGGAGGTAGGCTAGTGGTCAACCTACTGTTGGAATTTTTCAAGCCGCCTAGAAGGCATCCAACTAGCTTAACGACTATCACAATTAAGTGATAACCGGGACCAACGGCTTTACGTGCTTTCCGAAGCACGGAAACGCTCGATTTGAAATACCACTAGGCGGTCACCCATCCAGGTACCGACCACGACAGACGTAGCTTAACTTTGCCGATCGATTAAGAACGGCTAATCATGCTACACCAAGAGCGCGAATCATTTTCTCAATCGATTTATATAACTTTTAATATAGATATTTAAAGTTACATAAATCGATTGAGAAAATGATTCTGACCAATCCGTATAACGGTTAAGCATCTAAATCTGTTACACGCTGTATATTTTACTTCAATGAAATTAGATAGATTGATTGAAATAGAGACACTGGAAAAAAGGGTTCCATCGAAATAGTAGGTATATGGGATGGATGCGATAATACATAAATCTGTAAAATTCAGAGGTTATAATAAAAAAACCGGCCAAGTGCGAGTCAGACTCGCGCACCGAGGGTTCCGTACAAACCTGTAGTATATATAAGTAAATGTTAGTATAGACCTGAGTATTTGATATTAATTTCAATTTATGACGTATTAAAAAAAAACTACTTACTAGATCTCGTTCAAACCAATTTTCGGTGGAAGTTTCCACTGTAATGTACATCATATATTTTTTATAGATTTATCATTCTCTTATTTTAGAAGTTACAGGGGGGGGACACACTTTTTACCACTTTGGAAGTGTCTCTCGCGCATACTATTCAGTTTAGAAAAAAATGATATTAGAAACCTCAATATCATTTTTGAAGACCTATCCATAGACACCCCACACTTATGGGTTTGATGAAAAAAAAATTTTTGAGTTTCAGTTCTAAGTATGGGGAACCCCCAAAATTTATTGTTTTTTTCTATTTTTGTGTGAAAATCTTAATGCGGTTCACAGAATACATCTACTTACCAAGTTTCAACATTATAGTTCTTATAGTTTCGGAAATAAATGGCTGTGACATACGGACGGACAGACAGACAAACAGACAGACGGACAGACATGACGAATCTATAAGGGTTCAGTTTTTTGCCATTTGGCTACGGAACCCTAAAAAGGGTTCCATGAAAATAGTAGGTAAGGTAAACGCTGGTAATGTCGACAGTGTCCCAATACTCGTCAGATTGTAAAAAAATGTTAATAATTTAATTCTACCAATATCTTACTAAAATCATTTTATGCCTACATATTAACAGTAATATATTCTATAATTAGAATGACAACATTTAGTCAAAAATGTATTGGCTTCGGAATACAGAGCGATCAAAGGTAAGCACCTCCAATTTTTGCATTTTTTTGTGAGTTTAGCTACTGAAACTGAATCCCGGCTTACCACGTTAGGATTCATGTCTTGCTGTATCGGTCGACATTTTGATAAGTATGATTATTTTGTGAAGTAGTCAAGTAAACTATCCAACGATGTAACCCATAATATTGTGTTATTTTTATCATTTGGTATTTTTTTTCGCGTATGACAGGTACTGGTACCTATTAATCCCTGTTTGTACTAGAACTCGTCAAAATTAATACGTTTTTGACGAATACTGGGACACGTTTGAAAAATTGCATGTAATATCGACATTGTGTTTTATTTTAAATGTTATACGGAGTTTGAATCGAATTGTTGTCAAAACATATTTCTTGATAACTAATTATTAGATCTTTATTTATTTTTCTATATATGGGGTTTTTATATACATACTTTTTGGTATTAATTACGAGGTTGTCGAGTTTAGGTCTATTCGTTTGTGAGTACGTACAAGAGAATGACCTAGAATTCGTCAGAACTTTTTTTTATTAATGAAAAAGACAGCAGCAGCATTTATGCAGCAGTAAGAGAGGAAGGGCATAACGGGTTGTCCCGTTCGAAATTCGGAGTAGGCAGACTAGGGAAGTACCTCCACCTTATAGAAGATCGCAGCCAAATAACGCTACTTAAATGTGGTGTTGTATTCCTGCGGTGAGTATGGTCGCCAGAGCTCCATGAGGAAGCGCTGTGCTGGCAGAGTATGGGGGCCAGTGGTGTCGTACCATTGGTGTGTTGAGCAACGCGGCGTGTTGTTGCGGTGGTCAGGGAGACCCGGTGAAACAGCTGCCCGCTGGCTGCCAGCAGGTTGTAGGGGTCCCAAGCCCAGGGATCACTTAATCACTTTAACGGGAGGTCCGGCGGGAATTGCTTTCTCTGGACATCCATAAATCGAGTCGGCCAGACGGCATACCGGCAGTGGTGCTGAAGCGGTGTGCTCCTGAATTGTGTCCAGTATTGACGTCTCTTTTCGCATTTTTCTACACCAAGAAGGTAGTTCCGTCTTACTGGAAGACTGCCCACGTGCACCCAGTGCCCAAATAGGGCGACAGATCAGACCCGAAGAATTACAGGCCTATCGCCATCACCTCCCTTCTCTCCAAAGTCATGGAGCGTGTGATCAACATCGCAGCTTTTGGGATACCTGGAGGATCACGAGTTGTTGAGCGACCGACAATATGGCTTCCGCCACAGTCGCTCAGCTGGTCACCTCCTTGTGTATCTCACGCACCGTTGGTCACTCGCCATCGAGAGTCAAGGTGAGGCATTGGCAGTGAGCCTAGATGTGTCGAAGGCGTTCGATCGGGTCTGTCATAGGGGTCTTCTCACGAAGTTACAAGCATACGGGCATCCCGAGGGGTTATGCAAATTGGTCGCTAGCTTTCTGTCCAGCAGATGCATAAGAGCCGTCGTCGACGGTAGCTGCTCCGATAGCATGGACATAAATGCCGGCGTCTCGCAAGGCTCTGTGCCGTCCCCAACACTGTTCCTTCTGCATATCAATGATATGCTGTCTATTGACGGCATTCATTGCTATGCGGACGACAGTACAGGGGACGCTCATTATACGGGCCGTGCAAATATCCTTCGTTCCGAGGTGGAGGAAAGCCGCGAACGGCTGGTGTCTGAAATCGAGAGTACACTAACTAGTGTCTCCGATTGGGGTCGACTAAACTTAGTCCATTTCAACTCCACCAAGACTCAAGCCTGCGTGTTCACCGCTAAGAAAACCCCATGGTTTGTGGCTCCACAATTCCAGAATACCTCCTTGAACATCAACCAAAGCATCGGGATCCTTGGGGTCGACATTTCTAGCGACGTTTTGTTCCGAAGTCACTTAGAAGACAAGGTTAAGCTGGCATCCAAAAAGCTTGGAGTGCTCAACAGAGCGAGACAGTACTTCACAGCGGGGCAAAGGCTGCAACTTTATAAGTCGCAGGTCCGGCCTCATATGGAGTACTGCTGTCATTTATGGGCGGGAGCACCTGGATGCCAGCTTGGGCCTTTAGACTCGTTTCAGCGACGTGCCGTCAGAATTGTTGACGATCTCGAGCTCACAAGCGGTTTAGAGCCCCTCAGTCTGAGGAGAGACTTTGCCTCCTTATGTGTGTTCTACCGCCTGTACAACGGAGAGTGTTCTAAGGAGTTGTTCGACTTGATGCCCACGGCTACCTTCTACCATCGCACCTCTCGCCATCGACGGGGAGTCCATCCTCACACATTGAAACCAGATTTGTTTCGAACTGTACGGGCTAAAAGGAGTTTTCTTCCGCGGACTTCCGTGGAATGAGCTCCCCGCCGTGGTTTTTCCAATAGAGTACAGCATGGGGTTCTTCAAAAAGGGTGTGAAGAGATTTCTTAAGGGTCGGCAACGCGCGAGTGATACCCCTGGTGTTGCAAGCGTCCATAGGCTACGGTAACTGCTTACCATCAGGCGGGCCGTACGCTTGTTTGCCACCATCATGGTATAAAAAAAAAACTCCGCCCTGGATGGCTGACCCACCACCTCGCGCATAATCTATGGTATAGTTGTTCGTGCTGGAAGAGGAGACCGGAATGGACCCGGCCGACTGTATTATGGGGGGACCAGGTACTCCGCCGACTGCCGTACCAATAAACCGCATCACCTGTTTAGCCATCTCAGGCAATAACACTACACTTTTCCCTTTCGCTACTGGCACAGCGATTCCTCTTAATCTCGTTTCAACCTTTTTAAAATTATACCAAGGAAAAATAAAAGAAATGGCAGCGGCCTCCCCGTCCACACTTTTGGTGGACCTTTGCAAAATCGGCTTCACGCTAATATCAATGCAGTCCACCAACATCTTGAGGCTGCACAGCCAACCTTGCTATTTCTAACGGAGACGCAAATATCCTGACCTGATGATACATACTATTTACACTACTCCGGGTGAATGCTGGAGCACAACTTTGGCCTGGCCTATGGCACAACTAGTTCTTTCTCCTACGAGAATCCCATATTGAGAGCCATACTAGCTACATACTGAACCTTCTGCTGACTACGCGACAGGACAACTATGCAGTGACAGTGGACGCGCCACTTAGCTCAATTTCACTTGGCGCACGGACCACTGTCTCGTCCGGACGAAAGTGCTATGCGCTCGATCTGACTCGCCCCGGCCTCCGGAATGGCGACGTGTCGGTAGATTGGGATGGATTGCGAGATCTCTACGCATCCTACCTGTGGAGACAGCTCTGCTTCGTATCAGATGACCCTAACACCCGTGCCGCTAACGTTACTGATGCGATACTGGCGGGAATGGAATGTTATATCCCAAACCCGCTAGGGGCTGCAAGGGTGAAGAAACAACCGTGGTTTAATCGGCCCTGCAAAGATGCTAGACAAAATAGGCAGACCTTGTATGAGGCTTGGACCACGGCCCGAACTAATCAGGAACCTAACATCTTTGATGCGAAATACATACGAAGCCTAATCCCATCCAATACCATCAAAAGGAGGAGGGGTGATAGGAGGCAGCCTTGTCGCATACCAGCATACACGGCGATATCCTCAGAAATGAGGTCATCGTGTGTCACTTTACAAGAATTGTTCTTATAGAAGGTTTGAGTAGTTGTATTAATTTCAGCGGCAGACCAATGTCATGTAGCCTACTAGACCATAAGCTAGACCAATTCAACGTATCAAAATCTTTTTCGAAGTCGACGAAAGTAAGGCTCCCTCTACTACTCTGATGCTTGTTCTAATATGATACGAAGAGTGTTGATCATGGAATGAGGAGTTTTCTTATGATACCTCTATGGTCAAAATACCTGTCAAATCGTGCACTTAAGGTTCAAACTAGTTCGAATTATCAACAGTTTGACAGGTATTTTGAGCATAGAGGTATCATTGAAAATTGAGCACGGTCGTGGAATAAAGCTTCCAGAGATTCCGTCATTATAACTAGGTACAAATATCTTTAGTAAAGATTTGGTTTCGTAAGTCTCATCCTCCATCGCATTGGTGAAGAATTTCGGGGAAATTACGTCATCCTATCTCACAGACTTCTGCAATGGGATTGGTCTCGAACTCTTGTCCTGCACTTCGATATAGTGACGGTCAATTTTGCATCGCTATAGACTCTGTGACACCGCCCATTTCGATTGAATCGAAGGCTTCCTCATAGATCGCACACGTCAAACATAATGGCCGATCCTTCTCCTCAGTTTTCTGTATAATCTGGCGGGCCTTTGAATGTGGTCTATTCGTGCACTAGAAAACATCGAGACGATTCGTTATTTATGAATCTCGAAAACTGCTTAGTATTGAGAAAAATTCAATTTTAAAATGAAAATAATATGAACTTTACCCTTAAGCAAATAGAGTTCAAATTGGTACTCAAAATTGACGAGTTCTAGGACATCTTGACGATAACTAGTACAAATCTGTCGGATACTGGTACAAATGGCTTCTTTTTATTAGATCAAATATTTGATTGCTTTATTGTTTTTCAATCATTATAATAATATATTTATTGAAAGGAGTAATAAATGATGAACCTGTCATAAAAAACAATACTTTACTAAGTTTACTAACTACAACGTGGCAGAGCTGTAAACACAGCAAAGTTCAAAAACTGACGAGTAATGGGCCGTTTACCTTATACGGGATGGATACGACAATACATAAATCTGTAAAATTCAAAGGTGCAGACCAGTGATAAAAACGACAAAAACTTATATTCTTTGTTGCTATATCATTGTACATCAAAAGACGACTCTTACCTACGTTTTACCTTAAAGAGTACCTACCTAACTAACAGCGTTTTAGCACACTTGTATTTTAATTATTAACCTCAAAGCCAAACTTTTAGACATAGACGCTCTTGCCTGCGTAACTTTTTATCCTGGTCACGCATTCCTTAAGGAATTCAGTCTGTAAACTTTCAGAGGGTATAAAATGAGGCTTTTGAATAGTTCATGGCCTTAAATTATTCTCGGTATTAGAAATACATTTTCTCCTCGCAGGTTGAAGTGGTTTGGTAATGTAGCGGTAGACTTAGGCTAAGTACCTACCTAGAATAATTTGTGTATTCCGAAAGAGTAAAGTTTATTATTTCTAGACGTACCTAAATAATAAATTAATAATAAATATCCTGGGACATTCCTCACACACCGTCATCTGATCCCAAACTAAGCAGAGCTACCAGAGAAACCAGATAACTGATATAATACATATACTACTTTTTGTTTGTAAATACATACTCAATATTCCTTTTTCATTATTTTTATATAGAATTTTGTTTCCTTAAAATTTGTAATTCTTTTTAATTTAAACTTTTTATTTTTAGGTACTTTGTTATTTTTGGTCTGTAAACCGTAAATTTTAAGTATAGTAATGGAACTCTGTAATTGGCAAATTAACTAAACAAAATGTTATAATAATATTATTTGAAATGCTGTAGATCGTTCCTTTTGATTAAATAAATAAATAAATAAATATACATAATTACACCCAGACTCAGGACATACCAGACATGTTCATGCACACAAATGCATGTCCTGTGTGGGAATCTAACCCACGACCTGCGGCGTGATAGGTGGAATCTTAACCAGTCTTAACCAACCACGCCAGCTACTAATACATACATGCTACAGCCGTCGAATACTTTATCTTACGTGACATAAGAACGTCTCAAACCTATTATATGTTGTACGTAATCTTCATAAGTCCTTTTCTCTATCAATATCTTTACGTCTGGGCGCATACACTAATGAGTCACATCGCTGTCTATGCGGTACCGCCGTCGATAGGCTGGGCCATCATGGTCTGTCATGTCGCCGCAGTGCCGGTCGATTGTCACGACATGCGGCAATCAACGACGTCATCCGTCGGGCTTTCGCTACTGTTCACGTGCCGGCCATCTTAGAGCCGAACGGTATAGCACGTGACTTTGTTACCCTGGTGTCATGGATAACCTCTAGTGTGGGACGCCACATGCGTCGATACAGTAGCACATTCCCACCTAGAGTCAACATCCAGGGTGGCGGGCGGAAAGCTTAAAACGGCGCAAGTATGCGGCCATTGGTGACGGCTAGTAGAGACATCGACTATCGACGCGCCTAGTAGAGACATCCGGAGACCAAAGGGCTGGCTCGTACCTCGGTCAGAGGATAAGTCTCGCTATCCAGCGAGGTAAAATAGCCAGTCTTTTGGGCACCCTACCCATATACAGCGACCTAAATTCCGTGTTTTATTTATAATCTTGTGTATGTAAATGAATTGTGTATGTAATTAAATGTGTAAATATTTTTCTCTTTAATTTTTATTAATTTTTTTTCCATTATTTTTTGTTAGTTAGCTAGATTTATTGTTTTTTTTATTTTATAACATCCAATCTTCATAAGCTACATCAATATTAAACTCTATATATTAAATTTTACAGATGCAACCTGCAACCTTAAGGCGCCGATCCCACAGAGAGAGTTCTAGAGTTCTGAGTTTCGCGTCCACTGTAATCTATGCGGCGCCTTTAAAAGTAAAAAAACAGTGTATGACGGTAGCGAATATTACAGAACTCTACATTGGTTGCTGTGGGTACAATAGTGAATCCGGAATCCAGAACTCTAGAACTCTCTATGTGGGATCGGCGCCTAATAAGTGATCCATATTAGATACAGTTTTCAAAAATTGTTCGCGCTTCACGGTGTAGGATCATGAAGACACCATTGGATGATAATACATCAATATACAATATATCATACATCCAATGAATCCAAACAGACATTAAAAGTGATATTTAGGATACCAACCCACAACTATTGAAACACGATCGTTATACACACTGTCTTATCCCTTGTTCAGATCCTTGGGATTAGTGTTACGCTTAACCTATTTAACCCTACCTAACAGCCGAAGCAATTAACATGCACGGCCTTCGGAACTATAGGCCTAGCGTCTTACATAAGCAACGATGTTTGTAGGTTCTATCGGCTACAAATTGAGTAGGTATATGAGTGTCTATAGAACAATAATCAAAGTCAAATGAGCGAGTGAAACTAGGATATTAATGGCGTGTCCATTGTTAAATACGAGACGGGATTAGACACCTACAGAACCCGTACGTGCGCAATTGACTTTGCTATCATGCCGAGATTAAAATGAAATCGTGTTAGAAACTGGATCATGAAATCGATTTTAAATACGACCTAGTTTCCGTGGAATTAAAATGAATAAGTGTCAAGTAAATAAATATTTTTTTTTCAACACACTCGCTCGTAAAATGACATTTATTGCACCGTTTTTAGTATCTTAATGCAGCTTATTATGCACTTGTGCTTTTTAATTTACATTACCGCACAGTTTTATGAAAGGTATAATCCCGATTATGATAAGTTTGTACCTCACTACAAGTGATAATAATATGTGTGATATGTGGAGACCAAGCATTCTTAATTTAAACGGGTAAAAAGACAACTCACCGCTGTCAAAAAAAAAACTTGCCCGTTATATTTGTTAACGTTCTCATTGTGTGGTTGATTATTTTCAAAAAATCTACTTAAAATAATACAAGTCTGTTTTTTTCCCCGCAAGTGTGTTGAAAAACGTCGTATGACACGCGTGTGCATTCGTGCATCGCTTACTTCCGCCTCGAGTGTTAATAACCCATTTTGCACACATGTATCATAATGTACTATTATTCAAGCACCAGCTTACTTTCATACCAAGTTAATAATTATTAAATTAATTATTTAGATGATAAACTAATAACATCAGTCTCCGCTATTTTAAATAAAGTTTTTTGACTTAAGTAAAAAAAACAGAATAAAGAAACGATTTTTTTTACGACTCTTTCATTCGACTCTGGCGGCGTCCCATTTGCGAGTCCTTTGACGCGTCCTCTTTTGATTAACTTGTAGCCATATTCATGTATGTATAAAGAAACTCCTAAGTATAACCTGTATTACACACTCTTTCATTCAACGTACAGTGATTATACCTATCTAAATCCTAGATTATAGATAGTGACCTGAGTACTATTTGTTATTTGTACACAATTGCGCTCTAGGTACTCAATTTAAGTGTATCATAATGAAAATGTTATCCCGAATAAAAAAATGCCTCTAAAAAAGTTACTTCTCGTTATGGAATAATTTATGAATTCAAATAAACGAGCACTCATCAAGATTTTTAATAAGCCTAAATCCAGCGATAACCATAAGTAGGTATATTATTTCGATGCAGTTTTTACTATCTTATGATTTTTTTAAACATTTCATGACGTTCTTCACAAGCTGCTATATTTTTTTACCACTAATGTGGCAAACAAGCAAACGACCCGCCTGATGGTAAGCAGTTACCACTGCTACCCCTGCAGTCGTTTGCTACCCCTGGCCATAGTTTGTCCATAGGCTACGGTAGTACTCTTCACACCTTTTTGAAAAACCCCATGCTGTATTAGGAAAACCACATCTGTTTCCACAGTCTGAGCGTCCGCGGAAGGAATCAATCCCAAACTAAGCAGAGCGTGTACTATGGAAACCCAATAACAGGACAAGCAGACATAATCATGCACACAAATGCATGACCTGGTTGGGAATCGAACCCACGACCTGCAGCGTGATATGTGGAGTCTTAACCTTAACCAACCACGCCATCTGGCCCGTCTGTATCTTTGTACTGCGTCTTCATAATACCTCTGTATCTTATAGCCGGAACAAATGAATTCATATAGGTGATGTGTGAGTAGGCTACCAGGGGCTCTACCGCATAACTTTGGTGGTAATCGTAACGAACACCATTAATAAACTTCATCCAATAGCCCACGAATGGTCATCGTCGCGTGATACCGCGTGCGCGTCATTGGATGAAATAATTAATGGTGTTCGTTACGAATACCACCAAAGATACGCAATAGCCCGGCAGATGGCAATTGCACTTCAATTTGCACCTAATTTCCTGCATAAAAACCTAACTAGAAGGTCTACATGTGTCTTTTAAGACCCACGTTCTACTATTTCGCTCTAAATTATATGAACTATTACGGTGAAAATAACATCCGTGAAAGCAAACATCAAGAGACCCTCTCTCAAATGGTTATTTCAAAACACACTTGACGGTGCCTATATTCAGCCATATATTGTGATAATAGTGACAATAAATTAGGTAGAATTTCATTGATAGGTACCTACATAATTATTATTCTGTGCTCGATCTGAAGCAATAAATTATTTTAGATATTAAGTATCATCTAGGTCGAGTATACTCACCTTAATATTATATATATATGAAATATCTACCTTACAGTGAACGATTATATAGGGTGACTGGTAATTAGTAAATTATACTTAGACACATGTTTGTACTCATGATAACAAACAACATTACCAAAGAACAAATAGGGATAAATAACTAAATTAAATAAAAGCTGATGGTATATTCTTATTCTTGTTAGGTACTAAATATTATGGGCTCATGTGCTAAGTAAATTTAAATCACTAGTTTCTAGGCTCTACGTTCAAAGCCCGGGAATATATTTGGAATATGAGCAGGGGGCAAATCCGCTACCTGCTTGAGGCCTTTACTGGGCACTTTAGAACTAACGACATACTCATGAAGATGGGTCTAACCGCGACACCCATGTGCAGGTTGTGTGGGGAGCATACGGAACGCATGGAGCACCTTCTGTGCACATGCGATGCACTGGCTGGTAAGCGAATGAGTCTCCTAGGGATCGGATATCCAAAACCAGAAGACTATAGGCTCATATCTCCTAGCCTCGTTGTAAAACTCATGAAAGGAGTTTTCTACGAGACTGGGGAGGAGTAATTTATCTAGGGGACCACAATAGATCCCCATGGGTCGAAGTGTCCGAGTTATTTCTCGGCCCCTGTACAAGATAAGATAAGATAAATTCAAATCAAATGAAATCAAAATCAAAAAGACATTTATTCAGTTTAGGTCCTGTTAAGGCACATATGAAGCTTAAGTTGACCACACTACGTTTCTGTACACACATTTTGAATTTACCACCGGTTCGGCACCGCAAGAAACTCAAAACTTTATTAAATAAAAAAAAACTATATACCTATCATTTAATACATATTATGCGTATATTCAACTAGTTTGAAGTTGAACACAGAAATACTGAAGAGCTTATTTATCTATTAAATATAGAAGTTCCCAAAAACAGGCACGACTATGACATTGTAACCTTAATCTAATGATTACTATAACGACTGGTAGTTGCCAAAAGACAATTCATAAAGTGTCAGGTCACAGGAACCGGTGTTTACAAATGAACAGATCGCGCTCTTGGCTGCAATATTTATGGGTAGCTGTCTCCGGTACGCTCTTAGTTTACCTAAGCTTTACTTTATCATCTAGTTTACTTGGGCAAGAAATAA
The DNA here is from genome assembly GCA_947623365.1 of Achlya flavicornis. Taxonomy (NCBI): domain Eukaryota; kingdom Metazoa; phylum Arthropoda; class Insecta; order Lepidoptera; family Drepanidae; genus Achlya; species Achlya flavicornis. The sequence goes on along the minus strand of OX392468.1, from coordinate 8,264,092 downwards.
GATTTTATCGACATTTCAGGTGTAAGCAAATTGTTTTTTTCTGCTATCATATCAAAACTTACTAAATTGATTGTTATAATAACGTTTATATAAAAACCAACAAAACTAGGTAACAATACATTTATTAGTAGATACCTATCTGAATATAAATGTGAAATAGTTTTAGCGTTGCATTTTGCTTCGCCGTAAAGATGAAACAAGATGCGGCTCAAGATTCCCTCTTCAATTCCGAATTGTACTGTACAAGACCAGTAACTGTAAATAAATTGAAGATAAACTAGGATTGAAGCGGGTTTTGCGTATAATGAACGAACTACTAGACCGGATATTTTACAGGTACCTACTATGTAACTTCTTATTTACTTGTAGGTACATTATTTAATTATAAATAAAATAAATATCCTGGGACATTCCTCACACACGGTCATCTGATCCCAAACTAAGCAGAGCTTGTACTATGGAAACCAGATAACTGATATAATACATGTACTACTTTTTGTTTGTAAATACATACTTAATATACATAATTACACCCAGACTCAGGACATACAAACATGTTACAAATGCATGTCCTGTGTGGGAATCGAACCCACGACCTGCGGCGCCAACTGCGCCAACGGGCCCGTCATTTACTAGTTTTCAAACATGTCAATCTAAATGTTGCAAGAGTCAAATATATTGAAGGAAGTAACAAACAAAAAACGTTATTGTTGACAGATTGACAAACCATATTAAAAAAAAAAACCTTGCTTAGTTTCTTGTCGGCTATTCTACATTGAAGTCTTTCCTCCGAACCGGTGGAATTTTTGACCTGAAGGTCAAAAGATATTCAAGTTATCACCGGTTTAAGTGCCCTGGCTATTAGTGTTCCTGGGCCTAAATTGAGTAGGTAAATGGCTTTTACTTTGACTTTGACAGTCACTTATTTATTACATTAAAACGGAATACTTTATTGGTCCTATATAATTTTAACGTAATTAGATTCTTTAACAACGGTTTAAGTAACAAATTAAAGTTGAATGGATTGACAATTTGAAACATCTGACATTTACTAGTTTTATACAAAAGTAGATCAGAGGTGTCGTAGTTTGAACAAAACAACAATTTTTAAGAGTAGTTTTGTTTGCGACCGCTTCAGGTAAAACTTAGATAAAAGATTTTCTGGGTTAAAATGCTATCTCAACGAGGAAAAACATCAGCGAAATAGTTTTATAAAACAAATAAACAAATATTTTGGGTAAAACATGGCTTGGTATTAACGAGTTTTGGTCACAATTTAATTTGACCCTGTGGATTGACGTTTCATATTGGTGTGCTTATTTTTATTGATAGTTAGACAAGTCGAAGCAACTTTTCATTTATTTTCAGACCGATATCCCGATCGGATAATATAACATTATTCAAAAACCCTTAATAGTCATAATCTTTTTATTCCGAAACGTGACTTGAATGGATCACTTTTCCTCCACTAAGGAAATATTCTGAACATTAAGACGTTGATCAATATTCTTGCAGTGTCAGGACGGTCGCAAGCAATTAATGTGCCCCTAAACTATGTACAACATGTAACAAGACCCGACCAGATAACATTAAAGGTCAAAGTTTATCTGGAATAAACTTTTGGATAGGTCCACGTTTGAACGTAGAACATTCATTCATGAGTGACATAATTTTGTTTTATTGAGTTTCCAAGCGGCCACTTTCACGATGTTGTCTTGTACGTAACCCTTAATCTAGTCAGTAGATAATATATCGATGGGTGGATGCATTATGTTCATTATGGACATTATTCTTGAAGCGCCTATGAGACGTTATTTTGTTATTTGCACTGATGAGGTGTTATGGCAATAGATTATTTAAAAAAAAACAGGAATATTCTAGAAAATATAGGTACGATAGTCGTTAAATAAAAACCGTCTCTACTCTTCAAATCGTGAAAAAAAATATGTATGAAAATTTGCATGCATAACATTATTATAATGATCTCGGAAAGGTGATATAAAATTAATTGTATTATTTTATCTTATAAGTGAATGTTCTCCAGTTTTAATAAGTAAAGAATCGGCCCGCTCTTCAGACATCTGCTGAATTCACTGAACAAGAAAAAGTTAAAACATTTTCTCGAGCTCGGCAAGGTAATCACAATGTACCTACAGACAAAAGAAATGTAAATAAGTACCTACACTACAGTATTACAATATTAACATTTATAAAAGTGAGTGTCGTAAACATTCTTGAAGTAAAACAAGTAGGTATTATGGTTGTTACTGAAACAAGCTCCAGTGTAGACTTAATTATTAAAATATTTAATATAACAACTTTTAAAAATACAATTAACTATTGTGTCTCTCGTAGCTTTGTCTGCGTCTGATGAAGCACAACAAAGTTTTATTTCTGAAAGACACCGTTACTTTTAAAAGTTATGTAAAATAGTAAAATGCATTGTATAGTAGATAGTTAACACAAGGTACACAATTACATACAACAAGTAGGGTTGACAGGTCTTACATAGCTGGGGTGCGTTTATGTCAATTATCCAGTATAAAATTTAAACTGACTAAACGTCAACCACCCCGTTCAAGTTACCGTGAGTGAAAAATTCATCGGCCTAAAATTTTATGTACCCCGTTCACGGGCTTCCGCTGATATAAGTTTTCGCCGGATATGCTTTCAGCAGTCATTGCATATTGCTGTCAGATTGACAGCTGTTAGTTGTTTTGCATCGGAACATTTATTTTTCAAGTTCCGGTCCATTTTTACTGTGTAATAATTTCGAGATCACGAGCGAAATCCTAACTTTACGGAGATTACCATACAATTTTGAGTCGAATTGATAGTTGTTTACAAGCTGTCAATTGAATTTGACAGCTAACATAAGTAGATTTAAAACAATGACTCCGTTCAGCGAACCCTCACTAGTGTAATTTTTATCCGGCTTACTTAAACGTACTCCTGAACAGACCGGCCAGTTTAGCCGGACTTTTGGGTGAAATAATCGGACACCCTGAATTATAAAGGATTTATATCATTTCAAAGAAAATCTTCTTAAATTGTAATGAAACAACAGTGACTGGTCAAAGCCCAACAAATGCCGGACAGGCTGGACACAGTCTAATTTGCCTGAATACGCAATCAAAACACATAGATGTGTCCGACTTTATCCGTAATCCTGGCAACGCTACGCACAAGTATACTAACCGTAGTTAATCGAAGTGTTAAAAGCTAATGCACGTCTGTTGATTGTAACAGCGGGGATTTAACCTACTCATATGCTACGCTATAAACGTATAAGAGTTCTAGCTATTTTAAAATCACAGTAAATGCAGGACGTTAAAATTAATGCAATTGGACTACATTTATTTCCTCTTTAAATAATACTTAGCTGTATGAAACCAAACATTCCAGCGGCGATTGACAGCGATAAGGGTGTCGAATGCCATAGCAAAGTTCGTGGGATCAAATCCTATGAGTTTATGAAAATCTTGAGGAAATCATAGTACGGTGGTAGCGTACATTGTATTGTAGTAGCTTTCTGGCTTACTTGACTGTACCAACCTGAAGTTGAAAGTCTGTCGTCTAATGTCTACCTGTGTGTTCCGACAGTTACACTTAAGAGCAATTTTTTTTTCTATGTTTTGTGTGGTATGCACACTTTCGTCCACATCGTTTTCTTACGTTGGTGAGATTGCGAACACAAGCCTGTCCGCAATAAAAACATAAAAATCCCCTTCTTTGTTAGAGTAGGCTCGTACCGCTTCAGTGGTGAAGTAGTAGCGATTTGAAGAGTAGAGACGATGATGAAACAACTTATTCATCAATAAAATATACTTTCAACCTAACAATTTTATAATTATGTTAATTGTAAACCTACATAGATATACAGAATTATATAGTAAACTGCTAGGCGCGACTTCGTTCGTGTGGTGATACCCTATCCTGTGGTGCTACCCTACGCTACCCTATCTAAACCATTCAGGGAGTTAATTCAACAGCAGATGACGAGATGACGAGAATTCGGCAGATGGCGCTGCAGTCGATAATTTATAATATAAGTTATCTTAGATACGGACTGCAGCGCCATGTGCCGGGCTGATTTGTAAATCTAAACCATGCAGCCACCCAAACGCATACAAAAAAATCATTCAAATCGGTCCAGCCGTTTAGGAGGAATTCAGTGACATACGTACAGTAGAATTTTATATATATTAAAGATATCTTTATGTAAATAAGTTACTAACATTATTAAATATTTAAATACATCACAAATAAAACATACCTGGGTAATGTTATAGTAAAATTTTGATAGGTAGGGAGAGACGTGTAGAGAGATGTGCAAATGGGTTTCCGTATTGTTCGAGCCGAGCGGCGGGAACGTGAGTGCAACAGCGTTGACACCATACGAAATGTTACCTCTGCATCGATACGTGTTGTGCTTACAAGTTCACTATAAAAAAAATACGTAAGACGAAATACTATTTGGGAATTTATTTACGTAAGCCAATTCAAATTCATGTACACGTCTTCATTTTTATGAACAAGGTATTAAAATTATATAGTTTTTTACATATCATATTTTATTTTTACGAAACTCAACGAATTGCTATATTCTTCATACTAACATAGCTAATAAATATATATTTTGTTTCATCATCATCATCATCACCCTATAATGTCCCACTGCTGAGCACAGCCCTCCTTTCACAAACGAGGGTGAAAGGGAATGGGCAGATACTCCACCACGCGTGCCCCCTGCGGATTGGTGGAGGTAGGCTAGTGGTCAACCTACTGTTGGAAATTTTCAAGCCGCCTAGGAGGCATCCAACTAGCTTAACGACTATCACAATTAAGTGATAATATACATAGATATAATATAATAATTTCACCTCTCGAATGTCCCTCGATCAACGCATCACCTCTAGATAAATAATGTTAGGAATTCCGAAATAGTTGTGCAAATAAGAACCTACAGTTCAATAGTGCAAAGGATTAAAATTAAAGAGTTTGTCTTCAAAGGCTTTTAAAATGAAATGCACATTGCATGCCTTGATGTAGGTAACTAAATAACTTTTCTTTATGCTGTGTATAACTACTACTGGATTTTATTTACCATCACTTGGGATTTCTAGTTTTAGCCAGATCAATAATGCTGGAGTTGGTACAAACAGAAAATCAACCTGGGTGCGGACACAAAAGCTCGAAAGGTCTTACTAGATACGTGCACCACAGCCTGCATCGATAGATACCATTTTCCATTTACTGAAAGAATCTAAAAAAAATACAAAGTGATAGAGTACTTTGCAAAATTAAAATCGATAGGTCGCATATTGTCCAGAGATTCCAGACAGTCCATTTTGGTTATTAGATATTATGTTGAACTTATAAAATGAAAATAATATAAAATTGAACGTTTACCTTAAACTCGCACATTTTGCATCATTTATTCATACATAAATCACTTTTGTATCTATGGAAGGTATTATTATTGAAGCTTTACATATACAGCCAAAATATAAACAAAAAATCAACGCTATTGTTTTCTCGACAAATACGATATTTTTATCGTCATGAATCAAAACCTGCAATTCTATCATAATATCTGGCTGTGGACACGCACTGAATGTAATGCCAATGCATTACATTCAATATACAATAGTCACTCAATAGTGACAATTTCAGTCAACCGTAATCTAGCCGGGCCGTTCTACCTTTTTGTTCTAAATCAGCTAACAGACGGACCGTAAACTTTTGCAGTACCTATTTCAGTAGTTTGCTTAGTCCTTTGACTGTTTGATGACCCGCGCGGACGAGGAAACAATAGAAATCAATTGTAATTTTTTAACCGCAAGTCAAGGGATTAATTTTATTTCGACTAAAAGTCTTAACAACTGGGTTACTATCATTACTTAAAATGGTTTATTTATAGTATAGAGGATAGGAAAATAAGTAATATTTCGCTATTGTGATGCGATAACAGATAGATGTATTACGCCAATGTTCCGCATAACTTCACCTAACTTATAAGCGGCGCGCCACAGACGCCACAGTACCGTAAAGTCTGCTCATGACATTTTATAGATATTATTATTATAATTTACTACAGCTGCGCTTTAAATCTAACATTATTTCTATGTTCTAAAAATAATCTTGATGTTTCTACACACAGATTACATAAAAAGGCAGATGGAACGCGCGGAACGCGGGAGTGAGCCCAAAAAAGCAAATACAAATTGAAAAACACATTACCGGTATTCGCCTTTGAATTTGTATTTGCTTTGTTTAAACAAAATTTATTCAAAATAAACAGATTTTCGTTAAATAAACTAATAAGATAAGAGTTTCTACAATACAATAGCGATGAAATTTGAGAAAAAATTAAGATAGAATGGACACAATTATTTCGCACATACACAAAATATATTATGTTTCTGGTTTATAATGTTTATTTTCTATAAACAAACTGACATAATGTACCTAAATATTACCTTAAATAAGATTTAATTTAAAATAACACTTTTGGAGCGCTGTTCACGCAAATTACAAAATGCATGTACCTCCTAGTTCGGAGACTAATTAATTACTCCCAAAGTTGTACAGTATGCACACCTAATTACGTAGTTCTAACTACTAAATCCCAGAGTCACTTAGATGAACGTGAATGGTCCTACCCGTGTCATTTACCAACGTTCTTTGGAAAGATATAAATCTTAGATTTATTTCAACAAAATTGCACAGCTTGTTTGTAGGTATACTTATCGGTAACACTCAAAGGTACTAAAATCCTAACGAAAGAGGTACTATCTCTAAGTAGAAGTTACTTACTCATTCTCATTGAGGGCACAGGATGAACAAGCATCCGTTCACCATTAGGGTAAGGGGCACTAATACCTAACTATACCTCATGTGTGAGATGCTGTTCACTTATGCACGAGAAACACTAGTTACACCTAGATAAAATAATAAATGTAATCCTGCCCAAGAATACACCTAGTGCAGCTTAATACAATAGGTTGTGGCAGTGTAATCAAATGTATGTGGCAATCACAATAGACCTAGTCTCGTCACAGTGATATAAGCTCGGAATGGACTTGAAATAGCCAACAAACCCAATAATAATATTGATATATACTAAACTGAACTTACGTAAAAGAGCATATTTTAAATAAAATTATTCATACTTCTTTCTTTACTATCCTTGTGTTTAAATAATAAATATATATCCTGTAATATTCTTCACATACGCCTATCCCAAACTAAGCGGAGCTTGTACTATGAACCGGATATACCTACTACAGCTGATATACTATACTAGGTACATATACCATATTGTGAGAGGTAGAGCATCATGTTTATTCGCTCAAAGAGCAACTCGACTGGGGAAATACCTCCATCACCTTACAGAATACCGCAGCCAAATAACTTTATGTTGTATTCCTACGCGTGAGTAAGGTCGCCAGTGCTCATATGGGAGAGGGAACCGATTACCATCAGGCGGGCCGTAGGCTTGTTTACCGCATTTGTGATATAAGAAAATGTTTTTGTTCGTAAGCACACAGGACATGCAGACATGGTCATGCACACAAATGTATATCCTGGATGGGAATCAAATCTACGACCTGTGGCGTGATAGGTGGATCTTAACCAACCATGCCAACAGGCCCGTCGCGTCGTTTGAATAAGCATGACCATGATAAGTAATTATGTGACCAAAAATAAGCACAAAGGCCTAAAAATAAATTGGCACTCAAGCGAAGGGAACAGCCGCGATGGGCGCCATATTTTCGACGAGGTGTTTTCCTTAGGAAGCTGAAGTTAGTTTCAAACTCACGACATTCGCCATGGCATATATGCAATACCACTGAGCTTTTTTTTTTACTATGTATAGCTGTGTGTGTTTTTGTGGACTAAGTGTAATGAACATGACCGCAACATTAAATGTATTTTAGTCAACGTTAATGAATCCGTTCAGGTATTTTGCACTAATTGACGACTGCCAATTAAACTAATGAATACGAATTTGTCTCTGTAATCTGTCTCAATGTATTAGCTTATGTGTAGTATATTGTGTCCCGTATGTACATACTTTATGATAATGCTACGTAGGTAACACACAATTACCTCTCTCCTTGTTATCTATGACTACTTGAATAAGTAATTAGATTATTGTAGCTGTATCTAAACACATCATTAGGTTTGATTATCTACAGATCATTAGAGAGATTAAAACATTAAATTAGCAGGTAAATACAAAATATATGTATATATAGTCGTCTCAAAAATAGCTCATATATTTAATTTAAATCATAAAAAAGTTACCTAACCTAACCTATAAATTATAAAAACCAAACCAGAAAATCGCAGAAAATAATAAAATCTTTGTGAAGTAATAGGTAAGGTGCGTGGTATGCACAAAAATTCAATCTTTCTGCCAAACTCTAAAAGTAAGCAGCCATTTCAGCTAAGCACTAAAATATTATATGAAAAGATGAAAATTTTCTACTTTTATTAAGCTTGAATGCAGGTTTAGTACGTAGGTACATGTCCGTTATTATTCAGTCTTATTATTAAGTTATATCCATTGCTAATGCAATTAACTGGTTCAAACGAGAATTTTATAATATTATCTTGGTAGGTGTCTGACCTACTAAGATAATTTTATGCATGTCTTATTTTGTAAGCTCTACATCTACAAGACTTGCAAATTTGCTTTTCTTTATAATAAATTTAGAATAATATTTAACCGATACACGGAATGTATTTCCTGTTTATGTCATGGTGCGTCCATGCTACGCGAATCGAGCACGAGCCGAGCCACTAACGAACCTACAACGAGCACGATGTGAATCCCTTTGTTCGTGAAAAAACTGACAATCGCGCTCGTTCGAGCCCATTTCGAGCCCGTCTACGGTACGCGAATCGTGTTCGCAGTGTGCTCGTTCGTGGCTCGGCTCGTGCTCGGTTCGCCAAGCATGGACGCACCATTAGATTCACCACCCCTATTCTAGCTTTGTTATTATAACAAAAGTATAAATATCAAAAAGAAATATAGTATAAATCGCTGTTTGGAATCGGTCGCAAACAGTTCGTATACTTCGTATGACACAGTTTTCACACTAAAGTCCGTGTTATTTCAGGAAAGGAGCCACAAAGTTTGTATCTAAATCATACTTAGTTGAGACTACAAACATCCGTAAAGGCGGCTGGCGACGCGACGTAGCAGTGCTACTACGTGCTACGGCGCATTGCTACGGTCGCAGTAACACCGCTACAAGTGACGTTCGAAGCAGACGTATTATATTCTACGAGCCCCGCTTTGCCTACGAGACTACGAATGACACAGTTAGGAAGACTCTGGGTGAATGATTTGACAACCTTAAGTTGGTCTGTTCTGATTGCACCTAAACAACGAGAACTTAGTACTGAGTTCTCTTTCCCGTTCCCGTTCCATAGGTAGCTTTGGTACGTATCAATACGGAGCTAACCGAGTATATTTTGCTCCTTCAAAATTTGTATCAGTCGCGTCGTTACTTCTATAGAGAATTGTTAGAAAGTAACGAAACACACTGAAAGTACAATTATCCGAACGCTTTAAGTTGGGCAAATTGGAGTTTGTAGTGCACTAAATATAATTACCTGTCTAGTGAGAATAAGGTGGCCTCCATAATAGATAAGGTACTTCCACTAGCTCAGACAATCTTCCTATCCTAGGTAAATTTAACAGATACATTTAGGGTACCTAACTAAGGAAGAGGGTTAACAATCTTGTACGCAGAATTTAAGTAGGTACCCTTATCTTAATAAAAATCAAGTATCTACCTACCTACTCTAAAAGCAAACATTAGATAAAGATACAGCAAATTGCCGGCGTCGTGCTCGGAGCCACACGCGGTCTTCTTCACAATAAATTAAAATTTTAATTAAAATGCCGAGTGGTGCTAGCCTACTTCATGATATAAACGTTTAACTTAGTTTGCTTTTTTTTTTTAATATGTAAGATAATTAATTGATCTTATGATTCTGGTCCTTCAATTTCTGAATAAATTAATTTTTAAAGTAAAAAATGAGAATTAAATCTACAAAATGTACCACTATGTTAATTTTGGTATTATACTAACTTACACCAGAGCGCGTGGAAGATCACCCATGCGATGCACCGACCAAATTAAGGCCGCAATAGGCGGTCCCATCAATAACTGCACCAGAAGGGCAGCAGTTAGGGAATAATGGCGGCGTGTTGTAAAGCGCGCCACAAATGACACGTCATGACGACCACGACCACTCTGTCAAGAGTGCAACGCATAAGAAGAAGAAGAATTATACTAATGTCCATTTTTACCAACCTACCTACTAATGCCTATTTAGGAAACTTCTAACAATGTCAAGTCAATAAAGTATCAAGCGCCGATCCCACAGAAGAGTTCTAGAGTTCTGAGTTCCGCGTTCACTGTAATCTATGCCGCGCCTTTGATCATTTCGCACAGAGAACTCGTCGTTCAAGAGAACGCGAGTTCTGCCGAAGTTGCATTCTCTAAAGCTGGTAGTTGAGGTGACACGTCTGAGCTATCAGGCGCCGATCCCACAGAGAAGAGTTCTAGAGTTCCGCGTTCCGAGTTCCGCGTTCACTACTATACACACAGCGAGCGAGCAGTCTAGATTTCTAAAGGTAAATGAGCAAAATTGTATGGAGCTTGTCCCATTGGCGGCCAGCAATAATTTCCATGTTTTCTATTGGGCAATAATATATTTACCAAAAATATGAAAGCTTCTTATTTAGAAAAAAAGTTATAGAGTACCTATTGAAGATTTAAGAAATAATAATAATCTATACATATAATAAAACTGTAGAAAAGTCGTGTCTGTACATTGAATATATTTACCAAAAACTGATTGGGGGTGATGTAGAATGACTAACACAATACATAAATACCATTTAAAAAAAAATTGTCTGTCTGTCTGTCTTTCTGTCTGTCTGTTTGTCTGTTTGAACAGGATAATCTTCGAATCCACTGAACGGTTTTGCATGGGGTTTCCACAGGGTGATTGAGCGTTGATTGGCGCTTCAACTAGGCTTTGTTTCATCAAAATCGGCTCACGGGAAAAAAAGATATCTCAATTTATTTATTTACAGGCCGTCTCACGGCACAGACACAGAGGGAGAGAACTACTAGATGGCGTTGTCTTTTTCCTGAATCGCACTATGGTTTCGTTCTCACAATTTTATGACAGGATCAATGATTTTAATATAAAATTTTTGGTTGTGAGCCATCAGCGCTCTCCGGTTTGACCATTTAGTTTTGTTCACTATAAAAAAAAAGCTACAAGCTACAAATAAGTACAGCTGCATCGACGAACTTATGAAAAAGGCTTACCTAAGTAAGAATCGAACCTGCAAAACTTCACGATGTGTTCTCATTTAAAGTTCTTTGCCTACATATGGCATAGCTCTGGGTCGAGTAACTATTCCCACTGTACCACCCTCGCGGGAACTCTCCCGTGATAAAAGGCATCCTATTTTTAACCGACTCAAAAAAGAAGGAGGAAACTCTAAGTTGGACGCGATTGTTCTTTTTTCATGTTCATCGATTTCTCAAAAACGACCATGAACAATTCAGATATTATGAAATTGCTTGACAGACTAAGTGGGAAATAGAAAACAAACAGAACACAAATAAAAAAAAAGAGACCAGCAGTTCACAAAGAGAATATAGCTGATCTAATTTGCTGCCAGTTGGTAGTGTGCCCAAACTTTGCAGGCGGCGGGCGATGCGATTTTGTATGGTGATGCTTATCTATCTTCTAGCTGGATTATTCGTCAGCCCTTTGGCTATAGGAACCGTTAATCAGACGCCTCGGTATGTCGCGAAAAATACAATGAGCTCCAGGACATTAGTGTCAGATGGACCTCTTATCATCGTTACGCTTCAAGCCACTCGATACACGAATAGCTGATACGAGAGCTCTGGCAAGAGCCCTATGAATGATGTCATTAAAGTCGGAGTGGAGCGGAATCCTGCCTATGCTTTTTACGCACCATAGTATGTGGTGGCCAGCCTGATCGACAAAAGTACCATACTGGTAGCCATAGGCATATATAGGGCATATAAATAGTTACACTTACGACGAAGACAGGACAAATAAAAATCTTGCTGTACGTCTGATGGCAAGCAGTTAACGTTGCCTATTGACGCTTGCAACACCAGGGGTATCACTCACGCTTTACCGAATCTCTCTCTACACCCTTCTTGAAAAAGTGTTTGAAGGTTGAGAGGAGTCGCTGTGCCGGCAGCGGTAGGTATTATTACCAAATAATACCTACCGCTGCCGGCACAGCGACTCCTCTCCAGCACCAGCCTACTACATACTGGTCCCCTACACCCAGCTCTGGCGACCTTACTCACCGCAGGAACACAACTGCGATGTAAGGGGGAGGAACCTCCCTGCTCGGGCTGCTCCAAATTAATAACGAGAGAACCTGCTTGCAGCCAGAGTCCAATTTCTCTTTCAAGTGGTTACGTTTCGGGAAATCCTTTCTTAACGTGTAGCCTATACCTACTCTATGAGGCATCTACTTTGCCACTAATTTTTAGTATAGTGCTTGGGATATCGTTATTAGTGACTGGTATTTCGTTTTTATTTGGGTTCCGAACTAAAAAGCTAATAATGGAACCCTTATGGTGCCAGTTAGTCTGTCTGTTCGACTGTTACAGCGGTAGGTATATTTCAACAACCAGTAATGCTGTTGATTTAAAAATTTGGAATAGTGTACGTTAAACATCGATAGTTTGGTAATCCGATAGTATCGATAGTTTTACTAAAATCTATCGATAGTATCGATAGCCTATCGATAGTTTTAAAATTTGTAGGCTGAGCGTGATATCAATAAAATAACAAATGTTACACGAAACAGAGAGTTTTATTTTGATATATTTGAAATAACAATCAAAAATCAGCATTCATATTCATCATAATAATTAAAGTACCTATCATTCATCACATTAACAAAGTCACAAATCAGTCATCAAAGTAGCAGCTATTTTGTTTTATAAACAACAATTCGTTCAATCTCTTTTCTTATAACCTATTTCTGCGTTCGGTTAAAATTTGTCCGGCCTTCAAAAAGATCCGTTCGGAAGGCACGGAGGATGCTGGAATACAGAGATAGAGCATAGCTAATTCTTTCAATCTATTGTTGGTGTATCTCCAGTATTGTATAGGACAGTCTTTTCTGTCAATTGCTGGCTTCTCAAGATACTGCCTGACATCTACCAATGAGTTACTCCAGGGTGTCGATACGTCCGGAACGTCTAGGAATCCCAACAGGTCATTCGATGTTCCTGAAGACGTGGATGGTGTTGGTTGCGTTTCTTCAACAGCCGGGCGTTCTTTAGCTAAATCGATGTTTAACGTACACTAAACATAACCTTGAAATTCGAGCCGTAGTTGCTTTGTAATTTGATCCGGCCCGATCGGGCCTAAACCATCACAACATATAAGAACTCCACACAACACAACTTCAATGTTTCGAAAAAACATCCACAAACTGACTGACTTCTTTCGTATAAATGAATGAAATACGCACGGTAATTCCCCTACCATAGAACACAATCTCAACGCCTACGTCTTTGTCAAATTGTCACTCCTACCGGGGAATAACCTACATATTGTCTATGGATATGTCTCGTCTATGATACACCTCGACTCTAGGGATGTAATAATATTACTCGAGTAAACAATCGATCGATAATTATAAAAACTATCGATAGTATCGATAGCCTTTTACTATCGATACTATCGATAGTCTATCGATGTTTAACGTACACTAATTTGGAATAGTTTTAAATATTGCTTACCCAACCTTATTGCAAATATATATTTTTTTACTTTTATGGTTGATAAGGTGAACAGAGTGGGCCCTGAAATTTCAAAGCAGGGCTACAAATTTAAGTGAGGTATCATGGTAAAGGGCTTTATTTGTACATTTTAAAACATGTTTCTATTATTTTTTAAGACTTTTTGACTGTTCATGAATAATGCCAATCTCCGAGGTTCGCAATGCGAAAAATCTGGAAAAAGTATAGGAAAAATAAAACAATGTTTCTAACTAGCACAGTTTTTTCAGTATCATCCAAATTCCTTCACAAACAAACATAATTATGCGGTCCGGTTTTAAGCAACAGTGATGGCCCAATCCAATAAATATACGTCCAAGGAAAGTCAGAGCCCTCGGTGCGCGAGTGAGACTAAGTCTTGAGCTTGGCCGGCTTTATATAAAAGATTAAAATTACTCATTTAAAAAGCAAAGTCCTGGCTGATTGATGATTGATGGATGGGAGCACGTGGTCCTCCACCAGCTGTCGTCGCGCTCCCATCATCGCATTGGCCACAGAGTTCACAAGAACAATTAGGAATCTTCACGAAATTAATATCTTAGCGTTTATTACGCGAACAAATCTTATAGTCTACGCGAGCGAAGCCGCGGGCAAAAAGCTAGTAATGTAATAATTGGAGATATTATGAAATCGCAAGGTAGTTGCATGAAATGTTATTAGTATCCCGTACCGAAAGGTGTAATTATATACATACAGCAAGCAAAAGTTTGTTTACATTCTTTATCTCGTCTCATTGACCTTACTTTAGTTTCATTAGTGGTCGCTCATGGGCCAGAATGCCCATTGTCCTTTCTGCCTAATGTCAGTCAGTAAATAGGACGGCACATAGAAATTATTGCTGGCCGCCAATGGGACAAGCTCCATACAAATTTGCCCATTTACCTTAAGACTGCTCGCTCGCTGTGTGTATCATAGATTTAGAATTTTCTACTACCGTGTACTAGTGAACGCGGAACTCGGAATTCGGAACGCGGAACTCTAGAACTCGTTCCTGTGGGATCGGCGCCTACAAATTTGTAATTTTGAGTTGCGTTAGGATTCTCCTATGCGTTAGGTAAGCATCTCTTAACTGGTTGGTCTAAAATCTATTCATCAATTTCGCTTTTATGATTTAAGTAAGGTAAAACCTTAACAGAAAAGACGGCGTTTAACGTAAGTTTGTGCTCAACTTCGCTTTTCTTCATAATTAATTTATGGAAACTATAAAACTTAATAGGAAGATTGTCTGAGCTAGTGGAAGTACCTTATCTATTATGGAGGCCACCTTATTCTCACTAGACAGGTAATTATATTTAGTGCACTACAAACTCCAATTTGCCCAACTTAAAGCGTTCGGATAATTGTACTTTCAGGGTGTTTCGTTACTTTCTAACAATTCTCTATAGAAGTAACGACGTCATGACGTGTCATTTGTGGCGCGCTTTACAACACGCCGCCATTATTCCCTAACTGCTGCCCTTCTGGTGCAGTTATTGATGGGACCGCCTATTGCGGCCTTAATTTGGTCGGTGCATCGCATGGGTGATCTTCCACGCGCTCTGGTGTAAGTTAGTATAATACCAAAATTAACATAGTGGTACATTTTGTAGATTTAATTCTCATTTTTTACTTTAAAAATTAATTTATTCAGAAATTGAAGGACCAGAATCATAAGATCAATTAATTATCTTACATAATAATAAATAAAAGCAAACTAAGTTAAACGTTTATATCATGAAGTAGGCTAGCACCACTCGGCATTTTAATTAAAATTTTAATTTATTGTGAAGAAGACCGCGTGTGGCTCCGAGCACGACGCCGGCAATTTGCTGTATCTTTATCTAATGTTTGCTTTTAGAGTAGGTAGGTAGATACTTGATTTTTATTAAGATAAGGGTACCTACTTAAATTCTGCGTACAAGATTGTTAACCCTATTCCTTAGTTAGGTACCCTAAATGTATTTGTTAAATTTACCTAGGTACTTACTTATCTTTTCATCATTTGTAATAAGGGGTATATGTTTAATAAGTCCACTATTGGCATCATATCCTGACTCCGGAGAATTTTGTTTATCTGGTATAATCCATAGTTTTCATTGTATAGATCTATACTCTAGATTTTATTGATATCTAGAACGCGCCGATTTCGTCACTGACTCAGTGATAATCATCATAATTCTTAGGGTACTTCCTGAAGTCCTAGAAAACTGAAATTTGGTATGTAAGCCATTATTAGTAAAAAAATAAAAAAACTTGGAACTTTTACTCCCCAACCCCTAGACCAGGGGATGGAATTTTGTATGAGACTTGCAAATTTTGATGTTGCAGTTCTGAAAATTGATATAGGGACTCAATAACATTAAACGGCACCTCTGATGTGCATGAAAATATACCCCAATAAAAAAAAAGGAAAAATGAACAAAATCAAAAAAAAAACAAGCAACTTACAAAAAGAAGTGATGAATCTTTCGGATGAATCCCCCTATAAACATTTTCATGTAAAATGACTTGGCAAGACGAGTCAATATGGCTCGCACTGCCACAAAGTTATCTCAGATCTCATGTAGACCCAAGCCTATAACACTCGCGTTGCGGCCCGCCCTTTTTATTTAATTTTAGTGGTGGAAAAATATCACAATAAATAATAATAATAGGTGTATCTCATAAATATTTAATTCTGTAGTGGATTTACACATTTCCCTAGTAGGTATAGGCTGCCACCGTAAAAAATTTCTCTACAATTTGGTTGAAATTGCTTAGGATTTTTTTGGGTATATTTCTGAGCAAATCAAAGTACCTAATCATATAGGTACCTACGTACTAATAAGCCGGAGTAAAGTATGCTTTTTCTGCAAGTCAAAAATGGGCCCAAATTTGCCGCCCTAGGCTTAACCTACCTACCTACTGGTGAATCCGCCACTGGTGTCATTTCATATTCCTAAGTATATCGCACCTACAATTTGGACAGACTAGGTTATCTTTAGGATTAGTGTATATTTTGAGTCTTTTGAGTTTAATAAAATAATATAATAATAAATAAATATCCTGGGACATTCCTCCCACACGGTAATCTGATCCCAAACTAAGCAAAGCTTGTACCTCAGAGTAGATAAATACTACGTACCTTGTACTATGGAAACCAGGTAACTGATATAATACATATACTACTTTTTGTTTGTAAATACATACTTAATATACATAATTACACCCAGACTCAGTACATACAGACATGTTAATGCACACAAATACATATCCTACGTGGGAATCGAACCCACGACCTGCGGCGTCATAGGTAAAGACTCTGCGCCAACGGGCCAGTCATTTTAAGATCTAGATAAGGGGGCGGCAATTTTTTTTTCCCCTCGGGCGGCAGAAACCCACTTTAAGCTCTCAACCCACAAAAATGTCAAAATATATAATGCAGAAATATATATTTTTAGGTACCTAGTAATTGAAATACAAATACGTAGGTATGTGTTTCAATTACAAGTACATACCTAATTCAAATACTCGTACTGCCCGGCCCTGTCTATATTTATACATCTTCACATGCAAGTCAGTTTAATGTAAATATTAAAGAATTTCGCCTTTTTGCTATTTGGTAAGTTCACCTAGATCAAGCTCGGCTCTTCAATTCAAACTAACTCAGTAGAGGTATGCTGAAATGTTCATTTGAAATATCACTTTTGAATCCGCGATAAGATAATAATCTCATATTCTTATGAGTTCGACACTAGCGCCAAATCGATAGCAGTTCGTGGTGTTGTTATCTATACTAGTTAATATTATAAAGCTGAAGAGTTTGTTTGTTTGAACGCCCTAATCTCAGAACTACGGGTTCGAATTGTTTTTTTTTTTTTTTTGGATTGTCCATTTATCGAGGAAGGCTTTAGGCTTTATAACATGACGCTGCGACTAATAGGAGCGAAGCATCAGTGAAAAATGTTGCAAAAACGGGGAAAATTATTCATATAGGGTAGGGTAAGGTAGGATAGGGTAGGGTGGGGTACCACCACAGGGTGAGGAATCACCACAGGGTGAGGTATCAACACAGGGTGAGGTATCACTACAGGGTAGGGTAGCACCACGCGAACGAAGTCGCGCCGGGCAGCTAGTAACAGGATAAGATACAAAACACGCTATAGATTTTGGTTGTTTATTTCTCAGGAAGCAAATGATTCACAGCATTGGTGGGATACAGAGGTCTGACAATACTGGGCCGAAACATAACATTTCCTGAAGTGTTGATCTTTATTAGGTACAACAGCTTACATACATAAGTACCCAAATATAAAAAGTGGGAAAACAACGTTATACATAGCTGTAGAATAGTACAGTATATTTAGTAAAGCGAGTTTTTCTTTTTTTTTCTTTTTTTATAATAAACTACACACCTTACTAAATCACAATTTCTAATTATGTCAAAAATTATTTATCACATTTATAACATTCTGTACAAAGTAAAAAAATATTCTCATACTTCCACTAGAGCAAAGTAAAGCTGCATGAACATTGCAACAAGTATTTATTCATTTATTATATTCCAGTTGCGCATGTTTCAATTAATTAGAAATTAAACACTTAACTTAAATGATTAATCACTTCACAGAGTGTGCCTATCTGAAGAATGCGGAGATTGAGCAGATAAAAATACTATATTATGTTAAATCCACTTCAATGTCACACTCAATCAAAATTATTTAAATGATATGCAGCATGTAATGCTAGCTCCATATTGCATCGATGATACCTCGACGGTGCTACCTCCGGACATAGGCATACCTACTTATACTGCTACATTACAAGTTACTCTTTCTATGTTTAATCTATACTTCAACTTGTTTCATACATAACATTGTTAAGATATAAATAACACAATATTTTACGGTACATGGACATACAACCTTCATAAGGAGTCACATTTCATGTAGGTATCGTCATAATAAGAAAGTCCCTTACGTAATTTGTGTATCTCGCATCGAGGCAACACACTTTTTTAATTAAACAATTGTTTTTTTATTTCGTTTTATTGAACTTCACAAAGAAAAACAAAACTTGTATGTGTAACCCAAAATTTAGATTATTATTTATCGTAATTTTTTATAATTTTAGTATTAAAAAACAATCACGCTCACTCACACGTAGGATAATGCATAAATCCTACAGTAAAACGATTATTGGAGTAGGAATAAAATTCGGCAAGCTACAAATTAGATCGGCCACAGCGATGACCCAGCAGGCGGCAGGCAGCGGTCGCCCACCCGTGCGCGTGACGCATCTGTTTCCATTGAAACACTATTACAGTAGTACCCAACTGATAAGGCATGTCATGAATCTTCGTTCGCACCGAATAGCAAGTATGGCCCCGAAAATTACCGAAAGAATGCTTAAACTGATAATCAACCTTAGATCACTACTGTAAGGTATGATACAATGCAGCGGTTAGTTCCGTCTCACTCGCAAGTCACGCCTCTCCGCCCGGCGCACGCTAACATGGCGGCAGCTGCCGACCAATAGCGTTTTCCGCGCATTGAAAATGTATCTTCTGCGCAGGTACATCGGTAGGCCATATTAGTTGGATACTACTGTACATGTTTTTAACAATTATGCAAAAACAATACAACCCTCCTGATTTGAACTTTTCTTCGAAAACTGGGACTTAGATGAAAAATTGTGATTTGTGACAGTGATCATAGACAAACAATCGAATATACTCTACAGGGACACTCAAATTATTACAAAGTAATTTACAAATATAAGTATTCAATATCTAAATATAAACAATTTTTATATAAACTGAACTATTTACATAATAATTATGAACACGTCAATTGTAACGCCTCAAATCTCTTACATATTTGTACCTATTTACAATGATTATGAATTATTATTTTTAAGAGCATTGCATTTTCGTGAGCTTGATCAAAATAACTACTTGTTCACTATTACTGATTACAGATAGGTAACACACAAGTTCATCATTTTTTTCTGGTCAGTCGTTGATTATTAATTGTCACTTTTAACATTTTGTGTTTTTTTTATTTTGTTTCCTTACGTATATTCCTATATCCTCAACCATTAAACAGACAGTCCAGAAATGTTGATTATTGTAACAGGTTCCACTAACCGAATATTGTGTACAAGGTTATATATAGTCCGTTCATTAAATAGCAATACAAATCAGTCTTGGATTAAAGGAAACGCAATTAGTACTATCTTTTATAAAATTCATCGCGTGAACTGTATATAAAATAGTTAAGAAGACAGACTGGATTATTTACAAAGTCAAGTGATATAAATACAGTTTATTACATAATGGGATTTGTGTTACGAGTGAGAATCTTAGGGAATTCCATAAGTATAGCAAATTATGATTAACGCAAAGAAACGTTGTCTCTTAGCAGCAGGTCATTGGTCTTGTAGCAAAACAATGGTAATTTCCTAAATATTATTCAAATTAAAATAAAAACACGCAAGTAACAATATACAACTAGCTAATTAAATTAAGTAAAACAAAGCCATATTTGCTTTATATCGCTAAAATATTCTACTAGGTATCATTTAATTGATACATCATTACATTTTTATATTGTACCAAAGTTTTAGTACATGTTTAATTTTCGCATTATAAATTATTTCCTGTAAACTCAATTGATTCAATAAGGCCCTAGTAGGGCACTAATGACGGTCAAACCTATTAAAAAGGGCCATGAGCAATATCGAGAGATGAAAAGCATTCCTGGTTCCGTTATGATTTAAGATTTGTTTTATTACTCGACAGTAAGTTTCGAGTGATCACTCGAATTAATAATTATTCCATTTTTATTATCTAAATTATTAATGGGTAATTAATATTATTTCCTAATTATCAAACACCAACCAATTAAATTAATACCAATATATGGCACATTTTACTAAGTATTACAACTGATATCCTGGGTCAATAATCAAACAGAATTTCACAGTAATGATGGACTTAATTTCTGTTTTCATTTCTAACCTGCTATAACTGCTTGTAAAACTGTTATATTTTTCTATTGCGGTGCTACTCGACAAAATAATAATGGAATTCCCTCTAAATTCTTACCACTCGAATCTTCTGAATTTATTGATCATAAATAATTGCACTTTCAAGATAAATTTATATTGTCTTCAACCAGTATGTCACATTGACGACTTTCGGGAATTGTCATTACTGCTGGTTGCTTAAATTGGCTCAACGTTCAGCTAGCTACGTATATGGAGCAGGTTATTTGAATTTATCCGTGTGAAACGAAAAGAAGGATGACTGACCATAGCTCACAAGTGTATGCATATTAAAAACTGCAGGTAGTTTTTAAAATACTATGTTTAGCTAGGTCTACGTTGCCACGGCAGCTGAAGCTGTATGGTACATGCAATTTGCTTCCAAGAAACTTGCATAATTAAATCGCGGTTCAAACTGAAGTGGCAAAAAAAAAAGTCGATAGCCAACTGGAAAGGAGGCTATTGAGTGGGCACCAGAAACAGTGACCATTTAACAAGCGGACATTAAATAAACAAATATCTCGGGACATTCCTCACACATGGCTATCTCATCCCAAACTTTGTTCCCAAAGAGTTTGTACTATAGAAACCAAACAAATGATATACTACATATATTACTTTTTGTTTGTAAATACATACTTATATATAATTACACCCTGACTCAGGACATACAGACATGGTCATGCACACACATGCATATCCAGTGTGGGAATCATCGAGGAAAAATCAATTTAAGATTAGTACCTAATACTGAACAATCAAGTTTCGCAACTACTCAGTGATTTGTCATTTATTTTAACAGTAAGGACCAATTACTGCATTGTGTGTTTTTGACTTGGCCAATCAGAGTGCATGTGTCCTTGACTTTGTCAATCAGACTTGACTTGTTAGCAGTGGGAAATTGGTGGAATATATGTCAACCAAAATGCAAGTCATTGCGCTTCTTTGGCTTAAATGTTCGATGGTGGGAATCAAACCCACAGTCTGCGCGATAGATAGAATCTTAACCAACCGTGCCAACTGGCCCGTCAATTTAGGGAAGCCTTATTTTAAGTATTTTTAAGTCACAAATGTCGTTGATAGGTATTCATAAATTCGAAGTTACATGGGTTGTTAGCTCCTTGAATATTTGCTAATTCTACACAAAGACTTCAACATAACATGCATTATCATGGATATTTCTGCAATATAATATAGATAAATAATATTAAAATCATTTGTAACAAAACCCCAAAAAAAGTTTGTAATCTTAAGCTCAAACCATTTCATATAAATTGAAAATAAAAATAAGATGTTTGTCATGGTGTAAATTTAAATACCTACACAAAACAAGCTCTAATGAAGTCTATCAGCCCATAATGTTTATAATACTTCCGACTTACTACACCCTTACTAGACTTAATAACCCAAGGACCCACCCGTTTTCACGGGTGGCGATAGACACTCCAGGAAAGGGGTCCGCCCCGGACCTGGCTCCCCATGCCCCGTGAGGGGTGTTGCGAAGACCCTTACTTACTACATTTTATGCAATGGTAAAATTGCCTCAGGGCCGGCTTAACCTATAGTGCAGGCGTGCGGCGTACGCGGGCGCAGGGTGTGAGGAGGCGCCGGGAACACGTCTTTCGATACCAAAATGGAAGTCCCATCGTTGTGGAAGACTGCCCACGGGCACCCAGCGAGTGCCCAAAAAGGTCGACAGATCATACCCGGCGAATCACAGGCCGATAGCCATCACCTCCCTTCTCTCCAAAGTGATGAAGCATGTGATCAACAAACAGCTCTTGAGATACCTTGAAGATCACGATTTGCTGAGCGATCGACAATACGGCCACAGTCGCTTGGCTGGTGACCTCCTAAAGTATCTCACACACTGATGCCGTTGGTCATTCGCCATCGAGTCAAGGTGTCGCATTGACAGTGGAGCCTAGAGATGTGACGAAGATCGCGCGCCTACCAGTGGGTGCAGGGTACTGATTGCACCCGGGCGCTACTTGGGCTAGAGCCGGCTCTGAATTGCCTCGTATTTTAAAGTCTTGTAGATTGACAGGCTATGAAGTTAGTATTAGTTAGTTTCGAGTGTTTATGTAATATTACAATTCTTGGGCGTGCGTTGAAGAGTGCGGCGAAGTTTCTATTTCTGAACGTAATATATACATTTCAATAGCATTTATATTAACGTATAGGCGTATAGCTTAACATTTATTTTTATTTTTATCTAACAAGAATTGCGATAAATGGAATGTGGTTAAATCATAAATAAATTATGGGAGATCGAAAGTGCAATTACTTGTGAACAATGAAAATCATGTTTCACTTCTCGATTGTAAGTCAGTTCGACAAGCGGACATAAGATGAACCTCGTAGGTCTATTAATAAATAACATCCTACAATCAAAAACGTCAGGTTTTTTATGCCGAGGATTTTCACGCCAAGCGCCGATCTCGCGCGTATGGGCCGATTTCAATTCGGTATTTACAAGTTTTAGAGCTGACACTTTGGTACTAATGGACAGAGTGCGGGAGCACGTCGCGAAGTGTTCTACAATGTATCGCCTCAACTCCGCAGGCGGAAGCGCCTTTGGAGAGGTTCGGGAGCACGCGGCGAGCCGCTTCTCTCAGGCACGAGCACGAGCGAGCACCGGCTACGGCCGCCCCTACTTGTCCGAGGCGTCCGGGGGCGCGCCGCCGAAGTCCAGCTGGTACCCGCCGGCGCGCGTCATCTCCTCCATGCTCGGCTCCTTGCACTCGTGGCCCGCGTGCCCGCCCAACCCGCAGTTCCAGCACGACAGCTTCGGCGGCGCGTACAGCACCGGCACGAACCCGCCGTACGGCGCGCCCGTCGCGTACGGCGGCGGCGGCGGCTCCCCGTTGGCGAAGGGCGGCGGCGGCGGCCGGTACGCGGGCGGCGGCGTCGGATACGCGAAGGGGCGCGGGTACGAGAGGAAGGGCACGGGTGGGGGCGCCGGGGGCGCGGCGCGGCGCTGCGCCCCCGCCGGCGCCGGCGTGCCGGGCGGCGACGACGCCGCCGACGACCCGCTGTCCGACGAGGACCGTGCCGGCGGACAGTACGCGACCGCCCGCCTCCGCACCCCGTTCAGCTTCTCCAAAGACCGGTACTGGTGCATCGCGCTGATTTCACGTAATCTTTCGTCTCCGATATTATGTCGCATCTGAAATTGAGATGTGCTCATTTAGTACCAAAATATGTATGTTTGAAGCTTAGATTTACTGCAGTGTTCAAAATGCTCAATTTTAGTTATTTCAAGACATTCTATCGGCAGCTACCGAGGACCGATTCTAAGTACCTACATTATAATATAATATTATTATGTATGTATAAAATACCAAATGGGATGTCAGTTTCCCATACAATTATTCAGTCAGAGATGATAGTTACCTCAGTGATGGTGAGATTTTCAAAGTTAGTGGCGAGGTGGGGCTGGTCGCCGCCAGGCGCGGAGGGCGCGGATGGCACCGAGGGCGCGGAGGGTGCGGAGGGCGCGGGGGGCGCGGAGGGCGGCGGCGGCGAGCGGTCGCGGGAGAGCCGGCGGCGCGCGCGCGGGGACGCCGCGCGGCTGTCGCCCGGGGACGACACCAGCGGGGACGTGCCCGCACCCGGAGGATAGTTTATAACCTACAATACAATTTACTTCAAAATTACGAGTACATTTACAAGAATAAACTGAAAATTTCTGAAAGATGAATCAAAGGCCAACTCTTATTTTAAAGACAAAAATCAAAACCATCTATTCAATTTAGGGCACATAATTATGAGGAAGTTAGGTAGGTACTATCAGTTCAGAATTCAGCTATGAAAATTTTTGATATTTTTTTATAGATCCAGACTAGATTGCCTATTTTTTAAATTATTATCATATTAAAAACAATACATAAAAACTTGTTTTTAACCTGAATGACTTTAAACCAAACAAGACAAGCAACTTGTAAAGAGAACAGCTTGAACATTTGTATATCCATTTATATAATAATGAGATCATTCATTAGAAACTTTAGTTAATTTAAAATATGGAAAGACTAATTTCTCTTTTGGTCATGTATTAAACATATTTAAATCTATTAACAGTGACCAATAAACTTTCTAAAAAACCAGATTAACATTGATCAGGCTTGTTGAAACCGATAATTATTTTGGACAGAATTAATAATATCCTGGGAGATTGATCACCCTGATCCTGAACTAAGCACAGCTGTACTATGCTAACCAGATGAATGATAACTACTTTTCACAAACATATCATACTAATAATGAATGCATGTAAAATAATTACCCAAATACCACATGTCTGGCCATTTGGTATAAGGAAAATAATAAGGATGTTTACAATCCAAATAATCACTTTAAATCATTTAAAATAAGCATTAAAAGCATCATCACATGAGATGGCTTAAACCAAGTCTAGAAAACCCCAGCTTTTAAGATAGCCTGGCTCTTTTTGTTACATGACATTAGAAAGGTCAGAGATACTTAAAACTTAGGTTTTACTATACTTTGTTTAAACCATCTCATGTAAAAAAGAGGATATTATTCTTGTCACTTCTTTGATTTACAATTAACTACTGTGCATTATTAGTAAATAAAAGTATTATACTTACCTCTATTGGCTGATTTATTGCTGATACAATAATATTGGCAGGCCATGCATGTGGGCCCATATACTCTCCCATGTTGTAATGTGGTATTGGCAGCCCGGGTGGGGGATGTGGCACTTCACTCAATATAGGCGCTACACCACCAGCACCACTCAGCACTGGCGGTGAACTAAGTTCAGGTACTGCATCTGAGTTAGGAGGCTGGAATAGAGACATAGTTTTAAGCTGATCTCAGTTAGCATAGATAAATAATTTACATTGTTATCAATATTTGTAGTAATGAAAGTAATAAAGAATGAACATGTCCAAGCACCTGGACCTCATACAAAAAGCTGAACTACATTCAAGGCCTATATTTTCTGACTTCTACAAATAGGAACTATCACAGCCAGAGTGGCATATTCACTCTGGCCGTGATAGTTTTCTGAGCAAGACTGCTCCAACTTCAGCTTTGTCATCATTCTTTATCTATCATATAGTTTCTGGTATTGATTTGATATTTGACACATTAAATTTTGAAATTTAAAATATATATATTATTTTTAACCATATTTCTTGTTAAATTAGGTAAAAAAAAATTTTTACCCTTAGTCTTCATACTTGCAGTTGATTTAATTATTATGTTTAGTGTAAGCAAATGTTGGTGAACGTTAAATAAATAAAAATAAATATATTTACATCATAGTTACTTTAAATCAGTTTAAAAAAATGCAACTTTCTGAACCATTATTAGAGTCAGACTTTTCATAAGTGCCTGCGAAAGTCTATTTGAATAAATAATTTTGAATTTTTGAATAAAATAACATTATTATATGTATTTATTATTGTTTTTATAAGAGTAGAAATCAATTGTTATTTTGTAACCGCAAACGATAGGGTTAAATAGACAGTTGAACATCATTTAAACATAAAAATATATATTTCTAAATACAGTAGGAAATAAAAAAGCCCATGTCTTGATTTTGTCTTTGTTTACTCTTATGACAAAATCCAGCATTATGGTTTACAAAATTATTGTAGTAACTATTACATTATAACATTCCCATTTTGAAAAACCCTATAAATCCCTTGACTTGCGGTAAAAAAATAAGGCTAATTATTTTCGCGGCGACTAACAAATTAAACGGCGACTAACTACTGGTGACAAAAAAAATAACTTGGCAGCGATTAAATATTTTGGCAACTATTAAATTAGATGGGCTACAAATTGCAAGGTATCATAAAAACTAAATAGTGGCGGCTTCTTTAAGGTAGCAAATATATTAAACAGGCACATAGAAATAATAGGTAGGGTACTATAAATAATGACTTGGCGACTAATATTGACAGTGGGATAACAAACATGGTGATATTGGCAACTATAAGCTTCCATATAAAATATACTTTCGGGCTGCGATTTGCAAGCAGCTGTAAAAATTTAAACGGGTACTATAATTACAAATTAGGGTTTCAGTATTTTTTTTGTGGAATCATAATTAGTATCTGGATGACTGAATTTTTACTTTTTTGGTAAATCGTGTTTTTTGGACAGTGGAACAGTGAACTTAGATCTTGTATGGGTTTCAGGGTCTGATGATGGAGTAGGAGGGTTGGCACTGGAACTCCATAGCGGCGCAGTGTATCCTACCCGTGTTTGAGGTTGTTGAAATTGTCATGAGATGAACTTTGACCATATATAGTTTTCAGGGTCTGATGATGGAGTAGGATGGTAAGCACTGGAACTCCATAGTGGATCATTGTATCCTGGCCGTGTTTGGGGTTGTTAGAAATGTCGTGAAATGAACTTTGATCATGTATGATTTTCATGATCTGATGATGGAGTAGAAGGGTAGGCAGTAGGCACTGGAACTCCATAGTGGAGCAACGTATCCTACCCGTGTTCGGTTGTTGGAATAGTCATGAGATGAACTTTGACTGTATATAGATTTCAGGGTCTGATGATGGAGTAGAAGGGTAAGCACTGGAACTCCATAGTGGATCATCGTATCCTGGCCGTGTTTGAGGTTGTTGGAATTGTCATGAGATGAACTATATGATATGATATGATGATGATGAGATAAAATAAAAATGAAAATGAAAATGAAAATGAAAATAAGTTATAATAATGGAGTTTCAGTGATTAACCTCCTACTCCATCATCAGACCCTGTAAACTTTATGTGGTCAAAGTTCATCTTTCTACAATTCCAACAAGCCTAAACACGGGTGGGATACATTGCGTCGCTATGGAGTTCCAGTGCCGGACCCTCCTACTCCATCATCAGACCCTGAAAACCATACATGAACAAAGTTCATCGAATGACAAATCCAACAACCCCAAACACGGCTAGGATACGATGCTCCACTATGGAGTTCCAGTGCTCACCCTCCTACTCCATCATCAGACCCTGAAAACCATACATGATCAAAGTTCATCTCAAGACGATTCCAACAAGTCCAAACACGGCTTACATATATGTGATTCCATACATACATACAGGTGAAGCTAATAAAAGCGTGTTGAAAATAAAAGTCATCAAGAAATAAAACTATAGGCCCACAATATTTTTTTTGCATGTCACTATTTGCTTTAATTAGAGCTCTTAAAATGTCGCACAAAGTATGTTTTATATGACCAAGTTAATATTTTCTTCTCATCTCAGTTTACTTTATATACAACCTCATTTTATAATTTAAGAAAGCCTATTTTCTACTTTTTATCCGCCGTCAAGTCTTCGCCTAACAATAAATTCAGTTACCAAAACAAAAAAATCAATGCCAGTTTAAATTAAAAGAAAGCTTATTTAGCTGCTACTTTCTACTTAAAATGATCCTTCACTTTAGCTGCCAACCTATTATTTTGAGTACCTCCTTTCATTTTTTATAAATCCCAAAATCAGATTAATTTGTCGCCGCGTTAAATACATGCCAAAAAATAACAATTGATTTATATTGTTTTCTTTGCCCGTGCTGATCTCCAAACAAAGGATTAAACGTATATTTTTCATAGCAAATAATAAATCCTGGCATGGCATTCTGGTAAATAGAGGAAAATAAGCCCGTTCTTTTAATTTTTCACAAGTCTATATAAAAAATAACATCAGAAAAAATCAAAAGCATTGTTGATTATAATAGCTGATACTTACAAATTAAAATTGAATATGAAATGTGAATTCTTATTGGATAATTTAAAAATATGATTTAAATTTGTATATGAATGCAGAATTACTACTCAAGCGATAAGATAATGTTTGTAAGATTTAGAAATAAAATATTTTGGTGTAATGATCATAATATATAATGGAATGTATAAAATGAGAACACTGACCTGCACCCCGGGAGTTTTTACAAACATGATACCAGGTGGTGGCCCCAAGCTAGGCAAATTGGGTGGTGGTACTGACATATTGGGGGTGATATTAGATTGTGTATGGCATCCACTCACTGGTGTTATACTTATATGCTCGTGATGATCCGGGAACTGTAATCGCTGATCTTCAAGTTTTAATTTATCTAATATTTCACCAAAATGCGATTTTTGATCAAATGTAAAAGCTGGATGATGCAAAGCCATTGTGTATAGAAGTAAAATTTCTTCCAACAGATCACCATATAAACCCTTGAGCAGTCCACTCTGTTCGAGACTGACCATAGCATTGTACAAAGTAGTGGCACACGCGAAGTTACACGAACGTAATAATGAAACATAAAGAGCCATTTTTCGTCGCGTTCTGGGATCTGTGTTCGCGCCACCGATGTCCGCAGCCAGATCTGTGGGGTTGTTGGCTCTCAGTTCGGCACCACGCAACTCCTGAAAGTCCCGCTTACCCAACTCCTCCAGATACGTGCCAATGAAACGCAGTTCAAATGGCAAACACATATTTAACAGTGTACACATTGCATCAATGCGTTTATAGCTTTCCAATTCTTTAAACCATGATACCACGTCCTCTTTGCAAACCATTTCCAGAACACATTGAAATTTTATGTAAAGAATCAACCGGTCCTCTGCAGCCGAAGCGCCTCCGTTTCCTAAAATTTTTGACACACGCGGTTTTTATGACGATGTGATGGTTGTAATCCAAGATTATTCAATTGTAACATTAGTATTTTTACACTTTTTATCCGTATTTTTCAAGTACAGTAATATTGGTTAAGCAACTACTACCACAGGCAAATGCTGGTAGTTTTGTCTTGTCTCTATAGTCTATGGTAAAAAAAACTGGCAATGGCAAAGACAAGTTAGCATGCTTTCATATCATACAAGATCAGAGACAAATAAATGTCTGTGTAAGGCTGGGCACATACATTCGTTTTCCGTATACGGTTTCCTAATCAGGAATTCCGATTCGGAATTCCGTGCGCTTAGCGCAGACGTTCAATTTTTTGAATAAGGATATTATAATGCCAGTACGTTCAGTGGTGGCGGGCGTTGTGAACCACAGACGTATGAAAAGTACCTACAAGCAGACTAAGCATTCGCAAAAAATTTTGAAGCCAATTACACCTACAAAGAAAGTGTAGCTGTTACAGAGCCGAACTAAGGCCGGTAAAGATATTTACGTCTATGAATGAGGGGCGGCGGCGGCGGGCGGAGATAATCCATAATAATATTATAAATGCCAAAGTAGCTCTGCTTGTTTGTTTGTTACGGTTTCACGCCTCAACTACTCAACCGATCATCATGAAATTTGGTATACAGATAGTCTGGTATGGAGAAGGACATAGGCTACTTTCAAGGTCAACCCGCGGGGGACATCTAGTAGTCTGTTTTGCACATATTTTCAAGAAAATGAAAGAAAAGTATAATTTAGTAAAGGTTTTATTGAAAGAAAATCAATTCACTCGAAAAATTCAATTCACAATAATTTATTCAAATAGACCTTCGCAGGCACTTATGAAAAGTCTGACTCTAATACCGGTTCGCAAGGTTACATTTGCTGAGAAGAGCCGACAATAAGCTCAGCAATAACTCAATTTAGAACAAGCTTAGATTCATTACATAACATTTACGTTCTAATCGCACTGACAACAATTACGAGCCCCGGCGCGGCGGCAAAACTAAAAAGTAAACTAAATGAATTTAATAAGTAAATAAATAGTAAACTTAAGCAGACTAGCCCCACAAACACCAGCAGTTCACAAGTATGACGCGTATGGCAGCCTTAGCCCTCCTCGCTATATTGGAGGGAAGTGAGCGACCCGTCACACGACGCCGCCGCAAGCCTTAAGGTGAGAATGACTTATTTAGGTCTGCCTTAGAAATAAAAAAATAAACTAAAGGGAAACTACTAAACACACAATTTGTTATCACTGTGAGTACTGTGACTATTGACAAGTTTAGACTAAATATCATTTAAATAGAAAATATAAAAATTAGCCAGACATAATATATCAATGCATTTATCTATTTATATAAAAATTAACCCCTATTTCTTCTGGTCACGCTATAACCTGAGAACGGCTATACCGTTTTTTTTAAATACTTTCTAATACTTGCTTCCTAGAAGGTACGTAGATTAAAAATTTAAGAAAGTTGAAAATAACAATGAGGGCAGGAGGAAGCATGGGTGCCTGCTCTTCGTTACGCAAGGGCGAAGGGGCTGCACTGCCCGCAGCGCCAGAGCCGATGCAGAAGTGAATTTATGCCAAAAAATCCTCATCCTCATACCTCAACGATGAATATCACGGAAACCATGAGCTTGCTTCAAGTTTGGGGATACCGGGGGGAAGGGTATCCCCCCTCCACTCCCCCTTACCCCGCGTCCCATCTGAGTCGATGCAGAAGTGAATTTATGTCAAAAAACGTCATATATAACCTCAAACTTCAACCATGAATATCTCGGAAACCATGAGCTTGCTTCAAGTTTGGGGGGTACCGGGGGGAAGGAAATTCCCTCCCGCACCCCTCGCACACCCCTCTTCCCCCTGCCATGTGTTACGTCTCCGAAAGTTTTACCCAAAATAAATTTAATTTACCGAATCCGTCCCCTCGATACATTATATGTAAACAATATATAAATCTTTAGATTTCTTAAATTTTGTGTAGATTCCTTTAGATATAACGTAGGTATGGAAAGTAATTTTAATATAATTGTTAATCATATTTTCAAATTATCGGCTACGAATGGTAATTATTTCTTAATAAAAACACCATAATAAATATATTGAATTTGTAATGAAATCACGACTAACCGATGAAACGTTATTCCTGGTGATTTTTGATGACTTGAACTATCACACTTATAGGCACTACACTTAACCATATTTAATCCTAGATTTTCACCCTATTTTTACAAAAATTATTAATAGTAAGCATAAATTTAAAATAAAAACAAATAGTTGTTGACCCGTCACATGGATTATCATGACTGACAAGACAAGATGGCAGAATATGCTACGTACGATCTGTCTTTTTTTCAAAGTTGAGAGCAGTGTCCTACCAATGTAAAAATGAGATGGCTCGGTATGAAAAAAGGTAAGAGTAACAAGAAGAAGGGTATGCTATACATTTATAACTATAATACGTAAAATATGTTTTGTCTGCTTCTTCTTACATGCCTGTGGCTTCTTCTTATATGTCTGTGATGTGAAAGTGATTTATTGAGACCGGAAATTATAATATACCTAACTCGATACTGGCATACATAAATCGTCATATGGATTTGGTTGCCAAACTTAAAATTAAGGCTGCATTCCGAATTAATGCTATAATCGCTGTAATCGATTTGAGCGTGCTTAAACCCGTTCCATATAAGTTTGAGCGCGATCACGATGTCCCGTGAAACGTCATAGATGACGTCATGACATGCGCCATCTTGCGCTCACACCGACCATGCCCTAAATAGGTATCACCGTGAGCGCTGTCAAAAAGTGACGGTTAGTTATTGTGTTTTCAGCAAAAATCTAATAAGATTTTTGGTTTTCCATATGGCAAAGATACTTTTTATGATTTTATGAGAGAAAAATAATAAAAAATGCGGATATTCCATTTTAACCGACTTCAAAAAAAGGAGGAGGTTCTCAATTCGGCTGTATTTTACCCACGGTCAGACACTCAGTTCTCCTGAAGGCAGTACTACATCAAGAGCTTACATATGACCCTAACTTTAGCAAACAAATGCGTAGGTCTGATAGAGTCTGCAAGATAGAATCAGCCAACCTCGAAGTGGTACGACGCCAATACCACTTCTTAAGCCCTATTTTGTACAATAGAGTAAACAAAGAACTCGGTATCTATCCACTTACCTCGCGAAAATGTACAAGCATTGTAAATGAATGGCTCCATACCCTCAGGTATGATGAAATGGAGAAAATAATCAATAAGCTAGACGGCAACAAAAATTAAATAAATAAATCTGCATTCTCCCTTCCTGAGTTACTGCACCCACATACAATACACCACACACACATCATCACACACCCCACACCACATACACAACATCACACACCCCCACACTACACTCACACATACAGATACACATATTCAAATATAAACACACATACATACACACTCTTAAACACAATCACAAGTATTTAAAGTATTCTTTCTTTTTCTTTCGTTTTATATAATAATGTAATTATTAATTTAATAAAATAATGTTGTTTCTGATGGAACGCTGTCGCCTCTTGTATCTTGGAGGTGGACGTAAATGGCTGCGACACAGTTAAACAACTAATGTGGCTATTTTCGTGCACACTTTATTATGTACATTTTCATTCTTGTTCCAATAAATAAATTTTATCTTAACTTATTTTTTATTTTTTTTTATCTTTGTTACCTCATAACTCCGTCATTTTATCAACCGATTTGGAAAATTCTTTTTTTGTCTGGAAGGGTACACTTTCCGTTTGGTCCCATTGTCATCAGATCAGGATTTCATTACTTCTTAGTGTACTTTGAAGTCAGTTTAAGTTTTTTGTAAAACAGTCCTATTATTGCGAGTCAACTAATAAAAGATATAAGGAGTTCTAGCGCATTGTTAATATGTTCTGTTTTGAATACTGTGAGCGCGATAACGGGCGTTCCTAATTGTTGACAGTTCTCAGCTGTCATTATCGTGATATCTAACTCGGTACGCAAATTATTGCTGTGAGCACTGTGACTGATATTATTTAATTCGGAATGTAGCCTAAGAAGAAGTCATTGGAATGCACCCACAGTTACTCGGCATTTTTTGACAACTGACACTGACAGTCATATTTAATTTCATCGCTTCGATTCTGTAAGGCTGTTGTAATTTGTAATCAATAATTTTTACTAAATACCTAATTTGGTGAATGCAAATAAATAAAAAAATGGCTCCTGTAGAAGATGTCGAAATGAAAAATGTGGAAAGTCCTGCTACCGCCAGCGATGCAGAGACTACTGAAGTAAAGAAGGACGCCGATGTCCTCACTGTCCAAGATTTGAGAGAACACGTAAGACAAATAGACAAAGCAGTGACATCCAAAGAGCCTAGATTTGCTATGCGAGTGCTTAGGTCTCTTCCTAATACTCGAAGGAAGCTAAACGGAAACGTCCTTAGGGCAATCATCAATCAGCTTTATCCTGCAAGTGCTGATAAAGAAACATTGCTTGCATTTGTTGAGAATCCTTTAGCTGGAGCTGTCGAGATCGAAGCTCCGCGTTCAAGAAGTGCTCCAAAGCAACCTGCGCCAGAGGTGGACGTTTATATACATTTGTTGGTATTATTACGTTTGCTGGACACAAATAAGTTGGAGGAAGCCACTGAATGCTCCCAGCAACTAATGAGTAAAGTCACAGCTCAGAACAGAAGAACTCTAGATTTGATAGCAGCAAAGTGCTATTTCTACCATTCTCGTGTCCATGAACTAACCAATAAGCTGGATCTTATAAGAGGATTATTGCATGCCCGCCTTCGCACCTCTACTCTCCGCAATGACTATGAAGGTCAAGCTGTCCTCATAAACTGTCTTTTACGTAATTACCTGCATTATTCTTTATATGATCAGGCAGATAAACTAGTGAGCAAGTCAGTGTACCCTGAAAATGCAAGTAATAATGAATGGGCAAGATTTTTGTACTACCTTGGAAGAATAAAGGCTGCTCGTCTTGAATACAGTGATGCTCACAAGCATCTGGTACAAGCTTTGAGGAAGGCACCGCAGACTGCAGCAGTAGGTTTTCGTCAAACTGTACAAAAATTGGCTATTGTTGTGGAATTACTCTTGGGTGATATTCCTGAGCGTGCAATATTCAGGCAAGCTCCACTCAGAAAGGCTTTGGCTCCTTACTTCCAACTCACCCAAGCTGTGAGGCTTGGTAATTTGCAAAGATTTGGGGAAGTTCTTGAAAACTTTGGTCCCCAGTTCCGCAGTGATCATACATTTACATTGATCCTTCGCCTAAGGCAAAATGTTATCAAGACAGCTATTCGTTCAATTGGCTTGTCTTACTCTCGCATATCACCAAAAGATATTGCCAGGAAATTGGGCTTGGATTCAGCTGAAGATGCAGAGTTTATCGTAGCTAAAGCAATCAGAGATGGAGTCATTGAGGCAACACTTGACCCAGAAAAGGGATATATGAGTAACAAGGAAAGTTCTGACATTTATTGTACTAGAGAACCTCAATTGGCCTTCCATCAGCGCATCTCATTCTGTTTGGATTTACATAATCAGAGTGTAAAAGCTATGAGATATCCTCCAAAATCATATGGTAAGGAGTTAGAAAGTGCTGAAGAGCGCCGTGAAAGGGAACAGCAGGACTTGGAACTGGCCAAAGAAATGGCTGAAGAAGATGATGATGGTTTCCCTTGAATACTAATTTTAATATTGCAAAACTAACTCATGTTTTTACTTCATATACCTAATTAGAAAACATTGTTTGAGAATATAATAATAAAACTTTATATATGTAATTCATGGAAATTTTATTTTAAGTAGTAATATATAACTACTGTACTGCAAGATTCTACTCCTTCTACCATTATGACTAATAATGACTTAGTTCTTATACAAGGTAAGGTGCTGTGTGTCCTCACGTGTATTAATAAAACTTTAAGGTGGATATACA
This sequence comes from Achlya flavicornis, assembly GCA_947623365.1. NCBI lineage: Eukaryota > Metazoa > Arthropoda > Insecta > Lepidoptera > Drepanidae > Achlya > Achlya flavicornis. Next base: position 8,228,574 of record OX392468.1, on the reverse strand, counting down.
GATAATTTTCTTAAAGTAAACCATTATCACAGTTTTAGATGGTAATAGGTACTGTGACTATATTATGTTATTTTGATTAAAAATGTTTTTTTAGAAGTTTATTGATCTGTTGCATAAAAGGGGTTATTAAAACAGGAGTGTGAGTTTAAAAACCGAGCTATAGGCCATTTTTTTAATAGTATCACCATGAGTATCACATGAGTGTTAGGGGCTTCTACAGTATGTATGTAAGGTGATTTTGTTTATTAATAAAATAATATCTTAAGTAGGTATAAGGCGCCGATCCCACAGAAACGCACAGAAAATACTTCTAGAGTTCCGAGTTCCGCGCTCACTACTGTACACACAGCGAGCGAGCCGTCTAGAGTTCTAAAGGTAAATGGGCAAATTTGTATGGAGTTTGTCCCATAGGCGGACAGCAATAATTTCTATGTTTTCTAATGGAATTTAAGTAAGGCCAATGAGAATAAATAAAGAATGTAAACAAACTTTTGCTTATTGTATGTAGGTATATAATTACCTTGCTATTTCATAATATCTCCAATTATTTCTTAAATCTTCAATACTCTATATCTTTTTTTCTAAATACACCACAGTAATAAGCTTTCATATTTATATTACATAGAAATTATTGGTGGCCGCCAATGGGATAAGCTCCATACAAATTTTCCCATTTACTTTTATAACTAGACTGCTCGCTCGCTGTGTGTACACTTACAGTAGTGAACGCGGAACTCTAGAACTGTTCTCTGTGGGATCGGCGCCTAAACCCGCAACTTGAACTCGGAAATCTAGAACTCTGTGGGATCGGCGCCTAAAATAGCCCTGACTTGTGCCACAGTGTGCCCTGACATCACTTACATTGGCAAACAAGTGGCGTTGCATAGCAACAAATCTTTTACTAAAATTAGTTGTTTGACATCGCGACGAAAAGGAAAGATACTTTGGGGGTTTGAAAACCTAAGTACATACTTTAAATACGTACATGCTACTTAATAATAATAAAAAACACAAAAATGGTTGAGTTTACGCCCGCCACTATGGAGAAATTAGCTGAGATGTTGAGACCTCCAGAGCCAGATGTGCTACAGGGTGATGACTTGGCTTCCTCTGGTAGGTAAATTATGCTTTTGTATTTTGACCATAAAATACTTACCTGTTAAGTATACCTCCCTACTTAACAGGTATTCACCATTCCATACTTTTCCGACGATTCCAAATAGCCGTCATACCACCGCAAAGGTGCGATTAATGCCCACGCGATTGGGCCGCCGGTACCAGCGCTATGACCATCATTTTCCTTTTCGTCATTACGTAATTAGACCCCTGAAGGGTCGCAATAATGGTACAAATGACCAGGAAATTTGTGCCAGTGTCTCCCGGTCTACTAAGTACTTATGCATTACACACATAATTTACCAGCTAAACGAATTGCAGACAGGAATGGCCCAGGGGTAGCAGTGCAGGTCCAGGATGGTCCCCTGCACCTCTCAAAACGCCCATGAGTATAGGAAACAAAAATGATAATGTAGACACACGTAATAAAAAAATCTGGATGGAGCATCGTCTTATAATAGCACAATATTTCCTACGGTATGCGTGTGTGAAATCAGAACTTTTTTCGTGGTGAAATCCTCTTGGATGCCCGCGCAGGCATTCCGGGGGCAGCGGCCAGATTATGTCAGATTCCTACTGACTAAAACTCCACGGTGTTCCTACCTGCCGATGCCGGCTGCTGGGCTGGGGGCGCCGAAGTATTCGTTCGCGTACCCAGCACCGACGTCCTGGTCGGAGGCCTCCTCTTCATCGACCGGAGCTCTTGTTCCACCGTCTCCTCTTGAGTACCGTGCGGGAACACATGTTCTACTACAAGAGTCCGATGTTGATGGGCGCACTCTCCCGCGGCACCCTTGGGCTCAAGCTGGGTACACCACCAAGGAGTGCTGAGCATCCTCCTCGAGGAACCCGTCACAGGAGGCATTCGGCGGTCGGCTCCCTCACGGCAATCGGAGACAGATATCTCCCGAAAAACCATGTCCCTAGAGGATCTGCATCGAGTAAAATCAGTACTGGCCGAAGCAAGCACAAGTGATACTAAGTATCAATGCGGAATGAAGACCGATCGGCATACTATGCTGTACCAACATGTGTGCGTGAGGTTTCTATTTACTTACATGCCTTGGATTATACTTGCATACTTGGGGCACTGTACTTGGGGTCGGTAACGTTGGTATTCTTTGCTTGGGGTGCTTCATTTCGTATAAGGCGAACGCTCCGTCCTGATTTTTTTGTGCGTCCGTGTTTGGATATTGCACTTTTATGATTGTTGGATCGAGGTAGTTACATACTCGATATAAAAAAGATAGTTATGGCGTGATTAAGGGAAATAAGGATTAATAAAATTTATACTAACTTTACTAGAATTTTATTCATTTACCTAAATCTTTAGCCCCCTTATTAATAAATAAGGTTCCTTTTATATCAGTCACTTTCTAATGTCATCTATACATATAAAATGCTTTGTTCTGAATGACTGACTGACAATCAACGCACAGCCTAAACCGCTGATCGTAGAGACCTGAAGATAGATAAGAAAGGATTTTCCGAAATTCTACCCCTAAGGGGGTGAAAAACGGGGGCAAAGTTTGTATGGGACAACGTGATTCCTTGGTCCGATCTACTTCAAATTTTGCATAAACATTCTTTAACAGAATTGATGGAAGACGTGTTTCATATTTTATTGAAACTCATCGCCAAACGGGATAAAAAAGGGGTTGAAAGTTATTTTAGGGGTGATTTGCATCGAAGTTGATATCAATACTCCTTAGTACTTTTGATTTAAATATTCTTTTATATTTGACATTCCAATTTTAAAGAGCATTGCACCGTAGACGTAGAATTACAGTTAGACAGGCCAAGATATGCATATGTCAAAACGTGTATGTGTGAGCAAGACTAAACGTATTTCTTTGTCCCGATCTAGCGTACAGATTGTTATTGTTTGACCTCAGTGCCGTTGAGGCCAAAAAAGTTTGGTTATTATGATATTTTTTTATGAGAGCAGTGAAACTGTAAATTGTATGTTATTTGTGACTTTGTATCAGCGTTGCCAGACGACCCGATTTTTCGCCCAAGATTGAATGTTCCGCGCGTGACAGGTTCCCGCTTTTCGAGGATTACTCGACGGTGAAATCATTGTTGGACGTAGAAATCGAAAATTATACAATTGTTTTAGGCTGTAAAATAAATTAGTGTTCCGCGCAAAAAAAATCAAACCGTTCGCGGGTGAATCCGCGGGGGCCTGCTAGTATAAACATAAAGGGATGAGGCTATCTTAATACTTGGGTATTACAAGACTGACTAACACCTTATTTATTAATAAGGGGGCTAAAGATTTAGGTAAATGAATAAAATTCTAGTAAAGTTATCCTACATGGTATCGTAGGCACTTATCTGGATTTTGTACGTAGGTTTTGAAATAACTTCAACGCGGGATAAATTACCTTCGTCTGGAGATAATGATAAAAATACTCCAAAATCTATCGAGGAGTACGAAGAACAAATGGCAAAGGAGTCAGAAGAACTGGGACGTGTTGGAGTTGGCTTAGGAGACAGGAAAACTCCTGAATATACAATGAACTATCAACAAGCCGTCACCGCGGAAGACGTATACTTGCAGGTTACTATGATGATCCCACTAGACTCTACCTATCTAAGTTACAATTAGTCTATATTCTTAATATCTTTTATAACACTAAGTCGGTAAACAAACATACGGCCCGCCTGATGGTAAGCGGCTACCGTAGCCATATGGACGCTTGCAACACACGAAGCATCGCTCACGCGTTACCGACCTTTCCCCCCTCCCCAATGAGCTCTGGCGATCTTATTCACGCGCAGGAACACAACTTTACACAACATAAAGTTATTTGGCTGCGGTATTCTGTAAGGTGGAAGTACTTCCCCAGTCGAGCTGCTCTTTGAGCGAATAAACGCTATGCTCTACCTCTCTTAAACGGATCTCTCTAACTCTCTTTATCTACGGATAAAAATCTTTTCTCTGTGGATAAAAACATACACGTCCAACCCCCTACTTTTTTGGAGTTAGTTAAAAATTAGTTTAAAACAGGATACATTATAGCCATTGAATTATTACACAATTATAGCCAAATTATCAAAATGGTACCTCTAAGGGAAGTCCCGACTTTGTTTTTTTCCGCTTTTTATGGTGATAACCCTCTAGTTCAACCCATACTGACTCTGTTGTGGGCAAGGTAGGTAAGTACCAACTCAACTTAGATGCTAGGTGGGTTGATTTCCTATATTGATTTCGTCCGATCATTTTTTAATACATAAAACATTCATCATTCTGTATGAGTCAATCAGTCGCCTATAAATGAATTACAGTAAAGAATCAATATGCATCAACCTGAATAGGTGAAATAGGCCTATATGTGAAGGTATGCCTAGCGTTGCGATCTTGCAACATTTATTCGAATATTATTTCATATTTTTTTTATACGTCTAAGTCGGTAAGCAAGCATACGAACCGCCTGATGGTAAACGGTTACCGTAGCCATATGGACACTTGCAACATACGAAACATCGCTCACGCGTTACCGAACTTTCCCCCTCTGGCAACCTTACTCAAGCGCAGGAACACAACTTTACACAACATAAAGTTATTTGGCTGCGGTATTCTGTAAGGTGGAGCTACTTCCCTAGTCGAGCTGCTCTTTGAGCGAATAAACGCTACGCTCTACGTCTCTGAAAATATATTTTACAGATTGGCCCAAAAACACCTTCTTCAGCCAGTTGCGAAAATCTCAAATTGAGAATCAAGATGCCAGGTGACAAAAAAGAAAATATTGATTTGACCGTGGAAAGCAACACTGTCACCGTTAACTCTTCGCAATATTCTCTGAAGCTGCCTCTACCGCATGGAATAAACCCTGACAACTCCAAAGCTAACTGGATTGCAGACCTAGAAACTTTAGAGTTGACCCTCAAGTTAGATCGGGAATTTGATTTTGTTAACTTCTAAAAATGCATTTTACTGAATAAGTAGGTACCGAGGTAGTAATACCTAGTACATACAGTCAGCATCAAAAGTAGTTGATCACCTTATATAGATAGTCAAATTAATAATGTCAAGACAATATTAATAGATTAGTTATACGCAAGTCTACTAAAGTGACCATTTACTTTGACGCTGACAGTTCTAGGTAGGTACCTAATTAAATTATTGTATGTGTATTTAGAATTGAATTAATCAATTATAATATAACTCACTTTTTTTGTCATTTGAATTATATTTCTTAAGTAAGGTAATCACTGAATTTAGTAAAAAAAAATGTCTTCATTACAATTAGGGAGAGTAATTTTTATTATCCCTTTCTTACACCCGTAAACTTTAACTATCAATAATATGGACAAATAAAGTTAACGTGTATTTTTTAAATGTGTTTCTAGAAAAACCTACACGCTATACATTTCCTCATCATTGATAGTTACAGTACAGGCGATTTGAAAATTTGGATCAGTTCAGCTACTTATTTAATATTTTTTTTTAATAATTTTTATTTATTTATAAGAAACACACATATAAACAGCTATACAAGACTTATGTTACTGACTGTACTATATAATAGCATTACAATAGCTAGTGTTCCCTTCAATCCTCTGTGGTGTTACTGAGTAGGTAATAGTTAAACAGCAACCTATTTCGTTTGAGCCCTACAGATGTTGTTTCTCATACATCACTCCCACGTAGGTAGGTATACGAGTAGTATATGAAATGACTGGGATGGGAACTAACTTGCGAGTTTAGACAATTGAAGAATAGCTTCAAATATAGATCTAATAATAAACATATAAATCCGTTTAAGAATATTACCGATTCAAACTGACTGACAAATAGATGAATATCTGATGATGGCAAAAGCTGATCGATTGTCCTGTTTCCAATGGAAGACGTTTCCGTTCTGCCAATAGGACGTATAATTTTATATCGTCATTAAGTCCTTTCTATCCATCTCTTCCTCAGTCTTCCTCTTCCCGAATGTCCATCTACTTATAAATTTTTTTGTATACCACTGAGGTGGCAAACAAGCATACGGCCCGCCTGATGGTAAGCAGTTACCGTAGCCTATGGACGCTTGCATCACCGGGGGTATCACTCGCGCGTTGCCGACCCTACAGAAACCTCTTCACACCCTTTTTGAGGAACCCCATGCTGTACTCCATTGGGAAAACCACGGCGGGGAGCTCATTCCACAGTCCGAGCGTCCGCGGAAGAAAACTTCTTTTAGCCCGCACAGTTCGAAACAGTTCTGGTTTCAATGTGTGTGGATGGATTCCCCGTCGATGGTGAGAGTTGTGATGGTGGAAGGTAGCCGTGGGCATCAAATCAAACAATTCCATAGAACATTCTCCGTTGTACAATCGGTAGAACTCCTCAGATTGAGGGGCTCTACTTTTTTTTTTTTTTTTTTTTATACCACTTAGGTGGCAAACAAGCATACGGCCCGCCTGATGGTAAGCGGTTACCGTAGCCTATGGACGCTTGCAACACCAGGGGTATCACGCGCGCGTTGCCGACCCTAAATCTAAACCGCTTGTAAGCTCGGGATCGTCAACAATTCTGGTGGCACGTCGCTGGACCGAGTCTAAAGGCCCAAGCTGGCATCCAGGCAATTACTCTTTTATTAAAATAACTTCGATAAATCCTAATAATAACATTTTGTCCATCCTAGAAAAGAGTACGACTTCCCTCCAACTTCTAGCGTCACTCACTAGCGTTAGATATGTTGAATGATGTGGAATGAACTCCAGATAATGGGATTTCAATAAAACAAAGTTTAATGAAGTTCCATTACGCGGTAGCCCCGTGGTTCTGACGACAGAGCAAATCTTCAAAACAGCTGGATGTGCAAAATAAGTCCAACCAGCAATTTAATAGATTAAGCTGTAGATATATGGGGAACTGCTCACATCTTTGGGCAGGCGCACGCGCTTATCAGCTTGATTCACTTGCCTCGGTGCAAATACAGTTACCTACTCCTATCGATCACGATCCTGGACTAACAGGCGGCTTAGAACCTTATCTTTCGGAGAGAAATAAGCTTTAGATAAAATTTGGTACTTTGATATATCAAACTCTAAAATAAAACATAAGTAGGATACTTTTAAACCCCTGATCGTAACTAAAAATGCTGGTAGAAACAGTGGCGTAGCTACCTAGGGGCTAGACGGGGCAGTGCCCCGGGGCCTCCAAGCTCAGGGGGCTCCTCGGACTCTTAACTTACAAACTATAAATAGTTATTGAAAAAAAAAGAAACGCAGAACTCTGAACGCGGAACTTTAGAACTTTCTCTGTGGGATCGGCGCCTAATTTTCGCATAAAAACAAACAGTTGTTGATCCTTCATACGAATTATCATGACGGACAAGAGGGCGGAACATGCTACGATGTCTTTTTTTAATGTGTTAGTGTAGTCTTGCTCCAGGTGTAAAAACGAGATGGCTTGTTATGAAAATTTTAAATAGTTTAGTTGGGGCCCTACATGGCCCTAGTTTATTTTATGCCCCAGGGCCTTTGGTTACCTAGCTACGCCACTGGGTAGAAACAGGTAAATAAAAATATTAAGTGTTAACCAAGTGCACTGTTCGAGGTAATCTGAGCTCTAACTCCATGCAAGGATTTTACAAATTACTAAAGTGTTGTCAATTTGGCGGCCTTTACTAGTATTAGAGACTATGACAAGGTACAACGTGTGAATGTCTGGGTTATTGATAATAATCACGGTCCAGGCAAGGCGTCAATTTGTTGTATGGGTATACCAATGCCGATTTCATTGAATAACTTGTACCGTGAGAATACAAACACACACCTACATACGCGTTCATGCCGTGACTAAATTCGCAAACAGTTAGAAATATTAAAGTCTTGTCCATATAAAAATAATTATACTTGCCTATAAATCATGGATATATTTAGCTGATATTATTTCTTCGACTTATTGATAGAGTTCGGTTAATCCATTAATTAAAGTTTGAAATAAGTACAGATTTTTAACCTACTTTATTCATGCAAGATGAAACTGTAGCTAAAAAACTTGTGTTTTGGGAACGTTACCGAAATTAAATTGGAAAGAAACAATGATCATCGATTTTGGAGAGTTATTGAGAGGGCTATTAGTCAATTCAATTGTCTAATTAGACTACGGTCAATGTCTAACATATGCAGGCATATAACTTTAAATTTAATGTATGCACACAATATCAATGTACGTGTTTCCTTTTGTATGAAGCTTATTAGATTTCGACCATATAAAAACTAAGATAACAATGCTATGCACATTAATTAAACATACAATCCTAAATCAAGCTTATTCAACAATCTTGTCGTGCTTTGTCAGATTTTTTTGCTATATGATAGTTAAAGCGAATACTTGAATGATCATTTATCAGTGGTAACACGGCATGGTCAGTCGCGATTGCCGTTTATTTCAATTTAAACAGTCGTGGGACGTAGTGGCTGTTTAATAAATACCTTTACACTTAAATTGTTTTAGTTCTCAAGAGTGGTGCCATATAATAGGTTTAAGCAATGTGATTTGGTATTGTTCATTACAATATTTTGATATTATTAGTCTCGTGTCTTTGAAAGTGCAGTGCGGGCGTTCAAAAACAGAAATATATTCAAACATAAACGTAAGTATAATAATATATTTTAATACTGAGTTAGTATTTGATTATCTTTATATTTACAGAGTTGATATAATTATCAAAGTATTATTGAAGTATCCTGAAATAAAATACTCTTTAGGTCAAACTCTTATAGTAATTATTAAAATAAAACTAGAAACGTAGATACATTATTACAACAAATCCAGACACACAGCTCTGAAAATATTATAGGCAGGTACATCAGATCATAGTGGTTGCCTGAAAAATTCGTATCTGTTATTTTGTTAGAATTCATATAGGTACGGGGTGGATATGACAATAAATTAAACCACGTTGTCCGATTCGTAACCGAGTTGTCATGTAGGTACTTTTGTATGAAAAGCTGTATTATTTTTGCGATTTCTAAGTTGGTCCCATAGTAAAAGTTGTTCGTATTTACGTGTACTTTACGTGGTTTTAATTTATGTCGTATGCACCCGGTATAATGGGGTGATTTTAAATCACTCTTGTTTACTTTTTACAATGTATTATTTAGCGTATGAAACACAAACCTCATTTATACTGTTTAAGCCCTGATAAAGCACTTTTGAAAGTTACAATAATAAATTACTTTACCAACGGTTCGTAATGGCATGGTATGACCTATGTAGTAAGCACATAGTTCCGAGAAAGGAACTTGCTCTCAGTTGCTGTAAGTAGCTGCGGGAGCACACTGGTAGATACGAGGTGAGAGACTGGTCGTAGCCAGCCAGTTAGCATTCGAGCCTGCATACAACCTTCGTTCGAACCATTTAGATATAGTTACCGAGTTATTGATCATACAACCTATACATACCTAGTGCAGACACGAGCCTCTCCTAACAATTAGGATCTACCACGTTCTAGCCCTGTTTTGATTAGCAGACCTCTCATGCCTTTCTCGGCAACAAGACAGTAGTTAATGCATACATAATGTTCTAAAACTCAGTGATAAGTGCCAGTCATTTAAAATTATACTGTGTACAGGTAATAAGTAGGTGAACCACCAAGGCTTTTATCAAAAGGGCTTGTTACTCACCACGCTCAACATTCGTCAATCAAGATTTTTAAATTGACTAAATTAACAATACTGTAAAATGGGCCCAGTCTCAATGACTCAAATGATTGCCTATCAAACTGACTCTCCACGTTTACAATATCTCTGCACTCAATTCGAACCTTAAACATATATCATTACGTAGGTAGTTAATATTTATTTTAACAGCTACCTAATAAATTAGACTACAAAAAAACTTACTTCTTCTTTCTTATTTTTCAGAATGCTCATACGCACTGCACTTTTGTTCCAAATAATTATCATTTTAAATATCTTTATCCACACGGAAACCTCGAGGTCTTGGGGTGAAAAACGTAAGTATTTGGTCATAGTACAAATTCATTATTTACACGGCATGGGTATTTTAGAGTAGGTACCGTAGTCAATAGAGGAACCCTAATGTTTCGGCATCGTCCGTCTGTCTTTCACAGCCACTTTTCTTGGAGACTATTTAGATATTCAGCTATTAAGCTGTTTTTATTGGATGATTATACATACATATGTTGTGGCGCATATAAAAAAAAACTATTTTGTGGTTTCTCCTACATCTTTAATGGGGGTGATTTTTTCTAGCTCGTGTGGCGTTTTTTTAAATTGGATACAGGATTAAAATTATTACTATTTTATATTTATACAGCATAAGACATCCATTTTTTTTTTTGTTTTTTTTTTCTCTTTATTTTGGCAACAAACAGTCATTACAAAGATTTTTTTACATAAGCTCATATTACACAGAATATAGACAACGAGTGCCGAAAAATGGACTTTTAGGTTAATTAACATTATAAAGCATTGGCTTACAATACGATAGGAAGAAAAATAGATATATCATAACATAGAATTTAAAACACAGGAATAACAAATATATGATAATTACACAAACAAAAAAATTTTGAAGATAAAACATGGAAGTTACGTAACATAATATACAACATTTAAACATAACAAGACAGGTATTATTAAATAAATTACATTAAATAAATTACGGTTCACAGATACACAGTTTTTTTACAATTGTTGATTTAAGTCCCTTCAAAGAGCTATTGAACAAATCGACATCAGTGAATTCATTGTTATACAAGTTTAATGAACGACAAATGAAACTATTACGAGTGTAATTTTTATGAAGAACTGGGGGTACGAATATCTGTAAAATACGATTGGGGCGAGCAGGAAGACGAGCCTTACTTATAAAATGTATTTGCGATAGCAGTGTGGGGCAATCAACATTACTATTAACAATTTTATATAAGAAGGCTATGTCAAATTGCTTTCGGCGATCACTGAGGCTTAAGAGTTTGTGTTTATAAAGAGAAACATTATATGGTCTATCATATTCATTGGAACGAAAATTTAGCATTTTGATAAACTTTTTTTGGACCATTTCAATTCTCTCAATGTGCTTTTTGTAAAAAGGACACCACACAACGCAGCCAAAATCCAGGATTGACCTAACAAATGCAAAGTATAAAATTTTAAGAGTAGTGGCTTGTTCGAAAGGTTTAGTTATCCTATTAATAAAACCAAGGCATTTGAAGGCTCGCTGTATAATGGAGTCTATGTGGAGATTAAAGGATAATTGATCATCCATAACAATTCCCAAATCACGAATGTGCTTAACACGATTTAGAGAATTGTTATATATGGTGTAATTATGTTGAATTGGTGACCTTTTTCTAGTATAAGATATTACATTGCACTTATCCGCATTCAAAAAGAGTTGATTTTCGGAACAGTACTTACCAAGAGCATCGAGATCAGACTGTAGCTTATAACAATCTTCAGGGCGGGTTACAACTGTATATATTTTCGTATCGTCCGCATATAAAAGATGATTGGCAGAGCGTAAGGCGGGCCCAATATCGTTTAAATATAGCGAGAAGAGTACAGGTCCAAGGTGGGAGCCCTGTGGTACTCCTGACGATATTGTTAAGAAGTCAGAGCGGTAACCCTTTAAACAAACAGCTTGACTGCGATTCCGTATATAGGACTCGACCCACCTGAGCAGGCTGCCATGCACACCGAGTCCAGAAAGCTTGTTGAGAAGTAGATTATGGTTTATTTTATCGAAAGCTTTCGAGAAATCGGTGTACACGACGTCTACCTGAGCATTCGAATCCATAGCACAAAGTAGGAAGTCCGTAAATGAAAGCATGTTAGTTTCAACTCCGCGTGATTTTATAAATCCATGCTGATTTATAGTAATGTGGTTCCGGACGGCGAACGATAGTTGGTTAGTGACAATCTTTTCAAGTATCTTACCAAGGACACATAATTTAGAGATTGGTCTGTATTGTGTGATTAAATCCCTTTGAGTATTTTTTGGTATAGGCGTTATAATAGCCTGTTTCCAACGACTAGGGAATACGCCAGACTTCAAGGATTGTTGAAAAATTGCAGCTACGGGCTCAAGTAACTCATCAGCGCATCGAGAGACCAATAATGGATGAATTTCATCAGGACCAGGCCCCTTATGAATGTCGACGTTTTTGAGTTCTTTAAGAATAACTTCTTTACTAAGATCCACCGAGTGTATGTCAATTGCAGATTCAATAGAGTTTGTAGAAGTAATGTTAGTAGTATTGTGACAAAGAGAGGAAGGAGGAACAAAAACTGACTGAAAGTATTTATTAAAAGTATCACAAATATCATTACCGTTACATAATGTTTTGCCGTCAAATATCATCTTATGAGGAATGTTACTGCTTTTATTTTTTGATTTAACATACGACCAGAAGAATTTTGGATGTTCTTTAATTCTTTGTTCTGATAGAGTAGTAAATTTAAAATAGCAATCACGTTCTTGTTTCCGTAGCCTCGTTCGAAGTTTTGAAAATGTATTGTAGTCACTAAGGTTACCATATTTCTTCCATTTACCATGGAATTTTCGCTTCTCATTACTCAACTTAATAAGGGGGCGATTATACCATGGTGGATATTTGTTGGTATCATAGACGACACGCGAGGGTACATATTTATCAATTAGTTTGTACAGAGTGTCATAGAAATACTTAACTCTTGATTCTACGTCATTTAAAGATGAGAGAATACTCTCCCAGTCCACAGAACTCAATCCACGCCGAATACCATCAAAATCTGCCTGGAAAAACATAAGTTTCTTAAATCTATTGTTTTTTAGAGGTTGGGGTAAGCAGACAGGTAATTCAATGCTTAGGGCTTTATGGTGGGCATCTTCTGGCACTAGAGGAATATCGCAAGAGGCTACATGACAGGATTCAGTACAGAATATAAGGTCCAGTATCCTATTATTTACATTAAACTCAGAGTTAAATTGTGACAATAAAGATAGACTCATAAAATCACTTGTAAGAGAAGTTAATATATCGCTATTTAGTCCTATAGCCATTGCACCGGCGTCTCGGTCAAAATACCACTGACCTTTTGTGACATTAAAATCCCCCAGTACCATAATTACGTCATCGGGATGAGAGTGAGTGATATCACAGGTTCTATCATAAAAAGATGTGAGTAATTCGTGATGTCGAGCACCGTGTGGGATATAAGTACACGCTAAATGTAGGTATGGAGTATTCGTGTCATTAGCGCATGAGGATGAGGTCGCGGCTGTGGGAATGGCGGTGGTGCGGCTGCGAAGCGGCACGCTCACCCACAGCTCGTCAGCAGGCGGAGGCGCGCGCCAAGCGGGCCGTGCGGTAGGACATAGCTCTCTTCGTACCGCCAACACCACGCCGCCACCGCGCGAGTGTTCACTAGATATTGGATCGCGGTCACATCTAAACACCTCAAATCGTTCATCGAAAAATTCAGAGCTGAAAAAGCTGTCGTTTAGCCATGATTCAGTAATGCATATTATATCGAAGTTGCTATTAAGAACACTACAAAGAAATTCGTGTGACTTCGTACGCAAACCCCTCACGTTTTGATAATAAATGGATAATATATTATTATCAAACATTTTGGAAATTAAAGGTAAATAATAAATAGTTAACTTCAAAGACAGAATTCGTACCAGTTTTTAAATAAAGTTTTATATTATACGGAAAATACTCGTTCTTGTTATAAATTATAAATATCCAATATCGATGTGCTCTAATTACTCTCTCCAAGGGCATGGTGGACTTGTTTATCAAAATAACAATGATATTATGCGTACAACCACTATTAATTATACATAAAAATAAACAGACATAACCATGAAATAAGGCAAACACGGTAGTATTATAATGAGAAGGTAGGTAGGTTGATAGAAACAAAACCATACAGTAACTTCTTGTATAATGCAACTTATTTAATTGACAAACATATTTATTGTACTTTAGCATTACATAATTTTTAAACATAATATTTGACGGAAATTGTCATTTTATCTTAATCAGATCGCTGACGCTAGAAATATGCACTACTTTGGATGCATCATTTTTACGTAGGAATATTTTACAATCTGTTATCCATATATACTTGTAGCCCAATTCACGTCCCGACTTTCGAACTTGACTATACAAGACTTTATTGTGTGGAGCCAGGTGGTCGTTCACGAAGACTGCCCCAGGAGGCCCATTCACATCCAAGTCAGCCGTAGTAAGGCCGCGGCGCGCCCGCACTGCAGCCAGAAAATCATTCTTACGCTTACGTTGCGTAAACCTTACGATGATATTTGGAACATCTGAGGCCGATTTTGAAGAGTCACTGTTATTATCCTTGTTAGAGTTGCGCGGCGGATAGCGTCTAACTCGATGAATATAATCAACATCTGATGGGGACATGGTGAAACCCACTTTAATAGCAATCGATTTAAGTATATTATGAAGGTTTTCCCCTTTCTTCAAAGGTATTCCAGTGATTTCCAAGTTATTTATTCGTCCTTGCTGTTCCTTCATGTGTAGCTGTTCGGCTAGTAAAGTGACCGTTTGTTTGGTTTCAAGTAAATCCTTCTCAAGATTACACACCTTATTAATTGTCGATTCATGTTCTTTCGATAAGTTTGTCACTTTGGTTTTAATCAAACAGTGTTCCTGAAGTATACTTTCATGCGTTTGTTTAAAGTCCAATATTTGCTTTTTAACGTCGCCGATATCAACACGTAATTCCCTTAGGCCATCACTTAGTTTATCGAGTAGCTCTTTAAATGTTAACATCAAATCTTGTTGGAATTTTGATAAAGTATTGGACATTTCGTCGGACATCTCGCGGCGGTTAAGAAGCGCTCGTGGTGTAGCATGATTAGCCGTTCTTAATCGATCGGCAAAGTTAAGCTACGTCTGTCGTGGTCGGTACCTGGATGGGTGACCGTCTAGTGGTATTTCAAATCGAGCGTTTCCGTGCTTCGGAAGGCACGTAAAGCCGTTGGTCCCGGTTATCACTTAATTGTGATAGTCGTTAAGCTAGTTGGATGCCTCCTAGGCGGCTTGAAAAATTCCAACAGTAGGTTGACCACTAGCCTACCTCCACCAATCCGCAGTGGGCACGCGTGGTGGAGTATCTGCCCATTCCCTTTCACCCTCATTTGTGATAGGAGGCCTGTGCTCAGCAGTGGGACATTATAGCTGATGATGATGATGATGATGATCTCGCGGCGGTATGTAGACAGAGTATCAGCTAGTTCACTCCGGAATTCAGAGGCTTCGCACGATGTTTTTCTTTTGTAAACACTCATGGCAGTGATAAATAGCAAGAAACTGATTGTACACAAGTAACACAAATTTATTATTTTGCAACCGTAACAGGCAACAAAGTAGAAGTAAGACTAAATCTTTTATATTTGCAAGTGATGCGTATTTATGGAACATATTTAAATATTAATGGGTAAGTAGGTACCAAATTTTCAATGTTGCGCGTCCCTAATACCAGCTAAACTGTTATTATATGTTACTTTTACAAATACTTTTCACAGCAGTAGCATAATTAATTTAAAAATAATACTATTTTAAGGAGGCTTTACCAGATTACGTGAATGCAAAAGCAAAATTGATGCGATATCTATTTATGTATTGAAAATACTCATCGTCAGGTACTGATGTAATATGTTTTTTGTGAAAAATACCAAACATGACTTATTCTTGTCACGGATTGTTAATAAAATATAAATAATTTACTATAAAACCGGACCAGTTGGAGACTGATTGCCGCGTTGAGTCCGGTTTTTATAGATTTTCACATAAATATTATTGGCTGTACTAAAATCGCCATAGAGTAGAATAACCGTTAGTTTTAATGCTGTATTTTGCTTGTTAGGGTCCCGTTGGGTCCCGTACTCAAGTCTATTGTAGTATGTATGTCCACCTGTCATAGTAGACTTAATTTTCATTTCCTGTGCCAAAATCAAGTAAATAGGAACTTACTGTAAAACTGCAAGAACAAGTACCTACTGGTGAATAACTGAAAAGAGTTTGAAAGGAGTATACTGAGGGAGTATATGACAATATTTTTTTAAATTGTCCTCAAAATATTGTCTTCTAAATTACAGTAGGTAGGTAGGTTTGTATTTAAACCATTTATATTGCGCTGTCTTGAAAACGCCATCACCTAAGAAGCTGCAATTTATGCCTCATATTTTCTTATAAATATATCATGAAATTAAACAAAAAATGTGACCTCACAATAATGATATAAAAAATTGGTAACAAAAGTTGTCATAATACAAGGTTATACTTGCATACTTCATAGCAGTTGGCAAATACTTTATGGTATTGAACCCTCCAGCGCCAGTCCGACTCCCAATTGGGCAGTCATATTTTACAAGTTTAGCTAATTAGTAAGTAATAAATCTTCAGAGCTGTTCCCGTCGCAGAAGATACCAGAGGAGGCGTTGAATCCTCAGCGAGCAGTTGTGCGCAGGAAGATAGTCCTCTACCACAACTTTTTCCGTACTAAAGTTCGACCCACTGCATCTAATATGTTATTGATGGTAATTTTTTATTAATCCTACTTTCTTTCCTAGCTAACTATTTAACGAGCTTTCCTATTTAACGCCGAAGGGGATCAATTTTGAAACAATTAACACCTGAGTTGAGTTTGTATAATCACGTACGCGTCCAGAGATATATGTAGAGCATACCTTGTAATAACATATAGATACTGAGAAAACATTATATCCTTGTGAAGGCGCGGAAAACGGCGTGGTAATTCTTCTTCCCTATATTGACCAGTATTCCGAGCGTAAAAAATGTACATTAGTAAGCGCTTACTAACGCGTGTGCGTTTACGACACTATAGGCACAGTAGATATATCTATCAGTACTAGCTCTTCATACAAACGGCCGGAACGCGAGTCATACCTACGCGCCACGATTTCGGTTCGCTTTCGGTTGGCAAACAGTCGCGAATGCGCTGCAGTGACGAACGAACGGTGTGATGGGTTTGTAAGCAGTAAGCGTGCGATTTATGACAAATATTCATTGAAATAATTAAAATAATTACAAGTAAGTACAATTACTTAATATGACAAAGAGAAATTATAGTAGACTATATTGTGCTTTTTTGGTTGCTTGACTTCGTCAATAACATAATACCTACCTGAATTCATAAATAAATAAGTGGATGGCTGGCTTGGGTGAAAAAAGTGACTACCTACGGTAAGGTTAAAAAAAAGTAGTAGTTCCTAGGCTAGGCTTTCTACTTACTACTTATGTATGTACTTAGCTATTTACATATATTTATTGAATTAGACGAAATATTATTATAAAATGATTGTGAGAGTAATAAATGGTAGGTACCTAGTAAGATTTACATAATAATTTACTTTTTAAGTAAGATTTTGCAGTAGGTAGTTAGAGGTTTTGATTGCTGTAGGTAACGCACACGCGATGTAATGGTTGATATTAAGTAACGTTTGCAACGGTTCGACATCGGATGGGTGACCAAAAAAATTGTTATTTCGATTTAGAGTATAGAGTATTCGAGTATCTCCGTGCTGTAGGTAATGGGGTCATAAAAAAATATATATTACTCGTCTGTTTCTTGCATTTTATTGAACACTTCCTATTTCATTCACAAAAAAAAAATCATTTTATCAAATAAAAAATATGATTAAAATCACAAAACTAGACAAGTAGGTAGATGAAATTAAAATACTATAGGTGGGCAGCCCTATCGCGTGTTCACGTACCGTGCTGCTGTAGGCAATTATAATCAAGAAAAGGGTCGAGTCACTTTACTGTTTGATATATCTACTGTGCTATAGGAATTGGCACAGCGCCTCTAGCGGAATACTCATGGTACTAAATTTCTCCCATACTCATTTTTAGGGTTCCGTAGCCAAATGGCAAAAAACGGAACCCTTATAGATTCGTCATGTCTGTCTGTCTGTCTGTCTGTCTGTGTATGTCACAGCCATTTATTTCAGAAACTATAAGAACTATAATGTTGAAACTTGGTAAGTAGATGTATTCTATGAACCGCATTAAGATTTTCACACAAAAATAGAAAAAAAACAATAAATTTTGGGGGTTCCCCATACTTAGAACTGAAACTCAAAAATTTTTTTTTCATCAAATCCATAAGTGTGGGGTGTCTATGGATAGGTCTTAAAAAATGATATTGAGGTTTCTAATATCATTTTTTTCTAAACTGAATAGTTTGCGCGAGAGACACTTCCAAAGTGGTAAAATGTGTGTCCCCCCCCCCCTGTAACTTCTAAAATAAGAGAATGATAAATCTATAAAAAATATATGATGTACATTACGGTGCAAACTTCCACTGAAAATTGGTTTGAACGAGATCTAGTAAGTAGTTTTTTTTTAATAGGTCATAAATTGAAATTAATATCAAATACTCAGGTCTATACTACCATTTACTTATATACCTACAGGTTTGTACGGAACCCTCGGAGCGCGAGTCTGACTCGCACTTGGCCGGTTTTTTAGTAAATCAAACGTGATCGTATGCGTTTATACTGTACAAATTACCTAAGCACAAGTAGGTAAGTGCTCTACAGGTGTAATGAGACTACTCCGGAATTTTTTACCTTTACATTTATTGCATCTAAAAAAGTGATTTTTAGAAAGAATTTTTAACTTGATTCCTATTTTCTGTTATCTTGAACTAATTAATTCTATCGTTCCATGATCATATGAGCTTTCCTTGCTGTATTCAATAGCTATTAATAATGTATTCTAGACCTGGCACTCTGGCGCAGCACAGCAGGCGCAACGATATGCGGAGCAGTGCGTGTTCCTACAGCACAACAACCCACAAGAAAACAGCCTCCCACACCTGGGTTCATGTGGGCAAAATCTTTTTGTAGCTGCACAGAAAACTCCATGGTAAGTCAACTTACTCATATACTCCAGTCCCAGGGCAGTAGCCGTGAGTGATGTTAAAAAAAAGATTTATAACTCAATGATGTACCGAGAGATTGATGTGTCCATTTGCGTTTAAAATAATACGATAAGACTTATTATATGTTGAACTTTACAAAATGTATCTATAATAATAAATAATATCGACGTGTCTGTGTGTAATGTCAAAATAACAGCTTATTACATGGGATTTGACTGGCAGATAGCTAATGCTATAAGCATTAAGGAGTAACTTAGAATACTTTTATTTTAGAAAAGATTTAGGGTTTTTGTATAACAAAAAAGTTATGAACAGTGAATACATTTTTCACCTTACTCCCATGTGACGGTAGCGAAACGGCCAAGCCATATATTTTGACTCACGTGTAGAGTTTGTGAAGTTAGGGCATGTTGAGTTATAAGTTTGGCTCTACATGAGATCTCATAACTTTTTGAAAGTGCTAGCCATGTCTTTGCAACATTTTTTAGGGGGATACTTTTATTTTAGAAAAGATTTAGGGTTCCGCGTAAAAAAAACCGTACGCGGCTGTAACCGCTGTGGTCAGCTAGTCATCATATTCATCATCAGCCAATATTGTCCCACTGCACTGTTGAGCACAGGCAATACTCGACTACGCTAGCTAGTATTTCATATAATTTATCAGGTATAGGTATAATTTTTTTATTATTCAAATAAAACGAGGAGTGTGCCAACTGCCAATACATTGCTTTATTCGTAGGTAGTGTGATTTAATATCCATGCATGACAAAGAAAAGTGATTGCATCGACATGATTATATTTTCTATTGATGTTTTACTTGCCGTTTAATTACAGTGCGTAGTTTGCATTGGATATGGTTCTCATAATGTATTGATGTATGACGGCACGTTACTTGTCCAGCCAAGGCCTATCTAATGAGTGAGATAAATTGGTGATGATTCTAATCACGACCTCGTTTGTCTCCATATATTTTTTGCGAATGTAAGTAACGCTCTATTCCTCGATAATGTAATGTGTGTGAACTGAACATCACGACTCTCAACATAACTAACTCTACGATCGTAAGTTCGTGAATACTTAATTATAATCAACAACAACAACGCAGATTGAGCTTATTATTTGCAGATTACAGAATTAAAATTGAGGTTTTGTAATACGGAAACTAATTTAAAAGAGGTACCTATTTAATGTGTCCGATGTGAAGAGAAAATTAGCCGACATTGAATGATGCGTGAGGTTTCGTCATAATCATTATAAAGACGATTTTAAATGTGTTAATACAATTGTAATCAGTTCCATTCATTATGTTGTTTTTTTTAAACATTTGTTATGGGCTCTTTATTTTTCGAGCTATAGGTTGTTATTTTAAGCCTTTCTGTCAAACTAGTTATATTGTGATCGCCACATTAATAAGATTTCACTGCCAAGACCTAGGTAGCTGTAATAAACTGCACTATATTGGGTAACTGGTGTTTCTCCAGATGACTAATTCGTTTAGGCATGACTGAATGGTACTCACAAGAGGTTTAGGGGTGTTTCATCTGCCTCACGGCAGAATCTGCACGCCTTTGAGTCACGAACGCTGATAATACTTCTGCCTAGGATATGGCGGCGTATTTTAATATTTAGCGTTTTAGCGTTTTTAACGCTCTCCATGAATTCCACAGCCTGCATCAGACTCTTATTTGGACCTGTCTGTACATCATTTGTGGAGGGAATATGTTTAGAACGATCACCTAAAATAGCAAAATAATAAAATAAAATAAATTTAATCTGTGCGAATCGAATCGCATACCTATTAATTTAATTAATGCTGGTTCATTAATTTAATGTCGACTCGTTACGGTGTTATTAGATTATTATATAATTTTGTATAAAATCAAGGAAGTAAGTCTAATATCCAATCAAAAAATAATTCTAGATAATATTTATATTTCCTTCTTTTAAATATGTCTAAAAGTTTCAAGTCATCACGGATACAGAAAAACGATTCACATATATGTTTCAGGTTTTTCGCCCTTAAGACCTGGTTCATCGAATACAAGAACTTCACATACGGTCATAAGATTCGAAGTTTGAAAGAAGTGGGACATTACACGCAAATGGTGTGGGCAACGAGCCATAAGGTCGGGTGTGGCATTGCGCACTGTCCCGGTGGTCCTTGGGGTCACTTCTACAACTACGTGTGCCACTATTGCCCTGGGTAAGACGCATAATTATATTAACTAGAGGTCATCCATGAGTCGAAATTGTGTGGACGTATAAAAAAAACACGACGGAGAACCGCCTTATAAGAAAGTAAAGCACTATATTTCCTACATACTTATGTATATAAATCAGTCCCCACTGGCCAAAGCAGGCACAAGTAATACTGAGCCTTATTGTCACTGTCAACGTCTCAATGCGAAATGACAACCAATCGGCTTACTTGGGGTGCTTCACTTCGTATAAGGCGACACTCCGTCTTGATTTTTAGGGTTCCGTACCCGAAGGTTGCCAAACGGGACCCTATTTTTAAGACTCCGCTCTCCGTCCGTCCGTCCATCCGTCTGTCTGTCAGTGGGCTGTATCTCATGAACGGTAATCGGAAGACAGCTAAAATTTTCAGAGAATATGTATTTCTATTGCCGCTATAATAACAAATGTAATAAATTAAAGGGGGCGCCCATACAAGAAAACTCTTTTTTTGTTGTTTTGTTTTCATAGCAAAATGAGTTAGTAATATTGTACGGAACCCTCCGTTTGCGAGTCTGACTCGCACTTGGCCGTTTTTTTATATGTCCATGGTGTGTGTAATGTTTTTTTTTTATGAATTTAATGTATTTATGATGCATTATTATATACAAATATTAGCTTTGTGCACTTCTTCTCCATATAAACTTTAACTATGCCAAGTCTCTCACTCCTCCGTGTGCGCAATAGTACCTATAAAAAAGGATCCAACAATTTCTCTTCACGTATTAATATAATTACGATAACTAACATATGATGCAAACTACTAACAAGTGAACCGGTTGTTCGTGCCCCTTCGAGCTGACGTAGACAATGATGGAATTATAGACCAACTCGTTATAGCCTAGGTTATATTTAAATAATTAGGTAAATTAGGTTCCCAGAAAATTTTAATGAGATTACGTGCATTAGACCTGAGTTCTACAAGATAAAATGATGACCTACTCGACTCGAATTGCTTGTCAACATTCTAGGGACTTTTAAGTATTAAGATTTTCATTATAAATCCGGAATATTTTAATTTGTTTAAGCACTAATTAGGTACCTGGTCATACATTTTTTTTAATTATTAATGAAGGATCTCATTTCAATAGGTACTTATTTTGAGAAAAAATATCAAAAAGTATTTATTCAATTTAGGCCCTGATAAGGCACTTATGAACGTTAACAAATTACTCTACACAGCATAGGTAGAGCATAGCGTTTATTCGCTCAAAGAGCAGCTCGACTGGAAAAGTACTTCACCTTACAGAATACTGCAGCCAAATTTTATGTTGTTCCTGTGCGTGAGTAAGGTCGTCAGAGCTCATAGAGGAGGGGGAAAGGTCGGGAACGCGTGAGCGATGCCTCGTGTGTAGTAAGCTTACCATCAGGCGGGCAGGATGCTTGTTTACCGATTTCGTGGCATAAAAAAAATTTTTGCTTTCAAATCACGTTGCCGCCAAAACCAAGTCTTGAACCAGCACTTTATTGTTTTGATATTATCAAAGCAAAATATCTGTTTGAATACATTTCTTAATTGCAATTACAACAATTCAATCATACTTTACAGTGGAAACTACGACACTATAACTCATTACCCCTACAAAGCTGGATCTCCTTGCAAAGACTGTCCCAGTAATTGCATTTCTGGATCCCTTTGTACCAACATCTGCCCAAGGAAGGACTACTTCTCCAACTGTGGAGAACTGGTGAAAGTCACCAGAGACGTGTGTCGTCAAGGACTATGCAATGCGACTTGCTCGTGCGGCAATAAGCGGATACATAAGAACTACCCATGGCATTAAATCATATAATGCTCTACATATAATATAATAGATTTTGTTCAGTGTATCTTACTCGTAAACATTATTTAACTCGCTGCTACCTAGTTTAATTCTATCATTTGTCAAACGTAAACATTTTTTTTTCCTTATTTTAATTATGTTGAATAGCGTTTATGAATAAACCCCCTTACGTTTTTGGCGGGAACTTGCAGAGTGACGTAGTATTTTCATTTTTATTTTCATAAATTTGTGTAATTTGAGTTTTATTGTGTATTTTTGGTGGTATTTTATCCAATAAAGATCATCGATGTGCACCAGTGAAGGGAAATGAAATGAATTATGTGTATCGTGACTTTTCAAGTTGTCTCAAAATGTCCGTGAAGAGTTTTAGTACAATGACCACCATTGTAGTAAAACATGACTTTTATGGACGGTGACTGACTGAGGACTATAATGTGAAGTGATTTATTGTGACTGGAAACTATAATATAACTCGACACTGGCAGAAATGAGCCCTAAATTGGGCTTGGTTGCCAAAATTAAAAATAAGAAGAAGAAACCCCCTTACTCATAAAGCGCTATTTAACTAATATACTGTTTAAAGGGTCACGTAAATAATGTCACATTATTTGACAATAACATTAGAGTGACTTTATTTACGTGACCATTTAAACAGTATATTAGTTAAATAACGTTTTATGAGTAAGGGGGAAAGAGTTTAGTTTCTTTTTGTAAATAAATATATACATTATATGGATAAAAGATTCTTAACTTATTGTAGTTCCTGTAGCAAACTACTAAATATAAAAAAAAAATATACCATAGTAGGTGGAACAAGCAAATGGTATATCAAGCAAAGAATTTATATTTATCGTGTTGACTCTATAAGTTGACAAGAATCTATATGATCATTGTAGAGTTGTTTATTTTTGTTGGAGGGGTCAGAGTGCTCCGGCGCAGCAGGTGAGTCAGCAGGTGGGGTGCTTGTCGATGCGGAACTGACCACTCTGTTTGATGGTCCCTTTCTTTTGCCGCTAGACAATGTATATAAAACGAGGAGCGAGGAAATAAATAAACGATGTGACAACAAAAATATCTGGATTACTAACTTTTTTTACTACTAACTAATAAAAAAAGCATTACGTATAAGTAACATAAAAACTACAAGATATATGTAAATAGTGATAAAAAACATACTCAAATCATATCGGGCCATTACTAGCACTTTGAAATAGATTTCTTGGCGCAGAATTAGAAATTCAGATGATTACAATTGATAGGTATCATGAAATCGCTATTGGGGCCAATTAGCATTCAGTCGTGTTCCCGACTGACCGAACAACATGTTTCCCACCCCCTCCACGTCTCCAACCCAATTGTAATGCAAGCGGGCACGGAGTCCGGTGCGCGCGGGCATTGCGTTGCCGGCCTCCGCACCTCGCGAGTCGCGACCACCTGCCGGCGTCGTGCGCCATGGTCTGCGACGACGGGTTGCACGCCTCATCGCCCAACGTCCGCCGCAAATCACTCCGCCGGCTCGCCTCCACGCGTGGCTTTAAACCCCGCTCATCCGACGATTACGGCTGGATACGCGTATTCGAAGGCCTCGAGCCTTTCGCCGTCGATGCACCCAGCAAGCTCGTCAAGGTCTCACTCAATACTACAGTCGAGGATGTAAACAAGAAGCTCGGATTCACTGTTGAACTAACGCTGTGGATACAAACGGGCGGGGAGAACTCCCGAAAGTTGGAGATCGACGAGTATCCACTCAGAATTCAGGAGCAGTTCCTGGCAACGTGTGGCTGGACATCCGAAGCTCGTAGATTGCGGCTTGCAGTTGATCCGGAGTTACGACATTCACTTCGTTGGTGTGCTGGACCGGCACCTCGTTCAGAAGGCGTACTTCGTTCTGGGACCCTTTATGTACTAAAGGGACATGTATTCCCACAATGGAAACCAAGACCTGCCAATGTTATTGGATCTCGACTGCACACTTATGGTATGTTTGTTTCTTATTATATTAAGCATTAAATGTTAATGTATTCTCACCTATGTGATATTATGATGTATCATTAAAATATCTAACAATGTAATTTTCAGGAGCAACTTGGGAGATGGTAGAACTCAGTGGAGGTACCATCGAACTATGCCAACCAAAAGCCCAAAGACTTGTGCTGTGCGTGAAACCTCGTTACCAAGGGAACAGCGTGGGAGATAATGGCTTGAATCACATATTCCTCGGATTCAGTACTGTTTGGGAGAGAAACATGTGGTACTGCTGGCTCAAAGAGGTACGTAGTAAACTCCCATAACCTTGTGATATTATATTCAGGTATACTTTTGTCCTTTATATATTATGTAAGAATATAGGTACCTATCAACTTTAAAATGTGTAGAGTATTTAGTGCGAGAGACCGTGTTACTCTAAGAGTGTAAACGATAGTTCAACAGTTATTTAATAGAAGTTTACACGAAGTTAACTAGAGCAGGTCTAGTATATTTTACTGGGTAGTTCCAACGCCGCGCTCTGCAGAGTGTGCAAACTCTTAGCAGATGATTGAAAATTTGATTCCGGTACACTTCTCAAACTAACGAACCGTCAATTTAACTGCGGCAAATTGTTGGAATTTCTCCAAAGCTTACTACTATCATGCTTCTGACATTTCAATGTGCAATTCTATATCAATCATATAGTAGGGTTGTGTAACATGAAAGTAAATAAAATTTATTTATTTTCACCGCTCTCTGTAACTGATGCATGAGCTATAATTAACAGAGATTGCTACTTGAGTAAACTTAATAATGTTAATTAAGTACTGAGTTAATGTTAGTAAGTAAAACATTGCTATGTACCGCAAGCGTTAAAAGATTCCATAAATTGAAAAGTTTGATCGTATGAAAGATATGTTGTTAATTTTAGATAATTTACTAACAATTTTGATGCATTGTATAAAAAGTGTGTTAATTAGAAATTGTGTGCGCATCACCCTGAAAGAAAATGTCACGGTCGAGATGTGTAGAGTGCGCGTGCGCCTCTGCAGACGATAGCGGGGCGGGTACCAGTGCTTCAGAAGTAAAAAGTCGCGCTTAACCGCCACAGTTAGCATTTCTTCGGTGAACACTTCGCTTTCAATTCTCGTGCGACATATTACCGTACCAAGTGATTTTTTTATAAAACATATTTGATGTTCAGACGGTTTTCTAAAAAACAATATTTATTCAAGGACCTCGATGGCATTTATGCAAGTAGCAGTTGTGATCGGAATAATAAAGTGGATACGAGTTATTTCGTAGTCTTTGGGAATAACAATGCTTGCAGAAGTTCGTCGGCCCCACCGTGGTTACGTACCGAGACAGAAGTACCATACAACTTTCTGCGGTTACCTTTAAAATGTCATTTGACGTAACGAAACAAAGGAATAAACTGATTCCTGATTATTCTTATGTATGATACTTTATTATAGTAGTGATGTGGTAGATGTGATAGTTGAGTGATGGTTGAACTAAAGACCATGAAGTGTGATGAACAGGAGGTTGACAGTTTAGATGTGTTCACACAACATATTTCGGATATTTACCTGGATAGTTTGGAGCCCAGCATATATAAAGAAAAACATGAGGTAACCGCTTAGTTATAATTTATGAAATAGGTAAAGTAAAATCCTTGTAAAATACTTCTTGTAGGTACCTAGTCTCCATTGTAATGCAAGCTGAGAAAACGGTTGTTTCAAGTCAGATATATGGAGGTACTAGTTTGTATTACTTGTATCTAATTTCTTTAACAATTTGTAATTTAAAATACATTAATTACACCACAGAACAGAAAAGACAAATTACACTAAACTTAAAGGGAGATTTACCTACGAACATTATTTATGCAATTATCGTTAACATCCTTACTATTTTTTAACGCATAAGTACACTATCTTAACACCACTTAAATAAATTGAAATATTTTATTGGTTTCTCTGCTAATGTTACTCATTAAAGTCTTCATTAGTGTTTTGATAAATATAGTATTATTCAGGCCGGTTTCGGGCTGGAAAATTTCTCCTGTCTACCTATTACGGTTCATGCATGAGGTACAGCCCACTGACAGACAGACGAACGGACGGAGAGCGGAGCCTGAATAATAGGGTCCCGTTGGCACCCTTTGTGCACGGAACCCTAAAAAACAGCTCAAGAATAGAAGAAAAGACATTCACATTTTTAAGCCATTTCATCATATGAGCCCATTTGATGTCCACTGCTGAACATTAGCCCCTCCCCCATTGATTTCCACTTCGAACGGTTCTGGGCCGCTTGCATCCAGCGGCGCCCAGCGACTCTGACTAGCCCCCGTAGACAAGTTGGTTTTCGACAATCGTTTTCGACAAACGATTGTCGATAACCATCTTGTCTACAGGCTCTGGTCATCGGTCCACCTGGTTGGAGGTCGTCCCGCTCGGCTCTTTCCAGTACGTGGTCGCCACTCGAGAACCTTTCTTCTCCATCGGTTATCGGCTCTTCGAGCGATGTGGCCTGTCCATTGCCACTTCAGTTTACTAACTCTACGAGCTATGTCGGTCGTTTTCGTTCTACTACGAATGTCCTTATTTCGGAGCCTGTCACGTAGAGAAATTCCGAGCATAGCTCGTTCCATAGCTCGCTGAGTGACTCTGAGCTTATTTATTTATCATCTCATGCGGTTACCGTAGCATATAGCCAATGAAAAGAGCAATACCACGAGGCGAAATGAGCAAAAGTGTACACGCAGATATTATGTATGTGACTAGAACATTTTAATTTATTTATGTTACTGTATATTACTTTAATAAAAGTATTTACAAATGTTTTAAATTTATACAGGTAACTGGAATCATAATAATGCTATGTATGATAACAAATGTTTTACTAAGCATCATTGTTAAAACCAAGCTTGTACCAAACTCTAAAGGTAAAACTTTTTTTTTTTATACCACTCAGGTGGCAAACAAGCATACGGCCCGCCTGATGGTAAGCAGTTACCGTAGCCTATGGACGCTTGCAAACCAGGGGTATCACTCGCGCGTTGCCGACCCTGAAGAAACCTCTTCACACCCTTTTTGAAGAACCCCATGCTGTACTCAATTGGGAAAACCACGGAGGGGAGCTCATTTCACAGTCCGAGTGTCCGCGGAAGAAAACTCCTTTTAGCCCGCACAGTTCGAAACAATTCTGGTTTCAATGTGTGTGGATGGATTCCCCGTCGATGGCGAGAGTTGCGATGGTGGAAGGTAGCCGTGGGCTTCAAGTCGAACAATTCCTTAGAACACTCTCCGTTGTACAAGCGGTAGAACACACATAAGGAGGCAAAGTCTCTCAGACTGAGGGGCTCTAAACCGCTTGTGAGCTCGGGATCGTCAACAATTCTGGTGGCACGTCCCTGGACCGAGTCTAAAGGCCCAAGCTGGTATCCAGGTGCTCCCGCCCATAGATGACAGCAGTACTCCATATGAGGCCGGACGTGCGACTTATAAAGTTGCAGCCTTTGCCCCGAAGTGAAGTACTGCCTCGCTCTGTTGAGCACTCCAAGCTTTTTGTCCGAAAAATCGTCTCATTTCATATTCTAACTAACATTAACCATCTCATGTTGGTAAATCCTAAGATGTACTCGTAAAACCTAGGATCTACCGGTAATCGGGCTTTTACAGTAACATACATTGACACTGCAAGGCACGGACTTCTTTTAATTACGATACTCACACTGCAATAGAACTCATAATAACATTAGAAATACAACATTATGTCGCCTTCCAGGGAACACAAAGCACACAACCTCCAAATATACTTGACCTCAGCGGCGGCGGGCGCGCGTCTCTGGGCGCAGCTCTGGCGCAGCACGCCACGAGCGCATTCACGGTACGCGTGCTTCGGCTACGAGGGAACACGCTCACCACCCTGCCGCCTCAAGCGTGGACGCTGCAGTCACTCACGCATCTCGACATTAGTGATAACAGGATTACTGACCTCCCACCCGAAATATGTCAGCTTGCACAGTAAGTGTACCTTGCTTTACTTTAGTTAGAGTTGCTACGGCTATGTGCTACAATTGTATACACACGCTTACTTTGCGCTTGGCACAGTAACGTGAAACAAGCTTTTGAAAAGTTGAGGTTTAAAAGAGCTACAACATTCTTATGACAATGGACAAAAACCTTATTGAACGTTTTTTTAATTAAATCAAGAATCTTCATCAATTTGAAGTTTTATAAAATAGTCTAAGATCCGAGTTGACATTTAACTTCAGTATGCACCCATCTGTTTAATGGATGAAAAGTATTTTATATCAAATTGTAAAAAAAATATATCGCGATTGGGTTCAACAATAAGCTCAATATAGATTATGAGACGTAACACGTAACCGTCCGGGTTTTAAGTATAGCACAATTAAACATATACCTTGCAGACATTACTTATTCCATTCGGTAACGCTCGGCTAGCGAAGCGTTGCGCTCAGCGCCTCTCGGAAAAGACTCCTCAGCTTCCATCGTCTAAGTACTTACCGATTATTTATGATGTCAGTGTCTACATACTGTTGGCGTTTGGTCGGTTAATGTTCAAATAAAAACCGGTCAAGTGCGAGTCTGAGTCTGACTAGCGCACCGAGGCTCCTTTTTACCGTCTTGGTTCGGAACCCTAAAAAGAGCCGTCCATTATCTTACAGGATACATATTTTCTTAACAGTTAGGTCATAGCTTCTTTATTAGTAACGAGGCTACGACGGTTGCTGACTGCTGATATGAAGTACGACCAGTAGTATCTAGCAGTCATCATAGTAAGTTTGCTTGGCGGTGTTTCCGTTGTGTGCTAATTTTTTCATATGAGCGCTTGCGTACGGGTGGGTGCGGGGCTATCTACATCTGTGCGAGCAAGCGTGACGCGTTACGTTCACTTTGCTTTGCCACACGCTCAACCCCTATTAGCTAACCTTACTCGTTTTTAACTGATAAATGATAATATCAATATATAATTAATCTTTATAGTTATCTTTTACGAGAAAAACATCAACAGTTAAACATAGTCTTTATAGAGTTCATCGTTAATATCTACAATGTTTATGTGTTTGGGTGGCGCCCTGGATGATTTAGATTCACAAATCAGCACAGGAGATGGTTCTGCAGTCGATAATATAACCTAGATACCGACTGCAGCGCCATCTGCCGGGCTGATTTGTAAATCTAAACCATCCAGGGCGCCACCCAAACGCATACAAAACAAATACATTCAAATCGGTCCAGCCGTTTAGGAGGAGTTCAGTGACAAACACACTTACAGTAGAATTAACTCCCTGGATGGTTTAGATAGGGTAGGGTAGGGTAGGATAGGGTAGCACCACAGGGTAGGGTAGCACCGCAGGGAAGGGTAGCACCACGCGAAAGAAGTCGCGCCGGGTAGCTAGTTTACAACTAGCAAAAAAAAAGCTAGTTAGTTTGAAACATCATGTCAAAAAAAATAAGTGTGTTTCAATTTTTCAGAAAGGATAATCCGTATTTTTCGTAGCTTGGCTCTACGATTAAATTTTAAATATCCCAAATCTTTAATCTAGG
Source organism: Achlya flavicornis (assembly GCA_947623365.1). Classification (NCBI taxonomy): domain Eukaryota; kingdom Metazoa; phylum Arthropoda; class Insecta; order Lepidoptera; family Drepanidae; genus Achlya; species Achlya flavicornis. The sequence goes on along the minus strand of OX392468.1, from coordinate 8,197,985 downwards.
TATTTTTTATAGTTATTAGAAATAAACTTTTCAAAATAAATAATTTTTTATCTGGGAAATTACATGCAGTAGATTTACATTTTGAAAGTTACGAGGATATCGATCCCGTAGAATGCCGTAGATCATATTTATCTTTTTTCAAATTTGCGGTAATTGAGGTAAGTAAGCATTTACTTACCTCCATCCTTAAAGTTATCCTTGACTTCAGGAACAAATGTTTGGATAATTACATAAATTGTATCTGCCAAAGTATGTGAATTATTAACATTGCCGACTCACACGTCCTTATACGTTTCCGTTCATTATAAGCAAGAATTTCCTACAATTACTTGATGATGCTATCTAGTTTAAGTAGGTACTGATCATGGACAAAATAAGAGGGCTACTGATGCTTAATTACACTAATCACTAAACACTTAAGAACACGTATGAAATCTTTTTAATAACGGACACTGACGGGCAATATAAAACAGCCACTAACTTATCATGAAATATTTCCGAAACCTATCAAGGAAAAGCACAATTCAAATGTATATAACAACGCATTTAAAAAAACACCAAATTGAAACAAAAAAGTAATTTAATGTGAAGAAGGAAAAAACAAACTATGGCCATTGTGAAGTGCTCTATCCTTCAACACAAGGAGCTATTTCTTTGTGTGGAAGGATGATTGAAAGGGAAAATATAAGTACTTAAACATGCAGCAATAAGCAATACATAGGTAAATGGTATTGCATAGATATGACCATAGATAGACGAAACAACAATGCGTATGTAACACTGATGGTGGATGCGTCTTGTTGCTAAACGCGCGTGGTCAGTGGGGCGGCGCGGGCGCACTCGCCTCGGTCAGTCTAGCCATACACTCTCATAATGTTAGCAGTATATTTTGTTTATTATTATAAATATCAAGAACGAATTTCTTTTATAAAACACGTCGAATTATAGATAAGTGATCTAAAAATGATATCGTGGAACAGTGACCGTTGAATTTCAAACTAGTGTGTTTGCGATTTTCAAAAATCTTAAGTAAGTACTAGTACAAGTACCTATATTATAAAATAATGTACCTATATTGTAAAATGAAATATACTTTTTTTTATAAGTCCATCGAACTTTCTTTATGCTATACCTGCCTGCAATCTCCTTTTTAACTTTCTAAAAAATCCAAACAACTATATATAAGACTGTTAGTTGGTTATCAAAAATAAAGTAGGCAGGTACATTTGAGAGCTTTTAATTTTAATTGCCTCGGTCACGGTTAGTGAGCTTCTGGGCCACATATTAACATATCCATAGCTTATCCTCGCTGAGAAGCAACAAAAATGAAGAAATATTATTAAATAAATCTTACGTAAATAAAGTAATAATATGTTATTTTATTTGATATTAGAAATGATATACAAGCCATTTTCAATTCCGGAGAGTGATTATGTGGTCTATTTGTTTTCCTTCCATGGTAGATAAGTAATGGTTAATTTTCCAAGCGGTAGTACGCTGATTCTCAGCCTCCTTCTAAAGTGCATTGCCCGGTTTCTCCGTCAAAAATCTTATGAATCTATCCAATGTAGAGCTGTAAAGCGCTTCTTATCCTATTGTGCAAACGGAGATACTTTCCGATTTAACAATCAATCGAATCTTCAAATTTTCATACGTCATAAATGGTACACTAACGCATACATAAATAACGTAATATTTTAATGTCACCCTATATGTTAGATGATTTACTTATAATATCATTGCTTGTATCATAATATCATCACATATAATCCGTCAAAATGGGTTTAGCTTAAGTTTTAGATCATAAAAAGATATAAAGCACAATTTTATAGGGATAATCCAGCTTTAAAACCAGTCGATTACTTAAACTAACACCTAGTTAGACAGCCGTCTTTATTTATATTTCTACTTAATTATTCTATTCTCAAAGACACTTTGGACACTTCCGCTGCCGCAAAACGACTCCTTTCGTGCTCCTTTTAGGTGTGAAGAGGTTTTTGGAAGGTTGCAAACGTGCGAGTATACCACTGATGTTGTGAGCATCTATCTACGGTAACCTCTTACCATCCAGGCCGGCCGTATACTAGTTAGCTACCTTAGTGGTATCAAAAATATAAAAATACTAGCTGTCCCCCGCGGTTTCACCTGCTTTTCCTTGATAAAAAGTAGCCTATATCCTTCTCCTTACCCTAGGATAATTGCATGCCAAATTTCATGATGATCCGTTGAGTAGTTGAGGCGTGAAGGCGTAACAAACAAACTCACTTTCGCATTTATAATATTAGTTAGGATACTTCAGTCACAAGAAATACTTATTGTATCCGCAAGTAGGTAAATACTGCGCTGGCGAGCCATCCGCAACAGTTCTGATAGAGAATCTCCCTTTGTTACGTCTAGCGCTGCATAGTATAATGTGACTTAAGTACTGCGCCGACGCCAACACATGAAAACTAACGTACATCGAACTGCGGGTTTTAATTAAATTGGATTTTTATGTAAATAAGTGTTTATTATATTCTTATTGTTTTTGTTGTTATAACCTTACTGACTGAATGACTCGACGGGCCAGTGGTTAAGATTACCGCGCCACAGGTCGTGGGTTCGATTCCCACACAGGACATGCATTTGTGTGCATGAACATGTCTGTATGTCCTGAGTCTGAGTGTAATTATGTTTATTAAGTATGTGTTTACAAACAAAAAGTAGCATAATAATATGTAGTAAGTATATCAGTTATCTGGTTTACATAGTACAAGCTCTGCTTAGTTTGGGATCAGATAGCCATGTGTGAGGAATGTCCCAGAATATTTATTTTACTCCTTAATGTGACTATAAAAGCTAAATTGATAACGTTTTCATGCATAAATTATTAAACCAATTTTGATGACAAATAAAACAGCGCAGGCACTAGGGCGCTAGAAGTTTTTTACCAGGCTGTACTGGTCACAGTAGAATACAACTCAACGTCCTAGCATAGCGTCAGAGTTCGGTGCTAGGACGCCTTGACGCAAAGCTATAGCTATACGCTTCCAATTTGACGGGGCCTACCACAAGCTCTTAAAACAAGGTTAAAATAACCTTATTTTGCGTTTTCGTACCATGACATCCTTAAAAATAAGCTTATTATAAGCATAAAACAATATTGTTTTGTTAGCAGGTTTGATGACGTCACCTCTAATCGTTCATTCAAATCGTACCATGATGTGTCTTTTGACAACTAGCATTATGGTTTTTATGTCAATTGCATATATCAATCAAAATATAACATTATATACGCGACGAATTATCCAAATTTATGATAAAAATATCTATTATTATAGTGATATAAAGTCAGTAGGTCGTATTTATTTAACTTATCGAATTAATTGTGTATTCTAGCCTTCTAGCTTTTGCCATCTAGCATTTCAAGATGGCAAATGAATATGAACTATTTGTGTTTTTGGAAGCAAATACCAAAGAAGCCAATAATAGATACACGAAAGCGACGTGGTATGCATCTATGCTACGTGAGGAATCAACACTTTCGCATGCAATGGACCAAAATGCCATTTGCTATCGAAACCATACGACCGTATGGGTTTGAAGCTCACCGAGTCGCTCGCATATTGTCACCAAAATAATCGAGGCCTCAGGCGGGGAGCTTTTTCCGCCAACGCATTAGCTTGGCTAGCCTGTTGGGAACCTTGCCGATAATCTACGGCAGCCCAGAGGAAAATTTATATACGAGTGCTAGATTGTATTTCATTTATTTGTTGTAAATATTTAATATCGTATAGATTAAGCTTTACTGTGATTGTACTGTATTCATAAACGTTTATATACCTAAATACACATAATGTTTCATTGTATGACCTGCAACTACAGTAGCATTCCTGACAAAAGGTAATAAATAAAAATATGTGTTGATTCCTGTAGTAAATTCTTTATTCACATAATTTAAAGACAATAGGTACCTGCCTAGACTATAGGTATTAAGACTGAAGTGCCATACATAAATATAAACCTACCTAGGTATATATTTATGTATGAACTTTGTCTCAGTTTTTGTAATGACCAAGAAGTGCTCCATTGCTTTGCTAGTTGAGGATTAGGTACCTATTTCTCTCCAGCACATTTCTTAGAGTAGTTACTTTGAATTCCGGCGAATTCTTCACTGCAAAATGAATAAAATAATACTTGAATTACTTCTGTTTGTAACCATGCCATATTAAATTTCATTCACTGAATATCACTATTGAACGTCGGCCCCTTGCCTTGTTTTCATATTGACCTAAGTAATATTTATTCAAGTAATATAAAAGTCGATATACATAAAATAAATATTTGTATTATTTCAAAATATGTAGTGCAACAGGGCACATTGAGTTTCAAAATTCGTGCGTCACAATTGACAAGTTTTTTTTTTTGTCCCGTTCCATCCTATAGGGCCATCATCTTCTCTCACAAAATAACCTTATTGCCAGACTGTTTTGTTTTCACCTTATAATAATATTACTTTGATTCGTACCATGAGCTCAATCGTTCAACATTGATATAACATTGCTAAGTGCCGAGAAAGAATGAATGATTTGTAAGAATTTGTCTATGGCTTGCTACAACCTGATAAAAGATAAAAAGAAATAACGATATATTAACTGTATAGTGCCATTTCTTTCACACGTTGGACCGAAATGATTTGAGGTTCTTCATCTTTTAGCAAAGTATTAAATTAAACTAATTGTAAAGTATAAGTAACTAAAAGAATAAAATATTTTCGAGTAATTTCTATAAAATGCATACAAATATTTTAAAATGTTATTATGAAGAGTAAGGAAATTAATTGAAAAAATATATAGACTGCCGACTCTAGATTATCAAATGAAATGAATCGGAACAAAATATTTACCTGTCATTCTTGTCATAGTCAAATGTCTAATAAAGATATCCAAGATATTTAGTTATTAAATACATTTGTTTATGTAATTTAATAACAAACAAAGTGCAATCAATATGGAAACATCTTAATAGTATATTCGACAGTAATATTCAGTGCATGAAATTTAAGATGGCATGGTTATAAACATTTGTAAGTTGCACAAATGTTGCAATTCATTTTGTAGAGTTGTAGCCGAAGAGTTCGCCAGAGATCCAGTCAGCAGGTAGAAATGTTAAATACAAACAGACCAAAAATACCGCCTTCAATCGATATCTACAAGCGAAGGAGTACTCTCAAAAAAGTGTACGTAGATATGGAGAGGCTGGTCTAAAGTGAAGTCTAAGAACCTATAAACGCTGAAATAAAGTTTGAATCTGTATCTGCAAGATTGTTTAATGCCATACTTATATTGTGTATAATTATCTTACTCTGATTAAACTTATGTGAATAAAGAATGTAGGTACATAATACTTTCGTGTTTTTATTCATTGTGTTATTGACGGGAATCCTACTGTAGTTGCAGGTCTTGGAATTAAACATATTATGTGTATGTAGGTATATAAATATATGCCGCTGTTGTCGATCATCGACAAGGTTCCAGGTTCAAGCTCGTTATTGGCAGTGTTTCCTCTTTGGATAGCCAAGCTAATGCGTTGTCACAAAAAGCTCCCCACCAACCGGTTTGCCGAGGTTTTGATGATAATGTGTGAGCAAATCAGCGAGCTTCAGACCCCCACGGTTCTATCCACAGCCACAAAGGCTACAGAAAGTTAGGTCCAATGGATGTGTATTTTAGAATTTCCCGCACGGTTACATCTGCTCTGCAACAGTATAGCAGATTGTTGTGAGTTGAGTTTTCAATACAAATATATAATACTTAATTAATATTTTACTACATTAGATGGTTAAAATGATTATCTTTATAGATTATTATAAGTCTGTCGTCTGTCCGTCTGTTGACAATAATATATTCCATCCAGGCTAATGTAGGTTACGACCAATTTTAGAAAATTTGCCAGAGAATCTAGGTAGTTTGGATTCCAGGAACACAGGGACTACTCTGTGTACTAACACTGCAGGAAAGTTAACTTTATGGATTAATCTGGGTTTATTCGATGTACGTTGGTTATAATGTTGGCCTATAGACAATTGTTCGCGCCGGAGGAGAATCGCACCATGCCCGCGCGAGTACCATCGTACAGTCTTTGCTACTAGAAACTATAGGTATCTAAGCTCACATTTATATAACAAAGCTGATTCACTTCTACATATTGTGTCCTACGTTAAATTTGAGGTGAAAAACAAACTGAAAGATTGGCTTTCAAGCTTGGACTATGAGATGACTGAGGATTTACTCAGATGATGAAGACTCTGACATTCACATCACACCCACACACACTCACACACACCCCCACACTCTACCCTTGCACACATCCACACGTTTCCTATTGTATTGTATTACAAAGCATTTTTGGCGCTAGTCCTTCACTTTGTATAGAGGTTCACTGACTCCCATAATACAGATTATTCTAGCTTGGGAGTCAGAAGACTCATAGACTTGTATAAATTTTAGCCGTAATTTTTGTGTTAATATGTACTATGCTTTTAATGTGTGGCAATAAATAAAATTATTAAATTATTAAAATTATTATTATTAAATGAAAACAGGATATTAATAGTGGGTAGGTACCTAAATGAAAAGTCACTCAATATATAAACACGCTATTTAAAGCTCCGCTTCATCTAAATAAATCTAAGGCTAAGGGTCGAGGGATCGATATTACTAACGTAGATGCATAGTTGTGTAGTGAACGACAAGTGCAATTAAAAACTTTATAAACAATCGGTTATATTATTTTGGGATGATACCTAATCTCGCAATCCCGATATATTCATTCTATAAGTAAATAAATTCGATATAATTACTTTATATGACACTATAATAGATTTTTATAACATAAATTTGGAAAACAATGTTATTTTCAGCTTGTAAATACAACGTATATAAGATTGCTAAATTTGACATTAAAACAATAATGTTAATTGTCAAAAGCTTATAAAAAATAGCTCGCGGTACGAATTGAATGAACCATTATGGTAAATAAACAAGGTTGTTTTCATGCATAAAATAAGCTTGTTTTAGGGACATCATGGTACGAAAAGAAGAATAAGGTTGTTTGAAAGAGCGAGAGAGTATGGATGAGTGACAGAGATGAGAATTGTTAAGAGAGAGAAAGTTGCTTAGGCTCATAGCGTTATTTCTTTTCATCTTTAATGAGCCCATAGACAAATTCTCAAAAATCATTCGTTCTTAGCAGGAATATAACAATCATATAACAATAGTGTTTGGTAGAGGTCATGGTACGAATATAAATAAGGTTATTATATGCTGGAAACAAAATAGTATTGCAATAAGGTTGTTTTGTAAAAGATGGGGGTAGGCCCCCAGTACCCTGAGCGTAAAGAATTGACATTAGTAAACGCTTACTAACGCGTTTGCGTTTACGACATTTCTCCACAGGAATTGGTACAGCGCCTCTAGCGGAATACTCATGGTAACGTCAATTCTTTACACTCGGAGTACGGAGCTTAAATATCTATGCTGCTTAAATAAATATCTATGAGCTTAAATATGAATGTATTCGTAATGGTACTGATATAGTCAACATTTATTGACTGTTTGTTTGTAGGCTAGAGGAGCTCCACGTTAGCGACAACGAACTGCGATCGTTGGAGGTCGTGCTGCGGCTGCCTCGCCTTCGTACCCTCGTCGCGGCTCGCAACCTCATTAATACCTTTGGAGTAAGTTGAATAGTTCTAATTTAATTAATTAAACCTATATATATAACAAATAATAAATTAATTTTAAACAAGCCACATTGAAATATTTCCGAATCAAGAAACACAAAAATTAGTGGAAATATAAGAGTTGTTGAGTACTTAATCATAGTAAATAATAATAAATCTAAATCTTTTCAAGCTTCTTGTGGCCCATAGATACCTTACAAAGTAACATAAATATTATAACAATATTTCTTAGTTTGTTACACTTAAGCCTATATGTTAGTAAACACTACTTAGTACCTACTGAATAGTTTAGGTAAAGTAGCATTTGTTGTTGAATTGCAACAAATGCTACTTTACCTACTTTTACTTTTAATTTAGGGTTATGAATAGGGTAAGTTAAATAGTAAAAAAAGTTTTATCTGCTCCACAGAGAGATTTGACGGTATTTCTAGTCTCAATACAAATTACAGCCATTGTTTTGATTCCTGAATGAAATACGAACCAGTGAAAGTAAAAGGGCTACATTTTAAATTTTAAGTGATTAAAAAAAGATTTAGCTCCTGTAATGTACAGTCGAGGACATAAATATGTATACACTTAGTAAAATTCAACAATGGTTTCCTCTTAAACTACTGATTGAAATTATGAGATATTATAAAGGCAGAATCTTCTAACATATACTATTATGATTTGTGTAATAGTTTACCACTTAAATGTTAAACATGCGAGAAAATCGCTATTGAATTTCCATAAGTGTATACATATTTATGTCCTCGACTGTACAAACACGCATACCAAACGCTCGCGTTGTGAAAATAGAGTAAATTTTACGGTAAAAGAAATCCACAACGTGTATTATAATATTTTGTTTTCATTTTCAGTCCAGCAACTCTTCACAAATGACGCATAACATAATTGACGAAGAAAACAAGTCGGAGTACAGAGCACCGCTCACTACCGTCGATCTGCGATATAACAGACTGAAGGGAAGCATAATTCTTGGTAATTACGAAGTAAGTTACTACAGTCCATGCTTTACCATTCTGAACTCTAAAATCTTATGCTCATAACCTTCAAATTTCTACAAACATTGTAATTGAACTTGGCGATCGATGATAAAACTAAAACATATAGGTACGGTAATGATAGGTTTGCTTTTAACGGGTGCGTACCGAGATCTCTTCCAAAATACTTTTGATTGTGTATGTCTGTAGATTTAGTTTTCTGCCCCACGTAAATTTCATCCCCCTGTGAGGTCATGAAATTTGAAAAATCTTTCATAATTGCCTTTGTTGCATAAGGCACGTGCGTACCAAATTCCTTGGATCTAAATCATGCGATTTGGGCCGTGCGTTGATATGTCAGTTAGTCAGTTTCTCCTTTTATTTTTATGTTTGGTTATATCGCAGCCAATTTTATAGGTATCTAAAATGTATTAATTATTATTCCAGCACCTAGCATCACTGGATGTGTCTCACAACTCGGTGGAAGTGCTGGTCGTGTCAGCGCTGCGAGGTCTTCGGGAGCTATACGCAGCTCACAACTCTCTACAACATCTTGCACTACACGGAGCTTCACTGCGTACATTACGAGCGCCACACAATCGTGAGTACAGTACCCCTAGACAAAGTACATTTCGTTGCGTTTGCGCGAATAGAATCGCTAAATGTATGAGATTGACATAAGGATACGCTAGATCCTAGCGTAACTAAATGTCAATCTCATACAGTTCCTTCTATTCGAAACAAGCTATTGATAGAAACAATTTTATAAATGAATCCAGTTGCCATCAAGGCATCGAGCTCTATAAAAGGCAGCTGAATATTTGATTGGAAAATCACCGTTTATAAATGAATTAATTCCAAATTGAAACTGATTGCAACATTTAAATATCGAAGTAATTGCAAATAACGTAATAGATCCATTATCTAGCATTAGTCATGTTGTGAATAATAAATAAGGAATATTATCCGTAGTTGATTAAATCCAATTTTTCACGAACTCACGAACCATCGACGTATTTTATTGCGTACAATTCGTTCCACCACACTTTCCATATTGTTACTATTTTCTGTTTTCAGAATTAGAAACCCTAACAACAACAGTACCACCGATCAACTTAGTCGAGATTGACGTATCACATAACAAACTGATTTCCTTACCACAATGGCTCAGCGGCTGCTCGGATCTCACCACCCTTCACGCAAGCAACAATCAGTTAGCATCCTTACCAGAACACCTATTTTGTAGTGAACTATCAAGCCTCAGCAATTTGCATTTAGCTCATAACAAAATTTCCAGTATACCTTCTATGCCAAGATTGAGAGCGCCATTGAAAGAGTTGCTGCTTCATGACAATTGTATTCAGTCGTTACCAGAAAACTTCTTCTCCGTATGCGATAGACTGTGTATTTTAAATCTATCTAACAACAGATTAAGCCGATTGCCTAACACTAGAGGGCCATCATCACATTGTCTAGAACGACTGTACTTAACGGCTAACTGCTTAACAGATGATGTCACAGAAGTTATAATAGCTTTCCGAGGTTTGAGGATACTACACCTTGCATATAATTGCTTGACAAATCTACCAGATACGTGTATCAATTTTTGGCCAGATATCGAAGAGTTGGTGCTATCAGGAAATTCTTTATCACGGCTTCCGGAAAATCTACCGCAACTGAATAATGTTAGAGTTGTTAGAGCTCATTCGAATAGATTACGCTCGGTTCCAATGTTTGCTTGCAGTGCTTCTGTAAAAATTTTGGATTTTGCACACAACGAACTAGATAGCATAGATTTAAGACTACTTGCTCCAAAGCAATTAAAATTCCTTGATATTTCATGTAATAAAAAACTTCAAGTAGATCCAACGCAATTCAGCTCTTACAGATGTCAGCGCCCACTTAGTTTGGTTGACGTTACAGGAAGACATTCCTTACCTTGGACTCAGAAAAGTGGTTATCATGAAGAGTTAAATGGTTTAACTCCTTGGACTACCGGATTTTCAGAATGTCCTAACAAATCTTTACAACTTTGTTGTGCTCAGATACGTCTTCCAGCATTTTGTAACAAAGAAGGTCTTTTCGCTATAATCGACGGTGAAACTGATATGGAAGTACCAAAAATTTTACAAACCAGCTTACCTGGGCTTTTGCTTGAAGAAAAATCTATAAAAGAGACTGTAAGCGAATATATGAAATATGTTGTCCTATCAGCACATAGAGAATTAAAAGAGAAAGGTCAAAGAAAAGGAGCTTGTCTCATAATGTGTCATTTATCTGCAATAAATGCACCAGATAATGGTTTTGGTCAAATTATTAAAAGATACAACATGAGGCTAGCTAATGTTGGTGACACTAGAGCTGTTTTAAGTAGACGCAATGGACCTTTAAGTTTAGGTATTGAAAACAATAAGCGATTGGGATATTCTACGCGTTACCCTAATACTGTGCCAGACCCAGATGTCATACAGACGGTAATAAAAGAAGATGATGAATTTTTGATACTAGCAAACGGAAAATTCTGGAATGCGATAAGCATGGAGACCGCTGTATCCGAAGTGAGAGCCGAACGTAATCCTGTTCTTGCCGCTAAAAGATTACAAGACTTAGCTCAAAGTTATGGTGTCGAAGATTGTATATCTGTAATGATAATACGTTTCGATACAGGACGTTCAGATGTAGACTTATTAATGAAAGAGTTGCGACAAACTATTAACAGTAATAAGTCTGTATGTAGGTCTGACTGCTGTTGCACACGTTTAGAACCTTGCTGCCATTCCGTAACTCCACCGAAACCATGTAGTGATCGATCATCACCGAGTGGACAGAGTGACCGACCACCCAGCGAAGCAATAAGTCATCAACATTACGCTAGTGTGCGTTCACAAGCTAAAGCATCAGAACGTAGAAGTTGTCGCGGTGGAGTTGCTCGTGCAATACGTGTCCGCGTCGAAGAAGATAAAGAAGACGATATAACACATGAGGAAAATTCTAATCCCGAAGAACAATTCAAGTGTTGGGAGTATATGCTGGAACAAAATACACAAATGCTCTTTGATAAGGAGCTCGATAACCTTTCCAAGGGCATAAAATCTAACGTGAGCAGTTTGAGAAATTTAAAAGGTTTATCCGGTAGCAGTCCTCAATTACATATATCCGGAAAACAGTCTAAAGGTGTTCCGTTCTTATCAAAACATTTTGGGAGTGCGAGATCGTTTGGTACAGCTTTAAAACCAGACTTTCGTTTTGGATCTGGAAGAATGCCGAACGGAGGCCCAAACGCAGCATATTTTGGTTCACTACAGCGACTTATGCCTTACCATTTAGAATACGATTTTGCTGTGATACAAGAAAAAACAGCACATTCTCAAGATTCATTAGATCTTGAAGGCCGCATGCAACAATATTGGGGAGTGGCTACTACGGAACTGTAAACTTGTCTTCAGATTAAAGATGTAAATAAAACTTCTCTATAATTAGATGTATAATTATTTATATAGATAGGGATCATTCATCTGTCGACTAGATTTTTTTGCACAAAGTATTATAATCACTATGGACTTGCCTATATGAGCTATTTTACTTACATTAATTACATACATTCTATGTACAATATTGTGATAAATTCTGTCGAATGTTATGATATTAAATAAATAAAATAATTATATTAAACCTAATGTATGTAACTCATGTTTCTTTTTTAAATAATTTTATTATTATTTATACACTTCTAGGTAAGTAGGTACTCTTATCAAATTAACATTCATTAAAAGTGATAATAATTACCTAATAATTTATTTACACATTTATAAGTAGGTACCTTGCTACAATTAAGGCGTTCAAAAACATACAACGTTGTGCTCGAACCAGTCGAATATTAAATTTATGTACATTTCAATCGCTTTACCTTTCAAGTTTCCTACCAAAGAAAACAGTCGCTTAAACCTAATATGTTAAAATTTATACATAATGGAACAATCTGCAAAATTAAACAAAACGATAAATTCAGATGGTAGCATCGTGTTACAATTACTTTGTAGTGTTGCGTAGGATAGGAAAGTTACAATGGACACTTGGCTATACCTACTATTTCAATGTCTTTACAAGTGTGTAGTCACAGCTCCCGTTTGACGACAAGCTCAAGAGGCTGCGCGAGCGCAAGCGGCGCGGGCGGGTAGGGCGCGTGGAGGGGCGCGGGCTGCGCGTGCGCCGGCGGTGGCCGCCGCTAGGGGAAGCCGCGCGGGGAGTAGTGGTGCGACTCACCCAGCCACGAGTCCGGGGACGGGGGGAAGTCGGGGTACCCTCCCGCTGCTGGCGAAGACGAACTACTTAGGTCTGATGCACCACCGGCACCCGCTCCTAACCCTGCGCCACTAATTGCTTGACCTACAAACAAATTAAAATTTAATAAACTTCAAGGAGACTAAGAATAAACCCTAATCTATATATTTTATACTATTGAGAGCTGGAAACAATACAAAGAAAAAAGTTTTTGGCTATGTATGATGATCAATGTACAAAAATGCTTCCCGAATAAAATATAAAGTTCTAAAAAACTAATGTACTTGGCGCTACACCAATATAAAGAAGGTTATCTCACCGATATTGGTATAGACGAGGTGATCAGGAGGGTAGTGGTAGTGCGGGTGTGGTGGTGAGTGCGCGCGCAGGTATGGCGGCGTGGCGGCGTAGCGCGCGCTCCCCGTGGCGCCCGCGCCGCCGCCGCCCGCCGGCGAGCCTTCCTCGCCGCCCAGCGCCACCGTGCTGTAGCTGTCGTTGCTCAACTCTGAGAGAACATTTAATAAGCATATTTAGAGGACATATAGAAACTAAAATAAAAAAAACTTCCTATAAATAGAGAATTTGTCCCAAGACATGTTACCTCTTGGAACAAAGATGATGATGTATCTAGCAAATTTTTCTAATAAATCTGTAACACTATTTAAATAATAAAAAATATTTGAAAATTACGACACATCGATATTAGATACTAGCTGTGCCCGGCGGTTTCACCCGCGTTCCCGGGATAAAAAGTAGCATATGTCCTTCTCCATACCCTAGGCTATCTGCATGCCAAATTTCATGATGATCCGATGAGTAGTTAAGGCGTGATGGCGTAACAAACAAACAAACAAACTCACTTTCGCCTTTATAATATTAGTTAGGATTAATGCCTATAGTTAGTACGTAGTATTTCTATACTCTGAGCTATAGGTTTACATAAAAACGGAAGGTGCCTTCTCGTATCTAAAGATTTTTTCTGGAATTCCTGGCGCTACTACCGTTGGTTAGGCAATTTTCAGTGACAAAATTGTGGACTGATGGTAAAGTAAAATTAAAATAGTTACCGTGATGGCTAAAAGAGTCGAGGTCAATCTTGAGTTCGTCCTTGTCGAGCAGCCGGTCGTGACGAGGGGAGCCTCCGCCTTTCATCGACCTGAAGTATTGGGACCAGCGCGTGCGACCTGCGTCTTTTTTCAGCCGCTTTTCTTTCGCTCGCCTGCCAAATGAATTAATAATCAAATCTTATAGTGAACTTTTTTCTATAGAACCTCTACCTCTTGGAACATACCAAGGCAAGGAATGTTAGCTTTTATTGTAAATCAGAAGAAAATTTAGTAGAGTAGAAGATTCAGTTTCAGACTGCAGTGAACTTTCGAAAGCATAAGTAGGTAGTACAAATTAAATATTATACTGATAATCCTTTGCTATCATCTATTTACTATAATCAGACCTAACATTAAACACTTGTCTATCCACTTATGTAGTTTGATGTCAAGAAAATGTGATGAAATTGACATTAAGAGCTACATTAGAGGAAATTTATTGCCGAACGTCTTGACATTAGGTGTCCTGGAAGGTAGCTGAAGTATAGCAAGGTATTTTTCTCGCGATGAACAGTTGTTGGGTTTTGAAATAACAAACGAACGTTGAACGCTTCGATGACTTCAATTTTAAACAAATACCGTATATGTTGTATAAACAAAACACCCCATGGCACGATTTGCATGTGTACGCGACGGGGAGTCGCTCGGGCTTTCAGCAAAGCGCTTGATTAATTAAAGTGCCTCCGCCCAGTCCTCCGGGAGGGCGCGTGCTGCGATATAGCTCTGTCGGATTATTGAAACAATGCGCGCAATTGCTTACTTCTAATAAAGTAACTGTCCCACGGGTTGGTCACTATTTTTGCTAAGTACAGATTCGAACGAGACAGTCTAGAATGTAAAATCCATATTCCGATATGTAATTGAATATCACTTACAAAATAAAATTCCAGTGATCGTTTAAATTATCGATTTCCTCCAAGTTACTGTTTTGAAATCTTTTTCGTGATAGAACAAATTAAGGTACTTTTTAATACCCGCCTACACCTTCAAGGAAGGTGAAAAGCGTGAGGAATATTACTAAAATATTTGAATGAAATTAAACTTTACATTGAATAGATGAATAGGCACAAGTGGAGTCTCCAGACATATAATTAAATATAAAAATTTTTATTAAAGACGAGCTTAAATATTTTCTTATAACTTTGAGGCTTTAAACAACAAAACCTCGCATTTATGTTTATTTTAGTGGAGTTTGTGTAATGAAATAATGGTTCTAATGCAGGTTAGATGAATGATAAAGTATAGGTTATTATGTATAAAAACATTAATTATTCGTTTTGCGTCATTTTAGTAGTTTACTCAGTGATTCTCCGGTGAACTAATGTTACCTGAATGATAAAAGTCTCCACGGTGCCATGCAGAGTGAGTATTAATATTGTACAACGTTTTATCCAAATTCGTTCAATTATTGATAGGGTGTGACATGCAAATAGCGTGCATCGTGCATATAAAATCAAATTCCCACAAACATCGTTGTATTTATAAATAATAAATTACTAGTATGTTATTAGGAAATGATTTTAGGTGTTTTTTTCCCAACCCGTGAGACTTTATATTTATGAATATTTCTTGATTTACCAACCTATTTTAAATAAATAAAAACTGGTCAAGAGTCTGAGTCTGACCGACTTTATTTAGACGTATAATTCCGTATCTGTAGAAATAAACCGAACCGAATAACTAAATTTGTTTGTGAAGAAATTTTTATGATGTCGCAAAAGCTGTGCTATACTAAAGCCAACGAGAGAAGACCAAGGATGGTAAAATGGATTAGGCTTTTGGTTCGGAACCCTAATAAGGTACCTACTTCTGTAACCGTACGCAAATGAACGTTAATTTTTGCTAAATCTAGATATAGCTTTTATATGGCACATAAAGTAAAGAAGTCGAGCATTGTGGTATCGCGTTCAGGTTTACGAGGCGAGGCCAGCGCGCAGGGCGTGACCGCTGCCGTGACTGTAGCCATTCGCGCGCGACACAACATAGTTCCGCGACTATGCTTACAAATATTTAACAAACGACCACAAACAACTGTGACTGCATACTGAACTGACACAGCACAATGACCAAAGGCCGTATCTTTGTATGGAAAGGTCGTCGATATAATAAAATATACGACAAAGAAGAGTCTATACAGAGTTGTGTCTGTCTGCACTTTTGTTGCGTTTTGACAATTTGTTTGCCTACTGATATGTATTTTAAATTCATATCTTGTTCTGAAAAAAACATGGGAGTTTGTCAACGTTGACATAGCTATAACGAAGCGAAATTGTGAGGTAGAAAAAAATGCTAGCTTATCCAAAGATATATAACTAAAAAAAAGATAATAGAGATAATTCTAAAAAACTGGTAAAGACGAGTTCTTCAAAAAAATATGGGAAAACCGGAAACGTAGCCAACGACTTGCAGTTTCAATTCCTTTTTGTACAAATCCAAATAAGTTTGAATTTAGAAAACAATATATTCTTATAAAAACAAGTATATATGAAGATTTTTATGTTTAGCTCTATGTTGCCATAAAATCTCTAATCTCTGTTTACGTCTTGTTAACTTACTAACCATTTCAAAATTATTCTTGGCAGGTTGACTCGCTTTGTTCATTCGACTTATATGAGTAGCTAGTCCTATGCAAGGAAAATTGATTACAGATATCATATCGAATGTTACGCTTTAGTTTGTACGGTCGTAGCTGTTGAATAGGTACATGTCAACTTAGGCATACTAAATTTGAATACCTACGTAAATTAAAGTTCCTCGGCACTTACAATAATGTTTATGAGACTTCCGTTTTTAAACAGTAACGTAGGTAAAACAATTTTCTACCTACAGTATTTTAGCGAATATCAAGTACTTAAATTTTATTTCTACATCTCACACCTCCTATTTGCCGATGACATCGTCATCATAGCAGAGTCACTAGAGGAGGTTGGCGAAATGCTGCATGACCTAAACGGGGCCTCGCGACGCGTTGGTCTTGGCATGAACTTGGACAAGACAAAAGTCATGTTCAATGCACAGGTTGTGCCGAGACCGACATGTACGATTGAGGGAACGGCACTCGAAGTTGTCCAAGAATATGTTTATCTGGGTCAAACTATCCAGGTATGGAGAAACAACTTCGAGAAAGAAGCCGACCGCAGCATTCGTTTGGGTTGGGCAGCATTTGGAAAACTTCGTCATATCTTTAAGTCGCCTATACCGCAAAGTCTCAAGACAAAGGTGTACAACCAGTGCGTCCTGCCTGTCATGACCTACGGAGCCGAGACATGGACACTGACGCATAGACTGGTCCAAAAATTTAAAGTCACTCAGCGAGCTATGGAAGGAGCTATGCTCGGAGTTTCTTTGAAGGATAGAATCCGCAATGAAGTCATCCGACAAAAAACCAAAGTAACCGACATAGTTCAACGAATTAGCAAGCTGAAGTGGCAATGGGCCGGTCACATCTGCCGCAGAACCGACGGTCGATGGAGCAGACGAGTCTTAGAGTGGAGACCGCGTCTTGGCAAACGTAGTGTGGGGCGCCCGCCAGCCCGATGGACTGACGACCTCAAAAAAGTGGCCGGACTGGGCTGGATGCGAGTGGCAAGAAACCGGAAGGAGTGGCGCGCTCTGGGAGAGGCCTATGTCCAGCAGTGGACTTAAAAAAGGCTGATGATGAAATTTTATCTCTACTTCCCTAATAATTTGATATTCCAAACGCGAAAGTGTGTTTTGTTGTATGATCGTTTGTCCTTCTTTCTAACAGCAACGAATCAACTGATCGACGTGATTTGCATAGACATAATATAGTTTATGGGCCGGATAGCACCCGCGTTTTTTATGAACGAACGAAATGAAACAGCGGGGAAAGAGTTTTAAATGAGAAAGGTTTTATTTTTATTTATGGGATATTTTATGCCATTGATTAATAATGACCAATTTAGTACAAAAAATCTGCTACTATTCTACCGTATTATACGAACACAATAGTAAACATTTTATTTAATTGTAATATTTTTGAATTATGAGGGTTTTATTATGAGCTCACCTATTCTGGAACCAGACTTGCACCACTCGCATGTCGAGGCCAGTATCATGCGCGAGCTGTTCCCGGACGTGCCGGGCTGGCTTGGGACTGCTGCTGTAGGCACTCTTCAGCGTCTCGAGCTGCTTGGCGGTGATGGTGGTCCGCGGCCGCTTGCTCGCCGCGTCTCCGTCCAGGGAACCCTCGCCGCCTGTACACGACGCATCTATTACAATTACCGAATTGACGTGGTAATATTTAAAAGAACTAAAATATAACTTGCTACGCAGCTTTTGGTTGAGTATAGAACTTTTGTAAGGAACAGCTTTTTTTTTGTATTGGTCTCATACAGAAACTTGTTTATAGTGATGAATACATTCACACTTGCAAGTCATACCCACAGCTTCAAAATCATTATGTGCGGAAACTGTTATTTTCAAAAATAAAATTATATTTTTGGGACATTTTAAGCTTCGCCTGGCTATCCATTTATACGATATAAAATACAGTATGGACTGATAGACAGATATGCCAAACGCTACGATTGTATATTTAATAGGGTCATTGCTTTGAATTTTAGGGACCGTAAATCAGGTGGAAGAAATTGAATCCCTTGACTTGCGATTAAAAGATAACAATTGATTTCTATTGTTTTCCTCGCCCGCGTGGATCGCCAAACAGTCAAAGGATAAACAAACGCGCAAAAGTTTGCCGGCTATAAAATAATATCAAGCAACAAAAAACAACCAACCTTTCGCTCTCGCAGCTTCATAGTCGGGCTTGCAGACAAGTTTCCCGTCTTCCATGAGGTAGAACTCGTCGCCAGTATTGAGGGTCCGCGCACAGGCAGCACACGCGAAGCAACGCAAGTGGTAGACGTGGGACTGCGCTCGGCGCACCACCTGCGTCGGAGGGATGCCCTGCCCGCAGCCAGCGCACTTGGTGCCGAACCGCCTGGGACAACAGCCGCAATCACAACAACATTATCAACGGGTTAAGTAAGTATTATTTAATGGTCAGTTTGATCTGATATGACAGACGCTTTTTTACAAGTTACAGGGATCGATGTGCCATCAGCGCTCGCTGAGTTATCAACATAAGGGCGTAAAGCCATCTGAGCTGAAGCTAAAACCTTCTAAACCATAAAATAAAATACGAGTCGTACTGAAAACATAAATGGGCAAAATTACATAAGATTCATAATTCTAACCTATTTATAATTTAGAAATTAGGTTGAATAAATGTGTAGTTAACTTAGTCTTAGTTATTTGGGAGACACTGATAACTTAATTCAAATTTACTTCAAATAGACATTCGCAGGCATTTATGAATAGTCTGACTATACCGGTTCGGAAGGTTGCATTTGCTAAGAAGAGCCGGCAATAAACTCAGCTATTACTCTTTTCAAAACACGTTTAGATTTATAAATATTTACATTCTAATCGCACTGACAACAATTGCGTGCCACTGTGGCAAAACTACAAATTAGGCTGAATCGAAGCTGCTTGTGGGGGAAGCAGCACCTGTTCATATGACGATGATAATGATGGAGCATTCTTAATAGCGATGCTCTATTTTTGTACCATGCCAATGTTCACAGACGTATGTGTAGGCTAGTAACGTTTTATACAGCCATTGTGCAATATATTTTTATTATCTCAATAATTATAGATATTATAGAAAAATATAGAATCAATAGTTTTTTTTTGTTTTGCAAATAGTTAGAAATACCTCGTGTCTCATAAGTCATAACTATAACTCATTGCACAGTACTATAACTATGTATGATTATTTGTTTATATTCTATTTCTACGAGACTATTTTATTTACTTTTTTTAGTTATTTTATAAACTATCTATCCATAGGTACATACAAAAACTTTTTAACAAAAAAAATTAACCACCGAAAAAACAGAAAAGCAAAAAATAATAAACCTTTTAAATAACTGAAAAGAGAAAAAAAAGCTTTTTAATCTATAGAATTTCGTATATAACTTGAATTGTATATGGTATTGCAGTCGGGGACAAACCAAATAGGTTATTTTTACGTAGGTTATTGGATCCCCGACTGCAATACCTTATACAATTCAAGTTACTATGCAAAAGTCTATATACTAAAAAGCTTGTTTTTATCTTTTCAGTTTTATTTTTATTTTAAATGTTTATTGTCACAACAGATTTACAATTTATAAACACAATAATATACAGAGAAACAGGAGAGTAAGTTGTCACAAGTTACTGGCAAGGCCCAAACTTAGCATGACAACATGCTTGTATCTTGGAACTTAGAGTGCGATATTTTTAGTTACGAAGTTATTTAAAAGGTTTATAATTTTTTACTTTTCAGTTTTTTTTGTTTAAAAGTTTTTATTTTATATTTTTTTGTGACTATAATATTCTAATTACTACATGCTTAATTTTTTATTACTTTTAATGTAATACACAGCTCGGCATTAAAATCTGTGAGTGAAAAATTTTAATTTTAAAAGAAAAAACACTCGTTGATCTCTTCCTACTGATTTTCGTGACGCACACTCACGAGGCGCCGGCAGAATATCAGCGTTGGGGGGTACCTCAACATTAGGCTGAGTCGGCCGCCTTTTCTTTCCGAACACACAGATTCGATATTTATTTATACTTTATTTTACTGTTCTATTTTTATATTTACTATTCATTTGTGTTTTTGGAAAAATAAAATAATTTTCTTTCTTTCTTTCTTTCTAAAAATAAATCACCCCAATATTTTCCCACCCTTGGGTAGGGTTTTTTTCCAAATTTATATGAGACCAACTTTGAGGTATACCCTATCCAATAAAAAAAGAATTATCAAAATTGGACTACTCTGTAAAAAGTTATGCGTGATCATACATAAAAATCAAATATATTTATACTCATCGACTTGTAAACCTCCTCCGTTTTTTCGTCGGTTAGAAATACTTGTCTTGTCTGACTGACTCATCAATGAACGCACAGCCTAAATAGCTGGGGTTAGTATCACACACAGTTTCAGGTAAAATAGAGGATCCTGGAATCCTGGAATAGCAATTAAAGAAGCTTCTAATTAAGATGCTTACTTGAAAAAGTCATCAGTGCAATAGAGCTGGTTATTCCTCGCGAAGCACTTTCCCGAGAGCATGGCGCGGCACTCGACGCAGCGCAGGCATCCTGCGTGCCAGGTCCGGTCAGACACCTTCAGCACGTACCGGTCCACAATCATCTCGTGGCAGCCCCCGCACTTTGGGATACTGGCTGCAACATGTACACTTAGGTGAACACACTTCCATAACTTCGTAACTGATGAACTGAAAATGTTTCATACATATTCCCATGTTGTCTCATTGTATATTTATGTCGTACTTTAAGCTAGAATCCCGATGGTGAAAAATGAATATTATTGTAATTACCTAACAATATCATATGGCTATGTAGCCAGGGTAAATATAAAAATTTGAATTTTCGTAGATGTTTACGAAAGGTCTATGAAATATTTATATTTATCTCTCTATGTTTGAATATTTATCAGTTTTTCTGGCCGCAAGATTGTTTGTGTTTAGCAATAAAAATAATGTAGTAGGTTAGTTTTTTCTCATAATTTAGTTTAATGTTAAAAGCCATGTCTAAAACGAGTGGGTAACAAATCAATTAAGGCACACTGAAAATCACGGCACACGTATCCAATGGTTGTTATAAAACACACGCACACATAACTACGTACATAGGAACACTTCAGGGAGGTGTTCGAGCTGTATCGGCGGCACGCGCATGTCCTCGAGGTCGGCGTCCTCGGTGCCCGGGTACATCATAGCACCCAGCATGGTTCGCGCGGCCGCCCCGGGCCGCTCCGTCCGGCGCACTGCCGCCACCCCGCCGCGCAACCCCAACCCTCTTATCACCACTCTCCTACTATTGGTCCACACGACACCGATGATAACAGCCACCACGCCCATCGACCAATCCACAAGAGCGCCGTTCACACCCATCGATCGATTGCAAAACAGAATTTTAGCAGAATTTCTCGACGATATTGAACACTGCATGGCTCAAGTGTTTACAGATGAGCGCTTCTGCCTGCTTCGCTTTTTATTCAGCATAATTTTTTCAACAAATGGCTTTGGTTGTAGATTTATAAAAAGGCACCTCAATATAGTTTCTACGATAAGAATATGAAAATCATGAAGAAATATAAGCGAAAAGTTTGCTGTATACAGGAACTAGTAGGAATATTGTTAACAAGGCTCACCACAAAACACAACAAACAGTGTGTGTGTGAAAAAAAAAACATCCATCAATGATGAAAACTCGGTAATATTTTGTCTCAGTCTCAGGAAGTGAATATCATTGAACTATATTTCTTTAGGAATTCGTAGATGTCTGTAGCGGAGCCGCGTAGCATCTTCGTAGCGTATGTGGGCTCTGAGATGAAATAGATTATAGTTTTATTAGTTTATAGTAGTATTTTTATTATTATTGTAAGGTTTTGATTATTTTTTGATACATTTACGGAAATCATTGAGAACGAACTAGTAAAAAGTAGCTGGCAACAAAAAAAAAAAAAAGGTCGATCACTTGGCTGGCTGGACATTCTCGGTTTGGAGGGTGAACAATTAAGATTAAGAAAAGTAGATCTAGTGAGTGTTTGGAAATTAATATAAAATACATAAACGCATATATTGTTCATATTTACGGCTGATCCTAACAAGTCAGAAGCGGAAGGACAACGCAATTGCGTAAGTACACGCCTGAATATTTTTTAATGTAGGTACCTAAACGATTGACAAAAAGAAAAAACCGTTACCGGTTGATATCGTTGAATATTAAATATGTACATAATTATTGCATTCATAAAAGGTTCAATCCTAATAATACCATAATACTTATCCATACGATTATGATAAATCATGCCATGTTACCTACACGTGACCTTGAATCATAGCTTTATTTTCTCTTTACTAACTCATGAGTCCTATGGCTATTTTCTATCTAAAACTATGATGTGCACTAAAGGCTAACTTTAATTAATATTATACATACTAAAATTGAAATAAAATGACCACGTGTGCATATTTTAGGCTAATTGATGTTCATATTGGTTGACATCCATCGTAATTTTGTTATACAATAACTAGCTTGCGTGTAAGTTGTTTTTTTATCTTAATGTATGATCCCATCTGGGGGCCCATCGGCCCTAAAACATAAAATATGCTATAGTTCTATGTTAATTCCCTTTACAGTTGGGTTTATAAGTTGGGGGTAAAACTTTGTTATTTTCTCTCTAAAATGTACAGATATCGAGATATTTCGTTTTTGACATGTTTTTTTCTTACGGTGCGAGTTTCAGCTTATGGACGCGATGAACGTAGAAATGAACGCGATGCCAGGCAACGCAAGCTGGAGAGGTAGTCTCGACGCATTCCCAGTTGAAGCCAGACAAGTAGACGCGAGCGCAGCCGCTAGGCATGGAAATTATTGCTACTTTAAAGGAATTCTCATTTGATGATATTATTATTTTTTATAGCATGATTTCACTTGCGATATATGATTTGCAATGATTTGTAACCTACGTCATCGATGCTGATCGACGGTATTTTTCACAAAATCATGTGCGAGTATCGCACGCAAGTGTCAAATTATCACTGATGCAAATTATATATACTTTCGTAGCAAAAAATTATTTTTCTATCCTGCTACATAACATGTTAAAGAAGTTAACACTTTATGTCACTTGATTTAAGGTTTATTTTTGAATACTCTTAAAAGCTAATCAATGATAAAGTTTTTTTTTTTTTTTTAAATTTGTTCATGACCATGGATACAAAGTCCTTCAGTCGCATATATTTTATTTATATTCTTAAATATTCTTTATAACATGTAACAGGCTATGTCATGGACGGTAACAGATGTGACATATGAAAACAGAATCATATTCTTTATCACCTGCTACTTGTGATTTATGCCATGTCTAGCAGCCGCAGCCGAGGGAGTAGGCGCGAGCGCAGCCGTGCTAGTAGGCGCCTGCGCGGCCGTAGTCGCAGCCATAGCCGACGCCTGAGAGGGAGCGTGAACGAGAACGAACTCGTGGAGGTGGATGGAGCACGATCTGCAGAAGGAACGAGAGGCAGCCTACTGGCGCGACAGCGAAGTGAGCAGCACTACTCGCCCGCTGACAGCTTGAGGTAGAAGCAGGCCTCCGCTAACGTCGGGCATCACTCGAAAAGGTCATGTAGTCATGTTTTTACTTCTTAAGTCATTAAAAAAAATATATGTTAAGCCGATTGAATAATATGATATAATCTGTTAAGGGGCCCAGCAACCTAATCAAATGTACCGTCGAATGTAAAAAGTTTAGATTGCAAAAATATTCTTCCGGAATTCAATCCATCATCTAAAAACCAGCCAATGGATGTCTGGATTAAGAAATGAAACTTGCACTTTTAAATCAGTGTGATATTTCGGGAAAACGAGCTGCATCATTCATGTTATTTCTGATAAAACTGTGCGGTCAAGTGCTTTGGCACTATGTTGTGTTGAGTCAGAGCTACCACAGCACAGCGTATTAGCTATAGCATATAGCAGAGCAGCTATTAAAGTTCTTGTCGAGTAACAATAAAAAGAATTCCTCTCAGCAGACATCTTATAGGGATAAGAACCTCAGTTCATTGGATGATAGGCAAAATCAAACAAGTCGAATTTTAAAACGTAATTTGACTGGGGTTTACTGCTATAACTGTAAGGTCAAAGGAGAAAAGTCATCCGTATATAATATGTCTAAAACCTATTAAAAAGTGCAGCCGTTGTAACAGAGTAAGTCACGTAACCGAAAGTTGTACGTATCAATCAGATACAGGGTCGGTTAAAGCGGACGCTGTGCAAAAATGCATGTCTATGTCAAGCTCAAATCCAAATGACAACTTTATTAAAGAGGAAAAAGTTTATAGCGTGCCATTACAGGCATTTGTTGACTTCGGAAGTGAAGTCACATTAATAAGGCAGTTTGACTTTTCAAAGCTTGTTCTTGAACATGATAATATGCCATCAGTTCTGAAAGGGTTTGGCGAGAGCTTAGTGCAATCAATAGGATCTACAATATTAAATTTCCAAGATTAAAAGTTCCATAATATTGCCACTAAAGTACCTTCTATTTGCTTAAATGAAGAGGTAGAGCGTTTAGAAAGGGTCAGAGTATTTGATCATTGTGAGATATTTGGTGTTGCTAGTGTCAGGGCTGTAATTGAAACTAACTGCAACTGAAACTAAGGTACAAAAATTGTAGGTAAACGCAACCATCAGTATCTTGTTTGTAGTGGCATTTACCTGGTGAAGAGTGGGTCTGTTTTCGTAACGGTTACACATATCTTGTTTTCTTTAAGAAAACTCCTTGCTTTCTAGGGCTGAAAAGGTAGAAGTCATTCACAAACTTATAGAGATGCCATCAGATTCCATCCAGCATATTAGAAGCAGCTCGAGCATTGGCTGTTTTGATGAGAAAAAGGTACAAATAGGGAAAACAGTGCCCATCTAATAATAACAAAACTACGATCGTATGAACGTAAGGACGTATGAACAAGATAAAGCATTCAATATTTTAAAAGAAAAGCTAATATACATACCAGTTTTGGCTATTTATAACCCCATGGCAGAGAGCACACTGATGCCAGCCGGATTGGCATCGGTGGTATTCTCTTACAACATACACAGGGAAGTACAGAATCATTTCAGCCCGTGGCATACTACAGTTATCAGACAAGTCCTGAAGAGAAAATCTTTCACTCATATGAGCTTGAAACGTTGGCGCTCATATATATGCTCTAAAAAGTTCATGTCTCATGTGGATGCTTTGTCTAGAAATCGCTTTAGACGATAAGTAAATATCGGATCCTGAACAGTATCCAGCGGTCATGGATATAAGTGACGGAGATTGGTTGCTCAGCCTACAGTTGGGAGATTCATAGCTATGCAGAATTCGTGACATAATCAGTAGTCTGGACTCTAAAGGGCTAGAGTATATTGAAGATAATGATGTTATGAGGGATAACAAATTATTTAGGCATATAGGTGATGACAAGAATTGCGTCCGATGGGTTATGCCTAAGAGTGCAAGGTGGAAGTTGCGTTAAATTAACCAAGATGATGTGCTAGTAATTGTGAAATCTTTCACCAAATTCGTTTTTATTAAGCCGGCAGGAGTACTAGTACGAAAAATTATATCAAAGTATTGGAATAGGTTTTCTAAACGTTCAGAACTCCTGATCGTTTAATTAGTGACAGAGGAAGCTGTTTCACTTCACATGCATTTAGGAAGTTTTGCTTAACAAAGGACAACGGCATATCCTAAATGCAGTAGCTAGTCCAAGGTTCAATTGATAAGTGAAGCGTTAGAACTGCACTATTCTCGACTCACAGACTGTAGAATCTTAGGGACAATAAGAAGGATTGAGATAATAAGTAGGTAAGTAGTAAGGTAGTAAGAGGTAGGATTCAATGGGGCCTAAATAGTTTTATTTTGGAACTGTATAGTTCAGAAGACTACAGTAACAGCACCGTTTGAGGTGATGCTTGGCACGTCAATGAATGGTGATTTCATTTAAATAGCAAAAGTAGCATTCCAATATGAAGGTAATATACCCCTAGGGTAGTAAAAACTCTTGACAATGATCTGTAAAAAGTAGCTCCCATCACAGGAATTGAAGGCTTGAAAAATAAACGTAAAACGACTGTTGATACGGATTGGATGAAGCCATGGATACATGTAAACATGTAGCATTAGAGATCCATGCCGATAATGATACTAATTCTGATACTGTGAATGATATTAACGATATATATGGATATGTCTGAGGAATAAGAATATTATTAGGTGATTACAAATTATAGGCCACGGTAACCGCTTGCCATCAGGCGCGCCGTGTGCTTGTTTGCCGATTTAGTGCTATAAATATATATGTATATATATACATTTCAACTATTTTATATATGATTGAAATATATTATAGTATAATTTGATATTTTTATTGTTCTCATTATGACTGTTTTACTGTATAATTGTTCTCTTTTGTTTCAGGTCAAGCACGAGAATTGGATGGATTCGTGTCTTGGCCTGAAGGATTATGGATGGTTAAAGTCCTTGAACATGGAGTTCAAGGCACGGATGGTTAAAGTCCTTGAACATGGAGTTCAAGGCACGGATGGTTAAAGTCCTTGAACATGGAGTTCAAGGCACGGATGGTTAAAGTCCTTGAACATGGAGTTCAAGGCACGGATGGTTAAAGTCCTTGAACATGGAGTTCAAGGCACGGATGGTTAAAGTCCTTGAACATGGAGTTCAAGGCACGGATGGTTAAAGTCCTTGAACATGGAGTTCAAGGCACGGATGGTTAAAGTCCTTGAAAATGGATTTCAAGGCAAGGATGGTTAAAGTCCTTGAAAATAGAGTTCAAGGCAAGGATAGTTAAAGGCAAGGATAGTTAATGGCAGGGATAGTGAAAGACAAAGATAGTTATAGTTCAAGACAAGAATGGTTAAAGGCAAAGATAGTTATAGTTATAATTCAAGGCAAGGATGGTTAAAGGCAAAGATAGTTTAAAGCAAGAATTGTTAAAGGCAAAGATAGTTATAGTTTAAAGCAAGAATGGTTATAGGCAAGGATAGTTATAGTTCAAGGCAAGGATGTTTAAAGTCCTTGAAAATAAATTTCAAGGCAAGGGTGGTTAAAATCCTTGAAAATGGAATTCAAGGCAACAGATGTGGATGGTTAAATATATAGAATACGTTGTTTTGAATTTATATAAATATATAGGATAAGGTAATTTAAATACATTTATCAATTTTAAGGAGATAATAATTTTTAGATAAAGGTTAATTTTAAAATCGGATACAAAAAAAAAAAAACAAATAGTAATTAAATGAAATCATGTTATTGAAGTATACAATTTTATTATTGTTTATTAATCAGGAAAATTGAGAATTAATTTATATTTATGTAAACCCTGTAAAACCTGTAATTTTTTTTTTACTGCATTTTTTTTTATTATTAAATATGTATTTCATAATTTTACATAATTTATATTTAAATGTATTAAAACATAAGTTTAACATAAAAATAATATCTTAGTCAGCCAAGTGTAAGGTCACCACCAGGTTCATGTATGGGGGCATACATGTTGTCAGAATGGTCGAGTGTAAGGTTTTGATTATTTTTTGATACATTTACGGAAATCATTGAGAACGAACTAGTAAAAAGTAGCTGGCAACAAAAAAAAAAAAAAGGTCGATCACTTGGCTGGCTGGACATTCTCGGTTTGGAGGGTGAACAATTAAGATTAAGAAAAGTAGATCTAGTGAGTGTTTGGAAATTAATATAAAATACATAAACGCATATATTGTTCATATTTACGGCTGATCCTAACATTATTAATCACCTTTTGTTTGCTTAACCACTGTATGATGGACAATGTGTTTAACTTGTTTTATATTTACAGTTTTTAAGCATCACTTGAAGCCTCTAGTGGCACAGTTTAACTAATTTCGCAATTTAATGTGCGGATAGTGTAGTTGGCTGCAATATTGTTATTATTTTTAAGATTGTCAAATTTTTTACCATTTTATATTGTAGCTGTTTACTGTCCCTAAATAAATAAAATAAAATAAAACCACAGTATTAATGTTAGTAAAACTGTGACTTAACAGTCTCTTTTTATTTTCTCCAATTCTCTTCACATTTTAGGTACAATTTCATTTGTATTCATAAAAGGTATTAGTTGGAAAAAGAAAAAGAAAAAACTTTTGGTATTGTATCTACTTACGCGATTAAATCCGCAGCTCTTTCCTACATAATCACGTCAACAAATATTCCAGTCTTATAAATAGGCACCCATAAATCCGCAGGTACAATCCGGTCTAGGCCGTGGTCAAGCGTGACCTGCGCGAAGTGTTGCGTTGCGCTTACAATAAATTATACAAGTGAACGCTAGGGCACAGGCGTGTGCAACTTTACGATGGCATAAATCACGGCTTAGCGTCACTCCTTCCACCCTCGACGACTCCGCAGGGTCCAGGTTACAAGGTTACGTGTTATGAAATGTGCGACGTGGGTCTTGGCTAATTCAATTTCAACTTGCCATCGCCAACACTTTTGGCCAGTGGGTCATATTCTGATTCAAACTCCTTGAATCTTTGAAGTTGTGTTAATGTTGATGATATTATAAAAGTCATTGAATTATTACGCTATAAAAGTATTATTTCGTGGTGCAAAATCTACAACAAATAAAATAAAAGTATCTTGAAGAAAATACATTAGTAAATTTTATGTATATATTTGACTAGATTTTCTTATTGTATGTGATAATTACCTTTCTAGAAAATTCTATAGACTAACTACTAGAATATTTAGCACAGTTGCACTTAATTTTCTATTTTTTTTTATATATCTATATATAAAAATGATTCCCTAGGTATTTCCCTTGGTAACACCATAATTTGACGACTTTACTGATTTCATCCATTTTTTTTTAAGTTTTCTAATACTCTGGAAAAGATTCATACGGAAAAAATTAAGAAAGTTACGTAGACAATTAGAAAATTTAAGTAAACTTAACGGCCTATCGTTTATTTTCTTAAATTTTCTAATAGGATATCCCTCGGGTACGCGGGTGAAACCGGGGCGCAACGAGTCCTAACTATATAATATTATAAATGCGAAAGTGAGTTTGTTTGTTTGTTTGTTACGCCATCACGCCTTAACTACTCATTGGATCATCATGAAATTTGGCATGCAGATAGCCTATGGTATGGAGAAGGACATAGGCTACTTTTTATCCCGGGAACGCGGGTGAACCCGCGGGGAACAGCTAGTATTGAATAAATAAGTTTTATTGAATATGTATATTATAACAAACTGAAAATTACCACCAAATGTAGTGAACCAAAGAAAAGAGTACCTACTACGCTGAATTTGGTGCTCATATTGACATTCTTTTGCCATCAGACAGCAACAAAGTGACAACTTGAAATAGTACTGTATCTCTTTTCTTATAGAGACGTTTTAAACCTGCTGATTTTGGATGTGAGTCAAAACTCTAAAATACCCTTGTCATGCGAATCCCTTTGTTCGTGAAAAAACTGACAATCGCGCTCGTTCGAGGCTCGCAAGCCCGTCCACGCTACGCGAATCATGCTCGCAGTGTGATCGTTCATTATTGGTGCACGCGCTGCACAGTGACCGCGGAACGCAGAACTCTAGAACTCTCTATGTGGGATCGGCACCTTATAATACGCATTCAGATTCCTGGTCCACTTACTTATATCATACTATTTTTTATTTATGTACCTACAAGCGATCCGTTATTTTCACGTAGGTAGGTAGGGAAATACCATACATATAATGTATTTATTGCTATATTTCATATAGGATGCCATAACAATATTTTTGAGATATATAAATAGTGAATTCCCAATCCAGTCGGTCGTGTTTTGTTTCATAAATTGCTGAGGGTGGTCGCGTGCGGGCTCCCCTGGGCATCGGCGCGTGCGCCTCCCGCGGTAATTGACGGTTACGGAGTTCCATTGCAAGCATTTCTCGAGCTTCTTTCCCTATCGCAAATCTGCTCATCGGATGCGACATGCGAGTACTCAGTCGTAAATACGGGAAGTGTTAGTGCTTCCTTCAGTTACCCTCTATTTGTATACGGACGTTCTTTATCCAAAAACTGACTTCCTTTCACAGTTTCCAAGGTTTCCAGACCAAAAATATCCTTTTTCGAGATAAAAAGGTAGGTAGGTAAACAGTTTTTAGGTTGAAATTTTTCATAAATTTTTCAAATAATCTCAATTGTAATTACTGTATCTAATATACAGGATATAGTTTAACAATCTCACCATTATTACGGAGGTTGATAAAAAAGCTACTAGTTTTTATTATTATTATTATTAAATGGGCTTGCATTTGGCCACTGACCGGTCCATCAAGGATGATGACGAAGCCTATAAGATGGAGCATGCTTATCCAAAAGAAATATATTCACTCTGGCCTTGCAAGTTCCTTAGATTCCAAGAGTCTGGAAAAATATGTCGCGCCACAGACGCGTTATATCTATCTATCTATATATATAAAAATCAATGCCACTTTTCGTTGTAATTTTATAACTCAAGAACGGGCTCACCTATCCAAACCAAATGTTTAGGCTTTGTTCGGACTATTTAGTAGATGGTTTATGTGAAGTTTGCACAAAATCGGTCGAGCGGTTCTTCATTTATCACATTTTTATTATTTCACTTTATACGTAGCGAAGCAAGTACCGGGCCGCTAGTTTAATATTTTTTTAGTTTGGTGAAAAGAAATTGCCTACGGTTTTTTTAAGTTTTTTTTTATTTTAGGTCGCTTTTTAACATATAACATTAGCGACCACAATAAACAATAATATGTATTACAATTACATATTACTACTAGCTTATAAACGTTATACCTACGTTCCACTTAATTCAATATTGCCCGATCTCTATTAGGAATTGGTAAAATTTGTCCCATAATGTTCATCTCTCGCTCGATCTGTGGGTGTGCTCTCGTACGCGTGCCAGCGCGGGCGCTGCATTGCATCGTCTACTCTCTGAGGTGTCAGGTTACTGTGGGAAACTGCTACAGAATTGAATAGTCGCTTGTTCCCATCATGATATGATCAAATATTTACCATTGAAATACTATTTCAATTTGCTTCTTATTAGACAGTCATTTGTATCCCTAATATGCTTTATGTGATTACCTTCGGGCGACATCTTTTTCCACAGATTGTGAAAAATTAAGCCTCTTAGACCGTTTGATATCAATCACGGCCTTAGATAAGCAAAAACTAGTTCGCATAATATTTTGTATGTAGGTAATAGGTACAGATGTCAACTATAAATCTGAACATAATATTATCAAAATCATTTTCAATAATAGTTTTAAATTTAGACCTAAGCACCAGTAGATAATGTATATCATTAATCTCAAGACTTCATCAGTCCGGTAACTTTCGTTAAAGTATTTAACGTCGTGAGTAACATTTTTTTTATGTAAACAACAGCGAGCCTGATTATTTATTTATTATAATAACGATATATTTCTGAGATGCCATAAGAGAGTACAGCGAGCATAGCGTTTCTTCACTCAAAGAGAAACTCGACTGGGTAAGTCTCCACTTTATACTTTTTTTTTTTTTTTAGAATACTGCAGCCATCGCCTGCGCGTGTGTAAGCTCGCCAGAATAGTTACTACGCCGACTCCGGTTAAAAGTGTCTATAGGCTACCGTAACCGCTTACCACCAGGTGGAACGTACGATCTGTTTTCGGGCTTCGTTGTATAAAAAACATATCTGAAGAAGGTATTCAAGAATCGGTATCAATATTAAGTATCGCTTAATAGTGCGATAAGGCCGCCTATATTGTATAACTTCCTTAATGTGTATTACTATTGTTATTTTGTACTGTGTATACAATAAAGAATATTTCATTCATTCATTCATTAAAAGAAGCCTAGTTATAACCTTATATGCGTTCCAGAAGTGTTTATTAGTAGGGATGATAATCCAAGGTATGATCTATTTATATGCCAAGTTTCAACGAAATCCGTTTGGGCGTTTCAGCTAAATTGAATAACTAAAATACACACTAACACACTGTTTGTCGCGGATCCAGCTTTACCATCCAAAATAAGCGCATGACGTTCATTTTGCATGAAATCTATTGCATCATGGACACTATTTAAAATCAGTGCAAAAGCACTGGCTAGTTGCGGAATTGGATTGCTCGGTATTACTACTCTAAAGGGATTTATCCTTGATGAACTTTACCTACACCCTTAGTTAGGGATTTTATTTCAGTAAACCTTTTTTTAGTACGAATACCACATAAAGATAATATATAGCAATAGTATTTCTATACATATTTTAACCCGATCCGCCAGCCTAGCGGTACATTTTGAAAACCCTTGTAATGCTAAGAACATTGACAGGGTTTGAACTTTGAATCAAATGCTACACAGAAGTGGACGTACCTATATATTGAAAAAAAAATATGGATATAAAATCAAGAGCAAAAGAAGTTTTGTTTTTAGCAGATCGCTCTGCTCTACCATAGCGCTTTTCCGCTCAAAGAGCAGCTCGACTTGGGCTCGTGAGTGATGCCCCATAGGTATAGCGCCTACCACCAAGCGGGCCGTATAAACTGGTAGCCATATTTTATTTTTATAAATCACACTAGCTGCCCGGCGCGACTTCGTTCGCGTAATACCCTACCCTACCCTTCATTTAAACCTTCCCCGGACTTCCACGAATAGTTCAAACCCAAAATTAGCCAAATCGGTCCAGCCATTCTCGAGTTTTAGCGAGACTAACGAACAGCAATTCATTTTTATATATATAGATAGATAGATAGATTAACATCTAACAGATTCCAATACATCGTCTTCATGCTTAGCACACCGAACTCGCAGCACTGCAGGGTTATTTCATATCAAAAAATGTAACAGCCCCAACAACGCATAAGGTAGAGTCCATAAGAAACAATTGCTGTTCATGTTTCACTCGTGTCGGAGAACATTAACTGCTGTGTGCATAACCATGTGCCTAGTTTGGTTTTTAGAATAGGCTAGGCACCAAGATGTTGCTAGGCTCTTTTATCCTAAGGAACATAATGCACTATGTGTTCATTCTTGACAGCACTTGGTCCAACTTCTATTGAGAATGTCAATAATGTTTCGCATTCCAATTCCTTTCTGCAAAAAAGTTTCATGCCGTCTTAATGAATGAATTTTGGAAAATCCTACCATAGTGGTACGTACACCCTATAAGGAATACACTTACCAAATAAAAAGTTATAATAGGCTCTTTAGTTTCCGAGTCATGATTAATGAGTGCGTGGTATTTCGCTTTTATGCTTATAAATTTTTACTTAAAGCAGGATAAATAAACCTAACCTATCCTTTTTTGACCCATCTAAACTATTCAAAGTTTAAATGAGTTAAAAAAGGCATAACAATATTAGAATGAATAATTGTATTGACGTGCGATACTTTCGAGGAGCGACTGAACCCAAACAGTGTTTTAATTCGATAATGTCAGCCTTATCTAATTATAAGGGAACCGAAAAATTATATCATTCTGTAATTAGGTTAAAATGCAATTTAGTGATGCGCCGCGGGCGGCACGCTCCGCCGCCGAAACACTTTTATGGTACTCTAGCAGCTGGGGTCGTCCCGCCATAAAAGTTTCCTTTGTCAGTTAACTCGTCTAGTTGATGGGCATTTTTCATTTAACATTTTTCAATTCTAAGTTCCTTTTTCTATCACCTTTATTCCTCATCTATACTTTGGCATTATGTTCACTTACAAAAAAAATTTTTTTATCAGTTCTAGACTGGCTGGATAATACGCCTCATGACGACTTTTGAGTGTACAGGGAACATGTTTGGCTGTTTAAATAAATAAATCTGTTTACTATTTCGCCTTGGCGTTCACCGGTCACCACACCACTATCCTAAATAAAATCCTATTTTAAATATAGATCCCGTTGATATTAGAGAATCTTCATGGTGGTAGTTCAGGATACAAAAATCCTTGGATAAATAGCTTTTTGCTCATCAATAGATGTATAGATAATAGTTAAATGAAGCGGTCGTAGTGTAGCATGATAAGCCGTTCTTAACTGATCGGCAAGTTAAGCTACCACCGTCGTGGTCGGTACCTGGATGGGTGACCGCCGAGTGGTATTTCAAATCGAGCGTTTCCGTGCTTCGGAAGCTACGTAAAGCCGTTGGTCCCGGTTATCATTTAATTGTGTTAGTTGTTAAGCAAGTTGGAGGCCTTCTAGGCGGCTTGAAAACTCCAACAGTTGGCTGACCACTAGCCTGCCTCCACCGATCCGCAGTAGGCACGCGTGGTTGAGTATCTGCCCATTCCCTTTCACCCTGATTTGTGAAAGGAGGCCTGTGCTCAGCAGTGGGACATCATATGCTGATGATGATGATGATTACAGTTACAGAACCTGCAGTACCCGAATGACAACATGTTTCGCATGACATGATTGCTGAACATATATTTCAGGCGTTACTATTATTATGGACTGGTATAATTTCGTTCGTTGCACAACTAAATTAAGTACTTACTTAACCATAAAATCAAAACTAATAAAACAAACGCAGCAGACTGTCGTCGCCCCTTCAAAACGCGAGTCACCCTACTTATTAAAATTAATAAGTGGGCCCTTCGTCTGTATTAATGATCGCGCTGTGTCAATAACGATATAATATATTTGGCAAACAACTCAAACCAGACCGTGGCTAACATTCTAACCGACCAGAGACTAAAGTTTTGGGGTTTCACTCAATACACAAAACACATGGTTATTAATAAGATATGCTACGCGAATTCGTGCTCCTCTGTGCTCGGCTCGCCTAGTGTAGACCCACCTTTAGATAAGGCAAAAGTAGGTAAACAATTTACTCCACGTTAGGGAAATCCTGAAAAGGAAAGATTATATTAGGCTGTAAAAGGGAAATTAATGTAGTACCATAGTTAGGTAGAAAACAATAATAATACCTATCCCTGAATAACTTACACCTGTTTTCAAATTATAAGAAAATAAACTCTTAAATAACTAAAGTTATACAAAGTATTGAGTGTTTTTGATTTTCTCCACCATTAAAGGCTTTGAGTGATAATAATTATCCAAATGAACACTTGAACGACAAATCTACACTTTGTAGTAGAGTAAGCACTTCGATTCTTTGATCTTTGTTTGCTTACCACTAACAGCCCTCGGCGCAAATAGGAGGGGGCAGATTGTTTGTTAAATAAATATTTTCCATAAAAGCACTCGCATTATTTGTCTAATAATTCATTACGACTGGTACTACAAACTATAATTTTAACTTTTTTTTATAAATTCATGGTTTATATACAGGCTGTGGCGTAAAATACAGCATATCTAACCACAAAATTAATTATTGTGTTTATAGTCACTTTTCAAATAAAAAAATTGCTCTCATCAATTGCTCACTCTTTTGACTTTTTTACTTTTTGCTATATTTGAGTAAACCAACATAACTATAAGTTATACACAGAGTAGAGCTTTGTTGGATATCTATAGTAATATAATAAAGTGGAAGAGTTTTTTGTTTGTTTGTTTAAATGTACTAATCTCTGGATCTACCAGTCGGGTTCAAAATTTCATTCACCAATAGAACGCTACATTATCCCCGAGTAGGTACCTATCATAGGCTGTACTTTCATCCCTGGATCCTGGGTGAAACCAGGGCGAATAGCTAGTAAGATATAATCTCACATGCAGCTCTAATACATTGATATGATTAATGTACTTTTTACGGGTCTATGAAAGTTTTTCATATTAGTACTTTACTCTAGTAACCTCTAGCCATATCTAAAGTGGCAGGAGCAAAACGACTCTACCACAACTACATGCATTAAAAAAATAACTATGCTATTTTGTATTCCAACTCTCGCATTGCAATTGGATATGTTTTGACTTCAGAACGGTCTCTGGGTTAATAAGGTAGCATTAAAAATACGCTTTCTTTTTAATTCACCTCATTAAAGTGCGCGAGTAATACAAGCGTGTCGAAGTTAGCCGCGGGCTCCGGTAGCTCAGATGAAATTGAATCTCGAACGCATGCCGTCCATACCACTCTGGCGTTTAGTTATGCTTGCTCGCAACAAAATGACGACTACGTTGCCTGTTGCGTCTTTTTACGCTGTTCTTATTATTTTTTTGGGTTGGACTATAAAGTCAATATATAGTCCTAATAGTACACGGATTATAATGATGATATTACAAAATAGGGAAGCAAAATAAAATGAAAATGTCGTTTTAAAACTACATAATCAATCGGTTTCCAGAAATGATAACTTTATTAATATTATAGCAAATTTAGTGAAAAGCTAAGCTACATTGTAGGTACCTACTTGTTATAATATTTGGAATGCCATTAAATAGTATTCATTTCTCAGCTTTTTTCTCAGGTATCACTTCCTTTTAGTTTTTATTTCCTATAAACATGATAAAAAACGAAGCGTAAAATGTCTCATTGTGTAAAAAGCTGTAAGTATTTTTTTCATCCATAAACCCAGTCGTGCGATCTAGTATCCGGAACTGACCAAAATTCAGTGACAGTTTTATAAAGTAGAGCATAAGTTAACCGATTCATTATATCGAATGTGCCCATTTTGTTTACGGGAACAGAAAAACACCAATTTGTAATGTTTTTTTTTATATTTCCCGTATTCTATCGTAGCTGTTTCGTAGCCTTTTGCGTATTTTCATGGAACATTTGCTTATGCATTTTTGTCATTAAATTTAGTGTTTTATCATAATACAGGAGCATTAATAATATTAAACAACATCATAATCTCGTAGCGTCATTACAACTACAGATTACTTTTTGAGAATTATCTGCTCTAGGTCGTTTGTAACAATCGTCACTGTGCTGATTATGGTGTTTATTTAATTTTGTAATTTTATGATGTATGACCTACACTATAGCTCTCAGAGACTACATGTCCTCTAATGTAAGTTACATCGCTCATTTCAATTACAGTGATCATCCTGCCCTTGTACCTAATCTGGCGGAGATCGTCGCGTGCTATCAGGTCACCCATTATATCTATTGCTGAGGTTAACGCTTCAGATACATCGGTGAAGATAAAAATTCATAAAAAATACTAAGTTTACGATATTTTTTCAAAGAAACGGATGCTTATCATAAAGTTATTGAAAACGCAGTGCAACTCCAAATATTGTTACCTGTGTGTACATCGTATAAATGTACCTATGTCTCCACGTATGTAGGTACGTCCCTAACTACAGAACACCTTGAAGCAATTAAATTTATTTACTGCTTGTATATTTTTGTATATTTTAAGGTGCTACAATCAGATTAGCCCACAGAATGAGCCAGGGCATTGCAAAATTTAATTTTAATTATTTAGTTTAATTAGAAGGATTTAATTATAATATTATAATAAATAATTAGACTGTTTTACAAAAAACTTAAACCGACTTCAAAGTACACTAAGAAGTAATCAAATCCAGATTTGATGACCATGGGACCAAACGGGAAGTATACCTTTCGGGACAAAAAAATAATTTTCCAAATCGGTTAATAAATTACGGAGTTATGAGGTAACAAACATAAAAAACCAACAACAAAAACAAAAATATACAACCGAATTGAGAACCTCCTCCTTTTTTTGAAGTCGGTTAAAAAGAGGGCTATTATAATATTTATGATTATTTTTCATAATTCACCATCAAACTAGCAAATTAGGTAAGTATTTAGTTATAATAAAATTCCAAAAAAAGATTCTCAACTTTTTGCATGCGGCTATTGGCACCGCTATTGGTAATATTTTTCTCAGTAGAAATTTAAATTACGGCATTATCTTTTGTCTATTTTACTTTATCTTAATAATAGTGAATCGTGATCTCGATCCCTAATTTGATTGACAAATCTATTAAATGAATTAATTAGCTATCGACTATTGTCAGAGCCATGGTCAATAATACTGAATAATTTCCTATAAAATTGTTCCACTTACCTATTAACCTTAAACATAGACCTATAAAGCTAGTTGGTAAGTAATTATTTGCATACTTATTTAATTAACCAGATTTTAGGTCTACGCGTCTTCACGAGTTTTACTGTTAATTTCAGTCACATTATGTCTAGTATCATCATCATAATCATCAGCCTATAATGTCCCACTGCTGAGCACAGGCCTCCTTTCACAAATCAGGTTGAAAGGGAATGGGCAGATACTCCACCACGCGTGCCTACTGCGGATCGGTGGAGCTAGGCTAGTGGTCAACCTACTGTTGGAGTTTTCAAGCCGCCTAGAAGGCTTCCAACTATCTTAACGACTATCACTATTAAGTGATCCGGGACTTTACGTGCCTTCCGAAGCACTGAAACGCTCGATTTGAAATACCACTAGGCGGTCCCCCATCCAGGTTCCTACCACGACGGTGATTGCTTAACTTGCCGATCGATTAAGAACGGCTTATCATGCTACACCATGAGCGCTTCAGTCTAGTATCATATTGTTTTTAATGATTGATAAGGAGAAAGAAATTCAAAACCTTCAAAATATGAAGGACGGCACATTTTTTAATACCATAAAAAATAAAGAGATTTACTTAGTCTGGTCACAGGTCTGGGGCCCAAGTCTGCTATTTCAATTGTGTTCCAATCAAGTTCCAATTATCTTTCAGTGGTGTCAAAATTGTGCCATAATGACACTATTCTGTTAGTAAGTAGACTATCAAAACTGTAAAATGTCACAATTTTGACACCACTGAAAGTTCATTGGAACACAATTGAATAGCAGACTTGGGCCCCTGGTCGTTAATACCTAATTAAAGACTGATGCAAAAATTTCATATGCGCAGCGAGAAGCATTATATTATAAATATGTTATAATAACAAACACAAAAACACTGCTGTAGGCATGAGATTTAAAGTTTTCTCGCTAAGGAACTCAATGTAGAAATAATTTGACAGTAGGTGATGGAGGTCAATAAATCAGGATGGGTCAGCTGGGCTGGGATGTGGCGCGTGCCGAGGAAGCCTCTGCGGCGGGGCTTCGCGTGACGTCAGCCCCATCTGCCCGACAGATGGCGCCGCACCCTTCGCTATACCAAGATAATATCGCACCACACCCGCCAACAACACTTTCCGGGAATCAAAAACAACCATGATCGTGCCTAATGGCCAATAAACTTACATAAAAGTTATATTAAAAAAATTGAGGACAACATATTCTTTTTCGAAAATTCGTCTTCTTTTATTGTAAATAGTTGAAAATTAAGTCACTATGTTTGGGCGCAGTTCTTTTAAAGTACCCCATACATTTTGATGCAGTTTTTACCATAAGATTTTCCGGAATATATTGTGTATAATACGTTAACTACTATAAAGATAATACAAAAATCATGGCGGGTCGTTAGTACAGTATAAATGCACATTATGTTTTTTGTATGCACACTAAAATATGGAGCCACTACCACACCCTATTGTTTTTATGACCGACTAAGCGGTAATTACCCTGGCATCATCATAATCGTAAGTGATTTGATGTAATTTAGAGCCACCATATGTCTGACAACGGATCTACATGCACGAAGCTCACTAATTCAGTTTGATCTTTTTCTCGCAAGTTGAAATGTAAATTCATTTATTAGGCTTTTAATAGGCTAAAATAACAGCTAAGGCTGACTTTGCTTATTAAATGGTGTCATCATCATCATCATCATCAGCCTTTTTTAAATCCACTGCTGGACATACGCCTCTCACAGAGCACGCCACTCCTCAAGGTTCCTTTTTTGTCATCAGTCCATCGGGCTTGGCGCCCCACACTACGTTTGCCATGACGCGGTCTCCACTCTAAGACTCGTCTGCTCCATCGACTGTCGGTTCTGCGGCAGATGTGACCGGCCCATTGCCACTTCAGCTTGCTAATTCGTTGAGCTATGTCGGTTACTTTAGTTTTTTGTCGGATGACTTCGTTGCGGATTCTATCCTTCAAAGAAACTCCGAGCACAGCTCTTTCCAATTTTGAACCAGTCTATGCGTCAGTGTCCACGTCTCGGCTCCATAGGTCACAGGCAGGACGCACGTTCGTCGGTGTGCGTCTAAAAAAAAGTTGTCTCGACGACCTCGAAGTAATAAAGGGTAGCTAAAAGGCAAATAATAAATAGCAATAACCGCAAGACTATACTGGTTCAGGAAAATACGAAGCTATGTACTGGCTCTGTATCTAGGCCACACGGTAGTTTGTCACTACAGATCTGACACTCCAATAAGAATCCTATTTCTGCAGGCCCAAAACACATAGTTCGCCTACATGTATTTATTTATGTTTAAATAACAACGTTACCAATTCGAGAATATCTATCCGTTCGTGTGAGGACGATGTTTTATTATCTACTTGCGTGACGTCAATGCGGTCAGCGGTGACATAGGTAGGTAATACAACTTTTTCGCAGTCAGAGCAGATTTTTTTTTTTTTTTATACTATATACTACGGTAAATAAGCAGTAAATTTTAATTATATTAAAAGT
The DNA here is from genome assembly GCA_947623365.1 of Achlya flavicornis. Taxonomy (NCBI): domain Eukaryota; kingdom Metazoa; phylum Arthropoda; class Insecta; order Lepidoptera; family Drepanidae; genus Achlya; species Achlya flavicornis. The sequence continues at coordinate 8,156,787 of OX392468.1, read as the reverse complement.
ACCTAACAAGAGGCTTTATGAAGGATGGAGAGGTTTAAGTAACCTAACTGAAAGGATATTCCTGTTCTTTGTCCTGTATGATTTAATTAACAACGTAGAAACAACCGGACCCAATCACGGCATCTAAAACTACATGCAGGAAGTTTATTATAGGAATATTATTCCTATATTACTACTCAAATAATCACATCATGATGTTACCTATATATTTGTGCCAATATTTTTGATAAAGACAGTGATGTCAAAATAAGTAGGCAGGCCTGCTTGTCTACTAACAAGTATGATTGGCACTTGGCATAATAAAAACAAATAGGGCCCATCCCTTCGCTTATAATATCCCTTCGTGCACTTCCGTGTTCATAGTTTCCTTTATTTATAAGCAAGAGTAAAATTTGGAACTTATATTCTTTAAGGGCCAATTTTTTTTATCGCTATACCTATAAATCCCAGTCAACCTATTCATCTAATAAGTCTATACACAACACTTTTCAAATTAACAGCCAGTTAACGTTTATCTGACTAATGATAAAACAGCCCAAAATTTTGACCTACTAACTTTTGTTGAACTAATTTTCGATAGGCATTTGTTATAACAAATTATATCCGTAAATAAATAAATAAAATAAATAAATAAATATCCTGGGACATTCCTCACACACGGTCATCTGATCCGAAACTAAATAATAACTACTTATTAATAGCTCCAGGTTTGATTAATTGTACCAGTTTCATATTAATATCTAAAGTAAAAAACTAAAATGAAGTAGCTATTTTTGTGTATGAGAAAATATATGGAGTAGTAGGTATTCTGCGAAAGTTTTAAGAACTTATTAAATACAGAATTTGATTTTAACATACCTTTCCCTTTCACTACAAGACCTTTGGGACAAAAAGATATATGAGTATATTGGTGCGATTTAATACACAATTTGCCTACATAGAAATGAAGCTAAAATACCTATTCTAGTTCAAAAAAGTCTCTTGGCGATCTAATTAAACTATAATTTTTTATAAAAGGTCATCCAAATACTCCATGGTCCCCATGACACTGGCGGCGTTTCCACGCTGAATGGTTAGGCTTAACCTCTGGGCAAAAAAGTCACTAGCTCAAAAAATAGCATACTATATTTGTATACAGCTTAGACCATAGAGTTAGAATATTAATAGAGCGTACGGGCGTACTAGAGTACGTGAGCATGGGTACGGGCAAAATACCTTGAAACGAAGTGTGCCAATTTCTAATTTTTTATCGATAGGCAGGTACTTTTACCGAGAATAAATGACAAGGAATCCATATTATTATAGAAATGTTGTCTGATTGTAAATCAACTAGTGTCCGATATATATCTGTGAATGCATTATGGCAAATACTCACGCTAACGAAATGATTACGTTTTGACAACGTTTCGCACAAGGTAACGTTGTTAATGTTATCACTCACTCCTATAAAGTAAGTAAAGTTACTCTACTTACTCCAGTTAAGTACTTTTAATTTTTTTTGTACTTTTGAGTACTTATGTACTCAATTTTAATATTGCAATACTGCCAACGAATTATTAATATAATATTCCTTAAAACGGTAGTGGCAGCTCTTCGTTTTATTGTTGCAAATAATAAGGTTTAGCCTAACCTATACCTTAGTATATTTTATCGCCTTGTTCCTAATCTTCTAGCATGAATTTCTAGCTACCTATAAGCGCCCACTTTGAGCAAACTATATATTTTTTAAGAAGAGAGTTTAATATTGCCTTTTGTCTTGTCACCTTAGAGATTAAGAAAAAAGAATTATCTACTTATGTTAGGGGCCCCCGAATAAACAATGAACTCTCACTCGAGAAGAATCCAGGTTGATTTAGTGCAGTATGTTGCGGAATCAAAGCGGAAAACTCGGTCTGCGGTGAGTTGTAATTGAATTTGGTAAACAATCTGTTTCCCGCGGCGCGGCGTGCCTCAGATACATTCAGTACACGCCACCAGAAGCACCTGTTCCTACTATTTTATGTGGATAAGTGCTTACAACCCAATTCGTAAGTTCATAAATAAAATGGGAGTAGATAGACAGTATACTACTGTATTCTTTAAGTCTGAAGATTCAATAAAGAAGTTTATTGTGTTGGCTTTACAAAAAACTGGTAGCATTGTTAATTCTTACTGCACACTTATATTTAGTTTGTGGAATTACTAAGCGAATCCAAATGATTATTATAAAATCAGTCAACGAGGTTCTACTTGCCATAAAGCTTAAAACAGGCAGAACGGGATTGACACTCATCGGACGCACCTATGGTAAAGCCGCGCAAATCGGCGCTATACAGTTTCGGTGTTCGGGTTCTTCTATCAAAAACATTAGCAAACAGTTCAGATTTGATTATAATTCTCAATATAAACAATGCTATTAAAACGTAGGCACGTGCAAACAGTTTTTTAACCGCGAGAAAAAACAATAGAGCAATCTCTCACAAGTATCGTTTTCACCCGGCGGCAGATCAATGTAAGCCCAAGCCCAGCGTTATAATTGAATCGCGAGGGTCCGAACAACCCCACGGCTCACATTAGTGATACATTTGATTCGTATGTGGCCGATATAACCGGTCCCATTGTCTCTTCAGGGGGAAATTCATCTCAGTCATTGTCATTAGAAAGTCTTCATATATAATTTTATCTTAAGTTGAATCGTCTGCAGCTCAATACAGGACTAACAAAATTTCGTTAGTTAATCTCACAAAAGAAAAGTGAATGTTGATCCTTTGTACATGATTATGGCAATCGTGGCGGTTAAAGTGAATGTTAGGTATTAAATTAGATATTACTATTTTTGCGAAAGAAAAGTTGGAGCTACGTATGCTTTGATAGACTTATAACTATAAGTACGAATGTTAATATTATCAAGAATTACTTCATTTTGCGTATCCTTCAATATGTCAGATAAGCACCTAACTAGGTACCTACTAAGTTAGATGTGGCATACGTATATTCATAGTAGATATGAAAACAAAAGTACCATCTCACAGCGGGTCAGCGCAGTTTCTATTTGCTCTCCTCAGGGAGGGGGTCATTACTAAACTCCATTACACTTTTTGTGCCAAGTGTTTTGGTGGTATAACAAGGGTGAAAACGACCCTACAAAACAAATGACAAGCTCTCAACAGCCTCCGTTTTTTATCGCTTGTGTGTGAGAAATAAAAACATATAGTTTATTGTTTGGAACTTTTATTTTGATACAAGTTTTAGTGTTGGTGTCTTTCATAACCTTGTGGTTTAATGTTGTTGTTATAATTCATCTAATAGTGCAGTGAGTTGAGGAAAATAAAACTGATACAGAATGGTGGCTTAAAAAGTGGTATTGAAAGTTGTAGCACCTGTAACGCAAGTAAATAAAGAACGAATGCAGTTGAGTTGCATCATCATTTCACTTTTTATTATAGTTACTTGTGGAGATTGTACAGATAGATAACTATTAGCTAGAACTTGTTCTGTTCGTCCTTTAGCTGGGATATATTTGAGTTCCCAAACACAAACTGAAGCAATCACCGTTTGAGTGAATTTACACAACGAGGACAACCTAATGAAATGAAGTGAAAACCAAAGTGGGGTTCAACGACCCGATAACGATCTTCACGATTAAGCCGGTGAGAATAATTTAATGAGGCTTTGTGGAACTTGCCCGACATGCAGAGACGCAATGCTCTAAGTAGACAATTACGAAAACTGGTCTTGTGTTAAAAATACATCCTGTTTTATTTTTGGAATAGGTACAATTATCGGTTTATGATCAGCGAAAAATACTTTATTATCCATATGACGTTTATTATCAAATGTAATTTCGCGAGCTATTTGACTAAGTGATCGCATAACATTTACATGCCCTAATACTTTTGAATGCATTGAGAGAGAATCGTCATCAATCTTGAAGGGGTGCGGAGCGAGCTTATAGCGATAATGTGCACAGCATATGGCGTGACATCGGTCGCTAGTACGGTATGGGTCGTTCCGCTCTGATGGAGTCGAATAGACCCGCGGGCCCACGTGACCCGCACCGACCCAGAAACATGGTTCGGTCACACTGCACCGCTCCCAACTATAGATCGGATAACGTTCGCTCTCGCTACAAGAGAACAAGTGGACAGGACACCTCTTTGGAGCACCAATTGTAAACACTCGAATCCCTATTGTGTAATACAGTCATCAATGACAAATGTTACATTTACATGTACGTTTAATACACTTTATCCGTCCATTTGCAAATTACCCGCATTACAAATATGTTTCAAGTAAGCAATTTCAACTTTTTGATAGGGTATTTAGGTATACATATATAAATACTTATAACAAATACTATATTGCATGCATGAACATGTCTGTTGGTTCTGAATCTGGTTGTAAATATCTATATATGGATATAGGTAGTTACAATTAGGAATATGTAAGTATTTAGAATAATCAGTTATCTCCATTCCATAGTTGTACAAGTTCTGCTTAGATTAGGATCAGTGTGAAAAGAGAGGCGCGTGTGTGAAACATGTCTCATGTTATTTATTTATTCACTAGCATAGGTATAATACTCGGGAATAATTTAGCTTCCTACCATCCGATTTTTATATCAGACGATTTTTTCGAATCCGACAGGCAGTAACAGAGATTAGCTTCCGCTTTATTACACACATATTACTATAGATGGATATAACCTTACGTATACAGGTATCGCAAGAAGTAGTGTCAATTGGAAGCCCAGAGGGGTAGAGCACCTTAAGAAGTACCCGAATCAACCCCATATGTTCCGCGGTTTGCTTGTAGTTTTCGAATTATGAAAATGTACTTATCATGTTTTTTAACCAAACTCTGTAACATTTTTCATCTTGAATAGTTGAGATACATGTGTAAATATAATATCTATGTAATATCCTCCGGCTCGAAGGACCATATGATAATCGTGTTAAGATTCAATTTCGTCCGTTGTGATTTGGTTTACTAGCAAAAGACGTGTGTGACGACCGAATTTATAAATATTTGCGTATTATATAATTATAACATGTACATGTACCTAACCATTAAAAAAAAATACAGGATTGTTACCAATTTCTATATAGATACGCCCCAAAAGTGACATAGATTGAGCTCTTAATTATGATGATGATGTAAGTATTTTCTTCTTTTTTAGACTTCTTATGTTATCATTTTGTGCTTGGATAAAAAATATTGCTTCTATTTCGTTCTGAGTAGTATATGTAAAAAAATAAGATTATTACCGAACGATAAATAAAATGAAAATTCTTTTTCTAATTTCTAAAATAAACTTCGACAAATAAGTAAATTAAACGAAAACTAAAAAGTTTCCTTTTTGCCTTATGTATGCTCACACCTTTCGGCCACATCACCATCATGGTGATTTGGGTCCACCATCCACCACTTCCTTACAAGTGATGCACTTCTCAAAAAATTCAAGGGCAGAAATGGGCCATAAAGAACCGGAAACTCTTTCAATGAATTAATAGTAGTTTAGTCCAGGTTCTAATAAATTGATCAGCGTTCGCTGGTTTATTGAACTGACCTGATAAACATGAATTTAGTTCGCGAATATAAAAAGTAACAAAGAACAGATACATTTAGTTAAAAATAACTCATTTATTATTAATATTTCAAAATATTCACATATAAAATATCCTATAGTGAATCTCGTTTATTTTATTGCTGTAATAAATTTAAATAGGTCTATAGGATTTATAGTACCAGGTACTTTGTAGTATGCATGGCATGGCATAGGTGTCTCGTGCGGGGGGGAGTGTCCCACTCGTAGGGAGTGCTAAGTGCCGGGAGGCCACATGTCGCTCTCGTCGCGCTAATCTCCAGGATTTGCCATCCAATGTCCCTCGCCATCACCCATCTCCCTCCCAACTGCGTACCGACAATACATCCATCTCATGCGGCTCATTGAATATTATTGCTCTATGGGGATTTTGAAAATATGGAGCCGTTTAGCGAAAGCTGTACATTGTATCCATCCTGTGGAATTATTCATAGCAGCCCGTTGCATTTATCACTTAATGGTATTAGCCATTAGACCGTTTAATCGCTCGATTTGCGACTCTATAGGCTGGCTTAACTCCAATAAGCAAGTTAATGTAACTAATTTATCGATACAGTAAAGTTATCATAAAAATGTTAAAAACTAAATATTGTTTTATTCTCATTTGTTTTTACTTATTAGGAAAATACTTGTTAACCATCGAAGTTAATCCATTAAAACTCTTTCTGTACCATTATACTTTATTAGGTTCTTTTGTTTGACGTAAATTACTAGATACGATTTAACCTCGAATTATATAAGCAATTTACTTATTCAAATTACCAATAAATTGCTTCGTGGTTTTATTTATTAATAACTCTCATGTCTGAGATTTTCCATTGAAACAAAGCAGTAAGTGAATGTCTGTGAAGTGTATTCGTCGCATGCTGCTGTCAGCGCCGCGTCACGCACCACACATACACACACATTGCACATGGTGCGCGTGGCAAGGCAACTTTATATTCATACACCAAAGCTATTATACAACTGATAATAACGTTATTGACTCTTATCACGTACGAATACGGTTCAACACTCGTAACTGAGGCGTAGCAATAAAATGGTGTGATCAGTGTATTGTGTGGACTCCGGCTTGTCATTGCTTCCCTTGCAACCCTAAAATCATTCCATTCTGTCCGCCGGACGAGTCGACAGGTTAACTTTTGTTATTCTATAAAAGCAGCGCATTATAGTTGATTGTTAGCACAAATGTTGAATATTACAAAGCATTTTGTATTTGCCGACAATTATTTTCAAGCTTCAATTCATTAAGGTTTTCTGTGGGTACCGGTGTTATGGAATAGGAATAAATATTCAGCTCATCGTTTTATTTCAACTTGTTTGTGTAAAGAAAATACGAGAAAATTTCACAATCTTTTTATATACATTTTATGAACCCGTCTGGGGATATTGACTTGACTTTTCATATCAACAAAGAAAACGTGAAAATATTTCTTTGCCGAACGTTAAGTCAATAGAGGTTTGAGGCATTGCCCTCGGCCGAGGTGGTTGTTGTGGGCCCGCGAGGTGCGAGACGGGGGGCGAGGGGAGGGCGCGGGATTGCCTAGGGACGGGGTACTCTTCTTGATTACAGCACACCCTCCATCCCCAGTTCTCCCTCCGTAGCCCCCGGACCCCGCCCGCCCTACTGCAGTACGTACGTACCTACACGTAAGCCTACACAATGATAGTCGCATACAGCTTTTATTTGTGACGACAAGATGAATTATTTTATATACTTTGCAGCATAGGACCACAGAATTTATTATTAAATTAGGTCTAGTTATTATAATACCCGTATTAATACGTGAAGCAAAAACTTTAGCTCCTTTTTTTAGCCTATTGTGCGCACTTAGGGGTGTGAGATATTTGGCTTAGTTAAAGTTTATATGGGGAAGAAGTGAAGAAAGCTATAATAATACAACCTAATTCCAGTCAGCAATTTGCCAGTGTCAACTTATATTTTATTAATTCATTTAATTTTGTGATAAAATTAATCATGGGCAATCTCTAGCTCTATAACGTCTAACTTCATTTATTACGACAATTTTTCATAAATCATGTCAATAAGCTCATACGTTAAGAAGTTGGTTCCTCTCATATGAATTATTTTTTGAACTTTACCATAACTAGATCCTACCAAAAAGTAAAGTTGGAAAGTAAAATTGGGCCGTTAAGTTTATAAAAATTACTTGCTGGTTAGAGTATCTGCAACAAAAATTAAACCACTAATGTGCCTGAAAAACTATTTTTTAACCAAACCTAGTGAATTGTTATTTTACTACGGTAGTAATCTACTAATGTAGCAGTTATAATTCATTTGACTAATAATCAACAAACAAAATATATCAATATAATTTTATAGAGAAGAGAATGTGCTTATCTGCCCCGGGCTAGACGCACGCAGCGCAGGTGGCAGGGCGCGGCGGGCGCTGAGATTGTACGCATCAAACATGCAGAAGCGTGCGCCCTGCGCTCGTAAAAATGCATATTCTATCAGAAGGGCGGCGGCTTTTAATACCGTACGTACTGTAATGAGCAGCCGAGGTCGGGCGTCTTCTTAATTTTCTCTTTACCGACCCATTCAGGTAAATTGTTGGTCTTTATTAATTGCTTTACAGCGGGTAGGCGGATCCGCTACGGAGTTTATGGTTAGGGTACTGTAATTTAAGTCACGGTACTCTATTTCTATTATTTTAGGTTCCGAATATAAATTTTTGTTGTGAGTAGCATATTACGATTTATGTTACTAGGTTTATCTAATTTTTCACTTTATATCATAGGTTCAATACTATTTTAATATTGTTCGATAACTTTTCTCGCCGAGAACGCACCTACATACATGAGTTCAAAAATGAAATTATAATATGCTAAGACGTGAGTCTTACTTGGTATGGTAGGTATAAATATTGAAAAGGGTTTCTCATCATCAACTTTTTTGGGACAAAAATGTCTATTAGGATGTAAAAGTTACAATGAAAATTTCTGGTATAGCTGAATCTAAAATAAATATACGCTCCCAATTTTTATAATACCCTAGAAATGTACCCACATTCAATTTAGTATAATAGAAGTCAAAAAACCAGCTACCTCGTAATTACCCACGCAACCCCTAGCTCCCCCTCATCGCCTACCCGACTCTACCCCATACGACGCACCCACTTTGTTTTGATATGAATTTAGTGAGCAAAAAATACTCGTTTAGATAAAAATCAAACACATCCTATAATTACTGCTCCTCATATTCATATTTATGTATAAATATATATTGATTATAAGTTTTATAGTGAACTAACCGACCTCATGATCTCGCCAGGATTCTCGGGTTAAAAATGTATCTCTGGGGCCCAAGCCTTTAGAATAATTTCATCTAAATTGGATAGGTAGTTTTGCCGTGGAAACCTAGCATACAGATTGAAAGATTCACTCGCATTTTCCATATAAAATATTAAAAAATAACCATTTAAACCATTTATTCCACACACATAATAAGGCACACAATAGACAATAGACACATACACAATAACATATTTTAAAAATTTAAATAGTAGGTACTTTAAACTGTGTGTAGCTAGGTAGTCAGCTCAGTGTACGCTGTGCTTGAGGCACAGCACTGATTTTCAGCTGACTCCCGGTCAGCCGTGCAGGGTCTTGAAACACACTTGTTTGTGAGTCAGACTTTTCATAAGTGCCTGCAAAGGTCTATTTGAATGAATGATTTTGAATTGAAATGAATTTTTAAACGGAACTAATGATACCAATACAATATATCTATAATAATCTACAACTGCATCTATATCTCTATCTCTATATATATAAATGAATCCCTATTTCCCTTGGTCACGCCATAATTTGAGAACGACTTTGCCGATTTCATCCAACTTTTTTTTAAATTTTCTAAAACTCTGGAGATGACTCTTACGGAAAAAAAAAGAAAGTTGTGTAGAAAATGAGGAAATTTAAGAAAACTTTACGATAGGGTAGGGTAGGATACCCCTCGGGTACGCAGGGGTAACCGCGGGGCGCAGCTAGTATGCATATAAAAATGAATTATATTTCCCTTGGTCGCGCCATAAAATGAGAACGACTTCACCGATTTCATCCATATTTTTGATAGAGATGACTATGACTATGGTATGGTATGGAGAAGGACATAGGCTACTTTTTATCCCGCGCACGCTGGTGAAACCGCGGGGGATAGTTAGTCTAATATTGTTATAATCTGCCTAAATACCAGTAAGTATATTCCATTTGCACAAAAATGGTGAGCTTATAGACATTATGTAGTGTTACACCGAGTAACCCGCTAACAGCCCTAAACGCACCGATGCGAACAGTCGGTGCGGCATCTCGCTGATTGATTAAAACGCTAACAAAAGGATAAAGCTGATCACTGCGAGCTTTGTGCCGAGAAGCCCTTTATATTCGAGTAATCAAAGTATTCCCTCTATAAAAATTCAACCACGAAAATTATGAGATCTTTCTTTGTTTAGAATATGAATTGTGACTTTGGTCATGTAATTGTGAGATGACAGGTTATGATTAGAAATAATAGCAAAGGGGTGGTTTCACCATCGCCAGATTTTGTATAGAAACCTAAAAACTAGGCTTGGTATAATAAACAAGAAAATGTAGGCCCCCCATAGATCTCAACTCAATTTAGGTACCATTTATGAAACCACACCTTAAACCAATAAGTACGTAATTACTTAAAAGCTACTGTCGATAAGGACTTTTTGGCGGGAACTTGCAGAGTGACGTAGCATTTTCATTTTTATTTTCATCAATTTGTGTATTTTGAGTTTTATTGTGTATTTTTGGTGGTATTTTACCCAATAAAGATTATCCATGTGCACCAGTGAAGTGAAATGAAATGAATTATGTGTATCGTGACTTTTCAAGTTGTCTCAAAATGTCCGTGTAGAGTTTTAGTAAAATGACCACCATTGTAGTAAAACATGACTTTTATGGACGGTGACTGACTGAGGACTATAATGTGAAGTGATTTATTGTGACTGAAAACTATAATATAACTCGACACTGGCAGAAATGAGCCCTAATTTGGGCTTGGTTGCCAAAATTAAATACATACATACATACTGTCGATAACAAATCATGGGAATTGATAGGGAATTACAAATCCCTACCGTAATTACATCTCAATTGAACAAACAGTAGGTATATTGTAGTGATATCAGGTGGGCAAAGCGAAGGTAAGTAAGGGCAGGAAGGCAATAAGTCGAGGGGTCACAGCCGACAGATGTCGCCCCCCGCGGAGTGGATGATGAGCCAGCCAGCCCCAACTAAAGCTGTAACGGATCATAAAATTTGTTATCATCAATTGTTTTAGACATTCATTTTGATAATATATTATCAGTTATTATTTTAAAATATGTTACTTTAGACTCGAAATACCTTTACGTAAGTATGCATAGCGTATGTTAGCTACTATCTTCGTAACATTGATGTGATTATTTTTAGGGCAAGCTTGCTACATCAACTTTCTACTTCTAGTATCACGTTCAAAAACGTGTCAATTCTTGATAAAGCTCCTAAAAATATGAACGATAGCTCATTCGATCTGGGGCTCTACACTAAACTAAACTTTGGTGGTAATCGTAAGGAACACCATAAATTATTTCATCCAATGACGCGCACGCGGTATGACGCGACGATGACCATTCGTGGGCCCTGATTAGATGAAATTCATTACTGGTGTTCGTTACGAATACCACCATAGTTACGCGGTAGAGCTCCTGATCGCAATGACGTCTAGAAAAATGTGTCTCGAGGATTTATTAGCACATTTAACATGTACTGTATTTTATCACTCTAATAACCATAACAATCAATAAAACCTTAAATCTAAATAAGATGAAAAAAGAAATCACAGATAAGATAGAAAAATAAAGAATATTTACATAGGAAAAAAGAAAAAGTGAAAACAAATAAAATAAAAAAAAGAGGAGACAACCCTTTATAAAAATGAAAGCTGTTCCAAGTCGCTGCCAGTGGGTAAAGTGCCCAGAACGCTGGCGGCATTGCCACGCTGTATGGCAATGCTAATCCTCTGACCGAGGTATTCGCCAGCCCTCTGGTCACGGGAAGCGTCGATCAGTCGTTTAGAAATTTCGCGAAAAATTCTATGGGCTCCTGGCCCCCACGGGCCCAAAGTCTCAACCCCAAACGGCTCAAAAATGTAGGCAACATCTAAGTTACTATATTTGCGCCGCTTGAGGTTTTCGGCACAGACAGCCGCACCACCCGCCTTTTTGATAGTCTCTGGAAGGTGGGACGACGCGAGAGTATCGACGCAAGTTGCGTCCCACACTAAAGGCCGCCCCATCTTCCAGGGCATCAATGTCATTCCATCAGGCCTCTTACCATCGTCCCGCATCAAGCCGCTCGGTTCACGAATAGCTGATACGTGGGCGCTTGCAAGAGCCCTGCGGATGATGTCGTTAAGGTCCGAATGGCGCGGAATCCTGCCTGCACTTTTTACGCACGATAGCCCGTGGTGGCCAAGCTGATCGACGAAAGTACCACACTGGCAGCGATGTGAAACATACATAGGTGCACCCAGACGAAGACAACACGCAAGCCGGAAAGTAGATGGATCGAGCAAGGTTCCTATGTTAGCTGACGGAAGAGCTCGCAGCCAAAGACCTGATTCCCATTCTGACACGGCAATGAGACGGGCGAGATCAGCGTGGCTAGTTGACGTTTCTATAAGTTGATTCCGTACTAGCTCGCAGATTGGCCCATCCCATTGCCTCTGTGAGGATGGGAATGAGGGTAAATTGGAATTAGGGCAGGCTAAAGTCCATGCTATCTTGGCATCAGTCATATAGGCTATATCACACGATGGAATAGAATTTTTGATGATAGCACTAACGAGAGTCTGTGTGCTATTGACTGATGACAAGAAGGCCGGTAGTGAAATACTTGAAATTTTGCGGATACCCAGGCCTCCTGATCGTATTGGAAGTGATGCCTGAGTCCAAGTGCGGTCGTCAAAATTTATATTTAAAATTGATGAAAGAGTTTCTCTAATGATGTTGTCTAGGCTCTGTAAAATGGATGGGTGGTTCCAGAACGGACAGCATCTAAGGAAATATGTAAATTTAGGGACGAAAAGGCAGTGTTTGATGACCGTGTAAGCCGAATGTGTATTGATTTTTAAAAGGCGCTCCGAAACATTGTTAAAATTTTGAATTTTCTCATCGATAAAAGATTGAAAAGAATCCATAAATATTGGGGAACCTAGGAGGCGAAGTGAACTCTTTTTTAGAATTTTGATGTCAGGTGCAATTTTTTTAAATTCGTTGATTGCATAGGTTTTAAGTGGGCATGAATCTGAAATAAAAACCTCGCATTTAGATGTATTTAAGGAAAGTCCAATGGAATTTAGGTTATTTAAAAGAGATCTAAAGTCTTTAAGAACTGTGTCCACATTGCCTCCTAGGGTACCGTCATCAGGATACCATACATTAAATTTAGATTCCAATAGGGTAATGATGGGATGTATGGCTAAACTGAAAATAGCCGGCCCTAGAGGGTCGCCTTGTTGACACCCTACCGATGACAGAAGAAGATTATTTTTATAAACTAATTTTGAAGGATTACTATAACATTGCCAAAGAAAACCGAAAGCGTTAGGAATTTTTTCTTTTTTATCTGTGTCAAGAGAGCGCCTCTGTCTACAGAATTAAAAGCATTTTTTATATCCACTTTCAGCAGCACGTCTCCACCATTATGTTCAAGAAAGGTACGGAGGGAATGGACCGCTGCTTCACAGCCACCACGTGAGCCAAAGCCTAGCTGGGTTGGTTGGAAATAGCCTTTTAATAACTCTGCTTGTTTTTTGCAGCATATTTTAGCAGCAATACGGCGATAAGTGGTGCCAACTGCGATCGGTCTTATCCCTCCGTCCTTCTTAAGAAAAGCACATAGATTCGCACCATATAAGATGTCAGCGATATCTGGGCAAACATTACCGGCCAACATAAGATTGATGAGTGCTGTCAGGTCTCCCAGTAGCAATTCACCTGAATTGCCAGTGGATAACAGGTCTTTTAAGTGTTGGGGTGACAACCCATCTAGGCCAGCGGCTGATCCACTCTGGAAAGACCTGACAGCACTGTAGACGTCATTGGGGCTTACCTGTATTGTAATATCTGCGAGTTGTGGTGGATCGGGCAGGTGGAGATTTGTTGCTGGAAGTGGATGTTTTTCCAAAAGGGCGCATAGGGTGTCGGGGGTATTTGGTGCGAAGACGTCGTCGGAAAATGTATTCTAGCGGCTCCCTGAATGTCTCCATCGTTTAATTTATTCTGTACAGATGTTGATAAAGGAGGTTGATGAAGTAAAACTCGGTTCTGAGTAAATTGGGTGGAAGTGTTACTATTACAATTTTGTTTCAGTCTGGAAGTCAGGGAAGTTTTGTTTTGGGGGTCACGAGGTACGTGGAGGACCCTGTAAGGGAAGGTCAGAAGATGTTCCCAGCTTTGCTTAGAATTTTGAGAAATTGTGCTTTTTATATCTGAAGAAAAGGCTTGTACAATTGAGGCACGGGCGCCACGAGGAATGCGTCTTACTACGGGGGATGTGGATTTTAAATTACTAAGTTTCTCCCAAAAGGGTTGTTCCGGAATTGATACATTGACTGGTGGATTAAAATTTAGATCTGACCTATGTACGCGACTCTCATGTATGCGCAAACCCCTTGTACCTTTAAAAAACCGCGGCTGGGAACATCTCTGGCATTGAATACTGTTTCCCGACGAGCTAACGCTTCCGTCGGAATCTCCTCGGCCTGCAATAGTTTGTCCGGGTGCATGAATCATGCGAAAAACGTCCTTACAACCTAGGATATAGACTGTACACACTAATCATGATTAAAATATGGCTAAAAAGCATCAAAATATGATAATGAAAAATAAACACTGAAAATAATATTAAAAAATGTCACTTGACGTTGTTTTGTAAACAACCATCGAAGTCCGAACACACTCGGCCGAGATCGGCGGTTCCTCGGCAGAAGCCAAACACAAAATCAGCGACTCCAATTGGCCGGTAGCTCTATAGAAATTCTGCTTAAAGGGGCAGCAGCCAATCTTCTTCTACACTAGACTGCGCATGTGTAGCAAATGTTGCTAGGCAACATGGAGAAATGTCTTGAACTTGAAAACCCAGCTGACCCATGTCAGAATACGAAATTGAGATAAAACAGCTGATTCTGAAGGTGTTTTCACATTCCTTAATTAAGAGAAGGGCACAACACATCAATGAAGAAAACCAAAGAGAATTTGGGTATATTCGTCAACAAGTAATATTTTTAAAATAATAATATTTTCAGAGCCACATTGCCATGACAGATCGGTCGTTTTTTTTTTTTTTTTTTTTTTTGGTTAATAACCTTAATAACTTAATAACAAATGCGACCTGAAGAGGAGAACAGCTGGAAATCCGGACATCTGAAGAGACATACGAAGCATTTTTCATCAAGATGATACAGAGACGCTTCCTCCCTCGGTAAAAAACTAACATGTCCATTAAGTACGTACCTAGTTAGTTAGTTATTGAAAGTGGCTGCAGGTATTTTCACTCTTCAATTTTCCATAAAGAAAGTAGAAAGAAACTTTGAAATAAATAATTTCCGAAGAAGGTGTAGAAACTATAACAATGCAGGTGAAATTCAACGGAAAATATCCCACACTTTGAATTGAGAACCGGAAGGAGGCGATTCGCCGCGCACGCGCCGCCACGTGAACGCATCCGGTCTTAATGTGATAATATAATAGGAGACATCTCCACGCTGTTCCGCGGGTTTTAAATACTTTGTTAACTAAACATTTACCGTCATATAATTTTCACACGGGTTATTATTGATGTGTGATTTTTTTTATAGTTCTAAGTTTTTTAAGTCCTATCCAAAAACGGTAGTTTTTGGGTAATATATATCAATATCTTTTCTGTCTTGAATGTTTAAAAAAGAGAACTAACTCGATAATATGACAGCGAGGTTGAAATTTATAGTTGGGTGTGGAAATTCGGATATTAGCATTGTGTATTTTAGGGTTCCGCAACTTCCGAACCATAAAGGTAAAAAAATAACACTATGGTGTGACTCCATCCGTCTGTCTGTCTGTCTGTCCCTTTTTAGGGAGGGTACCTTTTTGCAGGTAAGCAATAATTTAAACTATTCCAAATCAATAGCATTAGTGGTTGCTGAAATATAGCGCTGTAACAGACGGACAGATAGACGGACGGAGAGGTAGAGGTAGGAGTTCCTTTTTACCATTTTGGTTCGGTTTTTGATCTTGTGGCGCCATCTATCTATTGAAATCTGAGCATTGTAACATTAGCTAAGTTACATGTCGCTATATACAAAGAAGACAGAATTTTGAGAGAGGTAGAGCATAGCGTTTATTCGCTCAAAGAACAGCTCGACTGGGGAAGTACCGCCACCTTACAGAATACCACAAACAAATAACTTTGTGTTGTGTGTGTAAAGTTGTGTTCCTGCGCGTGATTAAGTTCGTCAGAGCTCATAGGGGAGGGGGGAAAGGTCGGCAACGCGTGAGCCATGCTTCTTGTGTTGCAAACGTCCATATGGCTACGGTGACCGCATACCATCAGGCGGGACGTATGCTTGTTTGCCGACATAGTAGTATAAAAAATAAAAACCGGCCAAGTGCGAGTCAGACTCGCGCACCGAGGGTTCCGTACAAACCTGTAGGTATATAAGTAAATGGTAGTATAGACCTGAGTATTTGATATTAATTTAAATTTATGACGTATTAAAAAAAAACTACTTACTAGATCTCGTTCAAACCAATTTTCGGTGGAAGTTTGCACCGTAATGTACATCATATATTTTTTATAGATTTATCATTCTCTTATTTTAGAAGTTACAGGGGGGGGACACACACTTTACCACTTTGGAAGTGTCTCTCGCGCAAACTATTCAGTGTAGAAAAAAATGATATTAGAAACCTCAATATCATTTTTGAAGACCTATCCATAGAAAACCCAAACTTATGGGTTTGACGAAAAAAAAAAATTTGAGTTTCAGTTCTAAGTATGGGGAAGCCCCAAAATTTATTGTTTTTTTTTATATTTTTGTGTGAAAATCTTAATGCGGTTCACAGAATACATCTACTTACCAAGTTTCAACATTATAGTTCTTATAGTTTCGGAAATAAATGGCTGTGACATACGGACGGACAGACAGACAGACAGACATGACGAATCTATAAGGGTTCCGTTTTTTGCCATTTGGCTACGGTACCCTAAAAAGCGGACATGAATCGTAGAATAAGTAAACTTGAGCTGAGTACTACTCTACCATCGACATTGCTAGCCTACGATTGCTAGCCATTGCTATGGATAGCTAACATCATCATAGCCATGCGGGTATAGATACTAACAACACGTGTAGATACGTTCATCGCGTTAACTAACTATAGAGGTTACTAAATTAGTAACAAACCTAAACCAAAATGAACTATGCATCTCGCGGTAGTAAATTTAATGATGGAGTTAAGTATGGAGCCTGCAAAAAACGCTTTGACTTCGGATGTGCTAACATCACTGAAGCAGGTTAACGTTGTGTGAATAGCGGCGCGCGCTGCTTGGAAATGTTTACAATGCCGTTCGATAATGTCACCTAGTGCAGCTTCATCACACACTCCAGAGGTTTCACTGGACTCAATTATGATCAACTACCAAATGGTCCGACAACCATAATAGCTCCATCGAGCCGATGTTAATTGCGCTAGGTGTTAATTGTTTAAGTCCGTTGTATTATTATGGGGAAGCCTATGTTCAGTAGTGTACATCCCTGTGCTGAATTTTATAACGATGATTTTTATTATGTCTATTAGGTATAAGTGAGAAAAGCATGCCACCATTTGCGCCTTTTTTTAACCACACCCGCCGCGCTTGCGGCTCTGCAGCTATAGCTTTCAAAGTTCTTATAAAGGTTCAAGTTCGTAGCCAAATGCATGCAGCAGCAGCAGACAAGGTGTCGTAGCGACACTACTTCTTTCTTTTTCATTTCTATGTATTACTCTGAAGACGACGACGTGCCGCTAATACATAGAAACCAGTGTATAGTGACGAGGCGTCGTCGTCTGCTACTGCTGCATGCAGTCGTCTACGAACTTATGTAACTCCTTTAAGGAGCTACATCAATCCCTAAGTACCATCGGTACGGCCGTCTCTCAAACCCTGGTAATTTCCTGTCCTGAGCTTAAATTTTTGCTCTAAGGCGTTTAGCGTAAGGCGACTCCGATCAGAGCAAGAAACACTCTTCAGAGACAGTGCCTATTGAAGTACCCGAGTCATCACAAATTTTCCGTCGGGCGTCGTGTTTACTATTATACATTATATTTTATGCGGTTGCATTTCTTTTGCCGTCGCTTGGTCAGCCACACACGTGGTAGCCGACGGCATCGGCAGTCGGAGTCCAGCTGAGCCTGCTTCAATTCTCTCAAATCAAATCAAAAATATAAGTTACAGTGGTGGTTGGTGGCATTGCTCTTCTTTAATTTTAAGCCAGAAATATTCATAACATGTCAATTACCTAATATTATTGGTATTTTACCTTTTACCTATTTCGGGAAACTTTAATAATATAAATTGTTTTAAAAAGTATACAAATAATAGCCTTACTCAGTATACCTAACATGACAACTTATAAGACAGGGAATATTTATATTGTAGTTCCCCATTTAGTAGAAGCATGTACACACAAATTATACTAAGTGCGTAAGTAATCGATATAATGACTGTTAGTCGTTGTCTGGTGTTAAAATCAAAAAGCTCATCGCCACTCCTACGAGCGGTGGATACTTGTAAAGAGCACTTAACTTGATTACGAAGCCGTATGGTGTACGTGGGTGTAAAACCATAGAATGCTATGGTATGGCACTTGCCGCCCGGTCGCGTGGCGCCGTCCTTCAGTAAAACCCTGCCACGTGTCCCATCGACCGGTAATTGTAGCTTACGATATGAACATCGTCATGATAAAAGTTAGCACGCCTCCAAGCTTTTAATATAAAAGTAGGTACATACAAAAAATTACGATATAATTTTCGTAGCATTTGCTACGAAAACATATTTTAACGTGTTTAAAATGTCTACGATTACCCTCATTCTCAGCTAAAGAGGGAATGAATTGTTATGGTAGTCCATATGTTTGTGTTACATTAGTAATTTTATATGAGTATTTGCTGAGTTTATTGCCCGCTCTTCTCAGAAAAAGCAACTTTTCGAACCGTCGAGTTTGATAATTCATTAATGCCTGTGACCTATTCGAATGAATAAAAATATATATTTTTTTCATTTTTGTTTTTTTATTTGGACATAGTAAAGGAAAATGTTTTGATAAACAGCAGTAATTTTTGATGCATTTAATGAAAGTTATTAATAAGTTATGAACATTTTTGTGGATTTATTTTTCAGTATGCATTAAATAATAATTGTTCGATACTAATTATGTGAGAGAGGCGTGAGGGAATGGAGATTTGTACCTAGCAGTGGATGGATGCGGGTTTTTCTTTATGTAGGTAGTTATCTACATGTAACAATACGTAGTAGGATTGTATCAATATTTTCATAATACGTATAATAAAAATTGGTAAGTGTCAGTAATAATAAGTCAAGTCCCGTAGTAACGTAATGGTGCGTCCATGCTTGGCGAACTGAGCACGAGCCGAGCTTCGAACGAGCACAATGCGAGCATGATTCGCGTAGCATGGACGGGCTTGCGAGCCTCGAACGAGCGCGATTGTCAGTTTTTTCACGAACAAAGGGATTCGCATCGTCTCGTTGTAGGCTCCGTGTAGGCTCGTTCGTGGCTCGGCTCGTGCTCGATTCGCATAGCATGGACGCACCATAAGAGGTAGCACGTATAAGTTATATATTACAGGGTTACTTGTAATGTATCAGCAATATGATAAACTATATTTATATAAATGTGAAATGATATATAGATATATGATATATTATAAAATATAATAAAAAAAAAAATATAATTCTTATTTTACATATTCATTTAAAATATTAAGATTAATTAACAATATATTGTGTTTGGCAGTTCACCCCGATCCCCTTATTTCATGGTTCTGCGAGGTGGATCAGTCAGGCCTTGTTCTTTTACAACACTACTAGACCAAAATTATAGTCGTAAATTCGCTTACTGAAACGAAAATAACCTATCGATGCCCAAACATACCGTAGTGTGGTAAATACATATTGCACTATTTTATATTAACTCTGAAAATAAACCCTTTCAGGGTATATCTTTTCAGGTAGCACGTAGGTAGGTTACGTTACCTGTTGGGTTTCCTTCGCTTGAGAAATCGGGGCTTCACCAAAAGATTCATTTCGATTAGAAGAAGTTATCGAGATATTAAATCAATAAATTAAATTTTTAAAAGAAACAAAAAACCCGACTGTTTACAACAAAAATTAAATAAAAAAGAGAAAAACAAGCTTTTTAATCAATAGAATTTGGAATATAACTTGAATGTTATAAGGTCTTGCAGTCGGGGACAAACCAATAACCTAAGTATGTGTTTTTTTTATTAATATTTGTTTATCCCCGACTGCAATACCTTATAACATTCAAGTTATATTCCAAATTCTATAGATTAAAAAGCTTGTTTTTTTTTTTTTTTTTTTCATTTAATTTTAGTTTTACGCCGTCGGGTTTTTTGTTTCTTTTAATAATTTAATTTAATTTAATTCAGACTATTTAGTTTTATACAGAATGAGTTGAGAGTTGAGAGTACGTACGGTAACCGCTCATAGTACACACGGCTACAGATCAAGCTATACATTTCCAGTATAAGCTGATCTCGCATTGTATAGGATTTCCGTACTATGGGAGGTCAGCTTATACTAGAAATGTATAGCTTGATCGGTAGCCGTGTGTACCTATACCTACTGACTGTCCTTGCATTAAACATGGTTTTTTGCAGTTTACGTCAAAATGGTAGCACAAAAGTATTACAATATACACATACATGGAATGGACTGTTCACAAGCTTTCATTTGATACCCATATTGTTACAATAACGTAATTTTTGTTTTTAATACCCCCCCTCTTTTCTTATCCGTAGACGCCATATAAAAATAATATACTCTATGACACTCCCACAGTTCAGACGAATCTAACGACACCTCATATGATTAAATCCATCAAGCCGTTTAGGCTGCAGAGCGTGCCAAACCGTTGAAAGCGTTTTAAAACATAACCCTCCTTCCGGGTCAGTCGGGTAAAAAGGATTTAACGAAAATTTTAAACGGGTATCTTCGGGTATAAACGGGTATGGGCGTCTGAACGGTTCCGATGAATTGTAATCAGTGAAAATGTCAACACAGTCTTATTTTAATGAGCGATATCCTCACCTTCGAGTGCTTTATTCCTGGCCAGCAGTGCCAAGAGCACGTCCGGCGGCGGTGGATCCAGCGGGTGCATATTGTCAAGCGCTGCGTCCATAGAATCCTCGCGCCGTGCCTCGCACTTGGCCACAACGTCCCCGTACCCTGTATCCATGAGCCCGACACTACGTCCGATAAACACACTGAAAACATTCAGCTTTAACTGTACGTTTTATCATCCTGTAATAGCTAACCACGTAATCACGAACGTAACCCGAGGAATTGTGAAATAGTTCCGGTGCGGTGTTGTGCCGGGAGCGGTTGCAGCGGGCGTCGCGACGCGGCTGAAGCCGGGCCCACGTGGCGGCGCCGCCCACGCCCGCCCCTCGACGCCGCACGCTCGCCGCGCGCCATGCGCCGCCCTCCTGCCTCCCATTGACAACTCATTTTTTACCCCCTGAATCTGATAAACCCCGGGGGCTGGCGGGCGAGCGGGCGACGGCGCGCGCCGCGCGGCGCACAGGCGACGAGAGGGGCTCCCCCGCCCCGAACTAATTTACCAGAGTCATACGACACACCCCGGGTACTTACATCCATCTACAATATTACACTAGCACGTTATCCCCGTTCGCAGGGCACTTCGTTTCTAGTCATCTGGTATCACTGTGAAGAAAGTGAATTTTGAAATTATGTTTACAGATATTGGTATTTTGAACGCTATCGTTTCTGTTGTGAGGTTATGATATTGGGGATATTTTTAAATCCAAACATTAAATCACACTGTGAGCTGCCAATAGGCATGATGGATAACTGACATATCAAAATAAATACCAACTTTTTAACAATACTATTTTATTACATATCTATAAATAAGTTATTTAGACGCCGATCTCACAGAGAGAGTTCTAGAGTTCTGCGTTCAGAGTTCTCAGTTCCGCGTTCACACAGCGAGCGAGCAGTCTAGAGTTCTCAAGGTAAATGGGCAAATTTGTATCGAGCTTGTCATTAAAAGCATACAGCTTGGAACATAATATTATTTGAAGTTTCTGTGTATTTTTTGATGTTTTACATACTGGTCAGTGTTCGATCATTTATATTGAATAGAAAATGTATATCATTGTTGTCTATGCATAAAAATGAAGTGGTCATCAGTGGTCATAATAAAATTGTGTCAAAGTCGCAAAATATTGCATGACATGTTTTCAAGTTATTTTCATATAAAAGATTCTTGATTATTTTATATCATTTATTTTGGGCTAACATATTTATTCATAGAATATATTTATTTTTTTACGCAGAAGATGACAACATGCGATCAATACAATCTAGACAATGTTTTTTCGAGATTCAAAGTCATTGAGTTCCCTACATCTTTCGTTGAGCTCACCACCATGCAAAATCTTGACGTTGAGGTTAGTCTTAAAACGTCTGCTTACCTTAAAACTATGCACGAGGGATGTTTACTGGTAAATATATTTTATAAAATGTATGTTACTTTGATTTATAGTCTCTCGCGTTCTAAAACTCTAACACCTGTTTCAGAAATTTGAAGAGGCTCGTGAAATATCTGCATCACATAGAGCTTTTGAGTTGACTCCTGTAGGTGACCACGCGATACGGATTACCTTTAAGCCCACAAATGAATGCATTAGCAAAGCAAGTCGTAGTAAACAAATAGATAACAGATTCGTATTCGACTTGCGCTTGATAAGGATTGATGGATGGAGATGCTGCGATAATGAATCACATTCGGAGATCGGCCGTTATTATATCAGTGGTCAGTTTGAGTACTGTAAAATCACTCATGAACCAAATATAATTGACTTCGGTCAAGTCATCATAAATAATAAAGTGACTAAACATGTACGTATCCGCAATGAGTCGAATCTAATAGCTGCCAAATTTCAATATTTTAAAGTTAATGGATTTGTAGTTACTCCTCAAAAATTTATTATTCTTCCAAATTCTTCTAAGCGTATAGCTATCACAATTAAACCTACGTGTTTAAAAATTGGCAATGCACTTACATTTAGAATAAGAAATCCATACGATCTTATGTTGGATGATGAAGAATACATTAATACGTTTAATATGGATGAAAACTTTCTTACGTATAGTATTTCATGTCAATCAAACGTGTTTTATCCAAAAAACTCGAAGCAAATAGTTGTAGAATCCTTGCATAAGCTTCACGAGCCTGACAAAAAGTACACTTACATAAATGAAGAATTAACTAAGCATACAAAAAATAAGGAGAAGGCATTTAAATATCTAGAAATATGTAAAACAACTTATTTAAAAAAACCTGTCATAGAAAGATTTTGCACGGGTAAAGATAGCTGTTTGTCACTGAAAAGCAGGAATCTAGATACCAATTTTTGTAAAATAATCCGAGGAAAAATTACTACTTATGAACTTTTTGATATATTGGTTATTCCCTCTACGATAGATTTTGGAAGAGTAGGGTTAAATACTTACGGTGAAAAGGATTTAGTTCTGAAAAATAAAACAAAATGTGACGTCACAGTAAAGTTATTTGAAGAGTCATCTATACTTTACACCGAAGAAAAACGTGAAAAATTAACAATCAAAATAAGACCTATGAGTGAAACAAAAGTAACAGTATTTTGCTTTGGCTTTCAAATTGGAAGATATAAAGGATCTTTTGAATATACAATAGATAATTTGTATTTTAAGAAACATCTGTATACACTTCAGGTTGGTAGTCCTACTTTAATGATACAAGAGAAATGCTTAAAATTCGGGATGGTCACATCTGAGAGTTACATAATGTCTGTACCCGTCAGAATTCACAATTCTTTTAATGTTCCTGTTAACTTCAAATGGAATGAATTGCATCAAGAGACACCTTTTGAAATTATTCCTAGTTCTGGATTTATACCACCACACGCAAGCAGAATCTGTGACGTCTCTTATCTTTGCACACCCACAAAAACAAAAACGCATGAAATCGATTTTATATCAGAAAACAAAACAATAATCCCAATCGAACTTAGTATCGTAACACGTAAAATTTCTATAAAATTTCTTCAACAAGCTGTTTTTTTCAAAGATATCGCCTTGAATCTAGAAACTATCGAAAGAGTGAAGTTAGAAAACTCTTCAAGAGAAATTGCTGTTTTTTACGTAGTAGAGCCATTGATTCCAGGTCTCAGTATAGAGCCTATGTGTGGGACTATACGGCCAAAGATGATTTTAACTTTTGAAATAATCGTTAAAATTTCATGTGTAATGGAATTTGCCGTGGATATTTATGTAAAAATTAACAATAAAGAAAATATAATTTTACCTGTAAGTGGAAATGTGGTTGAGCCAAAAATTATAATTCAACCTAAAAACATTTACATGGCAAGAGTTCCCTGTTATATGATAACTTACGTTCCAGTAACCTTCCAAAACCTTAGCTCACTTAAAACTATAGTAGAAGTCGTGGACACTGGTGATGAAAATATTTTTGGCGTATACATCGCTCAGGGAAATGAGAAACAAAAGGTTTTCGAATTTGTCGTGGAAGGAGGACAAACTAAGATCGTTTTCATTAAAGTACATGATATATTTCGCCGAGAATATGAAATGTATATACCTTTCAAAATAAATGGATTACTCGGCCCCCCTGACCACAATGCATGTTCGACAGAATTCCAGCATTACATTGGTGAATATGCGCAGTAAGTTTATAACTTTTGTGTTAAGTTATATTATTAAGCCAACGCCGCCATTCGTCTGTTTGTCTGTCACAAGGCTCTATATTTATTTTATTACCAAAGTAGTTAGCTAAGGTCAAATTTATAAAACCTGGGTTTAACCGCTTAGAAACTTGCTTTTAACCGCTTGCGTGAGCCCGTTCTTAAGTTATAAAATTACAACGAAAAGTCGCATTTATTTTATATATATATTGATATAAAGTGATACTTAAATAATCGAGGAATTTCATAGTGAAATTGTTTCGTAAAGTTGAGTTACAAGCCCCCAAAATTGAGTTAGTGTTATTATTATTGTATGGAAACCTCCGTGTCTCGTGCACTCCGTCTCGTACTTAGTCTGCTTTTTTTTTATGAAACTGTGATTTCAGGAACTATGAAAATAATCCCAGAGTAAAACTAAAGATATTAAATAAAGATATAAGTTATTGTCGCGTAATAGGAGTCATAACTGTGCCTTGGATTCAGTTTTCGGTCGAAAAGTTCGAAATAGATTACATACCAAATGGAAGTAATACAATAGAGTTTACTATGGCAAATATATCAAAATATCTCCTATTTGTTACTATTTTAACATCAAAATTAGCACCAAACTTTTCTCTAGATTTACGCACAGAAGAAAATCAATCAATAATTAATGAGACTGCTATAAAATTCGAATTAGATCGTGACAAAGAAGTAGCATTCAGCTTGAAATTTCATCCCCGAGGTCACGGAAAATTTATTTCAACTGCTTTGCTCTATTTAGATAAACAAATGACTTTACCATACTATAATTTGACTTTCACTGGAAAGCGACAGACATCTGCTATGACACCCAGTACGTATAGAGTTATATTTCCACCTTGTCATGTCGGCACTGAAACTACTCGTATACTCACCATAAAGCTGGAAGCAGAATCCGACATGGAGTCATTCTATTATGAAGCAAAAGAAGAATCAAACCTTCGGGTAACGTTCATTGACTCAAAAATAATTAAGGAACATGAAGAAATTCATACAGAAGTCACAGTAGAAATAAAAGTCCAGTGTAATGCTACTTACGCTCAAAATCTCACTGTCACGTTTAATCATGAAAGTGGATCCGGTTGTGACGTCGAAGTACATTTCTGCTTCACATACTGTGTTTTAACCTTGCACACCAATTTTTTGGTGCAACCAGGAAATAATCCATATCCTTACTTTCCTTTGAAAACTCAAACAAAACTTTACGAATATTTAGACACATGCACAAAATTCTTAGAGAAGTGGATGTTCCAACAAGGTTTTCGTAGAGATTTATATCCTGTAATTCCTGATACATTTCATGCTATATCGTCAGCTATGTCATCGCAATCTAGTGCTGCAAAGTCAAAAGGCATTAATGTTTCTTATTTGAACTTCATCAGAAGAATCGCAGGGCCATTGATGAAAAATGTGCACAAAATATTGTAAGTACTTATATTTAAAATATATTATATTTTAAAGAATCCTAAATATTTACTTATGACTAAAACCTCAATGATACATGAAAGTCAGGACAAGTGCTCACGCTTACCTATAAGCTAATAGCCCTCATACTATGGTTTTATAAAAATATATTGCAAAAATTGATGCTAACGTACTATTTAAATTAACTATGACACCTACCTACTCTAACTATGTGACACTTAACGAAAACCATTTTCATTTCAGAGTAACCGGAGTCGATGATTCATTTAAATGTGTAAAAGAGATTCATGACACATACAAAGAGATTATTAACTTATTAAAATGTCGCGGTGCGAATTCATGGTTGTTACAAGCGAGATTTTTACTTAGCTATGACCAATTTATAATACATTCTGAAAATGTGACACCAAAATGTAATGCTGACATTATTTTAACCAGAGAACTATTGGCTGACGTTAATTTATTCAATAGATTGAGTAAGCAGAGTTGGATTGATTTTATTTTGCAAAGCTATAAAGTGTTCGTCATGGATAGCTGCTTCTTTGATTGCGTGTGCGTTAGTTCTCAGCCCAGGGATAATATAAAGGTTTTAATGGATTGGTATAACGAACACATTATGTTACAACACGGCAAACTATGTGGCAAGAATAAACATGTCAAACTTATTACGAATATCACAACGGATTTATCAGATGGTATTGCTGTAGCATCAACTATTATAAGCTATTGTCCTTTCTTAGAAAATCACTTCTCAATATTCTGTGAAGTAGGCGAGGACAATAAGGAAGGTGGTATTATTAACAACGCTTGTGTGATTATTGAAGCACTTAATCTCCTTAAAATGTACTTTCCTGTATGCAGTAAAGATTTCTTGCAACCAAACTTTCTACAGATGCTGTTTTTGTCCATTCATCTGTATGTCACATTGCCGACGTTTCAGCCAAAAGATACCATATATTTCAACCCACCCTTATTAAGAAGCTCCACACGACTAGTGGGTATTTCTCCAACAAGTCAAGAGTCATTAATATTCACTTATATGGTCCTAAATAATCTTAGAAACAATTTTGTTGTTGAAAAAGCGCCATCTGGGGAAAACGGCAAGAAGATGTTCTTAAGTGTCAAGTACGTGGCAAATTTTGTTGAAAAAGAATCTTGTATACTACTTGTCCATGGATATAATAAAACACGTATTTTTGATGCTTACTTAGTATTTTTACTACATGGCGAAGTGGGTGTGTTAAACCCTATGAAAAAATGTAAAGTATCTGGACCGCTGTATCGTCCTAACAAAGTAGATGTGCTAGTTTCTTCGCCTTTCATGCAGACAACTTCTTTTCGTGTTTATTTAACGGACATTGAACCTGCCATTCCTGTACGATTTGATGAATTTGGTGACAAACCAAGATTTTATCTACGCAGGTTGAATCTCATCGATAAAGAGATAACCTTAAGTGGCAAACCCAAGGAAAGTGGACAAGACGTCTTAGAACATAAATTATATTTGCAAATGATATGTCTTAGCACTCAGATTGGAAATTCGTGGATATGGTTTAGAAGTGAATTGGGAGAATTCTTCATAAGGGTGACTTCACAACCTCGTTGGGACATGGCAATAGATACGCTACAAACGAGAGTGCAGACTTGGCCCATGGACCCGTGCAGCTGTGGAGAATCTTGCGAGTGTTACAGAACTACTGTACTAATGATTCCCCATCGCAATGAGCTTATGCTAAAATCTTTACGGCACGCACTACTCGAGCATACCTCTGATGCTATGATGCGTATTTTTGATGAATTAATTGGTCAGTAAACTGTCTTATCCACTTTTTTTATACTACATAGGTAGCAAACAAGCATACGGCCTGCCTGATGGTAAGCGGTTACCGTAGCTTATTGACGATTGCATCACCAGGGGTGATACTCGCGCGATGCCGACCCTGCAGAAATCTCTTCACACCATTTTTGAAGAACCCCATGCTGTAATCCATTGGGAAAACCACGGCGGGATGCTCATTCCACAATCTGAGCGTCCGCGGAAGAAAGCTCCTTTGAGACCGCACAGTTCGAAACAATTCTGGTTCCAATATGTGAGGATGGACTCCCCGTCGATGGCGAGAGTTGCGATGGCACTTATCTAACTCTTGCCTTATGTGATTAAATGAATACTTATGTGAATATCAAATTATCTATTTGTTTTGTAGGAACAACTACTGGTAAAATTATCCTGGGAATGTTGCTGACGGAGGGTGGCACGAATATGTCGGATGTCAATCATATCCTGCGAAGTGAATCTACCTACCGTATCAGCTCTCGAGCACTCATACCGCGTCTCGATCGAGTGAAATTGGCTCAGCACACAGCAGCAATGCTGGCTCTACCCATCACAGTGCCTGCGCATGATAAGTCTGAAAAATATTCAGTTACTTTCACATCTGACTGTGGCATGGATATACGTACTTACAAGATTTTGTTTATAGAAACATTTGAGGAATTATCTAATTGAAAATAGGCCAGTTTTAACAACCAGATCGAAAGAAATATTATTTACATAAATAAGGTTCTTTAAAGCGCGGAATGAGTTAAATTCATAAAAATACCTCAACTCAGACAACAAATGCTACGTGATATGTTTAAATGTCTGTGCTTGAAGCAAGTTATACAACGCAATTGGCTTAATTGCAAGCGTTGATTTTATTTTATTAGACTTCTGTTGGACGTTGGTCATTGTTTATTTTTTGTCTACATTTATTATTTATAAACTCGTTTAAATTTACAATCTACATGTTAGTAAAGGTCAATTTTTAAACCTTGTAAATTTGTGCCACCCTTTTGTTAATTAAATGGTGCTTTGCATATTCTTATTAATAAATATTTATTATTGTTAGTAAAACTTAGTTAGATAACGACCATTTTATTGTTCTATTATTTCATAACAAATGAATGTAATAAAAGAAGTTGTAAATTAAACAAGCGAGTATTATTTTAATGCAGCAGGTAATATAGCAATAAAAATATTGCTATATTAGTGCATGCATTGTCATGCCAACAAAAGAACTAGTAGGAAATAAAGCAGCAAATCGTGTTGAGTATTTGAACTGTTATTTTGCAGGGTAAGCTATTGATTTGTATTAAAAAAACCTATTTCCTGATTATTTTTTTCAGTTCAATGAAAGAATTAACGGTGCCTATTAGCAATAATAGGTGCTGTTAGTTATGCCTACACAGTTAAATTGTCTGTTCTGACAAATTGTTTGGTTCTGGTTTAACTGAGTACCTACCTATCACAAACACCAAGTTCAGGCTTTAGATTATTATCTACATATTATCGTAGGTATAGGATGAAATTTAAAAACCTAAATATTACCTTTTTGGGTTCCGTACCCAAAGGTTGCCAACGAGATCCTATTACTAAGCCTCCGCTATCCGTTCGTCCGTCCTTCCGTCCTTCCGTCCATCTGTCTGTCAGTGGACTGTATCTCATGAACCGTAATATTCAGTTGAAATTATCACAGACCGCGTATTTCTGTTTGGCGCTATAACAACAAATTAAATTTTAAGGGGACAAGAAACGTTTAAATGGAACCCTTCGTGTGCGGCACTTGGCAGGTTTTTTTAAATATTATCATATCTTAAAATATAATAATGGTACTAATTTTTGTCTCGTGGTCTCACCCGCGACAGCTAGTTTAGAATCTAATGTTTTGGTTAGTAATTAGTAACGCCAGATTTCATCATGATTGGTTGTACTTTTGAGAAATCGAGAGATCCTAACTAATATTATAAATGCGAAAGTGAGTTTGTTTGTTACGCCTTCACGCTTCAACTACTCAACGGATCATCATGAAATTTGGCATGCAGATAGCCTATGGTATGGAGAAGGCCATAGGCTTTTTATCCCGGGAACGCGGGTGAAACCGCGGGGGACAGCTAGTAATAAATAAACGAACAAACACACTTTCGCATCATAGTTGGATAGTCTGAAAATGACTGACTAGTAAGTATTGAAAGTCTCAGCAAATAGGCTCTATAGATAGCGGAAGTGCATTATACCATAGCCAGTGAACGTATCATAGGAAGCAATGAAGTCGGTATTGCCTGATTAGTAGGTACAGTGTGCCGCAACCCGTAGCGCTGCCGCCTTGACCGAGCCAGTCAACCGTGGGCGAGACGTCGACCGGGCAGCGAGACGTCTACGTCACGAGGTGCATCTTTAATTATTTAACAAACTTTGCATTTGTGTGTCTCTATATTACCTACTCTAGGATGATAGTTTGATTATCTTTAACCTACTTGTAGATACTATAGTAAGAGAGGTAAAGCGAGTGCTCATTGGAGAGGGAGAAGAGTCGGTAACACATGAGTGCCCCGTGTGTGGCAAGCGTCAATATGGCTACGGTAACCACTTACCATCAGGCGGGCCGTACGCTTGTGTACTGACTTCGTCGTTATGAAAAAAGTATATGAAAAATGGGATTAATTATCTGAGGCACAAATAAATTTATTCTATATTCTTATTCTTATCTAGGTTGTTTGATACATTAATGCCGTCTCCGGACGTCACCATTTGGCATGTCCGTAGGCAAGTTGACGCAAAGTTAGTACGACGAGACAGATCGGCCCATCGAAGGATTGTTCCTCGATGGATCGGCCTATTGTACGTAGTATTTATCTACTCTGAGGCCTAACTGATCGGGGGACGAAGAAAAACTTGATTTCGATTTAGGTTCATAATTAAAATCTTAAACGAAAGAAATACAAAATGATACGTATTTCTCTTAATTACAATTGGTACAAGTTTGTGTAATTCAGTCACTACGTCATAATAAAAAGCAAAACAATGCTTTTTTATAAAACCGGCCAAGTGCATGTCGAAACACGCGCTCCGTGAGGTTCCGTAGTCAGCACCTTATAGGAAATAGTATTTTATTGTGAGGAGCATTTACTTGTTTTTTAATTTTATTTATTTATCCTTTGACGGCGTCATACAAGGCTAAACTAAACCTTTGTCCCTTTGTCTAGTTTAGCCTTGTATTAGGTAATATAATAGTCTCTAAGTAATCTGAGACAAACAGATGGATATGATAAAAGTTTAAGGGTTTTTAATTAACTACAGAACTCTAAAAAGAACAACTAAACATCAAAAAATTGATTATAAAAAAAAATTACATGATGATACATTTATAAACACAGGCCGAAATTGTTTACTTTGAAGTTTACAATCAGATAATAATATTTAACTTTACCTAACACAGGGATAATGTAGCTCTATCTAGTGAAATAACTTGACAAATTCGACTGGAAGTGTTTATGTCAATAAAGATTTAAAGAAGCAAAAAATCAATCAAAAGAAATCTTCAGCTTTATTATAGGTTGGACGTAGTATTTATATACTCTAAGGTATTAGTATAAAATATATATTAGAGCGGAATCATACACCTCAGCTTTATTCGTATAGATGTGATATATAAGCATAATTAACCTAGGTAGGTGTTCATCAATCGTCAGGATCTATAAACATTATCATTGCCACAATACCTTGACACCTTTACAGTAGGTAATGTTATAAAAATAATACTTACAATGCCTGGTGATATTATTATAAGAAAACAAGATTTTTATTGTAATTACTTGCTTTGATTGAACAATACGATATAGTTGACGTATTGCATATAAAGTGGGTTCTATTTTGATCGGACGAAAAATTTTTTTTTCAGTCTAAAGCTAGGTTCTAGATCCCCGACTATCACACCAAAAAAGTGTGTTAGATTTCACACACAGAATAAATATTTGTATGCATAAATGTCGGTGATCGGGTGTAAAATAGGTATCTGTATGTAAGAGGTAGAGCCATGGTAGAGCATAGCGTTTTTTCGCTCAGAGCAGCTATGCTGGGAAAGTACCCACCACCTTACACAATATCATAGCCAAATAACCTATTTTTTTTCCAAATAAAGTTTTCCTTCGCGTTAGTAAGGACTCATCGGGGAGGGCGGCCAGGTACGCGCGAGAGATGCCCCAGGCAGGTTACCGCCGGGTCGTATGCTTGTTTGCCTTTTGGGCTCATATGGCTATTTGTGAAGAAATGTCCGAGGGTTCTACCCAAGTTACATAACTACGAGTAATAGGTGTGGTAATAGTAGCCACTGTTAGACCCGGATCTAACCGGGTACCGAACCGGGGCAGTGACTTAACATTGGTGTCCCTATGTAGGCTATGTAGGCTATATCACCTTATTCTATAAATTCCTCCTCTTCACCCTTCCTTTGAACTTTCATCAACTGTCAACTGACAGTAGGTATTTACATAAACTGGAGGGTGACTACGCCATCATCCCAATTTAAATATAACAAGTATCCTTGAATTATTTAGAGATCAATCATATACGCAATATATCTATATAAATGCAGTCCAGTACATAATATTTATGCACAAAATATTATGTAACTATCATCATCATCATAAGAGCTACGATACAAGCAAGTGTTTTGAAAAAAAACAGTTGCATGTTCGCGAGATAACCTCGTCAGTTTTTTTTCCATAAACTTTGTCTTTGTTGTGGTTATATGTGTGAAATACAGATGGACGGACATGACGTAACTATAAGGTCCCACGTTTGATCACGGAACCCAAAATGTATGATATAAGGTAAAAGACGAGCTTATGTTAATCGAGTTCATGAGGTTCGTTTAACGTTCCCTGCACTGCAGTTCCCATAATTATTGTCAGCAGCGTTGGTGCGCCTCGAGCGCTGTAGAAAGCAGATCTGCGCCTATAAATCTACCTCTCGTAAGATCGAGCCAC
This sequence comes from Achlya flavicornis, assembly GCA_947623365.1. Taxonomy (NCBI): domain Eukaryota; kingdom Metazoa; phylum Arthropoda; class Insecta; order Lepidoptera; family Drepanidae; genus Achlya; species Achlya flavicornis. The sequence continues at coordinate 8,123,874 of OX392468.1, read as the reverse complement.
CATTGTCTTGCAGATCGTCCTCTCAACTCCAAGTACTTTGGACGCATAACGTTTGCTCAGTAACTAGCGTTTACAAAATATAGTTTTAATTGAATTTTGTTAGATATTCATAAAATATTTGTAGTGAACAAAAGTTTCATAAAGTGACTTCAAGTGTTTGTGGTGCAAAATGGACGCTCAGCAGTTTAGAGAGTTTGGAAAAGCGGCTATTGATTTGCTTGCGGATTACGTCGAGAACATAAGAGACCGGTGAGCTTCCTTGTTTATTTTCACATGCTTTACATTAATTTATAACATGTAGAGTGATAAAGGTACCATATAGGCATATAGGTAACCATGTCGTATTATAGTGTATATTACCAAAGAGATATATTTAACGCACAGTTTTTGAGATATATATAAATATGAATAGGTATATATTATACAGGCTGGATACGACAATAAATGAAACCACGTAAAGTACTCATAAATAGGAAAAATGCTATTTCATAGATTTTTGCCCAGGAGTAATTGACCTTTTATATGAAACAGCTGTATTTTTTTTCGATTTTGAATCTTAGTCTTTGAGGCTTAAAGTTCTTAGTATTTATGATTACTTTCATTTATTGTCGTAGCAGTGGCGAAACTTCAAAGTAGACTGAATCTATATTTAATAAGTAAATAAATGGCAAAGTTAAGCAGACCAGACCCTCACAAGCAGCACCTATTCACAAGTATGACGCGTGTGGCAGCCATTCGCACTCCTCGCCATATTCTGCCCGCATATGACTTACTAAAGTCTGCCTTAGAAATAAAAAATTAATTAAAGGGATTTTTTAACCGACTTCAAAAAAGGAGGAGGTTCTCAATTCGGATGTTTATATTTTTTTTTTTTTTTTTTATGTATGTTCGGGCGTAGCTCCGTCATATGTAGACGGATTTTCAAAATTCTTTTTTTGTTCGAAAGGGTTTTATTCCGAAATGGTCCCATATAAATTTCATATAGATCTGATGATGAGTTTCGGAGACAGACAACGGAACACATAAAAAATGACAGCAAATCTACCGCAATTGCTGCTATCGCTTAAATATGCATTGTTTACGAAGGCCTTTACACGCGAAAGTATTTAAGTATAATGAAACTAAAAATTCAAAAATAAAATAACTTTTTAACAAAAAAAAAACCGCCTTCAAAGTGCACTAAAAAGTAAGAAATAACTCTTATCTGACACTGTTTTGAAGTCAGCGAAATATTTTCTACAGAACACGTCATGCGATTTCGCTCACTTCAAAACAGTGTCAGATAAGAGTTATTTCTTACTTTTTAGTGTACTTTGAAGGCGGTTTTTTTTTTGTTAAAAAGTTATTTTATTACACAAATCCCGTCTAGGGCAGAATACGCCACTGCATAGCAGTCATAGTATTTCAGCACGATACCAGCCAGTCGCTGGACATAACTTACAAGTATAGCCATAAATATATGCAGATAAATTTATTACGTAAACAAAGACCTTTACCTATAAAAATACATCCCTGAACGTGAACTTCAAATACGAATACAACTTGTTCGGTAGGTAGGTACCTACTTATAAGTAATTTATCCTTGCTCAATGCATGTGTAAAATGCAGTCGATAAATAATAAGTACTTAAATCCTAACTAATATTATAAATGCGAAAGTGAGTTTGTTTGTTTGTTTGTTACGCCATCACGCCTTAACTACTCATTGGATCATCATGAAATTTGGCATGCAGATAGCCTATGGTATGGAGAAGGACATAGGCTACTTTTTATCCCGGGAACGCGGGTGAAGCCGCGGGGGACAGCTAGTAAACAATAATTAGGTAGGTACTTCTACTCTAGGTTATATAAGATGGCGTAATTTTAAGTCTTAATTTTTTTGTTTGTTTTTCAGGCATGAAAAAAAAATCTGCCAGTCACATTGCATTTGCTCAAATTGTTTGTTTAATATAATATGGACCTATAGGCCTATTTGTGTTTTTTAGTAATTATGTTTTTTAGTTTGTGTAAGGCTGTTTGTGTCCGACGAATAAAATAATATTATTGAGGAAAAAATATTGTATGTGAAACACAACGCAAGGAAGAGGAAACAATAAGTACCTAGTCAATCAATCTGTGTTTTATATTGTAATTTTTATTTTTTCTATAATTGCTTTGTAAAATTACCATTATTTGGCATTCTAATTAATTTATCAAGCTATCGACACCTATCGTTTTTTTTTGTTTTATACAACTAACGGCCGGTTCACACATGTCTCCGTTTTACTGATCCGTTTTATCGTGTACGTTTTTTTTTCGTCGATGGCGTATGTAGTTGTATGAGCGACTTCACACATGGCACAGTATTCTGTATACAGTAAAAAATATCGTTCCGTAAAAAAATTACATTCCGTTTTGTCATCGAATACTGGACGACGGAACAGTAAAAATATACGGATACGTAGAATTTTAACGGATAGATACTGTGTGCGTGGCGGGCGGTGTATGCGGGGTGTAGGAGGGGGAGTGATGCGACAGGTTTTGTTTGACTCACATTTTTCTGTTCACACATCGCATCCAGTAATGACGGATTCGTTGAACGTTATACGGTGCCTATGTGTGAACAGCGCATAAATTTATGACGTATCCGTTAAAAACGTACCAGTAAAACGGACTCCCATGTGTGAACAGGCCGTAAGTCGGTAAGCAAGCATAGGGCCCGCCTGATGGTAAGCGGTTACCGTAGCCATATGGACGCTTGCAACACAAGAAGCATCGCTCACGCGTTACCGACCTTTCCCCCCTCCCCTATGAGCTCTGGCGACCTTACTCACGCGCAGGACTTTACACAACATAAAGTTATTTGGCTGCTGTATTCTGTAAGGTGGAGGTACTTCCCCAGTCGAGCTGCTCTTTGAGCGAATAAACGCTATGCTCTACCTCTCTCTAAATCTAATTTCTCATAATGTTGACAATTTCAATAATAAAATAACCGAATTGATATGATGTTATACTATTGTGCATACTTCGCGTAATCTTTATATTTTCACTAGCTATCCCATAAAAAGAAGCATATAATACTTGGGCATAATATAGCTTCCTATTAGCATCGAATCCAACTGGTAATTCCAGAGAACAAAACTCTTCCGCTTTGATATATGTACCGTGATATAGGTATCGTAAGTCTCGCTCGTCACGCAAACAACTTTATTTTTTGGTGCGCTTAATTTTACATCTTCTAAATTATTAATATAAAAGATATGGCGTAAAGGGCATATTTATTTAATTTAATGCAAAAGGTAACGAACATATTTAACTATGGATCAATATTTTATTGGTCAAAATCGCTTTGCAAATAATAACCTTTCCGACTGCTTGTTCCAGAGATTTGCGCGTTTAAACAAACAAACAAAATAACTCTTACGTTTTATTAGGTTATATAGTATAGATAGATAGATAGTCTAACTCAATGATGATAGATTACTACAACGAGACGATGCGACTGCGATACGTAGGCATGCCTAAACACAGTTGAAACTGTGATTTGTTAATTAATAAGTATGTTATAATGCGCTGATAAAAGTGTAGGTATTTTAGCAAACTTTCGCTATCATTTATCATAATATCGCATGCACGTGTTTTCGGCATCACGTAATGCAATCACAGTGTGATAAGACCTTGAGCTTGGCGTCCATGTAGCCGTGAAAGTTTACTCAATATCCGCACTTTCGACATTAACACTAACCTAATTAAAATAAACGACAAATATAAATTGGACATACCTACTACCTTTACATAAAAAGTCATAATGTTATTTTGACGCTGGATGCGGAAATGAGGGTAATATTTGAATTGTCAATGTATGAAACTACTTGTACATTTGGCGTAGCGGTTAGATACCCCGACTGCCACATCGTCGGTCGTGCTTTAGATTCTCATCTAGGACAAACATTTGTGTGAATGAACATGTCGGTTTGTTCCAAGTCTGGGTGTAAATAAATAATGTATTACTTACGAATATAAGTATTAGGTACCTATATGTAGCATCTCTGCTTAGTTTGCAAACGATCGACCTCGCTACTAACAGACAGATATAAAACCCCATTATGATTGCGTTATGTGAGATCATATACCTACATAGGACATGCCTACAGTACATTGGGCTGTACTGTAACTTAAATAAATAAATAAAAAAGATAGCCTTGTGTGAATAAAATATCCCAGGACATATAAATTTAATTTACTTCACAAGTTATCTAGATAGGATACGGTACCTACACCTACGTAAAAATACCGCAACTTTCTTTATTTTAAATTTTATTTTCGAAGTTACACGGAAAAAAATGCGATCTGCCATAGTCTTCACCCAAGAATAACATTATCCTCAAAAAAATATTGTTTTATGTCAATTAAAATATTTACTTTGAAGTAACAATAATTTCTTAACGTGAGAATTATGGAATTCTCCAAGATAAACAATACTATTCTTCGTATACATTTATACCCAAGAATATTGTTTCCATTGAAGACATTTTTTTCTTGATTGACGCACGCATCACACCCTTGATTGTGGTGTAGAAGTACCTACCTACTATAGTTTATACGATTTCAAGTTAGAATTTTCCGCGCAGCTAGGCCCCGCTTAGACGATTTTGAAAATTATTCCACGAATACAAGGTTCTCTGTTGCCGTGTGAAACCGCGGGGAACAGCTATGACACATTGTATTTTGAAACCCATCCAACCTGGATATGAGTGTGTGACCCTCCCTAGGCTGGATCCGCGCCTGTGTAACATAAATCATCAGTTTTTTATACCTAAGAATTATTAGTGTCCTTAAAAAACACGAATACTTATGTAGAAGTAGAAACACGAAACATTCCATCAATCAACAGCCAATAATTACTGTAAACAAACGCGATTATCCTTCTATTGTTTGATCAAATAATTCGATGCATGCAACTAAACCAATTGTTTTATATCTATCTAACCTAGAGCTATCAACTCGAGGAACTTATTGATTGACAGAATTCGTAATCAATGTGTCTATCAATATGTACCTATGTCATAATTAGTACCTACTTAAATTAACTTATACCTACCAATTAGTAAATGATGTTCGAATATGAAATCTTTATATCTTTTTCTCTTTATACCTACAGGGTGTAATGAAAAAGGGTATATCCATTGACTTATATATTACTGCGTAATATGGTTACATATATGTATTATGGTTACATATCACTGGGTATACTTATACCATCCGAAAGGGGTGAAGATTACATCAGGTATACCAACATAGTATAGTCTCTATAAAAATAGAAAATATTTATTTCGGTAACTTAGGGGGCGTCAATAAAATACGTGAGGCATTTAAGGGGGTGTGTAAAATTGTGAGAACAGTGTGTTAAATCGAATTTTTGTAGCTCCATTTTAAGAATTTTATGGTTCGACATTTTCACTGATATTATTACGTTCTAAAAAAATAAAAAATAAATTAAGTAAAGTATTGTCACAAGCACTGATTTACGTATGTACGCAAATAATACGCATAGGTATAGAAAAATCTCACGTGATATTAGTGGGGAGGGGGAGGAGATCGAGCCAAATCTCACGACATCTCATCAAAAGAGGAGGGGGGGGTTAACATCTCCAAAAATGCACTCATGTAATTTTTGGACACCCGGCCGGCTTATCACAATCTAAAATAACAATATAGTCCATCGGGGTCTCCTTTTAAGTATAATAAATACCTGTGCAAGGAGGCCCCGCTCTTCCATATCTAGTAAAATACAAAATAGTAGAACTATAAGCTGTTAACATTTTCCGAGTTACAGAATAAAATTATTAAAAAGAAAAAGTTTCAGGACAAAATAAATTACTCGAAGAATTAAAACCAAATTTTTAGTTACACATAAGTTTAATGTATTCAAAACATGTGTATCACAGATATAAATCTAATAAACATCTGTCTTTATCATGTTCCTAACGTGTAGAATCTACACGTTAGATAAAGAAAGGATGTAAAATTGCAGTATAGTTTGTTATCATCCAAAGAAGTCGTCCTCTTAAAATATTTAGGTATACCCTTTCTGTTACACGTTGTATACCTAAATACGTGAAGAGAAATCCTTATACTGTGTATTCTCTTTTCCGTGTACTTACCCCTCTACGCTACGCGAACCGAGCACAGATGAAGCACGAATTCGCGTATAGTAGACCGAATAGCGAGCCTCGAGCGTACGGCTCGCGCTCGACTGCGCTCCGAAATTTGTCAGGTTTTTTACGAAAACAGGGATTCGCATCGCGCTCGTTGTACGTCCCCACTTGTAGTCTATTGAAAAGTTACATTTGGGGTTGCATTTGTCAGAGGACGCAATTTTATTTTTTAGATATCAAGGGGTCAGTTTAATGTTAAATCCAAGTTTGTGGGTTTGCAAACCTTATCCCACGGCCGCCATCTTGAAAAAACGGGGTTCAAAATTTCAAATGGTTTATGGTTTATCTGACGCTATAGCATATAGACAGTAGAGGCACGTAGAGGTGTAGAGGCGCTTGCAAAATCAGGGAAGACACAAAACATAGTATCTCCAAATGTAGTTTTATTTGTTCTATAAGTGTCGCTTCGGTGTCTGTCTGCGTCATTATCTTGATGTAGGTAATAATATCTGAGTTCTGTCATCGAACAATTAACCCAAAGTTTTATTATTTGTTGTTATAGTGGCAATAGAAATACATATTCTGTGAAAATTTCAAGTGTCTACCTATTACGTTTCATGAGATACAGCCCACTGACAGACAGACGGACGTACGGAGGGACAGACGGACAGACGGACGGACGGACGGATAGCGGAGTCTTATGAATAGGGGACCGTTTGGCACCCTTTGGGTACGGAACCCCAAAAAGTGGTCACCATTTCGGATATTATTTTTTATGAAACTTGGCACAAAGAAATTTTATTCTGGAATAAAATATAGAACACCAATATTACAGAAATATATAAAATTCCTACCAAACGTAGATGAAATACCCTGCCTGTAATTATAAAATGGGTATACACATTGCTCCAGTGTCAAATGATTCATAATACTGTTTATTGCAGAGATGTCCTACCTTCAGTTGAACCAGGATATCTGCTAAACATCTTACCGCAAGACGCGCCAGAACAGCCTGAAGAATGGAAAGATGTCCTTAAAGATTTCAATCAAGCGATCATGCCAGGTGTAAGTCAAGCAACTGATATAAATTAAATATTTAAAATTATTAATTTATCTAAAGGTGCGTCTACGCTACGCGAACCGAACACGAGCCGAGCCGCTCTTCGTTCGTTGCTCGCTATGTCAAATGTGGATGTACAACGAGCACGAGCGAGCGCCATGCGAATCTCTGTGTTCGTCAAAAAACTGACATTTGGTGGAGCACAGATTAGTCCAATTTCTTTGAGCACAGACGAGCGCGTGCCGAACGCTCGTTCGAAGCTCCCAAGTCCGTCTTCGCTACGCGAATTTATACTCCGCGTGTGCCCGTGTCGTGCTCGGTTTGCGTAGCGTAGACCCACCATAACCGTTATTCATTTCAACAGGTTACACACTGGCATTCACCCCGTTTCCACGCATTTTACCCAACAGGATCGTCGTATGCCAGCATTGTAGGTAACATGCTAAGCGATGGTCTTGGAGTCATAGGATTCAGTTGGGTACGTTAACATTTTTTGCCGGATTCTTATGGTACATTCCTATTCAATAATAATGAAACTCGCCGAAATATTGGTAGGTATGGATGTAATGATTATTTCTTATGTAATGCAGACGTGGGCCGTATGCTTGCTTGCTGCCTTAGAAGCTAGATCGAAGCGAATCGGATCAGAAATGTTACTTCTTAGGTTGGGCTTTAGGTTCATTTACTGTGATAACAAATCGTAACAAACAACCAATGAAGTCACCACAGAAATCGGAATAAATGAAGTAACCTAGCCTAAACAAACTTCAAAATCATATTTCGATTTGCCTCTGTCTATTCTTCACTTTCAATGCGCACTATGCGTTATAGCATGCCATAGTTAGTCCAATCTAGTTCGCTAGATTATTCATTCACTGGCATTTAGATTTAGTAGGTACATAGAAAGAAAGAAAATATATTTTGAATGTACACACAACACACACACAAATAACATAATATATAGGTAAATAAAAACAACAAGGAAGAAGAATTTAATGTTGTGTGACATCAAAAATGGTCAGTGACTCAGTAAAACACTGTTATAGTCCAGTAGAATTAGCTCAAAATTAAGCAACATTTTACATTAATTGTGGTACTTATGATTTTTGGCATATCGATAGAGTTATGTATGGATATGGTTAGGTACCTCAAATTTGCAACCGATTTGGAAGTACGGAAACTGGTTAAAATTGACAAAAACTTTGATATTGAATAATTCCTAAACAAAAATTGTGGTACAGACAAGACATGGTATTGTCGCAACTAGTACCACAATTCTAATTCTACTGCACTATTAGCCCATATCCGGGTAACAGCACTGATTTTCAGTCACTGCCATAGGTATGTAGAATAGAAAATCACTCGCATATCACTTATACCTTTGGCTTTTATAGAAGTAATTAAAACCTAAGTAGGCGCAAAAGTGGTAGAAATTCATAAATTAAAAGTAATGCCAAAAATCATTAGTACCACAATTAATGTAAATTGATTATCTAATTCTACTGCACTATTAGCCCATATCCGGGTAACAGCACTGATTTTCAGTCACTGCCATAGGTAATGTAGAATAGAAAATCACACGCATATCATTTATACCTTTGGCTTTTATAGAAGTAATTAAAACCTAAGTAGGCGCAAAAGTGTTAGAAATTCATAAATTAAAAAAAAAAATATTATAATAAAAAAATAATTTAAAAATTATCTGCATTAAATTAATAAAAAAAATAAAAAAAAAACTCTGCATGTCTACGATCCGAAAGGAAGGGGTAGTAATAAAATCAGGTAATAAGTAATCTCTCTATAAAAAGTTTTAGATCAAAATAAAATACTCATAGAATTCATACCAAATTCCATTGTCCGTTTTATATGGACCCTTTCCGTTGTATAGTATGATATATTATGGCGATAATTATCTTATATATATTTAAAAAAATAATATAGGTAATTAAAATGTTTTAAAATATTTTTCAGATGTCGGGACCTGCATGCACAGAGCTAGAAGTGGTTACTATGAACTGGCTAGGTAAGCTGATCGGTCTACCTGAAGAATTCCTTAACTGCTCATCGGGTCCTGGCGGAGGTGTCATACAGGTACTTTTTAATTATATTTGAGGATATTTCTAATGGATGTATTAACATATCTTGCTTAGGTATTGATCAATTTAAATTGTTCGCAGGGTTCAGCCAGCGAAGCAACGTTAGTGGGTCTACTTGTTGCTAAAGAGAAAACCGTACGAAGATTAATCAAAAACGACCCGAGTCTTGACGAAGACGAGATTAAACCAAAACTCATCGCTTACACATCCGATCAATGCAATTCCTCGGTTGAAAAAGCCGGCTTGTTAGGCTCTATGAAAATGAGATTGTTGAAGGCTGACGCAGATGGTCGCCTTCGAGGAGAAACACTAAGAAATGCCTTTGAAGATGATAGAGCCCAGGGATACATTCCTTGCTACGTAATTGCTAATTTAGGCACGACAGGCACTTGTGCTTTTGACCCCTTATACGAACTCGGGCCCGTTTGTAATGAGAATGACGTATGGCTGCATGTCGACGCCGCATATGCTGGTGCTGCATTTTTATGTCCTGAGTATAGACATTTCATGAAAGGTGTTGAACATGCGGATTCTTTCGACATCAACGCACATAAATGGATGCCGGTCAACTTCGATTGCTCTGCCATGTGGGTAAAGAATGGGTACGATATGATAAATGCATTCGATGTACAGAGAATTTATTTAGACGATGTCAAAACTACGATAAAAATCCCCGATTACCGTCATTGGCAAATTCCTTTGGGGCGCAGATTCAGAGCATTAAAATTGTGGACTGTCATGAGAATTTACGGAGCGGAAGGCCTCAGAAATCACATCCGAAATCAAATTTCGCTGGCTCAACATTTTGCTAAGTTGGTACGTGCTGACGAACGATTCTTGGTTGAGCCGGAACCTTCTATGGGTCTAGTTTGCTTTAGACTTAAAAATGGTGATATCATAACAAGAAAACTGCTAGAAAATTTGACAGAAAAGAAGAAAGTATTCATGGTAGCTGGAACTTACAGAGGCAGATACATAATACGATTTGTGATTTGTTCTCGATTAACTACCACTGAAGATATCGAATACAGCTGGGCCAAAATTAAAGAGGAAGCAAACAGTATCTCAAACGCTAAATCTCAAATTACAGCAATTGACCAAATCGTGGCACGAGACATATGTGAAAAATCCAAGTAGTACTTATTTGAACGCGTATATATGTAATAGATACGTTCATTGTGTATATAAATAATTTTAGTTTAAATAATAAGAATCTATATTGTAACTAATTTAGTGGGGGCGTTAGGTGATATAGTTACCTAAGTGCTTTGCGAAATCATAAACCTCAAAACGTGACACAAAAACAAACCGTGCAAAAAAAATATGTAAGAAAATGTTAACCTATGCTAATTTACATTTAGCTTTGTAAGAACATGATTTCTTAGGTGAATAAATAAAACTAGATTGATTATATATTTAATTTGTATTTATTAGATCCAGGTAATTAATGCATATAGGTAAGTATCTGTCACATTAAATTATATCAAGGTAGATAAAATTTAATGTGACAGATAGACAATAATTTTATACAACAAATGAAAGAAAATTAATACCTAAGACCTGCCGGTCTATCATTGCACAGTGCACTGCTAAACAAGAAAACTAATTATCATTTGGGTATAATAAGTTATTGATGATTCTTCAAGATTCCCTATGCTTCATTACCTAGCTTTCTATTATCGCCTTGGTACAGTATAAGTTGACCCAAAGGTGACACATTTACATATTAATTTGAATGCATTAATTGAAATAAATAACATTTATAAGTAGGTAGGTACCTACTTATCATAATTCCTATGCTACTTTACAAGAATTAAATACAACTACAAGTTTTACTGGTACATAAACCATAGGAATATCCTTTTGGTATACAATGAGCTTGGCAGATTGGGTCTTCTGTGGGTTCTACGAAGTCGCAGGGAACTCGACCAGGGATCATCACATCTGAAAGATATCAAACAGCTCTTTATGGACTATTCAAAACAAAACAAAAATTACGAAATCCCAAAATGTGCCTTGGCCCGGTGAAAAGTTGACAATCTGCAAGCATTTACCGGTGTTCCGACTGTTGCATTTGAGAGAAAGTTGCCTTTGAACAACCACATAGGTGCCGCAACGCACACAGTCCCGCTAGTATTCAGTCTGATTTTGTATAAAATTGTAAATAGATGAAATTGAAAAACTACAGAAAAATATGGAGGATGAAGTCACGATAAAGACGGAGAAAACATTCCGAGATTTATAATTAATTTACCTTTTAACCTAATATTACATCATTAAGTTTTAAGTAGAATACTTTCTATTACTTCCATGCTAAACTTTACCTAACGTACTTACATACCCTTAGAATTTTGGATTTTATGTAATAAAACCAACGCACAGATTACTAAATAGTTAAACGTAAACTAACGCATCGAACGTAGGTATCGCTGACAATGATCAATAATTATATTATAATCAAAACAAAACAGAAATAATAAGTAGGTACTGATAGGTACTAACCTTGATTTGGGATATTATCTGCAGCAGTTGCTGTATTAGGTTCCTCCTTGGATTTCACATCCACATTATTAACTTCCTGTATATCTTCAGTTTTAACCACACTACTATCCCGAGGTAGTCCAAATGAGTCTTGTATTAAACAAAAAGAGAACGCAATGAAAATAAATACGTGCGTTTTAATAATAACCATTTTAATTGCTCCTTTGTTCTCCGCAATTATTACAAAATAGGAAATAAAAGTTTTTATTGTTAAGTAGCTACGTAACAAGGAGATAGATACATACGTCTTTGAACAAAAAGCGACGAATGTATAATGACGAAAGGTTAACCGAAGCTACCAAGTTTATATATGGAACATTCATACCTCTGTGATGCACACAAACAAGTTCTGTCATTGGTTCGCTCTCACGCGTTAATGCCTCGTAATTAGAATGAGTAATGGTTTATTCATAACTAGGGTCCTACTTGGAAACTGGAAAATGATTGTGATTGTGTGATGACACACTGTCTCGATTAACTAATGCGAAATAACAATTAATCAAAAGATAAGTTTATTTAAGAGGACATTAAACAACAAACAAACCGTCCACGGCGCGCAGTTGATCCCAATCGGTCGTGTCGTGAAGGAAGCGCGGATTATACAAATGTTATAGTAGGTATCTTGAAAAATAGAACCGGCCAAGTACGAGTCGGACTTGCACACGGAGGGTTCCGTATAATAATAATAATAATAATGTAACCTTTCTCAAATTGAGTGTAAAATAAATAGTAGGCGCAAAATTTAAAAGTACCAAAATTTACCGTAATTTTCAACTTTTTTATTTTTAGGAATGTTTCCTTTACTTTTGCCTTAAGACCCAAAACCTATTGGATACATCCGGTTGACCTAGAATTGTCAATTTTGGTAAAAGCAATGTCAAAGTTTACTTACAGTTTTCGCGAAAATCCAAATTTGCCTATATCTTTTTATCGTTTTGACTCAGGAGTACTCAGGACCTTGATTTTTATACAACTAATAGGGACTATAGACGTCAGTATCTGGTATAAATTTCAACTTGCTAGGTCCACTCGTTCCTGAGAAAATCGGTAGTGATACACGGACAGACAGACGGAAAAGAGGGTGATCTTATAAGGGTTCCTCTTTTTACCTTTTGAGCTACGGAACCCTAAAAGCAGCAAGATGGGTTTCGACATTTTTGAAACTTTATTGTAGGAACGGAATCTGACTTTCCAAAGGTCTACTATGGATAATGTTTACAAAAATTAAATTGAATTTTATCTGTGGTCCGGTTTTTTTCTAGTTATGGCCCAAACCAAGAAATTATAAGTCTAAGGTCGCTCGGTCCGCGAGTCATACTTACTACTCTTGACCGGTTTGTATTCTTGTTGATTCTTCTAATATATATACACTACAATGATTAAAATAAGGAGGTTGAAAATTAGAATATCATTTTTTTTTTATAAAAATGTTATGAACCCCGGAAAGTTTGTTTACATTCTTTATCTCGTCTCATTGGCCTTACTTTAGATCTAATATTAATTTCATATTTATCATTGGGTATCCATTAACCATTACTACCTACCATCCGCATCATGTAGCCTAAATTGGCTTATAAGTTGACAAATCCGACTTTCGCCGCAGTATTTACAACTGAACTATGATCATTTTAAGAAAAGTTTTTTGGGAAACCTGTATAGATACAAACCTACCCAACTACAAGTTATTCTATGCTAGAACGAAGACGAATTAAGTGATCTCGGACTGTGGGGACTATGCATTGGCGTTGCTAGAAGGGCGGTTTGCCTTGTGTGACACACTCGAGGGTGACGCCTGCAAAGATTTTTGTGCCTGCTGGTTTATTACTCACTAGTACTAAATTGAAATTTCATGTGGTAAACCATTTGAACACAGTTGATAAGGTGTTATTGAGTTAACATCGTCAATCTGTATTATTATTTTAGTATGGCCAAAATACTTTGGTGAAGGTTAGCCAAAACAAATTATTCGAAAAAGCAAACAAAAGAAACAAAGCGATATAGCTGTTCGATGATTTCACAATAAATGTTTATTGTGACGAATTATCGTGAGGCGTAGCTACCGCCGTACCAGCCGTATCAAAGATACGGGACCCCGAGGTATAGGGGCCCCGAACGTGTGTGCAAGCAAAAAATCTAAATTCTTTCTTTCCATTTGGGATTTTCCGCAGTCAGGTAGAAGGGCCCTTCAACAAATTTTGATGGCCTATCTAGAGCAAGCTACGTCACCTCCGAAGTCACTGTATAATATTTTGAAGATTTGTCCCTTTATTACCAGGTGCTAATAAGTTGAACTGTTTTAAAACTTCTGTGTCAGTCCGTCAAATGTAGCTGTATGAATTATATTGAAACGGACAGCATTAAGCTTTGATATTGTATGGAACCCGATATCTAGTTATGGTTGATCAAAGAGCCACCCCCACAAGAAATTGAATTTTGAGTGGACAAACACCTACAAACAAGTGATACTGGCAGTTAAGGGTTAACGCGGCGATGCCCTTACTCGTGTGCAGGTTCCCTTAAAGTGGGTCTTGCCCGGATTCTTATATGTCAGAAAGTGTTGGATACATTTAAAACCCGGGTTTTACTAGACATGACTTAAATCATCTCATGTAACTTCACACTTTATTTCTTCCAGCGTTTTTCACTTTATTCACAATGACAGAATAGTATTTATCCTACAGTTTAGGATTAGCCCATACCACCGATAAACAAAAACTGCCTGCATAGTATAGATAAGGGTTTGCTGAGTATTTGTTCCTGTTATGAAAAGTATTTGTTCTCGTTGTGTAATAAAAATATAATGCAACTTGTAATGTCTCTAATTAATCAAAAATGTCATCATATGTCAACAAGGTACGCTTGAGGTCCTTAGGCGGTGGGTTTCGTGTGTTGGCGGCAGGAGGCCAGCCGGCCGCGGGCGGCGGCGGTCTCCTGGCGGTCGCGACCCGCCAGCCTTCTTCCGTGCCGTCTAAAGCAGTCTGCGCAAGTGCCGTTTGCTCTGGAGTTTCGAATGTTAAAAATACTCTGTGAACAAATCAACAGAATGATTATTTATAATAACTATTACAATCTATTATTATTTTAAGTCGATGATAGCGCAGTGGTTCTGACGTTGGATGCCGAGACGAAGATCCCACTTCAGTTTTCGGTGAAGGAAAAAAACGTGTGGAAACCATAGCACGGTGGTAGGGTACTCTGTAGTACCCACCTGGCTGGTTACCACCCTCAAGTTGAAAGTCTGTCGCCAAGCACCTATAAGGGTGTTCCGACAGTCGCAATTGAGAGCCAGTCACTTCTAGCCTTTTTGTGCTTACCACTTAGTGCTACTTCATCACTTATCTTGGTGATTGCGGTCAAATACAGGCCTATATCTATATCACCATGTACACAGTAATAAAAAAGCTTTGGGTTATTTATTAAATCCTAAGGTGTGAGGGTTATCTAATTGTCATACTATAATAATAGGAGCTTGCAGTATTTTTGTTTTGTGTCTGGGTAGTAAACATTTCTTTGAAAGTATACAGAAAGTAGACACACCTGGGGGATAAGGATACCCTTTTAATTATGAAAATACTGTAAATCCCATTTTCAGTTTTTCGAAAAGTACAATCAGCCAACTTATTGCAATTCATCTTTATTCATACCAATGTACACACGGCTACAGATCAAGCTATACATTTCCGGTATAAGCTGATCTCGCATTGTATAGGATTTCCGTACTATGGGAGGTCAGCTTATACTAGAAATGTATAGCTTGATCGGTAGCCGTGTGTACAATCATCTATGTACCTATCAGCCTTAAATTCTGGTTTTTAATTTATTATCTACTAGCTAGCTGTCCCCCGCATTTTCACCCGCATTCCCAGGATAAAAAGTAGCCTATGCCTTTCTCCATCCCTTATCATATCAAAGGCTATCCGCACGCCCAATTCCTTGATGATCGGTCGAGTAGTTAAGGAGTGAAAGCATAACAAACAAACTCACATTAGCATTTATAATATTAGGATTTGTTTTTGTCAAATCAAACAATTTATCATGACAATACCTTCATTTAGGGGCGATGATGTAAATAATACTAAATGATAAAGTGTAGACTGATAATGTGCTTACGATTTTAAGTTTCTTTCCCTTGCATTAAAAAACCTAAGAAATGAATGGATTTTGATTTTATTAACCTACCAATTTATTAATCTTCAAATTGTATTTTTTTTCTGATATGCATATTCGCAAAATATTTGAAATGCGAATGCAAATGCGAATATGCAAAAATATGCGAATGCGAACGCGAATAATCGTTACATCACTAATATGTAGTACATCTATCAAAGATCAAAACACTACTAGTAACAGAATGTTTAATGGGCCAAATTATTGCTGATCCTTGCTGAGTTTCTTGCTGGAGTCTTCTCAGTTTAAGTATATTTCGAACCGGTGGTAAATTCAACTGTGTGTAACATTCATAAGTCCCTTACCAGGGCCTAACTTTTTGATTTTAATTTTGATTGCACCACCTTTATATTTTATATTACCTACTTTAATATGTAGTATATCAGTTATGTGATTTCCATAGCACAAGATGCACATGCTTTTATTAGCTTTTTATTTAATTTAGGATCTACTGTGAAACATTGAATAATACATACTTATCATCATCAGTTTCTTGTGCATAAGTGAATGGTTCATACGAAGCCAGGCGCCGTCTGATTACTTCTTCAGTAATGTGGACGCCGCTAACTTGAAGAGTAGTGCTTTTGACAACAGTTGGAGGTGGTGCTGGGGCTTCACCAGCAGCAGGTGGATTGCGAGGGCTCTCTTTATCCCTAAAATATTTAAGCCATATAAATAAATAGCCAACAATATAATTAAATAAATATTATTAAGCAAGTAGATTGAAATAGAGTATAATTTGGATAAAAATTCTACATTATGCATTATTGCATTAATTGTCACTTCGGTTACCTCCCGAAAGAAATAATAAATTATACGGAGACCCTGTTGGTGTGGTAAGACCACTACCCGGGTTTGATTCCCACATAAGACATGCATTTGTGTGCATGAACATGTCTGCAAGTCCGGGACGTATAGTTATAATTTATATATAAAGTATGTATTTCCAGTATATGAGATCTGTTTCCATCGTATAATCTCTACTTAGTTTGGTATCAGATATTTGTGAGTGAATAATGTTGCAGTATGATTATTTATATTATTATTGAATGGAATCAAAAAGATTTACAAAATAAAAATTTATGTAACTGAAACTATTGTTCTCTACCAGAAATAATGCATAACTTCAATATATTCTAATGACAAGTGATATAAAAAAATGTGAGCTCACTTATTATCCCTTGCAGTGACGAAAGAATCATAGAGATATTTGACACGAGGAGTAGGCTTCTCCTCAGGCAGTGGAGGCTCCTGAGATGCACTGAATGGTTGATATGATGCTACACCGCCTGCCGTACCTGCAGAGCCACTAAGTTTTCTTTCTCTACCTGAAAGAAATTGTATATTGGGCCATTATGAGCATCAATAATTATTTTATTCTTTTTGATTATCTCACTACACACAGTATTCAAAACAGAACATTTTCGAATTTAATTAAAATCTGGTTTAACAATGCGCTAGGACTCCCTTATATCTTTTTTAATTTGACATGCAAAAAGGAATATTTGCATTCTTTATTATTTTTCTCTCTTAAAATCATAAAAAGTATCTTTGCCAAATAGAAAACCAAGAATCTTATTAGACTTTCTGCCGAAAACTCAATAATTAACCGTCACTTTTGACAGCGCTCACGGTGATATCAATTTAGGGCATGGTCGGTGTGAGCGCAGTATGGCGGATATCATGACGTCATCTATGACGTTACATGGGACATCGTAATGATATTCAATTCGGTAGGGGTTTAAGCACGCTCAAATTGATTACTGCGATTATATCATTAATTTGGAATGCAGCCTAAATATCATGCTGCCTCTAAACACTCATCAAGGCAGCTCAAGAACTACATGACTAATGTTAAATGATAACGATGGAGATAGCACTTTAGACAGAGCATATTAGACAAATTAACTCATGTGTAAGCCTATATAAAAGTCAGTTACAGTAATTTCTCATACCTATATTTAAATTGTGCTTTATACTGACTTATTACTGAAATCTCAGTGCACCAGGTCAAACTATTCAGCTATAAGTTATTTTTTTGTAATCATACCTGCTCGTGGTCGCTTGAAAGTAGCATTCTGAGGTTGTGGTGGAGGACTCTTTATAGCTTGAATCGCGCCACTTTTAATCAACTTCCTTGCAATTTCGCGAGCATCGCGTGCCTCTGTCGGCCGTTTCGGTAATATAGGCTTCTCAGGCTCTTGTTTAGGCGCTTTTAGGGCTTGTAAAGCTTTCTTTTTCTTCTTTAACTTTTGGTATTTCGCTTGAAGCATTAATTCTTCTTCAGTTAGATTGGAAGGAAAATGTAAGTAAACCATTATTTATTTAATTAAATCGTTTCTCAAATAAAAACCCACTTAGATAACAGTTAAATCTCATGCGATAACACGTCTAAGGCGATAACATTAAAACAACCCTAACTTTGATTTGATTGATTCACTGTGATTGAACTTCTATTTTGCTTCTTCCTTTCTTCTATCTTCTATCCAAATAATTGGCTACTTGACAGTTATAATGAAAAAATATGAAATATGTTAGATATGATAGCTAATAGGTTAACAATAATTACACAATATGTTTTTTGCATAATAATATTTTTTTAATATTTTATTTTAGGAAATAAAAAGTGAGTTTTTTTATCTGTGGATTACAAGAACCGAAACGCGGGCGGCCGGGATTGAGCATCTATGGTTTGTTTGTGAGGTTTGTGACGTCAAATTTAACTAGAGGTGTGAAACTCATCAAAAATACGCGAGCTGCATAACAGCTCACGGCTCAGGTGTGTGAGCTGGTTCAATGACTCAGCTCGCAGATCAGCTCAATTTGTACCTATAGTCCACAATAAGCGCGCACGCTCACTGCGTATCGGCTCGATTCGACGCGCGGTACGCGTTACATCGTGGACTATAGGTACAAATTGAGCTGATCTGCGAGCTGAGTCATTGAACCGGCTCACACACCTGAGCCGTGAGCTGTTATGCAGCTCGCGTATTTTTGTTTAGTTACACACCTCTAGTTTTGTTTATAGAGACGTGACGTCACACCTGACAAATGTCACGTGACCGGGTGTTTTTGCGGGAATTTCAAATGAAATGTTAAAAAATATTTTTTTTTCCTTGTAAATAACATTTTTTTGATAAAAAGATAATTGTAACAGGTATAAAATACACGTATGTAAATTTTAAAATATGTTTCCGAAAACTGTCAAGTAGCCAATTGCTTCTATCATGCATGCATGGCTCCTATCAAGTTCTATCTATTCCATTCTTCTTCTATGAAACAAAATTCGTTTTATTCTGGTTTTATTTTTGTTGACTTGACTTGACTTCTTGTTTGAATGGCGCCAGGTGTGTATAATTTACACAATTCCGCCAGTGTCAGGGTTATAGAGGATACACGAAGGAGATTGGTCGGTAAAAAAAGGGAAAAAAAGTTTATAATTGCCAAATATATCGCTGATGGCCGGTGGTGAATTTACCTAAAACAAATAAGACAACACTGTTATACCAAACCATGTTAATAATATAATGTTAGAATATAATAAAAGCACAACACAAATATACAAAAATAGATATCACAGTTTAATTTTGTTAATATTAATAAATCGGGACAAAAAGTATACAAACGGAGAATCTACAAGTGACAACAAACATTTCATATTAATAGGACGAGGAATATTGGGAGGTAGGATGTTGTAAAGGGGAGATTGTAATTTTGGACAATCGAAAAACAAGTGGTCAGTAGTGCCTTCGTCTATACCGCATTCACAGAGAGAGTGGTCTCTCACCCTAATCTTATGTAAATGTACAGGAGTACAAGCATGACCCAGGCGAAGACGACAGATAACGGATGATGAACTCTTATTTAATTGCCGATATCTAAAAAACCAAGGTTTAGCTGGAATGCTAGGCTGAATGTCTCCATAGTATTTTCCTGTTTGGTTTTTTGTCAATTGCCATAACCGGTCCCAGGATCCCTCCAAACGAGGTTTAGCAAGCGCGCATAGATCCTCAGAAAGAATATGGGAATGTTGAGAAGATCCAGTCTGAATAGCATTTTTAGCGCAGGAGTCTACAGTTTCATTGCCTGGAATACCACAGTGGCCGGGGATCCATGCAACATTCACATTTATCCTACGGAGGAAGCAGTTGAATAACGCCTCTCTAATTTTAAAAATGATAGGGAATTTTGATTTTGACCGGAAAGGGTTAGAAAGAAGAGACTGGATACAGCTTTGGGAATCAGTGAAGATGACCGAATTATCTAAATTGTGGGAAAGGACGTAATTGATGGCTTCTAATACAGCAATTGATTCTCCTGTAAATACGGATGTTGATGGTGGACATTTATAACTGAGGATAATTTTGAATTTGGGAATCCAAACAGCCGAACCTACACAGTCTTGATCAGAGGTTTTTGAGGCGTCCGTGAATATAGTCAGCCATCCATGAAATTTTTTATTTATTACCTCACTAAATTGTTTTGCAGCCAGTAAGGAATCTTTATCAATTCCAATGTTCAAATAAACAGTGGGACGAAAAACAAGTGCCTCATAAGGAATTGAGAAGAGTGGATTGAGTTGAAACTGCATAACTGGATGCGAAAGATTGGAGACTGATGTAAAACTTCGAAGAAGACATGGGATATTGTTGCTAGATAATTGAGAGCAAAAATTTTGGAGATGTTGTAGTTTATCGGGTAGCGGGTGAGAAGAATTTTGGGACAATTTAAATAGAAACCTGTCACATAAGTACTGCCTACGAAAATGAAGTGGAGGGTCCACACATTCTACCTGCATAGCATTGATAGGTGAGGATTTCATTGCTCCTAAGATAATGCGTAGACATCTGGATTGAATTTTGGTCAGTTTGACGGTACCTGCTTTGTTACAATGATCTAAGAGAAATGATCCATAATCCATATGACTGCGAATAATAGCATTATATAAAAGTTTTTGGGTGTAAGGGTGGGCACCCCACCACACGCCAGACAGAGCTCTTAGTACATTGATTCCTTTTTCACATTTCTGGGCAATGTAACTGAAATGAGGAACACCAGTCATTCTAGAGTCTAGTATAATACCCAAAAACTTGACCTGCTCCCTTACAGGGATTTCTTCGTTGTTATGAGTAATATTAATTATTGGAATTATCCTTTTCCTCGTAAAGATCACAGCACAACTTTTAGCAACAGACAAAGATAATCCATGATCCGATAACCAGTCCCCTAAGTACTTAAGAGCAGTGTTGAGCTTACGAGAAGCTTCTATACCAGAATGAGATGAAGAATATAGTGCTAGATCATCAGCATATTGAAGTACCTGACAGAAATTGTTAACTGATCGCTCGAGATCATATGTGTAAAGGTTATATAATAAGGGACTGAGTACCGAACCTTGAGGAAGGCCTCTCCAGATAACCCTGGGAGGTAGGGAGCCTTTCAGAGTTCTAATTATGACGGTTCTAGCCATCAAGTGGTTGCAGATGAACCTAACCATCTTCTCTGGGACACTCAGCTGTAGAAGTTTATTCCTGAGAACCGGAAGAAGGACATGATCATAAGCAGATGATATATCTAAAAAGACTCCTATAAGGTATTCTTTCCTACTAAAAGCTAATTGTATGTCTGTTGTTAATAAACTGAGATTATCCATGGTGCTCATGCCTTTTCTGAAACCAAATTGACTCTTAGCTAAAATACCTCTGCTCTCCAACAGCCACTCCAATCGGTTCCGTAGTAAATGTTCCATAACTTTCGCAAAAATAGAGGACAAAGCAATAGGTCTTCTTGAATTTGGATCTGAAGGGTCCTTTCCTGGTTTAAGTAGGGGGATGACTATTTGTGTTTTCCACGGTTCTGGGACTATACCTTGATCAAAGAAAACATTTAAGAGGGTGAGAAAAGTTACTTTTGCATTGTCATTAGCCTTACATAGAAAAGAGTAAGGAGCTCCGTCTATTCCTGGAGAGGAGTCCACTAGACCATCAAGGGCCCTATGAAGCTCATTTAATGAAAATGGAGAGTCCATTCTATCATGCGAAATCATAGATGAAGGAAGATTGGGAAGTGAGTCAATGAATGGGACGGAAGGAGGGGCTAGTTTGTTTGCAAATGAATCAATCCATAAATCAGGGTCATTTGTGGATAAGTTATTAGCTACTAGAGATCCTCGAAATCTCTTAATCTGTTTCCAAACTATAGAAGGGGGAGTACGTGGAGACAATGATTCACAAAAGGCAGACCATCCCTGCCTTTTTCTTGATGACAACAACCTCCGTGCACGGGCTGCTATATGCTGGTAAGAAAGGTAATTTTCTATCGACATTGAATTATTGTACGTTTTCTCAGCTTCATTTCTTTCGTTTACAATCGCCGTACACTCAGAATTCCACCAAGGAGGAGATATTTTAAATGCCTTTTTCTTTTTTAAAGGAATATGATCATCAGCAGCAGACAAAATGGCTTCCACAAATTTATCATAAACACTTAGGGGATTTTCACTACCTAGAGAAGAGAGAGAATCTAGCTTGTTATCTAACGTAGTAGCATAAGCCAACCAATCTGCTTTAGATAGTCTATATTTAAGAAGGGGAGAGTGTGAAGAATTTTGACAAGAAGACTGAGGAGGAAAAGAAATTATGATAGGGAAATGATCACTACCATATGAGCAATCAGTGATATTCCACGAAAGAAGTGAAGATAGACTAGAAGAGCAAAAAGTGAGATCTACTACACTTTTTGGATCCTGGGAGGGAAGAACTCTTCGAGTAGGAGAACCATCATTAAGTACATAAAGGTTGTTGTCATCCAGTATGTCTAAAATAATTGAAGAAAAACTGTCACAATGGCTTGAACCCCATGAAACATGGTGAGAGTTAAAGTCCCCCATCACAATGACTGGAGGAGGAAGGGACGCAATGATGGAGTGTAGTTCTGGACCAAGGGAAGGATGAGGATGAGGAATATAAATTGATAAAAAGGTTGTATTTAACGATCTAACTGCTACTGCATTAATGTTACTACTGTGAGTTGGGATAGTAATTTGTGAATAGGTATGTGATCGTCTTATCAATAAGGCAGATCCAGCATACCCGTCATCTCTATCATCACGCAAACAGACATACCCTGAAACCCTAAAAAGAGATCCAGGAACTAACCATGTTTCCGAGATGGCAATCACAGTAGGAGAAAATTTTGAAATTAAATGGATAAGTTCATGCTTTTTATGTTTTAAGCTTTTAATGTTCCATTGCATTATTCGGACACAATCCATTATTGGTGAGAAAAGCTATTTGTGAAAGTTTATGTGCAACGTGGGACGGTAAAATATTATTTTTATTGGAAATTAAATTAATTACTATAGAGAGGAGAAGATCTAATATATTCTCACTAGGAGGAGAAGAAGGAGTTTGGGATAAAGCGCATCCATTAGGAAGCGATGAAGGAGCTTCAGAAGTAAGAGCTCTATGAGCCGTCTTATCATACCCTACACCTGGTTGGGGACGAGGTCGCCTGTCAGTAAATACAGTTTTCCTATAGGAAGTTGTTGAAGAAGATTGAGATTGAGGTCGGATTGTGTAAGATGGAGAGGAAAACATTTCTTTTGCAACTTCTGAATATGCTTTGCGCACAGAGGGAAATTGAGTAGACGCTTCTTCATAGGAAACATTATCCTGAGACATTAAGGATTTAATGTTTTTTTGTCGGTCATGTTCGGGACAACACCTATCCGTAGCTAAATGTTTACCCGAACAGAACAGACAAGATGCCAAATCATCAGCAACACTGCAACCATCCCCAGAATGAGGTTGAGAACACCGGAAGCAACGAGGGGTTGATCGACATTGAGCCTTTACATGGCCGAACCGACAACAGTTGTTACACTGTATGGTGGGAAAATTATAAGTTTCAACTGGTAAAGAAGTGTGGTAACAGTAAACATGTCCCGGTAAAACTTGGCCATGAAAGGTAAGGACCACACTCTGTGTCGGTACCCATGTCACTTTGCCATCTACATGGTTTTTCCTATTAAGCCTACGAGCTTTTAAAACATATCCACATCTTTCAGGTAGTATCAATGCATCAACAAGTTCGTCCATAGACCATTCTACAGGAACATTACGAATTAAACCCATACGGGTGATGTTGTATGTTGGTATGTTAGCAACATATTTGTATTGGGGAAGTAGTGTACAATCGAGGAAATTGTTGGCATCAGTTGCTGAAATAAATTCGACTGCTATCTTGTTACGACCAACTCTTTTCACACCATCCCTACATATATTTTTAATTTTGTTAGTAAATAGAAATTGGCCAAACTTGAGAGGTCTAATTGATGTCCCTGCCGAGGGATCAGGCTCTGTACGTGAAACATGAACCAGAAACGGTCCTTTATCATTCGTTTCGTATGCCTTGAATCCGATTGTTAGGCTATGGTGCATAAAAACAGTCTGAATCGACGCAGATGCGGTCGCGGGGTCAGTAATCGTTTTTTTATTGGACAAATTAGTATCGTCATTTTCTAGACGGCGTTTATTGATTTTGTTGGTAGATGAAGAGGGTGTATTTGGTGTAAACAGCGGGGGAGACGAGTCCACTACTGGCACTGACGCTCTCTCTCCATCCGGAGGATCTGGGGGTTCAGGAGGAACCTCCATGCTCAAAACAGGATAGTTAATGTACCTACTTTTTATATAAACACACACAAACACTTAAATAGGTGAATTCAGTTTAAATTTCAGATAAAAATTATACTTAATATATTATATGTAAGCCAATCTCACTGACACGTGTATCAACTTACAGATACCCGAAGCGAATCCTCTTTATTTTTGTTATAATATAATTTTATAGACCTGAATCAAAGAGAATATAACGCTACGCTTAGAACGTAGTGATCTTTGGTAGTGATTACTGATTATATTCTCTTTGGCTACGCTAACCTGAATTTTGACTTTTGTAAGTGCGTTTTCACACGAGACGATAACGACACCGTAACCACACAGTAAAAAAACTGTGACGATTTAGCCGACCATACATTTCTATGTACCGTTTTCACACGCAACGATAACGACACAGCACTGCACGACACAGGAACGATAATTCGGCTATGTCGTTGGTTCGGCTAGATCGTGACGATTTTTTTACTGTGCGATTTAGCGGACCTTCGAAATGTATTGAAAAACGTCAGGACTTTCACACGGCGAACAGCACGATAGCGATAACGACACTTCTTGTCACCTCGAACTGTCGTTACGGTGCGGTTATCGTTCCTCGTGTGAAAACGAACGACGACATGACCGTTTGCCAATTATCGTCGGTCGTTTATCGTCGCGACAAAAATGTGTCGTTATCGTCTCGTGTGAAAACGCACTAACTGTCTGTCTGTCTGTGGTCTCTGGTCTGTGCTCCATCACGGCCCCATCCATTGCAGTGTTGCCGAACATGTACGGCAGAGTGGCTTTTGCCGTACGCTAAAATACGGCAATCGGTTAGAGCATAAATAAGTACACCTACATTATAAGTAATGAATTTCACCAATCAAAAGTGCGTTTTATGTTATAAATTATATCAACCTAACTAAATCAATAAGAGATCGTGAAAAGGTTTTGCGTAAAAATGAACGCAACTCAAGACATCCATCACTAGTCGCTAGAGGTGGGAATAACGGCTTGAATTTGACAACACGTTTAAACGTTATGCTTATTTTTTTAAGCAGACTTTATAAAAAGCTTTTCACTTAAAATGCTTTTTCATTTATGGACTTTAAACGTAGAAGAAAACGTTGAAACACGAACGTTAATGAAGTTTTGCGTTGAAAAACTCGTGATTTCGGCGCAGCGCGTGGCTCTTGCTTTACCAAGAGTATCGTAGAAACGATTCTGGAAACAAATAATGAATTAATCAATGAACTTGTCTCGTTGTTTTATATGATAATTTTTTTTTTTACATTATATTACCTACACTAATTGAAAGCGTAATAATACAATGCCTACACTCGGCGATTTTACATACATTTCATACATACATACGTTTCATTACAAAAACTACCTATTTTACACTACAATATTCAAAATGTATATTGTCACACAAAGTATATTGTCACGCAAAATAATATAATATTAAATATATTTACGAACAGTTTTAGTCGACCAAAACAAAACATCAAGACTTCGCGCACTCAACTTCCAACTTTTTCACCCACGCTTAGTCGACGACATACAAAATCAAACTAATCACGAAAAAGCATTCAACGAAAAAGTGGAATGTAAAGTCAATTTAAAATAAAGCCTATAGCGCGACAACGTTTGAAATCGTACGAGAAAAAGCTTTTAACGAAATATTAAGGGATTAAATGAAATTTATATTTCGTAATATAGTAGATTTAGTGGGAAACGTTTTTTTTTTTTCTTGAAAAAGAATATCATTTTTTTGGTACGGAAATTTTGGTTTTTAATACGGCAATATTTGGTCTTAAGTACGGCAATCCTATATACGACCAGAGGCAACACTGCTCCATTGGCTGATGTCGTAGATAGAGGATCCATGGAGGATCCTCTATCTACTGTGGATGTTATACCTTTCTGAATAGCTAAAGAGACGTAGAAGTTTTTGAAATCATTTGCAGATAAAGTTCCATACATTTTTTTTAAAGCGTTTCAGTATTAAAAACACTTAGTTATAATTCTTTAATTCTAACCATTTTTGAGCAGTATTTTTAAGCTATTAGTAGTAGGTCAGTTTTTGTTATTCATTCTTATTTATATTAATAAAAATTATAATCATTATGTTTTTTTATGTTTGTTACCTCGTATCTCCGTCATTTATTAACCGATTTGGAAAATTCTTTTTTGTCTGGAAGGGTACACTTCCCGTTTGGTCCCGTTGTCATCAGATCAAGATTTGATTACTTCTTAGTGTACTTTGAAGTTGGTTTAAGTTTTTTGTAAAACAGTCCAATTATTTATTAATCATTCTATTTATCATTAATGAGCGTTTC
The DNA here is from genome assembly GCA_947623365.1 of Achlya flavicornis. NCBI lineage: Eukaryota > Metazoa > Arthropoda > Insecta > Lepidoptera > Drepanidae > Achlya > Achlya flavicornis. The sequence goes on along the minus strand of OX392468.1, from coordinate 8,096,875 downwards.
TTCATTGGGCGACACAACACGACACGGCAACGGCAGCCGTCCACAACATCAGCAGTGGAGGTATTATAATTCTATGAGATTGTACTGCACGCTGTCTCACATGTCCTGCACGACAACGACATGTCGTTGCAGGCGGCGACATGTCGTCGGCAGCAAGTCTCCCACTGGAGACGTGGTGGCACCTTTATGCATGTGTTGTGTACACACGTAAGCTTCCATGTAGGCGTGCGAGTGGTGGCGCCGCCCGCGCCCCCGCCCGCGGCTCTTATTATTACCGCGTCGTGACGTTCCAATGAAGAACGTAGCAGCCGGAGTCGCCCGACGACATGTCGCCGCCGGCAACGACATGTCGTGTCGTGTCGCCCCAATGAAGAAGCGCCCTTTGACTATCTAATTGTTATTTTAGATTTGAAAACGCTTTGAAACGATTAAAAAAAAAATTATGGAACTTAATCTGCAAATGATTTTAAAAACTTCTACGTCCTTTAGCTATTCAGAAAGGTATAATATCGACTAGGTATGTTCATACAATCTTAAAATAATGGTATTTGAATAGGCCCAAGTAAAATTTTAACTTTAAAATTTAATATCTCCATAACGGTTAAGTTTTGGATATAATATTACAGAATCAAATTCATCAGAAATGTCCTGAATAATAATAATAACGTCCTTTTATATTTAGAACTTGTATAATATAAACTGTGAATATAAATTAAAAATCGACACTGGCAGAAATGAGCCCTAACTTGGGCTTGGTTGCCAAACTTAAAAATAAGAAAGAATTGAATGTACATATTTGACATTTGTGAATCGAATCACACAGAACTTGAGCAATTTCGTGTTGAAAATAAAATAAAAATCCTAAAAAAAACAGTAATATGTTTCGATTAACAAAAAGTGTTATGCCTTTATTTTCAAAAACATCTATCAAAAAATTATACCAACAAGAAAATGGGATTTTGTTGTTCGTACAGGGACATAGATTGTTGTCCGATACAGGTAAACACATTTCTTTTTTTATAGGAATTTGTAATTATTATTTACACATATTCATCAAGTCCTTACCTTGATCACAAAATAATCAATCTCAAGAGCCTACAACAAAATAACTTTAAATTGCGAGCCAAAATACAAGGTTACAAAAATCAAAAATACCTTCAATACCTACCTACTTGTAAGATAATTAAAATCATCCTCGATATTTTTATGGTGTTAGGTTCTAAATTAATATAATTATTAATAGGATTTTGAATTATTCTGGAAGCTTGAGGTTGTAACACGCACCTCTCTATGAAGCTTGTTTTTAAAACATTATATTTTATTATAGTTGGTGACAAATATTCTCTAAAACATGAAGCTGTTGGCCGACCACTTTATTTTGATGCCCAAGCTACAACCCCAATGGTAAGATGTCAAAAAACTATAAGGTTCATAGGTACTGTCTTGCAAAATATTGTTAAATTTTGTAAAAACCTGTTGATGTGTACATTTAATTAAGGTTTACAGAATATGCATTATGAAACATTTAACCCATTGACTTGCGGTAAAAAAATAAAAATTGATTTATTTTGTCATACTGCCTGTGCGGGTGGATCCAAATGGATAAACATTTGTTTTTTTTTATATCAGAGCTGGCAAGCAAGCACCTGATAGTAAGTGGTGGATTGCCAATGTATTTTTGATATATACAAAGCCTAGACGGCCATCTTTTTTTTTGCTATTTCGCAATAGTTTGATTTAACTGATGAATTTTAGGAGTCTGGAGTGTCTGCAGGCTTACAACTTAATATCATGTAACATCTACTCTTTTCTTATAATAAATGCACACTTCCAGGACCCAAGAGTGCTTGATGCCATGCTACCGTTTTTTGTCAGTTACCATGGTAATCCACACTCTCGAACACATCCATATGGATGGGAAAGTGAAGCAGCCATGGAGAAAGCCAGAGAACAAGTAGCTAATTTAATTGGTGCTGATCCAAAGGAAATTATTTTCACATCAGGAGCAACAGAATCAAATAATATATCTGTGAAAGGTGTGGCACGTTTCTATGCTCCCCGGAAGAAGCATGTGATTACTACACAAATAGTAAGTATTAAAAGTAAATCATTATTACATTTATGTACCTACTTATTACTAAAAGTAAAAGTTAATTAAATGATGTTTCAACAGGAACACAAATGTGTACTGGATTCATGCCGTGCTCTAGAAGGAGAGGGTTTCAAGATCACATACCTACCTGTGGAACAGAATGGAATAATAAATTTGCAAGAATTAGAGAAGGCGCTAACACCTGAGACCAGCCTTGTATCAATTATGACAATTAATAATGAAATAGGTATGAAGCCTACACTAAAGCTTTTATTTATGATTACTATTTATAATACTAATGAGGTGCCTCCCTCATTAGTATTATAAATAGTAATAAATATTTAGAATTAATTTTGTAGTTTAAATTTTCTTCTTAGATTACTGTTATCATTTTTCTACAGTAAATGTAACTAAATCAAATAACCTTAAATTTTAGGAGTAAAACAACCAATAGCTGAAATTGGAGCTATATGCAAGAGCAAGAAAGTTTTCTTCCACACTGATGCAGCCCAAGCAGTAGGCAAAATACATTTGGATGTTAATCAGATGAACATTGACTTGATGTCCATTTCTGGACACAAACTATATGGCCCAAAAGGTGTTGGGGCATTGTATATAAGACGTAGACCAAGAGTGCGGGTAGAGCCCATACAAAGTGGAGGAGGGCAGGAGAGGGGTATGCGGAGTGGAACAGTGCCAACTCCACTAGTTGTTGGACTTGGTAAGATGTCAAAATTCTGTTACACTTAAAACTTTGAAAAGAAGTAGGGCATAATGGATTCTTTGGTTAACGGTTAAAACTTGGAGCAGCAATTAGGGAACCTTGCCGAAGATGCAGCATGGAAATAATAACATTATTTTAATACTAGATGTCTCGCGCGGTTTCACCCGCGTTCCCGGGATAAAAAGTAGCCTATGTCCTCCATACCATAGGCTGTCTGCATGCCAAATTTCATGATGATCCATTGAGCAGTTAAGGCGTGAAGGTGTAACAAACTAACAAATTCAATTTCGCATTTATAATATTAAAAGTTAGGATGGTGGTGTGTTTGTGCCTGGAGTAAGGTTGCCAGAGGTCCATGAAGTGACACCATGCTGGCTTTGTTTGGGGACCACATAGTGCTATTTCACATTTGCTCTCCGAATAACAGCACTTTGTTATTCTACTGCTAGCTAGTAACACCTATCAACCTTAGTTAAAAAAAAAATGCATCACTAGCTTTCTCCCGCGATTATATACCTATATTTAGATACATCAATGAATAAATCACTCAATTTTGGGCCTAGTTTGATTGATTTATTTATCAAGATTTTTTCATTCAGAACTGTTATGATTTTTCCTAGGTGCTGCTTGTGAACTGGCCCAACGTGAGATGGTGTATGACAATGCTTGGATAGAGAAATTATCACAGAGGTTCCTAGATAAAATATATTCAAAATTAACACATGTTATAAGAAATGGAGATGTAAATCAATCTTATCATGGATGTATAAACTTATCTTTTGCATATGTTGAAGGTATATTTTTATATTTATATATCTTCATAGCAATATAAAAAATTTACAATGAAATTATATTGATATAATTTTTTATTTAATGCAGGTGAATCATTATTAATGGCTCTCAAAGATGTAGCTTTATCTAGTGGATCAGCTTGCACTTCAGCCTCACTTGAGCCATCTTATGTACTACGAGCCATTGGTACTGATGAAGACTTGGCACACAGTTCTATCAGGTATATGTCTATAATAACAGAACATTAGTACGTTTATTTAAGTATATATCAAAATTAATACTCTGTATATAATTTCAGATTTGGTTTAGGGAGATTCACAACAATGGATGAAGTAGATTATACAGCTGAAAAAACAATCAGACATGTTGAACGTCTCAGAGAAATGAGTCCACTTTGGGAAATGGTACAGGAAGGTGTAGACATCAAAACAATCCAATGGTCACAACACTAAAATATAATGCTATGTTAAAGAAAATATTCCACTATAACATGAAGGCAGCCTTTTTAAATTATAAAACTCAAAGATCTGGCTTATCATAAAAATAATTAGCTTAGTCTGCTGTTTGATTAATTGGCTAGGTCAGTTTGATTTAAGGAAATTCCAAGTAGAAATTGTTGACTATCCATATGTCTGTATGATGGGCCGGCTTTATTACCTATAGAGCAGATCATACCCGGTGAATCACAGGCGGATCGCATCACCTACCTCAACAGTGATGAAGCGAGTGATCACCACGCAACTCGTGAGATACCTAGAAGATCACGATTTGTTGAGCGACCCACAATACGGCTTCCGCCATCGCCAGATGTGGCGAGTTTTTAATGCACCCGAATTTCCGATCATTGGTGAAAATATAACTGAGGTAGGTTATTCGATCGCGCGCTTACTAAAGGGCGCTGGATACTGATTACAGCCGGGCACTACATTGGTTAGAAGCAATATTTAAAATGATTTTATAGCAATAGTCCACCTAAAATGAAATCAAAATAATTATGTTGATATATTTAGTGAATAACCTACCTATGACATGTAAAAATATATTATGTGATAGCATCTATATGTGAAATTTTAAATGTTAGTTTTAGGCTTCTCAAAATAGTAATTATATTGCTAGAGTAAAATTTGTGGACACTTGGAGATTATATTTTATATCAAAAATACTTGATTAATTTGTTACTTTTGACTTGTTATGGTCTACTATAGTTCTGTATATTTGCATTAATTTACAATTAGTGCTCGACAATGTTGTGTGATATTCTTTTGTTAATATTAAATAAAATTGCTTGAAATCAATCACTACAGTATATTTAATTACACCAATATTATATGATGGGAAAAATTATATTCAGCATAAAATAAAAATAATTATGGCAGAATAGCATTGTTTTTTATATTAATGATGTTATATATTATAACAAGACAAAACATATTGTCTGTTTAATGTAAATACATACACACAATTTCAAGTCTCGTTTTTATTAAGTTAAATTCCTAGCTGCAATAATAAATTTAACATACACACGGCTACACATCAACCTATACATTTTCAGTAAAAGCTGAGCTTGCATTGTATAGGATTTCCTTACAATGAGAGGTCAGCTTATATTGGAAATGTATAGCTTGATCTGTAGCCTTGCGTACGAACAGTACCAATTTTATTAACTAGTTATTTAACATGTTTGATATTATTACAAAATGCCACCCAAACTGGTAAACACATCTTATTACAAAAGAAGTACCAGAGTAGGCCAAAATCAGTAATAATAATTAAAGTCTAATATGTATTTTTAATATCAGTACAAAAAAACATACTTATTTATCAGTCACACCACACACACAATAAGATCTGAGATAAAGGCGGTTTCAGGTAAACAACATAATAATATTTCTTAAAAATATATCTATTTGGTAAATAGACAACACATTGATAAACAAAATCAATAAAGCAAATATTCAAAGTATTGTTATGAGAAAGCCTCAACAGCTACATGATGGCTCCTCTGGTGGTTCAGGGTTTGATATTTTGAAACTATTGTGATCTAATGTCTGCAATTCAATCCTTGACCGGTTAGATTCCACCAATTGTAAAGCTATATCAGTAAACATGTCTTCAATACCTTTCCCAGACTGACATGATGTTTTATATGTAGTGCTGATTAGATTGTGGCACTGTTCACTGAAACCATAACAACAGATTAGGTAGTACCAAAATGTAGTAAAATCAAAGTACATCCATGAAAATATTATTACCAGAAGGTTTCTATATCAGCATCTGTAACTTGCGGTGATGATCCTTCCAAGTCAGATTTATTTCCACATAAAAATATTTTGGCATTTTCAGCATATGTCACAATATCTAATAAATGTTGACTTAATATATGGAACGATGATGCATTGTCTAGTGAAAAAACCAATATAGCTGCTTCTGCAAATTTGTAATAACTTGATGTGACTGAGGCTATTCTTTCCATTCCACCAGTATCCCATAACTGCAACTAAAAATTTTATGAATTGTATTAATTGTTTTCCATTTCATGAGCATCTTTAGCAAGTAATAGTCTTTCATAATAATAAGCAGGGTTGGGCAATCAGCATGAAAAAAGTAACAACATTACATTTATAGTAATAGTCTTTCATAATATTAAGCAGGGTTGGGCAATCAGCATGAAACAAGGAACACATTACATTTATATACATAAATAATGTATATGACTTGAGATTCACAAATGCTAATTATCAATTTGAGAATAGGTATTAAAATGAATTGTGTAATCTTAGCAACACATTTAAATTAACATAGCCACGTGAACCACTCCCGCGGATTGAGTAGATTCTAGTATTTATGTGGGTGGTGAGAAGTAAGAAGTTGGTATAGTATACCTTGACGTCTTTGTCAGCAACCTGATACATTTTTTCAAAGTGATCTAATCCCAAAGTCGATCGTCTATCCGAGTTTGGAACGAAAGTGTTATTGATAAAGCGACGGAATATAGAGCTTTTACCAACACCATATTCACCACACAATATTACTTTAAGAACTGGTGTTTTCACAACGGCCATTATTTTTATTAATATCTTGTTTAGTCGTATAATAGAGCTTCAAATTCAGGTTGTTTTAAAAACTTATACGTTTTATTTTCCATGTAATTTACTGCTTTCTTTCTTTGGCTGACTGACATTTATTGACTTGACAAGTTGACATTAAAGTTTTTTTTTAATTTGTTCATGATCATGGATACAAAGTCCTTCAGTCGCATACATTTTATTTATAATATTAAAGAAGTTTGTTATATAAAAATTTATAAAAAATTAACCAAAAAAGGATATATTGAGTAAGTACCTACACAACGATAAGAATTGTTAAATTTTTCTGAATTATTATTATTCTACTGATTTTTGAAATAGTGGTTTGTTAAATCATAGTTAATCTACGAGTTGTAAGGTAGAAGTAAAATCTACACTAATTTAGGTATATTCATTAATAATATAATAATAATAATATAGCCATTTATTCCCAAAATAATTATTGCTTTTTCGTTACATTTATATTTACTTCTATTATAATAATTCATTTTATTAGTACAATTACAATTGGGTTGCCCATTTCTGGGCATAGGCCTCCTCCATCCCAGGCCACACCTTTCTATCAGCAGCCAGTCCAGGCCAGGCGATGCCCGCCGCATGCACGATATCGTCGCGCCAGCGGCGCCGCGGGCGGCCCCGCGAGCGCGGGTACCAGTGCAGCATCCGCTCGCTCCAGCGTCCATCGGTTGTGCGAGCTAGGTGTCCGGCCCAGCGCCACTTCAGACAACAAGCTAGCTTTGCCGCGTCGATCACTTTTGTTCTTTTACGGATGTCAACGTTCCTTTGGCGATCATTTAGGGTTAAGCCTAACATACTTCTTTCGGTTGCTCTTTGGAAGGTTTGCAGTTTGTGTATCACTTCGGACGTTATGGGCCACGTTTGACATCCGTAAAGTAGAGTAGGAGTAACGATAGAGTCCATTGCTTTCTTCTTTAGCTTAACGTCGATGTTAGACTTAAAGATGTGTTTTAGAGACCAGTATGAGTTCCAAGCCTTTTTTATTCGCCGCTCAACTTCATTCACATAGTTATTTTTGAAGGAGATGTTTTGACCCAAGTATATATACTCATCGACGTAATCAATATTTTTACATTGGATTTTGATAGGCTTAGGAAAGGCATTTGTCATTATACAAGTCTTTTCTGGGTTCATTTCCAATCCACATTCTTTACTTCGTTCATCCAGAGTTTGTAGCATGTATTTAAGGTCTTCATGACTCTCGGAAATAATGGCGATATCATCAGCGAATCGCAAGTGGTGTAGGCGCTCGCCGTCTATATTTATGCCAAAATCTTTCCAATCGAGTTGTCTAAATATGTACTCCAGTAGAGCCGTAAATAAATTCGGAGATATAGGGTCTCCCTGCCTCACTCCACGTTTGATTTCAAATTTAGCACCTTTTCTTTCCAGCCTAACCATAGCCTTGCTTTTGTTGTATATTTCTTGTAGAACATTTATATACTTATCGGGGACACCCTGCTGATTTAGTGCATTCCATAGTGCATTGTGTGAGATCGAATCGAAAGCTTTTGAGTAGTCTACGAAGGCAATATAGAGACTCTTATTGTATTCTCTGTATTTTTCAATAATTTGAGTCAGTGTGAAAATATGGTCCACTGTAGAATAATTACGTCTGAAACCAGCTTGCTCTTTTGGTTGTTGGAATTCTAAAATCCCTTTTATTCTCTTATGAATAATGTTTGTAAAAAGTTTGTACGTTGATTGCAGAAGGCTTATGGGACGGTAATTATTGATATTGAATAGGTCTCCCTTTTTGTAGAGTACCTTGCTCTACAAAAAGGGAGCTCACAGGAGATCACAGCTGTTTCCCACTGTTCCGGGATCACTTCTTCTCGGATTATCTCATTAAATAGTTTAGTTAAAATAGGGGTAAGTGGTTCTACCATTACTCTAATCACATCATTCGTAAAACCGTCTTCTCCTGGACTCTTCATTGATTTTAGTGATAAAATAGCATGATGTATCTCACTTTCTAGGAGAGGTGGTAATTCGTCTGAAGTACTTCTTACTTGGATCTGATTATTATCATATTGTGTAGATTTGTAAAGATCCATATAAAACTGTGAGGCTATATTTAAAATATCTTTTCTGTTTGTAGATGCCTGTCCAGCCGCACATTTTAAGGATGGTATCCACTGTTTATGATTTTTTAATCGACGGTTAGCTTGTTTTGCAGATCCTCTCTGCTCCAGTTCTTCTTTTATTATTTCCATTTTGTGATTATGTTTATTTCTTTTAAGTTGCTTACGTATTTTTGTATACAATTTCCGCAGTATTTTTCTTTCTGTTTTTGTTTTTGGAGCTTTCTCTTTGAGTTTAGTTCTTTGTGCTATTAAGTTTTTGACTTTATCTGTGATCACACAGTTTCTCTCACTCTTATCATGCACGAGAGCATAGCAACAGATTCATTAATAGTTTGTGTTATCATTGTATAAAAGTCTTGTATGGTGGTATAATTTACTGGTAGTAGTGCTTCAGAAACCATATTTACTAGTGACTCTTGTTGTCTGTGAATTTAGTCTAATATTTTTATTTTGGAATGTTTTTCTAGGTTTTTTATCTTCTGCTGTTAGTAATATAGTCTGCTCTGACCAGTCTATGGTCTGTGGGGTGGGAGGTTTTTATTACTTGCACATTTTGTATGGATTTGACTCTACTTTTTCTTGTTATAATAAAATCTATTTCATTATATACTTTTCCATCCGGCGATTGCCATGTCCATTTTTGTTTAGGTTTCTTTTTGAATTGTGAGTTAATTATATAAAGTTCATTTTCCAAACAAAATTCTATCAACTTCTTACCTCTATTATTTCTGGTTCCATACCCCCAGCAGCCCATAACAGCACTATCTTCTTCAGTGGGAATTCCAATCTTTGCATTAAAGTCACCCATCAGAATTAAGTTGGGATGTGTACTTTCCAAAGCATGTTGAATATCGCAGTAAAATTTATCTATCTCTTCATCTGTAGCCTTTTCAGTGGGAGTATATGTCTGAATTATGTTATAATTCAGGTTATCAATTAGGAGATCTAGTCTTGCAACTCTGTCTGAAACGGTTCTGAAGTCATTGATGTAAGGCTTTAACTCCTTTTTTACCATAAAACCGACACCGTTTCGGCCACTCTTCTGTCCTGTATACATAAGGATGTATTCATGGTGTTCTAAAATTAGAGTTCCTTCTAGTTTTACTTCTGAAATTCCAAGAACATGCCATTTCAGAGATTCTAGTGCATGCTCTAGTTCTTCTAGGCGACCAATGCCAACTAATGATCTCACATTAAGTGTTCCAATATATAAAAGATTACAATTATTTTTGCTGTTTGTACTATTGTTGTATTCATTATTTGGTTGAAGTATGGAGGGTAGTGGTCTACTTCTCCCACGGTGACCAACCGGACTGGGAGAGATGCTTTCTTGTGTTACTTTTAATTTACTTAATACTGGCAGGGGCGAAGGGGCCGCATTATGCTATTCGGAATTATCAAAGTTGTTTGCAGGTGTCGTTGTTTTCGGTTGGTGTGCTACAAAACTCATAATATCTATTTTATTTTTCTTTACAGTATGTCGATTGCTTGAATTAATTTCCCTTCTATTAGTGTTACTGTGGTAGTTATTAGATTGTGGAGATTCCGAAAGGTTTCTTTTATTATTGTTTTTATTTCTGTGTTCCGTGGTATATTCATTAGTGTATTATAAATAATAATTCTAGTATTATAAAGACGTCATTGGTTTTTTGTATATTTAAAGAGGGAACTCTCTCTCTATTCTGGAACTACTAACAGTTTCTAAAAAAAAAAAAAAAAATACATGAAAATCGGTTCATAAACGACGAAATTATCCGCGAACACACATAAAAAAAATATACGGTCGAATTGAGATACCTCCTCCTTTTTTTGAAGTCGGTTAAAATGAATGATCACATGAGTTTTTGAGGTTAAGAGGCCCGTTTATACAAGAGGGTGTCTCTTCCGGTCGTTCTATCTTTGTCTCTTTTTGACACACTGGTATGTTATCAAAACGGGCCTATTATTATAATAAGGACATTACTGTTATGTATAAGAAATGTAGGTGTTCGTAAATATCTTTTTTTTGGATCACCCTCTGTTTTGTAACTTGCCCAGTTTCATGATTAATAAACCAGTTTGCGATAGTCTGTCTTTCATTCAATACATTACATTGGCGCAGTCGGAATCTTATTATTTCATAGTTATAGTTTGCTTTGGTAATAATGCCGATAGGTAAAATCGAACCTTTTGACATAGGCTCTCACAATTGGGATGCCTATTGTAGGCGTATCAAACAGTTTATTACTCTTAACGGCATCAAAAAGGAACTGCACGTGGCTACTTTAGTGACACATGTTGGTGTGGTGTGTTATGAGTTAATGTGTGATCTTTGTGCGCCTGATTTACCGGAAACTAAATCTTTTGAAGAACTGGAGTCCATTGTGAAAGAACATCTTGAACCGCAAAGGTCGGAAATCGCAGAACGACACGTGTTTCGGCTACGGAAGCAAGGCCAGGCGGAGACCATTAACGATTACCTACAGCATTTGAAGCATTTGGCCAAAACCTGCAACTTTGGCAACACTCTCGAGGTCAATCTCAGAGATCAGTTCGTGTCAGGTCTTCACCATGAGGATATGAGATCCAGGCTTTTTGCCGAACGTGAGCTTGATTACAAGCGGGCGGTGGAGCTTGCTTTGGCATTGGAGGCGGCGGACAGGCATGCGGCGACAGCGGCGTCCGGCGCGCCGAGCGGTGGCGGCGGCGGCGGCGCGGGCGGCGCGAGCGCGCTCCCAGAGCGGAGCGGCGCCAGCGCGCTCGGCGACGGCTTGCACCGCGTGGCACCGGCAAGGGCGGCGGCATCGCGCGGGTACAGGGCGAGGCCGGGACCGGCTAACGATTATGGAGGTGCAGGAATGTCTGGAGACGGCGCGGCGCGACGATCGTGCTCACGTTGTGGCCGGCCGGGACATGCACCGGCCAGGTGCCGATTCAAGGCGTATAATTGTGATCGGTGTGGAGAAAAAGGACACTTAAAAGTAGTGTGCCGTAAGTATAGTGATCGCGACGGGGACCAGACGAGGACGACGAAAGTTCAGTTTTTTTTGGAGGAATCGGATTCTGACAGCGATTCTCATTTTTATAATTTAAATTGTGATAACGATGATAAAGATTATCCTTATTATGTTAATTTGAAGGTTGAAAATCGTTCTATTAAGTTCGAGGTAGATACGGGAAGCAAAATATCTGCGATCTCAAAACAATGTTATGATAAATTGTTTTCAAGTACGCCTATAATTAAAAAAACACTTAAACTAAATTCCTACACTGGTGATGTCATCAGACCCCTCGGCTATATAATGGTTAGTGTGTTCTTAAATTCAATTACTGAAAAATTACCATTATTTGTATTTGAAAACGGGGGTCCACCTTTAATGGGCCGTACATGGATCAGATGTTTACGTTTGAACTCGACGCAGTGTTACAATATATCTGAGGGGGCTGATTCCGGTGATGACATTGTAAAAGTGTTACGAAAAGAGTTCCCTGAGGTGTTTGCCGATGGGTTAGGAACATATAAGTGTCGTATGCAGTTACATCTCGTTGACAAGACACCTGTGTTTGTAAAAGCGCGCCCGCTGCCGCTCGCGTTGCGCGCCCCTGTTGAGCGAGAACTCGAACGCTTGCAACGAGATGATGTAATATATAAGGTTGAGCGTTCTGATTACGGTACTCCAATCGTACCTATAGTTAAAAAGAACGGTGATATCCGCATATGTGGTGATTACAAAATCACCATAAATCCGCGTTTAAAAGACTTTCATTACCCTCTTCCACGAATTGAAGATATATTTGCAACCCTTACCGGAGGTGAACAATACTCTAAATTAGACTTGTCTCACGCATACCAACAACTTGTATTAAAAGAGGACTCGCAACCTATGACTGCAATCACCACACATGTAGGAACCTTTGTATATAAACGAGTACCGTTTGGCATAAAATGATACCTGAAAATTTTCAAAAATTCATAGAAGAAACGCTTAATGGTTTGCCTTCCACGGTGGCTTTCCAAGATGACATATGTATAAGTGGGGCAAATCGGGATATACATTTTAATAATTTAAGAGCTGTTTTGTGTAGGTTGAGAGATGCTGGTTTGCGTGTGAATTGGACAAAATGTGAATTTTTTCAAGATAGTGTCACGTATTTAGGCTATCGTATTGATAAACATGGTTTGCATACAGATGAAAAGAAAATTAAAGCCATTGTGGATGCTCCACAACCGGAAAATGTGACACAATTGAAAAGCTTCTTAGGTTTAGTGAATTTCTATGCGAAATTTTGTGCAAATATCAGCGATATTTTAAAACCTTTATATAATTTGCTCAAAAAGGGTATAAAATGGTTTTGGAACAAACAATGTCACACGTCTTTTATGAAAATTAAGAATGTATTGAGTAGCGGTCCGGTGTTGGCGCATTACGACGCCAAATTGCCACTAATTCTGTCAGTAGACAGTAGCGCGTACGGGCTAGGCGCCGTGCTCACTCACCGCTACCCCGACGGCTACGAGCGGCCGGTCAGCTGTGCATCCCGAACATTAAATGCGGCAGAGCTTAATTATTCACAATTAGATAAAGAAGCACTCGCTATAGTTTTTGGTGTAGCTAAACACCATCAGTATTTATACGGGAGACATTTTTTGTTACGAAGTGATCATCGAGCATTAAGTTACATTTTTGGTAAAAATAAGGGGATTCCTCAAACTGCTGCTAGTCGCTTACAAAGGTATGCCGTGCGACTAGCCGCCTATAATTTTGATATAGAATTTGTACCATCATCGAGAAATTGTTTTGCGGACGCCTTGTCACGGTTGCCATTGAAAATAACCCACAAGGAGAAGTGTCAGGATAGTTTGAATTTAGAAGGAAGTTATTTAAATTATGTAGAGGACAAGTTACCAATAACTTTTCAAGAAGTTAAAGAAGAAACGAAAAGAGACCCCCTGTTAAATAAAATTGTAGGCTTCGTCAAGTTTGGTTGGCCAGAACATGTAGAAAATCAGACGGACAAGGTTTATTTCTATAAAAAAGACAGTTTGTTTATTGAACACGATTGTTTGGTTTGGGGTTATCGGGTAGTCATACCGTTGAATCTTCGTAGGACAGTTTTAGATGAACTGCATAGTGGGCATTTAGGTGTAGTTAAAATGAAGCAAATAGCTAGGAACTACTTATGGTGGGAAGGTTTGGATATAGATATTGAGCGTATTTGTCGCGAATGTTTTGCTTGTAATTCACAGCGCGATCAACCACCACCAGCGCCGTTGCACTCGTGGACTTGGCCGACGGAACCATGGGTACGCCTCAATGTTGATTTTTTAGGGCCGTATCGTAACAAATATTATTTAGTATTAATTGACGCGCATTCTAAATGGTTGGAAGTTGAATGCTTGTCAAGCACTTCAGCGTCATTAGATAGGATGCTTACGTAAAATATTTGCACGTTTCGGCCTTCCTAAACGTATTGTAAGTGATAATGGGCCACCATTTTCTTCGGTAGAGTATTTTAATTACTTAAATAAAAATGGCATCAAACGTATATTAGTAGCCCCGTATCATCCGTCGAGCAATGGTGCAGCTGAAAATGCTGTTCGAACAGTAAAACAGGTTTTAAAAAAGGCAACTGTCGAAAACGAAGATTACGATACAGCAATTAATAAATTTCTATTCACATATAGAAATACTGAGCATTGTACTACTCAAAAAGAACCTGCAGTTGCACTGTTAGGGCGTCGATTGCGGGGCAGGCTTGATCTCTTGCGACCTCACACTGAGGATTTAGTTCGCGAAAAGCAACGTGCACAAGAGGCGCGTCGCGAAGGTGTTTCACGCGAATTAGCTTCAGGTGATGCGGTGTTAGTGCGTAACTATACTAATAAAGATGTTAAGTGGACAGATGGAGTAGTGATTGATAAAACAGGGCCAGTATCTTATGTAGTAAAAACAAAAGATGATCGTATACACAAACGTCATATAGATCAAATTTTGAATAAAAATGATAGAAAATCGCGACATTCATTATCGTGTGTTACTGATGCTGCACGTGTTTCAAAACCTTGTACGATTGAAGATGATAATATAGATGTGATAGTTAATAAAGCTAACTCTTCAATGAGTCCTAAGAATGGAAGAGTTGATGAGGGTGGTAGTGAGCACGGCACACAGCTTATTGAGACACCCGTGCCAGGTTCTTCAGGTGATGGTAAAAATATGCACCAACACCGTACATATACTCAACCTCCACCAACCATTGGTTTGAGGTCACGTGTAATAATAAAAAAAAATTTTTGATTGAATTGTTTTGTAACTTATAAATCAAGAAGAGGCGTGACAGAAGACACAGTCTGTTCTGTCACACTTGTAGTTATAAGAGTTTCAGGGGGCCTACCACAAGCTCTTAAAACAAGGTTAAAATAACCTTATTTGTCTTTTGTCCCTTTTTGACATCCAACGTCAAAACAAGACAAAACACAAATAAGGTTATTTTAACCTTATTTTAAGAGCTTGTGGTAGGCCCCCAGTGCCTTTTTAGTTATGTAAGGGTTATTCTGTTAGGAGGGAAAAGTGTTATGTATAAGAAATGTAGGTGTTCGTAAAAATCTTTTTTTTGGATCACCCTCTGTTTTGTAACTTGCCCAGTTTCATGATTAATAAACCAGTTTGCGATAGTCTGTCTTTCATTCAATACATTACAATTACAATGAAACAACAACAAAATATCTAGTACTATAAAAACAACGATATAAACACAAGATAGTCTATACTAATAATAATAATAATAATAATATATTTGTATAATATTTGTTTGTTTGTTTGTTTGTTTGCATTGAATAGGCTCCGAAAGTACTGAACCGATTTGAAAAATTCTTTCACTGTTGGGAAGCTACACTATCCCCGGGTGACATAGGCTATATTATATTTTCAAAAACATTAGGGATCCTTACTAAAACTCCAATAATGTAACCCAAGGTGTAAAAAAATTACCTAAAATATTCATTACATCGCGTGCGCTGCAAAAACTATTGATGATAGAATAAAATAATGTACTACGACTTTGCAGAACACATTATTATTTACAAAAAGTGTCGCGATACCATATGTCTAACTATTATAGTTATGCCACAATAAGTGATTTTCTATTTTAAAAATTTAATTGAAATGCCGCCGCTAGAAATGGCTCTCTATTTGTATCTTGGTATTATTCCTTATCAAAATAAATTACTTCATATTCAAGACTGCTTCAATACCTTTATATAACTTTTTGAATTATTCAATTCGGACATACCATTCAAAAGATATCACGAGTTTAAAAATATAAGTATTAGCTGAAAAATCACGTCATGGGTACGGGCCGTACGGGAGGGAGTCAATCTCTGCGTGTGGCTCAGTGTTTGTAAAAAAAAGGTTGACGGTAGGGTAGGGTAGGGTAGGGTAGGATAGGGCAGGGCAGGGCATGGCAGGGTAGGGCAGGGCAGGGCAGGGCAGGGTAAGGTAGGGTAGGGTAGGGTATCACCACAGGGTAGGGTAACACCACAGGGTAGGGTAGCACCACGCGAACGAAGTCGCGCCGGGCAGCTAGTGTTAAAATAAAAACAGTAAACACTTTATATAGGTAGTACGTAGGTATTTATACCCACACGCGTCTTGCGCTGCGTGCGCGTGTTGCAACCGACTAGCGTTGTTCCGGTAGTCCGCGTGCGCGCGATCGTACCTAAACATGGGAGTGGGACAGGCCTGACCATACAGAATACCGGAACAAAATCAATTTATATTGTGTTCATGCGCGTGAGTAAGCTCGTCAGAGTTCATTGGGGAGAGGGGAAGGGTCGGTAACGCATGAGTGTGTTGTGTCCGTGTGTTGCAAGCGTCCATTTGGCTACCGTAACCGCTTACCACCAGGCAGGCCGTAAGCTTATTTCCCGACTTTATCATATAAAAAAAAAATGGTTTTGACTTTGTACACATAAGTTTTAAAAGTTTTTATAGTAGGTAGGCTCAAAATACCTGTCAAACGCTAATCGATAACACCATTTTAAAATTCATTTAAACATTATTGTGGCTTTTGGGCTACTTTAGGCTACCTGCTCTAAAATTCAGCTACTTTAGGGTACTTAAGTGGTGAAAAGTGGCGACATCAGGCACTGTGTCGTTGGCAACACTGCGTAAAGCAAAATAAATACTGTGAGTGCTTGGCATTTTGAATTTTTTGATAAAATGTAATAAAGTATATGTAAAATATTCTCTGACTTTATATGAATGAACACATAAAAAGAAATTATAATTAAGGATTCTAATCTATGATTTCACCTGAGTGATTGTAAAAAAGTGTTCCAGCATGGATTTGCAAACGTCCCACTTAGCGGCCGCTTTGATGTCCGGGACAACATACAACAATACTATGCCTGATACGGTACTACCAGTACCCACCAATTCTAATGATGGAAAAACTGAGCAGCCAAGTGAAGTACCAAAGGAGCCTACGGATGAGGACAAGGAGGAAATTGGTAGTGCCGATGAGTTTTCTGATGAGGTATTTGATTTATTCTAATTAATTTCTAAATGCTCGTGTCTACACATGGCTCAAACTAGTCAGACTAGTCCTAGTAGGTGCTCTATGGAGAATGGACAAGCATTTTTTTTAATTTGATAAGAATTTAATATTAGGTCTAGAAACAATTCTGCATAAGATATGTTTTGGTCCTCTGAATACATTCTATTGAATTTATTTATAAAACTGAAGTAGTTTTATCTAGATTCAACCCTCATTGACAGCTGCTGTGGCCCGCTGGTCACTTACTCAACTGTGTTACACAAAAGCTTTCTCTTTGCACCTGTAAAATGCTGTGAGCAAAGTCAATCAACTATCCTTGTTCTGAGGCACCAGACCTTGGAAGACAAAACTTCTTTGATGCTAAGAGCATAAACTCTACAATAGATTGCAAAGAGAGCTGAAGTTACAAAAAAAAATCCATTGAAAAGTTTGCTTCATAGAGCTCCTAAGGTACACTACTCAATTTTGGTTTCTTGTTTTGAAGGAATCTGAGACACAAGCTGGCAGTAAATCAATGCCAGGGAGAGGTGTTACACTGCAGATGCTTCTAGAGGACAAAATGCTTGAACCAGGAATAGCTGCTATGACTATTGAGTATTTGGTAAGAACACTATTTTAAATCAAATGATTTTGCACATTGATATGGTGGATAAGAGATATGGTAAATCTGTGATTAGGTAGAATAGGCATAATTACCTAAACTTACAAAGAGTAAATAGAGATGATATTTACACCTATTATTAATCTAGTATTGAGATTATTAATTTGAGCAGAAACATCAACTCGTGTGTCATTACTTTCTTCATGTTTAGAGATTCCACCTATTCTGATTACTGGTAATATCATAATGTTTCATGTTTATTTTACTTATTAAATTGTGTCTAGCAGGGCAGTTTTAACACAAGAATTTGGGGCCCCATTGGAAAGTAAAAAGTGAATAACAAATTAATTTTACTGCTGTGATTTTATATTTCTACTAAAATAAAAAACTAATCTGGTAAAAATTAAAATTTTAATTTAGAATGTTCCATGTAATTTTTACTATCTACCTAAAATAGGTAAAAAACATTGTGTAGTGTAGTCAAATATATCGGCTTTTGTGGGCCCCTGTGAGGATGGCCCGGGCATGGGCCCCGTGTGCCCTTATGGTAAGGACAGAACTGATGAACATTGTGGACTATGACTGTATGAGTTGTTGACAGAAAGATATTATTTTTTATTAATTTAGTCTGCCTTAACAGATTTCAAATTTGTTTCATCCCAATTTTTTTCAGTTATGTTATAGTAGCTTACGTACATAACATATTGTTGCTTTGTGTATAAATTTTTAACAAGCTTTTATTTAACTTGCAATGTATGTATGTATGTTTGTCCGGTCGGAATCTTGCATGTCAAATTTCACCCACTTCCAGTGGTCGGATTGACTTGATATTTGGTATACATCAGTATAATGGATGATACTGCAAGTAAAGTCAACAAAAAGTACCGTCACCAAAAAAAGCTTGTATTAATAATGAAATTTTTAACTAAAACTTATGTACTCTCAAATTATTTTAATAATTAATAAAATTATTTTCAGGGACAAAAATTTGTGGGAGATTTGCAAGCAGATGGTAAAATAAAATCCCATGAGACTGAGACTATATTTTGTTCCCCTTCAGCATGGGCCATACATTGTAAGCGTATAATAAATCCCGACAAGAGATCAGGCTGTGGGTGGGCTTCTGTAAAATACAGAGGCAAAAAGCTGGATACTATAAAAGCTACATATTTAAGAAAGAAACAATTGCAAAGGGAAAACATGCATTCAGATGGTAATTTTTTTATTCAATTAGCATTGATTCAATTAAATGTCTGCTAAATTATATTCTTTTAATTGGATATTTGCAGAAGAGACTGAGATGGAGGTTGAGAGCCCACCAGAACCACCCCCACAGAGGATTGTGATGAAACACAACACTGTACCCAATAGAATGATGCAACAGTATGTATTCCACACATAAGATAATTTTTTTTCACAAATTCTCAGTAGTTACTACAGAAATAGCTACAGTATTCTGTTGATCATATAAATTGTTTTCTAAAATGTCATAGATAAATAAAACTTATTGCTTTGAAATAGGGTTCATACAATGGGGACTAACGAGAGCAGTGTTAGTGTAGTGTGAGTGTCAATATTAAGTATGTATTTACAAACAAAAAGTAGTATATGTATTATATCAGTTATCTGGTTTCCATAGTACAAGCTCTGCTTAGTTTGGGATCAGATGACCGTGTGTGAGAAATATCCCTGGATATTTATTATTTATTTATTTAATGTTTCAAACTAAATAAAACTATTTGTGAGCTTTTCATCGCAGATTTTCTGATTTTGTTAAGATTGTGCCATTCCTGATTAATTATGTCACATATTCTTGCAAATCCTTACCAACAACTGCAGTGGCGTAGCTAGGTAACCAAAGGCCATGGGGCAAAAAATAAACTAGGGACCATGTAGGGCCCCAACTAAACTATTTAAAATTTTCATTTCAAGCCATCTCGTTTTTACACCTGGAGCTAAGAGCCTAAGACTACACTCACACATAAAAAAAAGACATATTGTAGCATGTTCCGCCATCTTGTCCGTCATGATAATCCGTATGAAGGGTCAACAACTGTTTGTTTTTTTTATGCGAAATATGGGGCGCCGATCCCACAGAGAGAGTTCTAGAGTTCCGTGTTCAGAGCGTTTCATTTTTTTTCAATAACTTTATGTTTATAGTTTGTAAGTCAGAGTCCGAGGGGCCCCCTGAGCTTGGGGGCCCCGGGGCACTGCCCCGTCTAGCCCCTAGGTAGCTACGCCACTGAACAACTGTTTTCGGCGAGTTTTGTTTGTCGGAGACGTATGTCGTGCTATTTTTTCGGAACAAAACGGGACTACGCAGCACTGAGGCATAATCAATATTTGTTTTTAGGGTTCCGTAGCCAAATGGCAAAAAACGGAACCCTTATAGATTCGTCATGTCTGTCTGTCCGTGTATGTCACAGCCATTTATTTCCGAAACTATAAGAACTATAATGTTGAAACTTGGTAAGTAGATGTATTCTGTGAACCGCATTAAGATTTTTACACAAAAATAGAAAAAAAACAATAAATTTTGGGGGTTCCCCATACTTAGAACTGAAACTCAATTTTTTTTTTTCATCAAACCCATAAGTGTGGGGTGTCTATGGATAGGTCTCCAAAAATGATATTGAGGTTTCTAATATCATTTTTTTCTAAACTGAATAGTTTGCGCGAGAGACACTTCCAAAGTGGTAAAATGTGTGTCCCCCCCCCTGTAACTTCTAAAATAAGAGAATGATAAATCTATAAAAAATATATGATGTACATTACGGTGCAAACTTCCACTGAAAATTGGTTTGAACGAGATCTAGTAAGTAGTTTTTTTTTAATAGGTCATAAATTGAAATAAATATCAAATACTCAGGTCTATACTACCATTTACTTATATACCTACAGGTTTGTACGGAACCCTCGGTGCGCGAGTCTGACTCGCACTTGGCCGGTTTTATTTATTTTGGTTATTATCAATTATATTGGCTCTACCATGCTAAAATATACTTTTTCAAGACACCAATAGGACCTTACTCGGTCGTTAGTGGCGCCAACTGGTGGCCACAGAAAGGGTAGCCCTCATTATAAGAGCTCGTTCCCACTATGTCGTCTGTCGGGACGATTTTTTATCGTGTGTCGTAGCGGCAGAATATTTTATATGAAGCTATTCACACTCGTCGGACAACGATTTTGTGTCGTATCCGACAAAAAATATCGTGTGATTTGTCAGCCCTCCCGTCCGGAAAAAAATCGTGTCGGATCAACGCTCGCATATGATCGTATATGGCACTGTTCACATTTGCCGGATGTCGGGCCTTTCTTCAATGCAGTCTCTGTAACTTGTATTTTGATAGTTTATGCTCCCTGATATACGAGACAATAGATCGATCGTTGAATGTAGTTATTGACATTCTAAAATAATTGAAAAACTTAACGTCGTCACTTCTTAGATCAGTTATTAACTTCTGAAATATTTCCAAAGTAAATCTTTCCCTCAGAATTGGGTGCACCCAATATCTTCTATTTTTAGCTGTCTTTCGTTTCCTTCGCAAATAATACATCACAACAAAAGCTTCGTCGACGTCCATCGTGTACAAGAATCCAACCAAACTAATGGCACCAGCTGCGGTCGTGGCCGACAGCCGACTAGTGTGAACAGATGCGCCGATACCCGATTAAAATCGGAATCCGACACACGACATAATGGGAACGAGCTCTAACCAATGAACCTTATGTAAAGCAATAAGGTTAAAGTTTTTCAAATAAAAAAGAAACTATTTTTCAGTGATGCAAATATGCTGATAGAGGCAGCTTCATTTTCATCAGCAGGCAAAGTTCAGCCATTTTTAGTGGCAGTGAGTTCTAATGCTAGTCTCGTTTTGGACATACATTGTCATTTGAAAAAAGAAGAGGTGTATGGATACTTAGCAGGAACTTGGGATTTGAACAATCACAGTAAGTAATGATAGTTGTTGTGAATTAGTTCCACTGTGTCCAATGTTTCACCTATATTATTTTCGGATGATTTGGTTTCAGATTTGATGATAACACACACATTTCCATGTCTTATCAGTAAAAGTGATAATAGACCTAGAGTTTTGGTAGAGCTTGAAATTCAGATGGAAATTGAAAAACTTGGTCTCACGCTATTGGGGTGGTATCATTCTCATCCTACTAATCCAGCAATGCCAAGTTTAAGGGACTGTGATAATCAATTGGAGTATCAAATTAAAATGCGTGGACCTTCTGAAATATCCTATGTGCCCTGTATTGGAGTTGTATGCTGTGAGTTGAATGTTGTGTTTATTTATTTGTTGCGGATAGGTATTTCGTAAATAGACAAATTTTCCTATAAGGCCAACCAATAAATGGTAACTTCGATTGGTTTCAGCACCATATAACCCAGAGAGTCCAGTTTTGGAGTCATCATTAACATTCTTCTGGGTTATGCCTCCACCTGAACAGAGACCAACCGAATATCCTCGTCCATTGCTGCTGCAATATAATATGATACACGATAGTCATTTATCTACACACGCTATGGAACAGATAAGGAAAAGCATTAAGTATTACTTCACATATGCTGATGACATGTTTATAAATTTTAAAGATAGTTTTAAGCCAGATATAACATACTTAGATAAGTTAAAATGTACCTTGACAGCAAAATTTCCGCGGGAGCAGAGTGACGGTTTACTTTGGCATTTTATACGTGACGAATTAGGATGTTCATCTGAACAAGATGATAAAATGGATTTGGATGCACTGTTAGCCGTACCTCAGCCTATACCTGTATCAAAGCCGGCTACTTCTGTATCTAACTTCCCCTCTGTTAGCACTTTGCAGCAAATGGTAAGCAGGCCAGCCGGTGTACCGCCTATCAATGTCTCTTCAGGTATAGGATCGGGATCTCCCCATAAATTCGAATCTCCTCCATTAAACATACCAGTGTTGCCGACGTCATCCAAATCTTCTTCGAAATCATCATCTACTCTCTCATCAGCATATCCAACAGGATTGGACATGCTGACAAGTATGGCTCTCGGATTAGGAACTGGTAACATGCAGTTACCGTTAGGTGCCAGCAGTCTTGAGAGTTTAGCTGCAGCAAATAGTATGCTCACTGGTCTCACTCCAGGAATGTCATCGAGTCTGGCGGCCAGTTTGTCTAGTGGAAAACTTCCTGATCCACCGTCTTATGCTGCGTCCCTTCAAAACTTAAGCAGTGGTATTGGAAGTTATGACAAAACGCCTAGCAGTACAGCCACTAGTACTTCAACTGCAACACCCATTCCCGCTAACATCGCTTCTAATCTAATGATGAGTTCCGCTGATATTGCGAATGCTTTATTCTCAGCTAGTAAATATTCGAGTGCAGGTATATTGGGAATTCCAGATCCTATGTCAAAATCCACTTTAGCGGCTAACAATATGTTCTTGTCACCGTCTTTAATGAAAATGCAGGAGTCTTTGCTTAAGCCTCTTTCAAGTAGTAGCCCAATATCGACGAAAGTTGGCTTAGACCAGAACGTTTTAATGAAATCTCCTCACGATTTGCTCAAGGGTAATAAAGATTATTTGCCACCAGACTTTGGTAGCATTGGCAAAAGCAAATCGGATAGTTCTTCATTGGATGGAATAAAACATACAGAGACGAGTGTGTCTTCTTCTAAACCAGAGATATCAAAATCTGATACAGGTGATGTGCAAGCGACTGATTTTAGTATGCCGTCTCGAATTGGAGGTGAATCATTTCTTAACCAGATGTTAGAATTAACTAAAAAGACTACAATGCCAGATTATATGGCTGATTACAATCATCCTTTAAAGTTATCCAAATCTGAAGACTTGTCGACGTCGGTGCCGCCCCCTAGTCATTCGTATCTAAACACGGCTAATATTGTGGATACCATTGCTCAAGTGGCAATGGGTAACTTTTCCAAACACGACGAGCCTATGGATTATTGTAAAGAACAAGACTATAGTATGAACAAAAGCGCGGGTAACGAAACTGAGAACTGAGTGTGAAATAAAAAAAAATATAATTTATATTATTATGTAAGATTATTGTGAGATTTTAAGACAATGAGTTAAGTATTTTGTAGAGCTCACTTCACTATTTTATGTAGCTCTTTACGATAGTTCTGATATATTCAAATATTATTAATGTAATGTACCTAATAAATAGTTATCATGTCTGAAGAAAAATGTAAAATGATATTAGTCACTCTAGAACTATAATTATCGATCTGAATCTATTTCATTGGTAACTTCTGTGTAAGATCCATTATATGGCATTTATCTCTAGTCCATTTCGACTTGATATTGTGATGACTTCATTATTTTCGAACCAATTAGAGTTCGCCACTTGCCCTATTTGGTGTCCAATACTCGTAAGTAGAGTAAAATGAATAGAGAAACGATAAGTTTCATGTAGATTGTGAATTGGATGGATAATATCGATTGGAACTTTGTGAGATTGGAGTTCTGCTTATTTTGAAATTAATGACAGTGTGTAAAAAATAACCGAAGATATTATTATTAATTTTACCTCTAAAACACAAGACTCAAATATACCAGATCCAATTGACTTGGTGCAGCCCGTGCCTAGCTCCTTAAATACCGGCATAATGCTGAGAAAACCGAAGTGGGTCGAAATAATAATATTCTGTGTCAAGATTTGCTAATTTAGTAAAAAAAACGCACTTTCAATATTTATCATAGAAACTAACGACGATATAATATTACAATAATACCTAGTATTGTGTACCTTTACTGCCAGTATTTCTAACATTTCATATATTCAATAAAATATTGATTATAAAAAGACATGCTATTATTTTCATTGCACCCAATGACATTATGATTATCGTTATCTTAAATAACTTTATCAATTTTGAATTAACAAATTATCGGGATATCCCTTATTTCAATGGCATTGAATTTCATTTTTGAGTTGAAAGTTATTAATCAAATACGGTGTGTATTTGATTAATAATTTTGAATAGACTTAAGAATATAAACATGAATGATGAGTAATTCAGTAACAGTTTGGCGGGGAACAGATTGTGATCTTAATTTCTGATTGTTGCCTCGTATAAAGTCAAATCACAGTCTTAAATACTCTCATCATCGATAAAATATGTAATCAATGCATGATAATCGTAATGACGGACGACTGATATGAGGATTATTGCCAAGTACGCAGGTAGATATTTTGTGAATAATATAAACCTATTTACTTCGTAAGTTGAGTTTCCGGAGATAACACACAATTGCTGCTTTGTTTATTTTACTGTTCTAATCATAGGATTTACGTGAAGTGGAGTGTGTTACGGTGTCTGTGAAATTAATTAATTATGTGTTGTGTTTGTGTTGTAGGCAATATTTAAAGGTATGTATGTTAATAGAGTATACTTTTGAGTCAGGTGATACAACATTATTAAATTTCTTAATTCAATTGGTATATAAACAAAGATGCAATTGTAGTTAAAGTCATGGTGTGTACCTAATAGTTTTTACCCGACTGACCCGGAAGGAGGGTTATGTTTTTCGAGTGTATGTATGTATGTATGTATGTCTATTTCTTTGGCACGCTCTGCAGCCTAAACGGCTTGATGGATTTAAGCATATGAGGTGTCGTTAGATTTGTCTGAACTGTGGGAGTATCATAGGGTATATTATTTTTATATGGCGTCTACGGATAAGAAAAGAGGGGGGGTATTAAAAACAAAAATGTCCTTATTATAACAATATGGGTATCAAATGAAAGCTTGCGAACAGACCATTCCATATATGTATATATTGTAATACTTTTGTCCTACTATTTTGAAGTAAACTGCAAAAAATTTTTTTAATGCAAGGCCTATGGGTATATGGGGACTATGAACGGTTACCGTACGTAACTCACAGAGTTGCGATGGTTGTTAGCGTTACTTTAGCGTACCGCTCATTTACTTACTAATACTTACAACTCATTCTGTATAAAACTAAAAAGTCTGAAATAAATTAAATTATTAACAGAAACAAAAAAACCCGACTGGTTAAAACAAAAATTAACTGAAAAGAGAAAAACAAGCTCTTTAATCTATAGAATTTGGAATATAACTTGAATGTTATAGTTTTTCTCTTTTCAGTTAATTTTTGTTTTACGCAGTCGGGTTTTTTGTTTCTTTTAATAATTTAATTTATTAAGACTGGCGTCCATCATCATCATCAGCCTATAATGTCCCACTGCTGAGCACAGGCCTCCTTTCACAAATCAGGGTGAAAGGGAATGGGGAGATACTCCACCACGCGTGCCCACTGCGGATTGGTGGAGGTAGGCTAGTGGTCAACCTACTGTTGGAATTTTTCAAGCCGCCAAGGTGGCATCCAACTAGCTTAACGACTATCACAATGAAGTAATAACCGGGACCAACGGGCTTTACGTGCCTTCCGAAGCACGGAAACGCTCGATATGAAATACCACTAGACGGTCACCCATCCAGGTACCGACCACGACAGACGTAGCTTAACTTTGCCGATCGATTAAGAACGGCTATTCGTGCTACACCACGAGCGCATCATAATGCAAACATAACATGGTTAGTTCTACCTACCCCTTTGTTATTGCATAGTAGGTATAGTATTTTTCTTTCATTGTACATGTTGCAGAATAGCTAATGGCCACTACGACACCAGGTTTCAAGGGACTGAGAGATGAGAGCGATGATTCGGGGTCAGAGTACACTCCGCTCTATGATGACGGCGATGAATTAGAGTAAATATCTTTGTTTATATATTAATATAATAACTTAGGTATAGCAATAATAGTAATGTGTTTGCGTATGTGAAAATACCTGGGTTTACTCTTTTTAAATTATCTATATTTCCAAAAACTATTTAACCCAATTTTGCTTCAAGGAGTCTACTTGGTACGATAATAAAAGTAATTATATCTGTCGACGTAGACGACAGCCAAGCGGTGTGAACATCACGAGTAGGGTTCAGTGGTATTAGGATTCGACGGTGGGAGTAGAACTGGCAATAAAACAACGTTATATCATCGCTTCGGAAATGCCCTGTATGAGGAGAAGAAGCGATGCAAGAAACTCCTCATGGGCCCGATAGGTTTATTATTGTAATTTGACAACTAGATTATCAACTAGTTTCATTTCATTTCATAAATTCAACTTCAATCAGGAACACTTTACAATTACTCCTTAATTACGGGTAAAGGGAAATAGTAACTGCACTGAGGTGCGCACAAAGATTTGAAAGAGTATATCGACAACATGTTAACTGACAGAAGGTAGTTTTGAAAACATTGTTAATATTAAGGAATAACACATCACTTATCTTTTGATCCTTAGAAGAATGCTTTACAGGTAGATCCAAAGCTTCGTTTATTAATTAGACAGCGTAATGATTTATAACGACTTCACAATAAGCCTCGTTTGTTAATCGGACAGCGTAACGACTTATAACGACTTTTCAGAGAGGTCCGCACTGTTCAACGGCTCGAGCTTGAATGCTTCGAGCGCGCTCTGTGCGGCCGTATTTATAGGGTGTGTCGCACGTGTTCGTTTAACAAGATTTTACGTTAAGTATCGAGTTATTTGAAATACAATCTATTTTGTTGATGTGGTTGATTAACATGATTTTTAACATTAATTTTACAGTGTAATTAGCCTGAAGTAATTAAACAATAGCTTATGAACTCATTAAAACAATCAAATTATTCTTATAATCAAAGAAATGTTGTAGTACCGCCGATATATCTAATTTAAGAAAATACTTTCAATATTTCAATAGTATACCTACTGCCTACATAGATTATAACACTGCCACATCAATAAATATTATAGTTTGATTCTCAAGTAGGTACCTACATAATTATCTATATATTTACTTATCTTTGGTTTATAAATTATTTGAATGTAAGTGTGCAGGCCGCGACCAAGTCGTTTAGGGCAGCACTAGATCGCTGCAAACGTCCGACTGAATCAGGCGAAATTGGAGGAACGGAAGGGTGGCGGGAGTGATATGTTCAACATCTCGCCATGGCTAGTGTCTGCAGCGATTCTGAAGCGTGTTAGAATGGCGGCCTTTTTGCGAATGTTCACTATGGCAGTACTGCAAAAATTCATGGTGGGCGCAGCAGGCATTTTAGTATTTTACATTGACATAAAATGCTAAAGCTGCAACCATGCACAAGTGTTTCAGATAAGATAGGTTTAATGTCTGACGACATAATGTATATTCGTCATGCAATAATGATAACTTTATGTATAGATTTGTATTAAACTCACTTATTCAACATTAGAATAATGTCTTGGAAGTAAGCTAGTCCTTTGTTTTTTTGGCTCTTTGCATTATGACCTGCGGCTTTACCGCGTCACTTTGGTGGTAATCGTAACGAACATCGGAATCGGAATGGTCACCGTCGCGTCGTACCGCGTGCGCGTCATTGGATGAAATAATTAATAGTAAAAACATAGCTAAAGAAAATAAAGCTAATAGGCATTTACGTTGTAGTGATGTTATGAAAATTTGTTAAACTCCACAGTCAAAGAACAGCACAAGAAACAAAAGGATGGAATCTGTTCAGAGAGATCCCAGTGAAGAAAGAAAGTGGTTCCATGGTTTCGACGGATTGGATCGACACAAGTGTCAAATTCCTGAAACTGCTTGCGTACATTCTAGTGTTCTTTGCAGTTCTTGGTTCTGCAGTCATATCAAAAGGAACATTGCTTTTCATTACGTCACAGCTAAAGAAAGACAGACAAATTACACACTGCAATAAAGGATTAGGTGAAAAAATTGTTCAAAATTTTATATTGATTAATTATAAACTTAAAATTGTTTCTTTGGGTGTAAAGGGTTTCCAATCGATTGCAAAACAACTGCCTAAATTATGTTCAACTTAAGTCAGATATAAGCTGTAATCCACTATCTTATAGCTTTTTCTAGGGGAAATATTTAAATTTATTTTTTATAATAATAGGCTAACAACTAAAATTTACTTTTCCAAATGTATTTCATCACCAGCATTAGACCAACAGTTTATGTCCATGCTAACAATAGAAGATCGTATAAGCTGGCTCTGGGCAGCTCTCATCGCTTTCGGTATACCAGAATTGGGCATCTTTCTCAGATCTGCCAGAATATGTTTCTTCAAAACAACAAGAAAACCAACACCCATGCCCCTATTTATTGTAAGTACCTATGTATGTAAAATAATGCAAAAAATAAATGTATTTGAAAAATTACATACATTTTCTAATTTCAGGCTTTTGTGATAGAAACATTACACACATTAGGTATTGCCATGCTAGTGCTCGGCATATTGCCGGAATTGGATGTCGTCAAAGGTACCATGTTGATGAATGCTATGTGCATAATTCCGGGAATCCTTAACGCATTTACTAGAGACCAATCTGATCCTCGGTACTCTATGAAGTTAATTTTGGATGTGCTGGCTGTGTCGGCACAAGCGACCGCATTTGTTGTTTGGCCACTCCTTGATGGGACGCCCATTCTATGGTCTATACCAGTTGCATGTGTACTTGTTTCTCTTGGATGGTGGGAGAATTATTTTGAATCTGCTGATAAAGTCACATCAGGTAACATTATGATGATGTAATTTCATGCTAGAATTGGTATAAGCGCTCTATGAAATCCGTTAACTTGCGTTTAAAAAATAACAATTGATTTATATTGTTTTCCTCGCCCGCGCGGATCGCCAAATAGTCATAGGAGTATTTCAGTAATTGAAAGGCTTATAGATCACAAATAAATGAAAACAGTGTGAAGTAATTTGAAATTGAACCTTATTTTACTTATAAATACGATCACTCGCTTTTACGTTTAATAAAAATGTAATAGATTTGTGGAGGTTAACAATAATCCCCGCCCATTGAGTACCTACCCAATAAAAACTAAATGATTTTGATTTTGAATGTTTTCTCATTTCAGCACCTCTGCTCTATCTCATTGAATTACGTGAAAATTTGAAGAGAACCCGTTATTATACACAACGTCTGCTCTGTCCCTGGAAGATATTTGTTTTCATGTGCTGTATTCTTATTTCCTTACATATACAGAATGATGACCCGTTATCATTTTTCTCATTATGTGCGGAGGCTTTTAGCGATCGCAACTATACTGTTCATGAGGTAACTAACAGATTTTATTTGTCCGCATATAATATTCTGAAATAACTATTTATATTCTGAAATAACTATTTACCTACTTACTTATTTCATGTATTTTTCTCTAAATTCAGGTACAAGTAGTACTTGAAAAATCTTCCGAAGGAGTAAACTATATGGTTACCGGAAATACCCTAATTTTGCCGACGTCTTGGGCCTCGCCCTTGTGGGTTGTGTTAATTCAAATCTGTACGGCGTATTTTTGTTTTGGAAGCGCCAAGTTTGCGTGCAAGATTCTTATACAAAACTTCAGTTTCACCTGCGCTTTGAGCCTCGTCGGACCCGTAACTATAAACCTGCTTATAATCTTCTGTGGCTTAAAAAATGCGAACCCTTGCGCTTTCCATGGAGTGATTCCAGATTATCTGTTCTTTGAAATACCACCAGGTTAGTACAATATGATATCAATTTTTAGGTAATTTGTTAAATTATTAAGTTTTACTCAAAACATCACTGCGCAACCATTGGAAGACAACTTGAATGAAGAAATCTGATGCTGACCATTGTAAATAAAATTTATTAGTAAGGGTGCAGTTACTTCTGAATGCATAAAAAAGCTATGAAGCGTTGAATTCCATGAGTCTCTATCTCATTATGATAGTCTCCTAAGACCATATTCGCGTGGCTTCAACCCTTGAGGTAGTATTCCCTTACTGACTCGTCTAAAATTTCCACTCTGTATATCCCTCGGGAACGTGGATGACACACAAGTTAATAAACAGCTGTATAATTACCCAATTTCTATTGACAATTGACTATAAACTGATCATGTATTTGACTAGACAACATTTTGGGTACAGTATGAGGCACGCATGGTGAGCACAGATAGGCCAAATCAAACCTTTTGGCCAAATCATAGTAGTTAAATGAATCGCAAGAATCCAATAGATGACGAGTATCGACTGACAAACCAATCGTGTGCAGCTCGGCGCTCCCCCCTGGCCCCTGCTTCATTCCGCCAAACAGACCGAAAATTAACTACTGCGCAGGTGTTAATCTGTGCTCACCACTCGTGCCCCTTACTATAAGTAAGTACCTAAAAAAGACTTGCTGAGTTTCTTGCCGGAGTCTTCTCAGTTCAAGTTGTATTTGGAACCGGTGTAGAGTCATTTGTTAACGTTCATAAGTGCCTTAGGGTCTAAATTGAATAAATATATTTTGAATTTTTGAATTTTACCTACTTTTCAACGCTACGTTTACCGGCACTTTAATATTACATTATGATACATGTGTGCAAAGTTGGTTATTAACACTCGAAGCGGTATTAAGCGAGAGTGTAATAATCAATGCACACGCGTGTCATACGACGCTTTTCAACACACTTGCGAGGAAAAAAACAGATTTGTATTTTTTTAAGTAGATTTTTTGTTATTAATCAACTACACAATGAAAACGTGAATATGGCGCGCAAGTTTTTTTTTTACCGCCGATTGCTGTCTAACTGTTTTACCCGTTTAAATTAAGAATGCTTGGTCTACACACATATCACTTGCAGTGAGGTACGAACTTATCATAATCGGGATTAAACCTTTAATAAAACTGTGCGGTAATGTAAAGTAAAAAGCACTAGTGCGTAATAAGCTGCATTAAGATACTAAAAACGGTGCAATAAATGTATCGTTACGAGCGAGTGTATTGAAAAATTACTTAATTTTATGTTTTACTCTATAAGTTAATTTTGTAAATTCTTTGGAGAAAAATAAATTCTATAACCATACATTTATAATTCATGTTTCAACAGTATACTTCTTAATGGACTTCATCGGTCGTGAGATGGCATGGGTGTGGCTCTTATGGCTGGTGTCTCAAGCGTGGGTATCGGTGCATACGTGGCAGCCGCGGTGCGAGCGTCTGGCCGCTACAGACAAGCTGTTCGCGAAGCCCTGGTACTCCGGCGTGCTCATCGATCAGTCGCTACTGCTTAACAGGACTAAAGATCATGACTCTGAAATCAATGTTGAGGTAATCGCATGCCAAATTATGCTGTCGGATATGCATTGCATTCGCAAGGCAATATTAAAATTAAGGCATTTTTGATATAATATGATTTTTTATAAGTTATTCTATAAATTTTAGCAAAATATATTGATTTGTTTATTTTCAGGACCTAAAAGAACTTCAAGATGCAGATGACATATCCATAGCCAATTCAGACAAAGACACGAAAGATATCAAGCCTTCCGATAGTATAACCAGGTACATCCTCAAAATTAACATATTTTTTCAAAAATGTGCTTTAAAATTACAGGTTCTCACCATCTCTGTTCTCTTAAGACAATCAGAAAAGTTTTCTGTATCTATAATAAGGACTTTAGATGATGGTTGATAATTCGTAGTACGTGTCTCGCATACCACCCTCAAGTCTTTAGGACTTCAAGGTCCTGAACCAAATCATCACATACCATAGTGGATTTGTTCACAAACACAAGCTTTAAGAAAAAGAAGCATCAGAATTGCTTTACTGGGGTAAAATATGTATACAGTACACAACAAATAGCAAGACCTACATGAATTTTGCTAAATATTTCTCTAAGCTATGAACTACTATATTTCTTAGGATATATATTTGCGCAACCATGTGGCATGAGACGAAAGAGGAAATGATAGAATTCTTGAAGTCTATTTTCCGACTGGATGAAGATCAAAGCGCGCGCCGCGTTGCACAGAAGTACTTGGGTATCGCGGATCCTGATTACTATGAACTCGAAGGTAAGCATATTAAGGCCTGTATATAAAAGAATCAAAGTTTAAGTCAAGGCTCAAGAAGACGGGCCCGTTGGCGCAGTTGGTTAAGACGTGGAGTCTTAACCTATAGCGCCGCAGGTTGTGGGTTCGATTCCCACACAGGACATACATTTGTGTGCATGAACATGTCTGTATGTCCTGAGTCTGGGTGTAATTATGTATATTAAGTATGTATTTACAAACAAAAAGTAGTATATGTATTATATCAGTTACCTGGTTTCCATAGTACAAGCTCTGCTTAGTTTGGGATCAGATGACCGTGTGTGAGGAATGTCCCAGGATATTTATTATTATTTATTTGTAATAATTGAAAATAAACCTTATGTCATAGGTGTAGGTTTCAAATTCAATTATTTTAATCATACTTTTATATTTTAATGTTTTCCAGCCCATATATTCATGGACGACGCTTTCGAGATATCGGACCACAGCGCTGAAGACTCTCAAGTCAATAGGTTCGTGAAATGCTTAGTGGACACAATAGACGAAGCCGCTTCAGAAGTGCATCTGACTAATGTTAGATTGCGACCTCCGATGAAATACCCTTCCCCTTACGGCGGTAGGCTGGTGTGGACACTGCCGGGCAAGAACAAATTGATATGCCATTTGAAAGATAAGTCCAAAATTAGACACAGAAAGCGATGGTCTCAGGTAAGTTGTTGTTTTTTTTCTACCCTCAATGTCCTCTAATTTTTTACCGGATTTTATGAGCTTGAGCGAACGTTAAGTTCTCTTTTAATGGAATTATACATTGAATATGATATTTCAGGTGATGTACATGTACTATTTCCTCGGACACCGACTAATGGACCTACCAATATCTGTAGACCGTAAAGAGGTTATAGCTGAAAATACTTACCTACTTGCCCTCGACGGCGACATTGACTTCAAACCCATCGCTGTCACGTTACTCATTGACCTTATGAAGAAGGACAAGAACTTGGGAGCGGCGTGTGGACGTATTCATCCAGTTGGATCAGGTAAATGTTTATCTACTCGATAGGAAAAATGCAGTGGCAATTTAAATGAGCGAGATGTTGAGTGAGAGAGAAGTACTCCCAACATACCGATTTTATACTACTAAACGTAGCAAACAAGCATGCTGCCTGCCTAATAGTAAGCGGTTACTCTTCAGTGCTTGGGAAGGCACGCACAGCTGTTGTTGATCCCGATAACTTAATTGTTAGGTGGGAAAACTCCCAACAGTAGGTTGACCACTAGCCTACCTTCAGCAATCCGCTGTGGGTATGCATGGTGGAGTATGTGCCCATTCCCTTTCATCCTCATTTGTACAAGGAGGCCCGTACTCTGGAGTGGGACATTGGTTCCGGGATTACACTATTTACACTGCGAGGTACAGTTCTGGCGACCTTACTCACTGCAGGAACACAACACCACATTCAAGTTATATTGTTTGATGGATCATTTGTGTTCTCTCGCATGAGAGTTTCATATTGTAAATTTTATGTTCGTAGCATCGGTACAACAATTAGTTATTTTTTTTATGAATATTACGCGATACAGATTAATCTAATGTGGGTACCCCAGGTAAACATTGTTGCCTAATCACACAAGAAAGTAGGTAACCATTTTGGATATTTTTCTCAGTTGAAGGCCGACTTACGAACTGGTGCTAACTTCAGTAGTTTTGACCTTCATAAGTGCCCTACTAGGGCCTAAATTGAATAAATGTCTTTGACTTTGATACACAATTGTATTATTTAACTACTTAGTACTTAATTTAACCTGTATGCATACCCCCTGTGTTTTTGTTGCAAATAAATATTTTTGTATTTTGTATTTGTATATAATAATATTATTAAATTATATTTTAGGATTCATGTCATGGTACCAAATGTTCGAGTACGCGATTGGTCATTGGCTGCAAAAGGCGACGGAACACATGATTGGATGCGTACTCTGTAGTCCTGGGTGCTTCTCACTGTTCAGAGGAAAAGCTTTGATGGACGACAATGTTATGAGGAAATACACTTTGACTTCAAACGAGGCTAGACATTACGTGCAGTATGATCAAGGTACGATATACACCAAGAATATATATTTTGGGCGTCAAAAGTCTAAATAAAACTGCATAGCAAAGAGACATACAAGAAAAATAAATTTAAAGTGGTGAATATAAATGCTACCTGCCTCCATATTTTCTAATTCCAACACTAATCGTGATCGTACTAAGTGAACAGTGTATTATATGTCTTATGCTAAAGCACTTAGGTCTACTTTAGCTCCGATTTCACATAAATCAAATCACCGTTAAATACATTCATTCAACTTGAGCTGAAGTGGAGCTAAAGATTTTTCTATAAGGCATAAAATCGACTGTTAATTCAAAGGAATTGCAAAGTTAGACAATAAGACCGGAAATTTAGGTATTGACAGCGAACTTTAATACAGGCGAAGACAGATGGCTATGCACATTACTGCTACAGCGTGGCTATAGGGTAGAATACTCAGCCGCTTCAGATGCGTACACGCACTGTCCAGAACGATTTGATGAATTCTTCAACCAGAGAAGACGATGGGTCCCGTCCACTATGGCGAATATCTTCGATTTGCTTGCAGACTCTAAGCGGACTGTTGCAGTTAACGATAATATCTCCACGCTGTATATTGTGTATCAGGTGAGAATTCTCTTGTTTGATCCATAAATGATGGGCTGTTCAAAGCAAGATATTTAGAAGGATACAATTTTATAGCTCGTTTATAAGGTTTATATTCTCGATATGTCATTCGTAGATCCGTACCATCACATCACATCCATAGAATACACTGATTTTGAGTACATATTGACATCAATATCAATTCCAATCAGAATTATTGGAGCGACTGTGAATTAAAACATTGTAATGTGTCAGTTTTGTAGATTTCTGGAGTCGTATATAGTTCACATATCCAAATGAAGGAGTCTGTGATGCGGAGTAATGTTAAGCGATTATGCCATAATCAAAAAAATCTTAATATTTTCTTAAAATCTCACCCAAATTTCAATTCAATGTTTGGCCATGGACTCATTACAGAAGAAGTTGTGACGAGACCGATGATTATATGCTTCCTAGATAAAACTAGCTTATTCTTACAATGTTGTGCCTAGAAACACACTGAAACTTCCACTGCTTGTTTTAAACGTTATGTTTCGATCGAGAAATGAGAATTTAATTTTATATTATCTATGCTAATAATAAAACAGAAGAGTTTTTTGTTTGTTTAAACGGGCTAATAACCAGTCGGATTTGAAAACGTCTTTCACTAATAGGAAGCTACATTATCCCCGAGTATTGTAGGCAACTTTTTATCCCGGGAACGCGGGTGAAACCGCGGTGGACAGCTAGTACCATAATAACTTTGTATTTCAGATGATGTTAATGATAGGTACAGTCCTGGGCCCGGGCACGATATTCCTCATGATGATTGGCGCAATGAACGCTATTACTGGTATTAGCAACACGAACGCGTTACTGATCAATCTGATTCCTGTCATTTTGTTTATCATGGTGTGCATGACCTGCAAGTCCGAAATACAGGTAATTTAACCATTGATAACCATTGAATATTGAGTTTGTGATAGTGGGCTATAAAAGAATATACGAGATACCGTTATTTATCTGAATGTAAATAATGATTATCTTTATTTATCAATAAAGCTTTTATCGATCCAAAATAAAAATAATTTTAATTGTGCAAATAAATAATGTCGGTTGATTGTAAGTATTTATATACTCTGAGATTGTACTAAAATATTTAGCACACAAGCTATATGCATAATATAATAATCCACCACATGCTATTGTTTAAATACAGTTATTTAACTTAACTTAAACTGACTGATGGTGCCGATTCTGTTGCAAATCGCACTAAACCAATTTTAATCAAATCACATCTCTTTCTTACACAAATGATTGAAAAAGGATAGAACACATTTAAATCTGTTAAGTTAGTCTGTGCCGTTATAATTTGCGGGTAAATGACGTAACCAATTTTGGCAGCATTAATTCATTCACATCAAAACAAGCAATTGGCCTAATTTGACAGGATTAAATTTCTTCCATCTCTTTCTTATTATCTTTGTTAGACAATTATATAGTGAGACTACACCAGTTTAGTTGTAAACAACAGAATCAGCGCCAATATATATCTAAAACTAAACATATTAAAGAATCATCATTTTCAAAAAAGAAAAATACAAAAAATTCGAGCACACAACACTTAAAAGTGCAAGTGTTGTAAATAAAATGAAATTAGCATTGCAACGAATGTAAGACATTAGCTAGTTTAAAATAAACCATACGCTAAAGATCCAAGGTTGATATTCAATTGTTTAAATCTTGACCGATGTTTTAATAAAACCTCTTATTTATTTTGCAGTTAATGCTAGCCAACATAATCACATGCATCTACGCTATGTTTATGATGATGGTCATAGTTGGGATAGCCCTGCAGATAGTAGAGGACGGATGGTT
Source organism: Achlya flavicornis (assembly GCA_947623365.1). Lineage (NCBI taxonomy): Eukaryota > Metazoa > Arthropoda > Insecta > Lepidoptera > Drepanidae > Achlya > Achlya flavicornis. The sequence goes on along the minus strand of OX392468.1, from coordinate 8,059,526 downwards.
GGCACCCTCCAGTATTTTCACTATAGCAACATTTGGCATATTTTTTATCACCGCCGCACTTCACCCACAAGAAATTATTTGTCTATTGTACATTACTATATACTACATCACTATTCCGAGCATGTATATGTTGCTTATTATATACTCGCTATGTAATTTAAATAACGTCTCGTGGGGGACGAGAGAGGTGGCGCAGAAGAAGACAGCAAAGGTATGTTTTTTTTGTCTTTATATTTTCTTTACTGAAAAAGACAATGGTAATTATTGAGTAATTTATATACAGATGTCAGTTTACGTTCCTTTACACCTCATTGCATACAAGCATGAGGTAGAGCATAACGTTTATTCGCTCAAAGAGCAGCTCGACTGGGGAAGTACCTCCACCTTACAGAATACCGCAGCCAAATAACTTTATGTTGTGTAAAGTTGTGTTCCTGCGCGTGAGTAATGTTGCCAGAGCTCATAGGGGAGGGGGGATAGGTCGATAACGCGTGAGCGATGCTTCGTGTGTTGCAAGCGTCTATATAGCTACGGTAACCGCTTACCATCAGGCGGGCCGTATGCTTGATTATCGACTAAGTTGTATAAAAAAAAAAACATTACCTAAATAAAGTTAAAGTAACAATTTAAAGTTGTCCTAATCCGACATAAATAATAGACTTTTCCAAATATAAATAAATATTATCATGAATAAAAATTAAATAATCATCGTTATAGGAGTTAGAAATGGAGAAGAAGGAAGCTGAAGAAGTAAAGAAAAAGATGGACGATAAAAGCATAATGAAGTGGTTCGGGAAAGGAGACGAAACAAGCGGCTCATTTGAAATGAGCGTCTCAGGCTTGTGCCGATGCATGTGCTGCACCAACCCGAAGGATTATAAAGAAGACCTACATTTACTTCACATAGCTAATTCCATTGAGAAAATTGAGAAGAGATTGGAAACTCTGTAAGTTCCTTGTATTATTTTAGAAATGGTCATATTTTTTTTGTATTTATTTATGATTAGCTGTCCCCCGCGGTTTCACCCGCGTTCCCGGGATCAGTGCAAAAGAGACTAGTCGCGGAATTGGATTGCTCGGTATTACTAAAGGAATTATTCCTTTATACACTTCTTAAGTACACTAGCTTGAACGATTTAACCTCTAAATCGTACACTGTGTTCGAAAATGTAAAAAAAATGGGTGTGGTTTCGTCGTTGACACGGACGTGTTTTATGTGAATGCAAATTGAGTTTTTTTTTATTCGTTGATCCTTTATCTATCGAGTGGTGTCATTAAATTTTGGAACATGAAACTGTACCCTCCGATTTTGATATCATCAGTTTTCTGAATTGCCTCCCACTATGGAAGCAAATTTAAAGATTCAATCATTCACGTCAATATAGCTTAGAATTTCGGTGAAGGAAAAACATCATGAGGAAACCATAGCACGGTGGTAGGTTACTTAAAAGAACCCACCTGGCTGGGTACCACCCTCAAGTTCAAAATCTGTCGCCGAGCACCTATCGGTGTGTTCCGACAGCCGCACTGAACAACACAAAGCCTAGAAGGAACTGGCTCTCAAGCCACATCATCACTTACCATGGTGACATTTCGGTCAAAAATCTATTCATAGTAAAAATATGAATAATAAAGTATCATTATGATGTCCAGCGGAGCCCCCGGCGTGCCGGAGCCGGCGGCGGCGCGGCCGCGCGCCTCCGTGGCGCTGCGCGGGGACCCGCTCGTCACACTGCCGGAGTACGACGACACCGACAACTCCAGCGACATGATACCAAGGGTATGTATTATGTCTCAACACAACTAAGTTTATGACTTAAGAGATGGTGGTTGCCCCTCTGTTATATCTGCGTCATCATCTAACTGTTGTCTAGGTCTTGCTGAGTTCCTTGCCGGTTCTTCTGTGATGTGTATAACAAAGTTACGTTTTAGGGTCACCGCTCCCTATAACAGTACGGCTACGCCTCGGCATTTACCTTGCCATGCGAGTGAGGCCTTTAAATCTTATGCGTTAAAGTAAATTTTACAATGACTAGATGAAATAGTTGACGCCTCGCGCCAAACGCGCTTGCCGCTACAAGCCACTAGTCCTGCTGACCACACGCGTCCAGCGAGCGGCCCGCTCCCTTGCTGCGTGTCGCCAGCAAGCGGTATTTTGCCAAAGCCGCGCCACTAATTTCGCCGGCGCCGAGCCACCCGCGAGCTGCCACCTCACAGGCGGCGCGCTGGCAGCTAGTGGTTGGGTTGAGTTGAGGCGGTGCCGGGCCGTTGCTGCGATGGAGCGGTGCTGACATAGTGAGCGATGACCCTAAGACCCACACGGATCCATTCGCGTGCTCTTCCTTTTTCCGTGCATTTATAGCTCGAATTTTCTTTACGAGTTCCCTTTAGGCTGCTTCTATAATTCTACTTCAATATACAAATTGTATCAATCAGTAGTAGAGTTGTCGAAACGATAATGTTAGTTTTGGGAACAATTTACCATTCAATTATAATTTATTTTAAAAACAGGACGAAAGAGACGACCTAATAAACCCGTACTGGATAGAAGATCCGAACTTACAGAAAGGCGAAGTGGATTTCTTGACTACAGCGGAGATAGAGTTCTGGAAAGATTTGATCGACGTCTATTTGAGGCCTATAGACGAGAACAAAGAAGAATTGGTAAGGATATATACATGACAAATCACAACGTTTTATAGAAAGTCGTGTGAGATAAGATTCCATCTTTGGCGTCACCCAGGACATGCATCTGTGTACATGAACATATCTGTCTGTATGTCCTGAGTCTGGGTGTAATTATATATATTAAGTATGTATTTACAGACAAAAAGTAGTATATGTATCAGTTATCTGGTTTCCATAGTACAAGTTCTGCTTAGTTTGGGATCAGATGACCGTGTGTGTGGAATGTCCCAGGATATTTATTTATTTATACAGTGACAGCACTTTAATACCACATCAATACTGTTTGCACTGACAGTTGCGTGGTTACTGATGATACATACCTTTGTAGCGTAATATTCCTTTAAGTAGCCTCGGGATCCCCTATTTTTCCCCCAGGGGCATTGAGCTATTATTACTACGTATAGAGAAGCTATCATAACCAAAAGTTTTGTCCCATTTTTTTAGAGTCAACCAAAGTTCTCTTTAGCGCTGAAACAATAATTAGTCATCTAAACAGACAGTAGAAACACGTAGCGCTATCAGAACGCTTTTAGGAGTATTATTCTCGCAAACACCGTCATTTTCACGGCGCTTACGCGTTTCGTTCATCGTTCTACAACAACATGAACATAGTTGTGATTACTTGTGATGTGTGGTGTCTTCTCTATACGTAGTAGGTAACAATAGCTCAATGCCTAGGGGTTGAATTTTGAATAAGCCTTCCTTTGTAAATAGATGCCTACAGCGCATTTCAGTTTAATAATAATTACCTATAAGTTTCATTCTCTTCCCAAAAATATAGATATTATATTAATTACTATGTTTAATGGTATCCAGGAGCGTATAAAGACGGACTTGAAGAATTTGCGCGATACAATGGTGTTTGCGTTCGTGATGTTAAACGCATTGTTCGTGCTCGTCATCTTCCTTCTACAACTGAGGCAAGATCAGCTCCACATGAAATGGCCGTTTGGACAGAAAATTTCCGTTTCATATGATGAAGACCAGAACCTTGTGAGTATTGAGTAAAGTTATTTAATCTTACTTGCTATATCTCTTTCTGACAAAGAACATAAGAAAAAGATACAATAATTTTATTTCTTTCAAATTAGCCCATTTGCTTGTTTTCATGGTGAATTTAATCGCCATCAAAATCGTACTCGACTATCCGTTAGTAAAAAAAACCGGCCAAGTGCGAGTCAGACTCGCGCACCGAGGGTTCCGTACAAACCTGTAGGTATATAAGTGAATAATATATAGTGAATAGACCTGAGTATTTCATATGAATTTCAATTTATGACATATTAAAAAAAAACTACTAACTAGATCTCGTTCAAACCAATTTTCGGTGGAAGTTTGCACATATTTTTTATAGATTTATCATTCTCTTATTTTAGAAGTTACAGGGGGGGGGGGGGGGGGGGCACACATTTTACCACTTTGGAAGATTCTCTCGCGCAATCTATTCAGTTTAGAAAAAAACGATAGTAGAAACCTCAATATCATTTTTGAAGACCTATCCATAGACACGCCACACTTATGGGCTTCATTAAAAAAAAAAAATGAGTTTCAGTTCTAAGTATGGGGACCCCCAAAATTTATTGTTTTTTTTCTATTTTTGTGTGAAAATCTTAATGCGGTTCACAGAATACATCTACTTACCAAGTTTCAACATTATAGTTCTTATAGATTCGGAAAAAAGTGGCTGTGACATACGGACGGACAGACAGACATGACGAATCTATAAGGGTTCCGTTTTTTGCCATTTGGCTACGGAACCCTAAAATTAAATAGACTGATTTGACAGCTTGACATAGTTTCTATCCTTAATAAAGTTTGAAAGAAAGAGTCATAAAATAATTGTATAGTATGAAACGAACATGATCTTTAAATGATCTCTCTAGATAACCATCGATCAAGATTACCTGATGCTGGAGCCCATCGGATCCCTGTTCCTGATATTCTTCGGTTCGGTGATGATCATCCAGTTCACAGCTATGGTGTTACACCGGCTCGGTACACTCACGCACTTGCTATCTACTGTAAAGCTCAACTGGTACTTCACTAAGAGGGTAAGTTTTACTAATATAGCCATATCAATTATAAGCTCGGGTCAAACATCTTGTCAGTTGAACGCTGACTTCCGATAACTGAATAAAAGGAATGTATTTTGATAATCTCATATAAGATTATTCCGATGAAAATATATCAAAGTATCAGATCAATAAAATATGGATATTAATACTTTTTAAGTGCTCGTTATGGTAATAATGTGCGGTAGGTTCCAACTTCTTATTACTTCATATTGTTCTGAGACAATGAATAACGAACAATAAAACTATGGTTTGGCAAAAACTACACAGACGGATATGATCAATATGTCTGTACATGGGCTTTTAGAATGTTTCTTGTATAGCTTTAATTATAAATTAGAAACAGTTTGCTTCGTTTGTATAGACGTTGCACGACGTTGCTAATTTTATCTTGAATTGCGAGTGTGTAGAACAAGAATCAAAACTTAAGTCTCAATACATTGTGTTAATCGAAAATAGAACTTATTTCGTAGGGTTAGGTTCTAAATTCAATTGTTTAAATCTCGACTCCATTTTAGCCTTAGTTTTAAAATAAAGATCATTGTTCTAGCCGGATGAATTAACAGAAGATGCTCTGATAGAACAACGAGCTATCGAGATAGCTAAAGACTTGCAAAGACTGAACACCGACGATTTGGAAAAGCGCGGGGTCGACGAGTCTCACGTCTCCCGTCGGAAGACCATACACAACCTGGAAAAGACCAGGGACACCAAGCAAGGCACTGTTAACTTGGACGCCAATTTTAAGAGACGACTCACTATCCTACAGAATGCTGATCCTGGTAAGATATTTGAAATGCATCCTATATTTAATATACACAGTACATACAGTTTGTTTTTTTAGTATCGTTAACTTGCTTATATAACGTACTGGCTGCCCGGCGCAACTTCGTTCGCGTGGTGCTACCCTACCCTACCCTACCCTACCCTACCCTACCCTACCCTACCCTACCCTACCCTACCCTACCCTACCCTACCCTACCCTACCCTACCCTACCCTACCCTACCCTACCCTACCATACCATACCATACCATACCATACCATACCATACCATACCATACCATACCATACCATACCCTACCCTACCCTACCCTACCCTACCCTACCCAACCCAACCCTACCCTACCCTACCCTATCCTGTCAGCAAAATCCCCATTAACAAAATGATCCGCCATTTATTATTGAATTCATTTGTTACAAAAATGTGATAAATGAAGAACCGCTCGACCGATTTTGTGCAAACTTCACATAAACCATCTACTAAATAGTCCGAACAAAGCCTAAACATTTGGTTTGGATAGGTGAGCCCGTTCTTGAGTTATAAAATTACAACGAAAAGTGGCATTGATTTTTAGGGTTCCGTAGCCAAATGGCAAAAAACGGAACCCTTATAGATTCGTCATGTCTGTCTGTCTGTCTGTCTGTCCGTCCGTATGTCACAGCCATTTCTTTCCGAAACTATAAGAACTATAATGTTGAAACTTGGTAAGTAGATATATTCTGTGAACTGCATTAAGATTTTCACACAAAAATAGAAAAATAACAATAAATTTTGGGGGTTCCCCATACATAGAACTGAAACTCATTTTTTTTTTAACAAAACCCATAAGTGTGGGGTGTCTATGGATAGGTCTTCAAAAATGATATCGACGTTTCTAATATAATATTTTTCTAAATTGAATAGTTTGCGCGAGACACACTTCCAAAGTGGTAAAATGTGTGTCCCCCCTGTAACTTCTAAAATAAGAGAATGATACATCTATAAAAAATATATGATGTACATTACGATGCAAACTACCAACGAAAATTGGTTTGAACGAGATCTAGTAAGTAGTTTTTTTTAAATACGTCATAAATTGAAATCCATATCAAATACTCAGGTCTATACTACCATTTACTTATATACCTACAGGTTTGTACGGAACCCTCGGTGCGCGTGTCTGACTCGCACTTGGCCGGTTTTTGTATATAATTTGACACGCGAAGTACTACGCGAAGTACTCGCGTCATCTATTTAGATGTATATCTGTGGTTATTTGTTATCCCTTTAGGACTAGTATCACGTTTACCGTCTCTGGGCGGCAGCGGCAGCGCTCGGCGCGTGACGCTGCGCGCGCTCATGTCGCGGAGGGACTCCGTGCTGGCCGAGAAACGACGCTCGCACCTACAAGGGAGGGAATCAGCCAACGCTTATCTTTATGACACTCCTGGGAATACTGCTGTAAGTTGTCTTTTTTTTTTAGTTTTGAGCATAGCGTTCGTGATGTAGCCGAATAACTTTAGTTTGTGATCCTGCGCCTAAGGTTGCCTCATTTTTATAGAGCTCATTGGGAGGGGGAATGGTCGGTAACGCGTGGGTGATGCCTCGTGTGTTGCAAGCGTCCATATGGCTACGGTAACCGCTTACCATCAAATGGGCCGTATGTTTGTCTACCAACTTACTTGAATAAAAATAAATGTTAAAAGGAAATATCTCTGTCTTTGTTTGTTTAGGTCAGACATTTTAATGGGTTGTCACTTGAAAGTTCATTGTAACATGATTTCAAGTAAAGGTGTGGTTTTGCATTCTTGCTATATTAACGGAAGTTAATATTTTAATTGATATGTTTTTGTATGAAACATTAAAAATAAGAATATAATGTTCAGACTTATTGATGTAGCTGATCAATTCAAGTAATCAAACTTATAAAAACTCTCAATCCCAACGGACAGTCAAATTGTAACATCGACGGTGAATTATTTAAAAACAATAGCACATAGTTTACTAAGCTTGTAGTCTTATTATGTTTATGTAAAAGTTAGAAAATCGTATAAATTTTATATCGTGTATATAGCTAAACGACATGGGTGTCCGTCCGTCTGCGTCGGGAGCGTATATGAACCGCGGCTACGAGCCCGCCTTCGACAGCGACGACGACGACGCCGCCTCCGCGCTGGGTGCGCCCGCGCCGCCCGCGCCGCGCCGCAGCACTGTTCGCTTCCGGGAACATTACGCTTGAACTGATCCTTACCATGTCATCTTATATTTTTGTATTCAAATAAATACTTATATAAAAATAATAGTGTTCGTTTTTTTTGTATTGACCTTCTAACTGCGAATATGATTACCTGATGTTTAGTTCAAACTATGGATATTCGATTCATTGCGATAGGTTTGATTTTTATAATGGCAGGTTGAGGCAAGGTTTGAGTTAGTCAGATAGGCTTATGATAGTTAAAAAGCTCACGCCTGACTATTGAAGAAATTATGATTCAGGTAAAACAATCCCAGTTTTATATAAAAAGGTACTAAAACCAATATATTAGGATGCTTACTTGGAAAAACCAAATAAAAAAAGTTTGCCAAAGGTCCTGAATGTCGTGAGTCAGTGTTGAGTGCGAGTGAGGGCGCGCGGCGCGTAGCTGGCGTCGAGTCGCCGCGTCAGTGAGTGCGCGGCCTCCCGACCGAAAGCACCAGCACGCGCAACATGCGTGCCGAACAACTCCGCGAGTGTACTCTTCTTCGCTTATTTACATTGTGAAGTGATTTACACAAACCCTAAGGATTTCACACGACCTGTGACTGTGGCCTCTTAAACGGTAAGTTTGAACCTTCATAATTCACCAGGCTCTCGCAGGAGCCGACCTTTCAGCTCCCGAGGCTATTATGACCGATCAGCTGCGAAAGTATGCGAGGGTGATTGAAGCAGTTGTTCACTTGTATAATTTTACCTATTGTTATTTCAGACATTACTCAATTTTTGAAAGGCAGTTTGTTTTGAAATCATACAAACTGGTCCGATTTCGTGTAAAACTATTGCTTGATCATGCAAACCATAACTCAGACTTTCGGCCTATTAAGTTTCACTTTTGAAAGTTTCGTAATCATATGTAAAGTAAAACTCGAACAACGCACCGCACTGCTGTGTTGTAGCGTAAAATTTCTAAAATATATAATTCATATTTAGAGACGGCTTTGAATAGTCACTGCCTATTTGCAATCATAAACAAAAGTGAATGTAGGCGGTGTCTATCTGTATGGGAGAGGTAAGACTGGGAAACAAAGACAAACGTCACTTCCTCCGTACTTCTACATTGGTCGACCTCTAAATCAAGACTAACGTTATACGATTGAAAGATACTGATATGAAATTAATACAACAACCCAAGGTCTAAGACGGGCGGCGACAGCGCAGTAGTCGTACTGCTTGAAATTACCCTAAATGAGTAAAATTAATAGGTTAAGTGATAGAGATAAAAATGATGTCAACTGATATTTGAATACTACGGTCCATGTTGGGTAATAAAGAAAGTAATTACCGTTTTGCACTATACAAACTGTTATGACAAGTTAAGCATGAATGGTACATAATATTACGTTAGCCTAAAGGCCTCGAGAACATCCGGTTCCGGCAGAGGGTTCTCACAAACGAGACCTATATTGTGATTTCCGTGATGGTGCCTTTTATTAGGTAATTAAATGCAATTAACTAAATAATAAACTTGATTGCGAAGTCGCCCGACATGTTCACGTGCAATATTTAACAAAGCATCATTATTTTCAAGGTGTCTTCACTATTACTTACCAATTAATGACGTGAGAAACCGCTGGATATGATTACATGTAGCGGGTTTCATCACCCAATATATTGTACTAGCTTTGCCCCGCGGTTACACCGTACACGGGATAAAACGAAGCCTATGTCCTCCATACCATAGCCTATCTGCATGTCAAATTTCATGATGATACGTACAGTAGTTAAGGCGTAACAAACAAAACAATCTCACTTTCGCATTATTAATATTAGTTAGGATTAGGATTGTTGCTCTTCACTAGACATTCTATCAAACTGCGTAAAGATAAATTGCTTGTAGCTGTTATAAATGTTATATTTGTTTTAAAATAACTATACCATTGCCTTTTGATTATCCTTTTATTAAGATTTCATTTTTAAAGCTGCCTAATGTTTTTTACGTAATCTGTACTTACTATAATAAAGAGTTTTTTTATTTGTTTTAACGGGATAATCTCTGGAACTACGAGTTGGATTCGAAAAATTCTGTAGCTACATATCCCCGACTATTATAGGTTACTTTTTATCCCAGGAAAGCGGGTGAAACCGCGGGGGACAGCTAGTATTATATAATGTGTTAGCATTGCGAGTATAGATTGTTAGTATCGACAAACGAAGTTATTTTGTTTTTTAATACATCTCTAATGACATTCGTAATGTGATTTATGCTCTCAGGGCTGATTCATCGCAGTAGAATTTCATTACCTTTGTACAATGAGAGTAGCTATGTGTCGAACTATTAAACCTCATATTTTTATTTTATTAATTTAATCTGGGATCTGTCTTACAGTGTTGTCATTTGTTAATAGACCTTGACAGTACCTAAACGGTAAATATAATTAGCATTGTGCTATCGTAAGTAAATGTACCTGGTTATATTTTATTTAAAAATAACCAATTATAAACCACAAATTCAAATTTTCTTTTTGACTTAAACGATATTAATAAAATTAATCACATTTAATAATAAAAAATAAATCAATAATGACATGCTTAACATATATTTAACTATGATTTGCAATTAATATATAAAATACAAGAACATACACAAAGGATTGTATGAAAATAGTAGACGCCATGTAGACGAAGCGTAGCGCGAGTTCGTGCTCTATAAAAGACATCAACGCGCGCCCACTCCAACATTCCCAACTATTGCTAAATGCCAGCGTATTTACTCTGCATTTGCGGAATTAAATACATAATATAAGTATTATAGTATACGAACTATTACGAACACGCTAGTAAGAAAAAATAGTTTAATGTTTTTATGCAACTGACACAAAAACATAAGTTCGAAACACAGCATCAGCGATTGCGCTAATAACTTTCTCTTTTCTTATAAAGATTTTCTCGTTGGTATAACCGTAGCCGGTCGATAGTAACCTGCATAACAACAATAGGTTGCTTTGTAATGTAACGTGTCTACGTAGTGTAATGTAATGATCGTTATCGAGTAACTAGCTTGAGCGGTTGTTAGTGTAACACTGTCGCGAGATACGTTGGCTTCTAGAAAAATTAGAATGTAAATTTTTATGCACATTAACAATCTTAAAACAAGGGTAATAAATAAAGTACTTTATATTCTTTTTCTAAAGGTGCTAATGAAAAAGGTATATCTCAAACTCTCTAAACGCAAAGAACACATAGAATTAAGAGTTGGTAAACAACGCCATACAATTTTCACTCATTATTTACTTGAAAGGCTATTGGCATATAAATCATAGTTTAAACGCTCAGTTAAATGATATATGTACGATCAATGTTGCTGTCTTCATAAAGTCCGAAGTAAGGTCATCGCGGCTCACTCCGCCCAGCATCGTAGGATCTGTCCACGCGCCGATGGGTTTCTGGCACGCCGACACCGTCATGATACATTTATACAGCAAGATATATCCTAGTCCATCCTCCTCTACAACTTTTTTGTCCACATGAAGGGGTGGAAGTTATCTGAGTTAACATCTTCTAGTGCATAAAAAACACAAAGACACAAGACGGCAGGTCGTACGCCTCTACCCCCATCGGTTTAACCGGTAGCGAGCTATTTCCCAATCAGTACTTTAAAGTAATTACCCAAGCCGAGGTTTGAACCTACCTTGAGTTAATCTGAACAGTTACCCTCCCGCTTCTGAATTCTAAACAAATAGGAATTGGCTATATGTATTTTTTTTACGTTTGTACATTATGATCTTAATTATCTTTAATACACTCCATCTCCGAAGGCTTAGTTTTTGCAAATTATCATCAAACCGTTTCAGTAGATTAGCAGCAGCAAATATACAACAGATAATATTTGCATTGATGCGTCATTCATTTTCATGCACCCTAATTAATAAATTCTATTAAAAGTAATCAGCTTACTGCCTTAACGTAACATTGTTTGATAATGACAAGATGATGTGGTCGAAAAATACGTCATCATCCGTTAAATAGCGTTTAAAAGTAAGGCCTTAGGAGTGGAGTGAACTTTACAACGTAGGTTGATGCGTATTAGGATATATGGTCGTAATTTTCATACCATATAGGCAAGCATGCATATGTGTAATAAGAAATAATGGTCTGTATGTTCCACTTATTTTAGTCAGATATCTACTATACTGGGTGGGGATATCGAAATGGCATATTTTCGAAACATATGTTGGATTAATCATGCTGAACAACTTTTCTTAATCTTAGTTGTACGTAGTATTTATACACTCTGAGATCTTAGGTTTCGAAAATATGCCATCTCGAAATCTCCATCCTATATAAAATTGTTGTCAATATTTATGACGCACAAAAAGAACTAATAATTAATAAAATAAAAATATTAAATTCCTACAACCTAAATATTCTCAGAAGTAGCATATATTAAGGTAAATTTAAAAGGAAAATTATCACTGTCATGTTGGATGGTTTGCTTATACTATTATTTTCGGTATTAGACTGTACCTTCTAGTACTAACTACGGAAGGCACGTGTTCCGATCCGGCATGTACTTGGGCGGTATAGAATATTTAATTAAAGGATACATAATTTAAATTAATTTGATTTAGTGTATCAAATCAAATTAACGAAGAAACCTTGCTAACTTTAATCGCCATGAAATATTGGCAACAAACAATATTATGGAATTTTGTGACTGCATCGCCAATCATTTATTTTCCACGCATTTTGCATAATAACACGCAATCACAATGAATTAATGTGAAATAGTTAGCGTAATTGGATTACAGGTGTTACAACTTCTAGTTCGTTCGATGAAGATATTTCACAATAAATCTTAAACAATCTTCTAGCTAGTTACCAGAATTTCAAATTGAAATATCACGTGATTTTTAACAATCTCTTATGTCAATCCCATACAAAGGTTGAGCGTTTACTAACGAATACGATGACGATTGTCGACAACCATCTTGTCTAGGGGGGCCGAGTAGATATCTTATCTAACGACCGATCAATAAAAAATACAATGATATAAATAAGTAGGTTAATTGCTTGTATTTTGTGGGTCTAGAAATTTCACCGTAGTTTAATAGGAAAAAGGATTAAAGAAAGCATCATAAATACTATCAATCTCTCGGTTCTTAAAATTGTTTATCTGCATGGTGTACGTTCATAAATACATTCAGAAGTCTACGTGAATAAGGTACCTACACTAAAGTTTATTGGCATACTGATATTAAAACAAAAAGTCTAAATGTGATATGGTAAAACAGCAATTATCCTCGGGGTAGAGCTGAGTAGGTATTCTACAGGAAACAGACCTGCAAAACTGCTGGTGGTTTCGACCTAAATCTAAAACAAAACAAGAAAGCAACCAAGCAAAAACAAATAACTAAACACTCCACTATAAAGTAGTGTTTCGCATTGCAGATATTTTATAGAACAATTTGACAATTCTCAAAAGGACGTTGGCAGAAACCGTTGCTTAGTGTCCCATCAAAAATGGTGTAATACTAATCCCATTATCATTATAATCGTATTAAATTAGCTATGGTGATTCTTGGATAGCCCATCAAAACATCATTGAGAATGGTATTTTCTAGGCACCTACTTACTACGTAAAGCTATGAATGTAAGGCAGTGTTGCGCAGTACTGAGGGTGGAGGGGCGCGGGAGAATGGGAGGGGGGAGGTCTAAGCAGCCAGCTGGCGGCCGTCAGCAGTGAAAGTAAGCTTGTATCGGCCCTCGCTAGTCCGGCTCATGGATTTATACTGAGACTTGTATTAAATGATTTACTCAACATTAGTTGTAACGAACATTTAACCCAAATTATTAGACCAAATATGTAAGGTAAAGGGAGACAGAGCTAGCTTAAAATCTACAATATTTTTCGCAATCGTAAATCTATATATATAAAAATCAATGCCACTTTTCGTTGTAATTTTATAACTCAAGAACGGGCTCATCTATCCAAACCAAATGTTTAGGCTTTGTTCGGACTATTTAGTAGATGGTTTATGTGAAGTTTGCACAAAATCGGTCGAGCGGTTCTTCATTTATCAATTTTTTTGTAACAAATGAATTCGATAAATGGCGGATCATTTTGTTAATGGGGATTTTGCTGTCAGGGTAGGGTAGGGTAGGGTAGGGAAGGGTAGGGTAGGGTAGGATAGGGGAGGGTAGGTTAGGGTAGGGTAGCACCACAGGGTAGGGTAGCACCACAGGGTAGGGTAGCACCATAGGGAAGGGTAGCACCACGCGAACGAAGTCGCGCCGGGTAGCTAGTCCTGTATATAAACGTGTACCTATATCGTTTTCCAATAAACTATCTGCTATGCTATTCTGTAAAAGGTAAATCATCTCGAAAGTCATCTCGCAACTGAATTGGCGGGTGAATTATGTTTCCGAATACCAAATCCTATTGAAAAACGTCAAAATACTCACCTGTCGTAGTTCTTCTCACTTCCGTCATCACTCGGTGGCGCTAGTGTCGAACTCACTCAGTTTAAGAATATGAAATTCTAATCTCATCGCGGATTCAGAAGTGATTTTACAAATGAACGTTACAGAATAGCACTGCTGATAGCTGAACATTGAAATGTAGTTAAAGCTACTATAGGTACAGATGACTAGAAAAAAAACAGAACCCGTTTCTATCAAATATTCAAAATAATAGGTTCATAATACACACATATACGGACAATAAATCATTTACTTTATACATAGGTAGGTACTTTTTAATCAGATTCGGACAAGGTTCGATTAATATACCTACTTATTACTTGCTATTCCCCGCAGTTTCGCCCGCATTCCCGAGGGATTGTACGTTTTTCCGCGATAAAAAGTATATGTTACAGAACATATTTAGTAGTTTTTTAGTGAAAGAGTAACAAACATCACATTTTTTAGCATTTGCGTCAAATTATCATGGGAGGCCTAACTTCAACCCTAGTAACATTAGATTATGCTAATAATAATACGGTATGTACACAGTAATATTATTTCCGGCATAGCAAAATCACGTCAACATCAAAACATGTACCCATGCTTTGTGATATACAAATATAAACTTACATACATACCTATTTGATGTTTGTTTACTTACGAACTTACTAAAAGCTCTAAGCTCAGCAGTGCCGCGAGACGAAGTTAAGCGAAGGATTTATTAACATTCTGAATGATATTTAATAACAGCTTAGTTTATGATAACAGCTATGCCTATTTCCAACTATAGAATCATCAACATTAATAAACCCGCTGATAACTTCACATAAAGAGCTACGTTTTCATACTCACAATCTGACTGTAAATCTAGTGAAGCTGCATTTATAGTGTGTATGTAAGTAATGTAAAAGTCACATAGCACAATGGTACTAGTTAGCAAGGGTGAGGCTTATTGTCCAGCGGAGGCCAGCGCGAATGTCGCTGACCTTGCGGCCGACGACGCGGGTTCCGGCGCGGGCGCAGGCTGCGCAGGACTGGCCCGCCTCTGCTGCTCCACTACTCTATGATCTGATACATTTGACAATATTTACTCAATCTATAATTTGTAAATGTATATGTTGACGGGCCAGCTGGCGCGGTTGGTTAAGTTTACCTATCGCGCCGCAGGTCGTGGATTCGATTCCCACACAGGACATGCATTTGAGTGCATGAACATGTTTGTATGTTCTGAGTCTGGGTGTAATTATGTATATTAAGTATGTATTTACAAACAAAAAGTAGTTAAGTGTATTATATCAGTTATCTGGTTTCCATAGTACAAGCTCTGCTTAGTTTGGGATCAGATGACCGTGTGTGAGGAATGCCCCAGGATATTTATTATTTATTTATTATTATGTGATGTCTTTGCACCACGTAAAGGTAAACTAACGTTTGCTGGTGACACGGAATAATAGACAGGATTTGCCTAAGGTTCTTTTTGGTTGAATGTTATTCTATGAATGATTATTATCCTACAATATAGAGTCGACACAAGTTCTACCTTCCTAATATTGTAAAGGTTGTTTTTTTTTGTAAGCACATTAAAGCTACTCAAAACAACAAAGATAAATCAAGTATGGAGTACTAAGCAATAAGCATAACTCTGAAAGGGATGAATGACCGGCAAGGCCGAGGGCTCGCTCGAAGAAAGTGCACATTGGTGATGTGATTCATGCAACTAATACTTCGGAATTGTCCATGAATTTAAATTTTTCCAAATGTATGAATGCTTACATACTACTTTCTGTTATAGTGGATGAAATATTCAAAGCATGCTCATTATACCATACAAATAAACCACTCTGTTAAAAATTGATACGTGTGACCATTTTATCACAGATCACCTTTTGATATTCTTTACTAAATGAATCGCCGTCGATATTATGCATTTTAATATAAAAACTGGTCACAATTAGGTACCTACCTAGTTTCGTTTTTATTACACCCGACCGAAAATAGACTCTATCTACGTCCACATATGATCCACGGCATAGTAAAAGCATGACTACGCCGAAGTTCATGTTGACAAATTATTAGGAATTAGCTGAGGAAATAACCTCAGTTCTCACTTTGATATAAAGACCACACAACGATGAGTCACCTAATTTTAATTAGCTTTTTCTCAATCACCTTGAAATAGGTAATCAGGTTTTCATTTATAATTAATTTGTTAATTAGTTTGCTCTACCTAAGTGGATACATACCTAGATATATTCTGAAGATCCCTTTTTTGTAAGAGATAGTTTAATTAAAAAGTAGGTATTTTATAAATGCTTTTATCACATCCTACTATCATATCATAACATATGACGTTGATAAAACCTAGAAATGGCGAAACATTTCGGCTGGTATTTTTTTTTATTATAGAAACGAATCCGCTGGTACCGTGGTATATTTGTCACAAGTCCATACACAAGCTTTACGTACATACACATTATAATCTATGTTGTCATGAGATGGTTACATCGAGAGATTGTTTCTGAATGCGCGAGTTATATGTCAAGGATTTTCCACGATGGCTGTGCGTCCTGCATTCCTTACGGGTTTAAATCTATTAGAGGTGCCTACTTTATGGAGATATTTATTCAAGTATTGTAACACATATTTCAGATAAACGACAATGGCGACGTCGGGAGGGAAGCGCCGTGAGGAGGGTAGCGACAACTCCGATGACGAGCTTACTCCGCTCGCAAACGAAATCTATGGTGGCAGGTAAGAAATAATATATTTTTTTACGCTACTAAATCGGCACCTGATGGTAAGCGGTTACTAGCCCTATGGACGATGACAACACCCGTGGCGCCACCTTACTCACGCGCAGGAGCACAGGCGGTATTCTTTAAAGTGGAGGTACTTCCCCAGTCAAATGCTCTTTGATACGAAAACGCAATGCTCTAGATTTCTTGTATATCACGCCTGAAATAATAGTCGATTTATCCTTTATTTTGAGATTATATATTTATGTTATGTTACACTATTGTAACCTTATGTTGACACTATTTATATGAAATGTAATGTCAAATATCAATCATAAAATCAAGGATATTAATTTTGGGCGTAAGATATCAACGGTATTTTAAGTGAACGGTTATTCATCTTAAACACCTATGACATCATCAGTAAAGCCTCAGTTCATACCCGTTTTGACACGTCATCGTTTATTATTTTCGACGATATTTATAGCTTTTGCCCTGAAGCTATTTCGATTTTCGTTAACAGGATCTTGATTTGGAAGACTGTTTATCATAAAAAAGTGGCCAAAAGTGAGTCGAGTCGCAAGACTAGGGTTCTCAACCAATAAAGTATCTAACAGGCCAAATGCTAGTAGTACGCACCCATTCAGTGCTGTTAAAATATAGAGTATATTATTTATTAACATTAAAAAAACACCATATGAGAAGTTTGGAATGTTAGTTTCTCTTTATAATTACATAATTCAAACGTACGTATTCGCATATTTTAGTAAGATTCTACATGCTTAGGTAACATTTTGCTATTATCAAGTTTAATTTTATCATTATCAGCCTAAGTACACCGCTGAGCACGGGCCTCCTTTCATAAATGAGGGTGAAAGGGAACGGTCAACTACTCCACCACGCATGCCCACTGCGGATCTGTGGAGGCGCTACTGGTCAACCTACTGTTGGAGTTCTCAGCCCGCCCAGGAGGCCTCCAACTAGTTTAACGCTAGCTAGCTAGCTATCACTGCCTTCCGAAGCGCGTTTGACATTAATAATGCTAAACAACTACAAAGTTATTTTTGAACCTTGACTTGCATGCTCATTAGAAATTCACACATTTTAAGGACTGAGGTTTGGTATCAGGTTTTAGGAGCTAGTCGCAGTTTTAGATAGCTTTAAAATATATGTTTAACTTCTACCTATATATATGGATCATTTGTGGTAATTTTGTTATCCATAAATATAGGGTCTAGCGAGGTAGTAAGGTAGGATCCCTAAAGTGAACGATATAGAGAGCATATACTTTGAAGACCGTAGATAAAATATGTGGAGATTTGTATCGTTGTTTTGTGTCTGCCAAATACCAAACTGAGTGTAGTATAGTAGATCTATGATTAAATTACAATTCATACATTAACATTGAATATTATGACACTATTATAATGTAAAGGTTATTTGTCAAAGCTTCAAATACAATTGGCACAAACTGAGGTCACTGATTTCAATTCAACCATCGTAATACAATCCATGCCGCGAAGAACGTTATTACGAACCTACTTATGAATATACAGTATTATTTTATAAAATGATATGTAATTTATTAACTTACGGTCTATAGAAGACGTTGCAATCGATTACATAGGGACCCTGCTACATTAGCTAATATAATAACAAAGGATTATAGGTATATAATAGATTTGCGATAATATTGCAAAAGCAAAGAAAGAGGTAAAGAGGAGGTTTCGTTAGTCGTAAAAGGAAATAGTAATCGCCTAGAAAAAAATGACTATATGACGTCGTTTTTGGGCTCTATCATTGTGGTAATATCAGCGTAGCTTTATGACGTTATTTCTCGCACCGGTTTTTTCCAAAGACAAAAGAAACGTAGCAAGCGAGTGCTTGAGCAATGACATAGATGATTCGGGTTAGTTCCGCTTCTTCAAGTCATGGCGGATACTCTCACTCACGAACTTCAACTGGATCACTCAGTTGTATGATTTTATACCTGCCTCATACGTGTTTTGTCTAAATATATCTTATACTGAATTAAAAGGTTGGATGTTTAGATGTCTGCGACTCGATCACGCATAAACTGTGGGGCGGAAATACTTTTATATTAACATTTATAAAGAAATAATAGTTGACAGTCGTTGTTTATGATAGACTAGCTGTCCCCCGCGGTTTTACCCGCGTTCCCTATGTCCTTTTCCATACCATAGGCTATCTGCATGCCAAATTTCATGATGATCCGTTGAATAGTTTAGGCGTGAAGCCGTAACAAACAAACAAATAAACAAACACTCACTATCGCATTTATAATATTAGTTAGCATTATAACAACCGGATTTTGTTTATCGGGGTACATTTTCGCGATCAGTCGTGTTTCGCATTTAACATGTTATGGAAGCTCTGCATGAAAAAAATAACTGAAGTGTATATTAGTCAGTCGTAATTTTTGCTCTACAAGGTGATACCAGCTTGCGAACTCGGTAATTCAAATAAAAAAATAATAACCGCAAGTTTCGGGGCAGCTTAGGTACAATAAAATATCTAGGAGAATAGTTCTTTGTGTCATTGAAAATAGTTTAGACTGAGAGGTCGAGTCACGTTCGTCGATCGGTCACCGCGGCCCGGAACCCGCTCAAATGCCAAGGTTGACAACTCTGACGACACAACTTTCGATCGATCGCGGCTGTGCCACATTTTTGCGCCCCACTTCATTCTGTAGCGGCCTCAACAACTCAAGAAAGAAATAATCATAAACACTATTATTCATTTTGATTTGTCGAGCTTACGGATTCGATTATTTTGTTTTTAAATGATCAATACCGATGAAATCAGTGTTACCTACTAAATTGTTTTATACATATAACCATATTCGTTGAACACAGCCAATCATTTGCATACCTGCATAATATTTTTAAGATTATCCAACAAACGTGATGTTAGTTGTTGATTAACATACGTGTTTTTACGTTTCGAGAATTGGTATCAGAATTGAGATTTGCTTGAATCTTATAAAAAATCTCATCTTTCTTATGAATCGTGGAAGTATCTTGTCTGGTTTATAACGCTTTCGTCGGTAAAGTAATGTCGGTAGTGGCGTGCATTTTGTATGGAACGGACGGAGGTCAAGCGTGAGTGGAATATTGGATGACAACGGATTCCTCACTATCATACATTTACTACTGTTAATGATACGAGAGTCTACGTACCGGTTCTACGGAATCACCGACAACGATGCACAATACAGATTGTTTTAACTTTATATAACTGAAATATTTTGTCCTTATCTAACTTAATTTAGTTGCTTACATCACAGCAAAATAAGAAAGAGATTTTTTTTGAGCTAAATTGCTGCAGTCTTTAGGTAACTTAAATTTTATACCTAGATATCTATAGATTTTAATTGATTTGATGACATAGGCACCTATCTAATTTATTGTAAATTACAAAAAATGCTTTCACTAAGGCCCTTATGGGTTACAGGATAGACAGAGAATATAGGTTCAATAAAAAAATAACTCCAACAGTCCCAAATACGTTACTCTACTAACCGGATACGTTGCTCTACTATGCAATGCCTATTCTTTGACCCCACCAGCCACCATCACACCCTGAACCATATATGGCCAAAATGCACTCAGAGACGATTTGAATAAGCTAGGGTACGTTGTTCCAATATGGAGGTCCCCAGCAGGCACTAGAACTCCATCATCAGACCCTGATAACCATATATGATCAAAGTTCATCTCAGGACATTTTCAACAAGCCCAAACACGGCTAGGCTACTTTACTTCGCTATGGATTTCCAGTGTGTACCGTTCCACTCCATCATCAGACCCTGAAAGCCATATTAACCAAAGATCATATCAAGATGAATCCAAAAAGCACAAATATGGCTAGGATACGTTGTTCCGCTATGGAGTTCCAGTGTCTACACTCCTACGTGATCATTATAATCTCAAAATTCAAAATCATTTATTCAAATAGACCTTCGCAGGCACTTATGAAAAGTCTGACTCTAATACTCTAATACCGGTTCGGAAGGTTGCATTTGCTGAGAAGAGCCGGCAATAAACTCAGCAATTACTCTTTTCAAAACAGGCTTAGATTCATTAAATAATATTTACATTCTAATCGCACTGAAAACAATTGCGTGCTCCGGCGCGGCGGCAAAATTACAAAGTAGACTGAATAAATATTTAATAAGTAAATAAATAGCAAACTTAAGCAGATCAGCCCCCACAAGCAGCACCTGTTCACAAGTATGACGCGTGTGGCAGCCATCGCCCTCCTCGCCATATTGGAGGCAAGTGAGCGACCCTCTTCAAATCGAGCGATCTGAAAACCACATATGGCCAAAGTGCATCTCAAGTCGATTCTAACACGCTCAAATTCGGTTCAATAATATTCAGCTATTTGTCCTTTCGGATTCGTAATCAAATCAGCTCGATGGTACCAAAATATTTTAGTGTCATCAGAACTACACACTTGAAAATTTTCAAATCAATACGATAACTAGAAGTAGGTTAAAATCGTCTTCCTAGATATGTTTACATAGTTACAAACACGAGAAAGTAATAAAAGCGTGTAAAAAAGACACGTTTTACATACTAAATGAAGTTATTGTTTCTTTATAGCCTCGCCCAAAATGACGTAATTGTCGCAAAATACCATAATTTGTATGATAGATATGGAAACGAGTAGAAGCTAATGTGTACACGCTCCTCCCCGGACGACACTGTGGTCGTTGACCTTTGACAACGGTGGACATTGGGCATGAATCTGGAGGTTGTGTTTCGCATTACAAATGAACGCCACCTAACGCGAGCTACGGCTGGGAATTTGTTTACAGTCACCATCCATAGTTTGTTAGATTCTGATAAGTAAAGTACCTACCTATACAATTCACATACCTACATTAAATTCTGTAAAAGATTGCATTCTCATGAAACTCCCTTGATCGGTTATCATATAAGTCATGCATGATCAGCAACTAAGATAACAGTCGGGGTACTAATATCCAATATACCTATCTATATGTACTAAACTAATAATTTCCAAAGCTCTAGTTGCAACGGTAACTAGCAGGCACAGCACGTGTATTTATGTATATAGATTATAGTCTTAGTCAGGCAAAGGCTTTCGTAAGTTTTCGTGAGCGAGCGACATTGAGTGATCTATTGTTCGGCAACGTGCGCCGGCGCAGGCTTTGTAGGCGACGAGCGCCGCATCTGTGGTAAATGTCTAATCCACCTAGACACACTCGTCTGGATCGTGTGTGAGGAAGGTCAGACAACCAACTTGTAAAATTTAATGTAGATATGATTTTGCGATCTCGGATGCAAAAATTTTAACTGGGACCTGAGGGTCTACTACGAAACTCGATAGTCTGATCATCGATAGCTTTTCTGCAATTCTATTGGTTAATATTTGACAACGATGATCGGACTATCGTGTATAGTTTTTCATTTTCCTCTGATTGATGGAAGAATAGCTAATACGTACTATGTTCCTTTATCAGTTTTGCTAGCTGTGCCCCGCGGTTTTATCCACGTTTAGTGTGATGTTAGAGAGTCGATGTTATAACCTTGCTATCTAGCGCATAATGATTTGAAATAATTAGCGCGATCAATCGAACATAAGTAGAATTATAAGATCAGATTTAAACTTAGAAAAGATTTTTTTCAACAAAATATAATTTGTCCATTACTACTGCTAACTGTAGAGCTTATTTGATATATTTTTACTAGTAAATATTAATAAAGAATAAGGTACTTTATGATAAAGTTGTGCAATTTATGGTAATCTGTGGTAATATGCAAGTAGGTATGTATCAAATAACTTTCGTTGGAGAAGCGGTACCAACCATGTGAGCGTAGATAGTAGCGATCATAACTGCAATTAACGAGCCGACGATATAATTTCACATGTCCAGTCCAGCAGAACGAAGAAATCACCGCACTTTGCTACAAATTGGGTAAATGTGGACTAAACACAAAAATAGGATTTAGTAAGAAAGTTCAGTAATAAAATACGCAATTTCTATAGGTAATATCCAAATCGGCTGGGCAGCGTTCGGGAAGCTCAGGTACATCTTCACGCCCAAAATACCTCAGAGTCTGAAGAAAAAGGTCTTCAATCAGTGCGTGTTACCAGTGATGACATACGGAACAGAGACGTGGTCTTTTACTGCTGGCCGAATAAATAAGCTCAGAGTCACTCAGCGCGCTATGGAACGAGCTATGCTCGGAATCTCTCTACGTGACAGGGTCCGAAACGTAGGAGAACGAAACTCTCGATATAGCTCGTAGAGTTAGTAAGCTAATGTGGCAATGGGCCCCATCGCTCGAAGAACCGATTGCCAATGGGGAAGGAAGGTTCTCGAGTGGCGACCACGTACTGAAAAGCGCCGTGCGGGACGTCCTCCCAGCAGGTGGACCGACGATCTGGTCAAAATCGCTGGGTGCCCCGCTGGATGCAAGCGGCCCAAAACCATTCGAAGTGGAAGTTAATGGGGAGGCCTATGTTCAGCAGTGGACATCCCTAGGCTAATATGATGATGATGATAGGAAATTTGATAAAATATTCAATTTTTTACAATGTAGACAAAGAAAGCATAGTTATAGCTGTGGTAGAGATTAACTCGGGTCGGGAAACGCAGTAGGTATTAAGAAAGTTGTGGAAGCTTAGTAAGGGTAAGCTGCGGTTGGGTTTTAGCGTTATAGGACAGGATATCTAAAGCTGTAAACGCGGTAGAATATCCAACAGGAGATGGTCTATTTTACCCAAGTAGAGCTTACTCTATAACTATTGTAATAAACAATTGTGTATTCAATGGAGTGGTCAATTCCACTGTGCAAATATCGGTAGGTAAACTAAAATTAATATTCACATTTTGTCCAGTGAATGACAATAGCGGATCATTGTGTGGTGAGGTGGACGCGTGCCGCCTAACAGCAGTCGCTATTCCGATCGCACCGTTTACTGTCCTCATAATCGAACAATGAGTTATTGAAAAATTTTCGTCCTGGAGAACAAAATTCCTTGCAAAATTTTTAATAATTTAGTAGTATTTTCTTAGTGTGTCTCTTTCATTATGGTAGTCTAGTGTGGTGAAGTGACTATGAGTGATCATGAACGTAGAAATCATTACGAAAGGGAGGAACTGGAAGACGCTATTTACATACCAAATAATAACAACTCGATTTATAGCAATGGAACCTTGCACTACTGTAGTATTTACAGGTACTTCTGGTTATAATAAAGTTTTAAATCTTTTACAGGCAGTCTGATCCCTGCCATAAAGTTGCATGTAGGTAATTACTACCCTGGGTGAAACAGTATCGATAGTTACTATTAACAAAAATACTAAAGATAGCCTTGTGTTTGTGATAATGTGGCCAAAGGTGGTAATTACAAAAGGCCTAGAACGGAACTGGCTCTCAAGTGCAGTCGCCGCATCACGTCGTTGATTATTACACGCGAAGATTGTGAAAATTTCGATTCCTACAGATTTCTTAATGAGGAAACCATAGCACGGTAGCAGTGGTGGCGGTTTCACCCGTATTCCCAGGAAAAAGTAGGGTATATCCTTCTCCATACCATAGGTCATCTGCATGCCAAATATCATAGCGATCGGTCTTTAGTTTTAAATAATTAATAAAAATATAAAAGCAGCTGTTTTAGGGTCTGTATTATAAAAAATACCCCTTTTTTTAAAAAAAAAATTAAAAAGATTGGCTTCCTTATGATTTTTAGGGTTCCGTAGCCAAATGGCAAAAAACGGAACCCTTATAGATTCGTCATGTCTGTCTGTCTGTCTGTCTGTCCGTGTATGTCACAGCCATTTATTTCCGAAACTATAAGAACTATAATGTTGAAACTTGGTAAGTAGATGTATTCTGTGAACCGCATTAAGATTTTTACACAAAAATAGAAAAAAAACAATAAATTTTGGGGGTTCCCCATACTTAGAACTGAAACTCAATTTTTTTTTTTCATCAAACTTATAAGTGTGGGGTGTCTATGGATAGGTCTTCAAAAATGATATTGAGGTTTCTAATATCATTTTTTTCTAAACTGAATAGTTTGCGCGAGAGACACTTCCAAAGTGGTAAAATGTGTGTCCCCCCCCCTGTAACTTCTAAAATAAGAGAATGATAAATCTATAAAAAATATATGATGTACATTACGGTGCAAACTTCCACCGAAAATTGGTTTGAACGAGATCTAGAAAGTAGTTTTTTTTTAATAGGTCATAAATTGAAATTAATATCAAATACTCAGGTCTATACTACCATTTACTTATATACCTACAGGTTTGTACGGAACCCTCGGTGCGCGAGTCTGACTCGCACTTGGCCGGTTTTATTATTATATGTACGTATAAAGATTCAGATCATGCTTCTATTGCAACAAATACGTATTATTACCACTTATTACCTATAATAAAACAAAAGAAACTGAAAACAGAAATATAGATGGCATTATTTAGTAGAGCTTATTATACACATATCACATATAGGTACATCTATTTTAGTTAATAACATATTATGCTCTGATGGTTTCAAATCAACATTTACATAGTAGCTGGATGTGTATTATTATGTAAATGTTATGTACACATGTACATATTGGCGGCGTACTTCCAGGAACAATATTACTATGTACATAGGTATAGTTTAGAAATACTAAAATAATGTATTAGAACATGATCAGAACAATACTTGCATTATATAAAGTTGATACATAGGTATACCTTATGTGTATCCAAGGGAAACACTTCACATGCAGGCTAGTGTAGTGTGTATAATGGCGTCACTGCATATCACAACGCATAGATAATTAAATGGTGTCCAATCAACTTTCTAATATCAAACGCAGGTGGCATAACAGTACAATAGCTCCTTCGTCATTTTAGCACGACTCATGTTAGTTTATGGACAACATTTAAAGATGCATTTAATTTTGTGTTTTTTATAATGTCGTGGTATTAGCCTTATGCTGGTTAGAGTTTGCACTTTTTAGTACACACCTAAATGTTGTTGGGCCAAGCGAGTGCAGGACAGGCATGCGCTAAACGCGGCGAGACGGTCGCAATCCTTAATTGGGTTACCACGGTCGTACTGGCAGTTGAAATTACGTAAACCCCACTGTCACAACCAGTAGGCAAAGTACACGAACCATGTTGAAACATTAAACACTGCTACCATTTTCTAGTCCTAAATAAGCATATAAAATCATACACGGGAAGGTCAATTCGCGAGGCAGTCGGAAGCATATCGGAAGGAAGTCAAGCAAACATATATCTACACGAGATTTCTCTCTCAGCTGAGTGGCGTGTGAAAGTTGTTTTTCTCGCTTCAATGTCGACGGTATTTGTGCGTGGTTTCGCGACTTATCTCATAATGAATAGACAGACATTCGTAAATTATTATAATATAATTGTTAATAGGTGATAATGAGTGCTTTATAAAATAAAAATTTTCATTTTTCTAATTTTCAGTCAAAGAACGGTACATGAAACAAAAGGATGGGATGTGTTCCGGGAGTTTCCTCCGAAGCAGGACAGTGGGTCCATGGAAACGCAGAAATGTCTGGAGTTCACGGTGCGGCTGCTCAAAGTACTGGCGTACCTCGTCACCTTTATAGTGGTGCTGGCTTCAGGAGTCGTCGCGAAGGGCACCGTGCTCTTTATGACTTCACAACTTAGGAAGGACAGGCGACTGGCTTATTGTAATAGAAATTTAGGTGAGTTCCAGTGATATACTCAAAGCATGAAACTAATAGTTAAGCGTCACAAGATACACACCCCAAAACATACTATTGGTGTAACAAGAGCACTACAAATAAGTAAGATATAGATAGTGGATCTACTTAGTTAGAAATTTCTCCTGGATAGGGATATTATAATTTGGATGAATATGTATAGCAACTGGAAAGTTATATCCATTTGTTATCGGAGAGCTGCAGTGACGAGAATAACATACTAATTTGAATAAATGTTCATAAACAGAAATTTATATGTCTAACTATAACGAGGAAACATTTCAGTTCGCAAAAGAAACTAAAAATATTATTCATGAATTTCAGGTAGAGATAAACAATTTCTGGTGAGTCTACCAGACGAAGAGCGCGTGGCGTGGATGTGGGCAATACTCGCAGCATTCGCCATTCCTGAAATAGGAACGCTCATACGTTCAGTCAGAATATGTTTCTTCAAGTCTTCCAGAAGGCCAACGAGCGCGCAATTTATTGCCGTAAGTTCAAATAATTTTTTGGTGATTAATTTTTTTGAGCGTGAAATGATTGTTTACAATTAGTGACTATTGTCTAAAAAGGTTTCTTTTTGCAGACTTCACCTTATAGGGTCGGGATTAATAAAAAATAGGATGGGTATAAATAAATGTTTGTTTATTAAACTAACTCATTACATGTATGGGGTTGGGGATTGAATATACTTATCTCAATTTTTTATTCTCCGATAATGATATTTTTTTGTGGGCATGTAATCATGCTTTACTCATCAGGAAATTCTTTTGCTTCCAGGTTTTTGTAGCTGAATCATTGCACACTATTGGCTTGGGGCTTCTATTCTTCAAGATCTTGCCTGAATTGGATGTAGTTAAGGGTGCCATGATAACCAATTGTCTCTGCTTCATCCCAGCAGTACTCGGCCTTCTTTCACGAAGCTCTAGAGACTCCAAGCGATTCATGAAAGTTATTGTCGATATGGCAGCAATTGTTGCTCAAGTTACCGGATTTATAGTATGGCCTTTACTTGAAAATAAACCAGTGTTATGGTTGATTCCGATAGCCTCTTTATGCATATCCTTGGGTTGGTGGGAAAACTACGTAACACGACAAAGTCCAATAGGTAACTGAATGAAACTATGTTTTTTTTGGCATCAGACACATTCAATATTCATTAAATAATAATCCTTTCAGGTATAATAAAAATTATGGGAAGACTAAAAGAAGAACTGTCCTTCTCTCGCTACTACACGTATAGATTTATGTCAATTTGGAAAATATTACTGTTCCTGATGTGCATTCTCTTTAGTATTTGGATGGAGGGCGACGAACCAGCTATGTTCTTTCAATTATTTAATTCCGGATTTGGCCCACACACTATCGTGGTTGAAGAGGTGCGTTAATGCTCTATGATTTTGACAACTATTGGTTCTGCTTTTATGTATTTAAACCAATATAATGTGAAACACATTATTTTTGCAGGTGCAAACACAATTAGGAGGCACAGTTATTCCAGACTTGGCAAACGTTACACTTACAGGAGACTCCGTGGAAGTTGCAGCGGCTTACAAGTCAGCGGTTTACGTGATGCTTATCCAAATTTTCGCAGCATACATTTGCTACATTTTCGGAAAATTCGCTTGCAAGATCCTCATTCAAGGCTTCAGTTATGCCTTTCCTATTAACCTGGTTATACCACTAGTTGTCAACTTACTAATTGCTGCTTGTGGTATAAGAAATGGAGATACTTGCTTCTTCCACGGCTCTGTACCTGATTATTTGTATTTTGAAAGCCCACCGGGTAAGTGTTTGTTATTACAACAGCTCACATAGGAATTTAATTATATAGTTTCTTCGTTTATAATAAATATTTGATTTTTCAGTATTCACACTGAGTGATTTCATTACTCGACAAATGGCATGGGTGTGGTTACTGTGGCTGCTCTCACAAACATGGATCACAATTCATATTTGGACCCCGAAAGCCGAACGTTTGGCATCTACTGAAAAATTATTCGTCATACCTATGTATAATGGCCTTCTTATAGATCAAAGTATGGCCCTTAATCGAAAGAGAGACGATCATAAAGATGTAAAGACTGAGGTATGAAAACAGACAATTGTCAGGGCTTAGCTCATCAACCGGCTGCTTCAAATTGGTTAGATATATATCTAATTTTATTGTATTTAATTCCAGGACCTTGCGGAAATTGAAAAAGAGAAAGGTGATGAATATTATGAGACAATTTCGGTTCATACCGATAATACGGGCTCTGCCCCTAGAACTGTGAAGTCATCAGATCAAATTACAAGGATTTATGCATGCTGTACTATGTGGCACGAAACGAAAGATGAGATGATGGAGTTTCTGAAGTCCATCCTGCGTTTGGATGAAGATCAATGTGCTCGTCGTGTCGCTCAGAAATATTTACGAGTTGTTGATCCTGATTACTACGAATTCGAAAGTAACTTTTATTTTTTTCTGCAATCATAAGTAACTAAATCAGTCACATTAGGAGACTACATTTTTCACATTAGGAGACTACATTTTTTAAATTATTATTTTTATATTTACAGCTCACATATTTTTGGATGACGCCTTTGAAATATCAGATCACAGTGACGATGATTCTCAAGTTAATCGATTCGTGAAACTTCTCATGGATACTATTGACGAAGCTGCATCAGAAGTACATCAAACGATTATTCGTGTTCGACCGCCCAAGAGATATCCCGCACCATACGGTGGACGTCTGACATGGGTATTACCCGGAAAGACCAAAATGATTTGCCACTTAAAAGATAAAGCTAAGATTCGTCACAGGAAGCGTTGGTCTCAGGTAGGATTTCCAAAAACAATGGTAGTCGTTAGTAGGTAGGTAATAAATTAAAGAAAGATATGAAATCCCGAGCATTTTATATAATAAACTTTTTTCAGGTGATGTACATGTACTACCTCCTGGGTCATCGATTGATGGAGCTGCCGATATCTGTTGACCGTAAAGAAGTAATGGCTGAAAACACATTCTTGCTGACCCTCGACGGAGATATTGATTTCCAACCTCATGCCGTTCGATTGCTTATTGATTTGATGAAGAAAAACAAGAATCTAGGAGCTGCTTGTGGTCGCATCCACCCGGTAGGATCAGGTAAGGGATACAAACTTACAATATGTTATGTAACAGTAGAAGGTATAGGGGAGTGAAGTCTCTGATAAAATAAAATTGATGTTATTTTTCAGGTCCCATGGTATGGTATCAAATGTTTGAATACGCTATCGGTCATTGGCTGCAAAAGGCGACGGAACACATGATTGGATGCGTACTCTGTAGCCCTGGATGTTTTTCACTCTTCAGAGGAAAGGCTTTGATGGACGATAACGTCATGAAGAAATATACGCTACGATCAGACGAAGCACGGCATTACGTACAATACGATCAAGGTATCAATAATCAAGTTGTAGTAACAAGTTTGATTAAAGCTGTTCAATTGATGTTTTTTTTTTTTTTTTTTTATACCACTTAGTTGGCAAACATGCATAAGGCCCGCCTGATGGTAAGCGGTTACCGTAGCCTATGGACGCTTGCAACACCAGGGGTATCACGCGCGCGTTGCCGACCCTGCAGAAATCTCTTCACGCCCCTTTTGAAGAACCCCATGCTGTACTCCATTGGGAAAACCACGGCGGGAAGCTCATTCCACAGTCTGAGCGTTCGCGGAAGGAAGCTCCTTTGAGCCCGCACAGTACGAAACAATTCAGGTTTCAATATGTAATCATGAATCTGTCAATGGTATTGTTTTCAGGGGAAGATCGATGGTTATGCACACTTTTACTACAACGTGGATATCGTGTAGAATACTCAGCTGCTTCGGATGCGTACACCCATTGTCCTGAAGGTTTCAGTGAGTTTTACAACCAACGTCGTAGATGGGTGCCATCGACTATCGCTAACATTATGGACTTGCTCGCCGACTACAAACACACGATTAAAATTAACGACAACATTTCTTCACCGTATATCGCTTACCAGGTACTAAAGAAGTATTTTCATATTTAGGATCAGTTATTATTTATCGAAGCTCAAATAATAAATATGTATTTTTTTCTCAGATGATGTTGATGGGTGGTACGATCTTGGGCCCCGGAACTATATTTCTTATGTTGGTGGGTGCCTTCGTGGCTGCTTTTCGAATCGACAATTGGACTTCCTTCGAATATAACTTATATCCTATTATGATTTTCATGATCGTTTGTTTCACGATGAAATCCGAAATTCAAGTAAGTAAATAAGTAACTTGAATAAAATTATTATGCGCTTTTGTTACTTAAAAAAATATTCAAAGAAAAAGTACAAACAATATTTTATATAAGTACTTAGGGGTCTTATAAATAAAGATTGCTTACCAATTTGTTATTTCTTTCACAGTTGCTAGTGGCGCAAATATTATCAACAGCATATGCGATGATAATGATGGCTGTCATTGTCGGTACTGCATTGCAGTTAGGCGAGGACGGCATCGGATCTCCATCAGCAATTTTCTTGATAGCTCTCTCAAGCTCATTCTTTATTGCGGCTTGCTTACATCCACAAGAATTTTGGTGTATAGTTCCCGGTATCATTTATCTATTATCTATACCCTCTATGTACTTGCTTTTGATTTTGTATTCGGTTATAAATCTCAACGTAGTATCTTGGGGTACTCGAGAAGTACAAACGAAGAAAACGAAAAAGGTAAAGTTCGATGAAGCGATAATACAAACGACAAATATAACGATAATTCACAGAATATTTAATTATTATTTAACTTTTTTTAGGAAATTGAAGAAGAAAAGAAAGAAGCTGAGGAAGCCAAGAAGAAAGTTAAACAAAAGTCATTATTAGGTTTTCTTCAAGGAGTTAATAGCAACGAAGAGGAAGGTTCCATTGAATTTTCGTTTGCTGGATTGTTTAAATGTTTATTGTGTACACATCCTAAAGGCAATGAAGAGAAAGTTCAATTAATGCACATTGCCTCAACCCTTGAGAAATTGGAGAAGAAATTGGACAATGTGGAAAGGTCAGTTTATTTCATTTCAATTTTATGACTTCGAATTCCTATCCCACTTTGATACTTTACACAAATAATCGGTAAACATAAATGTATTTACCAGAGCTTTGCAATAAACTTTTCAATAAAGTTGCTTGAACAGTGTAATTTAGGTACTTACAATGGTAGTAAATATGGTTTGAATGTTTGTTTTACACCGCGAGCCGTGGGCTTTCCTTAGTTTGTTGAGTGAGAATAAAATGATGTTGAATGTATGCATAGAAAAGTAAATATATATTTAGTATTGATTAATTATTAATCAGATTATTTGTTTTGTTTCGTCCTGGGGTTCGTCGAAGGCCAAACTAAATAAACCCAACTCCATTTTATTTACCTATTTTCTCACAAATTTATTGATAATGGTCGTATGGTACATAGAGGTTATGGTATTTACAAACTCGAGTAGTTAGTCGGTACCACCTTGATATCACAATATAGATGTCTACTATTATTGGCAAATATTGAAAAGTCTTTTATTGACGAATTAAGCATTATGACGATATAAAATGTGAAATATACTTAATAACAAATGATACTGTTCTCAGATCTATTGATCCACATGGACTGAGCAGAGGACGAAAACTATCAATGGGTCAACGAGGTAGTACCAATGGCGACCACCAGTTGGATGCACTTGCTGAAGACCCCGACGAAGAACATGGTTCAGATTCCGAGGCTGATACCATGTCAACCATCCCTAGAGTAAGTTGTATCAAATAACAAAATAATACAAAATGTACCTACTACAATTTGTATACAAAATGTAACAAAAATTCTTTGCAGGAAACAAGAGATGATCTCATTAATCCATATTGGATTGAAGACCCCGAATTGAAAAAAGGAGAAGTAGACTTTTTGAATCCACCTGAGATTCTATTTTGGAAAGAACTGATTGATAAATATTTATATCCAATTGATGCTAACAAAGAAGAACAGGTAATATAGAAACGGGTTGGGATCTTAGGTATTCTTCATAATAAAACAAAAATATAATTTACAAGTTTATGGCAAAATGTATATACCTATAGATCATGAGGATTCAAAACAGTGGGCAGCACACAAGAATTTTAGCAGATATTTTTCTGACTCGGACTATGTTGAGAAATCCTAATCAAGTCAGTTTTTGGGGTTCCGAACCAACACACACGGTCATCTGATCCCAAACTAAGCAGAGCTTGTACTATGGAAACCAGACAACTGATATAATACATATACTACTTTTGTTTGTAAATACATATGGTCTAAGATCCCGCTATAGAACGACCTTCACCGACCCTCTCCCGTCCCCCCCTCTTCTAAAAAACTCTATATAATGATCCGAATTTCTAAAGAAATCCCCTACTTTATAGCAAATGAAAAGATTGCAGAAATATTTCTATTATGTGTGCAAAAGAGGCCAAAATGGGATCCGTAATTTCAAAGTACGGCTTCTAGTTCAAATGGAGTATCATAGGAAATGGCTTGTCTAAACTACGGTTATAATTATACGGCCGAGGAAAGTACGGAACCCTCGGTGCAGTCTAACTCGCACTTAGCCGGTTTTAACTTATTTACTTGAGATAACTTGCGTCAACCTCGGCGTAAAATTTGAACCACATAGCCCAAAAGCTGTGTCAAAATGACGTATGTATGTACCATCGGGTGATCTAACTTCGGGCTAAATGGTAAAATGTCACCCAGGTTGACGAAAGTGTCTTATTATTACTTAAGTATTGTGCCCGATAAATATGTGATGAAATTTTTATGTACACATTAACTCTATTTTATTGCAGGTTTTTAAAATATTATTTTATGTATGTTTGATGATAATCTTCCCCTAATTTTAGGCTCGTATAACCAGGGATCTGAAAGAACTGCGAGACTCGTCTGTCTTTTCATTCTTTATGGTCAATGCTCTTTTTGTACTCATTGTATTCTTGCTACAACTGAACAAGGACAACCTTCACTTTAAGTGGCCCTTAGGAGTCAAAACTAACATCACTTACGATGAGGTTACGCAAGAGGTAACGTGAGACTCCTTTACGCAGCGATCGGCTTTCAACGATGACTCGGGACTAAGACAAGTGACACACACCGTCCTCTCAAACAATCTCAACAGTTACGATCCCAGTCACCCTTGAAAGTTGATTCAATTAATATAATTGTTTTTATTTTTATGAAATTACAGGCACGCATAGCTGCTGATTTAATAGAACTACGCAATAAGTCCGTTTTTGCGTTTGTTATGTTCAATGCTTTATTCATATTGATAGTATTTTTATTACAACTCAACAAAGATCAACTCCACGTGGATTGGCCTTTGGGAATAAAGACAAATATTACGTACATCGAGGATACAGGCGAGGTATAGCCAAATGTTACCACATGTGTGTCCCTTCACAAGTCTAACGACCTTCCTCTAACCGGTCTGTCTCGGGATGGCACACCAGCATGGAGTCCAACAGACACAGAAGACTAAAACAACTTTGCGATACTTCACGGTTTCACACCTTCTAATAAAATCCAAACCTATTTGGTTTCCTTACTTTTGTTGTATTAAAAACAATACAAAAAAAACACCCTTCACTTAAAATACCTATCCTAAAATGTTTCGGACAAAAAGTTAATTACCCACCCTATAATTTTGCACATTTCCAATCCAATACACCAAGGAACTTAATAAGTCTCTGTTCTGTCTATTAAGGTGGTGGAATCTCTTCCATTAAATACGGTAACAGGGTCACTGGTTTCCTTTGTATATATATAATTGAAACCTCAGGAGAAGTGGTGATTTGTTTAACAATTTAAATGACACTGTTTCCAATAATACATTTATAGAACACGGTTTGAAATTGTACTTAATTTGACATGTTTTATGTTGTGGTGTACCATTTTTGTGTCAACAACACGGTATTCACGTTGAGTGTTTCATAATGTAATAGATGTGAATTTAATGAGTTTGCCTGCACCTGTTTATAACAACTATGTCCAAAAATCCTTATATTGAACTGATATCAATACTAAATGTACTCTTGTGTACATAGATAATAGTATTAAACAAAGTCTAGACAAAGTTAACAGTATAATGATTTTATAGACACTTTTCCATTTCATATTTATTTAACTATTTCACACTTACCAACTGCACAATTTGTTGCGCATATTATTGAAATATATTAGATTTTAATTAATCGATACCATTAATATTCCAGGTGCTAATCTCCAAAGAGTACTTACAATTGGAGCCTATCGGTCTGGTGTTTGTGTTCTTCTTCGCCTTAATTTTGTTCATACAATTTTCGGCTATGTTGTTCCATAGATTTGGAACGATATCACACATATTAGCATCTATTGAACTAAACTGGTTCTGCACAAAGAAGGTAAATGCTGCATCTAAGAAACGTCTTTCAAAAGCAGCCTTTATTTTAGTACAAATTCTTAAATAACACCTCAATTATTTCAGTCGGATGACTTATCACAAGATGCTCTCTTAGATAAAAATGCAATAGCAATAGTGAAAGACTTGCAGAAATTAAACGGTCTGGACGATGATTACGACAACGACTCGGGCTCTGGCCCCCACAACGTTGGTAGAAGAAAGACTATTCATAACTTGGAGAAGGCGAGGCAGAAAAAGAGAAATATAGGCACCCTTGACGTGGCGTTCAAGAAACGTTTCTTCAATATGAATGCAAATGATGGACCAGGTAAAATACTTCTGCCACTAATAAGCAGTAAGAGGAGCAGAGTATTAGAAGTTACTACAGTAACATTATGGTTAAAAGTGACGGTCTATATGATGGCGGGTATAATATAAAGGTAAATTTTATTTCTAGGAACACCAGTCCTAAATCGCAAGATGACGTTACGTAGAGAAACATTGAAAGCTTTAGAAACGAGAAGAAACTCAGTGATGGCAGAAAGAAGGAAATCTCAAATGCAGACGCTTGGTGCTAATAATGAATATGGAGTAACTGGAATGGTAAAAACCGCAGCAATAGTAAATTTTGAATTACCGACCTATAGTTAATATCATTTAATAACTAATTTAATATTTCAGCTCAATAACAACTTAGGTGTAGTGCCTCGTAATAGAATATCTAATGCGAACATATCGGTCAAAGACGTGTTTGCCGAACCCAACGGGGGTCAAATCAATCGAGCCTATGAAACTACCTTAGATGATGAAGATGAAACCAACTCAATGAGACTTCAGCCGAGACAGAACCAAGTCTCTTTCCAGGCTAGATTTTAGTGATTTTGTGGACACTGTTAGCACATCCTACGAGTTGCCAAAACTATATTAAGTACAGAGTGCCTAGTTTTTAAACACAATGTAGATAGTTGTTATGTAGAAATTATTATTTTTTAATTTCTCACGAATTAGTTAATTATTATGTACCTAAACATTGTAATGCTTGTGATATTTTAAAATTTTCTAAATTGCGTGACTGCGTGGATATAACAAAGTCATGAAAACCATTTTTAGATAATTTACAGCTTTATTTTAAGATAGTACCTACGATTTACACTGCCACTTAAGGCTCATTCATATGAAACAGTATTTCCTTGCAATTGGTGAATGATAGAGTACCATTGATGAAAGGAATGCAATTGCATCATAATATTTCATATGAATGAGTGTTTTTTTTTTCAATATAATGAACTTTTTATACTCTTTATAAATAGTGGTAATTATAATTTTTTACCAACATTAAGAACTTGAAAACTTGTTAATAAATGAGATTTAGTAAATCTGTGGTTTTTTATTGCTCTAAATGCCAAACAAATATGTGCAAAACATAACCATATTTTAATTTAGAATAGTAAAAAAATATTTGTTTACAAGTAGAATAATCAAAGGACTTACTTAATTTTCTAAGAATGAAACAAACTCTGTAAGTTTGAAAAGTTGATCTTCACTTGAGGTGTGTAATGGTGCAGGTTGTATAGGTGGCATGGGGTTGACAGTGACTCCATCCTCATTGTTGACCCATTTACGATCACGGCACACTTGTGATACCGCTTCTTTGCTCAACCCAGTCATTGTCACCACTGTTTCAAGAGATATGGAGCTGTATGAACGGCCAATCAAGTTGAAAGTGCGTTCTCTGACTTTTTCTGTGAACATAATGATTTTCATTGTAACAATTTATAATAATATGCAATATTATGATTTGTATGTATATAATATAGTATGTATATAGTATGTATGTAAGGAATCCAAGTATTAGTAAGAGAAGTCTCCTTGAAAGCAAATAATGCCTGAACTAAAAGGTCTACAATTAATTTAGATGCATAAAAGATAGGTTCAGCCCCATACAGTGCATACCATGAGCCAGACTTAGCCGGCTTAAAATTACTGGCAGAATCTATTCCCTTTGGGTTTTATATCATCCTATTAGAAACTGATACTGATATTACCAGCTACCAGTAGTCACAGGTTTGCTTAACTTTTTTCAAAGATCAAGTTAGAAACAAGAAATCATTTCTAGATATTAGTTGCCTGCCAATGTAGACATAAAATTTAATAGTTGACCCTACACAATTCATCATCATCAGCCTATGTCACACTGCTGAGCAGAGGCCTCCTTTCACAAATGAGGGTGAAAGGGAATGGGTAAGTACTCAACCACACATGCCCACTATGGTTCAGTGGAGGTAGGCTTGTAGTCAACCTACTACGGAGTTTTCAAGCGGCCTAGGAGGCCTCCAACTAGCTTAACATCTATGAAAATGAAGAGATAACAGGCATCAATGGCTTTAAATACCATCCAAAGCATGGGAAAACACTCATGTTGAAATACCACTAGGTGGTTACCCATCCAGGTACCAGCCTCACCATTGATAGCTTTACTTTGCCGATTGATTAAGAATATCTAATCATGCTACACCATGGGGGCTTCACATTTAGTGCAATAAACACAAAACTACTAACATATTAATTATTTATACCTTCAAGAGCTCTAATTATGTGCACAACTGGTTCCGTCCAAGTGTAAGCAGCTAGTGCCTGGTATGTTCCAGGGAGATCTTTCTTCCATAATTTCTGTCCCACAGCCCATATAGCAATTATTTCTGGATTACTGCTTGTTATATTTTGAGGAATTCTCTTCCACAAAAATTTTGCATTGCATCTGAAATATTTATAAAATTCATTCAAATTCATGTTACGACATACAACATCAAGACGGCAACTTTAAATGCAAACAATAATTATATTAATATTATTATAGTGAGTATTTTTAATGTATTTCGAAGAAAAAATAATTATTATTATTATCCCGGTACATTCCTCACACACGGTCATCTGATCCCAAACTAAGCAGAGTTTGTACTAAACCAGATAACTGATATACTAAATTACTCTTTGTTTCTAAATACATAGGTACTTAATGTAAATAATTACACCCAGGCTCAGAACATACAGACATGTTCATGCACACAAATGCATGTCCTGTGTGGGAATCAAACCCACAACCTGCAGCGTGATAGTTGGAGTCTTAACCAACTGTGGCAACTGGTCTGTCGGGCCCGAATGTTATAGGTAAGTATACATATAAATGAAATCAAAACGCTTTTTTTTCTGTCTGTCTATTTGTTTGTCAGGGCTAATGTCCGAAAAGGCTAAATTGGTTTTGGAGGGATGCTTTTGAAATGTGTTGTCCTTCATCGCCACTGTAAAGATATTGTTTTTAGTATCTTTAAATTAAGTATCTCTAAGATTAGATACCTACAAGCAGATACAATTTATATCAAGGTAATCAATGAGATCCAAAATTTCACTATTAGAGAAAATCTACTTACAAGTCATTTTGATATAAATATATGGCTAGAAGCTGAGCATATGTAGTAGGTGTCGCCACGCCATTTAGAGCCTGAAAGAGCGTTTTCATCATGAAATAGTGAAAATAACAACTAAAGTAAGTACTTTATAACCTATGAGCATTTTAATTCATAATTTTCATTTTAAGCCATCATTAACATCATAAAGTAAGTATATACCTCCAATTCTTGTTTCTCTAATTCACCACAAAGCTTATCAAAATTAGTTATCATAGTGTTAAACCTTAATATTTTGAAAATAATTTATATTTTAAATTCAAAACAATCTTTGTTCGTACATAAATCCTATATTTTTCTATACATTAGACATTAGAGAAAGAATAGAGAATTGACACTTGACATCAGTGTTGCAAACTCGGATTTACAAAAAGGCGTAGGCCAGATTAGAAAATTACGTAGAATTAGTAAAACTTGCATATGAAAAGTTCGTAGATCTACGTACTTTTTTTTAAATGAAAGGAATAGATGGAAAGGAATGTTTTATTATGCAACTAGTTGCTCCCCGCGTACCCGAAGGAATCCTACCCTACCCTACCGTTAAGTTTTCTTAAATTTTTTAAGTTTCGTAATCAAATAAATCAACATATGTTTAGGGTAAGTTTTACTTGTTTACGGCGCGAGACTTTTCGTTGCACACACTCACATGAGATGAGATAAGTCCGAGTCACAAATCTATTGAAAGCACACTTTGTCTTATGTTGTGTCGAGAGATGAGTGATCGACGTGTTAGTCTGAAATGGAACGTTTACTACTCTCTATTTTCGTGAAGGTAGATACTGGAAATTATGATCATTCAGGTAATAATTCACGTTATTTTGCAAAGTTACATTTTATAAAATACGTAGAATCTGAGACTGAAGTTCGTAGGTTTGCAGGAAAAATACGTAGATCTACGTAAAAAGACGTAGAATTGGCAACGCTGCTTGACATGACAGATAGATCCAGTGTTACCAGAAATATTTTCTGGAAAATTACACTACCCGTAGCAGTTGCAGTTTGAAAAAAAAATTACAAAAGGATTTAAAAAACGGATGGCAATACATTGTCATATTATAGATTCGTTAGTATGTATTTTTAGTCTGTGCTAACAATGGCAGGCTCAAAATAAATACCCTGGTGATAGCTCCGGGCTCCAATCTATGTGTCTATTTTAATTAGGGTTTCGACCTTAGCGATTTTGTCACCGAATCTGGTGCCTGAACTCTCTTTGGAGTTTTCATTCTGTCGTTTCTCAGGCTCAAAAGAATTTTGTACTTTTGGGTAGGGGCAGATTTGATTTTTCATCGCGAATTTGGTTTTATTAATGATCATACTATCATACCAAAGAATATTCAATATTACTACGTACGTACGTACGTTCAAAACGTTGGCCACATTTCTCTAAGTTGTCATCTGTCATTCGTTATTTCTGAAAGGCTGGATGAAAAAAAAATGCGGTCTTTTTTGCGGGAACTTGTAAAGTAGGTTTGCATTTTCGTGGTATTTTGAATTTTAATAACCTATATATAGCTGGTGTTTTATCCAATAAGATAGCTAACAAGCAAATCATATTCATGAGGGCCTAACTCTCGTAATGTGTAACAAATGGACCATAGATCGGGCGATGCAATGCACTTTGTTTTTATAATATTTTATCTTGTGAAGAGAGAAGAGACTAGTGCTAATAATAAACGACCCAATTTGATGGTTCCATAATTAATTTTGCTATGAAATTAATAGTAGGCGCAAGATAATAAATTACATTTTTTTTTTTTATTTAATTTTTACTATTTATTTGTCGTTTTACGTTAGTCAATTGATCGATAAAATCGATTGAAGAACTAAAAACCTTTGATTAAGGATACATACAGATTGAGTGTCAGTCGAAGCTGTTCCCACGTCGAAAAAAATTAGCCCCTAACTGTTAGGAAATAAATCAAACAAAAATAAATAAAATTGCAAAATAATATTTAAATTTCTATAAATATTAAACATATTTTTTTATGTATAAATTAGTTCTTTTGTAATATTTTTAAATATAGGCGACATAATTTCAGACAGTATCTGGATTTTGATTGATACGAAAAACAAGAGTACCTATCAAAATATGAGTGAGAAGAGAAATTAAATGAAGATTCGTAATATGTAGAGTTGCCTATCCTAACTTCCTAACTAATACCTATTATAAATGCGAATGTCAGTTTGTTTATTTTTTGTTACTCTTTCACGCCTTAACTACTTACTCAACCAATCATCATTAAATATGGCATGCAGATAGCCTATCTATGGTATGGAGAAGGACATAGGCAACTTTTTACAAAGGGAACGTGGGTGAAACCGCGGGTGACAGCTAGTTATAGTATAAGTCACAATAGTAGCGAGATCCCTTCACCATAATTTAACCATAGGTTCTTGGAAACGGCCTCCAACCAAAGAACGGTCGTCAACAAAGGTAACAACCCTAATTTAAATATCTTGAACCCAAATATTTTTTGAGGAAATCATCTATACAAATATCGGGCTCTCTGAAAACTATTAGCAGCGTATCTCTTACCAATCAAACTATTATGAAAATAAACAGTCAATAAAGAAAGCTAAGAATCACGACCGAGCAGGTCTGACTGTAATATACCATTTGTATGCACAGAGTAAGCGATTAATTAAAGTTCATTCGATATCTGCACGAAATAGGTTCGCGTATGTAAGAGTAAGAATAGTAGGTATGTATGTCAGAGTATGTCTCCTTAATTAATAGCTTTAACAGCGAGTGTTATTGGGTAATTGAAAAACTTATGAGGTACCTACATAGCTACCTAGTATTTACGTTCATAATGATGATCATTCACAATGCAAAATATCAACATTTGGGTTATTACGGAGGATGCACATAACATTTCTGAGCATTAGGTTTTTTAAATGATTTTAAAATCCATCAAGAAATGACAAACGCTCGCTCCTAAACGTCATACTTCGCCCACCGCGCGACTCTGGCTATCAGTCTGTTTGTGGATTTCGTGGATTTAAATTAAACCGGCGATCCTCGGGAGCATTTTTGAGATTCTTGCACTAAAATCGCTGTAACTTCGTAATTTTTGATCCGATTCAAATATTTTTTCACAGTATTTATAGGTTTTTATACCGCTACAAATCTGCATACTTAAAAAAAAACGTGAATGGATTATCTTTATAATGTCATAGTTACGTAGTTGTAGTGGTT
Organism: Achlya flavicornis; assembly: GCA_947623365.1. Lineage (NCBI taxonomy): Eukaryota > Metazoa > Arthropoda > Insecta > Lepidoptera > Drepanidae > Achlya > Achlya flavicornis. Next base: position 8,017,758 of record OX392468.1, on the reverse strand, counting down.
ACCAGTTACTCAAACAAGATTGTCCAAAAATATTTAATAAATGTAACCTTGCTGAGTTTCTTGCCGGATTCTTCTCAGTTGAAGGCTGAGTTCCGAACCGGTGGTCATCGGTGGCCATTGGTTCAGTAAGTGTGACCTTCATTAGTGCCCTTCTGGGGCCTAAATTGAATAAAAAGCTTTGACTTTGAAGGCATCTATTAGATGTTTTACTCAATAAAGTAAGCCACAGTTAGTAAAGTAGTAACTTATAGTGCGTTCGAATTGGAGTGATGTCGTTTTTAACAGTTTCAAAATGGGCATTTTTGTTTAAGTGTTCGAATTGGAAAATTTCAACAATTTTGCAACTTTTGCCACAAACGATATTTCCCAAATCGAACGATTAGATACAAAAATGACATTTCCATGCTGATCGCCTGCTTGTCACTTGTCTCAACATACCTTTTTCCTTCAGTTAATCATTAAACAAAGTTAATCTAACAAATTATTCTCTTGCCTGTTAGTATTTCTATAAAATTTTACAATAAAAATTAGAATTTTCGCTTCCCGTATGAATTTTCCGAAACTTATCTGTCAGATTCAAAGATGTCAAAATATGATCACAAACGACCCTGCCTCGGAGGTGGGTCAAAATTTGCAGTTCACGATGTTATTTTTAACTGTTTCCAAGCAAAACGAACGGTGAACGAAAACAGTTCAAAACGCCAATTTCGCCCACAACTTACCAAATCGAACGCCAGTTGTGATCGTTTTTGGCATTTTTGACTGTTATTTTTGCTACCATACCCCAATTCGAACGCACCTTTAATATCTATTGATCTGAAAATATCTCATGGGGCAGGGCCGGTAATGCGTGAGTACCTAATGCCTTTGGGTGCCCCGGGTTGCATGTGTCCATATGGCTACGGTAACCGCTTATCACCAGGTTGGCCGTCAGCCGTAAGCTTGTATACCGAAAAAAAATTGATGATTTTACGTGAATAAAAAAAAAAACAAAGGTGATTTGGTTGCCGGGGATTGTAGAGTTTGCACCTAGATATAAAATATAATGCAGTTTATTCAAACAAATACTTATCATAAATACATAGGTAACTTTGTAAGTAATTTGTAGGTTGTTTGTAACATACTGTGTGTGAGGAATGTCCCAGGATATTTATTTATACTGTGTACCTAAATATGCTGTAAACGTTAGGTGAGCTTTGATAAGTGGATGATTTATAATTACTTCCTTGTTTTGTGTGGGTGACATGATTTCATACATGTCAACTTAATTTTTCAACGCTTTGTGACCTCAATTTTTATAGTCAAATTTCACGGCTATTGATCGAGGGCCTGGGCGGGCTCGCTAGTCTACTTGTCGACTCCACTCGACTTGCATTTAGATTGCGTCACAATAGGCTGGTAGGCATAACCGGAGGTGATGGACTGACACGCTGAGTCACCCTTCAATATTGTCGCTCATAATGCTAATTTTCTCGTTATGCTTGTATCAATTTGCATCTTAATGCTTTACACTGAACAGAATCGAAGTCGTGTTTGTTTATAATAGATATTTATGTACTTAGATAATAAGAACATCATCTTTCATTATGGATAAATCCGTTGTTATGAATCTACAAATTAATAATTGTTGGTACCTATATTGTTCTTGGTTCAATCTTGGTTAATTCACGCTTCTAGCTCTTGGCCTACGACACTTAGAGATTTTAAATCAGCTCTGTTAAACTCGCAGTTTTGGGTGTCAGAAGAGTATCTCTTCATGATAATTTGATTGAAAATGTTGGTTGAAATAAATTATAATATTTGATTGAATTAGCAAATATTTCTATGGTACCTTGCTGAGTTCTTAACTCGTTGAATCGTAGAATTAAGTACCTAGATGTTTGAGAAATTACAAAATAGACAATGCACGTGTCTCAATTTTCTTTAAAAGTGTTGCAATGTTGATCCTGGCCTGATTAGTAATGTAATAGACGAATAATTATTTTGCAAGGTGTTTCGAGGAAGGACCGTTTCGTCACTTTCACTAGTTGTCGGATTGTCCAATGAAACAGTTGTCACGCTCTGTCGGTAACCAATGGGTATGCCCACGGCCCCGCCTCGGAGCTAGGCGTGTGTTGTGGCCGCGGCCCAGATGGCCACAACAATGCTTTGTCCCACGATACTGTTGAGTACCTTACAACATGACGATGTCCCTCACAATTGGCTATGGGCTCTATGCAATACCGATTTTGCATGTGGGATTTAATTCATTGATACTGTAAAGTAAAACATGTTTTTACGTACCATATAGGATTAAAATAGTTGGTTTATAAGTACCTTTAGCTTATATTTACTCTGAGGTTATAATACTTATGAGATCCTAGGTAGTTTCGTGTAGTTGCTGAATAGTCTTCGTAGTTTTAAATACGGAACAAAAAAAACAAGCTTAGATTTAAATATATAGACGAAGATATAGTACTCAGTCCATACCACGTAGGACAACAAAACTGTAGCCGATGCGCTACTAAATTATCTAATTAAGTTGTGGCCATAGATAATATGTACCTACCATATAAACTGAGAATTGTGGCGGATTTGTCAACTCGAGAGCTGTTTATCTGTAAGGTTTTGGACAATGATTTGAGATTATGCTCAGATGCAAGCCTTTTCAACATAAAAAATTAACTTCTAAATGCTGGCGCAGGATAGAGTAAAAAATTTGATCTATAGGAGCTCAATATGCAATTACCTACAATCAAAACAATCATTCAAAGCGGTTCATGCAGAAGCGAAAATAAATTGGACATTTCAATTGAACTCTCAACAATTACTTTATCTGGACTCTCGAGCAGTAAGTATAAATTCTTTACTCTGTTGAGATTGAGATTGCATATGGTGCAAGTCGGCCAGCCGGTTGCCGGTTGGGCTCGAGTGACCCGCGGCCGGGGGTCACCGGGCTTCATCGTTGCTGCTGCCTGCGCCCGCGCTGCACCGCTGCGCCCACGTCGCCGACAGCGCTGTGCAAAATCGCTAATTACATTAAATTTCGGCCTCGCTTCACGCCACATTGCGGTACCTACACACGTGCCGTGCTGAATGTAGGTACCTACTCCACTTTTTACTTAGGTAGGTACTACGATAAATTTTCTCATTCTCAGATGCTTCAAAAAATTTACCAGAAGGATTTGGACCTACCTATATATTAAACATAACGATATATTTTTTATAATCTCGTGTCAATAAACCTACTGCTACTACTGTAGATATAAGTTGACTCTATGTCACGTCTATGCGCTCACGATTTCACACGCTAACACGATCAATTTCAATATTATAGCCCCCGTCATGTCAGTCAAAATCGTTCTGACACACGTCGATTATTTAGTACGAGTGGGCACGAGTACTAGGTATTATGGACAATAAAAATGTTTGCACAATTCGAAGGTCCTACAACATTTGAGAGTGTGGTGGCTGTTGAACACGCGTTCGGTTTATCTACAGCAGGTGCCATAATAGTCACTTAGGTTACATGCATTGCGACATTATTATTGCGATGGCTATACTAACTAACGGGACGAGGTCAACATTTAAGAAAAATAACAAAACACAAACAGTTTTAACGCATCCAGGCTTAATGGACATTAATTAATACAATTAGCCCACGGCAAATTGCACTTAAAGACTGAAATAATGAGCGTAAATTGAGGCAACTTTACACTTCTGATTTATTGTCCTGCACTTGCACGATTTCGACGAAAGAGAAAACAGACCAGTTCAGACGGATATTACGGGCAGATATAAAATTGATAATGAATATTTATAAAAAAACTTAATCATGGTTCACCGCGAGTTCCAGAGGGTCACGAGGAGAAACCATTATTCAGACCATTTCCACTTAATCATGCAAATACCGTTGTTTTCTCTTTACCTGAGTAATTATATTTCACTTATGATTCACGGTGGGTAGGCTTCAAGTACATTATTTAACTATAAGTAATAACTTATTTTTTTTAAATTTTCATTTGCATAGAGGTTGGGGAAGCAATATTTAAAACTATACCGAATTTCAATTCAACAGCATTTGTGGTTGCTGAAAAATACTGCTGTGACAGACGAAAGGACAGACAAACAGGTGTACAGATGGACGGAGTGGCACCATAAGGCAGTGGCGTGCATTCCATATAGGCAAATAAGCAATGCCTACCTCATAAGATTCAATACAATAATAGTTTGATTCAATTAAACTACATAACCACTTTAAATAAAAATTCTAACCTAACATTCAATACGAAATTTCAAACTTTGCCGCGCAGGCACTCGCGAGTTCGCCTCTCAAATTCACGCACACTAAAACGATTTCGGCATATTCATACACACACACACACTTCTTTATGATAATACGACGAAAGCATAAATCACGCTTTTGCTATGCGTAGCATACTGACATTTGACATTCGCGATTTATGGACCAAAAGTAACCTTACCTACACTGTTGTAAGTAAAGTAACCCATCCAAATTAAAAAGACTACAGTTTACCAACATTAGATCAACTCAAATATAACTTCGCAATTTATTTGTGTTGGTTTGTTTATGGTTTGGCTGGCATTGTTTGTAATGTTGTTGTTATTTACTTATTATGATTTTGCGAAGTGTATCTGTGTGAAATGAAGAAATTTTGTGGTGAAGATGCAAAATGTATTGATAAATTAGTCCTTTAGTCAGTTTTAGTTTATTGAAAATAGTAGGTAAGTTGCTGTAGACCAACTCCAAAACATTCATGGATTCAAAACAAAGGTAAAAATCTTAGACATTCTAACACAGAATACCTATTATGTTTATTATACACCTGGCTAACTGGGTGCTGTTATTCGAATCTATTATTCTGTTATTACGTATTTGGTTTGCTAATGAATCATACCAAATGTGTGTGGAATGATACGCTGACCTAAACAATTTTACGAATCTGGTCAAAAAACATGATCTATCTAAGAGGCATATTTAGGCGTGTATGGCCATGATTTATTCTGCCTACCTAGTCTGAAAACCAATGCACGCCACTGCCATAAGGGTTTCTTTGTTTCGGAACCCTAAAAATATCAGGCGGGAAATTTATATCCTTCCTCCATGAAATGTAGTGCTAACCAAGCGGGGATGGTGAACGATAGCTCTTGCTAGTGCTCACGTAGTGGCTGCTACACGATTTTACAATAACTGATACTATACTTTTGATCTTATATTTTGAATAGGTATACTTATCTATCTAAAAGGAAACATGTTGAAATCTTGAATCTTTAGTATCTGTAGATGGTAATTTAGGTACCTTGAAACTAAGTCAGAAAATTATCCAAAGTGAGGTAATAACCACTATCAATATATCTCATATATTAGTTATCTTACTAAGCTAACCTATTTTAGTTATATATATTATGTGTTCTCATAAGAAATGATATACTTTCGCAAATAAAGACTTACCCCCTTATTCATAATGAAGTTATCAAACGTTGATTAGCTAAAATTCTGAAGTCTTTATCTGTCACGTGACATTTGGTGATCGAAAGAGTGAGAAAACTGTGCTATTACACTGATTTAGTTAAAAAGCGATTATGAATAAGGGGGTTATTCTTTATTTGCGAAAGTATATCATTTTAGGTAATAAATAAGTAATTAATGTAAGTATTAAGATAAGCTGAACTAACGCAGTTACATAAAGTGATGACTATGTCAGTTTATGTTCGGTGGTATTTAGGTATACTCACTAGATATTCTATCTCTTATGTCCGATGCACATTAGTTTACCTCCAATAACGGTAACTAGCATTAGCATTGATTGACACATTAGACGTTTTTTTTTCTATTATGAAATACCTGTTTTTGACTACAATCTCACCTTTTTTAAGTAAGTAATGATGTAGCCGACGGTGGTCAGCACACCCTAGAGGAGAACCAGCTCTCAAGTACAGCTGTCGGAACACACCGATAGGTGCTTGGCGACATATTTTCAACTTGAGGGTGATACAAAGTACCCTACCACAATGCTATGGTTTTCTCAATATATTTTCCTTCACCGAAAGCTCAAGCTCTTTGTAGGATTTGAACACGACACCTGCGTCACGGCATTTTATGTTGCTACATCGGATTAAAATGTACCTACATCAATTACAGCTATATAAACACAGATATGGTCCCTATGGGAGACAGGCGTACGTAAGTATTAATTTGCATGCCTTTGATAAAGACAGTCAGTCCTGAAAGTCTATTTAATTAATTCCTAACATGGATAGGTGTGAATTCAATCAAACATTTATCAGTCAATTTATAAAGCTAGAAACAAGAATTGACCACCACAGTTTGTCATAGTGTTTAAATAGATATATAATAAGAAGGTATATACACACATGTACGACAGGTTACCTCATCATTTCTGTGATTTATTGTTCTCATATCAATATTAAAATTGTGATAACTAAATATTAACCAATAATCTAAACATTTTAATAATGAATTAGCAATTCAAATTAATTTTAAGTCATGTAAATACATAGAGTACATTATATCTAAATGTTTTTATATGAGTGTACCTATTTAAGCAAAATTCAAATGTGATAGTGCTTCGCCGATGGAGAGGTCCGTGTTTTACCAGTGTATTTTGTAAACGCTTCTAGATTCAAGGCCTGCGACATCTCGTTTGTACCGAAAGTCGTTTAGCTTACATTGTAAAATACCAGTTTTCTTGTTGCTTAAATTTTGTAACTCTAATTCGGGAATCATTTTATAATATTGCCATGAATAAACTAATGATTTTGTATTTGTTGTCAGTAGGCGTCATATTTTGTTTAAAGTTATTGAATAGAAGCTTGGCAGCATATTGACGATCTCCTTGCTATTACTTGTAGCAAAGTATTTATATACTCTGAGCTTGTAGGTATATAGGTACCTAGTATACCTATTATTAACTCCGTGCTACTAATGTCCCAAGGCGCGGCATTAGGTGGGCCGTCTGTCTGATTACCAGATTTCTGCCATAAAAATACGTATGCATTGATTTTATAAGCGATTCCCTCTGGAAAAGATGCAAGTATCGTTAATCCATAAAGCTGGGAATTTTTGTTCGTTTGATAATGTCAACCGAAATAATGTATGTCAACTATATATAAAGTCCTGAAACTAAGCATATTCAGAAGTATCTACCTGATATAGAATAGTAAAATTAAGCAAAACAAATGTAAACTATATTTATTTAGTGCTTTTATAATTCCTTTAAAATTTTAAATATGGGGTATTATTCAGTAGTTAGGAATTAAATAGGTAGATTAAGTGCCAAAACTGTTTCCCCATCTAAATCATCTGTTTAGATATTTTTCTTTACCCTACCTATAAGTATCTCAAGAAACATTGGTATTAATTAATTAACACACGCATTATATACCTACCTATATACTTCCCTATTAAAAATAGATTTAGATGCATAATAGCAAAATTTGACTTTACGGAGTACCTACGTAGTCTTTACTATGAAATCTAAAAGTCACGACGAGCTATCTTTAAGAAAAAATATAAATAGCTAGTTTATAAGAAACCGAAGTTGCGAAAAAGGCACTTTAATATAAAACTCAATTAAAATGGATATACCGGATAAGTATACGACCCGGAAAGGATGCTATTTTATATTGTAACTGTTATCTATGTCTTATTTGGTTTTCAGGGAGTACCTACATACTAGCTAATACGCACCCCGTATAAATAGAGATTTAAATAACAAAAATGTAGAGCTTTTTCTGAAAAAAAAAAACAACGTTACAAAGTAGGTAAAATATCAAGGCACTGACACTTATTTGATGTTGGTACATGTCTCCAATTGATAATGAAATATGAAGGCTGTTGATCTATATAATCGTGACAATAGGAGAGGTAAAGCAGAAGTGCCCTGTTTATTGGACAGGTAACAAAGTGTCGCAATGGTGGCCACAAACAACGCGTGCTTTGATCGCTATTATCAACGAGCATTTAATAAAATGGCGGTTGGATGATGGAGTGGTTCGGCTAAGCGTGCCAAGGGTCTGGCCATTACCACCTGACAGGTTGTGAGCGATCGCCGTCGCGGCATCCTCCACAGCCGCCGCCATTGTCACAAGACAATGCCCCACCGCGCTATCTTTAATCACCACAAAATGGATTCTAATTGGATCCGCAATACTCCATTGGACGCTTGTTGTTTTGTCATCCACGTTGTTAGTTTGTATGCATGAGTACATAAGCTATAAATAGGATCTTGATTATATTAATTACAATTTTGTGTACCTACTGTAGTTGTCCATATATACTAGGACTTATTAATATCTGAAAAACATGATGTAGTCAGTGTAAAGACTACTTGTGAATGTTTTATTTTAGTATTATTTTGATTACTACGTATGCGACAAAACAAAAAAGCGCGATTTTTAACACTTTTCATGAATGCGACGCGGAAGCCAGAGGAGTAACAACACGTCATTGTGGTGATTTATTTAATTAAATTATAGCTGTGTTGTCTCAAATAACATCGTAGCTTGATATGTTGTTTAACATTGCGCCATGATTTTTGCCTCATTAACTTTATTTATGTGCATTCAGGTCAATTTATTGATAAACGTCCCGGGACAGAGGAAAAAATGCAAAGTAAGAATTTCACATTGATTAAATCGACTGCACCTATAATTCCGAAAGAATTTAATGATAAAAGTAATTCTTACGGAGCGGAGGTGGCAAGCAATTCAAAAGAAATGCGCCGTTATTTACATCAATATCTTGTAATTACATAGGTATACAAGTAGGTAACCTTTAATTTTAGTTCAGATCTGGACAATTTTTCGACGTGAAATTAATTTTGTAGGTCCCTTGTAACCTGCCAGTGACCTCTCTAAAATATTACATACCTTAATAATTTTAACATTTGTGAAGACAGGTTATAACTACTTTACTTTTGAAAGCCATTAAAATTATATCCCCAATTTAAAACTAAATTAAGCTTTTCAATGCATCTAATGATCATGCCATTTTTGTGAATAGGTAGATGCGGTAAGCAAACGAGCGTAATCTAACTTATTTCCTAGTCTTTCAACGGTTTAAAATAACATGGATAAAAGACTGGACATTACATCGCACCGGCTGATACAAAGGATGATCGATTGATGCAGTGTCGTAATACCGATAAATTGTTGCTCCGCGTGAAAGTACCTAAGTGTAGGTACTTTTGCTTAATTTGACGAGATAAAGCCGGTGAAGGTATGCACTTAGTAGGTATAACTGCACTATTACACTGATATTTCCTATGAGACCAACCCCCTACAAATCTATCATTAAAATGAAGAGGTGCCTATGTATAAATAAATCAAACTGATACCACTTATTATAAAGAGTACTTCAGTAGAGCCATTAATTCCATTTAGAGTAGGGCACTTGTGAAGATCAAAGCTACTGAAGTTACCTTCAACTGAGAAGAACAGGCAAAAATCTCAGTATGGTTACATTTTTGAATTATTTTGTGGACAATCTGACTATATAGGTTGTTCTTTCCAAAACTTTGCGTTAGCTTTGCAATAGCGTTGAACAAATGTTGCATTAGGTACATTATGTATGTAATATGACACGAAAAATATTTTGTTAGCAAGCATGAAATTGGTGTCTACCAAACGTGGCGTGAAATGGCCAGTTAGTGAGTAATATCATGTTATTTGGAGGCGACGCGCGACGCGGACGCCGAGAAGGGCGAGGGCGGTCGTGACGGAGCACGGCGCGGGCGCGGGCGCAGGCCTCGGTCACGAGTCGCTCTGCTGACCCTACCGAGCCTGTCGTCCCACTCTACATCTACCAGCCAAAATACAATTTAATTTACGACGACAACCCTAATAACAAATGGAACTATCAACTGCCAGCACATAATTTGATGAATAGCGCCGAGCTTCGATGGTAGAGATACCGCCTATTTCAATTTTGTATTTTATCCTACTTATGTAATAGGACTACCAACTGAATTAATTGCTTGATTGGGTAGTAGTTTATACTGAGTACCTTGGTTGCGTATATTAGCAATCTATACTGTGCCTAGAGTTTACATAATAATACTCGTTTAGTGACAGCCCTACCTATACTTATTAATAAAACAGGTGTCACTGTTGCGATGCGCAATTATGACTTGGATGTCTTAATATCAGCTTTTAATTCTAGTTATAAATTAAGTAAAACACGAGTGCATTAGATGAAACTCGCATTTAGTCGGGACGGAACCGGGCACATTAAATATAATGTTCGTTGCATACGGCTGCAATTTTATTAACATTTTAGTGAGAGCCATGCCTGCGCCCGCGCCTCCGAGGCTACACAATCAGCAATCAGTAAGCAAGTAAATTGTATTCACATAATACGTTTATATTGCCTAACTTATTCAGATTCTCAGGCATCGCAGCATCATATTAAAAAGGGTTTTAGGAGTTTAAACCATTTTATGAAAAGATGCAACGTAATATAACTATTTCTTTTTGCAAAATTTCAAATTAAAACACGACTGCCATTACAAAAGTTCTAAACAACAAGTAATGGTAAAAAAAATGTTACGAATACAACTTGTTCTGAACTCTTTGTAAAGCAGTGCAAGGCGGCAGTCGCGTTTTATAATTATTTACTACTTACTAATAAATTTTTGCTAGTAATACGGGGTAACATACGGATTCTTAAAATATCAAGCACTTCTATATCGGTTGAAGCATTTAGAAGTTATGATGGAATAAAGGAACAGACAAACATACATAGATAATATGTATGAACCATGAAACATTACACAGTTTTTCCAGGCAGTCGTGTTACAAAAAATACAGTTCATGAGCACGCCTCAAACTCCATCTGTTATATTATATACGTACCGTTAATCTAAACAAGAGCAGACGCACGAGGCCTGGTGGTGGCGCTCCTGAAGCATGCATCATTTAATAGGGGCAAGCTGCGCGCTCGCTTTCATCGCTCTTAACCATATATTATAACAAAGATTATGTTACAATGTTAGTCCTAGGTCGGTATCCGCTTAAGTAACATGGGAACCAATAGCAAAATGAAGCATGAACCAATAAAATTAATTACACTTTTTTAGCACGGGCAAGATTATAAAATGGCAACAAGCATAGGCAAAAAAAAAACCTACCGAATGTGGTAGATGGGTTACCTACTAGAAATGACTCTACCACAGAGCACTTGATACCCAGTAGTTAAAGAGACACATGGACCCAACCATGGTTTATTTGTAAAAAATACTATCACCGACCATGTCAGTAAATTGACAGTTTTATTTGACAAGATAATTTTATTGAGAACAAGCACAACATAATCAGCTATAATAATTTTAACTCGCACGGTGAAGCGGTGAATCGATACCTACCTGTAATAAAATAAATAAAGTGATTGGTAACTGCATAATCCTCTTAAAATTCAATTTTAGAGGTCGTCTTCTTTCCTAAATCCGCCGTACAACTATGCTAAAATATTGAAAGATGCGCAATAAATAAGATACCTAGTGGCATCCTAGTGGTATATAATTTCTGCATCAAAATTACATGTAATTTCTAGGGTGTGGTGGAGACCCGAATATTTATCATTTTGTGAGTATATTTTTACGTAATCGTAATAAACTCGACTCATTCAATTTTCCTGTCGAAAATCGGTGCATGTTGGGCAATCGTCATGAACTTAATCTGAGTCGTGGTGCCGTCACAGTAATCTGTTATACGCCAATCTTGAAAAGCTTTTAAGGGGCGTATGTTATTTGGGAGCTTTATAATGCATTTTTGCAGGCGGGCCAGGCGTGCGGCGCTGTTACGTAAGGATGCCCGGAGAACTGGTCCGACCGGCTCCAGATCTGGGCCAGAGCCATCTCTCCACTAAGATATTACCGCTAATAGATATTGAGCATCCGTAGCCGCTAGTCACCACCGTCTGACGTTGAACACGTTCTATAACTTTTTTTATTGCTTATGTTGCCAAGGCTTCTGTAATACTTACTCGATGTTTTTGATGGCTCATACGTTTACTTATGCTAATTTCCATTGAAATTACTGGGTACAAATAATTTAGCAAAACAAAATTATGATTGACTAATAAAAAGCTTAGTACTGTAGTTAGATACAAAACTATCCAGTTTTGTTTCATTAAATTAAATTGTTTCGATTACAGTTTGTTAAAGGTCCATACAGTCGATCGCATTGTTTTGGTTTCGAAAACTGTTGCTCATGCCGGAGGGCAAAAGGAGAACGCTGTTCACCTTACATAATGTAGGTGCTGACATTTCATTAAAATATATTGAAATCGTGAAAAGAGGCTTGAATCCCATTGATTGAAGCGGTGCGGTCGCTGGGAGCCGCGCGTGCTTCGGTCAATACCCGATATTGATTTGCTCCGTGTTATGAAACAGACAGAGTATTATATTTAATGGTTGTACGGTACGTATTGACTCCACCGATTCGGTAGCAGTAAAAAACATGTGCAACGTCTTGGTACAAATACTGTCATATGAACGGACTTTGTCAGGAATCAGTTCTGCTACAGACATACAAATGATAATATTTATTTTTTATTTACTATTTGTTTTTTTTATATTAGAAATACCTGTCATAGTTTTAGGATTTTAGTATCTACTTAGGTACTAATACTTATAAAATATACTTAATTATAATTGTTAAAATTATAAATGGAGAATCAAAAAGGTACTAACGCTTATATATAAGGAAGTTAACGGATTGTCTAGGACTCTATGCTTGTTCTTCACTAGTAATTCATCTGGCAGACATCCTAACGGTTGCAGATTTATCTTTTGTATTAAGTCTTTCGGATATAATTACTTTCGAGTTACTGACAGAAACACGGTGCAATATATTTAATTCAACATATAACTAGGTAGGTGGCTGATAAATCTAATTTATAGGTAGCTCGTGCAATCATGCGCATGTACCCAGTAAACACAGAGTTTATCTCGGTAAATAACTAGACAGCGGGGAGATTCATTAGGCGTCGATCCGTGTCGGGCTGTGCTGTAATCGAAGCAATTGTTCTCTTGGGGAAATTCAATTATTAGCTCTTAAAAGCCGCGAGCGCAAAATATCGGGCATTGGGCAACCCGCTGCGTCGTTAAGAGTTAGAAATAATTGTAAGCGATTTATCTACCCACTGCTGACTATAATTAAATGCTTAATAATTGAAGGAGCGCGCTAGTCTGTCCGAGCAATAAATAGCGTCCGCATCGTCCCTGCGCTGCGCCATCCAGCGCACGGGCGCGGGCGCGGCCGCGGCACGGTGCTATATTGGCACGGTCGTGCTTCGTGCCCGTTGTAATTTCGATTAGAATGGTTCGCCGAGGGTAGTTCGCTCTCACGCTTCAAATGACTAGTGTAGTCGCTTTATGAGACTTATTGTTGAATTAGCTCAATTGTAAAATACAACAGTTGCATAATTTAGTTTATTAACAAATTATAACAATTGTAAGTCTATTCGTTCTAACATATAAATTTAAGGCTCAGAGTTTATCTAGGTATGATAATAATATAATGTAACCATGGCTAATATGCGAACAACATACCTATTCTAGTGCAGGTATAACTTTGAACAAGATCTGTCTGACCCTTTTGCAGGCATCATAAATATGTATACAGTTGAATACTATCTTAAAAGACGCTCTAACAGGGACTGTGTGCCTAAAACGGCTGAAATTGTTAACATGATGGTTTATGTAAATAGAGAACCCTAAGTAAATCAAGAAAGTAAATGTAATTGTATGAATTTGCTCGTTGAATTATTCTGTGTGTCAGCTCGTAAGGGCTTACATATATGGTAGCATTATTTTGTTTATGCTTCGCTGTGCACTCTACACCTTATTCACCAATAAAGATCCTCGCGTGGAATACAAAAGAGACCTAGGAGGCTGTCTCATTGTAAATCGCTTACAATATGGTAAACGTGATGGTAACTGTGAAATTTATATGTAACATACTGCATATTATTATGTAATATAAACGGCAGCTTATAAATAAATTTCAATTGTGCTTTGTCATTAAGTATTCGATGCGATAAGACAAAGATTTATCGATGGTTGTTGTCGTAACGGTTACGGGTGCAGTAGATATCTCAGGATATCGATACGATTGTAAGGAATACTGTTACTAAAATGAAATTAAGTTTCTGAAAATATATTCAGGGTTAACATAGTATGGTCACAAAAATACGTTTGCTAAATAGGCCGTCAGATGTCTCAGAAGATTTGGGTGCCATTTTACTAGCGATAATAATTACGATGTGCGAATATTGCGGTTCCTTAGATTATGCTTTGACAAATCACGACTTTGCAATTCCAATGCAGCAGATTTAATGTATGGGCGGCAGTTTGCATTCTAACCGCGACCCGGCGGGCCACCTCTTTCCTAATGCACGCTTATTTGAGCTTTTTAACCTTTCATCTGTTGTAGGGTTTGAGCATTGAGGGACAATAAACATAATGTGGATACTTAATGCAGTTATTGTTCCCTATTAAGCGATATGTACAGATAACAATGGAGTAACTTAATGTGTCTAAATTGTAGTTATCTAGGCATTGTTTACCCCAAGGAAAACGAACCTGTTTTAATGTAAGGTTAGATAAATATACTTACTTTATCATTTATCACGATGTGGTAGATATGGGCAAGTATCCTACTATTCCTAATTTATGATAATGCTTGTAGATTATTCTTTAATGTTGTACTAATTCTGATGAAATTTTTGCATGCCAGTTCTTGGCTGAATATGAGATCTGCTCTTTTTGTATCTGTCACCATTTTTCACCATGTTCAAGCAAATAAAACAATTTATTATTATTATTATATTATTATATCACTCATGTTTAATTAGTACTTAAAGTCAGAGTTTGTTCTAAGGGTGGTGTAGATTTTTATGCATTCCTATTTATATATATTCCCATTGGGATTTAACTTATTCTGTGCTTAAACTGATCTAATAAATTTTGTCATTATACCTGCCTCGCTTTGAGTCGTGGGTGTTTCTGTTAAAGGATATAGGTACTTCAAAAATATACATTAGGTACTGAATATAAGGTTCTGCGTACGGATTCGGACTAACATAACAGCAGTGTTGGTCGACTTGTTTTGCATACAGAGTTTAATTTTTTATACCACTATGTTGGCAAAAATCAAAATCAAAAAGTCATTTATTCAGTTTAGAGGGCCTAAGCACTTATGAAAGTTAAATTGGTACATACAGTTGAATTTACCACCGGTTCGGAATACACTTAAACTGAGAAGACTAACAAGCATACGGTGATGGTAAGCAGTTACCGTAGCCTATGGATGCTTGCAACACGAGGGGTATCACTCACGCGTTGCCGACCCTAAAGAAATCTCTTCACACCCTTTTTAAAGAACCCCATGCTGTACTCCATTGGGAAAACCACGGCGGGAAGCTCATTCCACAATCTGAGTGTCCGCGGAAGAAAGCTCCTTTGAGCCGCATAGTTCGAAACAATTTTGGTTTCAATGTGTGAGGATGGACTCCCCGTCGATGGCGAGAGTTGCGATGGTGGAAGGTAGCCCTGGGCAACAAAACGAACAATTCTTTAGAACACTCTCCGTTGTACAAGCGGTAACACACATAAGGAGGCAAGTCTCTCCTCAGAATGACAGTAGCGGCTTTTTTTTTTTACAACTAAGTCGTTAAACAAGCATACGGCCCGCCTAATGGTAAGCGGTTACCATAGCCATTTGGACGCTTGCAACACACGAAGCATCGCTCACGCGTTACCGACCTTTCCCTCCTCCCCAATGAGCTCTGGTGACCTTACTCACGCGCAGGAACACAACTTTACAAACATAAAGTTATTTGGCTGCGGTATTCTGTAAGGTGGAGGTACTTCCCCAGTCTCAGAATAAACGCTATGCTGTACCTCTCTTAAAACCTCCTCTCAACCTCTCCTCTCTTTCTGGCCATTTGGAGGTTTCTTCTGTGCTCCCTTTAATTTTATTTCATTTTCATTATTTGTTGTTATAGCGGCAATAGAATTCCATATTTTCTGAAAATTTCAGCTGTCTACCTATTACCGTTCATGAGATACAGCTCACTGACAGACAGTGGGATGGACGGACTGACAGACTGACGGATGGACAGCGGAGTTTAGTAATAGGGTCTCGTTTTGCACCCATCGGGTACGGAACCTTAAAAACTAAAAAAAAATATTTTTTTTGTTTGTTGTCTTCTTTTTCATAGTTTTAAGTTTGGCAAGCAAATCCAAATTCGGATTTATTTCTGCCAGTGTCGAGTTATATTATAGTTTCCAGTCACAATAAATTACTTTCACATTAGTCCTCAGCAGTCAGTCACCGTCCATAAAGTCATCTTTTACTACAATGGTGGTAATTGTTCCTACCTACTAAAACTCTTCACGGGCTTTTTGAGACAACTTGAAAAGTCACGACATAGTTAAGTAATTCATATCATTTCACTTCACTGGTGCACATGGATTGATCTTAATTGGATAAAAACCACCGATAACACGCAATAAAACTCAAAATGCACGAATTTATGAAAATAAAATCGAAAACGCAACGTCACTCTGCAAGTTCCCGGAAAAAATTAGATTGATGTCTTCACTCTTCAATAAATAAATCTGCGCTCTGCCAGACAAAATGCGTACCTACAAAAGGTACCTATTCCATGCAGAATAAAATTGCATAGGTATTATATTATTTTCAAAACTTTACCTCTTCACTCCGCAATATTTGAAAAGCAAAGCAGACTCGCAGAGTAGCTACATAAAACTGGCACATCTATTATATTGTAAGTATGTTATTCATACCGTTAATAATATTGCCAGGTTGAAAATGTAATCTGGCCGTGCCAACCTATAATAAAATCGCGCATCATAATGCATGAACAGTACAAAAGGGATGTAAGTTAGTGTTAGAGGTAGGTGTACCTGCCTGTTTTGTAAGAATCGTTTTCATTACAAGCTCAATGGGGCATGCCTCGAGGTGATTGTTTCAGTGTTTCTATTCTGGGATTAGCACGGTAGGGTTACGTAATGTGTGCTATGGAAGGTGGTTGAGGGTAGGATGGGGGGGCGGGGCGCCGCGGGCGGGCGGCCGGTGAAAGGGCTGGGCGGGGCGGCGTGCGCGGCGCCGCCCACCGCGCATTTCACCACCGGCGTGGCACCGCCGCCGCGCCGCCGCGGCCGCCGCAGCGGCGACGCTCCTCGTGCGCGCCCTACTTCTCTCGACAGGTCCGCTCTGGGTGCTCCATTGTGTGCCGAGCCGACTGCGCCGAACCAACCTCAACTAACAATACTATTGTGAAACGTTTAGATAACATCCCCGCAGACTGTAATTTAGGCCGTTAATTTAATTTTATCTCAGATGTAAATGCAATTGAAAAAAGTATTACCTTCGGTAAGTACTCATGGAACGAACAATAAAGTCAATCAGCGTAACATTTTGTAAAATGACTTTATGAAAATGAAAGTCTATGACATGTGTAATATGTTGTTAGAGGCACGTGAAAACGGATAACAACTAAACAGGAAAACAAAATCACAGAACACAGTGTAAAGCGGATATAATGATACACCCGCAATTCTTGTAAACGGCTTATTTGAACGCCTTCGAGTCTCGTTGTTCTATGTTAATGTGAGTAACTTACAGGTTTGTGAGTGAAGGAGTCCATACTTGATTTGATAGTCGGCTGCTAAACGCGCGTCGTTGCTCGCGGAGGTAATTGCGCTGAAAGGCCTCAATTTGAGGCGCGTTTGTGCCGCGTTTGGGTCTAAATAAGACGTCGCTGCACGGAGTGGTAAAGAGGCCGCATTACTCTTATTGAAGCCTGAGGCCTGCATTATCTGTTCGCCGAGGGCGTCCGCTCGCGCTCGCACGACATAGGACCTAGTAAAGTCGATTTAACCTCACAACCTAAACGCTTACATTCGCTGTTTCGAAATCTTTACCTAATTAGTGCATTAAACTTATGTCTTGTATATCCAACTATAGACATTTAAAGCTATGTTTTGCACAACTCATTTATTTTGTTACACATGAGAACAGAGGCTCTATCAAATATATTGATGACAATATACATTCTAAGTAACTAAATCCATTATAATACGCTGATCTATAGTTTATTATTTATGATCATATAAATTGCATGTTGGGAATTTGTGTGTATCTAATTTCATAGTTATTAGTGAGTAATATCTAACGTCATTTCAATTAAGTACATAAGTTAGTATGTATGTCTATGTATAATCTAATTTACAATTCAACAGTATGACCCGTTAACGTGAAGGGGCGTACCTGGGCACGACGCGAGCTCTGCGCCGGTGATCGCGTCATCTCATCCACGCCACGTGAGCCACTCGGCGCTGTTGTAGGTACGCAATGCTCGAGCCACGCTATGCTATGCCCATATTTTCGCGGCGATGTCACAGATCCCGAAAGGTCGGTGAACTGAAACTCCATTGTTTAGTGTTGCGTCAACGTATCGTATCGTCTGCCTCGAGGTACAATGAATCGAATTTGTACCGTATTATTGTTACAGCAATTTATTGCGTGACTGATAATAGCTAGGATTATTAGATGAATAATTTTAATCGTCAACTATTAAACCTGGTAGTGGTGTTTGTTCAAATTAACATGTCACCATCGCTCGCATCCCGACGCGACGCGTTGATGTCGCAAGTACGGACATGTGAGGTGAGGTGGGTATAATTAGCGACCTTTGCTTAAATCAATGATTCATTTTAACTTGTTTACTTCACATTTAAATCATATCTTAATTCATTTCCGTAGTTCAGGTAAAAGTGTAATAATATAAAAATATACCTACCCTACCTATAATACGGGGTGGATACGACAATACGACTTTAAATGAAACCACGTAAAGTGAAAAAAAATTACAGCTTTCATACATTTTTGCCGAGGGGACATGTACCTTTTGAAGTAAAAGCATATTTTTTTTGCGATTTCGATATTTGTCCCATACTAATAGGAAATACTATTTTACTTTACATAGGGAAACTACTATTTTATTTTACGTGGTTTCATTTTGTCTTATTGTCGTATCCACCCCGTATAAATAATAATTGAATTCGCATTTTTCAACCGATTCTCGTGAAGTTTTGTGAGCAGGTTGTGGATTTCTTGGTCGATTATGTTTTTGGATTTTTTTCAAAATGGCAGTGCATTAGGGGTTGAAATAAGGGTGCGCGGTGAAAATTTATTCAGTCTTAAATCCCTTGACTTGCGGTTTAAAAACAACAATAAATTTCTGTTGTTTTCCTCGCCCGCGCGGGGTCGCCAAACAAAGGATTAGCTATGCAAGGAGTGCAAGGACATCGACTCGTAAATAAACTTACCAACTTATCTAAGCTGATTTAAGGGTAAAGGTAAGTTGATCTCAGCATTGGTTTCTGTGTCTTAAAAGATAAGCTCAGATAACCTATTGATTACAGAGACAGAACAATATGGTCTAATAAAGAGGATAGCATTATTCCCGTGTCTCTTAATTCTCGGAGGCATGGCCGTGGTGACAATCACCCTTCGAAAGGAGTCGTTTATCTCATGGTGACTTCTTAAATGGATATAATGTTTAGGAGCGCGACGCACCGGTGAGCACGAATTGACAATAAGAGCAAAGTTCAGCGCGGTTCAGGTCTCGAGAGGAATGTGGGGGTGCCGCGGCGCGGGGGAGCGTTCGCGAGGTGCTGCGGTACTAACCTCTCCACAAAATCACGATTAAGCACTATTTATATCGACATTTCTTAGATACCTACACTTGTATCAGCCAATAGCGCTGCCACGATCACAAATTAAGCAACGCTACTGGCGAAAATATATTTCAAAGATAATGCTTTTATATCGCAAAATGTTATTGTTGTGGTTAGTGAATCAAATAGGTAATCATCATCATCGTGAGATTATAGACACTGCTGGATCTATGATGGGTGCTGTATCTTCTTATTTTTTCTCATACCTAATTGACGTACCTATTTGTTCTAAACAGCCATAACGGTTTTATAAAGGAAACATATAATAAAGTTTAATTATATATTTATAGTTACAAATACATCTATATATAGATTGTATTTGTACATATTTGTTGTAAATAAAAGGATTCTTAAACAAGCTCAAACTATACATTTAGATAGGTGTCGTTGGACACCTGACAGAAGCGAATGTTAGTAAAATTAATAGTTGGTTCATCTTCCGCATCCAACTGCCCGGTTGCCTGGTTTTACAGATCATCGGTCCACCAACCGAGTGAGGCACCCCTACTTCATTTACCTGCAAGTGTCTTCCAGTTTAACAAATCATATACCCAATCACTAATCAGGTCTGCAAAAGATATGACCTGCACACTGCCGCTTTAGCTTGTATATCCTCAGAACTATGTCTGTTCTCGAAATCTGTTAAGAGTGTTCCTCTTAACAGATTTCGAGAACAGACATAGTCTATAACTTAGACGTTTCCTTATTCCGCCCAAAGGGACAAGGCAACTGTCAACAGCAGCAACACCGGTCATGAGCATTTTTTTATACTACTAATGTAGGAAACAAGCTACGGCCCGCCTGATGGTAAGCGGTACCGTAGCCTATGGACGCTTGCAACACCAATTGTTGCTGTTGTTATTGAAACTTAAATTATTTTATCCGATATACTAAGTATATAAATAGTGTAAACTAAGCTGTGCGTAAGGTAAGCGAACTTGGCATCAGCATTTGCTGAGTAAGCGCCGTTAAAGAAAATACTCATTGAAGGTTTTCAGTAAAGCCACTGTTCCACGCCTAAGCGACGTAGCATCGCCAAGCGACGTGGCACCTAGAAAAAATATGCACACTTATAAAAAGAATATACACTATTTGTCACTATTCGAAGACTTATGGAGACTTGACGGGCCAGTTGGCGCAGTTGGTTAAGGTTCACCTTACGCGCCGCAGGTCGTGGGTTCGATTCCCACACAGGACATGCATTTGTGTGCATGAACATGTCTGTATGTCCTGAGTCTGGGTGTAATTATGTATATTAAGTATGTATTTACAAACAAAAAGTATGTATATGTATTATATCAGTTATCTGGTTTCCATAGTACAAGCTCTGCTTAGTTTGGGATCAGATGACCGTGTGTGAGGAATGTCCCAGGATATTTATTTATTTATTTAATGGCGAATAATGTCAGCTAGCCGCAGCATCATCAAGTAGCACATTTGAGTATTATAAGCTATCACGTAGGGGTCCACATCGGTAACTTTAGCATTTATGAAGATTTATTAGAGTACACTCGGACTGCAAAAGCTGACGATTACGCTTTCGCCTGTTTATTAACTATATTAAGCACCACGGAAACAACATTGTAGGTAATGTTGCGAACGCTAATATAGGTGTACAGGTCAGTGTTAATCAGCATTATTCTGAATTAAAGTCCTGAAAAGTACCCTTAAAATGCTTGCAAGAAATAACATGTGAACTGCTATAATGCAATCAACTTTTCGGTGACTTCAATTAATAATGATATAATGCGTCTTGCTGCATATAATTGAACTTTTATAGTGATAATCAGCTTATTACAAGCTATCTTATAATAGCACTTATCTAGCCCACATGATGACTATGGGTGAATTTATATGATGCAAAATTACAGCAAACTGCTATAAATTAGATCACATGTAACCTACGACCCTGGTTGGAGCTCAATACTTGTACTAGCATAGGCATTTAATCTACTAATTCTGTTAAATAAGATCCTGAATGACTATTATTAGCGCCACGTGCGTATTATTAGTTAAACGCCATCATTGCAATATTGGTTTATAAATAAAATTTATTGTGAAACATTGACCTAATAAAAAATAAAATGAAAATCGGATGAGTTGATGTTACTAGATAGCATTCTATGGCATAAATTGATAAACGGACGTAACATTTTATAAAAAGTGTGGATTATAGGCTGTTTCCACGGATCCCTAAAAGCCAATTCCTACAGCGAGTTTAGCGGTTCATTAGGTACAATATTTGCATACATGTTACTTTACTTGGTGTTGGTTGACACAAGGACTACACATGTCAGCTTGTTACTGATGTATGCACCACGAGTGAATTCTTATGCAGCCTATCTATGCAGCATTTAATTCTTGTGATTTATGCGGTGCACATTGGTTGTCCACCATGTTTCAGGTTTACCTATAGGTTATAATATTATATTATAAAATAGTATCAATTCTTTCTTTTATTTTCTTTTGTTAAGTCATCTAAAATAAAAACTGAATTAGAAAAGGATAGAGCAGGATATATAAATTTCCAATATAGGTCGTATTTTGAGAGCGCCTGAAAGTTTTTGCGTATATTCATGTGGTATTTGACAATAAACTTGCTTCCGCAATCAAATCGTACGCATGTATAAGAAAAAAAACTATGTTTCGCTTCACGAAAACTAATATTTATTTAACTACAAACACATGTCACAAAATTGTTAATAAAACGGCGTTGTGTGAGACAGAGAAGTACAAATTATTCACAATTTAGCCACTTGTGAACTTTCAACACTAATTAAGCTTAAAAAAGATCGTCTGTAGTTTTTGCTGAGATATGGGTAACACACACTTTAATAATCAGTTATTATTCTGCATTAAAGGCAACACCCACTTTAATAATCAGCCAATGTTCAGCTGTTGGGGTGACTGTTTCCCTCATTAATTTTGAAATAACACTAATATAATGCAAAAAATAACAGTTATTCCGCTAATAACTGTTTAATTTGTGCCCAAATCAAAGTTATATCAACTGAAACAGCGCTGCTAACGCTCTTATTGAGGAGGCTTGTGCAGCTTCAGAGGCATTGTAGACAGTAATTCAGCTGATATCCAGCGGTTTTGTACTACTTGGGCTACTACTACTAGCTACTTTTTTTTGGGGTATGTGGTAATTATAAGTGAAAAGCAATTCAACAACAAAAATTTCACGATAAATTAAATAAACAAACTTGATTTCTATATTTATGTTGTATCGCAACTCATTTGAGTTTTGTGTGTTGCATTCGTAACGAGAGATCAACGAATAATGACAGTCTTGTTCTGTGTTTACATAATTGACAATAAATAAGGGACTTGCAACGGGGTCACTGGGTCAACACTCGACACCAGTAACAAGCACACACTAAAACGAGATCGTCTTCTAAGTGATGGTGTGGAATACCTATTGGCGAAAGTAACGGCGGAATGCCACAAACTGTGTTCACGCATGACCCGCGGGTCAGCCGCACACATTCTGACACATGTCAATTAAGGGGCTCACCGCCGCGCCGCCAGCGCGCCGGCCCGGGATTGAGTGCTTGGACATGTTTGTTGAAACCTTCCTCGCGACGATTGATTCATTACTCCATCTACTCCAAACACCGAACATAATTTACTGCATTGCCAACATTCATAGAAAAGGCATCATTTGTTCATCCATTAATGAAGATTCATTGATAAAGTAAAATTGTCTTCTAAAATATACAAAACTAGTGGAGAACAACAATAACATGAACAGCTTCAATTGTAATACGTACTGACGAGCTGACAGTTATAGTGTTTGCAACAACGTACGTTTGTTCTTTGAGTGTAAACAATGATATACAGCTAGTTCGTTATTTCTCAAGTGTGTCTGTTGGCAATTTACCGGCTCTGAGATCGATCAGCTCCTATTATTGGAAGAGGTCGGACGTGTACAAACATCGATTTCGTGTCGTTAATCTGTGGTTCGTCCCCGTCGAGGTGAGAGCCGACACCGCGGGCTCACCTCACGTATCGCACTAAACATAACGACGTGTAATCATAATGATACCCCCTAATCCGCAACGAGATAAAGAACGGCCTGTGGTTGCAATAACGACCCTAATTGTTCGGTAAGTGGCTATTTTCTTAACAAACGATGCTGCGGTTTTCAAATATACGCTTGGGTTTTAATGTTTGCAAATTAGATATATGCGTATTCTGAAATATTTGAGCTGCCTATATTAATAGCTGACTGCAAATATAGGCAGCATATATGTAGATTACTTAACTTTGTAACAAATAACCTTTTCATAAATAGAAACTTAAATCTAAAATATCATGGTCTCAAACAAACTTTGGTTGCTTTCCCAGCTGTAGTACTACAGTAGTAGTTGCAAACGAATCACATAATCAACCAATATCAAATGGAAACTGAAAGCATCAAGGCTTTGCTGATGTCATCGTCGCATTTCCTACGCATTATTCCCTACTCCTGTTCCTGCGCGTGAGTAGGGTTCGTAGTAGTTCGGGTAGGCCAGAGCTCGAGGAGGGAGGAAGGATTGGTAACGCGTACCGTGAGTGATGCCTCGTGTGTAGGCTCGTATACAGGAGCTCCCCAAAATCATCATTTTAATGTCGTGCTAATACTAAAACAAAATAGCAAACAATATAACAATAGCAATATAATATATAACAACATGTTTTTTTCAGCAGCAATACGTATTACCTACTATTTGCTGTAAAAAACCACGTTGTTGCTGCACTTCTGCTGACTTTGAACTGACTTGCCCGCGCCGGCTCGTCGTGAACAGGTAACAGCCAGAGTTACTTTCGCATTTATAATACCAATTAGTATGTATATGATAGGATTTTCTGAAAATTGTATCCCCCCCCCCCCGAAAATTGATCCTGGTTACGGGTTAGCGTGTGCTGCAGGCGTCCATATGGCTACAGTAACCGCTTACCATCCTACGGGCCGTAAGCTTGCTAAGTTGCGAGTTCGTCGAAAAAAAAAAAAACGCATATTTATATACGCATTATTTAAACTGCCAATCTAGTAGATAACCCAGAATTAATAAGTATTACCATTTAGTAGATCTGTTGTAATTTAATTATTCGGCTGTTATTGAAACGATTCTATTTCTAATTGCAAACAAGTTAAATGATTGATCAACATAAAAACCTCGTACCCAGTACATTTAAAGCTACAGCAGTAACTTCGATAGGCCTTAGATACAACGTTATAAGATTTTAACTGGTAAAACAATATAACATTTAGGAAATATAATAGGAATAATATAATATATCTAGGAATAATAATAGTACATTATGATACATGTGTGCAAAGTTGGTTATTACCTAGTTAGTACACTCGAGGCGGTATTAAGCGATTAGGGAGCCGAGAGCGTTATGATCAATGCACATGCACACGCACGCGTGTCATACGACGTTTTTCAACACACTTGCGAGGAAAAAAACATGACTTGTATTTTTTGAAGTAGATTTTTTTATTATAATCAACCAAACAATGAGAACGTGACGTACAAACTTGATATAATCTGGATTATACCTGTCATAAAACTGTGCGGTAATGTAAAGTAAAAAGCACTAGTGCGAAAATGTCACTTTACATGTGAAAGCGTCTAGTCCTTGTATCCATGTTGGGGTTTCCCCCTACGGCCTCCACCTCCCCTTCTAGCCGTCCCTTTCCACACTCACCAGCTCCTACTGGTTGAAGTCTATGATCCAGATACTTATATAGCCTCTTTTGGCTTCGCCTGAAGCTCATACTTCTTATGCACTTGCATAGTTGCCTTTTAACTAAATATTTACATTACTGAGTTCCTTTAACTCGATAACTTAATTCGTGTAATTATTTTCCATCAGCTTCTCTTTTCTATATTCTTATTCTAACGCGCCAACTCAATCTCGTCCTTTTTCCCAAAACAGGCAAAGGCTCGACCCATACAGCCTCTTCAATTGCTGTCATTATTCTCAAAATGCTAACATTCGGCCGTTCTGACTTATGTCGGTCCTCCGACATAAAACTCTTATCTTACTCTATATGGCCTAGAAAAAATAATCGTGGTATTTGTAGCGACATCAATCAGTAACAAAAGAATTACACGCAGATAATTTTCCACATTTGCCATAAAGCTTTCGAAAACCTGGTCGAAGATCTTCATTTTCAAATAGGTCATCCAACCATATTACTCCATAGTATGTTTCGTTCGGCCATCCACCTGTACGAATGTCCTCATTCTAGCTATCGGATTCACTTTACTATAGAAACAT
Source organism: Achlya flavicornis (assembly GCA_947623365.1). Lineage (NCBI taxonomy): Eukaryota > Metazoa > Arthropoda > Insecta > Lepidoptera > Drepanidae > Achlya > Achlya flavicornis. The sequence continues at coordinate 7,991,689 of OX392468.1, read as the reverse complement.
AAGTCGTAATCTTCGAATCTCTCCTCTTTCGACTATATCTTCCAAGGTATGACCTTTTTGATTGAAAAGTTCTCTGCTGGAGCTGTTGACGAATTTATTTTACTTTACTGGAGCTATCAGCGAACTTGTGCGCCTGCATAGCTTTGTATAGTTTCTTGTCTCGACCTTTCGATTGAAGAGTTTGTTACTGGAGCTCCGGCGAGTTCTTTCGCCTTCGAAGCTTTTATACTGGAGCTCCGGCGAGTTCTTTCGCCTTCGAAGCTTTTATACTAGTGCTCCGGCGAGTTCTTTCGCCTTCGAAGCTTTTATACTGGAGCTCCGGCGAGTTCTTTCGCCTTCGAAGCTTTTATACTGGAGTCCCGGCGAGTTCTTTCGCCTTCGAAGCTTTTATACTGGAGCCCCGGCGAGTTCTTTCGCCTTCGAAGCTTTTATACTGGAGCCCCGGCGAGTTCTTTCGCCTTCGAAGCTTTTATACTGGAGCCCCGGCGAGTTCTTTCGCCTTCGAAGCTTTTATACTGGAGCCCCGGCGAGTTCTTTCGCCTTCGAAGCTTTTATACTGGAGCTCCGGCGAGTTCTTTCGCCTTCGAAGCTTTTATACTGGTGCTCCGGCGAGTTCTTTCGCCTTCGAAGCTTTTATACTGTAGCCCCGGCGAGTTCTTTCGCCTTCGAAGCTTTTATACTGGAGCCCCGGCGAGTTCTTTCGCCTTCGAAGCTTTTATACTGGAGCCCCGGCGAGTTCTTTCGCCTTCGAAGCTTTTATACTGGAGCCCCGGCGAGTTCTTTCGCCTTCGAAGCTTTTATACTGGAGCCCCGGCGAGTTCTTTCGCCTTCGAAGCTTTTATACTGGAGCCCCGGCGAGTTCTTTCGCCTTCGAAGCTTTTATACTGGAGCCCCGGCGAGTTCTTTCGCCTTCGAAGCTTTTATACTGGAGCCCCGGCGAGTTCTTTCGCCTTCGAAGCTTTTATACTGGAGCCCCGGCGAGTTCTTTCGCCTTCGAAGCTTTTATATTGGAGCCCCGGCGAGTTCTTTCGCCTTCGAAGCTTTTATACTGGAGCCCCGGCGAGTTCTTTCGCCTTCGAAGCTTTTATACTGGAGCCCCGGCGAGTTCTTTCGCCTTCGAAGCTTTTATACTGGAGCCCCGGCGAGTTCATTCGCCTTCGAAGCTTTTATACTGGAGCCCCGGCGAGTTCTTTCGCCTTCGAAGCTTTTCGTCTCAACCTTAAACAAAAGAAATTACAAGAGCAGTATTTGTTTCTAATAACGATTAAATAGATATTATTATTATTATAGATTTGTGAACGTACATCTGACCATAAATTAAAATACAAGATATTGTTTTGTCTCTTTTTTTTTATGACCTTTTCCATTATCATAACCTGGGAAATTCCTAATCAGTATCAGTTGACACCAATCAGATTAAGTTACTCTTTCGCTGACGAACATATATACTACCATATCCTCGCAATATGATCATACGAATACCTACTCTCAATCATTAGAATCTCTTATATGCCTTTTGACAGTAGTAATGTAAGTAAAACCAAGAGGATAAATAATTACATTATTTTAATTATTCAAGTTACATCACCGCCCGATAATAATAGTCAACCTAACAATTTAACTCATATTAGTACACTCAGAGATCCCCTTGAATTCAGGCTAGCTTAATGTAGATGATGACATAATCACAAAATTTTACTTAAACACTAAGTATGCGCAGGCCTATCCTATTTCATGTTTAGGTACGAACGCGCGCACGGTCTCTAAACGGACAATGCCGGAAGGATGCCACGCGCCCACTTCGATAAACCCGTGCATATTTATCCTATAGGTTTCTGTTTAAATATTTGTCAAGTACCGAAACTTCGTGAACAAACGTATTTGTTCTGTGCTAGTAAGCTAAAATTACGGTAAAAACATACTGAATCGTATTTGTTTATATAGAATAACTAAGATTAAACAACCACTACCGTTTTAAGGCAGGTAAAAAATCAATAAAACGTTATGGCAAAATTAAACCATTTTTATTTTTATGATGAAAAACATAATCTATCTTTTTTTTTGGAAAATGTATACTCTTATAAAAAAAAGGACTTATTCGACTGGCGATAAGGTAGTAAAGATCCAATATTACAGATAGTTTTATCTTCAATAAAATAGGCTACCCAGTAATCCCACTTCTGAAATGAAAGCGTCTAGTCCTTGTATCCATGTTGGGGTTTCCCCCTACGGCCTCCACCTCCCCTTCTAGCCGTCCCTTTCCACACTCACCAGCTCCTACTGGTTGAAGTCTATGATCCAGATACTTATATAGCCTCTTTTGGCTTCGCCTGAAGCTCATACTTCTTATGCACTTGCATAGTTGCCTTTTAACTAAATATTTACATTACTGAGTTCCTTTAACTCGATAACTTAATTCGTGTAATTATTTTCCATCAGCTTCTCTTTTCTATATTCTTATTCTAACGCGCCAACTCAATCTCGTCCTTTTTCCCAAAACAGGCAAAGGCTCGACCCATACAGCCTCTTCAATTGCTGTCATTATTCTCAAAATGCTAACACATGCAAGTGTGTTGAAAAATATGTTTAATAGATGTTACAAATATTTAACAATATTTTCACGAGTGTTATGCTAATAGTTAGCAGGTTTTGATTGTAACTTGTGTGAGATAGCAAGTCGACAGTATTTTGCATATGAACCACAGCTTTAAATTAATTTTAATTACTTTACCAGCTTTAGTAGCCTGTTTGAATATTGAAATTATATAGTATGGTACCCACAAGTTAATTACTAAATATAATTGTACAATTTTAAATGACAGGCAGCATAACACTTGCGTGCAATATATAATGTCGGCGCCATGAGAGTGCTTAAGGCACTGAGCCCTGGGAACTATAGAATGTAAGCTATAGAACTAGAACCGATGTCGAGTGTCAGAAATATTAATTGTCTGTGTATTTTATTATAATTATTATCTGTTCATTATAATCACTTACATAGGTGTGTCTATTACTTGTTAGGTATTCAAATTAGGTACATACTCTGCTTGGTTTTGGATCATAATGGGTGAGGTGGTGAGCATTATTAATATTCGTCTTAATTCGGTTGTTTAACTCACCATAATTGTGAACATTATCTAGGTATACAAAAAAATATAATAAGTGAAGTGGTTTGTAATGTCAAAACATAAGCATTTTACCTCAGAGTAGATAAATACTACGTCCAATTTTTACTAAATACTTACGAAAGTTGTGAGGAGTACTTAGTCTACTTTTATTTTAGAAAGACAATTAGGGTTCCGCGCCAAAATAAACCCCCGTACGCGGGTGAAACCGCGAGGGACAGTAATATAAAACTAGCTTTCCATCCTGCAGTTTCACCCCCAATCTTTTAACACCTTAGAGGCTGAATTTTGAAAATCCCTTACTGCCTAAATTATACACTGAACCTGTGTCTAAAATGTCAAGTTTCTAGCTGGTGCGGCCATCTGTCAATCTGTCAGTTTCTCCTTTTTATATAGATAGATATAAGATAGATATGTTTATTTTCCTGGAATTAGGAAGACTGGTTGCGAAGTAAAGAACACCAAAACATTAAGTTGCAATCGAAACATACCTACCTATAAAAATAAATAAACGTACACTTAAGTATTTAGAAGCTTTTAATTAATTCAATGTCGCAATAAATATAGGTAGGTATATTATGTAAAATATATCGATGATTTGAAACCTGTTCTTTTATTGCACTCGATCATATGCATGCATAATATTTAAAGTGGAATAGTTAAGCAAAATTTATTTCGGTGATTTTTATTACACCTAAGCCATTAACGATGTCTTTATTTTATTGCATTATTTTCAGGATCCCGACGAGTGAGCAACGGTCATATTATATACAAAAAAACACGTCACATCTCTTATCTTATCTTCATATTTCTTGATTTACATAAAGAAAAGCACTTTTAAACATGTCAATGGTGCCGAAATTGCCGAGTGAGCTCCAGCTAAACGAGCTGCTGCAACTGGCAAGTCGCAGGCGCAGGCGCAGGTAACCGCCCCAGCACGTTCGCTTATAGCGCGTGATTGCGGCCAATTATTTTCTGTTTATCTCTAATTACGCATGCGCTGCCAACGTTGGCGGTTTATCGAAGATCTGCCCTTCGGCCCAAGATCCGATCGTTTTCTAATCAGTTCTCAATCCGCTTTACATGGACCATCACTAGGGCTGAGATTAAAACGCATATCTGCCTCTGCGACAATCTTCTGAGATTACACTGTAATTACAGACTTTCTAAAAAATATGAGAAATTCGTTCCGTTTGTCATTTTGATTTAATCGGTGAAAATGTGACCCGAGTTAAGTGAATTCTCGGTAGCGACTTTTTGTTGCAAGAGCATGAAATATTGCCGTTTTGCATCTGACGCTGGTTGCCGACGACGACGACCCCGACACGGATTCAGCACGGTATCTCGCGTCGTTGTCAGGATGACTTGCTTGCGCGAGGGACGTGCGTCTTGTTCGCGGCCGCGGGAGCCCGCGGACGGTATTAATTTATCGGCACTCTTGCAAACAGAATGACGTGCCCGTTTTTAGTGCGCATTCATGACGGTGAAATTAGGGTGCATTAACGCAACAAGGTCAGCGCGGTCGCTGTGTCCTGTCCGTGTGGTCAGTCGGGCTTTTTAGAAGTCGATGAGCTTTGCGGTTGTGTATTTCCGCAATAATATAATAATAAGCTTTACGTAATTGTAATGAAAGTACTAAAGAATTATGATCGTACTTGTGTTTTACAAATTGAAACTACAGTACGATGAAGTTCTTTTTGCATTGCAACTATGTAGGCTGTTGTTTATTTATGGTAAAATTCAAGAAATCTTAAAATAAGGCACCTATCGATTAATTGTAACCTGTTTTGGTAAGTATACCTAAAAATAAAATTTATTAAAAATTCAGACATTAAAATTGTTTCAATATAAACAATTATATTCGTTATATCTTGGGGCTTTATCTAGCAGCTGTGCTGTGAGATAAAAAACAAATAGGCACTGCCGCCGCCAGCCCGCCGTTAACCGCACCATATAATATAACTAATCCTTCAATGAACGCTCGGAGGTGACTAACGCCTGGCCAGAGTTACGGTATGCCATCAGATGGCATACCGTAACTCTGACGAGCGTACTTAACTGAATAGCAATTGGATAGAATCAATTGAATAGGCATAAAGCATTCAAAGCAATATCGTTAAGCTTATATTTATATACTAATAAGTTAGTTTAATGCTGCAATAAGAATATTTAAAAGCTATTTCAATATTTTTCGAAATCTTCTGTGGATCAGGTATTTCATTAATTTTAGGGATTTATTTAGCTTTAAATCTTGGTATACGGAGTCAAATATTAATTCCTTACAGCGAATGACGTTGTTGTTTATTATATAAGAATGTCTAGTGACAAACATTGTACACACTGTTGGTTTAACGAATGCCACATAAGTCATAACACACTTATAGGTACATAGTCATACCTCGTATATTTTCAATTAGGTAATCTTTACATGTTTGTTTCATAAATCGCTTTAACTCCCACTCACGATACCTATTGTATAATTTAATCATCTTACTCTATTAGCAGATAATATAACAAATTACGATTTGTTATTATCATAGATTTAAAAGGTACTGTCTACATAACGACAGCTCAAGCAATTAAGATCATTGCGATATATTTACACAACCATAAAGCAAATGTAGAAAGATATATCTGATGCCTACTCACTATTTATGAAGATATATTCATGAATTAAAACATCACTTTAGTATGTATTAATTGGTTCTCAGACAGGTATTTAGGTGTCTAGGTGATTATTATTTGAGAGTGCAATGCAAGCGCAGTCTAGACGTGCTATTAACGAAAACCAGTGGTCGCTGATGAGATTAGTGAGATCAATTATTCTGTTCTCACGGCCATCGCTACCGGGCGTTCGTTCGCTAACACTGTGACGTCTATAGGTACCTACGCTGCAACAAACTACACTCTATACGAATAATTTATACGAAACTATTAATACACATCGCAATTTTTTGTTCATCATTAACCTAACATTTATGATGATATGATAAACGATCATAAGAAAAGTAACAAGGAAATAATATACACGGAAGAATTGATACAATATTCGAAAATCATAAAACGGTTCAGCGATAATCATCATGAGTGTCTAACTATCTGAGTATATTGATGGCTTAAATCAATTTTGAATAAAAATCAATTTATATCTACATATCAAGGTCATCTAGAACGAAATCAATAAGACACAAAAAATATTATTAATTTATAGACACATTTGTCATTTATGTTACTGAAAACTTAGGTATTTATTAAAAACTAAAATTGTTAGTGTGATCATGATCATCAAATGATAAGTTTAAAATGATATGCCGTCACCGTCTCGCGGCAGGCGCATGACGCACTTGTATTTAGCGGTCGTGTTTTTGTATCGGGAGTGTCCGCTCCCACGATGCACAGATAAGATTGCGAATGACTGATGCGTAGGACAATATGTAATAGATCAACTGCACCGAGAAACGAAACTACTCGCCTCGAATAATAGCTCATTTATTGAGATAAGTGTCAATGCTAACTTCATTTCGTTTCGGAGAAATGAGTCGTGATCTTAGTCCTCCTGGGAAAAACGTAACGCAATAGTTGCTTCGGATATCTAGTATTGAGAATTTGAGATTATAATTACAGTTGTACAACTGAAATTGATAATGATTAATTGATGATTGATAGATCAGGATCAGACACACAATAGATGTTTTCATCGCAAGCGTTTAGATCAACATTTTAACTCTATGGCTTAGATTCTTTCTCTTTGAACTAGGAAGGAAAGTCCTTTCCTGTTTTATGTTTCATACCTAGTGACATCTATATATACGTATAACAATATACTTACTACTTCATATATATGGATCTTCATTAAATAGCATTGATTCATCAACGTAAGTCGCAGAATTAATTGTCGACAAGACTATAACTTCAATTTGTTCGCAACTTAGATCAAAATATGTAAAATGTTAATAATTATATTGTTCACATTCCTTATAAACATTAGGGTCGGCAACGCGCGAGTGATACCCCTGGTGTTGCTAGCGTCCATAGGCTACGGTAACTGCTTACCATCAGGCGGGCCGTATGCTTGTTTGCCACATTAGTTGTATAAAAAAAAATATAATCTTGCAACCTTTCAAACTCATCATAAACATAAAATATAATACGGGATATTGTAAAAAGTTAAAATAAATTGAAAGCTTCACGGTAGGCATAAGTAAGTAATTCTAAAGCTAAGTCGAACGTGTGACAACGTTCACTTTTACTTTTACACCTACAAACAACACGAGAAGTCCATTATTATTTTTTAATAAATATGATACCTACTCGTAGTAAACATATCATTTAATAATAGTGTTGTGGTCGTTTTTACATCGAGCTTCTTATTTATCTTTATGTTCACCTACTCATTGCACACAGCCGCCTCACATCATTCATCAAGACACGGGAAATTGCTCTTGTCTTTTAAACGAGGAATGTATTAATGTTATTTTACCATTATCCATCCTATATATCCTATACATCCTATTGGAGTTTTATTCGACTAAAAAAGCTCAAAACTTTATTTCGTTGTTAAAAGAATCATAAAAAATGCCACTTTTGCAAAAGAAATAAGATGACATTCAACGACTAAAGATAAAAATATAGCTATTTTAAATTGTTATCATTATTCAAGCATTTTTTATTTGAGGTATTTTCTTTTTCAAAATAAGAGAGTTTTATATTATTACTTGGATTTTTTAATTAAACGATTGAGATTTCTATTATTTTCGTTGAGAATTTAAATAATATCGTGGTATATTATTTTGCAGCCAGTTTCTCAGAACGACGACTCTCTTTCTTTGATAAATGCTTTAGTTAACTCATGTTTTAATATTAAGTTTTATTTTCATACCCATGCGATTTCTGAAATATTTAGCATGTACTGCCTACTGAATTGATTTCTTATATTATAGATATCTTCATATGAAAAGAACTCATTTTCTAAGCAACTGTACCATTGTATTCAACTGCCCTAACTAATCTTTATGAAACCACGCAACATGTTTATGATTTGTAAGGTTCCGTATCCGTACCGAGCTAAGTTTAGCAAAAAGGGAACCCTCATCATAAATACTTCAAGTCCGTATGCGACAGCCATTTTATTTAGCTTGGCTATCTTTATTGTAACGATATAAAATCGCATGCATTGCCATGGGATATCGTAAAGGTATCGTACGGTTTCGTAGGGCCTTTTTTATTTAAGAAAATAATAATAATTGGCGAGATATGAGTTCTGAAAAGCAGAAGCAGAACTTGTTGAAATTAAGATTGTACCTAAACTATAACTTGTAACTTTAGAGTGATATATGGCACCATAATACTATCCGAGACGAACGTCGCGCGTCGTCGCCGAATTGAAAATAAGGTGATGCAATAAAACTTTTAATATATCGATGCTTTAATAATAATGTCCTAATTGTTAAAACGAGTTCATGTTATGCTTTATAAATAAATAAAATCCAAAATTTATGGGCTTTATTGAAATCAGTGTGTCATATTATACATAACTAAGTATATAATATAAATTCCAAAAAAATATATTATAATTTTACTGTTCATAAATTAATTTGAAGGTGTTTGATATCATAGTAAAAAAATACGTGAAGCGCAATATAAGAATAATATAAATTACGATTAAATTAATATCCTGAGGCTTTTGGCCAAGCGAAAGGTCAATTGAAACATGTACCGCTAATATAATAAGAGCCTTCCTCGTATAAAAATGATGATGTCCATAGTCCACCGAAAGTCATAGGAAGTATGATTCCATAAATAGAATATATAATCCTCACGATCATAGGCCGGAATCGTTTAGAACGAATGTAAAATGGTAAGTATTGTGTATATAAAATTAAGTGTAATATAAGCATAATTAAATCCACATTCAATCGTAATAACGAATACTTAAAGTAATGACACCGCATACCGTAATAAATACATAGTTCTGTTAATAACTTATTGACTCCACTTAACACGCGGTAATTTCGTAAATAACCAAGAATGCTATTCGAGCATTTGTATAGAATTTTTTAATATATCTAATTTAAAAATTTATTGATTATTGCCCTGACTTTGCTTTAATGCAATTAATTAAATTTTTATCAAAAGCTGTCTTCTTGAATAATAAAATAACATAGGAAAATAATGAGGTGACGAGAATTATCTCGTAGAAGATAAGCTTTATTATTTTCTACTACTACTATAGTCTTTGCCAACAGGACACGCACACGCACAGTGAGAATGGAAATATTATGTTATGAATTTAGATTCTTTACTAATACTTGTTTTAAAAAGATTATGTTCTGGGTTTATTGCCGGCTCTTAGCAAATGCAACCATCCGAACTGGCATTGAGTATTAGAGTCAGACTATTCCTATATATTATTCACCACTATGGTGCCTGCGAAGGTCTATTTGAAGGTACCTATACGAGGTGTATTGCGTGTGAGCTTCGTTCACTTAATAGACTGTTGTCCACTTTATGATCATATAATTTGCCTCCACGTGTGAGTAGGTACCTACACCAGGCACACTGCAATGATGATGCAAATTTGGCCGAGAAATCGTCTCGTATCGCACACTTTCATAACAATCCGGTGATTGATTACTTACATAAATTTGAATACTGACGCCGTTAAAACCATATTAAATTCATCTGCAGTATCGGACAAAACACGTCGCAAGAGTGTAATAAATTACCGAAATGATGATTAAATGACTATTGCGTACACGACTATCTCGGTGTTTTGCTTGCCGTCTATCGTAATCTGACGTGTATTGCAAATTTAAAGCTATATTTAATTGATATTAAATCTACGACATAAGTACTTTGCTAGCTTTCGTGTCGTCTTTCCATTTCGTTGGACATTTGTGTGAAACTTATACCGTCCAGCGGCTCACAGGACATCACGAATTAGTAAAAAGCGGTGAGGCGTAACACATGGCCACAATGAACCCCATATTTTGGTCTCATTATTGTAATTAACTTTATATAAAACCACTTTTCAATTATTTTAATGGCTATTAAACACGTGTGCTGAAGTGGAGCATGAGTTTCGGTTTACCGAGTGTATTACCGAGTTCTTTCCGCATGCAATTATCGCCATTGATTCTGCGGTTAGTTTGTGCTCTACGGCATAAAGCTCGCAGGTGCGCCTTGGGAAAGTTAGGCAATGTTATAATGTGTATGGTGTATGTAATTTTTAATGAGACAATGATTACACAATAATGATTATCGAAACTGTTGACGTGTGTTTTATTTAAATTACACAAGAATACCTACTATTATTTAGGTATGTCTATGTGTGAAATAACATTTGCTATTTAGGTATGCGTTGTTTTATGTGACAAATTTATTGAATAATCAATTAACATAGGATATCATCATGAAGCGCTCGTGGTGTAGCATGATTAGCCGTTCTTAATCGATCGGCAAAGTTAAGCTACGTCTGTCTTGGTCGGTAACTGGATGGGTGACCGCCTAGTGGTATTTCAAATCAAGCGTTTCCGTGCTTCAGAAGGCACGTAAAGCCGTTGGTCCCGGTTATCACTTAATTGTGATAGTCGTTAAGCTGGTTGGATGCCTCCTAGGCGGCTTGAAAAATTCCAACAGTAGGTTGGTCACTAGCCTACCTCCACTGATTCGCAGTGGGCACGCGTGGTGGAGTATCTGCCCATTCCCTTTCACCTTGATTTGTGAAAGGAGGCCTGTGCTCAGCAGTGGGACATTATATGCTGATGATGATGATGATGATATCATAATAGATAATATTTAGTAAGGTTATATCAACACTATAAAAAAGAACTTAATGAGACCTAATCGTCAAATGTTTTTGTAAGGCTTCAGATTTGGACCTATCATCTCCGCATTTCATAATATTATAAATCGTTGTGCTAACAACTTGAGCAAGTTCCAGTAATAAAAGATTAGTATCGCTGTAAAATGTATATGTCATAGTTTGAAATTGACGAGTTTACGAGATCCGAGATTGGCGTGTTCATTAGCATTGGCACGAATATCTATCGGCAGACATTGCTTGACTGCCAGTGACTCAATCGCGCCAATGATGAGCTTTGTCTCTTCGACACGGGGTATGTTAATAAACGCCTGTTATTTGTTTCCATAATAAATTTACTGTGTACGCAATTAGCTGAAGGTTTACAAGTTAATTTAAAAGTATTATTGCTTTTTAATGTCTGGGTACCTACTGTAAAAGGAATATACAGAAAATTCCTTACGATTTGTTTTAATTCGGATTCGCTTGTATTTTGGTTTTGATACGAATAAAAAGGGGAAAACAAACAACTACTATGTGGTGAATTTTGGCTCAGTTTCCATAGTGCATGGAATGGTAGCATTCTAGCTATAATCTGAAGTTTTCAAAACTAGTACCTAGAAAATATACATACCTACATAGTTTCTGTACACGTAGAATTATTAAATATTCTGTGGTAGAATGCATTATTCGTAATTTACAATAAAGCTCTGTAAATAAATTGCATCAATAAATATTAGTATGTTGATAGGTTGAATGTAGATCACAGAGGGGGCGAGTACACTCGTGTAGCCTTAGGCCTGTGATCGAGTGATCCGCCTCACGTGAGTAATTGATCTTTGAGAAATCTATATTGCAGTTCAAGAGGAGCCAAACAATAGCACTAAATGAAATAGCACAAATAATTTGATAACGAAAATAAGAAATTATGTATTATTTCGTAATTTTCCTTGTGTGGGGGTGTGTGTATCCGCTCCCTAATTGAAAAGTACCTACCTAATTGTTATGGTCAATAAACATTACTATATAGAGTATTTATAAAAATATAATAAAGAATTCTTTTCATCATTTTAAACATTTACTTACTAGATAATATGCAGCGTGCTCTGCAACGAATTCTATTTATTTTACACAAGCGTTCCCCGCCTTGCTCCCCACAACTCACCAAAGTTTCATCGCAATCGTATGAATGGTATTGGACCGGATACACAGACGGATAAAGAGACAAATATTGATATTATTTTGCAACTAATCCAAATAAAATAAAGAAGTAAGACCAAATTCAATAAAATAATCTAATTAAAATAGTCGATGGCATTGTACCCAGAATGCAGGCGGCATTGCCAATTTATGTTAAAAATGAATTATGTAGCTATACTTTTATCGAATGATCAAAAAAGTCAAACTTAAGCAACACCTAATGACGGGCGTCCATAAAACGTTGTGAAACGAATAGCCCGAGGGCGCTACGAGCTGGCTCTCGTAAATAATCAGAAGCGCACTGTTTGTACTAATGCGGAATCTAAACGCATAATTCCTATTTTTGAATTGAGTCATAAATTTGTAAGAATCTTGACTGAGGCTCGCTTAAAACGTGGGCCGAATGCTAAATACCAAACTTAACTAATAGCTTAGATACCTATCTACAGTTGCAAATTTGTTAGTCAAGCGAGATGTTGCATACATAATATCTACGGTACCGCCTGATTCGGTGCAATAATAACAAAGCGATAGATATTGACAATAAATGAGGAACAAAAGCGTGCCACCATCCGCCAACGCAATATCAACAAAAAGAACTTGTTTTTAAGCAACGGACACATTTAAAAAGTATTACAAAGTATCCATAGATGTTTTGGAATACTTTTTATTGGAAGGTCTTAGTGCCTTGGCGTAATTGTTGAGCAAGGCAATTAAGCAAATTTGAATGGTATAGATTAGTCTTCGAGTTAAATTTAGCCTAGGAAATAGAGCCTCAATCGATACAAGAGCTCAGAATGTATAATCATAAAAATCTGACTTCCTTTAAATAAGCAATGATTCTCAAAACCAGTTTTATTTTAACTAGCCTTGAAATTAGATTTATTGATATCTCTTCTCATATTAATTTGCCACCCTGCGGCGATATTCGGTATTTTATATTTCGGATAAACTAAACAGCGCCTCGGCCGATGTGTAACAAAATATTCAAATACGATTGTTATTTCAACATAGTTTTGCCATTATTGTTAAAGATGGAGCAACAAAATAATAATGTTTCTAAATACAACAACTATGCGTTTAGGTATAGGTACTTAGAAGATATACATCTATTGTATGTTATCAGGGACATTTGTCGTAACTCGGATTTAAATAAAAGAAGTTCATAGTCAAACACAATAGTAAGTCAAATATTATCCTATACATAACAAAAGATACTATACAATTGTTTTGTTAAAAACTGCTAATAAGCTCAATAAAATGAACCAATAAAACACCAAACAAATTTTTGTTTATTAAAGTACTTAGGCAACGCAAAATTGATGTTTGCGATGCAACGTCTAGACCAGACACGTTCGACTGAAACAAGTTCTACCGATTCGTTCTTGTAATATCGGTGTAATTTATTTAATGTTAGAAATATACCTCGCCAGCGCCACAAAGAATATTGGCTTTCACAACGGAACCTGGCAAATTTATGTACCGCGAGATTTTACCAACATTATAGTCACTTTTGATCATGAGAACAAAGCGGAACCATAATAGTATTGCTATTTATACACCTGCAAATTCTATCGAAATCTAGAATATGAGGTTAAGATGACACCGTGGAAATAAATCGTTCCTTGAAAGGCGTGGCCTAGCCGGCCGCGCGGGGGGCACCGCCCCTAGAGAACTATCAAAGTTTTAAAAAATCCCGCCACCGCTAGATACGTTCGGCCGGACTCGGGCGACGCCGGCAGAAACACGAAAGCCGAACCGCCATCGTTTAAATTACAAAGTATATTTTATAGGAGAGCAGTAAAAGTTTATTTTTTTATTACACTTGTTATAAACGATTTTTAACAAAAGCTATAGTAATTACTCATATTTGTACGTAAATACGAGTTTATACTGTGTAAGTATATATCAGTATATATAAGGAAGCGCTCGTGGTGTAGCATGATTAGCCGTTCTTAATCGATCGGCAAAGTTAAGCTACGTCTGTCGTGGTCGGTACCTGGATGGGTGACCGTCTAGTGGTATTTCATATCGAGCGTTTCCGTGCTTCGGAAGGCACGTAAAGCCGTTGGTCTCGGTTATCACTTAATTGTGATAGTCGTTAAGCTAGTTGGAGCCGCCTAGTAGGCATCCAACTGCCTACTAGGCGGCTTGAAAAATTCCAACAGTAGGTTGACCACTAGCCTACCTCCACCAATCCGCAGTGGGCACGCGTGGTGGAGTATCTGCCCATTCCCTTTCACTCTCATTTGTGAAAGGAGGCCTGTGCTCAGCAGTGGGACATTATAGGCTGATCATGATGATGATGATGAAGTATATATGCTGCGGGTAATGAAAAGGGTATACGGGGTGGATACGACAATACGAAATTAAATGAAACCACGTAAAGTACTCCTGTATACGGTCAACTTTTACTACGGTACCAAATATGAAATCGCAAAAAAAAATGCGATGCTTTTGGTGGTACATTATCTGCGACATCATAGGCTGGCTGCGGTGCGGGCGATACCAAGGATGCCAAAAATTATTCTATGGGTTCTACCATGATCTTTTCACTACGGATTATTTTTGTGGAGATTGTTCCCTGTGAATCATAAATATTTTATTTCATTTATAGCATCTACAAAATTGAGGAATGTTAATAGGTATGCAAAAGCGCTTGAAAATTTGTATCAGTAGAGCAATTACGTATACAAATACATTAGTTTTTGTTTCGTTCAAAAAAACCAAGTAGTTATGATTTTACAGACATTTAAAATTCCCCTAAATATCGAGGCCCGCTAACGGTCGCGTAACCGCGAGGTGACGTCATGTTCCAACGCTCCGTTCACTCATATTAGCCGCTAGCGGTGGTACGTAGGTATCTTGCGCTATTAGTGGAAAGTATTGTGGATTTGAAAAAGGGCAACTGTAAAATCTACATAAAATAAATGGACTTTTGGTTGAAATGAAATGAAATTGTTTACTTCGCCAGAAAATGTCGTACAATTTAGGTGGAATCTTAAAATAAGGTCTACACATTTCGCTACAGAATAGCATGTAAAACTATTTTAAATTGAATCTAATAATCAATGTAATATAATAAAACAACATAATTAAATAAGATGTCCAAATCACATATATATATTTTAAAAGTTTTATTATTTATCGACGAATAGTTATTCCGTTGCCGCCGAAAAGCAAGAAGAAAGAATGCAAATGCTTACTCCTGTCTGCCTAATATACCTAAAATAATTATTTTATAGCTGCAACGCAAGTAGGTACTTATTTACCTTTTAAGTTTCATGTAATAGACAATAAATTAATTATGTTTGTCTATACCTATTTATACTCTTCTTAGTAAATTTAACTAAATAAATTGATATATTGCAAATGTAGCGAGTTGAATAGATGTACTTAACCTTTTCTATGTCTTATCTTTTTTTATACGACTAAGTCGGTAAACAAGCATACGTACGGCCCACCTGACGGTAATTTATTTCAGACTTTTTAGTTTTATACAGAATGAGTTGTAAGTATTTGCTGTATTAGTAAGTAAATGAGCGGTACGGTAAAGTAACGCTAACAACCATCGCAACTCTGTGAGTTACGTACGGTAACCGCTCATGGTACCAATACCTACTGTCCTTGCATTAAACATGTTTTTTTGTAATTTACGTCAAAATGGTAGCACAAAAGTATTACAATGTATACATATGTGGAATAGGCTGTTCACAAGCTTTCATTTGATACCCATATTGTTATAATAACGAAATATTTGTTTTGAATATCCCCCCTCTTTTTTTATCCGTAGACGCCATATAAAAATAATATACCCTATGACACTCCCACAGTCAAGACGAATCTAACGGCACCTAATATGCTTAAATCCATCAACCCATGTAGGCTGCAGAGCGTGCCAATGAAATAGACATACATACATACATACACTCGAAAAACATAACCCTCCTTTCGGGTCAGTCGGGTAAAAACCAAAAAAGTCATAATCATCTAGGGAAACGTACGGAAGAGCGCGACCCCGTCAGGGTATTTGTTCTGTGAGCGCGATTGACTGAGCGAGCGTTGGAACATGACGTCACACGCATCGAGTACGGGCCGGTGGAATCCAGCGTCGCGCGCTCATTTTAAAATTCCATATCTCGGAAACTAATTGACGTATCGAAATAATTCTTTCACACGTATTTTTTATTTTCTATAGAAAATACGGAGACCTAAAAATCTAAATTAGTGAACATTCTTCATTATTAGGCATAAAAAGAGATAGTTGTCCTAAGTACACCATAAGAAATAATTATAATAATCAAATCATGTTATAGGTATTTGGTAATAAAATGTAATATAAAGTAATAGAATAAGAATCCGTAAATATAATAACAAATTAGTTGTTATCATAGCTTTTATGGTCTGTAACTCGCACTCGGACGGATAGCAGTTTGTGTGACGATGGCGGGCGGGAGCGAGATATCTATGTGTGTGTGTTGAGTACAATGCCCTTGGATGTAGCCCGTCTAATTCAAGTTGGTTGGTACGAGGAATGCAGACCATACAATATCAGCAGTAAACTTTACTTAGAAGGGTTATAAGTTCGTTTTAAATCTATCGATAAACTGATAATGATGTAACTGTAATAAATAATTGCTAAAATGCTGCTCCCAATGCTGATTTTCCTGGTCTTTATTATATTACCCATGTCGTGAAATTATAATTAAATCAACTTTAACACTAAAAAAATACTATAAAATTAATAAAAACAAAACTACACAACTAACTTTATATTTACAAGCACTATTGAACTAGATTATCACACTAAACTTAAATTAATACGATATTACAAACTATAATACTATCTTTAAAGACAATAAAGAATATGCTACGAAAATATTTTATGTTTAAAACTACGAGAGCCGGTCGCGACAACTAGCATAGGTCCGTCGTCGACAAAGGCTACGGCCGAATAATCCTAGCGATGCAAGAGTAGTAATAAATACGTTCACCTTAATTTCGTATGTGCCAAAAAGAGATGACTATAGTGCTCTCAGGTACTCGCCCAGGCAAGCGGCAGCTTTTAATAAACGACGTAAGTACCAAACCAAATATAAATTGTTTATAAAATAACCATGCAATGTATAGAAAATCTGTTCTTCACATCATAAGAAGAATGAATTACCAATTTTTTGCATTAAATTTCACTGTAAAATTCGCCTGCTTGACGGAGTTACAGTAAAAAAGATTTTTATTTAGAGGCTACTTTGGAATTAAACTTTATCGAGAAAATTTCTATCAAACGTGTTTTCCTTCATTGGCAAACTCAATTAAGATCTCAAAAATCATATAATAAAAACTCAGAACCCCAACCCTTGTATTAATTAAGATACAGGGACACAAAGATATCATTTTTTTCCAATATAGCACCTATAATGATTTATTAGTAATGGAGTAACACCGATAAGCTCTTAGTAGATCCATGTGGAAGTAGAGACATGCTGTCTTTAAAGATTCTATCGCATACCTTTCTAACAGAACGCTGAACAAAAATGTGATGAGTTTTATACATATTAATCAGTCTATAATTTAAGCTCCTTGAATTTTAGTGATGGTCTGATCTAGGCACTGGCTTCCGGAACACGCTGAAAGTTGCTTCGTAACAAATAATATTTGCCTTTTCTTCCTCATTTTACTTCAGGAGGCTACAAAAAACATGTTGTATTTGGATTTGTACTTACTGTCAATAAGATAATGTCGTCTCCTGCTTATATCCAGCGGTTGCCTAGAAGAAATCGCTTTAGCAATAAGGCCACAAAATTGTTATCTTTTTTTTTTTTTTTTTTTTTTATACAATAAGTCGGTAAACAAGCATACGGCCCGCCTGATGGTAAGCGGTTACCGTAGCCATATGGACGCTTGCAACACACGAAGCATCGCTCACGCGTTACCGACCTTTCCCCACTCCCCTATGAGCTCTGGCGACCTTACTCACGAGCAGGAACACAACTTTACACACCATAAAGTTATTTGGCTGCGGTATTCTGTAAGGTGGAGGTACTTCCCCAGTCGAGCTGCTCTTTGAGCGAATAAACGCTATACTCTACCTCTCTTATCACAATATTTTTGTTTAATTGTTATTTATATTGTCTGATGTATAAAATAAAGTGTATTCTATTTAAGGCAATTAAAAAGCAATTTTAAATTCTATAGTAACGAGCTCTTTTAAAATTACTATTAATGATCCCACTGTTTTAAAGTCTACTACGCACCATGTATTATTATAGTCGATCAAAGTACTAGTGCGTACTCTATTCTAATGTACGTTGTATAATTTTCGCTAGTAAAATCGTCAGGCAAAGGTGCTTAGAATGGCAGAGGGATCTATTATAGCGAACCAGTAATTTTGCAGCCCACTAGCACGTTTCCCTAGTATCGCCTTAAGCCAATTCCGTTACTAGGAATTATGAGTAGTCCCCGCAGTTCTACACCTGCCTCCATGGAAACCGTTCTACTAATTACGTTAATTGTTCTACTATATGTACTTTCTTACAATAATAATATATAATACTCTGACTACCTATGTATTTAATGCAGTTTTAAGCCGCGGTGAAATACCAAAGACCAAGTAATTATAATTGACCAAAATACCTGCATCGGTTTATTAAACCAAATAAAACGATAGAACAATCACATAAAACTACATAAAACGCTACTCATTCAAGTCGTCTGTTTCTTACCATATTAAGTAGGTAACTTTATCATAAATATTTAATAATAAATGTATTTGCGAATATAATTATTCGTTCGTAGCATGACTGTCATAAAATATGTAATTAATTCAGTGCAACCCATTTTGAAGCAAAGTCATTTTGTTTCTCGCCTTCCTTATTACTATTTAAGATACCTATTAATAATGATTATTTTAATATTATAATTCACACACAATGCCGAATGTCGTAAGTAATTATGATATTCATCTTTAAATAGCATCGTTATCGCGTGCCCAGAAGTCCGACTGGTTTGTTAATACCGCAAGATGCTGTCAGCTAGTTGTAACTAATTGACGACAGACGAGGCGTTACAATTATTGTGTGTCAAGTTAATAATTGGCATGATCGTCCAGCGATCTTGACCTAAGTCACAGAGCGGGCGTGTTGTGAGCTGCGCCCGCGCCCGCTCGCGCTCGCGTGCCTCCGTGTAACGGTCTCAGCAGCTGATCCTTGCCTTCGTCCTTTAATTAAAGCGTATAATGTAGTTTCATAACTATTTTAGATATTCATGTGCTTGAAACATATAATAAGGACTAATAATTAACTAGCTTTCCATTCCGCTGGCAACAAACAACCCTAGTTTTTATTTCTTAGGGGTTGAATTTCGAATTTTTTTTTCGTAGTACATCTTCGCGTTTGATCAATCCGTACAAACAATATGTACTTCTTACCATGAAAAAGATATTATCTTTATTATAAGTGCACCCATTTTCTCCCCCTTACAGATTGAGTTTAAAAAACGTTATAATATATGTTTAATTTAGTTTGTAAATGATAGTAATAGTTTGAAATATAATCTGCCCAGAAATACCCACCAAACTTTGAACCCCATTTCACCAGGGTTGATTGATTGACAACGATAAAGTATGTGATCATAAGAAGGTGATAATTTGTTTTTAAAGTTTTTCCGATTCAAACTTTATCAATTACATACACCATATAATTTAATTAGGTAGGTGTTTGTAAGAAAGGTTTCCTCATAATTAATTAATTTACTAATGACCACCAATATTCATTAAGATAAGAATATGAACGTTGAACATGTATATGTATATCGCTGGAGTGGTGTATGTTTTGTTGGATGTAGATTACACGCGCGGGCGCCGGGGCAAGCGACGCTGCACTGTCTAATTAAGCGCGGCTCTAGCTAATTTGACGCGTGAGCGGCCTGCCGCCGCCTAATGAATGGTATCGCACACGTTCATCGCACCACGTCGCCCGACTCGTGTTTAACTGCGCCCGCGCATTAGGAAAATCTAATGGCCTGGCAGCCGATAAAAGAACATATTTCGAAATTATACAAAACCAACAAAACGAAGAATCTAGCGAGCCGTTACATACATAGGTACTACACGCGGACATTAATTGAAAAGTATTAGGACATACGTAGCTAAATTGACTGACCCATTCTTAATGTACCTAACTCCAGAAAAGCGAGGCTAATGTGTACCTATTCATGTGCTTGCATCAGTCAGTAATGTTGATTATAGACATCGGTGGAAGCTGTGTGAGTGCAGTTCTAATGCGTTGATGTATTTATGCACGCACAAAGCGAGCTGTAAATTACAAGTGATTAGGTGTCTATGAACTTAACGTAACATTATATACTTGCTTACGTATAATTCCTTCTACAGGTATATATTGTACGACAATAGTACTAGAGGAGAGTGCCTACGGAATGTTGTATGTGGCTGAGCACGAGCAGGTGCACCCGCCCTATTAATTGACAAAATAAGGGTTAAAAAGTACCGTTAAGTGTTATTAAATATAAGTAATAAGTACAATTACAAGTCTGTATTTTATATATCATTAGTTGTCATGTGATAAATATCGTAGTGTTTATTAAAGTTCTACTACAAATAAATAAATTGATAGTGAATAATAGAGGGTGGGAACTCCAAAGCGCGCATCAGAACCGTTATGGTTACAGGAAACTGTCCTTAACTTTTGTAAATACTCTTTGTGTTTTACTATGTGGTCGAAATTCGACTGTTTTTATAAATTCTCGTCAGGGTATTTATACTAAAACACACTATTACATTATGATTATGTTTGACATTATTCTCATTTTGACATGTGTGTGTGTTCAACGCATGGTAGTGTGTGCAATGTTTTTTTTTAAATTAATTTAATTTAAGTCTGATGCATTATGAGAAGAAATGCAGAAAGGTAATATTATAAAAATTAGCTTTGTGCATTTCTTCTCCATATACACTTTTACTATACCAAATCTCACACTCTTCCGTGCGCGCAATAGTCTAAAAAGGTAAATAAAAATTTCTCTTCACATATTAATATAAGGATTTAATGAAAATCTGTTAATTCAATATTAAATAACAAATGGAATCTTATTTCATGTCACTAATCTATGTAACAAATACTACTGCCTGCTATTATTATAAATGCGAAAGTGAGTTGGGTACCTCAACTTGACGCCTCAACGACACAGCATATCGTTATGATGTTTGGCACACAGTTTTTATCTCGAGAACACTTACATTAAACAATACTTGCAGATGGAAACATCACTCCAATAAATATTATAAAGATTTCACCTGGGTAAAGCTGGGGCTGGGTTGCTAGTCTTTTATAAAAACAACCGTCTGAATGTATCTAGAAAAATAGAGAATACCGCCCGTTACAGACTTCTTCCATTTTAATTTATAATTATTTCACAAGACAATTAATTACTAGCGACGATGGCTACTTCACGTTTTTATTTAGTTATTTTTCAAGAACTTGCTATCTTTAGTTAATTATGTTAGTAAGTTAAATAAATTGTATCTATTACTATCTGAAATATGTAGTTTTAAAATAAATACAGTTTCTTTTCTGTCTTTCTTTATCTACTTACATATATATTTCAGCGCCAAATTGTATAAATACAATTTATAAAAACAAATATCCGGATCTGAAAAAAACGTGGTCAAATTAAATTTGAGTATGCTCTATCTATGCCGTTTCATCCATAGACTCGTAAGAAATAAAATAAACAATAAACATTATATTGGCCTTGCTCGTCACGTTTTTGTTTGCCGCTAAATCAAGTCCTGTTACCTACAACGGTCTTAGACCATACTATTATACATTTTTATATCGGGCCTTATAAAATTGATCTTTAAGAATCCGAATGAGCGGTATTTTGTAGGTAAGGATACAAGTATAACCTTGGGTTTGTTATGAAGTCTCCGTACCAAAAATATTTGCTCTTCAACGTTGATTTTTTTTAGTACTACTAATCAAAGAGCCTCGAGGATTTTTTCTATATAATATCCTAACTAATATTATAAATGCGTAAGTGAGTTTGTTTTTACACCTTCATGCCTCAAGTACTCAACGGATCATCATGAAATTTGGCATGCAGATAGCCTATGGTATGGAGAAGGAATAATTCTAACTACTTTTTATCCGGGGAACGCAGGTGAAACCGCGGGGGACAGCTGGTAGACTATATTTTGTTAAAAAATAGCGGCACAGCTATTATCCAAAAATAAACACCCTTTGGTTCATGATATAGTTAGCGTATAAAAAAAGATTTATCATTAATAATATTGTAAAAAAAAAGAATTTAATTTAAAAATGATTATAAAAATTTAAAGGATACATCCTGTCTGAGCTCGTGACAGATGCGGCGACCGGCAGCAGTGTTGGCAAATCTTGCACCGATACATTTATCTGCGAACCTATAGCGGCTTATCGTGCAATTTGTCACAGTACCGACAACATTTTGGTTAAAAAACTGCCAAAGAATAATTAAAAAATCTGGTACGTAGCATCGATCATTAAATTATTTTTATTTATATTAATTGAAATGTATATATAGAAGATCTATCTGTCCACACTATATAAATATGACAGTAGCACTATTATTTTATATTTAATGGGGATACATTAAGATGTATTATTTTCGTAATCTATGTTAGGTTTTACTAAACCTGATATCAGGTAAAAACAACATACCTAAATTTTCAACGATTATCATTAATCTTATATGAGACATAACTTGGACTCCAAAAAAATAAAACGTATTTTTCGCGGAGTCTAAGTTGATTCCATACTTGTTCCTCAACATAAAAAACCAAACATAATATGTTTCGAAGAGAAGTAATCTCAAAGTATACCCACGCTGGTTTAATTTCGTTGAAAAATAAAACAATCATGACATTTTTTTTTATTTATTTAAATACGACGAAGTCGTTGGTGGTACCTGATAGTAAGTGGTTACCGTAGAGGTACACAGACGCTTGCAATTCACGAGTTACTGACCTTTTCCCCCTCACACAAAGTTATTTGGCTGCGGTATTCTGTAAGGTGGAGGTACTTCCCCAGTCAAGCTGCTCTTTGAGCGAATAAACGCTATGCTCTACATCTCTTGAAGTTTGAAGTTCTCAAATATGAAATAGCAGAATTTAGAACAATGCTCAACTGCTGGTATATAGAAACTTATTAAAGCTACGGTAAATATCAAGTTATATTTTATAATTCACAACTAATGTGAAATGTAATCCAGTTAAATTACATTTCATTCGAAAATTGGATGAATTAGAAGTTGAACCTGATTTTGAATGGTGAGATATGAACACAGTGTCCATTCTACACCACATTGTAGTTATTATTCCGTGTAGCGGTCACTCGGCACAAACAGCTCCGGTTAATTACACGACGAGGACTCACGACTCTCACTCGCTTAAAAAGCTTTAAGCTGCGTCATTTGTTTGCAACCATAATGGACTGATAACAAATACGGTTTAAGTAACAACGGATACAAAATCACACAATTAAATAGTACCTTTTTTTTTTTTTTTTTTTTTTTTTTTTTTTTTTTTTTTTCGTGGGGAAATCCTCATAGGATACCCGACCGCCTCGGGGGTAGCGGCCAGGTTATGCCGGACTTGTACCGGCTAAAACCCCACGGTGGTCGCCATCTGCGCTGTAGAGGGGGGCGGGCTCTCGTGTTGAACGCGTACCTGCTCACCCCTCCACGCGCGGCGCTTAGATAGCTCGTCCCGGGGGAAGTGTGATACCTCCCCCCAGCACCCTCGCTGTGCTATCGCACGATGAGTCGTGACCACATCGACTTATCGTTCTCCTTGGGGTCGCTTCTGGGTGCACAGAGCCCCCGCTCTGATTGCCCACGACCTCAAAGGCCCCGTTTAGTCGCCTTTTACGACAGGCAGGGGAACACCGTAGCTGTTATTCTAAGCCCGAGCTACAGGGCTGGGGGGCCGCGACGAGGCACATTTGCGCCCCGGCGGCTTCGCCTCCGGGTGGGATCGGCCCTCTCTCGATCCCGCTCAGCAGCCTCCTTCTGGACCATTACGGTCTCACAGAAGGAGGCTACGGCTCTCCACGCTGTATCCCCGCTCAGCATCGCCGACACGACTGCTGGCAGGGAGAGATTCCGCCCGATCTCTTGGACCAGGATCCGCCGCTCGGGTTCCCACGCAGGGCACACCGCGAGCGTGTGCGATGCGGAATCCTGGTCACTTCCACCGCACCTAACTATTCATATGCATAAATTGGCTATGAAATCCTTTAAACATATAATCCGCTCTCATGATAATATTTTTTTTGTACAAAGCTTTCCCAATTTTTTAAAACGTTGGTCAACATGGTTAGATTATTACTTAATGATTAATAAAAGTTTTATTCGTTTCAATACATTTCATGAATAAACGACTACTTAAATCTGTTTATTAAGCATTTTGAAACTAAAGTGATATAAATATGCAGCAGGATACAAAAATATTTAAGTGTATTAAAAAATGCAAAATTAATAAGAAGCACCATTTTTGTTGACAATTGTGATAAACCTACCGAGTATTTAACGAATTTACGGTTACTTAAGGGCGCGATATTGTGACATCCATTTAATTCTGAAACAGAATTATAATAATTTCACTTAATTACGGCATTTATTCAGATACGAGGCCGCGCGGACATACCTACTCTATCTTGCTCGGACGCATTATCGCAACTTGTACTGGAACACCGCGGCGGCGGCGCGGGCGCGGGCGCGGCGTTCATATCTACGACAATGAACTTAAAAGAAAAATAAAAGCTTTTCCGTGTTATGCTTTTCCGTAAAACGTAGCTTGATCGGTATTTAATTTTACACATTAAAAGATAAGTTTCGCTATTATTTATTTCCAGATTACGGGTGTAAAATGTTTACGAGTATTTTACAGTAAATTGTGCCATTAATGTAAAACCAATAAACTTTGCGGAGACAAAAGATCTCATGTGTTGTGTTTATGAGGCACAAAATTCGAATTATTCGATTGTTTTATTAGACATGCGATCGTAAAGTGGTAGGTTTAAGTGTGAGACAGGCAACGAACGAGCTCCCCACTTGTTCAACTAAAGCCCTCATAAGAAGTGATTTTTGTGTTCGAATTCTTGTCAACATATAAAGTATCATTTTTAATATCGTTTCTCAGGTTATAGGGGAAAGTAAGAAAATCGAACAAGTAGGCCAAGGATCGATCATACTTTGTTAATTTGATAATAAACAGAGCTAAAATATGGTAAGCTATTCTACCTATACTTTCATTTACCATTAAGTATCGCATTCATTCAAAATCTTTACTAATATTATAAATGTGAGTGTGAGTGTGTTTTTTTTTGTTACGGTTTCACGCTTTAACTACTCAACCAATCGTGACGAAATTTGGTACGCAGATAGCCTATTCTATGGAAAAGGCAAATTTGTTACTTTTATTCCGGGGGACAACTAGTTATTAATAAATGATTTTATTTAGTTTGCCAACAGATTATCACTTAATGTATAATTTGTATTAAAATCAAAAAATATTTATTTAATTTAAGCCCTAATAAAGCTAATGTTTTTTTTTATTAGGTATGTTATTTATCATTGTTCACGCTATTTGAAAGTGTCGTTCAAATTCCTCGAATTCACCCTGACGTATCTCTTTATCTGAATCAGTTTGGGTATCATTAGCCATGGCAAATAACAAAGGGAATTAGAACCATAGATATACTACAAACACTCGGCCAGTATATACAGACGACTGAAAAGTATAATCAGCCATTATGCATTCGTTAATCATTCAGCTAACTTTGGAACGGACTATGCTCGGAGTTTCTGTAAGTGACAGGACCCGAAACAAGGACGTTAGTGGAAAACCAATAGTCTTAGGTTATTTGTAGTCATCAAAATTTACTTAAATTTGAAATATTAACAATTGACTTTACCACTGGTTCGTATCATACACTTCATAAACTGAGCCTTACATCATTTATGACGACTTACATCATCACAATTTACATCACAATTTACATCACAATGTACCTCCTTTAAACAATGAGCTATAGTTTTCCAAATCAGCTGAAATAATGATCATTGATGATTGGTATTGATATAATTTATTATATTTCTTTCCTCTGGTGCGCCCATGCTTGGCGAACCGAGCACGAGCCGAGCCACGAACGAGCATGATTTGCGTAGCGTGGACGGGCTTGCGAGCCTCGAACGAGCATTCGTAGCGTGCGCGACTGCGCTCCGCCCGATTGTCAGTTTTTTCACGAACACAGGGATTCGCATCACGCTCGTAGGCTCGTTAAGTACGTCCACGCTTGAAATCGCGAGCAACGAACGAATCCTGTTCGTTCGAGGCTCGGCTCGTGTTCGCTTCGCGTAGCATGGATGCACCATTATGTTTAATTTTTTTACCTGTCGCATACCAACCAGCTTACCTAACCTATTTGCCGTATTTGAATATATTAGTTATTTGTTGTCAAGCCGTCTTGCAATATAATTCACTATGGACGCTTACAGCACCAGGGGCGTCAGTCGTGCGTTGCCGACTCTGCAAAAATCTCTTCAGACCTTTTTTAAAGAACTCCATGCTGTAAACCCGTGAGAAAAATCACGTTGGGTAGCTCATTCCACAGTCTGCTATGAGCATCCGCGAAACGAAGCTGCTTTGAAATCGCACAGTACGAGACCATTCCAATATGTTAGGACGGACTCCCCGACGATGGCGAGAGTTGCGATGTTCGAAGGTAGCCTAGCTGTGGGCATCAGGTCAAATAATTCTTCAGTACACTGTCCGTTGTACAAGCGGTAGAACACACATAACGAGGCAATGTGTCTCAGACTAAGGAGCTCTTGCCCCCTAAAAAGGAAGCTAAGCAATATTGCAAACGCAATTAACTTTTGAATTTAAAGCTGATCTTATGCAATTCATCAATTCCAAATCTTAACGAATTGAATTGTATATAATGAGTAACTATTTTACCAAAAAATATTGGTATCACTTAGGATCTGCCGAATTCGAAAAAGTTAATTGCGTAGCAATATTGCTTTAGCTTCCTTTTTAACCCCCCTTAACCGCTTGTGAACTTGGAATCGTCGACAATTCTAATGGCACGTTGCCGAACTGAGTCTAAAGGCTTCAAGCTGGTGCCCTCGCCCATAGATGATTAGTACTCCTTGAGACTTATAAAGTTGCAGCGTTTGCTCCGATGTGAAGTACTGCCTCACTCTATTGAGAACTCCGAGCTTTTTGGATGCCAGGTTATCCTTGTCTTCCTTATTTTACTACTTTTTTTCTTCGTAAAATTTTTCCTTGTCTTCTTATTTCCTTATAGCCTACAATTTAGGCTAAGTTAGTTCGCAATAAGAATTGATGAGACTGGCGCAGGACTACATAGAGAAAAGGCACTTATTCAACAGTACGTGAATGTGGGCTGATTACATAAATTTTTAATAGTTGTTTAATTGATACTTTAAGCTACTTGCGGTATTATAACTGTGAATATTAAAACCTAACGAAGCACTTTAATTCTTAACGTTTAGAATACGATAGTTTTTTTGCTGCTATTACAGTACCACCACTTTAGATCGATCCTCTTTGGAGTCATCTCGCTCGGAAGCTTATTGAGATAACATCACAGACACTATCGATGTTATTATTAATTCATTTTTCTTACAGATAGCCATCGATATAATCCGAAGTCAGTCAATGACGATTCCCACGTTACAAATATAACCGTACCATCCACTCATAGATAAGGAATTCAATAGAAAATTAAATGTGGTTACTCACCGCTCAATGGAAGGAGGAATTACTTTTATAAATTGCTTGCGTTGTGTGTCGTACCAACCGTTCTATACATAATTATGAAATACATAAGAATTAAAGATAGGAATTATATTTTTTATATTAAAAGATAAAATGCACACAATTAGTATATATGTAGCTATAAAAAGTCGGCCAAGTGCATAGGTATCTTCCTTAACTTGTGCTACATGGCCTTGATTCTAGGTAATCGGGAAGTACCCTATAGGTTTTGATTCCCTTGCGATCGTTGCGATTCGTATTTTTTGATTGCGTTGACTTAGAAGTTTGCTGTTGTTTTTTCACTGCTCCATATTTAGATATTAGATTATATAAGAGTAAATTAAAAATATGTATTAAATTTGTGCTAGGATTTAGAGGGATTAGATAGGATGGGAGGGATAGATCTTTGTCGCCAAAAAGTACCTTTTCTCAGGCTTTTAATAAACTTTCTTAGCATAACCTCATTATAAATACTTGCATGAGTCCTAATTAGCATTATAGACATGTTAATTAAAGCTATTTGTTATGTTATACAATCTATCTGTTACCTACTTAATTAGTCACCATCAATCGTTAGCGCAGCGTCTGTCGTTAATTCAAAAAGCTTGCGGCAATCGTCTTCAGTCAAGTACATCGAAATTACTGAATCATCAATTATAATTTCAGATATTTGATATTACGTGGCTATTTTATCTATTTTTTTAATACCTGGTTGCTTACCTTATGTAATGCAAATGAAGCATCATTAATATTTATACTTTTTGGACTCTACTTCCGCGGCAGATTTTTCAATTTTTGTTTTTGCATGCAGACGGGCACACGTAAGTGGTCACCGCCGCCTATAGATATTTGCAATACCAGGGGGTTTGCCAATGTGTTTCCAACCTTGTAGAGCTATTTTTACGCCTTTTTTAAAGAACCCCAAAGAATATCGTAACCCCAATTTTTACATTGTCCTTACTCAGGGCCGTCTTTAACTACGTAGCCATATTTCTACCCAAATTCTATTTCAAAAACCTGCGGGAAAATCTACAAAATCCATATATTTAACTTGTTGTTTTCAATAAACGTATTCTACCAAGGGCTCTACCGTGTGTCTTTGATGGTAATTGTAACTAACACCATTCATGAATGTCATCCAATCGATCCATCCAACCACCAAAGATACGCAATAGCCCAGCTGTTTAAATAAAATGCATATTAATTAAGAGAGGTAGAGCATAGCGTTTATTCGCTCAAAGAGCAGCTTGACTGGGGAAGTAGCTCTACCTTACAGAATACCGCAGCCAAATAACTTTATGTTGTGTTCCTGTGCGTGACTAAGGTCGCCAGAGCTCATTGGGGAGGGGGGAAGTTGGTAACGCCTGAGTGATGCCTCGTGTTTTGTAAGCATCCATATGGCTGTGGTAACCGCTTACCATCAGGCTACTACTACAACTAGCGTACAGCTATACCGACTTAGTAATATATAAAAAAAGAAAATACGTTGTGTAGTAAATTTTATTTTATCAAATCATTTTAATAGAGCCTTCCTAATAGGTCACTTTTGACAGCCCAGATTGTGTCAAAAAGGGACAAAAATAGTGCGGCAAGGAGAGACACCCTATGGCCTAATATTAGTACTTATTTAGAGTTAGGATATACATAGTTTTCTATATTTTATTTTAGAGTATTAGTTATTTATTTACAACAAATATGTACAAATTAATAATCATTATTAATTATTTATTTTATTTTAATTTATTTTTTATTTTTACCTGCGTAGTTGCTGCGGCCCGCTCGTTAGGCTCGCTCGACGTGCGCGTTATATAAAATATAGCCTGATTTTGTTAGTGCAAACTAGTTCTTTGTGTGGCCCCTAAATCGATTTAAATTTGTTTTACTTTTGTAAAATTATCTCATATTAAGTAGGTAATTGTTCATTGGATTATTTGCTATCGTAGTTACAAGGCGGCGCGGGGAAACCCTATGCATGAACCGCGGGTCTGCATAAATGCCCTACCCTCACTCTATGCCGTCCACATATACAAAATTATGGTAACTGGATAAAAAGTGAATCATGAGGACTGTCGACAACCCACTTAATCGTCGGGTAACTTAATACGCTTGTCTTCCGTATTTACACGAGTGAAATAAACTGGTATTTTTATTTACAGAATATATTTCATCGTTTTAATCTACACATAAAATTGTAACGAGGCTATTTATGTTTATTTATGATATTTTGGAAAAAGAACCTCATGAAATATCGTACTTATGGCGACGTCTAATAAAATATGTAATTATTGGCCTGCATTGAATAGACTTGGTGGATAGGGTTAATTAAATAAATTAGCATTCAAGTTGCTTGATTTATAGAGAGGATACGTACCAATTCAACATGCGTTCTATAAACGCGGGACATAGTAAGATGTAACGTATAACAAGGCCAGGTCGCCATCGCATCGCATCGCACAACAAGCACGGATCTGCACTCACCTGCGAATCCTTGACCCATCCAGAAGAGGCTACTCTAACAGAATGCACTTCGGTCCTGTCGCCGTACATAGATAAATAGGTATTTAAAATACCGTTCGCCGTGGGAACCGTGACGGGCGCCCGAACCGCGATAACCCTGCGCCAGAGAGCGTCGCCGCTGCGCCTGCGCCGCGCGCCACAGCCGCCGCGCCGCCGCCGCCCGCCCGCCTCTACCGTGCGAATCGAACAATGAATTTCGATAACGAAATCCACTTGGTTGCTTAATTTTGTAACGAGGTACCTCTTTCTATATTTTTATCTCTGCTTTTATTTTTCAATAACCGTAATAATATAATAGAAATCAATTCTTAGTTGTGTGTAGTAGTATTGCAAAATTTTAAAATAATGTAATATAAACTCTATTGCAATTTTTTTAAGTCCATGTTAGTTTATTTGAGCACATTGTTTAGGGCGGTGAGTAAAGAGGTAAGGACTGCACGCTGCGAGATGTCATCTGGAACCCCCGCTGCGACCTGTGAACAATATTGTCTCTGCTATATGCATTTTGAATTTAAAATCAATTCATATTCACTCCGTTGAATTGTTACACTAGCTAAAAACAATCTTGTAGATATTTTAATCAAATTATGTGATACATTAATGTAGCATGTTATGACTGTCTAAGGATTTACAAACATTTTAATAGGTAAATATTAAGACATACGAAAATGCAAGTTTTATAACATTTTCATTCGTTCAAGGATATACCTAATGATATTGTTTGAAAAGTATTAACATTTTTATAAAACAAAATAATAATGCGTCTCCTATATCTTAATATATAAAATGAAAAACTGATTGTTGATATATCAACACACAGCCCAAATCGCTGGACCTAGAGATTTGAAATTTTGCACACAGATACCTTATACAGTGGAGGCATCCACTAAGGAATGATTTTTGGAAATTCCACCCTAAAGAGGGTAAAATAGGGGATGACAGTTTGTATGCAAGTCCGTCAGTTTTGAAGTTAGGATCTTAAAATTTTGTGTTTAGGCTGACGATTGAAAATTAATGTATAGTTATCTCAGCGTTTGTGATAATTCCACCCCCGAAGGGAGGAAAAGGGGGATGAAGTTGGGTATGCAAGGCCTTCAATTTCAAAGTAAACTTCATGAAATGTATTATTGTACGGTGTAGGCATCCACTATGGAAGGATTTTCGGAAATTCCACCCCTAAGGGGGTAAAATAAGGGATGAAAGTTTGTATGCAAGTCCGTCAGTTTTGAAGTTAGGATCTTCAAATTTTGTGTTTAGGCTGACGATTGAAAATTAATGTTTAGTTATCTCAGCGTTTGTGATAATTCCACCACCGAAGGGAGGAAAAGGGGGATGAAGTGGTTTATGCAAGTCCTTCAATTTCAAAGTAAACTTCACTAAATATATTATTATTATTTTTTTTTTTTTTTTATACAACTAAGTCGGTAAACAAGCATACGGCCCGCCTGATGGTAAGCGGTTACCGTAGCCATATGGACGCTTGCAACACAAGAAGTATCGCTCACGCGTTACCGACCTTTCCCCCCTCCCCTATGAGCTCTGGCGACCTTACTCACGCGCAGGAACACAACTGTACACAACATAAAGTTATTTGGCTGCGGTATTCTGTAAGGTGGAGGTACTTCCCCAGTCGAGCTGCTCTTTGAGCGAATAAACGCTATGCTCTACCTCTCTCAAAATTCTATTATCAAATTATATAGTGTAGGCATCCACAAAAGAAGGATTTTTAAAAATTCCACCCCTAACAGGGTAAAATAAGGGATGAAAGTTTGTAAGCAATATATCAACGCATAACCCAAATCGCTGGACCTAGAGATTTGAAATTTTGCACAAAGATACCTTATACAGTGTAGGCATCCACTAAGGAAGGATTTTCGGAAATTCTACCCCTAAGGGGGTAAAATAGGGGATGAAAGTTTGTATGCAAGTCCGTCAGTTTTGAAGTTAGGATCTTCAAATTTTGTGTTTAGGCTTACGATTGAAAATTAATGTATAGTTATCTCAGCGTTTGTGATAATTCCACCACCGAAGGGAGGAAAAGGGGGATGAAGTTGTTAATGCAAGTCCTTCAATTTGAAAGTAAACTTCACTAAATGTATTATTATACGGTGTAGGCATCCACTAAGGAAGGATTTTTGGAAATTCCACCCCTAAGGGGGTAAAATAAGGGATGAAAGTTTGTATGCAAGTCCGTCAGTTTTGAAGTTAGGATCTTCAAATTTTGTATTTAGGCTGACGATTAAAAATCAATCTATAGTTATCTCAGCGATTGTGATAATTCCACCACCGAAGGGAGGAAAAGGGGGATGAAGTTGTGTATGCAAGTCGTTCAATTTGAAAGTAAACTTCACTAAATGTATTATTATACGGTGCAGGCATCCACTAAGGAAGGTAATAATTCCACCCCCGAAAGGGGAAAAAGGGGAATGAAGTTGCCTTCAATTTCACGATAAACTTCACTAAATTTATTATTATACAGTGTAGGTATCCAGTAATGAAGGATTTTTGGAAATTCCACCCCTAAGGGGGTAAAATAGGACTTGAAATTTTGTGTGGAAGTCCGTCAGTTTTGAAGTTAGGATCTTCAAATTTTGTGTTTAGGCTGACGATTGAAAATTAAAGTAAAGTTGTCACAGCGTTTGTGATAATTCCACCCCCGAAGAGGGAAAAGGGGGATTAAGTTGTATACGAAAATCTTTCATTTCCATAGTAAACATCACTAAATTTATAATTATAAAGTGTAGGTATCCACTAACGAAGGATTTTTCAATATTACACCCCTATGGGGGTATAATAGGGGGTGCGAGTTTGTATGAAAGTCCATCAGTTTGGAAGTTAGGACCTTCAAATTTTGTGTTTAGGCTAATGATTGAAAATTAATTTATATGTGCCTCAGCGTTTTCGATAATTCCGACCCCGAAGGGGTAAAAAAGGGATAAGTTGTGTATGGAAGTATACTAAATTTATTATATAAGCTTGGAATATAGTTAAAATTTGGAAACTAACGCAAAGAATATCGGTGTTGTTGGAATTTGATCCATTAATGAGTGAACAGGGGGATAAAATTTTGTATTTAAGCTGTTCATTCACATAATTTTGTATTAAAGTAAAATAATGTACACGTGTATCATGTTATTAAGAAGCCTACCTTCTACGGGTAATTTTTAAATTATTATTATTATTTAAATTTAATGCTAAGGTGTCAAACAAGCATACGGCCGGCCTGATGGTAAGCGGTCACCGTATGTATCACTCGTGCGTTGCCGACCATACAGAAATATCTTCACACCCTGGCGCCATGGCGGGGAGCTCATTCCACAGCCTGAGTGTATGCGCTAGAAAACTCCTTTGAAACCGCATAGTAGAAACCATTTCGGTTCCAATATATGAGTATGGACTCCCCGTCGATGGCGAGAGTTGCGATGGTAGAAGGTAGCCCGTGGGCATCAAGTCAAACAATTCTTCCGAGAACTGTCCGTTGTACAAGCGGTACACACATAAGGAGGCAAATTCTCTCCTCAGACTGACAGACAGACAGAAACATCTCAGCTGTCTGGAAATTATTGAGGAACTTGTGGATATAGGTGTATTCGTCTGTCTGTCCGTGTGCCATGAGCAAATATCTCAGCTGTCATGAAATGGTTGAGGAATTTGTGGATAGGTCTCATGGCGTAATTTTAGATAAATAATCCCGATCTCGACACCTCCCAAAAAAACATATTTCTTCTTCAGGATATCGGACAGTGTATGTATGCATATTTCTGCCGGTAGATTTTCAGATCTTCTTCTTCAAATCGGGAAAATAAACTTTCCACAAATAGATGGTACTATGACCACAAACCGATAGAGTGGTTATGCGCCAGAGACCCATTATGACTCCCAAAAATAACCAACCCGCTGCCATCAATGAAATGTTGCCACCATGGTCGATATGGATGAGTCGGTTAATTATCCTATTCAATTTTTTAACTCTCTAATCCGCCGGGTAATCCGTTTCATGCATGTACCTGCTCCTGTCATATTGATTAGAAATATACGGCCTCCAAAATTGTGCTGTGGAACTTGACAACAAGCAACAGTTCTCCGCCGCAATGTTATTGAGGCCAAAATATTAACTGGTTCCGCCAGAGGAGAAACAGTCTCGTGCCGCGTATACCATTGATCCCAAAGCACCTTCCGTTTGAATTTAAAAGATTACAGTTCCTTATCGAGGTTTGCATCGCGATGGCTATTAATAAATCACAGGGAAGAACTCCGAAATTTGCTAGAGTTTATTTGCGGCAGGACTGTTTCAGTTTTATGTGGCATGTTCGCATGTAGGCTCTCAATCTTCCTGAACTTTTGTCAAATATCACACGTAGTGGCGGGCTATAGCCATGAACAAAGCTCTATATTGTTACAATGATTCATATCTAGAAAAAAGAAATAATCTACGCGGACGAAGTCGCGGGCTAAAGCTAGTAGTTTATACTTTACACTCAAACATGAAAAATAATGATGTAGGTAATCTGAATATAACTATTATTACTTTATTAAGTCAGCTAAAAAGAAGAAGGCAGCCAAATTTTACCAAAAAGGTAAGTCGTAAGTTGGACTATTATTATATATATTCTGTAGTCCTACATCGAGTTCTTGGTAGCTTTTAGGGAACCGTAGGATTAATATTTTTTGTTCATATGTAATGATTTGCTGAATTCGCATAACGATTTTGTATTGCAATATAAATAAATAAAATAAATGTAATTTTGCTGTTTTTTAAGATTATCACTAAAAATTTATGAAGAGAATGGATAAGAGATTATTCGTTCACGTGCCGGCTTATTTTAAACGTCATTACTAAATGACATTTTATTGGTTTAATATATTTTTATTGCTTAGATATATCAAAATACCTATATATACAAATATGGCTTTAAAAATAGAACGACTTTGGTTCACACTTGAAAGTAATATTAAACTGGTTATCAATCTGATCAATTACCATTTTACGACAACGTGATTGGACGCGAATGGCTATCGACGAGACGCCAAATTCATACTTTATAGTTTTCCTGTCGAGGTATAATATTATAGAAACGAGATGCATCTAACTATATGACATGATACATTCATTATATGTCCACATACAATGTTATTGTATTATTTATTGCACGGCATGAAATATTCATCTATTAATTAAGTATACAAAAAATCATTACTTGGGTAACGATATTAGGAATTTTTAGTTAAAAAAAAATATTTCGTATTTTTTTATAGATTTCAAATTGGAAATAATAGTTACGTAGAATGAACCACATTATTTATCATTATTATTGATTTACGTTCATGCATTGTTTCTTCTTCTTATTTTTAAATTTGGCAACCAAGCCCAAATTAGGGCTCATTTCTGCCAGTGTCGAGTTATATTATAGTTTCCAGTCACAATAAATCACTTCACATTAAAGTCCTCAGTCAGTCACCGTCCATAAAAGTCATGTTTTACTAAAATGGTGGTTATTGTACTAAAACTCTTCACGGACATTTTGAGGCAACTTGAAAAGTCACGATACACATAATTCATTTCATTTCACTTCACTGGTGCACATGGATGATCTTTATTGGGTAAAATACCACCAAAAATACACAATAAAACTCAAAATACACAAATTTATGAAAATAAAAATGAAAATGCTACGTCACTCTGCAAGTTCTCGCCAAAAAGTCCATGCATTGTTTATATTACTTGGTTACATATCACTGCGTTCATGCTTAAATGAATTATGTTTACTTTAGTTTTCCTGTGATATTTTTTTCATCGTTTGCACTTAATAAGAAATCATATTGCTATACGTAGTTAGGTTACTTTTAAGAACAGTCCAAATATATTTTATATAATACTTTAGTAGTGAATTTGACATAATATATCAATCAAGATTACAAGTTGATAATAACGGTGCAAAACGAGATGCAACATACAGAATAATGGCATCATAACATAAAGCAACACATAAAGACTTTAATGCGTTCCGATGATTGTTATCTCAGATTTTTATGACTGCGCAAATGGATTTTTGAAAGTAATATCTGTATTTAAAGTTTGACTAAACTGTCTATTAATCATTGACATAATAGAAGCTAAAGGGGTCGTTCCGCTCTTATTAAAGTCATAAATAATATAGAACGACGTGTCTATCTATAGTTATAACATTTAACATAATCTCTATATTACATCTTATTTGACTATAATTATATCATACGAAATAATATGAAACTGCCTTATGATTGATTGAACTTACAATAAATGCATAGGCTAAGACCTAGAAAAGTAAACTATGCAGTAAAACATAATCGTTGAGGAAGGTATGTTCAAATGTGAGCATCTATAAGCTGAATATTATATTGATGGTGTTTACACGTATAGCAAAAGATTTTAATTGCAAGCAATCTAATATCTATAAGGATGGACTACCTAAATAATTTTAAAAAAGATAGTAAAAAATAATTAAAAAAATACATTCAAAATAATCGTTTTGCGATAGACAAGCCCGTTAAACTAAAATAACCCATTAAAATCGCCGCTCACCTGCGCTATCCCACGATCGTTCGTCTCGATTTATAGATATCGCAGAATCGAAAGGCGCTTAGTACTTGGCATAAAACTTGTGAGTTGCATGTCTCATGCCTAAAATAAATTGAACGGACAGTGTTATGGACAAAACTTTATGTTTGTGGTCGCTGTTTAAGCTTAAACATGCTTTGACTATTTACCTACCAGCTTACAGTAAGTACTCCGTGAATTTTACTGAGAAGCTCATTAAGTTCCAATCAACATTTATTGTCATAAGTATAAAGCTAATCAATCAACTTCACTTTTTGACGACACCTATAGTATAACCAGACAAAGAATTATAAGTTGAAACCTCAATTCTAATGATAATAATATATCGCAAGACTTGTCTGTCAACAAAAAATATTTTAACGTTCTGAAGCATTTTAAAAAGCACTCGAAAAAATACATAAATCTTATTGTTGTCCAATCGTTTTAACTTCCTGTATCGACCAGTCGAGTCGCGGCGAGCTCGGAGCGGCACTTCCAAATAGGTGTGCTGATATTCTTTTTCTTCACGAATAAAAATAGAGCAAAAACTCGAGTCGCGAGTGTTTTTTTTTAAACCCGACGACCTTGCATCTGAGTGGCTTACTGATTGTGATACACAGTTACTAAAAAACGAAGAGTGTGATAAATCGCAGCTATTAAAACAACGATCCTTGGCGCTTAAGAAATAAATAATAATAAATGACTATAAACGAGCACTACCTACCTTCTTCCTAGGCCAGCGGCTCTAGCGGGTCGAGTATGCGGAACCATGAATCAAAAGTCCTATTAATACCCTACGAGGATTCACTTTTACTTTTATTCAATAACTAATCTACTGAATATTTATGAGTTTGGTTCGTTTAATAATCGACATTATTATTTTGTGCATCAACTGTCTGTCAGACTATATCGGAATACGGTGAGTATGTATCGAGATTACTTATATTATGTTTCGGCAGACATGTTCGCCTTGCTGCATCTGTGCCGAACGTGGTGTGTTGACGACAACGTACCTACTCAATTATGTATTCGTATCGTATTCAGTTCGTATCAGTTCCTGTCAACATCTTATTATATGAGAAACAAAATTTCATTTTATTTATAGATATTGTTAATATCTTACATTAAATACTAAATTCCGTAAATATGGGTGACTTGTTGCCATAAATATCCTGTATTGTAAATTACAAGTAGCAAAATGAAATATCAAAACAATATCGGGTGTACAGTACACGGTACCAAAACAAAGTAGTTACGTGAACGCAATATGAAAGCGTGGTGGCTTTTGATGATTACTGACAGTCAATCATCCGCCGTTAAACAATCAACAAAATGTACAGCTTTCTATTTTTATGTTAACAATAAAACGTTATTTTCTTTCCATATGTCATTTTATTTGATTGAGACTTACGTGTTTGTAATAATCATGTTGTCTAAGCTTGTATATTATAGTATTAAATAATTAGAAATAATCATAAAAGTTTATATATGTACGTTAATTTTATTCTTCCTTATGTCGTCGAAAATTAAAATATTTTAATGCTTATAAATAGATTTTGCCAATATTTTACCTGAACTACAAAAAATCTAAAAGAATTTTCTGTTTATATAATCCTTGTATAATTCGAATATAATAACATAGATGTCCCCTGATGGAGATAATGAAAATATATTTAATGCAGATAAATAACAATGAAATTAATCTTAACTATAAACACTTACCAGTACATTTACCAATATCTTTCTAAACAAAATGACTGAACATATATCCTATATTTAGTTACGTCGAAGCGCTTGAGCAATAAAAAAATATTTAAAACTAGCTGTCCCCCGCGGTTTCACCCGCGTTCCCGAGATATAAAGTAGTCTATGTCCTTCTCCATACCATAGGCTATCTGCATGACAAATTTTGATGATCCGTTGGGTAGTTGAGGCGTGAAGGCGTAACAAACAAATAAACAAACAAACTCACTTTCACATTTATAATAGTTAGGATAGGATAGGATATAGTTTAGGATGATTGATTGTACTTAGTTATAATTA
Organism: Achlya flavicornis; assembly: GCA_947623365.1. Lineage (NCBI taxonomy): Eukaryota > Metazoa > Arthropoda > Insecta > Lepidoptera > Drepanidae > Achlya > Achlya flavicornis. The sequence continues at coordinate 7,952,585 of OX392468.1, read as the reverse complement.
ACACATTTGGTATAAGTGAATATTTTATGTGTTCTAAAAAATATAATATTAAATGTATTCCCTTATTGACATAATATAAGAATTTTTCCTGAAATAAAAATTACTTATTATGTACCTTACTTATTTGAAACCTACAATTGAGATAGGCGGCGCTTCCGTTTTGATTTTAGGTGCTAAAATGACTCTCCTACCTTGTCAGTTGCATGACTTCCGGTTGGCGCCATTGTGCAGTACACGTCGAAAGGTTTGCTCGACTGTGACTTCAGTTAGGCTCAATCGCCATGCAGCCCTGACTTAGGTTTCAAATAAGTAAGGTACATAATAAGTAATTTTTATTTCAGGAAAAATTCTTATATTATGTAGCCTGTAACTTATTTGAAACCTACAATTGAGACCTGTCTATTGTCGCATGGTGGCACCAACATAGGTAGGTATGTTAAGAAAATGCCAACTGTGATTCAATTGAAAAGACTTGTGAAATCACATCGTTTATTATGAACAAAAAGTAAGTATATCAAATGGAATTAACACATTTAGATGATTTAATAAAAATATTAATTATTTTACACAGGCGTAAAATGATCAGTAAGAGACGGTATGTTTGGTAATTGATATGTTCTTACAGGCCGTCTATAAAATCGAATCAACGTGTTGGAAGCTGTCCAATTACCTCGAGCCAAGATATCTTCCAAAGGCATGTCATTTGCCCAATTCAAAGATGCTACCGCGGATCTTATAGAACCAGGTGAGTCCTGAATTCCTGCATCCACCAATACGGTCTTAATCCATCCAGCAATTATAGTCCGGCTGGCAGGTTTTGGGTCTCCTCTTGTCGTTATAAACAAGTTCTCGATGTTATTCCCTAATAGACGTCGTGTCTGGGAAATATCAATTAGCTTTTTAATCCACAAAACGATGTCAGTGTTACGATCGTCACCTGATATTAGCTGCCAACCAGACTGCTTATGATTAATTGTATCAGTTTTTGATCCGTATAATGGCCAAAAAGTTATTGAATCCTCATGAATAATACATTTATCTTTTTTTACAGATAGGAGCGTCAAATCATGTACTCGTCTACCGGAAGCCAATAAAAGCAAGATTGCACTACGCCGGGATACATCAAACAAGCTGTCTGATTTGGGCTCATTTCGCAAAAGCCAATCAACTACCACTTGCGGGTTCCATACAGACACCTTAGCCTTTTCCTTAGATGCAGATTTATTAGCTATACCCCTAAGAGCTTGCCGGACCAATATGTGAGAACTAAGCTTGACCTCTAAATCTGGCTGACAAAAGGATGACACAACGGATTTGTGCACCAATATTGTTTTGTAACTCAACTCTTCATTCGAATGTAAATAAATGAGATATTTTGATAAACCATGGCCTCCAGGATTTTTATTATCTGTACCAGACATCTTGCACCATTTCAACCAACGCGTCCACGCTTGTTTGTATGTCTTTAGTGTGCTAGGTCGCCAGCTAGACTCTATGACATTTATCTCAGAAGGTGACCAATTTTTTACGAGATCATTCCACCCCGACATCTCCATGCCTCCAATACAATGTTGTTTACTTGTGGAGGGGGTAGGTTGGTCCTCGTGTCTATCAGTACTGACTCCAAGTTCCGGATAGTGAATGGTGGACCGATAGCTTTTTTCTTTAGGTCCGTCCTCCAAAATACGTTTTTCCACCTCGGACATAACACAATGTACGCCCCTTCGGCTTGATTCAGCGATGCCAGAACCTTGTACATCAGGCATGGTGGTGGAAAAACCCACGCTAACTTGTGCTTCCAGACTCGACTGAATGCGTCGTGGTAAATTGCTTGACGATCCCTCAGGTCTAATGTCACATACCTGGGTACCACATGAGCTCGCCTGGATGCCATCAGATCTACATGAGGTGTTCCCCACTTGCTGAATATCAATTGGCAAGCTTGGGGTAATAGATGCCATTCTGTTAGCGTTTTGTTCCTGGACAACCCGTCTGCTATACCGTTCAGAGGACCAGGAAGATAACTGGTAACCAAGTTCATGTTGTGTTTCTCTATCAGACTGTAAATCAACTTCGTCAGCCGTAATAGGCCTAATGACTTGGTCCCACCTTGTCTGCGTAGATATGCTAAAGCTGTTTTGTTGTCGCTTTGAACTAGGATGGTCTTGTTCCGACTTTCTTGGATCACATTCTCTTGTGACAACACTTTGTAGACAGCGAGCAATTCCTTCATGTTGGAGTGGTAATGATTTTCTTCTGGTAGCCATAAGCCCTGGTGATGCTCGCCGTTGACATATGCTCCCCAACCGACGCCTGAGGCATCCGTGACGATGTGATAGGATACTGGAGCTGTCCAAATTTCGCTCGTTGTCTGGGTGTTTTGTAGCCACCAACTTACATCTTCCTTGGCGTATATTGTCAATGGAACGGCTTTCGAGATTCTCAGAGCCTGATTGAGGCATGACTGCAGACTTCGGCTGTGTAGCATTCCCCGATATACTATGAAACTGCAAAACTGTAGGGTACCCATTAGTTTTTGCAGCTCTAGAAGTGTTAGAGACTTTGACTGACGAGCGTGGGATAAGCGGGCAGTCAGTAAGGTCACTTTCTTCTGTGGTAAAGATTTGATGTTCAAACGGGTGTTCCAAATAATGCCAAGAAACTCGATTTCTTGAGACGGTACTCTGGACGACTTCCTTTTGTTTATTACCCATCCGAGACTGGTAATTAGGTCGATGGCCTGTTCCATATGCTCTCTGAGTATTTGAGGACATTGATTCACCAGAAGGTAGTCGTCCAGGTACACAATTACTCTTATACCTCGTTCTCGCAGCTTTTGGGCGACCCAATTGGATAAAGTGGCGAATGTTCTCGGGGCGCTTGCGAGCCCGAATGGCATACAAGTCATCTGGTAGGTTATACCGTTGAAAATGAACCTGAGAAATCGCCGGTGCGATTTTAATATTGGAATATGAAAATACGCTTGGTGGAGGTCTATTTTCATCATAAAATCCCCAGTTTGCAGAAAATGAGGTACCCTTTGCATATTTATCAACCGAAACTTCTTTGGTTTGAGGTACAAGTTCAATGCTCTGAGATTCAATACCGGTCTCTGGGAGCCGTCTGCTTTTCTTACCGGGAACATATTTGACACAAAACCCGGGTCTCGAGGTGCTTGCTCGATTACTGAATCTTTCAACATTTGGCTGATCTCGGTTTCTAAACCCGGTGCTGTCAAGATTTGGGACTGGTTTTTGTACTTGAGACATAAAGGAGGTTTTTTGACAAAGGGAATTCGGTATCCCTGTATTATTTTGAGTATATGCACTGGGGCTCCCATTGATTGCCAGATCTTTAGAAAGCGACGTAATCGACCGGCTCGGAATGTCATGGCATAGTCATTGTTTACGATTGTCTCGGTCTCGGAAGTCATCTCTCGGCCTTCGGGACGATTTGTTCTTCGCAGTGGAATAGCCTCTCTTGCCGACGATAGACTTGCCCTTTCCAGAAGCGGGAACTTGCTGGAATTTGTTTCGATTATATCCACGAAACGACACCGTGGGGTCGGTGGACCGCCTAGGTGCAGCCTGGTTTCCCTCGGCAGGAAAGTAGGGCCGATTACTGTCATGCGAGACCTGATTACCCTCGGCAGGTAAATATGGTCTGCGAAAAACTCTGGATCCACCTCCTAGTTTAGCTATAGCATCGCTGAATTCCTTTGGTTGGAATAAATACTCACCACTTGGAGGTATCTTTCGTAAAATCGTCTTGTTGTATTTATCTTTAACGGCAGAGAGGGCACTGTCTCTTCGATGTTCAATCACATTGGCACGCCTGCCGCACACAGTCTGCAAAATATCTTTAGAAATACCCATGTACGGGCACGTATTTGAGAATAGTTCCCGCACTTTGTTTGACAGCGAGGCATTCGTAAGCTGTGTAGTATCACAAGCACTCCACTCTAAAAGATCTTTTAATGACTTTTGTAAGGTTTCTTTTTGAGTCATAAGCATGTTTGTTAATGCTCCAAAAGTTTGATCTAAAGACCTCAAATGATTGAACTTTGTTTCAAATGCCAGTAGTTCGTCATTCAAAGTTAAATTGGTAAAACCCGGAGAGGATAGATATTTCTTCTGGACTTCAGTATATCGGACGCTATTCCAATCATTACTATCAAGGTGCTGAACCTTGCGCAAATAATTAAGCTTAGACTCGGAAGTACGCTTGATGGTTTCTGAAGCAATCGTATCCTCATCCCATTCGAAATTATTATCAGCAGGTTTTACAAGCACTGACGATATAGAAGCATCGTCTTTTTCATGCTGAATAATGGCTTCGTCAAAGACGTCAGGTTTACCGGAGGATCCCGGAACCTCATGAAAATTTCTCGTAATAAGATATTTGAGCTCACTAACCTGCTTTTGAAGATAATCCAACCTTTGATCTGAAGCATTGTTCACTGTGCACATTCGTTTCGGCGATGCCAGCGGATATGTATCCTCGTCATCACCATCATCATCGCTGCTACTGTACAGCCGACGTGGACGCTTGTAGTTAATCCTCCTCACTCCACTCGTACCCGCTACAGGAGAGTCACCATTGTTTTGTGCGTTGTTACTCATCTCAGATATTTTAACTAAAAAATAAATGTACGATTTAATAAGAATAACCGTGCACACTTTGTAAAATTGCGGAATTAACTCTCGGTTTTGAGTTGCAAGATACTATTTAGCAAAAATATACATTTATATTATAACTTCTCTAAGGTAGAATGTTAAAGTAAAATAATTTTAACAAACTTAAACACGAACGACTTCGTCGTTATTGCACCCAACCTCTCGCAACGAAAAACAAACGCCAACTGAAGTCACAGTCGAGCAAACCTTTCGACGTGTACTGCACAATGGCGCCAACCGGAAGTCATGCAACTGACAAGGTAGGAGAGTCATTTTAGCACCTAAAATAAAACGGAAGCGCCGCCTATCTCAATTGTAGGTTTCAAATAAGTTACAGGCTACATAATAATAAATATTCATGTTTTATTCAATCCGAACATATATTTTGTTTATACATTTTTACTGCCTAAGTGTTCAAAAAGACTTCTCAAGCTATGCGAGCAGATTAAAACATTTTCAATTCAATAAACTTTAAAGTACTCGCGTACTTTGAATGTGATGTTGCATTCAAAGCCTCTACATTCCGCTAGAAAGTCGCTTATCAATTCAATTGTCTGAGCCACGCCTGCGCCTGTCGCGGACTCACGCCGCTCATTGTACCAATAATTCCAAACGCCTATAATATAAACCAATGTAACAATTGAATATATTGTGTTCCATGCTATAAGTTTATACCTCACTCAAACCGCCTGCTACGAACTCGATGTAGATCTTTATATCTTAATGCCTCGTGGAAATTCAGTTCTTAAAATAAACCGAGACACCCTTGTTATCTCTCTCCCTCTCATTTTTTGTTTTATGTACATACTCCGGGCGACACAATACTACTAACAACTAAGTACATTAAATACTTAATTTTACCCATGATTTCACTCACATACAATTTCTGGGTTTGACAAAAATAATAATATTCATGATTTTACATTCTTTAGTATTTACAGAGTTTAGTATATCTTTATTAGAAAATGAATCAATAAAATCAATGATTTGTTTCAAATAACATATCAAGCATTACGTTATTATTTTTACTTATTTGCATTCTACTTAAGGATATGGCGAGAATGCAGAACGCTTTGTAAGGGCGGCGCACACACCACTAAAACAATACCAAACGGTACATCCTAATAGTCATCGATGATTCAAGGTTGAACATAAGCGACTCTCAAGCATCATGTCTTTATAGACAAGGCCAGAGGACGAGGTCGCATTGCAAATTCAAAATACAAATAATTTTATTAAACGACTAATGTATTATGTATTCTGTCTGCGTTATGTGTGGCGAATATACTTCGGAGCTTAAAGCTACGGCTATTATTTGCAATATTTTCCTATTTTCATTACTTAGGGTAGATACCTGCTAATATAATTGTATATATTATATAATACAATCTAAATTACTATAGAAATATTATATTGCAGTAACTACCTATACGTATATCGGTTTAGAGCCGAAGACGTACAGCGCTCGTTGATGTCTTTTGTTCGACAGTTATTCACATTTTACCGTCATATATTATATTTTGAGAAAAAGTGTAAGTTATCTGTTTGAATATAACATCAAATAAAACTGGACTTATAAAATTATCAATAGTCAGTTGAGTCATACAATAACGACCTTGTCTAGGAGTTATTTTGAACAAATGTAAATTAATGAGCATGTTTTCAAATTGCTATGCAGCACACCCATGTAGATATCGGAACCTGTCCTCGGACAGTCTGTTGCAGAAGTGACCGTTCTTTGTCCGAGTCGTCCTAGACAGCCGCCGCGCGCCGCATTCATGCATAGTAAATAATTACAGTGATCAGCGGCAGGTGGAGGCGCACGCGCGCGCATAGAAATAGAAAGGCACATTGCAGTAATTATTTAGTACAGTTATCCGTAATGGGCCGTTTTGCGAAAGCTGTTAAGTAAATAAGCAGCGTCCTGCGGTTCCAGCCGGGTGCGCGCGGTGCGGTGGCGTGCGCGTGCGGACGCGACGCTGCACCGCGCGCCTCCCTCTATACCGCGCGACGCGCGACGCGGCGACGCGAACTGCCGCGGCGCGTTCACGCCCGCGCGGGCTGCACCGCGCTAGCGTCCTACACATTATCATAAACGCTTCATTATATTCGAGATAAGCTTCATATGACAAGTGCTTGAGACCAGCGTTAATACAGTATTCGTTTGATCGAGCTTAATTGTATTATTTAAAAGTAGTACTTCGATGATCTCATCTATTACCTTGTTCTCTATTATATCAATGAAAATAGACAGAAAGAGTTAAGTTTTATTGGTACAGCAAAATATTTCAGGCATATCCACGAGGGGCGTGAGGTGTAGTGCAACGAGCGGCGCGCGGCGACGGCGCGGGCGTAGCGGTAGCGCAGCGGCTCGCGGCCGGGTTCAGAGGTTAAGCGATACTTTATTTTGAATAATTTATATGTCGTAGCGCGATAGACGGCGTGCCCTCCGCCTTGTACTGTTTATGGTAATGCGGAATATCTCGCATTGCAAATGCGCTGAATGTGTCGCCACCCGAAGCGGCCGGTCGCGATAAGCGCTATTCCGAATAAACTCGTATTTGCGAGCGTGTTTGGGACAAATATACTTTACAACTTAGGGTCAATATTTCTCTTCAGCATGATTAAATCCTCATATGACTGAATTGACTTATCATTAAAAATAAATACGAGTATTGAGTGAAATGTATTCAGACCTAATTATTTTTCACTTGACATTCCAAAAGTGCTCAAATTATATTGAATAAAAACAATATTAAAACTTAATTCGGAATGATAAATGATCGGTTGAAACGTCAACAGGCTTTTAAATCGTAATCGAAATAAGAACAATCGGTCAGAGGCACACAGAGTTAATTAAAACGTGGAAGGCTCATTGCCATCCATGGCGAGACAGGTCGTGCATGTACCGTATGTACATATGTGTGTACCTGCACTGCACTGAATGTACGCTGATAGTAAGTCGAAAATTCACTTTTAAGAAATTGTCATTAATCAAAATTAATGGAGTTATTATCGCACTCGAACTTTCAAAAAATATTTATTGCCGACATAAATCAGTGTTAAGGGCCGTAACGAAGCAGTGCAGTGAGCTTTCTAGGACGAGGCAGGAGCAGGCCGCAATTACTGCTCACCTCGCGCGCTGCCCGCGCCCGGCCAACTGCCTGCCACATACTAGCTATGTACTTAACTACTTACCTACTTTATACACATATTTACCATTCTCTGGTATTTATTTATTTATAAGGTACACCAATAACGTACATACACAACATTTAACACGGAAAATACATAAACTGATTAAATTTAGTACATACATCAATAAGGGTACACACAACATTTGACGGGAATTATACAATAAGGATAGGGCAATCAACTAAAACGTGAAAATACGTATACATGAAATAAACCAGAAATAAAAAATAACAGAAATTAAATGATAAAATAACATAAATCGATCCAAAAAATTCAAAATATTTATAATACAAATCAAATTAAAATATAAATTGCGAAGGATGCCGAACGTACGCTTAAATGAGATTATAAAGTATATAGTTATGTCTATTATAAAATGTCTTTGTTATAAAATTGTTTAAATACCTATTGAAACTACCAATAGTTTGCGATTACAATGAAATTTCCCAGTCATCTTGGTTTTCATGATTATTTATTGATGTAAATTACCAACCAAATCTTCAAGGTTGTACTTAATAACTAAAAGAAACATAATAATGTGCGACCCAGAAATCGCCATTAAATCATCTCTACAATCTCCAAAGACCTACAACGGGAAACTTTAACCACGTCATCTCATTTGTTTTAGCTGTTTCGCAAGTTTACGGAACAAGTAGGTAACAGTTGAGCGTTTCATAATTACTATTGTAGTGATTTATGGGTGTTTTAAGATAGTTCCACGATAGCAAGTCGAAGCCGATGCAGAAAATAACTTTATACAAAATAGCGAACAATATGACGTGATATTTTTAATAGATAATGATGTTGATGGACGACAGCGCTCCGCCACGCCACGCCACGGTGCGGCGCGCAGCCGGCCGCGGCGCACGCGCACCGTGGGAACTAATTTCGGCTCTACCATCGCAACATTTTGCAATCACTTACTATTTCGTATCAAGCATCTAAACGTAAACTTAATCAGTGTTGTCGGCTGTTTGACTGCTGATTGCGGTTGAAAACTTGACAAATAAAAATACACATAATAATAATGAATTAAAGTTGTAGCAAAATCGAGAATGAAGTTATGAAGGATCCCAAAATGGCAGTACGGAGAAAACAGAATAAGTTCATGGTTTATCGAATAAAAATATTACCGCAGATACGGAAACGAGGAGATCTGGTTGATGTGAAAAGATTAAGAAATCGACGGCGGCGGCGGTACTGGCCAGTACGTGTACACAGCTACCTACATTAATTATAATTGGCAGTATATTAACAAACAAAGTAGTGCCAGGGGCGGGGTGCCGACATATTTATGTGACCCGAGGCTCGTGTGACCCGCGCTGTGAGTTGCCAAATTAACGAAAGCTCACGCAGGTCGAGACACTTTCTACTGGCCTGCATGCGTACCAACATTTTCATTATCGATCGCTTTCATAATTCAACTGACATTTTTGCTCCATTCAATTGCATCGTAAGAAAAAATTACCATGGGCACGTTTATTAAAAAATTTAATCGCTTTTAAAGAGCTTTTATTTTTTATGTTAAAGCCTGTTCCTTCCAAATAGGAACCGCTATTGAATGTTTAACGATTCATCTATAATACTAATTTAAATACGCAGCCAGACTCTATTAGCTTGTTTCAACAATTACCTGCCTACATCGAAGTACGTCGTTGCGAAATTCTTATTTTTGGTACCAACCTATTAAGATTAGCATTTTTCTGTAATGACATCAATGTCGGTTCAACTTATACATATTTATTAGCGTTATTTATTACTTACATTTATTTTTAAGCACTGAATGTCTCGACTGATTTAAATGTATGTTTATATAAAGTGGCTATTGTATTTTCACTAAAGAATAATTGCTCGGCGATAACTGGTCCACGACTTTGCATTTTATTTTCAGTAATCAATTTCTACGCTTAAGGCGCTCCGGAGGCAATTTCCGTGACAGTGTGATTTATTACTAGCTATATAACTACGTATACCTTTACAGTAATATCTGATATATATTGTATTTTAATCAAATCTTAATCACCAAGCGGCTAAGGATAATGCGAGTTCCTTGTATTAAAGTTTTCTTGTAAACAGTATTTTGACGAATAACTTTTTCATTTTCTCAGCATATGAAATTTTTTTTTACTTTCCATAGTAAATTTAAATGTATGAAAAGTAAAAAAAAAAAATTGAGTTTACAGTGTTGGTCTCATAGTAAAAGTTGTTCAGCATGACTAAACCAACATAGGTTTCGAAAATATGCCATCTCAAAATCTCCACCCAGTATAATGTATGTATATACCTATAGTAATAGTAATAGTAATAGTAATCTTTATTCAGAAACAAGAATTAAATTAGATACACAACATAAATATAGCTAATCAAAGTAATTACAATTAATTCACTCAACATTGGTGCCCTGGTGCTCAAACTAGGTCCAACCTGTATCTTGAGAACCAGGTTCTACCTATATAACAGTATGGTACGCAAGTTTCGAGACAATTATTGGCCAGTGTTTTGTTTTTCATATTTATCCATATTATCTCCCCATTGCTTTCCATCCACTAGAGTTGTCGAAATGTATTAGAGGCCCGTTTTGACAAGAGGATGTCTCTTGTCGCATATGTGCTGTCAAAAGGGGCCTATTAGATATTGCCGACTTTAAGATATTAATTTTGAGATTATATCTTTTTTTTATTTGAAGACATCTGAGACATCTAATTAATTTTCATTAAAATAATGCAACCTCTAGTTCCACTTTAATTCCGTTTCAGGTTTTTAATCCGAAAATCTTTTGTTATGTTATGACTCTACCCTCAGACCAAACTCTACCCTTACTAGAATTACTCTATATTCCTATGACAAATGGTTTAGCGGCTAGCTTTAGCCTATGCGTTCATAGATGTAGGCCTTAATTTATGTATCATTAAATAATGTTAAAATATACGCATGTTGAAAATATTGTTTTTGTAGATATCTATGTTACAATTATTGTTAGATATTAAAACTTTCCAATGACATGTGACGTTCGGTTATTTTTAGGGTTCCGTACCCAAAGGGTGCCAAACGGGACCCTATTACTAAGCATCTGTATGCCGCAATATATATTACGGAACACAGATTTTGAAAAAAAGTGAGTGACAAAACGGCAATTTTCGAAAAAAAAGGTACGTAAAAGAAGGTAGGTTAGGGTACCAGAAATGTCAGGAATGAAATAAAATCGTATCCATTTTAATTGATTATATATAATTTATTGCTATTATTTGAACTAAGAGCTGGAACGTGCTAAATATGTGAGAATGAAGTTGAAGCTGAAACACAGGTTCAACTCAACAACACAAGAAATCCGAAATATTGCTGAATCATAAACAGTACTTAACTTAAGAATACAGATTTAAATCAGTTGATAAATTAATAGATGTTATCAGTATCATGAAGGGATTCATGAAATCATTTAATTAAAATGAAACATTTAAATTAGCAAAAAATGTGACATGCAGTCAGCAGTATCCTGATTCAGAATAGAGCAGAGGTGGCGATATGCTTTTCCAGCGTGCTGTGTGCAGGCGTTAACGTCCGCACAAAGGCGACCTCGCACGAAATCACTTTTAGTTTCTTTATTTGTCTGAATGCACCTACGCTTCGATATATAAAGAAAAAGCTAATTTTTTATCTGTACAGTTATGGAAGTGGGTAAAAACGTGCTTCAATTTTATATTTATTAATAATTGAATGACATTGAAAAAAATGTTATACAAACAGATACGTAATTACTTATTACAAATCGATACCGTTATGACGGAGTGCATATTTATGTACGTATATGGAACCTACCTACTTAACTACCACTATGATCAATCAATCACAGCTGTGATATCTGTGTGTGCATTTCCTTATTTCTCGACAATACACCCATTTCTTGCAACAAAATTTCGCTAACAAGCTCACCATCCCTTTTATAATTACGGTAACAACCACAAATACTAACGATAAATGTTTCCTCGAATGGAGAAAGTAAACAAAATATGTATAAATCATCGGCGGGTAAGAGGACAAGTTTCAGATAAGCGCATCGATGAGAAATAACGTTGGTTCCGGCGGGCGAACATGCGGCTAACAACATGTGACACGGTGCCAACAACGTCGCCTCGCCTCGCCTCGCCTCGTACCTTCTGATGAGTCGAGGAGCCTGCTGCGCGAACACTCTATATGTGCAAGCTTGCCTATCCCTACAATAAATTATAAGGAATTATATAATGGTCATATGTTAAATGACATCTTTCATTGTTTCTCGATATTCGATAAATAAAATACACACATCTATTTTAAAATCGTTAAAAATGAACCTACCCACTCAATTTACTATCTAACACGAAACCTAGACTGAACCCAAGTAATTGACGTAATGTAGTGCCCGATTGTTGTTGCCGCTACAAACGGCTGAGCCGGTTTATAAAATAGTGCAGATGCTTGTGAGCTTTTTTCAAAACTATGCTCGAACCTAGCAGGGTACGAAATTCTTATGTCATCTGTTACGCCTTTTTTAATTTGTTGGGTTATAATTTAAAGTCCTTGTTACAACTATGCTGGCTGAGCAGGTGGGTCTGCAATGGCCGCACACCGGTCTAAATGGTTTGTTTGAATTTTCAATACCTATATTTTCATTTTATAAATTGTGACAGTTCACAGTTATCCGAAGAATATGGTGTAAACGAATTTACTTTGTCTTAACTGTCGATGTATAAATGAAATAATGAGTAAAAAAGAAGTATTTTTTTAAAGTAAGAATATGGTGTAAACGAATTTACATTGTCTTAACTGTCGATGTATAAATGAAATAATGAGTAAATAAGAAGTATTTTTTCAATGTAAGAATATGGTGTAAACGAATTTACATTGTCTTAACTGTCGATGTATAAATGAAATAATGAGTAAATAAGAAGTATTTTTTTAAAGTAGGATTATTATGGTGTGTATTTATCAAGTCAAACAGAATAGACAGGTAATGGGTATTGGCTTTGTCTAGTAAGATTCCACTCTAAGGAGATGTATTTCAACTGCTCATTCGTGACAAACAACACAAAGATGGCCTTCGAGAACTTGCGCATGTTTACGAGTTCCTGTAAAAGACGCGCCTGCCAGTGCTTTTCAAAGCGTTTTATCTAGCTTTTATTGATGGTATCTATGCACATGGCAATGAGCTGGTCATGCATGCCTTGAGTCTAGCAAAAGCAGCCGTGCTACCTACAGTGTATTATTTACGCGAACCAGCAAGCCAGCAGTCCGTTGAGATTATATTTTGTTGACAAATTAATGAAATATTGAAGTAGGTAATTAGTTGCGAACACTTAAATAGTTACCGTGTGAATAGAATGAAATTCAATTTCCCCCAGACAAAGTGAAGTAGGCCAATCAGATATAAAGTAGCTATTGAAAAAGGAAACCATGCATGGTAGGTAATAATCACTGCACCGCAAAAGATCGAGTCGCGCGGGTGACTTGCGACAGCACTAAGCCCGCCATATTGTATTCACGGGAAACGTACGTTTGCAAAGAAATGATCAATAAATTTGTGCCGTCAATAAAGATATCGATCAAAATTACAGGGTTCCGATGATTTAACAAATATGAGCGGATCGCCTGCGTGGAGCTGGCAGGGTGGCCGCGTTGCTCTTCCGTGAAATTGTAATGTTATGGCCCTTAACAATAATTTAGCTTGTCCAAGAAAACTGCACCAATTTCTTTAATTACCATTCGAATTGAGTTGTTCGGGGTACTTAATTAACACAACTATAAAATTATTTGTACAACTTTGTAAACCGATTTTACGATGTTATTTAGTTCGCATCGAAGGCGTAGTTAAGTTAAGAAGTCTGTAAACGCGATCAGGGTTAATGACTTCCACGGCTTTGAAGGTACCTATCGATGAATTAAAATAATAACAATAGAAGAATTGCCAGTTAACAAGTCGATCCGATTTCTTGGTCGTTGAGAAACAGTCATATAGTCAGAGGTAATGTGACTGACTTATTCGGTAGACCAACTAGTACAGAATACATAACAATGATGATCGGCCACCCTAGTGAGGCGTGCGTTACTCCCAATAAAAAATTGACTGAGTCTCATTAACGCCTTGCGCAAGCTCGAAAGCGGCCCTTGGGGCACTCGTTGCCCGAGACAAGCAACGCAAATTACTTTGGCACCGTTTGACGGCGGGAAATTTCATTACCACGAGCACATATCATTATTATCTGGCCTGCAATCTACATATTTTACTCGGTAATAAATGCGCGGGTAGTTTCACTTTCGGACACTGGTTTTCGAAAATGACCCGACTTTATAAATTTGTTTCGGTGCTGTTTTCGTGAAGGGCATGTTACAGTTTTAAGTGAATTTCTTTCTGACCTGTTGCTCCAAGGTGTTGTTCGTAATTACCAGCGCGCTGCCATGCAATTTGGTTTAAATAACATAAGTGACATTTACAAACAAGATTTAAGCAGATTTTCTTTTAATAAAATGAAGAATTTGTAAGAATTAATTATACATAATTTTAGTTCAAATTTTTTAATTATAGGTATAAAGCTTTATAGCTATAAATCCTTAGTTTGGTAGTCAAAAGACTTTCATCATCACCAATTTCAATCCATCGGATAGATACAATCAAAACTAGACTACTGGAGTCACACAAGGCAAGGCAAAGACTATCTTTATGGCCCGTCGTCAATTGCAACTTCTCAAAAAATATTCTTACAGACCTAACACTTCTTACAAACTAAGTATGTTATTTTCTGAACTTAATAATTCTGAATTTTATGCAACGCTATATAAAATGACAGACTTCTTGTTGGATTTGTTTACGAGGATAGGTAGAGGATGGGGCTCGTTAGCCACCCCACCACCAGAGACCTGACAGCTCAATAACAGCGAAACGCCCCTTGTAATCACGAAGCATGATTTTTACTCCACATCGCACTTCGAAATCATTTTGTAAATTTTTGGAGGATAGCACGGTCCTTTACATGTATCCGTATACAACGCAGTTTTGCGGCGCGCCGCTATGCATATTATTACAAGAACCGAAGCCTGCAATTACGCACTTCAACTGGTGTAAAAAGTTTTCACCAAGTAGTGCACTGTAATTATCCGTTTAGGTTTCATCGTTTGATATTCAGTATTTCATTGATACTTAATGCAAATGCAAAAGGACTTGGTTGAATTAATTTTAAATAAACTTAACTTGTTCAATAAACCAACTGTTAAATATTTAACATTTTATTCTTCTCAATTTGCACCAACGGTCATTTAGTTATTCAAAAAACATATTGTTGAAATCGTATCGCCACGTAGCGCAAATACAATACATACCTACATAAGTCGGACGTAGACTTAAGAACATTCCATTCCTTATATCCCATTCTGTAATAACAGATAGGCAGCGGTGCAGCTGTCGTCGCAGCCTTGCCGCGTGAACAGTTTCGAGATGCCGTCAGTAATTATTCCACGTCACCGAAAAATTAAGGCAAGGATACGATAAACCCAAAGTGTAATGTGATAAAAATACCGCTCAGCGTAACAGCCCGAGCGAAATGGAACGTCAACGTGAAGGTTGATGTTGTGTCGCTGAGGGCACGGAGAAATGACGGCTCAAATTGTGCAAACCTGTACACAGCTTGTAAATCGATTATTCTTTTTTTTTGGTAGGCAACGCGATCGCGTGACGAACTTAAATTACCAGAAGGTGTCGATTCGAAAATCCGTGTTCAGAAAACTACTTGAAAATTGGCACAAATCATAGTTATTATAGCAATTTACTTAGTAGGGCTTACTTTGTCTTCCTCTTTTTGCATATATGTATTAAATTTACGGCTATTGATTAGCTACGGTGTTTAAGTTTCTTTATCATCTTCGTCTTTACGAACAAAATTTTATAATCTACTTATATACGTTAATAGATGTTTCCAGGTGCTGAATTTCAGAATTGTTTCCTATGAAAATATCTTCCAAATTCAAATAGTATTATATCAGGTCAGTTGGTAGTGAGAGACTGCCCGGAGTATTGAGCAGAGCACAACGTTCGATTTGAGGACGGTATCTGGCGTTCTATCTCACGCCCTGTTACCACGCTTCTCACCTCTAGACGCCACCTCCTTCGAGTTCGCCCGCCTCGATGCTTTATCGCTCGCAATCGCACCACTCATCTATTACACGAACCTTACCCACTAAACCGAATGTCGATGACCCACTCGACCTTATCCCTCCTTATGAGGAATTACGAGTGACAGCCGCGTGCGCGCCTGCATGTACTTTGTTGTCATTTTCACTCGTTATGACAACAGAGGGATTAAAATTTTATAGCCAATTTTATGAAGAAATATATTTAAACTTATGTACCTATGTTGGAAGGTGTTAACCTGTCGCGTCAGTCTGTAACACTGCCCACGATATTTCCTCGAACATTCAATATAATCTTATTGCTGTTTCAAGCCAATTGCAATAAAAAACGCTCATGTTTTTTTGTTGCAGGACTGTTAAGTTGTCTACTAGTAAGTATTGTATATACTATACTTGATGTACTACTACTATTGTAGGTAAGAATATGTATTATGACTTCAAAATGCGTTGAATGGAACTTAATATCCGATATAGCTATACTAGCATTCCGCCCCGCGGTTTCAACTGCGTCCCCTACTTTACCCCCTTAGGTATGGAATTTCCAAAAAATCTTTCTTAGTCTAGAAAAGAAACCGATGTATATACCAACTTTTGAGTTAATCGAGACACAATAAAATCCCCTTAAAACATGAAACCCCCTTATCGAAAATCGACTACTAACGGGGTGTAAGGGGTCTTTGTTCTCTATCTAAAGTATTAATATCGAGTTTCAAGTTAATCTGACAGTGCGGTAGGTTTCTTCCATACAAAATTTAAAACCCCCTTTTAGATGTTTTGAAATAGTACATTATGATACATGTGTGCAAAGTTTGTTCTCTCTTCTCTCGGCTCCCTTATCGCGTTCACCTCCGGCTCACGCGCTTAATACCGCCTCGTGTGTAATTATCAATCATAATGCACACGTATCATACGACGTTTTTATACATACTTGCGAGAAAAAACAGTTATTGGAGTTGATTTTTTGATAATAATCAATAAACCACTCAACGAAAACGTTAACAAATATTTATGGAAAATGACGCGCAGTTAAACTTTTTACCTGGTTAAATTTTGAATGCTTGTCTACACACATATCACTTGCAGTGAGGTATAAACTTAACATATTCGGAATTATAATTATCATAAAACTGTGCAGTAATATAAAGTAAAAAGCACTAGTGCGTAATAAGCTGCATTATGAAAATAAAAGCGATTACTTAACAAAAATTTTTTTTGTTAAGTAATCGCGCTAAGTTTCAGGTTTATAAACCTTTGTCATCAAAATTGATCGAGGGCTCCGGAGACCAGCGGTCGGTGAGCTTATTCCGCCAACGCATCAGCTTGGCTATCCTAAGAGGAAACGCTGCCAGTCTTCTGAGAACCTTGCCGTTAATCGGAAGCAGCGGTAGACTTGAGGAAATTTTCTATAGGTATAGGTATTGTAATTTATACAAACAAATAGCTATGCCGGGACATTTCTCACACACGGTCTACTACTCAGGTCAGCGTGTCGGTCAGCTTGTACTATGGAAACCAGATAACTGATTTACTACATCTACTACTTTTTGTTTGTAAATACATACGTAATAACATCCAGACTCAGGACATACAGACATGCACACAAATACATGTACTGTGTGGGAATCGAACTCACCACCTGAAAATGGACTGAATTCATTGTAAAAGACACATCGTCGCTTATATATATCCTGTACAGTGAACTTAAAAAGAAAGCTTTAGAGTGTTACTTCTAGTATTGGTGCTTGAAAATTAAATAAGTACTTTAAGAACCTACTTATAAGTTGCATAGTATTAGTGGTATACATAGTTATATAGCGATATACATGAGATAATAATATGTAATTAATTCGCGGGTATCTCAACGAAAAACCGGACTCAACGGAAACATGTTTTACAAACAAACGATGTATGTACTCGTAGGTAGCTACGTAGATATACTCGTATTTATTCGTAAGGTGTATGTAATTTTTTTTTAATTTATAACGCTCTTAAGTACTTGTATACTGCGGATAATATATTACTAGCATACTAGCGTGCATACATAACTTTTATCAACGCAAATATGCAATCCATTGTTTTTTAAATGTGCACCTTTCAAAATATTGAAATTGAAATACAGTCAATCGTCTGACAAGATCGTTAACCGATAACAAGGTCCTATAAAATATTTATAATATTAGCCTTAGTCACTGGGAATCTGGCATTTAATTTGCGGTACCTATCTAGGCTGATCAGTCAAGCAAGTAACATCTAGATTGAATGTACGGTTTTATTACACTAATCCTAATTCAATATCGCTTTTTGTTTGTCTGGCACTAGCCTGTTCGCTGGGAACTGCATCCTGTTAGTTGAGCTAAATTCATTTGCGCATACAAATACTTTCACCGCCTGATTTCGATAATGCAACATCTACGTGTTTGAATATTTTAATGTTTTTTTTGTTTAAATGTATGCATAAGCATAATAATGTGTATTGTATAAGTATTTGGAACAAAAGCTGTAATTTTATAAGATATTCCACAAACAAAAAAAAAGTTTTGCTATACTTGCCGGGTGTATTTCGAACCACTGGTAAATTCAACTGTATGTACCAACTTAACGTTCATGTACCTTACCAGCACCCCTAGACAAAGTACATTTCGTTGCGTTTGCGCGAAAGAAACGCAACAAAATGTATGAGATTGACATTTGGTTACGCTAGGATCTAGCGTATCCTTCAGGTCAGGGACATTTTTTTTTATACAACTATGTCGTCTAAGAAGCATACGGCCCACCTGATGGTAAGCGGTTACCGTAGCCATATGGACGCTTACAACACAAGAAGCATCGCTAACGCGTTACCGACCTTTCCCCCCTCCCCTATGACCTCTGGCGACCTTACTCTCGCGCAGGAACACAACTTTACACAACATAAAGTTATTTAGCTGCGGTATTCTGTAAGGTTGAGGTACTTCCCCAGTCGAGCTGCTCTTTGAGCGAATAAACGCTATGCTCTACCTATCTAAAATCGTATCGTACAGGTCCTAAACTGAATAAATAACTTTTTGATTTTGGTTATTAACATTCTTGTCCTCTTGATGGTAAGCGGTTATTGTAACCATATGAAAGCTTGCAATACTCACTAGGCATTACTCACGCATAACCTACCCTTTTCCCCTCTCCAATGAGGTCCGGCGACCTTACGCGCAGGAACACAACATAAAGTCGAGGTTCCCCAGTCGAGCTGCTCTTAGAGCGAATAAACGGTATGCTCTACCTATCTTATCTTATCTTGTGCATCGGAGCCGAGATATAACTCGGACACTTCGACCCATTGGGTTCTATTGTGGTCCCCTAGATAACTTACTCCTCCCCAATCTCGTTAAAAACTCTTTTCATGAGTTTTACAACGAGGTTAGGAGATAAGAGCCTATAGTCTTCTAGTTTTGGATATCCGATCCCTAGGAGACTCCTTCGCTTACCAGCCAGTGCATCGCATGTGCAAGGTGCTCCATGCGTTCCGTATGTTCCCCACACAACCTGCACTGCACATGGTCGCGGCTAGACCCATCTTCATCAACATTCACAACTTCATCGTTGGTTCCAAAGTGCCCAGTAAAGGCCCCAAGCAGGTAGCGGATTTGCCCCCTGCTCATATTCCAAATGCATTCCCGGGCTTTGAACGTAGAGCCTAGGAATTTCTTGGAGTGTTGTAGACCGGTGTTAGACAGCCAATGTGTTCATTGTCTGTGATCTGCAAACTCCCTAAATGTGGCTTTTACGAGACACATCGAAATGCTCTACCTAACATTTACATCTCGCACATGACATCTACTTATTTTAATACAAAACCCACCTAAATTATAATGCATAGCTAAGCACTATTATAGTCAAAAGGTAATAATCTAACATTATTAGTAACAATTTACTCAAACAATTGCGCGTCAAAGGACCCGCAATTGGCCGATTTTATTTGGTACCTCACGCACCGAGATGTCGGGCCTTCCTTGAGCGTGTATTTCTTGGTTTGGAACATACTTGTTGTAAAAAACCAGACCGCATAAGTAAGTTTGTTTTTAAACTGATTTGATGAGTTCGAAAAAAATTTGCTAATTAGAAACTTCGTTATATTCTTCCTGTAATATTAACATCAATGCTTAGCAAGTGCCGTAACTAGCAGTAAGTCTTAAAGAACTCCTTGACCTTAGAAAGGATGCTGATTGATGATGCTACTGATTGCTGATGATTTCAAGCTTTCTAACACAGCTTTCAGATTTGGGATTTAATAGAACAGCTAAAGGTTATTAGTTCAGGTTACGGCACATAGTATTTTAAACAAGCTTATTTTGCGTCCGCAGTGTGACTCTAGCTTTATGTTACGTACGCGCACAATCGATGCAATGAACTGTCATTATAGCTCGTTAGTCGATAAGCTCCACTTTTTATTTTTAAAAGACACGTTACGTTTTTCTTTATTATTATTAAGTCGTCAGAAGGGTGTTAAGGATTTTTTCCAGAGTCGGCTCGCGTTTGATATCACTGTTGGAAGCGTCTATGGTAAGCGCTTACCATGAGGTAGACTGTTTGCTTATTTGCTAACTTATATTATAAAAAAAGATACATCAGTGACGATTTGGAAAATTTCCAGTACAAAAGTTTAAAAGCAAAACCTGTTCACGTTAGTTTTATTCGAATCAATAATGCCTATTACATAATGCTTAGTCTAATGTTAATGTAAATAAATGCAGTAAGGTATAAGTATGTTACGTGGGTTCCGACCACGTACGTAGCAAACTTTATCAAAGGAAGATTACATAAATTTGTAAAGTTCATAATAAGAGCAACTGTGTTGAGATCCATCTTTATTTCTTACGCAATATCAAAATAAACCCGTCATGAGTTAACTATTTCGGAGTTCTCGTAACAATCACGTTGGAGCTAAGGATTGATCAGTCTGTGGCGTTTTTCTTTCATAACCTCGCCATGGTAAGCGACGATGTGGCCGGTGCTAAGCTCGCTTAGCTTAGAAGAAACTGGCTCTCAATTACAACACCAGAGTTAGAAACCAAGACAGGCCTGTTCGATAAAATACCCTAACACCGTGCTATAGTTTTCAAGAGGATTCAAAATTCAAAATCATTTATTCCAATAGACCATCGCAGGCACCTATGAAAAGTCTGACTCTAATACCTGTTTGGAAGGTTGCATTTGCTGAGAAGAGCCGGCAATAATCTCAGCTATTACTCTTTTCAAAACAAGCTTAGATTCATTACATAATATTTACATTCTAATCGCACTGACAACAACTGCGTGCCCCGGGGCGGCGGCAAAATTACTAAGTAGACTGAATAAATATTTAATAAGTAAATAAATAGCAAACTTAAGCAGACCTTGACACACTTAGGCAGAGTAGAGATTGACTTCAGAATACTGAAAAAAATGTATCGTGACTTCCAACTGAACGTATTTTAAGTAGTAACAATAAATGATTACTCTATGAACTGATCTTCTCAGTTATGTTAATGGACAACTCAATTGGCTCTACTTTTACTGGTCAAAGCAGTATTGTGTATCGATTTTTAGGTTAGGTTTACCTTATTTTTTCATTGAAATATCTCAAGGTCTTCGTATGATTCATACCGAGGAGGATTTGACTTCATCATCGCCTTAAAACTCTGTGTTTTAAAGTCCGGCTACTTTAATATAACATATACAGTCGCGGAATGAAAAGGTTCATCGCCTTAGAGTTGGTTTTCGCTTGCACCAGATTGCAAGAATCATTTTTATTATATGTACCAACATATTACCAGTGAGGTTCCTAACAGGAAGAAACAGTGCTGCTTACATTTACTTAAATGTGACGTTTGCTATCGAATAAGGTTTTGCGGAATAAAATATAAGTATTATTTTTTTAATTATGACATTGCCCTATTTTCAATTTAAATTTGACATAAATAACAATAGCAGGTTAAACCAACAAGAAGGTTTTAGTTAATCAAAACATAAAATAAAAACAATCTTGTTGACAAGATTGTCAACAGTCGAATAACTTTGATTTGAATAATTTTGAACTTTGATAACGAACAGTTAAATCATTATTTTCTCTAATTTAGTGTATTCTGTCTATTCAGTTTCAAAAGGTTATATGTGCTCGTGATACGCTGAATGAATCAAGTTGAAAACTGACAAACCTCCTCATTCCGCCACTGTACAATAAATTAATGAATGAGTAGGGATTAACCAGACAACAATAAAAAATATTTTTGAATAGTAAATCACTCAAAATCAAAATTTATGTTTGAGCTACTAAAGTACTCAGACCTCGTTGAATAATAAAATAGCATAATGCAAGTCTATTTCTGTCAGAAAAACATCTTGTAGCACACAAGATACCATACCATATTATACCTACGTACCTAAGCCGACTTTATTCGTTCACCTATTCCTATTTGAGCGGAGTTAAGCAGTCAACTTGAATTCATACGGTCTAAATACACCGGCCATCACAATGCATCAGCACAACGCAAGTGAAGGGCACTCGGAATTCTCGGATTATTTTAACTTGTCTTTTTCAATGTCAGCGTTTAAAATAATTGCATCACAATTTTAAAATGCGAGGCTTTTGCTTTTAAGACGGTTTAAAGCGACATATAATAAGATTATTTCCTGGAAATCATAAGACACTTCTTTGTCGGGTGAAGCTCGTTACAATTTAGGTATCAACATACTTTAGGTGACAACAATACTCACTTAGGTGAGTAAATTACTCTTAGGCACAATAACTGCCGAGTAACTCTAAAACTCTTGTCATTAAACATATAACATGCACGGTTGTAAAATTACTTTTTATAAAACGACAGAGAACATAAACTTTATGAAGTGTAAAAAACCTTCAATTTAATTACGAAATTTAATTTTAACATGAAAAAAGTACGCTATACAATGTAAGCTTGTGAAGAGAATTCTGTGAATTGAAGAATATAATACAAAGAACAGAAAATAGAGGACACGCACTCGTGACCAACCGAAGGCCTTCCACTCGAGCAGTCCAGTTATTTATATTAAAATTGCAGGAAATCACTCTCTCCCTCTCTAGTGAGCTTATTGCTCATTGTTTCATGTCGGCTGTTTTGACAATTGATTGTCGGGGAGTCGAGCCAGCAGCGATGCGGCGCGGCGCGGCGCGGCGCGACGTGGCTGCGTGCGCGCGGTACCAGTGAAGCGCGGCAGCGTGGGCCGCTCTCTATTGTAATTCGATTTAAACATAGGTACCATAATTCCAGCGACATTGAATGCTTCTTAGAATTAGATTCAGCGATAGATAGGTACGGATGTGGCTTCGATACAGTTTTGAAATACCCATCACTTAAAGCTCCGTGTTTTGAAACCTTGAATATTTTTATTGGTTACTCAACATGGTACAGACCGATTTCAGAGAAACACTTGTCTACTATACTAATAATATGCGTATACATTATTGTAAGGATATTTTGATGTAACTGACATTTGATAATAAAACTCAGGCCACAAAATCTTTTAAATGACATCCGTTCAACCTCATACTATTTTTCGAATCCTAGGAAATATTTAAGTACCTACCTATAAGACTAGCAAAATCAAAATCAAAAAGTTTTTCATTCAATTTAGGCCCTGGTAAGGCGCTTATGAACGTTAAATTGGTACATACAGTTGAATTTAGCATCCTAGCATCCTATATAAGGTTAGAACGTAACTATATTTTAACCGGGTGACCGGTTTAAGCAGGTTTAAGCAATGCAAATTCACATAATAGATTTTAAAGCACATTATTAGAAGCGTTACGTTACGCCCGGCAGCGACTACAGTGAGGTGTCGATTTCGGCTGAGAACCGCCTGAGGTCATCTTGGTTCGTTCACCAATAAAAACGTGCTTAGAAAACTTCACACTATATAATTGAACATTACACCGCAATGTGTGATACCATCTATTGTAAGCCGTAGCCGTACGTACTTATTTATTAATGGGAGGTCCGGAAGAAAGCAACCATTGTCACGAGGGTAATGCTTCAGTCGATGTAGTATAATTAGATACTTAATTGGTCGTGTGCTCGAAAGTTCGGACTTGAGTTCTAAGGTCATACCTCAGTACGTGCGAGTACATCATCAGTTAATCTTAATTCATCGCAGAGATAAGCTAATTACTACGAAGATAATACAAACTAAGTTCTTACGATATAATACGTAGAAAAAAGCAGTAAAGAGTATACTAACAGTTAATACCTACATTCATATGTAAATCTAACGTAAGAGCTGTAGCTGTATCTAATTTAATTTTGATGCTAGATTAGTCGTAACATTTATTTTGTAATAAATATTAGTATTACAAATGTCGAGCAGCTTTCAAAGATGTCATAATTTTTATTGACACAACACTTGTTTGAGAGTTAGCAAAGTGCATGTCTTCACTTCACGTAGAAGATTTATAAGCTATTTTAATTTGACATAAACGTAAGCGTGCAGATACAGTTCAATCATTGTATTCCCGTCATGAATAGTCGTGATAACGAAACTTATAATTAAAATCTATCCTAGAATCCTTATACTGGGTGGATACTTCCAAAAGTAACCTTCGTAACCATATTGAAACGAACGTTCAACATGTTAAACATCTTTTTAATTACTCTCGCTGTAATTTCTATTAAATATTACTTGCAAAATGTATGAAACATGCAAAATAAATCGCGATTATTGCACGATTATTGTACCTTTTGAACCCAGCGTTTGATTTCGAAAAGACGATATCTGAAAGTATCCACCTTGTATAAAACTTCAAACCAAATTGTAGCCGAAGCTTATATATCATGATCATGACTGTATTTCGAGGCCTGTCTTTCGGTGAGGTAAATAATATAGAGCAGATACTAACGAACCAATCCTGTACATATTTCGAATTGTAAAACTAATTATTTTTGGAGTATTATCAAATTGAAATATTAATTTTTTAAATGTATTGAAAAAAAATGTATTATGTTGTATACTGCGTCCTGCGTGTAAATAATTGACTTTAGCAAGCGCTCTACTATCACGTTTGTGTTTTATACAATGTTGTATGGGAAAAATTTGTTCATTGAGTATTGCGCAAGAGGCGCTCTGTGTCAATTCCTAAAATAATGGGTATAGCGTTTTTTTAAACTGCAATATTATCAATCAGGGAATTGATCACTAAGGAATGGGCTATTGATAAGGTTTTTCTGAGGTACAGACAATGTGGTGTATCATAATAGGTACAAGGTTATATAGGTTATATCCGTACCAGAGACAGAAGATAAATTAAGGGGCAAAATTAAAATCGCTATGAAAAATTTGATGTTTGTTTTAAAATTTCTAGACACCTAAGCTACTCTAAATATTCTTAAATTTAAGATTAAACATTAATCTTATTTTTATGTAAAATATCAGTACTTATTTCGCTAAATACTTACGAGTTATTTTAAAGTACCTAGGTGTTAGAGTTGAAGTTTAATAATAAATAGAAAGGAGGCGTTTCCGCCCTTTAAAATATTGTGAAATTGCGTGTTTAATGTAAAGCGATCGATGTATCACTCGTATGTACACAAATTTATTTCACGGATGCGTCCGCTCACACTTTTTGACCTTTACTATTTATTGTTTTATTTATGACAATGCAGGTGTTACTATAACGAATTCTGTGTTAAAATATACCTACATGGTATTGGCTTGATAGTCAAAAGTTTATTAAATACAATTACCTACTTCAATATTATTTTCATACTATCTGTTACCTTTTCACGCCTAAGTCGCTGAAACAGATTGCGATGAAATTTACACGCAAACAGCCTATGCTATGGAGAAGGATATAGGCTACTTTTTATATCGGAACAATGGTAAAACCGCAGAAGACCGCTTGTAGGCAATACAAATTTCAATCAATATATATTTTTACTGCATCACCGCGTTGTTATAAACATATTATTATAATATCCTTGATAGTATTTTTGGTATTCATGTATATTAGGTAATATACTTTTAGGTTTGATTACTACCTACTCACGTAACATGCACGCGTAATCATGTTATTGTTGGTAGGTACCAACAACTTTTCTCTAGATATAGGTATATCTAGAGAAAAGTTGTCCTTTCAATTGTTTTCTATTCGTCATCGGACTCACATCCACACACTCAGCCCCGAGATATCTACATAGTACTCATAAATATGATCAACTTCTACTATGGGACCAACTTCGAAATCGAAAAAAAAATACAGCTTTTCATACAAAAGGTAATGTCTCGTCGGCAAAAATGTATGAAAAGCTGTAGAAAAAATGCAATTTTGAAGTTGGTCCTTTACTTTACGTGGTTTCATTTAATGTCGAAGAAGGGCATATAACAGGTGGAATTTCGAGATGGCTTTCTGAAAAAAATTGTTCAGCATGACTAATCCAACATAGGTTTCGAAAATATGCCATCTCGCAATCTCCACCTTATATGCCCTTCTTCAGAGGTATTAACAGAGAAATACCTTGAGCCACTTTCGTCCAGCAGCTTCAGCCTGTGGAAGGTCAACAGTCCACCAAGTGAAAGTTTATAAGAACCACTCGGTGTTTTCCCGTAAGTAATCCTCCTCGAAGACTAAATCCTCTCGAGAGCATTTTTCCTATCTGCATTTATGCAACAAATTCTGTAAGGCGGAGTTACTAGTCCAATCGAACTGCTCTTTGAGCGAATTGCGCTAGGTATTACGGTATTACTATACTTGACTTACACCTTATTTATTAATAAGGGGGTATAAGTTTGCTTAAAGATACATACTGTTCGCAAACAAGCCAAGAAAACACTCTATGCTATTCTTAAAAACTTTATGCTCCACCTCTCTCTACATTTTCTATGAATATCATAAAAATCTCGACTACATGACTTTATAAGTAGTGTAGTAATAGAGTTGTACCTACATATGTTGATATTTATTCTCAAGTATTAATAATTACATGTTGACAGAAGAATCAATGTCGTTCTTGACAGACGTACGCTACAATATGACATAGTGACTACAATAGGTGCGCATTAGTACGCATGATATCGACATATAAGTCATCTTTCATCACAGTGCTGCAGAGGGATATTTTTTATATATTTAGTTGGCAAATAAGCATACAGGCCGCCTGATGGTAAGCGGTTAACGCAGCCTGTAGACACTTGCAACACCAGGTTTATCTCTATTTACCGACCATGCAAAAATCTTCTCACACGGTTCGAAAAGGGATTGTGAGGAGTCGCTGTGCCGGCAGCGGAAATAACTAACTTTTTAGGGTTCCGTACCTCAAAAGAAAAATAACGGACCCCTTATAGTATCACTGTGTTGTCCGTCCGTCTATACGTCTGTCAAGACCCTTTGTCTCAGGAACGCGTGGATGTATTAAGCTGAAATTTATGTCAAATACTCAAGTCTGCTATCCTTTAGAGCAGTGAAAATAAACAAACTTCTGAGTCAACACAATCAAAAGATACGGCCGTTTATATATACCTCATATAATGAGCTCACTACTCTCGCTAGGGTATCAAAACATATAGGGTACTTTCCATTGACCAAAAATCATGAAATTTGGCAAGAAGCAATGCCATGTAGTACAAGTAAAGGAATATTCCGAAAACCGTAAATTTGTACTAAATCGCAAAAAAAAACAAAATCGGAAAAAAGGGGAAAATGTTCAAGACTTGATTCCTATGATGAAGGAACAATTTACATACCTACAAGTATGTACGGAGCCCTCGGTGAGCGAATTCGACTCGCACTTAGCCGGACCTTTATTTATTCTTAAAAAAACTATAAGAATAACTAAAATGAATACCTAACAACAATAGCAATAATAACAATACATAAAATTGACAAACTTTGTGTGTTGTCACTGAATATATAAGCAAATAAAATTCATCTCAATTTTATGCGTTGCTTCATAATATTTTAGCGCTTAAATTGCAATATGACGTTAGGTAACTAAACACATCATCTTGTATCTTTGTATTAAAGGAAGTGACTGGTCGGTATCAGTTAACATTAACATGTTTATGTTATATGTAGTTATTTCTTTTTATTCTACTTGCTCATTCTAACAAATTCACACAACAGTAATAGCACAATACTTATATTTGTATATAAAATAATTATCTGGCGTATCTGTAGCAGAGATTGAACATAAAATGCAGACAACAATAAACTTCAATAAACAAATAACAATAAACAATGTTGGGTACTTGACTGCCAAATGTGTACTGGTATTACATATTGCCTTTGGCTATGTGTACTCGGTGTAAAATTAGCTTTCGAAATAACGAGCTGTATTTGCGTTTTGAAGGAGCGCCTAAGCTAATACTTTCCGGGAAATCTGTGTCATAGGTCGTACGGTAACACGCAAGATTTGCGTGTAGTCCGTCGCTTCGCTTCAATACAAGATAATTAATACGCACTTAAGGGGAATACCAATTAAAGTCTTACATTAATTAGCCGTGATTAACATCTAATTGATTTATAAAATACATAATTTACACTCCTTGTTTTATGTGACGTACAATACATTCGCTTATTTAAATTTCTTTTTGCCTACAAATTGTTATCATAGAATACGTAATCTGTTTGATCGCTTCAGCTAACAGTGGCATTTTATCTTTTTTCCTCTTAACTTACTCTATAATATACAGTAGGTTTTCAATTTTCGTATATACCTATATATTATTTGTTTTATATGGGACAAAATATTAAGTAAAATTGTATGAATATCAACGTACTGTTAAAATAATAACCATGCCGACCTCTCACCTATGTTTCATATACCAGGTAAAATTGATTATGGTAATTCAAGATTGGAGCACAGTTTGAAAATTTATATCTATTAATAAATGTAATAAATGTTTGTAAATATATACGCGATAGTAGTCATTTACTATCATATAATAGGGTAATAGAAGTAAACGAGCATCCAACAATGTCGTGAAACTAAAACTTTAAACCAATTTAATTAAGTTAATGACATGGCGTTGTACTTTTATATATTTTTTTACTTATAAGATAATGATGTTTAATAACTGATATGCGAAGAGATATACAATTGTTTGCCTTACGGTTTAAACAATTGGGATATGATAGGCATGACAAACGACGTTACTTATGCGCTAATCGTTGTACACTTCTCTTGCAATCAATCTTCATTACCCGTGTAACTGGCGCCTCGCGATTCATTTTACCTTCATGTAGTGTACGCGAAAGTTGCATCATTACCGGTCATTTCATACATCGTATACACATACGTACATCATACACAGGTACAGAGTTCAAACATGACTACAATTAATATTATATATGTATACGTAAATGTTTATGTAACCGCAGAATTCATAATGACTAAAGACACAAGACACTAAATGGTGATTTTATATACCAAACCTTGAGTATAATTCCACGACAGATTGAGTGAAAAGAAATTCGGTAGGTATATACTCTATGTATATACTCTATGTATATACTAAACTCAGCTTATTTTAAATAAACCTTTTTTTTAATTTCCTTCCGGCAACTGTGAAGGTGATATCGCTTTTCACCTCATGCCAAGGTTAACTACTAAAAAGTGACCCTTACGTCAGCCGGAAATAAATACTTGTGAAAATTGTGTACGTCCGTCCAGAAGACATTTTGGGTAGTCAGTCCTATCAACATTCCCACCTTTACAAAAGCAATGCGCTTATGAAAAGCTACGGCCGACCATAAATCGGTATAACTACGATCGTATTTTTACAGATGCATAAACAATATCTGAAATGAAAGCATCATCTCTCCAAACTATTTTGTTGCATTCCATAATCGTCGTGTTTAGTTCCTATAGACATGTAATATTTCAAGAACATTTATTGCAACCATCCCAACCCGGACCTAAATACTAGATGGCTTTTACGAAATACAGGTTGATCTTATAATTCAGGTCATTGTTTTTGTCTGCGAAATACGGTTATTGAGCGCATGCACCCAACCAAACCGCAAGCGGCGAGATGCTATGTCGTCGGTGCGGTGCGGCGCGGTGCGGCCCGTGCCCGCGCGCGGGCGCCTTTCACCGCAGGTCGTAGGTCAGGGCGCGCTCAGGTGCTCCGCCCTCGGCCGCGCTCCCCCCGCACCGCCTGCGCCCCCGCCTCCTGCTAACGGCCCGCCACCATTGCCCTATTCAGCTGTCGTCGCGCCAACAACACCGCGCCGCCGCCGCTGGGAACAACACCACTTATGAATTATTCCACCGCCCTCCACTGTTTGGAAACAATTACACAACAATACCAATTCATATCAAAAATTTCACAATGCTATCTGTTAGACTTCAGCGGTGCCGGTTCGTGTTCGTTCGAAGCTTGCTAACCGACTGCATAACTAATCATCCTTTAAGTTCTCCTAATAAGTACTAAGTATCTAGTCACAATACAACTAGAAAGTCGTATATATCAATTACGAAGCTTGACGGTGCACAGTCGGTCTGTTTGAGTGTCAATGTTTCACGGTGTCGACGACGCGACGTGATAATTTCCTGTTACTAAAGTTAACGAGCGAATCAATTTCGTGTAGTGTACAGTGCGTTGCGTATGGCTGCGGTGCGGTGGCGTGCGAGATGCATCGTTAACTTGAGTGCGGCCGTAGCGGCGGAAGCTGCGCATAGCTTTAGCGAGCTTTCGGCGGTTCCCACGGCGCCCCTCCCTCCCGCGACCGCTGCGGTTACACAATGAGAGGTGAACGCGGATCTAAGCAATCGCTTAACCTCGCCCACTGCGCCGCGCCGCCACCGCCGCGATACAACACAACACAACACTAGGTACACTACTCGTTGATGCACCAAGACCTAGATTTCATAAAGGTACCTACTGACCATAAAATAAATGAATACTGCATACGAATATTAAACCTGTGCGTACTAAGATACGTAATGGAGAGACACTTACTGAAAGCATTTGCTTTCAGTAAGTGTAACACTAGGTATTTACCTAGTGTTGTAGTTTAAGGCTAAAAGGGTTTTAATACACAACAAGAGCGTCTCATAGAACAATGACGTATTTGACTTATAGGATATGATATTGACCAGCCGGGGTCGGCCAGACAATCACAAGTGTGGGGCACTTTCGATACATCCGGCAGTTCAGCCGGGGTCACGACCGCTCTTTTGTGTCCAGCCTCCAGCCCGCAGAGGAGAGTGCGCGCGACCAGCAGAGCCGTGATTATGTACGTTTCGCTTAATTATGCTGTCACATCGTCACTTGATGGGCAATAGTGAAAGCAACGATACATACTCGCTATAATAATAGAGAAAAAATACTGAGTGATGAGTTGATGACGCTTTGTCCAGTGTTAGCTCTGTGACGTACTTACGATTTCTTAACCCTATTCGTGTTATTAGTTAAATCTGAATCACGATTTTAGAACGTGCATATAGATAAGCATGTTTTCGCTGTTCTATTCAGGCTTCATACATAATAATCAGACGGAAAAAATGCCATCAAAATCACAGAACGTATGAGTTCGCTAGTGATAAATCAAGTAAAATTAGCATAACCATTAACAATTATACATATACACACAATCTCCGAAACGATTTGGTGAAGGACGTGAGAGATATATATATATATATATATCGTGTTCTTTTTTTAACGTAATTTATGATAGTTAATCAAATCCAACGACTTGTAGGAGGATCCGATGCAATGATTACTTAAATAACTCTAGATTGTTTACTAGTAAATTATTTAGTAATGTATTTGCTGTTATGTTTAGTGTTAGCGGAATCTTACAATAATGAAAACTAATACTGAAAAATGCACCGTTTTCAAATAATCTGGTTCACTTACCCATTTCCACTCCCATTTCCTGGGTATACCTATCGGCATTTTTCCATACGTAGTCGTAGTCTTTCAAAAATATTGCACGTATGTGCTACATATTGTTATTTACGGCAAAATAACGATCAACGTTGTTTTTAAAAGATATAAATTAAAAAGAACAGTTGTTGACGCGAGTGCACAATTTCCATGCGGGTTCGGTTCCGGCTTCGGAATGGTCCGGTCCTCCTTGAGCGATGCCGCGCGCCGCCGCCGCCTCTGAATCCGACCGACCGCAATCTTTTAGATCATCGTATACCTATATCATATAGAATAGACGTATATATTTGCACACCAAATGCATATTTATCTATGTTATCTATTTTATTAGATAGCTTGTAATAACAGGTTAAAGAAGAGTTATTATATGAGTAAATTCTTTTTTTTCTTAATAATCTGTGTAATCCTTTCTAATTGATACGCAATTTTTATATAATAATTTAGTAAGGCTAAAGGTGCCCGACCTCGTGACAAAGTCACACAAAAGCTGTGTTACATTGGAGCTTGTGCAAGCAACAAGTGTTTTTGCTGATCATTAGTGAACGAAGCGCGGCCGAGGTATGTGGGCGGCGAGCAGGTGTCGACTACGAAATATTTCCTTTTGAACACAAGGAAAATTATTATTTTATATAATTCCTATTTTAATAGAATTACCTACTTGAAGATATAAATTATATCTATGTACACATAAGAGAGGTAGAGCATAGCGTTTATTCGCTCAAAGAGCAGCTCGACTGGGGAAGTACCTCCACCTTACAGAATACCGCAGCCAAATAACTTTATGTTGTGTAAAGTTGTGTTCCTGCGCGTGAGTAAGGTCGCCAGAGCTCATTGGGGAGGGGGGAAAGGTCGGTGACGCGTGAGCGATGCTTCGTGTGTTGCAAGCGTCCATATAGCTACGGTAACCGCTTACCGTCAGGTGGGCCGTATGCTGGTTTACCGACTTAATCGTACAAAAAAAAAAAAAAAACTTTGTGACAAACTGTCACGTATGGGATATGCCCCATAGAAATTATCCACTGAGCCGTAATCTCCGCGACGCAAATAGGTACCTACCATAGAGATAGAATATTAATAGAGCGATTGTACTAAAGTATGAACCGTGACACGAGTATGTTTTAAGCAGCTGCAACACGAACTGCGCCTTCATAGTTTGAACGACTAAATACATTATTATGAATCCCAATTTTTCGTTAAAGCGATAACAAATGACAAGGTAACAGATAACAACTCTTGTTATCATTTTTTCTGACTGTAAATCTCTATGAATGTATCTATGTATATGCAAACTGCTTACGCCTTGCACAAGGTAAAACTATTAATGTTATCTCTCTATTAATATACTATCTCTATGGTAGGTACTACCATAAATATATAAATTAATACAGTGTTCAATCTATTTATGCACGATGTAATGGAAAAGGTACATATAGGTATATGTTTGAGGTAAGGTTATTATTTGTTTGTATTTTAGTTGGTCCCAATTCGTCAGGTCACCGAAACCGGACCCAAAACTGAAAGTGTGAAAAAATGTATCAGATATTCTGTACACATGACATCAGATCTCAAACAGCAGAGCCAGCGAAATGGAAACCAGTTAAGTAGTAAACTGCCTCAATTACGGGCTCCTGCCTTGTTTTATTTTTCACTATGCATAGGCTTAGCCCTTGAACGATGAGGTTATATCGTTCACGGCTTACCCATACGTTTGACCAAGGTTCCACTATTACTAATTTATGTAATCATGGTGATAAGTACATCTCACCAAAAATATTTTCATGTACAATGTTGCCAATACGAGACCATATGGCTCGTACTGTCAAAAAGATATCAGATCTTATGTAGAGCCAAGCTTATAACTCTACACGCCCTTACTCTAGTAGCCCTAACTTAACAAACTCTACACACCGTAGTCAAAATATTTGGCTTGACCGTTTCGCTGCCGTCACATGGACGTAAGATGAAACATTTTAAGCTTGGCTCTACATGAGATCTGAATATTAATAAAACTGATAAAATGATACTGATAAAAATATTGCCTAGTGAAATCGTGTGATTTCACTTCTTTTTGTTAGTTGCTTATGAGCTTTATTTTTATTCTGTAAATATATTTTTTTTGTTTTACCACGTTGTTTTTCTTGACCAAAAGACTGGGTTCAAGAGTCTTTGGTCTCCTAAACCTTCGCCCTAAAATCGCATTAAAACTATGACAACAGACCAACAACCCAAGGTTTTATTCTTATCTTTGTTAACAATAGTTGATCTGTATCCTGGCTATGGTATGTCGATAAGGCTCTCCACCTGCCACGTTGGGACTTAAATAGCTTCAGTAAAAGATGTACCTCATGATGATGGTCATCGAACAATTAACCCAAAGAAGCGCAATGACGTCCATTTTTTTTAAACCTATTTTCCACCACCAACAATGCGCTCGCGTATCTGATTGGATAAGTCAAGGACACACTAAACATTTAGATGCAGTGATTTGGTATTGTCATAAATATGTGCAAAAGCACTTACTAGTTTCGAAATTGGATTGCTCTGTATTAGGTACTAGGTATCTACTCAAAGGATTTTTCCTCGATGACCTAGGTGTACTAGTATGTACTAGGTGTAACTATTATAGTTACAAAGTGTAAAGTTATTTTTTAGGTGGAGACTGAGACAGTACAGACAATTTTTTTTTTTTGTTATAAGTTTCCTAACTAAACAATGCAAACACCTATATAAACTCTCTAAAATCATACAAATATCTAAGAAAACTGTTATCCACCACTTTAACTACTATTTATTGACCAACTTATTTATACAGTCCCAATATATATCTAAATATAATTGTATTATCTGTTTTTTTCGGAATTTGCTATCTTAAATAATTATTACTTATAAGATAATTAAACAGAATAGTGACTTTCAGTTCAATTCATTATAAGAACTGGAATTTATCGGCTGGTCTATAATATCTTACGTAGAAAAATGATGAAATGGAATAGGCATGTAGTTAAAACAAGTATGGACATCGTATACGTTTTATATGATTTATCGTGTCGATATGTTACAAACAATGGCATATAAATGTTCAATATATATCATTGTGCAACATTAGTATCGATAAAGTATTGAAGCTGAATCGCTCCCGGTGTCGGACCACAAGAAATATTGCACGTCAGTCTCGTCCAACAAGAGAGCGGCGCGGGCGCAGGCGCGGGCCCACTGTGCACAAGAGCAATCTATTATGTAAAAATTGTATTCATAAATCAACTGACTGATCAATTTACACTCCACGCGACAAAGACGGCGGCGGCGTAGGCTGGATATGGTTTAGCTGATCAATTTGAATATTATATATTCAACTAGCAGACGTTTCTTCTTTTTTATTTTTTAATGAGCGAGACATGACTATGAATTATTAATTATACTTTAGTTTTTATAAACATTTATGCAAGGAAAAGACAGATGAAAACAGATCTAGGTAAGTATGCAAACTAGATACAAAATTGTACCATATCATTCCTTATATATTCATGTCATGTCACCGAATCGCGTCATCTGTTTTTCGCATATTTTTGTGCAGAACCAAAAAGGTAAAAGTTTGCGTTTCAGATACCTGTTAATTTTAGCCAAATCGCGGAAAAGGCTAATTTCATAATGACTACTGAAACAATGTTCACATTAGAATTATATCAGATAAGCTCAAAGGAACTCATAATATACTTAGGATACCATACCATACTTTTTTTAGGCACCTATACACCGATAAATATTACTTGCGTAGGTACTATGCAAGTACTATTTATCTATATTATGTGGTACTAGTGCGTACCTAGAGTACAATTACGGGTCGACGACACCAGCTAGTTTGCAGTAGTTGTGGCTGCAGTGCATATAACAAAACATATTATGTTCACTGAAAAAAAGGTTCTACAAAACTAGTTATGTATGTTGAAGTTTTGTTGTCTGGAAACTAACTTTAGTTACATTTAATCTTATATCTCTTAGATTTAATCAAACAATTTAGTAATGAACCAAAACTAGTTTTGTTACTGGTAATTTTTAGTTCGCAAGTCACTTTGTTTAGGTTAGGTTGAGGCGTGAAGGCGAAACATAAAAACAAACACACTTTCGCATTTATATACTCTACATAAACCAGATAACTGATATAATACATGTATTACTTTTCGTTTGTAAATACATACTTAATATACATAATTACACCCAGACTCAGGACATACAGAACATGTCATGCACACAAGTTCATGTCCTGTGTGGGAATCGAACCCACGACCTGCGGCGCAATAGGTGGAACCGTGGAATCTTAACCAACTGCGCCAACTGGCCCGTCAATACCTACATTATATACCTACTACAGTCGCGAACTGCATATTCATAGGTGAACATTTCTTTCGAAATAGTACTTATGGAAACTTATGCACATTCTCAACTGAATGTAACAATAAAAGCTTACTGGCAAGTAAATTAGTATTTATTCAAAACGAATAGGTATTTAAACATAACCTCAGTATGACGCAACCCTCGATAACTTCCGTGCATAAAATACTGAAACTTATTGAGGTGAGAAAACTTTATTGTTTTTGTTACCAAAGCGTGTGCAAGTTGTCTTGTCATACTTGATTAAGGTGTTTATTAACAGTTGTGAGTGGAGAGCGAGGGCCGCGAGTATCAAACCGATTCATCATTTATTAACGTTCGTTGGACTGTCATGGGAAGTTTGTCTCGAGACAAAATGGCGCTGCGGCTTGATGAAGGATGTAATAGGATATGTACAGAAAGTAAGTGAACGCAGAACTAGTAAAAATACAAATAATTTGAGTCTAAAGTACATATCACTTAATTGTTGATTTGATTGATGTCATTTTACTAGCTTATTCTGAGAGCGATTATAGGTAGCCGTAGTATTTTATTTAAGTCTGATTTATTTACTGACTCCTTAACTCCTTGACTGTATGATATGTATACTTAGCGGTTCAAAATAATAATCCCGAACAGAAATACGTTTTAAATTTTGTATTATAAGCATCATTTAGGAAAGGGTTCTTAAAAACCAAGCCAGAAGATCTTACTCACGCGCAGGAACACAACAAAGTGTTTTGGATGCGGTATTCTGTAAGGCGGAAGGCAACTCTTCGCTCGCTCGCTTTATCTCTCGTGGCAAGATACTGCCAATGACATGAAGAGACAAAGAATTTTATAATAATTAAAACGTTAAGTATCATCTTAATGTTACAGTTTATTAGTTTAGAATTAGGAATACTACCAAAATCGTTGCACATTAGCGAGCCTTATTTTGAAATCTGTGATTTAAAACGGAGAAGCCTTATTTTATTGAAAATACATTGTATGTGTTACTTAAGTCATCTTGGCCTATTGCGGTTCAACTATTGCATCACACTAAAATGTTTATCGTGAAGGTATGGCAGTTTTATGACTAATTAATTTGGTAACATAGGTACCTACTATGGTTAAAAAAATAACAATCATGGTGAGATTTAGTTAGGGGTAGCGTAACGAAAACGTGAGAAATCTAAATAATAATATCCTGGGACCTCTGGGACATTCCTCACACACAGTCATCTGATCCCAAACTAAGCAGAGCTTGCTTTTTTGCGATTTCAAAGTTGGCCCCATCGTAAAAGTTGATCGTATACATGAGTACTTTACGTGGTTTCATTTAATGTCGTATTGTCGTATCCACCCCGAATACTACTTTTTGTTTGTAAATATATACTTAATATACATAATTACACCCAAACTCAGGACATACATCAGACATGTTCATGCACACAAATACATATCCTATGTGGGAATCGAACCCACGACCTGCGGCGTGATAGGTGGAATCTTAACTAGAGTCTTAACCAACCGCGCCAGCTGGCCCGTCTCTCGTCTACTGTCTCTCATGTAAGAGCACCGTTATTCGGAATAAATCTTGAACGAAATATTGGAATTAGAGTAACCTACCTGATAACTAAGTAGATCGAGTACTGAATTGTTAACCTCAAGCACAAACAAATATGACTACAAAATTGACGCAATAAGAAGATAGTATGTTTTATTATAAAGTTACTGGTTACTCCGTAATCTATGTCTAATGAATTTCATACATTTCTATCACGTCCACATCATTTCATACCGATCTCGTGACTACCTTGAAAATTAAATACGCGTAACAATTCCGTAATAACGTTTATAATTGTGATATCCGTAATATGCGGGTGATACAACGCTCATGTGAGAAATATGCTACTCCGCGAAAAGAAACACACAATACAGGAGCTAAATGATTTATTGCTAACCGCATCTAATCCTTTAATACTATAAAATAATGTACCACGTATATGTTATAAAAATTGTATAATACGTACTTTATTGTGATTAAACATCGCTCATACGCAATAACCTGTAAAACAAACTGAATATTTAACACATTTTACTTTCTTGTAAACAATCACTGAGTCAACCAAACGTCCAAATAAATCGCAACCCGGCAAAAGGATGTTAAAAATAATGTACCTAGTGTGAGTTGTGTTATTATATCATAGCCGGAGGTTTCACTTTGTTGTTAAACAAAATTACATTACGCAACTAGGTATTGACTATCTTCACATGCCTTCATTTGACTTCCTCAATATGTCTGCAAAACTTTAAACTTTATTTCTGTATAATAAATATTAATGCAATCCTCGTCAACAACAAAGACGATCTCCTCATTTTTTATTTATTCAAGATTTTCTGAAATTAGTACAATAAGTAACATATATTTGTAGAGTCAGTGACGCTATGTGGAAGGAAACCTAATGATTTCTACCTAGAAGGCTAAACTTAGATAGTGCGACTATTAATTTATCACATCGTCTCCAACCAATAAAAAGAATAGCATATTGATTAGATTATCTAATTGGTATCTAATCTATTATTAAATAAAAAAAATATGCTTGTATATTTATTATTAATGCTTATAAATTGTAAGCTAGTAAACTAGTTTCCATATAAAGGTATTTATATAATATTATCTTATGTTATTGTGTTTAGTAAGTAAATAAATAGATCACCCGCCCGGGCACGGGCGGCGCGGGCGCCTCTACATCTCAGTCGATACTAGATAGTATCGGTCATTGTCCGGTATTTTTAATAGCTGTGTCAGGGGGTCATCGACTGGCTCCCAATGGCTATGACATCAGCGTCACTACTTAGGATTACAAAATGCTTACTCTCACTCACGTAACGCGTCAACTGCGCTAGGCTTTACGGTAAAAGTTTCAATAAATTTTGTAACCTCATTATAACCTGCCAAGGCATTGTGATGAGACATGACTTTCATATTCATCAATTCAATTTGTGGTTTTATCAGCACAATTCAATTGAACACCAGAAGATAGACTTTAGAGCGGTCATCACCGTGGCGTAACCTCGTAAATGCATTAAATGTGTGTTTAATTTTTTTTTAAACGCCGGGTCAGTGTAAATCTGATTCACACGCCGAGAGCATGCAATCATGTTTCTGTTTAATAAAAGTAACTATGCGATTGATCTGTCAAAAGTGTCACGATAGGTGTTGTTTAATATTAAGTATAGCAGGCTAATATGTCAGACAGAGACATACCAGCAAATAGCTGAGGAATTTTCGCATTGACTGACAACCGTGTATAATATTAATAAAAATGTATCAAAAAATACGTCATGACAAGTTATGTTTGCAAATACTAATTGTATGTAACTTGATCAACGCCCAAATCTACATATAGCCATTTTTTTTAAGCAGCCATTTGTATTTCTTTGGGTATCGCATATGTGTTTTACACCTTGTTGATACTGCAATGTGGACTCCAAGATTCACGATTTTGCCTGGAGATAGTAAGAAGGGTGTCCTGGATCTTTGGCGCCACTATGAATGTTATTTTTTGCGATAAGCGCTCAAACTTGTGTCTTTGAGGGGTTAAATATTTCTTTGTCTATATTAAAGCAAACCCAAACAACATACTCTGTTTCTCTAATCTGACCGGCTTTTGGAAAGAGCAAAAAAATGGTGTAATACCATCCTATACCTACTTAATTATTAATATTCATGAACCTAACTGTAGCAACACAAAATATTTCTAATTTTATAATGCAAACTTTAACACCAAAAATTTTATCTGTATAGATGTTATAAATATTTTAGATCTACAAAAAATCATAATTCTTTTAGTTGGAAAATACCTGCATACACCTAACCTATCCACAACAATATTATTCAGGCAAGTTTATATACAGTCCACTGGTGCGGCTTTAAGTATAAGAACGCTAAATATTTACCCCCTTACTCATAAAGCGCTATTTAACTGATATACAAGTTTTCGGACATTTATAGAGATTGAAGGCGATGCTTACTTCTCCGTCTAAGCTTTTTTCCCCAGAATAAAATTAATCAAGCAGACTATGTGCAAAAAATTAATAAATATTTACATTCACAGTATTTATTTAAATTGGTAAGTGGAAACCTAAGGTGGAAACATTACATAAATAAATCCACAAACGATACTGGTGTATCTCAAAAATCTAAACAATAATTTTATCTCTGAGAAAATAGGTTTGATGTCTCAAAAATAATGACGTCCATAAATAAAAAGAAGAGATAACGCGCATCCTAGCCCGAGGCACTTTGGTTACAGCGAACATAATCATAGAAGTTAAAAAGTAATCAATCCATTCTCTTTGGCAACGTTTACAAATTGTGTCTTCAATGACTCGTAAAATCTCACGACTCTCACTCAGCAAAATATTGTGAAACATTTTAAACGTCGCGTCGTCTGACTAGCCATAAGGCGCGTTTGACTTCTGCCCGACATTATTAAACTTGGCATATTTGAAACAACATACAACTTATTATGAGTCTTCATTTCAAAACATTTTCAGAAATCAGTTCAAACCGTCAAAGTTCTCAAACTCAAGAACGGGCTCACCTATCCAAACCAAATGTTTAAGCTTTGTTCGGACTATTTAGTAGATGGTTTATGTGAAGTTTGCACAAAATCGGTCGAGCGGTTCTTCATATATCACATTTTTATTATTTCACTTTATACGTAGCGAAGCACGTACCGGGCCGCTAGTTATCAATATAATATCATTAATATATAGATCGTATTTTGTACATATTTGTTGTAATAAAGATATTTGTGTTAGAAAAAAAAACTTTGTGCTCAATTTCCACTTTTAAAAATTGCATCGTGAATTTTATAGTTTTGGTATCTACTCTTATGTTTCTAATCATCTTTATTTAATTTTATGACACAATTATAATAGATTACCACAAATTAATGTAAAAAAACACAAATTAATACAAGTAATAACTTAACGCTCATGAATCAACGTAATGGGAAAAATATTAAATACTTTATCAAATTGATCTGATTAACAAACTGTAGTTATATTTTAATAGTAAACAATCAGCTGAGAAGCACAAATTAAATGTTTTACAGAAATAAAAGAATAATATGAATATTGCCAAAGAAGGAAAAAGATTGTTATCCTTGAAATATATTTTGCAATCGTGTATAATAAGCGGTCCGCCTAATCTAGAAATACATATAAGCGCGATTGTCCACCACGCGACCTCTGGTTGATCGATTAATATGCAAATTTCAATTATTTATTAGGCAAGGACCCGTTGTGATACTGATCGAAGAATCAGAACTATGTCTGTATCTAACTCTGCTGTAGTTATAGACTTATATGATCAGTTTATGAAATATTTAGTATTTAAAAAAACTGCAAAGCAATAGCCGCTGTATTCCTATTCAGAGTGAAATGAATTTACACCGCATTGCTGTTAGCATTAAGATCAAAATTAGACGTCTTTTGGTCTGATAAAAGCGAGCAGACGGTCCACCTGATGCTAATTTGCCACCATCGCCTATAGATAATAACAATTCCAGAGGCCAACGCATTGGCAACCTTCATAAAGCTTTAAAGCTTAACTTTAGCAGTTGCTAAAGAACCTAACAGAACACACCGATAGGTGCTTGTTGGAAGTTTTCAACTATCACCTACCTTCCCACTATCCTATGGTTTTCTCACGATTTTTTCCATCTCCAAAAGCTCAAGCTCATCGTCGGATTCTCCACGGTCTCACCTAACATTACCATAATAAAAAGTACCTGATGACTAAGATAGCTTAGTCGTTCAATCAAATTCTCATTAAAATCGATTCGGTCGTAGTTTTCTTGATCTTGTCTTACGAGACGTGAGGCACGTTGTCATGCTTTTAATTTCCAAATAAAGATACCAATAAAAGATCACCTAAAATTGATCTTCAATACCAACGAATTCCCATTACGTTTTATCCCCTATACGTCTCCCATTCAAGTTTTTTTTCCTAAAACACTGAAATAAGTACGTCATTACTCCAAACGATCAATCAATCTTTAAATCGATTTCATGAGAACTTTCAGAGAGCATTATATGGAACAAGCCTAAAGTTTTTGCTCCAAATGTATGATGTCGTTGATACCTGGTTTCTGCTTTTCAAGTTTTTAACCCAGTGATGACAAACTATAAACATTTTATGTTAATCTAGAATCTTTAGATCCAGATTCCTGGTTTTTTATGGCGATCAAGGACCTCACACTTATGTATTGATGATGGACACATACCTGTGTTCATCCAACACACTTGTTATGATTTCCTGCTGATTGCTTATGATATAGTTAAGGATCCTACAGTTTGAACTATGCGTTGATGTGTCAGTCAGTCAGTTTCTCCCATACATACAATAGGTACTTGAAATCAATATCTAGTGCTTACCAGAAATCGAACATCAGTCCATCTTATACAGGGTGACTGGTAATTAGTAAACGATACTTAGACACATGATTGTACTCATGAAAACAACCAGTTTTTTTTTTTTATTTACTTAGCCCATAATATTTAGTACCTATAACAAGAATAAGATTACACCATCAGCTTTTATTTACCTAATTTAGTTCAGGTCTAAGTAGCGTTTACTAATTACCAGTCACCCTATATAAAAAACGATGGATATAAAAGCTACACTATATTTAGCAAATAATGCGTAGGTGGCATCCAGCATACTCGTTGAGATTCGATACTATTTTCAAGATATTCATGAAATATAAAAAAACAACACTTTTACTTATAATAGCGATCAAATGGTCAATTATAAAGATGGTAAATTTTTTATTTCAAATCAACATTAAAACTCCTCACTCCACCCACTCAAGGATTGTAGAAACCTTAAAATTCTAATTTAATTTCTGTCTTGAACAATATTTACACCGTTTGGTATACTTCCATTCTACAAAATGTTTCATACAAATTATGTTTCCCCCATTGAATTATAGTTTCCCCCTTTTGCGCCTTATGAGCTGAATTTCGGAAAATCATCTCTAATCTCTCAAATCATCTCTAAACTAAATTCAAATTGATTTTAAATTATGAAATTAAATTCATAGAAATATAATCATTTACCAATACCTTTTGATTAGAAACTATAAAATCATAGAATTCTTCACATGTGTAGTTAAAATTTGAGCACACGTGTATACGATAGAGATCGATAGAGAGAAAAAGTTTTTTTATTTCTTTGCCAACTACATCTTTAGATTTTTCAAAAAAAACCTAACGCGATTCTACCCTCTTTGTTTTTTTGCCGCAACTTTACGTAATTATCGCAGTAAACAGTAATCATAATAGAATGTATCCTCATTTAATGG
Source organism: Achlya flavicornis (assembly GCA_947623365.1). Classification (NCBI taxonomy): domain Eukaryota; kingdom Metazoa; phylum Arthropoda; class Insecta; order Lepidoptera; family Drepanidae; genus Achlya; species Achlya flavicornis. The sequence goes on along the minus strand of OX392468.1, from coordinate 7,908,958 downwards.
CACATTCAGAGAAGCACCCAAATATTTTAATTCATTCCAGTCAATGTCTTCGTCCATTGTCAAGATGTTTATTTTCTTGCAAACAGTAATCAAATTCGTATCACCTATTCCTCCCATCAGCCGCCAGCAGGCCATAACCGAAAGATTTAGCTGCATTCCTGGAGCCAAGAGATTTTAAAATCTATTTTTTTTCCAGGAGAACCTCGGAATTCCAGGAGAGTGGGCAAGCCTAGTTCCTCCCAGCAGCATCGCCAGTAAGCAATCATTTAGCGGACCTTATCTTATATATGAAGAACACGTTACCTACTGGAACAGATTGTTACGTAAAACAGCGGTTACTTTTCATAAAATATAACATACCGCTATTTAAGTTTGAATATTTTAAGTAAAAATTGTATTTGTATTTTTTTTTACTTGTTTTCATAGTACACATTTCGGCTTCACGTGTTTCCGTTTCCGCTTAAATTTACTTTTTACATCCGTTTCCGTTTCTGCTTCCGTTATAATACTTCCGTTGCATCACTACTATCAATTTTATTGTAATAATAAGCACCTTCCATTTGCGCTAATTTGATGTTTGACTGTTTTGTCACTTATCACATAATATGTACTTACTACAGGATGGCCACCGAGAGATGGGGTAATGGCTAATCCTATTGCGACGGGACTTTCACATAATGGTTCAGTATTTTCTTAAGCATAGTTTGATGAAAGTCTTATCTTAATCAGATCAGCTGTTTCCGTGATTTGGCCAATATTAGCAGGTATCAGAAACGCATTATCTCGGCGGGCGCACTGTACAATACTATTGTAGACTTTACAATAGAAAACAGTTAAGATTTTGCGTCATCTAATGCTGTAGTATAACACTTTACGTAATATTCATCGCTCATACCAAACGCACACAGTATTGATTGCTGTCGCAGTTTGTTGACAATTCAAACAGAAGAAGCAATATCTAATCCAATCCTATCCTAAATACGTAGATTTTTCCATTGATACAAAAACTGAAAATTTCATGATTACTTAAAAATATTCGTGATCTAAAGACAGGAAGGAGCGTCTTTTTGGTTCATTTGAAAAGTGTGGTGTAATGCGTACACTTGCACCGACATGCCGCGATGCGATGTGTTTGTGTAGGCAGATTCGTCTCACAATCGTGCGACAAGCTTCCATATTTACTTATCCAGTGCCGAGTAACTTACCGGTTTCACACGAGTGGGCCGCTACTGGTTCGTTTTCGTATGCAAATTTGACCAGTATCTATCTATCGCTATCTATCATAAAGTTTTTGTAACACTTAATACATACTTATGAATATGCTGATGCAACATATTTTAATATGGTAGGTGGCGAAGATGGAGCACAGATGAAGGTCCTAGATAGTATCAAAGTTGAAATAGATTTATTTACAGATGATTATCGCCTTATAGGTACCGAGATTCACTTATCTATATCATTTTCATAAAGTACGTAACTACCTAACTATAAAGCATAATTATGCAGTCTTAGAAATATAATACTAGATCATACCTACTTGTCCTCAATCCACTAAAAGTACATACATACATACTGATTAAACAACATGACGTCGTAAAACGTATACAATTAATCACAGGATAATTTAAGAGCATGATAATAGGTATTAATTTCACTGGTAAAAGTAGGTAAGTGATGACCTTGAGGTAACGTGGCCTGTTCCGGGTTCGCTCGATCCGATCGGTCACTGCATCTCGATGTCTCTATACCTATAGTGCACATAAGTAATAAGTTCACTGATTCATGGAAACTATCGTACCCACATACTACCTTTAGCAGTAGAATGACGAAAACTGTCTTCACTACGCTTACTACCTATAATAGTTTTGAGAAGAGAACGTACAATATAATTATTTCATCTTAAACTATTGTATAAGAAATAAAATATAGTAACAATGCACAAGCACTTGACACATTTGATGCTACGATTAAAAGAAAGATTATTTTTTTGTTTTTCTTTTCAATTCAAATTATCATTGGACCAAAACATATTAAATTATGCTATTTAGAAACACCAACTGTTACTTTGTGTTTTTTTTAATTTACTGTGAAGTCAGAACCTCCAGTGCACATCAGTATGCCGGAACACACCAGTGCCTGTCGACAGATTTTCATTTATTCGGGTGGTGGGGTGGTGCTATGATTTCCTCACGATGTTTTCCTTCACCGAAAGCTCAAGCTTATTGTAGGATTCGAATCCAACCTCCATCACGGCATTAGACGTCACTACCAATGAGTTAATAAAATAATAAGAAAGACCAATAACTTTAAAAACCCATAATATACCAGCATAAAAGAAGTAAATAACATGTGTAGTATAGTTTTATATTAATACTGTACGTGTCCTTGTGCGTTCCTTTTAACAGGTTTCTGTAGCAATTGCTCGTTCCATGTCGACGACACACTCGAATCTTGGTCATAAAAGCTCTGCCCGCAGTATTATCACCTGAACAACGATTTCTGCTGTGATCAGATTTTGTACGTAGGTACGTTATACAATGCAGGGTATAGTTTCATATTCTTGTCGTATTTACAGAGGTTCATTCATATTATATTACTTGAGAAGAACACAAATCAACAAGGGCGTCGCCAAGGGGGGGCAGGGAGGGGCAGCTGCCCCCCCCTAGAGATTCTAAAAAATTTGCCAAATATAATGCAACCAAAGTCCTAAGTCTTTTAGTTGATTTGCTTGAAGTTCAAGCCTTGAACAATCATTCCCGTACATCGAAACTCGAATGAATTCACCAATTCCACTCTTAATATTCCGTACGCTCAACTACGCTCTGCTCTACTCTATCGTTGAAGCTGTCACAGAATATATATGTATATAGTACTAAGATACTGTTGTTATTACAATCGCTGTAGATGTAAGGCTCGTAGTACAAGTGAAAAGCTTCATGTGCTGTCGACTTTACCTACAATTCATACCTACTTTTCTCAAAGGTATGAATTGTAGTAGGTAAAGTCAACTTGCCCCCCCCTGCGCCATCGGCTGGCGACGCCCTTGCAAATCAAGGAAGTATATAAAACTTTTATCATAAAATTTAACGTTATACATATAAAAAATAAAATCTATTTCCTTGTTTTCTTTTTCACTGATTCGTGTTTTACAAAATTAATCTAGACTCTAGACACGCGGTGTGTCAAGCCAAGTTCAAGATAAAAAAGAGAACTGGTGAGCATATAGCAAAAATATGGCTAGAATGCAAAACTACACTTGTGTACTACAATAACAATGGGGAGTACATAGTTTTGTTTAGGTACAGCATGCAAGCAATAAAACAACACTCATTTCCAAAAATAAGTTAACAGGCATTTTATTAAGCTATTCTTAAGTGAACATATTTCAAATATCACAAAGATAAATCAAATTTTAAAAGATTATTATATATCCAAGGTCTAATGTCTAAAGCTAACTGATAATAAATTAATCAACATAAGGCCCACATTCATTTCTTGCTTCGATAGAGATAAGAGAATATAAGAATTAGTCAACTAACTAACAGAAAATGAAACTATTTAATAATGGTAATATAATTTATTGAATTTCAGCAATAATATAACGTGGTAAATTATGATTAAGGCAATCACGTGGTTTTTGATGCTATTATTTAATGAGTACGGCGTTAAATTACAATATCATTAAAAGCAAAAAGCATATTTCGAGATTAATATACCGAATCGGCGGTTTCACCTATCACAATTTCTTTGGAACATAAATGATCTACTTATTCATTAATATTAGAGTCGTCGTTTGTTGATGGGATGGTGACAGGGTTTGCTTGTGATTCTTTAGTGTTGTTATCAGTTGAATTATCAGGATCTTGATTGTCGACGTCTGATTTAAGCTCTACATCTTTTAATGTCTCCTCATCAGTTAAGGTTCTGGTATTATCACTGGGTTCAACAATACTGTCATTATTCTCAGGTACATCAGGTATAGTAATACGTGCAATATTTGGAACTTCAATGGATATAACCTCAGTTTCACTTTCTTTTGATGACTCCGCAAATTTATTTTCTTCAAGTGGTCTAAATATCTCTTGAAGCGACGATACTTTCTTCTCTGTAGGAATTATTCTATTTAAATAGACTAATATATCTGACAATGAAACAATTCCAATTAATTTATCTTCCTTATTTACTAACAATAATCGATGACTCTCAGTTCTTACTATAACTTCTAAGGCCTCATATAAAGTAATACTTGAACGACATTTTTGTAACTTTTCTTCCCAGTCTTTCTTTTTGTTTCTTACTTCACCTATCGTCAATGACAAATTAGAATACAATTTTTCATTTACAAGATTTAGTACTTCGTATTTTGCATAAACGTCAATAAGCATACCACTGTCATCTAAAATTGGCAAAGCTGATATATCTTTTTCAAGCAAAAGTTGAAATGCTGTTTTAATACTAGTATTATCTGTGACAGATACAATCTCTTCGTATGTTCCTATGTTTAAATCGGCTAGTGTTTTGTGAAAAAATGTTAATTCAGGAAATTCATTAAGATACACGAAGAGAAACCTTAATATTCTTTTATGAGACAATATATACAATACATCACCAGAATATGGATCAATCATCAGCAAACGGTGGACACGATTTTTATTAAGTAAATTGATGGCCTCGTGTAAGGATTGATCAGGTCCTGCGCTACACAAAGGCTTCCGCGTCGATCGTAATATTTTTCTCCAATTATGCAGCGTATGCTTTTCTAGTTCTTCAACTGACAAATTTTCATCGTCAAGATGAAGGAGGATTCTTATGAAATCTGTAACAGTAATCATGCCGACAAGCATTTTTCTTGTAGCATCCCAAAGTGGTGCCGAACGAATACCATGAGATATAAGAGTTGGAAAAGTTTTTCTAACGAAGAATTGTGTATCAAATATTATAACTTTTGCAGACTTTGGTAAAATTTCATAACATTTGTGATATTTGAAAAAATTCAATAACAGTCTGGTTTTGTCTCTTCCGCCAATAGATATTTGAACAATCGATAAATAGGGGTCATATTTAGGAAGCCCTCTAACTTCCCTAAATAATTGTTTGGCTTGCGTTGGATCTAGAGAAGCATATGAGTTTTTGTGATAAGTTGGTGAAGTAGTTTCAATTGAAGAACGTCGAACTTGTTTCGTACTTTTCCTCTTCACTGGATCCACAGACGACTGGTTCGTTTCAGTGTGAGGTTTACTCCTAAAAATATCCATTACTCGTGTAATTGGGCTATATTTTCTTGAAGACGCACCAGTAACTGTATGGTAATACTTCTTATCTGAATCTTTGGAATCTGCATAATTTTGTTCATCTTTTGAATTAGAAGCTTCCGGAGCTTCTGTAGCTTTTACTGTCTTTGATTGAAGTTTTTTTGCATCACTCTTTCTTCTTAAACGGAAAATATCAAAAATGGAGCTTCGTGGACTAGATGATGTTCCGTGGAAAGTTTCATACTCTTTAGTGCTCGGTTCCCTATCCGCACTAGACGGTCTAGATGTATCAGCAGATCTATCTTTAAAAAGTGAACGCACATGAGGTCTTTGCGATTCGACACCTCGCGTTCCAAAATGAACTGTATGTAAATTACTCTCTGGTACTCTACTTGAAGGAACTTTTTCTTCAGATGTGGTTAACGTAGTCACTACAAACCTCTTTCGCTCGCCAACAACCGTCTGATTTTCCTTTTGCGTTTCAGATTGACTTTTCTTTTTTTTATGTTTATGCTTCGCCTTGCCATGTTTCGATGGTGACTCAGTAGTTGCAGATTCATTTTCTAAAATTGGATCCATTTCCAAATGTTAATGGCAATCAAATGTTTTATACCTTTATTGCAGACCATAATCCATAGAACCCTCTAGGTATACCTGTAAAAGATAAAAAATACACTTTAGTCTGTGAATATTTAGGTGCAAACAAGACAAAATTGGTCACAGGAGAATATTCAAAGATTTCTTGATTACGTCACGGCAAATTTTATGTAATCAAAAATTAAGCCACACAATTTTATGCTGTACAAAATAAGGAAAATTTATTTGTATCAAATGTTTATTATGAATGTCATGATTCAGGATTATTAATCTGTGAAACTCGTATATATGTATAATATCGAGATAAGAATTTTTAATCAAGTAGGTAGTTATCATGTTGATGACATCAATAGAATGGTCATACTTTTTGTTCTCAACGGACATTCATATTTGTTAGCTCTTGGCAAAGAAAATCCTTTATTATAAATTTCATTATGTCGTAAGATTTTATCTTATAGACTTGTACAGCTTGTAAACATTACATTTAATTTTCAAGCATTGTTCTAGTTACAACAAATACTTCGATTACCCTATGTATTGTTGCTTAGCAACACAATGCACCAACTTCAATGCGCCAATCTATTGCGTAACTGGTAACACAAACACACCCTTAATTCAGAACATAATTTTCAAAGCAGAATTATTTTGTGAGTAAAACATGGATATTATTAGTTGTCACTTCAAAAACACTTGAATCAATCACTTGCCACATGGGATAAAATACGTATTCATTTGACACAATTTAAAAAAATCAATACATTCTGACATGGAGAGAAGACTTTAAGAACGTAGATAAAACGTGAAGAATACCTGACTTCCAAATCCACTTCATCCTCTTTAAATAATAATACGTTTCGTGTAAGTCTCGCGTGGAAATTTTGTGGAGTTTGTAATAGAATCGTTCACTATTTTTATTGGCGTCGTGTGATAACCGCGGCGATATGATATGACGCCATGTTAGTTATCAAATAGGGTTCGCGGTGCGCCATCTGCCCGCGGGCGAGGGTATTATGCCACCGTGTAGGGCGGCGGCCAAATCCGAACACGAGGGAACAGCTACGGAGCGTCTGGAGCGAACTACGAAGCTTGGAATTATTTTGTTAATTCAAGAGATGTCATGACAGTCATATTTAAAAAATATTCCTCACTTATAGTCCAAATAAATCGTATACGTAGATAGAATATGGATTTTATCAGCGGTAACATTCCTTTCTATGGGTATTAATCCCCAAATATTACCTATGCAGAAATTAAAAATAGGTACTCTGTTCACGCTTTAAAAATTTCAATGCATTTATCAGTCGTTGAGCAACCAGTTATGCAAGAACCACTACCATATTATTACGATGTATACACATTGTAGTTTGACTTTGAGGTGTATTTTTGTCGGAGGGATGTACATACGGGCCCCCTCACACCTCATTAGAAAAGACTAAACCTGATGGATTCACTTGGTTATGCAACAAGCGAGATTACTCAATCTCTGTCTGTGATCAATAGAGTTTCTCAGAAATAGTTGTAGGTATCAAATCTTAATGACTAAAGCAAATACTTGTCTCTAAAGATAAACATTACCTTATATTCTATTCATTTATTTATTACTCAATGCAAATAAAGCAAATCTTCAGAGTAAATTTTCTCGGTCACTCACATTACTAGAATTTTTCTAGTTGGCCTACGTCTTTTACAAAAGAAACGCACTTGCAAATATTCAAAAATCATTATGAGTATCGAAGTTTACAGTGTTTTTATACAGTGGTATAGAAAAAATATTACTATCGATCTTATGAGTGTAGAACTTGATACGTACCTATATTAATGTAATTTTTGATAATGAGTTTAAAAAAAATCTTGATTTCGGTTACTTCGATTTGGCGATTTGGTGAGTTGTTCCTTTGATGGAAAATTACAGCTGGAATATAAAATTAGAATCGATTGAGCCTCATTTAATTCTTCTCAAAAATATGAGATCTGTTTTTTTTTTTAATCTAATAAATCCTACTGTTTTTAATATTATCTTCATAAAACTAGAACAATGAACACCTGGCTATACCAGACGAACAGGCTAACCATATTAGCCTTATTAGAATTTGTGCCATCCTATTGATTTAATATGAACAACCTTGTTTATTATGGGTGCTTTAATTAATAGTACCCGGCTGACCGAGCTTTACTCGAAAACTCGGAAAAAAGCGTTTTCCTAGAGATCCCAGAGAAACCCCGCGAATGTTATAATTAAAATATAATAATTTGGGGGCGAGATCCCCCCGCCCACAAATTATCTCCCATAGAGCGAATTTCGGAGAAATCGAAATTTCTCGTTTAAAAGTATAGGATACTAATTTTGTAAATTGAGTGAGACGTTTAATTATTTAACTGATTACATTATTGTAAACTCTAACAACGAGCTGCTGCAGGGGCAAGACAATTATTCAATAAACTTTAACTATGTTTCAATTATTCAATCTAATATTATAAAGCTGAAATGTTTTTATTGATACGCGTTATACACAGAAATCAGGTCCAATAAAAAAAATTGCAGTTAGATGGTTCTTTTATTGAGGATATCATGAATGAAACTGCGGGCATGATCATGAAAAAGAAATCAAAAGAATCATGAAAAAGATGTTCATTAATTTGCGTTAACAGTCAATTAAATTGCGTTTTATGTTTTGATTCCCACCGGTTCGGGAGTGATAACATGGCATACCGGCGACGGATAGATTATTTATCTATCCGTCGCTGGTATACAGCAATTACGCAATTATAAGCAAACTTATTTAACCGAAGCCCCGAAACTAATTTTAAAAATAACAATCAGGTACTAAATACATAACAGCGATTACGAATGATTATGGTATTAAATATGGTATGACTTCATATTAATACCTCAGAGTATATAAATACTAGCTAATACAGAACAGGAAATTGTATTCTAAATTATGTCTACTACATCTTTTAAAATTATAATAATGTGTAATGCAAGAGACGAGACCTAAGACACAAGGAATTCTAGTGTGGGGATTAGGATCGACCATACATTTACGTATCATGTGAATAATGTTAAAAAAAAGCAATTGAATAAGAAGACACCGAGTTTTAGCAAAAATAAAAACTGACTGACTGCAAAACCTTATACAATTCAAGTTATATTCAAAATTCTATTTATTTAAAAGGTTTATAATTTTTTGCTTTTCAGTTTTTTTTGGCGGTTATTTTTTTTTGTTAATAAGTTTTTATTTTATATTTTTTTGTGGCTATAATCTACTAATTACTATATGCTTAATTTTTGATTACTTTTAATGTACCTAATACACAGAAATCTGTGAGTGAACAATAAATCATCCCTATTTTCCCACCCTTAGTATAGGTTTTTTTCCAAATGTATATGGGACCAACTTCGATATCCAATAAAAAAAACCGGCCAAGTGCGAGTCAGACTCGCGCACCGATCGTTTCAACATTATAGTTCTTATAGTTTCGGAAATAAATGGCTGTGACATACACGGACAGACAGACAGACAGACAGACAGACAGACAGACAGACATGACGAATCTATAAGGGTTCCGTTTTTTGCCATTTGGCTACGGAACCCTAAAAAGGATTATGAAAATCGGACTACTCTGTAAAAAGTAATGCTTGGTCATACATTAAAAAAAAAATATACTTGCTCATCGACTTATAAACCTCCTCCGACTTTTCGTCGGTAAAAAAATGTACTAATCATATTTTACCTACGACACCATCGAGGGAGTGTTGTGTCGTCTCAAAGAAAAGCCTGAAAATGGCAAGCCTCCAAAAATAACATTTAATCAAACTAACATAGTAACAACATGATCGATCTACCTACAGAGCTGGAACCTGGGACGGCACTGTCGTCTAAATTTAGGCAATAGCCGTTAGGGCATAGTACGCATGCGATACAACCATGACGTCATATTTCGTCATGAATCAATGACGTAACTTACTAGACAGAGGCATGAAGCAAACGATGACGTAGCTAGAAGGGAAGCGGGACGAACGATCGATAGACTTGTGTGATAATATTCAGTGACGCTCGACTAATGGCGGTACAGGAGTAGAAACAAACAGCCTTTGCAATACACCACGGGTCAACAGCTCACGTGTATCACCTATATGCTCTATTCACATTATTAAATATCTACACTATACAGGTAATAGGCTATAAAGGCTATAAAGTTCTAATATTCCAACATCAACTTTTGAACCATAATGTGCAGAATCGAAATTGCGTATTCATCCCAGTTGAGTAATTTTGAATAAGTCTATGGGTAGAAATTACCTGTTTTCTATCATTTATCTATTATTGTCTTCTATATCAATATGTTTATTTGTTTGATTTTATTTCTAACCAGAGGTTACAAGCCAAACAGCCGAAGCGTTTTTCTTTGCACTACTTATAACATCAACACTAGTGGGGATTAAAATGCTAGCAAAAGTCTTCATGAACACTGTAAGTTTAGGTTCGGTGCCGTGTTTCCACGATAGAATCGTATGATCTCCTTACGTGACGCATTAAAAATACATTCAGCCCACATCTACGGTTACACAAACATTCGTTTGTGTAGTAGAATTTTGTTCGCGTGCTTATTCTTTTACTCATCCCTCAAGGAGTATGATTGATTTACATCCGAATCTAATATGCGATCCTTGTCCTCTTTTTTTCACATATCGCTTGTCCCGAATATGACACATGAACTTTTTCATTTCAGAGCTTGCAGGGAACAAAATCCATAAAGTTTTGATACGAAACTCGAACTTAGCGTAGTCCTTTCAACCGTGTGACTATTTTTGTACCTATATTATATTCCTCGTTCAAATAAGAATAAGTATTCGTTTATTTTAGATGTTCTTATGAACTACTTATAATAAACATTATAAGTAGGTTACGTACTTATATTATCAGAATGAAGAACTTAGTGTAGACGCTTTGAGTATTTAAAAAACTCTAAGTTCTACACTTTGAGTATAAATACTCAAAGTGTAGAACTTAGAGTTTTTTAACGCTATGGTGTAGAGGTAGACACTGCGCACAATAATTTTCGTTTGACTCGCTCATCGAGGGTGCTGACTTTCCTTGGAAGTCTATTTCTTGGTTTAGGCCATACATTTTGTAAAAAACCGGATCGTAACTAAGTTTGTTTGGGAGCAAATTTTGATTATTTCTAAAAAACTGTGTAATAGTATCAATATTTATCAACTGTCATTTAGTGTTTTCGCGTTGCAAACTTCTAAAATAAGGAGAATGGTATTTTTTTTGTTATTTTTCATCATAAGTCAAAAACTACGCAATACAAAAGAAAAAAACAACAAATTCTATTATAGGCATTAAACATAATACCTACAGCTACTATACCTAAAGTGTCTTCCGTACTGGAACCAGTCGGTATTGCGCGGGGCGATGGCAAGAGACCGGATGGTATTTCTTTGATCCCTTGGAGTGTCGGCAATTCGCTGGTGTGGGATGTCACATGTGTCGATACACTCGCGCTATCTCACTTACCGGCGACTTGGAAAATTCAAAATTCAAAAAATATGCATCGGTTGGACCCAATTATATTTTTATGCCTTTTGCGGTCGAGACCTTGGGACCGTGGAGGTCCGAAGCTCGCCGTTTTGCTCGCACTTTGTCATCAAAATTGATCGAGACCTCCGGAGATCAGCGGGCGGGGAGCTTTTTCCGCCAACGCATCAGCTTGGCTATCCAAAGAGGAAACGCTGCCAGCCTTCTGGGAACCTTGCCGTTAATCGGAAGCAGCGGCAGGCTTGAGGAAATTTTCTATATATAGATTGTATTTTGTACATATTTGTTGTTAATAAACCTACAGCTTGTTTGAATCCATAAACTCCATAGGCCATCCATAGGCTCCCGAACTAATAAAAACAGTGTTCCAGAAGACCTTGCCGTTAATCGGAAGCAGCGGCAGGCTTGAGGAAATTTTCTATATATAGATTGTATTTTGTACATATTTGTTGTTAATAAACCTACAGCTTATGTTTGAATCCATAAACTCCATAGGCCATCCATAGGCTCCCGAACTAATAAAAACAGTGTTCCAGAAGACAGATTTCAAAATAAAAATCGTTTTGGAATGTACAAACTACTACAAACGGATCCTTTTCATATGATACCCCATTCGAACAATAACACACTTTAAAATTTTTGTCCACCATTTCGGGCCTTTTAGCAAATAAAAGAAAAAGTGTTTTTTTTTCATATGCAATAAGGTTCTGTAAGCACACAGACATATAAATATGGAGCAAGTGATTGCTAAAATATACCACTGTGACAGACTGACAGACAGACAGTAGGACGGAGTGGCACCATTAGGGTTCCTTTTTTACCTCTTTGAAATATGGGAACCCTAAAAACAACAAAGAGAAGGTACCTACTCAAGGCTATATTATGAATGTTTTGTTTGGGCGTCATTTCTAATTTTGTATTAATCTGACTTTAGACTTTGAAGCTATGACGAAAGCAAATGAAATATTTTATTCATTGTTGTCTACAATTGTTCATAGCATGCATATTCTTGATTATTGTTACATCTTGAAAGGTACCTATTGAACAAAGATCTAACTTCAAATACCTACATAGGTACTTCACGCCCAAGCACTGTGCCCAAGCATAATAAAACCCATATAAAAAGAAGAGATATAAGAAGTTTGAAGACATTGTTGATGAATGTTTTTTTTTGTTAATTATCTTATAGTAATTTTCGTGGAAAAATTTCATTGTTTTTCTGATTTTATCATTAGTGATCTTAGTAATAACAACACTTATATTACCAACTATCAAATGAAGAAACATTTAATACTTTCATAGTCAACAAAAACTTCAATATCTTTTTGATTAGATAAAATAATGTAGGTACACACGGCTACAGATCAAGCTATACATTTCTAGTATAGGCTGACCTCCCATTGTACGGAAATCCTATACAATGCGAGATCAGCTTATACTGGAAATGTATAGCTTGATCTGTAGCCGTGTGTACCTACTTACTTTTTATTTACAATTTAGAAAAACATGTAATTTATCAAAGGTTTCATTACTCAGAAATCGAATTGAGATGATCCCAGAACTGACGGTCCTAAGATTAAGATAACAAAATTGGCTGATTCTTAAAAAGATTACTTATCTCGCCAATCTTACTCAAACCTCAGTTAATGCTAACAACTTAGCGATTGATAGTGAGTGACTACCTACTTACCTACCTAATAAGTGCATTACATCAAAGATAAGTACACACTGATAAAAGAACGTCACCCGTCGCAGCTGATAATAATAAATGAAAACCTACATATTATTAAAAGTCACGACGTACCTATTAACAATCGAATAATGCTCATAAAACCTGATGAGGAGCGTTAATGAGACGATAATAATACTAGCCTTTGAATACCATTCACTTTACTTGCTCGTACCTTATAACTAATGAACTATAACCACGGTAAAGTATATCTAACTAATTAACTAATTATGATTAGAAACACTGATTAAACAATATTCACTAGAGAATCAATGCAAACAGAAAATCCTAAACGTACTTGTTGACGACACAAATACCCATATACACAAATACTTTGGTTGTGCGCCAAAACATCCCATGACTATCAGTTGAAAAGGCCATGTGATAGACGATAGTTAACTCGTCCAAGAACACATGCAAAATAACGAGCGCGCAGATTGTATAATATTATACTTCGTACCTATATTAATTGATGTAAGAATTTTTAAACATAACCTCAAAATGTGATACAATACGTAGTGAACTCATAAGCGTTCTACATCAAGTTTAATTAGTGATATAGTATATACTCACAGACGAGAACATTACGTTGAACTCCTTTAGCACTGACTATTTATGAACACTTCACACACACTCTTGCAATGTGCATATTGCACTCAGTATCAGCGGATAGTTTCACAGGCGTCTCGTTCGCAGTAAATCGAACACAGGTACTTCACTCGTTGATTATGCGGACGTTGTATAACATAGGCACTAGGACAGGAATTGATGAAGCTACTGTTTTGTCAGTGGAGACCGCCATACCCAATTAGTACAATTTACAATCGAGCACAAAGTGTTCCAACAACGCTCTGATGGCAACGAAACAAGCGAGTCGCGTTCACGTTATGGAATTCTCTCGCGGCCGCGAGCCGCTGATGCCGCTGCGTTCGCGCACCGATATGAGCCCGCACCCACACATGCGAACAGGTCCCTTGCACGCATACACACACGCGTCACACATTAAATATAGATGACGCGACCGCCCGCTGCCACCCGGCTTACTATACTATTAGACCTATATGAAACTGATAAATAAATTAACAGTAATCGTACACATCTAGGAGTATGTACGTTAGGATTTTAATAATAAAATTAGATATTTGATGTTTCAATTTTATAAAGGTAGATAAAATGTTCCAGACGGACAGTTTACATCTCTTCATATTACCGAACAGAATGAAATCTATTGTCTTAACATATTAGATCATCTGATTGCTCACACGTTTGTATTTGTATGTAGATTTCAAGGTCACGCGTTTTAATAACAATAGGAAGAAACAAAGAATTTGAAATGTAACGTTATGTAGTTATATATAAAGGAGTATGTAATAGACAAGTAAATTGTTTATTTACATTACATGCTTTCTAGAATTTGTTTCCAAGCGGTGATATTGAAAACGATGATCTCTTCACGTGCTTACACTTAAATAATTCAATCAAAAAATTCCTCGATTCTACTCACTCACTAATACAGAAGTTATAGATAGGTAATCCAATTATGATTTCATCTATAATTACGGCATAATCCTGTAACGGCATCAATTCGATATCGATATCGAGTATTCGATACTTTACAGCCCACAAAAAATAAAATAATACACAGATCCCAATTGCTTACATATGAGTAAGAAAATATTAGAATCATTTAAAAATCTTCACTCCGATATTTATATCTTAATGTATTTTTAAACTGCGAATGCCAGTCTGGTGCAGCCACGGTGTAGCCATGATGGCTCTTTCAGTAGTGAACGCAATGACCCACGAACATGAGGGTGCAGCTTTAAATCAGTATAGCATGTTCCTCTGAAATTTAAACTTTTCACTGAAGGTAACTATTATGAAGAATAACATCATGTGAAATCTATCCGCACATAACACATTGCCTAGATTGTCCTTGACTGTTCATAATGGGAGATTCGAGTCTCAGGAGTATCACAAAAAAAAACTCGTAACATTGGCAGCGCACTGTTTTTTCTGCTTATTCGATCAACATGCGTAAACAACTGGACTGATTATCATGTTGTTTTCATTATGCCATGATTCATCTAAAATACTACGATGATATTAAGTAGAAGTGTTGCGGAAGCTTGATGACAAAGGATGCCTCATAACAGATGTATAAACAAAACTTTATTAGGAAACGTCCAAATGTTAGAATTTCCGTAGGATCCCTGGAAAATAGTAATATGTTCTAATAATGGCAAATTGTCTTATGTATGTCCAGTATACGTAATAATATAGGTAGGTAGGTATACTACACAAAAGCCATAGTAGTAGCGCCTCAGCTTTATCAACTTGTTTTAGCGTGTAATAGATTTATGAATGATTTTTTTCCATGAAATTAGGGTAATAAACATCACAGTTGCAACTATTTCGTATATTTATCAACAAACATGTATTATGGTAATATCTTTACAGATAATAACCACAACAACGTTGATAAAAAATCAACAGTAACGAATGGTATGTTATGTTATGATAAATGATGACGTAGGAAATTGCTACGAGCTACTACGTCTATGTAGCAATTTGTTTTTCAGACTTGAAACCAGCTCATCATGGAATGTTTCGTAATCTCTCTGCCTATCGCGTCAGATGGACAACTTTCTTATAACGTACTTTTGTAATATGATGCTATATCTTGACGTCACGTGCCCATACTCTTTAGTTTCCCTAAACATTTAAAGAAATATATTAAAAAAGGATTTCAGTGTCCTGCTTACCATAGTACTTTAGGTACTATAATTTCGTGAAAATATTCATATCTTATTTTCAATAATAGTATAGAACTCATCTAGTAATTTTTATTAATGTGTAATTTTATTTGATAAGTACGTATCATATTTTTGGATAGGGATTAGCGTGGCACCAAGCTACATTTATATGTACTTAGTTATATGAGGACAAAGAAGCATTCTTGGATCAGATTTTATGGGAATGAGCTCTTAAATAGTGGTAACATTAGGAATTAATAGTAAATACTGAAATATTCTAGATTATCATTAATAAGACCATATATATACGATACCTATTTACGATATATTTATTGATTTTCAAAGTAATATTCCCTCATTTTTTACACTTTTTCATTCTTTTATATCACTGTCAAAAGCAGTTTGTTCAGACTTCCGTGGGACCCTCTTCAATGGCCTCTTGGAACGCATTCACCGCCGCTTCTGGCCTTGTAAATAGTCCTCGAAGCTTATTTTTAATTTTTGGAAGTATAAAGTAAGTTCTGGACTGAATGGCGGATGCGTCATAAGTTCTACATTTGAGGCGTATTCACGTCATGGTGAAGGACGATGAAAGACCTATTCTAGCAATTGACTTCTGGTAACCCGTTAACTGTGCGTTATCCATCGAATACAGAACTTCCAAAGCTTTTGCACTTGGCTCTTACCAATATACGGATCATATCAATCATAAGGATTTGCTGATAAGTATTTTTTTTACAATTTTAATCAGCCGTCGTATGGTATGAATTAGTTCATGTAACCGCAGTTACCAGCCGACCTTCACGTAAATCGTCATAGGAATAATCAAGTCCATGTCTAAATTCACTGAATTACGAATACTTGGTGCAACAGAATGGGGTTTCATCACCAAACACCATTGCAAAAATCGTAAAAAAAACATGGAAAGAATATTTCCTCGACTTAAATCATAGTTAAATCGATTATTTACCAAATGCAATAAAGCTCGTTAATTTTGCTTGAAATCTATTCCACCAATTTCAGGACATATGCGCTCTGATTGGCCAAGTTGTAACGATGCGACCTCTCCTATTTCAGTTATTGCATCTGGTCACAAACACTCTTTCCAAATTTTCATATTACCATTTTTTTATGTTTTAGTTTTCAAATGTTAAAATTTTCATATTGTCATATGAAGAATGTCCCATCAGACATTCATTCAACTCTATCAGCACTGTACTTAAAAGCTAAAATATGAACAGCATTTGAATTTGAGCTGTGAAATTAAAACAGTAGGTATTATTATTTATTACGTGTTTTTTTCAGCTTTAACGGATGGACTAGTCTTTTGTCGATGAGTCGGCGATGCAACGGCATCGATTATAAGTAAAATTAGAATAACTGGACGCTTGCCCGTTCTGCAAGCAACAAATAGTACTGGGGCATGCGACCAATCGTAACAGCCGCAAATACATGCACCGAGCTGAATGCGGACACACCGCGGAAGATGACAATCCCTCTACAGCCCTCAGGCCGACGCACTCACTACCATTGTTATACCGTCTTTAATCTGTGATTATACTGGCACTTCGAAAAACTTATATGTGGCCTTATGTGTCACCGTTTTATCACCTGGCGCACCTATTAAATATATAATTTACGTTACGTATGCAAAAATAAGTAAAGCAATTTTAAAATAATTTGGAATCCAACATAATGTCACATTACTTTATTATGCCAAAGCTCATTGATTTATGAATCGTAGCCTCTACGAATTATCTAATTAGCTACGAAACCGTAGCACAGTCTATTACGGTAAACGTACTTCTTTCTCTTCTTCTTAAAAACTTCTTTTTTTTCAGTAATTTAAATAAATGAATTTCAGCAAAATAGGTTTTTCTAAATTAATAAAGATTCAATCATTTAGAACCATAGGAAATAATTGTTAAAAGCACAAATCGGTTTTAATAAAACACACTAAAACACTGGAGTGTTAAGTGTTCAAACTGCCCTATAAGTGTCCACGTGTGACGACGGCTACAATCAATGCGGAAATATTCGCCAGTCTGCGGCAAATGGGAACACGGGATGCGTCGCGATGGACGTCGCGCCCGCGCCGCGCCGCGCCGCACCCGCGCCCGCGCTGCACCGACATGTAGCACGACCGCTAGCGTCACCACTGCATTTGGTACCTACATATAACCGCTATGTAGCTAGCTATAAACACAACACAATTACTATTAATTTGTAATAGTACCCAGCGATAAACGTAACTACCTACTTTATAGTCCTAGTAACTTTAGTTTAACATACCGTAGT
This sequence comes from Achlya flavicornis, assembly GCA_947623365.1. NCBI lineage: Eukaryota > Metazoa > Arthropoda > Insecta > Lepidoptera > Drepanidae > Achlya > Achlya flavicornis. Next base: position 7,890,780 of record OX392468.1, on the reverse strand, counting down.
GGAGACTCGCATCGCTGTAGCGATTCACTATAAAATTATTTTTAATCATATTCTTTTTTCTTTCATTTTATTCCAATTATTATTTTAGCATGAATTTTCATGTATTGCTGTTTTAATTCTACATCAAAAAAAATCCGTAAAACCCGAAAAAGAAAACTTTTTCACGTTTTTGAGCTAGGTAGGTAAGAACATCAAGTTAATAATGTTCATGTTTTCAATAGGTGTACGGGCAAAATCGTACATTTTCATTGGTTCAACTTTCTGCTGACATTACTTATTGCAAGTGATAGCGCCACCTTATTTTTAAGTTATTGTTACAACATCAACTCCCGAGAATACACAATATTGTATAGAGCTAGTTTTTACAGCTGTTTTGTAAATCCAAAGTTACCAATAAGTAAGTAGTGCATTTAAGGTACGGTACAGATGAGGTCATCATATTCAGTCCAAGGATGTCCACTGCTGAGCATACGGCTCCCCCATTGTTTTCCACTAGATGAGGAGTACTTGTTATAAATTTTTGTTACGTAGTTTTACTTTCTTGTGAGTCTGAGGAAAAACGTCATCCATCCATTAGGTAACTAGTATAATAATGAATAACGGCTATGTAGAGTACCAATAAAGAAAAACGCTATGTGCTATATAGCGTTCACCAATAATTATGTTGAGAATCTAGACAACGGCCTACTCATCACAATAATGTTACATATATTTATATTGTATGTATTCATGTATTTTATGGATTTTTCTATTATCTGTTAATCTTATGATTTTATTTTAGAATCTATTATTTCTTACACAGATCATACTCGGACATCGCCTACGTGATACTTTTCAAGACAATGGTATTGACGTCGAATTCCATTGCGAAGGTCGTCGGTTGAAATCTTGCAATGTAGGAAAGCTTTCTGAAGGTAATCATCGTGAGGAAATTATAACACGGTGGTGGGGTACTTTGTAGTACCCGCCTGGTTTCCTTCTAGGTATTGGGCGCTTACCACCATAAACTAGATCATTACTTACATTTTTACAATGACTAAATTGTGACAAATACAAGCGAATCAATACTAAATACAAAAGAAATACATGAGATTAATTAACCGCCTCAACGTTAGATCACTTTCATGTCTCAAAACGATTCCCAAATGGACTATGTATTGAGAATAGAAATAAGCTATAAATACTGTGATATATCTATTTGAACCTACCTATTGTAGACCCAAACCTATTGTATCTACATTCAATGACGATAAAAGGAGACCATTCGTGGTTTTAGTTTATTTATACAACAGTCCGATCCTCCAATCATAAAAATGTATCGACCAATGTTTTCCTATGTCATTTTTCCTTAAATTTGTATGGTATCTACTCTATAACAATACTTTTAAAAGAGAATGGATCGACCTCGCCGGGAGATAGGTATTCTTAATAGGTATGTGTCATGCATTAAGTAGGCACTATGTAATTCATCCCATTTTAATAATAACTTACGTCGTTATGCTTGTTTAAATGACTTATGTTTAAATGTTATGAACTTAATAAACGTAATGTTTAATAAAAATATTAGGATTAAAGAGCACATTGTAGATCGTCGCTGTCGCTGAAAAGCTCGCGAGGCAAGAACAATATAGCGGTGTATGGAGGGCCGGGCGGCTGCGGCAGACGCGGGCGTATGAAAGCTCCGTTCCGTACTAGCGGTGCCGTTAGCGCAGGCTCGGGCGGGCGGCCGCGGAGCGCGGCGAGGCGGGCGGCGGCGGGCGGGCCGTGGGAGGTACCGTTAATGACGTCGCACCTGTGACGTCGCCGTGGTGACGTCAGGCGGCGCGATATAGCCACCAGGCTCGGCGGCGGCGGCCTCAGTAACGCACCGCCCGTTCGCCAGCGCGTACCTCCGCGCGCCCTCTCGCGAACTGCCTCAACGCTACCGACGCTTCTGACTGACTGAGTGAGTGAGTGCGCGTGCAGTGAGTGGAATGTGCTCGGCCGCATGAGGATCCTGCTGAGCGAGCTGGGACTGTCCGGCGCGTGCCTCGGTCTGACCCTGGAGCCGCGCGCCTCCTCGCTGGACACCGAGAAGCCTGCGCCAGGTCAGCGCCCGCACGACGATACGCGATCCTCTACTTCTGTGTTTATTTTCACTTTCGTTGTGTAGAACCTTTGGGTGTTTTAGACTGTGTGGAACTGTTTTGACGATGGCCAAAGGCTAGAATGCGAGGTGCGTTGCTGACGCCCTCCAGCCAACACTGCGGCCTTAGACAATTCCAACACACACGTATGTACCCCCCTTTTTGTTTTTATTTATTATAATTTACTTTTAAGTTATATTTAGTTTGTTAATCCCATTTCATTTAAGTTAAATTTGTTATTTTACTTATCGCGTTCCATACACTCACACGAAAAGTTTTGTCCTTATTGTTGTTTGTCCGTGTTGTTTTTCCATTTACACATTGATTTTAAACACATGTTTGTAGATCGGAAATGAAGAAATAAACTTAAATTTATATTCTAAAACTTATACTTACTTACTGATCGGAAAAGATATTGCACACCTTGGAAAATTCTTTAGGCATGAAAGCTTCCATGCCGGTTTTTCCACGCTTTCTTTCTGAATCCTAAGCAAATAATGTTTCAATATTTACACAAAAGTTTCAAAACTATAAGGTTTGAGTACCTACGTAATCTACGTTGTAGATACGACCTTATCACAATATTTTAATAAACTTAGAATAGAATAATAAATACATTAAATAAACTTCTTGACTTGTTTAACTTCAAAAATTCCTTGACGATGTAAATCAATATCAGTAATTCAATGTTATACGTATTTTTTCTATAAATCCAATCAACCAATTTTACTCATACTCAATTTCACACTCAAGGCTTCTGATAAATTATGGTAATCTGTAAATTATACCTATGCAAAATAATTTTAAAAAATTTACGCTGGTCATAATATTAGCATTGATTAAAATATATATTGGAATATTTATTCATCAAATGATATTACATATCTATAAAAAAGTACACAACTCACCGATTTTAATACACACTAAACTTAACAAATATCTTCCTGGAACTTTATTTGGATAGATCAGACTCGTTTCGTAATGTTGATTTCAATTAAAACTTAATTAGGTTAACTTTTCATTTAATGTTTATGGGCAGTGCGAAGTTATACATTGTCGCAAAATTAAACTATACTTGCATTCATAGCCCTGCTTATTTTTAAAATACCTACCCGTATTACACAGGATATGACAAATTGTTAATAAAACTTTTATCACTACCTAGTAGGTACCAAGAAGCCTTAATTTATAAATGAATAGTAAAATAATTATAAGAAAACATAGGTAGGGCGCAAACAAGCGGTGTTGAAATACATTACAACATCAGTTAGACCGGTTGAAGATGATACATGCCGCCTCGTCTAGCCATATAAATTATACTCAGTCGCTGAAGTGTCACAAGATTCATAATCATAATGGAGGTACCGAGCCGACGTGAATAGCGCCACCTTCGACACGCGAAAATTGTTATTAAGTTGATTCGTTAAATTATATATACGGATTTGTTTCACTCGTGGCGAGTTAGGTAACTGACTATAATGTGGGATGTTTATGTCGCGTTCGGCTCGGAGCCGATGGCCTCAGGCACTCACTCGCTGCCGCTGCGCTGCCACTTGCCCAATAGTTTGTCGCAACTGGCAGACGTTGCACCTGTCGAGATGAGAACCACTGCAAATTACCATCGCAAAACATGATATTGTAACATGCGTGTTCTATACGCTGGTACCGGTCTACAATAATGCCTTCGCAGACACCTCAAAATTTAACCAATGCAAATAGACCTCAATCATTCTACTCGGTACATAACAGACGCCGTGAATTGCTAAAATTGCCGCTAAAGATAGAATAACAAACTTTCACTTTTGTTATCATAGCTGTAGACTTATGTTTAATATACCTATAGACAAAAGTAGTTCTATTAAAATAAAATACGACTATGTTTTCATTTAAATGAAGCATTAAAATTTAATGGGTACAGAATGCAAATTAATATTTGAATAGCAAAAACTAAAGCTGTTCGGTCACTTATATTCCGGTTTCTGTTAAAAGCAAAATAGGATACGAGACAGACGTTCCGCGTTAATTTTGACAGACTATTGATAATAATGCTATCAATCGTCAGCTGGAGTGACGTCACAACGTAACTCGTGAACCCGTTCGCGTCACTCTCGCTGCCACACCAACCCCCGGTCAACCCGGGTCGGGTGGGCTGTCCCCTCAACAAACCATCAAAATCCAGCGATGTCTGTCCCTTCCCCAATTACGAGTTCTTCTTTCTCTTTTAACACAGCAGGAGATGTTTTGAGATCATTGTTAGTATGTTATCTTTTTTTAAATTCATTGTTAGTGTTTGATATTTATCAATAACATTTAAAAAGTATTAAGCATAAATGACAATACTTTTAACACATACATAAGAGACACGGGGATTTTATTGACTTTAAGCTTTTGGCATTGCATTTATCTATACTTTTCGTAGTCCATTAATTTAGTATTTCTCTATCGCGTTCTTTTAAAAGCTTGATTACGTCACGACGTCTAAAAATATAAGGGAGGTTTTTGAAAACGGTAGTGTGGGGTGGTAGGTAGTAGAGCGTCAGGTGGCGAGCTGCGGTGGGCTCGCGGCCTCGGCCTCTGCATCGATCGGTGCCCGTGACGTCACCGACCGAGTTACGTCACTCATCGATCCGAGCGCTCCGTTTCAAGGACGCCCTTGCTTGTCGCCAGAAAGGCTACCGACTTCCACCATACTTAAAATCACTTACGCGTACCTTTACGCGTAAATATAGTGTCTTAAAACTTTTACTATACTCATAAGTTGTCTATTTCATTCAATTAATAGAACAAATTCAATATGTATTGAAACATAACATATTAATGTCATCGAATTATTATTAGTATAAATTGGTTATTCATGGAAAATGTCTTCTTTATTATAAACTTGCTCTCACCTCACAGTTTCACCCGCGTACCTGGGTTAACATATAGTCTATGACCCTCCCTCATAGGCTGCCTGCGAGCAAACATTGTATCACGGTTGCTGTTTAGGTAATTTAATAGGTAACAAACTAACTTAATTGGGAATTATGCTATAATACTATGTATACTACCTTCACTGATATTATGTCATAAAATAAGCTCTGTCTCAAATATGTGATTCTAGTCATACATATACTTGATGTTGTTAATAAAAACTGACACTAAATGAGAGCATGGCGAAGACGATGAAACGAAACGGCCAAGCCACATATTTTGACTAAGGTGTAGAGTTTGTGAAGTTAGGGCTTGTAGAGTAAGGGCATGTAGAGTTATAAGCTTGGTTATATGTAGAGACATGAGATCTCATAACTTTTTTACCGTGCGAACCATATGTCTTGGCAACATTTTACATAAAAATGTTTTTGGTGGAATAACAATTTACAGAAGGGGAACCTCTGCGAAGGTTAAAGGATTGTAGTCCATGCAGCTTTATATTTAGTGGCGATTTATAGGTATAATCACGGAAATAGAGTTGACAATCATGCATGGCATGATGCATAATCGATATAACTTCGCAGATGTGTGGAAAAGTTGTTACCAGGTATTTATTATTTGGTGATATACAAACGAAGCTATATCCTTCAACCAAACTTCTAAGAATGCGTAACGCACAGTTCAAAGAGTAAAGATAAAATCGCAATAAGGAGCAGGGTTGTGATACCTCACACACGGACGTATGTGAATTTTACATTATTTATTTTAATTTTACATAAATATTTTTTCGACGAATTATAAGAAATAATCTAGTTTTTATGATATGGAAATGTCGTATTTAGCATCCACAGACCGCTTATAGTGTTTACTTTGCCTAATGCTCATATATTTTTACGGAAATTAGGTACACTGAAAAAAATATTTATTTAACTGTAACACAAAATTTGACTAACAACAACCTAAACAGAGTGACTTGCGAACTAAAACTTACCAGTAACAAAATCAGGTTTGTCTACTTGTTTTCAGATACTTGCAGCTTAACTCATTTGTTAAAAGTAACATTACTATTTGATTATCTTGAATCTAACTGTTATTTATTAACAACACTTCTATAAGTGAAAAATAAAATAAAGGTTTAGCAATAATTAAAAAAACTGATTTGTTACCTGTATTTGTCCTGTTTGATTGATTTTAGGACCAAATTTAGCTACGGGTAACCAAACTCTTTGTTTATTTGTTAATAGTCACGATTGTTACCAGTAACAAAACTGTTTCGTCATCAGGAGCCAATCTCACTTTAGTCATTGGTAACCAGAATAATATTTCTATTGGTATAATTTTTCTGTGGGGCTTATTTTAACTGCAAACTGCTTTATTATTATAATTTGGTTCAATTAGTACACTGCTTAGGTTGGTGTAGCAAAATGGTGGGTGAATGAATATTTAAGGAAAATAGAAGGCAAATTAAACTGAACCTTAGCTTTTTTTTTCATTATTTTAACTTAGTTTCTTTTGGAAAGTGGTTCAGTTTAATTTGCCTTCTATTTTCGTCAACTATTCATTCACCCTTGTGTTACATCCTGTATACCAACCTAAGCAGTGTACAATTTGAACCAAATTATTATAATTCAGCAGTTTGCAGTTAAAATAAGCCCAACAGAAAAATAATACCAATAGAAACATTATTCTGGTTATAAAATGCATAGGTAGAAACAATACTTACTAACTAATATGTATTGAAATATGTTGGGTGTTATCAATTAAATTCAAAATGAAATATTGATTCAATATAGCTTTATTTCGATTATTACAAACATTATAGCATTGAATTCACAGAATAGGTCATACTGAAAATGTTAAGTGATCAAAATATTTACTAAATAAATTAACTCTCTGTACCTACCTACGTATCCCACAATGAATATTATGTTACAAACACTTAATCTATAGATATCTCATTATTATATTTATAAGGATATTAAACATGCGCATCCTAGATGCATTGTCCAATAACCATGCTCTTGGTACTGAAGAAGGAGACCTCTTCCTTCATTTCATGACTTAATTTTGATACAGCTCCTGAAAAACAAAAAATGAGGTTAGAGGCACGGAGGTTAGAACGGTGGTCAATGTTTTTTATGTTTATGTTTTTTAACTTAAGTGGAATCCGCTTATTAGTTACATAAGTAAAATAGTACTCACACAATTTTTATTAGGTATTATTTCTGATTCAATTGATGGACTCCTGGTTGTTTGTTCTTCTACGGGCGCGCAATCCAGCACAAATAGTGTATAATTTAGTATACAATTTGTATTATTGGTTGTTGTCATCAGCCTAAAAAATAATGCATTAACGTTATACCACTATGAAACAGTACACATTAGGTATATTTTTTTGACCTGAAAAACGGCTATCATCGTTTTATTCGCTTATTTGCTATGAGTTTTTGGAAAATATATAAAAATATTATTATAAGAGAATAAAATGATGATGGCCGTTTTTCGGGTCAAAACATACTGTGCAGTATAACAAAACAAAATGGGTGTGCGAGTAATATACTTACTGTAGGCATTTGTATCAGAAAATGCGTCAGTCAGATAAAATATCTTTGAACATAGCTATTTGTTTTGTTAACATGACCCTGTGATCAATTATAGGCACCAATTCCTTTAAGTCTTCAGCTGACATTTGCAAAGTGTCCAAGTTTGTTCTGAAATTTAAAAAATATTGATATTAATAGGTGGATAGGGTTGGAGTGCACTTTTGGGGTCAAGGATTTTTGCATTTTATACATCAAAATCGGTTCATTGATTTAGCTGTAAATGGGTAGTTAACAAGTTTACCTAGCTACGACACTGATGCTGGAGAGTCTGGTTTGGCAATGCCACTCCGCATCGATGGTTTGCCAAGGTCCGCGTGAATTTTTACAGTTTATTGCGTTAAGCGCTTAGAAATATTATCAAGCAAAAATAATTACATACCTTTAAACTTATCAACGTATATGGCCAGTTCCCAGGACTTAAGATAGTTCTCCATGTCACTTGCTGGCTCTGCTGCCGCCATCCGATCGAATTCGCTCATATTAGGAGGACAAATATGTCCTGCTTGACCAAATCATTTCTTGACAAACACCATTTATTCAATAAAATAAAGAAATCAAACCATTCAGTGCCGTTTAGCTCACAACTTCACAAGTAACAAACCAAAAAAACAACGCACGAAAGACAGGAATTAACGCGTTAGGCGTCGCGTCACGTCTTCCCCCACGCCCCGAAAACCTTGAAGGTTCGTTTACATATACACAATCGTTATTGTAATTGTCAACAAAAATGTGTATACTAGTTCAAAAGTCTTTAGGTTAAATATAACAAAAGTTTAGTTGAATTTAGTAAATTGGTTGGTATAGTTTTTATGCCAAACAAATAGGTTAAGAAGTAAAACTATTTTTTGTTAATAAATGAGAAATTGGTTTTGTTGCTGCAACCACACTAGTTAGTCTACGTTGTCTCAGTAAATAGTAACTGATAATTAGTTTACTGCTTATCGAAAAAAAATCTACATAACTAGTTTTGGATCAATAACTAAATAATTTGATTACATGTAATTAAAGTTTGTTTCCCGACAACATAAATGACAATTTACATAACTAGTTTTGTAGATCCTTTTTTTCAGTGTACACCACATTTTTACCGTGTCATAATGTCTGTCTATATTCAGAAATAAAATACTTATTTTTTTAGAAAGGAGGCATTCGTTTCTTTAACAGTTTATTTCCTTTTATCGTGGTTTTAATACATATTATCGAAACGAGCTTTATTTAGGTACTTAGTGATGTATGTAATTTCCTTTTTCTTTACGGGAAATTATCTAAATTGCATGCAGAAACTATAATAATTTTTATTAAACTTATTTTCGTATAAAATTGGTACAAAGTGAATATTGTAGATGCATTTGTAAATCCACTCATTTCTTATGATTTTAGTAGATATGAGCTGAAAATGATTTTTACAAAACGATTTAGTAATAAATATAGTCTCTTGATTCATTCATGTTAGTATATCATTTAATACAAGCGTTAATCATTTAAAAATCATGAGTAGATATGAAATAACATGCTTATTACAGTATGAGTTATAAGCCAAAATTGTATAGGTACATCTATTTTTATGCGACGAAGTCGGAATACTAGCATACGGTCCGCCTAATGGTAAGCGGTTACCGCAGCCATACAACACACGAAGCATCACTCACGCGATAAACTGACCTAGGCTCTCCCCCTCCCCGATGAGCTCTGGCGACCTTACTCACACTTCAGGATTACGTTACTACATAAAATTATTTGGCTATGGTATTCTGTAAGGTAGAGCTACTTCCCCAGTCGACCTGCTCTTTGAGCTAATAAACGCTATGCTCTACCTCTCTCAAAACACTACACGTAACAAAACAATAAATACTAGATAATCAGAGATATACCTATATTGTTTTAATATGGGTATTATAGCTGAATTGAGTAGCCTAAAGTTTTATAAAAACACATAAAAATATAATTTACCTACCTATTAGGTACATCTGCTATTATTTATTTATCTACTATTTAAAAAAATAACGTTAACGACAGTTTATCTATCTGCAATATACACAGAAATACCAATAAATAAATATTTTGTGCACCAACGTAATGAAAACGAAATTGAAGTGATCTCACAGTAAAATATATAAATACATGCAAAATTTCCTCCAAGGTTAAAGTAGGTACCTACTTAAGTGCTACTTAGAACATGTAAGTAAAAGTGTGTCTATTTATGTGCCTGCTCATTATTCAAAACACGCATAGAACAATATTAGAATGGAAATAGCTGTTTAAAGTATTCAGTATAGACCGACTACCTAGCTAGACTGTAGTAGTATAGTCCGATCCACAGACGTATGCCGGGCGGCGAGGGTGGTGTGACGTCAGGGGCGATGACGTCACGATAGAGCACACCTCCCCCGCCCACGTGGCTCGATGCCGTAGCTACAGCTGATAATCCGCCAAAAATATATATTCGACTGAAATTTAACAGTGACGCTCACTCGCGTATGACGTCATTATTATTCACTTTACATTTATTACTTTAGCTCTATCCTACTTACACTATTTGGTAAAATCTGAAATTAAACAAAGACGGAAACACAAATTATATGCTTAATCAATTTTGAAGTAAGTAAAGCAAGAATTTCCCATTCACAATTTGTTTATAAAAATATTTTAACTAATTGAATAAAGGTTTTCGGAGAAGTTCGTAGAGATTTAAATATGAACTCTTTCGAACTTGTTAAGATTGTAAAATTAATATATGTTTTGTTATATAATAATATGTTCTATCTAATTTTATGAAGTTTATATTCTAAAACAAAGAAATGTGGAGAAAATATCGCCTGAACTTAATCACCTGTTTTCTTTTCAAACGTATGTATAGGATTCTCAGTAGGGTATTTTATTTCGAACTCTGTATTTGCATAGCTCAACTCAAATATATTTAGTAAAAGCTCAGAGTAGATAAATACTACGTAAAAGCTTTTGATTCAGAGCTTTTGCACTTAGGTAAGTAAGTGTATAGCAGACTTACACCGCCATCTATTGAATGGTTCCGTTACTACAAGTACACACCTTTTCCTTTTGATATAAAGGGGTGCTTTTCATTTCCGCGGCATAGAACCACTTATATTCACACAGTTCCACAGTTCCGTTATTAATCAACAGATGGCGAATTAAGGTTACACGAACACATTGATTTTATGCTATTTATGCTAGGGCCTCAGATTACAGAACAAATAATATTACCTAAATGCATATACATTTCTACAATATTTTCCGTACGATGAGAACTGAATATTACCCGGTTATTAAGTAAATACCTACTATAACTGTTGAGGTAGCCTTAATATTATGAGGAGTAGGAATACGATTGTTTGTGAACCTCTGACACTCAAACGAATGTTTGAGCTAACAAACGGACTAATGTGGGTTAGATCGGCGAAGCTATCACTTATCTCTGGGCGAATCTCACGAGCTTCGACCATCGAAGAAAAGTTGCTTGCTTATTGGTTTTCTACAGGATATATAATGGAGAGTGCGCAGAACTTGTTCAACCTTATTCCACCATCCCCCTTTTTACACCGAACCACAAGACGCCGGGAAAATTTTCACCCGTACGTTGTTGACATACCGAAAATACGGATACAGCGTTTTGCTACCTCATTTATAATGCGGACAGCAAGGAGTGGAACTTGCTTCCGGCGACTGTGTTTCCTGACTCTTACAATCAAGGAACTTTCAAGGCCAGAGTGAATAGGTTTCTTCTGTGTAAACGTGTTCTATCTTAGGCTTCGTCATAGTCCCATATGGGCGGATCAGTGCCCAAAACCAAACCCAGATAATAAAAAAAAACTTTGGTGGTACTTAATGGGAGTAGTGTTATTTTAACGTTTGATGACCATTGGTGGGATTTGTCGTAGTCGTACCGCGTCTTTGGATGACATTCATGAATGGTGTTCATTACGAAGACCACTAACGTTACGCGGTAGTCCCGCAGGTGCCGTCTGATCAATAAACATTTCGCACTAGAAGTCAATGAGCCTGTATCGCAATCGCTGCAAAACTCATAACCACCAAATACATGTTTCTTTATTTCACTTATATCAGTTTATATTTTTTTTAATACATCCTCGAACCTCTATTTGAAATCCCTTCCTTGATGCACCCCGAGGGTAGGTACTTATGGAATATTTCCCCCAAATGTCAAATCTCTTCTAGGTCCAACGATTTAGGCTGTGCGTTATCTGTCAGTCAATCAATGTTAGGCCTGTATTCAAGTCTCAAGAATAGATCGTGTGAATCGAAAATAAACCTAATACCATTGGTGCAGGTTCCAAATTCAATTGTTTTAATCTCGACTCAAAACTTGGCATGAGCATCGATTGACGTTCTAGAATATGGACCTTAGAGTTTTATTAAAGTAGTTATGCCGGGTTATTTAGAGCTGTTTGTTTGCGGTGCCGATTCGCTTGACGAAACGATGGGGATATCTATCTATCACATACACGACTCCTATTTTTCAATATTTGCAAGCAGTCGATACACGGCGCGGAACGGAATAACAACTGAGTAGGTCCTTGGTCAAGCCCTTGGGGCCCTTGGGCATACAAGAATTTGGGGCCCCGTTGGAAAGTAAAAATCACTTTTTTACTTTCCAACAAATTCCCAAATTCTTGTAACAAATTTAATATAATTTAATAATAACAAAAATCATTTTTCTTCTTTATATTATCATTATGTTCAAAATTAAAAACTGATCTGATATCTAATATCCGGGCCTCATGTGCCCTTATGGTAAAGACGGAACGGCTTATGATCTTCTATTACTTAGGGAGTTTTTTTTTTGCCAGTACACGCAAGTCCTAAAAATACAGGTCTTAGAAAAAAACGCTGAAAGGAAATGGCCATGGGCTGAATTTTGAAGAAAATAAGAATGGCATTAAAAAAAAAAAAAAATACATGTGTATTTTCGTAGATATGAAATTATTTCAATTTTTTTTTTACGATATTCTGCTTCTACGTCACTGTACGAACAAAATTATGTACAACAATCTTGGTCACAAGTTCCTAGAAGTTATCAAAATTTACCTCCAATTGCTTGTCAGAATGCTAGGAGCTAAAATTCTTTATGAAATAAACATAGCGAGTGCCCAGCGAGATTTGCTCCATCTCGTCAAACTTTATGCAGGATGATAGATTTTATAAAAAAAGTGGCTGTGACATACGGACGGACAGACAGACCGTTTTTTGCCATTTGGCTACGGAACCCTAAAAATAGGTCAAAGTAAATATAAAATAATATTTTGAATAACTTATTTTTTTTTACCACTAAGGTGGCAAACAAGCATAACAGCCCACCTGATGGTAAGCGGTTACCGTAGCCTATGGACGCTTGCAACACCAGGGGTATCACTCACGCGTTGCCGACCCTAAAAAACTTCTAAAACTAAACTTCTAGCAACTTGTGTTCAAGATTGTCATACATAATTTTGTTTGTAATGTGAAAGCAGAATAAAGAAAAAATTGTTTTTTGTTAATAACCAACTTTGCACACATGTATCATAATATACTACCTCAATACACTTGCTTGTAAAGTGACATTTATTGCAAAGTTTTTAGTATCATAATGCAGCTTATTCCGCACTAGTGCTTTTTACTTTACATTACCGCACAGTTTTATGATAGATATAATCCCGATTATGATAAGTTTGTACCTCACTGCAAGTGATATGTGTGTAGACCAAGTATTCTTAATTTAAACGGATAAAATAGTTTGACAGCTCACCGCTAACTTGCGCGCCATATTTGTTGACGTTCTCATTGTGTGGTTGACTATTATCAAAAAAATCAACTTAAAAAAATACAAGTCTGTTTTTTTCCTCGCAAGTGTGTTGATAAACGTCGTATGACACGCGTGTGCATTGATTATTACACTCTCGGCTCACTTATCGCTGGCTTATAGCTTATAACTCTACATGCCCTTACTCTACAAGACCTAACTTCACAAACTCTACACACTGTAGTAAAAATATGTGGCTTCGTAAAAGATAGCCAGTTGTTTATTTCCGAAATATTGTTATTATCTTCTATCATTGCTTACCATGATAGAAGATAATAACAATCAGATCTCTTTGGGAAAAGAGCCCTAAACCGCATAGAAATATCCTACATACAGGATGTACAACAACTTTTTTTTATTTTTTTTTGCCAATAATAAATACGGAAACAGTCTTCCTTTCATTAAAGAATCTTTGTGAATAGGAAGGAATTGATTCTAATAATTGACCTACTTGATCGCCCTGAATATAACGGATCTATAACTTCTTGGAATCTGTAGATAGCATACATCTAGTAAATAGATGTCCTCCTTCTTCTTCTTTGCTCTATCCCACTGTAGGTGGGGTCGGCTCTCCTAATCTTCTGGCGCCAGGACAACCTGTCCTAGGTCCAATAGATGTCCATATTAATTTAAATATTGCTAGTTCTAGAAGTCTCTAACGCATTAGCATAATATAGATAGAACTTTAATTTATTTCCTTACTATATACTAGAGTACTCAAATATATGCACAAGATAGGTACCTAATGAGAAAATGTATAGTAACAAAAGCTCTTGTTTTGTTTATAGCTTAATAAGACTGAAATTAATGGTTCCGAACATAATAGAAATTGCAAATGCCACTGATTTCATAACCTCTCAGGGGATCCATCGCTTTATCGCCCCAAAAAATTTCAAGCGACTATGCTGAACAAATATGAATCCAAGTGAACTAAGTTAAGGGTGAAATTGTATTAAATGTAACGGTATGTTTGTAACGTTTCTTAAATAGACACGGGTGAAGTGTATACATAGGATTCAATTTTCGGGGCGTGGCGAATCAAGCACCGTGACACAATGTATTCAAAACGCCAATATTCGGTCGGCAAAACTGCAGTATAAATTAGGAGACCTTTCTTTTCCACCACCACTGTTTGCCTTACAAGCGTAGAGACTGTTTATACAAATATTTCAAAAGCTACCGAGAGTTTATATCGATTAGTCAATTACGATTGCTAGTGGTGAAGGAAGAATCAAAGTATGTTCGCGGAGGGTAAATATAAATGATGCATGACTCGAATAGCGTGATAGTTCAAAGGATGGTGCCGTCAATTTCACGTCCAACGGTCTCTCGGCGCATTCACAGTCGGCCCTCCCTTGCTATTGCCTACTTTATCATTGCGTGTTTAGTACCCAAAGAAAATTGATAATCGTAATTTTGATATAATTCATATTAACTAAATGTGTTATAGAAATATTTGCTGAAGTGATGTTTTATTGTTGCAGGGCCGAGCGCCATAGAATCGCGCTCGCCAAGCGCTTACACGTCCAACTCCTCCAGCATGCTACTGCTGCAGACACACGTGAGTATTGACATCATTATGTTATAATTTTATTAAATTAATCTTATAACAAAATAGTATGTATTTATTTAACCAACCGTATTGATGGATACTGATTTCTAGGAAAGTAAATAAATTATTAGAACACCTGCACAGACTATACAGTAGTTGTACTTTAATTCATAAAACAGCCATAAGTACAGCTATCTAAGTGGAAAAAGCTCGCCATTGGTGCGTCATGACCGCCCCCATCGACAATCCGCCTCCTACCATTTCTTCGACGCCTCCGTTATTGATTGTCATTTCTATTGCAGAGCAACTACGGTTCGTCCTTCACTGATTTACTGTCGCCGCAATATCAAGAAGACTCGTCCGAAATTTTAGAAGAAAATCTAGATCCATTTCCGGACGTCGAATTTCATGCGCCAGTCCCGTTTGAAGTGAAATCACAGCGCACTACCACTCTAAGTGAGACTTCCTCGCCCACCCTAGGCCCGGCGCTGCCAAGCTTTGAAGAAACTTATTCTGTCCGTTATCCTAAGCAAGAGATGGCTGAATTTGGCATTAAAATGGATGAAGACTGTTACAACGTGAGCGCGTACTCCCATCAAGGGCATACGTCTACGCAATTATTGTATCAATATCACCAACCTTCAATTCCATATGTACCGTCAACATATTACGCACAGCCTCAGCCGTGCAGTCCGACTTTTGATACGGGAGGTGTGACCCCCAACCAAGATTCCTACTCTTTACCTCCGTTCCCGAGTTCAGTTGATCTCCATATAGCGTCTGATCAAGGTTCAAGACAACGACGAGCTTCTTTACCAGTGCAAAGATCGGAATCGAGCAGTTCCAACGACAGCCCTAAGCTGCATGGTGGTCGAGTTCACTGTATGCAAGCTTCAGCACCTAGCTCGGCGTCAAGTTCTCCTGGCGTAGCTCCGCAGGATATAGCGGGTCCTCGTGCCGCGCCCTCCTCGCCGAGTCAGCTTTGTGCCGTTTGTGGAGATACCGCTGCCTGCCAACATTACGGAGTTCGAACATGCGAAGGGTGCAAAGGCTTTTTCAAAAGGACTGTTCAAAAAGGATCTAAATACGTGTGTTTGGCTGAAAAATCTTGTCCTGTAGATAAAAGAAGGCGAAATAGGTGCCAATTTTGTCGGTTCCAAAAGTGTTTAACAGTAGGAATGGTCAAAGAAGTAGTTAGAACAGATTCCTTGAAAGGAAGACGCGGTAGATTACCTTCGAAACCAAAATGCCCTCAAGAATCACCTCCGAGTCCACCGATCTCATTGATAACAGCCCTCGTTCGAGCCCACGTAGATACCTCGCCTGATTTTGCAAATCTTGACTACTCTCAATATAGGGAACCTAACCCTTTGGAACCCCCAATGTCGGATTTAGAAGTTATACAACAATTCTACTCACTTCTGACAACATCAATCGACATGATCAAGGTATTTGCGGAGAAAGTACCAGGGTTCGGTGATTTATGCATTGAAGATCGTGAACAACTGTTTGCATCCGCACGTCTCGAGCTGTTTGTGTTGCGGCTCGCGTACCGCACGCGCCCCGAAGACACCAAGCTCACCTTCTGCAACGGACTTGTGCTGGACAAACGGCAGTGCCAGCGCTCATTCGGAGATTGGCTGCATGCTGTTCTTGACTTCAGTAATACGTTGCACTCTATGGATATCGATATCTCAACATTTGCCTGCCTATGCGCATTAACTTTAATAACAGGTATGTACTTCAGAATTTACTTTATATAACCTTAGCATGAACACGTGTATTTTTCACCGATCTTAACAATTTAGAATTATTCATTTTATAGAGAAAACCACATTGAAGCTATGTAATTTCTTATAGGAACATCTAGCGAATAGAATGCCGAAATAAATGCCACTGACCCTCCGTTTAACTGCATGTCATTGAAATGATACAAAAATATCGTGAAAGCTGTCACGATGTAGATATAAACAAGATTTTAACTTAACAAACCATAAATTAACAAGAATTTTGTATATTGTTGACAGATAGACATGGTCTGAAAGAGCCTCTCCGGGTGGAGCAGCTTCAGATGAAGATAATAGGATGCCTGCGTGCCCATATCCCGGGCGGTGGCGGAGCAGGCTCAGCTGTGGGCGGCGCGCCGCACTTCAGCCGCGTGTTGGGCGCCCTGCCTGAACTGCGTTCTCTCTCGGTGCAGGGGCTTCAGCGCATATTTTACCTTAAACTCGAGGACCTGGTGCCAGCGCCTCCACTCATAGAGAACATGTTCCGTGCCAGCTTGCCTTTCTAGGCACCCGATATTCACTCCAGAGGACCACTCCCGCCTTCAATACACATTCTCCTTCTATTTTTAGAGCCGACTCCGTTATTTTTATAAGTGTTTAGATTAATAAAATATTTTTCTAGGGACTAGTTGGACATTTTATAGGATGCGATCTCCCACGGAATCGGTTCCCGCTATAATCGTATTGATTATTATTTAATTGTAAGTAGCTAACTAGATATCTTATCGAGACAAACGTACCGCGTAAGTCCTAAGTTAAGTTTAATTTATTGAAAATGTTTAGGAATTCGTCTTTTGGGTGTGATTTCGTTTAATATTATGATGTTGTGTACTTAGTAGTCTGCATTTGAGTTACCGCTCGTGATCAATGGCATCTTGTCGTACAAATATTCCTATGTTGTTTACTTACGTATTATTTAGATAAGGAAAATCTAGTCACAAGACTTGGAAATGTTAATAAATTGGCTCGTAAATATCGAGCTTTTATAGTTAATATAAGAAAAGTTACTTATAGATTGATTACGGCATTTAATGTCCCTTTTTTTACGAATGTATTGCGATAATTAGTGATGCGAGTCCTCGTGACCGCGCGCAGTGAATGGATCTAAGGCGACTCAAGCGCCGACGATTGTTGGAAGTTACCTTTTAGGTTTAAATTATTTAATAATAATTTTAGACGCTAGGACGTTAATGTAATTTGTTACGATAGTTATATATCTAAGGCCAGAGAAAAAGTTCAGCATAACATCATCACTACTAAAACTCCATGCATACAACGTGTCTTAAAGAGTACCTTTATGTAGGTAGATAGCATAGATATGCTCTTATGAGTACGTACCTTTTATATGCTTACTTAAGTACATATTATATATGTATTATGGTAAATAAATAAACATATCACTCGCCTACATTTACTTATTTAGAATGATGTGATTTCACTTAGTATCGCCATGTGGTCCTTGATATAATTAGATATCTAATATTATGAACCTGTAAAACATGTGACCACTTTTGTTTGCAAATACGAATAAAAACTTTTTCGCATAACTTACATGGAGAAAATCAGATACTGACCCATTTAATATATCTTCGACTGCGGGGTCTCTTCGTTATTTACTATAGAAACAGTGATAGAGACCACAGGCAAGCTAAAAAAAAAGGACCCAAACCGGAATTATCCTGATAAAAATTAACAAATCAAATAAATATAATTTCCGATAAACAAAAAAGAACATGGAAATTGTAATAACATAATGCCAGTTACAAGTTAATAATGTTTTTATTTTTATCTTCATCTGGCTGTGACTTATAATGCGATTGCTTCATGTGAGGCGGTTGCGTATTATGCCCACGACGCCGACGCGCGGGATCTTATGGTGCGTCCATGCTTGGCGAACCGAGCACGAGCGGAGCCTCGAACGAGCACACTGCGAGCACGATTTTCGTAGCGTGGACGGGCTTGCGATCCTCAAACGAGCGCGATTGTCAGTTTTTTCACGTACAAAGGGATTCGCATCGTGCTCGTTGAAGGCTCGTTGTAGGCTCGTTCGTGGCTCGGCTCGTGCTCGGTTCTACGCGAATCGGGTGATTATGTTCTGATGTGGATTATATTAAGATCCCGATAAAACTGCCTCAAAACAGAGTAAAAAAAAACAAGCTGGCACTATGGAGTTATAAAAAAATAATGCCATACAGTGCGATTAAGAATAACTTAGCAGTAAAAAATCAGCCAAATCCTCAAATAAAGATGTGTGAAAGTTTCTTTATAAAATCGCGCGGCGGTTGGTTGTGTGTAAGATAAAAAAATATGTTTGTATGTTCATTCGTTCATCCGTTTTTTTATGATTGGGACATATAAAATAAAGATGTACAACAACTGATGCCAGAAACTAGCTAGTAAATAATAAACATTACAAGTGAACAGTTCCCAGGTTTCCATAATAATGATCTATTTATTTATTAAACATTTCCCAAGTATAAAGTAGGCCATGACGTGTGACACTGAGGTCTGTAAATTAATTAGAAGACCAATAAACTATTCATATACCCTAGGTATTTCTCATTGGACCAATAAGTTTTTAAAACTAAGTCGTATGAGAAATTATGACAAAGATTCTTCGGAAATCTCCACTGAAAGTTGCCTTCTATGAAATAACTACCTATGTTGTAGGTATCTATACTCATGATGTATAAATTGCGTACCTAAAAATCACATTAGTAGGTACATTGTCCAATATTATAATATATGAAAAAAAGAAATTTGATCTCTTAAACTAATATTAGTAAAATTAAATGTGAAAAATGAAATTTGATGAAGTCAAATTACCCAAAATGAGAAAGAATTTAATAAAGATAATTGTAGTTTTTTGCATTAAATTAATGTTGTTGAACAACACTATAATCATGCTTAGCCTATCTCTAATAGCACAGAGGATTGTAGTTATATAATCTGTGCTAATAGTAAGAGCTCCTTGCAATTTATTTTTTATTTTTTCACCTTTTTTGTTAAATTCATGTCTTGGACTTCTTATCATAAAATAGTAATTTGAAACCACTGTGAAACGTTATCTAGGTATTATCGTTTATAGTTGTTATTAAAAGAATTAGATAGATGCGGGAGAAGTTAGTAATTTTATATAAAATTATTTTGATGATATAATTACAAATATGCTGGACTTTTTACTCAAAAGCCATTAACTCCTTTTATATAATTTTATAGATTTATAAGTGTAATCAAGAAAATTATTTCTCGTAAAAATGTGAGACACGATTTGCTATTTTTCAACCTCCGCATTGTATACGTTCCTGTATATTATCGGTTTTCATGAATGTTATAGGTACCTAGAAGTTATTTATACATCAAATGTTTATAAAAAACTTGTCAACATGTCCCAAAAGCATACTAAGTAATATTAAAAAATGAACCATATTCTGTAAACACCAGAGTCATTACGATATTGCAAACATGTTTTT
Organism: Achlya flavicornis; assembly: GCA_947623365.1. Taxonomy (NCBI): domain Eukaryota; kingdom Metazoa; phylum Arthropoda; class Insecta; order Lepidoptera; family Drepanidae; genus Achlya; species Achlya flavicornis. The sequence continues at coordinate 7,870,511 of OX392468.1, read as the reverse complement.
ATTTTTTTATTTCATCATTAATGATCACGTAAATAAGTATAAGAGTAAGGTTTTAAAATATATAGGACAGACTTCCATCGAATACCTGAAAATAAAGGACCTACTATCATAGGATTCATAGCATACCTACCTCGCTCGGTCCAACAACTCCTACATACCACGCTCATTTGTCTGTCCTATGTGTAGATTACATTTACTCGTAATTGGTATACCTACTCTTAATTAATGTACTATATAAAACCCCAAACTCATGCAATTTTCTATAATTCCTGATTATAATAATTGGAGAAAAGTGTTAGGATAATTAAAACAGTCGGCGAAACGTTATCAGCGCAATTATTGTCACTAAAATTCATTATCTATGTTAATAATTATCATCAGAAGATGTTCGACTCACACAAGCGCACATGACCGGGTGCAATCAGCTGTTGCAATCACACTTGATGCATCCATATTATGACCCGCCTCCTGATTTCGCACCGGGTTGCGCATGTGTGTAGGAGTATTAGAACTAATACATTATATCAAGAAATAATAAATATCATCACGTAAGCGATTATGATGTTTCGCCAACTAATTTAATTTACTTACATGATATTACTGAAACATTAGGTACAACATTTTTACGGAGAAAACCTGTTTTGTATGAAATATTGTGCTTGGGTCAAATTTAATGCCAGTGAGTTTATTTATTTAATTACCGTTTTGTCCATTTTGTAATAACTACATATATAATAATACCTATACAAGCAAAAATCCAATCAATAATTATAAAAATTTTGTTATCCTCGAAACAAATCTTGTAAAGCATTACTTGTAGAATAACATGAACTGCATTTCATAATTCTCAAAATATTACACACTTAGATTATATTTAGATGTGCTTTTGTTCCATGTTACATATTTTCTTTGTAAATATTTCTTCAGATTCATACCAACACGCAATGCGCCAATAAAATTGAATACCTAATGTTTATTTCATTTATATCCTACTGACTTGGCTTTTTTTGCGTAAAATCTCATAGAGTAGTAGTAGAAGAACAAACAAGCATGCCAATTTTCAAGCGGTTGCCTGACAACTTCATTTTTTTTCATCGCTCGCGTTCAGGTCGCACCATGAGCTTAGAGGGATAGCATTATTATATAAACAATCAATATTATATAGGCAATCGCTGTTTCGATCGGCAGCCTCGCGACAAAAAACATTTTTTTATACTTAAGTACCTTCTTCATTAACCGACTTCAAAAAGGAGGAGGCTTTTACATCTTTCATATTTAAAATTAGTAATAAACAATATAATTTGTCGCTCGATACACACTTCTACAAATAAAAATCTAGAAGACAAATAAACTGCTTTATTAATAATAACTAATCAACGCGATACCCATATTTGAATTAAAGGCGATTTTTTTTAAATATTAAAATTCATTAAAGTGGCCGCTTGGATTTCCGATTTCCTGAGTGAACGGTCTATAAGAGTGGTCATAGACGGGTGCTCGTCGGACCTTTTGACAATCAATGCCAGAGTTCCTCAGAGATGTCCCTCTGCAACCTTATTTCTGCTGCATATAAACGATCTGTTGAAACCCGGTATCTTTGGGCAAGCATACGACAGCACTGTTGCAGAGAGATACATTTCCAGCCACCAGCGACGAGATCCAACTGTCGCGAGAGGCCATGGTAGAGCGTTTGAACATGACCTTACAGAGTCTCCGATAGGGGCAAAGCCAATCTGGTAACTTTTAACGCCACCAAGACGCAGGCAAGGCATTTCTTTTCACCGCCAAACGGAGTCCTTTCCACCAGGCTCCTACTTCCCAAAATATATCCATGCTGAAATGCGATCGGCTTGATCTCCTAGACATAACATTAACAGTCAAATAAACTTTGGCTGTTCTATTGAGTCGAAGGCAGATACAGCTGCTAGAAAGCTGGATATCATCTCTAAGGCCAAGCGGTACTTCACGCCTGCTCCGACTTTATAAAGCACAAGTCCGGATTTACATGGAGTACTGTTGCCATCTTTGGGATGGATCCGCTAAGTACCAGCTTGACGCCCTCGACTCACCGCCGAGCCAGGAGATGAGTCTTTAATTAAGGCGAAACTCACGAGCCTCGACCATCGAAGACAGGTTGCTTGACTATCGGTTTTCTACAGGATATATTTTGGAGAGTGTGCGCAGGAATTGTTCAACCTCATTCCACCATCCCCATTCTTACACCGAACCACAAGACGCCGGGAAAAGTTCCACCCGTACGTTGTTGACATACCGAAAATACGGACACAGCGTTTGGCATCCTCATTTATAATCCGGACAGCCAGGGAGTGGAACTTGCTTCTGGCGTCTGTGTTTCCTGACTCATACAATCTGGGGACTTTCAAGGCCAGAGTGAATAGGTTCCTTCTGGGACATTATAGGCTGATGATGATGAAGTTAATTATATGTATTATGCATTGCTCTTATCAAATGAACTTCACTTAAGGACTCTACAATAATTTTTATTTAATTTTCGATACTACTAAGGTAGGAAACAAGCCTACGATCCACCTGATGGTAAGCGGTTCCGTTGCCTATGGACGCTTGCAACACCAGGGGTATCACTCGCGAGATGTCGAAACTGGCAAAATCCCTTCACACCCTTCTTGAAGAACCCCATAAAAAACATACTTAGGTTATTGGATTGTCCCCTACCTACTGCAATACCTTATTAGCATTCAAGTTATATTCAAAATTCTATAGATTACAGAGCTTGTTTTTCTCTTTTCAGTTAATTTTTGTTTTACGCAGTCGGGTTTTTTTGTTTCTTTTAATAATTTAATTTATTTCAGACTTTTTAGTTTTATACAGAATGAGTAAGTAAATGAGCCGTACGGTAAAGTAACGCTAATAACCGTCTCGCAACTCTGTGAGTTACGTACGGTAACCGCTCAGTAGCACAGTCAGTAGTTCAGTACCTGTGTTCAGTACCTACCTACTGTCCTTGCATTAAACGTGTTTTTTTGCAGTTTACGTCAAAATGGTAGCATAAAAGTATTATAATATACACCTAAATATATGGAAAGGGCTGTTTACAAGCTTTCATTTGATACCCATATTTTTATAATAACGAAATTTTTGTTTTAAATACCCCCCCCCCCCCTTCCTTTTTTATTCGTAGACGCTATATAAAAGTTATATATCCTATGACACTCCCACAGTTAAGACGAATCTGACGACACCTCATATGCTTAAATCCATCAAGGGGGCTGGTGTGCTTAAGTTTGCTATTTATTTACTTATAAAATATTTATTCAGTCTACTTTGTAATTTTGCCGCCGCGCCTGGGCACGCAATTGTTTTCAGTGCGATTATAATGTAAATATTATGTAATGGATCTAAGCTTGTTTTGAAAAGAGTAACTCAGCAAGAGTTTATTGCCGGCTCTTCTCAGCAAATGCAACCTTCCGAACCGGTATTAGAGTCAGACTTTTCATAAGTGCCTGCGAAGGTCTTTTTGAATAGATGATTTTGAATTTTGAAGCCGTTTAGGCTGTAAAGCGTGCCAAAGAAATAGACATACATACATACATATATACATACATACATACACTCGAAAAACATAACCCTCCTTCCGGGTCATTCCGTTAATAAAAAGGTAGGTACCTACTCTATTGCCTTGTGAAACCGCAGGGAACAGCTATAGTACTTATAGTGTATTATGAAACCCATCACAAGGTGGATTTAAGTGTGTGACCCACCCCTGACTCGAAGGCTGGATCCGCGCCTGGTTGTGAGGAGTTTTCTTATGATACCTCTATGCTCAAAATACCTGTGAAACTGTTGATAATTTGAACCAATTTGAACTATTTGACTGGTATTTTGATCATAGAGGTATCATAAGAAAACTTCTCATTACAAATACTTGTCAGTAAGTTGATCTTGGCTAGCAGGGCCGGCTTTACCTATAGTGCAGGGTATTCTGCGCACACGGGTACAAGGTCTTAGGGGGCGCTGAGCGCCGCTCGGGGCGAATCGCTTTCATCAAATAATGCTCTTTAATGAAATCGAATTATTACATCCTGAATTGTGCCTGTATTAACGCGTCTTTTCGCTCTATCCTGTACCAAAATGGAAGTCCCATCTTTGTGGAAAACTGCCCACGGGCACCTTGTGAGTGCCGAAAAAGGGCAACGGACTGATCAGACCCGGCGAATCACAGGCCGATCGCCATTACCTATCCAAAGTGATGGAGCGAGTAATCAACATGCAACTCTTGAGATACCTAGAAGATCACGATTTGTTGAGCAACCGACAATACGGTTTCCGCCACAGTCGCTCTGTGACCTCCTAGTATATTTCACCCACCGTTGCCGTTGGTCACTCGCCATCGAGTCAAAGTTTGACATTGACAGTAAGCCTAGATGTGGCGAAGGTTTTTAATGCACCTCAATTTCCTATTACTGGTGAAAATATAACCGTACATATTTCATTTCTATCGCGCGTCTACTAGAGAGCGCAAGGGTACCTACTGATTGCACCCTGGCGCTACATAGGCTAGAGCCGGCCCTGTCGCCCAGGATACATTCCGGCTTTTGTTGTTGGTTGGAGTTTACACTTTAAACCCCAGAGCGATTCGGCCAAGCACACGAGAACTTGGGCCACGAGAGTTGGCAACACTCCTCATTTTATTTCTACTGTGGTAAGTTCACAGAACAATTTTACGGTAAGATGGTAACACAGTTGATCATCAACATCAAAAGACTTTTTGGCGGGAAGTCAAACAAAGCGGTAATTTTAATTCGCGAAAAAATTCAAATTATTATTTTTAGTATTTCAAAACAGTCTAAATACTTAAAAAATATAACTAGAGAGTTCGAGTAAGATGGGTCCTCAAAGTGACGGTGATGAAACAGGCGGAGGAAAGAAGAAAAGGAAATTTACTTCCATTTTAGAAGACAATACAGAGAATCCCAATAAGTATAAAATTTACACTAAACCAAATTATAAACGATTATTCCTTGAAAACGGAAACCATGAATTTGTTGTTTATGTAGAATCGACGGAACAAGAAAAACTGGGTAATAAAAACCCAATAACACTAACAAACTTGTTAACAGAACATGTAACAGGGGTTCTAGGAGTACATAGAATAAATGCACACAAAATAGGGATTACATTCAGAAAGGCTGCTGCTGCGAATAATTTCCTTAAAATGGAAGACTTTTTATCAAAATATAAAATGAGAGCATTTATTCCATCATACCTTACAGAAAAAATTGGCGTTCTATGGTTCGTACCAAAAGATTTAAGTAATGAAGAAATATATAAAAACATCGTATGCGACGCCGAGGTTATTTCAGTAAAAAGGTTCATGAGAAAAGTAGAAGGAAAACTGGCTCCTATTAATACTGTTGCTATAACTTTTGCATCTACATCACTCCCACAATATGCTTACATCAAGCTGTTTAGATATGAAGTCAACTTATATATACCACCGTTACTACAATGTTATAAATGCTTAAAATTCAATCATTCTGCTAAAGTTTGTAGAGGTCAACAAAACTGTTCCTCATGTGCTGGGCAGCATTCGTATAAGGAATGTAATGTTGATGATATAGTGTGCATAAATTGCTCCGGAAACCACCTTGCCATTTCTAGGGATTGTCCCATCAAAAAACAAAAAATGGAAGAAAAGAAAGCTAAATTTCATCAGTTATCCTATGCCACTGCTGTGAATTCTATCCCTTCATTAAATGACAAAAGTTTTCCCATATTAAAAAAAAAGCAGCAAAATGAAAATGTTAATAATACTTTTGATGTAAAGCAGATCACTAATAATGACATAATTATTAATGCAATTGTAAAGTCTCTTATCACCTTAGGTAATAAGATTGAAGGTTCAATTACTACAAAAAAAATAAAAGAAATATTATTATCTAATTTAATTTAATGGATAGATATTTGAATATTTTACAATATAACATACAAAACTTACAGAGTAAAAAAAGTCTTTTACAAAATTTGTTAATTGAACAAAATATAGATATCTGTTTACTCAATGAAACTTGGTTAAAATCTAATTCCATAATCCCACACTTTCCTTCATATAATTTTATTTACAAAAATTCCAATAATGCTCATAATGGAGTAGCCATTTTGGTGAAACATCATTTACGATACAATGTCATTGCTACAATTTTTTATGAGACAATACAAAATATATGTATCTCTATAGAAACAGAAAATGGCCCAATAGCAATTCTTTGTGTTTACAGCCCACCCAGTATTAGATTTGACACAACTAAGTTGAAAGCTCTTATAAATAACATACCCAAACCGTGTATAATTATGGGTGATTTCAATGCTCATAACATTGCCTTTGGATGTCATAGTGATAATAGTAGAGGCAGAAGTTTGTTTAATATAATTGATGAATTTGACTTGTGTATTTTGAATGATGGGTCACCAACAACTGTTCCATATCCTAATAGACAAGCTTCAGCTATAGATCTTGCCCTCGTGAGCCCTTCCATTGCTCATTTGTGTGACTGGCATGTTCATGATGATCCCATGGGTAGCTATCATCTTCCAACATTACTTGAGATAAACATTCAACCATCAATTTATGACATTTCACCTCCTGTTGATCAAGAGAAACATATTTATAGTAAAGCCGATTGGAATAAATATTACAACCTCTCAGAAACTTGCTTTTCCCACATAGATTTAATCAATGATAGTCCTATCAATTCATATAATAATTTCATAGACACATTAAATTATTTAAGGAATAATACCGTACCAAAACGAAAAACAAGTTCAAATACAGTTTTAAAAAAACCAGTTCCATGGTGGAATCAAAAATGTAGTGAAGCTGTGATGAAGTCCAAAGAGGCTTTAAAATATTATTTTTCTGATCCCACAATAGAAAATTGGATTAAATATAAAAAGTTAGATGCAAATAAAAAAAAAATCTTGAATGAAGAAAAAAATACTTCTTGGCAAAACTTATGTAGTAGTTTTAATAGGTTAACACCTGTTTCACGAATATGGAAATACATAAAAAAATTTAAAAAGATAGGTTCAAATCGAAATAAAAATTATAATGATGAGTGGGTTCCAAGCTTTTTAGATAACTTAGCAGATTCAACACAAGTAGATGAAAATAAACTTGCGTATTTATTTGAAAATGCTACAGAAAATAATATGAATATGTTTCTCAAGAACAAGTTTACAATAAAGGAGTTGAATATTTCTTTACAGAGTAGGAAAGATACTACACCGGGATTGGATGACATACCATATATGTTAATCAAAAGGTTACATTTGAATGCACAAATCATTTTGCTTAATATATACAATAAACTATGGGAGGAATTAGTTATACCTGAAACTTGGAAAACCCAATGTATAATTCCAATACTAAAACCTAATAAACCTGTGAATAATGCATCTTCTTATAGACCTATATCTTTATCATCTTGTTTGGGCAAATTATTTGAAAATATGTTAAAGTTACGATTAGATTACTTTGTTGAATCACTTAGCTTAATCCCTTCTATACAGTTTGGCTTCAGAAAAGGCAAGAGTTGTTCTGAAAGCTTTGTATCTCTGTTATCAGACATAAAACAGGTAAAATTAAGTCATTCTAATGTGATATGTGTCTTTCTCGATGTAAAAGGTGCTTTTGACAATGTAAATATAGAGGAACTCATTCAAGTATCTTATGATATTGGTATACCAAGCCACGTTTTAAAATGGCTATATTACTTCTTGATTAATAGAACTGTTTTTGTTAAATACAATAATAAGTTACATGGGCCTAAGTCAGTCAACAAAGGCACAATGCAAGGGGCAACTTTATCTCCTTTGCTATATAATGTGTATACTTCTGAAATATTAAAATATATAGATACATCAGATGTCAATATTTTGCAATTTGCAGATGACTTACTTTTGTATAGCATAAATCAGAACATAGAAATAGCTATATCTAATATCAATAAGGCATTAAATCAATTGTATAGTTATTACCATAATAAACTGAAATTAGATATAAGTCCAGAAAAGAGTTCAGTTTTGATTATTACAAAAAATCTAAATACTATTAAAAATGTTAAAATTGTATACAATAATCTTGAAATTCCAATAGTCAAACAACATAAATTCTTAGGGGTTATTATTGATGACAAATTAAAATTTGATGAGCACATTAATCACATTAAATCTAAAGCATTGAAAGGCATCAATATTTTGAGACACTTAGCAGGAACTTTTTGGGGATCAGATCCCAAAATTATGAGTATTCTATACAAAAGCATAGTCAGAAGCCATTTTGATTACAGCAGCCTAGCTTACATGAATGCCAATAACACCTTACTAAAAAAATTAGATGTTATCCAGAATATGGGATTGAGACTCATTTGTGGAGCCATGCGCTCTACACCAATTAATTCTTTAGAAATTGAGACATGCATACCTCCCTTAACATTACGCAGGTTGATGTTGGCTGAGAGATTTTACTTAAAAGTTATATCATTAAATGATAATCCTTTACTGAAGAAAATTGCAGTACACCCAGAAATTTCTCAGTCAATTTCATCCAATACTATATCTGCTTCTTCACTGGTTAATGGAACATTGCCTGAAATTCCAACAATATTTACACATGTAAATAATAATTCTAAACATATTAAAAAATATGATATTTGGCCTGTATATAAACAATCTTATTTTGGTCTTACTAATAGTTCAACAATTTTTCATTTAGACAATGTACACAATAAATATGATTTTTTTCAATTTAAAGATAGTAAAGCAGATCATTACACCATATACACTGATGGGTCTAAAACACATGATTGTGTAAAAGCAGTTTATTATGATCCTCAACTAAACTACACTAAATGTATTAAATTAAATGCAGAATGTAGTATTTTTACAGCAGAAAGCTATGCTATTTACTGTGCATTACAACATATAAATTGTTTTGTAAATAATGTAAATAATATACTGATAGTCACTGATTCTAAGAGTGTGCTATCTGCATTAGAAAAGGTAAACATATCATTTAAGTTAAATTATATAGTTTTTAATATTAGAGATAAAATAAGGGAATTAAATGTTAAGAATATCAATATAGAATTTTTGTGGGTACCTTCACACAGTGGCATTCCTGGAAATGAAGTAGCTGATACTGCAACCCGCTCAGACCACAATGAAGATCAATCAGAGTTTCTGAAGGTTCCATTTACCGATTACTACAGCCTTTTCAAGAAGTCTAACAGGCAATTGTGGAAGAACTACTGGGACATAACCCTGGAAACGAAAGGCAAGTGGTATGCTGAAATCCAAAAAGAGATACCTATAATACCTTGGTACCATAATATCAAACACATTACAAGAAGATATATAACAATATTAACACGTATGCGGTTAGGACATTGCTTAACACCAGCCCACCTGAACAGACTCCGTATATTCAACAATAGTCGATGTCCTCACTGTGGATTGGATAATGCTGATTTGGATCATTTAATTCTAAAATGTACAAGTTTTCACATTCAACGGTTAATATTAGCAAGTGATATTGATGACAGTGACAGCAAATTAAGTGACAGTGTAATTCAACGAAGTGTTCCCCGCCGTGTTCAAGATTTATTAGCAAATAAGAACTATTTTAATTTTTTGTATAAATATATATGTAATACTGTAGAAAAAATTTAGTGTTAAAAAAAAAAAAAAAAAAAAAAAAAACTTGTTTTGTAATATCTAAAACATTAGGATATGTAATCTGCTTACTTTTATTATTTTTGTGACACCACTATTTATGTATCCGACTGAAAGACTCTGTATCTATGGTCATGAATAAACATTATTAAAAAAAAAAAAAACAACATCAAAACTAATGTGTCAAAAAAAAAAGATTTTTATTATTGAAGAAAATAAAATAAATAAATAATAGCATTACATATTTATAGCGATTAGGGTAGATATTTCAGATGACATATTAATCGTGAAGAATCTCGATTAGTAGGTACTTGGTTATTAATCATTACAGGTAAATTTAAATAGTCCATTAATCATACATATCTAACTTCTATCTACTGGTTATTAGTAACATTCCTGCATAAAATATTGCTTATTTAGTACCTAGGTAGGTATTCTTTCTAATATCATTCCTGCATTGGAGACTGCAGTGACGAGCTCGATTTTTGGTGTCAAAATTTAGTTACCTACATATTGCCACAGCATATTGCTACAAAAAGTTTTTTTTTTGACATGGAATCAAGACAGTCTTAAGTCATGCAGGAGCTCTTGGATATAAAGAGTATAACAGGTTCATGTAGAAAGCTAAAAAAACGTGAATGAAAACATCTGAATCTACATATCTTTTTACTGATCCATCAGACCAGCAGCCCTGGCCCCATGCATGAAGATTCCTTTAGAACCTGAACTTAGGAAAAATAAAAAATTATAATTTTAATACCCTTTTTAGGTAGGTACTTGCATCTCTCAGAAAGAAAACATATTCATAATGTCTGAATCAACAGATATGAAGGAGTTATTGAACAAAAATTTGGAAGATTATGAAATACAGGAAGTGCTGCGTAATGGTACAGATCTGAGGGAATATGCTTTACAAATCGACAAAGGAATAAAAGATGCAGAGAAAGCATCAGTGGCTGATTATTTAAAGGAAAGTGAAAATATTGGCTCACTTCACAACCAGATAGAGGAATGTGACAGCATTCTTGAGAGAATGGAGAGCATGCTAATGATTTTTCAGGTAATTATTTAACTGAAATAACTGAATATAATCATATAGCTAAGATATAGTTTTTGTTTGATTGTTAAAAGTTCTTTATCACCCAGCAATGTATACAATAACAAAAAGCCTAGTGACCCAGCCACCTACCCAGCCTAGTTATGAGAGTAGGCACCCATTTTTTTTGTTTTTTTTTACACCTTTATATTAAAGTAGCAAACAAGCATTTGTCGCCTGATGGTGAGTGGTGATATAGCCTATGTTAGGTTTAATTATTATCATTTTTGAGTTTGGGTCATAGACATGCTTGAATTATGCCTATCTCATTCCACAATTTGAGCGATATTTGCTGGCTATTATTAGTTCAGGTGATTTTCTTATTGAAGGGTAATCCTCACACCTGCCTGCAAACTGTAGGAACTATTTGTTGCTATCCTATAACTGGTAATAAATCTTTTTCAGAATGACTTGGGAAGTATTAGCAATGAAATAATCAGTCTACAGAAAAGGTCTGTTAATATGTCTGTACAACTATCTAATAGACAGGTTCTGAAAGGACCCCTGTCTTCATTCATTGAAGACATGGCTGTGTCAGAGACACTAATATTGTAAGTCAAAATTCAATAGGTACTTAATAAACTAATTATGTTGTCAGCTTTGTTCAAAATATGTTTCTAAAGTATTCTTTAAAAATATTTCAGTGGTATCAACAATGTTCCAGTAACTGACAAGGAGTTCATGGTCCAGCTAGCAATTTTAAATCAAAAGCTAAACTTTGTAAAAGAACAAGACTTTAAAGAAACAAAAGCATGCCATGATGTTAAAGATGTCTTAGAAAAACTTAAAATAAAATCTGTTTCAAAAATAAGAACATACATATTGGAGCAAATTTATAAATTTCGTAAGCCTATGGCAAATTATCAGATGCCACAAAATGCAATGCTGAAATATAAATTCTTCTTTGAATTTGTACTGGCCAATGAAAGAAATGTAGCACAAGAAATCTGTAATGAGTATATTGACACATTGAGTAAAGTATATTACTCATACTTTAAATCTTATGCATCAAGGTTGGATAAACTGAAGTATGAAGAAACACCAACTAAAGAAGATTTAATGGGAATTGAAGATGGGTCCAAAGGTGGCTTCTTTCAAAAATCTAATTTGAAAAATAAAAGCACCATATTTACTATTGGTAACCGTGGAGATGTTCTAGCACAGCAACTTGAGGCTCCAATTATTGTGCCTCATGCACAACAGAAGACTAAGGTAATTTTATATTTTTATAATCATAAAATATAATAAATGGGTATGAATTATCATGTGATTATCTCCCATAATCTTCAAAACATTCTTAATTATAATTTATAAAATAATGATATTTAAAATTTGCAGTACTCTTATGAAGCTCTGTTCAGAAGTCTTCAATATGCACTAGTTGACAATGGCTGCAGAGAATATTTATTTACCACAGAATTCTTCCATGTCAAAGGGAGTCATGCTCAAGAGTTGTTTGATAGGATTCTTGGTAAAACCCTATCTTTGCTTGTGGTTAGTAGAAATTACAATAAGTTATTTTTGATTTTTTATCTCAACTGTTAAAATTTACTATTATTTTTAATTAATCTAATTGCAGAAAAATGTTGAAAATTACGTACTGGAATGTTATGATTGCCTTGCACTATTCCTTTGTATTCAACTTATCAACCGATATAGATGGATGTGTCACAAAAGAGCAGTAGCTGCTTTGGACAGGTAATTTGATCCAATCCAAGCTTGATTGTACTCAAGAGTTGACAGAATGGTGGAAATATGGTTGTAACGTAAATACCATATAAATAATATCCTTTTATATTAATAATATTCCATTTTCAGTTATTGGGATTCATTACAAGGTTCTCTATGGCCAAGACTAGAATATGTGCTAAAGCTGAATATTCAAAGTGTTAGAGAATGTGATCCAGCAAAATTGTCAAACAAAGAACTGGGACCACATTATGTATGTTCCACTTTTAAGTTAATATTTAATTGTAATCTGTTTATTCTTATATCTTATGTGTTACCAAACTGACTGATATCTTTATTCGATTTGTTATTACATATTGAGTTGGCTAAATGAGAAACTACGAGGTATCATGAGATCAGTAATTTAGCTATAAAATTCCATTTCGCCTGCTCCCAATCCCTGATCTCAATAATAATAAATATCCTCACACACGCTCATCTGATCGCAAACTAAGCAGAGCTTTTACTATGGAAACCAGATAACTGATATACTACTTTTTGTTTGTAAATACATAGGTTATTAATATTCATAATTCATACATAATTACACCCAGACATCAGGATATACAGACATATTAATGCACACAAATGCATGTCCTGTATGGGAATCGAACCCACGACCTGCAGCGGGATAGGTGGATTCTTAACCAACTGCGCCAACTGGCCCATAATAATAATGTGTAATATTGTTTTACTGTTTTACAGATTACCCGTAGATACGCAGAGTTTTCAGCGGCAATGCTAAGTTTAAGCGAACAGTTCCCTTCTGAGGAACTCAGTAATCTTCTTCTCATTCTTCAAGATGAAGTAAATTGCTTCTTGCTAAAAATGGCGGCGGAGTTCCCACAAAGAATACAACAATTGATATTTTTGATTAATAACTATGACATGATTCTGAGCATACTAATGGAGAGAACTAGGGACAACACCAAGGAAGCAGAAAATTTCAGAGAACAACTCCAAGCAAGGAGTACAGAATATGTTGAAGAAATATTAAGTCCACACTTTGGTGGAATGATTCAGTTTGTAAAAGAAGGAGAACAATTGCTTGAAAGTGACAAAAAAAATGAATTGGCTAATTTAGAAAAAAAGTCCATTTCCTTGGTAGCTTCTTTCACGTCTGGATGGAAACAAAGTCTTGAAGAAATCCATAGAGAAGTTCTTATTTCGTTTCCTAATCTAGTCACTGGATCAGGCTTACTACAAATGGCGCTTACAAATTTCGTACAGTACTATCACAAGTTTATGAAATTGTTAACGCCTAATGCACGAACACAGCTAGTCAATATACATGTTATTAAAGTGGAAATGAAAAAGTATAAAACCAATTATTAAAATGTATTGATGTAATTAGGTTAATACTTTTGTATGGAAGTACTTTGTATCTGGCATACCTAACCCGCCCGCCATCTTGAAAAATCATGCCAAGGCAAGCTGAGCTATGTTGTCCTTTAAATTAACTAAAAGATATCTCAATAAGTTAAATGGAAAAAAACGAACCCATATAAATTAGAAAGTTACTATCACCAAAGTAAATTAATTTAAATTTAACTATAGACACTAGTTTTATTGATGTCAAAGATAGTATTTTCAAATATCACTGGTGGGGGCTGTTAGTATGCTTTAGGTACTAGGTAAAATGTTATCTTGAGCTTTATTTTAAATTGTTCTTGCTTTTAATTGTAAATAAAAATATTTATTAATATGTAAAATGATCAGAAACAAACAAGGTGGTTTTAATTATTATCTTTATTATTTTGTCGAAAATGGTTTCATCATTCTCTAAATTAGCAGCACGCTATGACATGAGGAATTAGTTTTTAGTAAGATTGTTGTATTCATTGTAATGGTTAATTTTTCCATAATCGTGAATAGCGTTTTTTTTTATCTTTACAACGTTTTAGTCATTAAATGCAAAAATATTAAATTCTAGGTTCCCTAGGTACTAATGGATAGGTCTACTATTTAAACTATGCATCAAATATGAGTAAAATACTCCCATTTATTAAAATTAAATGTAGTAATTTTAACATAATCACAGGTAGTTGTCACAGAAAAAAGTAATGGCTCAATTATTACGATATAATATTATTACGGTAATAATATAAGGATTATTTTTACATGACATTTCAGTAAAAATTAGTACCCTTCTCAATACATGAATATATAAAAACTTATGAATAATCAATTATTGATGTTAATAGAGCCATTACTCAATGTATATAACAATAAAATACAAGGTATAACTGGTTTTAGGACTCGGATAGAGTATTATTATTATACACCTAGCTATTTTTTGCGTAAGTACCTATTTTGTTTATATACAAGTTTCCTTTAAATTACACTCACGTTTATACTTCACTTTTACTCATATTTACAATTTCTCATTCAAAGTTACATCTTCACCATAGGTACCTACTTACTTATTTTAAATCACAAACTACTCTTTGTTCATATTACTATGAGCAATTTTCGATACAATTGTTTTCCATACTTTCACTGGTTTCTCTTTGATATAGTCACGTAACACACTTTCAAGATCTTGAGATACTTTTTTTGGTTCCCAAGAAAGGAGGGCCTGATTAACACGATCTGGGTTGTGTTTGCTCATAAAGATCAAACTTCCATGTATAGCTTCTTGCATTGCACATGAGGCTGAAACAAAAAATACATATTTTTTTAAAAGAATTCATTGATGTTTGGCCATAATCTGATGGTAGGTATTGATAATCATCAATGTATACAAGATTATCATACGGTCTTTTCACCCGAAGAAGTGTCGCGGTGCGCATTTTTCAGTTATTACTTGAGTTAATTTAAACTGTACATAACAACATTATAATATTAAAAAATACTATGCATTTGTATTTACTTTCACTATTCACTGTTCATGTAAAATATAATGTTTATTAAAGATATCTTAGCCAAAACTAAGTTTTTTCATTTTTTTTTAAATCTAACCTGATTTGTTTTAAATAACTTAACATTATATTATTATTTATAGTAAATTGCCTAAATATCTATTGAATTTATATAGTATCATTAAAAAAGTATACCATTTAATAGCTAACATAGTACTTTAAAAGGATAAATCTCGTTTGTTTGTGAAAGAATATTAATGGTGATAGTAAGGCTCTTATATATAGTACGTATATATACTTACGATTTTGTTGCAGCATATTTAGAAGTTGATTCATGACAATTTCACAATGCACTTTCATATCCACAGGGTATGGTTTTAGTAACGGTCCAATCATAGAAATACAGAAATATTTTACCCTATTATTGATATTGGGCATATCAATCATAGGTAGAAGCAAATTTTTTATAATATTGTTTTGACACCATTTTGGTCCATGTCGTTTTGCAATTATTATTAAGGCAATTCTCAACATTTTCTTCTCCACAGAAATATCTGAAAACCCATGATAAGACACATTAATTATTTTTTAATTGATACTATAAAATAAAGCGTTAGAGGCGAGTCAAACTGAAGAGTTAAAACTTTTCTTATCCAGTAGAAAGACGAACAGATTGATCCTTTTTTACATTGAATGTACGGAGCTCTAAAAAGGAACACACGACTCGAAAATATAATGAAATAACACACCTTTCAATTCTTTGATAGCACTTTTGAACATATCTAGTATTTTGGGTTCATTCCATTCTGTGATCTCGTAAAAGTATTTTCGACTTAATATTAGCCTTATATCTTGGACCCTGTTGAATTTGTCTTCACATTTATAATAATGTAAGAGATAAACTAAACACGTTACTAACGGGCTTTTGGCTGAAAAGTAAAGTAAAATATTAATAATAATACAAGCATCCTGTAATCAGGAAATAGGCCATTTAGTTTAATTTATGATAATTTTTATCCTAAGGCTTGTTTTATCATTGGTTGGGATTCGGTGGTTTAGCTAACAGATTACACAAAAATGGTGAAAGAGGTAATTCAAGTATTACTTAAGAATCATACAGAGGGAGGGCCCTTCGCTTATTTTTGACGGCATGAGAGACAGAGGATCAGGATTGTGATTACTACAGCTATATTTATTTATTAACTTTCTGAAAAATTTAGTAGATACCGATAGAAATCTGAACAAATTTCAAAAAATATATACCAATGTTTACGTAAGCATATGAGCTTTGCTTACATTTGCGGACAAGGGAGACGGAAGGGTCAGAAACTACTAAAATTCTGCTTACGTAATACTTGAATGGCCCGAAACGGCGGAGAAAAGACTGTATGAAGGAGGTAATATGTTATTTTTATGGAGAAAATTTAAATTGAAAAAATGTAAACAGGCAAGAGGGCTCTCGAATTGGTTGAACTATTGAACTTAAGCTGTTACTCGCCTTAACAAGCGATCGAACAACCCAGCCTAGGGAAGTCTTAATCTCAGTATATTTTTATACAAAATATACTTAGATTAAGTTTTGATTGGAACTATGCTAGTAATATTTTATATAGGTCTGGTGAAATTTAAAATGAGTACATTTTTTTCAGTTGAAATGTGATGAAGATAATTTCTATACAAAAAACGTTTTATACTTTACTAGCTAGCAAATATTTAGCATACAATAATAGTAAACTTACCAATTCCCATGTGAGCTAATGGTAAAATATGCATCCAAACATCTAAACATTGCTTGATAAGTGCAACGGCTTTGAATTGAATGCAGTACATAGCATCTAAAATAAAAAGCCTGAGGCGACTCTTGGCTTTAAAATATCTACAGATTACTGCATAGAAATGAGACATACTCTCGATTATAGCAAAATCTGGCGTTTGATTCAATTTAAATAGTGTGTACTCGATATTGTCTAAGATTTTGCAAACAATATCGGCTGATTTGCTGGATGATTCAAGTCGTGTGACTACGTACAGTAGCACCTGTTCAGACTTAGTCATGCACGGGGCGGGTGGAGAATACACAGCATTATATAATTCAGTTCTTCGTACAGGATCCTTTAGGTACTTCATTAATCCCATTATAAAGAGATTTCTATCTAAACTATGTATTTCTTCAACCAACTCGTTCATAGCATCTTTTATTTCAGTTGCAGGTATTTCTACAATAACGGCGATTTTATCTTCAATCATCTTACAAATCGTATTTGTGGCAGTTTCTGAAAATATTATAGATGGCTATAAATAATATTTTTATATAATAGATAAAAAATAATAGAGCGTTTTAAAATCCAGTCATGTTAAGGGGGTGAGATTATGAATAACTTTTTAAGTGAAATAATGCAGTTCCATAAGAGTTCCATCAAATATCAAAGAAATGTTGCCTTACCTGGTATTTTTTTTGCATTATATTTTACAGAGAGTGTGCCATATCTTTGTACCATTACACACAAAATGCTGTTCTTAGGATTCTTATGGCTACTTTCAGATATTGTATTTTTTTCTGTACATTCTATTTCTTTGGGTAAATTATTATTATCAGAAAACATTTGTATATCACTGTAAGAAACTAGGTCGTCTTTGCGTCCGTCAGATCCAATAGCACAAGATTGATCTGTAAAATAATGAGAATGTGGTTATCTTGTGAGTCAGCAATCTTCACACAAAAAGGGCCCACTTAAGCGGGCTACTTGCGGAAAAGAATATAGCCCACAACAAGTATATAGTGATTTCCCGGGCCGATTGATAGGGTAGCGATTTGCGACAATTATTTTAAAACCAAGAATCATTTTCACCTTGTAGCAATCGAATATCAATTGAGCAACAGGACACAATTAACACCTTTTCATTATTCACATTACAAAATTAACGTTTATCTATGCATATTTCTTGAACCATTATACTAACGATGTGCGAAGGCATTATGATTCTATTCAAACGTAACATTATTTCAGTACAGGTAGGTTAACTAAAGCTGGCCCATTCACAGTACTAACACTTATGTAATTTCACGTTACAGATGTTTCATTACATTATTGCTTCTAATTAGTCAGTCAATTTTAACTGACGAATGCAAAAAAGACCACTATATATTTTTAAGCAGTAGCAAAAGCAAAACAAAAACTGTCTCCTTTATACTCATAAGCTTGACCGCGCACGAGAGAGACGCACAGACTTTTCATGATACGAATGCAGTGCGATGCACGCCGCGCGCTTATTCAGACACTACACAAGCACAACATGTAAATGAGTTGAAGGCGCCAGCTTTCGTTAATCGACCTGTATTCATTAAACTGAGCGGCTAAACATCGCGTCTTTCAGCGTTACATTCAGGAAAAACTTATGTATGTAAAATATGTCCCATTTTGTTGAAATATTTATCTCAAGAGGATACTTGCAGGTGTCATCTTAGCAAAAACTAATGAGGACTACTACTTTGATTTCCTCATGTTAAACTGTGGGCCCAACTTTGAAATAGAATTTAGATTCTAAAGGTGCGTTCGAATTGGGATACGGTAGCAAAAATAACATTCAAAAATGCTAAAAACGATCACGTCTGGCGTTCGATTTGGAAAGTTGTGGGCGAAATTACTTGGAAACAGTTAAAAACGACATCGTGAACTGCAAATTCTGACCCACCCCCGAGGCAGGGTCGTTTGTGATCATATTTTGACATCTTTGAATCTGACAGATAAGTTTTGGAAAATTCAAACGAGAAGCGAAAATTCTAATTTTTATTGTAAAATTTTATAGAAATATTAACAGGCAAGAGAATAATTTGTCAGTTTAACTGAAGGAAAAAAGGAAGGTTGAGACAAGTGACAAGCAGGCGATGAGCATGCAAATGTCATTTTTGTATCTAATCGTTCGATTTGGGAAATATCGTTTGTGGCAAAAGTTGCAAATATGTTGAAATTTTCCAATTCGAACGCATAAACAAAAATGCCCATTTTGAAACTGTTAAAAACGACATCACTCCAATTCGAACGCACATTATATTAGATAGTAGGTTCCAAAGTAAAAGTGGTTCAACATGATGAACCCATAATCATCATGATGATTGTTTTAACAAGATAACATCTAGAAATAACCAACCGGTACAAGTCAACATACCTGATACTTTCTTTGGAGTTTTTGGCAAACATGTATCATCGAATTTTTCGACTACAACACGCAATTCGTGGTTTGTAATATTGCATGATGTATAATTTTCTAAAACAGTATCTTTTTTGTCAGATAATATATGAAGATCACTGTTACAGACCACTTTACTCTTCGGAACATCAGTGGATTCATGCGATATATTTTTTATGTTCTTATCAGAATTGATATTTCTATCACAAGTATTAAATAACTGTTGAGCAACAAGCTTATCCGATTTAGTTTCAGTATCAGTCTCATGAATATAATGTTGGCTAACCTTAGAGCTGCGCAACATTCTTTTACAATTTATTTCTGGACTATCGACAGAAACTCGTTTACGTAGTTTTCTAGTTTCCTGTCTATCGCTTTCATCTTTGCTTAAAGAGTCTGGACTTGTTTCATCTAATGTTAATTTTAAATTTCGCGCAACGGAACGTGTATCTTTTTGGTCATTCTTACTACGACTTCTTGTCATCATAGCACTTCTGGGAGATACTGGCATATTATTGCTATTCCTATCCCGATGGTGTATGGAATTAAATTGTTTTGGAGATGCTGAATTGCTATTCTTATCATAGCGGTGCATGAAATTGGATTGTTTTGGGGATGCTGAATTTCTATTCTTATCACAATGGTGTATGGAATTAGATTGTTTTGGGGATGCTGAATTGCTATTCTTATCACAATGGTGTATGGAATTGGATTGTTTTGGTGACGCTTGAGTACCCTTAGTACAAATATTCTGAGTACTATGCATAGAACTGTCGGCGCTTTCATTATTAACCTCTTTGTGCTTTAACTTCAGTTCAGCCATTACTTTGAGTGCTTTTTCATAAACACTTCTATCATTTAATGATGCCGCGGAATCAGACTCTTTGACCTGTTTTTTATAAATCGGTAGAGGTTTTGGCTTATATGATTTATTCAATGGTTTTACTCCACTGCTTATCTTACTTTTTGGCAACATTTTTTTTCGTATTTTTTCTAATTTTGTTAATTTCTTTTTTTTAACAATTTTACTAGGACAATATTCATGCGACGTTTCATAGTCAGGCTTTTCATCATTGTTCAATGTTATTAAATTTGTTGTTTCTGTATCAGATACATAGTCGTTATTAGCATTTCCATCTTCCTCTAATTCATTCGAAGACATTGAACTTTCAAATAGAAATCTGTGCGAGATGTTACGTGAGGACTTGTTTCCAATTGGCTCTGGTGGAATCTTAGTATTATTTACAATGTTGTTTGCGGATAATTCTTCAACGGTAATTGTATCCCATGAATGTGATGATACTGAATCATTGTTTTGAGTTAAATCGGAAGTATTAAATGAAAATATATTTTTTGGTGGTTCTTGTAAATTTTCTCTATCATTAACAACTATTTGATCAGTGGATAAATCCTCAGTTGGAACTGAAGTTGTTGGATGTGATGCATCTGAATCATTGAATTCCAAACTTTGCGTATTATTCGATGGAGATTTTAATTTATTAGATTCTTGTAGAATTTCACTATCATTCAAAACTATGTTGCGTGTGGATGATTCTTCAGTTGGAACTGAATCATTGAATTCCAATCTATGCTTTATATTTGATGGAGATTTTAGTGTTATATGTTCCTGTAAAATTTCGCCATCATTCAAAACTATATTGCTTGAGGATAATTCTTCAGTTGGAAGCGAATGATTGAATTTCAATCTTTGCGTAATATTTAATGCAGATTTCATTGTTACAGATTCTTGTAAAATTTCACCATCATTCACAACTATGCCGCTATTATCTTCAGGTAGAACTGTAATAATTGAATATGATGAAACTAAATCATTGAATTCCAATCGTTGTACTTTATTTGATGGATATCTTATTGTTGTAGGTTCTTGTAAAATATCAACATCACTTATAACTATGTTGTTAGTGGATAATTCTTTACTTTGATAATCAGTTTTTGGATCACACACAGATGTTTCTGCAATTGCGCATTTTCCCGCTAAATATTGTGTAACATCAACTTGTTTATGGTTTGTTTTTGATTCACTTGCTTTTAATACTGGATTGGTATCCAAAAAATGTATTGAACTAATTCTGTCGCATTTACGTAAATTATCTTCTTTATTACTTTCATCTATAATTTGTTTATTTGATGCGGAATGTATTATGTGATCTTTCTTATTAGTCGTTAGTAATTGATTCTGCAATAAACACTTAATGCTCATTACATCATTAGCAAGAGCTTCAAAACTGGCTTTCAACTTTTTGTTTTCCTCTCTGACTTGGGCTGCTTCTTCACATACATTGGCTCTAGGATGGCGAGAGTGTGTTTTCAATTCATTAGTATCTTTTGTCATGATATTTTCACGTGGTTTTGATGGAGTTGAAGGAATTGGTGTTATAAGCTTGTGATTTATTCGCATGGTATTTAAAATTGTTTCAATTTCACAGTCAATTGTATTATCATCACATATATTATTACTGTTATTCAACTCCAAACATTCCTTCTCTCTGTGTAATGAATCACTTTCATAACTAATCTCATTTATATTTCCAGTTGTTTGATTATTACTTTTTTGTGAACTTAAGATTTCTCCTTTACTAAGTTTTTTAATAGGACTAGTTGATGCATCAACATGTTTTGTTATTTGTATTGGACTTGTGTCTCTATCAACTAATTGTAAAATTTTTAATATAGACCCTTGTCGGTTTGATGACTCATCTTCAAAAATAATGGGACTTGTAGCAATATTTCTTGTACCATTTTTAGGTATTGGACTAGTGGCAATATCTATAACTTTTCTTTTATCTTTATTTGAATCCAATGTATCCATACTTAATGGACTATCATCCATTATGTAATCTGGGCTATGAAAACATTTATCACTATCAGAAAACGCGAGGGAAGAGCCGCGGCCAGTATCGATACTTATTACTTCGTTGGTGCAATCAGAATCATGACTATTATCTGAATGTTTCATCTTTGCATCTGCTGAAATCTTATCCACGTAATTTTTATTAATTTTGTTTGTAATTAAATTTGGTGAGTTTTGAGCCTGTAATGATAAATTAAAACATTTATTGACATACAATATACACTGAAAAACACAAAATGCAGAAGTACATTTTTAACCAATGAGTTTTGTTGTATCTGGTACCCAATTACCAAATTTTACCCAAAGTAAGTTTTAACTTGTTATGGGTGCCAGGGCCGCGCGTCGTACTTTTTAGTGTTATAGCTATACAAGAATATTAATTAAATATAAACCATGTGCAATAGAACAAACTAGACTAAATGTTTAATAAAATATACTACTGAATTTATTTCATGGGTTTTTTACATTTGTTAATTTGTGTCGAAAAGAAAGCGTGTGTAAGGCGATGATAGCTCAGTGGTAGTGACGTCGGGTACTCGAGAGTCGGGGTCGTGGAGATGAAGTTCCCGGGTTCGAATCCTACGCTTGAGCTTTCGGTGAAGGAAAACATCGTGAGGAAACCATAGCACGGTGGTACAGTACTTTTAATACCTATCTGGCTGGCTACCACCCTCAAGTTGAAAATCTGTCGCCAAGCACTTATCGGTGTTGTCCTTCCGACTGCTCCACTAGAGAGCCAGTTCCTTCTAGGCTTTGTGTGCTTACCACCTTCGGCTACATAATCACTTACCATAGTGAGATTGTGGTCAAACACAGGCCTATACAAAATAATAAAAAAAAACAAACTCCTCATGATGTGAACAATGATGCATCTCATGCAATCTCCCGTGCATTTTTCTTGGGCTGTCTGTCGTCATGTCTATGATGAATATGGAAACTGTTCGATCTGCCGTGGGACTAATGGTGGATTGATAATGGCCTACCAGATCAGCGGATATAGCCTTATTGGACTTTCATTTGTGACTATGAGCAGACACTAGCCCCCTTATTAATAAATAAGGTTTAAGTCAGTCTTGTAAAATCCAGTTATTAAGATAGCCCCAGCCCTTTTGGTTATATGACATTAGAAAGTGACGGATATATTTAAAACCTAGATATTACTAGACTTGACTTACACCTTATTTATTAATAAGGGAGTAATATTATAAAATGGTAAAGTTTGGATGTAGGAGATCTCTGGAACGTCTGATCATATTATGACAATTCTTTCACTAATAGGAAACTACATAATCCCAGAGTGTTATATATAGGCGACTTATAAGCCCGGAACCAGTGGTGAAACCGCTGGGGACATTTAGAGTCAAATAAACTGAAAGACAATTTATGAAAATGTGAATTACATTTCACACGTGTTTTATTTTATTTATAATTAAACTAACTGTCCCCCACGGACACCCGCGTTCCCAAGGGTTATAATTTTTTCCGGGATAAAAAGTATTCTATGCGTTATCCAGAACATATTCTGTGTGCCAAATTTCAGTCGTTTTTGCGTGAGTTATAAACATGTCACAAATCACATCCATACAAAATTATAAATTTATAATATTAGTAGGAAATAGATATTCTAATTGACGTGTTTGAGATAGTACGCTTATTCTGTTACACATTTTATATTATTTATTATGTGAGAAACATGCAAAAAGTATTTACCTTTCTATCATTATTGTCCGACGAGATCTTATCACAAATATTAGGCACACCATCAAATATATTGACATCATCTTCAATTCCCTCTTCTCCTGACATAAACTCATCACTGTCACTAAGCAAATTCAGATTTTTACACTTCTGTTTTAATTTCTGACTTTTTCTTAGCTTATCTGTAAACACAGAAAGATCTTTATTAAAACATTGATTAGGAGTAAACAACAGAAACTGATAGCTAGAACAGTATACTGATTTAGCCATAATCATCATCGCGGTAGAGCGATTGAGGGGAGCAGGATCATTCATTCCATGATCGATACTCAGGATAAAAGTACGAGTTAGTGTGCGGTACTCGCGTGCCGAGAAACTGTCTCACGTTTTGATAGTATCCATATAGTTTAATATTGTATTCTGTATACGCCCAGTGATTAATTGTGACTAGTGTAAAGACGTTTATATTGTAAAGAAACTATTGTGAAAGACAATTAAAACTAAATTGTAACTGTAATTGTGTTATATCTTCTTGGATATCCCTTGATATTGTCAAAGATATTAGATTATTTTTAATTACTTGTACTTAGTTGCCAATACTTACTTTTTCCATGTAGAACTTCTTTGGCAGAAGCAAGTTCCCTTGATAGGTTTTCATTTTTCTTCTTCAATGATGAAATTGTTTTCTCAAGATCTTTCACGCAGGACTTCTCTAGTTTATTTTCTATCTTCAATGCTTCAAGCTGAGTTTCATTTTCTTTCACCAGCAACTGAAACAAACAAAATAAACAGTAAATTAGTATATTGGTATGTTCATATAATAAAAAAACTTTATCATGATTATCAGCCTGTATGTACAGTCAGCACCATAATTAGCTCAGCAGTTGTAGTTTTTATAGACACATTAACAAAACATTCATTTTATTTATCCATACTAATTTACTTCATCTATCCATACTAATATAATAAATGCAAAAGTGAGCTGATCGCAGTGAAAATAATACAGATAACCTATGGTATGACGAAGAACATAAGCTACTTTTTGTCCCGCGACGCCGGTGATACCGCGGGGGATACGAAATCATCTCTATACAGAGTGGAGATTTCGGGATGGCATACTTTCGAAGCGCTCGTGGTGTAACATGATTAGCCGTTCTTAACCAATCGGCAAATTTAAGCTAGCACCGATGTGGTCAGTACCGTGCTTCGGAAGGCACGTACAGCCGTTGGTCCCGGTGATGGTGGTTAAACTATTTGGATGCCTGCTAGCCTAGGTGACTCGAAAAATTACCAGGAAATTTGTGACAGGATCTCCCGGTCTATATGGGACCAACACGGAATTCTCTTATATATGTTGTCACTCTTCATACATTATGTTTTATTTCAATTTATTTATTTGTTGCTTCATGTAGTTGTAGTTTGTTTAAAATTTTACAAAGAAGAAAGTTTGTACAATACATGAGCCTTGCAAGAGCACTGCAACATTAGAATAATATAAAATAAAAAACCCAAATAAAGGATTTTTTTTTTTATAGTAGTACAGTATTTTTTATTATAGGACTACCATGTCAGGTATTATAAATTATTTATTTGTGGTGTCATTGAAAAATTTATCACGCAAGGTTGACCTTTTGTACGAAAAGTAATTTTTTTTTTGAGAATTCTTTGTTGGTCCCATTGTAAAAGTTGTTCAGCATGACTAACCCAACATAGGTTTCGAAAATAGGCATTCCCTAACATATAAAAGGAGAAACTCACTGATTGACAGAAAAATGATGCTCAATCGAACCATATGGTCTACTCCAGAAACTTGAAATTTTGCAGTGTCCATAAACAATGAGAAAGGGTTTTTAAGGGAGTATCAGGAGTATGGTAAATAGGGATTGTGAATGAAACCGCAGGGCAGACAGCTAGTCTCACCATATTATGGATGCTACAAAGATGTTACCTAGTGCAGTTGTTATTATGTTATTATTTCATAATAATTCATTCTGACGGGCCAGCTGGCGTGGTTTGTTAAGACTCTGGTTAAGATTATACCTATCGCGCCGCAGGTGGTGGGTTCGATTCCCACACAGCACATGCATTTATGTGCATGAACATGTCTGTATGTCCTGAGTCTAGGTGTAATTATGTATATTAAGTATGTATTTACAAACAAAAAGTAGTATAGGATTATATCAGTTATCTGGTTTCCATAGTACAAGCTCTGCTTAGTTTGGGATCAGATGACCGTGTGTGAGGAATGTCCCAGGATATTTATTTATTTATTTTATTCTGAAGAAATAAATAAACAGGTGTTTTGTTATCTAGATTTGTTATTATTTTATCTACTTATGTTGCTCACTGTAATAACTGCAGAGTTTAAGCCATCTAACAGCCTTTTAACATTGTACATGTTACATACAATGTTAGCCCACATGTTAGAAACAACCATTAAGCATTGTTTTTTTAAATAACAATGATATCAGGAGGGGCATTATAAATCACAATTTAATTTAATAATTGATTTGAAGTTACCTGAAGTTGATTAGCATGCGATTTCACAGCATCACATTGATTTGTAGTATTAAAACTCTTTTCTTCTAGTTCTTTATTTTTGATTTGTAGTATTTGTATCTCCTGAAAACGAAATAATGTTATGAAATTGGAAATTATCTTAACAACTTATTTAGTTCATATTTGAGCTATGCCAGAATAACCACAACATACAAAAAAAATATACATGAATTTGCGTAAACTTGGCCCCAGAGAGCCTTTCTTCAATCCTTGAACAGGATTTAAAAGTAATTTCAAAAATCACTGTTTTCGGATTTTTTTTTTTTCAAAATCTCTTTAATACTTCTTTATCTGTAATCACATTATGTGATAGCCACAACTCAAAAATTAAGAGACGGTCTCCTAGGTCTTACTGACCCATCTAAGATTTCCACTCTGTATAACACAAAATAACAACTTACGTCTTCCAAATTCTTATAACTAGCACACCCATTATTATAGCTTGTATACCACTCATCCCTCTCTCTGTTAGCTGCGTTCAAGGAATTCTGTGCAGCATCTAATTCTTTTCTAAGTGCAAGAACTTGTGTTACAAGGGCACTGAAAGCAAAAAACAAATAATTACAAGAAGATAAATTAAGAAAATACTGTGGATTTTGGGTATAACGATGATGAAGGGACCACTCTATTTTCATCTTTATATCCGGAAGTCGTTGCAGCCAATTGTTCAATTTTGAAATGATTTCCACCTTTTCTTTAACAGTGAATGTGCATCTAGTAGCCATACTTATTCAAAAGTTTACTAAACCCAGTTGCTACTCAGAATATCAATTTGTAACTGAACCATAAATTTAAGTCTGAAATGTACACCCTACCTACTTTTGTGAAAGAAAGAAATCTTTTTATATATCTCTATAATAATATCTGCATGGGATTTCTAGGAATTTGTTACAAATGATTCATTAAAAACAGACACTACAACTACACACGAACTCTGCGGCGAACTCTGCGGCGTTACATCCAAATCAAAAGTTGCTATAGCCACATGAATTTTGTACTAAAATATGCTTTAAATTCAAGGGACCTAGATTTAACGTTGCTATAGGTAAATGGTCGCTACAACCAAGGTCGTAATTAATGAAATCCACTGTATAGTAAATCCATAGCATCAATCTTGCATCTTAAGCTAGTTGTGGTCAAACTACTAAAAGAACTACCAAATACAGCTTATAAGCTGTGTTATGTCATTAGATCCTCCAGAAAATTCCGATCATTAAATGTCTGTTATAGACATATGTATGCATGTACTACAACACCTACACCTGCTGTTACGATAGGACAACATTTTTGTACTTATATGATGAGACTTCTTTCCAATCAATAGGGAGTTTTTGAGACCTTTTATTATTTTTTAACTTTATAGCCTTGCAAAAATCTACAATGGTATCATTTCTCAACTGCCATCATGCCGATAGTATAGTTGTACTATCAATTAGTGTGTCCATAACTGTAATACTTACTTTGAAACTAGTGTTCTCTTTTTTGCAACACGTATGGATTTACGAAGGTATTCAAGTTTACTTGCCTGAAAAAGTAAAGCAGATGCTATTAGATATTCAATGTTCATGGTTTTAAGGCGATGATAGCTCAGTGGTAGTGACGTCGGATACCGAGACGAAGGTCCCGGGTTCGAATCCTACAATGAGCTTGAGCTTCGGTGAAGGAAAACATCATGAGGAAACCATAGCACGGTGGTAGGGTACTTTGCAGTACCCATCTGGCTAGCTACCACCCTCAAGTTGAAAATCTGTCGCCAAGCATGTATCGGTGTGTTCCGACAGCGGCACTTGAGAGCCAGTTTCTTCTAGGCTTTGTGCTTACCACCTTCGGCCACATCATCACTCACCATGGTGAGATTGTGGTCAAACACAGGCCTTTACAAAGTAAAAAAAAAAAAAAAAAATATAATGTATACTAGCTGTCCCGATCGGTCGGGTGTAATGAATAGCATTAAAAGAACAACAAAATGGCAGTAACGTTTTTATTTATCATTTTTATTACCTGCCGTGTATATAATCGACATTTTCATCATACACTCATGGATAATTTATAACAACTATGAATATAACCTAAAATACATACCGTTGTGTTATCCACTGTTTGACAGGGCATTAATAGATCTAAATCAAAACCAATATCTTCGTTCGTTAAAGCCATTTCATGCATTATCAGATGTTTT
Organism: Achlya flavicornis; assembly: GCA_947623365.1. NCBI lineage: Eukaryota > Metazoa > Arthropoda > Insecta > Lepidoptera > Drepanidae > Achlya > Achlya flavicornis. Next base: position 7,841,619 of record OX392468.1, on the reverse strand, counting down.
GATAATTCAATTTATACGTTATTTACACTTCAACCGCATTTTTTATATCGTATAGAATAAACACAAACCGGCGCGCGAAGCAAATAAAATCAATTATAGGGATGGGTAAAAAATATCGATATTAATTAGCGATATTTTTTCCCGCGATATATCAATTTTCGATATTTATTTTCAGATATCAAAATCGATATATTTTTAAAGCTCTGCTGTCTGCTCATGCGTCACTTCATGATTTTGACCAATCCGATTTCTTAAATTTAGAAAATATGCAGTAGGCTGTATGGGTTTAGTTTCTTTGCTTCAAACACAAACAAAAATTACTCTCTAATAGAGAGTAATTTTTGTGTCAAGCAATTCGTTTTTTTTTTTTTTAATAATAAAACTTATGTTGAAACAGCCAGATGTGTATTTGCTTTAAAATTTCGATAATTTAGGCAATTTTTATAAATAATTGCAAAATGGGCAAAAAATATCGATATATCGAAATATCGATATTTATTGGGTGATATATATCGATATATTTGAAAAATATCGATACTATCAATATCGATATTTTTTTCCCATTTGCCCATCCCTAATCAATTAGGTTTAGGCTTGTTGAAAAAGTATCGATATGTCGATATTTTTTTCTATATATCGATATTTTAGCCGATATATCTTGATCCGATATATCGTACAAAATATCCAATATCGAAAATTGTAACAAAAATGTTATTTTTTTTATTTATCTAACTCTTCCCATACTTTTTTTTCTCATAGACCACTTTAAAAATTCTCAGGTTTCGGTGAACCGCTACATCATCATCATCAGCCTATAATGTCCCACTGCTGAGAACAGGCCTCCTTTCACAAATGAGGGTGAAAGGGACTGGGCGATACTCCACCACGCGTGCCCACTGCGGATTGGTGGAGGTAGGCTAGTGGTCAACCTACTGTTGGAATTTTTCAAGCTGCCTAGGAGGCATCCAACTAGGTTAACGACTATCACAATTAAGTGATAACCGGGACCAACGGCTTTACGTGCCTTCCGAAGCACGGATGCCTTCCGAAGCACGGATGCCTTCCGAAGCACGGAACCGCTACATTTCTACTATATTCCAAATAAAAATGTGAAGATTAAATCTAACGTAGAGTCGAGTCTACCGTGGACCCCTGGAGAATTGGACCACTTTGGGAATCACTGATATGATAGAATATATATATACATAGAATATTTTACTCTCACTATATAAATATGTGTACCTTATCATTGTGGGTCAATAAATGTTTTCTTTCTTTCTATGATCTAACCAAAGTCACAAGAATCCAAAACCGTACAGGATCGGAACGAACAGAAAAAAAGTAAATGTATTGGGAACTGAGCAATTGGGTCATTACATCTGGCAGTTGACATTTTAACTATTAAGTAATAGCTTACAAATCTATCGACTTTGCATTAGTATTTGTGATACAATACCTACTATCTCATATATGTAAATACATACGATACATACATAGAAAGCTATTTTCCGCCATTTTTTTATAAGCCACTCCTATGTGTTAGTTCCCAATAGTCTAAGGTCTATGACTAGTAAGTTTGCATTGCGTGTGTGCGGCTGTCCGTTATTCATCAACCGTCACGTCACGAGTTTTCGCGAGTTATCACGGTAACTTGAATTGTTTGGTATTACATATTGAGCTAAATACACTAATATCACAGTCTATATAAAACCATACAGTCGTACGACGAAGCCGTCTAGACAGGGCAATCGTGCTGGGTGTGAGGGGCGAGACGTGGCCCGACCTGCGACCAAAACGATGTTAGTAGCTCGGGACATAGCATACTAAATATGGCCGTGATACTGTCTATACGTTTTCGGCATTTTCCACGAGATCAAAGGCGTCGGACAACTGTATGGTTCTATAGACTGTGTTATTATTTTAAAAACGCAAAATCTTTTGAAAATTACCGATATATCGATATTTTTTCTTGAGATATCGACATCGATATTGATAAATATCGATAAATCGATTTTTTGACATCCCTAAAATCAATCTTTTTTTTTTTTTTTGTTCATGACCGTGGATACTAAGTCCTTCAGTCGCATACATTTTATTAATAATATCACTTTCATATATAGTCCTCACTTTAGCTTTCACATCGTAGACAGAGAAAGCTATTTTTTTTTTTAATTATTTATTCATATAAAGTAGGTACTAAATTTACATAATCTGCCAAACTGTAGGACAGTTTGTCGGCAACATAGTTCGCATTATCAGTCACCGTCCAGTCATGTTTTAGTATAATGGTGCTCTGTATAGGATCGGACGTTAGGTGACGGCGGCCTGCTTGACCTGCTTCCACTGCGGGGTTGGACATCGCATACGCTCGCGGTGTGCCCTCCTTGGGAACCCGAGCGACGGATCCTGGTCCAAGAGATCGGAAGGAATCTTTCCCTGTCAGCAGTCGTGTCGGCGATGCTGAGCGGGGATACATCGTGGAGAGCCGTAGCCTCTTTCTGTGAGACCGGAATGGTCCAGAAGGAGGCAGCTGAGCGGGATCGGGAAAGGGCCGATCCCACCCAGAGGCGAAGCCGTCGGGGCGCATGCGTGCCTCGTCGCGGCCCCCCTGCCCTGTAGCTCGGGCTTAGAATAACAGCATGCAACCTTCCGAACCGGTATTAGAGTATTAGAGTCAGACTTTTCATAAGTGCCTGCGAAGGTCTATTTGAATAAATGATTTTGAATTGAATTGAATTGCAACGGTGTTCCCCTAGCTGTCGTAAAAGGCGACTAAACGGCGCCTTTGGGGTCGTGGGCATTCAGAGCGGGGGCTCTGTACGCCCAGTAGCGACCCCAAGGAGATTGATGGGTCGATGTTGTCACGACTCATCGTGCGATAGCACAGTGAGGGTGCTGCGAGGTGTCAGACTTCCCCCGGGACGAGCTATCAAAGCGCCGCCGGCGCTTAGAGGACGAGCAGGTACGTTCAACACGAGAGCCCGCCCCCCCTCTCTACAGCTCAGATGGCGACCAGCGTGGGGTTTTAGCCGGTACAAGTCCTTTATAACCTGGCTGCTTCCCCCGGGGCGGTGGGGTATCCTATGATGCCTCGTCCACACGTTTGCCAAGCCTCGGCAAGCGTCCGCAAATTCAAACGTGTGGATGGGTGTTTGCCGTGGCTTGCCAAGCGTTTGTGAGAGCTTGTCGCCGAACCGAGCCGTGTCGGTTTTTGATGCACAAATCAAAGGAAGTTTGCGGCAAGCGCTTGCGATCCATCCACGCGTTTGCGTGTAGTTAGTATCACAGAGTACTTTATATATACTTGGTTAGTATCGCTTGCGCACTGGCGGCAAACAGACGTAAGTCTACGTACCGTTTTCCCTTAAAAATTAAAATGAATACCTGGACTAACCAAGAAATATTATGGTGGGTTTCCATGCTTGCCAAGGCTTGACCAGCGGCCACAAGTACAAGCGTGTAATGGTGGGTTTCCATGCTTGCCAAGGCTTGACCAGCGGCCACAAGCACAAGCGTGTAAATAGGGTGTTTGGCTTGGCTTGCTTGAGCTTGTAGACGCTTGTATCCGATCCGGTCTAGTGTCGGTTTTTGGACACAGATCAAAGGGCGCTTGCGGCAAGCGCTTGCGACGCGTTCACACGTTGGCGCGCGCTTAGTAGCCGCTGTGATCTCGAGACGAACGCACGTCTAGTTCTGTCTTCAAAATGAGTGGCTGGTCGAACGAAGAGAGTTTATCGTTTTTAGAATATTACCAGACCGAAACGTGTATCTGGAACCCCAAAGACGTTAACCATAAAGATAAAAAGAAAGTTGCAGATGCTTGGAGTCGTCTTGCCCAGTTAATGGGAAAGCCAGTAAAGGAATTAAAATCCATCTTTATCATCCACCATTTTCGTGGTCGTCGAGCTTTCCTTGCTTTTTTTTTACTTTGCTTGTATTTGAAATAAAAGTAGGTTAAACCAAACGTAATAGCCGATACAAGTTCGGTGTCCGCCATGCTTGGATGTACGTAGCACACTGACACATTCACAAGCGTGTAAACGACTTCCAAATTCCAAGCGAGATTTGTGGATGCTTGTGCCTTGTGGATGCTTGTCAAGCCTTGGCAAGCATGGAAACCCACCATAAAGAGGGTGTTTGGCTTGGCTTGCGTGAGCTTGTAGACGCTTGTATCCGATCCGGTCTAGTGTCGGTTTTTGGACACAGATCAAAGGGCGCTTGCGGCAAGCGCTTGCGACGCGTTCACACGTTGGCGCGCGCTTAGTAGCCGCTGTGATCTCGAGACGAACGCACGTCTAGTTCTGTCTTCAAAATGAGTGGAGAATATTACCAGACCGAAACGTGTATCTGGAACCCCAAAGACGTTAACCATAAAGATAAAAAGAAAGTTGCAGATGCTTGGCACCTTATTACAAAACATGGTTTAAAGGAAAACCAGGTTTTAAAATAACTTCGTCCCTTTTTATTATATGACGTTAGAAAGTGACCAAATGACAGTAAAACCTGGCTTTGCTTTAAACCATGTTTTGTAATAAGGGGGTTGGAGTCGTCTTGCCCAGTTAATGGGAAAGCCAGTAAAGGAATTAAAATCCATCTTTATCATCCACCATCTTCGTGGTCGTCGGGCTTTCCTTGCTTTTGTTTTACTTTGCTTGTATTTGAAATAAAAGTAGGTTAAACCAAACGTAATAGCCGATACAAGTTCGGTGTCCGCCATGCTTGGATGTACGTAGCACACTGACACATTCACAAGCGTGTAAACGACTTCCAAATTCCAAGCGAGATTTGTGGATGCTTGTGCCTTGTGGATGCTTGTCAAGCCTTGGCAAGCATGGAAACCCACCATTATGGTTATTTGTTGGCTATTACGTTTGGTTTAACCTACTTTTATTTCAAATACAAGCAAAGTAAAACAAAAGCAAGGAAAGCCCGACGACCACGAAAATGGTGGATGATAAAGATGGATTTTAATTCCTTTACTGGCTTTCCCATTAACTGGGCAAGACGACTCCAAGCATCTGCAACTTTCTTTTTATCTTTATGGTTAACGTCTTTGGGGTTCCAGATACACGTTTCGGTCTGGTAATATTCTAAAAACGATAAACTCTCTTCGTTCGACCAGCCACTCATTTTGAAGACAGAACTAGACGTGCGTTCGTCTCGAGATCACAGCGGCTACTAAGCGCGCGCCAACGTGTGAACGCGTCGCAAGCGCTTGCCGCAAGCGCCCTTTGATCTGTGTCCAAAAACCGACACTAGACCGGATCGGATACAAGCGTCTACAAGCTCAAGCAAGCCAAGCCAAACACCCTCTTTACACGCTTGTGCTTGTGGCCGCTGGTCAAGCCTTGGCAAGCATGGAAACCCACCATTACACTTTCACTATTGCACTTTTCCTAGTTTCATTTTGCTTCTTTTTATGGTGGGTTTCCATGCTTGCCAAGGCTTGACAAGCATCCACAAGGCACAAGCATCCACAAATCTCGCTTGGAATTTGGAAGTCGTTTACACGCTTGTGAATGTGTCAGTGTGCTACGTACATCCAAGCATGGCGGACACCGAACTTACATCGGCTATTACGTTTGGTTTAACCTACTTTTATTTCAAATACATTACAACTATTAGTATCCTGCTTTTTTTATAATGTTTTCGAAAACTTGTCATCAATATTTCTTTTTTGGATTTTAATTCCTTTACTGGCTTTCCCATTAACTGGGCAAGACGACTCCAAGCATCTGCAACTTTCTTTTTTTCTTTATGGTTAACGTCTTTGGGGTTCCAGATACACGTTTCGGTCTGGTAAAATTCTAAAAACTATAAACTCTCTTCGTTCGACCAGCCACTCATTTTGAAGACAGAACTAGACGTGCGTTCGTCTCGAGATCACAGCGGCTACTAAGCGCGCGCCAACGTGTGAACGCGTCGCAAGCGCTTGCCGCAAGCGCCCTTTGATCTGTGTCCAAAAACCGACACTAGACCGGATCGGATACAAGCGTCTACAAGTTCACGCAAGCCAAGCCAAACACCCTCTTTACACGCTTGTGCTTGTGGCCGCTGGTCAAACCTTGGCAAGCATGGAAACCCACCATTATAATAAAAATAGGCTATAGGTACCGAACGTTATCGCAGAAACGAGCTGGACGTCCGCCATGCTTGCTTGTCAACGCACTACCAACACACTCGCAAGCGTTTGCAAGCGTGTGGATGGCTGTTTGTTTTGTTTGATTTGTCCAAGCGTTTGTGGGAGTTTGGAGTTTGCGGCAAACGGCAAACGTGTGGATACTACTTGTGGTCATCGCACACCCTATTCCCAAAAGGGGGGGTGGGGAAGCAAAACCGGGGTCGTATAAACCCCTTGATTGCGGTAGCAAAATCACCACTTGTGAAAACAAGTGTGTCTTTGTGCTTGGCTCACTGGCCGTATGGTAGTGCATCTGACCTCTACGTCAGTAGGGAGAGAGCGGCACCACTCAGAGCGCGAGTCTTGCCGTCTTGGGCTTGCCCAGTCGGCGCTCATCGATCGAGTGGCGGCTCTTTATGTCAAAACACGTTAAAGTATGGGTGTCGAATTGTTGCAGGCAGCTTAGTCTTGAGTAATTAGCTCCCGCGCATACGGTTTGCCTTCCGGCGGCCGGGAGTGCAACGGCGCCAAGTCTCTAACGTGTGCAAGACTCGATCTGTCGGCGCGCCGGAACATGCTGGTGGTTAATTTGGCAATAAAGTCGCTTAGGCTCTCGACTTTTAAGTCGCGTACTATCACATCCTTCCTCACGTAGCGAGGAGCGGCGACTATTGTACGCAAGGCTTGGTTTTGCTGGACGTTCAGCTTTTTCTTGTTCGTCAGCGAGGTAAGTGAAAACCAAGCCGGGGCTGCGTACGTGAGGCGTGACCGCACGTATGTTTTGTATACCCCCACTTTGGTACGTAGGGGCAAGAGGCGAGAGGAGAGCACTGGGCGAAGTAATGCGCGGGCTGCACGTACCTGATTGGTCACGTTTGCCACGTGCTTTGACATAGTCAGACGACGGTCGATTGTGACCCCTAGGTATTTGGTGGAATTCGACCACTCGATCTCCTGGCCTAGCATCTTTAGTCTAGGAGGCGGTTTTATGTGGGGGGTGACGAGCAACGCTTGCGTTTTCGCAACGTTAACTGACAGCCTCCATTTGGACAGCCACTGTGGTAGGGCGTCTAATGCCCTCTGCATCTTTGCCACGGCGTGTTTGAGCGTTATCGAGCCCGTGTAATACGCCGCGTCATCGGCGTACAGGGCAAGGGACGTCCCATCGACGACAGGGATGTCGTCAGTGTAACGTGCGTAACACACAGGGGAGATGCAACTTCCCTGCGGTACTCCCGCTTCAATGCGTCGCTCGTCGGATATTGCGTCCCCGACTGCAACGAAAAATCTCCTTTTGTGTTGGAAAGATGCTAGGATCTTCACTAGGCGGCGTGGAGCGGTTGATGTCGACACTCTGTACAGCAGACCGCTGTGCCATACACGGTCGAACGCCTTCTCCATGTCCAGAAATACTGCAACTGAATCCTCCCTTTTGTTCAGGGATACAGTGAAGAAGTGCAGTACTCTGGCCAGCTGTAGTGTGGTGGAGTGTTCGGCCCTGAACCCGAACTGTTCGCTTCTAGGCGTGATGTGAGGAACGAGGTGTCGCAACAGGAGCTTTTCGAACACCTTCGATAGAGATGAGAGTAGTGTTATCGGCCGATAGCTCTCCGGCTTTAGATAATTTTTCCCGGGCTTCGGAATCATACAGACTCTGCCTACCTTCCAAGCAGTTGGAAAGTGACCCAGGCGGAGGATACCGTTGAACAGGCGTGTCACCGCCGCTAGAGCGCGCGGCGGGACATGACGCAGCGCCATGTTCGTTATCCTATCTACGCCTGGGGCACTTTTCCGCTTTAAGGCTAGCAGAGTCCGTTGAACCTGTCCGGGAGAGATTACCACCGGGTCCTCCTCGAGCGCTATCGGCGAAGCGAAGTACTCTCGAAGGTGTTGCTCGACTGCAGCAACGTGGTCCTCATCATCGGTCGGGTTCGGGCGGAACTGGCGTTCAAGGCAGTCCGCGAAAATGTTCGCTCGGTCTGCTGCACGATACCTAGGGGTGCCGTCTGCGGCCAGGAGCGGGCGAATTGGTTCCGGGGTGCCAGCCAAGGAGCGACAGAGGCGGTGGATACTGTTCCACCCTTCCTCGTCTGCGTCCTGGATGTGGCGTTCCCAGCTAAGCGTTGACGCGTTACAGGCTTCCTTTTTTTTTTTTTCGGTAAGCTTGTTTAATTCGCGTTTTGCTGTCGGACAGCGAGTACGTTGATAGAATTTTCGCAGGCGCTTTTTAATATTTATTGCATGCAACAAAGATGTTGGTATGTTGGCATGGCGCCTGCGAATTGGTTGCTCGGTGGACGCTTTTCTGATCGCTTCCTGAGTGCTGTTGGTGATGAAGTTCAACAGACAGTCGATATCTTCAGGAAGGTGGAGTGGGAACTGCGGGAATTCACTCTGGTTTAGTGTTTCAGCGAACACTCGCCAGTTAGTATTAAACCGTAGAACTTGAGCAGGAATGTGTGTCTGGCGGTACAGGGACATCATTACAGGTAGGTGGTCGGAGCCCATGTCGTCGAGCAGGACTTCTTGTATGATCTGGCAGTCCAGACCTTTATGAACAATGATGTCGAGCACATCTGGGGAGTGAGCATCGTTGTATGGGTAGTGTGTGGGGACTTGGGGTCCCTCGACAACAAAGCCGTCCTGCTCGGATAGGTTAAACAGTATGTTGCCGTTGTGACAGTTCCGGCTTGCGTTCCAGCTGATGTGTTTGCAATTTAAATCGCCAGCGACGATTGTAGGCACCGGGGAGTCTAGTAACAACCGGACATCCGCCTGGTGTATTCGTCCTACTGGGGGGCGGTAAGCGGCGTAGACTCTGATCGGGGATGTTCCTCCGATACAGAGTTCAATGCCTAGCCCGTACATTGATTGCAAACTCATCGGCGGCAGCTGTTGGTGAATTAGGCGGCGCTTTATCATAACTGCCAGGCCGCGGTATGCGCGGGCTCCGGCCGTTTCGTCTCGCCTGTATGTTAGAAAGCCCGACACTTTAAGTTTGTCGGATGTTCTGAGCATAGTCTCTGAGATGAGGACTATGTCGGGCTGGTATTGTAGCAAAAAGATTTTGAACACTGGAAGCTTGTTTTTGATACCACAAGCGTTCCAGTGTATTATTTTTAATTGGTTACTCTGCTCAGTGCTGTTGTAGGTCAGCGAGTCCTCTGAGCACAATCGGCACTGGGTCCACTCCCGCTCTAAGGGCCTCTAACACTCGATACAGGACCTCAACAGCCTCGACGAGCTGTGTGTCCTTCCTCCCCGCCTCACCCTTCTTGGGTTTGGGTTGGGGAGGCGCCTTTCCTTCCCTCACAGGTTGCATGGGGGCGTTGGCGGTACTTTTTTGTGTCGGCCCCGGTGCGGGGGGGATCTGTGCAGCGATTGCCAAACGTGTGGATGTAGCATAAGGATTTCGCAATGCAAAAAAAAAAAAAAAGTAAAAAGTGTATGGCTGTGGTGGCTCAAGAATATGCCAAGAATCTTATATATTAGACACAGATATTAGATGGATTTTGCGCTTCGAACTGTCAATTGAGGATGAAAAATTTCACCTCTAAAACATAAAAAAAAAAAAAAAAATGTATGTTTATCTCACTCTATCTTCAATCCAGTTGCTATATCACGACTTAAATTACCAATAGGGGTAATAAATAAGAGAACATCTTTTCCAAGCCTTAAACTATGTTTTACCCATTTCTTCTTTGACGCTGAATCGAATGAAATACGTGTAAAATGGCCCGGCGCGCCGCGGCGCGAGTGTTGTGGTAGAGGCACGATGCCCTATGAAAATCTTTGGTTGTGTGTACCTTTTGTTGATGTCATTGAATTATTACGCTAATTCAATGGTTGATGTGTTTTTTTTGTTGATAAATAGGTACTAACTGCACAGATTACAGAATAATTCAGATGGAGCGCGCGGAACACGAAAGTGAAGCCAAAAAAGCAAATACAAATTGAAAATCTGATACCTGGTATTCGTTTTCCAGTTTGTATTTGCATTGTTTAACCACAGTTTATTAATAAAGAAGTGTTTTTAGTTACATAAAGTTTGTTAAACAAAGCAAATACACATTCAAAAGCGAATACCAGGTACTTGTTTTTCAATTTGTATTTGCTTTTTTGGCCTCACTCCCGTGTTCCGCCCGCTCCATCTGCTGTGACTAACTGTTACAAAACAGAATCTGCCAATCCCGACTCCATGTAGTACTTGTCTGTCTCACCCCTAGAGTGTTTTTATGAAGTCGGAGGCGCGTAGGGAGAGCAGTCGCCGCCAGCTGTAACAATCCGCAGACACCGTGCAAGGTGTCAGCGGTTTGTTATGCAATGGCGACTGAAGAGACTGCTTTTCCCGCAGCGCCAAAGCCGTTGATATCCGAAAGTCGCTATAATATGCCAATACTACTAGGAATTGTCACTTAATGTAAAGCTTTACCCCACTCCGTCCGTCTGTCTGTTTATCTGTCTATCGAGTCACACTCAGACTCGCACTTGTCCAATTCTATTTTGGGTGTGTATGTACCGTCAAATGGGGTAATTTGAGACTAATACCTTAATTGGGATATTTTCGAGGACAAATTTTAATTCTTGATTTAGCAACACACGCACACAATAGCCCGGTGATTTTTATTTCTAATGCAGCATCAACGTTCGGTCTCTTAGAAAATGTAAGTAAAATGTTGTTAATCCTTTTCCAAATTTTATAAATACATCATAAACTCAACCCTTTACGCGACCCAATCAAAATGTCGTGAAAAACTTTGTGCTCACAGCTAACTATGAGCAAAAATCAGGTCTGGATTCGTTTCGATTCATAACTTCAATTCCCGATGTATTTAATTTTGAAACTTAAAATAAAATTGCTAGCATATATTTTTTCTTTTTTACAAAAAATTTCAGTTGCATAAAAATTGAGGTAACTTGGGAACAATGTCTCTAGTAATAAAAGCCTCTGGTTGTGAAAAAGTGTTATCTTAAATAGCAATTTCCAGAGGAAGGTACTTATTTCCTATAAAATATAAGTGCAACTAGCTTTAAAAAATAGTGTTTTTTTTTTTATTCCGACGTAGAAGATAAAATTCCATACAAAATATAATAAGTTCTAAACTCTATGAATATTTATTTAGAAGTACTTTTTGTTACTTTCAGTAGTAGTAAATTTAATTTTATAGACATTTATTCTGAACAGTATGAGAAATAATTAAGAAGTTTTGTTTATTTCAGTTTTATTTACATCAATTAAAAGAAGAAATCAAATACTTTAGTTTTGTGTATATTTAAATAAAAACTGTTCCAAACGGTGTTTAATGTGATTATTGTAAACATAGCCACATTTTTAAAAACGAAATCGTGTCCCATGTTGGTCTGTTGCTTGTCAAACTTGAGATATGGCGGTGGAAGAATGGGTGTTCCAATTTACCCCCACATCTAAGGTAACTTGAGACAGCAAATAAAAAAAAAATAAAAAAAAATTTAGGTTACCGTAACCCAAAATCTGTTCTGAACATGAAACTTTGACTACACACTGGAGTATAGAGAGATTAATATGTAACAAATACCTATTACTATGCATTTGATATATCGTTAAACTTCAAAAGTGTCCCAAGTTCCCCCGTTTGACGGTACTTAAGTGATATTAATTTAATTTATTTTCAGTTTTCCAAAGAGATGCAGCCTGCATTTTAAAGAAGACCATTATAATAATATAATAGGATAATGTATTATCATGTGCGTGGACTCGCTTCTTATTGGAAATTAATTTTCAGAATCTGCGGGTCTATCAGTTTGGCAATAAAAAAACCTACCACTGGTAAGCAAAACGATTCGTTTTTGTTCATTGTTCCGGGCATAAAGGTGAACGCACACTTATTCGAGCCGAACGCGCCAAACGAATCGAATTTTAGAATTCTGTATATGAAATCTTATGAAAGCTCGCACACTTGCCCGCGTCGAATCGTCCGAATCTGGAAGAACCCCAGAAATCCTTAACGAATTCGGATGACGTCATCAGATTCGGCGAGGCTAAGACTGGCCGCATACATTCGTTTTCCGTATTCGATTTCCGAATGCGTTTTCCGTATATGTAATGCATAACATCAATATAAAATACATTGATTGCCGCACACGTTCGTTTTTTTTCCATACGTGCGTTTCGAACGCCAGCCCGCGCGTTCGCAAGAACTGTTCGTTTAAAACCTAATGACGTCATGCTGAACGCAGCAATGTCATACATTTGTTATGTACCGCCGCACACGTTCGGAAATTTACATTCAGAACCGCGACACGCGCTATACGTACGGACTTATTGTGCGTTTTGCACCGTGAGTCCTGTAGAAATCGAAGAATTTATCTGGATGTGCTGGTAACTTAGATCTTTGTGGATAAAATGGACTCTAGTAGATTCTCCGACTGTTTAACGGATGAACCCAATACCGAAGTTTCTTTTTCTTCTTCATTGATAATGATAACAGAAATGCAATCCCAATTAAATCGTTGTTCTCCATGGCCGTGCGTTCACAATGCCACCACTAAACGCACTGGCAGTATAATATTCCGAATTCAAAAAATTTAACGTCTGCGCTAGGCTCACGGAATTCCGTATACGGTTTCCTGATTAGGAAACCGTATACGGAAAACAAATGTATGCGTTCAGCCTTATGCGGTCGAGTCGACCGATGCTCTCGCATCGCATCGCATTCTTCTTCTTCTTATTTTTAATGTTGGCAACCAAGCCCAAATTAGGGCTCATTTCTGCCAGTGTCGAGTTATATTATAGTTTCCAGTCACAATAAATCACTTCACATTATAGTCCTCAGTCAGTCACCGTCCATAAAAGTCATGTTTTACTACAATGGTGGTCATTGTACTAAAACTCTTCACGGACATTTTGAGACAACTTGAAAAGTCACGATACACATAATTCATTTCATTTCACTTCACTAGTGCACATGGATGATCTTTATTGGGTAAAATACCACCAAAAATACACAATAAAACTCAAAATACACTTTATGAAAATAAAAATGAAAATGCTACGTCACTCCGCAAGTTCCCGCCAAAAAGTCGCATCGCATTCTATCGGTTGCGTAGCAACACGCGAGTTGTTTATAAATATTGTGCGACAGGCGTAAAGGAAATAGAAATTATTTTTTCGGCGCGGTCGATTCTTAAGTCGCGGTCGATTCTTTCGTTGTGATTATGTGTGCGAGCCCTCCTTGACTTCGATTCGTGCGTCGCGTTCGGCTCAGATAAGTGTCCGTCCACCTTAAAGCTAGCAGTCTCTAACTAATACCAAAGAGTATTCAATAACTAGGTACGTAAGAAGAGACGGGACTCCATAGAGCAAGATAAAAATGATAAAATATCATTTGGGAACCAAAAAACGCCACAATGAGAACAACGTGAGAATAATAACAATCAGTACTACCAACCTTAAAACGAAATAGAGATGCGCTGCTTAGTAGATATTTAAATCTATCGATATCGATATATATATATATACTGTTGTAAATAATATACATATTTAAGATCCTCTGATTTTGTTTTAGCACTACCAAAACAAAACCAGTGGTACTTTATTCAGATTATGACTTGTATAAAAATATAATATACCATACAATATATTAATACACAAGGTTACATAATAATAATAAATATTAATATTTTTTACTGTATAAATATAATATTAAATAGGAAGGGGATTTAGATGCATTTTTTCCTGTGGATCACAGACCGGGGTATTTAAGAAAACCGTTAAAAGTCGAGACAAAGAACTAACTAATACAATACACATTATATTAATATACAGTAAGGTTTGAGATTGGAGTCTAATTAAAACTACATAATATTTGCAACTAGACGTTTTATCAAAACAAAAAGTAAATTATCCTGTTTAGGCCCCGATAAGGCATTTTTTTGTGAATCATAAAAAAATTTGTTGTATGTAGGGACTCATAGCTTTATCCCTGCAATATAAAGCGTACGCCGTATGCGCCGCTTGCAGTCGTCACACGCAGTCGTCACACTCAGTCGCCATAGAGTTCCCACTCTCATCCCAGTCTCAACGTAGCCTTTTGATAAACACACGTGTCATGTTATTATTATTGTTGTGCACTCCTAATATAGCGTAATAAAATATATTCGCAAGTTAGAGTTTTGTTGACTCTGCCCACAACGTAACCTTAATAATAGGATTGGCTACATAAGAGTCCTAAACTAGGATTAGCCTTAAGAAGAATCCTAAATTGTATATGTTATGTTACATATTAGATAAGGACAGTAATATTATTTTGCTGAACTCGTTCGCTCGTTAATTGAGCAATTTTATTTTTGTCTGCATTAAACTGTTCTGTGTCACTAACGGAAGCATTAACTTTACGACATTCATTTCTGATTAATAAAGCTGCCAATCGACAGCAAAGCCTCAGATTCATTTTTAATGTGCTTCTCACACAACCATGATAAATTTAGGTCTGTCATCATCATTAACTGGCAATATTTGCCAATATTGATAGTGATGATTTTCTCTTACATTATGCTCAAACACAGAAACACATGAATCAACAGTTTTACATAGATCCAGAGTCGGGTACGTAAGAGATAGTGTATCCCACCATTCCCTTAGTGCGATATAGTCGTATATTTTATCCTTTCCAGGTGTAGTTGCGACACGTCTCGGCGCGTCTCGTCTCGGTGTGAACTGACCCTTAAAGACCGAACCTTTCAACGCTTTACACTTAACAACATTTTCCCCAATGACCCCTTTAGCTCTACCGCTAGCAGGAACAGTATGAATATGCGGAATATCTGGAATAGAAGATGATCATTATTTTGTATCAAATTGATTTTATAAAGTCTTGTGAAATAAAATCAAAAAGTGGCTATATACCTTGCATCTGCTCACTTGTATGGCTCACCTCTATAGTATATTCTACTGGAATATCATACTCGCTATTTCATTTCAATTTACTGATAAATTATCATTTAAATTTATAGATTGTCCAATATCCAAAGAAGCATTTGGGGCCGAAGAAGTAGGTGGATAATCTAGATGAATGTGAAAATATTAAAAATTTATATAATAAATTATCGTTTTATTTGTATTGATTTTAAATGTGTGTTACTGACCTGATGCTCACTGTTCTTTATAAAGGTAGCAGGGAAATCCCTTAAGTTTGTCTTTAGAGAGTGGCTTAGCTGAGATTCTTATGGATGGATCTGCAGTCTTCTTTAGCCGTGTTTTTTTTTTCTGAAAAAAAAAATGGTTTCCCCAAATATATTTTATTTAATTTAGTTTCTCTATTGGAATGTAAGCCAAGTCCTCGTTGCCTGTAATTTTCACCCATTTTCGGCACCTAAAAATATCGATATCGAATTCGATAATAAATGTTGCACAACTCTATTTTATTATTATGGTATATACCTTAAGATAATATTTAGATGTTTTTATTAAAGGAATTATAGAACTTATAAATAATATGATATTCTACTTACCGAACTGCATCCAGGGGGATTTTGGCCATAAAAACACGTTTTTTACCATCTTTCCTTTCCGATTTTAATACGCACACTTCGCATTTTCTAT
Source organism: Achlya flavicornis (assembly GCA_947623365.1). Lineage (NCBI taxonomy): Eukaryota > Metazoa > Arthropoda > Insecta > Lepidoptera > Drepanidae > Achlya > Achlya flavicornis. Next base: position 7,825,918 of record OX392468.1, on the reverse strand, counting down.
ACTTCAATCTTAGTTAAAAAAAGAAACGGTTTCGTAAGCAAAACACTTATTATTCTACTTAGCAATTATATTAACCAATATCCTGTATAATATTCTGTAATATAATATAATATTCTCAACTTATCAAAATGTTTTCATTTATTTAAAACTGGAGGGAAACAACAAGTGACAGATGACGTTTAATCATAGAGCGAGACAGACTACGGAAATGAGAGGGCACCATAAAAGTTCTACCAAACTTCGTTGACTTTTTTCTTCTTCTAAGTCGCGACAGACGACTAATACCTCAGCTTCTACTTTACTATAGTCTTTGGTATATAGTGTCTTTGGCTGCTGCTGCTAGGAGTTGTAGTTGGCAACAGTGACTATTGTTGTTTGCTGTTATAATTTGAGCAATTTGAGCATTAATTTTAATTTTATTTCAAGGAATATCCGCCTTCGTTTTTTTTTGAAGTTTTTGTCATCATAAGATTTTCCGTAGTTTTGTTTTACGTATGTACCTACGAGGCATTGAGAGAAACAATTTTATTCATAACCTTTGTGTTCTCGATTATTCTCGTTCAAGATTGTATGGTTATTTACTTATTTAGTGGTTATTTACGCGCAACACACACAGAGTCAAAGACGAATTATCCACTACGTGAGGTAAGGATACCTACCTTATATTCCTTATTAATCAGCGTTCATTATATCGTAAAGTACTAAGTCCTACATTTTATATTTACATTCTTATTTTCTAACTTGTTTTAGATGGGCTATATGAATAGCGAACTATCCCGTTATAACCAGACCAGTTTATATGAACGTGTTAAAAAATTACTGGTATCTTATGAATGGAGTGATTGCTCTTTTACTGTTTCTGGAAAAGCTTTTAAAGCACACAAACTAATATTAGGTATCAGCAGTCCTGTATTTGAAGCTATGCTGTATGGGCCACTATCATGTGATGATGCTATCACAATAACTGACATTCAACCAGATATATTTCAACTCATACTCAATTATATTTATACTGATACTGTCCAAATAACATCAATCGAACAAGCATTTGAATTATTATATGCGTCAAGAAAATATTTCTTGGATCATTTAACAGAATTATGTATATCATACATACAAGCAAATATTAGTGTTGATAATGTGATTGAAATTTTAAATTATCCAGATTATATGCATGATAAACAACTCATATCATTTTCCCTCAAGTTGTTTTGTGAACATGCAAGTTATTTATTGAAAGACAAGAAAAATTTAATCAATTCTACATGTATGAAAACCATACTTGAAAGTGATCAAATGAATATAGCAGAAAAAGATCTCATTATACATGTTTTCGAATGGTCTAATTTGTATTGTAAAGATAATAATAAATCATTAATATTGGAGACCAGGCGTGATGTATTGCTCAAGAATGGAATATTTAAGTTATTGAGGTTCCTGACATTAACATCAAATGAAGTAGATGATATTGTTAGTGATACTAACAATCTTCTATTGCCATATGAAGCTGATAATTTAAAATTGTGTATAAAATCTTCAAATACTAATAGACTAAAAAATTTGGCTGACTCAATTGGCTTGTCTGTCATACAAAGAAATGTATTAAAACCACAATGGTACTTATGTTATCGCAGTCCCATTAGATCTGTGACTCCTATAAGGATAGACTCGAATAATTTTATTATATATTCTCGGCTAAAAGCAGATAAATCAGTATTTATTCATTCATTGTGTGTACCAACTAGAATGGGACCTGCAAATTATTTTCGTAATAATTCAGCTAAAGTGTATTCTGAACAATTGTCTGTATCAGTTACACGAGAAAGTGATAACAGTATTGTTAAGTTTACTAAGTTCATGGATACAGTTGAATATGACTCAATTGTTGATATAGAGCTTCCAGAACCTTGTTTTATAAAGAAACAAGAGTGGTACAAAATTAGTTTTAGTTGGCCATGTAATAGGTTCCTTACATATTCGTATGTGGGAGAGTTTAGAGATCGATTATGTACTGGTCACAAGATTATGTTTGAATTTGATGATCAATTCTTACCTACGGGAGCATGTTGTGGTAGCTTCCTAGGAGGATTAAAATTTTGCTTGTAAATTATAGGACAATACATTTAAAAAAATCTGTTTATTAATAAGTATCTCAATCTAATATTAGTACCTACCTATGGTCTGTATTTAACCAGTAAATTGTTAAAACCTTTAGCTTTATTTCTTATAATATAGGTATAGGTACAGATAATTGTAAAGTAGTAGGTAGTACCTATATTAATAAAACTTGATTAAAAGATGTATTGCAATACCAGTAATATCAAAATATATTTATTTAGAACAACACAAAAGGTACAATAATTAAATAAACAGTTATGGTGTCTGCAGATGTTTGAAAACTGTGTCGCAGAGACCAAAATCAAACATCAACCAAACATGAAAAAAGAATAGGCAGTGGAAGATATATTAATAAATAAAATATTGAAGAATAGAGAAACTAGTGCTAATATAGAGAGGAAACGAATATGTGGGCCTGTTCTAATAGAATAATATGGCACATAACAAAATATTGGAAGGCTAACTGAGAATGATGGAAGAGACTGATAAGTTGAACATTAAGTAACGATTGAGGATGTCTGCCACTTACATCAGATAGTAGAAGAGGCCTTTGCCAAACCTGGGTAAATGGTGTTGCCAATGTGGATTTGGAGAAGCAAACACTTAGGTATGAATTAATGTATCTTGTTATGTGAATAAAGGTTAATTTATTTATATAGGTATTTATTTTATTTATTGATTAGGTACCTACATATACTTGAATTTTACTCGATTTAGGTACCTATAAAATTTTACTTATTACAGGCTAAAATGTAAGGGACTTGGGGGGCTAAAAAGGCAGCTAAAGCAATATTCCTAACGGAATACATTTTTCGAATTGTCAGCAGATTCTACGTAATTCCAATATTGTTTGGTAAAATATCTATGGGTATATATATATATTCTATCATTAGGTTTTTTTATACCACAATGTTGGTGAACAAGCGTACGGCCCGCCTGATGGTAAGCGGTATGGACAAATTCAAATACTGTAATTGGCTACTTGACAGTTTTCGGAAACATATTTTAAAATTTACATACGTGTATTTTATACCTCTTACCTTTGATTAAGGATACATCAAGATAGAGTGTCGCAACTGTGCACGCGTCGATAAAAATAGGCTCTAACTGTTAGGGGCTAAATCAAATAAAAATGCAAAATAATGATCAATATTTAAATTTCTCCCGATTTTAATTGGAATATTTTAACAACTACTATCATTATGACAAGCAGAATGACGCATAGGGAGCGTAAAACGTAGCTGTTACGCGCAGCAGCCTATAAAAGTTGGCCTGTTTTGTATATTCGTGTAGTATGGCGACGTTCTTTCTAGGTATATTTATTTCTATGCCTCTTACCACTTTTTTATACTATTTTTATTTTACTCTTTTTTTTTTTATCAAAAAAAGGTACGGAATTGGGTTATTGAAAAAAAATATATTTTTTTAATTATGTATTTTAAAACTATTAGAAAAATTTTGAAAGTCAAATAAAAAAAATATATATATTTATTATCAATTTATTATAAATTATTTAAAATGGACAAAATTTTAAAAATAATCACATGACTCAAAACGGGTCGGCTGGCTGGGCGTCTTGCTTGTGACGTCATAATGTTAAAGTAACTCTACGTGAGTACACAGTCGAACGGTTTCTACAATACAGTTGCTTAAGATTCCATCTATTGCACCGCAGCTCGCAGGTCGTGGATTCGATTCCCCCACAGGACGTACATTTGTGTGCATGAATGTTCATGCACAGGACAATGTTCATTAGGACATACAGACATGTGTCTGTATGTCCTAAGTCTGGGTGTAATTATGTATGTTAAGTATGTATTTACAAACAAAAACCGGCCAAGTGCGAGTCAGACACGCGCACCGAGGGTTCCGTACAAACCTATAGGTATATAAGTAAATGGTAGTATAGACCTGAGTATTTGATATGAATTTCAATTTATGACGTATAAAAAAAAAACTACTTACTAGATCTCGTTCAAACCAATTTTCGTTGGTAGTTTGCATCGTAATGTACATCATATATTTTTTATAGATTTATCATTCTCTTATTTTAGAAGTTACAGGGGGGGGGGACACACATTTTACCACTTTGGAAATGTCTCGCTCAAACTATTCAGTTTAGAAAAAAATGATATTAGAAACCTCAATATCATTTTTGAAGACCTATCCATAGACACCCCACACTTATGGGTTTGATGAAAAAAAAAAATTGAGTTTCAGTTCTAAGTATGGGGAACCCCCAAAATTTATTGTTTTTTTTCTATTTTTGTGTGAAAATCTTAATTGCGTTCACAGAATGCATCTACTTACCAAGTTTCAACATTATAGTTCTTATAGTTTCGGAAATAAATGGCTGTGACATACGGACAGACAGACAGACAGACATGACGAATCTATAAGGGTTCCGTTTTTTGCCATTTGGCTACGGAACCCTAAAAAGTAGTAGGTATTTGTATTATATCAGTTATCTGGTTTCCATAGTACAAGCTCTGCTTAATTTGTGATTGACATGACAAATGACATGACATTTTGGTAAGTGATGATGTGGCCATGTTGGTAAGCACACAAAGCCTACAAGGAACTGGCTCTCAAGTGCAGCTGTCGGAACACACCGACAGGTGCTTGGTGGTAGCCAGCCAGATGGGTATTGGGTATTACAAATTACTCTACCACCGTGCTATGGTTTCCTCACGATGTTTTCCTTCACCGAAAGCTCAAGCTCATTGTAGGATTCGAACCCGGAACCTTCGTCTCGGTGTCCGACGTCATTACCACTGAGCTATCATCGCCTTAAGATTATAAAAGTTTCCCACAAATTGGGAAAAATTATGGGGTTAGCAATTTTTATTATTGATCACATACTTACAATATTAAAAGTGAAATGTTATGAGTCACTAATTTTTTTTATACGACTAAGTCGGTAAACAAGCGTACGGCCCGCCTGATGGTAAGCGGTTACCGCAGCCATATGGACGCATCGCTCACGCGGTATCGACTTTTCCTCCCTCCCCTATGAGCTGTGGTGACCTTACTCACTTAGGAACACAACTTTACACAACATAAAGTTATTCGGCTGCAGTGTTCTGTAAGGTGGAGGTACTTCCCCAGTCGATCTGCTCTTTGAGCGAATAAACGCTACGCTCTACCTCTCTTAAACAAGAAACAAAAATTGCGCCATTTTGAAATATTCAGTTATTGGTCCGATTGCTCTCAAAATGGATATTTGAGAGACCCTGGAATGCTGAGCGGGGATACAGCGTGGAGAGCAGTAGCCTCCTTCTGTGAGACCGTAATGGTCCATAAGGAGGCTACTGAGCGGGATCGGGAGAGGGCCGATCCCACCCGGAGGCGAAGCCGCCGGGGCACAAACGTGCCTCGTCGCGGCCCCCCTGCCCTGTAGCTCGGGCTTAGAATAACAGCTACGGTGTTCCCCTGCCTGTCGTAAAAGGCGACTAAACGGGGCCTTTGGCGTCGTGGGCAATCAGAGCGGGGGCTCTGTGCGCCCAGAAGCGACCCCAAGGAGGACGATGAGTCGATGTGGTTACGTGTTAGTTAGTACATGTCCATTTTTGGAAATTTGCACTGCTCTCATAATTTGTATCGCAATATGTTCATTCATAATCAGCGCCAAAAAGATGGTGCAAACGTTTGTCAAAAATGCTATGTCTCGTTATCGACTCAGTCTATCTAGAACACAAATGTGAATATACCAATATTAATAAATAAATAAATATCCTGGCACATTCCTCACACACGGTCATCTGATCCCAAACTAAGTAGAGCTTGTACTATGGAAACGAGATAACTGATATAATACATATACCTTCTACTTTTTGTTTGTAAATACTAGTGGTAAATACATACTTAATGTACATAATTACACCCAGAGTCAGGACATACAGACATGTTCATGCACACAAATGTATGTCCTGCTTGGGAATCGAACCCACGACCGTTAGGTGGAATCGCCAAGTGGCCCATCAAAGAATCATGGCGAGATTTCACAAAAAATAATAATTTTAGAGACGTTGAAATGATGTTATTATTGATCCTTGGTGCCTGAGGCATTTAAAATACTTTTAGTTCCCCGGGATAAAAACCATTAAATATGTTGTTGTTATGTTTTACGGGGTTTATAAAATATTTCAAGTATATTAATATGTTACTGGTGTGCACCTAATGTAATCTCAACATTGGAAGCGATTCAAAAGTTTCAAAACTCTCTAAAATGTTTTATTTTTTTGTACAAATCAATGTATGGATCTCGCCATGATTCTTTAGTACACACGGCTACAGATCAAGCTATACATTTCTAGTATAAGCTGACCTCCCATTGTACGGAAATCGTATACAATGCGAGATCAGCTTATACTGGAAATGTATAGCTTGATCGGTAGCCGTGTGTACATACCCTACAACTCAAAGGATGCTGTAATATTTGCACAATTAAATTAATAGTAGGTACTAATTATTACTTACTTATGTGTGTGAGAAATGTCCCAGGATATTTATTTTTGGAGATATGAGCAGTAAGAGTCACACTTTCACGACACTATACGTATTTTCTCCCCGTGTTTTCGCGGAAGCTCAATAATTTAATAATAAAATACGGGCATTCAGCGCGCTGCAACGCCTGTAACACATAGGGTCAGCTCAGACCACCGAAAGACTGACAGACAGACGATGGGAGTCGCATCATAGGCAGTAGGTAGGTGCCATAGGTCTCTTACGTTTAGGTACGGAACCGTAAAAATGGGCTGCAGCTAAAAACTAAGGAAGGAAAATAAGGAATAAGATTTTATGAGAAAACTTGTATATTATTTCATACGGAACAAAGTTTACAATTAAATAACAAAAATGTAAAATTAAAATAGATAAGTACATGACTTATTTGATTTGAACACGTATTGTAATAATTTAACTGAAGTAGTATCAAAAAAAGACAAAAATAATGATGTGGCTAGGTATATCAACGTGGGGGCCCTTCAAATTTTTTGGTAAGTTGTATAATTCGTTCAGCTTCGCGAATACCACTAAGTCTTGCTCCATGGACAGTGGCGAAATATCCGGGCACAGTTGCTTCGCCAGCAAATAACAGCTTAGGAGGTTGTGGATCGCAAGGTCCCGGCACCGGTGTGCCTAGTTCACACTGGTGACTGACCGTTGAACAGCAACTCATATATGAATAAGCTCCACAGAAATGAGGGTCAGAAGCCCAACGCGACCTAAGCATCATTTCCGGATATGGTAGGCAAGGATTACCTGTAAATCTTCGTAATAATTGTGTCAATCCTTCAGCAACATCGTTATCTGCCATAGATTCCATAATGGCTGCCTCTTGGCCTGAAATCCAAGCGCATAATACGTGCTTGCTTCCTGGCATTTCATCAACTGAACAAACACCTCTTGTCCAGTCACTTCTACATTGCAATTCTTCAGCAGACCAAGCCATTTTTAAGTTGCCCTCGTGACACACCCAAAAAGGTTCGGCATATTCTAAGAATACTTTGTCACTAAGACCAAAGCCCAAATTACAAATTGCATCTAATTTACAAACTGGTAAAGGCGGAGCAAACAACTTATCAGCTTGACATTTGAGGCATCCCAGAGACATTGTAAGAATTACGTAGTCAGCTGTAATTTCCTCACCATCGCAACTTTTAACCAGAACACGACCGGAGCCAGATTGACCAGTCCCCCAACGAATAACATTCACTGGCTTATTGTATCGAATGCAGTTTTCAGGAAGTCCACGCAATAAAGGAGCCATTACTCCTACGTATCCTAATGGGACGCGCACACTTCCACCGGGAAGTTCTATGTAACTGCCGTATTGGTCAGCACTGACAAGAGACAAATCATCGCCACATTTGTTTCGTAATATATTTGTTAATCCAAACATTACTCTAGCAGCATCATATCTCTGATCTTCAGGGAAATTATGTAACTCTTGCTGTATTCGCAACCCAATGAAATTTAACAATGTCCCGTGCTGTCGCTCGCCTCCGAGTCTAAATAAATTTGCTGCCTGTTGCTCTATCTGCCGAAATGTATGATAAGCCGTAATAGTAACTGGTAAATCTACTGCACGCCCTTCGCTGGTACAAAATAAACCACGCGATGGATCTAAACGCGGTAAGGGTGTTTGTAAAAGCCTGTCTTGTGATGCCAATGTGTAAACCGAATTTGGCAAGCATGCACCAGAAATCCATTCGGCTCCCATTTCAATTACTGCATCTCCAAGCCAACACGAATGTATTCTTCCACCGGGCCTGAAAATAGTTGTATCTGGTTTTACTTTACGTTTAGGTGGTGGTACCTACCTACCTATTACCTAAATACTTCTGTTTTTTTTGTATAGGCCTAAGTCTAGTAAGACCGCAATCTCTCCATAGCCGAAGGTGGTAAGCACATAAATCCTAGAAGGAACTGGCTCTCAAGTAGAGCAGTCGGAAAGAAAACACCAATAGGTGCTTGGCGACAGATGTTCAGGTGGTAATTTTTAGTGGTGGTGTCGGTGGTAGAAAGCCAGTTAGGTACTATAATGTACCCTACTACCGTGCTATGGTTCCCTCACGATGTTTTCCTTCACCGAAAGCTCAAGCTCATTGTAGGGTTCAAACCCGTGACCTTCGTCTCACTATCCAGTGGTAGCTCAGTAGCTAACATCGCCATAAGTGATTTGAAATGTGTTTAGATACAAACCTTTCCTTAGCTTCCATTACTAAAAAGTTTCGTATGCCACACTGTGTGAGACGATGAGCAGCTGAGAGACCTGCCATCCCGGCCCCCACGATGATGACCCGTGGTTCTTGACAGGACGGGCTGATGCTGCATGAATCGAGGATGCATTGTTCTTTCCCAGCAGTGCTCACTGCACAACTCATATGTCGGCGTAACGCTGATGCCACGTCCTCCGATTTTTGTATTCGGTTTATACCGAAGTGTGCTATTATTTGCCGAGAACTTCCTTTCCATAGTATTTTCATACGCGACAATTTCATTTTGAGGTATTTAATCTAAATGCCATTTAAGATAACTACCAAATTACATTATACCTACTATCTAATTTTGAATGCTTTTTGATGCTAAAAATGTGTGACTTTTACTTCATAACCACCATAGAGCATGAGAAACTATTATTTTTCTATGATGTTTTTAAATATCTAATGGCTTTTTTTGTTTTTAGCAATTCGTCTTGATAGATTCAAGGTAGATAGTATACCTACTTAAATTATTTTCTTTTTGGTTAGAAATTCTATCCTTCCAACTTCTTTAAATATTTTTAGACCATACGAGATACTTCACAGCCGTATTTATTGGGAACTTCTCAAAAGTAGAGAATAATACAAATTTGGGTGATTAGAGACTCATCACGTTGAACGAAAACAGGTAGGTAGGTTATGTATACACCGTGACTTTTTATTCCTCTTAGGGCCGATTTTTCAATCCCCAGATAAATAGACAGATAGCGTTTATTCGATAGACAGCAAGATATTGAGTTTTTCAATAGTCAGATAGGACTTATCAATCCAATAACTCTGTTAACTGAGGTATAAATCTATTTGTCGCTTCCATCGCCAGATAAACGCTTATTCGATTGTTTGACATTGACGGAACAACCCGCTGAGTGTTTCACAGCCCGCGCGGGCAGGATAGAAATCAAGTGTTATTTTTTTTACCGCAAGTCAAAGTCAGTTAGTTTGAGGTTATTTCTTGCATTTGCATTACTAATACCTACAACGATCTTAGTGGTAATTATCATCATTTATTATGGATATTTTCGATAGTATTGATGACATGGCAATCGAAGAAGATGCTATAATATATGAATATATAAATCCATCTGAAAGAAAAGAAAGAATCATCAGATCAAGGCCTGATCACTTTATTATGTGGGATTCAAAAGAATTTCATCGTCGATTCAGACTATTAAAAGAGTCTGTGCAATATTTGCTTTCCCTGATAGAAGATAAAATCAAGCACGAAACACAAAGGTAAGATTTATTATCGTAAACTACTCATGTGATCTATTGGTAGTACTCTGTTAGAATATGTACCTACTAAGGTATCATCTACCTAGGTACAGTCGCTACAGTTTTAGTTAAAATACACACTTTTATTTGTTTCAGGAACCAGTGTATATCACCCATGTTACAGTTATTAATTACACTTCGGTTTTATGCCACTGGGAGTTTCTACATCACTGTTGGTGATTTTGGTGGCATTCATAGTTCCACTATATGTCGTATTATAAAAAAAGTTACAGAAGCTATAGCATCTTTAAGGCCAACTTTTATAAAGTTGCCAAGAAGCAATGAAGAAATTAGAAGGTCTCAAGAAGAATTTTATAAAATAGCCAGATTCCCTAGAGTGATCTCAGCTATAGATGGCACCCACATTAGGATTCAGTCACCCGGTGGAAACACAGCAGAGGAATTTAGGAACAGAAAAGGCTTTTTTTCATTTAATGTGCAAGCAATGTGTTCAGCGCAATTAATATTCCAAGATGTAGTTGCACGTTGGCCTGGCTCTACCCATGATTCCATGATATTTTCCAATTCATGTGTAAAATTCCACTGTGAGAATCATGCATTTGGTAATGGAATTATACTTGGAGACAGTGGTTATGAACAAACCAATTACCTACTAACTCCTTTTCAAAACCCCGATACACCAGCTCAAAGTTTGTATAATGAGTCACAAATACGAACACGGAATGTGATCGAAAGATGCTTTGGAGTGTGGAAAAGGCGTTTTCCAGTTCTGAGCATTGGATTAAGATGTAAGTTACCACTTGCCCAAGATGTTATTGTAGCTTGTGCTATATTACACAACTTGGCAAGAACAAAAAATGAAGAGGAACCTCCAGTGGATCCAGAAGTGCTTATTCCACCACAGCCAATTTTCCCCCCCTCCATAGTCAATCCTATTGGTGAACAAAGGCACCAGACTAGAAACATAATCTTAAGTTATTTTCATACTCTAGTTCTATAATAGATAAGTAGGTAAGCAGACCTAGCTTACCTACTTATCTATTATAGAACTAGCCTCATTGCCTTTATAATTTTAATGTAGTTTTAGTTTAGTTTAAAATGGTTTTGCTATTATAATTTAATAAAATATAAACTACCCATTATATAGCTAGGTCTTTGTAAGATTTTATAATAATAAAAACACTTTTATTACAACCGAGTTTATATTTTTTTACTTTTGAACTTTTATTTATTTATTTAGGACACATACAGTCATGTATACAAATATAAATTTCAAAAACAATAAAGTAAGCAAAGACCATAAAATACATACATATTATCTATTATTATAGGTAAAGAGAACATAATTTATACACATCATACATTATAGTATACCAGAGAACTGGATATTGTTCAACAAAGAAAGGTTGTTAAAAAGTTTTACGAAATAAACATGACTACTGGTGAATAAGCAATATAATTTCTGAAATATGGTAAATAATAAAATATTTTTTGTTATTTAACTTTTAAATAATAAATAAAACAATGATACAAAAAACTAAACTATGACTGACTGACATCTAAATCATGCCACCCGAGACAGCACCGCTAATTTTTTTTATAAGCAGAGCATGCACTTCTTCCTTTCTTCTTTCGTCATTAACTAAATGCAACATTTTCAGTTTATGTTCCTCTTCTATAAACTGATGTTGCTTAGAGGTAGTATCCATTTGCAACTGTACCAGTTCCATACGAGCTTCACTTAATTTGTCAAGCTTGGAGGTGACAGTCGCTTTGGATACTGTGTCTGGTTTTAAAACATTGGACACCCTCGTTTTCAGGGCCCTTGGGTGCCATTTGTCCCATTTATTTTCTGAAAGCATAAAACATATTATCAACACCAAACAGACACTAGAGATGTAGAAATAGTTAGATATAATATAGTCTATTGGAATATTATCTACTATATAATATCAAACAAATTGGGCTGCTGCCGAGTATAGATATTGAATATTACTGAATTGAAAACACCAAACTGCCAGCAAATCCATAGCTCCCATAGCTCATTCATCATGGTGTTTTATGAGGAAGGTTCATATTCAGTGGACTTACACAATATATAGATACCTACCTTTTTGAGAGTCATTTTCCTCAACGATTTCCAGGATGAGTGACTCGTTCATATCTAAAATGAAAAAATAAAATTTAAATTATTGCAAAGACTGCCCTGAAATAAAAATATACCGCAAGCAATTTGTAGCAGACGGGCAGACAGATTCTTATGTGTACCTGGTATTTGAATATTAGCTTGAGTAGTATTCTGTGTTTCTTCATCTTCCTCCGGCGTATCAACAAAGCTGATTTGCAATGGATCCAAAACAGCAAAATCCTCGACAGGAATTGGCCCTGGAAAATATTTATACAAGTGTGAGTTTATATGGTAATGTTTGATTGATGTCTAAATATTTACCTGTGCACATAATACATCATGAATCAAAAATATTCATATATGTACCTAAAATTTACATGCTTGATTACAATATATTAATATATAGGTTCTTATGGTTGTACTGTGTAATAAAAGTGATGACTGTAGGTAGACCATCAATAATTTCCTATACTATATTAGATTTCAAATAGCATGAGTTCATCGACACATGGTATTTTATAAGATTTCAAAATTTTTGTGTATTTTGATATAATATAAGAATACCATGATATAGTGAGGTTTCATGGAATATTGTGTGTACTATTTCAGAGTAATCAAATGGAATGGAAAAACCTTGAACTTACTTGAGATAGTATCACTGTCGTTACGCGCTTCGAGTCCTTTTATGTTAGAACATATGCTCAGCACCTTTTCCTCAATGTCGTTGAATTCGGGAGCATTAGAAGGCCCACCTCCAGTTCTGTACATCTCTTGCCTTTGCAGAGAGGATTTCTTCTTTGTGCTTTTTTTTAATCCCTCGTACTTTAATTTGATAGTCTTCCATGATCGGACACTTGTTGAGATTCCACAGGAGTTAAAAGTGTTCTCAATTTTCCTCCATGCAGCCTCCTTATCTTTATTCGTCACAGCATCGGTCTTTTTATTTTCAATAATTAATTTGTATTTATCAACTAAACTCACTAATAATTGAATTTCAGCAATGTTAAAATTCGCCGAACGCTCTCTTTTTTGAGATGCCATTTCGAATCACAGGTATTTGTCTACTATATTAGTCAGGGATAACGTTTAAAAATATAAATTCCGATAATATCAACTAATTTAACAAAAGTAACAACATCGAACAAAAATACCAGCCAAACATAACCAAAAAATTATAGTGACACTTCGTTGACACTAACAAAATTAATACAAATAGCCTGTCCTGCTCTAACGCTTGTGTATGCAATATATTTGTTTCACCTCCCTGAAGTTTGAGTTGCCAGAGTTGAAATATTCGGTCAGATAGTTATTCAAGGAATAAATGGCGATTGAAAAATTGGTGACCAATTATCAGACTGATAAACAGGCAAATAACTTTATTCACTAGACAGTTATTCGACCTTTTATCTGAGGATTGAACAATCGGCCCTTAGAAACGCAGCTCACACTGAAAAGGTACTAAACTCTACCATTTTATATTTATATTTTATATATATAATTTTAATCATTAACACAATTTTTCATAATTCTAATGCATTGTTTTTTTTTAATATACTTTTTTTTATTGATTCTCTCTGTGGTCGTTTCTTCATGGCTGAAGATCGTGATCACCGGACGTCTTTGATAGAGCGTGGGCGGCTTGCCTCCAGCGACTTCTGTTGGTGGCTAACTGGACCAAGTCGTAGAATTTGGCGCCTTTTTCCCGTAGTTGATCCGTCCATCGAGTAGTGGCGCGTATCTTCCGCGTGATCTCCTGCCTTCGACGTTTCCAACAACGACCAACTTTTCCAAGCTTTCATCACCGCGTCTCTCTATGTGGCCAAAGTAGGAGAGTATACGGCGGTGACCAATAGTGGATAGTCTATTTTTAACTTTTAGTTGCGTAAGGATTGAGACATTGGTGCGCTTAGCTGTCCACGGTATCCGTAGCATCCGCCGCCAGCTCCACATTTCAAATGCGTCAATCCTTTTCCTCTCTCTAGCTAAGATAGTCCATGTCTCCACGCCGTACATGAATATGGGGAAAACCAAGGCACGGACTAGGCGCATCTTGGTTCTTTCTGTTATGCCTCGGTTCTTCCAGATGCCTTCCAGGCGTGTCATCGCACCTCTGGCCATTTTATTGATTATTTAGTTCCTTTTATTAGATTATTAGGCTGCGTTTCTAAGACGAATAAAAAGTAACTGTGTATACCTGTAGTCAGAACTAAATTTGAATAGTGTGATAAAAGTTCCTTTCGTGACCTAGTCAAGCAATAGCATGGAAAGGATCCAAAATAATATGTTTTTAAAGGTACCACTAAACCAACTTTCCCATAACTATTATAAACATTTAGACAGTAGTCTTGATGTGGCTACAGCCAGTAGCCCGATAGCCCGATTAACTAATAACAAATCGACAACGATATCGTAGGTACTTAGCGGCATCACTGTGTTTCGTATTCAAATGCATGTACCTACCTAGAGTCGAAAACGATCCTATCCAAGTTCGATCGACAGCTCGTTGAGGGAGTTACCTATAGGTATTCTGTTATTTTTTTGACGTTTATTTCTATCGGTTGATCTTTTTAATGGTCTTTCTTCCCTACTCGCTCCGGATTCGTTCCGTGACGTGACAAGAGAATTCCACGAACTGAGTTTCGAGGTCGGATCGTTACTAAATAGTAAACCAAAACAAGGCACGCAAATACCAACGTAATTGACGGGCCAGTTGGTTAAGATTCCACATATCGCGCCGCATGTCGTGGGTTCGATTCCCACACAGAACGTGCATTTGTATGCATTAACATGTGTGTATGTCCTGCCTGATTCGAGTCTGGGCCATACAAACGGTAGCCTCTTAGGGATGATTCCTAGGTTAAAAAAAGTAAGTCTAATTAATCCGTCAGTTAGATTATCAAAAAATATTGGACACGTAATTTTAGCTTTACTAAATTATTAAAAATTTACAAAGATAAAATTTGTCAAAGTTCGGGAGTGGGGGCTCGTGACGTCACTTTAGAGTAAAAAGTTTACCTACTCTACCGTGAGGTCACGCGAACTTCAACGATATCATCGTATTTTTTTTAATTGACAATAGAAAAAATACTTCAAATATTTTTTTATAACGTAAAAGACTAAATAGTATTTTTTAGTCATCCAGCCCATTGTAAAGGATTTGTTGTTCACCTACTTATTTTGCTATCCGTACCGCTACGTCTTATTATATTCCGGAAGTTCTTATTCTGATTTATTGGTTAGGGTTTGTCAAACATGAATTTGAGTTTCATGTAATGTTTATTTATTTAGGTAGGTACATACAAGTTTTTTTAAATAACAGACATATAGATTGGAAAATACATTTGTCTTATCTATAATATCAAGTATTATTTAGTATTGTAAGGTATAGAATCTTAGTAAGTAGATAACATAATTTACTAAGTATAATGAAATTATTTCATAGTAGAGGAGAGTAGGTACGTAGTAACCCAAATTATGCTTATTGGATTACGTAACATATATTTTGTCATTACGTAGATATCTACATTTATAATGAATAAATATATAGGTCCCTACTTGGTAACCTAACCTACATAGGTAGGTAGGTGAGTATAGTCGCGGACTAAAAATGTTTACCACCTTACGGTCTATAATCGCTTGCATATTTCTGTTTCATAAGGTTGATCAGAATAAAATGATTATTGATAGACGTGGATTGTATTTGACATGAAAAACAATTCAAAGAAGTATTGAGTTCGAATGACAAATGTCATAATATAATTTACAAAAAAACTTTTGATTTGGTATATGAGTTTACATACCTAATCAAAAAGTCATTGACAGCCTTTTTGCTATGTTCGATACGTAAAAACATTGCACAATTTTAAAATGTAATATGTTGTCATACAAAGTTTTAGCTACTTACTTAGTTTATGCTTTGCGAAGCGAACGTAAACTTCAGACTTGCCTTATATGCCTGCATGCCTCCAAGCATAGGTACTGATAAAGTTAAGAATAGGTACTTTAGTACCAACAATATTGTATGGATACTGAACTGCGGAACCCTGAGGAGTCTTTCACGCCCTTGACTGTTTTTTTTTTATATTTACATTAGTAGGTGTACCTACCTATTCTATAATCAGTTTAGTCACATAATATAAAAGTGTTTAGTTCCACGTATTCATTTATTCCAAACAAAAACGAGTATATAATATCCTCACAAAATATTTATAAAAAATAAATACTTCCCTACTTAAAGAATGTTAGAAAAAAAAAGATTTTTAATACGAGCATTTAAACCCACATTTTTTTTTATTGATATAGAGCACATGCTCTGTTTTAAAAAGATTTATTAATCACTCATTCAAAAGGTGCAACATTGGCAAGAGTATTTCACATTTACTTTTTTCCGCTGTTATGTTAGGCATGTAGGTATTTAAGTTACTACTAATCTATTTCTTTATATACGAACCAACAAAGCAGTCTACATACATATCAACAAGCTGGTTATACTCACGTATTAATGTTACCTAGTAACATGTATCACATAAATAAATACAAAATTAAGAGATAAACATACAAAAAGAAACAGTTCAAAAGTTAAACACAACAAAAAAGTAAAAGGTAAGTAGGAAAAGGCTGGCTCAGTGTACACTGCACTTTGCAAGTACTTCACTGGATACAGCCGTCCCTTTCTAGTACATAATAACTAAACTAAACTGAAATAAAAGATTTGAGCACTTCATCTGCTGCCATTTTTACTTCCTCCCAAGATATATTAATATCACTATCTTCAGTAAAACGTGAACATATTGCTAATCTTAGAAAATATACGTCGTCAATCTTGGAGGGTACAAGATGAATCTTTCCACGTCCATTAATTCTTCTGAGAAGTTCTTCGTTGAGGTCATTGGTACCTTTCAATCTGAAGCAAACGAGTCCCATAATCACCTCCTCAAATATTTCAAATCTCTCGTCTGAGGTGCAAAGCCTTTCGAAAAGATGGGCCAAAGCGATGTGTTTTCTTATGTGCTTTTGAAGATTTTCGACCCCATACAATCTCAACACGAACCACAACTTAAGAGCCCTGAATCGTCTACCTAATGGAATTTGCCAATGGCGGTAGTCGGGAGCCGACCCCTGTTGGTCATGTTTCAAATAAAGAGGGTCAACGTTGAATGCATCGACGATCCAGCGAGGTTGTTTGAGCCACATTGCGGAACAATCGAAATTTACTAATAACCACTTGTGCGGATTAAAGTTGAAAGAATCTGCGTTCTCGACACCTTTCATGAGGTACCGATACTCGGGGCAGATGAACGCGGAGCCGGCGTAGGCCGCGTCCACGTGCAGCCACGCGCCCCGCGCGGCGCACGCCTCGCCCAGCTCCTCCAGCGCGTCGAACGTGCACGACGACGTCGTGCCCAATGTCGCCACTACCTGAAAACGAACGAGTTCCATCTATTACTGGCCTATTCTGCGCATTTACTTTCGAAAAACAAACCTTATTTTCTTAATATTTAATAGGCTAGCTCACTTTCTTTATCTACTACGTTACACTATCTACTTTACGCTATGTTCAAAATAAATGTTTTTCTTTCTTTACTTACATAGAATGGGATTAGTCCTTTGCTAATGTCCTCATCCATAGCTTCACGTAGGATGTCTCCACGAAGACGCCTCTTATTATCAGGTTTCAATGACCGCAGCTTAACGCCTCCTAAGAGCCCAGCACGTTCCACGGAGGAATGGGCTTGCTCTGTGAACATTTTAATAATTTTAGTGAATGACATGTTGGATAACAGAAAAGGCATAGTACTAGGCCAAGAAGTCAGCGGAATAGCAGCATATGAAACTGATTGCTTGGTTAATACTGGGCAGGAAACAATATAATTAAATCATGCTAATTACATAGGGCTCAGACTTGTCACACAGAGTGTTTCAATAAAATCGTGTGTCATTGGTAGGACAGATAAATCGACTACCTTCCTCAACATTGGTTACTCAGGTTCCTAAGCAGTCTACATAGTGTGTGGATATGCCTGCTTCCAGTTCAGCCTTTTGCTACACGTATAAAAACAATGATGAACTGTTTACTTACTGTTGCAGTATCCCACTAGTTTGGGTAGAATATCATTGTCAGTCCATTCTGGATGTTGTTCCTTCACGCGCTGCATAGTGCGGGCTTTAGCTCCGAGGAGCGCGACGAGGGTAGCTTCACTGGCCGTGCCTTGAATGACTCCACCAGCTTCGCCGCCTGATCGCGCCAGAAACTCTTCGGGGAGACCGAGCATCTGGCCTAGCCAGTCAAGCATAACAACTTCCAACTCTGTACAGGCTGGGCTGGCAATCTGTTAAAAATAATGTATATTTTACATAGATTTAGACTGGTAATTAAATTTATGATTATTTGACGATGTGATCTTCAGAGTATGCGTGGGTGTGTGTTTATTGAGATTTCAATGATGTTCCCTTTGATTAAGGATACATCTATTGTCCATTATTAAAAGTTGTCGAACATGACGTCCAGTACCATTGGTTTCAATGTAGGTATCCCTTCTAATATTTTAGTAGGTATAGTCGCGGAATGAAAAGGTTCGTCACCTCAGAGTTGGTTTTCGCTTGGGCCAGATAGCAAGACTCAATTTTATTACCTATATCATCCTATATGTAGCAACTTTGGTACCAACATATTACCAGTGAGGTTCCTAACAGGAAGAAACAGTGCTGCTAACATTTACATAAATGTGATGTTTGCTATCGAATAAGGTTTTGCTTGTTTTTACATCTCGTCAAACACAATTTATGGCTTTGGCGGAATAAAAATATAATTATATTTTTTTTCAATGATGCCCTATTTTAATAATAATCTATTAATTTTCTATTAATTTTAATTTGACTGATATAACAATAGCAGGTTAAACCAACAAGAAAGTTTTAGTTTATCAAAACAAAATAAAACAGTCGAACAACTTTGATCTGAATAATTTTGAACTTTGATAACGAACAGTGTCTTCTGTCTATTCAGTTTCAAAAGGTAATATGTGCTCGTGATACGTTGAATGAAACAAGTTGAAAACTGACGAACCTTTTCATTCCGCCACTGTACAACGGAACATAACTTTATTTTGTAGCTATGATTTAAGGTAGCTAATTAAATCTCAATAGACTCTAACTTGGCGCTAACTTTCGTTAAAAATTCTTTTTTCTTTTGTTTCTAACTTGCGCCTGTTTTCTCTATGCCAGCGAAGCCGCGGGCGTAAACCTAGTTCATCTATAAAACTATCTGGTTTTCCTTGTTCGAGTTTCATGTCGAACGTAATGGTGCGTCCATGCTTGGCGAACCGAGCAAGAGCCGAGCCACGAACGAGCACGATTTGCGTAGTTTGCGAGCCTCGAAAATTCTAGATTTTTCACGAACAAAGGGACTCGCATCGTGCTCGTTGTAAGTTCTTTCGTGGCTCGTCTCGTGCTCGATTCGCGTAGCATGGACGCACCATATCATTGATATGTTATGGTGCGGTGCGGTGGTTTGCTGGATGCAACAAAACTTGATAGAGCCACATGCATGGTTAGATAATTTGCTATTCACGCACGGACGAGTTCACGACTTTGCTTAATTCGCCACTCATATTGTTACGAAATCAGTAAAGGGCATCATTCAAATTGGGCCTTCTCCGAAAGTGACAGCCAGAAAACATTATGAAGAAATTATTAATAATAATGAAAGTGAAAGCAAGAAACAAATTATTGCTAGATGGTATTGATACAACTGGTCATTATGAAGAATTTAATAATAAAATCCAATGCAATAAATCCAGACTTTGAGACTCTCAACATTTAAAGATATCCTACCTAGAGTGGGAACATAATAGTTGCCTAGAATTTCTGGTCTTATTTTCATTTAATAACACAATTAAGATATACGACTATTTGTAAAGCTTCAGGGGCAGCTGCGGCCAGTGCAGAAAATTAAAAATGCAAAAAATACGCATTGATTGGACCAATGCCAATATATTTTTATGCCTTTGCATTCGAGACCATGGGACCGTGGGGTCTGAAACTCGCACTTTGTCATCAAAATTGATCGAGACCTCCGGAGACCAGCGGACTGGGAGCTTTTTCCGATAACGCATCAGCTTGGCTATCTAAAGAGGAAACGCTGCCAGCTTTCTGGGAACCTTGCCGTTAATCGAAAGTAGCGGCAGACTTGTGATTTTCTATATACAGATTGTAATTTGTACATATTATATTTGTTGTAAATAAAGAAAATTGTTCACTCTGATATACTTGATAATCTTTCATAACGAAAATAACCAGCCGCGCAGCCGATTCATTCTCTGATTGCGCAATCAGATGTAGATTTTTCAGTTCTTTAAAAACAGACACCAGAAATGTATGAAAATGATACATACATTTGATTTTCGGATATTAGACTGTGATACCTCATCGGATTACATACCCAAGTGAATCCAATGCATGCTATGGCACCGCTCAGCATATCCGCCACAATAGCCGGGTAAGAGTTGGCGGTGGGGAAGTATGCGTGGAACCGAGGCGAGTGCCAGTGCGTCACGCCGGACATGACCACGCGCTCTATGTCCGCCATCACAGCGGTCCATGGCTCCGGTTTCTCCGGGGCCGTCTCGGGTACCAGCGGACGAAGGTACCCAGGCTTCACTGATGGCACTACTTGTCTGTAACGTATAATAATGTAAACTTACTAATACATCTTCTTAAGCTGTTCCATTTCTAAAACTTACACAAAGGAATTAAGTAGGTAAAATTTTAAAAATGATGGTAAACTCAAGAAATAAAAATAATGCTATAACAGGTATACAGGATCTCCCAAAATATTGTATCAAGCGGAAATTCAGAGGTAGGTAGGTATAACAGGTGGAGATCTCGAGATGGCATATTTTCGAAACCTATGTTGGATAAGTGATGCTGAACAACTTTTACTATAGGAACAACGGGAACAACATTGAATTCTCAAAAAAAAATGTTTACATTTTGTAAGAAAAGTAAAAAAAAATATGAGAATTCACTATTGGTTCCATAGTAAAAGTTGTTCAGAATGACTAATCCAATATAGGTTTCGAAAATATGTAATCTCGAAACCCAGTCCACGGACTATCCGTATAAAAAATATTGAATTGTAATCCTGAATGTTCCCAAAATCACGAGCATTCAGTATTTCAACGAAAACTATAAAAACTCGCTGATCATGGGCGTTAGCCGGGTATCTACCTCTAAGACTGCTCTACCTACGTCTAAGTGCCGCACCGCTTGTCGCTATTTCTTGAGAAGTTGTCCCGAATCGTGTCCCACTTCCACCCAAGCAAGAACGTAGAAATATCATCTACATCATCTAAATCAAGTCGAGGATGTCCATTTAAAATATAAGTACCTACCTAGCTATCTAAACTATGGCCATACTAAGATTAAGTCATATTTATGACAAGAGGGTGTCTCTCCTTCCCGCACTATGTTTGTCCGTTTTTGACACATGGATGTAGGTATATGGGCTGTCAAAAGAGACCTATTAGGAAGGCCCTATTATAGTAACTTAAATTTTTACAAGCAGGTAAGTACACACCTGTCTCTTATATTTTCTAAATATTCGGCGACGTAATCAGTCATTGCTTTTGCAAAGTCCTTGAAGTCAGCAGCCTCCATGGTTTCTGAAATAGATTTATTTTTTTAAATTTCATTTATTATTTGATTATCACTACCTAGGTTGTTACATCGCTTAAATTACCACTGGACCCAGTTTTTTTAGGCACAAGGCATAACTAATATAAAGACATAACAGCCATAGCAAGACTCTATACTAGTACTCTGTAGCGTCTGGTAAGCGAAATAATAAATAAATACATAATAAAAAATATATTTTTTTTATACCACTAAGGTGGCAAACAAGCATACGGCCCGCCTGATGGTAAGCAGTTACCGTAGCCTATGGACGCTTGCAACACCAGGGGTATCACTCGCGCGTTGCCGACCCTTTAAAAAAAATGTTGAAAACATCAGTTGAAAAATTAAGAAATAGCAATAGGTACATTTATTTCGACATGCACATTACAGAACACACAAATAAGAACTAATTAAATGGTTCAATGTCTAGGATGTATAAATCTAGTACCTACTACAATAATTTGTAATTGTACCAAATTGCATACCAGCATGCATAGGTAGTGTAGGCCCTACCCTAGTTTAGTTGCTCTGAAAATATTACCAGGAAGGAGGGCTAACGTTTTAATGAAAAACTTTAATGATTTTTCTTTAACAGATACTAAACGGGCAACGCCGATATAGATATAAATATGTACGTGAATATATTTTTTATACCTATCAGATGCCTTTTTTTAATGAAGCAAACATAAAATAATAAAGTTGGTGGTATAATTCCAAACATTCAAATAACAAACCTTTTCTTACTTCACACAAAGACAATAAAGCAGCGACTACAAATTATAATACCAAAACAAACAATATCGAACAGTAAGTAGGTAATTAGTGCCATTAGCCACAAACCGAATTTCAATTTCAGATCTTGATCCGACATGGTCATACCTAGAAATAAAGTTTAGTTATAGACTCGAACATTATTGAGTAACTATATAGGTAGGTACTGTAGGTACCTAACCTAGGTGCTCACCTGTAAACCTGTATAACAGATAACCAAACTGGGTAAAATAATATATATATGTATCTATTTGTAGCAGTGGTAATGACCTCGAATGCCGTGGTGAAGGTCGCCGCGGGCTCGTACGTATCCTACAATGAACTTGAGCTTTCGGTCAAGGAAAAATATTGTAAGTAAACTATAGCACGGTCACAGTTTTAGAGTATTTTGTAGTACTCGCCCACCACCCTCAAGAAAAATTGTCGAAAAGCAGCTTCTAGTTTTTTCGACAGTTGCACTTGAGAGCCTTCTCGGCTTTATGTGTGCACTATAGTTCCTTTAATTTCGTTATTCATTACCTTGCTGCGAGGCTACCAAAGATAACGCCTTTGGTGGTCATCGTAATAAACACCATTCATCCAATGATGGCCCACCAATGGTCTTCTTCGTACGGATTAAAATCAAACGATGCGATGACCACCAAAGGTACCTACGCGGCAGCCCCGCTGTATGGAAATTGTCTAAACCAAAAGAACTTATGGTATCATATTATCCTAGGTATTATAATAATATAATCCTATTATATTATTTTCCAGTGAAGTATCAATTGCATTTCGTAAATTATCCGTGCCAATATAATTTTCATTAAAAAGAACAATGAATACCTATATTCCCTTATGTCCTGTGGTTTAGGTTAATAACACACTGTTCTGGCACATGAGTACATGTCCGGTCTCTGAAGTTGTAGGTATTAGATGTTTCAAATCACATAGCATCTTGCTTCATTTTCATATTCCTACTACAATTTGATACTATACTACGACTAGCTACGTGCTAACTATTATATTTTTATGCATGCATTGTAAAAACCCAGTCAGATTTTCCAAATGGTTGCGCCTGTGGTTGCGTTACAGTCTAGCAGATTAGAACAAGGACTTAAACGCTTATCAGCAGGCGGGTGTATCTACTAATTGACAACTTTCAAATTAAGTTCATTCAATGTCACCAAAGGTGATGGCTAGTAAAGCAATTTGTAGGACTAAAATTCGTGGTCCTTGTTCAATGCCGAGAGAACGGGCACGCTTGCGCAACACACCAAGCCGGCGAGCAAGTGGTGCGAGGTTACCCACGGACCTCGTTGCCGTGCCTACCTCTGTTTACAATGAGTTTCTGCATTTATTACACCTTTTTTTTTTGTATTTGTTGTATGAATCATATCATACGGTCGGGTCGGGGCCTAAACGTGAAGCAATACATAGCAATGCGAGCAAAGAATTCGGATCTTGAGGAGAGCATTCTAGCATTCATTAGGCATTCTAAGGCTTTTATTTATAACCGCGCCGCCGGGTAAACAAATACAAAGTAAACTATAATCCCAATCCCACCAAAAACATTTTGTATATCAAATGTTACCAAGTCATATGGCTCGCACTGTCAAATAGTTATCAGATCTCATATAGAGCCAAGCTTATAACTCTACATGCCCTTACTCTATTCTATAAGCCCTAACTTCACAAACTCTACACCTTAGTCAAAATATGTGGCTTGGCCGTTTCCTAACGTCACATGGGAGTAAGGTGAAAAATGTATTCACTATTCATTACTTTTTTGTTATACAATAGTTGGTTCTTGTAGTAGTGAAACGGCCAAGTCACATATTTTGACTACGGTGTGTAGAGTTTGTGAAGTTAGGG
Source organism: Achlya flavicornis (assembly GCA_947623365.1). Taxonomy (NCBI): domain Eukaryota; kingdom Metazoa; phylum Arthropoda; class Insecta; order Lepidoptera; family Drepanidae; genus Achlya; species Achlya flavicornis. Next base: position 7,801,375 of record OX392468.1, on the reverse strand, counting down.
CTTGTGAAGTTCCAGAGATTAGCGCGTTTAAACAAACAAACAAAACAAATCTTCCTATACTTAAAATAGATTAGGGTTGCCATCTCTAAAATTTAGCATCCAGGACAAGACGTTTGAAAACCCCGGATTTTAGAGCCCAGAACCCGGACATGTAAGCAGGATTTAAATATTAGTTGAATAATAAAAACATTTAACTTAGTAAGTTTTTGGTCAGTTCAGTTAGCTTAGTTCAAAACGTCATAAATCATATTATTATATTTATTTTCAAAGACATTAAAATTCAATTTAGTCATCTTTTATCATCATTCTAAATTTTACAAAACAGAATCTTCAGACTTGAAATTTGAAAAAACCCGGAATACAAATGAAACCCCGCCCGGACGACTACACGGCGAAAGAAACTAGGACAAATCCGGGGAAACCCGGACGGATGGCAACCCTAGTACAGATACGAGTAGATAGATAAAGGGAATTAAATAGGCGCGAGTGCCGATTTATTTTCTAGGTAGGTATATGATAATATTATAGTTTACCTAATTTGAGTACCATTAATTAATGGATAACCACGCAGTACGTCCTAATGATTATGACAAATTGCCTATCGACAGTTTCCTATTTAGCGCAGTCGAATTTACTTAATTGGCAATTGATGGATTCATCAAAAATATTTCGATTTGTTTTCTTTTTCATTTATTCAACTACTAGCTGTCCCACGCGGTTTCACCCGCGTTCCCGGGATAAAAAATAGCCTATGTACCTTTCCATACCATATGCTACCAAATTTCATGATGATCCGTTGAGTAGTTGAGGCGTGAAGGCGTAACAAACAAACAAACTCACTTTCGCATTTATAATATTAGTAAGGATATTAGTTAGTATAGGTTGTACGTAGTATTTATTAGAGGTGTGTAACTCAGCTCTGAACCAGCTCAATGAATCAGATCACACGGGTTTGAGCCGTTGAGCTACAGCTCAACAACAAAATGACTAGCTCACAGCTCAATCCAACTCTTATTGTATCTGCGACTCCCTCCATAGATTATTCTTGTGATTCTAATCTGCGAATTATTATTTCGCTCTAAACCATTTAAATAATAATTTAATTCAATAAATAAATATGTGACATAACTAGATAATATAAAAAAAAAACAAATAATTCCAACTCTAAAGTATGAAAAGAGTCGCTCGACGGAGTCGAACGAATAGCGGCAGCTCAGTCGGCTCGATTGGACGCGCGATACGCAGTGAGCGTGCGCGCTTATCGTGGACTATAGGTACAAATTGAGCTGATCTGCGAGCTGAGTCATTGAACCAGCTCACACACTTGAGCCGTGAGCTGTTATGCAGCTCGCGTATTTTTGATGAGTTACACACCTCTAGTATTTATCTACTCTGGGTATAGGATATCAATATCACTACAGACATAATTCAAAATTACAGTAGTACTTTGTACGTAGTATTTATCTACTCTGAGGTAGTACCCAACTGATAAGGCGCGTCGTGAATATATAATATATATATATATAAACATTCGAATTGAGAAGTTTGAGAACCTCCTCCTTTTTTTGAAGTCGGTAAAAAGGATCTGTGTCAGTTTTAAATTGGCGGGTTATATGAAATATTATATCATCATTTTAGGTCGCCGGACCGTAATTTAATGATTTTAAAAACTGTATTGGGCCGGAGACACTAAATATTTTTTGTGTTGTTCTTTTTTTAAGTATGTTCGGGCATAACTCCGTCATTTATAGACGGATTTACAAAATTATTTTTTTATTCGAAAGGGGTTTATTCCGAAATGGTCCCTTATACATTTCATATAGATCGGATGATGAGTTTCGGAGACAGACAACGGAACTCTTAAAAAAATGACAGCAAATCTACCGCGATTGCTGCTATCGCATAAATATGCATTGTTTACGCAGGCCTTTACACGCGGTAGTATTTAGTATAAGCGAAATATTTTCTACAGAACACGTCATGCGATTTCGCTCACTTCAAAACAGTGTCAGATAAGAGTTATTTTTCACTTTTTAGTGTACTTTGAAGGCGGTTTATTTTTTTATTAAAAAGTTAATTTTAAATCAAAAGTCTGGGCCGCAACAACTTGAACCTATTTTTAGTACATTGGGTCGTAATTTATATTGACCTAAATTTAGGTTGGGCCTTACGAGGATAGAAAAATACCTACAAGACATGAATATGTATGAAGGAATAATTATATATAGGTAGGTTAAGTAAATCTAGCTCAAGATTATGATTAGTACAGCGAAACGTTATATAGACGCTAGGGTCAAGGTGGTCGAAAGTGTCGAAACACGCGATTTATTTAAAGCAAATCGATTTTATTATTATTATAGCATCTTATGAGAAATAAATAAATATGATTCATCGAGATACTACTGTATCAATTTTATGGATCAAATTAGCAGAAAGGTTTGAGTGAGTAAAGCATAATATTTTATTAGGAAAAACCCCTCTCTGCTCTGAGGTGAGTATGAGCGCTGAGCAGGGGTTTCCCTCAGTTTGTAGAGTTGATGACACCAATCAACTCTACGAAACGTGGTGTTTTCCTTATACATTTTGACGTGGTAACTACGTCACGAAAATAATATGATAAAATACAATTCAATGGAGATTATATGTGATCTTTGTCTTAGCTTTTAGGTTTATTGTTAGTGTAGAGTTGTAGACGGTACATTAATGTTATTTCGTGACAAGACTAGGTATATTATTATGTTAACGCAGGTACCAATAAGATTGTTTTTTTTTAAAAACAACCATAATGAAAATGTCAATATCGGTTCAAGATAGGATAGTTGCGGGTATGAAATGTTCGCAGTCTCGTAAATAACTAATTTATTTTTATAAGTAATTATAATAATATGGTCGGGCTGAAATTAAAATTTTCGAAGTATAACTATTACTTAAATAAAATTGCGTCCAAGTCTTTTTTCCGATTTTACAACATCGCAAGTTGTCCTTGGTAATTGAACAAATGTATCATTTTAATCTTATCTGTAATCAACAAAATTAGGTCGCAATATTGAATACATAAATTGTTAGTTTATATGTCAATGTTATGTAAATATACACATATATAAAATATCTAGTCCACAAAAATAGTTAAGTAAATAAAAGTTGCTAATTGATGTCAAAAAGTATAAGTAGGTATAGGTACTTATTTGTGAATCCCGCCAAGACGAGACCATATTAATATGGCTCGCAATGTCAAAAAGTTATCAGATCTCACTACTACAAGAACTATTCTAACGAAGCAAAACGGCAAAACCACATATGGTGACTAAGGTGTAGAGTTTTTGACGTTAGGGCTTGTAAAGTTAGGGCGTCTAGAGATATAAGGTGCGTTCGAATTGGAGTGATGTCGTTTTTAACAGTTTCAAAATGGACATTTTTGTTTACGCGTTCGAATTGGTAAATTTCAACAATTTTGGAACTTTTGCCACAAACGATTATTCCCAAATCGAACGACTAGATACAAAAATGACATTTGCATGCTCATCGTCTGCTTGTCAATTGTCTCAATCTACCTTTTTCCTTCAGTTAACTAATATATAAACAAAGTAAATCTGACAAATTCTTCTCTTTTTTCTTTTCTCTGTTAGTATTTCTATCAAATTTTAGAATAAAAATTATAATTTTCGCTTCCCGTTTGAATTTTCACCCAAAAGTTATCGTTCGTTATCTGTCAGATTCAAAGATGTCAAAATGTGATCACAAACGACCCTGCCTCGGAGGTGGGTCAAAATTTGCAGTTCACGATGTCGTTTTTTACTGTTTACGAGTAAAACGAACGGTGAACGAAAACAGTCCGAAACGTCAATTCGCCCACAATTTTCCAAATCGAACGCCAGATGTGATCGTTTTTAGCATTTTTGACTGTTATTTTTGCTACCATACCCTAATTGGAACGCAGCTATAGGTAAGCTGGCTCCACAATACACCACATGAGATCTGATAACTTTTTGACAGTGCGAGCCATTTATTTATTTATTTAACTTGTTAGAAACGGCCGCAGGCCATTTTCAACTAATCAAAGACACAACTTTCATACATTCTTCTCACAGTACGCCAAACACGCTGACAAAATCTTCATTCATCAGCAAACAAGTCATGCACAATCTGGACTGGCATCCAAGAGAGGCGGGATAGGCGAGTTTGCCCGCGCGACTGTTCGAAAAGATGGCACACTAAAAAAAATTTCCTGCTACGTCTATAGTTGTCAGGCACAAAAAGTCGACACAGCTGATCATGCAGTTTCGGGGCGTCAATTCTACCGTGCAACATGCCGTTATAATTTGATCATTCATCCTCCTGACTTCGAGAGAGTTGTACCCCAAGAAGCCAAGAAGGAAATTGGTCGGATATATAAATGGATACCTAATATCCGTAAATGCGTTTATATAGGTACCTAAGGAAAGCTTTTTGTACCTTCTCGAGTAGGAGTGCAAACTTGCTTTCATGCGGATTCCAATCACATGCACTTGATAAAACCCAGCCTTTTGTATGATTCCTTGGCAACGGTGGGTATGTGATCGTGGAATGTAAGTTTTCGATGAAATGTAACTCCCAGATCTTTCATGAATGGCGATCTAGCGATCGTGATGTTATTAATTTTGTAATCAAAGGCAACTGGGTGCTGCCATATAATAATATGGTCTCATCTTGGCAACATTTTACATGAAAATGTTTTTGAAAATTATATTATTGCAGTCTGCAACATTATATGAGAATCGAAGCTCGTCGGTAGGAATGCCTAACCTTATTTTTATTAGATACTAGCAGACCCCCGCGGTTTCACCCGCGAACGGTTAGAATTTTTTTGCGCGGAACACTAATTATTTTCAAAAATAAAAGTAGCTAAGTTACTCCTTATAACATCAGCTATGAACCGGAACAGACAGACAAAAATTTTTAAAAACTAAATCCGATTTTATAAAATAGTTGAACTCTATGTGAGTTGAAAGCTTGGTGAAATGCGTATATAGATCAGCGTATAGCGAAGAAGATAGCGATAGTTCGACATAATTACATATAGGTATATTTGGATTTTTATCGAATTTAGACGAAATTATCTATACAATTTGCATGATATTGACAGAAAATACACTTGAGTATAGTAATCCTTTGATTTACTTACTGTATCAGTTTAAAAAAAACGACGACGTCTGGCAACGCTGATACAAAGTCAAAAGTAACATACAATTAGGGTTTCACAGTTTCACTGCTCTCATCAACAAATATCGACACTGAGGTCAAACAATAAAAACGCGAGATAGGGACACAAAAATACGCTTAGTCCTGCTCGTACACGTTTTGACATAATATGCGTATCTTGGCTTGTCTAACTATAATTCTCCATCTACGGTGCAATGCAATACGTGTGGCAATACTCTTTAAAATTGGAATGTCAAATCCCTATCAAAGAATATTTAAATCAAAAGCACTAAGGAGTATTGATATCAATTTCGATGCAAATCATCCCTAAAATAACTTTCTACCCCTTTTTAACCAGTTAGGCGATGAGTTTCAATAAAATATGAAATACGTCTTCCATAAATCCTGTTAAAGAATGTTTATGCGAAATTTGAAGTAGATCGGACCAAGGAATCACGTTGTTCCATACAAACTTTGCCCCCGTTTTCCCTTCACCCCCTTAGGGGTAGAATTTCGGAAAATCTTTTCTTATCGGATGTCTACGTCATACAAAGAACACACCCTCCAAGTTTCAGGTCTCTACGATCAGCGGTTTAGGCTGTGCGTTGATTCTCAGTCATTCAGGACAAAGCATTTTATATGTATAGATTATTTTAGGTTGTGTTAGGTTGACCCACAGAGAAAAGAAATATAAATAGAGACGCTATGCTAGCGGAGCCCGCGCGCCACACATAACATCAAATGGGCATATATCAACCAAAACACGCGTCAACGCTTCGTAGTATCCGCCATACTTAGCAGAGGTGCGTAGCTCCGCGAAAAATATTAATTATGTCGTGATGCGCTATTATTTCCTGTAGGAAACGAAGTGAGGAGTCGGAGTGTAACTCAAGGAGGGATTTCCTTTCATCGATGAGTCTACAAACCTTTATTTAATTGTGATATTTATAAAAATGTATTCGAGATTATGATAATTTTAGGTGTAAACGATAAACTCGAATACTACTGCAAAATTATACATTGAAGGCAATGTACTCACTTTATTTGTACGCAAGGTAGCGAGCGCAACTCCGCACGTAATGTATTGCGTTCTTTCACATTGGTCGTGAGTCGTGACCTGTCGTGACCCCAAAACACGTGCATCGATAGTTTTGTTCGATCAATATCGATAAAATACATCTTTTTATCACTGATTTGATTAAGGCAATAGTTGAAAGTTATATCAATATCCGCATTCATCTGTTAAAATTAAGCATTCAAAACGAGAATTTCGAAACAAATAAATTTTATTTCAAGGGCAATAAACCGTGTAAAAATAACTTTTTTTGAATTTACTTCATCATGTTAAACGTTTTTTTTTACAATTCAGTATTCTTTGTACAATTATTCTTATCGAACGTGAATTTTCTTACGGAATTTCTAAAAATATATCGACGAAATTAAAATATCGATAATTTTATTGATATTTTATCGATTACTTTCGCTGCATTAAGCGAATAGCAATAAGTGTTGCTACTCGACGCCAGTCGACGCAGCTATTACGCAATTATCAACATTATGTCTAATGCGTTTGAGTTCAAAATTGCGTTCCATGAAAATAAGGCCATCTAGTGCCGAGTGGCAGAACTTTTTCGTCGATTGAATCTAGTTAGTTTGTAGATTACAAAACGACGTAAATACTTTGTACGCTATTGAAAAATAAATTTTATGTTAACGTAAAAAGGTATATTTTCATATGTATGACCTGTGTGATTAAAGCTATTTTTGAGTAAAATAGAAACGACCAATCCAAAGGATTGTTTATTTGTAGTACAATATATGATTTAACATTTATTTGTGTGAGTTTGGCGACGCTGGTTCCGATACAAATTCTAACGCATCGCCCTTCCAGTGTATTCTCTTTTCCGTGGGTTGACCGAAGGAGTCTAGTCTAGATCACAGAATAGAATAATAGTACAAGTATAAATGAATATAACCACGTCTTTCCTTTAGCACGGTATATATAATCAGACTAACTTATAAAACAAACAGGGTCTCATCTCATTGAACTTGTGTTTAAGTACATTACAAATCTAAATATAGAAATGAGTGCGGCTACGCTAGGTAATGCCCAGTACCCCGAGTGTAAAGAATTGACGTTAGTAAACTCTTACCGCAGCTCTTACTAACGCATTTGCGTTTACGATATTTCTCTATAGGGATTGGCACAGCGCCTCTATCAGAATACTCATGGTACTTATTTCTCCCATACTAATTTATAGTTAACTCAAACGCCGTTAATTCTTTACACTCCGGGTAGCACAGCGTAATTTGCAAAGCCTTTTTAAGTATTATTATTCTGTGACCTTTCATCGCAATCGGATGAATGGCATAGCGCAGAGTTACCATCTATTGAATATGTTGTTGAATTTTTAGCTGCCTTAATATTTCCAAGGGTGATAGAGATCTACTCCCCGAACAAAAAATTTTCGAACCCCTATTACATTTTGTGGAAATATAGATTTTATTTTAATAAGTAATAAATGTTATTTTCATGGTAATTTTTATTTCTATTTAATATGTATACTCAAAAACCTTCAGCACAGAGCGTTGACGATGCAACTGTGCTACAACGTTGATCCGAGGTCGTTTCGACACGACACGAATTAGATTGTGCAATTCCCTTGGTTACTTTGGTTTATATTAGAATTCTAAGAATAATAAAACACAAAAATAACTAATACTTAAGTATAAAAAAACTTGTTTCACAAATGGTAGCAAACTCGGCACAATGCTTATTGTGTGCACTGTCGGACACCCAGAAACGCGTTGCAGTATAAAGTAACCGCATCTTTCCACCGGTACATATTTAGATCTAATATATCTACAAAGCAAACAATTTAAATATAATACTACTCAATTTCTTATTTATGAAAATTGTTCAAACACAAATAGGTACATCGCTCAAAACTAGTGTTTTGAGAGACATAATACCAGTATTTAGGATTTTCGCACAAATGATTTTTCTGCGAAACGTGCATGAGTAGATACCTAAAAAAATAATAAATAATTTATGATTTCGACAAATCATTTCAATTAACGAATGTAGAGCTCGTTTTTGAAACGAGATTCGATTAAAGATATCGACCAAATTATAAGAGCGTTATTCAATCAATTAAGAATTAAATATTTATTTTAATAAAGTTTTAGTATAAGTACATAAGTAATTGTTGGCTTTATTGATATAAAGTATCATCAGTTAAGATGTTTCCAATCGGCTTTTGTGTTTTTCTTTTGCGAATTAATATGTTATCTTTGCATTTTATTCATTATGATATATACATGATGGCGCTTTGACTTTTGAAAAAACATAATATTATCATTCTGTATTTCTTATTGCTCAAAACAAAACCGTCAAAACGTACCACAATATGAACACAGAACGATTTAGACTAGATTTAAACCCAGTTTCGGGACTTATTTAACCAGGTAAGGTATTAATAATAAAAATTAACAAGCAATCAGTAAACAAAACTTGATTTTAGGAAAATCACTTTGAAGTGTATGTTTTGTTTATAGGCACTATCTCATAATAAGTACATGATTTATTTAAATATTATAACATTCATTAAAAACAATTCAACTCATAATATTGCTTTTAGTATCTATTTCTTCTACTTGTTTTAGTTATTGTAAGCTGTTTATTTTCCAAATAAATAAAATAAAATAAAGAGTTCATTAAACATTTTTCATTCATTCAACTCATTTAATCAAATTATTTATGAATATGAATATATGCTATTATTTGACTCTACCAAACTAACGAATTGGACTTAGTGGGAAGAATAAAAATAAATAAAATAAAAAACAAAATGCCCAGATTATACAAGATTAAAGAGTATAAATGCAGGATTTTGTTATTTATTAAAATAGAGTAAAGTTTAAGGTATCTCACTATCTACTTCAATATTTAAATTTATTTTAAATAAGTAGATACCTAAGTAGTTTCGCTCCCGAACACCGAACAACAAAAACAACTGTTTTTTTTCTCCGTGCTCCCGAATGACGAGCGAATTTTAACTCTATATTTATAATGGCAATGGGTTTTAAAGGAGTTTATGCCATTTGGTTACGAAGTCCTAAAACTTTAATTTTCAGTCAAATAAATCGTCATAAAGTATTAAAATAAAACCTATCGTAAGTAATTAATTGGTAAGATAAAAAACTTCATCAAAGGTAAGTAAAAAAAAAACCTTGCTCACAGCTCGCTGCCTTGCTCAACCTTTAAAATCAAATATGTACATTTCTAAGTACCGATACCGTAAAAGTGCAACGATAAAAAACATTACCTAGTTAAGTAATCAAATAAATTTAAAACTTACCAAATATGTGTACCTAACTAAAAAACTGACCACTAAAACCGTTGCTTAATTATAACACCACAATCACTGTTAATTAGAAATAATGTACGTCAGAAAGTATATTTTATATTTCGCACAAATCAAAGAGCGCTGAATCGCGGTGCGACCAATTCACAGCTGTGTTTCGGACTACGCCCGCCGCGGCGGACCTTGCAACCTTTATACACACCTCGATACGAGGGAACTGTTCACTATGTATCTGACACCACTTAGGAGATTAACTGCGGCGCATGAGCCGTCAGCTCCGTTCCGATTTCTGTGGCTCCGATCCTTATGGAGCACCAAAATATATAAAGTGTTCTTAAGCTATATGCAACTATTATTGGCGCATTGTATTCATTTATTGTAACTAACTGATAGCAGCAGCTATAATTAGCTTTATTGCAGTAATGTGCTTATTATGTGACTAAGTGTAGCTATAGAATTAATATAACTAGGTAAATAATGCATATAGATATTATAGTAGGTATATCTAGGTAGGTACCTCTACCTTTCTACTGGATATAGTGTAGTGTGAACATAGGCCAATTAATCAGTTTACTTGCAGTTCCTGGAATTCTTTTTTTTTCATCTGTAGTTCTTTACGTTAGGTACTTTACTTTACTTTATGAGCCTTCCCATCTAATATACATTTCTTGACAATTTACCTAACTATTCACTAAATATCATGGCCAGAATGAACCAGCATCGTATGGGCACGAGCTGTCCACCCTAGACTTACCATTAGGCGGGATTGAGATCAAACCCATCTAATATAAATAAACTATATGATGACCCTTATTACCACATAGACCGGGAGATACTGGCACAAATTTCCTGGTCATTTGTACCAGTATGGCGACCCTTCAGGGGTCTAATTACGTAATGACGAAAAGGAAAATGATGTTCATAGCGCTGGTACCGGCGGCCCAATCGCGTGGGCGTTAATTGCACCTTTGCGGTGGTATAGCGGCTATTTGGAATCGTCGGAAAAGTATGGCATGGTGATTTTTATGAATGACTACTCGACGATGATTAGCTATGCAAAAAATTGCCTTGTACAAGTAATATAATAATATTACATACATCTCCCACACAAACACGCTCACACCTCACATACTTTACCCATTTTTTCGTTTGGCCAAAAGCCCGCGATAAAATGTAAATAGAAATTTAAAAGAAAATAAAAATTATAATAATACTTTATTCAAACCAACTTAATAACTAGCTTAAGTTAACGTTTAGTTCCCTATTTTAGGGGATGCGCAGAAGCAAACGCATTCAGCCACTCCCAGCTGACTTGGCACATCTCTATCAGACTTCAACAAGTAAGGAAATATCAAAAAATCAGTCTTGTTTCAGTTCTTTATTTCGCGATGTTGCTAGCTCTTATACCATAAGTAACTCATCATAAATGAATCATATTCCCAACGCTGATATCGTTGGAAGATAGGCACCTACGTTTATATAGGTCATTTATAATAGTGCTTAGCTAACACTGCCTACAACCTTCTCTACCGGAGCTCTACTATACGACGCACGGTGTATTATACTTTCATCTATGCACTCAAGGCAACCAAGGAAACTCGTATCTACTAGCAGTTTATAGTTTTTATTTCTACTGTATCAATAACCTTCTATGACAACTCATAGAGAAACTTAGTTATGTTATCTTTAGGTTTCTCAATGAGTTGTGTAAGACTCTACATTCATGCTACCTAATTAGCTATGTGCAGCCTGCGAATTAACTGCATTGGTACCCATGTCATTTGCTTCATCATCATCAGCCTATAATGTCCCACTGCTGAGCACACTCCTTTCACAAATGAGGTTGAAAGGGACTGGGCGATACTCCACCACGCGTGCCCACTGCGGATTGGTGGAGGTAGGCTAGTGGTCAACCTACTGTTGAAATTTTTCATGCCGCCTAGGAGGCATCCAACTAGCTTAACGACTATCACAATTAAGTGATAACCGGGACCAACGGCTTTACGTTGCCTTCCGAAGCACGGAAACGCACGATTTTAAATACCACTAGGCGGTCACCAATCCAGGTACCGACCACGACAGACGTAGCTTAACTTCCGATCGATTAAGAACGGCTAATCATGCTACACCACGAGCGCTTCATTTGCTTAGTTCCTACTAAATAGAGTTTAGTACTAGATATACTTATAATTGGGTAGCCAAATAATGATTGATTCAGACGATAAACTCATTAATCAAGTAAGTAGGTATCTACTTACTTTCAAGGGCGTCGCCAAGGGGGGGCATGGAGGGGCAGCTGCCCCCCCCTAGAGATTCTAAAAAAATTGCCAAATATAATGCAACCAAAGTCCTAAGTCTTTTAGTTGATTTGCTTGAAGTTCAAGCCTTGAACAATCATTCCCGTACGTCGAAACTCGAATGAATTCACCATTCCACTCTTAATATTCCGTACGCTCAACTACGCTCTGCTCTACTCTATCGCCGAATCTATCGAAAAGCTTCATGTGCTGTCGACTTTACCTATAATTCACACATTCAACATACCTACTTTTCTCAAAAGTATGAATTGTAGTAGGTAAAGTCAACTTGCCCCCCCCTGCGCCATCGGCTGGCGACGCCCTTGCTTACTTTCCTATAGTAAAAATATTGTTGTGCTCCTCAATATATTATAAACTACGCCTTACATTTTGCCACATTATTCATTATATTGCTGGAAAGTATTATTAAATATGTAATTCGTTCCAAAGATACATTAAAAACAACTACCTACCTACATTGCTTACTTGCTAAACAATAGTTGCAATTATAGATCTCGAAAATAAAACAGCAAAATGGTAGGGGAATCCTTAAGCTGGGAAGGCTCTCACCCACCCCTCACCCGGAGCGTTGGGAATTGAATCAATTCCTTTCAACTTCGACGACTCGAGAAAATCCACTTGTTATCTGTGAAAGTGCTCCATTTATAAGTCACGGGAAAGAGGCGAAATAAGGACGTCATTAATTTCATGACCGTTTAGCACGAGGTCGGATTGGTTGACCTTTGATTTACGATTAATATCATTTGTAGCCTGTTACTCTAGGTTTCTTAGTATATATGAAAGTAGTAGATGCAGGAGTCCACTCCATACATAAGTATTTATACGTGAAATAACACAGACAAGTCAAAAAAAAAACATAGCTCTCTACCTAGAGAATTTTCGCAAGGGCATGAGGGGCCAATTCCTAAAGTATGTACCTAATAGCGAAAAAATTTCAAAGGAGTCTCGAGGCCGATTGTGATAAAAACTAAAACATTCTCGATACTTGGATTAAAAAATATATATCCTTGCCGGATATCGAACACGTTGATTTTGAATAAAAAATAACACAGCCTGTATGAACATAAGGAAAAGCTAAATTTGAGAAAATACTATTTTAAGTTTCATAGATTTAAAATCCCGTAAATCAAAATTATTTATTTATTGGAAATATAAGTAAATTTTTTCGAAAAAATATTAAGGGTCTTCCTTGGGAATTTTTCGGTATTGTATTCGATACTATTAAGTAATTTAGGATTTGGGCATCCATGCCCACTTGAAAAATTCAACCTGAATAAAAAAGCAATTGATTTTTATCTCTTTTTAACCGGCGAAAAAACGAGGGATGCAAAACCTTATAAAATTCAAATTATATTCAAAATTCTATATATTTAAAAGTTTCATTATTTTTTTGCTTTTCAGTTTTTTCGGTGGTATAATTCTACCTTATAATGGAAAAACCGACCACATTTATTCGATCACTTTGTTTTCCGATTTCCGTCTCTTCATGTGCCCAAGGCTCATTTTTGAATGGATTTTATATTGACATTCAAATGATTCGCAGAAATAATATAGGTCAACCTAAAATGTACCCACTTTTAACCTTGTAAATTAAAGAAGAGGTATTTGATACAGAAACCCTCTCAAATACTCTCCTACTGTATAAACCTACTCCGGTACCTACCTATTTCCGAAATGGCTGAGTGTATTGTATTGAAATTGTTTTTTTACTAGCTGTCCCCGCGGTTTTACCCGCGTTCCTAGGATAAAAAGTAGCCAATAACACTCAGGGAACTCCACAACCAGTCAATCCGTTCTCGAGATATACAAGCCACCGTTGCTTTTTTCATGATATCTCAATTTACCAATACAGTTTTTTTTTTAATTGTTATTATCTTATTCGAGGCGCAGACAAATCCGACAAATCAAAGGTCATGAAAATCGATCCTGCCGTTCTTGAGTTATAAATGATGTAACGAACCCGACTTTGTTTTATCTATCGCACTCTAAATTGCCCAATGATACCGAAAGATCATCACCATCATCAGCCTATAATGTCCTCCTTACACAAAGGTTCAAATGGAATGGGCAGATACTCCAACACGCGTGCCCACTGCGGATCGGTGGAGGTAGGCTAGTGGTCAACCTACTGTTGGAGTTTTCAAGCCGCCTAGAAGGTCTCCAACTAACTTAACGACTATCACAATTAAGTGATAACGGGGACCAACGGCTCTACGTACAGTTCTGTAGGTATTCATTCATGGGGTTAAGTACGTAGGTACTAACGCACTATAAGATATTATAGTTTCATAGAAGGAGAACCTTAATTTCCGTGAGATGATAAATCGGAAATTATCATTTGTCCATTGCTTTTGAATCCGACCGTACATAAAGCACTCCATCAAAAGCTTTAGATGTGTAATTACCCGCGGTGACGCCAGAACGCTCTCAGTGCTCAACTTTACAAGGGCCTGCGCTGGTAGGAAGGAGGCGAGAGGTGGGGTGGGGTGGCTTCGTGATGTGGTGTTATTCGGATGGCTTCTGAGCTGCGTTGTCATGGTTACACGATGGAGAGGGTGGCGGGCTGATGGTTGCAACAAGTGGGTTTTTTCACTTACTATAATGACTGATTCACTGATTTATGTAGGCTTTTGTCTATTACCATAAAATAAACAGAGATGTAAAAAATAGCCTGTACAAAGTAGACCTATCTGGAATTTAAAATCCAAGATACTTTTAAATTAAGTAATTCAGATACCAGATAGAAAATACTTTCGAGAATAAATTCAATAGAATTTTTATACTGCAGAAAATGGCTATCCGCGCAATATATAAAATAAGGCCTAGAGATTCTTCGAGAGACAAGTTTAAATCTATTAATATAATGACAGTGTCGTCACAGTACATATATGAAAATCTTATTCATGTGAGGAAAAACATAAATAACTTACCTAAGAATAGCGACACTCATAGTTTGAACACTAGAAATAAGCACAAACTTGCTGTACCTTTAACTCGGCTCAGCAAAGTCCTTAACTCTTTCAAGGGGCAATGTATACGTTTCTATATTTTCCGGTGTCTTCTCAGTTCAAGTTGTATTTGGAACCGGTGTAGAGTCATTTGTTAACGTTCATAAGTGCCTTATCAGGGCCTAAATTGAATAAATGCTTTTTGAATTTGAATTTGATGAAGAATAAGGTACCTATATACCTACTCGTAGGTAGACTCGAACTTATTAAAACAAAAAACCGGCCAAGTGCGAGTCAGACTCACGCACCGAGGGTTCCGTACAAACCTGTAGGTATATAAGTAAATGGTAGTACAGACCTGAGTATTTCTTTCTATAGATATTAATTTCAATTTATGACGTATTAAAAAAAAACTACTTACTAGATCTCGTTAAAACCAATTTTCGGTGGAAGTTTGCACCGTAATGTACATCATATATTTTTTATAGATTTATCATTCTCTTATTTTAGAAGTTACAGGGGGGGGACACACTTTTTACCACTTTGGAAGTGTCTCTCGCGCAAACTATTCAGTTTAGAAAAAAATGATATCAGAAACCTCAATATCATTTTTGAAGACCTATCCATAGACACCCCACACTTATGGGTTTGATGAAAAAAAAAAATTGAGTTTCAGTTCTAAGTATGGGGAACCCCAAAAATTTATTGTTTTTTTTCTATTTTTGTGTGAAAATCTTAATGCGGTTCACAGAATACATCTACTTACCAAGTTTCAACATTATAGTTCTTATAGTTTCGGAAATAAATGGCTGTGACATACGGACAGACAGACAGACAGACAGACAGACAGACAGACAGACAGACATGACGAATCTATAAGGGTTCCGTTTTTTGCCATTTGGCTACGGAACCCTAAAAAGGAGATTCTCAATTCGACACGTACCTATGCATGAATGAATTGTTATTGGAACTGCAATATATTCACATATGATAATCTATTAGGTGTTAGGGCTTACAACAAATATACAAAATTTAATAGGTGTATGTATGATTGAATGTTTGTATGTATATTTGTCCACGCATTTCTCCGAAACTATAAAACGGATTGTGGAACAGTGCAAGATACATCAAAATCGGTTCAGTTGTTTTCAAGATATGGATTATGGACTAATACGCTTTCTAATACGTATAAGTGTGACGGCCTGGCTTATTGGTACGTACTGTTATAAATAAATTTAATTAAGTATTTAATTTGGACTAATTTCGAGCTAAGGGTTTGGTAGGTACATCTCAAAACCTTGGTCAAATTCTAGTGCATGTGAATGTGAAAAACTAGAAATAACAAAAATAATAATAAGTATTTTTTATAAAAGCTTAAAAATACAAAAAACTAAAAAATTGGGTACGAAATAACTCTAACCTGACACTCATGAACGTAGAAAAAAATGTGTACGTTCATGCTGACACTGTTTTCAAGTCAGCGAAAGAGCACGACATATTCTTTTTTTTTTTTTTTGTACCACTAAGGTGGCAAACAAGCATACGGCCCGCCTGATGGTAAGCGGTTATATTCCATTGAAAATAGCAAACCTTCGACATAACTAAGGTAAAAGTACCATATTAAGGCATTTTCTACTTTGAGGATGGTTTTTAGAAAAAGTAGGAAGTTGCTAGGAATGGAAACTGTTTTATTCTGTAGACTGGTATTATAAGACGGATGTAAGATATTATTTTGCGTCGTAGCCTTTTATTTATAGAACTAATCCTTACTTTGCTGAAACTTGAGTTTGTCCCTAACTCCGTGCTAAAATTTGGCACCTGATTTAATTCCGGCAATCGTTGTACGGAATTCCGGAAAATTAAAAAACATAACACGTCACGATAATCTGCCGTTATTCCTAAACTTATTTACATAAAATTTATCAATCATATTAACCACAGTAAGAAATAAAAGACGAAAACATTTCGGACCGATTTTCGCAGTTAGGTTCACCCCCTCAGATCTGTGAACATAATGACGGCAGACATAAAATCGACAATTTCTCTTAAAATATGCTGTAAAATATCTCGAAATAGATATGAAACCTTCTGTTCATAAATTATAATCCATTATTTCATAAATTTAGATTAAATAACTTACAGCGGTATCACATGAAATCCTTAAGAAAATTGCACTGTTACATTACGCTCACCAACAACAGTACGTGGATTACGTAACTTTATTGCAATGAAATTCAGATTGAAATTACTTCTGAATCGGTACAAATATTACAAAATCGGAAATGGTTCCATTTCTAATGAACCACTGTTTGTATTTGCAATTATCAGAACGTAAAAAAGCTATCGGAAAACCGATATATTGAACCGATTTCAATTCGAAAATGATTGAAATTTAGTTACGTAATCGCCCCGCTGAATGTACGGAACCTGCAGTGCTGTTACGATTGACTCATTTGGAAGCTGAACACGGGTTTTAGAACTATTATTTATGTTAGAAAATCGTGTTATTTTGATTGTATTCAAACTATAGTTGATGTGGTATAGTAAAAAGAACATGATTTTACTGACTGTTTTGTGCTGTTTTCTTATTTTGTTCAGTATACGCTGCCCTCTCATTGTACGGGAAATCCTATATAAAGCGAGATCAGCTAATACTGGAAATGTATAGCGTGATGTGTAGCCGTGTGTACTAGGCCGGCACAGTGTACTTTTACCTTATACAGGTTGTTTTTTTTAACCTTACCTACCTGTAGGGAAAGTACTCTAAATACTGGAGATAGCAAACTTTACTCAAAGGAAACATTCCTTTATTTCAAAAAGAAAAATTCCTGCATTTAAATATTTTTGAAAATTCACTTGCTGTCCTCGGAGTGACGAACCGGATTAAAATCCAAAAAAATAACATCTTGTACCTTTATTGCATCAATCGATAGGGTCAATCATCATGTGGATCAAATCTCTCTAAATTAAATTCAATAGAACACGATAAAGCACTTTTACTCAAATGTCCATCGAAGGACTTAAGAGGGCGTAAGGGCGTAGCGTGTTTGTGATAGTGCGCTTCTAATCTAAATAACTCGTAAAGTATAGAATATTTAAAAAAATCGTTAGTATCAATCCAAGTGCACCAGTGAAGTGAAATTAATTTAATTATGTTTATCGTCTTTGACTTTATAAGTTGTCTCAAAACGTCCGTGAAAAGTTTTAGTACAATGACCACCATTTTACTAAAACATGACTGGACGGTGACTGATAATGCGGACTATGTGAAAGTTTGCGGACTATATGAAAGTGATATTATAAATAATTAAAATGTATGCGACTGCAGGAATTTGTATCCATGGTCATGAATAAAAACAAAAAAAAACTGTGCGACAGCTGTCATGACGCAGCGTGCAGCAGTGAGACTTTTTGGCGGGAACTCGAACTTGCATAGTGACTTTGCGTGTTCATTTTTATTTTCATAAAGGATAATGGCGAGATTTGTACAAAAAAATAAAGATTTTTAGAGAAGTTGGAATGACTTTACAATTGATCCTTGGTGGCTAAGGAACAACTTGAGCCATTTAAAATATTTTTAGAACCCCGGGATAAAAATGTGAATTTCTATGGCAAGCCGGCGAATCGCGACTATTTGCGACCAAAACCAATAAGTTGTTGTTATGTTTTGCGGGGTTTATAAAATATTTCATGTATATTAACATGTTGCTAGTAATGTAATCTCAACATTGGAAGTGATTAAATACCCTCTAAAATGTTTTATTTTTTTGTACAAATCAATGTATGGAGCTCGCCACGATTCTTTGTGTATTTTGAGTTTTATTGTGTAATTTTGGTGGTATTTCTCCCAATAAATAAATAAAGATCATCCATTTGCACCAGTGAAGTGAAATGAAATGAATTATGTATATCGTGACTTTTCAAGTTGTCTCAAGAAGTCCGTGTAAAGTTTTTGTACAATTTACCACCATTGTACTTAAACATGACTTTTAAGGATGGTGACTGACATCCAAAAACGCTTGATTTCTCGTTTTACTTATTACATTAAAAACCTCCCAATTTTTTCTGTTACAATGCATTAGCTACAGCTACCGTACTGTTTTTATTTGGTTTGGTAGCACTGAAATGAAATAGCAGTTGGCAACACTGTCTGTTCTAACCTACCTCTTCTACCTCCGCCTCCTCCCTCTAAGTGCCCCCCCTTCATTCCCTTCTCTGAATACGAACGAAAGTTTAGGTTCAAAGTCTGGGTCCAAATTAATTTATAAATATATTCTTCTTTATCGATTAATAAGTATTAGTTCTCTCCACACCTTTTCAATATGGCTAATTGTAAGATATTAAATGCACTCAAGATCCTGAGGAACCGTAAGGACTTGAAATATCTATCTGGTAAGACCTGCATCACTGACTTTTAAAGTGAAATATTTCTAATTACCAACAAGTAACAAACTTTATTTACTGATTGAATATACATAAAAACGCCTAAGCTATACTAAGTCAAGATAGCAAGTACCCCTAGTATCATCTCGACATCATGAAACGTGTCTTGCAGGCCTTCACAGCAGAAGCTATGCGGCCGCCGCAGCAGGTCATGTTCACACAAAATGCAAATTGGTCAACGGTGTTTATGTTATTACCTTGGACTCCCCCAATGTCAAGGTAGGTGGTAACATTAATTATGGATTGGAATTAATGTCTAAAAATAAACAAGTGAAACTTTTATGACATTTGAAAGTTTGAACAACATTGAAAAATTAAAATATTACTATTAGACTGTACAATACATAAGAAATGAACTATTTTTTCATGTGTGTTGTAGTACTCTGATATTTCAGTGTGTTAATAGATGGCACACATACAACTATGTTTAAATATTAGATTAATAGTCTTCTTAGTTTAATTGTATTCTGAACCAATTAAACATTCATTAGTACCTTAACAGGGCCTAAACTGAATAAATAACTTTTTGACTTTTTAAATGATAAATTGTCAGCAATTTGTAGTAAAGTACCTAAGTGTAATGCATGGTGCTTGCATCATACAAGCAAAGAATCTACATTGTTTTTATTTTGTTTGGGCCCTCATGTTCTGCTACCTGTATCCATTGGTTGGTGATTGACAACAGATTTTCATGTTGAGGGTGGTAGCATGCCTACAAAAATACTGTAGCACTTTACTATGGTTTTCTCAGCATGTTGTCCTTCACAGAAAGCTCAAGCTGATAGGATGGAAATTCATGACAGCATTTTAAGTAATTACTACTGAACTATCATTTTACCTTAAATTATTTACTAACAGTATAGAGATCAGCAAACATCTAGAAAAATTACCTTGGCTTTTTGAATTAGTAGTTGTTTTAGTAGGTAGTTGTTTGTTAGGTCTCTTGGTTGGATCGCGGATCTGCTGGTTGATCAGATCAATCTACTTGCATCCGCATTGCACCTACTTTACATCACTATGCTCAAGTATCCTTTCCATAACTATCCTTTTTACTCAAGATGTTTGCTGCATGCTGTACAAGTGTTTCAGTTTAGTTTCTTATACATAAAGCATTTGATTCTTATTTTAGGTAAACTCTTTGAACACAGCTGTGATGGAAGAAGTCAATACTATAATTAATGAAGTAGATTCAAATCCAGCAATTGAAGCTGCTGTGTTGATATCTGGCAAGCCTGGCTGCTTTATAGCTGGAGCAGACATCACAATGCTTGAGAGCTGCAAAACCAAAGAAGAAGTAGTTAGCTTATCTAAGAGAGGTATTAATATTAATGATATTTTTTCACATTCTTATTGGAACTTATATATCCTTCCTAAAACCTTCTGTTGACGTCATAAGATGTTTTTATACATGTATGTTTTACGCATTAATTATGTTATATAGTGCGTTCGAATTGGAGTGATGTCGTTTTTAACAGTTTCAAAATGGGCATTTTTGTTTATGCGTTCGAATTGGAAAATTTCAACAATCTTGCAACTTTTGCCACAAACGATATTTCCCAAATCGAACGATTAGATACAAAAATGACATTTCCATGCTGATCGCCTGCTTGTCACTCGTCTCAACCTACCTTTTTCCTTCAGTTAATCATTAAACAAAGTTAACAAATTATTCTCTTGCCTGTTAGTATTTTAGCTTCCCGTATAAATTTTCCGAAACTTATCTGTCAGATTTAAAGATGTCAAAATATGATCACAAAAGAGGAGCCTCGGAGGTGGGTCAAATTTGCAGTTCACTATGTAGTTTTTAACTGTTTCCAAGCAAAACGAACGGTGAACGAAAACAGTTCAATACGCCAATTTCGCCCACAACTTCCCAAATCGAACGCCAGTTGTGATCGTTTTTGGCATTTTTGACTGTTATTTTTGCTACCATTCGAACGCACCTATAGTAGGATATTTTGTGAATTTTATTGATGTTACATTAATGTTTTTAATTTGTTTTACAGGACATGAAATATTCCGTAAAATGGAGGCATCACGTAAGCCCTATATTGCTGCTGTTCAAGGAAGCTGTCTTGGTGGTGGCTTAGAAACCGCTTTGGCTTGCCGTTATCGTATTGCTGTCAAGGACTCAAAAACAGGATTTGGTTTGCCTGAAGTTATGTTAGGACTGCTGCCTGGAGGTGGTGGCACACAAAGGTTAGCAATAGAGATATAGTATGGATACTTTCCTTGCTAACTTGTGCAAAACATGCATATAAAAAAATGTGTATCCAAGTCATTTAAGAAATAAAATTAATTTACGATCCGTTACATGTTAAATTACAGAATGCCAATCCTCACATCGGTGCCCACTACTTTGGACCTTGCTCTTACTGGTAAAACCGTAAAGGCTGACAAAGCTAAGAAATTGGGGATAGTTGATTTGTTAGTTGCTCCACTTGGTCCAGGTAAGAGAGTTTTTTTTGTCTTTTTTCTTATTATACATACATAATTTGTGTATTTCTACTCCTGTCTCATTTTATTTTATACTACTAAGAAGGTAAGCAAACAAACATATGGCCCACCAGATGGTAAGCGATTACCCTAGCTTATTGATGCTCGCAACACTGGGTGTATCACTTACACATTGCCAACCCTGCAAAGATCTCTTTTCACCTTTATTCAAAAACCCCATGGTGGGAACCTATGTGATAACATAATATTTAATAGTATAAGGCAAACATAGTCATCATCATCAGCCTATAATGTCCCACTGCTAAGCACAGGCCTCCTTTCACAAATCAGGGTGAAAGGGAATGGGCAGATACTCCACCACGCGTGATCACTGCGTATCGGTGGAGGTAGGCTAGTGGCCAACCTACTGTTGGAATTTTTCAAGCCGCCTAGGAGGCATCCAACTAGCATAACGACCATCACAATTAAGTGATAACCGGGAGCAACGGCTTTACGTGCCTTCCGAAGCACGGAAACGCTCGATTTGAAATACCACTAGACGGTCACCCATCCAGGTACCGACCACGACAGACGTAGCTTAACTTTGCCGATCGATTAAGAACGGCTAATCATGCTACACCACGAGCGCTTCATAGTCAATACAAATATATTTTTTATATGCAACTAATTATTTAAACAATTTAAGGTTTATCTCAGCCTGAAGAAAGTACTGCAAAATATTTGGAAATAGTAGCAATCCAAATAGCAAAAGATATTGCATCTGGTAAACTTAAAGTAGATAGAGGAAAAAAAGGTTTGATACAGAAAATCACAGCCAATGTAATGCAAATGGAATTTGTGAAAAACATGATATTTAAAAAAGCCAAAGAACAGGTTATGAAAGCTTCTGGAGGCCTTTACCCTGCACCTTTAAAGGTATGAACCTTACGAAACTATTATAATTGAATGTTAATACAATACTAATATAACAATGTCTTCAGATTCTAGAAGTTGTAAGGACAGGTGTGGATAAAGGCGCCAAAGATGGATATGAAGCAGAGGCCCAAGCGTTTGGTGAATTAGCGATGACTCCACAAAGCAAGGGCCTTATTGGTCTCTTTAGAGGACAGACTGAATGCAAGAAAAATAGATTTGGGAAATCACAAGTACCTGTTAAAACTGTAAGTATATGAAAAGAGTGTGCTAGAGTTAGGGTAAAACTTCAAAGGAAAATATAAACCCAATTTAATTTCAAGTTATGAGATACTTCGGTCTGCGTTGTGTGCATCTGTCATCAGTCCGTTTCTTCTGTTTGCTTAGGATTTCACTACACTAAGAAGATCTTTGGTTTCTTCTGATTTTCTTAATTTTTAGATATCAAACATAGATAGATGTATTGTTTTGTGTTCAGATTGGTGTCCTCGGTGCTGGTTTAATGGGCGCCGGTATTGTACAAGTGTCAATAGATAAGGGTTATCATGTGGTGATGAAAGATGCCACCAATGCCGGCCTGTTTCGAGGTGTTGGACAAATTCAAAATGGATTGAACAATGCCGTCAAGAGGAAGAGAATCTCAGCGTAAGTTATCATGCACCTATTATAAAATAAAATCAAACCTAAATTATAAACATTCTGTTTTGCTTTTAGATTGCAGAAAGACAAGTTTTTGTCAAACTTACTGCCTACCTTAGAGTATTCTAAGTTTAAAAACGCAGATTGTATTATTGAAGCTGTGTTTGAAGATATTAATATTAAACATAAAGTGATCAAGGAGCTAGAAGCTGTTGTGCCTAAACATTGTATAATAGCCACAAACACGAGTGCTATTCCTATCACGAAGATCGCTGCTGGTAGCAGCCGACCGGACAAAGTTATTGGTATGTTATTGTTTTTTTTTACTGTGCACACAATGCTTAGAAGAAAACTCGCTCTCAAGATCATCAGCCTGAACAAATGTAGGTGCTTGACTACAGAAAACAGGGCTAGTAGACAAGATTGTTATCGACAATCGTCATCGTTAGTAAACAATCAACCTTTATATGGGATTGACATTTCAAATCGAAATATCACGTGATTTTAAATAATCTCTTTTATTCAACTCCATACAAAGGCACAGAATAAATAATAGTTCTAACGTACAGAAGTTGCATTCTTTTGATCTTGAGGGTATGCCGCCGTTTTAATATCCTACGATATTTGCAGAGCACTATGTTCATTCTAAATTACACCTTAACTTATTAGTACACGAATTTACCAAAACACTGGTCACACTTTTATTAAAACACTCACAAATTAAATAGTTCACTAGCACTTAACTGTATTTCACTTCGATGTTTACTCACTGTTATACAAAATCAAACTCCAACTCCCCTGTGCGTGCATTGTCTCGTATTTATACTTCATAAACCGCATCTGGAACATTCGACATTTTACGCGAGTATTCTACATGCCTACTGTGGTATCGGGAATATTCCAGAAGCAGGTAGCTATTCGGCGATAGATGGCGTTGCTTGATAGATGTTTTGTGTGTTGTTCAAGAGAGGTAGAGCATAGCGTTAATTCGCTCAAAGAGCAGCTCGACTGGGGAAGTACCTCCACCTTACAGAATGCCGCAGCCAAATAACTTTATGTTGTGTAAAGTTGTGTTCCTGCGCGTGAGTAAGGTCGCCAGAGCTCATTGGGGAGGGGGGAAAGGTCGGTAACGCGTGAGCGATGCTTCGTGTGTTGCAAGCGTCCATATGGCTACGGTAACCGCTTACCATCAGGTGGGCCGTATGCTTGTTTACTGACTTAGTCGTATAAAAAAAAACTCCTATACAATAACAGATGGCGTTACTGAGATTACTCCTATACAATAACAGATGGCGTTACTGGTAGCAATTTATTCCTGATGACGTAACACTATCACAGTCTAATAACCATACAGTCGGTCGACGAAGCCGTCTAGACAGGGCAATCGTGCGGGGTGTGAGGGACGAGACGCGGGAAAGCCGTTACCGACCTGCGAACAAAATTATGTTAGTAGCTCGGTAAACAGCATTCAGGGCTAACGCGTGTTTGTGTCTGTAATTATTTTATTTAAAATGGTGCAAACCACGTGTGCTGTGAGAGACTGCAAGTCTTCATCCTATTTAAATAAAGATCTGCGGTTTCATCAGCTTCCACACACAGACGAAAGGTAAATAAATCATGGTTTGTTATCGTAGAGTGCATACAATAATAATTTTATATTTGTCATGTCGTGTCACGTTAATAACGCCAACAAAATGGCCGAATGGCGGACGGTAAAAAATATCTAATAGGTACACAGGTATAGGTAACAGGCACAGGGCATGAGTGTTTGTTTTTTTTTTTTTCAATAGGACTGATGATGGAGTAGGAGGGTTAGCACTGGAACTCCATAGTGGAACATCGTATCCTAGCCGTGTTTGGGTTTGTTGGAATTGTCGTGAGATGAACTTTGACCATGTATGGTTTCCAGGGTCTGATGATGGAGTAGGAGGGTAAGCACTGGAACTCCATGGCAGAACTTCGTATCCTAGCCGTGTTTGGGGTTGTTGGAATGGTCGTGAGATGAACTTTGACCATGTATGATTTCAGGGTCTGATGATGGAGTAGGAGGGTAAGCACTGGAACTCCATAGTGGAACATCGTATCCTAGCCGTGTTTGGGGTTGTTGGAATTGTTGTGAGATGAACTTTGACCATGTATGGTTTCAGGGTCTGATGATGATGTAGGAGGGTAAGCACTGGAACTCCATAGTGGAACTTCGCATCCTAGCCGTGTTTGGGGTTGTTGGAATTGTCGTGAGATGAACTTTGACCATGCATGGTTTTCAGGGTCTGATGATGGAGTAGGAGGGTAAGCACTAGAACTCCATAGTCGAACATCGTATTCTAGCCATGTTTGGGGTTGTTGGAATTGTCGTGAGATGAACTTTGACCATGTATGGTTTTCAGGGTCTGATGATGGAGTAGGAGGGTAAGCACTAGAACTCCATAGTCGAACATCGTATTCTAGCCATGTTTGGGGTTGTTGGAATTGTCGTGAGATGAACTTTGACCATGTATGGTTTTCAGGGTCTGATGATGGAGTAGTTATTATAATATTGTTTAAAATATAATAATGCTAACAATGTTTTATTGTTATCTGCAATAAATAAATAATTTTGTAAATATTGTTTACTTGTGACAACCCTGGCCGTCGCGATACTGTCTAGACGTTGTCGGCATTTTTCACAAGATCAACTTTGTTGATGTGAGATGAACTTTGACCATGTATGGTTTCAGGGTCTGATGATGATGTAGGAGGGTAAGCACTGGAACTCCATAGTGGAACTTCGCATCCTAGCCGTGTTTGGGGTTGTTGGAATTGTCGTGAGATGAACTTTGACCATGCATGGTTTTCAGGGTCTGATGATGGAGTAGGAGGGTAAGCACTAGAACTCCATAGTCGAACATCGTATTCTAGCCATGTTTGGGGTTGTTGGAATTGTCGTGAGATGAACTTTGACCATGTATGGTTTTCAGGGTCTGATGATGGAGTAGGAGGGTAAGCACTAGAACTCCATAGTCGAACATCGTATTCTAGCCATGTTTGGGGTTGTTGGAATTGTCGTGAGATGAACTTTGACCATGTATGGTTTTCAGGGTCTGATGATGGAGTAGTTATTATAATATTGTTTAAAATATAATAATGCTAACAATGTTTTATTGTTATCTGCAATAAATAAATAATTTTGTAAATATTGTTTACTTGTGACAACCCTGGCCGTCGCGATACTGTCTAGACGTTGTCGGCATTTTTCACAAGATCAAAGGCGTCGGACGACTGTATGGTTATTAGACTGTGACACTATCTTGTCTAGGGGGGCTGATTCAAAGAATCATGGCGAGATTTGTACAAAAAAGTAATGATTTTTATAGACGTTAGAATGAAGTTATAATTGATCCTTGGTGCCTAAGGAATAACTTGAGCCATTTAAAATTTTTATAGATATAGAGGTTGCGCCATTTTCATTTTATCCCAAAATCCACGCGTAATATTATATGTTTATTTTTCTTAACAGTAAAACTTTAGTTGCCTATATCTTCGAAACGTGACACTTTACGAGGTTTTATCAAAGAATATTTCTTAATTGTATTTATGTCAGGGTATACAGGGTGTAACGGAAAGTGTATATATGTCACCGTACTTTTTTGAAAACCGTTAGTTTATAATCTACCTAGCGAGATTATAAGCTCCCCGATAAATTGTGAACTGTATCATGCTTACAATATAACGTATTAATTTCAGAGTTTATAATATATCCATGACAAACCATCATACTTGAATGCGCAGTGTTGCCAACTGCTAGGTTTAGCCAGTAGCTAGACATTTTGGAAAAAGTTGCTAGATTGTTTGTTTGTTACCCAAATAATTGGACAAAGTACACTAAGTAGTAATCAAATCCTGATCTGATAACAATGGGACCAAACGGGAAGTGTACCCTTCCAGACAAAAAAAGAATTTTCCAAATAGGTTATTAAATGAAGCGGAGTTATGAGGTAACAAACATTTGAGAGATGATTTGAGAACCTCCTCCTTTTTTTGAAGTTGGTTAAAAAGGTGCTAGAAGTAGTTAAATGTTACTTAGTAGGTAAATAACAATAAAAAAAAAGTTTTATTAAATCAAACACGAGAGTATTAAAATTCAGTAAATTACATACCTTTTTTCACAGATTTAGTTCCATTTTCATAATAATAATATGTATTAAAACAGCGAGCATCAGTTTTAAATTGATAAAACAACACAAGGCAGAAGTAGCAGAACACAAGTAGCACAGACTTTTATAGGAGTAATATACGGTTTGAATGAAGAAATGAAATTGGGAATTCCCGGCGATAGACACCAGGTGACCGGTGCGATGACCACATGTTATTGAACTGTTACTGAACGCTACGATGATCGTCGGGCGATCACACGGCGAAGTAACTGAACGCAGCCCTGGTGTTGCAACTACTTAACATCAGGCGGGCCGCATGCTTGTTTGAAACCTCAGCGGTATAAAAAAAAAACCAAGTGTCCAACATGTGCAGCCTGGCGGCAGATCTTCCCTTTTAAATGGAGGTGTAATCCACCTTGCAGTTGCACCTCCATACGTGTAATGGTGCAATGTAAATGTTGATATTGATGGTTTGCACTTGCAGGCATGCACTACTTCTCGCCGGTGGACAAGATGCAGCTGCTGGAGATCATCCGGCACCCGGGCACGAGCGAGGCGACGGCGGCGGCGGCCGTGGCCGTGGGCCTGCGCCAGGGGAAGGTCGTCATCACCGTCGGCGACGGGCCCGGCTTCTACACCACGCGCATACTCTCCACCATGCTCAGTGAAGCTGTCAGGTTACAATATTTTCACCACTTACTCGACAACCTCAAACAATATGTCATGCAAACCTAACCCTTTAGAAAGTCATTAGAGCCCTGGGGTTTGCCGACATACCTGACTTTCTTTATAACCCGCTGGTGCATAATGTGATTTGAATGAAGGGTTCAAAAGTGGCTCCAAATGGTTCGTGTAATATTACACACGGTGCTGCTCGCCAGTTCTCTTTTCTTTTCTTGAACTTGGCTTCCATATCTTGAGCGTGTCTAGATATGGAATGTCCACTAAAAATCTCTTGTGAAAACTTTTTCCATTTTCTATCTTAATTAAAGCTCGACCAGAGTTCTCACTTCATAGGTTTTAGTTGCCGTTGACGAACAAAAATATAAATTGTTCGAAAATCTAATTGGGCACTATAGGCCAAACACAAAAAAAGGCGCGATTGTTAATAATGTGAAACAAAAGACGGTGTTTGGTTGTTTCGCAGTAAAAGTAGAGAATTCACCTCGAGGATAAAGCCTGTCTTCGTCTTAGTGGCTTGAACCCCTCGCTTTACTGAACTAAACTACATCACTATGCTTGGGAGTTACCTCTAGAGTCTTTTGTGTTCACCATATTTTAGTTGGATGAATGAAAACATTCAAACATTGCTTTATATCTATACTAGCTGGCCCGCACAACTTCGTTCGCGTGGTGTCCTAACCTATACCCTAACCTACTACAACCCCTACCCTATCTAAACCATCCACGGCGCCACTCAAACGCATACAAAAAATTCATTCAAATCGGTCCAGCCGTTTAGGAGGAGTTCGGTGACATACACACGTACAGTACAATTTTATATATTAAGATAAAATTAAATTTATTATTTATCGAAATTGCAGATTATTGCAAGAAGGCGTAGACCCTAAGGACCTGGACAAAATGACGAAACAATTCGGTTTCCCGGTCGGTGCCGCCACCTTGGCTGACGAAGTTGGAATTGATGTAGGATCACATATTGCTGTAGATTTATCCAAGGTGAGAAATATAATATAACTTAGTTAAACCCACCCAGTTTGCAACCACCCTTAAGTTTTTAATCTATTACAAAAATTATCAAAGCATTTAATTACTCCTCATATAACTGGGTACAACAGAGTTGTAGAAATATAAACTATAAGCAATTTCACTTTTTTTTAAAGAAACATCGGTTCATCCAAACATACAAACTCTTCAGATTTATAATATTAGAATAATCTATTTTGGTGAGCAGAGCTTATATAATAGCACTAGCTGCCCGGCGCGACTTCGTTCGCGTGGTGCTACCCTACCCTACCCTACCCTACCATACCCTACCCTACCATACCCTACCCTACCCTACCCTACCCCACACCACCCTACCCCACACCACCCTACCATACCCTACCCTACCCTACCCTGACAGCAAAATCCCCATTAACAAAATGATCCGCCATTTATTGAATTCATTTGTTACAAAAAATGTGATAAATAAAGAACCGCTCGACCGATTTTGTGCAAACTTCACATAAAGCATCTACTAAATAGTCCGAACAAAGCCTAAACATTTGGTTTGGATAGGTGAGCCCGTTCTTGAGTTATAAAATTACAACGAAAAGTGACATTGATTTTTATATCTACAGACGGGCCAGTTGGCGCAGTTGGTTAAGAAGTGGAGTCTTAACCTATAGCGCCGCAGGTCGTGGGTTCGATTCCCACACAGGACATGCATTTGTGTACATGAACATGTATGTATTCCTGAGTCTGGGTGTAATTATGTATATTAAGTATGTATTTACAAACAAAAAGTAGTATATGTATTATATCAGTTATCTGGTTTCCATAGTACAAGCTCTGCTTAGTTTGGAATCAGATGACCGTGTGTGAGGAATGTCCCAGGATATTTATTTTTTATTTATATATATAGATAGAAGATAGATATTCAAACGACATCATAATATTTTATAAATGTTTTATTATTAATTTCTAGGCATTCGGCGATCGAATCAGTGGTGGCAACCTAAATATAATGCAGGATTTGGTCAAGGCCGGATTCATGGGAAGAAAATCGGGGAAAGGTTTCTATGTATACGAGAAAGGCACCAAGAACAGAGATGTAAACCAGGAAGCTGTCCAAATCTTGAAGGAAAAATACTCATTAGAGCCACGTGGTGCTAACACTGTAGAAGACAAACAATTAAGAATGGTATCAAGGTAACTAACTGTAATTTTTATTAGCTACGCATCGCAGTTGTATCCATGTTCCCGAGTGATCAAATGCCAGATCTTTTTTTACTGTTTTTCAACTTGAGGGTGGAAGTATGTCTTGTCTGTGGGTACTACAAAGTACCCACCACACAGTAGGATTCGAACTCGTACCTTCGTCTCGGCATACGACACCGCTAAGCTATCACCGCCTTTGTTTTTTACCAAATGTTATTCATTTGTTCGTCCATTTGGTTGTTACGGTGTGATTGAGTAAAAAAACACACAATATTTTGTTTCCTACTCGCTTGCGTCATAATCTATCTTGTAACTAAATACATTACAGATTTGTCAATGAAGCTGTACTATCCTTAGAAGAGAAAATCTTGCACAGCCCTCTAGAAGGCGATGTTGGAGCCGTATTTGGTCTTGGATTCCCACCATTCACCGGTGGACCATTCAGGTAAATTTTGATGTTGGTCTATACAATTCATACTAAACTTATACCTGGCATGGCTCTCTCCGCTATTACTGACGCTCGCTCGCTGCAAGTAGATACCGGGCGCCGGGTCGACCCGGTCTCTTTCAATGCATACAACATTTTACCACAGTCTATAAAATCATACAGTCGTTCGACGAAGTCGTCTAGACAGGGCAATCGTGTGGGGTGTGACGGGCGAGACGTGGCCCGACCTGCGAACAAAACGATGTTAATAGCTCGGGAAACAGCATACTTTATGTGGCCGTCGCGATACTATCTAGATGTTGTCGGTATTTTCCACGAGATCAAAGGCGTCGTACGACTGTATGGTTGTATAGACAGTGGCTTTACACAACCATAAGGTTCCGTTTGGATTGCGCTCGAATCGACGACTTTCGAGGTCATAACGTCATAAAAAAATATTTACATAAACAATAATAGACAGTGGACCCCTAACTACGATAAACCTGTATCGCGGGCGACCTTAAATATTCGGAAGTTATACATTTCAAACAAATGAATTAATAAGTGATGAATTTTTATCAATCAACTAATAAAATATAGTAAATGTAACTGCGTTTATTATTTTCAGATGGGTGGACCAATTTGGTGCAGATAAATTGGTCACAAAGATGGAAGAGTACCAAGGCCTCTATGGAGCGCCATTCAAGCCCGCTCAGACCCTTGTCGAAATGGCAAAAGACTCCAGTAAAAAATTCTACAAGCATTGAATATTTTTTATATACTGCAACTCTAAATATAACTCTTATGAGTTACATTTAGATTTTTTGCAATGCTAGTAGCATTGTGTTGGAAAAACATTCTTTACTGCAAATTACCCAATCTACTAATCGGATGTACATGATATTTATTTTGTGGCCATCTTACAAACAATTGGATAATACCTATCTGTATTCAGTATTAATTAAAATACTACTTTCCGTAGGATGCAGTAATATCTGAATTCTTAGATAATGAAAAAAATTATGATTTGTATCAAGATTTTTTTTTATTTATGTCTAGTGTTCCCTCTACAATGTATGGAGGAAATTACACTATTTCTGATGATATTGTATGAAAATGGCCAAATCGTGTTTATCTATTATTATGAATAGTCTCTGAGATTGCTATGGAATCCTTCCATTCTGATATGAATATGGTATGTTGATATTTATTGTAAATCTAAATACATCGTAATAAATTATTATATATTTTTTATTTGTTTGCGTCGTGATTATTCTATAGTATTACACCTACCACTTGTGATGCATTTGCGGGTATTTTAATGATGCATTAAGTTTAAAACAATTTTTTAAACTAACTTAAAAATCGAATTTAACTTATTTCTACGGAATGTTACAATCATTGGCACCAGAGCACAGTAAATGGCACTAAATTAAGTAAAATCATTGGCAGTCTTATAAAGTGCCTAATACCCAGATCTTAATAAACTCCTTCCTGTGGAATTTGGTTGGTTTCACACACTGGACTGTGTGGTTTGACACACTGGAGATTTCTTCAACGTTATTAGAGAGATACCTGTTAACGAGGAATCCTACGCCACCCTGGGATGGTTGATCACCCTCACGGAAGTATAGCAGGTGGCCTCCGTTCAAGGTTACGGTGTCCTGCCCCTCTCGTCGGACTTAAGATAACCCCAAAACATGCCACTTTATTTTTTCCAGCTCCATTTCCAACTGTGCTAGGTGCTCGTCAAGCCTAGAGAGTACGTCCGTTATACGTTGCCAGGGTCAGTTGTTCGAGGTAGCCCGGGGATTTCTAGCACCCTCTGCCCTGCCGTAACCATGACCGCTACCTTGACAAGGAATAGCAGGGCGACCAGGAACTGGGGGACATTTCTTTTTTGTGTGTTTCATTGGGGGTTTATGCCCATAATCTCCACGCTGGGTTGGAGATCGCCGGGCTCAGTTATTTCGCACCACGGTCGCTGCTGACCGTCGGTGGCCGTGGATTTAACTGTGCCAGGATTGGGGTCGCCAAATCCTCGTTCGTTAGTCAGCAGGATGACCGCGTGCAGATGAGGTTGGCAATTGAAGCATAAGCTGGTATTGCTTCCGTACACCCCATTAAAAAGGCATAGGCCAGTTTTTTTTTAATGAAATGAAGATGTTATGGTAAGTGTAACAGAATAAAACGAATGTTTTGCTGTACAATATTTTTAAATTATTCATTCATCAGGCAAATTAAATGTATATAGGCTATGTCGGAGAGTTAGATCGTTGGTCGGACTTAGTTGGATTAAGAGAGGTAAAGCATAGCGTTTATTCGCTCAAAGAGCAGCTCGACTGGGGAAGTACCTCCACCTTACAGAATACCGCAGCCAAATAACTTTATGTTGTGTAAAGTTGTGTTCCTGCGCGTGAGTAAGGTTGCCAGAGCTCATAGGGGAGGGGGGAAAGGTCGGTAACGCGTGAGCAATGCTTCTTGTGTTGCAAGCGTCCATATGGCTACGGTAACCGCTTACCATCAGGCGGGCCGTATGCTTGTTTACCGACTTAGTTGTATAAAAAAAAAAAAAAAAAAATTATGATATTATCGTCGTACAGGGTTGAGTGAAATAGTAGCAACACGGATTTGACTATAACGTAAATAACATACTTAATGAGGGTATTCGTAATAGTAAGAATACTGATTTGAATATAACGTGAATAACAGAGATAATGAGGGTATGAGTATGAGAGTTACTTACGTTATTTTGCTTTATAAAAATACGAAGATTCTGGGACTGAAGTTCGTAGGTTTGCAGGAAAGGCCTAAAATACCTAAAATACGTAGTATTACGTTTCATTTGATTAAATTTCGGACATGCAAATATATCAATATCTATAAAGTTAGTATTATAAGACTCAACCATTCGAAGAATAGGGCAGCGTAATCCGGTATTCGTTCGACAAGT
This sequence comes from Achlya flavicornis, assembly GCA_947623365.1. Lineage (NCBI taxonomy): Eukaryota > Metazoa > Arthropoda > Insecta > Lepidoptera > Drepanidae > Achlya > Achlya flavicornis. The sequence goes on along the minus strand of OX392468.1, from coordinate 7,767,717 downwards.
GTTTACAGCGAATAGGTTTCCGGCGCGTACTTTACGTTTGTTATTGGTCCGAGGCACTACATAGCATATTTTGCTCGTTAGGTCATTGGAGTCAAACTCGTTATGGACAATACCATACAGAATGTTGAACTCTAGATATTTACGTCGCGATTCTAATGAGAGAAGTTATCTAGGAGTTGTGAATACGGCAAACGTTTTCTGCAGCACCTAAAGATCATGGTACGAAGAAACTTTCGCTGTACTTTCTCGATCTCGTCAACATACGTCTGATAAAAGGGGTTCCAAATAGGCACAGCCAGCATATTCAAGCTGTGATCGAATGAGAGTTTTGTAAAGGTAAAGATAGGTTGATAGGTATCTTGATCTTCACTCTACGGGTTGATAGTATAGGCACAGGTATAGGTTTAGGATAGCTAGTTCCATAGATACCCTTATTTTTTTTATTAAACAAAAAAAAAACCCTTACAAATGCATTTTTATTTAAATTAAATAACAAAATGGACGAAAAGCTAATCGTAGTATTTTTTTCGACGAGTAGTATAGTTTTATTTTCCATAGACAATAATTTTCTGATGGTCTGAATCCAGCCCTGCAGGCATAGATAATACATACGTAGTATCTCTACCACAGACTTAGTAGAGATGCTAACGCAATCTCTACTTAGTTTGTGGATAATACACTATACTAGAGACCCAAAGACTATAGAGACCTGCGGGGTTATTTTAAAACGGTCGGATTCGGAATCGGGAGCGGAATCGGAAACCTTCATCGAAAAGATCCGATAGCGGAAAGTTGGAGTGCGTTTACAAAGTTTGTTTTTAATAATGGTAGGAAATGGTATACCTAAACTAAAATTTAAAGTAAAATCGAAATGCTTACGGATTTTTATTGTTGAAAGGCCTCATTTAAACACTCATATCAAATGCATAAAGACAGATACTTGTTATTTTCTATATTTTGGATTTTAGGTCTACATTGTGTTAATAAACATAAAAAATGGTTTTCTAGTTTTATCGAACTTCGAAAACTGACTGATAGGTCTAAGTACTTTCTTTTCTTTAGTTAGATAGAATGTTTTGAATGCATAATTCGCGGAATTTAATTTTGAGAGGTGTGACTAATGTATTTTGTAATAATATGTTATAATCAAATATGGATAGACTTGTCCCTTTTTTGATAAACCGGTAAAGTAGTCGGTCGTCGGTCTATTACATTATGAATTTATATTTTCAGTATAATATTTAACGTTTATTTATGAAATATCATTTATTTTATATGTTAGGTACATAATATTCAAAACATCCTATGCCAAGCCGATCTTAATTTTTTTTTGCACCATTTGTTTTTGGGTTCTTTGCTGAATCAACGTCTTCTGAAGTTCAGTACATAAATCACTTTTTTTCTATTTCAGGTCACTGTCAATGATTACAGTTTATTTATAATACATTTTTTACTACACACTTACCGTTAACTGAAATGTTGATGAAACTGGATTTTATCACCAATAATCAACTGAAAAGATTTATGGAGCACAGCATTTATCTTGCCATTGTGTTAATTTTGATACCTGCCTTCCTCTTCTTTGAACTATGCATAGTATTACCATTGGTTGTTGAAGAATGGACATTGGAGCACTTTATCCATCTTTGTAATTCTGCATTTCTTGTACATAATATTATAGGAAATATGATATATGGTATGTTTACTAATACTAGTATTAAAGGTAAAGTGTTAGAGAGTTTTGATAAAGAAAAGTGGCCAATGTGTACAGTGTGCGAGTGTTTGCGACCACCTCGTACCTGGCATTGTAACACATGTGATATTTGCATTTTAAAGAGAGACCATCACTGCACATTCCTTGCATGTTGTGTTGGATATTTCAATCACAGATATTTTATATGCTTTACATTTTATATTTTTCTTTCTATGATGTATGCCTTTTATTTCAATTTAAAGTTTCTTTCACTATTCGTATCGTGGAATCATGGATGGGTATTAGTCAAGTTTTTTTTTCCATTTGCTAATTTTGTTATTGATTTCAGTGAAGAAAGCGTGTACATATTTTTAGTTGTAATTAACTTTTTAGTAGGAATTTTCACAGGCTTCTTATTTTTCTACCATTTTAATAATATTCTGAAAGGTACAATTGTTCCTGAAACTAAGATTAGTAAAGAGTCCATACATAATAATGGCTGGAAATCAAACATTATTGATGTTTTTGGTTCACGGTGGTATATCACATGGATTACTCCATTTGTATCTAGCCCTTTGCTAGGGAATGGTATGGAATGGAATATTGCAACAAAGTATAAATAATTTCAGCATACAATACATTTTCTTTAGTGGTGTTAGAACATTGCAAAAACGAACATGAGCTTACATTACTGGCATGTACATTACTTATAGTAGTTATAGTCTATTATTATACAAATATTCTAATAAACCTCCATATATGCAGAACAAGTGCCTTATCAAAATGCCTTGACTATTTTCATTGATAAAATGTGATGTAACCTTTACTGTATATACCTAGGAGTAACTTAGTAATATAGCTATGTTGTATGGTGTAAGAAAAAATATGGCTACCTTAGTCATGGCTAACATTCGGGCTTAGATGGGAAATCAAGATTTGCATGTTCCTCAACAAACTTGTTATTTTGATTTTTGAAGTGAACATTTAAAGAGATATACTTAGCTAGCTATGTTGACTACAAGAATTACTTTCTAATTATTATATTGATGTCACAATAGGGCCGGGTAGGAGTCTAAATGGCACACCTATAAAACTGTAGGGATTAAATATGTATATGAAATTCTATATTTTTATATGTCGGTAAGTAGCTACAGTAAGTAGTAAATTGTAGTACCAGTGTGTACATATATTCACCAAAAGTTTGGAAGTAGTGCGTCAGTATTTGATAGTGAGTAAATTAATTTAAAAGAAATATAGGTATATAGGTAATCAAAGAAGGATGCATAGTTTTATTTTTATTTCAATCATATAATAAAAATAGTTTATTAATCAGTTTTTATTTTATTTTATACTAGCCTAAATATTCATAAATACCATCTAAATATTTACAGTACAATTAATTAATAATCTTGTCATTTACCTATTGCCTATCTGGAATGTTAGTATTTGGTAATATTTGAGATAAATATCTAGTGCGTATTCTATCAGACTGAACTTGTGTGACGTCACGCGATAACGAAGGTTGATCTTGCTCCAGCTCACTTGGCTTCCCGTCAGTTTCCTCTTGATCAGAACAGTCTTCATTGTCCAATAAGTTTGTAGTTTCGTCAGTTTGGTTTGTCCTGAAACGCACAGAATAAGGAAGTTATTAGATGTGCTCAATCCTCATCCGGAAAAAAGTTTATCAGAATTTTCTACAAAGCTCTTAGACTAGGTGGTCTATATGAAAATAAAAGTGTTTTATCTTCTATGCCAAGAACCAAAGGCTCTGCCAATACGACTTACGATTTTGCATACAAATTCTTTGGCTCTGCCTGAATGGTTCGAAATATACCTAATTGCTGTTATACTCCATCGATTTAATAACAATTTCAGTTTGTAAATAATTAGTTAGGTACTTAGTTATACAATAATATGTAGATGAGAGAAAGCTTGGTCTGCTAACACCTTGTGATTCGGAGAGAGTAATTTCAACAACTCAAAAACTGCAATAAAATCAAAGATTGAAATAACAATAATCTTATGATCCATCTACCTTAAGTCAATGGGGCGAAGACCGACCGGTTGGGTAAGACCATACCCACCGGAAGAATTCTCTATAGCTATAAACATAACAGCCCGATATTCGAAAAGCTTAGCTATTAAACTGAAGTTTTGCTGGTCTGCGATTTTTGTAGCTATTCAGAATTAGTCGTATTTGTTACTTTACGGTCTTATCCTGCCCGACGATCATCACCTCATTAACTTTATACATTACAATACAATCGTAAAAAAGCTAAATAAGTACATTAAAACCTTTTTCGAAAAAGTTTGTGAAATTTATTTAAGTAGGTATTACATATACATAATACTGAGTCTAAAACATTTCAGTTCTTAAGCAACGACTTAATTAGTTCTAATTAATTGTTGTTCTAATAAGTCTAATATTTGAATGAAAAAGCGTCGGGCGGCTGGTGTGGGAAGACTTAATTACAAAAATTGCTTACACTAAGGCCCTTACGGGATAAACAGAGAATATACGTTCATTTATTATAGCCTAAGACATGGAGCTATTAGAAATTGATTTTTAGGACCATAAATTTGGCGCTATCTGTGTACATAGGTTTATAATGTAATTTTACTGCAGTTCTTGAAGTGATGGAAGTACATGTCTCGATAAACGATCAACAGTAACTAATCATGGACGTTAAAAAGAATAAAAAAATAGAACACAAATTCACTGTCCCTCCACCAATAGGTCTTTCTTTACCAGAGACAATTGCACAGTTAATAAGTGCCTTACCAGGGCCTAATCTGAACAGATAACATTTTAGTTCACTTACGGTTTCAAGGATTCCCTCAAATTTGGAGATAAATTCAAGACGCCGTTTTGTGCTGAATCCACAATGTAAATAAGTACAGCGGCGATAAGTGATACTGCAAATTTATAATAAAATTAAAAACTTAAAAATATCCTGCATGATACATCTATACTAATATTATAAAGAGGAAAGATTTGATTGATTGTTTGTTTGTTTGCTTGCATTGAATAGGCTCTGAAAGTGAAAAATTCTTTCCCTGTTGGTAAGCTACGCTATCCCCGGGTGACAAACTATATCATATTTTCAAAAAAAATTAGGGATCTTTACTAAAACTCCAATAATGTAACCCAAGGTGTAAACAAATTACCTAAAATATTCAATACATCGCGTGCGCTGCGAAAACTATTGATGATAGATAAAATAATGTACTACGACTTTGCAGAACACATCATTATTTACAAAAAGTGTCGCTATACCATATGTCTAACTATTATAGTTATGCCACAATAAGTGTTCTACTATTTAAATTGAAAATTATTAAATTTATGGAAATGCCGCCGCTAGAAAAGGCTCTTTATTTTTATCTTGGTATTAATCCTTATCAAAATAAATTACTTCATATTTAAGACTGTTTCAATACCTTTATATAACATTCAATTCGGACATTCCATTCGAAAGATATAACGAGTTAAAAATGTAACTGTAAGTAGGTATTAGCAGAAAAAACACTTCTCTGGGGTACGGGCCGTAGGGGAGGGAGTCAATGTTGTCCGCTTCTCTTTGCGTGTGGCTCAGTGTGTGTAAAAATAACTCCCCCGAAACGGCTTGACCGATTCTTATGAAATTTTGTGTGTATATTCAGTAGTCTGAGAATACGACGTAAACTATTTTTCATACCCGTACGGTAGGGTAGGGCAGGGCAGGGTAAGGCAGGCAGGGTAGGGTAGGGTAGGGTAGCACCACAGGGTAGGAAAGCACCACGTGAACGAAGTCGCGCCGGGCAGCTAGTATAAAATATAGTATAATATGTCTAGGTCATATCTTACCAAACAGACATCCCAAGAAAAACATTTCCAACATCAAGTACCCATATTTGTCGACAATTATTCCTGCTAGGATTAAAACTGTCGCCATTCCCAAGTTTTGTACCGCTTGACAACTATAACAAACAAGAAACTACATTAGATTGCTGCGCAAACTACATACACACATATTACCATTGACCGAAGGTGGTAAGCACAAAAAACCTACAGGAAAACTGGCTTCCAATTATATTTTTCCATATTATCTATTTTAGAGTGGGAGCCGGTCAGGCAAAGACATACTGGGAGCCAATTCTCACCCAATCGAAATTGAACGGTCGATCGACAAAAGTACGAATTCCAACTTTTATTGAGTTGAAATCAGGTTACGTTATTCTGGCAATTTCAATGCCGGCATATTTATAAATAAAACCAGTCAACTAGAACTTTGATTGGCGGAAACGTTCGAATTGACTCCGCCCCTCGAAATTTTACAGTTGAATAGGACTCGAACCGCAAGTTCGATTCTAAGGACGCGAGAATTGGGTCCCTGTTTTCTAAGGATTTTCGTTAGCGATACGCGATACTTTTTAGTAATCAAACCTGTGATGCACCTAAAATATGGCTGTATAAACAGGTTTTCTAGATAAAACTGCTGTATTTCTCTGGTAGAGATGCCAGGTCTTTAGAATCAGGGCCAGTAGACAAGATGGTTATCGACAGTAAACGATCAACTTTTGTATGGGATTGACATTTCAATCGAAATATCATGTGATTTTTAACAATCTCTTATGTCTGTAATACTAACGATGACAATTGTCGACAGCCATCTTGTCTAGGGGGCTGACATAGCGACGTTGCTGCACTTCAGAAATAATTTAAGATTAGACTAAGTAGGTACTTACATTCCATAAGCTGTGCCTAGCTGGTTTTCTGGAACAATCAAAGCTACCAATGGCCACAAGCCACTAGCTAATAATGAATATGAAATTCCCAGGCAAATCTGTAACAAAGAACGAGTATTAGGTCCAGCGCAGTAGCTTCAATAGAAAAAACTTGAATTGGCGCTGCCTTCTAAATTTTCATAAGCAATAGGTACGGAAATCGTTAAGGAATCCAACCTATCTACATTTTATAAAATTCAATTGACGCTATCTGCCGCATGTAGCCGCAACAGATTAAAGGTAGCAAAATACTACTGACAAATAATAGGACAAGTCATAATATTTAAAAAAATGTCCTTACCACACCAATGTACGGATTGAAAAAAGTGAAAGCCAGCATAAAATGTGCACCAATGGTTGTGACAATGCTGACAATGACCCACATCACATTTCTCCCAGTTTTGTCAATCAAGATGCCAAAGAACGGACTCAGAGCCGCAGATAGTAAATAAACCATTGAATTGACATTGTTTGCATCCTGAGGAAGAAAGTCGAATTTGCGCTCAAAGAATAACCTGTTAATTAATAAATTAATTATTAATATATAGCTTGAAGATTATTCGTAATAAATATTTGACGTAGAAGACTTACTTTCCCAAAGCAATAAATGGAAATATAGCGAGATAATATGCTACACAAATAACGCAGACAAGCCAATAAACAGATTTGAAATGGCGAATGTCTGTAATATGGAATGGTTCATCATTTGCATGCTCTTCTTGCCTTCCGAGGATTTTTTCAGCTCTTCTATCCATCAAGCCCAAAATAATACCACAAATGAGTGATAGGAAACATGTAAATGATGCTGTAAAATCAAAAAGGTGCATAAGTAATTTAATACCTACAACGTAATTCTATTTAATTATTAGGTATAATTTGATACTAACCAATGAATAAAACAACCCCAAGTCGTTCATACCCCACATAATAGTTGCCAACCCATTTGTATATAGGTTCCATGACCCAGAAATTTACTGTGCTTCCAAATCTAGAGAAAGATAGCTGTAGTCCGAAAACCATGTTCAATTCCTTTCCTTTAAACCAAAGGACTACATAGTTGTTAACAGCCACTTGTAGAGACTCTCCTCCAATTCTGTAATAAGATTTTAAATTACATGGTATTTTAAAAATAAAATAATATAGGTACCTATGTGTAAGTTTGTATCACAATTTCAATGAACATGATTGTAAATTATACTAACTTTATAAATTAGTTATAATAACTTTATATGTTGTGTAAAGTTGTGTTCCTTCGCGTGAGTAAGGTCGCCAGAGCTCATTGGGGAGGGGGGAAAGGTCGGCAACGCGTGAGCGATGCTTCGTGTGTTGCAAGCGTCCATATGGCTACGGTAACCGCTTACCATCAGGTGGGCCGTATGCTTGGTAGCCGACTTACTCGTATAAAAATAAAAATAAACTACTTATCAAATTATATTATAAGTAGGTAGGTATGTATCCACAGAAATAAATGTAAATAGATAACGAAAGTCCGTCCATCCGTACGAAAAACAAGCATGCCACTTTTTTTCTACCTACCATAATGCCACAAGAGCACTTTAGTTAGGCTGACATTAGAGTTATAACGTGAAAATGAAGTGATCCTATTTATCAGCTGAACACATCCCTCGCTACACATATCTGGTGGACGTGCAGCCTTATACGCGTTCCCTGTCCACGCGAAACAGTTTCAAAATAAGATTGGCACAGCTTTTGGCACGGGAAGTACATAACCCACGAGTCATCTATTTAGATTAATATCTGCATTGAAATATAGTGATTAAAAAAAAAAAACCTCTTACCCAAATATGAATCTGCCAAGTATCATCAACCAGAAAGCGTTTTGAGTAGCTCCAAGAGCAAATATAACTGCTCCAATAAATACAATGGTCATGTATATTACTGTCCCAAGTCTCACTCCAAAATATCTGGAAAATATAAAAATGTTCATATTTTTTTCCATTTGAATAGTCTACCATTAGTTTATATGGAACATACTTACGCAAACGTATCATTTGGCTAATCATCTTTTGGTTACAAATAGTTACAATTCGATTCAAATAACGATTATTCGTACACTAGAGGGTGCATGCAGCTACTCATAAACATACTTTATACGCAAAGATCTCTGTGAGAAGAACTTAGCTTCTATGGTGGGATATATACAGTCCAAATAGTTACAGCCTGCATTATGAATAAGTAGGTAGATACAGTAAGTTATTTATTGTAAGTATATACCTAGTACTAATTAATTAGGTCACAAGCTCAGACATGTTTGCAAACATATCACATGCAACTAAACATTTTATCATTAACAAATGATAGTGTTTGCATATAATTATATTTCTAGTTATGCAACATAAATAGAAATAATGTAGTATAGTATTGTATAATATCAGCAACTCATGTAGGTGATTACTACATTTCTTACTTTTTTGCATATTTTGTAAGTTTTGTTTATCTTTACTTACACCAATAAGTGTAAGTAACCTTTTGTAATTGTGTAGTTTTTTACATCTTACACAAAATATCAATAATTTATAGATTAATTTCAATTTTAATTTAAAAGTATCTGTGTATTTCAGTTATCTGGTTTCCATACTAGGTACCAACTCTGCTTAGTTTTCAATCAGACAGCCGTGTGAAGAATGTCCCAGGATATTTATTGAGTACCATGGGAAAATAAAAATACCCTCCTTCCGGGTCAGTCAGTAAAATAATGTTAAATTCAAAATCATTTATTCAAATAGACCTTCATAGGCACTTATGAAAAGTCTGACTCTAATAATCTTAAACCGGTTCAGAAGGTTGCATTTGCTGAGATGTTAATAATGATTAATACATTTTATTTCAATATAATAATGAATTTTAATCAAAAGAAAAAAAAGATGAATCACAATCATTCAATTGCTTTGATAATCTTTAGTAGGTACTTATGGTTCAAAGGGTTACCTTACCATTAGGTACAAAGGTGAGTCATATATAGTCACAATAACTAATCCATTTGCGTTTTTTTAAATCAACCTTTGTCACTAGTGTGTTTATGAATTAACTAGGTAGGTATGTTAATACTGAATATATTGATTGAAAATAAAGTTATTTGAAATTTTTACTTTAATGTAAATTACTTATTAGTCTCCTTATTTATTTACATCAAAAGTTGTGGTAAACTTCTGATTTTACTTTAATTGTTTGGCGACTCGCAACTCTCAAGGCAATAAATTATTTTACTATCTTTTTAAAGTACTATCATAGATATTGAAGAGACAAATTGATTGTATGCTTAGTTTTGGATCTGCAAGGCTACAACATCAAATTACCCTTTCACAGTTATATGGAGATGTAACCACAGTTCGGAAAGCCTTCATGTGAGAAGAATAAATAAGAAATCAGCAAGCTAAATTGTTTTAATATTTCATTATCTGACTAAATTTGCTATTAAAAGCATAAACGCAAAGAATAAAAATAAAAATAATATCAGTGAGTCACAAACACAAGCATGATAATATAATAATATACATTACCTACTAGTCATAGTATACGCACCTATCAACAAGATAACCACCAATGAAACATAATATAACATTTGGCCATGAGTATATAGAATATATGAGAGCAAACTGTGATGTATTTAAATGTAAGTCATCTTTAAAATTGTCCGCCAAAGCTCCAGGTGAGTCATAACAAAAATATGAACCTGAAACATGAAATAAATATATTTTCATTTACATGCAGGGTTACTTTTAATTCACCCATACTACTTTAAGGGTATTTATCAATATGAACAATTTTACAAAGGGCCCAACTCTTGAGTCAAAAAAAAGATTTTTTCATTAATTTTGATCAAGTATGGTCAATTGTTTGTATGAAAAGGTTCCAATCCTTAAAGCAGTGCAGGTGCTGTAAAGTTGTGATCAGCTAATTAGGGAGACAAGTTGTTTTTTTTGCCTAGTCTATAAGGTTTCTCAATTCTCTGTACTTTGTAGCTCAAGATTGGAAACAGCAAAGTTACATGTATGTACTCTACATATATTTTACTATCTATACAATTGCTAGCCAGTGGGGCTACTGCATAGGTCAATTTTAATTAACTTCATTATACTGGTCTTGGTTAAAATCCCATTTTCTGGAATTTTATTTTCATTTAGATCTCAAGCGGGTAACCGGACGAGTCAACCGATGGCTTTATTAACTTATTTGGTATTCACATGTTCCATAAATATAATAGAATTGTAGAAAAAGGATGACCATTTTAATGAAGTTCATTAAGATTGACTAATGCATAGCCCTGCTAGGTACCTATGTACAAATGTATATTGATTACAAGTACTAATTCCACCTATAATGGGACCATAACAAAGAATATAGTTCTGAAATATCTGTCTGAAATAAGTTGACCACAACTGTAACTATAATTCAAACTAAATTCAATACTGTTTGTTGATGAGTCATAGACTTCTTGTTTGGAATAATGAACTGGCTTATCTGTAATGTGGGAAAACATCTGCCCCTTTTCCATTTGTTTGCAAAATGATTAGGTATGTTTATTAAAACTTACCAAAACAAAGGAAGCACATAAGAATTAGAGCCAGAAGCCGGTGAGCTTTATGTGCTGGGTGACACCATGATGTAGGTTCAGCTAAACGTGATCTGCTGCTTTCACTAGTTTCAGGGTTATCCATTGTACTAAACAAACTTAAATTACTGAAACCTGCAAATTAAATTATCAGAATAGTTTTTTGTTTCTAATCATTTGGAATATTTCTAGTCACATAATTTGAGAGCTGATGAATACATACAGCTCAGAACGTTCTTTGTGGAAACCTTTGAATTCAACAGTCAACATCCAAGTAGAGTCTTTGATGAAAAACCACATGAGCGTTGTAAGTATAAGTAGAAAATCTAAATTCAGGGTGAGTAAATGGGTACCTAAGTAAATTACGTCTGCTTTAGACAAAGATTACCTAGGTGACTTACTAGTTTTGATCCCAGAAATCCAAGTCAACGATTCTGAACTATAATTTGTAGTATTATAAATTAACAATCAGTTCTTAATTTTATACATAACTATTCACTTTCTATAATCGAACTATCTATTTATTTTATCAAACGACAAACAAACAAAACCTGTGGACAAAACAAATCAAGCAACACAAACTACCAAGAGAACTAAAGTTCAGACCGCCATCTGACGAACATTGGTGATAAACCGTATGTAGAGTTTGAACATGACGTTTTTTTTTTTTTAATATTCCCATACTATTGTACAATGAAAAATAGTCATACAGCCTATGATATGTAGGGCCCCGGGGCTTTAGGGTAAATACAATTATTTTTTATTTCAAAGGTTCTTATGGTATAATAATAAATGAAACACAATTATTTAGTTATAAATTATTTATTTAAATTTTCATTTTTAAGTCTTATCTGTAGTGACGGTCTAGATGGGTCTGGACTGCTGTTGGCATCATTAAAATATCTGCAAACAAAGTATAATGTAACTGTAAATGAGTTCGAAGATTTTCGATCGGAGCCTAGCTTAATCTTCAGGCTCCATATTGTTTTTTTTTTATTTTTTCAAATAGTGGCGTACGATGAAGCCTATATACATTTATTGGGGATAACCATGCAAACAAAAAATAATAGGGTGTCTTTGTCCTAACGTCACAAAGAATATCAAAAAGGTGGCCGAAAATAATGACAAAATCTTTGAAATGTTTTATTTTTTATGTACATACAAGATAGTCAATGGATTTGAAGATTTTAGTATGGAGCCTGGCATTCCTATCATCTGCCTTTTTGTATATATAATTTATTGGTAAAGATTTTGGGTGTAGTAATTAATTATGCATTAAAAATATTATATTTTAAAAATAATAGGGTGTCTTTGTCCTAAAACGTCACAAAGAATATCAAAAAGGTGGCCGAAAATAATGACAAAATCTTTGAAATGTTTTATTTTTTATGTACAAGATAGTCAATGGATTTGAAGATTTTAGTATGGAGCCTGGCATTCCTATAATCTGCCTTTTTGTATATATAATTTATTGGTAAAGATTTTGGGTGTAGTAATTAATTATGCATTAAAAATATTATATATTTATGTCAGCTATAAATTTTACATAGAAATAGCCTACACAAATGGAACACACTGCTGGAGATACTGAGCCAGCACTTAATCTAAAGGGGACAGGGGGATACATTATTAAATAAGATTTCGAAAAAAGAGATACTCTAAACTAAACCTAATATTTTAAAAATAGCACTATTCTAAATCCGTGCCAGTGGGTAACGTTCCCAGAACACTGGCAGCATTGCCACGTTGAATGGCTGTGGTAATCTGCTGACCGAGGTATAAGCCAGCATTCTGGGAACGTGTCGCCTCAACTAGGCGCACTGCAATTAAATGGCAAAAAATTACCTGAGTACATTTGCATTGTGTTATTCAGAGACACACATGTGGCATTACTTTGATGGCTCGCAGCTGATGGTTGGACAGAGGTATCTGAAAATTTATATGAGCTGTTATTATTTTAAAACCTAAACGTTCATGTATCATCAATATGGACAGAATGTTAAATATTCTTGTGTAAAGTGGAAACAGCCTCATCATGCTCTAGTCCAGTGAGTAAAGATCTATAAATGGCATGTCCATTACCCATAGTAGTATTTTATAATCAAAGTAAACTTTTAATTTAATTTAATTTTACTTTTATATTATTTCTTTTAATTTATTCAAAAAGTGCTGGATGATGTATACATACCAAAAACTTCTGTTCTTGCGACTTTCATTGGTAATATGAATGATCATTGTGGCGCTTCTTTGACTAAGTATGATCACCGCATACAGTTTTCTTGTTATCTGAAAAAATGCAATTTATCTCTGTAACTATATATAAATATCCTGGGACATTCCTCACACAGTCATCTGATCCCAACTTAAGCAGAGCTTGTACTATGGAAACCAGATAACTGATATACTATATATTATTATACTACTTTTAGTTTGTAAATACATAATTAATTAATCTTAATATACATAATTACACCCAGACTCAGACTCAGGACATGTAGACATGTTCATGCACACAAATGCATGTCCTGTGTGGGAATCAAACCCACGACCTGCGGTGCAACAGGTGGAATCTTAACCAACTGGCCCGTCAACCTATGTTAAAATAAATAAGGAATAAGTGTGAACTAACCGTATAAAACAATAGATTTCTAACTCTGGTGGAGCCATGGTTATTAATGTGTTATATATATCTCAATATAACTGCATTTGCCAGGCATTTATTTTGGGTTAGAGTTAATATGCCTTCACAACCACAAAGGTTATAGCTTTAAATGTTATGAGTTGACTAGGAATAATACATATAATAATAAGATATTATATTATTACAGTCAACTTGTAGATCGATAGTTGTTTACCTGCTTCAAAAAAGATATTTGTCGGGTTCCCTGAAGAAATCTCCAAGCTTCGATATGCGCCACTCTTCAGGTGACAAATATATAATTTGCGTGGATCGCTGTTAAGTTATTGTCTCACAATTAATACACTTTGACCACTGTCTCTTATTTTCCTCACTTATAGAAAACTGATGTAGTTTAACGTCTTGGCGTAAACTGTTGCACTTGGGCATACAACATTTTCGAAACTTAAAAATGCCGAAATCACTGTATTTAAATGTTGTTAAAGTGGCGGAAATTTATCAATACAACACATCTCGTCATACAAATACGGAAAACACTGAATTTATGGATTAAAAGAGGTGGAAATAAATCGACATAAGAACTTAAGTTCTCATCAAAACAAACACGTGTTTGATGACAGGTAGGTGCATAATATTGACGAATGGAATTGCTAGGTAGTTATAAAAAGTACTCTGTGGAATGGAATGAAAATAAAATGGCCGGCATGGGTCAAGGCGGGGGCGAAGGAAGGAAGAGAGGGGCGAGAACGTCGAGTAAGAACTTTGCACTGTCATTCGATACAGTGGGTTATTTTGATTAGAACATTGCCAGGCGTGATCAAGCAAGCAGTCAAAGAGAATATAACGCTACGCTAAGACAAGCAGTGTTGCCAGTGGACGATAGCAAAAATCTTTACTTCTATTCTGTACTCAGATTTTTAATTCGAGTCACAAAAGGTAAACAAACAAATGTCACTGTCAATGTGTCAAATCATGACATTTCAGAAAAGCATAACATTTGGATTTTTAACACTAGTACCAGCTCGCGGTTTCGCTTGTGCTGGTACTGGATCAGGTATTCTTTATGGTAATAAATCAAAATATCTAGGTATCATACCCTTCATATGCGGATTACGGTTAGATACCGGCAATCGATACATTTTTATATCTGGTTTTTTAATTAACTTGTAGTTAAGTTGATATAGTAAAAATATTTTCAATAGCCTCTCTTCTGGGGCAATACTTACGGATAGCTTTATTATAAATGTAAACAATGAATCTGAGAGCACACCCTGTTTCACCAATATTCACCCTTCATAACCATTAACTTCTCCGTGGCAGGCCGCTTTTTAACTGGCAATATGTTGGCTGTTATTATGGCCATTGAGGACCCTGACGGTCCTGGAGTTGGCGGTGGAGCCGGAAGCCCTGAGGCTGGCGCCTCGGGCAAAGGATCCATTCAATCTTGTTGATTGAACCAACAGTAACAATAACAAAACGAAAACAACAAAATAATAGTACACAACAAAAACTTTAACAACGCACAAACAAGGCAAAACATAAGCAAGAATCACGAGAAACCTTCTGAGGAGCACATTCAATGAACGAGTGGATCAAATGTTTAGTACCCATGCCGCATGCGACATGTTGCAGTATCCCTAAATGTGGCCAGTATCATAAAATATATACCCAAAAAATATATCTCTTTATAAAATATCTTCGTACAGGTCGGTTAACGAAAGCTGGCACATTCACAGTACTCATAAATTTGCAATCAGTCAAGTCTAATGGACGAATGCAATAATAGACCACTCTATATTTATGAGCAGTAGCAAAAGCAAAACAATAACTGTCTCCTTCATACTCATAAGCTTGACTTTGCGCGAGAGAGACGGTGTAAATGTGTTGAAACGTGCCAGCTTTAGTTAACCGACCTGTAACAAACATTAATATCACAATAAAAATATGCTTAAATTGTGTTATTTTATACATTTACAAGTTAAGGCTAATAGAAAAGATTCGTAGTTAGTAATTAAGCGTAAGTATTTTTTTTCACTGGTATCACCTTTGTTTACCTGTTGTGGCGTTGTGATTCGAATTAAAAATCTGAGTATATTTGTTAAGCTTCGAAAGAATCGTAACAATTTTATTAATTCCCTAAGTAAGAAAAGAAAGAAGAAATCCAAACATTCAGTTATTGCTATCTTCTTTGTCATAAAGAGAAAGAAAATAGACGATGGCTAAAAATCAAGTGCACCACGCGACGAACTAAAATTTCCTTGGGTATGATCTGTTTTACGGTTACTTTTTTGTTTGCTGGAAAATATTTGAAAATATTTTATTGAGTCCTAAAAGTAACGTAAAAGCACAGACAGAAAGATATAAGAACAAGCGTAAAAGTAACATTTTGAGTCGTGTAACATGAGTGGGTCAAAAGTAACGTAAAATGTTACAAAAGTAACATTCTGGCAACGCTACAAGCAAGATCAGTAATTTTTTTTTATTTCTTCTTGACCATGCATGCAATGTCCTTCAGTCGCATACATTTTATTTATAATATCACTTTCTAGTCCGCACATTCACTTTCACATAGTCCGCATTATCAGTCACCGTCCAGTCATGTTTTAGTAAAATGGTGGTAATTGTACTAAAACTTTTCACGGACTTTTTGAGACAACTTGTAAAGTCACGCACGACACCACACACGGACTTTTTGGCGGGAACTTGCAGAGTGACGTTGCGTTATCATTTTTATTTTCATAAATTTGTGTATTTTGAGTTTTATTGTGTATTTTTGGTGGTATTTTACCCAATAAAGATCATCCATGTGCACCAGTGAAGTGAAATGAAATGAATTATGTGTATCGTGACTTTTCAAGTTGTCTCAAAATGTCCGTGAAGAGTTTTAGTACAATGACCACCATTGTAATAAAACATGACTTGTATGGACGTTGACTGACTAAGGACTATAATGTGAAGTGATTTATTGTGACTGGAAACTATAATATAACTCGACACTGGCAGAAATGAGCCCTCATTTGGGCTTAGTTGCCAAAATTAAAAATAAGAAGAAGAAGAAGACACCACACACCATTCATTTCACTTCACTGATGCACATGGATTGTTCTTTATTGGATAATATAACACCGATAATATGCAATAAAATAGAAAATACACGAATTAATGAAAATAAAAATGAAAACGCAACATCACTCTGCAAGTTCCCGCGAAAAAGTCACAAAATCAGCCTTTTTTTAATTTTATTTGTTCATGACCATGGATACAAAGACCTTCAGTCGCATACATTTTATTTATAATATCACTTTCATAATAATATAGTCTCCACATTAACTTTCACATAGTCCGTATATGCAAGTCAGTGTCAATTTATGTTACAATTTCTAGTCACTTTCACAATTTTTTGGTTTGTAGGTAATGAGTAGGTCACGAGTAGGTACTTATACAGAGTGGAATTGGAATTTTTTAACCTCACCTGGAGGGAAAGTCCTCTAAATACTGGAGATAGCAAATTTTACTCAAAGGAAACATTCCTTTATTTTCAAAAAGAAACAAATCTGCATTTAAAGATTTTCGAAAATTCACTTGCCACTCTCGGGAATCGATATGTGGAAATGATTTTCCAATGAGAAGTTTTCTTGTAGGTATTTAAAGAGTTGCTGCAAAATAACTAGGAGGCGCTGTCATCACCAAATTGAATTGTCAAATCAAAATATGCTGTCACATAACTTTAGTGTTGCCACATAGGCCAACAACGGAAGGTGTCCATCCTTTTTAATTCAAAATAGACAATTGAAAAAAATATATATACAGATTTCTTTTATTAAGTGTTAATTGATATTAATGGCAACCATGAACATGATTAAATGAAACCAAATTTCAGAGGAGCAAAACTTAATTTTCGTTGCTTTTTGGTAACAGCCTGTTTTTTTTCGTCCGAAATTAGTAATAAGAGGCGGCAACACTGGTATGAGTGGATGTTTGTTTCCGTTGTTTGCGTTGTTTGTTTTGTTGTGGAAGTCACGCTTAAGGATTATTTGTTTCTATCATTGTTTTGATATTCGTTGGACATCCACCCTTGTTTCTCTTATCCACTGTGACCTTAGTGGTTCATCAGTTGAAAATGTAAGACGTCCCTTATTGGTACAATGAAGAATGTTCACTAATTTAGATTTTTAGGTCTCCTTATTTTCTATAGAAAATAAAAATTAGTTTCCGAGATATGGAATTTTAAAATGAGCGCGCGACGCTGGATTCTTCCGGCCCGTACTCGATGCGTGTGACGTCATTTTACATCGCTCGCTCAGTCAATCGCGCTCACAGAACAAATACCCTGACGGGGTCGCGCTTTTCCGTACGTTTCCCCAGTTGATTATGACTTTTTTGGTTTTTAAATTTCCAATATAAATACTAGAAAATCATGTGTTATGCCAAAATGTAAATATACAACCACAAGTCCACCGGAAAAGTTGATTTTACTCGTTCCAATGGATGTCCAAATACGAGAGAAATGGATAAAAACTGTGAAAGGGTTGGATCTATTTAGCGATAAAAGCAAAGTTTATTGCTGTAAAGATCGTTTTGACGTTTAGACGAATAGTGACAGTCTACTTTGTACCTAAATATTATACACTTTTGTAGTGTACATTTATTTGATACCCCAGCGCTGCCGCGGTTTCACCCGCGCGTAGCGTTTTAATTATTTTGCGCGGAACCCCTTATAAATTATCTGAAGTAAAAGAATCTTAAGTTATTACTTATAACATCCGCTATCTACCAGTGAAAGTCTCGTCTACATCGGTCCAGCCGTTTTGGAAATCAGCCGGAACAAACTAATGTTTCACCCGCGTACGACGACGGTGTTTTTGTGTGGAAAATAGTTATTATTATTATACGTAAAAATAACGTAATAGTATAAATTAAACTTAAGTTACTTCTTATAACATAAGCTTATCTGAGAGTAAAAATCCCGTCAAAATCGGTTCAGCCGTTTCGGAGATTAGCCGTTTTTTTTTTTTTTTTATATATAAAAGGTACCTTTTTAGGGTTCCGTAGCCAAATGGCAAAAAACGAAACCCTTATAGATTCGTCATGTCATGTCTGTCTGTCTGTCTGTCTGTCCTTCCGTATGTCACAGCCACTTTTTTCCGAAACTATAAGAACTATAATGTTGAAACTTGGTACTTAAGAAGATGTATTCTGTGAACAGCATTAAGATTTTCACACAAAAATTGAAAAAAAAAAACAATAAATTTTGGGGGTTCCCCATATTTAGAACTGAAACTTTTTTTTTTTTCGATAACACCCATACGTTTTGGGTGTCTATGGATAGGTCTTAAAAAATGATATTGAGGTTTCTAACATCTTTTTTTCTAAACTGAATAGTTTGCGCGAGAGACACTTCCAAAGTGGTAAAATGTATGTAACTTCCCCCTGTAACTTCTAAAATAAGAGAATGATAAAACTAAAAAAAATATATGATGTACATTACCACGCCAACCTAGTGCAAAACCTAGTAAGTACTGAGTAGTTTTTTTTTAAAACGTCATAAATTGAAATTCATATCAAATACTCAGGTCTATACTACCATTTACTTATATACCTACTATTTACTATAGCAGTGGGACATTATAGGCTCATGATGATGATGATGAACAGACACTAATTTTATTTATTTGGATAAATAAAGTAGATTGTGTTCCTGCGCGTGACTAAGGTAGCCAGAGCTCATTGGGGAGGGGGGAAAGGTCGGTAACGCGTGAGCGATGCTTCATGTGTTGCATTGCAAGCGTCCGACTTAGTCGTATAAAAAAAATAGAAAAGATTAAGTACATCTATTCAACTCGCTGCATTTGCAATATATCAATTGATTTAGTTAAATTTACTAAGAAGAGTATAAATAGGTAGAGATAAACATAACTAATTTATTGTCTATAACATGAAACTTAAAAGGTAAATAAGTAGGTACCTACTTGCGTTGCAGCTATAAAATAATTATGTTAGGTATAATAGGCAGACAGGAGTAAGCATTTGCATTCTTTCTTCTTGCTTTTCGGCGGCAAAGGAATAACTATTCGTCGATAAATAATAAAACTTGTAAAATAATTATATATGATTTGGACATCTTATTTAATTATGTTGCTTTATAATATTACATTAATTATTAGATTCAATTTAAAATAGTTTTGCATGCTATTCTGTAGCGAAATGTGTAGACCTTATTTAAATATTCCACCTAAATTGTACGTCATTTCTGGCAAAGTAAACAATTTCATTTCAACCATAAGTCCATCTATTTTATGTAGATTTTACGGTTGCCCTTTTACAAATTCATAAATCAAATCCAAAATACTTTCCACTAATAGCGCAAGATACCTACGTACCACCGCCGTACTAGCGACTAATATGAGTGAACGGAGCGATGGAACATGACGTCACCCCGCGGTTACGTGACCGTCAGCGTGCCTCGATATTTAGGGGAATTTCAAATGTCTGTAAAATCATAACTACTTGGTTTTTTGAACGAAACAAAAACGAATGTATTTGTATAGATAATTGCTCTACTGATACAAGCGGTTTTGCATACCTATTAACATTCCTCATTCACAACTGCACAAACACGCATTTTTAATAGTTTTCAAATCATTCAAATCTAAGCTAAATTTCACAAAAGTTTTGAACAAAACACACATGATAGTGACATAATACTAGTTACAGACGATCCGACGGTCGGACGTCTGATGGTCAGGGCCGTGTGTAGCGCGGCAGGACTCTCTAAGTATATACTGTAGTCTTTGGGCAGGACGTCGAAAGCTTCCAACCGGTATTAGTAATAATTATGAGGGTCCTGCCGCACTACACACTTTCCTACGGCAGGACGTACCTTAGCCGTGTCTCCTGCGCAATAATAAAAATAGGAGTCCGACATTGGAACGTCTGTTACCAGTATAAAGCCAAATAGTTATGGGCTGCGTTCAATAACTACGCCGTGTGATCGCCCGAAGATAACATGTTGTTCAATAGGTGTTCAATAAAATTTGTAGTATCTGAACGCACCCATGACGTTACATAGTTTTTTTTTTTTTATTGAACTGACAGCAAGATAGTTCGTTTCAGTCATATTAACGCCATCTATTGAGACTTAAAGAAAAGAAAATTAAAAACCTACAAGAAAACTTCTCAACGCAGTTATTTCACCACCAATTCTTCTGCACCAATGATATTATAATAGAGAAAAGCTACTCTCATACTAAGCGGCGTTCAGTTACTATTGAATTAGGTGAATGCTACAGATAATACGGAACTTATGGTACAGAAAGATATAGCTATATGTAGCCGCTAAGCAAAATAACAAAAATTGTCTGAATTTGTTTGCAACAATTAGCGTGCGTTAGTGCGATATCTACCTCTTTTTATTATAATATCATTGCTCTGCACCCTAACTAGCAAATTCTAAATTAATCAAATTAAACATGCTATCTTTGGAAACTTTTAAATGGCTTATTTATAACTATTTATATCATTATTGGTGTACAGATAGATGGTGAATTATTAAATAACTTAAGATTTGCAGATGACTTGGTTCTTCTAGCAGAAAAACCTGAAACACTTTCTAAAATGATCAGAGAACTTGCGTTTGAAAGTAGTAAAAAAGGGCTAGAAATTAATATAGCCAAAACTAAATTAATGACAAATGACAAAGAGTATAAAATAACAGTGTATGATAAGACTATAGACTATGTCCAGGAATACATTTATCTAGGCGAAATAATGTCAATAAAAGACAATATGGATAAAAAACTAAGTAGAAGAATAACTAACTCTTGGAATCGTTACTGGAGCCTGAAAGAAATAATGAAAAATAAAGATCTGCCCATCCATTGTAAAAAAATTGTTTTCGAATCCTGTATCCTGCCATGCTTGACATATGGTAGCCAGACATGGTCACTAACTAAAAGACAAGAACAACAGATTGAAACTTGCCAACATAGTATGGAGCGCAGTATGCTTGGTATCAAAAAGATTAATAAAATTACACTTGCAAGTATCAGAGGAAAAACCAAAGTTTCAGATGCTAAGCATAGGATAAGGAGGCTGAAATGGAAATGGGCAGGGCATATTTGTAGACTTAAGGACAATAGATGGACATATAGAGTCACTATGTGGTATCCAAGAGAGGGTTACAGATCCAAAGGAAGACAGAGAAAAAGATGGAGTGACGAAATCAAAGCACTGGTTGGAGGAACCTGGTGCAGAACACCAGTTGATAAAACCAAATGGCGGTTACTGGAGGAGGCCTTCGTCCAAAGGGCGAGCTGTTAAAAGAGCACAGGAGACTCGAGGTTACCGCTTTATTATTATTATTATTATTATTTATATCATTATTGTAATATTAGCTGTAAGTTTTCCTTAAAATCATAAAATAAAATAATAAAATATTTGAATGAGCAAATATTTAATTTCACCAACATTTCACTTTGAGGTCTCTTATTTCTATAATTTTAGTTTTTGTATAACACTTTACGTCACTTTTTTATAATATGCTATTTCCAATCCATATAACTACGGTAGGTATGCATGTTATAAAAATCAGCATGAGTCATCAACCCTAGATCAGAATATAAAGGTTATGAACCTAAGTGATTAATCTAAGCTTCTTTTGCAATGAGTGTGAATCTATGATTGCCGAGTTTATTGCCGGCTCTTCTCAGGATAATGTTGCTCGCGTCCGTACGTTTTACCCTAGTTACCGTACACGTGTCCTCCGGGTGGTGCTAAATGAGTAACAGTCCGCATCTGTAGCTACCCGGACAGATGAGGTTCGCAGCTTGAACTCTCCTATATACAAATGTACTCTTTGGCTTGAACTAGCTGCTCAGTGAAGCAGGTGCAGAGAGAAGCTACTTCCATACATCCTTGTCGTCAATATAATGCTACGATATAATGAGACACTTTATAATAGGCCCTACTCAACAACCGCTTTATGATATATTCCTTAAATTTAAAAAACATACATAAACAGACATACTGGTCACGCTATGAGGAATTTTATTATAAAATTGGATACAATTCCCAAGAAAGGACTTATTTACTTTAGCTAATCTAAATCTAGGTACAGTTATTTTGTCTTTGTTTCTAGTGTTTCTATCATGATAATCACTATTGACTGGAAACAAATTAATGTTCTTACGAACAAAAGCATAATACCTATTTTAAAAAACCGGCCAAGTGCGAGTCAGACTCGCGCACCGAGGGTTCCGTACAAACCTGTAGGTATATAAGTAAATGGTAGTATAGACCTGAGTATTTGATATTAATTTCAATTTATGACCTATTAAAAAAAAACTACTTACTAGATCTCGTTCAAACCAATTTTCAGTGGAAGTTTGCACCGTAATGTACATCATATATTTTTTATAGATTTATCATTCTCTTATTTTAGAAGTTACAGGGGGGGGGACACACATTTTACCACTTTGGAAGTGTCTCTCGCGCAAACTATTCAGTTTAGAAAAAAATGATATTAGAAACCTCAATATCATTTTTGAAGACCTATCCATAGACACCCCACACTTATGGGTTTGATGAAAAAAAAAATTTTGAGTTTCAGTTCTAAGTATGGGGAACCCCCAAAATTTATTGTTTTTTTTCTATTTTTGTGTAAAAATCTTAATGCGGTTCACAGAATACATCTACTTACCAAGTTTCAACATTATAGTTCTTATAGTTTCGGAAATAAATGGCTGTGACATACACGGACAGACAGACAGACAGACAGACAGACAGACAGACAGACAGACAGACAGACAGACAGACATGACGAATCTATAAGGGTTCCGTTTTTTGCCATTTGGCTACGGAACCCTAAAAAATGTACTGAGAGGGCAAAAAATACATTTCGTCGAGACTCGCGAGAACCCAAACAGTAGATGGCGCGAATTGCCCCTTTTTTGTAATACAATAATTGATTCCAAGTCTGCGGCAGAGCCCCATAGCAAAAGGCCGTAAATTCAATTCTAATTCAAAAAATATTTATTCAATTTAGGCCCTGATAAGGCACTTGTGAACGTTAACAAATGACTCTACACATAAGACTATGAAAATATGCAAAATGTGCAAAATAAATTAATCTGGCTGTATTAATGTCCGTCAGTTAACTTATTTTGCTGACTGCAAAAGCAGCGGAGCCAAAGAGCGGAGCTCAGTTTCCCACCTAAGGCTTCCAGGTGAGCACCCCACTGCAATCTACAGTCTATGGTCAGACCACGGTCAGACCAAGAAAAACAGTCTTATCTACTACATACTACTGTTTATTACCATCCACAATAGCATTGCTGCATTGGTATCAACTTTTGGTACATTTGGTAATGAAAATCTTATACATTTTGTTTTTTTTAGAATTTAGCATAAGATTGTTGTCAGCAAACCATTGAGACACAGTTTACTTTGGTTTGTTACAGTAGTACCCAACCCAACTAATATGGCTTACCTACCGATGTACCTGCGCAGAAGGTACATTTTCAAAGCGCGGGAAATGCTATTGGTCGGCAGCTGCCGCCATGACGGGCGTGACTTGCGTGAGACGGAACTAACAGCTGCAGTGTACCTATTATGAATCTTATATTAGTGATCTAAGGTTGATTGTAAGTTGATTAGTTGATTGCATTATTTCGTTAATCTTCGGGCCATACTTTCTTTTCTGTGCGAACGATGATTCACGACGCGCCTTATTAGTTGGGTACTGCTGTACGCGCCTGGCTTAACGCCTCAACTACTCAACGGATCATCATGAAATTTGGCATGCAGATAGCCTATGGTATGGAAAAGGCATAGGCTACTTTTTATCCCGGGTATGCGGGTGAAACCGCGGGAGACAGCTAGTGTGTAATAATTCAATGTTAGTTTGAAATTTCGTATAGGCACTAATAGATTATCATATGCATGCATTATAAATTGCATTCCATTGCAGTTCCAATCGATTAAAATGAGGCCAAGGCCGCCAAGACCCGCCGCGTGAACTGTCCCGCCTCTCAAACAAAATAGGTACCTAGGTATTACATCTTTGACAGAAGTGTCAAGGGCGCGGGTGGCTAAGTTACATGGATTTCGAGCATATTGAATGCGTTAGGAGCTAGATAGTCATTTTACTGGCATAATTTTACTTACCTTGCTGACTCCTTATTCTCCTTTCTACAGAAAGATAAATTTATTATGAAGTAGGTAAGTAAAAGAGTCCAAAGCAGTCATTTAAATAAATCTTTGTATCTTCTGTTGGTTGGTATGATACAATGTATATGGTAAGCTAAGCTAATTGTGGTAATTTGTTGAGGCGACAGTGTGTCGGGTAGAGGTGTTGATGGCAGCGCATGAGCTTTGGTCGAAATTAAATCGCTAACTAAAAGTTGATGGTAGGCCTCCCGTGTACGCAGTGCGCAGGGCGGGCGGGGTGCGGAGGGCGGGCGGGCGGCCGCGCGTAGTGCTCAGTGCTCCTCGCGCAGGACCGGAGTGGTGTTCACTCGGCGGCGCGCCACGGCGCGACATGCCCAGCTGATGTTTATTTATACCGCGAGCTCGGTGGAGGGTGCGCGCGGGAGGCCCTCCCCTCCGCGGCACCACGGTTCCGCGTGATGCAGCCGAGCGAGCTTACCGACGCCGCGCACGCCGCTAGCGGAAACCCTCCGCAGCGTGGCCTCAACGGTGGCCGTTTCGACTTTGACGATGGTGGTACTTATTGTGGTGGCTGGGAGGATGGCAAAGCCCACGGCCACGGTGTGTGTACTGGCCCCAAAGCCCAAGGGGCTTACGCTGGATCCTGGCACTTTGGCTTCGAAGTTTCCGGTGTCTACACCTGGCCCAGGTGAGATAGTGACTTCGCCCGGGCCTTGCACATGCCCGAGCAAATCCGCGTCCGAAGCCGATCCAAAAATAGGCTGCTATTAATAATTGAGTTCGGTGTTTCGCTAGAAAACGCGTGTAACGGCGGTGAAAGTGCCTCATGGTCCAATCCCGGCGCACATATTCATATTGATCGAGCGATAGGCAATGATAACAACACGTGTTAACAGTATCAGACACATACTTAATGTCAATTGACTTGTCATTGCTACAGTGAGACAGATCCATTAGGGATACAAATAAGTGATGCGTAGCGATTTCATAATTCTTCATTGGACCAGTTAGGTACGACTGCTCGATGCTCTTTCTATACTTATAACCAAAAAATGTATAAGGAATGTAACATACCTTTAATGTTACATCAAACTAGGTACGTTTGGTATTGATATTTGCTAAACATTTCATTCAATTTAAACTGTGGTTAGCGGTTTCATTTTTACGTTAAGTAATTATTAAGATGCTTATTTTTAGGTTATTTGTTTACACTTTAGGGTTTATTATGGTACAGAACTTTCTAATTAACAAGGTGGATAAGAAAGGTACCTACGTGCTGTGCTTCATAATATATTAGTCATAGTAGTTACTGCATATTCATTTATTAGGTCATCCAACAATTGTTTACTCTATACATTTAGGTAGGTACAATTAATGGAAATTAATTATAGATGTTTGTGTGTAACAAGTCACTGACGGGCTAACATCACATGCACAATTTACGGTTATTACGATAGAAAAAATAACATTAATTAGAATATAACAAACATTTAATTCAATAAATTTATTATGTTAGGTAGGTACCTATATCACGGTTTCTAATTTTATTTCATTGAATGTCGTATCTTCAATGAAATTGAGTTTCAGCGTGTTTATGAATTTTCTGTTTTTTTTTTTAATTTTCATAATTATAAAGAAAAACAAACCAAAAACAACTTGGGATTGACCACATCGAGTATGAGCATATAGATAGAGTACTTCGAGCACATGAGGTGTGTCTTTCATGAATATTTTATGTTTTTTTTTTTCAATTTCTTTCCGTTCTATTATATTTACATCATTAGATACTAAGTGGTTCACATTATCCTGCAAAAGCTCTTCGATCGATGACTCGATTTTTCTTTTAAACTGTAGATCATCAACGTACAAGAAAACGCCGAGAAAAGTCGAAGTAATGGGGAAGGTCAATAACAAATTATATTCAACAATATGATGAATGAAAAACCCAAATGAGAATCTTAGTAGGTACAGTCACAGAGGTATGGTTATACCTGAGGTTATTCTAATCTGTGGTACATTGCAATAGAGATTAGATCAGTGGCGTGCATTGGTTTTCAGACTAGGTAGGCAGAATAAATCATGGCCATACACGCCTAAATATGCCTCTTAGATAGATCATGTTTTTTGACCAGATTCGTAAAATTGTTTAGGTCAGCGTATCATTCCACACACATTTGGTATGATTCATTGGCATACAAAATACGTAATTACAGAATAATAGATTCGAATAACAGCACCCAGTTAGCCAGGTGTATAATAAACATAATATTCTGTGTTAAAATGTGTAAGATTTTTACCTTTGTTTTGAATCCATGAATGTTTTGGAGTTGGTCTACAGCAAGTTACCATTTTCAACAAACGAAAACTGACTAAAGGACTAATTTATCAATACATTTTGCATCTTCACCACAAAATTTCTTCATTTCACACAGATACACTTCGCAAAATCACAATAAGTAAATAACAACAACATTGCAAACAAAAAAAATGCCAGCCAAACCATAACCAAACCAACACAAATAAATTGCGAAGTTATATTTGAGTTACTCTAATGTTGGTAAACTGTAGTCTTTTTAATTTGGATGGGTTACTTTACTTACAACAGAGTAGGTAAGGTTACTTTTGGTCCATAAATCGCGAATGTCAAATGTCAGTATGCTACGCATAGCAAAAGCGTGATTTATGCTTTCGTCGTATTATCTTAAAGAAGTGTGTGTGTGTGTATGGATATGCCGAAATCGTTTTAGTGTGCGTGAATTTGAGATGCGAACTCGCGAGTGCCTGCGCGGCAAAGTTTGAAATTTCGTATTGAATGTTAGGTTAGAATTTTTATTTAAAGTGGTTATGTAGTTTAATTGAATCAAACTATTATTGTATTGAATCTTATGAGGTAGGCATTGCTTATTTGCCTATATGGAATGCACGCCACTGGTAGGTATCGTAGGTATATACAACGCTTTGTAGATAAAACCATACAGAACTACATACAACTTGCGTTCCCATATAATATGATTAATATATAATTTAATATTATAAAATCGATATTGTACCTACATTTCGTCACTTTTATGACATTTATGCATAGGAATTGGCACATCACCTCTCCCATACATAATTTTAGTAAACGCAAACTAAATAGTATTCGCAATTTTCACAATCAAGGGTACAAAACAGTAAAAGACAATAAACGTTCTTTTTCATGGCGTGTTTGCTGATAAATTATTCCTCACGCGGGCACCACACACAGTCGTGGCAAATAATTTCAACCTATACAACCATTATGATTGACCTAATGAAGGCAATCAATTGATTTCTTTCAATGTAAATGCCTTTGAATTAATATTTTATACCTAGTTCTGAAACTAAGTGGCAACAACATTACTGCCCACATGAGAGGAAGCGCTAACCGTAGCCTATGGACATTCGGGGATGTTACAAATACGGAAATAAAAAGAAAAAAATAACTGTAAAATTGTGTCAGATGCGTAAGTTGCCACTGCTTTTGAGTACCTACCAGGGGAAATTACTCATAGTCTTAACTCGTGTCCCGACGTGGATGAAACATTACTTATGCAACATATTCATGAATCAGTTCCCAGTTTCAAAGTTAGTTTCGTTATAAATACATTTAAAACTCTTAATTTGTAATGTTCAAAATTGATACTATTTTGTAGATGCATTGATCAGGGATATTTTTCTGATTGATTGAATTTTATTGATGCACTATAATGGCGCGTCCACGCTACACGCACCGAGCAGGAGCCGAGCACACGTGGAGCACGGATTTGCGTAGCGTGGACGGACTTGTGAACCTCTTACACAGATTACTGCCTCGAACGAGCGTTCGGCTCGCGCTCGAATGCGCTCTGCCCGCGCCGATTGACAGTTTTTTTGACGAACACAGGGATTCGCATCGCGCTCGTGTTGAAGGCTCATTGTACTTGACATCGCGTACAACGAACGAATAGAGGCTCGTCGAAATAATGTAATGGTGCGTCCACGCCACGCGAACCGAGTACCATTACAATATTTGTTTCGGGAGTAGGGTTGCCAAAGCTCCATAAGAGCGCATGAGCGGGGGGACCAGCGATATAGTAACAAATGACAATACGCTTTGTCACTTTCGCTGCCGGTACAGTGACTCCTCTCAACCTCTCTCTTCAAACTCATTCTGGTTAGATGATTCTGGAAGCGATGTTTTTAGGATCGGCAACGCACAAGTGATACCCCTGATGTTGCAAGCGTCTATAGGCTTGGGTAATCGTTTATTATTTGACTAAGTCGGTGAACAAGCATGGAGCCCGCCTGCTGGTGGTAAGCGCTTCATCAAATCACAAGACGCCGGGAGAATTTCAATTCACAGTTGACTCTATACACTCTATACAGTCTACATCGTTAGTAGTGGAACTCACTTCCGGGGTCTATGTTTCCTGATAACCAGAGGTCACCTAAGGCCAGAGTGAATAGGCATTTTTTGGCAAGCGTGCTACAACTTGAAGAGGTCATAACAAGTTACGAGTCCTTCTGGTGTCAGTCGATGGATAAAAGTAAGGCCGTTTTTTTACGTTCGTCCAATAGAATTGACTGAATCGATTAAAAACAATAATGTAATAAAACATACCTTCCTGCTGTATCGTGTTATTGCGTATGTGTGAGTAGGTACTATGAAGGTGCCAGCCAAGAATCTTATGTGCCAGTTTTCGGTAACTGACCTGTAGAGAGACGTTAGTATTTGACTGTTGGCCGCACAAATAAGCTATAAGTCACTCAGCGAGCTATGGAACGAAAATGAGGTGAATATTGACTAGGTATATCTAAATATATAAAACATTGGTACTATGTGAATCTGAACTACCCGTCAGACCATAGACTAATTAGAGCAACCATATAGCAACAATAAAACTAACCAGACAAAAAGAAAGTAGAGCCAAATTCACAAATCAACAAGTAATTCAACTAAAGAGCGAAGATGAAATATCAATCTACAAGGAAAATTTTACATCAATGCTATCTGAGCCGTCTGTTAGCCAGGAAAACACCTCAGTACATACTTATTACGAGGACATAACAAACGATATCACCCATAGCTTGAAGCTAGCCCGAGTTAAAAAAGGTGAACGCAATAAAATTTTATCAGTACGCACAGTAGCGTTATTACAGAGAAGAAAAAAACCATCCAAGTGCGAGTCAGACTCGCGCACCGAGGGTTCCGTACAAACCAAGGTATATAAGTAAGTAGTAGTATAGCCCTGAGTATTTGATATGAAACTCAATTTATGACGTATTAAAAAAAAAACTACTTACTAGATCTCGTTCTCAAACCAATTTTCGGTGGAAGTTTGCATCGTAATGTACATCATATATTTTTTTAGTTTTATCATTCTCTTATTTTAGAAATTACAGGGGGGGGACACACATTTTACCACTTTGGAAGTGTCTCTTGCACAAACTATTCAGTTTAGAAAAAAATGATTTTTTCTCCGCCATTACAAATACAAGAATCAGTCCTGCAATAGAAGCTAGACAATCTGTAGAACAGGCATGTTTCAGGAAGAGGTTCTCTACTGCCGACCATACAAACGACATACCCTTGAGTTAATTATAGAGAAGTATGAAGAACAGAAGAGACCTCTATATGTCGCATTTATTGACTACGAAAAAGCTTTCGACATGGTTACACATGTAAGCATATGGCAAAGTTTGAAGGAATAAACGAGATGTATATAGAGGCCATTAGAAGCATATATAAAAATAATTAGGGTAGAATAAAGCTAGAAACCTTGGGTCCCATAGATAGAGGCAAGGCGATCCGTTATACCCCAAAATATTTATTTCAATTCTTGGACTGGAGCAAACTAGGACTCTATATTCAAGGCGTCTTTTTAAGTCACCCGAGATTTTTTCAAAAATTCAAAATTTAAAATAATTTATTCAAATAGACCTTCGCAGGCACTTATGAAAAGTCTGACTCTAATACCGGTTCGGAAGGTTGCATTTGCTGAGAAGAGCCGGCAATAAACTCAGCAATTACTCTTTTCAAAACAAGCTTAGATTCATTACATAATATTTACATTCTAATCGGACTGAAAACAATTGCGTGCCCCGGCGCGGCGGCAAATTACAAAGTAATTTTTCATATGATTCGCAGATGACATAGTGATATTATCTGAGACTAGCTCACAGCTGCAGCTTATGGTCGATCCTTACACCAAAGAGAGGACTGGAAATTAATATCGCTAAAACTATGTCAATGACAAAGGCAGTATCTTCTCAGCAAATGCAACCTTCTGAACCGGTATTAGAGTATTAGAATCAGACTTTTCATAAGTGCCTGCGAAGGTCTATTTGAATAAATGATTTTGAATTTTGTAATAGTTATATAATACCAATAGCAGATAATGGGAACGCCCTAAAATATACAGATAATTAGGTCTACTTAGGAAAGACAATCAGTTTCGATAGAAAAAACAATGAGATAGAAATAGAGAGAAGGGTACAAAGATACAACAAACATGGAACAAATACTGGAGTCTAAAATATTTAAAAGTAACATGCCAGTAAAGGTGAAAACGAGGATCATGAACTCTAGCCTACTACCATGTTTGACATACGGATGCCAGACGTGGAAATTTACGGCCAAAGCAAAAAACAAAATCAATATCTGTCAGCGAGGACTAGCGCATGCTCAAGTTAAGGAAATTAGATAAAATAAGACACAAGAATAAGAACTATAACGAAA
The DNA here is from genome assembly GCA_947623365.1 of Achlya flavicornis. Lineage (NCBI taxonomy): Eukaryota > Metazoa > Arthropoda > Insecta > Lepidoptera > Drepanidae > Achlya > Achlya flavicornis. The sequence goes on along the minus strand of OX392468.1, from coordinate 7,736,141 downwards.
GCAACTAATGCGTTAAGCTACGCGCAAAAGTTAAAGTGGAAATGGGCAGGTAATGTAGCGCCGCTTACAGACCAGACATGGACCATACAAGCAACACAGTGGAATGGCTCACCAGGCAAAAGAAGTAGTAGACAATTGACACGCTGGGAAGTCGATATATTAAGAACAGCCGGCCCAAACTGGGCCCAAATAGCACAAGACCGCGGCGAATGGAGGCCAACTTCACCCAATCTGCTATTCTTGTATAAAGAAATAATAAAAATAAACCCCAATATAACAACATTTTTTTTAAGATTACTTACCAAATGAACACATAATAGAATAAGATAAATATGTAAGGAATAAAAGGCTTTTTTATTTTTATTTTATTCATTATATCAAAATAGGCCCCTAATGGATATTTATTTATTTATAAGGACAGCCAACAAAACATACACTAAAGAAAATAATACAATAGTCACAAACAACACGACAATATGTTTAAATTATAAGTTATCACACGATGGTTAAAAGGAAAAAGACGAAAAGAACAATGATACCGTTAACCACCTCATATAGGAACATATGATCAAGCAATTCTCCTATCGGTATCCTCTTCAGATGAATTTTATGTATTCACGATTCACTCATGATGATTTATAAATATTCATAATATACAAGCGAGCTAAGGTGGTGTAATGGTGCGTCCATGCTTGGCGAACCGAGCACGAGCCGAGCTACGAACGAGCACACTGCGAGCACTATTCGCGTAGCGTGGACGGTCTTGCGAGGCTCGAACGAGCATTCGTAGCGTGCTCGACTGCGCTCCGCCCGATTGACAGTTTTTTCACGAACACTGGGATTCGCATCGCGCTCGTTGTAGGCTCTGCGAGCAACGAACGAACCCTGTTCGTTCGAGGCTCGGCTCGTGCTCACATCGCGTAGCATGGACGCACCATTACTGGCATTCATATGGCTACGTTAACCGCTTACCACAAGGATGTAGAAAGACGTAGTATACTTTAAAATAACAGACAGAACTACTTTAGACTGACGAAATTCTGATTTTAATCATCATTTTTTTTACTGCATTGCCTTTATACGCATTGTTATGGGAGAAAGTACATATATGTATAGCATACGCTACGCAAGGGCAACATAGTCTTTCCTTAACTGTATCTGTTTACCGTAATGGTAGCCAGCTATATTACTGTGCCCCTGATAAATTTAAATAATAAGGTGTTTTGGTCTGGCACTTTCTGAAAAAGTGGGATTTATATTCATATCAATCTTATTCTATCAACCTATTACTAATAATAGTTTGGTAAATAGTTTGATAACAATCCTGAGAGTGTGTGATAATTCAATGCCAGAATCCTAATAAGCCACCAAATGTTGGTTTTATTGTTATTGTGCGGACTACTCTCCTTTGCGCGTGTCTGCCTCGCAGCTGTTTGAGTACAAATGTGTTATGTAAACTTATGTACGATAACGTGCTTTAAGATCATATAGAGTTACCATTTATTAAATCCATGAATATACTGCAATGGATGCGTTTTAATAAGACTTACTTACTTAGTTGTAGAAAAAAATAAAAAAAAAAAACATTTAAGCCTTGCAGAAGTTACTCTATCACGCACACAGCACACTTCGTACGAAAAAATTAATAGTTCGTAGCACAAAGCATTTCGCAGCCGTAGAAGGGCATACAGATTACAGACCGCGTCTGTCTACGGGTGTTTCCAGTGCTACGCTACGCCCGCCTACGGCCTACGAGATAACTACGAAACTTGTAGACCCTGCCTGTTTGACACGCACGGATGGTTTATCAATTTAATGTTTCATTTCAAGCCATAGAACCACACCCTTTGTGTTACATGCTAATATATATATTTGTGATGACAAGTACACTACCAACTTTGACTCGGTAAACATTAAATAGCTCTGTATAATCCTAGCACTCCAACTAAAAGTCAAAATTCCAACTAATAAATAGTTCCTCTCGTTTCTACCCCGATGTTTTACACGTTTCCCCGCGGGACATGGAATAAAGAGTATCTCTATATTTTTTTCGGGATATGATCTATTTTTGTTACAAGTTTCATTCAAATCTGTTCTGTTATTGCGGTGTGGCGTGATTGGTAGACTTTACGCAAAAAGTGTTTATTGTGTTTTATTACTTCACTAAGTGACTAGCTCTGGCATTGCAAGCCTTGACCATAAATTCCTTCCTAAAATTATAAATGGGAAAGTTTGTGCACAGAATATATAATATTATAAGTATTCTTTGGAATTTGTGTGTGAGAGTGTATATTTCCCACCCAGCTCTGTATGTAACGGGTATACCGGATTTTGGTACATAGTTACGTTGGGTCCTGAATAGCACAGGGGTCTTTTTATCGCTTTACTTCGATGATTTCAAAAGATAATGTAAGCACGTCCACTCATTGGTTTGTTTTCTAAGTGCTACTTGTACAGTCACAGTATGAAAAGGTTCGTCACCTTAGAGTCGGTTTTTGCTTGCACCAAATTGCAAGAATCAATTTAATTTATACCAACTGGAAGGTTTTAGCTCATCAAACCATGTTGAAGGAAGTAACTATTACTTGTACGTAGTATTTATATACTCTGAGCTATTACTATTTGTTATTCCGTAGAAGTGCCTAGAAAAAAAATACATCAACTGTGTGCAATCTAGCGCAACAGCTTAGTAGTGGTAGTGCATATTTAGTATTTCTATATGCTGACGTACCCGTACATTGTTCAGGGGTTATCTTAATGTTGCCTATTTAAAATGCAGTTAGGTCTTTATTCTTCACATTTTTTAATCTTATGAATCGGTTTTTTTCGAAAACTAAGAATAACAATGTATAATTTGCTAGTAGCAAGCTAGCAATTATTGTCTGTTATTAGTAGATTGTTAACCAAAGGATGTAAGGCATAAATGGCAGGCGAGATATTTTCGCCAATAGTTAGAGTGTGACATTTGTGGCTTACACCCGAGTTAAACATTTTCCCCCTTATTAATAGATAAGGTGGAAGTCAAGTATAGTAAATTCCTAAGTTTTAAATATATCCGTCACTTTCTAATGTCATATAATAATATACAAACAAAAAGGGCTGAGGATATCTTAATACCTGGCTGTTAAAAGACTGACTTACAACCTGTGCTTACACCTTATTTATTTATATAAAAAATAAACTATATCTTAAACTTTATCTTATTAATAAGGAGGATAGAGTATGAGGAAAGTAAACAAAAGAAAGATATATAAAAAATATTTACTCAAATAAATGTGTTATTATTATAATTATTTGGGTTAAGTGGCTGTTTCAAGTCTTTCCAGAGCTTGTATCGCTGAGACCAGACTAGATCTATTGTGAATTTGTGATCACCACTCCAAGACCTGCAGCTATAATAAACTGCACAATATGCTTGACAGTAGGTACATGGTATTAAGCGCGTGAGCTGCAGGCGAACGCGATAAGGAAGCCGAGAGTGTAATGATCAATGCACACGCGTGTCATACGACGTTTTTCAACACACTTGCGAGGAAAGAAATAGGCTTATATTTTTTTAAGTACATTTTTAGGGTTCCGTAGCCAAATGGCAAAAAACGGAACCCTTATAGATTCGTCATGTCTGTCTGTCTGTCTGTCTGTCTGTCTGTCTGTCTGTCTGTCTGTCCGTGTATGTCACAGCCATTTATTTCCGAAACTATAAGAACTATAATGTTGAAACTTGGTAAGTAGATGTATTCTGTGAACCGCATTAAGATTTTTACACAAAAATAGAAAAAAAAACAATAAATTTTGGGGGTTCCCCATACTTAGAACTGAAACTCAATTTTTTTTTTCATCAAACCCATAAGTGTGGGGTGTCTATGGATAGGTCTTCAAAAATGATATTGAGGTTTCTAATATCATTTTTTTCTAAACTGAATAGTTTGCGCGAGAGACACTTCCAAAGTGGTAAAATGTGTGTCCCCCCCCCTGTAACTTCTAAAATAAGAGAATGATAAATCTATAAAAAATATATGATGTACATTACGGTGCAAACTTCCACTGAAAATTGGTTTGAACGAGATCTAGTAAGTAGTTTTTTTTTAATAGGTCATAAATTGAAATTAATATCAAATACTCAGGTCTATACTACCATGTACTTATATACCTACAGGTTTGTACGGAACCCTCGGTGCGCGAGTCTGACTCGCACTTGGCCGGTTTTTTGATAATCAAACAACCACAAAAAAAAAATTACAAATATGGCGCGTAGGTACCTACTGTCAAACTGTTTTTCCCTTTTAAATTAAGAATGCATCGTCTACAGACATATCACTTGCATTGAGGTACAATCTTAACATAATCGGGATTATACCTATTATACAAGTGTGCGGTAAAGTAAAGTAAAAAGCACTAGTGCGTAATAAGTTGCATTATGATACTAAAAACGGTGCAATAAATGTCACTTTATCATTAAGTGTGTTGAATTTTTCCTTAATACAGCCTCGTCTGTGTAAATCTCCAACTTTGCGCACATGTATCATAATGTACTATTACAGAAGTTCCTTGTAGGATTTGAGACACATTTTAGAGTGAATTTTTGTACACAACACAAACACTTATAGTAGTTGAGTGACCCGCCTTCGTTAGTGGGCTCAAGGCCGATTCGCTCTACAAGTGATGTCTGTTGGTTGGTTTTACTTGTAATATTCAGTTACGTTACCACATAATGTATGTGTAACGTGTGATATAAATAGAGGTTAGGCTCGAGTTGTTCCGACCGTTCTCATGTGTAGAACAGACCAATCCATTATCGTACCGCAACTAATAAAAACTAAAAGCAATCTCAGTGCTACTGGCCATTCATGTGTTGATTTATTGAGATAACCGGATCTCTTTAGTATCGTTATGGTAAGAGATTTTGATCCGAAGGGCCAAAAAGGTCCCTAACTGCATTGTCGAATATAATTAATTTATTGAACGTAGGTATGATTACATGAAAATTGGCGAAAATAACATTTTACTCTTAAAAAAATCAATACATTTACATGAAAACAAAAGAATCTGGATAAAAATAAGAAAAACTTATAGGTACATTACTCCCAAAGAACGGTAAAAATACCATTTGGTAACAAATGTACCTTTATTATGGTTGTGGGATGATATTTAAACAACAATCATATCGTGACGAAGTTCGTGGATTAGAATACTACGGTCAGCTTGAGCTTAGGCCTAAACGGTGCCCCACCCTCAATCCACGGCCGGTGCGGCAGTAACCGCACGGGCGCCCGCGCCCCGGCCTGGCGAGACAGTAACCGTGCGAAGGACTGACATACTTTCGGTTTTACAATACTTGCTTTGATTATGATATAGATTACAAGAGATACCTATATCGAGAAAAATCTTACATCAATATCTGCACCGCTCAAAACTGGGAAGCCGCTGTGCAAAATTCTGATCTGTTCGACCGCACAGTACCGCGCTACGAAGCGGAGAAATATTTATTTATTCGTCGTGAAAAAACGAAAGTATAGAGCTCTTTGACCTATTCACATGACTGGCTTACTTCACAGCCAGTTCCAACAAAAAAAACTTAAAAAGAAATGGCTTTGCGAACGAAAACGTATATACCTAATTCACAGACTACCACCTAATTAGAAATAAAATGCAGGAATCGGGAATGAAAACTCCATCGTAAAGCTTGATAGTTTATAAAAGTTTATTCAGTAAATTAAGGTCCGATTTTTCAATCCCTAGATAAACTTCGGATAAGCTATTCTTCTGATAAGTCTATACAAAAACTGTTCTTATTTCAAATTAACAGTCAGATACAGCTTATCTGGCCATTGAAAAAACAGCCTAAACCTACCTAAAGTTAAATTCCATATAATATTAATTAGTCATATAGTTTTCAAATCGTAATTTACATATTTCAGTGGTAGTGCGTACGAGGGTCAGTGGCAGAACGGCAAGAGGCACGGGCTGGGCGTGGAGACACGTGACCGGTGGCTGTACCGCGGCGAGTGGACGCAGGGCTACAAGGGCCGCTACGGTGTGCGCCAGAGCACGATCAGCAATGCCAAGTACGAGGGCACATGGGCCAATGGACTTCAAGATGGATACGGATCAGAAACTTACGCTGATGGCGGTATGTATTAATTGCTTTCTGAACTCCTTATAAATACCTACTCGTTACTTGCATTTACATGGCTTTTACTGGCAAACCATCGGATCACTACAAATAAATGATTATGAGAATTAATAAAATGTTAAATACAAATCAATCGAAGGTACCTATTAAGGCGGTGTTCACCTAATAACCTAGATATAAACTAAATTAGAAGGAACACGTTTACTGTCTGGGAATAATATATTATCGTAATCAACGCTGATACAGTCACGCAGTTATTTTTTTATATAAAGCTTTGGTTATTTTTTTAAAGGAGTCTTTTTCTGACCTATTTAATCAGACAGATGGCTACGTCCGTTTATGTAATGGCCAGCAATTGAGAACTACTGTCCACGGGCGTGTAGCTTCATAGACGCTTCAAAATACGCCGTACAGCTTGTGCAGCTCAGCGTACAGGGGGCCTACCACAAGCTCTTAAAACAAGGTTAAAATAACCTTATTTGACTTTTGTCCCTCTTTGACATCCGGCGTCAAAACAAGACAAAACACAAATAAGGTTATTTTAACCTTGTTTTAAGAGCTTGTGGTAGGCCCCCTGAACTCTGACCACGAGGCGTATTGCACGCGTACATTTTCAATCATTTGTGATAATGCCGTTGAACGACGATGACATTATTTTGGCTTATTACTACATTCGAAAGACGAAGACGACCATTAAATTGGGCGCAACCATATTATAGAAAATTGAAATTTGAAAACTGATAACTTTTTAGTTAAATCTTTTCTAGCATATTCAGCTAGGTTATTGTTGTACAAACACGGATATTTCTCCACTATCTGAACAAATTTAGCTGCCGCCGTTTCAGCCATTTTTACAAAAATATTACTCGTGCTTCTACTCGATTACGCCCCGGCGTATGACATGCGGTACGGCAGGCGTCATGAAGCCTGCAATCTGCATCTGCAAAAGCGACGCAAACGAATCGTTGCCGCTCCGTCGCCAGTTTCATAGTTTTGTATGTAAACTGCAGGCAGGCGTACACATGGCGTACACCAAGCGTATAAAGCCCATCACAGACGTAGCTATAATATATATTTATGTTACTTCACCAACTTGTACTGGCATTTATATTATAGCTCGGCATATTAATATATATTATAGCTACGTGTGTGGTGGGCTTAATGATGAATACGCGTCTATAGCTACGCGTCCGTGGACGGACAGTAGACCTTACTCCAAAAAAGTAGGGTTTATAACTGGCAGAGTTCACCTGACAGTGTGTTAATGATTATTTACACACTGTCAGGTGGCATTGATTAATCCCTGAGTAATATTAGTATGCAGGTACGATCCCCAAAAACCTTCAAAATATAATATCCAAAAATGTCGCGTGCCGAAATATTAGTATTGTTGATGAGTCGTCATTACGAAATCGAATGCACTCCTCATAAGAAACCTCGAGCATGCGCTGGCGACTTAAAACATGTGAATCAGGCGCACGGTAGCATACGTCATCAAAACCACGAGAAAATAAATATTTTCCAAGTATTTTCCATTTGATTGAAAAAATCATTGTCACTAATTAAGCTACCAGGTATGGTCAGTGGAAGCGACTAAAACGCAGCGAAGGTCGTGTATGGGTTCGAATACCATCTTGTTATATTAGAGTATAATAATTAGACTGTGCTGCTGTAGCTGATTTACACATAAATGCTTATAGTAAAGCAAATTGGTTAGGAGTTAATTAAACTTCATATAAGTTCTTTTGTTTTAATTTGGTAATTAATATTATAAATGAATCAATTCGGTAGAAGAAAACATCGTTTTTTATATTGAGTATCTAACTTCCAGCCATTATTCTATGGATTAAAAATGCCAATCATCGTTTTATTTACATTATAATAATCCCTTCACGCAAAAACTGCAGCGACATTTTAATTGTGTTTAGGGAATTTTTGGCTGCTACGATTGGTCGCTGCTTGCAAAAAGTATATACTGAAATAGTTCCCTGAGTAACATATATAAAAATCAGCTCTCAGAATTTAAGAAAAGTACATAATGTACATGTATAGGATTTCCGTACAATGAGAGGTCAGCTTATATTGGAAATGTATAGCTAGATCTGTAGCCGTGCGTACCTGTAAATTGGCCGACGGTACAATTTAGCAGGTATTCCTCTACATTTTGTCCGTCAGAAAATAAGGGAGGTCTTGCGGTATTGGGATCTCCTAATAGCATTTTCTATGGTACCTATTCCAGTCAGCAAAAGAGTAGCACGTGTACCAATGCAAAAAAATACCAAATTTGATCATTACCTAGGTATTTGGAACCCAAGTTCCGGCAGCTACGTTTGAGAGCCAGTTAGTTCCCTTCTAGGCTTTGTGTGGCTGCTCACCACCTTGGGCCATACATTTTTTACATCACTTATAGTGGTGAGATTGCCGCCAAACACAAACAAAAAGTTATAAATTAAAAGTAATTTCAAAAAAAAGTCGAGTAGTTCTTTATGTTATAATATGGTCGAGATATAATCTAGGAAGCGATCCAAATATTACCAAGAAGGGTATAAAAAGACTAAAAGTATTATTTGCCACATTTTACGCCTAGAATTAGATACCTACTGGCCTAAGCTGTTTCTGTGAACCCTTCTTGTCCTAGATCCACCATATTAGCTGTTCTAATATTACAACAAGCCCATGCAGTATGAAACATCGTCACACACTAGTACCAACTCGACATCAATACACATTGAGTCATAAACCCAATAAAGATTACTCATTCACAAAATTATAATGACGACATTAGTGATTTGTTTAATTGAAAACATCACCTTATAAGTCCACTCTAAGTTTGCAGCTGTCAATGTGCGCAGTAGCATTTATTACCTTATGATAAAAATGGGGGAACGGATTGGGCCAAAACTGTAGTACTTATATAATCGCAAAATGTTATCACAGTTCAAATATTTTATCAAATATAATTAAATACCCCGAAGATGCCCCGAAGCCTAAGGATGTATTGTTGATATATGTAACAACAGTCGGGTTAATCGTAACTTCCATCCCACATACAATCTACTTGCCATGCTAATAATATATCATATTATGGCAAATAATAATAGATGTCAAGTCCTTTTGGCTCCAATATTTTACGTCATCCTGTGTATCGAAAACCATCGAATCTAATAACAAACGTAATACCTATCTTACTTCGGTATGGAAAATTACATGTAATCAATTATTTATTGGTTTCTGCGATTATGTAGGGTAAAATTGTAGTCTGAACGAGAAGATGTGTTGCATGTATAGATATATCAGGTGTATAGATAAGCGGTCGACGTCTCTACCACGAGGCGTCAGATTGTCGTCATTTGGACGCCTGTCAGTTTCAGAACGAGCGAGCCAAAATTTCTTTATACAAAACGATGTATTTTATACAATCAGAGATATAATAGAATTCAGGTCCGCCCATCAAGTACTAACTGTTGAATTCTTGATATAAAATAATATCATATAGGTAGGTACTTGAGAGCAATATTTTATGTGTATGTTTTATTCAATTCAATCTTATAGGTACGAGAAGTAAACAAACGTTCATACAAGACGTACTACTACGTAATCGCGAAACTTTATGAATTTCCATCATCTGTTGGCTCTGTTGCTCATAAAATAGAAGGGAACTACATAGCTAGCTACTTTTATTTATGCCAGTAATTTTCAGCTGCAGATAAAACGTTTTATGGAAGGCCGGTCTAACTTTGGTCTAACTTATAATTATCAAAGAAGATTTAACAACGAAGGAAATGAAGCACTACAAAGATTGCAATAAGCATTTTGAACATTAGCTATGTGAATGGTTCGAGTAAGACAGTTCCTCCCTGCCCCGACCGCCCCGCGATCTCCTCGGCCCACCGGTACGTGCGCGGCCCTCGCCGTTTAAATATAGCGCAGGCACGCACGCCTGCCGCGCCGCGCCGCCTCGATACACAATCATGTCGACTACTCAGTGTATACTAGCTAATACTAAATAATTACAATACCTATCTATACCATACACATACACATTAAAGTTCTCTATTAAATGTTATCGGTTTTTTTAAATGGTCACGTATTTATCAGCCACCACCTGTCTTTGTGAGCCTTTGTGATGTTATTTACTTGACTCATCTTTTAGAGAAGTAATTTATGAGTATGGACGATTATTATCATATCATTAATAAGTAGGCCACAAAATTAAGGTCAATTTCTCATCGGCTAAAATGTATGAAACAGCTGCTGTTGCAACAGCGAAATCGCTGTTGGTTCCGTAGTAAAAGTTGTTCATATTTATGAGTTCTTTACGTGGTTTCAATTTATTGTCGCATTGTCGTATCCATCCACCCTTATAGCAAACCTTCCTCAATTAAACGGTTATTATGCCCAAAAATAATATTAGGAATCGGACTGGTAGTTTCTGAGATTAGCGTGCTCAAACATACAAACTCTCCAGCTTTATTATATCAAGAATAGATAATTCAGTACTTTCATTCGGCTGGAATAGACTTGAAAATTAGAAAGCAGGTATTTCAATTCATAGGGTATTTTAATGGTTTTGTAGATAACCAAAGCTAAAAAATTAAAATAAAATAAAATATTTAATTTATATTATTATACCGCTTTCTTACTCTGACTCATACAAACAAACATAATAAAGACAAGATAGAAGTGCAGTTGTATTGAAAATACCTGAAATTCTACAACATCCCGTATGTATTATATGGGCTTGTTCCCGTTTGACTACGTTCCCGTTTGGCAACGGTACATATACTTACCTATAGCGGTGTATCGCGTGCACCAGGTACAGTCAGTATGTTAAGTCTAATTTTAAAGGAATTATTTAATAAATATTGGTTTGAAATTAAATAAGTACATATTTAAGATTTTATAGTGTAAATTTTTATGTATTATGTAAAAATATAATATAATATGACTAGTAATTATTTAACCTATGCAAAGCAAAATCAACACCATACGTTACTATAATATACAATAGGTAAACGTTGTTTATTCATTCCTAATCTATCTATCGTGTCTATCTAATTGTGACTATACAAAAATAATAAATAAGAAAAAAAAAAAAAAGTCTAAAACATAAAATTAGAACTTAACAAAGTAAAATCAACAAGTGCAATTAAATAATTTGGTACAATAAATATAACGTAGGTACCTATCTATATAATTCAACCACACAACACAAACAATCAACAGAATAATATGGTCCATTTATGGCGTATCGTCTTTTATAGCGATTCATCATTTACGTACAAGTTATGAATAACAAAAAAGTTCTCGATTCATCTTAAATAACAATCCTGAAAAACGACGAATCGTCAACGTGTGGACGGGCTGAAAATAATTATAAACCTTGATGGCTCGAAGGACACGTAAAATACTTACCATAATAATGGTAACATTTCATTTTCTGCTTCTAAAACCTTTAAACTTAGAGTCATTTGTTAACGTTCATAAGTGCCTTGTCAGGGCCTAAACTGAATAAATATTTTTTGAGATTTGAGTTTGAAACATGGAAAATTATACTAAGTGGGGACAAAAATATCATTAGGGCGTAAATATCAATACAAGGCGTTCGCTCAGATAAAAAAAAACGGCCAAGTGCGAGTCGGACTCGCCCATGAAGGGTTCCGCAGCAGCAAGTTTTTTTTTTATATATTTGAGTTGATTGAATGAAAGGTAAATTGCGGTTTTACGATTTTTTTCATACGTCATAAGTATGTATTAAAAACAACTACTTACTAGATCTCATTCAAACCAATTTTCGGTGGAAGTTTGCATGGTAATGTACATCACATATTTTTTTTAGTTTTATCATTCTCTTATTTTAGAAGTTACAGTTACAGGGTTACACACATTTTACGACTCTGGAAGTGTCTCTCGCGCAAACTATTCAGTTTAGAAAAAAATGATATTAGAAACCTCAATATCATACCTATCAAGACCTATCCATAGACACTCCACACTTATGGCTTTTATAAAAAAAAAAAAATGGGGAACGCCCAATTCTTTTTCAATTTTGTGTGAAAATCTTAATGCGGTTCACATAATACATCTACTTACCAAGTTTCAACATTATAGTTCTTATAGTTTCGGAAAAAAGTGGCTGTGACATACGGACGGAAAGACAGACAGACATCGACAAATCCATAAGGGTTCCGTTTTTTGCCATTTGGCGGAACCCTAATAAAAACCTGCCAAGTGTCTAAATCTGACTCACGCACCGAGGGTTCCGACCTTCCTAGGCGTATAATTTTTTGGTTTAGGCCTTAATTGTAGAAAAAAACCGGACCGGATAACTAAATGTTTTGGAAAAATCTGCTAGGAACATCGTTCTATTTTTCCTGTAATCATTTTGTAAATATTTTCATCAAAGTATAGACATTGATGTAGATATGATATGTAGACATTGTACCTAGATAGCTACTGTAGTTATTTTCACATCTTTTCTCTGTGGTTATTTCAGATTTTTTGCTTTGCCAACTTCAGAAATAAGGGGGAATGGTATTTTTTTTACATTTTTCATCATTAGTGAAAAACAACACAACATAAAAGAGAATAAAAACCTGATTTGGAATGTACAAAAGAAGTTCTTTCATATGATACGCCATTCAAACTTGTAGCCCTTCTTTGAAATTTTGGTCCCACATTACAGCGCTTATTGCAAAGAAAATAAAAATATTTCTTAAAATTTTTCATTTGTAGCAAAGGGGAATGCCTGATAAATGTCTGAAACGTACAGAAACTAATAATAGTCCTTAATTCTATTTAGAATAAACTATGTATTATGGAATAATTCTCATGTTTGTTTAACTAGGGTAAAATAATTATGATCTTTAAAATATTTTACTGGATATCCGTGTAATTGTTTTTTATTTTAGGTCAGTTTTTATTTGACATTAGTAAAGTGACATTCAGCCAAACATGAATCCTTAAATAATCCTTAACGAACTATTTTACGGAATTAATGCACAGTCATCATTAATTTAATATAATTCGACCTATATGTACCGTAAATCTTAAAGGCTCTTCAGGGTATTGTAAAAAGTACTATACTATGTTGGTTGACTAGTAAGTATTATTTGCAAGTTTTATGGTATTATTGACCTGGTATAAATAAGAAAAACACCGAACACTTAACGTTTGCATAACGATTCTAAACCAAGCCTGAGTATCACCGTAGTATGTATATACTCTGAAGTTATAGATTGGAATATTTTCCATTCATTAGCATTCTTTAGCCTGTTCATTAGGTACCTATATGAATACCCATGCTTAATAACTGATTTGGTATAAACATTTATTTTGCCATAAATAGTCCCGTAAATTGGCGTAAATTAGTTTACCTATCCGATTTATTATTTTCTACTTCAAATCAGATATTATCAAGTATACATGAAGCTGAAAATGGCGAAATTAACTTCATTTATACGAACAATATCCATAATAAATAAATTAAATATCATAAATATATGATGTGGTTATTTGCTTTAAATTTTGATTGGAGTTTGGTAGACTCCACCTTAGTCGGAAGTTTACACCTGAGTTAGATTCCTACCTCTGGGTATATAGTTCTGAATTGTTTCTAAATTCTATAAAAAGGTAAATTGTTTTGCTTCCAGGGACATACCAGGGTCAATGGATGCGTGGACTGCGTCACGGATACGGTGTGCGTACATCTGCGCCCTTCGGGCTCGCGTCGCACTACCGAGGGGGCTTGCGGCACCACCGCGGCTCACTGTCCTCGCTCACGGAGGGCGGCGCCGCCGACCCTGCGGAGAGGCGCACGACGCGTATGGACGACGCGCGAGGGGGCTTCGTGCTCACCGTCAGCTCCGATGAGCCGTCGGGAAGACGCGGCTCTCTCGTAGAAAAAACTAAAAAGGGACTGCTCTCTGTGAGTCTTTATTGCGTTTTTTTTAAGTTTTCACGTACTGGTATAAAGAGTCGTAGCTGTCCCGCTACGGCAACACCTATACCTAGTAGTTGGATCCATATTTTATCAAAACTATATTTCGATCAGATCAGGTTACGATGATGTTAGCTTTTTACCATTTATTTACTGCATGAGAATTTCCCTAGGCGGTTATTTCAATATCGAGTAAACCAATGCCGCTCTTATGTTGTACCGAGAAGTCCGGACAGGGCCGTACACACACCGATATAAAAACGCAGACGTGAACAAAAAGACCTACCTCTCGTATTTTAGTTTACGTCAATTAATTTAATTGACTTTAAACTTAGGCGAACGCCATCATAAAAATTCTAAAACAAAACCAAAATACTGATAACATTATGTTGTTTGATATTTTAGTAGAAAAAGTGAATTAACTAAGACGCAGTGTACGTGATTTCAGAAATTTCGCAAGCCCCGCAGCGCTGGCGACCTGGACAAGCATGGCTCGGGCTCGGTCCGCTCCGGGGGCTCGGGGGGCTCGGCCGGCTCCTGGGTCTCCTCGCTTGAAAGCTCCCACTCCGCTATCACCCATGCCTCTCAGCACACAAATTCAAACGCAAGTTTCATTGTTGAGGTGGGAATCTGTTTTACCCCAGAAAGTTAATTAACCGTCTCGGTGTTTGTCACGTGTTCATCCTCAATAATATTTAACCACTTGATTGACTGTAGCCGTTTAAATGTCATCCGTTTCATTACGAGTAGATATGTAGTCGTATGAACGCCCTGCACCCCCGGGTCAAGTTCTTCCATAGTACTTGCGTTGAAGGACTTGTCTCAATCTTATCCCTTTTACTAAAATGTTTTTGTGATAAGTTTCTTTTAAACTCTCCCGAGTCCGTGTGTTGTTAGATTATGTCCACTACTAATATTATGTGGGTTTTGTGTTTTGGTTTTGTTGTACAAATCAAAACTGATTTCTTATTTAAATATTCAATGTATATTAAAATTTTAAGAAGCTTTTGTTTGATGGCGATCGATCTACATTTTAACATGTTTACCTACTTCACAATCAATCGAGAAAATAATTTATATTACATTAAAAAACATAGGTATCTTAGCTACGTGTAATTAAGTGTTGTAATCATTATCATAATGAACAATGACTTAATGAATTCTTTCAGGACATACATTTAGACGCAAGTGTCACAGAAACCTACATGGGCGAATGGAAAGACGATAAACGCACTGGGTTCGGCGTTAGCGAACGCAGTGACGGACTACGATACGAGGGCGAGTGGTTTGCTAACAGAAAATATGGCTACGGCGTAACCACTTTTAGGGATGGCACAAGGGAAGAAGGCAAATATAAAAACAATGTTCTAATAACGAGCCAAAAGCGAAAACACATGTTCCTCATGCGCTCCGCAAAATTCCGGGAAAGAGTTGACTCAGCCGTGAATGCAGCGCAGCGAGCATCCAAAATAGCATTGCAAAAAGGCGACATTGCAATCTCTAGGTTAGTTAATTACCTACTTAGAGTGTTTGACATACTTCTCTCCAACTTTCTACCGGTAATTTTCTTACCGGGATCCTCCTTGTTCATACAAGTAACCACTAAAAAGACTTACTTACTCCAACTCGACCAATATCTAAGTACATCTCTGTTTATTTATTCACTAGGGAACACGGCTGAAACAGCAAAAGACGGGATAAAAAGTAGCCTATGTGACTCTCCATGCCGCAGCTTACCTACGTGCTAAGTTTCATCACGATTAATTGTGCAGTTGACGCGTCAAAAGTCAAACTCACTTTTGTATTTATAATGTTAGTTAGGGTAGATGTAGTAGGGTTGCGTACCATATTAAACAAGTTATAAATATACACACAAACAAGAGAAAAATTCTGAAAGTAATATAGTTATCCCACTAAAAACATTTTTATGTAAAATGTTGCCAAGACATATGGCTCGCTGTTAAAAAGTTATGAGATCTCATGTAGAGCCAAGCTTATAACTCTACATGCCCTTACTCTACAAGCCCAAAATATGTGGCTTGCCCGCATCGAACAATTAACCCAAAGAAGCGCAATGACGTTCATTTTGGTTGAAATATATTCCGCCAATTTCCCACCGCCGACAACGCGCTCTGATTGGCTAAATCAAGCACGCATGCACTCTGATTGGCCAAGTCAAAAACACGCGATGCAGTGATTGGTGCTTACTGTTCAAATTCAGTGACAAATCACTGACGAGTTTCGGAATTTGATTGTTCATTATTACTACTCTAAAGGGATCTTTCCTCGATGCTTGCCCGTTACACTCATAATTTTTTAACAGTGCGAGCCATATGTCTTTGCAACATTTTACATAAATATGTTTTTGGTGGGATTTCACTTCTTTTTGTAAGTTGCTTGTGATTTTTTTTTTGTGTTTGAAATTTCCAAGTTTTATAATTTTGTACGAATACAAGCTTACATACCAAATTTCAGCTTTCTAGGACTTGAGGAAGTACCCTAAGAGTTTTGATGATCATCAGTGAGTCAGTGACGAAATCGTTTTTTTTTAGATATGAATAAAATCTAAAGTATAAGAGCTATGTTATTGAAACTTAATATGTTTAATAAGTTCACTATTGACATCATGTTCCGAGAATTTTGTTTATCTGGTATAATTCAAACCCAAATTATGACGGTTCAAAAAAACGACGAAGCGCTTCGAGAAAAAGTAGGTAGTGCCCTTGCGCTTCGCTTGGTGTCTTGGCGGAAAATTAGCCCTTTTAAAATCCGGTTTTATAACTAGCAATCACGTACCTAATCCCTAGTTATGTCATATTCCATACAAAATAAACCTCGAGCAAAAGGTCACGCTGAAAAAGTGGCTCTTGTCAAAAAGTGTTTTTAGTGTGGATGTTGTATATAGCAGTCACGTAATCCTTATAGTGCGTCAATGCTACGAATCGAGCACGAGCCGAGCCACGAACGAACCTACAACGAGCACGATGCGAATCCCTTTGTACGTGAAAAAACTGACAATCGCGCTCGTTCGAGGCTCGCAAGCCCGTCCACGCTACCCGAATCGTGCTCGAAGTGTGCTCGTTCGTGGCTCGGCTCGTGCTCGGTTTGCCAAGCATGGATGCACCATTAGGTTATGTCATTTTCTATACAAAATGAACTTTCCGCGTAAGGTCACGCTGAAAAAAAGTTCTTTTGTCTAGGGGGCTGCGAGTAGCGAAAACAATAGATATGCGCTAGCCACGAAAGTTCATGTTACAATACCAATAATTGATACCACCCACTGATGTTGTGGATACCACTTCTATCTGAATAGGCCTTTATTCTGATAATGCTAAAACGTTTCACCTCAATAACCATTACAAAAACATTTATTATTTTGATTTCAGAACCGCCACAGCCCGAGGAAAAGCTGAACAAGCCGACGAATCGGCAGACCAAGCAAAAGAAGACTGTGATTTAGCGCAATCGACTGCCAAGCAGTTTGCGCCTGATTTTAAGCATCCTGGGTTTGATCGCATAGGATTAAGAGAGAAATATAGACAAAAACCCTACGATGCACCAGTTGCAGCACCCGTATCACAAGAATCTGAAAAGATCTTGGATGGAAAGAGCATTCCAAATCATATCCCTCCGATGCATTCACAGCTCCCTCAAACTAATAAAGTTTCGAACTCAATGCCCATCAGAAGACTTTCAACGCAATATCCTAAATCTGTTCAATCGGCGGATTCGAGGTTCACAAATAATTCAAATTACGGTTCTAATAACACCGATAATAGAGCATTGGGACCACCGAATGCGGGTCATTATACTTCAAATCAAGACACTTGGGCACCCAACGTCACAGATAATCAAAAGTCTTATTTACCTAATGATCAAACAAATACGTACGGAGTATCCTCCGTTCCTAGTTTGCCACAGGGACCACCTTCAGCTTTTCGGATAAACAGACAAGATGTTTTACAACATCAACAAAGCATAGATCAAAGCGGCCAACAAGCGACAAATCAAGGTCGTAACCTATCAGCAGCAATAAGGCCGCAATTGAATCAAAGACCAGTGGCATCTGCTCCACAAGAATGGACACCCTCACAAAGTACGACGCGAAGGCAGAGCATTCTTGGCCAACCCACCTACGAGACCCAAGATACCACATACGTAGAGGGAGTTACCACAGTTCATGGACGAAATGAATTTCGCGGGGGAACTGTGCATTCCGAGGGACAAGCTTCGGGGCCAGATCAAAGTTATCGCCAAATGATTGATTCCCAAGGTTTCAGGCAACCATTCGAGCAACAGGCCTATAGACAGGCCCTCGATCAGCAGAATTATAGACAATCTTCGGACCAGCAAGGCTACAGACAATCAATGGACCAACAAGGATACAGACAAGCAGCGGATCAACAAGGCTACCGGCAAGCACCGGATCAACAGGCATACCGGCAAGCTTCCGGTGACCAGGCATACAGACAAGCCGGCCAGACCGAGCAGGACGCTATGAATGGGGCGCGGGATCCTCGACCGGCGGGCCCCCGTCCTTCGATCGACTATTTCGATCACTATAAAAGACCTCCGAGTCGAGACTCGAGCGTAGACCGGTATGGGCGCAGGTCGCGGCAGCCGTCTGTGGAAGCGGCGCCAGCGGCGGCGGTGGGCGTGAGCTCGCGCGGCGGGTCGGTGGCGCCCGCGCCGCAGCCGACGAGCACGTCGCGCCCCGCCTCGCGCGCCGCCACACCCGCCGGGAACGGCCACCTAGCCTCGGGTCGAGGCTCAATCTCACGCGCCAGTTCGCGGGACCATCAGCCATTCGAAGAATCGCTTCTACGCAAGCGAACGCTCGGCCAAGATATAACACCATCTCCTTATCAGCCGAAGAGGACGGAGAGTCTATATGTGGCGCCAGTTCCCGCACCAGCGGCCCCAGCTCCTGTGATGAGAGGAGGAGGCGGAGGAGGAGGAGGGGGTGGCGGAGCAGGTCGGAAGGTAAGATATTTGTATAAGAGTTATGGTTTTCATTGACTTTTAGATTTTACATAAAATAGTTCTTTATATTATTATTAGTTTCCGCCCCGCGTTTTCGGAATAAAAGTCTACCTGTGAGCCAAATTTCACCATGATTGGTTGAGCCGTTAAGGCGGCAAGAGGTTACATGAGATTTTGCTAATGTGTTGCCTTCCTTTAAAAGGGTTAGTAAGAACGCTGTAACTTGCTCTCAAATGCAACAACATGAATAATTCGACACGCGACGCGCGACGCGCGACAAAAGATGCCTGGTGAAAAATATTCAACTGATGGATGGTAGTCCGTCAGGAGACCAAAGATTAAATACTAGTGGCGTAGCTTGCCATTGGCGGGCCCTGTATCAAAGTTTTTTGTGCCCCAAGCTACTACCTGACTGCGGCGAAGCCCAAATAGAGGCTAATTATGATACATGTGTGCAAAGTTGGTAATTACAGACGAGGCGGTATTCAGCGATTAGCAAGCCGAGAGTGTAATGATCAATGCACACGCGTGTCATACGACGTTTTTCAACACAATTACGAGGACAAAAACAGACGTATTTTTTAGTAGATTTTGTGATAATCATCAACCACACAATGAGAAAGTTAACAAATGACAGGTTTTTTTTTGACAGCTCTGCTGTTTTGATGCTCTGTCAAACTGTTCTACCAGTTTAAATTAAGAATGCTTCATCTACACACATATAGCCATCATATAACCTCAGAGTAGATAAATACTACGTACAAATATAACCCAATTTTTATAACTGTGCACCTGTCGAATCTCAAAATATTGTCATCATGGCTGCATTGGTAGCGTCAGCAATAGTATTTTTACCCGACTGCGCGAGTTAAGAGAAAGACTTATGCTTTTGTATAATTTAAAATATTTAACAATTATTTTATTATGTGTTCATGGTTCTTTTCAAGTTATATTGTAGGTATAGTAATTTAAATGTAGCTTAATTTTTTAAATTAAATAAGCTCTTTATTTTGCCTTTGAGATAAAAATAACACAATTATAACAAACAATAACAACTATACAACAAACAAATTTAACAAAAAACAACTAAAATATTCAAGAAAATATCGAAACGATATAGCAAAATAACAGTGCAGACGACAAGACAGTGCTGACTGTACCAATAGACGCCTATTGGTACAGAGGAGAGGAGAGGTAAGAAGAGAAGCGGGCGGGTGAATTCAATTTTTCCAACCTTACGACTTTGACAGCTCCAAGTGCACAGATATAAAAATTGAGTTATATCAATTGCATTGAGGTACAAAGTTAACATAATCGGGATTATACTTATCATAAAACTGTGCGGTAAAAAAGAGCACTAGTGCGTAATAAGCTTATTTTTTTTTATACCACTTAGGTAGCAAAGAAGCATACGGCCCGCCTGATGGTAAGCGGTTACCGCAGCCTATGGACGCTTGCATCACCAGGGGTGTTACTCGCGCGTTGCCGACCCTACAGAAATCTCTTCACACCCTTTTTGAAGAACCCCATGCTGTATACTCCAGTGGGAAAACCACGGCGGGGAGCTCATTCCAAAATATGAGCGTCCGCGGAAGGAAGCTCCTTTGAGAACGCACAATTTGAAACAATTCTGGTTCCAATATGTGAGGATGGACTCCCCGTCGATGGCGAGAGTTGCGATGGTAGAATGTAGCCGTGGGCATCATCTTAAACAATTCTTCAGAACACTGTCCGTTGTACAAGTGGTAGAACACACATAAGCACACGCAGGCTTGTGTCTTAGTGGGGTTGAAATGACTAGGTTTAGTCGACCCCAATCGGAAACACTGAGTAAGTGTACTCTCGTCGTCACCTGTACTGTCATCGGCATAAAAATGGATGCCGTCGATAGACAGCATATCATTGATATGCAGTAAGAACAGTGTTGGGGACAGCACAGACCCTTGCGGGACGCCGGCATTTATGTCCATGCTGTCGGAGCAGCTACCGTCAACGACGGCTCTTCTGCATCTGCTGGACAGAAAGCTGGCGACCCATTTAAATAGTCCCTCGGGAAGCCCGTATGCTGGTAACTTCGCTATGAGACCCCGGTGCCAGACCCGATCGAACGCCTTTGCTACAACTAAGCTCACTGCCATTGCCTCACCTTGACTTCTCGATGGCGAGAGACCAACGGTTTGTGAGATACACTAGAAGGTTACCAGCCGAGCGACTGTGGCGGAAGCCATATTGTCGGTCGCTCAACAAATCGTGATCCTAGGTAGGTCAGGAATTGCGTGTTGATCACTCGCTCCATGACTTTGGAGAGAAGGGAGGTGATGGCGATAGGCCTGTAGTTCGACGGGTCCGATCTATCGCCCTTTTTGGGCACAGGGTGCACGTGGGCAGTCTTCCACGAAGACGGGACTTTCATTTTGGTGAAGGAAATCGCGAAAAGACGCGTCAGTACAGGACACAATTCAGGAGCACACCGCTTCAGCACCACTGCCGGTATGCCGTCTGGCCCACGCGACTTATGGACGTACAGAGAGCCCAAAAGATCAGCTTTCTCCTTTGCACTATGGGCCAAGTTTCCGTCCGGCTTGCGGAGTGGTGGCAAGAACGACTGGCAAAAGTTTCTTTCAGCAGCTTTAGCAAGAGACCAGAAAGCGCAACTTCCAGAGGGAAGGCTAGTCAATCTCTCACCAAACCTGCCGACGAAATCTAACGTAGCCCTGGCAATCATTCGCTTACTGAACCTCGAGGCAGCGTTAAATTTGCGTTTCGCATCAGAGATGTTAGGGTCCTGACTAGTTCGTGCCGTGGTCCAAGCCTCATACAAAGTCTGACTTATATTAAAACTTTAACGGGTATGATGTCTAATTTGATTGATGCGCGGAACATTAAAATTTATAAGCTGTAGCATTTCAGGTGATCAAATAATCCATTTATCAGTTTATGAATAAAGGCTATATCTGCTGGGATCCTACGAGAAGCTAAGGAGCTCATTTTATAATTAGACAACCTGGATTCATAAGTGCTGACATCGATGGTGCTATCAGTCCGACATACTCCATCAACGTAGGCAAGGTGATATAAAAATCGTTTTTGGATGCGTTCTATTCGGTCTCTATGTATTTGATAATGGCTGCAATATTCAGGAATACGTCTCACCATACTATTGAAGAGATGAACAGTAATGGAGGGGTTTCTGAAGATTTTCATCTCCCTCGAAATAAAGCCTGACATTCTTGATGCTCTACTTACTATCGAGTCAATGTGATCGCGAAAAGTCATATTGTTTTTTAACAATAAGAAGCCCCAAGTCCTTTATAACAGTTACCTCCCCGATAATCATACCGTCTATAGAATATTTTGCTTGTATTGGCTTTCTTTTCCGTGAAAAATGTATGTGAAAACATTTTGTGGCGCCGTTGACGGAACACCACTGTCTAATCTTACCCAAATCGTTTTTTTTATATATACTACTTAGGTAGCCAACAAGCATACGGCCCGCCTGATGGTAAGCGGTTACCGTAGCATATGGACGCTTGCAACACCAGGGGCGTCACTCGCGCGTTGCCGACCCTGCAAACCTTGTAAGGCTTGTAAGAAGTCTATTTCACACTGGTATCTAAATATCCTATACACCTTCAAATCATCAGCTAGTCTTGTTTGAGCTAGTAATAACATCAAATATATCATTTAGGAGGTAACTGAATCACCCCTGTGTATGTTCCGCGATCTTTTGTAGTTTTCGAGTTATGAAATTTTTTCATGTTTTTTAACCATGTCTTTAATGTGTTTAATATGTTGTGTGTGTAATCTTTTTAATGTGGGGTTTATGTCAGTTGTAAGAAGAGTTGTACGGGCAAGCGTGCCCATTCCCTTTCACCCTGATTTGTGAAAGGAGGCCTGTGCGCAGCAGTGGGACATTATAGGATGATGAAGTACAAAAATGTTTATTCTACTAATTATTTTTCTTAATTTGATAATATTTTATCATTTGTTTGTTTTTTGGTCATAATTTGCATTTATAAATTAACGAATAATTTTCAAAGTCCAAATTAATAATCTTTTTCGTGGTTATAACATTTTTCGTATATTATAATTACAAACGAGAGGAATAAATTGCAAATTTTCATTGTTTGGGAGTACCTACGTTCACAGTGACATAATCACAGTAAGTGCATAATGTTTATGATCATATAGTGGAAGCGTGGGCGGCGAGTGATCGGGCGGGCGGGTTACGTAGCGGTGGTAGCGGTGGCGGCGGGTGCGGCGCGGCGCGGGAGTTCGGCTCGGCGCTCAGCCTGTTCTATTTCTATATTGAGACAGTCACTCGCTGCCGCTTTCCGCGTATCATCTCTATGCTATATTTAGCTCAGATAAATTCTTTAAAATCGATATTCTCTTCAAATTGTGCATAACAGTGCTAAGTACAAAATATTATAGTGTTGTTTTAAAATATGTGAACACATATTTCCACCCAACCTTGAATCAAATGATGCAATTCATGAGTGCTATGTGACTTTATAAAATCGAATAGACTTATTTAAAGAACACTTTGAAAACAACGATCAAAATAAAATGTGGTACCAAGGCGATGACGATGAAGACGAGGACCTTATGTGCTCACCGGCAATTCTTGCTCGGCGAGCTTCCGAGAGTTGGATCAATGTGCCTCCTGTGGAGGTAACGAACATAATTTATGCCAAGATTGACTTGTTTGTGTTACGGATCACATTAAATCGTGTATCGTTATGACTATGAAATTAACTCACTTTTGTGCAAAACAAGTCGGCTACGAAACTCTATGTCAGATATTTTATGGTGCGTCCATGCTTGGCGAACCGAGCCACGAACGAGCACACTGCGAGCCTCGAACGTATTCTGTTCGTTCGAGGCCCTGCTCGTGCTCGCTTCGCGTAGCATGGTCGCACCATTATATTTTGCAAGACAAATGATAATCGGTGTTGGAAAAATACACATTTTTTTAATAAGTCATAAATTGAAATACATTTCAAATACTCAGGTCTATAGGGTAAACATACCGGCTATCGACCAGTTAAGCGACTTGTTGACTTCAGAGTTGATTTCTATCATGATGCTGTACTCCAAGATATTTCATAAAATTTTCATTTCATCCTACTATAGTCTAGTTTCATAAAACCTAACGTTCATAGACGTATCAGTGATACATAATTTAAAAAAAATATAACTTCGTAAAAATAGCAAATATACCGGCTATCGGCCATTTCACTCAGTTTTCGTCCACCAGTGCACCGGTTAACGGCCACCTAATTAACAGTAGTAAAACGACTCTTATTCAATAGATCATAGGGTTCATAATAGTATGAAAGTAAAAAAATGAATAAATTCACAAAAAGCGTTATATTTTCACTCTCTTCTATGAATTAAGTAACAGATTAAAATCTCGATTCAAACTAATAACTACTTTTAGCTTTAGCATCAATAAAAATGTCTTAACAGTCACAATCATATAAAAATTAAATTAAAAAAATATGAATTCTATGCCCGTAAGTATGTATACCGAGACTTTAACAGCAACTAAAATAGATACTAAGCTAATTTTCCGTGTGGTTCTCGGCATAGAATAGGGCCAACCCTTCCAATCCTGAGGGTGTTGTAAAAGGCGACTAAGGGAATACACCAGGGGACGGGCAGCAGCGTCCATTTGTGATACGTCATCACTCTTGCGATCACCAACCCGCCTGCCAAGCGTGGTGATTACGGCAATACCTCTCTACTTGACAAGACAAACACAACTACGGCCTCCAGTCCTGGCAGCCCCGATATCCCGGGCTACGGTAGCGGTCACGGTAACGGCGGGGCAGGGGTGCTAAGAGTCTCAGGCAGAGATCCGGCTACCAACACCGACGACTGGACCTGGTAACATACAATACACGGACTCTGAGGAACGAGGAGAAGCTCATTGAGCTGGAGGAAGATGTGGACAGGTTGCGCTGGGATATAATGGGATTATCAGAAGTCCGAAGAGAGAGGGAGGACACGATTATCCTTAAATCCGGTAACCTGTTCTACTACCGGGAGGGTGATCACCTGTCACAGGGTGGTGTTGGGTTTATTGTCCGCAAGCCCCTCATCAAGAATATAGTGAGGAAAGAGAGTGTCTCACCGAGAGTCGCATACTTGATACTCAGAATCACCAAACGATATTCACTGGGGGACTTTAACGTGAAGCTATACATTAGGAATGACGATGAACTGAGAGTGGGGCATTTTGGAATTGGGTAGAGGACCCTAGGGGGCAACGTCTGGCCGACTTTATGGAGTTGGAGGGACTATTTATGATGAACTCCTTCAAAAAGCGGCCGCATAGGAAATAGACCTGGAGTAGCCCCGATGGATCCACCAAAAATGAGATAGACTTTATCTTGACGACAAAGCGGCAAATCTTCAGTGAGGTATCTGTGATCAGGGTTAACACCGGCAGCGATCACCGATTAGTAAGAGGCACACTGAACCTGAACATCCAGGTGAAGAGATGTCGTCTACGCTCCGACCACCATATGCATGTATGTAAGACCCTGAAAGCTTTCAGCTCGAACTTCATAATAGCTTCCAATGCCTGGATGATTGCGTGACGGTGGACGATACAAACAATAGGCTCGAGGAAACTTCCCATGCGTTACGATGTAAGTTTTTTAAAACGAATATAACCCAAAAACTCTCGGTTGCAACTCTCAAACTCATGAAGCGACTTTCGGCTTTCGCCAACTTAATTATCCAATCAACGATTTTCTTTTCTTTTCTTCGCCTAAACTAATTTTAGAGTCTGGACTTTTCTCCTTTGATGAGCAACACTACCGGAAAGCCTGTCATAGTGGAGCTTGGAACTCCGTAGTGCCAGCATGCTTCTCTGATGCCGCGTATATCTGAAAGAGTGGTTTTCAGTGCTTCTTTACTATAAGCAAACCTTCGGGAAGTCAAAGCCATTTATTCAATTTAGGACCTAGTAGGGCGCTTATGAAGGTCAAAGCTACTGAAGTTACTACCGTTCGTAAGTTAGCCTTCAACTGAGAAGAACAGGCAAGAAAGTCAGCACTTAGTTAATTTTTTACCATTTATCGGCGGCTTTTAATGTCCTAGGTCGAAAACAGGTTTATTTTTTACTAATTATCGGCCGTTCTTTTTCGAAAGGCCGGAATCAGGTGTAATTTTTACCAATTTTCGGCCGCTCTTTATTTCAAACGGCCGGAGACAGGTTTTGTTTTTACTAGTTATCGGCCGCCAAACGTTCGGTATTTTTGATCGTTGATATCTTTGAAAATATGAGGTATACTAGCGGCCGGAATCTAGTTGTAAATTCACAAAATTCTAACTGTTCACAAATATAATGGAATCTATGTTGGTGAATTTAAGGTTTCCGCAATAAAGGCAAAGAGAAATGACGTGAATAAACCGGTTGTGCGACCACCCGGTCGATAAGTAGATTTTTAAATTAATTGTTAACGTATTGTCCGACCACCAAAAATATCACAAATTATGAAATTTTTGATGAGTTTGGGCACTTGAATATTGAAATTAAACATGCTAAGTATACACAAACCAAATCAATCACCAATAAACCAACAGTAACACTAAAAAATTTACATTTGAAATTCCATCCACCTGCTATTTTTTTCGCTAAATTTTATACGCGTCAGTACACCAAATTTTGAAATAGCGACGGAGGGCTCAGTTTGCAAATTTCGAGTTCATGCCGTTGGAATATGAACCGTGAAGTTTGTCCGGAACGAATGGCGTGAAATGAGAAAGGAGTGGTCTTTAACACTGTCTATTATTTGAAATAACTTGCGAAGTGGTCGATAAGGGGTAGTGGCCGGCCAACCGGTATGTTTACCCT
This sequence comes from Achlya flavicornis, assembly GCA_947623365.1. Taxonomy (NCBI): domain Eukaryota; kingdom Metazoa; phylum Arthropoda; class Insecta; order Lepidoptera; family Drepanidae; genus Achlya; species Achlya flavicornis. Next base: position 7,709,216 of record OX392468.1, on the reverse strand, counting down.
ACTACCATTTACTTATATACATACAGGTTTGTACGGAACCCTCGGTGCGCGAGTCTGACTCGCACTTGTTTACTTTTCATCACATCTTAAATTACAAAGAGGGGTTACCGGTTACCCCTATTTATAAACCTAACTTGTAACTTTTCAGCATAATGTAATTATTGTATGATAATTATTCAGAATAAATCTTCTATACGACTTTACATGAAAACGACACTAATTATGAAATTTTGGGAACTGTAAATTTAAAGCCTTCAAACCCGAAAGGGAATTTTACGAAAGGAATTTCTGAAATTTTGCCTCTAAATCCCCTTTAAAGTTACGTTTTCACGGCCGCATCTATTTTGATGAATTTGGCAGAGGGCTACCCATGAGACACTTTTTACCAAGGAACGCTGTCGAAACCGTGGGGAACAGCTAGGCTGTATGTGCATAAATATTTCATAAGTATATAAATACTACGTACAACTTGTACTGTGCCTTAGATGCTTTGTCTTATTTGTCAGATGCTAAGCACGCCGCAGACGTTGCAACGCAAAAAATCTTTGCCAGACGTGGCGGGTATGCCACGGATGCCAGACGGCGGCGGCATGTCGCGCGAGGAGGTCTCCGCTCTAGGCTCCGCGCGACGTGAGGAGGTGCGGCGCATGCATGATGAGACCGAAAAATTGAGAGCCAATCCTCTGCTCTACCTAGTCAGTCCGCAAGTCAAGGTTTGTTGGGTTTACTATTTGTCCACTTCTCATTTTTTTTATACCACTTAGGTGTTGGAAAGGATGTGAAGAGATTTCTGCAGGGTCGGCAACGCGCGAGTGATACCCCTGGTTTTGCAAGCATCAATAGACTACGGTAACGGGCCGTCTGCTGTTTGCAATCTTAGTGTTAGAAAAAAAATACCTTTTTGAAGAACCCCATGAACTCCATTGGGAAAGTCACGGCGGGGAGCTCATTCCACAGTCTGAGCGTCCACGCAAGGAAGCTCCTTTGAGCCCGCACAGTAGGAAACAATTCTGGTTCAATGTGTGAGGATGGACTCCTCGTCGATGGCGATAGATGCGATGATGGAAAGTAGCCGTGGGCATCAGCTTAAACAATTCTACAGAACACTGTTCGTTGTACAAGTGGTAGAACACACATAAGAAGGCAAAGTCTCTCCTCCGACTGAGGGGCTCTAAACCGCTTGTGAGCTCGGGATCGTCGACAATTCTAATGGTTGAACTGAGTCTAAAGGATCAAGCTGGTATCCAGGTGCCCCCGCCCATAGATGAAAGCTGTACTCCATAAGAGGCCGGACTTGCGACTTTTAAAGTTTCAGCCTTTGCCCCGATGTGAGGTACTGCCTTGCTCTTGTTGTTTGCCAAGCTTTTTGGATGCGTCGTGACTCGGGGATAAACAAATATTACAAAAAAAATACATATCTACGTAGGTTATTGGTTTGTCCCCGACTGCAAAACTTTATAACATTCAAGTTATATTCAAAATTATTTTTTGCTTTTCAGTTGTCTCGGTGGTTTATTTTTTTTCTTAAAATGTTTTTATTTATTTATGAAATAAGTTGTCAGCCTTCTCGATACATATTATGTTAATCTGCTGGGCTGCTATATACTTAAGGGTCTGGTAAAGATATAAGTCGTAATAATAAGTAAATAAATAATAAGTAGATCATAATAAAAGTCACTGTTAAAGTACAAGTATTGGTTATTGAGTCACAGCGCCGGTGAATAAACATTATAATTAAAAAAAAAAAAAAATTGTCAATTTTTTAAAATATTTAACAATTTGTTTTTACTAAGATGTTTTTTTTTTAAAACATAAAAAATTTACAATAGTATTTTTACTTTGATATTATAAAGAAAATTTAGTGATTCGCGATTAATATTAATTTATACCTTTCCTGTTTAAATTGGAAATTGAAATGTCTAAAAGAGCATTTGTTTATTGACAGGACTGGTTCTCCCGGCAGCAGCTGGTGATCCTAGTGCTCTTCATCAACATCTCGCTGGGCATCATGTTCTTCAAGCTGCTAACGTAGCGTCGGCGCGTGGCGCAAGCGCGCCTCTTCCTTACCACCTATCAACGAAATAATTTGTAAATACTTGTAATTTTGAAACCTTAAATAGTCGGAACATTATTATAATGTGCGATAAACGTTTGAAGAAATTTTTATAACCTGTTCTTTTTGATACAAGTTAAATTTAAAAAAATGTGAATAAACATGTATTTATTTGCCAATAAGGACTTCGGTTTGCTAGTTTACTTATCTTTGACATTGTGTAAGTGTATAGAGTATGGCGGGATTATTGTGAAAATATGCTCCGCTCCCTTTATATTAATAAATTTCGACTTGTTGTGCGAGAGTGAATTGAGCTTGTTTTGTGTTCGGGAATGGGGGACTTCGAAGGCATGGAACTCGAGTTGTTAATGAACCTGCATATTGTAGGTTTGCCTTCGATGCACGATGGTGAAGCTTAAAGTCTTTATTGTTATTTTTACAACTGATGTTGCTGATATTAGAGTGTTTTCGAAGTATTGATGGTCGATTGTAGGAGGACGATAACAAATTTATTATATTATTGATGACGCCTAAGAGGTGTTCGTCAATTTCATCGCTCCGACACTGCACTCGTACCTAATATTTATTGACAACAATCTACCAACTTTAGATAAATTCATAAATAAAAGCGTCTACCACCAGATTTCTGGGATTGTCGAGTAGATAGATATTTAAGTAGTTTAATAATAAAACAAAATTATGTTACCTTTAAACTTAAAATTTTATTAAATAATCTATAATACTTATTATTTATATACCCATCACTTTATTATTATTGTTGCCATTTAAAAGTTTAATAAATTTGAGCGATTGTGTTAAAGCTGCTCGAAATCTTTGTGCCCTGAGTGAGATTAGAAGCACAAACTACGTTATATAATAATACCTAAATTAGTAAAGTCGTTTCATATATATATCTACGGATGCGTAGGCAATGATGGAAGTATATAATTTTGCTTCCGGTATGTTCAAATTGAAATAAATCAAAAGTATGTGAATTATTCTCTTGTTAAAAAAATTTGAAATTTTAAGATGAATACTGACTTTTTATAATAAATTTAAACTTCCTTTTATACGTAAGTATATGGAGTCAATTCTTTCGTAAACGAAGTATTTATAAAGAAAATAAAAATATACCTACTTTAAAAAATTGGCATGGAAAACGTGCGACTGGCCCTGGTGACACATACCTAGTATTGTCGCGTGTAGAGGTGCCAGGTGATCTTTTTGTTATAGGCCGGCCATCGCCCTTGAAAAAGGCGGACGTTTGGATAGTAGAGCCGGACTTTATGGCAATCTTTTATAAACATAAGGCCAGCCTTTGCTAGACGTTGAAAATACTTACCAGATTCTATAAGTTTGTTTTCCGCAACTGTGGGAAAATTCCTTCCTATGTGGTAAATATGTGGTATGTGGTTTCGGTAAACAGACGGAATCCTGAAATGTCGACCGCACAAACAGATAATTCTAACATGTCTAACCAGACGCCTGTCATCCCTTTACCTACGTTTACTTCGTTGTTGTTGAGAGCGCACTGAGCTCTATTCAGTTTCACGTGTTATGGAAGTCAGTAAGACAATTTTCACATATTAATCCTTATGGTGCGTCCATGCTTGGCGAACCGAGCACGAGCCGAACCACGAACGAGCACACTGCGAGCACGATTCGCGTAGCGTGGACGGGCTTGCGAGCCTCGAACGAGCATTCGTAGCGTGCTCGACTGCGCTCCACCCGATTGTCAGTTTTTTCACAAACACAGGGATTCGCATCGCGCGGAACGAATCCTGTTCGTTCGAGGCTCGGCTCGTGCTCGCTTCGCGTACCATTGACGCACCATTATGTAAAAAATATTAGTTATAACTCTAAGAATTTTAATTACTTGTATCGATTTTATCTACGTTTCACAAATAAAATATTTTAACAAAACTATAAACATGATGATTTTTTTGCCACCCTATTCTGTGTGAATAATTGAACGCGTGTAACATGGCAAATAGATAGTTTCTTTACGAGTAAATTTAGATAATTTGCCTGTAATTATTAGATTTGTTATGTGATATGAAATAATATGTCAAAAAGAAAATTAGAAACATTTGAATAACAAATAAATTATAAATATCCTGAGACATCGTTCAAACGCGGCTATCTAATCCCAAACTAAGCAGAGCCGATATTATGGCAGGTAGATACTACATCTCAGATTACGTGGCTTGGCCGTTTCTCTACTACAAGAACTATTGTATTACAGCAAAATAAACAAACAAATTTTTCACCTTACGCCCATGTGACGGTAACAAAACGGCCAAGCTAGATATTTTGATTACGGTGTGTAGAGTTTGTGAAGTTAACGCTTGTAGACATAGGGCGTGTAGAGTTATAAGCTTGGCTCTACATGAGATCTGATAACTTTTTGACAGTGCGAGCCATATGGTCACGTCTTGGCAACATTTTACATGAAAATGTTTTTGGTGGGATATTATTATCTCTTAATATAGTACCATGAAATTATATGAAACACCAAAGAGATTGAAAAAAGTATCCGATATTTTTTAAGCTTATAATAAAATCGTCGCAACAGCTTAAAACGTAAGTATGTACCTTCTATTTGCTAGCGAGCGTATTCGATTAATTAGATTAACTTATATGGCTTCGTACCTTAACCGTAATGTATTATTATAAGTACGTCATTCGTGAATGAAGTCTAAACATTATAAGTTCCCTGTATAAATAAGAATTTAACCTTTATTAGGTACCTACCTAATGACGAAAAATGATAAATACAACCCCAGCTACGGTTCTCAACAAATCAAATCGGTAGGTAAACATACGATTATTTACATACGATTAAGTGTATAAATATATATAAATATCTTGAAAAGTGATAACAGTGAAGTGAAAGTGAACTTGAACTTTGGCAGATTTTTTATTTGAAACGAGGTATATCGATTCTTCAGCTAGTAACGTAGGTAACTTACGAGCGCAACTTAAGTTAGTCATCGGACGGTCAGCTACAGCCCAGTTCAAGCCTACAATATAGATACTTCGCTGCAAATGCGTGACTTAGTTACGCTATAGGTTCCTATATGTAGACATTTTTCCCATCCAACGCGGAAGCTACCAAAAATATAATAGGTGAACCAAACATCAAACATTGGGACATCGTCCAAACTTCAGATCTATACTAATATTACAAAATCCCAGGTCCGACAGATCTTCCTTATTTTCTGAAATCCATAGAATTGAGTAGTGTTAGTACGTATTTCAAGTATAACCTGCTAACTTGTCCCCGTCGGCCAATTTGCAGGTACCAGGATGTAGGGGCGTAAACCCTACATTGTGGTGATATGAATTCAGTATGGGCTGATGGCCTCACACTGATGATGTTGTGCTACATGATGATGATGATGGGAGGCGGCTCCCGGGAGTGATAAATAAAACCACCTCGTGCGAGTGCTGTAGCGACACTAATTTATTTATTGCTTTGATATAATAGTTTCACCATTCGGTACAAAAATGCAAGCTTGGCAGTTTGCGGCATACATAAATTATCTATATGAAAATAAATAACCATGTACGGTTGCCCGTACATATTGCCGACCAAAAAGAAAACAAACAATATATAAAATGATAAACAGTAAAATTGTATGAGATTAAAATACACATTGTCTAATACACACTTGCTCGTGCATCTTGTATAATGATTAACATTCTAAAATATATGAGTTGGTGATAATATAATAGTGAAACTATAAAATTGATAAGAACAATGTAAACAAATAAAATGAACATAAACGAATGTGCTGATGTCAGTAGGTAACTGTCCATAGTCCGTCGGTATGTATTGCGTCATGAAACAAGAAACCTGCTGAATGAAATACAATATTCACTTGAAAGCTTAACTGTATGTTTGCTATTTTTTGAACACGTATAAAATGTAAAAATTGTCTGTCTGTATGTTCGTTGTAAATAAACTATAAAATGATAAAATAATGAATGATAAATTATGTAAAACCATGTATGTACACCGTAACACTATAACTGCACTTCTAAGTCCACAAATGATATATTTCTGATTGCTGATAACGCCTTCTGGTCAATCAAATTGATACACTCTTGCTTCCTTAACTGGTTCCACAATTTTGATAAACTTGTTACATTCCTTTGCTATAATGTTCCATCTCTTTGTTGCATTCTGATGCCATATTGGTTCTGCCAAATTGATAGCTTGCTCTTACGATACCTAGCCATTGCTGGAGTTTTTTTTCTGATAAATCTCCTGGCCACAGAAGTGACGTTGCTTTTAATCGTGGATGCGGTACTTACTACGATGCACGATGTTGATGAGTGCCCCCATTACGATATTGTTGTTGGTGAGCCTGCTGATATCCTGTAGTCATGATTGTAGATAGCGAGCTTGTTACCACCATGATGATGCTGTTGTTGGGGAGCCTGACGCCGCGATTATGTTTGCTTGAGAACTTCCGTGAAAACCACTTGATTGGTAGGAAGCTGCTACCAATATGTAGGGCCGCCTCGGTGATACCTCAAGATGAGAGCTGTGAGCTCCCGCTGCTGTGGTGGACTGAGAGCTGTGTGCTCCCTGTTGTGTGCAGATTTTGTGAGAGCTGTGTGCTCCCTTTTGTGTGCAGACTTTGTGAGAGCTGTGTGCTCCCTGTTAAAGTCCACTATTTCACTAGTCACTGCTACACAAAGAACTTAGTTCACGACACCTCGCTCGACGACACTTATCGCGACCGAACTGTTCAGACGCGATAGGTCCTGTTGGACTTATGTGAACGCGAGGTCTCGTATGCTCGAAGGACCAATATGTAGGGGCGTAAACCCTACATTGTGGTGATATGAATTCAGTATGGGCTGATGGCCTCACACTGATGATGTTGTGCTACATGATGATGATGATGGGAGGCGGCTCCCGGGAGTGATAAATAAAACCACCTCGTGCGAGTGCTGTAGCGACACTTGATATGCTTACAACTTGAACACCACTTGCTAGGTGCTGTAAGCTGCTGAGCGTTCTTGCTAGCTCAGCACGATGATGGTGTGACTGCATGTTCACTTGATGATGATATCGCGCCTGTTGGCTCACCTTGCGTATGCTTGCTGATAGCGAGCAGAGCATCCCGCCCGCCGAATTGATGATAGCCACGTAGAGCGACGGATCGGAGGTTATGCCGACCGCGTGGTCCGCATTCGACCAACCCGCGCGCTAGGTCAAGTTGTTCGCTCGAAGGACCAATATGTAGGGCCGTCTCGTTGATACCTCAAGATGAGAGCTGTGTGCTCCCGCTGCTGTGGTGGACTGAGAGCTGTGTGCTCCCTGTTGTTTGCAGATTTTGTGAGAGCTGTGTGCTCCCTTTTGTGTGCAGACTTTGTGAGAGCTGTGTGCTCCCTGTTAAAGTCCACTATTTCACTAGTCACTGCTACACAAAGAACTTAGTTCACGACACCTCGCTCGACGACACTTATCGCGACCGAACTGTTCAGACGCGATAGGTCCTGTTGGACTTATGTGAACGCGAGGTCCCGTATGCTCGAAGGACCAAAATGTAGGGGCGTAAACCCTACATTGTGGTGATATGAATTCAGTATGGGCTGATGGCCTCACACTGATGATGTTGTGCTACATGATGATGATGATGGGAGGCGGCTCCCGGGAGTGATAAATAAAACCACCTCGTGCGAGTGCTGTAGCGACACTAATTTATTTATTGCTTTGATATAATAGTTTCACCATTCGGTACAAAAATGCAAGCTTGGCAGTTTGCGGCATACATAAATTATCTATATGAAAATAAATAACCATGTACGGTTGCCCGTACACAGGAGGTATGAAAGATAGTTTCGTGTGTTAGGTACATGTAACGTTCAGAGAGCTGATTTTTATAATATGATACTCAGTGATTTTCATCCGGAAAATAATGGATGGGGGAAAACTTCCAAACCCAAACAGTTATAATGGTGAATGAACAATGACGCGGTGCTAAAAATTGCTCCCCCTGAGGTTAACCCAGTCATAATGAAGTGATATATACATATAAGACTACAACTAATTTCTTTATTTTCGAGGTCGACGAATCACATGATGACAACATCGACTTGGACGACTTACTGCAAAAAATCGGCGAATTTGGTCTGTACCAAAAACTTCTTCTTTGGTTTGTCTGTTTACCGGCATGCTTGCCGTGCGGCTTCTGTGCATTCAACCAGCTCTTCATGACAGATGTACCAGACCATTGGTGTAAAGTTCCTGAACTCACTTCGCTAAATCTTACACAAAAACAAATCAAATCGTTATCGATTCCGCACAAGGTTTGTCAATTATAAACAACTATTTATTTTCCTAAACTTTAGATACTATTATAGTTATTTTATATGTAAGGTGAATAATCAAATCATAAGTAGGTAGGTACACTCACTTATAATTATTATGAACTCAACTTATCAACAACAAAATACCTGCCAAGAGCGAGTCTTTCTAAACTTGATCAGTAGAGAAGCCCGGGTCCAATAGTGGTCATCCACATCAATAGTTAGGATGTTTGGAGGGAATTAATACAAATTCTAGCTAATAAATAAATTAATACTATTTTCCGTATTTTTTTTAGGATAATAACACTTATGAGAAATGTATGAGATATGCTGTTAACTGGTCAGAAATAGTCATCCAAGGTGTACCAATTGAAGTTAACCACAGTTGGCCTAAAGAGCCATGTCTGGATGGCTATGAATACGACATTACTGAGATTTTATCCTCCGTTGTTATTGACGTAAGTATTTATTATAGTGCATAAAATTATATTTTTTTTATCTATGTGTAAATTGGTATACTTTATTGTATATTGTATTCGCCTAATTTTGATAACATCTCAATAAAGTCTGATGATGTGGCCGAAATGTGGTATGCATACTTAAAAAACCGAAAAACAGAATTGGCTCTCAAGTGCAGCTATCGGATATGATATGAAGATATTTTTCAACTATCGTTTCCTCACGATGTTTTCCTTCACCTTCAAAGTCAATCTTATTGTAAGATTCCTAACCGCGACCTTTATCACAAAATTCAACGTCACCAGTCACTAGCACCTCAGAGTATATAAATACTACGTAATACATCATCATCACATTATTTATTGTTATTGAATATTTTTATTTAAAAATAGGTAATTAAGGGGTTCCCAAACTTTTTCAGTTTGCGGCGCACTCCCTGTACCGCGAGTGTTAAGAATTGGCATTACCAAACGCTTACTAATGCGTTTACGTTTACGACACTTCTCTAAAAGAATTGGCACAGCGCCTTTAGCAGAATACTCATGGTACTAATTTCTCCCATACAAAATAGTTAACGCAAACGCATTAGAAAGCGTTTATTAAAATCAATTCTTTACACTGGGTACAGGTTTATTAGGTATTTTGTCTCGGCGCCTCGCGCCATAGCTATTTTTATATTTATACTGATATACACACAAGAATACATTTATTATTTAAGAAAAATAGGAAATAAAAATACGAATGTGACGTGTGAGCTTGGTAATCTCCACATTTTTTTTCAAAATGTGGGATAAGGCCTGACACCGCTACTCTAATTTCGTGCTCTACATTGATCTTTATTACTGCTACAGCTTCGGCTTCATCTATATATATAAAAATCAATGCCACTTTTCGTTGTAATTTTATAACTCAAGAACGGGCTCACCTATCCAAACCAAATGTTTAGGCTTTTTTCGGACTATCTAGTAGATGGTTTATGTGAAGTTTGCACAAAATCGGTCGAGCGGTTCTTCATTTATCACATTTTTATTATTTCACTTAATACGTAGCGAAGGACGTACCGGGACGCTAGTATTTTATAAAAAAGATGTTACAAAGGGAAAGGGCTAATGAAAAATCTTAGAGCTTTTGAACTTAAAATTGGAACACGTGAATTTTGTTTTAAAGCTGCTGTCGTAAAGGAGCGTGAGCATGGAAAGGATTTCCGTAAATTTTTCGACATCGTCTTTGGCAAAGTATTCCAAATTCGAAAACCATTAAGTGAGCTTCGAAAGGTGTTCTGTGAAAAGGGAAGTTTAGTTTCTGGAGAGTGGTAAACGGGCGCCGAGAGGCATGGCGCATGGCGCCGCGGCGCACACTTTGGGAACCCCTGTGCTAAGTACTTTATTCAGGATCGTGGATTGAATTGAATATCCACCTCAAATGTTTACACAGAGAGTGACTTACTAAACTCCGACACTCCCGTGAGTGTATTGACAATAGTGACATAAACATACTACTGTACGTAGTATTTATCTACTCTGAGATACTACCTACTAACTATTTACCAACATTATTATTTCTAGTTTGACTTGGTTTGTGACTATGATGTCTACCCAACGCTGGGTTTGGTTGCTCTCAATGTCGGTGGACCAATCGGCGTATATTCATTTGGTTTATTAAACGACCGCATCGGACGCAAGAAGTCTTTCTTCATCTGCCTTTCCACGCTTCTCGTTGGAAGCATAATGACGGCAATCGCCCATGAATACTGGTTTTGGGTGTTATCCAGAATAATTGTAGGGCTTACCATTCCTGCTGTGTATCAAATACCGTTCATAATATGTGAGTATACTGACAGTGCCACCACCGATAAAATTTCTGGTATAGAAACACATTCTCTCGGCGTCTGCACTGTAGTTTATCAGCTTTACTAAAGTTAAATGTACCTACTTACTTAATGTATTCTGATTTATGTATTATGTATTTACAGCTCTGGAACTGGCGGGGCCAAATTACAGATCTTTTGTCACTGTAATGACATGCGTATTTTACACTTTGGGTTTAGTACTGTTGTCCGGTGTTACATACCTGTTGAGAGATTGGCGATCTCTCGCGTTTGTCACATCCGTACCGTTTACACTATACTATTTATATTGGTTCGTTCTACCCGAATCACCTAGATGGCTTTTAATGAGAGAACGTTTCGAAGAAGCCAATAACATTCTGAATGCTATTGCAAAAGTAAACGGTAAGCAGCTGCCAGAAGAATACACGATCAAACTACAAAAACAAGTGTTACGTCAGAAGGAAAACGGACGTAAAGCTGCGAAATCAGCGAGCGTATTCAGTTTGTGTCGTACTCCGAATATGAGACTGAAGACATGCTTGATCACGCTCAACTGGTGTGCGTCTGAGATGGTATACGTAGGCTTAAGCTACTACGGTCCAGCTATCGGAGACAATCAGTACATGAGCTTTTTTTTATCATCGGCTGTAGAAATACCGAGTTACTTAGTCTGCTGGATACTTATGGATCGCGTGGGTCGACGGTGGCCTCTGTGTTTATCAATGGTCATTAGTGGTTTTTTTTGCATCATCACTGTATTACTTCCGAATGGTAAGGAGCAAGAAATATATTTATGAACTTAATTATTTTCCGTTACAATAGTAAAATATATTTAAAACCGGCCAAGTGCGAATTTGACTCGAACACGAAGGTTCCGTAAAGAAATTTCTTGTGTGGGGAAGAATTAAAGGGTACCCTTTAATTTTTTTCATTTTTAGGGTTCCGTAGCCAAATGGCAAAAAAACGGAACCCTTATAGATTCGTCATGTCTGTCTGTCTGTCTGTCCGTGTATGTCACAGCCATTTATTTCCGAAACTATAAGAACTATAATGTTGAAACTTGGTAAGTAGATGTATTCTGTGAACCGCATTAAGATTTTTATACAAAAATAGAAAAAAAACAATAAATTTTGGGGGTTCCCCATACTTAGAACTGAAACTCAAATTTTTTTTTCATCAAACCCATAAGTGTGGGGTGTCTATGGATAGGTCTTCAAAAATGATATTGAGGTTTCTAATATAATTTTTTTCTAAACTGAATAGTTTGCGCGAGAGACACTTCCAAAGTGGTAAAATGTGTGTCCCCCCCCCTGTAACTTCTAAAATAAGAGAATGATAAATCTATAAAAAATATATGATGTACATTACGGTGCAAACTTCCACTGAAAATTGGTTTGAACGAGATCTAGTAAGTAGTTTTTTTTTAATAGGTCATAAATTGAAATTAATATCAAATACTCAGGTCTATACTACCATTTACTGATTAGAATTTATGTTTATTTACAACAAATATGTACAAAATACAATCTATATTTACAAAATATAATCTATATATAGAAAATTTCCTCAAGCCTGCCGCTGCTTCCGATTAACGGCAAGGTTCCCAGAAGGCTGGCAGCGTTTCCTCTTTGGATAGCCAAGCTGACGCGTTGGCGGAAAAAGCTCCCCGCCCGCTGGTCTCCGGAGGTCTCGATCAATTTTGAAGACAAGGTGCGAGCAAAACGGCGAGCTTCTGACCCCCATGGTCCCAAGGTCTCGACCGCAAAAGGCATAAAAATATAATTGGGTCCAATCGATGCATATTTTTTGAATTTTGAATTTTCCGCACTGGCCGCCGCTGCCCCTGCAGCTTTACAAGTAGCCGGTAAGTGAGATGGCGCGAGTGTATCGACACATGTGGCATCCCACACCAGCGACTTGCCGACACTCCAAGGGATCAAAGACATACCATCCGGTCTCTTGCCATCGCCCCGCGCAATACCGACTGGTTCCAGTACGGAAGGCACGTTAGCGACAACAAGAGCCCTGCGGATAATGTCATTAATAGCCGAGTGCCGTGATATTCGACCAGCACTTAGGGAGCACGAAAGTCCATGGTGGCCGAGCTCATTGACGAGGTCTCCGCAGCGGCAGCGATGAGGCTGATTGGTCCTGCAACCAAGACGAAGACAAATACACAGACTTAATGTTATACGGTCTAACATTGTCCCGGTATTTGTGGATGGAATAGCTTGTAGCCAGTGACCTGAGTCACTCTGAGAGACGGCTAACAAGCGCGCGCGGTCTGTATCTATCGAAAAGTTTGAAAATAAATTTTGCCAAGTTTTTTCACAAAGAGGCTTGTCCCACGCTCTCTGAGAGTGACTCAAGGTTGGAATATTTGTGCCTGGACAAACTGCCTGCCAGGCGTCTCTAGCATCGGACAGGTAAGAAACCTCAACAGATCCAATAGAATTTACTTATATACCTACAGGTTTGTACGGAACCCTCGGTGCGCGAGTCTGACTCGCACTTGGCCGGTTTTTGTTTTTATTGTTTGTTGTTAGAGCGGCATATACATATTCACTGAAAATTTCAGCTGTCTATCTATTATCGTTCATGAGATACAGCCCATTGATAGACAGTCGGATGGACGGACAGCGGAGTCTTAGGGTCCCGTTTTGCACACTTCGGGTACGGAACCCTAAAAAGGCGCATAAAAATGTAATTTAGCTAGATCGATTTATCGCGTCCGAAACCCCCTGCATACTATCGATGGAGCCGTTTCCAAGATTCTGATTATAGGTATATTATATAGGTATATATAAGAATTGCTCATGGTATTAGATAGATTATAAATACAAAGCCTCTATTCATCGCGGCTGATGTATAAATCTTTGCACGCCGTCAATCGAGCAGGCGCGGCGCGGCACATCACACTACATTACATAGTATATTACCTACTTACTACCTGCATGCGTGAGTGACGCCAAGGTGAGACGCGAAATCATGAATGACTACGAGACTACGAACCACTCTTTCTTTCCTCCGTGCTACGAACCCTACCGAAGCGGCCGCGAGTGAGCAGCGGAATTTCGAATTTTTTTCGCAGTGCATCTTTATCAAACATTACGTTGGATGAAACAACAAGCTTTAGACTGTGCTTGCGTTGAAGTTGCGTTGGCCATGAAGGGCCGCTTAAGTCGGAAGGAAAAAATAAAAACTAGGTATATATATATATATATATATATATATATATTCATCCCCAAGGCAAACTGCAGTCCGCTGAAGAAAAAAGTGCATTTAAATTGGCTTCCACCAGCATTTGACGCCCGCATACCGGACGCCACTTTTTATTTCGCTAGCACTTGCGCCCTTTTGGTCCTAGGTAGCTATAGAACAAAAATCGACAGAAGTCAAAAAGTCGATGCACTGGCAGCAATTGTATATAAAAAGGTTCCGAGAGTTTTCGCAGCAGATGTGTGGCGCTCCTGCAGCGCGTATATCCACAATCGTATACCTTGGTGATTCCTGACGAAGAAGCCGCGTTTTTGGCATCCTCTTTCGCGAGTTCGCGACGTTGCCAGCTTTCTCAGTTTCTCTTTCTCGTATGCTATGCTCGGTTGAATTATCGCATCGCGGTATTCGCGGTACCTGTCTTTCATTCCCATATTCACATTCCTAAACAGTACGCGTTGATTGTGATCCGGCGTCCAGAGCGGCGGCGGTGCTCGGTTTGAACTACATAATAAAATATACAATTCCGTACCCAAAGGGTACCGAACGGGACCCTATACCTAAGCCTCCCTCTGTCCGTCCGTCCGTCTGTCTGTCAGCGGGCTGTATTTCATGAACCGTAATAGGTAGACTGTTGCAATTTTCACGGAATATGTATTTCTATTGCCGCTACAACAAAAAAATTATAAAAATAAAATTTAATTAAAAAATAAAGCGGATTACATACCCTGGAATAACACATATAGTATACTTTTTATCCCGGGAAAACTTAAGATTTCACAGAAATGCGGGTAAAAGTAAAACTACAAGATGGAAGTTAGTAGTTATAATATAATAATGTACCTAATTCTATACTAATATTAAAATGAGGTAAAATTTGTGAGTTTGTTTTAAGAAGGTACTTAATCTCCGAAATTGTCCCATACCCAGGATATTTATTTTTGTTTTATACGTCTGTCAATATTTTCAATTACCCCAAGATTCTAGAAAAAGTCCACGAAAACATAACGGTGAGAGCTCAACTGTTCTACCAATTTATTTCTAACAAAGGCAGGTACTTTGCGCAGTTTCTTAATTGAATATCCAGAAAAATAAAAATACATCTACTTTGTTTTTTATACTATCTTTAAGTTTTAATAAGTGTAAAAATTCGACACTCGATATATACGGATGTGCGGTAGCAATATACGGACGTCCGGTAGCAATATACGGACGTCCGATAGCAATATACGGACGTCCGATAGCTATATATGGAAGTCTAATGAACGGTATAGAAGCCGAATAACAAAATAGGAATGCAAGATTTTTAATGATAAAATAATCTACTTTTAAGCATCACTATCCTATACCTATTATATTTTTCTTTAACGTACCCCATCCCCCTGCCAAGGATAACTCTCCCGTTTCCATCAATGTATCTGGGTCAGTAGCCACCTCTATCAAGTTATTTTCATAAGCGACCGTGTAAAATCTTATGCGTTTGCTAGGTCTCCCTCTTCTTCTGAGGAAACATTCGATTACAAGAAAATACAGACAGACGACCGATGGCTATACTGGGTGGAGATTTCGAGATGGCATATTTTCGAAACCTATGTTGGATTAGTCATGCTGAACAAGTTTTACTACGGGACCCATAGTGAATTCCCAAAATTTTTTTTTTAACTTTTCTTACAAATTGGCAACTTTGATCGATCATAATGTATAAAAAGTAAAAAAAAAAAAACGAGAATTCAGTGTTGGTCCCATAGTAAAAGTATCTACATTGTTTTTTATTATACTTACCATCTTTGAGTTTTAAGAAGTGGAAAAGTCGACGCCCGATATCTATAAACGGATGTGCGGTAGCCATATATGGGAGTCTGATTGGCGGTACAGAACATAGACTTATAATTTCGCTACGCTTAATAAACATACAAATCATGGAAACGAAATATGACAATCCTTATGACACTTTGCGCGGGAGAAAGAGACGCATACATATTTTAGTCGCGAGACAATTTTATTTTCGAAGATCAACCTATAAGAACCCTGGTGTTTATGTATGATTTCGTAAGTTACTGAAAATAATTACGATCATACAAATAAAACTAGAAAAGAGTATGTTATAGACATTGTCACTTGTTCTGTGAGCAAATGTGATGTGAATAGTATGAAGTAGCCCACATAATTATACGTTTCACAGGTAAATATTTTTTCATTGGAATATTTTCAACTCTATTTTATCACAATATAAACTTTAATCGGCTTCAAAATCAGTTTTTACAACAGTATATCCATTTATCTATATCTAAAAATATAAGTATGTAACTCAAGACTAGTTTTAATTTTTCCCATACAAATCCCTAACATTCATTTTCGTCTCGTCTTATACCTGGCTATGTTTTTCTTGTACATACAATTTCTTTGGTACAGAAGCCAAATAACAAAATAGGAATGAAAGATTTCGAATTATATAATTATCTACTTTTACGCATCACTAACAAGTACTTCAAGTTTTTCCCTTTAACTTACTCCATCCCCCCGCTAAGGATAACTCTTCCGTTTCCATCCATGTACTTGGGTCACCTCTCAAATTATCAAATTATTTTCATAAGCGACCAATTGTACTCTTAAGCGTTTGCTAGGTCTCCCTCTTCTTCTGAGAAAACATTCGATTACAAGAAAATACGGACGTTCGATAGCTATATACAGACGACCGATAGCATATACGGACGCTCGATAGTAATATACGGACGTCCGATAACTAAATTATTTGGACCCCAAATAACAATATACTTCCGTATGGGCTTTTATTAAAGCTTTATAGTTTTTGGCTATTCCTGAAATGATTTTTCTGCGGTGCGAGTAAATTATAAATAATGTCACACTGTATCCCTTTAATCCTAAATTGTTACAGTTGAGTTACACTGTAATTTAATCATCCATCGAGTAATTATTTATTCAGAAAATCTAATTATTGATTGGGGAAAAGAACTATAGGATTTTCTACGCTACCTACTACCATAATCCTATGCTTCTTCGAGAAAAACGTTACAGAAGCTTTTGAATTTGTACCTAGGTACTTATAAGCAATATTAATATGATAGCCCATAAAAAGAGATGCAAAATTGAATAAAAAGCTGGCAACGTCGCATTTAGGAACAATGACCTCACTGGAGTTAAAAAAGTCGGTGCATTGGATAATCGTGATGAATATATCCAGGAAGCCTAGAACTCATCAGCATAGATTGGGGTTCAGAAATGCTTGGGCATAACTGCAAGAAGAATATCGTGAAAAATAATATTATAGGAATGTGACATATATCACTGAGTAGGTAATTAAAAAATTAAGCAACATTCGCAAAGATATGATAAAATAATTAAGCAGAACACGGGGACGTCGTAATGATGCACAACATGCATGAAGCCAAAAGTGTTGCCGGATGTAAATATATATATATATATTTATATACCTATATATAACCCTTCACCCTTCCACTCTCATTTGTGAAAGGAGGCCTGTGCTCAGCAGTGGGACATTATAGGCTGATGATGATGATATATATATATAGGCAAAAATTAGGTATTATAAGTCGAAGTGTTATTTGTTTGCAGATGCTCGGACGGAAACTCTTATTCTATATTTAATTTCAAAATGTTTCATATCGGCATCATTCCTGATAATTTATCCTTACGCTGGAGAACTATATCCAACAGAGCTGAGAGGAGTTGGAATCGGCACATCTGCTTATATCGGCGGCTTGGGTTTGATAATAATACCGTTCATTAATTACTTGGTAAGACTTTATTTTTTAATTTACCACATAAATAGAACATTTTAGGGTCCCGTAGTCGAACATTTATCTTATAGTTTGATCATGTCCGTCAGTTTGTCATGGTAATTTTACTTGGGGGTTACCATACCAGTGATATCAAGCCAGTTTTGTAAAGTTATAAATATTAATGCATGGTTCGGAATGATGGGCAGTAAAGAAAACGGATTAAAGACGATTGCATACAGCTGAGATAAGGATGTTGAGATCGATGTGTGGAGTGATAAGAATAGATAAGATAAGGAATGAGTAGGTGAAGCGCTCGTGGTGTAGCATGATTAGCCGTTCTTAATCGATCGTCAAAGTTAAGTTATGTCCGTCGTGGTCGGTACCTGGATGGGTGACCGCCTTGTGGTATTTCAAATCGAGCGTTTCCGTGCTTCGGAAGGCACCTAAAGCCGTTGGTCCCGGTTATCACTTAATTGTGATAGTCGTTAAGCTAGTTGGATGCCTCCTAGGCGGGTTGAAAAATTCCAACAGTAGGTTGACCACTAGCCTACCTCCACCAATCCGCAGTGGGCACGCGTGGTGGAGTATCGCCCTTTCACCCTCATTTGTGAAAGGAGGCCTGTGGTCAGCAGTGGGACATTATAGGCTGATGATGATGATGATGATGATGATGATGATGATGATGATGAGGTCAATAAAGGGAGGCTTGAAAGTAGCGCCAGTAACTGAAAAGTTGAGAGAGAATAATTTATCGTGGTATGGACATGTTATGAGGATGAATTAAAGCCACGTGACTAAAATACTTATGAATATGAAAGTGGAAGTATATACGGAAGAGGAAGACCTAAAAAGAGATGATGATGGATGGATTATGTGAAAGATGATATGAAAAAGGAGGGAATGCTGATATGACCGAAAAAAGAGCCGAATGGTAAAGAAGCGTACATATTGCGCCGACCGTCAGGAAACAGGGCAGGTGAAAAATAAATATCTACGACGCCAACAGAGTGTAGTTGTTACCGATCTCTGGACATGCCGATCCTTTTTCCGGTTAACATGTATTTCTTAAGGTGCAGCACAGACAACGGACGTTTTGTGCGAAGGAGTCTGCGGCACATAAAAAGTCTGTGTGAAAACAAAGGGTTGTGCGCCGGACTTTTTGCGCGTCGTGTGCGTTACTTACTTTTTGCTTAGAATTGTAAAGGTTCTATTTTTACAGAGTCAAAAGTTCGCCACGGTGCGGTCTGTCTGTGCTGTGCTGCACCTGGAAATAGCAATGACCATAGCTTCTTATAGTAAATAGTTAGACTATATTATGTGATGGGCCGCCGGCATACCTTAGTTCATATCCTATAATCATTTTCAGGGTTCAAATAATTTGGTTTTACCCCTGGTTGTAATGGGTGTCGTGTCAGTGGTTGGTGGATTGAGTGCACTCCGCCTGCCTGAAACCCTACACAGCTCTCTACCACAAACAGCTGAGGAAGGCGAAGAAATTGGAAAGGATTGGACTTATGCGGATTGTTGGACATGTGGAACAAAGTGTGTAAATTATATCAATTCCAACTCAATTCAACCCTTGATAAATGTTTTTATTGGGGAAGTTGAGGGGGAAGTATCATAGAAGTCAATACGACAAGTAGGTACTCATAATATAAAAAAATATTTTTTTATTTTGCAGAAAATTAATAGCAGCAGAGTCTTATGAAAATTTAGATCAATTAGAGCTCGCTCAAGCTCCCTTAGGAGACGACGAACTTCTAGATATGACAACTGTAAGGCGCAATTCTATGCGAAAACTCGTACGACAGGCCAGTATTGTGGAAACACAGCGAGATATTGATGGCAATATGAGGATGACTTATTGGTTTTAAAAAATATAAATCATTACACAGACTATGAGACTACCTTTTTTTAACATCCTTTTGCATCATAATGATATAGGTACTTACGTGTATAAAAAGTATTTGCTGATAAACAGAATAAAAAGCTGTTTCTTTATTTCTATTTCCTGACTTCAAAATCATAGTAAAACCAGGGCTACACTCAAGTATCAGTCACTCAAGGACGCTCGATAAGTGCCTACCGCTTGGTGGACTGCCCGCAGTGTTAAGTAACAGAGGGCCGCCGTAAGCCACGAGAACTAGTACCACAGTATTACCATCTCGGCGCGACTTCTTTCGCGTGGTGCTTCCCTACCCTGTGGTGCTTGCTACCGTACCCTGTGGTGCTACCCTACCCTAACCATTTTTTTTATTTGCCTGGGTAAATCCTCATAGGATGCGGAGGAGCGACCAGGTTATGCCGGACTTTTACCGGCTAAAACCCCACGGTGGTCACCACCAGCGCTACAGAGAGGGGCGGGCACTCGTGCATATCGCGTACCTGCTCGACCCTCCACGTGCGGCGCTGTGATAGCCCGTCCCGGGGGAAGTGTGATACCTCCGCCCAAAACCCTCCTAATCCATCCAGGGCGCCACCCAAACGCATACAAAAACAATCATCCAAATCGGTCCAGCCGTTAAGGAGGAGTTCAGTGACACACACGTGCAGTAGAATTGTATATATAAAGATCACAGATTACAGAATAAGGCAGATGGAGCGCGCAGAACACGGGAGTGAGGCCAAAAAAGCAAATACAAATTGAAAAACACGTACCTGGTATTCGCTTTTGAATGTGTATTTGCTTTGTTTAACAAACTTTATGTAACAAAAAACACTTCTTTATTAATAAAATGTGGTTAAACAATGCAAATACAAACTGGAATACGAGTACCAGCGGGGTTATTTTAAAACGGTCGAATTCGGAATCGGGAGCGGAATCGGAAACCTTCATCGAAAAGATCCGATCGCGGAAAGTTGGAGTGCGTTTACAAAGTTTGTTTTTAATAATGGTAGGAAATGGTATACCTAAACTAAAATTTAAAGTAAAATCGAAATGCTTACGGATTTTTATTGTTGAAAGGCCTCATTTAAACACTCATATGAAATGCATAAAGACAGATACTTGTTATTTTCTATATTTTGGATTTTAGGTCTACATTGTGTTAATAAACATAAAAAATGGTTTTCTAGTTTTATCGAACTTCGAAAACTGACTGATAGGTCGAAGTAATTGTTGTTGTTGTTTATAATATTAGCAAAAGTCAGGCAAAGGTTTGAGCCATACAGCCTTATCGTATTTGAGTTATACCCGTTATACCTAAGAAGTTCTAGTCACAAAACAAATCACTATCATTTAGTACGCACTGTCAGTCACAGTCCATAAACGTCATGAGTTAGTAAAATAGTGGTCAATAAACTAAAACTTCTCACGGACTTTTTGAGACAAGTTGAAGTCACGATACACATAATTCATTTAATTTCCCTTCACGCCCGTGGATTGATATTTACAGGATAAAACATCACAGATAATACGCAATAAAACTCAAAATACATGATTTTTTAAAAATAAAACGAAAACGCAACGTCACTTTGCAAGTTCCCGCCAAAAAGCCCTCTGTGACAAAGTGGTTTTTTTGCAGTACATTCATGTGGAGTATAATAAAACAAATATTTTTGGTATTCTTTTTTTCTTTTGAGTCTAATAAAATATTTTAACTTTTATTTGCAAATAGATAATTTGCAATAGATTTTATGGTTACGTAGATTTTTTAGTGGTAGTGAATCTAGCATCCAACATGAGTAACGGTATTGAGTAGTGACCAATATGTTTTAGTTCCTACGAAGTTTGAGTATGTAGCTATTACTTTTACCGCAGACCTTTCTTATTCATTATTTACTTAAAATAGGGGCAAACACACTCAGTTTAGTACCAACTAACCTTTATATAAGTTTAAATAATGCGTTTATATTAAATAATGGTCAAAAACGAACATTAAATAAAATTCGGAAAGAATTCCGCCATCTAAAAGTGACAAATCCGAATCATCGAAAACTTTTCGATGATTCGGATTGATATTTCCGTCGAGAAACGTCAAACTATTCGATTCGGAAATTAAAATAGCAATGGGCGCTTTAACCTATCATGCAGAATATATTTATTTTAGTTTAGGTATTATTTGTAACACTTAAATTGTACTATTATCATACTATGTTAAATAAATATTGATGTTCTTACAGTTTTGATTGTATTTTAATGTGCAAATATACATTTTCATTATTATTTTATCATGTCGGAAACTCATCTCGGAAGTTTTCGAATCCGCTCCCGATTCCGAATCCGACCGTTTTAAAATAACCCCGCAGGTGTCAGATTTTCAATATGTATTTGCTTTTTTGGCTTCACTTTCGTGTTCCGCGCGCTCCATCTGCCTTATTCTGTAATCTGTGATAAAGATAATCTTCGTTCAACCATGACAGCGTTTTCTTAGGAGACAGCGCGTCTTGAAAGACTCGCGGTAGGCTAAGATATTGTTAGATTGTTATGGTGCGTCCATGCTTGGCGAACCGAGTACGAGCCGAGCCTCGAACGAGCACACTGTGAGCACGATTAGCGTAGCGTGGACGGGCTTGCGAGCCTCGAACGAGCGCGATTGTCCGTTTTTTCACGAACAAAGAGATTAGCATCGTGCTCGTTATAGGCTCGTTCGTGGCTCGGCTCGTGCTCGATTCGCCAAGCATGGACGCACCATTAGATGTAGGCAGGTATCCAGCTAAGAACATCAGAATCTATACAACCCTATCACTACACGTGCCGCGTTCAAAGGCGAGCGGCGCGGGTGCGTTTCCGTGGTGCGTTTGATCTAGCCGACTTGCCGGTACAGAGCGAAGCAATATGAATTTAAGCGTCAAGGCAATTGATTTCAAGATAGCGTAACTTGGCTGAAGAAAGAGAGGTTTTCAACTAGGGTTTGCAATTTTAGGGGCCTATTATAAATCCGAATATTGAGAATAAAATCCGTTTTTTTCGAATTTTAATCATAATTGATGTGTAACTAAAATTTTTGGAGTACAGCATGTAGTTCTTCAAAAAGGCTTTGAAGAGATTTCTGCAGGGTTGGCAACGCGCGAGTAACACCCCTGGTGTTGCAAGCGTCCATAGGCTACGGTAACCGCTTACCATCAGGCGGGCCGTATGCTTGTTTGCTACCTAAGTAGTACAAAAAAAAAAAGTTTTTAAATATCCAGTAGATGTAGATCAATATTACTCTGAAATCTATACACCGCTCTGCTCACACGCCGCTAGCTGCTACCGCTCATCCATCTAGCTAGCTAGTAGCTAAGTCGGCCAGTAAGTTAGATGGAGGTGATGAGCGCTCGCTGCCAGTAACAACTCTTTGCACAACGTAATATCCAGAATGATAGTTCTAGACGGGCTACCGCTGAAAGCATTTTATACATCGGCTGATCTCAGAAAATTTTTACTATCGAAAGGGTCTCGCACAACAGCCTTCTAAGTAAGCTTCCTTGATATGAAGTCTCCGGTGGTCTGTGCGCTTGGATTTCCAATTTCCTGAGTGAACGGTCTATTCATGTGGTCATAAACGGGTGTTCGTTGGACCTTTTCGCAATCAATGCCACAGAGTTCAGTTCTCTCTGCAACCTTATTTCTGCTGCATATTAACGATCTGGTGAAGCCTGGTATTTTTGTGTATGTAGACGATAGCACCGTTGTCATATTTCCAGCGCGCGAGCCACCAGTGACTAGATCCAATTGTTGCAATTGTTGCAATTGGCTCTACCATAAGAGCGTTCGAACGTAACCTTACAGGCAGTCTCCGATTGGGGCAATGCCAAGTCACTTATAATGCCACCAAGACGCAGGTGTGTCTTTTCACCGCCAAATGGAGTCCTTTCCACCAGGCACTCGCCCTTGACTCAATAAACCGCCGAGCCAGAAGACTCATCGAATATGAGATTAATTATGACGAAACTCACGAGGCTTGACCATCGAAGAAAGGTTGCTTGCCTTATCGGTTTTCTACAGGATATAGTTTGGAGAGTGTGTGCAGAAATTGTTCAACCTTATTCCAAGTATTCCAACCACCATACCCATTTTTACTCCAAACCACAAGACGCCGGGAAAATTTTCACCCGTACGATGTTGACATACCGAAAATACGGACACAGTGTTTTGCAGCCAGACAGCAAGGGAGTGGAACTTGCTTTCGGCGACTGTATTTCCTGACTTTTAAAATCTAGGGACTTTCACGGCCAGAATGTTTAATTTGGGTTAGCGTGCTCTATCTTAAGCTTCGTCATTATACTTTATGGACGGCTAAGTGGCCAACACAAGCCCATTTTTTTTAAATAATACTTTCAGTTTTATAGATTTTTTATTCAAAAGCAAGCAATGGAAAAATAATAAAATAGAACACCTCTCTTCAAACTATTATTAATTTAGCATAAAACTAGGCGTACAATTTAAAATTACAAAAGATTGCAAAAAAAAAATACCAAAATTCGAAAAACCCGTATAATCCGGATTTATATGTGATGATAATCTTTGAATCTTTGCAATCTCTAGTTACCACTTTAATCTGTGGTAAAACACCCAGTAAGTAGTCAGCCTTTTACCGCGAAATGTTACTTCGAAAAGCTGTTCCGTCGGTTCTCGCGAAGGACGCGCGTCCTATTATAACAATTGATGGTATTATATTTTTAACCGCGAGCCAATGAGCAGGATCTGGGATCCAATTTTCACCCAATCGAAATTGATCGCTCGATCGAAAAAGTACGAATTCGAACTTTTTTCGATTGTAAATCACGTTGCGTCATTCTAGCAATTTCGAGGACAGCATATTTAAAAGTCAACTCGAGCCTTGATTGGTCGGGCTCGTCGGGCTCGTTCGATTTGGCTCCGCCCCTCGAATATACTTAAAAATTATAAAGAAATACAGTTTCTAGTTAACATCCCTTTGTGAGAGACTGGTGTCTGTACTAGGAAGACCTGTGTTTCAAAATAATAATAAAAACAAAGATTTTTTTATTTATTTTTTATTAAAAATGTGCTTGCGTTTCGCCACTGACCCGCCCATAAGGGGCGATGACGAAGCCTAAGATGAAACACGCTTACCCAGAAGAAACCTATTCACTCTGGCCTTTAAAGTTCCTAGATTGTAGGCGTCAGGAAACACAGACGCCGGAAGCAAGTTCCACTCCCTTGCTGTCCGCATTATAAATGAGGATGCAAAACGCTGTGTCCGTATTTTCGGTATGTCAACAACGTACGGGTGAAAATTTTCCCGGCGTCTTGTGGTTCGGTGTAAAAATGGGGATGGCGGAATAAGGTTGAACAATTCCTGCGCACACTCTCCAAAATATATCCTGTACAAAACCGATAAGCAAGAAGCAAGCAACTTTTCGTCGTCGATGGTCTAGTGAGTTTCGCCTTAATTAAAGATTCATCTCCGATGAGTCTCCTGGCTCGGGCGGTCTATTGATTCCAGGGCCTCAAGCTGGTACTTGGCGGATCCATCCCAGAGATGGCAGCAGTACTCCATGCATGACCGGACTTGTGATTTATAAAGTTGAAGCAACTGTCCAGGCGTGAAGTACCGCTTGACCTTAGAAAGGATACCCAGCTTTCTAGCAGCTGTTTCTGCCTTCGACTCAATAGAACAGCCAAAGTTAATTTTGGCTGTTAAAGTTATGCCAGGGAGATCAAGCCGATCGCATATTGTTGATCATAATTTTCAAAAGACTCCGCTCCGTTGCCGATGCTGCACTACTGCGTACCACTTATCTAGCGCTCTGTCAATCCATCCTTTCCTATGGTATAACAGCTTGGGGTGGAACATTTAAAACTTACTTGCTTAGTGTTGAGCGGTCCCAAAGAGCAGTTTTGAAAGTCATGTCGAGCAAACCCTTTATATACTCAACTACAAAACTATTTTCTGAGATTAAGGTATTAACTGTGAGAAAGTTATTTATATTAAAAATCTTACTAAAACAACATTCGTCCACTAAATTTGAAAAAAATACTGTAGCCCTCAAGCGTCGAAAGGATAAAATCTTCTTAATACCTAAATTTAATTCGGAACTAGCTCACAGGCACCACTGCTTTTTGGGACCGTTCCTCTATAATAGATTTAGTAGTTACATAAATATTTACCCCCTAAATTATAGTAACTGCAAGAAAGCTGTAACTGAATATCTGCTTACATTGGATTATAATAATACGGAAACACAACTAAACATTCTGAAATAAATAAAAAGATTTGATTGGGAAATATTAGGGTAGTTTTGAATTCTGACCATATGTTGTAAGTGTTGTAACACAGCAAATGGACATATTTATACACACATACAGCAATTACCTTCAGACACAACCTTTAAAATATATATAGTCATGTACAAACATAGGTTTGATGATATTGTCCAGGCAACCAAAAATGTTGTGAACCTTGTGACAAAAAATATAATATATATGTATATTCATTGGGAAGTACTTAGTATCTGTAACACAGGATTAACCTAGTACGGATGCTAAGGTGCTACTCCTTTTAGTGTGTCTTACTTTAATTCTACTGTTTACCTTGCTTTGTGTTGTTACAAGCTTTTGTTACAAAAAAAAAATATTTATTAGTTATCTTATTTTAAGTTTGTTCCTTGTGCTACTGCAGACGAGCTGTCGCTTGTGGCAGCCCCTTCCCTAAGGTCAGGCACCTTAGGGAAGGGGTTTGCCACAGTCGTAACGTTGTAGTAGCCTAAACATTATATTTTGCTTTTTGTATTTTATTTTAGCGTAAGGAGTTTATTTGTACAACTTTTAGAAATAAATTTCATTTCATTTCATTGGCAAGGATACATTTTGGAAAGTAAGAGCCTGGTGGAAAGGACTCCGTTTGGCGGTGAAAAGACACGCCTGTGTCTTGGTAGCGTTAAAAGTTACCAGATTGACTTTGCCCCAATCAGAGACTGCCAGTAAGGTCACGTTCAAACGCTCTACCATGGCCTCTCGAAACAATTGGATCTTAAGGTTGCAGAGAGAACTGATCCCTGAGCTATTCTTCATATGTTTGTGTCCCTGAGGAACTCCGGCATTGATTGCCAAGAGGTCCGACGAGCACCAAGATACTAGGTTAATACCTACTACTAATTTTACGGGCCAGAATGCGACTCTGGTCAAGAATCCACCTATCGCTTCTGGTCGTGGGTTCGATTCCCACACAGGACATGCATTTGTGTGCATGAACATGTCTGTATGTCCTGAGTCTGGGTGTAATTATGTATATTAAGTATGTATTTACAAACAAAAAGTAGTATATGTATTATATCAGTTATCTGGTTTCCATAGTACAAGCTCTGCTTAGTTTGGGATCAGATGAGCGTGTGTGAGGAATGTCCAAGGATATTTATTTATTTAATTACTTTGTTTTTATTCCTGGACCCAATTCTCGCGTCCTTCGAAATAACCTTCGAATTCGAATCGAACGTACAGTTCGAGGCCTATTCGAGAGAACGACTAGTAGGTGTTACCAGTACTAGGTACTCCGATTTGTGTCTACTCTACTCAACCTAGTTCATTTCAACTTCCACTTGTATTAATCACATAGATATCGTTCGATTTGTTATGAAAATAAAAATACTATTATTATTTGGCGAAAAGGAGAATGGGCGAAATGGTCTAGGGTACGGCCACTGCCGAAACCATTGTCAACCGATAGGTTTTATTATAACGACCAAAAAATATTAAGAAACCAAACCTGTAACTCATTTAGTTTAAGAGCTAATCAAACTTTTAATTACCGTTGTAACGGTACATAATCATAACGGTGTTATCAATAACTAGCTGTCCCCCGCGGTTTCAGGCGCGTTCCTGGCATAAAAAGTAACCTATAATACTCTGGGATAATGTAGTTTCCCATTAGTGAAAGAATTTTTCGACTCCGGCTGGTAGTTACGGAGTTTTTTATTTTTACTCTTTATAGGTGTCTATGTTTGACCGCAATCTCACCATGGTCAGTGATGATGTGGCCGAAGGTGGTAAGCAAACAAAGCCAAGAAGGAACTGACCGAGACCTTCGTCTCGGTATCCGACGTACACTTACCCACTACCACTTAGCTATCATCGCCTTCAAATTCAATTCAAAGATTAGCCCGTTTAAATAAACAAAATAACTCTTCCGCTTTATTATTATTATTTGTATAGATAGATACCAGCAGAGTAATGTTTCTGCCTTTGAAATAATAAATAAATAAATAATAATAAATAAATAAATATCCTGGGACATTCCTCACACACGGTCATCTGATCCCAAACTAAGCAGAGCTTGTACTATGGAAACCAGATAACTGATATAATACATATACTACTTTTTGTTTGTAAATACATACTTAATATACATAATTACACCCAGACTCAGGACATACAGACATGTTCATGCACACAAATGCATGTCCTGTGCGGGAATCGAACCCACGACCTGCGGCGCAATATCTGTATTTTTAACTTCAGAGTGCTTAACAGAGGTAAGGGGTACCAAAGAAAATGATTATTTAATATCTATCGTATGGGTTTACTTAAAAACATTGAATTCGGTAACAATAACCTCATCCTAAAATGGTGCAGTGAATTGAAGAGCTCCTTAATGCTGTGCCCCCGAAATAACTAAATCCTTTTCTTCCCAGTGCGGAAAATCAATGAGAGATAGATTAGCTGCAGCGATTGATATAGAGCTTTCTCGTGTCTATTCATATTATTTTCAATAATTATCGGCTAAACGGTCTGGTATATTTATTCTTACTCTGTCTGCTTAAGTTTGCTATTTATTTACTTATTAAATATTTATTCAGTCTACTTTGTAATTTTGCCGCCGCGCCGGGGGCACGCAATTGTTTTCAGTGCGATTAGAATGTAAATATTATGTAATGAATCTAAGCTTGTTTTGAAAAGAGTAATTGCTGAGTTTATTGCCGGCTCTTCTCAGCAAATGCAACCTTCCGAACCGGTATTAGAGTATTAGAGTCAGACTTTTCATAAGTGCCTGCGAAGGTCTATTTGAATAAATGATTTTGAATTGAATGTTTGAATTTCTTAGATGAATTTCGACCAGTATTTCATCGGCATATTACCCATCAGAAAAGTGTTGTCGAAACGCCTCCAGTTTGAGTCGAAACGCGGCACGTTTTACAAGGATCCATTGCTTTCACAATCACAATCCTTTAACAAAGTCCGTAAAGCGTGCCAATTCGTTAATCCAAACCATTTCACCGTCCGACTCACAAAACACATTTCAAAGTCCGCTAAGCAATCCGAGTCATTACTGAGAAGAGAAGAAGATCCAAATAGTGAGAGCACAAAATTAAGTTGTTGCGAAGTAATTCGACAGTCAACTAGCGTAGAATAGTTTAAATAATCTCGCACATCTAGCAAATAATAGAAGGGGGCTGCGCGGGGGTTGAGTATTGTGCAGGTAAACATCGACGTGGTTGTGAAGTACTATGGATCGCTATTGGTTGATGGAAATCAAAGGATCTGGTAGAAAAAACACTTATTTGTATTGAGAAATTATGTAATATAATTGTTTTCAAAGTTTAATAACTTTTTATACAAATACATTACGAATTCGTGTTCATAATAGAGTTTGTTTGTGCGTTTATTAAAGATAAAAAAAACACATTTCATGAGTGGCCGCGATCTAGACCAAACTTCATACATTTTTGCCCAATGTCCTTTGCTACTTCTTCTTCTTCTTATTTTTAATTTTGGCAACCAAGCCCAAATTAGGGCTCATTTCTGCCAGTGTCGAGTTATATTATAGTTTCCAGTCACAATAAATCACTTCACATTATAGTCCTCAGTCAGTCACCGTCCATAAAAGTCATGTTTTACTACAATGGTGGTCATTGTACTAAAACTCTTCACGGACATTTTGAGACAACTTGAAAAGTCACGATACACATAATTCATTTCATTTGGTGCACATCGATGATCTTTATTGGGTAAAATACCACCAAAAATACACAATAAAACTCAAATTACACAAATTTATGAAAATAAAAATGAAAATGCTACGTCACTCTGCAAGTTCCCGCCAAAAAGTCAGTTTGCTACTTTCTCAATTATGAAACGGCAACACTGGTCATGTCTGTCAGTGCAATGAAGTGAGTGACTGTTTAGTGTCAACTTAACATAGATTGTTTGAAATTCCGATAGCATCGATAGTTTTTTTTAAATAATCGATTAATATAAAGATATAACATATTATTGTATACTTTGTAGTTCGTTAATTTGGTCAGATTGTTTTGAATAACTTTTGAAAATGAGAGAGAATTCAGTATAAGTATGAATCAATATGATGATAAATTTTGTCACAAGATGACTCAATGCGTTACTCCAATATTTTTTTGTTGTTTGCTATCGTAACCAAAATTTTTTTTTCGATCCGTTGATGACGTAACTATTTAATTGAACGATTAGGATTCTTTACCCGCTGTATCTTATCTCATATTTTTTGCGTTGGCAAAAAAAAAGAATCGATATATCATTTTTGTTGAAAAATGATATATCGATTCTTTTCTTAGAAAATCGATAGTTTCGATAGTTGAAATACTATCGATATTTGAAATACTATCGATTCATCGATTGACTATCGATGTTTAAGCAACACTAACTGTTAAACATAAAATACCACCTTACACGTTGCCGTTGCGTGCGTTTTGTGGTTCCATTTGCTTTGTCTTCTTTGCTCTTTACTGAACAAAGATAAAGGAAATTACATTATTATCGGAGCTAGTCACTACTGACTGGGAGACTCTTTCCGGGTCTTCTTTAATTTGCAACAGTGTGTGTGTCTTGTGCGTAGTAATTTGGTTTACATTGGCTGCTATCACATTTTCGGCCTTTCAGTGTAGTTTTTCTTCTTAGCTCTTTTAGTTGTAAATGTCTGCAAGAACTTACATACAACGAAAGACCTTTCACCCACGTCTGGCCTCCATAAAACTGAGTTTTAAGGTTCTACTTGTTTTAGAAGAAAATGATCAACCTGAGTAAAAGACTTCTATTTAAAGTAGTTTTAGGATGTTTAGTAATAGCTGTCCTAGGACACAGTCATTCGCATTCACATTCCCATGAGGAAGAACCATCATTCAAATATTCGAAAAGTGCTAATGAACAATACAAAAAAGAAGAAAACACAATTGAACCAAATTACAATCTTTATATCAGTGCTATAAGTTCAACAGTGTTTATAAGTATAGTGCCTTTCTTCATACTTTTCTTCATTCCTCTTGATGACACAGCTGAGAAACAACCATTACTCAAGATTTTATTGTCATTTGCTTCTGGTGGACTACTTGGTGATGCATTTTTACATCTAATTCCCCATGCATTAGCTTCTGGTGAAAGTGGACACAGTCACAGTCACTCACATGATGGTGGACAAGATCATGAACCTCATAACATGACAGTCGGCCTTGGAGTTCTTGGGGGTATTATTACCTTCCTTGTTATTGAGAAAAGTGTCCGTTTATTTGATGGAGGGCATGGACATTCTCATGCAACTGATAAGAAAAAATCTGATGACAAGTCAAAGAAGAAGGCAAAAGATACTAAAAAAGATGACATTAAAATTGCCGGATATCTGAATCTTGCTGCTGATTTTACTCACAACTTTACAGATGGTTTAGCTATTGGAGCTTCATACATTGCAGGGCAAAATATTGGTTATATTACCACAATAACAATTTTACTACATGAAATACCTCATGAAATTGGTGATTTTGCTATACTTGTACAATCTGGTTGCTCTCGAAGGAAAGCAATGATGTTACAGTTACTCACAGCTTTTGGAGCAATATCAGGAACAATTATATCAATTTACTTACAAGGTTCGGGCGATAGTCTTGTTGAGTCCCTTGTTTTACCATTTACTGCTGGTGGATTTATTTATATTGCCACTGTATCAGTAATTCCAGAATTATTAGAAGGCTCTAATAAATTTTCTCAATCTATAAAAGAGATACTTGCCCTTTTAGCTGGGGTGTATATGATGGTACTTATTGCACAATATGAATAAGCTACTATGTTAAAAAGAAAGTATGATGTAAATACCTAATTGTCACTTTTCATTTAAATATTAAACATCACATAAAATACGTTGTTTTTGTTTGTTTCTAAATCAAATATAATTATTGTACGGCCGCAAGGAGAAAAGATGGGGCTTTCATTAAACTATGCCTTAGAAATTACTGAAGCATCTTGTGAAAGTCCCATGGCAATAGTATTAAGGTCAGTCGCTGCAAGGGCGCCATACTTTTTGCATAGATGATTTCGATGTAAAATATTTCTTTTGAACGCTGACTTATGAGTGAACATTTATTAAATTGACAATATTTGGAATATTGTAGCTGCAAGAAACGTCGATTCAATCAAATTTATCAATATTTTCTATTAAATTGGGAAACATGGGTATAGGCGCACTTGCCCTGTTTCAGAAAAAAAACGGTAGAATCGTACGTTATCAGAAAAACAGATAATTTACATAATAGAACTTATTCAAATAAACGCATTACTCTTGGCTTCTTTTTAATTTGCTGGTCGTATAGGCTACTGCAGCTTCCATAACAAATTTGGGGCATGTGCACCATAGACTAGTAATCAGGGGTTCTAAACATTTAATGCTGTTTATTTTTTATAAAAAATTAAAACAACTGAATTCAAATAAAAAAAACTGGTTTGGCTGGAATAATCAAATTAAACTTTAGTTAAATAATAGAAAAGTATTAAGTTAGTTGCTTTGACGTGATAGGACGTAAATACTTTTTTTTTTTATTATCAAACAAAAAAATTACAATAGGGATTAGTATGAAATCATTCTCAATAAAACCACAAAGGTTTATAATAAATGAAATGACTTCTCGATCGACATTCGTCACATTGTCATGCAGTAGGTAGGAGTAATCTAGTGGATAGCACGCAAGAACTTACATGGTAAAGTAGAAAAAAATTCAGTTTTTATAAGGCTTAAGTAGTTTTACGAGGTATACCATAAGTTGAGCTGCTTCATATCCAGATAGGCCTGATCGGACAGCGTCAACTGCTT
Organism: Achlya flavicornis; assembly: GCA_947623365.1. Lineage (NCBI taxonomy): Eukaryota > Metazoa > Arthropoda > Insecta > Lepidoptera > Drepanidae > Achlya > Achlya flavicornis. The sequence continues at coordinate 7,676,582 of OX392468.1, read as the reverse complement.
GAAATAAAGTTTCTCTAGCTAGACCAAGAAGGCTTATCGGTTTTTCTTTGATAAGTACGAACGTTCTGCAAAAATAGTTTATAGACTTTGTACGAAATGATCGAATGAATCCGGCTCGAAGGATCATTAAATGTACGGGCCTAGTAGTAGTTAGCCCAGTACATTTGAATTGTAGTTGTTGTTGGAGTGCGCAGAGAAACCACTTGTGAAGTATCAAAAGTATAATGATTATATTCACAGTACAGTAACTGTTTGGTGATTCGTTCCTCTTGATGTTGTTGATGTAAGACGTTATAATGCACTCTCGTAAAATGTTAAGAATCGGTGTATTTATGCTATTGTTAGCGGGCGACAAAAGTAGGTTGCTGAATACACAGAAAAATGTACGGTGTTGAAACCGTACAGACTTAATGCTTTTACTGTAAACCCATTACCCAACGCCTTCTCATCACAAAGACCTTAAGCACATCTAGGCAGTAACTTCTCAATACAGAAAAACATGACCCTTATTCAGAGTCCGTCGTGTAAGAAAATGTCTTAATCATAAAAGTTGACGACTTTGGCTTGGGGGAAGTGCGCCATACTACTAAAAACTTAGGTGCACTTGCCTCACTTGGACTATTTTGCGGTTAAGATTTTAAATAATACAAAAAAATATTAATTTCACTATCTATGTCTAAAATATAAATATAGGCTTAAAGGAAAACAACTAAATTGTGTACTCGCCTGATTGGTTTGCCGTAACACGTAAAATATTTTAAGATATATGGAGATTAGTAACACGTGCTCATCTCTGCTAACAGGTTTAAATGACACTAAAACTAAAATGGCGGATATATCAAGTTATGGTGAACAGACGCATATGTGATTGTGAAGTGGAACCATGTTTTAGTTTGTTCTATGGATGTAAGATATCGTTAGTTGTATTATATCTGTAGTTTTCGAGATTTTTATGGTAGGTGCGCTTACCCCGTCGGCGCGCTTGCCTCGCCTGACCTTAACCTTTTCCGAGATTTCCAGCGGGGTTATTTTAAAACGATCGGATTCGGAATCGGGGGCGGAATCGGAAACTTCCGAGATGAGTTTCCGACATGATAAAATAATAATGAAAATGTATATTTGCACATTAAAATACAATCAAAACTGTAAGAACATCAATATTTATTTAACATAGTATGATAATAGTACAATTTAAGTGTTACAAATAATACCTAAACTAAAATAAATATATTCTGCATGATAGGTTAAAGCGCCCATTGCTATTTTAATTTCCGAATCGAATAGTTTGACGTTTCTCGACGGAAATATCAATCCGAATCATCGAAAAGTTTTCGATGATTCGGATTTGTCACTTTTAGATGGCGGAATTCTTTCCGAATTTTATTTAATGTTCGTTTTTGACCATTATTTAATATAAACGCATTATTTAAACTTATATAAAGGTTAGTTGGTACTAAACTGAGTGTGTTTGCCCCTATTTTAAGTAAATAATGAATAAGAAAGGTCTGCGGTAAAAGTAATAGCTACATACTCAAACTTCGTAGGAACTAAAACATATTGGTCACTACTCAATACCGTTACTCATGTCGGATGCTAGATTCACTACCACTAAAAAATCTACGTAACCATAAAATCTATTGCAAATTATCTATTTGCAAATAAAAGTTAAAATATTTTATTAGACTCAAAAGAAAAAAAGAATACCAAAAATATTTGTTTTATTATACTCCACATGAATGTACTGCAAAAAAACCACTTTGTCACAGAGGGCTTTTTGGCGGGAACTTGCAAAGTGACGTTGCGTTTTCGTTTTATTTTTAAAAAATCATGTATTTTGAGTTTTATTGCGTATTATCTGTGATGTTTTATCCTGTAAATATCAATCCACGGGCGTGAAGGGAAATTAAATGAATTATGTGTATCGTGACTTCAACTTGTCTCAAAAAGTCCGTGAGAAGTTTTAGTTTATTGACCACTATTTTACTAACTCATGACGTTTATGGACTGTGACTGACAGTGCGTACTATATGAAAGTGATTTGTTTTGTGACTAGAACTTAGGTATAAAGGGTATAACTCAAATACGATTAGGCTGTATGGCTGAAACCTTTGCCAATATTATAAAAAACAATTACTTCGACCTATCAGTCAGTTTTCGAAATTCGATAAAACTAGAAAACCATTTTTTATGTTTATTAACACAATGTAGACCTAAAATCCAAAATATAGAAAATAACAAGTATCTGTCTTTATGCATTTGATATGAGTGTTTAAATGAGGCCTTTCAACAATAAAAATCCGTAAGCATTCGATTTTACTTAAAATTTTAGTTTAGGTATACCATTTCCTACCATTATTATAAACAAACTTTGTAAACGCACTCCAACTTTCCGCGATCGGATCTTTAGTACTCTCGTTAGAGAGTACTATATTCCTTGTTTTCGATGAAGGTCCGACCGTTTTAAAATCAAAAACCTTGAGTACTGCCCTCTGTGTGCGTTCCAGATTTTTAAAGTGTGATGGTTTATTTTCTGTTATTCAGGGAGAATGCAATATATTTTGACTTTTCAACATTTAATGTTAGAAGATTTAGCCATCGGGTGACAGTATTAAAACCTTCCTGTGCATGTAGATAGGCCTCTTCCCATGTATCTGTTGTGAGGAATTTTATCCGTGAAAAAGAAAACCAATTATTTTTCCTTTAGACAGCTAATTTATATATTTTGACATGCTTTTATTTTTTATTTGACAATACAAAAACCATAGAGAATAGTCAACCTCTAACATCCTCCCTTTTGTATAGTCTATTATAAAAATAACAAATACTAATTTAACAAACAATGTAAACCAATCCGGTTCAATATTGTTGTCATAGATGGCCTGCTTAGAGCCTTTGTTAAGAAATCAGCACTTTGAAGTTGAGTACCAACGTGCTGAACCTTAAGTCTTCCCTCTGCAACTAGTTCTCTCACATAGAAGTGTCTGATTGCAATGTGCTTTGTTCTTCTGTGCAGTTCAGGATTTTGAGCCAATTTCACAGCGGCGTCATTATCAATTTGCAGTATGGGAACATTCTTCAGAGCAGAAATTTCATTAAATAGTCTATGCAGCCATACTATTTCATGCTGTTTCACTTGCTGCGACTATTTCAGCTTCGGTCGAGGAAATAGCAACCGATGACTGTTTACGACTTGCCCAGGTGATAGGTCCGCCAGCATATAAACAAAGGATGCCACTAGTTGAGCGACCGTCCTTGACATCTCCTGCGTGATCAGAGTCACTAAAACTTTCAAGTATTCCCGACTTGTAATCCTTTTTGTACGTTATTCCATAGCTTGATGTACCTTGTAGATAGCGCATTATTCGCTTTACCTTTAATACATCTTCTTTTGAAGGATTTTCTAGGTTTCTGGAAACGACACCGACAGCGTAGGCAATATCAGGTCGTGTTCCTACCATGAGGTAAGCTAAGGCACCTACAGCTTGCCTATAAGGATATGACTTCTCGTCTATTCCCTCTCTTTCAGACTGTCGTAGTTCCGAATCTTTGATAATAGGCGTAGTTACTGATTTACAGCTGCTCATCGCAAACCTAGCTAAAACCTTTTCAGTGTAATGTTTCTGCGTTATACTTATGGAGCCATCATCTTTGTATAGTAGTTGCAAACCTAGATAGTAGTCTGCAGGCTTTACGGTTATCTTAAACCTTCGTTTAAGTTCTGCCATAAACTTATCTGCATCCTTCTGTTTTGTTGCAGCTACGAGTCCGTCATCGACATATAATGCCAATAAGATTTTATTCTGCAATCGCTTTCGAATAAATAAGCAAGGATCAGTTTGACTTTGTTGAAAGCCTATGGTCTTCAAGTAATCCACGATGCACTTATTCCAACATCTTGGTGCTTGCTTAAGTCCGTATAGACTTCTCTTTAACTTGCAAACTCGTTTAGTTCCGTCATTGATACCTTCTGGCTGTTTCATGTATATCTCTTCATCGATAGACCCATTTAGAAAGGCAGTCGTGACATCAAATTGAGTAAGAGATAAACCTTCGTTTGCAGCAACGCTTATGATCGATCTGATTGTCGTCATTTTTGCAACAGGACTAAACGTTTCGTCAAAGTCAACTCCGGGTTGTTGGGAAAAACCTCTAGCAACAAGCCTTGCTTTGTATTTGTCGATTGTACCATCAGCGTTCGTTTTGATTTTATAGATCCATTTGCACGAGATAGCTTTGCGATCCTTGGGTAGATCAACTAGAGACCAGGTTTTATTTTCTTCTAAAGACTTTATTTCACTTTTCATTGATTTTAGCCAATGCTCCTTATCTTGACTCTGTAGTACGTCAGTATATGTTGTAGGTTCGTCATTTTCAGTCCTATCATCTACTGATATCATTACGTAGTCACCAAGTCTTGCAGGTGGTCTTAGCTTTGATCTGTCTCGAAGAGTTATTCGTCCTTCATTCTCTATTTCTCTATCTGGCAAAATCTCATCGTTTATCACTTCCAAGTGTTCTGGTAATGTTTGATCTGATAAATCGTTGTCCACATCATCAGTTTCATCAAGCTCATCTTGAGTTTCCGAAGATAATTCTGGGATTCCGTTATTTATCTCTGTATCTTCAAACGATTCAGGAGGTATACACTCTTGAAATGTATCTGTACTTTCACCTACTTCCTCCCTTACATCATGAATCGTTCGATCATTCTCCTCCCTTGCAAAAATATTCGGTGGTAATCGTAGACTTATTTCCATCTCAGAGTTTTCCTCAACAGATTTTGATCCTATATTCAATTTCGTGTCAGATCTGCCGATTGCGGACTCTTGAAATACTACGTCTCTTGATCTTACCAGTGAATTTCCATTAAGAAGACGATACCCGTCATCATTATCATAACCGATCAATAAACATTTTTCTGCTTTCTTGTCCAATTTCGTACGCTTTTGCTTGGGTACATGGGCGTAACAAGGACTTCCAATGATCCTTAAATGACTTATCTTTGGTTTCTTGTTAAACCATAATTCGTATGGTGATTTACCATCAATAGGAGTGGGTCCTGTACGATTCAGCACATACGCTGCGGTATTTATAAGTTCTGCCCAACAGGCAATAGGCAACTCTTCGTGCGCGTACATCATGGCACGTGCGGCTTCGACAAGCGTTCTATTCTCTCGTTCACTACAGCCATTTTGCTGTGGCGTATATGGCATAATCAATCTATGCTTGATGCCATACCTTTGTAGTATTGTTCGAGTTTTCTCGTTATCGAACTCTCCACCATTGTCGCTTAATAGTTCTTTTACAACATGACCAGCTACCTTGCTTTCTTCTAGCATCAGTTGAAGCTTTGAATGGACTTCAGACTTCTGTTTCATGAAGTATATATAGCGGTATTTGCTGAAATCATCTTTAAATAGAACGAAATAGCGATATCCTTTGTAAGAAAATGGAAAAGGTCCACACACGTCTGAATGTATGATCTCGCCAGGAATGTTTGCTCTATCTCTGGTTCCAAAAGATAGCCTTTGCATTTTTCCAAATTTACAACCTTCACAACATTCATGTGTATTATTCGGTACCTTAATCTTCAGTTCCCTTTCAATTAGCTTCTTGACATGCATTTTGCTTTGGTGTACAAGTCTCTCATGATAAATCTGTAATAAATCCTGGCGTGTCAGTGCATTAATTTCGACTAGAATTGGTGGCATTACATTCTTCACATTAAGTTTAAATAGCCCTCCTCTTTTCTTTCGAAAACCTGTAACTTTGACTTGACCTTTGGATAGTAATCTACAGAATTCAGGTTCAGATTCAAATAAACTTTGCGGTAATCTATCTTGCGCTGCCAATAATGAGAATAAATTTTTCTGCAGTGTTGGCACGCACCACACATCGCATAAGGTTATAATTTCTTTATGATCTCCAACCATGGCCTCAAGCTTTATGTTACCTTTGCCAGTAGCATTCACTTTTTCACCATTTGCTGTCATGACGGTATTCTTTGAGCCAAAAACTTCAAACGTATGAAATAAATCTCTCCTGAATGTGACGTGGCTTGTAGCTCCACTGTCCAGATACCAATTATCTTTGTCAGGGTATAAGCATCTATCAACGTTCATTAGGACTGTACTATTTACATTATTTGTATCTGCGTTTGGCTTGGGAGGTCGTCCATCTCTCAACCACTTAGAGCATTTTCTTACCTTGTGTCCTTCTTGACCACAATAATTGCACTTAATCTTTTTATTGTAAGCCTTGTTTACTTTCTTCTGAAAAGATTTTGCTGTAAGAGCTTGGTTACTCATACTTGTAGACGTAGAAGCCTGTGTATCTATGTTTCTTTCAAAGGCACAGAGTTGTGAGGTTAGTCTCTCTATAGTCCTCTCCTTTTTACTCATAAGTAGCCAACTAGATTTGAAAGTAAGGTATTCCTCTGGTAAAGTATCTAAAATCTTACATATCAGTAGTACCTCTGGTAACTCATTGTTTCCTTCTAGCTTCGTAATTTCTTTGTTCAGTTTGAACCAAATATTCTTTAACTTTGAAAGATGTATAGCCATATTGTCATCCAGTTGCTTCTTGTACTCAAAAAACTTTAGACAATTGTCATAAACTAGATCTTCACTATCTCCGTCAAACAGTCTTTTAAATTCTTCCCAAACTTCTTTTGACGACTCATAACGCATTATTCTTTGTACGATTTCGTCTTTCATGTTGCTTGTTAGAATGATAAGTATCATGCTATCTAGTTCTTGAAACATTTCTGAAGCAGTTTTGTCATCTGTATCTGTACATAAAGCTTTTTCATATCTACCTTCTAATAGATCTATGGCTTTTGGGATTCCCTTCAGTAACATAGATATTTTATACTTCCATATCAACCAATTGGTGCCATCTAGGTTTCCAATGTTAAATCTCGTGATATCTGGTTTGGTTGCCATATTCACTATTAAACACTGTTATCGTATTTTATAATAAATAATATCGATCTTATTATCCTAAACGCTCTGCTACCATGTTGTGAGGAATTTTATCCGTGAAAAATAAAACCAATTATTTTTCCTTTAGACAGCTAATTTATATATTTTGACATGCTTTTATTTTTTATTTGACAATACAAAAACCATAGAGAATAGTCAACCTCTAACAGTATCACCACGAAAGACAAGCGCCGTGTCGTCAGCAAAAGTGATGATCTTCCCATTAGTTAGTTTTAGTTTACATAGCTCATTAGTAAACGCTAGGAACAACGTAGGGCCTAAAATGCTGCCCTGCGGTACACCGTAAGAGATGACCAGATCATCACTACACACCCCATCAATTTGAACACATTGCGTGCGGTCAGTGAGATTACTTGCGAAAAGAACTGTAGCTGAGTAGGTACTACGTATTCCCGAAAGTTGGAGCTTGTCAAGTAGTAGCAGAACAGAGACCGTGTCGAACGATATATAGAGAGAGATATATAGGGCGGGCGCACTTGTCACGTGACCAGAAAAATATATTATATATAGGTATTCATAAAAATATAAAAATAAATAAATATTAAATATTCATTGGGGTGTCACACGCGCGCTAGACCTGACGCACAACTTAACGTACTTAACAAAAAGTACTTCATTCATATCATCATCATAGCAGCCTAGGTATGTCCACTGCTGAACACAGGCCTCTCCCATTAACTTCCACTTCGAACGGTTTTGGGCCGCTTGCATCCAGCGGTGCCCAGCGATTTTGACCAGATCGTCGGCCCACCTGGTGGGAGGTCGTCCCGCTCGGCGCTTTCCAGTACGTGGTTGCCACTCGAGAACCTTCCTTCCCCATCGGCTATCAGTTCTTCAAGCGATATGGCCTGCCCATTGCCACTAAAAAGTACCTACTTAATTCATCGCAAATTCTATCGAGTTTTTATTTATGAACACTTTATGAATGGCCGCTCAAAAGTCCAAAAGGTTTTGTAGATTTTAATAAAAAATAACGTAATACAAAATATAGAGGTATCCCATACGTAGGTGCTAGTATAGGGGATGTTGATGAAACGGGCACTAGACACTCAAAAATAATGTACTTATTATCGGTACCTAATGTGTGTGTATTCTACTACCTCAGTGTCCTCAGTCAAGTGTATTCTTAACTGCGCGCTTATCGTGGACTATAGGTACAAATTGAGCTGATCTGCGAGCTGAGTCATTGAACTGTCTCACACACCTGAGCCGTGAGCTGTTATGCAGCTCGCGTATTTTTGATGAGTTACACACCTCTTCTACTCAGCGTTGCCAGATTTTTTTCGGGCAAAGCGGGATTTCGTAACCTATCGAGTAAAAAAAAGCGGGATTCTATCGACGAAAGCGGCACAAACCAAAAAAAACCGGCCCAGTTCGAGTCGGACTCGCGCACCGAGGGTTCCGTAGAAACTTGTAGCTATATAAATAGTTCATTCATCACGGGAATAGTCTCGGAAGATTTTTGCCCATTTTTTTGGATTGTAAAAAAATAACGCAAAAAAATAGCTTTTTGATATAACTACATAACGCTTTTCGGATTTCTTCCTTTACTTGTGCTACACGGAATTGCTTCTTGCCAAATTTTACGATTCTTCTCTTCCCGCCTCGGTACTGACTGATGTTTAACTTTCATTAGGGCCATAAGGCTAGCATCTTGATTCTTGCAAAAATAAAGAATCTGAATCTAAAAATTCAATAGCTCTCGACTCGTTGAGTAGTTGTAGCTATGAGGCACTATTTTACAATAAAGCTATTATTTAAACATATTTCTTTTCGAAACAACAACAAAATACCACAGATTTTGTTCCTTATCCTCCTTTGGTTTCCTGTTGGGTTAAATCTCAATAAAAAAAAGTTTAGATTAATATTATAATTTTTATTACAATTTACTTCTTCTTAGATACACCAACAGTTCTTCCTCTCCTGCCAGTAGTTTTAGTGTGCTGACCACGCACACGCAGGCCCCAGTAATGACGCATACCCCTGTGAGCTCGAATTTTCTTCAACCTCTCTAAATCCTCACGAAGCTTGGAGTCCAAGTTGGATGAAGTCAGCTGGCTGTATTTACCATCAACAATATCCTTTTGTCTGTTGAGGAACCAATCTGGGATTTTGTATTGTCTTGGGTTGGACATAATTGTAATAATTTTTTCAACCTGAAAATATATAAATCAATTTTATTATTATAATATTTACATTGAATATAACAATAATTCAAAGAATCATGGCGAGATTTGTACAAAAAAATAAAGATTTTTAGAGACGTTAGAATGAAGTTATAGTTGATCATCATGTTGCTGGTAATGTAATCTCAACATTGGAAGTGATTCAAAATCCTCTAAAATGTTTTATTTTATTGTACAAATCAATGTATGGATCTCGCCATGATTCTTTAGTGTATGAATTCACAAAAAGGTGAAAATTATGGGGACCAAACAAAATAAACTATAGATCTTCACACATTGTACCCTGAAGCAAATTCTAAAGGGATCATGGAATGAGTTACATGTCACCCTCAACTATCTATATTAAAGTAGATACCGACTGATTGACAGAGAAAAAAGACAGCATTCAGTTAGGGTTTTCCAAAATGTTACTCTACCCTACCTAGCCTACTTCCATCAACCTGGGTAAAAAAAAAAGAAAAAGCCTTGCTGAGTTTCTTGCCGAAGTCTTCTCAGTTTAAGTGTATTTAGAACCGGTGGTAAATTCAACTGTATGTACCAATATAACGTTCATAAGCGCCTTACCAGGGCCTAAATTGAACAATTGATAACTTTTTAATTTTGATTTGAACCATTTAATCCAGGGATTAAGGGACAGAAAGCTAGTCTCTTTTTAATCTTCTTCATCACTGGGTACTGACAATTGTAAATAATGCAATGATAGTTGCAAGTTATTGAGAAAGAAATCAGTGAAAGCATATCACCATTGCACTAGAACCAATTTCCTTTTAGGGTTTACTACTTTTTGCCACATCATTGCTTGCCCCTCACTGGGGCTCCTTACAATCCAAAGTTCTTTCACTGCATATTAATTTGTAACCCTTAATTAGCCACCCTGAGTCCCTGGGACTCACCACTGTTTTTACAATGGAAATCAAGTGTATTTTTTAGTGTTTGGAGTTGCGAGTTCCAGTACCTTTCTGGAGTGAGGTGCGGGATGTGGGAGAAAGAGGTTGACTGCATGCAACATTTGTAAAGGTGAGTTTTGATCAAGTGTGAGATCTGGGGACCCATGGCGGAGTTTTGTGTTACAAAAATTATTTTAGTAACATTTTTATTTTTCAGTTTTTTTTTTGTTTTAGTCTTCCATCGTGGCATCCAAACGTCGAAAGATTATGTCTCAGACATAATAAATAATTGGCTTCAAGAAGACAAGGTACAGAGCAAAGTTGAAGACACTGGCTGTGCCAAAAATATATGTCAAAAATGATTAATTGTTTACTATGTTTACCGCTGCACGTTTTACTTATTTATTTGTTACAAATGTATATACATAACAAGTTACAGACATTCATTGATTAAATTAATACTTATAAATTACACAAACACAAGGAAATCGAAATTTTATTTTGCCATTGTAGTATTTTGGAGACTGGAAATTTGCACTCAGGTAATTCAAAACATATACTGGGTACTTGACAAAAATAATACCATTTGTAAATAAGGATTTTCATATGATTTCTATTATAAATATTACTCAAGTGCATATCTACAGCTTTTTTAATTCTTATGACTTCACAATATTTAATCATTTAGATGGTAAATGATTAAATATTGTGAAGTCATAAGAATTAGATTTATTTTAGACTATGTAACAATTACTCAATGATAACTGAATCACAGTAGTGAGATAGACTGTCAATAGTATTTAAAACTTTAATTAAAATGCTTATAAATCATTATACAACAGGCCAAATATCACAACCTAACCATTTGCCAGCATGAAACCAAATTCCCAGGGTATCAGTAGTCCAGGTATCAATCACACAATGGTTTTTCCTAGCCTCGTTTTGAATGAGAATGTATGGTTATAGTAGTCCTATGTGCCGCAAATTTAATTCAGCCCATATAGTAAACAAAGTGGAATAAAACTCTTACCTCCTCTTCGGTACATTCTCCAGCACGTTTGTCAAGATCAATGTCAGCTTTTTTCAGCACAATATTAGAATATCTGCGACCAACTCCCTTGATAGCTGTCATAGCAAACATAACTTTACGTTTGCCATCAATATTCGTATTCATAATACGAAGAATATGTTGAAACTTGTCCGGAATTACCAGCGACTGAAAAGTAATGAGTAAAGGTTAAAATATAAGTTCATATAAAAATATGGTCGTATGTCACATCTTCGTAGATAACACAAATGGCTGATTTGTTTTCTTAACATTTTAACAGTGCGATTAATAATAAATAACGAGATTATTACCATTTTGGCAATAGAATCTCAGCCACGAACGGACACAAACTTCAAAAAGGAGGCAGCAAACATCAATGTTGCCAACCCTGAAATTTTATTTTCCCCAGGCTTGTTTTACCATAAAGTCAACCAAACTCCCATAGTATACCCCTATATTTTTTTAAGAACTAATAAAACAGCCAAAACGTCTTGCGTGTTTATTTTCATATCTATAAATTCTTGCATCGTCGCACAGTCATTCTCACCTCTACAAGAAGGATTTGAAGAGACGGTCGGCGTCGGCAACGCGCTATTGATATCCTTGGTATGTACGGATTACGGAAATAGTCTATAAGCTACAGTAAGTGCGTTTTCACACAAGACGATAACGACACCGTAAGTGCGTTTTCACACGAGACGATAACGACACCGTAACCACACAGTAAAAAAACTGTGACGATTTAGCCGACCATACATTTCTATGTACCGTTTTCACACGCAACGATAACGACACAGCACTGCACGACACAGGAACGATAATTCGGCTATGGCGTTGGTTCGGCTAGATCGTGACGATTTTTTTACTGGGCGATTTAGCGGACCTTCGAAATGTATTGAAAAACGTCAGGACTTTCACACGGCGAACAGCACGATAACGATAACGACACTTCTTGTCACCTCGCTGTAACTGTCGTTACGGTGCGGTTATCGTTCCTCGCTGTCGTTATCGTCTCGTGTGAAAACGCACTAAGTGCGTTTTCACACGAGACGATAACGACACATTTTTGTCGCGACGATAAACGACCGACGATAATTTATTGGCAAACGGTCATGTCGTCGTTCGTTTTCACACGAGGAACGATAACCGCACCGTAACGACAGTTACAGCGAGATGACATCGTGCTGTTCGCCGTGTGAAAGTCCTGACGTTTTTCAATACATTTCGAAGGTCCGCTAAATCGCACAGTAAAAAAATCGTCACGATCTAGCCGAACCAACGACATAGCCGAATTATCGTTCCTGTGTCGTGCAGTGCTGTGTCGTTATCGTTGCGTGTGTAAACGGTACATAGAAATGTATGGTCGGCTAAATCGTCACAGTTTTTTTACTGTGTGGTTACGGTGTCGTTATCGTCTCGTGTGAAAACGCACTAACCACGCAGTAAAAAAACTGTGACGATTTAGCCGACCATACATTAAAGAAGTTAAATATAAAGAAGTTATTACGTTATCCTATTTTTAGGATCCTATAACTAGGAAATAGGATGGTTTAATCGCAGTAAGAACGGTTAGTGTCCTATCTTTACCGGCCTTATATATATAGTTACTACTATTGAATATTCTGTGCCTTAGTTCGGGTCTGTACTTAATGACTACACTTCCTATGTATATGTAATTGATATGCAATTTTAGCGAATGCTTCGTCTGCTTCTTCTTATGTCTATGTTCAATTTAAAGTTTGTAAGTCAGAGTCTGAGTGGCCCCCTGAGCTTGGGGGCCCTGGGGCACTGCCCCGTCTAGCCCCTAGGTAGCTACGACACTGAAAATGTTCAAGAAAATATCGAAACGATATCGCAAAATAACATTGCAGACGACAAGACATTGCTGACCGTACTAATAGGCGTCAGAGGAGAGGTAAGAAGAAAAGCGGGCGGGTGATTTCAATTTTGCCAACCTGACGCCTTTGTCAGCCAAGTGCACAGTTACAAAAATCAAGGTATACCAATCAGGTGGGCCATATACCTGTTTAATACCTTTTATAGAATTTATAATAACACCTAAGTTTGTGGGAAAAATCAGGCAATAGAAAAAACTGGCAAGCATGTGCCAGTACTGCCAGGGCGTAGATTGAGGATCCTCAATCTACGTGCCAGGCAGGGCCATGAAAGTTGAAAGCGTAGAGTGAAGATACCTGTTGAAGTTGTTGAAGGTTACATTTCATTTCGGTATACCTATTTCTTTTATAGTACCTAATCACTTGAGTCATAGAGGATTGAAGGGAACAGAGTACAAGCTTCTAAGGAGCGTTCAAAAATTATACCTATTTTGGTAGGGTTAGCACAGGAGAATAACATTAAATAAATAAAAATGTATACCTATCAACTTTTTCGTGATGATAGAATATTTCTGATGATACATTATTACAGATTATTACGAAATGGTACTAAAATGCCAATCTAGTTTTGTCGCTGACCATACCTGGGTGGCTAAGATTTGCTCGCAAACTCAGCAGATCGCTTTGTCCCAGAGATGAAATCTAGCTAGATCACTTTTTCGCCCCCATATAGCAAATTTTATCGAAATCGTTAAAGCGGTTTTCGTGTAAAGCATCTGGTAAGTGGTAACAACCCTGATCAGCTGTCACATCGCATATTTATCTGCAAAATGTACAAAAAAAATACACCAAAAATACCCGTCGATACAGCGCCTCTAGCGGCAAACCGCTGAACAAAATTTTCCACGTCCAAATACTCTGGAGAAGAAATTACTTCCAAGAGTTTTTTATACTATAGGATTCTGAACTACGGAATATTGTTTTTTCGGGTGAAAATAATCTTCAGTGGACGCAGTATTACCTACTATGGCATTTTTAGGGAATGGACGCAAGATGTAAATATATATGTACCTACCACAGACATATGAACAAACTACTGGTACTACTCATACGTATGTGGTACAGAGTTTCCTTTTAATGATAACAAACGAAAGCTCAAAGAGATTATATGCCCTATGAAAAAGAAAGAGTAAAATATTTGCAAAAAAAAACGCAGCGAATAAATATTTAATATCTATTATAATCTCAGAATTTATTTATTTTTGCTTTATGTATCAGACTACTCATTCGGAAAAAAATAATTTGTACAATCAATAATTTGGAAAATAAGAAAGTCGGAAAATTTGGAATTTGTAAATTTTATTATTTGGACAAATAAGATTAGGTAAAACAGAAAATTTGGAAAATCTTTAATGTGGAAAATCATGAAGTTGGACTTGACTGACACCAAACTCAGAGGTATGGGCGGGTACTTAATAATATCTATGCGACTGAAGGACTTTGTATCCATGGTCATTAGCTAATTAAAAAAAAACATTGATAATTGCACCAAAGAGTAATAATATAATATACTTTTTGGCGGGAACTTGCAGAGTGACGTTGCGTTTTCATTTATGTTTTCATAAATTTCGTGTATTTTGAGTTTTATAGTATATTATCGGTGGTATTTTATCAAATAAAGATTAATCCATATGCACCAGTGAAGTGAAATCAAATGAATTATGTGTATCGTGACTTTTCAAGTTGTCTCAAAAAGTCCGTGAAGAGTTTTAGTACAATTACGACCATTGTATTAAAACATGACTTTAATGGACGGTGACTGACTGAGGACCATAGAATCTGAGGACTATATGTGAAAATGCGAAAGTGATTTATTGTTACTGGAAATTATTATATAACTCGCCACTGGCAGAAATAAATCCTAATTTGGATTTGGTTGCCAAACATAAAAATAAGAAGAAGAAGAGTAATATACTGGCAACACTGTGAGTAAGTAAGAGTTCATCCATCGTGTGCCGGTTTCTTATTTTTCGTCTCTTTGCAATTATTTAGCTTGATTGAGTTTATAGTAAAAACAGTGAACACAATGCATACGGAAACCACGTTAACACTGATACAAATATTAGAAAAGACTATATCACCGGGTAAGAAGCTTCATTTCTCCTAATATTTGATTGGATGGCGTTTCGTATGTCAACCGTATAAATTCCCAGCTAAAATATTGTTCGTTAATTTCACTGTAGATAATAGTTATGTTTAGTGCAATTTCTGTATACTACAAATTGTTAAAGGTATGTAATGAAATCGAACAGCTTTTTTTGAGCTAATAGGCTATTGATGACACAGTATCGTAACTGTCATGTCAGGAAATTTCTATTCTAATCCGTTATAGGTTGAAATATGATTTTACGCACATCGTAATGGCAATGTTAAACATGTATTTAAAACATTTTGCTAATTTATGCAGTATATACCTATTTGAGTCAACAAATCAGTTATTATCTCATTATGTACAAAGATGCTAAAATTTTAAGGTTATATTTGTCAAATGGAGCGTTTATTGTATTCCACCTGTTAGGATTAATTTGAGCATTAATAGATGAATTCAGTGTGTATTTATAGCAACACTATTTCATCAGCCCTGTGACCACCAGATCAAGAGATTAATAGGATTCAGTAGGCTCTACTTTAGTGATATATGAGCAGCTAAAAGGTGAAACTTCAAATAGACATAAAAAGGGCAGTCAAATCCCCTTATCTTGTCATATATAAAGTTGTACTACTAATTTTATGCTAGATGCATAAAATTAGATGGTCAATAAGAGACCAGATACCAGCTAACCAATCACAAAAGCTGTTCTGGTCAATGCTTGTTAAAACAAGATGTGATAGAAATCCAAAGATGTGTTGAGAATATATTTTTCATTATTATGGTTTTATTAAGTAAGTTAGTAACAATATAGTCATGTAAAAAAGATATTGTAGTAGAAGAGCTCGTGGTGTAGCATGATTAGCAGTTCTTAAACAATCGGCAAAGTTAAGCTACGTGTTGTGGTCGTTACCTGGATGGGTGACCGTCTAATGGTATTTCAAATCTAGCGTTTCCATGCTTCAGAAGGCACGTAAAGCCATTGGTCCCAGTTATCACATAATTGTGATAGTCGTTTAGCTAGATGGATGCCTCCTAGGCGGTTTGAAAAATTCCAATAGTAGGTTGACCACTAGCCTTCCTCCACTAATCTGCAGTGGGCATGCGTGGTGGAGTATCTGCCCATTCCCTTTCACCCTCATTTGTGAAAGGAGGCCTGTGCTCAGCAGTGGGACATTATAGGCTAATGATGATGATAGTCATGTAAATAGGAATATGGACTATAAAGTATAAAATAAGCAAAAAAACTTCTCATAAACCTGGTTGAATTAAGGGGGCCCTTCATGGCCAACGCAACTTCAACGCTAGCGTAGCCTAAAAGCTTGTTCTTTCATCCAACGTAATGTTTGACTGCGAAAAAAGAGAGACACCATCAGAGCCATCGGTTATCAGTTGGTAAATTCCGCTGATCACTCGCGGCCGCTTAACTAGGTCGTCATTCATGATTTCGCATATCATAAAACTTGTTCCAGGCCCATACTTCCTGTGATTTAATCTTACAAGTTTGTGGAAAAAAAGTTAGTTATTTAGAATCTCCAATACATTTGCAAGCATTGTTTAGAGCTGTTTTCTTTACTTTTACAATTTATAGGTACATTACATATGGCCAAAGTTAAAAATGGTAAAATTTGTGCAAAACCGCTGTTTTTCGCAGGCTTTTACTGAATTTGTTTCACACCTAGTTATACTGCTAGATATAGTTCACAAGATACCAATTTGTATAAAACATCTAACGAAAAGTGTTTAAAAACGCCATCATAAGTACAGAGCTTTTGTACGAAAAGTATGGTGAGCTGAGTGCTCTTAAGGATAAAAACAAGTATTTCAAGAGAAAAATATGTATGTATTTGTTAAAACATTCGTTGAGGTAACTGGCAATTTTTTTAACTTTTATGGGATTAACACATATTACAAAAAAAATACATACTTATAAATATAGCTTTACATAATAAAGTTATCAAACATTGATTAGCTAAACTTCTGAAGTGTTTATCTGACACATGACATTTGGTGATCGTAAGAGTGAGACGGAGGACACTATTACACTGATTTAGTTAAAAAGCGATTATGAATAAGAGTGTTAGGTTATTGGTTTGTCCCTGACAAGTAGCATTCAAGTTATATTCAAAATTCTATAGATTAAAGAGCTTGTTTTTTTCTTTTGAGTTAATTTTTGTTTCACGCAGTCTGGTTTATTGTTTCTTTTAATAATTTAATTAGAAATAATAGTGCCTTCCAAGATAGAATTGAACCATTTAAACAATAAATATTTTTTCGACACACTTGCTCGTAAATTGAGATTGATTGCACCTAAAACAGACTTGTATTCATTGGAGTAGATTTTTTGATAATAATCAACCACACAATGTTAACGTCAACAAATAATGGCGTGCAGGTTTTTTTTTACATCTAATCTCTGTCAAACTGTTTTACCTGTTTAAATTAAGAATGCGTCTACACACAACAATTGCATTGAGGTACAGTCGAGGTCAAAGAAATGTTTACATTTGAATGTTACAAAAATACCTATTTATCCATTTAAGAGCAGTCAATCCGCCATACTTTTCATACAAAAGCTCTGTGCTGATCACGGAAAAGAGAATACACTGGAAGGGCGATGCGTTAGAATTTGAATCGGAACCAGCGTCGCCAAACTCACACAAATAAATGTTATATCATATATTGTACTACAAATAAACAATCCTTTTGATTGGTCTTTTCTATTTTACTCAAAAATAGCTTTAATCACACAGGTCATACATATGAAAATATACCTCTTTACGTTAACATAAAATTTATTTTTCAATAGCGTACAAAGTATTTACGTCGTTTTGTAATCTACAAACTAGATTCAATCGACGAAAAAGTTCTGCCACTCGGCACTAGATGGCGTTATTTTCATGGAACGCAATTTTGAACTCAAACGCATTAGACATAATGTTGATAATTGCGTAATAGCTGCGTCGACTGGCGTCGAGTAGCAACACTTATTGCTATTCGCTTAATGCAGCGAAAGTAATCGATAAAATATATCGATATTTTAATTTTGTCGATATTAAATTTAGAAATTCCGTAAGAAAATTCACGTTCGATAAGAATAATTGTGCTAAGAACTGAACTGTCAAAAAAAACGTTAACATGATGAAGTACATTAAAAAAAACGCAAAACATTACGTACATTAAAAAAATAATGTAATAATGATGGCGTGCAGGTTTTTTTTTACATCTAATCTCTGTCAAACTGTTTTACCTGTTTAAATTAAGAATGCGTCTACACACAACAATTGCATTGAGGTACAGTCGAGGTCAAAGAAATGTTTACATTTGAATGTTACAAAAATACCTATTTATCCATTTAAGAGCAGTCAATCCGCCATACTTTTCATACAAAAGCTCTGTGCTGATCACGGAAAAGAGAATACACTGGAAGGGCGATGCGTTAGAATTTGAATCGGAACCAGCGTCGCCAAACTCACACAAATAAATGTTATATCATATATTGTACTACAAATAAACAATCCTTTTGATTGGTCTTTTCTATTTTACTCAAAAATAGCTTTAATCACACAGGTCATACATATGAAAATATACCTCTTTACGTTAACATAAAATTTATTTTTCAATAGCGTACAAAGTATTTACGTCGTTTTGTAATCTACAAACTAGATTCAATCGACGAAAAAGTTCTGCCACTCGGCACTAGATGGCGTTATTTTCATGGAACGCAATTTTGAACTCAAACGCATTAGACATAATGTTGATAATTGCGTAATAGCTGCGTCGACTGGCGTCGAGTAGCAACACTTATTGCTATTCGCTTAATGCAGCGAAAGTAATCGATAAAATATATCGATATTTTAATTTTGTCGATATTAAATTTAGAAATTCCGTAAGAAAATTCACGTTCGATAAGAATAATTGTGCTAAGAACTGAACTGTCAAAAAAAACGTTAACATGATGAAGTACATTAAAAAAAACGCAAAACATTACGTACATTAAAAAAATAATGTAATAATGATGGCGTGCAGGTTTTTTTTTACATCTAATCTCTGTCAAACTGTTTTACCTGTTTAAATTAAGAATGCGTCTACACACAACAATTGCATTGAGGTACAGTCGAGGTCAAAGAAATGTTTACATTTGAATGTTACAAAAATACCTATTTATCCATTTAAGAGCAGTCAATCCGCCATACTTTTCATACAAAAGCTCTGTGCTGATCACGGAAAAGAGAATACACTGGAAGGGCGATGCGTTAGAATTTGAATCGGAACCAGCGTCGCCAAACTCACACAAATAAATGTTATATCATATATTGTACTACAAATAAACAATCCTTTTGATTGGTCTTTTCTATTTTACTCAAAAATAGCTTTAATCACACAGGTCATACATATGAAAATATACCTCTTTACGTTAACATAAAATTTATTTTTCAATAGCGTACAAAGTATTTACGTCGTTTTGTAATCTACAAACTAGATTCAATCGACGAAAAAGTTCTGCCACTCGGCA
The DNA here is from genome assembly GCA_947623365.1 of Achlya flavicornis. NCBI lineage: Eukaryota > Metazoa > Arthropoda > Insecta > Lepidoptera > Drepanidae > Achlya > Achlya flavicornis. Next base: position 7,656,957 of record OX392468.1, on the reverse strand, counting down.
CTAGATGGCGTTATTTTCATGGAACGCAATTTTGAACTCAAACGCATTAGACATAATGTTGATAATTGCGTAATAGCTGCGTCGACTGGCGTCGAGTAGCAACACTTATTGCTATTCGCTTAATGCAGCGAAAGTAATCGATAAAATATATCGATATTTTAATTTTGTCGATATTAAATTTAGAAATTCCGTAAGAAAATTCACGTTCGATAAGAATAATTGTGCTAAGAATACTGAACTGTAAAAAAAAACGTTTAACATGATGAAGTAAATAAAAAAAAAAATTTTTACACGGTTTATTGCCCTTGAAATAAAATTTATTTGTTTCGAAATTCTCGTTTTGAAAGCTTAATTTTAACAGATGAATGCGGATATTGATATAACTTTCAACTATTGCCTTAATCAAATCAGTGATAAAAAGATAAATTTTATCGATATTGATCGAACAAAACTATCGATGCACGTGTTTTGGGGTCACGACAGGTCACGACTCACGACGAATGTGAAAGAACGCAATACATTACGTGCGGAGTTGCGCTCGCTACCTTGCGTACAATTTTTTTTTAATGTACGTAATGTTTTGCGTTTTTTTTAATGTACTTCATCATGTTAACGTTTTTTTTGACAGTTCAGTTCTTAGCACAATTATTCTTATCGAACGTGAATTTTCTTACGGAATTTCTAAATTTAATATCGACAAAATTAAAATATCGATATATTTTATCGATTACTTTCGCTGCATTAAGCGAATAGCAATAAATGTTGCTACTCGACGCCAGTCGACGCAGCTATTACGCAATTATCAACATTATGTCTAATGCGTTTGAGTTCAAAATTGCGTTCCATGAAAATAACGCCATCTAGTGCCGAGTGGCAGAACTTTTTCGTCGATTGAATCTAGTTAGTTTGTAGATTACAAAACGACGTAAATACTTTGTACGCTATTGAAAAATAAATTTTATGTTAACGTAAAAAGGTATATTTTCATATGTATGACCTGTGTGATTAAAGCTATTTTTGAGTAAAATAGAAACGACCAATCAAAAGGATTGTTTATTTGTAGTACAATATATGATTTAACATTTATTTGTGTGAGTTTGGCGACGCTGGTTCCGATACAAATTCTAACGCATCGCCCTTCCAGTGTATTCTCTTTTCCGTGGCTCTGATGCTGTCTCTTTTTTTTCGCAGTTAAGCATTACGTTGGATGAAAGTACAAGCTTTTAGACTATGCTTGCGTTGAAGTTGCGTGCATGCGTTGGCCATGAAGGGCCCCCTTAAATAACTAGCCATATCATTTGATAAATACTTGTTTACATGATATATGACAGTTTTATGTTTTCACATAATGTGCCATAAATATGTATATGCTATTCAACTCCGTAGAAGTTGACGTACATTGTGACATTTTTGTTTTATACTGGGTGGTGATTTCGAGATGGCATATTTTCGAAACCTATGTTGGGTTAGTTATGCTGAACAACTTTTACTATGGGACCAATAGCGAATTCTCAAAACTTCAAAAATATTAATCTCGAGGCGGTATTAAGCGCGTGAGCCGCAGGCGAACGTGTTAAGTGAGCCGAGAGTGTAAAATCAAATCAGTGTCATACGACGTTTTTCAACACACTTGCGAGGAAAAAAACAGACTTATTTTGCAATAATTGACACTTTACGAGCGAGTGTGTTGAAAAAAATATTATGCCTATTATCACTAGGAAAGTATTTTAATTTTACTTCTTGTCACAAAGTACTTTTGTTTTTAGGATATCAACATCAAATATTATGTGCTTATATAATAAGGACTCATCATCATCAGCTGCTGAGCTCTGTCCTTTCACAAATGAGGGTCAAAGCTAATGAGCAGATACTCCACCACATGTGCCCACTGCAACTATAAGTTGGTTGTTTCAAGTTGTTGGAGTTTTCAAGCCGCCTAGTAGGCCTCCAACTAGCTTATCGACTATCACAATTAAGTGATAACCGGGATCAACGGCTTTAAGTGCCTTCCGAAGCACGGAAACGCTCGATTTGAAATACCAGTAGGCGGTCACCCATCCAGGTACCGACCACGACGGTGGTAGCTTAACTTTCCGATCTATTAAGAAAGGCTAATCATGCTACAACACGAGCTCTCACAAAAAGTATGTGTGATAATTGGACTGTTTTACAAAAAAACTTAAACCGACTCAAACTACACTAAGAAGTATCAAATCCTGATCTGATGACAATGGGACTAGGGATTGCAAAATCCGGATTTTTTTCAAATTCGGATTCAAAGTTTATCATCACATATAAATCCGGATTATCCGGATTTTTCGAATTTTTGTATTTTTTTTGCAATCTTAATTTTAAATTGTACGCGTAGTTTATGCTTAATTATTAGTAGTTTGAAGAGAGGTGTTCTATTTTATTGTATTTCCATTGCTTGCTTTTGAATAAAAATTCAATTAAACTGCAATATTAAAAAAAATATTGGCTTGTATTTGGCACTGAGCCGTCCATAAAGGATAAAATCCATTTGGGTTAACGTGCTACACCTTAGGAAGCCGTCCATAAAGGACGAAGCCTAAGGTGGAGCACGTTAACCCAAATCGAACCTATTCATCCAGGCCGTGAAAGTCCCTAGATTCTAAGAGTCAAGAAATACAGTCGCCGGAAGCAAGTTCCACTCCTTTGCTGTCCGCATTATAATTGAGGATACAAAAGAAAAAAAATCCCCGTGTCTTGTGGTTCGGAGTAAAAATAGGGATGGTGGTTGGAATAAGGTTGGGCAATTCCTGCACACACTCTCAAAAATATATCCTGTAGAAAACCGATAAGGCAAGCAACTTTTCTTCGATGGTCGAGGCTCGTGAGTTTCGTCATAATTAGTCTCATATTCGATGAGTCTTCTGGCTCGGCGGTTTATTGAGTCGAGGGCGAGAGCCTGGTGGAAAGGACTCCGTTTGGTGAAAAGACACACCTGCGTCTTGGTGGCATTAAAAGTGAACAGAATAGCATTGCCCCAATCGGAGACTGCCTCTAAAGTTACGTTCAAACGCTCTACCATGGCCTCTCGCAACAATTGGATCTATGACTACGGTGCTATCGTCTACGTACCCAAAGATACCGGGCTTCACCAGATCGTTAATATGCAGCAGAAATAAGGTTGCAGAGAGAACCGAACTCTGTGGAATTGATTGCGGAAAGGTCCGACGAACACCTGTCTATTACTACATGAATAGATCGTTCGCTCAGGAAATTGTAAATCCAAGCGCACAGACCACCAGAGATTTCATATAAAGGAAGCTTGCTTAGAAGGCTGGTGTCAGACCCTTTCAAAAGTATCAATTTTCTGAGATCAGCCGATATACAAAATGCTTTCAGCGGTAACCCGACTATATAGAACTATCATTATTGATATTACGTTGTGCAAAGAGTTTTTGAGAAACTCCCACCGCGCGCGCATCGCCTCCATCTAAGACTTACTGGCCGACTTAGCTATTAGCTAGATGGCTATATTATATAGATTTCAGAGTAATACTGACCTAAATCTACTGGATATTTAATGAAAATTTTTAGTTAAACATTAACTATTATCAATTATGATTAAAATTCGAAAAAACCGGATTTCATTCTCAATATTCGGATTTATAATAGCTCCCTAAAATCCGGATTTTTCAGTCATTTTCGAATTTCGAAGTATCCGGATTGCAATCCCTAAATGGGACCAAACGGGAAGTGTACCCTTCCAGACAAAAAAAGAATTTTCCAAATCGGTTCACAAATGGCGGAGTTATGAGGTAACAAACATAAAAAAAAAACATACAACCGAATTGAGAACCTCTTCCTTTTTTTGAAGTCGGTTAAAAACAGGGTTTATGCGCCGGTTTTTTGCGGTTCTTGTGCGTTACTGCTTAGAATTGTATAGGTTCTATTATCACAGACTAAAAAGTTCGGCGCGGTGCGGTCTGTCGCTGCAACCTTAATGTTAATTTGACCGATGATGGATATCAAGATCAAGTCTTTGTCTTTGAACACATAAGTATATTTATCGGTAATATCGGTTATCGATTAGTGATCGATCTGGCAAGAACTAGGGGGCCCCATCGTTCGCGGGGCCTTGGGGCGCTTACCTAGTCCGTGGAAACTATAGCACAGTGGTAGGGTACTTTGTGACTGTCTTTCTTTCTGACTGAACCAAAACTGAACCTTTTTGATCTTTTTGAGACCCTATAATTTTGAAACCTTATAGCTTAATGGGAATCTTACTTTTCACTATTATTGGATGGTTTTTACAAGATTTTATTGTGTTCTAGTTGTTGACGTCCAAAATAATAATATATTCCATGTTATATGTAGGAAGCCCATAATAATGACTTGTTAAAATTTTCAGATCGCAATGAATTGGAAGCAGCAGAAACTTATCTTGACCATGCAGCTGTCACCAATTTCACAACCTTCATCAAAATGCTGTCTGATGTGTTGGTGCAGGGTGGCAACAGCCAGGTTGCCAGAATGGCTGCTGGCCTACAGTTGAAAAACCACCTCACTTCAAAAGACCTATTACTGAAACAACAATATCAACAAAGGTGGCTGGCCCTACCTGAGGATATCAGACTCTATATAAAGAAAAATGTGAGTTTATAATAAAGTTTGTTTCTAATTACATATAAAAATGCCTAACATTAAGAAAGCAACGTTTATCATTATGCCAATTATTATCTATATTTCTGCCAATTTCGAGCTATATTGTTATTATAATTTTCATACAGTCAAGTCAATCAACATCCATACAAGTCAACATTCAAAATCTATTATTCAAATAGACCTTCGCAGGCACTTATGAAAGTCTGACTCAAATACGCTAATACTGGTTCGGAAAGTTGCATATGCTGAGAAAACCGCCAATAAACTAAGCAATTATTTTTTTCATAACAAGCTTAGACTCATTACAAAATATTCAGTCTAATCGCACTGACCACAATTGCCCCAGCGCAGTGGCAAAACTACAAAGTATACTGAATCGATATTTAATAAGTAAATAGCAAACTTAAGCAGACCAGCCCCCACAAGCAGCACCAGTTCACAACAGTTTTAGTAAAATAATGGTTTTTTTACTAAAGCTTTTCACAGACTTTTTGAGACAGTTTCAGCCATGAACAAACATCAAAAGTAAATCACCTTAAGAATAGAATTTTGGAAAATATATTTTTGTCGGTACTTTTATAACCATAATGTATTCACACCAACTGAGGGTTAGGCAAGATTAGGTTAAGTTAGGGAGGGAGAGGCAAGGACTAAATACTTGTTTTTTTTATTTCAGATTTTAACAGCTATAGGTACAGAAAACAGTAGGCCTAGCTCTGCTGCACAGTGTGTGGCATATGTTGCAGTTGCAGAACTCCCAGTTGGACAATGGAATGACCTCATACACATGCTCGTAGAAAATGTAGTAAATGCTCAATCTACTGAACTAAAGAAAGAAGCAACTTTAGAAGCTATAGGTAAGTTATCAATACATCGTAATTTGATACATATTATGAATGCAAATGAGGAAAATAACAACAATAACATAAACTTTCTTGTGATGCACTTTGTATATTTAAAGTATTTTTGTTTTATTTTATGTCACTGATCAGTCATTTTCCATCACTGATCAGTTATTGTCATTCAGTGATCAGTTATTTCTTTACTTATTTTTTTTCATAACCAACTATTTGCCGTGCCATGCTTAGTTATTTTAAAAAATAACTAAGCTCCGAAAATGGGCTGCACAGCGATATTTTCTGTCATTTTGATAAGTAATCCTTTCCTCTAGAAATAATAAGTTACTTGTTAAAAAAAATATTTTTAATATAAGCTTTTTTTGGTGACTGCACTTTTAGTTGACTGTACTTGCATTGTCTTCCAATATACTAATGTATACCAAATATCAAGTCAATCCGACCACTGGAAGTGGGTGAAATTCGACTTGCAAGATTCCACCCGAACGAAAAAACATAAATTGCAAGTTAAATAAAAGCTTGTAAAATTTCGCCATTTTTCCTCGGCCGCGCTGCGAATTTAATATAACTTTATTTCTTTCTACAGGCTATATTTGCCAAGAAATTGATGCTGAGGTATTGACTGAGCAAAGCAACCCCATCCTTACTGCCATCATCCACGGGATGAGATCAACAGAACCTAGTAACCATGTGAGACTTGCTGCAACTCAAGCCTTGATCAACTCACTGGAATTTACAAAAGCTAATTTTGATAAAGAAAATGAAAGAAACTTCATAATGGAGGTTGTTTGTGAAGCCACACAGTCCAGTGATATGAGAATAAGTGTTGCTGCCCTTCAATGCTTAGTAAGTTGAATATTTAGTACCTACGAAATTCCTAAATGGATTGAGATAAAACTCACTGTTAAATATTATGTAGAATATTCTGGTTGAGAAATAAGTGTGACAATTAGAACCCACGTTTCACTCTCCCACTCTCGCTTTTAAATTGCCCTTTTTTTATAGGTAAAAATATTATCTTTATACTACCAATATATGGAACCATATATGGGTCAAGCATTATTCCCTATCACCCTAGAGGCTATGAAGTCGGACATTGATGAAATTTCACTTCAAGGAATTGAGTTCTGGTCAAATGTAAGTGATGAAGAAATAGACCTGGCAATTGAAGAAGCAGAAGCTGCTGAAGCGGGTATGTTTTACTCGATTTATTCTTTATTTACTGTTATTCAATAAATAATATTTATACTGATCTATCTTCTCAGGTCGGCCTCCTGTGAGAACTTCAAGATTTTATGCTAGAGGGGCACTTCAATACCTCGCCCCAGTACTTATGCAAAAGCTAACCAAACAAGATGACTCTGATGATGAATTGGAATGGAATCCTTCAAAAGCTGCATCTGTGTGCCTCATGCTCTTATCCAACTGCTGTGAAGATGAAATTGTCCCACATGTGTTACCATTTATCAATTCAAACATTAAAAATGAAAATTGGCGATATAGAGAAGCTGCCTTGATGGCATTTGGTTCTATATTAGGAGGTCTTGAAGCGAATACTCTTAAACCATTAGTAGAAAAAGCTATGCCAACTTTAATTGAAGCCATGTATGACTCCAGTGTAGCTGTGAGAGACACGGCTGCTTGGACTTTCGGTAGAATTTGTGAAATAGTTCCTGAAGCGGCTATCAATGAAACATATTTAAAACCCCTTTTGGAAAGTCTCGTGAACGGTCTGAAGGCTGAACCTCGTGTCGCTGCTAACGTTTGCTGGGCCTTCACTGGCCTAGCCGAGGCTGCATATGAAGCGGCCGATTGTGGTGAAAGCAATCAACCCAAAACCTACTGTATGTCAAACTACTTTGATTTTATCGTTCAGAGACTTCTAGAGACTACTGATCGTCAAGATGCAGCTCAACACAATTTAAGATCGGCTGCTTATGAGGCACTCATGGAAATGGTTAAGAACTCTCCTTCTGATTGCTATGTAACTGTTCAAAAGACAACTATGGTTATATTGGAACGGCTTCAACAAGTCCTACAAATGGAAAATCACATATCAAGTCAGGCAGATCGCTCACAGTTTAATGACCTTCAGAGTCTTTTGTGCGCGACTTTACAATCTGTTCTTCGCAAGGTGACGCCAGAGGATGCGCCGCAGATATCAGATGCCATCATGACCGCTCTCTTAACTATGTTCGCCAGCAATGCGGGCAAAGCAGGTGGCGTACAAGAAGACGCTCTAATGGCCGTCTCTACTCTCGTTGAAGTTTTAGGAGAAGGTTTTCTTAAATATATGGATGCTTTCAAAAGATATCTTTATGTAGGCCTTAAAAATCATCAGGAGTATCAAGTTTGCATTGCAGCTGTAGGTCTTACTGGTGACATATGCCGAGCATTGAAAAGTAAGGTAAGTTGACTTAAGCATTGGACAAAGTAGGCGGCAGCTAACTAACTTCGAGTAGGAAAGTTTTGGAAGTAAGGAATTAATTCAATGTTCTTCTTACAGGTGCTCCCCTATTGTGATGAAATTATACTTCTGCTATTAGAAAATCTTGGTGACCCTTCCATCCACCGTTCAGTGAAGCCACAGATATTTTCTGTTTTTGGGGATATCGCTCTCAGCATTGGTCCCGATTTCGCAAAATATTTTGATGTAGTAATGCAGATGTTGCTGCAGGTAAACAAAACATTTTACGCTGATAATTAAAAAATAAAATGTAATTAAATTTATGCTTTAATTTACCGCGATCGACTGCCCATTCCGATTGTAAGTCTGAAATCGGAAATTAGAAACAAATCGGCTCGTTATGCGAATTAGAATCGCAAATAAGCAACTCTAAATAGCCTCGAATAACTCCTGACATATAACATGACGATTTACAAATGATGTAATTGATTTGCTCAAGAACTAACATAAATTAGCCCAAAATTTTAGCCATTTATATTACTATTGTGACTTACAATGTGTATTTTTTGTAAGGGTATATGTAAAGTTTATATTATATGTTATATTTCAGGCCAGCAATGCTCAAGTAGATCGTAATGACTATGATATGGTGGAGTATTTAGGTGAACTTCGTGAAAGCGTTCTCGAGGCATATACTGGCATCATTCAAGGACTTAAAGGCTCAACCGGCGAGGTAATCTTTTTCTATCTATCTACGAAATCCATTTATATAATGGATATGGATGAATTTATAAAATGTATTCCATTCATCAGCCTATTTTAGTCTTACGATTATCTGCTCACTTATAGTTACTCACTTTTTTAATTAACAAGTAGCATTGCAAATTGCACTTATCGCAATCGATGGAGAATATATCTTCACACTTGTGCAACGGAGAGTGTTCTAAGGAATTGTTCGACTTGTTGCCCACGGCTACCTTCCACCATCGCAACTCACGCCATCGACGGGTAATCCATCCTCACACATTGAAAACACAATTGTTTCGAACTGTGCGGGCTCAAAGGAGCTTTCTTCCGCGGACGCTCAGGTTGTGGAATGAGCTCCCCTCCGTGGTTTTCCCAATGGAGTACAGCATGGGGTTCTTCAAAAAGGGCGTGAAGAGATTTCTTCAGGGTCGGCAGCGCGCGAGTGATACCCCTGATGTTGCAAGCGTCCATAGGCTACGGTAACTGCTTACCATCAGGCGGGCCGTATGCTTGTTTGCCACCTTAGTGATATTAAAAAAAAAAAAAAAAAACACATTAGAACCAAAATGGTCTCACGTCTGTGGTTTCAAAGGGGGAGCCTGCCAGAACGAAAACTACGGAACACCGATAGGTGCTTGATGACAGATTTTTAACGCGAGGAGGTTGGTAGCCAGGTGGGTACTACAGAGTACCCTACCACTGTGCTATGGTTCCTTCACCTAAAGCTCTAGCTCAGTAGGATTAGACCAGAGGCAACTGTAGGATTCGAATCCGGCATTCGAGAAAAGTTTTGGAAATGGCGGCTTGTATTCGTATAGACAGTTTGTAACACATATAAATCTAATAGAGGACGCTGTATCTACTTTGCGTGTCAAAAGAGTACACACACGCACAGGATGGAGGGACTTGCGTTGTTCTAGTCCTATGTCTGTGATACACAATCTATCTTCTATATATAAAAATGAATCCCTTTTTTTTTATACGACTAAGTCGGTAAACAAGCATATGGCCCGCCTGTTGGTAAGCGGTTACCGTAGCCATATGGACGCTTGCAACACGCGAAGCATCGTTCACGCGTTACCGACCCTTCCCCCCACCCCTATGAGCTCTGGCGACCTTACTCACGCGCAGGAACACAACTTTACACAACAAAGTTATTTGGCTGCGGTATTCTGTAAGGTGGAGGTACTTCCCCGGTCGAGCTGCTCTTTGAGCGCATAAACGCTATGCTCTACCTCTCTCAAAACAGAGAATGAACAGGAACAGGGGACAGGTAGTAGTAGTATTAGTAGGTATAGAATACATATTGTGTTGTGTCGTGTTGCAGGTGTGGTCCGACGTGACGCTGGTGGAGCCGCACGTGTCGGCGATCGTGAACTTCATGACGCTGGTGGCGATGGAGCCGGAGCGCACGGACGGGCACATGTCGGTGATCGCGGGGCTGACGGGCGACCTGTGCGACGTGTTCGGGCTGCGCGTGCTGCCTCTGCTGGAGACGCGGCCGCTGCTGGACCTGCTGCAGGCGGCGCGCCGCTCGCGCACGCAGCGCACCAAGACGCTCGCCAACTGGGCCACCAAGGAGATACGCAAACTCAAGCAGACCCCCGCGCCGCTCGCCAGCTGGTTACTAGTTTTTTTTTATTATTGGAGTGTCACAAACATTTTGGATTTTTTTGCGAGATCTTGCAGTTTGATGTTGCGTTTTCGTTTTATTTTCATAAATTAGTGTATTTTGAGTTTTATTGCATATCAATCCATGTGCACCAGTGAAGAGAAATTCAATTAATTACGTGTATCGTGACTTAGCATGTTGTCTCAAAAAGTCCATGAACTGTTTAGTATAACCGCCACCATTTTACTGAAACCTGACCTTCATATTAATTTTCAGTTCACTCACTGACATACAATCATATAAATTAATTTATCACAAATAAATATGAAATGACTTTAGCGTAGAATGACTCTTGCCTGTCTTTTTATGGATGAAAAACTACTACTACAGAAGTACCCAACTGATAAGGCGCGTCGTGAATCTTCTTTCGCACAGAAAAGAAAGTATGGCCCGAAGATTAACGAAAGAATGCTTAAAACTTACAATCAACCTTAGATCACTAGTATAAGATTTATAACACACTGCAGCTGTTAGTTCCGTCTCACTCGCAAGTCACACCCTTCCGCACACATGACGGCAGCTGCCGACCAATACAATTCCCCTCGCTTTGAAAATATATCTTCTGCGTAGGTACATCGGTAAGCCATATTAGTTGGGTACTACTGTACCTCCTACACTCCAGTTAGCACTCGATATAAACCTTCATTGCGATATACTGCAGCTCGTAATTGATCCCAAGTACATAGGTATAAGTAAATATATAAGATTGATTTTTGTAATAATATGACGGGATTGACAACGATGATCTAACTGTTGTGTAAAAAAATTAATTGAACAATTTCCATCACAAATTCTTCGACAAAACACCGGATTTTTATTTTACTGCAGAAGAGATCCCAGGACTTTTACATTACACCCACATATAACCAAAGTATGAACTCCTTCACTGTGACGTTTATTATAAATTAACCCCTTACTCATAAAACGTTATTTAACTAATATAATGTTAAAGGGTCACGTAAATAACGTCACTCTATTGTCATTGTCAAATAATGTGTCATTATTTTCGTGACCATTTAATCAGTGTATTAGTTAAATAGCGCTTTATGAGTAAGGGGGTATATCTTAAAAAATTAAACTACATAACAATATTTTCAATTTCAGATTTGAATCGTCGTGCTGCCACAGTGATGTAACGCAGTTTCAGACGACGTACTGCTGGTAAAATAAATTACTGTATTGGCAGGCATATTATGTCCATTATTCATAAGTCGTTAGGTGCATTTGTTTACGGGCCATTTTTGTGTTTCAACAATTTAACGAATGTTATTTTAAATAAAATTTCTTTTTATAATGAGCTTTGTCTTCTCACTCCATTGATTTATAATTAATATGATTTGTATAATACTCAAATAAAAATATTGGTTTCGTAGGATTTACCAAGTTCTTGATTATTTTTTCGTGAAATCTAAATTAGTAGAAAACTAAAGTATAGTTCATTTTACGTTAAGTAACAAAAACTTGCATTTATTGGTAAAGTTTTTAGACTATTATAAATACACGTATATGTTTATTATCGCTTGTTATAAAGAGGAATTGAGCATATGCATAAGTCACATAGTGACCCTCCGGCCTCAAACGATGCACTTAGCGCTGTATTTAATTGAATTTGTCAATAATTTATGCCTGTCCGTAATCTTTCCATAATTATCTTTAAAATTGAAGCATTTTCCTATTTGGTATTATAAATACAGACAGTGGCTGTGGTATCTTTACTTATGTGAGATAAAGTGATATTCTGAAAGAGAGCCAGCGCGAAAGATGACGTATGTTATTATAGGCATGCACATGTGCAAGGGATTGTGAATTTTATAAATTATTATTAAGTTTTGTAAGATGTATGGAAGATCGCATGAACTGCTAAGAATGAATGTTGTGATGCGTGTGTTATAAATCACAGATATTTTATAAACTTAGGCATGTGTCAGTCTTAATGAAAATTTGGTATATATAAATATATGTTTAAGCCGTCAACGTTATTTAGAGACTGAAGGTCGCCATATTGGTGATGATACATCTTTATTCATCACTGCTACACTAAACAAACGCACATTTAATTGAATTATGGTTGTATTGTACATAATTTTAAATATACCACAAGATATAATTACGACGATGTGTCCTCGTAAACTAACTGAGCGCAATATGAATTGCTGTAGAACTGTACAGCTATATTGCTATCAAGGAGCTGTACTCTGATAAATGTTTACAACAATATTACCTATTTGCGTCGTCTATCAGTAACACGTGATAGTGTGATGAATAAAACTTGTATATTGCCTCTTGGTCTCGATATCACAATTTTTGTACATAATGTAATTAAAGCTGTTTTCATTTTTCAAGGTCTTATAAAGTGACAAATTTGCCGCGGTCTCTGCGATAGAATAAGATTCGAAATAAATACCATTACGAGATAATGAGCTCAAAGGCATTCCGGTTGTCTGAGGCAGTCGACCTGCTTATCCCTCCCTAAATGACTCTAAATATGCTGTGATCAATTTTGAATTCCAAAACAAAGCATTATTTAATGTACTATATCAAAAAGAATACTTCAAACTAAATCATTTAATACCCAGACCGTAACAATATTCCTACTAAAATGATAGTCCCACAAAATGTACTCAATGTTCGAACAAAATCTTGAAAAAGGGCAGGCGAGGTAGATTGAGAGAGCGGAGTTATAGATAAACAACTGTAGTATAATTATTCCTATAGACTTTCAATTGATATTGGAGGAGAAACTCTGTCACGTCACGTTACGTTCTTATAATAAAAAAAAATGGAAACACTCAATGTGGATCCACTGTTACATATGATTTAAGCGGCGTTTCGTGGACAATATAATGGCCATCGCTTCTGTCCACGTTAAAGCAAGCCTCCCTAAGAACATTTCTAACAATAACATCTAAGTTGCATAGGTACATTTAAATTAAACTGGTATTCAATTGAGTTAAGTAAGCTTTAAAAGTTACAGCAATAAAACAAAATAGGTCATGATAATGAATGTGCAGGCATATTCAAATAACGACGTAGCAACTTTTCTTTAACTTAAATACGGATTCAACGGTTTTTCCGTGAAGAAAACCCTGCATGCCCTGTAAAACAAAATAATGGTCAAGTGAAGTTCGATTTATCCGCACATGTTTGTTTTTTTCTCCTCAGCCAATTACATGCGTATTTTTTTGTACTAAAGTGACCTTTTTTTTTAAGTTCATTAGCGTTTGTCGCTTTTGAAATAAGTCCAATGTTGTGCACGTGCGGGGGGAAGTAAAGACCGGAGATATTTCGAACGTAAGCATTGAAGGTCGGATGTAAACTGAACATAATCAGGATTCGCTATTTTTAAAGATTAATTCATTCAGATAAAACATATTTTGGTTTATTTAAAAAAAATATGTTCTTGAACAGCTTTATTGTGTACATTTTTCTTCAATATAAAAAATCATAATAAAATCAATGAAATCGTAGATTTCAGTTTAAAGGATTCCATCAGGAAGAAAATAAATTTAAAAATTATATTTCAAATTTAATTACAATCATATGTACAACATTTTCATCAAGCCACTTTTTCATTTTGAAATACGAAGAGGAGGATATTTATTTACAAGCATATTTTTAATTACTATTTGAGCATTTGTACAAGTTATCTTTATAAACACAGGGTGACACCCTGTTAGAAATAAAAAGAAGCGCCGATGTCACTCTTTGTCCCATAAACTATGTCTTTGCAAAATATCACGTCGACCCGTTGCTTCAAGAAGTACAAACAAACCATCAAAGGAATGACTAGAACTGCGGGCCATATTGTGATTAATTTCGCCCTGAAATACTCAATACATTATTGATAATTTTTAGCCAAGCCATAATGTGCATCATGATTAATGTTACCTACCTGCTTACAACAAAACGTTCTTTAAATATTCAAATGTGCAAATACAAATTGCGAATTGTGATTTACTTGGTAAAAGCTCCGATTCTTGAAACAAATATAATATTATTCAACTTTCTATCTTGGGCATTTTTTTCTAAGATTGAATGTATGAAGAAATGCCGCAGAATAAGCAATAGTAGTAATAGTAAAAATCGTGCAGCCACTCTAAATTGCTCTATAAAGTAGCGCGATAGTGTTATTTTGTCTTGCCGACTTCATCGCTCACGATTAAAATGAAATAAAACCTTATATTAATAAGGTTTTGGTAGTTTTTATGATCATAAATAATGACTAACAAAATGCAGCAAATACCTTTTTCATATAGTCATATATTTTTTGAATCATCGCTTAATTCGATTCAACGCACCGATTGGCTGATAATGATTTTAGTTAGGCTTCGCTTCTGTAGGATGCACCACGACTATATTAATTTTTTGTAGTTTTAGTTTTTCGCTTCTTTTTTTTGTTACTATGTTCTACGATATGATTAACTTAAAAGCAGGGACAAAAAGTAAACTAATTTTTCAAACATACCTACCTACTTTCCTTCATGATCTGATCTGCAGATTCTGTTTCAGGGTTAGTGTATTATCATATTGAGCAATAGGTACCCATTAAAGTTGTTTATTTATTAGATTCGTCAATCAGTGCCTTTTAACGTGCGACAAACTGCGATATCTAAAACGCACTAATCTTTTTAGCTTACCTGCTGAAGTTTGTTGAATTGTATCATAACAAAAAGCAATACATTTACTTTGGATTCAGACTACGTTGTAGTTTGTAAATTAAAACATAACTACGTTTATATTGAAACTGAAGGTATTAAACAACGCGTGTCAAGGTCCAGCCGCATCTACAATAACTGCTAGCGCAGTTCCTTATCGCGTCGCTTGTGTGAGTATACAACTTCATATAGTATCACATTTTCCAAATGAAATAAGTAAGGAATTTTGTGTTATCACAAAGCTCATTTATAGTGACATCCAAGGTTGTGGGCTCGAATCCTATAATTTTCGGCGAAGGAAACCATAGTGGTAGGGCACTTTGTAATTAGGTGTGTAGCACTACCACCCTCATGTTGAAAATTTGCCGGGAAGCACCTATCGGTGTGTACCGGCACTTACACTTGAGAGCCAGTTGATGGTACCAGAGGTAATCTTTACAAAGCTTAGAATGCCGGGTATTGCAAATATCCATAGAAAACGGTAGACATTCAGGTTGATCGCACGCCGTCTTGAAAACATTTAGACGTTAAAAAAAAGGACTATCCGTATTTCATCCAAATCCCTTCTCAGCTATGACGAAGTGTTTGTGCCTTCGAGATTGATTGATGATTGTTTTGTCCACCCTATCCTCACTGATATTCTTATAATTTCTCTTTATCTATGTTATAGACAAACTCCCGTCTATATTGAAGTAGGTACTAAGCCGTGCGTAGATAGAGAGATAAACGCGGCGATTGAAATTTATTTTTAAATGTTAGTTTTTATTAAAATACGCGTCAAATGCACAGTTGTAAGGCGGCTGGATCTGAAACGTGTTATTATTGACTTAGATGTTGATGCTTAGACATTATCAAATTCAATAAATTACTATCGGTGGCGTTAAAATTATAACTAAATGTCGCTTGGTGATAGCGTTTTTAAAATGCCATGTATATTTTTACGAAATATTGAGTGTCTACTAGTCTGTGAGCATCACTGACAGGAATGATGTTTGCGTGAATTATGCAAGAATTATGAGAAGTGTTTTTTTTATTACTCAACCAAATCTCTATGTACATTTGTAGAAAACATTGTTTTCAAAACAACACTATGTATGTTCCTTCTTATATTTTAGTATGATAGGAGAATGTGTGATGACTAGTGCCATGCCATGAAAGGTTCTGAATTAGAATCGTAAGGCATCGAGTCGATGAATACCACCCACTTTCCTGCAAGAAACAAATTTAAATCGATAAAAAATATTTTGTTAGACCGTGATTTTCTCTTTGTTTATCTATTACTATCAATCTAAACTGTTCTATGGTAATAAAACATTTAGAAGTTAATTTTGTCTTTTATTAATTAAATTAAGCACACTTTTAATCCTCGAGTCAGGAAGATCGTAAAACGCATAGGTAATAAATAGCAAGGGAAATACTTTGATATATAAAAAAAGATAATTTGAAGATTTATATTAATTTTAAATAAAATGCTTAAATAAATATTTAATATTATTTTAAGAAAAAAAAAAAAAATTTAACTACCTACATAGTTAGAATTCTTAAATGTGACCATGGCTATATTTTGTCACTAGCTGTCCGGCGCGGGCGCGACTTCGTACGCGTGATGCTACCCTACCCTGCGGTGATACCCTGCCCTACCCTCCCATCTCCTCCCCACCCCTCCAATACAAATAAAGAGCCTTTTCTAGCGGCGGAATTTCAATTAAATTTTTAAAATAAAAGAACTCTTATTGAGGCATAACTATAATATTTAGACATATGGTATCGCGACACTTTTTGTAAATAATTAGGTGTTCTACAAAGTCGCAGTACATTATTTTATTCTATCAATAGTTTTCGCAGCGTACGCCATGTAATGAATATTTTAGGTATTTTTTTACACCTTGGGTTACATTATTGTAGTTTTAGTAAGGATCCCTAATTTTTTTTGATAATATGATGTAGCCTATGTCATCCGGGGATAGTGTAGCTTCCCAACAGTGAATTAATTTTTCAAATCGGTTCTGTACTTTCGGAGCCTATTCAATGCAAACAAACAATCAAATCTTTCCTCTTTATAATATTAGTATAGACTAAGCCTGATTTATCTACACTACTCTAATTATTTATAATTTTAAATTGAATAATATTTTAAGTTGTAAAAATTAGGAACCTTCATTAAAATTATTATGCAAGTTAATATTCATAGGTAGGTACAGCGTAATAATTCAATGGTAGGTACCTAGTTCCTAAAATTCACGTTTTATTACTATTCGGTATTTTAAAGAAAGCTTGGTGAAGAAATAGACGCAATAAAACTAATAAAGGATATATTCTTGTATTATCATCAAATCAAATAAAACAATTCCAAATCGACACATTTAGAAATACACATAGGCACCTATTATATTTTTGATCATATGAAACATTGGAAATTATACATTAAGCTAATATAATTAAATGAACCTTACCTAGGGAGGTAAGGTTCATTTAATTATTACACAGTTACACAGTAAGGTTTTTCCAAAGAATTTAAAACGTCCAGAAGGATAGTCGCCTCTATGGCAACATGAAATAAACAAGCCAGAATTGACAGTATTTGACAGCCATGCGCAGTACGAACTGAGAGCGATTTGCTCAGGGAGCCCCTCAAGCGGAGTGAAATTAAATGTCATGCTTTAGTAAGGCGGATTATCCATCTGGGTAGAGGCACGATGCCCTATGAAAATCTTTGGGTTTTTCTTGGTCTGAGGTAGGTTATTTTATTTATAACTTATTTTTATTATAACTGTCGTATAATAAGGGGTATTAAAACAGGAATGTGGGCTTATGATAATAGTATAGGTTTTAATTCCTAATTATGTACAGTTGCATACAAGACTTTATCTACACCCATGATCAGTTTTGTAAACAACTAAGTAAAAATTTCTGCAATTCCTATATCGAACCAAAATGGCGGCATTTTATTACGGCGCTGTGATAGTGTAAATTGCCTGCATGAAATTGTTCTTTTTTTGGAATTCATAAGGATACCACGGAGAATGTGGCTGTTTGATGAGTAAGGAATGGTTCGAAAAAGCAAAAAAATAATAAAACGGAGTTTTAGGTATAATGAAATTCAGTACAACATTATAACACTGTTTTGGATGATATAATGGTTACTATGACAACCAGTTTTCAAGTACAGAGGCCGGCAAACAACTTGAGCCAAAGTCGACGTAGTGGGGGTAAGTTCGCGCATGTACACTCATGCTCGGCCAATAGCGTGGACGCGTGCCGACAGAATGCCCCCGCGCACCTCTCTTTCCACCAACGACACCTTAAAATCGTCTACTGCGCACTCAAGGTCATGGCTCAAGTTGTTTGCCGGCCACTGTATATATAAAGTACAGATCGCGCCAAACTTCTAGTCCGCTCTGAAGTTGAGGCGATTCGCGTCGCAGTAGCGATAAACAGGTAAGGGTACCGAGGGAGGTAAGAGGAGCGTGGGGAGGTGCACGCCCCCGCGGGCTCCTGTGCTCCGCCGCGACCGCCTTTGTTCCGCGCGGCAGTGTGCGTTAGAGGTGTGTAACTCATCAAAAATACGCGAGCTGCAGAACAGCTCACGGCTCAGGTGTGTGAGCCGGTTCAATGACTCAGCTCGCAGATCAGCTCAATGTACCTATAGTCCACGATAAGCGCGCACGCTCACTGCGTACCGCGCGTCGAATTGAGCCGACTGAGCCGCCGCGATTCATTCGACTCCGCCGAGCGACCCTTTTCATACTTTAGAGTTGTTTTTTTTTTTACATGATCTGATCTGAGAGTTATGTTACATAGGTAGGTTTAATTATTGAATGTAATTATTATTTAAATGTTTTAGAACGAAATAATAATTCGTAGATTAGAATTACAAGCATATAATCTATGGAGGGAGTCGCAGATACAATAGGAGTTGGATTGAGCCGTGAGCTAGTCATTATGTTGTTGAGCTGTAGCTCAGCGGCTCAAACCCGAGTGATCTGATTCATTGAGCTGGTTCAGAGCTGAGTTACACACCTCTAGTGTGCGTTCACTGTCCTAGTGTTACACACCTACTTGCGTGTACTGACTGTACACTTGCGCAAGGCTCGGCGAGGCAACTTCAGAGCGAACTAGAAGTTTGGCGCGATCTGTACTCAGTGCAACCAGTGTTTTAATGTTGGCAATAAGCTAACTGTTTCAGGAACTGTTATAGAGGATTTATAGCATGGGTGTAGATAAATAAATAAATTAAACAATAATTTTAAAATAATGGAACGTTTATGTACATCATAGGTACCTGTTAATTCTCGAACCACAAAGCCGACTCATTTTTGAAGAACCTAAACGTAGTGGCTATATTCTCTTTGGAAGAACCATCAGTCTCATACATTTATTGGCTGGCGGCCTATCTACCTACGGCTGGCGGCACCAAAGGCGGCACAAACTACCAAGAGAACTAAAGTTGCTGGCGGGCGGGGACTTTTTGTTTGACGGCCATGGCCTGTCATGGCCAATACAAACAACCTTACTTAGCCATGAGCCAATCACATAATTTCTTCTTCTTATTTTTAAGTTTGGCAACCAAGCCCAAATTAGGGCTCATTTAGGGCCAGTGTCGAGTTATATTATAGTTTCCACTCACAATAAATCACTTTCAGGGCTTTTTGGCGGAAACCTGCAGAGTGACGTTGCGTTTTCATTTTTATTTTCATGAATTTGTGTATTTTGAGTTTTATTGTGTATTTTTGGTGGTATTTTACACAATAAAGATTATCCATGTGCACCAGTGAAGTGAAAGGAAATGAATTATTTGTATCGTGACTTTTCCAGTTGTCGCAAAAAGTCCGTGTAATGTTTTAGTACAATGACCACCATTTTACTAAAACTTGACTGGACGGACAGTGACTGATAATGCGGACTATGTGAAAGTTAATGTGCGGACTACAAAGAAATTGGACTGCTAGTCTTTATTCTATGGCGGACTATATGAAAGTGATATTATAGGTGCGTTCGAATTGGGGTATGGTAGCAAAAATAACAGTCCAAAATGCCAAAAACGATCACAACTGGCGTTCGTTTTGCTTGGAAACAGTTAAAAACGACATCGTGAACTACAAATTTTGACCCACCTCCGAGACAGGGTCGTTTGTGATCATATTTTGACATCTTTGAATCTGACAGATAAGTTTCGGAAAATTCATACGGGAAGCGAAAATTCTAATTTATATTGTAAAATTTTATAGAAATACTAACAGGTAAGAGAATAATTTGTTAGATTAACTTTGTTTAATGATTAACTGAAGGAAAAAGGTAGGTTGAGACAAGTGACAAGCAGGCGATCAGCATGTAAATGTCATTTTTGTATCTAATCGTTCGATTTGGGAAATATCGTTTGTGGCAAAAGTTGCAAAAATGTTGAAATTTTCCAATTCGAACGCATAAACAAAAATGCCCATTTTGAAACTGTTAAAAACGACATCACTCCAATTCGAACGCACTATATAAATAAAATGTATGCGACCGGAGGACTTTGTACCCATGGTCATGAACAAATTAAAAAGAAAAACTGTCGACGTGCAAAACATTATTTTTATAAATAATATTTTTGGCAAATTAATTTAAGTACAATTATTATGGATACCGTTTATAATAATCCCATACGTCAAAGGATAAATAAAATATTTGACAGTCATATAGTATCGGACAGCAGTGATGCATTACAAACAGTTTCTGGACTATGTTCAACCAATTCTGCCTACACCAGACGGGTATTGGTGAATGAAATTGAAAAACGAGATATGCTTGTAAACAAAGCTGTTTTATTCGAATACAACAAATTAAAGGAAAAGTTACAAGTGCTATTGAATTCAATAACTTCACTAGACACTGCTGTAAAAGATATGTCCAACCGATTACATGACTCTAAAACAAAAACTCACCATTTAATCACACAAACCACTAAATTAAAGGAGGAAAAGAAGAAATCAGAGAAAAAGCTTATTTGGGTTAATGCGTTTGTGGACAGTGTTCAACTAACTCCTGAGAAAAGTGATAATCTATTTAATGTTTCTGTGAAAACACCATTAACTATTGAGTTCTTTGGTACATTATCCCAGATTGAAAAATTATATGACAATTGTAAAACTCTTGTTAAATGCTGGTATCAAACTTCAGCATTTGATATCATGGAGACTGTTGGACTACAACAAGAAGTTGCAATTGAGAAATTATATCACTGGACTATAGGAGCATGTGTCAGCACAGATTCTCCCAATAATGCCTTGGTGCCTACAGCTTTAGCAAAGTTTCAGAACAGGCAAGTGCTATTTGCTAACATAATAGATGAATATTGTTCAGCCCGCAAAGCCACTATTGTACAAATGTTTATTGATGCATTGACTAAAGGGACTGATAGTGGTTCTAAGCCTATAGAGTTTTATGCAAATGATGCAAAACGATATATTGGGGATATTTTGACATGGGTATATCAAGTCATACCAATAGAAAAAGAGAATCTATCAACATTATTTAAAAATTGTAATATAATTGAGAAAAGTCAAATGATCACAGATGCACTGACAAACATTTTGGAAGCCATATGTCCCCTACTCAAAGTAAGAGCTGAACTTATACTGAAGCCAGATAAGGAGCCTTTAGTTCTCTGGTCAATAACAAACTTAATTATTTACTATAATGATGTAATCCAAGCCATCATAGTGAAAGGACATCTAATAAATACTCTTGAAGATTTATTGAAAAAGAGTGAAGAAGTATTTCTCATTACATTGGACAGCAAGATTCAAAAAGATCTAAGTCATGGTGTCAAAGCTCCCCCAGTAGACTTAAATCCTTCTATAGTTGTTACTGACCTAGTTAGTTTTCTAAGGGATTTACTGGCCATTATGAATAGTGCTAATAATATAAACATTACTGATAGAAAAATAATTATCACACATATATTGGATCCCTTATTACATGCAATAAATGAAACTGCATGTCACCTGAGTTCAACTGATATGTCTGTTTATATGTTAAACTGTATTTATCATATACAGTGTACACTGTCATTATATACAATCATGGATGAGTATAATGAAAGATTACAAGCACAATCTGAAGCCCAAATTGATACACTTACATCGGAACAGGCCAGTTTTCTAGTTGCTAATTTAAATTTGGGTCCTATTTATACTATCTTGCAGGAAAAAATCAGTGGACCTCTATCAGCTATTCCTGGTTTGGATCCATCAACTCTTAAAACATTTCTAAACAAGTTTGATATGTTTTTAGTGTCGCCAGATCTTTATATCCTACCCCAACTGAATTTACTTTTGAGTCACTCTCATAAATCATTTGTTAAAAAACGAGCTTTTGAAGTAATTTTGGCTATTTATGCTCAGCTATATAATGCTGTATATGATCCTGTCAATAGTTATGTTGACCCACATATGGTTATTCGTAGATCACCAGAAGAGGTCAATAAACTGCTAATGTTGTAAAATGATTGAATTATGATGATAAATATTGTTCCTTTGTTGACTATTACCATGTCTGGTCAATCACATACATTTTATAATTAGTGTAGAATTCACACGTAAAGATGTCGCTACAGACATCGTATGGACGGATTGAAAATTAATTCTTAGTCAAAACGCTATCAAATCACTTTTTATTGAGATTTATTGCAAAGGAATACAATTTGATAATAATAATTTAATTTAATTATTTTTTTAAACTCGTATTTGCAATATTTGCAATTTATTAATTTTATTTAAATCTTTCGACCTTACATAGATGGCCTAACCGTCGATTATTTTTATTTCTTTTTATCGTCTAGGACCGAAACAATCAAATAATAATAAAATAAATCTAATATTAACCTGTTTCTAATAAGCAGAGACTTCAACGGTAAATAAATATAGTCTAAATATTTTGAAATCTACAACGATTATCTTTAAAAGTACAATGGGCATTTTCGTACCAATTGTATTTCATTTGTTTTTATGGGCTTAAGTCTGTATCTAGCTAGTGCAGGAAAACGTATAGTGGTTTAATTTATTCAATAAAATATCAAATAAGAACAATTATTAAGTCTTTTGTGGTCAAAAGGATTAAAGCCATTCGTAAATCACCGACCCTGCTCACAAAATTTATGGAGAATCGGATGAGTAATTTGAACTGTAGTGGAGAACAGCCGGTTATCTGGACATACATACGAAAGCATTTTTGTCCAAGCTAAAACGGAGAATCTTCGCTTGCTCGGTATTAAAGTGATTTTAAAACATATAGAAGATTAAGAAATTGCTATCTTGACCTATTTTTAATCGTTCCCTAATCAGGGCCGGCAATAGCCTATATAGCGCCGGATCAGGCCTCTGTCACTTGCCTATATCTACCGCGATAAGCATCTACAGCTCGCTTCGAGCTGGGCTCGACTAAACTGTCGGGGCCACCACGCGCTTGCGAGCACACTGTACGCAATTGTGTCGGAGCCAAAATCAGAATGCGTGATTATTTGTTTTCTTGTGCGATGTTAACCTAGGAAATATATTTATTTATCAATTATCACTGCACTTTGTTATAATGGAGAACCGTAACACTAATAATTTGAGTTTAACGGCTGTCGCAATAAACAGATTTTATTTAAGTTGTTGGTTTTTAAATTACTGCAAGATTCTGAAGTGTAAGACAGTAAGTACATATATTTTGTTAATTTTACACGGTGTTTTTATCAGTATCCTAATTAATTAGGTGTAGTTGATATAGGTAGGTAACCCTGACGGTCGTAAGGTCATTTCGGTAAATTATAAATACAAAGGAATAAAATGGAATACTAACAGTTATATAATCACCAGAGTGATCGGAAATTCTGCAGTTTCAAGCAAGGTCTTTAGGAAATTTCGCAGGGTTCCCAATTAAAAAAAAACAACCGAATGGTGTGTATACACACCATTCGGTTTAAAACTACGACTGATACACTACTGATGGATTTATCTACATTCACTGTTAAAAACTACAGTAACATATCTCTCGGCATGCCCTATTCTGAAACCCTAGGCACGCCACTGCATCGAGAGTCAAGGTGAGGCATTGGCAGTGAGCCTAGATGTAGCGAAGGCGTTCGATCGGGTCTGGCACAGGGGTCTTCTAAGGAAGTTACCATCATACGGGCTTCTCGAGGGATTATGCAAATAGGTTGCCAGCTTTCTGTCCAGCAGAAGCATAAGAACCGTCGTCGACGGTAGCTACTCTAATAGCATGGACATGAATGCCGGCAAGGCTCTGTGCTGTCCCCAACACTGTTCCTTCTGCATAGCAATGAATGCCGTCAATAGACAGCATATCATTCATTGCTATGCGGACGACAGTACAGGGGACGCTCATTATACGGGCCGTGCAAATCGTTCCGAGGTGGAGGAAAGCCGCGAACGGCTGGTGTCTGAAATCGAGAGTACACTAGCTTGTCTCCGATTGGGTTCGACTAAACCTAGTCCATTTCAACCCCACCATGACTCAAGCCTGCGCGTTCACCGCTAAGAAAATCCCATGGTCTGTGGCTCCACAATTCCAGAACACTTCCTTGAACATCAGTCAAAGCATTGGGATTCTTGGCGTCGACATTTCTAGCGACGTTTTGTTCCGAAGTCACTTGGAAGACAAGATTAAGCTGGCATCCAAAAAGCTTGGAGTGCTCAACAGAGCTAGGCAGTACTTCACATCGGGGCAAAGGCTGCATCTTTATAAGTCGCAAGTCCGGCCTCATATGGAGTATTGTTGCCATATGTGGGCGGGGGCACCTGGATACCAGCTTGGGCCTTTAGACTCGGTTCAGCGGTTTGCCGCTAGAATTGTCGACGATCCCGAGCTCACGAACGGTTACGAGCCTCTCAGTTTGAGGAGAGACTTTGCCTTATGTGTGTTCTACCGCTTGTACAACGGGGAGTGTTCCAAGGAATTGTTTGACTTGATGACTGTTAGATAGTGGTTTCTTAGGTGGCTGTTTCAAGTCTTTCCAGAGCTTGTAGTACTGCGACCAGACTAGATGTATGTAGTGGTTTCTTAATAAATAGATGTTTCCATTAATTTTCCACAGAAATTATTTGTTTCCCAGAAATAGATCTTTATAAGCGACACTATGAGATGGAGTAATAATACAGTTTTTTTTT
Source organism: Achlya flavicornis (assembly GCA_947623365.1). Taxonomy (NCBI): domain Eukaryota; kingdom Metazoa; phylum Arthropoda; class Insecta; order Lepidoptera; family Drepanidae; genus Achlya; species Achlya flavicornis. Next base: position 7,631,836 of record OX392468.1, on the reverse strand, counting down.
TCAAATCAACGAGTACCAAGTATACAGTTTTATTTTTTATTAAAATCGGCCTTGGGGCTCCTTTCAGCATTTGTCGCTATGCCCTATACTTTAGGATTTAGCCAACCAGGCAAAAAATTGTAAAATGTTAAAGGATATAATTAGGTAAGCATTATTTAAACTTTTTAACTTTCACGCCTTTTAAATTAAAAACTTCAAACAATAAAAAAATGTTTATACCATAGAATTGGAAATGTTAGGAAAAAATAAAAAGTGCCCATCGTCCTTTAAAATACTGTTCTATAAAAGGTGACATCTGTTGTCATTTACTGACAAAACTAACATTGCTGTAGTGACATACGTGGCAAGACTAGCAAATAGTACCTTTGACTCACCACCGGCGCTGTACTTGCGCGAGTTACGGTGGTAACTTTTGAAGTACGGGCGCTGACCCTCTGTTGTACGTAGTATTTATCTACTCTGAGCTATTACTTAATAATTTATTATTATTATTATGGGTGTTCAATCACATACATTTTCGTATCAGATATATGTATTCACCGGCATTAAATTTGACCCAAGCTCAAAATTTCATACAAAAGAGGTGTTTTCAGCAAAGATTTTCTCTACATTGATATTAGCTTTTTGCACTGTATTTGATATCATTTTCAAAGCTTAAAGAGCCAGCTTGCAGGAGGTGTTGTCATTTTAAATATGGAAGCATTCATTTTTTCCATTTGGGGTGTTATAAATAATAATTTTAATCTTCATATAAATATATTAATAAATTTGCACCCTCCATTACTAATTAAAATCACAGAATATTTAAAATTTTAGATGATAGCTCAGTGGTAGTGACGTCGGATACCGAGACGAAGGTCCTGGGTTCGAATCCTACAATGAGCTTGATCTTTCGGTGAAGGAAAACATTGTGAGGACACCATAGCACGGTGGTAGGGTACTTTGTAGTACCCATCTGGCTGGCTACGGCTTTGTGGGCTTACCACGTTCGGCCGCATCATTACTTACCATGGTGAAATTGTGGTCAAACACAGGCTTATACACAGTAAAAAAAAATGAGATGTCAGTTAATTCAATTGAAGTTTCAAAATGATCATTTTATATCTTTTAAATGATACCAAAAACAGTGCCTTAAATCAACATTAATGAAGATTCTTTGCTGTTTTCATGCTATTCTTTGCTGTTTTCATTCTATATCCTATTTTGTATGAAATTTCGAGGTTGGACTAAATTCTATGCCAGCGAGTTTATTTGTAATTTATAAAAAAAACTGCATCTTACATAGATGGCCTAAGCATTGATAATTTTTATTCCGTTTCATCATCTAGAACCAAAGCAATCCTATTAACCTGTTTCTAACAAGCAAGCAAACAATCGTAAAAAAATATATTCTAAGCATATTCTAAGTATCTTGCTTGCAGTCCAGGAAATACATATGTACCTATATGTCACCATATTTTTGTGAAAACCGTTACCTACCTAGTTTATAAACTCCCCGATATATTGTGAACTGGCCCCCTTAAGATTATAAACTATCGAAATTGAATACGTTATATTGTTATACGTAAGCAGTATGGTAATGGGGGGTTAAAAAGGAAGCTAAAGCAATATTGCTAACGCAAATCATTTTTTCGAATTTAAAGCAGATCTTATGCAATTCATCAATTCCAATTCTTTTAATGAATTGAATTGTATATAATGAGTAACTATTTTACCAAAAAATATTGGAATCACTTAGGATCTGCCGAGAATTCGAAAAAATGAATTGCGTAGCAATATTGCTTTAGCTTCCTTTTTAACCCCCCATTACCATACTGCTTACGTATAACAATATAACGTATTCAATTTCGATAGTTTATAATCTTACGTTGTCAAACCGTCCCTGATTGGCCAGTCTTGGCGGTAGTTCGTTCTGTATTCATAGAGTTAGAATACAAACATAAGAGTTATATTAAAGAAATGCACATTTCAAAATTAAATATGTCAATCAATATAACGTTACATTTCGCCAAAGATGCTGGCGCGGGACACATGACGTCGTTTAACCAATCAGAGCGCAAATATATATTATTACTAAAGTGTCAACTGGGGTCATTTACTGAGAGACAAACATTGCTGTAGTAACATGCACTTGTGAAGTGAAGTGTACTTTAAAAGTATGGGGTTCGTTCGACACTGTTTGACCCTCTGTTGTAAATTTGAGTTTCAGTTCTAAGTATGGGAAACCCCCAAAATTTATTGTTTTTTTTCTTTTTTTGTGTGAAAATCTTAATGCGGTTCACAGAATACATCTACTTACCAAGTTTCAACATTATAGTTCTTATAGTTTCGGAAATAAATGGCTGTGACATACGGACGGACAGACAGACAGACAGACAGACATGACGAATCTATAAGGGTTCCGTTTTTTGCCATTTGGCTACGGAACCCTAATTACAGTCCTCAAGTAGAATCTTTATCTGGTTACTTTGGTTCTCCTGCATTTGCTGTTAGATAAATCAAACAATTGACGAATGTCGAGACGGCCAAGTTAGTTTATTTTGCATATTTCCATAGCCTTTTATCGTATGGCGTCGTTATGGCGTATTATTATTATAGAGTAAGTAATAATGTTTACTTCTTCTGAGGTATATTAGGTTTAGATCCTGGCAAACTTCTTGGCTCAATTTGAGCGTAGTGGTAGGGGCACGTAGTGGGGAATGCTTTGCGCAGGTACACTGGCGAGCAACATAAACGTGTAGGTACCTACTCGTAGATTATTTTATTTTTTATCGTCTCGCGCACTCCTCCTGCATCCCACCACCAAAGAGACCTAAAAGGCTTCTGTGCAGTTTGTCATCTGATCCCATATTATATAGGTATATGTTTTGTGCCAAGAAGTTTTCCGGTTACTGTCATGTTACCTCGTAGGAGGATAGCGTTTTATTAGTAAGGGGTAAATAATTTTTAGTAAGAAACACATTTGATTTTAAAATATATACATAAACATTTAGGATTGATTTTTCGTAACTGTCGTTTTTATTATATACCTAATCCTTGTACAACTATGATGGAGTAGGTATTCTTTCGACGACTTGTTCTCTTGAAAGTCGCAGTGGGCTAAAATATTGGTAATGTAGGTACTAAGAATACGTCGCAGCCAAACAACAGACATAACAAAAGCAGTGTTTAGGTACGTGACCACCGAGTCATGAAATCCCGCTCCACGTGTTGCGTTATTTGATGAGCGCGGAACGGAGTGCTGTTGGTACATTCATTCGCTTGTGAACGAATTTTGATTATTTCGAACCGAACTCATGCCATGGGAAAATAATGATTAGCTTCCACCTTGCGATATTACCCGCGTTCCCGAGGTTCTTACGTATTCTCGAAAATAAAAGGAAATCTATAATGCGGACAGCAAGGGAGTGGAACTTGCTTCCGGCGTCTGTTTCCTGACTCTTACAATCTAGGAGTGGCCAGAGTGAATAGGTTAAGTTCTTCTGGGTAAGCGTGCTCCATCTTAGGCTTCGTCATCTCCAGTATATAAGTTACTCTATGGTCATCGTCCCTTATGGGCGGGTCAGAGGCCAACGCAAGCTCATCTAATAAAAAAAAATGCTTTTCCAGGGTAACATCTATTTATGTGCAGTTTCATCCAAATCCGTTCAGCCGTTACGACGCTAAGTGGTGACAAACGAGGAAAGGATAGGAATATATGATTGAGATTATTAGATTAAGCACATAGGCTTTAGATATTTTGATTGTTTTATAAAGCAGCTTCTCGTTTTTATTATCACCTGTATAGCAGATACAATAATTCAATAATACGAATTGCTTATAATTCAAAATTATGGTTTATTATTTTTTATGTTTTCAAGTAGGTAATTTGTTTGTTGATTTTATTTATATAATTCGAGAAATTATGAGACGGCATTCTAGATTCAGTTAATATCTGTAATGGTCTGGTTTGTATGGTCCTTCTGTAGGTACGCCAATGTATTTAGCTTGTTTGGGAGTGAGCTTAGTCAGTTTCACTCCAAGATGATCTAAATGCAGAGCTGCTACTTCCTCATCTAATTTCTTCGGCAATGTATGTACACCAATGGGATAAGCATTGTGCCTTGTCCAAAGCTCAATTTGTGCCAAAACCTGGTTGGTGAAAGAATTGGACATGACAAAGGATGAATGTCCAGTGGCACATCCCAAATTAACAAGGCGCCCAGCAGCCAGGACTATGATATGGTTTCCATTTTCAAGTTCATATCTGTCCACTTGTGGCTTAATATTGACTTTTTTTGCATTGTTTTCCAACCACGCAACATCTACTTCACAATCAAAGTGACCAATGTTACATACAATGACATCATCTTTCATCCTTAAGAAATGTTCTTTGCTAATAATATCAATGTTGCCAGTTGTTGTCACAAAAATTTGACCTAATTCAGCAGCTTCTTCCATTGTGGTCACTTGAAATCCTTCCATGGCAGCTTGCAAGGCATTAATTGGATCTATTTCAGTAACAATGACTCTGCCTCCAAATCCTTTAAATGCTTGAGCACATCCTTTGCCAACATCTCCATAGCCTGCAACCACACAAACTTTTCCAGCTACCATAATGTCAGTAGCTCTTTTAATTCCATCAAGCAATGACTCTCGGCATCCATATAAGTTATCAAATTTGCTCTTAGTCACAGAATCATTAACATTGATAGCTGGTACTTTAAGAAGCCCTTCACGGAACATTTTGTACAAGTTATGCACGCCGGTGGTAGTTTCTTCAGATATTCCCTTTATACCTTCTAACAGTTGTGGGAACTTTTTATGAACCAAATTTGTGAGGTCACCTCCATCGTCCAAAATCATATTCAGAGGCTGAAAACATTAAATTTTATTACAATTTAGTAGCATAATATATGAATATTTAATTAAAGAAACAGCAGGGCCTATGGATACGCAAATATGTGTATAAACAATAATAAAATCATGTTTATTACCTTTCCATCAGAAAAGATAATTGTTTGTTCAATGCACCATATGTATTCCTCTTCAGTTTCTCCTTTCCAGGCGTAAATAGGAATGCCTCGAGCGACCAATGCCGCAGCAGCTTCATCTTGAGTGCTGTAAATATTACTACTGGACCACTGTACCTGGAAATAAGTTTACAACATCTATTAGTATCAGTTAAGCGTTTAGGCTAAAATTAGACAAGACAATCTTTTGTGCTCACACACAAAAGACTTGTAATAAACATTTGTATTGCTCAACACATGAATATTATTATCAGAGGGAACATAAGATCGGAGGTGAATGATAAGAAGGTTAACATAAATCAGCATCACTATAACGTGAATATATAAAAACATGATAACGAATTCATAAACATGAATCAGCACTACTGAGTATAATATGAATTTATAAAAAAACATATGATAACGAATTCATAATAGATTAGTAGAGAAATAAAAACAAATAATTACTCATATAGGTATGTACCAGATATTTATTGGGAACGAGACTATAATGTAATGAGGACCCTAACATCTCTGATGCAAAACGCAAATTTAATGCCGCCTCGAGATCCAGTAAGCGAATGATCCAGTAAACGAGAGTACACTAACTAGTGTCTCCGATTGGGGTCGACTAAACCTTGTCCATTTCAACCCCACCAAGACTCAAGCCTGCGCGTTCACCGCTAAGAAAACCCCATGGTCTGTGGCTCCACAATTCCAGAACACCTCCTTGAACATCAGCCAAAGCCTCGGGATCCTTGGCGTCGACATTTCTAGCGATGTTTTGTTCCGAAGTCACTTAGAAGACAAGGTTAAGCTGGCATCCAAAAAGCTTGAAGTGCTCAACAGAGCGAGGCAGTACTTCACAGAGGGGCAAAGGCTGCAACTTTATAAGTCGCAGGTCCGGCCTCATATGGAGTACTGCTGTCATCTATGGGAGCACCTGGATACCAGCTTGGGCCTTTAGACTCGGTTCAGCGACGTGCCGTCAGAATTGTTGACGATCTCGAGCTCACAAGCGGTTTAGAGCCCCTCAGTCTGAGGAGAGACTTTGCCTCCTTATGTGTGTTCTACCGCTTGTACAATGGAGAGTGTTCTAAGGAATTGTTCGACTTGATGCCCACGGCTACCTTCTACCATCGCAACTCTCGCCATCGACGGGGAGTCCATCCTCACACATTGAAACCAGATTTGTTTCGAACTGTACGGGCTAAAAGGAGTTTTCTTCCGCGGACGCTCGGTCTGTGGAATGAGCTCCCCGCCGTGGTTTTCCCAATGGAGTACAGCATGGGGTTCTTCAAAAAGGGTGTGAAGAGATTTCTTCAGGGTCGGCAACGCGCGAGTGATACTCCTGGTGTTGCAAGCGCCCATAGGCTACGGTAACTGCTTACCATCAGGGGGGCCGTATGCTTGTTTGCCACCTTAGTGGTATAAAAAAAAATATTAATTAAAAATTATTGTTTTTATGATAGATATAAAATATGATTAACTTTTGTTTACAATACTTAGGCAGCAAACAAGCGTACGGCCCGCCTGATGATAACCAGTGGCTCGATTCTCGTAATAAAACGTCAGCGGTGTCGTAGCGACATCAACTATTTAAATTGTGTCTCGTGAAATATTTTGTATAAAAAACATTGAAACGTGTATAATTTGTTCATTTGACATTATAATAGTGAAAAACACAGTTTAATTGTCGAAATGGCTACGACATCGTTGAAGTTTTCTTACGAGAATCGAGCCACAGTTACCGTAGCCTATGGACGATTGCAACATAACGGTTATCACTCGCACGTTGTCAACCCTCAACCTTTTTGATCTGCTCATTCCGCAGCCTGATCGTCCACGATAGGAAGTTTCTTTGAAACTGCACAGAACGAGACCATTTTGGTTCCAATGTGTCAGGATGGACTCCCCGTCGGTGACTACGATGGTAGAAGGTAACTGGGCATCAGGTCAAACAATTCATCAGAACACTGTTGGAAAAGCGATAGAACACACATAAGAAGTCAGTATCTCCTCAGACTAAGGGGCTTTAAAACACTTTTGAGCTCGGGATCGAGAAGAATAAGTCTCGCAATCCAGCGAGGCAACGCCGCCAGTATCCTAGGTACTCTGCCACTAGGGGATGAGTTAGGGGAAGTTTTTTATTTATAATTTAGTTTTTTATTTTAATTCGTTTTAGATAGATTTTCATTTTTTACTAGTTTTAGTTAGATTTAAATGTATATAGTAGGTATGTTAATGATGATGATGAATTTATGTTTAAAGTTCTTAAAAATTGTTGAATTTAACTTTTACAGTATGAGGCACGAATGGTGAGCACAGATAGGCAGTAGTGGGGGTAAGCTCGCGCATGTATACTTTTGGCCAAATCACAGTAGCCAAATGACACGCAAGAATCAAATAGACGACGAGCATTGACTGACGAACCAATCGTGTGCAGCTCGGCGCTCCCCCCTTCTTCCTTCCGCCAAATAGACCGAAAAATTAACCACTTCACCACCACTCGTGCCCTTTATTTTTTATATCACATTCCAATGCAGTACATTCACAAATGTTTAATAGCCACTGTTCTGCCGATTCTTACACACACAAACTGAAGTTAAGTTGCTGATATTACTGTGTTTTTTTATATAATTGTTGAAATTATATAATTTCAATATATTCTAGAACCGGAAGTGTAAAAACCAGAAAGCGGTAAAATTAACATTACCCATAAATTTGTTTTTGATTATTTCAGCATCCTTTTTACTGGTACAATTCATGATGTTTGTATAGTAAGATGTGTTTTTTTATGTTCTTTATTGTTTATGATTGATTGTCTCTTTTAGTTTCAAACTCCACGTACCTACCTACCTATTATTCCGCGGATCTTGTTTCATTAATATTTATTGTTCAAGTCGATTTCTGTGATGTATGCGACATGCGTGTTATTTCTGTTTATTTATTTATCCAAACGTGTATCGCATTGATTATTTTTGTATTCCGTTGTTTTTATTTCTGCTATTATCATATTATTATTATTCTGTAATAATCTTAATTAAACTTGTCCTAATCATTGATGTGTACTTTAAAAAGGGGCATGTTCATTCATACTGCTCGGTGGTTACAAATTGATCCGCAACGAGATGGATATTGACATACTTAATTTTGCTATGACAAAAAGGGTGTATGATACTTGATTTAGTTATCATACGGGCCTGTTAACACTTGTGCTTGACAGACATTCCTATCCTCAATCTATCATCCTTATCCTTAGATAACTTATCTTCTATACTAATATTATAAAGAGGAAAGATTTGATTGTTTGTTTGCATTGAATAGGCTCCGAAGTACTGAAGTTTACTGAACCAATTTGAAAAATTCTTTCACTGTTGGGGGTTTTTCACCCACCCGAGGATAGTTTAGCTTAAACTATCCTCGGGTACTCCTATTTAATTTTGACACCACTGATAGATAGGTCATTGCAAAAGTAAAACATTATTGTAATAGTAGACTTGGCCGCTTGACCCATAAGTTTACTGACTTTTAGACAACGAATAGCCAAATCCAATGGGTAGAAGTAAGAAAGGATTTCCCAAAATCCAACCCTAAGGGGGTAGAGGATCGCTAGTATACTTATATAATAATACCGAAAGTAGACTTCTGACTCTCTACTAAACTACCGGCTTTAAAGATAATTGGCAGCGTGAACTAGCTTAGAATAAATAATTTATAATAAAATAAATAAATAATAATAATGACCCTTATTCGCGGACAAGTGCCACACGATCGCACAAAGACATACATAGTGTTTCAGTTTAGTGTTTACTAACATAGGCTTAAGTGTTTATATTAACAAAAAATGTTTTACTATAATATTTATGTTAGTTTGTAAGGTATATATCTATGGGCCACTAGTAGCCTGAAATAAATGGATTATTATTATTCCATTTATTTCTTTTTTTTTACCTATATTTAACATTTTTAAATATACAAAAAAGAAAAAAAAAATTAAAAAATATAAAAACAGCATCCAACCGGCATCGGGAACAGGGTCAGTAAATAAATAGGGTCAGATGCAGATAGCCTATGGTGCAAGGACAGGCTTTTTATCCCGGGAACGCGAGTGAAACCGCGGGGGACAGCTAGTTAATTGTAACAAGGATTGATCGAAAACACTTTAGGATATGAAGTTTTCATCAACCAATAAAAAATAAATAAATATCCTGGGACATTTCTCACACACGGTCATCTATAAAACAATAGCATTCAAGCTATATTCAAAATAATATAGATTAAAGAGCTTGTTTTCTCTTTTCAGTTAATTTTTGTTTTACGCAGTCGGGTTTATTGTTTCTTTTAATAATTTAATTTATTTCAGACTTTTTAGTTTTATACATAATTAGTTGTATGTGTTAGTAAGTAAATGAGCGGTAAGGTAAAGTAAGGCTAACCACCATCGCAACTCTGTGAGTTACGTACGGTAACCGCTCAGTCTCAGTACTTACCTACTGTCCTTGCATTAAACGTGTTTTTTTGCAGTTTACATCAAAATAGTAGCATAAAAGTATTACAATATATACATATATGAAATGGGCTATTCACAAGCTTTCATTTGATACCCATATTGTTATTATACAAACATATTTGTTTTTAATACACCCCCCCCATTTTTTTTATTCGTAGACGCCATGTAAAAATAATATACCCTATGACACTGCCACATTTAAGATGAATCTTACGACACCTTATATGTCTAAATCCATCAAGCCGTTTAGGCTGTAGAGCGTGCCAAAGAAATAGACATACATACATACACTCGAAAAACATAACTCCTTCCGGACTGTGTTCCGGGTCAGTCGGGTAAAAAGAGCCTTCGATTTTTCAGTCACTATTAGAATTACAAGAACAGTAAGAAATGTAGACCTGACCTGACTGACAATAAGCTAAGAGGAATCATTAAACTTTAGCATACCGTACACCACAGGGATCTATCTTTTCTTGGTATCTATGGCAATTGTTTAGTATTTTTTTGTAACCACTATCCACAAAGTCACATAGCCACCTTACTCTTTCTCTACACTGATAAGTTCAGACTTTTTTATTCCTCTTTAATTGGAGTTTAAAAATAACATATTTTACAAATAACTATTAATAAATAACCCAAACGTTAAAATATTTTAACGATTGGAAGAGATCTTGTCGAGTTTCATCATAACAGTAAGGAAGTAGGCGTAGTCTAATCTTATCTATCGTACCTATGTTGCTTATGTGTTGTTATTTTCATCTTTAATAGAATACTATGGATGCTCTGTAATATCAGGGATGTCATCTGAACTGGAATTTTATGATATAAAGCAATAGAAATATATTAAAAAGGAAGGATTATACATGTTACCTAACAACGACGCGGTGTTTTAAGCTATGTCACTCGTATCAGTCATAAAATATATAGGATGATGCTTCAATTAAATTTCAAAGGACATAATACTTCTCAAGTGAGGTAATAATATTATTGAAGGGCACATTTCGGGGACGGTTATCTGCCATTTTGCATTAAATATCAGACAAATCGTGAAATATGTTAGATGTGGAACCTTATGGTATAGTTTAAATAAAATTAACATTTTAACACAATATATAAAGGCAATTTAAAAGTGGGTTCGCACTAAAAGTTATTTATTAAATTGCTAATTAGAGTTCCTACGTTGTTAATTATTAACAATGTAGGAACTCTAATTAGGTGCCGTTATCAGTTAACACACTTGAGTGCTTTCCGCTGCTATTGAGAGCCAGTTTATTTCGTGGCCTAGTGTGCTTACCACTTTCGGCCACATTATCAGTTAAGTTTCGGCTATAAAATGCGATTTGATTTGATTGATAGGACTTCTCTAGATTTGGAGGCCCGAATAGACCAGGCTCTGGGCGGGCCGCGCCCTCCCTCACGTTCACATGTATGGAATAGGTCTAAAATATTGCAGAAAATTTATTTCCAGATAATTGTGTACTTACTTCAGCGCCCAATTCAAGAAGGGTTTCAATAAGCACAGCTGTTTGTACTGTCATGTGGAGACTGCCAGCAATTCTGGCACCTTTTAGAATCTTGTTTGGGGCATATTTGCGTCTGCAAGCCATGAGACCTGGCATTTCCTTTTCTGCCAACATGATTTCATTGCGTCCTAATTCAGCCAGCTTCTCGTCGGCTGGAAAATAACAAAATTATGTTTATGTTTATATTTACTCATCTATACTAATATTATAAAGGGGAAAGATTTGATTGTTTGTTTGCATTGAATAGGCAAAGTACTGAACCGATTTCACCACCAGACCGCGAGACTTAACTTGAGACCACGCAAACGAAGTCGCGCCCGGCAGCTAATATCTAATAAGGTTATTAGGTACTTGAGATAGGACTTTATATCCTTCATCGAATTATGCCTCATTAGAAAGCAGTAATGCCATCCCAAACCACCAATTTGGCTTTAGGCAGCAACATTTTAAAATCGAACAAGTACAAGTGGCTCTGTGAGCTCAGTAGACCTCGAGACTCTTTACATAGCCTTTTTCTAAATGGCTGAAATATAACATTTTTGATGTTTTAAAACACCACGGCTTCGCTATTTCCGTAAACTAAATCGACAAAAAATTACATATCGAACCTGAGATAAACACGAGAATCGGTTGAGAAAAGCGACATGTAGAGGAGAACAGCCGAACATCGGACAGACATACGGAAGCATTTTTGCCCAAGCTAAAACGTAGACAAATCGCTCGCGCTCCGCGCTCGCTCGGTCAATACGAGTAGTTAAGAAAATAAGAAAAATTTTAGAGGAAAAAGAGTCCTACTGTTCATCTGCATTCTTGGACATCCAGCAGGCATTTGATAGGGCACGAGGTTCTCCTTTGTAAGGTAAGAACAAGTCTTCCCGCACAGGTACTACATTACTACATCCTGCTGCAATCTAATCTCACAGAGAGAATCTTTCAAGTGAAATAATCAGAATCGATCTCCAAATTCTACAATATAAGAGCAGGAAGGTTCGGTTTTGGGACCGATTCTGTATACCTCATACACCTCCGGCCTACCACAGGTAGACGGAGTCATAACTGCTACATATGCCGACGACACTGCCATAATGGCGAGTAACAAGCAGCCTGAGCAGGCCACAGAGCAACTCCAACAAGACCTAGACTTTTTTCTTACTGTATATAGGCCTATTTGGCCGCAATCTCACCATTGCTGACCATCATTATCTGAGTTATGGACATTGATGGTTCAGTTTGACGAGTTGAAGAATAATGTCTTATTACAATGCAGTAGGCACTCATACACCTCAGGCCTACCACAGGTAGACGGAGTCATAACTGCTACATATGCCGACGACACTGCCATAATGGCGAGTAACAATAATAAGCAGCCTGAGCAGGCCACAGAGCAACTCCAACAAGACCTAGACTTTTTCTTACTGATATAGGCCTGTTTGGCCGCAATCTGAAAAAAAGTTTGGCTGACCATCATTATCTGAGTTATGGACATTGATGGTTCAGTTCGACGAGTTGAAGAATAATGTCTTATTACAATGCAGTAACACCTATTTCAAATGCAGTAACTTTACAACCTAGTAGGTATACAAAGTTCCACCATGACTTGTATTTATTCTGTGCCATGACTGAAGTTTAAAATAAATTAAAACTTATTTTTTAGTTTTTAGTCGTATTTCTAATTTTAAAGTGTTGATAATGCCTATACCTCGCCTATACCTATACCCGATACGGTCTGTCGGGTTTGTTGATTATGTGCGTAATTACGCACATACCTACTTATGCAATACGTTTAGCATCAGATAATTAAGATAGTATTAATAAACCCTAAAAATACTGATGGTATGTATTTTAAAATTTATTTATTTGTCTTTTATGAAGCTTATAACTAAATATTCTAGTTTATATTTTGGAAAACTTGCGTTGCATAAATGAAAAATATTTCAAATAAAATATGAGGAAGATTGCTCTAAGCTAAGCTATAGGTATTATAACATCCCTGCTTTGGATACTTTGGGATCGAATCCTTGTATTAGATTTGTACTCTAAGGTTCGAAAAGGCAGATTTGCCTGAAATAGAATAAATATGTTGAGTTGGTTGAGACAGCAACATATTTAATGTTTGCATATGCAGATGCCACATGCCTTAGGAGTAATTGGGACCTGAACAATGGACCACTGAAACTGCAAGCAAGCTTTACAAAATAGGTGACTGGTTATACAAGTAGCAAATCAAACAAGTGTAACAAAATCAACACAGGTCACAAACACACTCCGGATCCAACCAACAACAGTGTGAATTATTTTGTCTTGCAACTGACCTGGGTCAATTATATCAATGCCAATAAAAAAGCAATTTCATCTACTAAAATGGCTGCTGGGACATTAATGCCATCTGTTCCTCAGCAACAAACTAAGTACTAGTTTATAATAAAATAAAAAAGCAGATCTGAACATTTGGAATGGAACTCTGGCTCAGCTAGATATATGGAAATCCTCCAGAAATATCACAACATCTTATTATATCTTGTCTTTTATTTCAATCCTTTGAGCATCGCTTGATGCATCTAGTCGGCACATTTTAGCTAATTTCATAATTTAATTTGTGGATAATGTAGGCTGCAATATTGTTATTACTTTCATAAGATTGTTATATGTATGACTTTGTATTGTAGCTGTTTATTGTCTCTTAATAAATAAAATAAAACATAGCTCTATGAACTATCTCAATCACACCAATGGTAGTCAGAAGCAGGAATTTGGCATTAGCAGCCAAATATATAAAGCAAAATCCTCTTGAATACTATTGAAAATCCATACTAATATTATAAACTGTGAAAGTTGTCTGTTTGTAACTCTTTCACACCTCAACTGTTGAACCTGTTAAAACATGATGAAATTCAACATGCAGATGTAGGGATGGGCAGGGAAAGAAAAATATTGGGAAGAAAAGAAAAATACGGGAAAATACGGAAAAGAATGGAAAAATACGGGAAAATTCCCAAACGGCGGGAAAATACTCAAATGGCTTTATGTTCCTCAAAAAACATATTTCTTGATGCTTTTGATTGTTATTTTAATCATACTCGCTGTTGTATGTACCTACATCACCTACGCGCGGACCTACGCGGACCTTGGAGGAAGTTATCACACATTTTTTTTATACTACCTAGGTAGCAAACAAGCATACGGCCCGCCTGTTGGTAAGCGGTTACCGTATCCTATGGACGCTTGCAACACCTCCCTCGAGACCCGGGACGGGCTATATAAGCGTCGTACATGTGCACGTGCTCTTTCTGCACGAGACCGTCTGTCCGACTGTCCACCGACTGTCCACCACAACCCTTACACCCCAAAACGTCGCTTTTTTTAAAAACAACGCAAAAAAATTTTTTTTTTGTTTTTTTATTGTATGATATGAGTATGACCCTAATAGAAATCATGTTAAATGTTATTCAAACGATTTGGTAAAGGTATTTCTCGCTATATACGCCTAATCTACTAAATATGACCATTTGAGTATTTTCCCACCCAATGGGAAAATTCCCGGGTTCTTTCCTACTAAATTGGAAATTTACTCGACGTTGGGTTTATTCCCGGGAAGAAACCCAACCCTATGCAGATGGCCTATGGTACGGAGATGGACATATATTACTTTATATATTAGACATAGACTGAAGATATTGAATTTCTTTCATTCTATTAGTTAGGGAGCTGGCAAGCATTTCGGTATATGATTTGCACACGTTTCACGTCGAGGTGGATTGCAGTTTAAATCATTACGAATTGATTTGGTCCAATCAATTAAGGTACTATGTCGCTATATTTTCGCGTTACTGCGGATTGAAGTTGCTTAAAAAAATCGGGGTATTAAATCATTTGCACATGTAGGTATGCCTCTGGAGTTCATGGTCACAATCATCTTGGAAACGAAGAAAATCGAAGAGGCAGACATTCAGGACACTGCATTATCATGGGACGGAGATGTAAAAATGTTTTTAAAATACAGCTCTACTAACTCATTTGCACGCGGTTCTCATTGCGCCCATTCGATTCACAATGCCTCTGTGGATTCGAAAAAACATGTGGCAGACACTTTGCTCACTGATTTTCGACTTCGAAGAATTACTCAAAATACTCCAGAACTGTTGATGAGCGTTTTGGGAAACCCGCTCTGAACCGTCTGCTGTGTACGGAGCCTTACGCTTTCGAGACATCCGTGTGAAAGTGCCTGAGAGCGAGAGAGAGAGAGAGGAAAAGCGTGCAAAATAAAAGGGGAGGCTGTACACATAGATAGGTATATGCCTTATACGTTTAGTTTCACAGTACGGAAAAGGTCGGAACTGAGTTATACCGTTCTCACTCATATTCCCAAATAAAAGAGAGACACCACGAAAGGAACTATGGGGATATTTTATACCTGCTTGGTTTGGAGCGAGGGTCAGGTTGAAAAAAAATATCAAATGGTCTGCCTTTGGAATATCAGAAGCCTGAACGTCTGCCTCATCGATTTTCTTGGTTTTCATAAGGAATTCAAACATCAGTCCAAGAGGCAGACGTGTGCGCATAATATAGCACACCTTTTTTTTTTAATTTTTGGAGCACTGTCAATAGACAAAACAGAGGCAACATGTTGGCAGATTATTTTTCCGTGGTTCTTCTCATTGTTTTTAATCGAACAATTCAATTCAAGTGTGCACTTCATGTACAGTTTTTTTAATCATAAAAATAAATTAAAAAATTTAATACTACAAAAGTCAGAGCCCTGGATGTCTGCCTTTTCAATTCTTTGTGTTTCCAGGATGACTGTGATCATCAGCCCCAGAGGCAGACATGTGCGCATAATATAGCACACCAATTTTTTTTTTCATTTTTGACATGCTTTAAATTTACAACGCAGCACCACCATGGTGGCAGACGAGGTCCTTGATGTTTCTTAGGGTATAATTATCACTATTAATAACGTCTGCCTTGTGTGCTGATCGTATCGAAATTTTGCTCGCCAACTCCCTAACTATATGTTGTAAATTAATTGGTATGCTTTTTGATTGCAACTATGGCAGTAACCACTGAACCAACCAAATCCAATCCAATGTCATAAAGGTACCTATTTATCATATTGGTAAGGAACCATAATAACCATTTTGATGATTATTTATTGATATGATGTAATAACAGTTATCATTTTAATTGATACAATAAATGTAAACAGTGTAGATAAGGTGATTATAATTACATGTCATGTCACATACAAAGCTATACAATTTAGTAATTGCAGTAGATTATAACTACGGTTTCTAAGTACGGTTGGAGTGAAATAATACCATTATTATTATATACTTACAATACGGATTCGGAAGGTTGCATGGTAAGGTTGCTTCGCTGGCACTTATGAAAAGTCTGCCTCTAATACCTTAAGTGTCAGCGAAGGTCTTTTTGAATAAATGATTTTGAATTTGAATCAATTTTATAATTCATTTTATAATCAAATTTATAAATTTGTTGTCATTTAGCTGTAGCTACCACATTTTACAATATTTAGAAAATAATTTATATTACAAACACCTTCCTTCGCTTATTAGTATAATATAAAAACCGGCCAAGTGCAAGTCAGACTCGCACACGGAGGGTTCTGTACACTATTAACTAACTCAACTTGCCTATGAAAAAAATCCCAGAAAAAGTGTTTCTTGTATGGGCGCCCCCTTTAATTTTTTAATTATATAAATTTTTTATTATCTGTTGTTATAGCGTCAATAGAAATACATTATATTCTCTGAAAATTTCAGCTGTCTATCTATTACCGTTCATGAGATCCAGCACAGAATAGAACAGAAGGACGGCCAGCGGAGTCTTAGTAATAGGGTCCATTACTAAGACTCCGCTGGCCATTTTCTGTTTGGCACCCTTCGGGTACGGAACCCTAAAAAGCGATAGCTCTAAGCGTCAAATGAAAATTGTTCAATGTATAAAGTTTAAACATAGTCTGGGTGAGAAACTATGAAATCTCCTTAATAATAATATTACCACCGACCGATTAGCCGCGCATGGCTTTGATTTGATAGTAGATTATATAGGTACTATGGGTAGGTATATAGGTAACCTCATGGGAGCCTGTTAATACACCATGGATAACCTAAACTTGTAATGTGATACCTCAAATGTTTCACATTTAATAACACATTCAATATACTAAGATAACTCACCGATTTTATATTGGGGCTTCATGGCGCGAATTTGAAAACAAGGTATCTCTTGCACGACACTAGTAGATGATGATGTATGCCGGTCCGGTATTGCCGGTGGTAGTAGCGTAGTGAAGTGAAGAATGAATATGAATGAATGAGTGTAGGTAAAACTAAACGCCCGGCTCCGGAGTCTCCGGATTAATAAGAAATAATTTTATAGGGAGTAGTTTTACTGATTCACAAATAGATCACCAGCACCATGCACATGTGCCGGCAGTGTTGCCAACTGATAGCCCACCCAAAGAGAATATAACGCTACGCTAAGAAGCCCACCCACAGCCCAATATGCACAGACCACTTTAGGGGATACTATGTATGCCAATATGCGTGAAACAGGGTTGGATTCAGACCCCTAGAAAATTATTGTCTATGGAAAATAACATTATACTACTTGTGGAAAATTATACTACGTTTCGCTTTTCGTCCATTTTGTTATTAATCTAAATAAAAATGTATATGGAAGGAAATTTTAGTTTTATTGTTATTGTACAAATTAACCAAATTTAAGCAAGTAGATGTTTATTTCAGCCAATTCGTGAATCGGAACTAAGTCTTTGGCATTGATACGACATTTGCACGACATAGCATGTCGTCAGATGCAATAAATTCAATACACATATTACAAATTATGTACATTTACATTCATTCACAGCATCGCATGAAAGTATCTATAATATAGTATATAAGTATATAGAGCGATTTACAACAACTATTACAACTTTATTTCGTGATTAAAGTAATATTTTTAAATTTATTTCAACCAATAGCAGTAGTCAATCGACCTAAAGGTAAAATTATGGTATTTTCGCGTAGTATAATGGCATAACAATACTACATAGGTAAAATTGAAGATCCAAAATTTATATTGTTTATTTAGCTTCAAGCAAAACTAAATGTATTAAATTGTGATCTGTGATAAACACAAATAAGGTGTGTGTTGTAATCGAGTGCAAATCTCATTCCTACCGAAAGGAAAATGAATTATTAGCTTTCATCGGTAAGACGGCATTTTGAACATATTTCGGATTTCATTCATAAGATTGCTATGATAATTTGTAGAATTGTAGACTAACATTTATGTATTCTATACGTATTATATGTTTAAAACAAATGACATTACCAAAATATTGCTGTAATTTGAATATATATATATATTATATAAATATTTTAATAGTTCTTATCGACAAATCAATGAGGATCACATGAGGATAAACTTTTCTTGACGAGACGCTGGTCTGGGATTTCGTATTTTTTCGTATTTGACAGAAAGAAGATGATGTAAGAAGTCTTTCAGTGAATTCCTTTTCATAAGCAACATTTTTTTTTTCATAATTTTCTATAGCTAAATAATAGAAGATTGTTAATAAAATCACTATTTTGCGTCGTTTCGTTATGAAATGGCTGGCGAGAGCTAGGCTGCGGTAATTCCTAGCCGTCCAACCTAACGTTTGCATATTCTATAGACTTCATACTTTCGATTGGTATAGAATTTGTCTAATAATCAAACAGGTGAAATGTTGCAATTTCTTTTTATTTTTATTATTACTTAATCATATCCTGGACTGAAATTTGGTAGGCAACCCATATGCAATATATTTATTGACATATTAAATTAAATATAAAATACGTTTCATCGAATAAACATCTCGGTGAAGGTCGTTCTATAGCGGGATCTTAGACCAATAAAGGTACATTAGATATGGTCAAAATTTTGGTAAAATTTGTGCAGAAACGCTGTTTTTCGGTGGCTTTTACTGAATTTGTTTTACACTTTTTTTATTTTTGCCTAGATACACGGCTAGATATAGTGCACAAGATACCAATTTGTTGAAGACATCCAACGAAGACTGTTTAACAACGCCATCATCAGTACAGAGCCTTTGTATGAAAAGTACAAAGTGGCGGATTGGGTACTCTTAACTAAAAAATTGGAATACATTGGTTCCTTTTGTAGCCTAAGAAAGGATTTTAAAAATTCCATCCCTCCATCCAGTGGGTAAAGCAGGGGGCGCGGGTAAAACGGTCGGGCGGAGTGTTAGTTTAGAGATAAAATCAAAGCTAATTGTTTTGAAGATCGTGAGTATAGTGAGAGTCTGCTACACATTCTTAATTTATAGTGTGCATTATTTTGGTACCGCCGCAGTTTCACCCGCGCGTACAGTTTGAAGTTTTTGCGCGGAACCCCTTACTAATATTTTTCTAAAGTAAAAGTAGCCTAAGTTCCTTCTTATAACATACGCTATCTACCTGTGATAGTCTCCTTAAAATCGGTCCAGCCGTTTCGGCGGTTAGGAGGAACAAACTGTGTTAAATGTTTAACCCGCGTACGACTACGGTTACTATAGTAGATTTCAAATAGCATGAGTTCGGGGACACATGGTATTTTATTAAATTTCTCAATGGTTAATGTTCATTTCGTTATAATAAAGGAATACAATGATACAACGAGGTTTCATGAAATATTGTGAGTACTATTTCAGAGTAATCAAATGGAATTTCACTACATATTGGTAAGAAACCCTTGACCCACGACTCATCCTATGTGAAATAGAGTATAACAAGAGTATAAATAGGTAAAGATAAAACATTACTACTTATTTGTTATCGTTAACGTAAATCTTAAAAGGTTTTGTAAGTACCTACTTGTGTTGCAGCTATAAAATTACTGAATTATTTTAGGTAAATAATGCAAAACAAAACAAATGCAAATAGACACACAGGAAGGTAAGCATTTGCATTCTTATTACTCCTCGCTTTTCAGTGGCAACGAAATCACTATTCATTGATAAATTAATGGGCAACCATAAGTCCATTTATTTTAATACTTCATGATGTGATAAAGGCTGATTTGTATTGTACTGATCTTAATTAAGAATACACACACTATGACCGTAACAGTAGAATAATACACGGATGAAACAAAACACTTTCCCATAATATTATAGCCCAAGGACCGCTGGCGACTAACGCAAGTGAGCGGAGCGTTGGAAAATGACGTCACAGTCCGGTCACGTGACTGCTAGTGCGCCTCGATATTTCAAATATCTCTAAAATCATAACCACTTGGTTTATTTTATGAAACAAAAACTAGTGTATTTGTATACATAACTGCTCTACTGTGACTAACTTTCAATCAAGCGATGCTGGCGCGGGGAATCGAATATTTAATATTGGCATTGGCAGCACTGCTCCTGTGTTGTTGTGTGCAACACTGTCCGTCCGTATTTTTATCTTCACCAGTGCTGCCAACTTAGCGCTTTCGGCGCCAGATCTAGCGCTTTTTTTTGTGTACTGCTCCTTTTAGCGCCTAGCGCTAAATCTAGCGCTTTTTCCACAATCCAAAATTGTGTCGAAAAATGGCACAGTTCGACTGTCTGCTACATTTAGAGCAAATTAAATCGTATCACAGGCTAATGAAGAAGTCCTAAAAATCAGATGATGATGAAATTACAAATACGTTAACTACCTCTTCTGTTTTTTTATTTTGTTTTTTTTTTATCTCAGTCGTGCTAACTCGTCCGAAATATTATAAAAAAATGCATGGTAGTCACTTGAATTTATTGGGTGCTAAGTTACAGTTTGAATTTGGTGCTTAATTTAGGGTTTTTTCCCAACTGCGGTCTATTTTTGTCATTTATTTATCGTCTAAACAGTATTTAGCTCGATCTAGCGCTTTTTCAAGGGACTGGCAGCTCCTTTTTGGTTAGAAGAGTTGGCAGCACTGATCTTCACTTTCTCTACGTTTTTTAGGTTAGAGAATTTATGAAATGATTTCAAATGTAGAGTGAAGCAAGCAAATGTATTCATTTATTATTATTAATAGATCTATGAATGTTTCAGCCGGATTTGTGTTTTTTTGTCGTTGAATAAAATAAACACATTGGTTTGGTCTAAAGGTTAACTACTTTTAGGGTGCCGTGCCATTTATTTATAAAGTGAAGTGAACTCTTCAAATAGTATCTCTGACTGCATAATCTCCGTATTCATTTGAAAAAAAAATGGGATCCCGTCAGATTATTGATAAATCGTTGACTATGTTAAGATCATTACCGAGGATATCACTTGGAAATATACGGGACAATCCAGGATCTAAAAAGACTGTAAGTTTTCATCCAAGGAATCTAATAATAATATTCATTGATAATATTAGTTTTATTAAAAATATTTTTAAATTCCAAATCAGGTTATTTTTTGGTTAAATGTACTGTTACTGTAAAAGTCTGCATACCGGTAGATCCTAGGATTTACCAACATGAGCTGGGAGGCTGAAAAGGATCCTAAAGCAATATTGCTAACGGAATTCATATTTTTGAATTCTCGACAGATCCTATGTGATTTCAATATTAAAAAATAGTAAAAAAGTCACTAATTATATTCAATTCATTAAAAGATTCGGAATTGATGAATTGCATAAGATCTGCTGTGAATTTGAATAAATGAATTCCATCAGCAATATTGCTTTAGCTTCCTTTTTAGGGGGCCTGGTAAATGTAAGGTTTGATATGAAATGAGAAAATGAAAAGTGGAAAGAGGTGACATGGCTAGCTGGGAGCTGCATACTGCCTGTGAATACAATAACACACTGAACATGTTTAGTTGGACAGACATTATTTTCAGTGTTTACCAATTCTCTGTGGTAAGATGTACTGAGTAAGTGCTAGTAAACGTCCGAAATTAACAATAACACAGAACAGTTCACACTTTTTAATTAAGACTTGGTAAATCTTAGGATTTATCATCGTTAAAGCTTTTACAGTAACAGTAACACTAGGTAGCAAATGGGAATGTGCACATTAGGCTCGATTGAAATTAACCAAACACCTAATTTTGAGAAATAGCCATATAAACTGTAAAATATACACATGGAGACTTCACTCACTGACTGGGACATGGAACTTTAAACTGAGACATATCCCAGAGTGCTGGGACTTTGCAGCCCCACTCATCACACATTTTTTAATGCAGAAATTACCAAAATAATATAAACTGTCTATGCAGATAATTATTTTGCTACAACCAAAAGACTTAATTAAAAATCACTTCAAACAAATAAATCCAGGGTAATTTTGAGAGCATTGCTGGGTATGTTAAATAGGTTTTTATGCTGTATTATACACCAATCCTATGAATACTGCTGTAATAAGTGCAGGTTTGGTGACATATATGTGTCTTTATTGTAAGTCGGAGTCTTTCTTATCCATCTGGGCTGACAGTGTGTTCATAGGGAATGGATACCAAGAGCCCGGATGATATTAACTATATTGCGGTACCGGTTTTGACAACATAGATACTGTAAAGCCAGTCTGAGTTTCAATTGCTCAGTAGTTTTGTCTTCAAAAGAAGAAAAGAACTGGTAGTTATTAAAGTAGCATAATGTTACGAGCTGGGGTTCAGGATAAATAATGGTACACGAATTTACCAAAAGACTGGTCACACTTTTATTAAAACACTCACAAATTAAATATAGTTGACTAGTACTTAATGGTATTTCACTTCGATGTTTACTCACTGTTTCACTAAATCAAACTCCAACTCTCCTGTGCATTGTCTCGTATTTATACTTCATAAACGGCGGCATCCGGAACATTCGAAAATTTACACGAGTATTCTACATGCCTACTGTGTTATCGGAAATATTCCAGAAGCAGGTATCTATTCGGCGATAGATGGCGTTGCTTTAGATGTTTACTCCTATAAAATATAATAACAGATGGCTTTACTGGTAGCAATTTATTCATGATGTCGTAACAATAATAAAGGTTCAATACAAGGCTTTGTGATCGCCATACAAAATATCCTTCCTTGCGTCGTGTGGCCTCACGGATAATGTCGCGCTACTTGCGTCTGTCCTTGGCGGCGTGAAAAGCGACGTTTTTTTTTAAAATTTATTATAACTTTTTATAAATTTTATTATAAATTATACAGTTTTGCCAAACTGCACAACACAGTTTGTTGGCGAAAGAGCAAGTTCGTGGAAGTTCGTCTCCCGGGATATGCGAATCTAGTCTGATTATCTGAGTTGGCCGCGCCCTCTTGGACGTTTGCCGCCAACCTTCCCGGTCACCATCAGCTTCTTACATGGAGGATAGTCTCGTATCCACTTTGTGCTCCCATAATGGACACGTTGGTGCGAAATGCGGTCCAGGGAATTTTCATTATCCTCCAATACCAAATTTCGAAGGCATCTATTCGGTCACGGTCGGCCATCTTGAGAATGCATGTTTCCGCTCCGTAGCTAAAAATGGAGAATACGAGTGTCTTGTCGAGTTTCACTTTGGTGTTGCCGCTTGCCGTTGTTGGCTGGTTAGGTATAGTTTAGACGCGCGGTCAACCACCACCGTTAGTTTTGTCTTTGTGTGGTTTATTTTGATTCACAATTCATTGCTTTTTCACTGCATTCTTTCAAGGAGGCAGGCCATTTCATGTGCTGCTAGGAGTGTGGTGTAATCAGGATAATGCAATTTGTTAACGTTATGACCCCTATTGTGCACCCAACCTCCCAGTCAGCCAGTCTTCACAAGTACGCCTGATGCTTTATACTTTACAGTTGTCTCACTCCTTTAACAAAAAAAAACCCATCAGAGAGTGCTATAAATCCTCACACTTCCCTGATGGTGTTGGTACCTATACAGATATTGAATTATTAGGTGTTGGGGGACCCCAATTTCCCAAATTACATGGTAAAATGCTTTACTGTAAAAACACATGATCATGGGGGTGTTAAATTCGTAAACATTTTCTATAAGTTGATGAACGTTGAGGATCTGCTCACGAGTCCATTTACCTTTCACGAAGCCCGCCTGTTCTTGTGGGATTTGCCAGTCAAGGAAATGGCTATGGAGGCTAGGGATACGATTGTTAAGACATGCAGGAGAACTTTGCTAGCATGCGATATCAAAGCTAGAGTCCTGCAGTTATCGCACTTGGTGCTGACTACTGGAGCCTTTTTTGTGGAGCTATTTTCCCGGACGCCAAATGTCGTTGCAGAATTGGTGCAAAGCCATCATGCGGGTGCTTCCCCTGGCTTTAAGGACACAGTAACATACACAGTGCTCTACAGTAGTTAACACTCCAAGTGTACGTGACAGGAGGTTGAGTGATATCTGGCTGCTTGTAAATTTTTCCCAGTATTTTCGCCACCTTTCAGTTATTGTACCCAGGCAGGGCCGGCTTTACCTATAGTGCAGGGTGTGCGGTACTTAGGGCGCAGTCTCAGGGGGCGCCGAGCGCTGCTCGCGACGCATCCTCAAAGGAGTTTTCTTCAGCGGACGCTCGGACTGTGGAATGAGCATGGGGTTCTTCAAAAAGGATGTGAAAAGGTTTCTTCAGCGTCAGCAACGCGCGAGTAATACCCCTGGTGTTGCAAGCGTCCATAGGCTACGGTAACTACGTCGCTTTCAAAATCAAAAAGTCATTTATTCAGTTTAGGCCCTGGTAAGGCACTTATGAACGTTAAATTGGTGAATACAGTTGAATTTACCACCGGTTCGGAATACACTTAAACTGAGAAGACTCTGGCAAGAAACTCAGCAAGGCTTTTTTTTTGTGGAAGATCTTTTCATATCACAGCTTTTTTTCAAAGACCCTACGCTCGTATTATGTAGGAGTAACAAGGCGCGTCATCATACCAGCCCATGGATGTCCACTGCTGAACATAGGCCTCGCCCATTGATTTCCACTTCGAACGGTTCTGGGCCGCTTGCATCCAGCGGCACCCAGCGACTCTGACCAGGTCGTCGGTCCCCCTGGTGGGAGATCGTCCCGCTCGGCGCTTTGCAGTACGTGGTCGTCACTCGAGAACCTTTCTTCCCCATCGGTTATCAGCTCTTCGAGCGATGTGGCCTGCCCGTTGCCACTTCAGCTTATTAACTCTACGAGCTATGTCGAATACGAATGTCCTCATTTCGGACCCTGTCACTAGGGATTGCAATCCGGATACTTCGAAAACCGAAAATAACTGAAAAAACCGGCTTTCAGTACCTTTTTTTAAATCCTTTTTTTAAAGATTTTTCGAATTTTAAAAACAATTCACAATAAATCATTTTTAATTTAATTTTTTATTGAATATCGTGTGGGTTTATTACTCTGACGCACAAATCCCACCACCTATCCGACCGCCCAACAGTGTTGAGTCCAAACGAGCCTTTTCGACTGCTGGATTATTTTGTAATAAATTACGATCTCGTCTAAACGACGACACACTTGACGCTATTATGTTTTTAAGATATCGGTTTTTAAAGAAAAAAACGTAAAATATAGTTTTCTTTTGTAATTTATGTTATGTTGATTTACGTTACGTTAAAAGTTTATTTAAAGATATAATTATATTTCTTATTATAAAGATGATTCTTATAAGAGCGAAGAATGAAGATCCCTCATGTTTCGTTTTAGTTTTTATTTGATTTATAATTGAGTCAATCTCATTCAATTTATAAGTGTGAATGTGAATGTGAATTTAAATACAGAGAAAAGATTCATTTGAAATAAAAAAAGTTTTGAAGTTATTAGATTGCAAATATTGCAAATTGTAATCTGTTAATTTGACTCCATTTACGTTACGTTAAACGATAATATTTTAAATAGAGAAGATTATAATTTTGTTTCTTATTATAAAGAAGATTTTTATACGAGGGAAGAATTAAGATACCTCATGTTTCGTTTTGGTTATTATTTAATTTATTATTATTTCGATTCGATTCTGTGATTATGAACTGTGTGTAGAGTCATTTATTAACGTTCATAAGTGCCTTATCAGGGCCTAGATTGAATAAATACTTTTTGAATTTGATTTAAAAAAAATATTGATTAATAAAAATTGTTTTAAACTTATTAGATTAGTATTAGATAGCAAGCAATCTGTTAATTTGGCTGATAAGGTTTAGTTATGATAAATGTTGATAAAACACGGAATATAATCTTAAAAAGATTTAAGAAGAATTTTTCCAGTTTAATTTATTTATTTTTATTCAAAAGAAATGGAAAAGTAATAAAATACTTACCTCTCTTCAAACTAGTAATACAAATAAATCTACGCGTACATTTTAAAATTACATAAGCAAGCAAAAAAAAAAAAAAAAAACGGATAATCCGGATTTATATGAGATAATAATTTTGGAATCCGGATTTGAAAAAAAAACCGGATTTTGCCCTCCCTGATCCCTACCTGACACGTAGAGAAATTGCTCGTTCTATAGCTCGCTGAGTGACTGAGCTTATTTATGCGGCCAGCAGTCAAAGACCACGTCTCTGTCCCGTATGTCATTACTGGTAACACGCACTGATTGAATACCTCAGACTCAGAAGTAATTTGGGCGTGAAGATATGCCGTAGCTTCCCGAACGCTGCCCAGCCGAGTTGGATTCTTCGATTGACCTCTTTGTCGAAGTTGGACTTACCTAGTTGGACAATTTGTCCTAGGTAAACTACTCGTATACTATACTCGTCTACAACTTTGAGAACAGTGCTCTAAACAATCACCGGTATTGGCGGAATATGAACATTAGACATAATTTTTGCCTTGTCCATATTCCTTTTGAGGCCTACCTGTTGGGAAACTCTGTTTTTTGGGTCATTGAGCATGATGTTCAAAGCTTCCAGCGATTCCGCCATTATGACTATATCGTCGGCAAATCAAAGGTGAGTGATATGTTCGCCATTGATGTTGATGCCATATCCCTTCCAGTCCAAGAGCTTGAATACATCCTCCATTACAGTGGTGAAGAGTTTCGGGGAAATTACGTCACCCTGTCTTACACCCTTCTGCAACTGACATGGTGGCTTTGCTGTACAAACACTTCAACACTTCGATATAGCGATAGTCGATTTGACACCGCTGTAGACTCTGTAACACCTCCCATGTCTCGACTGAATCGAAGGCTTTCTCATAGCCCACATACCCCATGCATAATGGCCGATTATACTCCTCAGTCTTCTGTATAATCTGGCGGAGTGTATGTATGTGGTCTATGGTACACACGGCTACAGATCAAGTTATACAATCCAGTATAAGCTGATCTCGCATTGTATAGGATTCCCGTATAATGGGAGGTCAGCTTATACTAGAAATGCATAGCTTGATCTGTAGCCGTGTGTACTATAGCATAGCCTTTAAGGAAACCGACATGCATGTAAAACCTACGTACGAGACGATTCGTAATGACTCGAAAACAGCTTATAAACGTGGCTTAGGATTAGGAGGGAGATCGGGCGGTAATTATTCAATAGGGCCTTATCGCCATTCTAATCTCGTACAGGCTGATGTCCGGGATTTCTTCGGTGTAATGTCGGGTCAACTTGGCTCTTGCGTCACTGACCAGTAATGTATCTGGTTTCTGTGACGAGCCGTCCATAGAACTTCTCAATCTCTGGCTTTAACGTAATGATGTTGCCGGTATCGGTCTTCAGCTTGGTCAGTTGGCTATGACCAATAGACAAATCTCTTGCAAACACTTTAGAACCTTTGTTCTGTTTTATTGCTTCTTCAATACATGACGTATTAAAGAGGCGTATATCGTGTGGCATTGCGTTTGAGATCTGACTATTTAGCTGCCGATATTCGGCTGTATCAGCTGAAGACTGCAACTTCATTTCACGTCGTCGCTTCAAGAGTTTGAGAGTCTCATCCGAGAGTTTTTGGGTTTTATTCGTGCGGTGGGTCTTAAAGAACTTCGATCCTACCTCATGGACAGTTTGCACGAGCCTGTTGTTTGTATCGTCCACCGTCACGCAATCATCCAGGCATTGGAAGCGAGTATGAAGTTCGAGCTGAAAGCTCGGAAAAATGTTTCGGAAGCCGGGCGGCGCCGGCGGCGGCGGCGGGCATGTCGAGTCGTTGTCGTTTGCTCGTTTCGCTGAATGACAGCGGATGTGACGTACCAGTTTTATTATTTGTAACCTTTTTCTCTTCTGAATAATATTAATTTTTATCTACACCCATACTATAAATCCTCTATAACAGTTCCTGAAACAGTTAGCTTATTGCCAACATTAAAACACTGGTGGTCATAGGGTCATAGTAACCATTGTATCATCCAAAACAGTGTTATAATGTTGTACTGAATATCATTATACAACTCCTTTTTTTTTTGCTTTTTCGAACCATTCCTTACTCATCAAACAGCCACATTCTCCGTGTTATCCTTATGAATTTAAAAAAAGAACATTTTCATGCAGGCGCGTTACACTATAATAGCGCCGTAATAAAAAAAAAACTTAGAGGTTATTCGAATTCACGTCGTATGCCGCCATTTTGGATCGATATTAGAATTCCAGAAATTTATTACTTTGTTGTTTACAAAAATTATCATGGGTGTAGATAAAGTCTTGTATGCAACTGTACATAATTAGGAATCACCCTCATGTGATACTATTATCACACTCGCTTCGCTTCGTGTGATAAACCCACATTCGTGTTTTAATACCCCTTATTATACGACAGTTGCATAAATAACTATTAAGTATTTAACAGGCACACACTAATATATATTTATTTTATTTTATTGTTTATCATTTTTAGTTTTTTCTTATTCGTGTACTTACGTCCGTGACATCACTAAGGGCGATAAATGTTGTGAGATGTTCAGGTTCAGTGTGCCTCTTGCTAACCGGTGAGCGCTGCCGGTCAGCAGGGTTAACCTGCTGATCACAGAAACATCACTGAAGATTTGCCGCTTTGTCATCAAGATAAAATCTATCTCGTTTTTGGTGGATCTATCGGGGCTACTCCAGGTCCATTTCCTGTGCAACCGCTTTTTAAAGAAGGAGTTCATCATAAAGAGTCTCTCCAACTCCATGAAGTCGGCCAACCGTTGCCCACTAGGGTTCCTCTGCCCAATTCCAAATTGCCCCACTCTCAGCTGATAGTCATTTCTAATGCCTAGCTTCGCGTTTAAGTCCCCCATCAATATCATACAGTGAGTTTTAGAGGCGTGTATGGCTCGTGAGATATCCGCATACAATGTCTCTATCTCGTCATCTGGGTGTGATGAGGTTGGAGCATATACCTGGATGACCTTCAGCGAATACCGTTTGGTAATTCTGAGTATCAGGTATGCGACTCTCGGTGAGACACTATCCTCACTATATTTTTGATGAGGGGCCTGCGGACAATAAAACCGACACCACCCTGTGACAGGTGATCACCCTCCCGGTAGTAGAACAGGTTACCGGATTTAAGGATTATCGTATCCTCCCCCCTCTTCGGACTTCCAGCGCAACCTGTGCACTTCTTCCTCCAGCTCAATGAGCTTCTCGTCGGTCCTCAGAGTCCGTGCATTGTATGTTACCAGGTCCAGTCGTCGGTGTTGGTAGCCGGATCTTTGCCGGAGACTCTTAGCACCCCCTGCCCCGCCGTTAACGTGACCGCTACCGTAGCCCGGGATAGCGGGGCCGCCGGGGACTGGGGGCCGTTGCTTTGTTTTTGTAGTCATCGTTCGAGGGGTAATGCTTGTGTTAAAGTACTGGATCTTTTTGGTGGCCGTTTTACAATCGTCTGGGATGTGTGAATTTCCTTTCGATGACGAATTCAAGGAGTTCTAATTTTAGTTCCCGGGTGTCATTCCTGAAAGCAAGACCGTGCTTACCGACTGTAGTTCTGATGTGATCATCATCCAAAGTCTTGCCAATTTTCGCATTTCATTACTCAAAAATGATAGTGATATCTCGATTAGGGAGAAAGGGTATCGCTAAGTTTAGCATAAAAACCATCTATTACTTCGACTTAAGCGCTGGATGTTGGAGCATATACTATTACTATGTGTAGGTTACATGATCGGATACTCAGCTTCACGGTCAGAATTCTGTCTTCTGATTGACGCCGTGCAATAATATACCACTTAGGTCACACGTTTCGTACGTAACATACTGTATCGGAGTAGTGGTAGGAGTAGATTGTATGTAGTAACGCTATTTCCACCCACCAGCAAAGTGCTTATCGCGTAGTTACCGAAATGAGGTTGGCGCTCTCGTTCCTTCTGTTCGGTTATTTGGTTGTAAAAATTAGATGTGTCCATCACATTTATTCGCTTTAGTTCATTTTGGCACATTTGCAGCTTCATAATATGCTTTAGATCTGATTTGAATTACTTAGGTTTTTTTATAACAATTGACTCACACATGTTAATACCTAACCAACCCTTGAATAGAAATTTTATAAGCCTGAAATTACATACAATACAATTATATTTTCAATTTCTATTGTAGCAAAAACGAGGCCGTGGTCAACATGGAGGGGACAAACACGGGGCAGGTAACAAGGGATCTGGGCAGCGGCAGAATTACATGAGATTGGGTTATGAAACTGGAAATAATCCATTTTATCTGCGTTTTCCTCAGGAACATTATTATAGAGGGCACCAGTAAGTTATATCACATTGTCAATATACTTTTATACCAAACTAACTACTGCATTTATCCTCTCATTTTCGAAAACTTCCAACTTAAGAGTTGCACGCATTTAGGCTGTTTATTTATCAAGCATTCTCGCGACACTAAAAATATATTGTTTTGATGAATTAGTGTATATTTTACAATACTACTTACTGTTTTTTGTTCTAGCCATAAGAGGCAGTATCCACCGATGTCCTTACACCAACTACAAAAGTTAATAGACACAAACCGTGTAGATATATCCCAACCTATAGATATTGCAAGTATTGTAAAAACTGGTATATACAACTTTTTCCCTGACCAAAAGCAATTTGGAGTGCATCTTACTGATGAGGGTGCTGATATATTTGTTGCAAAAGTAAACATTGAAGTGCAGTGGGCGAGTGAACAAGTAATTGCTGCAGTTGAAAGAAATGGTGGTATAATAACTACTGCTTACTACGACCCGCACAGTCTTTTCTTATTAAAAAATCCGAAGAAGTTTTTTGAAACAGGTCAAGCTATACCGAGAAGAATGATACCTCCAGCAGATGCAATTGAGTATTATACAAGTGCTGAAACACGTGGTTATTTAGCCGATCCAGAAGAAGTTTCTATAGAAAGGTTAAAATTGTCTCAAAAATATGGGTATGTTTTGCCAAAATTAGATAACAGTTCAAATTTTGAAATGAAAGATCCTCGTCAAATATTTTACGGTCTGGAGCCTGGGTGGGTTGTAAATATTCAAGATGGATGTATACTTAAACCTAAAGATGTTGAACTGAATCGTTTCTATGTATTGTAAGAATATTTTATAAGCGGTGTTAGACCAAAAGTACCTATGTTAAAAATTAAATATTCAATTATATAAGTACATTTATCTTTTTGTCACCTGTGACCACACCTGTGACTGTTTCATAATCAAAATTTGGTTTGCATGATCGTGTCGGCGAGAGTCATTACTTCATGCTCCTTTTAGTGACAGATTTTTGTGAGACGCACCTATACATTCTTTAGGTTCTATCTTCACGAAATTTGTTGTGTCGATTATAAGCGATCGTCTCGGCATTGAAGATTCGAAGTTTTTTGTTCGGAGCCTGGCTACCTGGCTACTCATCAAGCGCCATTTTTTTTTCTTCAAATGTGTACGTTGTCAAACATCACGTTTTAGGACATAAACTCACACCCCCTTACTCATAAAACGTTACATACATAACTAATATACTGTTTAAAGGGTCACGATATGGGGTCACGTTAATAAAGTCACTCTATTGTCATTGTCAAATAATGTGACATTATTTACGTGACCATTTAAACAGTACTAGCTGCCCGGCGCGACTTCGTTCGCGTGGTGCTACCCTACCCTACCGTACCCTACCCTACCTAACCTATACTATATATACCTATACTACCTACGATTCACAAATAGCCCGGCAGATGGCGCTGCAGTGGGTATCTAGGTTATATTATCGATTGCAAGCTTTAATCGAAGCACGTTCAAAACGACATGACAGAAATGAATGACATAATAACATGCTTGTACTGTCAACACTGAAAAAAGTTTCAATTTGACAGCAAAATCCCCATTAGCAAAATGATCCGCCATTTATTCAATTCATTTGTTACAAAAAATGTGATAAATGAAGAACCGCTCGACCGATTTTGTGCAAACTTCACATTAACCATCTACTAAATAGTCTGAACAAAACCTAAACATTTGGTTTGGAGAGGTGAGCCCAGTCTTGAGTTATAAAATTACAACGAAAAGTGGCATTGATTTATATATATATATATATAGAATATAGATATTAGTTAAATAGCGCTTTATGAATGAGTAAGGGAGACAATCTATACTACTAATATGATAAAGCTGGCTGTGAGAAGATACTCAATACAAAAAAAAACAGCCTTAGGTAGGTAATTTATAATTTACTCATTGAATTATTACACAATAATAATAATTCAGTGAATTTACTATTTTTTTTATCACAATAAGTAACTAAACATCATCTGACTTCTACCCGTTATTCTATGGATCAAAAGTGAAAATAATAAACCCAATAGTCGCCACTACGATTTTCGAAGGTTCCCCTCGATTTCTCTGGGATACCATCATTAGATCCTGGTTTCCTTATCATGGTACCATCCTTGGTGGGATATCTCCTTTCCAACAAACAAAATAATCATCGAAATCGGTTCATAAACGACGAAGTTATCAGCGAAAACACATTTTTTTAAAAGCGGTCGAATTGAGATACCTCCTTTTTTTGAAGTCGGTTAAAAAGTGATAAATTTTTTAGAGAAAATATGCCATAAGCAAAGATTTTCATAGGGCATCGTGCCTCTACCCAGATGGCTAGTCCGCCTTACTAAAGCATGACATTTTATATCGCTCCGCTTGAGGGGTTCCTGAGCAAATCGCTCTCAGTTCGTATTGCGCACAACTGTCACCGCGACATACTCGCTGTAACTGATAATATAAATAATGACGACTTGCTTATTGAAATACTGTCACAACACTTACAAAAACCAAGGAAAAATTAAAAAACTAACCTTCCATGTGTAAGTATTGCGATTTCGTCACTTTTAATTACCTAAACGTATTTTAGAAATATACGTTTCGGTGGTGACAGTTTTTATTTTTTAAATCTTTTCCGGCCATGTTTTATGGAAGGTTGCCACAACATGAAAATTAATTTTCCACATTTTTGTTAAGGATTATTAAAAGATGATATCGAGTACCTACTGATTATTTTTGATAATTCTAACCTCCCGATTTGACAGGTATTTTGACCATAGAGGTCAAAATAATGAGAAAACTCCTCATTCAATATTATCTACACAACCAGTGTAATCAATAAAATTAATTTTATTTGTAATACAAGAGCTAACACAGATTGCCAACCTAACTAAACTTATAGTCGAAACATTTCCATATATTCGTTTGTATTCGTATGTAGCAAAATCCGAAAATGTGTTAAGAAATACAATTTTAAAACGACAGCTGTTTTGTTCATAAATATTACTTATATGATGTAGGATTTATGTTTTGGGTACCCAAGGTATCCCAAATAACTATTTTGAAAGCAATAAGGCATCCACTTTTTCAATTTTAGAACTTTGAAAATAAAAAACCGTTTTCTCAGAGATTTTTCGCCCCCAAAAATCCCCATATAGTAAATTTCATCGAAATCGTTAGAGCCGTTTTCAAGATATAATTATCAAAACATACAAATATTGTTCATTTAATGGTATAGGATATATATTATAAACAAATATTGCTCGTATAATAGTACTTATGTACATGAAAAATTTCCGGCCCGAAATTAATAAATTCCGCCATTTAGAGGAAAATGTTTTTTTAACTGCCACCCTATGCAAACTACACAGACTGTCAAATACTGTCAATTCTAGCTTGTTTATTTCATGTTCCCATAGAGGCTACTATCCTTCTGGACGTTTTAAATTCTTTGGCCATAAGTACCTACCTAAAGAAATCACCCGCGGTACCTATACGCCAATGTGGTAGGTAGTCTAGTAGCTAGATGTAGGAAGTAATTATTTTTTGGGTTATAAATTAAGTTATACCCACAGACATGAACAAGGTTATACCTCGCCGTTGCTTCTCCTAGAAGGAATAAGAATCGCCAATGAGTTTTCTTATGCTAAAATACCTGTCAAGCATAGAGGTATCATAAGAAAACTCCTCATTGTATAGTTTTAACAAATAAACTGTAAAGACTTTTTGTAGGTATATATATTTTAATAAACAATAACTACAATGGTCAAATACTGAATACTCTATTATTACCCACTCGAGATGACCCTATTCCATAAAATCTCAGTATCAAATAATACTTTAATAACAACTTTTAAATTGCAATTGGGTGTTACCTACAGTATTTGACCATAAGCACTGCAGGTTGGTAGGTATATTCACAAATTATTATTAATAAATATTAGACAAATTCATTTCTTTTGTCATAAATCGAACATAATTTTTTATCATACTTCTAGGATTATATAACATAATTTATAGATTTGCTTTAATTAATTTAAAATGCTGAATAATAATATGATGTATGTACAAAGAGATATTAATTTGAGTTTTAATTTTAGAAAATTGGAATGTAGTTGTCGATTTTAGCTCGGTGCTTTTGAGCAACACATTCACTTATCCATACAATATTTCGGCATTCTTGTTCCTTCAGTTTGAGGTATGAATAGAATACCCCGAAGTGAAACTGTTGCAGGAACGCGTGGACATTGAGGCTCACCTAAAATGAGAAAATATAGACATGTAGTATAACAATACCCATTAATATTATAAAAATGGAAGTGTGTGTGGATGTTACGTTACACAATAATTTTTTTAAGGCTGAATGAATATTGATGTAATTTTTTATATATACAGGGTGAATTTCGTTTTCCAGCCAGTGAGTGCAACTGCTTAACTACAGATCTTAGAGAAAAACGCTGAAAGGAACCCCGAGCTGAATTTTGAAGAAAATAAAAATTCCATTAAAAAAAAAAAACTTTCTGCTTCTACTTCACAATACAAACAAAATTATGTATGACAATCTTGGTCACAAGTTGCTAGAAGTTATCAAAATTGACCTCTAATTTTTTGTCAGAATGCTAAGAGCTAATTCTTTATGGCTAAACATAGTGAGGTCCCTACGAGAGCTGCTCTACCTCGTCAAACTTTACGCAGGATAAAACCATAGTCAAGGAAAATATAAAATAATATTTTGGATAACTTCTAGCAACTTGTGAGCAAGATTGTCATACATGATTTTATTCATATTGTGATGTAGAAGCAGAATTTCGAAAAAAAAAAATGTTATTATAAATATTGATATAATATATATTAATAATATAAATTAAATTTACTTATTTACCCTTTGTCTCAGTTGACCCATGGAAGGATGAATTTATCTAATAGAGCCCCTTCTAACTTGAGGAAATATTCTTACCTCATGCTCAAAAAATCTGTCTTCCAAAGTCTTATCACCAACATTACTGCCAGCTCCTTCAAAGAGAGCAGAATATTCTGCATAATATTCAGCCACAGCTTTCACTTGTTCATAATCATCAGCTCTGGCTAGGGCAGCTAATCCATCTGGGTTCAGTTTACCACAACGAGGGTACAACTTTGCACGATCATCTTTTGATAATTCTGTACCAAACGAGTTGATTGTGATTATGATAGCACGACGGTCAGCTTCAAACTGAAAACAAGAATTGATTTTTACTAAATTTGTAGTTTGATTTATATAAACATTAACATGAAAATGGTGCCAATTCTGTTGTCAATCGCACTAAACTAATTTTAGTCACATCTCATCTCTTTCTTGCAAACATTATTGAAAAAGGATAGAATATATTTAAAGCTGTCAAATTAATCTTTGCCATCTTAGTTTGCGTGTATTTAGGTGTAACCACGATAGATGGTGACTAAATTTATATTGAAAACAAGCATTGGATTAATTGGACAGGACTAAATTTCTTACATTCTTTTGTTATGTTCTTTGTTAGAAAGAGACATAGTGAGATTAAAATTAGTTTAGTTGTAAACAACAGAATCAGGGCCATTGTAAGATTAAAATCAACTTACAGCAAGGATTTCACACATGACATCTGCAGTGGTTCCTCCAATCTGCTTACAAAAGTCATAGAATGCTTCCAGGTAAGCCTTGTACAAAGTATTACGGATAATTTCAATATTCATTTCATCCAAATCCTGTTCACTGATGCAGTCCACAAAGAAAGGAGCCAAGGGTGTATCAACCAAGACAGCATTGTAGAGCTCAGCAGGTGTAGCTGCTACATGAATAGCTTCCATCTGTTCAAAAGACCCCAAGGGATGGCACTTGGGAATCAGTTCAGAGATGGGTCTCTGGTGCAGAGTGCCAGTAATCAACAAAATGATGTTATCAATCATGTAAGAGTATGTAATAAAGTCCAAAAATGTAGACAATGGCTCAACTGAATGGTTTCTCAGATGTTGAAATTCAATAACAAGTTTCTCACGAAGCTTATCATCAATGGTTGAGACAGATAGCGGACTGGGCTCATTTGCGAGGAATGTGCCATAATCAGTTCCTTGGAGATGTAGTTTTAAATCTGTAAACATTTTATAATTACACATATTTTTTTTTGCTTCAAGCAATCAGTACCTATATAGTATCATTGTTATGGGTGAATCACGATAAAAATACATGATATGGAACATACAGAACATAGAAAAAAATTGGAATTCTGCTACATGAAAATCTGCGTAGGGAGTGTCTATAATGACAAAAATTACCTTCTAACGTTTCACATTGTACCAAGTTCAGGTAGTCCGCTTGTTTCAGGATACCACACTTGAAACCACGGCACAGACCCTCCAAGTATCCAGCGTCGATGTTGAAAAGGCACCCTTTCATTTTGATTATAAAGTGATAATCAGTTGAACACTAATGTTCTGGTTACACTTTACAATCCAAAGCCCAGTCGAGAACCAAAAGCACACAAAAGTAAGAAATCAATGAAGTGATGAACATTGATCATATGATTTAACCATAGAGTAAAGAGTATAGTAATATATCCATAGAGTAAACATTATTTTCTATTTCACCTCTATGAATAGCTTAGTGAGGACTTTTTGGCGGGAACTTGCAGAGTGACGTAGCATTTTCATTTTTATTCATAAATTTGTGTATTTTGAGTTTTATTGTGTATTTTTGGTGGTATTTTACCCAATAAAGATCATCCATGTGCACCAGTGAAGTGAAATGAAATGAATTATGTGTATCGTGACTTTTCAAGTTGTCTCAAAATGTCCGTGAAGAGTTTTAGTACAATGACCACCATTGTAGTAAAACATGACTTTTATGGACGGTGACTGACTGAGGACTATAATGTGAAGTGATTTATTGTGACTGGAAACTATAATATAACTCGACACTGGCAGAAATGAGCCCTAATTTGGGCTTGGTTGCCAAAATTAAAAATAAGAAGAAGAAGAATAGCTTAGTTTATTAGGTATACACCATATACGCACAGGGTATAGGTACGTAGGTATTGATTGATCGTAGAAAGAGGTATAGAAAATTCCTCAGTACCTGTCGCTGTGAGGGACCATTGAGAGACGGAAAATCGAGGTACATTAACGTAGATAGGGGATTATGTAGATATGCTGTCAGCGAATGGCGAAGAAGATAGCGATAGTTCGACATACATACATATAATACAGCTATGTACAATTAATCCTTCCATATTTACACTTTTACCCTATTATGTGGGTAAACTGGTATTGGGTATTTTGGTTTTACTTTACTATGAGTCGTAATTTATCAATAGGTGTGGCAGGCCCCCTAGACAAGTTGGTTGTCGACAATGGTTATCGTTAGTGAACGATCAACCTTACAAAGGTTGATCGTTCGGGATTGACATAAGAGATTTTTAAAAATCAATCAATTTTCGATTTGAAATGTCAATCCCATACAAAGGTTGATCGTTTACTAATGATGACGATTGTCGACAACCAACTTGTCTAGGGAGCAGGTGATATTGTTATAACTTTATAGAAGTCATAATAAAACACGGGATTGAGGAAAAGTATAGTTTAATTAAAACCTTAGACATAATTATACAAAATAAAAAAGTCCGTATAATAATGTTACCTTCCTGTAAAAAAAATGAACTTCAAGAACGACGGACGTCAAAGTACAACTAAACATAAGTAGAATATTCAAGAATAAACTTACCGAGGTACTTTCTATTTCCATGGCACCTTCTTCCGATGCTGATATTACGTGACTATCTATCATGATGGATGAATCGCAAAGCTGAAAAATATTATTGTTCATTCATGTTATTCGGAATTGAGTATTTTATCAGAGCAAAATAATATAAGAGTACTGTTTGGTTATGTTATCATTGGCGCGTTATGTGTGAATGCGTGTGAGGGATGCGCCCGTGGTAATAATTGCAAAGCATTATTCGTCTCAATTAACTGGTATGGATCTATTGATCTTAACTTATTTTTTTACATGATTGCAGATCACTTGTTGTACTACCTATGCACAGCTTTAGTTATGACACATATTTACAAGGTTGTTGACCTACTTTATTGCTATTGCGTTTTGTGTGGTATGTTCTCTTGGATGGGGAGCGCGGCATATATAGTATTATGTAAAAGTAAGTATTCTTTACTATTGAGCTACTACTGTGTATATATACGTGTCATTGGAGTACGGCTGGAAGGTTTTATAATAATGATGATAATACTTTCCAGTCTTAGTCTTGTTCCTTATCGTATTTTGTTCTATGGATTTCAGTGTGGTAACAATAAATTAATTCATAATTATATTTATTATACTTTGATGCAATGATTGATCAAATCACTGTTTATTACCAAAACTGTCGTGGGATTAGAACAAAATTAAACACGTTGTTTATGAACGTATTAGCGCATTCCTATGATGTCATTATACTAACAGAAACGTGGTTGCATTCTGAAATAGCTAACAACGAGTTTATTGATGATAGGTATTCAATATTCCGATGTGACCGGGATAGGAGCGGTACCGGACGTCGGGACGGCGGCGGCGTGTTGGTTTGTGTGTTGCGCGAGCTACGTGCTTCTCCCGCCCGTGTTCCGCGTGCCTATGAGCTCGTCGCGGCGACACCTGCAACCAGGGTTGGATTTAGGAACGTTGAAAAATATAGCACAAAAAAATTAAAAGGATAGTATTTATAAAAAATTATAGTACACTTTCATTATTTTTAATTTCACTTATTAGTCATTAAAATCAACACCAATTATGGCAAAATTTACTCCTCTTCTAAGTTTATCAGTTCTTGAATATTACTATTAGTTATATCTTCATCTTTGGCATTTAATCTCATCAACATATCCTCAGTAGGAATAAAATCAGTACAATTCCCACTTTTACTACCGCTTTTGATAGCGTCACAAGATAATAATTTTTTTTGAATTTCGATTGGATTGAAGAAAAACTTTGATTG
Organism: Achlya flavicornis; assembly: GCA_947623365.1. Lineage (NCBI taxonomy): Eukaryota > Metazoa > Arthropoda > Insecta > Lepidoptera > Drepanidae > Achlya > Achlya flavicornis. The sequence goes on along the minus strand of OX392468.1, from coordinate 7,592,187 downwards.
AATTTCGAATGGAATGGAAGGAACGAGATTAGTGGAAAGATAGAAGTGTACTGCGGAGGATAATCGGGGAATCCCCGGCCATCAACACAGAAAACATCGCAAGATCAGAATTCGGTCGGATACACGCACGGTCGAAATATTCATTTAACGTAAAACTAAAGGGCTGATTACACTGACCAACTTGCAGGGTCCGATTTGACATACATTGCTGGTTATCTTGAGTATTTTATTACAATGTACTCAGATAACCAACAATGTATGCCAAATCGGCCCCTGCAGGTTGGCCAATGTAATCGCCCCATAAGCATTCGGGAGCAAACTTTAAATTATAGTATTTTAGTGTACTATCCTTAGATGTGGATAGTATATAGTACAAAGGGCGAAATTATAGTATAAATACTATAATTATAGTACATAATCCAACCCTGCCTGCAACCACTGTTATTGATCATGTTGTGGTGGAAATCCCCATAAATCGACATCGGCGCCTAATTATCAGTGCTGCATACGTTCCACCTAGGCTGCATCCCGAAGTTTATGCCGCGCACTTTAATTTATTGCATGATATTCTTACGCAAGCCGATGTACATAGCTACTGGGTAATCGGGGACTATAATTTACCAACGTTAGAGTGGCACAATAATGGCGCATACTGCTCGCCCGTCACTGCTATTAACCATAGTTTATCTAACAAACACTTACTTAACTTTCTGTCGCTTATAAATGGTTTTCAATTAAATATACATGGTAATAATATGGGTCGCATCTTGGACCTATTTATATGTAACACCAGTGACCCCGTCTGTTCACTCGCGTCAATACCATTGGTACCCCCCGACGTTTACCACCCCCCATTCTTTGCTTCCATGCGGCTTGCACGGAGTAATATGAGTCCGTTTACTACGCCATATTATAGATATTGTTTTCGCTCTGCAGATTACTCTACCATAAATGAAGAATTAGGGGAGATAGACTGGGAAAGTCTTTTTAATAATATAAGCGCTGAGTCTGCGGTCTCTCTATTTTATGAGACTATATACAACATAATAAAAAGATCTGTACCTCGAAAAAAGATAAAAGTAAACTCTTTTCCTATTTGGTTTGATGCCGCTTTAATACACATATTTAAAAATAAAGATCGAGCTTGGCAAAAATGGAAAAAATATCAGAACGTCTCTGACTATGAAACCTTTTCTTTATATAGGAAAAGATTTAAACAGCAGGTGACAGTTTGCTATAGTCGCTATCTGAAACGAGTTGAGGAAAGTGTACGTAATAATGTAAAATTTTTATGGACTTATATAGCTAATCGTAAGGATAGCACGAAAATGCCAAATACTTTATGTTACAATAATATGACGGCGAACGAACCAAATGATATCTGTAACCTCTTTTCTGATTTCTTTGTTTCTGTCTTCGAGCCTTCTAATGTTCCCGATAACTTTGAACTTAAAGACTTATCAGACACCACATTTGATTCTAATATTTGTAGCATTTACATAAATAAACAACAGATCTTGAAGGAATTATTATCTCTAGACTTAGCTAAGGGTCCTGGCCCAGATACTATCCCTCCTGTATTTCTAAAGAAAACTTCTCATTCAATAAGTATACCATTACATATATTGTATAACAGATGCCTAAACGAAGGTGTTTTCCCCTGCGTATGGAAGCGTGCTAACATAGTCCCGGTACATAAGTGCGGTTCAAGAAAAAACATAGAAAACTATCGACCCATCTCCATCCTGTCCGTACTGTCGAAGGTTTTTGAGAGGTTAGTACACAGCCATATTTATCCTACTTTACATAATATTATAATTCCTCAACAACATGGTTTTATTCAACGTCGTTCCACTATAACAAATTTACTAGTATATACAAATTATTTATTTGAAGGCATTGATAACACTAAACAAATTGATAGTGTCTATACTGACTTCCGGAAGGCCTTCGACAGAGTGGATCATAAAATCCTTCTTGAGAAAATTGCATTTAATGGAATACGGGGGAACCTGTGGCGCTGGTTTAAGTCGTATGTTAGTAATCGTACACAAAAGGTTGTTCTTAAAGGATTTGCATCACGGTCTGTTGCCATCACCTCGGGCATCCCCCAAGGATCGATTTTGGGCCCTTTATTATTTATATTATTTATAAACGATGTCGATACTTGTTTTAAATACAGCAACTTTTTACTTTACGCTGATGACCTCAAAATTTATTGCACTATAAATGATAAAAATGACTGTCTAAAATTTCAGGAAGATTTGGATCGTTTCACAGATTACTGTATTCGTAATAACCTTCAACTTAGTCTAAACAAATGTAAAACTGTTACGTTTACTAAAAAAATCCAAAGCATAGGCTTTCCATACACCTTGTGTCATACTGTTTTAGATAAAGCAAATTACATTAGGGATCTGGGTGTAATTTTGGACAGTAAAATGCATCTTGACCTTCATGTTGATACGATTATTAATAAAGCGTACAAAATGTATGGCTTTGTCATGCGCTCTTGTGTTGAATTTAAGCGTTATTCAACATACATACACTTATTTAAAGCACTAGTGCGTTCTCAACTTGAATACGCTGCCCCAATCTGGAACCCCTATTATAAGAAATACAGAGATAACATAGAATCTGTCCAAAAAAAATTCTTGCGTACGACCCATTTCAGATGCTTCCATTGTCGCATGTCTTATCCTCAACTACTTAATAGATACAATCTGATTGATTTAAGTTCTAGGCGTATGTTGCTCGATACGATGATATTATATGACCTCTGCCATAACAAATATGATTGCATATCGCTTAACAACAAACTATGTTATAATGTACCGAAACGTAGACAGCGTGCGGTGCGACCTCACCGGCTGTTTGCGACGTGTCGCTGTCGCACTCATGCCGGTGAGCGCGCGCCGCTACGTAGGCTAGTACATGTACAAAACGAAAGATTTAATAATCTAGATATAATAGTACCAAGCAAAGCAGTGTATAGAAAACTTGTTCTCGATTCACTTAAACCTAATAGTAATAGTGATGATTATTGATTATTGAATGTGTCCTCCATTGTACCATACCACGTTGTACTTAGGTATACAAAATAATTTGTAATTTTTATTCTGTGTTTTTATTGTTGATTTATGTGCGTGTATCTGCTGTCGGCGTCGGGGTGGCTGATCACTTCAGTATCTTATCACTTCACTTCTCTTTCTAACAGTCAATCAAAAATATAATATTATTCAATTGTTACAGTAGTGATCATCGTCTGCTTTTGGCGCTGATGGTTTATATATAAATAGATAACTCTTTATTGTACACCTTAAGATGTTTACAAAGGTTACAAGAAATACTTATAATTACTGCTTAACAGGCGTTTCTGTCTGTAAGTAAGTAAAAAAAAAAAAAAAAAAACGCGGTTATCATTATTGTATTGTGGGGCCTCGTCCGTCCTCGTACCTACTCTTTTATTTTATATGTGGTTCTTGTAGTTGGTAACACATTTAATATTGTATTTATGTAAAATTGCTTTGTAATATCCTGTGTTACTGTTTGTGAACCCAAATAAATGGAAAAAAAAAAAAAAAAAAAAAAAATTAATTTCGTAAATTTGTCACCTAATTAAATAAGTATACATAAGAAAAGACTGATTAGACAACTGATAGGTGATGTATTCTTTAGAAACAATTAAATACCAAATTATCCTTTGCTTCCATATAAACTCCCGAAGTTGCACATTTATCCCCTTATTACAAAACATGGTTTAAAGCAAAGCCAGGTTTTACTGTCATTTGGTCACTTTCTAACGTCATATAATAAAAAGGGACGAGGCTATTTTAAAACCTGGTTTTCCTTTAAACCATGTTTTGTAATAAGGTGCTTATAGTTACTCGGTTGAGCCTGTCGGATCTGAAAGAGAAAAAATATTTATGGCGACTTGGATTCCAGTTAACTCGGTCCGTACACTCAGTTCATGTATTTTTTGTAAATGGTTCTTTAGGAAAACTACAAAAAATAAAACACGCTATTTAAAGTGGTAAAATTAATAAAATGCTGGTATCCCCATCAACTTATAATCCGACTATTTACGAATGACACGTAGTACCATAGTTAACCACCCCACAATAATAAGCCTCACACTTTGGTCGGTTAGCACTAAAAAATAAATGTGGATGGTCATCTTATTTAGACGAAATTATCTATTAAATGTGCATGATATTGATAGAAAATACACTTGAGTATAGTAATCCTTTGATTTATTAACTGTATCAGTTAAAAAAAACACTAACCAATGAAAGGTTATGTTTGGTTCATTTCTTTCACTACGGCTTTTACAGCCAATTACACAACAATTCACCATCACTGCACACTAAAAAATATCTTTGAGAATATAATAAAGTCACAAATAATATTAAAAATAGGGTTTCACAGCTTTCATCAACAAATATATTTTGCAACCAGAAAGTTGATTGCCATCAATGAGTTCAACGACACTGATTTTGACACTGATGTCAAGAATAGAAACCTATACGCAAGATAGGGACGACAAAATATGCTTAGTCCTGTTCACACTTACACGTTTTGACATATACGTATCTCGCTTTCGTAATTATTATTATTTTAGTGGCATATCTAGCCTTATCCTCTATCTACGTACAGTCGAGTCGAGTGTTAAACTATTACACAAATCATAATAGTATATGTTAGAAGATTCTGCCTTTATAATATCTCATAATTTCAATCAGTAGTTTAAGAGGAAACCGTTGTTTAATTTTACTAAGTGTATACATATTTATGTCCTCGACTGTACATTAATCTTTAGGGTTACCCTCTTTATGGTGACTTTACCCCGAATAATCGTAATTTTTGTGTACTTACTTTAAATACAACTAATATCGAATGAGGACTTTTCCTATGATACCTCTATGGTCATAATAGCCTTCTCTGTCTACGATACCATACCTGTCAAATCGTGTACTTAAGGTTCAAATTGGAACGTAGATTGAGGATACCTAGATTTGCCACTAAAATAATAATAATTACGAAAGCGAGATACGTATATGTCAAAACGTGTATGTGTGAGCAGGACGAAGCATATTTTGTCGTCCCTATCTCGCGTATAGGTTTCTATTCTTGACATCAGTGTCAAAATCAGTGTCGTTGACCTCGTTGATGGCAAGCAATTTTCTAACCGACCAAAGTGTGAGGCTTATTATTGTGGGTGGTTAACTATGGTACTACCTGTCATTCGTAAATAGTCGGATTATAAGTTGATGGGGATACCAGCATTTTATTATTTTTACCACTTCAAATAGCGTGTTTTATTTTTTGTAGTTTTAATCCACGTAAGTTACATTAGTAATTTGTTTTATATATTTATACGTAAGTTTGATACAAACATTAAAAATAATTACTTTGGAAATAATAACTTATAAATAACGACGATGATACATGGAAGCAATATATGTATGCATGTGCCTAATTTTTAAACCACCAAACATAATAAAGAGTGTACGGGCTAACGACCGTACAATTGCGCGGTCAGCGTAAACTTAAGTAACGACAATTTATATTACTTTACAGTCAGTTCACATTAAACATCCATACCGTGTACTCATCTACATTTTCGTATTAATTCAAGTTATTAAAATAGTATCCAGTATAAATTTCCTCTTATTTCTATCGCCGGTACATTTATGGTCCTTCGAGCAAAAGACCTTTCGCGCGTGCTGGTCTAATTCGGGATCTATCGCGAGTGAGGTGAATCAGTAAAATTGTGGTTTATCATCCAGTTCTGCTGAGCTATCAAGTAGCTTAGCAACTTCCTATAGTACCAATCAAGTGGTGTGCAAGGAAGTGCTCATCAAGGAGCGCTGGACTGGGCAATCAAGTCGCCCAGTAACCCAATAACACCTATCAAGTGGTGTTCAACTCGTGCTCATCAAGGAGCACTGAACTGAGCAATCAAGTCGCTCAGCCGCTTTCCATCTCATCAATCAAGTGGTGAACTTGGAGGCAACGCCAGGCAGTCAAGCCAATCGCTCTCGACAGCACGCAAGTGGCGCAAGTGGCGCACCAGGGAGTCATCAACAGCAACAGCTATCAAGTAAGATCTCTCAAATTTTTTATAAGTATTTAAAATGGAAGACTTAGTAGCCAATCAAGATCAATTAGTCGGTGCGATGGAGCAGCTACTCTCGTCTTTTAAAAAGACGGGACGCGATCGCAGGACACCCGACTATATTAAGAGGAAACTGGAAACGCTAGATACGTATTGGAATGATTTTGTATCCAATCACAATAGCCTATGTGATTATGGTGTAGAAAATATCATGTATTTCATTGAAAAACACTATGAGCAAGCTTTGAACTTCTACAATAATACCAAAGCTTACATACAGCAATGTTTACCGACACCCTCTACTCCGAGCGGTGTTAAAGGAGATTCAAAACCCCTTTCTACAACAAGTTCAAACACGGGGCCGTCACTAAGTGTAATAATTCCTGAAAAGAAGTCACAAGCTACAGACAGTAAAACAACGGAATTGCTTAAAAAACAATCAAGTAACTTTAGAGCATTTTCTCGTACCGTAGGTAACATGGATTTGGAAGCTGTGACGGAGAAATGGGAATTTGAGGATTTATTACAGCAACTAAAAACAAGATGGTCTGCTATCGACTCCCTTCACTTAGAGATTGATACTGAACTAGAGGGCACGAATGAGGAGTATGAAAAGTCATTTTTAGCTAATGAAAAAACTTTCAATTTCATGAAAAATCTATTAACAGTAAGATGTGGTGCGCATCTCACAGGGAGAAGTCAACACCAAAAATGGATATACCCGTTTTCAGCGGGAATTATTATCATTGGGTGTCTTTTAAAGATTTGTTCACGGAGACTATTCATACTAATCGCTCCCTTTCCAATGCACAGAAAATGCAATTCTTAAAAAGCAAGGTAAGGGGTGAAGCTGATAAACTAATACAACATCTTCAAATAAGTTCTGATAATTATCAAGTATGTTGGGACATCTTAAACCATAGATATAATAATAAAAGGCTTATTTTTACGTCTCACGTGAATCTTCTTTTAAATCTACCAATTATGCAACATCCAACGGCACCACTGATCAAACGCATTCATGATTTAACCAACGAGTGCTTAAATTCAATCAAGAATCTTGGCGTTGACGTAAGCTCCTGGGATCCATTGTTGGTTCATATTATTCTGCAGAAATTAGATTCAGAGACCTACAGTGACTATATGGATTCCTTAAAGCAACCACGAGAGTTACCTACTCTAAAGGACTTTCTCGACTTCTTGGAAAACAAATTTACTACCATGGAGTCGTCGACAATCCGTAGAAAACAAGATCTACAGAAATCAAGCAACACTTCATCTCAAATGGAGAAACCGCAAAGATTTAATAACTTAAAATCTCTTGCAATAAATAATTTAAAGCATCCCGATTCATACAAACAATCTAAAAATAGAATCAATTATAAGGACCAAAGTTTGTGTCCAATATGCAGTGAAGAACATAAAATTTACTTTTGTCAACAATTCCTAAGTATGTCAGCGGATGCGAAACGAAAAACAATTTCGAAATATAATTTATGCAATAATTGTCTAAATGAGCATAAAGGTAAAAATTGCCTATCCTACAAAACTTGTCGTGACTGCAATGGTCGACACAATACAATTTTACATGAGTTATTTATAGATAACCCAATTCCATCAACTTCTCAAGAAACCCCTGCAACGCCCACTCAAGGGAGCACATGCGTTTCACAGCATACGGAGGTTTCAGAAATACTGATTACAACAGCGATGATCAATGTACAAGTCGCAGATGGTACATACCATAAGATGCGAGCTTTCAGATCAATGTTCACAAATGACTTTGATCACAGAGCACGCGGCGCAACTTTTAAAGATTCCCCGAAATAAATGTAAGGGTTATGTATCAGGAGTAGGTGGAAAAGAAAGCAATTGCAAGGGAATTATAACATTAACATGCTCTTCCATTTACGATAGAAATTTCATCTTTAATGTCGACGCGTACATTATGAAGAAAATAGTCAAGGATCTTCCAAGCTCCACTTTCAAGAAACAGAGTTGGCCTCATTTGGAAGGTCTTCAATTAGCAGACAGTGATTTTACTATCAGTCGTCGAGTTGACATCATTTTAGGTTCTGACGTATATCCAGAACTGATATTAGACGGACTCCGGAAGGGAAGTAGTTCATCTATGCCGATTGCACAACAAACTGCACTCGGTTGGGTAATATGTGGTCAAACACAAACATCGTGGTGCGAAGCCGACAATGCAATGTCATCGTCAACAATATAGACGACATTCAACGGTTTTGGGAAATCGAGGATATCACAGACGATTTAGATATCTCCGTTGAAGATCAACAATGCATGGATTATTCAGAAAATTATATGGAGAGACTCTCCTAAAGAAACTTTGAAGGAATACCAACTTACCACGGTCACGTATGGCACAAAATCAGCGCCATTTTTTGCCATGATGACATTGCAACAATTAGCGCATGACGAGCAAGAACGCTACCGGGGCAGTGTAGCTATTAAGGCTTTAAAAGAGTCCTTTTATATGGATGACGTTCTACATGGAGCTCATGAGAGCTCTTCTGCGATACAACTGCAGGAAGAGCTGTCTGATATTATGAAATCAGGTGGTTTCAACCTACGAAAATGGGCATCAAACTCGATAAAGTTACTTCAAAACATCAACAAAGATGGGCCAGAGCAAGATGGCTATGACTTCAAACAACCAGAATCCACGAAAACTTTAGGGCTTCGTTGGAACTGTAATCGAGACATTTTTCTGTTTGAGTCAAAGATGAAACCAAATACTTCACGTCCTACAAAGCGATCAATGCTTTCAGACATCTCAAAAATATTCGACCCATTAGGTTGGCTTCCACCACTTACAATCAATATCAAAATTCTATTTCAATCAGTTTGGCAGGCCAATCTTCAATGGGATGACAGTTTACCGGAAAATATCAAGCAAGATTGGATTAAGATAAGTGAAGACATAGAAAACATAAAACATTACAAAATACCAAGATGGTTAGGTATTCAAGAAAAACAAGAATTAGAATTACACGGATTTTGTGACGCATCAACGAAAGCCTACGGGTGCGTCATTTACTGTAAAATAAAAGAAACAAAATATAACAGAATAACTCTAGTAGCAGGAAAGGCCAGATTAGTGCCTATTCGTAAGACCGTATCCCTACCTAAGTTAGAATTGATGGGTGCGCACTTACTATCTAAATTAATGCATAAAGTCAAAGATTGTTTGAGTGACTACAGCATTACAACATACTGTTGGGACTGATTCGATGGTAGTATTAGGATGGTTAAACGGTGATCCTCGAAGATGGAAACCGTTCGTAGAGAATCGGGTCAATCAGATTACAGAAGTTATACCATCAGAAACATGGAAGTATGTCAAGTCAAGCGAAAATCCTGCTGACTGTGCTAGTAGAGGGACTTCGGCAACACAGCTCAAAGATCATTCGCTCTGGTGGAATGGGCCAATTTGGCTCTCAAAAGTTTGCAGTAATTTGGACACCGAGCAACCAAAATATTTCACTGATCAAGAGGTGAAAAAACAATCAAAAATAGTTAATGTCATCACAAATCAGGAAACAAACGACATTATCGCAACGCTGATTACAAGATTCAGCAGTTTTGCATTCATAATACGAGTACAGTGGCTACGACGATTCAAAATAAAAAGGCAAATTAATTATTTATCCTTTTAATATCGTCGATATTATGATATTCGAATCGTGGACTATAGGTACAAATTGAGCTGATCTGCAAGCTGAGTCATTGAACCGGCTCACACACCAGTAGGCCTAGACAAAGTAACATAGCTTTTTATCGATTCTCTTTCTCCGATCGCTTACGATTCATCGTTAGCGTTAGTAGATTGGTAGACAATGTAACCAAATCGCGGCGAACGCTAATTCGTTTCGTTCATTCGCTAAATGTCTATGGTAAGCGTTGGCAAGTGTCAAATTGAAATGAACCCGTCAGTTCAGTGTTTTTCGCGGCATTATACTTTAAAGTTTGAAAGATATATTTTGTGTTAAAAAGTAAGTTTTTAAGAAATTAATTCATGCAGAATAATATATGAGATGAAGAATACCTGCATGCAGTAGTAGAAATCATAGTTCATCTTGGTTTTGTTAACTTTCAGCCATGGAGCCGAGGTTGAGAGCAAGTGCGGAGCAATTCGCAATTTTAATTGAATTCATGGAAAGGTTTGCATTTATAACATTTTCATTTTCTCTAATATCATAATTATGTACCCTATTACAGTATAATACCTAATTTACATCTAATTTACTTATTTTTAGAGGGCTTTGTTGGTTGGGACTTTGTCAAGTAATATACAATAATTTAATTGTTTGTCTTTATATTTTAGAAATGGGGACATAGCTAGACCCCAATCAGGTGCACAGGGTCGTGTAACGGCCGACAACTTATGGCAGGAGTTGACTCAAACCATTAATTCTGTTGGTGGTGGTGTTCAAAAACCAACAGGAAAAAGGTACATATAACTTATTTATTTTATGCATTTCTGTTTTTGTATCACTTTAAATCATTAATCTATCACTAACCATAATAATTTTTCCATACTAATTAAGGTTTGGGCTGACTGGAAGACTAAAACGAAAAAAAATGCCTTGATCATCCGAAAGGATGCAAGTCGCACTGGTGGAGGTCCAAGTTGTAAGCTAGTGCTTACAGCTTTGGAAGAGAGGGTGCTTGCCATAATTGGGTTGGCCAGCATTGAGGGACAGGTTGGGATTGTGGAGCGAGATCAAAAAGTTGCTAGGATCAGATGACCATGTTTGTCCCAGGATATTTATTTATGTTTATGATTAAGAGTAGTCAACATATAATAGCATTGTGTTGAAGAATGTTAATATTTAAATTATTTTACTTGTTGTTGTGTTTATTTGTTATTATTTTCTCTAATTTAAACATTGTTGATTCATTTCTTTAAGATTATCATCAAAGATGTGATTTCCAGTACCTGAGTAGTTAAATCAATGACTATAATAACATGTCATATAGGTTATAATAGGTTTTTTATTAAAGTAAAAAGCAATTATGAAAATAATAAATGTTTTAATTATAATAAAATGTACATAATGATTTATAAACCTCTTCTAGCCAAATATATAAGTTTGTTTATTATTTATTTCAAACGTCAGCCTAAATACAAAATTTGAAGATCCTAACTTCAAAACTGACGGACTTTCATACAATAAATAGTATTTTACCCTCTTAGGAGTGTAATTTCCGAAATTCCTTCCTTAGTGGATGCCTCCACTGTATAAGGTATCTGTGTGCAAAATTTCAAATCTCTAGATCCAGCGGTTTGGGCTGTGCGTTGATATATCAACAATCAGTTTATCATTTTATATACTCTCAGTATACTGTCCACAGCACATGGGTGAAACTGTAGGGGACAGCTAGTTATCCTATAGTCTACTAATAAGACAACTAAGCACAGCCCTGCCTTGAATTAGATCACTTTGGCTGCTGCCAGTGGAGATGTTCACTTGTGAAACAGTCTCATCATCATTCTCATCTGCAATTATTTCTTGCGGAGGCGGCAGTCTTGCTTTCAAAGCAATGTTGTGGAGAACACAACATGCTTGAATAATTTTGCTGGCAACATGAGGATGATAATGAAGTGTTCGGTCTCTAAGCAAACATCTCCACCGTGATTTTAGCACACCAAAGCATCTCTCAACACAGTTCCTTGCTTGCACATGTCGCCTGGTGTAAATTTCCTCCTGGGTTCCTGGAGCAGCATTAAGCACAGGAGTCATCAACCATGCTCTCTGTGGGTATCCAGAGTCACCTGAAACAAGTACATTGCATTTTATTTAGGTATTTTAACATGATATTATTCAGCTGTCATAAAAATATTATTAGGTATATTGGTATAAAAAAAGTTATTACTAGTCCAATTGGTAATCAATAATATCTACAATATTTTTATGTATTGAACAACAATAATAATGTTAGCATGCATAAATGAACATAATTTTATTTTAATTCTCACCTAGTAGCCAGACTTGTTCTCCGCTTTGATGGAGCTCACGCATATATGGCTCAATATCGCTTGATGCCCATATAAATGAGTCATGTGTAGCACCACCAAACTTGGCATTCACATTAATAATGCGCAGGGTGCTATCACAAATCTGTGAAGAAAAGAAAATATTTAAAATTTCTTTCTTGGAATGTATTTAATATTCAAAATTTCTATTTCCATACTTCAATAAACTATCTTACCATTTGTACATTTATAGAATGATATCCCTTTCTATTAAAATGTATGTGCTCATTGTGACTTGGCTTAACAATGGCTACATGTGGGTACAGTCAATGCACCCTATTATGCCGGGCAAATTAAATTTTCTTTGGAAACTGTAACAAATGTACACTGATGTTATTAATTTGAATCCTCACTTCTTTGTTTGTAATTTTCTATTTTTAAAGGTAGGTATGTTATGTGCTTGTTATTAGTGTGAATTACATGACAACTTACTCTTGTTTAATAATGGACCTTTCTGGTGGTGTTTGTGGAAACACAATCCACCTATTTATAAATTCATCTTCATTCATTGCATCTACAACCTGTCTAATGCACCGGCTAGTGGTCCGTTGCAGCAGATGCTGTAAGACGCCAACTATTCTTTGGTACGACCCCGTCGCTAAAAAGCTCAGAGTACATAGCACCTGGAAAATTATACAAAAATTAATTAACACCAATAATAAACAGCCATCACAACCTAACAAGAAACATAACCTAAGTATTATCAAAATCTTGTAAGTACATACCTTTAAATTCAAGAGGAATCTCTATAGTACCTCGTAGAGAAGTTTGCGTACGAAGGTCTATACATAGCTGTTTAAAAGTTTGTTTATCCAGCCGAAAATGTTCGATGAAGAGCAAATCGGGCATATCTTTGATACTCTCTAAGGACCGCCGATTTTCGATCCTCTTCCGTCTCCGAAGCCAAACTTGCTCATGATGGGCAGCCCACAATAACCTTAGCGTATGCATGTTGCACAATTTGATAAAAAATACAAAAATATCACAGTACCTAAACCGAAATGTAAACACTTTATTCGTTATCTACAAGGTGTCCGCGTGCGCTAAGCTATCGTTGAAACGAATAGAATAGACGGCGTTATCTATTGTCAAACTTGCATCTTGACTACGAATTGTATGAAACGATCTACTGATGGAATAGACAACTAACGTTTCGTTTGACGAATGAAGCGTCGAAGAACATTGTCTACCAGTTTTAGAGGTGTGTAACTCAGCTCTGAACCAGCTCAATGAATCAGATCACTCGGGTTTGAGCCGCTGAGCTACAGCTCAACAACATAATGACTAGCTCACGGCTCAATCCAACTCCTATTGTATCTGCGACTCCCTCCATAGATTATATTCTTGTAATTCTAATTATTATTTCGTTCTGAAACATTTAAATAATAATTACATTCAATAATTAAATACCTATATAACATAACTCTCAGATCAGATCATGTAAAAAAAAAAAACAACTCTAAAGTATGAAAAGAGTTGCTCGGCGGAGTCGAATAAATCGCGGCGGCTCAGTCGGCTCAATTCGACGCGCGGCACGCAGTGAGCGTGCGCGCGTATCGTGGACTATAGGTACATTGAGCTGATCTGCGAGCTGAGTCATTGAACCGGCTCACACACCTGAGCCGTGAGCTGTTCTGCAGCTCGCGTATTTTTGATGAGTTACACACCTCTAACCAGTTTTCTATTCGTTGCCGTAGTATCACGTGACCTAGCGTATCCTTATGTCAATCTCATACATTTTGTAACGTTTCTATTCGCGCAAACGCAACGAAAGTGTTACTTTGTCTAGGCCTACTGAGCTGTTATGCAGCTCGCGTATTTTTGTTTAGTTACACACCTCTAGTTTTGTTTATAGAGACGTGACGTCACACCTGACAAATGTCACGTGACCGGGTGTTTTTGCGCGAATTTCAAATGAAATGTTAAAAAATATATTTTTTTCCTTGTAAATAACATTTTTTTGATAAAAAGATAATTGTAAGAGGTATAAAATACACGTATGTTAATTTTAAAATATGTTTCCGAAAACTGTCAAGTAGCCAAATTGAGGGTGAGGTTATTATAGTCAGCTGTTCGTTGTTGTGATTTTGGATTCTTCACAGGTGATCTGGGATTTTAGGTGGCGAATAGTATCGCTTCTGAGTGTGTGTGGGTGGATGTTTAAATTCAACGTGAAACCCAGTGAAAGTAGAATGTTAATAAGTTAATAATTTTCGGCTCACCAGTCGTCATAAATTACCACTTTCCCTGCGTAGGATGCAGGGGTGTATGCCTATGAGATTTCCAGAACTCCAGCGGGTAGAAACTATTTATAACTCAATTAAAAAGCGAACAGGTTTATAGACAATCTTTCCTTGGAGATACACACAAACACGAACAGCTGTGCTCATAAATTTTTTATTCATATACTTCAAGAGTATTGATTTGTGCATTTATTATATCTGTAATAGGTCCTTTATATTCAAGTGTATTTTTGTAAGATTTCTGTAACATACAAGAGTGCTCTTTCCAAAACTTTTCCTTCAACATATCATCATGTACATCTGCAACAACTGTAGTATTTTTTCCTGTACCATTTGAAATTATTTTCCTTAAAAGAATTGTTCCCCTTCTGAATATTTCTAGTTCTTTATTATAGTTTATGTTAAATTCTTGAAAAAGCAATTCATTTTTATCAGCAGACACTGTACCACACAAACGTCTCTCTGCCTGAAATAAAAAAAATATTGATCATTATACACAATACCTAATAGGTAGGTTAAAACTAATTATTTTATTATTAGAGTACACATCTACAGCTGCAATGATTTAAACTAATTTTATAAAGATGGTGAGTAGGTATGTTATTTTCCCAGCTTTTGTTATTTGGTAAAACTAAGATTTTGTATGCTTTTAGGAAAAGTTTTTTTTTTAAATAAATTCCTTTATATTACAAAGTTCTAATGATTGCAATACATACATACTTAAATATTAAATAAGTAGCCCTGGCATCTATAAGGCTATAGTGGGATGTTGTGGGCTGAGCTGTAGTAGGTGTTATAATGCCTACTACACCTCGCAGCCCAAATTCAATACTTAAATTATTTATTATTCTTATGGCCAATGGTACATTTTTGAATGTGTTCTTGTCTTCTTTAAATACAGAGGAAGACTTACATGCAGCTATTTGAATGAGAAATATAAATAGTAGTGTGATCAGAGTTAGCCTCACACTTTGAGTATAGTATTGTGATTAGATTTTTGTCCCCAGCTTTATGGTAACTTTATAGACTAGCAGTTTGTTGCTGAAGCACAAACGGGATTGACGACCCAACACCAGCAGCCAGTTTAAGAGCTGAAATTGCATGTTCACTTCTTTTCTCTCGGTTTTGATGTGGCCAAATCAGTCTTCTATCTAGGTAGTTTCTATGTGGATAAAAAGCCAAGCCCAGTAAATTTCTTGGATATGAACACCAATATGTGGGTTCACAAGTATATGAATTGATAGTTAATTGATGTGCAAGTTTTAGTAAAGCTTTTTTCAGTTATTCAGAATAGGGACAAAATGAAAAAAGGTGTTATGAATGCAGAGCAATGCATCAACAATTTGCCAGACCTGTGTGATGGATGATTGCATCTTCCACTCAATGCTGGTGCAACTAGCCAACCAACTTTTACCCAAAAACACTGTTTAGATTAAATCAAAAATTATTTATTCAATTTAGGCCCTGATAAGGCTCTTGTGAAACCTGTTTTGTTCTGATTGACACACTGTTTTGACTACAAGTTAACAGAACTTTATTCTACATACATACAAACAAACATCTGAAGACATTACAACATAGTGAAGTATAGTGCCGGAATGAAAAGCTTTGTCAGTTATCAACTGGATTTGTTCAACATTTTTTGATATACTAAAACCTTCTTGATGGTGTAATAAAATTGATTCTTGCAATCTGGTGCAAGAGAAAACCGACTCTAAGGTGAAAAACCTTTTCATTCCGTGACTGTACAAAGGAAAGGATTACTAAAATATTACACTGACCTCCTTTGGACTTAGTTCACTTTTTAATACAAGATTCCAAAACGTTGTGTTGTATAAATTATTTATATGCACATCTGCTTGTCGCCACTTCATGTAGTCTATTAAATTTTCTTCAGAAGGGTATAATACTATTCGGCCATCAAACGTTGGAGGGTATTTTAATGGTTCTTCTGCAAAGAACTTCTTCCAAAAATAAACATATGAAGAAGAAAACTTGCTGTTTATGGTCGTCAACAGTTTGGATGCTCGACGATTATAAAGAGTGGAATGTTTTTTAAAAATAAAAGAATACTCATCACTTTGTCCAAAAGCCATCAATAAATCATGATATTCTCTAAATACGGTAAAAGCTGCATAATTCATTAGGTTTAGAGCTCGTAAATCATTGGGTTTATTAAAATTATGGTCATCGGAAAACTTATGAAAACATTTTCCATCCAGCCTCACTACTATCCATGAATTAAGTAACAATTTGTCATCAATTTCAAAATCTTTAACATATTCGAAAGAACTTTTTGCCATTGTAAATAGTAATATGGGCCTCAATAATAATTTAGCTGGTAAAGGTAACCTCGTGTTTCTCGTAAAACATTTATACATTATTACAGTGCTGCCAACTCTTCTGACCAAAAAGGAGCTGCCAGTCCCTTGAAAAAGCGCTAGATCGAGCCAAATACTGTTAGACGATAAATAAATGTCAAAAATAGCCCGCATGTGGGAAAACCCTAAACAGGCACCAAATTCAAATTGTAACTTAGCAACCAATAAATACAAGTGACTACCATGCATTTTTTTTTAAATATTTCGCATGAGTTAGCACGACAAGGATAAACAAAAACTTAGTAAACAAACTTTTTTTTAAATATTTCAGATGCCGTTGTTAATGTATTTGTAATTTCATCATTATCTGATTCTTGGAACTTCTTCATTAGCCTGTGATACGATTTAATTTGCTCCAAATGTAGCTGATAGTTGGACTCCGTCAGTTTTCGAAACAATTTTGGAATGTGGAAAAAGCGCTAGATCTAGCACTTAAGTAAGTACAAGTAATAATTTTACTAAAAATAAAAAAATCTAATCTAATCTGAAGAAAAACAGTGTCAAAAAAGAAGTCAGTTTTCTTTAGTTGAATTAAAGTATATTTTAAATAGTGTGAAAGATTCGGCTCCTGGAGAGGATGGCATTCCTTATTCATTTTTTGCTAATTTGGGAGATGAAGCGTTACTTTATTATTTAAAAATAATAAACAAAGTTATTTCCACAGGTGACATTCCAAGTTGCTGGAAACGTCAAGTAGTATTGCCAATACTGAAACCCAATAAAGACCCAAGCCATCATTCATCTTATCGCCCAATAGCATTATCGCCAGTTATCATTAAAATTGTAGAACATTTAATTAAAAATAGATTAGAATGGTTTCTCGAACATAATCATATATTGCCTATCAGTCAAAATGGTTTTAGAAAAAGTAGGAGTACATTAGACAGCCTTAGTGTTTTTACAATAGATATACGGATTGCTCTATCTCGCAAAAATCAACCTTAGCGGCCTTCCTAGACATTTCCTCCGCTTATGACAATGTAGTCCTTTCCATACTGAAAGAGAAATTGCTCAAATTAAATTTTCCTGTTATTTTAACTCGCTTCATTATAAACATGTTATCAGAAAGAACAATATCATTAGATAATGTTTCTAATAATTCAAGAAATATTTGTAAAGGTCTTCCTCAGGGGTCTGTACTGAGTCCCATTTTATATAATGTATACACATATGATTTAGATTCATATTTGAATAACTCTATTTCTATATTACAATATGCTGATGACTTACTTTTATATTGTTCTGATCTCTCTTCTGATATTTTATGCAATCGTATGTCACATTCTCTTTATCTTTTAAAATCATGGTTGGATAATAATGGATTAGAATTATCTCCTTCCAAAAGTAGTATTATGTTATTCTCAAGGCAAAAAGTTCCTCCTACAATTACTTTAACGTATGATGGCAAAATTATTCCTCTTAAAAATAACGTAAAATTTTTGGGTCTCATTTTAGATGCTAAAATGACTGCAGTTACACATGTTGATCACATAATAGTGAAATGTGAGCGTATGGTCAATATGCTTCGATGTCTTTCTGGCGTTTGGTGGGGGGCACATCCGTCGTCTCTCAGATTAGTTTATAATGGATTGATTCGTTCAATTTTAGACTATGGGACATTTTTATTGGAACCATGCAACATATCAGCTCTTAAAAAGATGGAGTCTATACAATCCAAAGCTTTAAGAATAGTAACGGGTGCAATGCAATCAAGCCCTCTCAATGCCTTGCGTGTTGAATGTTGTGACCCTCCATTACATTTGAGACGTCAATATTTATCAGACCGATATTTATTCAGAATTATGCAATACTCAGACCATCCCTTGCATTCTAAGCTTCCTATATTGATAAACGAAATATCTTCTTCAGCTTATTGGCTACATAAATCTACTCCTTGCCTTGTTTTAAGTTATGAAAAATATAAAATGTTAAATGCCCCTGCCTACAGTACCCGTTTACTTCCTTTGTTCAATTACGACTATGAGTCATTGATCACGATTCCGAATATATTTTTAGATATAAGTATCACTAAAAATGATCCAAATGCTAACACCAAATTTAATGAAATTGTTAATAATAAGTGGCCTGAAATGCATCATGTATTTACAGATGCATCAAAGAATGGATCTTCAAGTGTGGGTATTGGAGTTTACGGAGTTTACCATGCACAATATAATATCGTTCAAAAAATTAAACTTCCTCCTGAATCATCTGTTTTTACAGGGGAATGTTTTGGCATTTTCAAATCCTTAGACTATATTCTTCTTTCCAAGATTAAAAAAGAAATATTTTTTTCTGATAGTCTTAGTGCTCTTCAAGCTTTAAATAAAAACCCTTTTAAATCAAATATCACAGTTATTAATAAATGTAGGAATATTATCTTAAAATGTCTCAATAATAACGTTGAAATAGCTTTTGTCTGGATTCCAAGACATAGTGGTATCGTCGGTAATGCCAAGGCTGATCAGCTCGCTAAGGATGCCATTTCATGTGGTGACTTGCACCCTTATAAAATTTTCTCTAACGATCTTTCTAATTTACCTAAATCGTATCTTTTGGAATCCTGGAATGATATATGGTCTATCAGTAGCCAGTCAAAAGGAAAATTTTATTATGCAATTCAACCAACTATTCCAAACAAACCTTGGTTTTCCAATGTGAAGCTTTGTAAAAGAACGACTTCTATTTTAATACGCATGCGTTTGGGTCATGTTTGTACCCCACAACATCTTGCAAGGCTTCGCATAGTTCAGTCTGAGTCATGTTCGTGCGGTGAAGATGTCGGAGATTTAAATCATTTATTTTTGGCGTGTACTAGCTATGATACCTCTTCCTTAATTGATCATCTAATATCTCTCGATATTCCATTTCCCACATCTATCCCTATCCTTCTTATGTCTAATAACCTTCTTGTATATAAAGCTCTAAGTATATTTATCATTCAAAATGATATAAAAATTTAACCTATTATATAATTATCCTGTATTTTTCCTTTTCTAAATCCGTATCCTCATACTCAAGCTCATATCCAACATCACTGATCCCTTCCAAATTCCCGACTATTCTGATTTATAAAATAAATATCAGTTTCCTAAACTTGACATTGGCATAATGTTAAACAAGTGCCATTTAAAAAAAAAAAAAAAAAAAAAAAAACTATACTATGGCTACATTCCGAATTGACGCTGTTATCGATTTGAGCGTGCTTAAACCCGTTCCATATTAGTTTGAGCGCGATCACGATGTCCCGTGAAACGTCATAGATGACGTCATGACATACATGCGCCATCTTGCGCTCACTGACCATGCCCTAAACTGCTATCACCGTGAGCGCTGTCAAAAAGTGACGGTTAATTATTGGCTATATTCCGAATTAAGTAATATCGCTCACAGTGCTCACCGCAATAATTTGCGTACCGAGTTAGATATCACGATATTGACAGCTGAGAACTGTCAACAATTCGGAACGCCCGTTATCGCGCTCACAGTATTCAAAACAGAACATTTGCGAATTTAATTAAAATCTGATTTAACAATGTGCTAGAGTCTGGCAAACGAGAGTCTTTTTTTAATATTACAGGTAGGTATTCTATAGTAATTTTGTTGCCATGTTGATATTTTTTTAAATTTACCGCGCTTTTTCAGTATCTACTTTCGTTTGCCAGACTCTACGACTCCTTATATCTTTTTTAATTTGACTCGCAAAAAGGAATTTCCGCATTTTTTTTTATTTTTCTGTCATAAAATCATAAAAAGTATCTTTGCCATATGGAAAACCAAAAATCTTATTAGATTTTTGCCGAAAACACAATACTTTTTGACAGCGCTCACGGTGATATCAGTTTAGGGCATGGTCGGTGTGAGTGCAAGATGGCGCATGTCATGACGTCATCTATGACGTTTCACGGGACATCGTGATGGCGCTCACACTAATATGGAACGGGTTTAAGCACGCTCAAATCGATTACAGCGATTATAGCATTAATTCGGAATGCAGCCATTGTTTTCGGCAAAAATCATAAACCAAAAGATTTTTGGTTTTCCATATGGCAAAGATACTTTTTATGATTTTATGAGAGAAAAATAATAAAAAATGCGGATGTTCCTTTTTGCGAGTCAACTAATAAAAGATATAAGGAGTCCTAGCTCATTGTTAATTCTGATTTTAATTCAATTCTCAAATGTGCGTTCACGAGCTTTCCGAATTGTTGACAGTTCTCAGCTGTCATAAGCGTGATATCTAACTCGGTACGCAAATTATTACTGTGAGCGATATTATTCAATTCGGAATGTAGCCTTTGACGTTAAGTTTTTTAGTTTTTTATCGATGCTGCCAGGCGAAGAAACACAATACATACTACCAAATCGCTAAAGGTTCGGCTTTTTTATAAGGATCGCTGAGTGGCTATTTTTTCTAAAAAATAAAAAAAAAAACGTACTGCCGAACGTGCCGTGCGAATCGTTCGGCCACTGGCAACACTGACCCCGAGAGTTTTGTAATTGTAACAAAAACAAAAAAAAGTTACTTTGTTTGTTTTTATTTTTATATAAATAACGATGTAATATGTTTATCGATCGTCCATATTTGGCTGTTAATTGAAAACTATATAAATATAGAATCTTGCAAAAGTCTTATATAATCTACTTCCATCGCGGCATCGTTGCTGCCAGTTTATATCACATGTTAAATTAGTCTGAATGACACTGGCCGAATGAGTTGTGTGTAAAATAAATGGTGCCTATAAGAAGTGAAGTGATTTGAGAACAACTATACGCCATCTATACGCTTTCTTTTTGTTTCATTGATTTTCTTCTGATTTTTATTCTGAGAAAGAAAGAACAAAAGCACCGCATTTCAATTTTCTAGTAGAATTTATTTCTATTATGCTTCGTTATCAATGTTGGAAGAAACTTAGTTTTAGAAGTGAGTGTTTTTTTTCATCATTTACATTTATGGTAATTTCATAAATACTATAAATAGTAGGCTACTTTAGGTCTTTTTGGTTCATCCTAGTTCTTGTCAGACTGGGGCTTAAAAGGTACATGCTAAACATAATAGGTGCTTTTGGCAGGTACCTTTTAATTGAACAATATTCTCATAAGAAGCATAGGTACCTAATATAAATTTCACTTCACAGATTTTCTAGTAAATGTACCAACATGTAATCACTCACATGAATCAAAAGCAGATGTCAGTGAACAGGAAACATCTAAAAAAAGTGAAACAAAAAGAATGGCTGAATTTAGAAAGAAATTAAGGGAAACTACACCAATTGATGATCTAGGGGACCAACCATTAGTGCATCCTGCTCAAAAGGATGACCCCTTACCTGCATGGCCAGATAATATTAATCCTCACACTGGGGAGGTTGGTGGTCCACGAGGTCCAGAACCTACAAGATATGGTGACTGGGAAAGGAAAGGAAGAGTATCCGATTTTTAAAAATGTATGTCTTGTAATTAGATAAAATATTCTCTTTGTAGTGGTGTTATACTTATTTCATAGTAATATAAAAGCAAATCTTCCAACAGAAACATTGATAACAAATCTTCGAATTTTATGTAACAAGTCACTTCATATTCATAGATATACATGCAAAGAGTTGGTAGGTACTTATGCAATGCTATAAAATGTCACTAGTGCTTCCACAATTAAAATAATGCTTTGGCTTGCAAATACAAAGTGTAACCCATAACCAGAAGTGGGTGAATAGAAATACCTAGTGAGAGACTTTATTAAGAAGTCTGCGAGCAAATTGCTCGTGGTATGGTTTTGTGAGCTGCTGTCATGACCCTTTTTCTCAGGAACGCATAGAGAGGTATTGAACTGATACTAATATCAAATGCTCAGGTGTGGAATTTCTAAGTTATTATAAATATATTATTATTTTTATATTCGACTAGCTGCCCATCACAAATTCGTTTGTGTGGTGCCCTACTAACCTATACCCTAACCTACCCTATGGTGCTACCCTTTTTTTTTCTTTTTTTTTTTTTTATTGGGGAAATCCTCATGGATACCCGGGCACTCCGGGGGGAGCAGCCGTTATGAATACCAAATGTGACCGAACGGGCCTGTCAGTACAGTACTGTCTACCAGATCTACTACGGTACCTGACAGAACGGGCTCACGTTGTTGAGTTATTAATATAGACTAGCTGCCTGGCACGACTTCGTTCGCGTGGTGTCCTACTAACCTATACCCTAACCTACGCTACCCTACAGACTCGACGTAGGCGGAATCACCGAAGAAGGAACGCGACGTAGAGCTACGCGCGACGTAAACGGAATAACTCACCTAGCCTACCCTACTCTACCCTCGCAACTTTCTTAATTTTTTCTTTCATCAGAACCTTCTCCTTCTAATTCTTTTTTTGTTGTGTGTTGGTCACGCCATCACGCCGCGTGATGGCGTGACCAACACAAAGGGAAATAGGGATTCATTTATATATATATAGATAGACTTAGCTGCCCGGCATGATTTCGTTCGCGTGTCCTACTAACCTATACCCTAACTTACCCTACCCTACCATCTCAACTTTCTTAGTTTTTTCTTTCATAAGAACCTTCTGACAATAACAAACACAACAAAAAAAGAATTAGCGAAATCGGTCCAGCCGTTCACGCGTGATGGCGTGACCAAGGGAAATAGGGATTAATTTTTATATATTATTCTATATTCTATAAGGTAATTCCCCTGTCGGGCTTCTCCAGATTTCGAACGGAGAAACCCGTTATGCCCTACGTTATCTCTAGGAAACTAGGTTGCTGTTCTTATGTAGGTAAAGTTAGTAGGTACCTGGGAGACTGAGCTTTGCTCAGAAACTCGAAAAAACCCGTTTCCTAGATATAGCTAGATCGATTTTTCGTTCTCAAAAACCGGAAAACCCCCATGTACGAAGTTTCACCGAAATCGTTAGAGCCTTTACAGGGGTAACTCCGCACTGGGCCTACATGGTCGGGTGCGCCCATTGCCTTTTTCAAGGCAGGACTCTACATGGTGTCGGACTCGCGGTGGTTTTTGTGCTTGGTTACAGGGGAGTAGCATGTAGTCTGCTCGTTAAGCTTGTAGCCGAGCGTAATTCGCGCACAATAATTGTCTGTAGTTCCCGGTCTAAGGCAAACGGCTGCTTGGTGGTCATACGCGGGGTTAGTGAGTAGCCCTTAAAAGCAGTGTGCTCCTACTAGCAAACTGCAACTCCGAAACTTGCCTGTATAGAAAGGAGGACTACCCGCTAGATTTATTTTCCGGCAACCCAGCTGTAGCGCTCGTGGTGTAGCTTGATCAGCCGTTCTTAATCGATCGGCAAGTTACCCTACCAACGTCGTGGTCGGTACCTGGATGGGTGACTGCCTAGTGGGTATTTCAATTCCGTGCTTCGGAAGGCACGTAAAGCCGTTGGTCCCGGTTCACTTAATTGTGATAGTCGTTAAGCTAGTTGGAGGCCTTCTAGGCGGCTTGATAACTCCAACAGTAGGTTGACCACTAGCCTACCTCCACCGATCCGCAGTGGGCACGCGTGGTGGAATATCTGCCCGTTCCCTTTCACCCCGAATTGTGAAAGGAGGCCTGTGCTCCGCAGTGGGACATTATAGGCTGAAGATGATGATGATGAACTCAGCTGTATGCTTTGGGTAGATGCGTGGATACGTATTGGGAGGTGAGCGCGCATTACAGTTCTAGGACCATTCTGTAGAAATAAAGAGTCTCAAGCGGGGATTGAATCCGCTAGCATCAAGAAGGTGCGTTTGCGCTGGCGTACTGGGGCGCGCGTAGTGAGCGACGTACGGTACAATGAGGAATGTTACTAGGTATGCAAAATCGCTTGAAAGTTACGTCACAGTAGAGCAATTATGTATACAAATACACTAGTTTGTGTTTCATTCAAATAACCAAGTACCTAGTCACAGTATTACATATGCATAGTAAAACTGTGACCTAGTTATGATTTTACAGACGTGTGACGTCATTTTCCAACGCTCCGCTCACTTGCGTTAGTCGACGCGGGCCTTTTTTTTTTTTTTTTTTTATACCACTTAGGTGGCAAACAAGCATACGGCCCGCCTGATGGTAAGCGGTTACCGTAGCCTATGGACGCTTGCAACACCAGGGGTATCACGCGCGCGTTGCCGACCCTAAAATATGTACATATAATGTGTAGTATGTGTATGTAAATATAATGTGGCCTTGCGCCACAGTCTATAATATTAGGGAAAAGTGTTTTGTTTCATCCGTGTATTATTCTACTATTACGGTCATAGTGTGTGTAGGTATCCTTAATTAAGATCAGTACAATACAAAACAACCTTTATCAAATCATGAAGAAATAAAATAGATGAGACTTATGGTTGCCCATTAATTTATCGACGAATAGTGATTCCGTTGCCGCTGAAAAGCGAGGAGTAAGTAAGAATGCAAATGCTTACCTTCCTGCGTGTCTATTTGAATTTGTTTTTTTTTGCATTATTTACCTAAAATAATTAATTTTATATTTGCAACACAAGTACCAAACCTTGTAAGTTTTACGTTATAGATAAGAAATAAGTACTAATGTTTTATCTATACCTATTTATACTCTTGTTATACTCAATTTCACATAGGATGAGTCGTCAAGGTCAAGGTTTTTTTTTACCTATATGTAGTGAAATTCCATTTGATTACTCTGAAATAGTTACTCACAATATTTCATGAAAGCTCGCTCTATCATAGTATCCTTTTTATAACGAAATGAACATTGACCATTGAGAAATCTAATAAAATACCATGTGTCACCGAATTCATGCTATTTGAAATCTACTATAGTAACCGTCGTCGTACGCGGGTTAAACATTTAGTTTAACACAGTTTGGTCCGGCCTCCTAACCTCCGAAACGGCTGGACTGATTTTAAGGACACTATCACAGGTAGATAGCGTATGTTATAAGAAGGAACTTGGGCTACTTTTATTTAAGAAAAATAATAATAAGGGGTTCCGCGCAAAAACTTCAAACTGTACGCGGGTGAAACTGCGGCGGTACCAAATGTTAGTTCAACTTTTGGGTACAAAACGTTCATAATTAGGGCTCACTGTTCAACTATAGGGGTAAAACCCATATATTCTTATCTTACATTAACATTTTTATGAAAAATATATGAAAATGTAGGATATATTTAAGAAGTCCTTCAATTAATAAGGATATAAGGTATTATTATAAAAAAAAACAACAAGCGCCTATGCCATGAAATAACCGAGTTATAGCTTTTTAAACACGGACAAAGCGCTTAAAATTCCATAAAACATGGCCGGAAAAGATTTAAGATATAAAAACTGTCGCCACCGAAACGTATATTTCTAAAATAAGTTTAGGTAACTTAGTGACTTACACATGGAAGGTTAGTTTTTCCCTTGGGTTTTACAAGTGTTGTGACAGTATTTCAATACGCAAGTCGGCATTTTATTATTTAATCAGTATAGCGAGTATGACGCGGTACAGCCGCGCGCAGTACTGAGAGCGATTTGCTCAGGAGGAGCCCCTCAAGCGGAGTGATATTAAATGTCATGCTTTAGTACGGCGGACTATCCATCTGGGTAGAGGCACGATGCCCTATGAAAATCTTTGCAAAGAACATAAGAAAAGGATGTAAGGAATTGAGTCCTGTCAAATTAGTCCAATGCTTGTTTTCATCAATATAAATTTAGTCGTCATCTATTGCGGTTACGCCTAAATACACGCAAAATAAAACGGCAAAGATTAATTTGACAGCTTTAAATATATTTTATCCTTTTTCAATATTGTTCGTAAGAAAGAGATGAGATGTGAATAAAGTTAGTGTTGTGCGATTTACAACAGAATCGGCACCAATAATTCTTAATAGAATATATCATTCGCAGCTATAAATATTACGTTTTAGCTAAACGAACATTTATTTTAGAATAAATAAGCAATTTATATAAATGATTTTTTTATTTCTTACTTGATGATTTTCCAATAGTTTTAGGCATTTTTTTATTAGTGGAATCTTCTATGTCTTTAGATTTGTAGTAATGTGGTGCAACTTCTACAAGCCATTTGCTTTCTATTTCTGTGACTTGTCTCATAAACTCCTTTGAGGTAAATACAAGCTCATGGTAAATCACCCATCGCGGTAATTCTTCAAACAGCGCACTATTAGGATGTATCATTACAGTCTGAAACAAAGGTAAAATACCTATTATTACAAATGGTTATCTCAAAACTAGTACTGGGTATGTACAGCGCAGAATAAAAATTTTCATTTCTCATACTCGGAAGGTATAGTGTAGTGTTTATTTGATCCGAGTAGCGGTGGAAGATGCTACTTCCCACCTTTGGGAAAAAAGAAAAGACTCGGGAAAGACTCATAGTGGGAATTTATTTATAAATAGAACTAAATGTGGCTAGGCAAGTCTGCTGTAAAAAATCTATATAAACTGCCAGTGTGAATAAAAAAATTAATTAAATTTTTAACAAAAAAATAAACCGCCTTCAAAGTACACTAAAAAGTAAGAAATAACTCTTATCTGACACTGTTTTGAAGTGAGAGAAATAGTATGACGTGTTCTGTAGAAAATATTTCGCTGACTTATACACAATACAGTGTCAGATAAGATTTATTTCTCACTTTTTAGTGTACTTTGAAGGCGGTTTCTTTTTTTTGAAAAAGTAAATTTATTTTTGAAGTTTTAGTTTCATATAAGTATACTAAATAAAGCTAAATACCTACTTTCGCGTGTAAGGCCTGCGTAAACAATGCATATTTATACGATAGCAGCAATCGCGGTTGATTTGCTGAAATTTTTTAAGAGTTTGGTGCACATAGCTTAACACTGGTGGAAACGGATTCAACTAAGATAAGTTTTTTATATGGAAGGATGCGTGCTATGGATGTGTGCTATGGATGCGTGCTATGGATGAGGACTATGATGGTCGCGGTGGTGTAGTTATGTGCAGAGCAGAGTACCTACAGTAGGCTTGAAGTATTTAAAGTATTTGAAGAATTAAGTTTGTCGCTGAAAGTAGACATGCCATCGTGGAAGCAAAAGTTATACATCGCATAGCTCGAGCTGCGCATCTTCCTCGCCCAGCTACTTTGCGGCGGCACATCTTCATAGCACATCTTACTCGCACCGCTACATAGTTTAGTATCATTGGAAATGGTCACATTGTTTCACAGCTTAGCTATTACATCCTCGCAGCATAGCTTATCTCTGGTGGAAATGCAGCCTAAGACTACTTATTAAAAATGAGTTCAAGTGATTCTGAAATGTTGACCCCAGATTCTGTTAAAGACGAGGCAAATACAGTATTCGAAAATCTTTTGCCAGAAATTTCTAAGGAAAGATACTTAAATACATAGGTAGAATGACTTTATGAAGTGGCGGGGAGATAAGAAAATTAAATCATTTTTTACTTTCTTTATATTCGAAATGAAAAGTAGAGTGCTTAACACGGGTGAAAGACATCAATTCCTACTCGGATTATAGCCGTCTAAATACCTCGTATGGGAATTGATTCCTTTCGATCCTCGGGTAACAATCTACTATTGATGACTATTACTGTCTCATTTATTCTGGGGCTTATCAAAAACGATGGATATCTGTCTAATGTGACATCAATGTCGAAATCGTGAGAATTGAGCTCCTGTGTTTTTGTTACAATCTCACCATAGTTGATAGGTACGTAGTATTTATCCACTCTGAGGTTGATAGTAAATGACTGTGAAGATGACGTGGCCGAAAGTTCTGGGGGGCTAAAAAGGAAGCTTAAAGAATATTGATACAGGTTTTTTTTCGAATTCTCAGCAGATCCTAATAAGGATGATTTACCTAGGTAAAAAATAAAGTTCTAATTAGTCCGTCAGTTGAATAGGTATCAAAAAATATTGGACACGTAATTTTTGCTTATTTTCATTAAAAATTAAAAAAGATAAAGCGGGTCAATGTTCGGGAGTGGGGGCTCGTTGCGTCACTTTAGAATAAAGATAAAGTCTAGCGTGACGTCACGCGTCAAAATTTTGGTAATGGTAGTTAGAAACTTAGAAATATCAAGAGTCAATTTTCGACGGATTTAAATTGTTTTTTTAAATATATATTCTATATCCCTCTGGTGTCCGCTTATCGTTGGGTTTTGGGACACGTATACATTCGTTTAAAGATTCGGAATATTTGATGAATTGCATAAGATGAAAAAGATCTGATGTAAATAAAAAAAAAATCTATTAGCAATATTGCTTAAGCTTCCTTTTTAAGGGGCCTTAGCACACAAACCCTAGTACGGAACTGGCTCTCACAAAAGTGCAGCTGTTGGAACATGACGGTAGGTGCTTATTAGCGATCACTACACACTTTCAACTTGAGGGGTTTAGCGGTGTTATGGTTTCCTCACCATATTTTCCTCAACCGAAGATCAAATACACTGTAGAATTCAAATCCACCCGCAAATCGCCCCACCTTTGTTGGAGATGTTTGTAGGAGAGATGCCAAACATGCAAGATATGTACAAAAATTCAGCGATTTTAAATTTAAGAACAAATAAATTGAAAGGACCTCATATATATATGTGGGAGGTTGGCGAAAAGGTACCATGAAGGTTCCTAAAACTTAGATAACAATACCGCGCAAGTTAAATATGACAAGTTATCAGGAGAGACAAAAAACTGATTATTTCCTTTGAAATACTTCAGATGTTAACTGAATAGATAAATAGGTTTAGATAAGGTTCAATTGTAACGTCACATGTTAAAATATTAGTAACATCATTCGACGCGCGCCATCAAAATTTATCCAATGAAGTATAAAACGGCACATGGCCATTTTTCGACTTACACGTTTTTTTTTTATACCACTTAGGTGGCAAACAAGCATACGGCCCGCCTGATGGTAAGCGGTTACCGTAGCCTATGGACGCTTGCAACACCAGGGGTATCACGCGCGCGTTTACGACCCTGCAGAAATCTCTTCACACCCCTTTTGAAGAACCCCATGCTGTACTCCATTGGGAAAACCACGGCGGGGAGCTCATTCCACAGTCTGAGTGTCCGCGGAAGGAAGCTCCTTTGAGCCAATTCAATTGAAACAACACATATTCACATATTGAAGCAATTCAGGTTTCAATATGTGAGGATGGACTCCCCGTCGATGGCGAGAGTTGCGATGGTAGAAAGTAGCCGTGGGCATCATCTTAAACAATTCTTCAGAACAACGTCCGTTGTACAAGCGGTAGAAAACACATAAGGAGGCAAAGTCTCTCCTCAGACTGAGGGGCTCTAAACCGCTTGTGAGCTCAATCGTTCGACGTCGACAATTCTGATGGCACGTCGTTGAACCGAGTCTAAAGGATCAAGCTGGTATGCGGTATTGTTACCTAAGCGACGAAATGCTATTGGTCGGCAACTGCCGACCAATTACTATATCTATTGGTCGGTGCGGAGGGGCGTGGCACAGCGCCTCTAACGGAATATTCATGGTACTAATTTCTCCCTTACTTTATAGTTAACGCAAACGCATTAGTAAGCGTTTATTAACGTCAATTCTTTACACTCGGGGTACTGAGAGCATATATGATTTATCTTGTAACACAATTACTATTCTATGTACTCACTTGGTTGTGCTTCACAGTTTTATAATGGCCTCCTTTCGAAAATTTGGCAATGTGGTAAAAATATCCAGCGGTGATTGCCTTTCGAATATTGTTATCATCCGATAAACTGGAAACCATGTCTATTTCGACCCTTTCCATTAAACCAGCTAATTGTTCACGAACATCGCGAGCTCGTTTCATGGATCTGTATTGTATGAAATTTTCATAGCACCATTGTACTGAGAAATCAGATCCAACCCACTGATTGTAAACATTCATAAGTGTCAAATGATCTCCATTGTGATGAAAGAAGTTCTTCCTAGCCGTGTCTGCATGAATAATCTTGTCTTTTGGCCTATAGAAAACTGCACTATTGACAGATAACATGGCAGCAATTGTAACAATTTCTTCCGAGCACTTATACCTAAAAAAAAAAAAAAATGTAAAAGAAACCCATTTAAAACAAGTTTTGAATATAATAAATATTATTAAGTACAATAACAACGTAACGTAATATAACAAAGTAACAATTTTAATTTAATCTTGCTGTGGCGTCTAAGCTCAAGCAGAAACACTTTTTTTCCATAATAGGATTTTGCTTATTTTACTGATTGTTAAAATCATTCACTGGGTGATTTTTTATCACAAGGGCTACGGATCATAGGGCACCTTTGATTGTGCGTAAAGATAGGCCTGATTAAAGACATTTATTTTGAATCGAAAGCTCATCACGAGATTATATTTTAGGTATCTAAATATTTTTTTTCTACTCGATTCGAATCGATACTCGCTAGCAACTACGGCGAAATAATCTATCGATCGATCGATAGTTACTAGAATTTACGAATTAAGATATCCAATAATACTCACTTTTCACTAGCCAGTAGCATCTTTGCAAGCATAGGATCTGTTGGAAACTCTGCCATTCGTCTGCCAGCTTTAGTTAATTCACCATGATGATTTAGAGCACCAAGAGCATATAGTTGCTCTAAAGCTAATACTAATGTTTCATGTGGTGGAGGATCTAGAAAGTCAAAATGGATAAGATCATTGATTCCTAGAGCTTTAAGAGTCAAGACAGCATTTCCCAAATTAATTCTTTGTATTTCTGGTACAGTATTGTCTTCAAGTTCATATTTATATGCCCATGCAGTATATAGTCTGAAACATTTTCCTGGTGCAACCCTTCCTGCTCTGCCTGCTCTTTGGTTTGCTGATGCTTTTGAAATGGGAACAACCATTAAACTCTCCATGCCAGTTTTGGAGTTAAAGTTATTCTGTTTGGCAAAACCTGGATCAATTACATAAATTATGTTATCAATAGTTAATGATGTTTCAGCAATATTAGTAGCTAATACAACCTTACGTGCACCTTCAGGCGTGGGTTCAAATATTTTAGCCTGCATGTCACTGGGTAAATTTGCATATACTGGTAATATTAATAATTCTTTTAACTTTTTCCCAATTCTTTTAGTTCTTTCTTGTAACATTTCAACACAAGTTTCAATTTCTTCCTGCCCCGTAAGGAAAACTAGTATATCACCAAGTGGCTGTGTGGCATGTATCTGCAATACAGAAACAACACTAGCATCAACATAATCAGCTTCTGGTGCCTTCGTATAATATATATCTACTGGAAATCTTCTTCCAGGAATTCGAAATATTGGAGCATCATCAAAGAAACTTGAAAACTTTTCAGCATCCAATGTTGCACTAGATATGAGCAATTTTAAATTAGGTCTAAAACGAGTTATATCTTTTACAAGTCCAAATAAAATATCTGTGTGTAATGTACGCTCATGAGCTTCATCTATGATCATGACACTATATGATGCCAGATCTGGCTCTGATAGAAATTCTCTATGCAATGTTCCATCAGTCATGTACTTGATAACTGTTCTATCGGATGTACAGTCTTCAAACCGTATACTGTAGCCAACTTCATTACCCAGTTTGACATTCATTTCTTGTGCAACTCTAGCTGCTACTGACATGGCAGCCACTCTCCTAGGTTGTGTGCAACCTATTTTTTTATCATCCTCTGTAAAACCAGCTTCATGGAGATATTGTGGTATCTGTGTGGTTTTACCAGATCCTGTCTCACCTTCTACAATTAATATTTGATGATTTCTTATAGCTTCTATTAAAGCCTCTCTGAAAGGATATACAGGTAAAGACTTCTTTGTCTCTTCTATGGTCATGCGCATCTTTTGATATTCTGATTTCTCTTCTTCTTCTTTTTTCTCTTTATTACCGTCCAATTGCAGTGCTTGTATAAAATCAATTTGTTCATCCAATAATAATTCATAGTCATCCTCATATTTAGCATCTTTAGCTCCAAATTTAAAAAAGGCTGATTTGATTTGTTCTTGTTCCCATTTTTGCTGTTCAGAGTGTGGTCGTTTTTCATTTTCATCAACTTCAATATATTCTCCTGTAATTTCAATTCAATTTATTATTCTTACTTATCAAACTTATTATTACAAAAAATATATATATGTCACAGCCCACTTGCAACTGCCAAATGCCGGACATCCGTATCCGGCAAAAGGAGGTTGTAAAGGTACTACGCGCTCTAGACGTGAATAAAGCCAGTGGTCCCGACGGCATTCCAGCCATTGTCCTGCGCAATTGTGCGCCCGAATTGTCTCCTGTCTTGACACGCCTGTTTCGCCTCTCACTTCGAATGGGTCATGTTCCGAAAGTCTGGAAGCTTGCTAACGTGCAACCTGTGCCTAAGAAGGGCAGCCGTGCCGATCCTACAAACTATCGACCGATTGCGATCACCTCCATACTCTGCAAGACAATGGAGCGTGTATTGAATCGGAGGCTCCTGGCATACCTTGAAGATAATGAACTCCTCAGCGACCGACAGTACGGTTTCCGCCAAAAACGGTCTACTGGGGATCTTCTTGTGTATGCCACACATCTTTGGAGCGAAGCCATTGAGAGACACGGGGAAGCAATTGCCGTTTCCCTCGATATTTCTAAGGCTTTCGATAGGGTCTGGCACACCAGCCTTCTAAGCAAGCTTCCTTCATATGGAATTCCTGATGGCCTGTGCGCTTGGATTTCCGATTTCCTGAGTGAACGGTCTATACGAGTGGTCATAGACGGGTGCTCGTCGGACCTCTTGGCAATCAATGCCGGAGTTCCTCAGGGATCAGTTCTCTCTGCAACCTTATTTCTGCTGCATATCAACGATCTGTTAAAACCCGGTATCTTTGGGTACGCAGACGACAGCACTGTTGCAGAGAGATACATTTCCAGCGCACGAGCCACTAGTGACGAGATCCAATTGTTTCGAGAGGCCATGGTTGAACGTTTGAACGTGACCTTACAGGCAGTCTCTGATTGGGGCAAAGCCAATCTGGTCTCGTTTAACGCCTCCAAGACACAGGCATGTCTTTTCACCGCCAAACGGAGTCCTTACCATCAGGCTCCTACTTTCCAAAATATATCCTTGCCAATATGCGATCGGCTTGATCTCCTAGGCATAACATTAACAGCCAAAATAAACTTTGGCTGTTCTATTGAGTCGAAGGCAGAAACAGCTGCCAGAAAGCTGGGTATCCTCTCTAAGGTTAAGCGGTACTTCACGCCTGGGCAGTTGCTCCAACTTTATAAAGCACAAGTCCGGTCATGCATGGAGTACTGCTGCCATCTTTGGGATGGATCAGCTAAGTACCAGCTTGAGGCTCTCGACTCAATAGACCGCCGAGCCAGGAGACTCATTGGAGATGAGTCTTTAATTAAGGCGAAACTCACGAGCCTCGACCATCGAAGAAAGGTTGCTTGCTTATCGGTTTTCTACAGGATATATTTTGGAGAGTGTGCGCAGGAATTGTTCAACCTAATTCCACCATCCCCATTTTTACACCGAACCACAAGACGCCGGGAAAATTTTCACCCGTACGTTGTTGACATACCGAAAATACGGACACAGCGTTTTGCATCCTCATTTATAATGCGGACAGCAAGGGAGTGGAACTTGCTTCCGGCGTCTGTGTTTCCTGACGCCTACAATCTAGGAACTTTCAAGGCCAGAGTGAATAGGTTTCTTCTGGGTAAGCGTGTTTCATCTTAGGCTTCGTCATCGCCCCTTCTGGGCGGGTCAGTGGCCAAACGCAAGCCCATTTAATTTAAAAAAAAAAAAAAAAAAAAAAAAGCCAACTAGCTTAATTAGCCGTTAAATTTTTTTTTTTTTTTTTTTTATACCACTTAGGTGGCAAACAAGCATACGGCCCGCCTGATGGTAAGCGGTTACCGTAGCCTATGGACGCTTGCAACACCAGGGGTATCACGCGCGCGTTGCCGACCCTGCAGAAATCTCTTCACACCCCTTTTGAAGAACCCCATGCTGTACTCCATTGGGAAAACCACAGCGGGGAGCTCATTCCACAGTCTGAGCGTCCGCGGAAGGAAGCTCCTTTGAGCCCGCACAGTACGAAACAATTCAGGTTTCAATATGTGAAGATGGACTCCCCGTCGATGGCGAGAGTTGCGATGGTAGAAAGTAGCCGTGGGCATCATCTTAAACAATTCTTCAGAACACCGTCCGTTGTACAAGCGGTAGAACACACATAAGGAGGCAAAGTCTCTCCTCAGACTGAGGGGCTCTAAACCGTTTGTGAGCTCGGGACCGTCGACAATTCTTATGGCACGTCGTTGAACCGAGTCTAAAGGATCAAGCTGGAAAATTAACAGGCTATCCTTTTTACTAATCCTTTTTACCTTGTCGCTGGTCAAGTTGCAGCCTGAATGAATATATAGATTTCAAACAACCTTCATCACAGCTTACAACATAAAATTTACTTTAAAGCATTTATGAAGGTTACAACATTGACTGAAGTACCAATGTGAATTAAGATAATACCATACCTTTTTCACCACTTCCCAAATCTTGTGGCATGTGGTAGCGCTGAACATTTTCTAATTCTCGTGCCTTTTCATGTTCCTTAGCTAATTGTAATATAGTTTTTTTATGATCTCTCTCCTGCTTTTCTCGCTTGGTTAAGCTGGAACACAAAACATACACAATTTAGTGTTGGAACAGATCAATTGTATTCCATATAAAATTAACAAACAGGGAATGTATCCAGTATGAATGTTTGCTTTTAAACAACCGAAAATTAAATAAGCTCTATTGCCATTGTCAAATATAATTTGTACTGTTGTAAACCACAAATGGCAAAAGGCCACTCTGAAATAAAGGAAATGTTACTCTTAGGCTGCCTCGATGGTGTCTCTGAAATACAACCAACAAAAGAAACACTAACACTTACAAATGGATACAATATCTTAATATTGAAATGGATTTAGTGATGCCTTACTTACAGGTTGCCACTGCACGCAAAAGTTGATTATTTATTATAAGCTATAATAAGCAATATGCTACTCTGATGAAATAATGTAAGTCAATCAATCTTTCAAACATACTTAAGTGAAATTGAAATGATAATGTCTTACTTACATCCTCTCATCAAAAAGGTATTCATCATCAGCTATATCAGCTTCTAACTCAATAACTTTGTCATCTTTTCGTTTTTCCAAATATTTCCTACGTGACTGTACACGTAGTTTTGGTAATATTTTTTCCCTATCTTCTGCTTCCAATTTTAGTCTCTTGGCTGCTTCAACATATGATCTTTTGTTGGTTGTTTCTGTTATCTTCTTGACTTTATCTTCATCACGTTTTTTTAACCTGTTTGCAAACTCATCACGCTCCTTTAGATCATTTCTTCGATCTTCTTCAGCACTGTCTGAACTAGAAGGTGAATGTGGGCGTTTACTGGATTTATCCATGATTACTTTTTACTAATGTAGTGATTGCTTGTTTCGTAATAAATCAAAATAAGCAAATCAAAACAAATCTAAATATCTTATTTATAAACAAACACTGACAAACTCAGACAAAGACAAACACAAAATATTTCATGTTTTTTTTTTTATTTGTTCATGACCTTGGATACAAGGCCTTCAGTCGCATACATTTTATTTTATTTATAAAATCACTTATATATAGTCCGCACATTAACTTTCACTTAGTCCGTATTATCAGTCACCGTCTCAGGTTTTAGTAAAATGGTGGTCATTGTACTTAAACTTTTCACTGACTTATTGAGACAAACTTGTAAAGTCACGATCTGTGATCACGGTACACATAACTCATTTCATTTCACATCACTGGTGCACATGGATTGATCTTTATTGGATAAAATACCACCGATAGTATGCAATAAAACTCAAAATACACGAATTTATGATAATAAGAATGAAAACGCAACGTCACTCTGCAAGTTCCCGCCAAAAAGTAAGCAGTATCGCCAACTGTAATTTTGCAACGCGATCTAAACACGATCTTTGGATCTAACCATAGGTGAAATTAATGTCACACGGCGCCAGTGCTGCCAACTCTTCTAACCAAAAAGGAGCTGTCAGTCCCTTGAAAAAGCGCTAGATCGAGCTAAATACTGTTTAGACGATAAATAAATGACAAAAATAGACCGCCGTGGGGAAAAACCCTGAATTAAGCACCAAATTCAAACTGTAACTTAGCATCCAATAAATTGAAGTGACTACCATGCATTTTTTTATAATATTTTGCACGAGTTAGCACGACTGAGATAAAAAAAAAACAAAATAAAAAAAAAACAGAAGAGGTAGTTAACGTATTTGTAATTTCTTCATCATCTGATTTTTGGGACTTCTTCATTAGCCTGTGATACGTTTTTATTTGCCCCAAAATGTAGCAGACAGTCGAACTGTGCCATTTTTCGACACAATTTTGGATTGTGGAAAAAGCGCTAGATTTAGCGCTAGGCGCTAAAAGGAGCTGTACACAAAAAAAAGCGCTAGATCTGGCGCCGAAAGCGCTAAGTTGGCAGCACTGCACGGCGCTAAATCAAAATGGCGTCATCATGCGTTTCGTTTTTGCACGATATTCCTTGTAAAATGTATAATTGCAAGTTTTTTATACACATAAAATGAGTTTAGATAAAAAAAAACTATCATATTGAATTTGAACATAAATACATTCAAAACTCATCTCATTTGGCTGTATGGATTAAACTTTTGCCGAACGAAACGCAACTGTAGGTATATTAAAAAACGCAAGATTGTGTTTTTATTAACACACTTCAATAATTTATATCTCAAAAACATGTCAAAACTATGAAGTTGCTTCTCGCTGGTCTTGGTGTTCAAATCTGTAAAACAGAATAGAACACCAAGACCAGCGTCCCGTCTCAGAAAAGTTTATCCTATTGTTTTTTCGTGCTCCTTAGTTTTACTCTACTCCTGAGCTCTACTCTAATAAATATTTAAATAAACCTCGTAATAAGTTAATCCTCACTAATATTTTAAATGCTAAAGTGAGTTTGTTTGTTACGCCTTTACGCCTCAACTTCTCAACGGATCATCATGAAATTTGGCATGCAGATAGCCTATGGTACGGAGAAGGACACATTCTACTTTTTATCCCGGGAACGCGGGTGAAACCGCGGGGGTCAGCTAGTTTATAATAATTGTAAAAATCTAAATGGCGGCGGGTGGCTATGCCAGATGTAGGTACATACCTATTCTTTCTTTCTTTCTTCAAGTAGGTACTTAAACTATATACAGTTTACATATAAATTGATTAGTTAAGTTAAAAAGAAAACCTCCTAAGTTATTTAATTTTTACATAAGCAATGATGAGGCAATAAATAACATATTATTGAAACTAAGATTGGTTACATGCATGGGACAATAAGGCAAGTATTGATGAAATTATAGACTCTTTTTATGATATTATACAAAATTTAATTATTACTCATACTCCATTACGTAGTAGGCTTAAATCAGACAATTATCCTATATGGTTCAGCAGGCCGCTCATTAAATCACTCAAAGAAAAGGCAAAATTTCACGCAAAGTTTCATAAATACAATAACCCACTGGATAAGCTTACCTACTTTCGAATTGCTGCGTAAGCAGTGTGACAATATAATAAAGGAATGTTATAGTGAGTTTGTTAAAAATGCTACCTAATTGTAATTTGCGGCGTAACCCTAAATATTTTTGGAGTTTTATTAAAAAACGTAGAAGCAATTGTTCATCAATTCCCAATGAGATGAGATTGAAAGATAGAACCGCAATAGGGCGGCTGAAATTTGTGATATGTTTTCTGATCATTTCCAGTCCAAATTATTTTCTAATTACACTCAAATGCAAAGAAGCAAAGAATTTAAGCACGATGGCCTATTAAAATCTTGGCTCAAATGTGTAATAATAATAATTAAAAAAAAAAATACTAGTTATACAATCTGCCAACGACATATACAGGATCGTCTCTAGCCCATGCAGCGCTTATCTCAACTTCAACACACGATATCTTCGTATTTGTTCGTTTGATAAAGGTAAAAATACGTGTATCTATAATATTTAAATGACGGACTAAGTAAATACCTAGTTTTTTTCAGTCATCTAGCCTTCCTAGATTATTTTTACAATACAGCGATTTGGTTGGAATTGCCTGAGGGAATTGCATAAGAATTTTTTTGGATATATTTCTGAGTTAATGTATGCTTCTTTCTGCAAGACATGAGAAAAAACGTTGACCAAATTTACCACCCCCAAAATCTGCCGCCCTAGACTCAAGCCTACTCAGCCTGCTGGTAAAACCGCCACTGATTTCATTTCATATTTATGTCGCACTTATGTACAATTCGGTGCGATTAGGTTATCCTGAGGATTACTGTATATTTAGAGCCTTTTGAATTTGAAGACCTAAATAAGGTGGCGGCGAATTTTGTCTCTACCCC
Organism: Achlya flavicornis; assembly: GCA_947623365.1. Taxonomy (NCBI): domain Eukaryota; kingdom Metazoa; phylum Arthropoda; class Insecta; order Lepidoptera; family Drepanidae; genus Achlya; species Achlya flavicornis. Next base: position 7,552,999 of record OX392468.1, on the reverse strand, counting down.
GGGTGGCTGAAACCCACGCTACGCCACTGGGTAGATACAGATGCAACCCCCTTTAAATAATCCGGCCGGCTGCGCGCGGCGCCCATGGCCGATTTTTGATAGTCCTTATCTTAAAACTTGGGTTTTTTTAGACTTTTAATCAATCTCATGTAATAAGACAGATTGTATTTTTGTGTTTGGAAAAATATGATATACGCCCATAATACGGGCGCAGGGTCTTTGAGAGTGACGCATGCTTTTTGGATGCGTCGCGAGCGGCGCTCGGCGTCCCCCGAGACCCTACGCCCGCGTGCACCGCACATCCTGCACTATAGGTAAAGATGCCCCTGAGTGAATAATATACCTAGGTGTTTAGTTTTAATTGTAAAAATATCAGTATTTGATTTGTTGTGCATCCTAACTAATATTTGTACGTAAGTAGTATTTATATACTCTGAGCTAATATTATAAATGCGAAAGTGAGTTTGTTTGTTTGTTAGGTAGGCCTTCACGCCATGAAATTTAGCATGTATGAGAAGGACATAGGGTACTTTTTATCTCGGGATCGTGGGTGAAACGGCGCGGCGAATAAAAATTTAAACCACACAGGTTGACGTAAGTGGACCTTAGGCCCTTCGTACACAATGCGACGCAAGTAGCTGACACTAATAATGTATACTTAAGGTCATCGGTTACTATATCAGCACCGCTCCATTGCAGCCGGCGCGCACCGCCTCAACTCAATCCAATCACTAAATGCCAGCGCGCCACCTGCGAGCCACCTGCCTGGTGGCAGCTCGCGGGCGGCGGTAAATTGGTGGCTCGGCTTTGGCAACATACCGCTTGCTGGCGTCACACAGCAAGGGAGCGGACCGCTCGCTGGAAACGTGTGGTCAGCAGGACTAGTGGCTTGTAGCGGCAAGCACGCTTGCCGCGAGGTGTCAAATATTTTATCTAGTCATTGAAAAATTTACTTGTACGCATACGAATTAAAGGCCTCACTTGCACGGCAAGGTAAAAAATAATATGTAATAATAGTAATGCCGAGGCGTAGCCGTGCTGTTATAGTGAGAGGTGACCCTTACGCGTCGGTGAACAACTTGTAGCACACGGTCCGTACACATGGTGTGAAGTCACGTGTTTACGAGATCGCGAGACACGAGTACAAAGACTACAATAGTAATGTGCGTTAGTAGTATAGTGTATCATCTATGACGCGAGTTGCCTCTAAGCCACCACCAAGCCACCACCGTGACGTGGAAAACCCATATGACGACGATTGTTGAAGATATCGAAAAAAAACAGGCCGCGCGGATAAAAATACTCTGCCTGCAACCCGTGTGTGTGAAGCCGGGCGGGTCTCTAGTGTTGCTGTTATGTTACTTTGGATAACTGATTATGATATGTGATCGAATTTTAACAAGTGGGTACAGCGGCGTTCCAAGTACGTTTTCGGCAGGAATAGGCAGAGGCGACCTAGTTACAAAAAAAAAAGTATAATTAATACGCTTTGATCAGCTTTGGCTACCGACCGAACCAAAAAGAAAACCGCTATGCTAAACCAGACCATACTATCCGTACTATCCACAATGCGTAGTATTGAGATTCGTATGTTTGAGGCCTATATTTTACGTTAAATATGAAATGAAATATATTTTTTTGTTTCTCTAAAATAACCTTTTTCGATGTCTTTTTCTAAATTTAACTTTTATGACAGTTTATTGTCAGTCAAATACCAACGTAGGAAGTGGTTCGCTTTTCATCCTGTGTGATTAACGAATATTTATAAATACAGCGTTTTTCCAGTTAATAATCCATTTGCTAATACATAAAAATTTCACGGTTATTAACTACCTACATAATTATGTTGCAAATTCGACCCTGGTAATTATAAATTATTTTATTCTCGTTTTTAGGGTTCCGTAGCCAAATGGCTAAAAACGGAACCCTTATAGATTCGTAATAAAACCCATAAGTCTGGGGTGTCTATGGATAGGTCTTCAAAAATAATATTGAGGTTTCTCATATATTTTTTTTCTAAACTGAATAGTTTGCGCGAGAGATACTTCCAAAGTGGTAAAATGTGTGGGGGGGACCTGTAAGTTCTAAAATAAGTGAATGATAAATCTATAAAAAATATATGATGTACATTACGATGCAAACTTCCAACGAAAATTGGTTTGAACGAGATCTAGTACCTAAGTACTTTTTTTTAATACGTCATAAATAATTGAAATTCATATCAAATACTCAGGTCTATACTACCATTTACTTATATACCTACAGTTTTGTACTGAACTCTCGGTTTGCGAGTCTGGCTCGCACTTGGCCCGTTTTTTGGTATTGCATGGGTATTACTTGAATTCATCGTCATCAAAGATAGTAAATCTATATACTTACCTACATAATATAATAGGGATGATCCAAGAAAACAAGGTCTGGCATTCCGGGAGAGACACTGAAACTTAACTTTACAGTTGCCACTTTATTGTAACGAATCACTGAATTATGGAAATATTTACAGTCACTATTTTGTCAAAAATATCTATAAAGCATTTTAACTGACATATCGTTTGTCCAGTCAAACAAATAAATTAAGTTAACCGTGAGTGAGCGTATTCTTTTAAATTAAAACCTTATAGTTTTATTGTATTCCCACCGGAAATACTAGGGGTACGGGAGCCATGTTTTTTTTTTTTTTATACAACTTAGTCGATAAACAAGCATACTGCCCGCCTGATGGTAAGCGGTTACCGTAGCCATATAGACGCTTGCAACACACGAAGCATCGCTCACGCGTTATCGACCTATCCCCCCTCCCCTATGAGCTCTGGCGACCTTACTCACGCGCAGGAACACAACTTTACACAACATAAACTTATTTGGCTGCGGTATTCTGTAAGGTGGAGGTACTTCCCCAGTCGGTTTGAGCGATTAAACGCTATGCTCTACCTCTCTTACATACAACTGGTAACACAAAAACGTGCCGTCTCATTGACATTTATTGCCATTTTGACGTGTATTGTTATCTTTGTCGAACATCCATAATTGTGATTTTCACTCTCGCTCAGTTTCTGTATACGGAGAGTTTCTCAAACTTTTAAGGACGCGTTATAGACTTATAAAAATACTTATTTGTTAGGCTGCAAAGTGGTTTTAAGTTATAATGGACTAAAAAAATAAAAAACTTAACCATAATAATGGATTCAAAATTAACATAATAAGTGATTCTTGTCAAGTTCATATAAAATGTCAATATAAGTGTTAACTGAAACACTTTAATAGTGAAATTGAAATGTTATCCTTTGAAATTATTGCCAAATATTACCGATCTCTGCATCTTAAGTGCTGTAGTGTTTTTATCGGTATCACATATCACTGCACTGCATGACTGCACTGGCACTGATCACTAACATAATAATAACATAGCTGCACCACCAGCTATAATGAACACTGATCCAGATGTAGAGCGTCGCGTCTTCATGTCTCCTGCATAATCAGCATCACTACAGCACCATTCCATTCGATTCCATTGCACCATTTTTGTATACTATGCCGTAGCTTTGTGTAGCTTTTAAATATCTGAAGAGCCTTTTAATTATGTGCCAATATGGCAATATTAGGTTTGATGAATACAAATTAAAAAACACATAGCTGTGTTTTTCAATTTGTATTTGCTTTTTTGGCCTCACTCCCGTGTTCCGGGCGCTCCATCTGCCTTGTTCTGTAATCTGAGTATAAGTAGGATAATACTTATTAGTAGGATTAAATACAATCCCCTATTTTTCCACCCTAGCTTGTCAAACATGAATAAGAAATTTGTAAGTACGATTCCAAGATCTCGAATTCTGCTGGAGAATTGCTTAAGAGCCACAAAAAATTTGGATTTTATTAGAATTCATGGACCTACGGCTGATGAGGTAAGTGACATCGATGAAAAATTTATTAAAATAATGTAATTTTTGGACATATCTTACAGGCTTAAATCGTCAGTGCCATCAAATAACCTTTTTATAAGCATAGTTACCTATTGCATTAGCTACACAGCACAGTCAATTGAATGATTTTGGGAATACTGATAATGAGTCACAACTGTCACAAGTACAAACCTTCCCATGTTTGCTTCGCTTAGTAAAACGATCAGCACGACCATCGGACAATGAAAATAGAAAAAAGAAAATGAAAAATATTTATTGCTGCAAAACATTAGGTGATAACATTATAATGATGACAAAAACACAAAGTATAAATCAAAGCTTGACATATTATCAAAAAAAATGCTATGCATGCCACGTTATTACCGTTCGTGCTCGGATCCTACAAAGACCTTGGTGAAGAAAACGCACGATGGAAGGGACCTTTGGAGGACTTGACTGGCTGACTAGCAAACACCCTCAAATTGATAATCTGTCGCCAAGCATCTAGTTCATCTGCCAGCCAGTTGACTACTAGGCTGTGGTCGTCATCTTCGGCAAATCATCTCTCACTATACCTAGTAAGATTGTAGTCAAATATCCTGAATAATAATATACAAACCTATCCAGACCAAAAACCAAACGTGTCTGGTAAATAAAATTACGCATGGTAAAACTAAAGCCTACTAGGCATGGAAATTATTGCTTTAAAGGAATTCTCATTTGATGATATTATTATTTTTTATAGCATGATTTCACTTGCGATATATGATTTGCAATGATTTGTAACCTACGTCATCGATGCTGATCGACGGTATTTTTCACAAAATCATGTGCGAGTATCGCACGCAAGTGTCAAATTATCACTGATGCAAATTATATATACTTTCGTAGCAAAAAATTATTTTTCTATCCTGCTACATAACATGTTAAAGAAGTTAACACTTTATGTCACTTGATTTAAGGTTTATTTTTGAATACTCTTAAAAGCTAATCAATGATAAAGTTTTTTTTTTTTTAAATTTGTTCATGACCATGGATACAAAGTCCTTCAGTCGCATACATTTTATTTATATTCTTAAATATTCTTTATAACATGTAACAGGCTATGTCATGGACGGTAACAGATGTGACATATGAAAACAGAATCATATTCTTTATCACCTGCTACTTGTGATTTATGCCATGCCTAAAGCCTACCCACTTATTACGTGAGATGGTTCCACTCAAGTCTAGCAAAACTCAGGTTTTAACTAGGGTAAGGTTGCTTTAGCTGTACCCCTCAGGTAGAATTGCGGTATGAAACTTTTAGATTAATTAAAGCTTGTATCAAAAACTGTATTTTTTTTGTGGTTGAAAAAAGTTTCTATCTATGTCATATAACAAAAAGAGCCAGGCATTGACTTATATATTACTAGCGGAGCCGGGACTATCTTAAAACCTGGGTTTCAATAGACTAGGTTTATACCATGTCATATAATAAGAAGACATTCATGGTATTGTTTTTCAATAAGGGTCAATTGACACCAAGACGAGACGCGACGCGGCACGTAGGTACATTTTAAGATAGCGATACAAATAATAGAACTTTATTACACGAAAAGGTAGGTATTCAATGAGAGAATTAAGGTCAGTTCAAACCGAGACGCGAAGCGAAGCGGCAAGCTTAGATAGCAATAGAATACAGAACTTTATGTACTACACAAAAAGGCGTATGTACATTTCCGAGAGAGAATTCGTAAGAAGTGACTCGCGCCCCGCCGCGAGGCAATACCTAAACCGAGTTTTCTCCCTGAACGTGTACCTTTTTGTTTTTTACTTACAACTAATTATTTAATAACAACAATTATGAATGTTCTTTTATAGTTGACGAAGGATCTCGATTTAGACAAAAAGACATGTTTGATAACTGGTGCAAATAGTGGTATTGGATTGGAAATGACAAGATGTCTAAGTTCACGCAATTGTACGGTGCTAATGGCTTGTCGAAACACATATGCTGCGAGTAATGTGGCAAAAAATTTTTGCGATAAATACCATCGTCTACGATTTTATGAAACAAATCTTGCATCGTTTAATTCTGTGAAAAAATGTTCAGATAAAATAATTAAAGATATCAAGTGAGTTTCATCGGTTATTAGTTAAGAATAAGTACCTAAACTAGGGCCTTCCTAATAGGTCACTTTTGTAAGCCCATGTGTCAAATAGAGAAAAACAGTGCGACACTCTCTTGTCAAATATGACTTCTTACAATGGCCTCCCTTTAGTTATTTTAATTTTGTTGATTAAGGAATAAATGTCGCAACTATCTATCTGTCTATCTAGTCTGTAGGAGTTTTTATTTTATCTCGTTTCTATAAAATAAAAACTCCTACATTGTAGGGGAGTTTTTTTAAGGCGATGTTACTCTGTGTTATTGAAGTCGGATACCGAGACTAAGGTTCGAATCCTACATCGAAGAATTAACCGAAAGAAGCGCAATGACATTAATTTTGGTTGAAATAAATTCCGCCAATTTCCCACCGACGACAATGCGCTCTCATTGGTTAAGTCACCCAGCAAACATTTTAAGTAATTTTTCCTAAGCTTCTGAAAATATTACCTATTTCAGGAAAAATTACGTCACATATACCTTTTCTTCGCACTTAGTGTGTTTTCACACGAGACGATAACGACACCGTAACCACACAGTAAAAAAACTGTGACGATTTAGCGGACCATACATTTCTATGTACCGTTTTCACACGCAACGATAACGACACAGGACTGCACGACACAGGAACGATAATTCGGCTATGTCGTGACGATTTTTTTACTGTGGCGATTTAGCGGACCTTAGAAATGTATTGAAAAACGTCAGGACTTTCACACGGCGAACTGCACGATAACGACACTTCTTGTCACCTCGCTGTTTGTTTTGAATGGTGTTTATTTACTGGTTAAGAGTTTTCTAGTGGTTTTATCATGGAAAAAATATCAAGTCAATTCAAAAAAAGCTAAATTAAGTTGCCGGCGATTGAAATTTGGCCACATGATGGACGCTTAGTCGCTAAAATTTATATTCGTAAATGTCGTTACGGTGTGGTATCGTTCCTCGTGTGAAAACGAACGACGACACGACAGTTTGCCAATTATCGTCGGTCGTTTATCGTCACGACAAAATTGTGTCGTTATCGTCTCGTGTGAAAACGCTCTTACTGTACATTTTGGCCACCAGGGCAAAGTATAACTGAATGAAGAATGTTCACAAATATAGACTTTTAGCTCAACGTATTTTCTATAGAAAAAAAAAAAACGTGTGAAAGAATTATTTCGATACGTCAATTAGTTTCCGAGATATGGAATTTTAAAATGAGCGCGCGACGCGGGATTTCACCGGGCCGTACTCGATGCGTGTGACGTCATGTTCTAACGCTCGCTCAGTCAATCGCGCTCAAAGAACAAATATCCTGACGGGGTCGCGCTCTTCCGTACGTTTCCCTAGATGATTATGATTTTTTTTGTTTTTAAATGTCCAAAATAAATACTAGAAAATCATGTGTTGTGCCAAAATGTAAATATACAACTACCAGTCAACCGGAAAAGTTGATTTTACTCTTTCCAATGGATGTCCAAATGCGAGAGAAATGGATAAAAACTGTGAAGGGGTTGAATCTATTTAGAGATAAAAGCAAAGTTTATTGCTGTAAAGATCTTTTTGACGTAAGAATAGTGACAGTCTACTATGTACCTAAATATTTATACACATTTGTAGTGTGCAGTTATTTGATACCTCAGCGCAGCCGCGGTTTCACCCGCGCGTAGCGTTTTAATTATTTTGCGCGGAACCCCTTATAAATTATCTGAAGTAAAAGAAGCTTAAGTTATTCCTTATAACATCCGCTATCTACCAGTGAAAGTCTCGTCTATATCGGTCCAGCCGTTTTATGTTATATTTAGCATTTTCCATTAAATTAAAAGACACAACAAATAATTGAAAAACAAAAATGAAGATAAGAATGACCGTTTTATGTTAATATAACATATAGGTCGAGTAGCCATTTTATTTTCAGAAAATTGAGAATTATGATGTACTAAAAGTAATATTATTATTTTTACGCAAATAACGTCAAAAATTACTTTAATTTGCTAATATTTAGCTTCAAATACTGCATTCAGCCATGTTTAAGTAATCTAACATACCAACCCCCACCTTATGGCTCTCAAATAAATAATTATAGGTATCTCCGCTTCCAATAATTTTAAATACATAAGAATTTATGAAGCCCATCATCGATTTTCAACGTAAAACCAACATATTGCACGAAAAAAACTTCATCGCATATCATTTCTTCGCACACAAATGCGCAATCAGCCAAAATTACATTCATATATTTATTACAGTAAAGTTTTTGGACGCCATATTTGTAAGATTTAATTTATATTTAGTCAGACATTTCATTTCGAGTGAATAAAAGAAAATATATTTATGTTTCATTTACACTCAATCCCAGTTAGGTAGGTAAATATTACCTGATGACGTAAATTAAGGAAAAAATACGTCATAATTACGTTAAAAAGTGGTTAAAATTACCAAATTAGTAACTGCTACCACAAAAACTGTCGTGGCAATGTCGTATTACGTCGTGAAAATGATCTTCCTGTTGACCTTTTAGTTACTTTTACTAGTGTGACGTAAAATAAACGTCGCCAGCACGTGCTTTTTTTCCCCACTTAGGTGGATTCAACATCGATTCGACGTCGATTAGTGCTATTTTGGTTACGTTACTGTGGAAATATCGACGTAAAATAGGTGCCATTTTAGTTATTTTAACCAAAAATGTTTGCTGGGCAAGGACACATGCGCTTTTATTGGCCAAAACACACAATGCATGCAGTGATTGGTCCTTACTGTTCAAAATTAGTGATAAATGACTGAGTAGTTTCGGAATTTGATTGTTCAGTACAGGGAAAAGAAGTAAGAGAAGGTACTCTAAAGGGATTTTTCCTCGATGAAATCCTAGAATGAGCTTGAGCTTCCGGTGAAGGAGAAACATCGTCAGGAAACCATAGCACGGTGGTAGGGCACTTTGTAGTGGGTGCTTACCTGGCTGGCTACCACCCCTCATGTTGAAAATCTGTCACCGCTTGCACCTATCGGTGTGTTCCGACAGCTGCACTTGAGAGCCAGTTCATTCTTGGCTTTGGGTACTTACCACCTTCGGTCACATCATCTCTTACCATGGTGAGATTGTGGTCTAACACCTGCGTGTTAAATACACACAGTAAAAGTGCCTATATACACAGTAAAAGAAAAAAGAACATGTGGGTATTCTGTGAGAGGCAATGAGAATTTAATTGCTATAGAGAATTGCGAAATGAAAACACACATTTACACTCGATAGGTACTGATCATGGTTTATGCTAAATAACACTGTTTTCAGAAAACTTGATTTAGTAATACTTAACGCGGCCACATTTGGTTTGCCGTGGTCTTTAACTGACGACATGATAGAAACAACACTCCAAGTCAATTACCTCAGTCAATATTACTTACTTATGAACCTTGAAGAAATCCTTGCGCCTGATGCTCGGGTGGTGTTCGTTTCCTCGGAATCTCACAGGTTATATATATATATATATGTCACCGTATTTTTGTGAAAACTGTTAGTTTATAAGCTACCTAGCGAGATTATAAACTCCCCGATATATTATTGTGAACTGTATCAAAACGTATTATTTTCAGATAGTTTATAATCTATCCATCACAAACCGTCATATTGTAAACTGGCTGGCATACTTGAATGCGTCGGAACGCACATTGCGCGCTGATTGGTCAAACGTCAAGTGTCCCGCGCCACCATCTTTGGCGACACGTAACGTAGTTGATTGTTTTTGTTTTTTCTTAACAAAAAAAAAAGAAATTTACAACGTTAGATTATAAACTATCGAAAAAGAATACGTTATATTGTAAGCAGTATGGTACAGTTCACAATATATCGGGGAGTTTATAATCTCGCTAGGCAGATTATAAACTTATCGGTTTTCACAAAAATACGGTGACATATATATTCTATTTTTTTAGTATACTTATCTACTGTAGATATACCGTAGAGGCTCTACGGTAGGTAGAGAAATATAAATATCCGTTATAGCTATGCCCTGTTCAATTTCAATTCGTCTAATACTTACCTAATTGATGATGATGATGATGATGATTAGCACTACTCTCAGCCAGTACAACGACCGACCCATGCTATTGACTTACCTAATATAGGTACTGGGTAAATGGTGTCCCATAAACCAGATCATGTGAATAAACTTCACGCAAATCCTTCCAGAAATATAAAATGGCCATTCAAGCAACAAGTATCGCCATCCGAGGAACACATATCGCTTCCAGAACACGAGTATACATCAATAAAAGCTTATAATATATCGAAGTTTTGTGGTATACTAGCGATGCATTACTTGGGCTATCGTTGGCTGAATACTGGCAAGACAGTTTATTGTGCACACCCCGGTTCATTCGTGAAAACGAGGTTGTGTCGAAATTGGTGGCCCTATGAATTACTTTACACCATCATGCTTCCCTTTAGCAAAACAATCGTAAGTGATTTAGAAATAATTTGTACCTTTCAACTCTAACTTTACGCGATTGAACAATGTAATTGTTGACTAGCTGTCCCGTGCGGATTCACCCGCATTCCCGGGATAAAGAGTGGCTTGTGGAATGTTTTTCTCCATACTATAGGCTATCTGCATGCCAAACCGAGATCGGTCCATTCGATTTTGAGTGAATGGCCAAGACATGGGCATAAAAAAGTCTTATGATATGTGCAGTACACAACCTACTAAGATTATAAAAAAAACTGAATGACTTTTTAAAACATTGTTATGAAATGGGTATTAATTGTTTGTTTAAAGGGTCAAGCAGCTAGCACACCTATTTACTGCGCTACTTCGCCGGATGTGAAGAGTTTGTCTGGTTCGTACTTTAAAGACTGTAAGCGATGCGATGAAAGCGACCTCGCGAAGGACTTTCACTTGTCATTCCGAATTCAAGATTTGACCCAGGATTTAATCCGCGATCGAGTTGCTGCCTGCGAAGACGCCGGCCGGGGCGGCACACGGGCCCCTGTCGCGGCGCAACTCAAGTACCGCAACGACCTCATCGATCCAACATTTGTTCCTGGTTATTCTGGTTGAATTTCTAAAAACATCCATGAATCGTTTATTTTGTTAATACTAATCGCGCTATGTTAAATTATCCGGAATTAGTCTATGTCAAGGTTTCCCAACCATTCTTTTGTTGAGCCTCCTCGTAATATTTTCATGCCTTTAATTTTTACGTTACAAAAAAACGTACATTAGAAAGAAAGAAACCTATTCAATTCCCGCCCAGGACAAACATTTGTATGCGTGATCATTGTTTGTTTATTTTAAGTCTGCGTGTAAGTATTTATATAAGTGGGTATATATCAGTTATGTGGTTCTATGGCACAATTAGGTACTAATAATTATTGTGTTTTAGGCATTAGAGGAGAAATGAGCGATAAATTAAAATGCTGATGATTTTAAATAACATCTCGTTTTATTCAATGATTATACAATATTACTTATTTATTATATTTTTAAAATAACATAATCGATACCTTATTTAATTAAGATCCAATAAATAATAACTCCTGCAAAAAATAATTAACTCGCGAAGGTACCTATATATACCTACAGCTAGAATAACAAGCTACAATAGGGTGCTTGAATAACGCTTGGTATGCAGTCTTTTCGAAAAATTGCATCAACTTATTAACTACTGTATGAGAAAGTTCAGTATTTAATTATAAAAATGAGGATTATAGTAGCTCTCGAGCAATGATTTGGGTAGGTTAACTCACGAAAAAAAATGTGAGCAACTATGACACAGCGCGGAAACGAGTATAGAAAAAACTGAAGCCAGATTCATTCCATTTTTCACGTTTTTTATTTGGAAATCGAGAACATTATTGCTTACAGGTTACACGCAAATTATGTTTGTCTAATATATGAATTTTGTAGACCTTACTCAAATTTAAAATAAAATATCACTAGGTAAAAACCATTTTTTTTAAATCTTGTACATACAAGACTACGAGCCATAAAATAAAGCTGTATTATAGCAGTATTCAATAACTGCCCGATCATATACAATTTATATTATTATTACTTCTCTTGTAATATAGGTAATTTATATGGCATGGTAAGTTATAAAGAGTATTTCATTCATTAATTCGTGGCACAATTCCTAAAACAAGGGATTAGTGGACGCGTAGGGTATTTTCTATTGCCGTGAATATTGAGAAGAAATCGCTTCTAAAAAATGCGTTGCACGGACACAATTTCATGACACAATCGACTATTAAATTCATAACTCTGAATGTTCTAATTTCATTGAAAAATATTGTAGACATTGTTGTTATAAGAGCGTTTGTTAACGTGCTCACACTTGAAAATAGCTCGATTGCTGGCACTGTATACTTACGTGTTTGTTTCATATTTGTATATCTATAAATGAGCGTAATTTAAATGCTTGGGTTAGTCACTATACTCTATTTGGCGTAGGAGGTGCATAGTAATGCGAGATTTTTATCCCATAAATCTTGTTAAATTTCCCTCGAAATACCTTCTTTTTATTAAGATATAGGTACATTCATAGAAATAATCGTTAATCAGTGAGAACTCTTTAAAAAAACGGGTCATACGCACCATTCTACGTCCAATAGAGTGTAGCGCTGTTATCTTAAACGTAACTAGTTCAGCATTGACATCGAGGCATCCACCTTGAGCACGAGCACGAGCACGAGCACGGGCACGAGCACGAGTAGGTCAAACCCTTATCAATCTACTGTATAGTGGCCACCTCTACCAACCTGTCGGTCATAAAAGACGGCACGACGAGCACGAGTAGGTCAGTAGAGAAGGATGCGTTTCTCGACTTGTTTCCGGCAGATGGGGCACACAGTGATGCGATCTCCGCACATTTGACACATTCCGTGGCCGCACAAGAAGATCATATTTTTGAGCCGGTCCAAACATATCGGGCACATAGTCTGCAAGTCAAACAAAATATTCCTTCGATATACATATATGTACACGCTCAGATTACAGAATAAAGAAGGAAAGTAGAAGGTCTGTAATCTGAGTGTACATGTTATACAGAGTGAACCAAACGAATACTAAAAATAAATAAATGAAGACCATGAAATTTATAAATTTTAGGATACGGTATTCCCTCCAGAGGGATTAGCGGCTGTGTTTAGAAGAATTTAGTATTTGTCTTTGTTATACCACTAAGGTAGCAAACAAGCATACGGCCCGCCTGATGGTATGCGGTTACCGTAGCCTATGGACGCTTGCCACACCAGGGGTATCTCTCCCGCGTTGCCGACCCTGCCAAAATTTCATCACACCTTTTTGAAGAACCCCATGCTGTACTCCCTTGGGAAAACGACTGGGCGCTCATGCCACAGCCTGATCGATCGCGGAAGGTCGTTTGAGACTGCACAGTACGAAATCAATTCTTCAGAATACAGCCCGTTGTACTTGGTAGAACACATAGGGAGGTGCTCTAAACCGCTTGTGAGCTCGGGATCATCGACATAAATTATTAATTGTGATGGCACGTTGCTGAACCGAATCTAAAGGCCCACAACGGGTGCGACCCATTTAATTAAATATACATTTTTTTTTTTTAATATACCTTACAGAATACCGCAGCCAAATAACTTTATGTTGTGTAAAGTTGTGTGCCTACGCGTGAATAAGGTCGCCAGAGCATAGGGGAGGGGGAAAGGGTGGGTAACGGTTTGCACATGGGCGAACCTGGCATTTTTAGGGGTGGAGCAGAACCACTACTAGCTACGCCACTGATAATAGTACAGTTTGGTACCTACCTGTTCTTTGATGTCCTGCAGTTGCTGCTGCAATTTCTGTACATCAGCGGCGGGTGGGCCGGCGGTGGCAACCCCTGCGGCGGTGGCGGCCCCTGCGGCGGCGGCGGCGGCGGCCGTGAAGCGCGACCCGTTATTCATGTAGTGGGGCGCGCTCTGCGCCGGCACCGGCTGCCCCTTGTTCACCTGCACCTGCGCTAGGTTGCTGCCACTCTCTTTATCGACTGAAACACAACAAATACCGATTAAGAGCTCGCACAATTAGAGTACCGTCCGTACTAAAACTACAAAAAGTAGTAGGGTTGGCGTGTAGGTTCGGTTCCCGGCTCAGATAAAGCTTTTTTTATGTTTTAATGTGGTAATTCCCCAGACAATAACAAAAGTCACATTATCACTTACCATGGTGAGATTGCGGTCAAACACAGGCCTATACACAGTGAACAAAAAATAATTGCTCACCATCAATTTTGTGCACGACGGGATGCGCGTTTAGATTAAGCGCATTAGAAGTCGCGGCGGACAGGACGGGAGCGGGCGCTGCGGCGCCAACGTTGTTGTTGTTGATGTTGGTATTGTTGGCGGCGGTGGTGTCGGGCGCAGGCGCAGGCGCAGGCGGGGGCGGGTGCGCGGGCGGGGCGGTCGCGAGCGGCGTGCGGCACTCGACACACTTGCGCATGAGCGGCGCGCAGGCGGCGCACGCGCACACGTCGCCGCACGGCCGGAACACGACCGTGGCCGGCGCCTCCGAGCACACCACGCACTCGCCCACCGGCTGTCGGGACGACACGCAAGCGCGACACACCAGACATTTCTTTACCTACGCACAGGCATACCATAAATAATGACGACATGCGTCACTCAGAAGCCATCTAACTACCAACTACCTATAAGTATGTCGCCAAAAGCTACCGGTGTATTCCAGCAGCAGCATTTAAGACTTTGTGGCATAATCAGCTTTCGATGGTTATCATTCTTTACTGACGTGTATGTATCGTCGTGACCTACACTTCTAAACTGTATGCTTTAAATTATGCAGTACAAGGATATATTTTAAGTAGGTAGATGGGAAAGGCAAGAAACGACTGATTTCACGTTAAAAACTATTTGCACTAACTCGTATACGTAAGCTTTTGGTGTTAAATTGATATGTAATGGGATTTTTTTACACTTACGAACGTAACAATTGATTATACCACCGGTTCGTCATCGAAAACATAATGTATTATGTTAAAAGATTCTGCCTGCATGATATCTTATGATTTCAATCAATAGTTTAAGAGAACACCGTTGTTGAATGTCACTAAGTGTATACATATTTATTTCCATCGAAAGGTGCACGTTATATGTTTAGTATACTATGTTTTATCGCAAGCTACTAAAAGGTGATAACGTTTCAAAAAACCTGGATCTCTTATGGCATAATCTTCAACTCCGTACTAAGCATATTTTTACTTTTTTTTTTTTTGCCACAAAGGTGGCAAACTATCATACGGCCCACCTGGTATGGTAAGCAGTTACTGGTAGCTTATGGACGCTTGCAACACCAGGAGTATCACTCGTGCGTTGCCGACCCTGAAGAAATCTCTTCACACCCTTTTATATATACATATACATACGCATATTATTATTGTCTTACCCTAGAGGCACAAACGTTGCAGCAGCAGATGTGTCCACAAGGGCGGAATAAAGTATCTCGTTTTGCGTCTGAACAGACTAGGCACTCGTCGGCAGTGGGATCGGTGTGTGTGAGATCAAGAGCTTCATTCGTGGTGGTTGGCGCGGTGGATACTGCGGGTATGGTTCCTACAGCTGTGGCCAACGAGCTCGACTCACTCTCTGGAGTCCCGTCGCTACCCGTACCCGCTCCCGCAATATTGCCTTCTTGAGTGATGCGACATGACGTCAGGGTTTTACACAGATTTGGATCGGGACATAGATCTAAAGGGGTTTGACCTGAAATAATAATGAATTACAGAACAGTTAGTTTGAATTGTATGCCGCTGAGACAAATTATTTTTAACGATACCAGCACGAAATAAGTATCCATGGTTATCAAAACTCATTGTTGAGGCTCCAGTTGATTGTGGTCAAATCGAACCTTCACTAGAATTTCACTAGACATCATTTATTTTATCACATGCACAAGTTCCCAATTTAAAAACGAACGGATTCTTAGACTTGATAGTACCTAATATATTATACAATGTTTCATACATTTACATATACTTAAGCAGCTTTAATACCATTGCAGTTCTTAGGTACTTCTGTAATGAAATGTTCACAACACCACCATCAGCTTAGAGAGATCTGCTGTTAACGCGTTGCCACAATTTCCGGCTATGTTAGCCAGGTCGTTCTAGTCCATCGAACTATTAACCCAAAAGAAGCGCAGAGACGTTTCGCCTTTTATATCTATTCCGCCAATTCCCCACCACCGAAAATGCGCTCTGATTGGCTAAGTCAAAATATGTAACCTGGGCGCTTACGAGCAAATATTAATAGTAAATATGTATTACCAAAATATAATAACTTCTACGGAACAAGAACCGCCGATTACTTGCTACCTAAGCTGTTAAATGAGCTACCTAATAACATTGTTGATATGTATAACAATAAATATATTAAGTAAGTTTAACGTTGTGAAGCGCAAACTGAAATGTTTTTATCTAAATAAATAAAATAACGGATTGAAAACAATTTCATAATAATAATAACTATGCGCACGAACGTCCTTCACACATACAGATAAACCCCTTGAGGTTTGCGTTGTGTGGTTTTTAATATACGCTGTGTTTTCTTACTGCATTTTGAATACATAAATTAAAGTCTGCTTAAGTTTGCTATTTATTTACTTATTAAATATTTTTTCAGTCTACTTTGTAATTTTGCCGCCGCGCCGGGGCACGCAATTGTTTTCAGTGCGATTAGAATGTAAATATTATGTAATTAATCTAAGCCTGTTTTGAAAAGAGTAATTGCTGAGTTTATTGCCGGCTCTTCTCAGCAAATGCAACCTTCCGAACCGGTATTAGAGTCAGACTTTTCATAAGTGCCTGCGAAGGTCTATTTGAATAAATGATTTTGAATTTGAATTTTGAATTGAATTTGAAAAAAAAAAGACACTAAATATTAAGATGCCGTGATTGGTATTACTGTTCTAAATAAGTGTAAAATCACTCACTAGTTGGATTTGGATTGCTCATTATAACTAAGCTAAAGGTTTTTCCTCGATAGTCTAGTCTAATCAAAGACAAATGAATGCTGTTATTGATGAAAGTAAAGTAAAATGGAATACACACCTTTTTTGTTTTTGACGGTAAGGTCTGCACCATGTGCGGCTAGGAAGCAGGCGATAGAGGCGGAGGACTTCTTGTCGTGCGCGTGCGCCAGCCCCGTGAGTAGCGCCGCGTCGCGCGCGTCCTGCAGCCGCCGCAGCTGCTGCAGCGTGTGGTGCCGCAGCGCCTCGTGCAGTGGCGTGTCACCGTCCTGCATTTATTAAAAATATTTATTACGAATATTAGTGTTGCTAGAAATTTGGATTTCAAATAAGTAATCACGACAACAGATTGACCCCTTACAAAGGAACAATACCGTACCTTGTCACAAATGTTAAGATCGGCTCCGTGCGCTACGAGCAATCGAACAATCTGAGTATGCTGGCGTTCGACAGCAAGGTGTAGCGCGGTCTGTAGGTTCGCGTTCTGTAGATCAGGGCGTGCCCCGCCGCGGACCAGCAGCTCTGCCACTTCGGCGTGGTTGTTAAGGGCGGCTAGGTGCAACGCTGTATATCCGTCATCTTTAGCATCGTCCACTATCCACGGCCGAGGCAGTTTCCCGAGCATTATTTTCATTGCGCTGTAAATAAATAAAGGCAAATTATTTTCGAGACGACTAACAAATTAAAGGGCGACTAACTATTAGGGTTACAAAAAAAATAACTTGACAGCGATTAAATATTTTGGCAACTATTATATTAGATGGGCTACAAATTGCAAAGTATCATCAAAACTAAATAGTGGCCGCTTCTTTAAGGTAGCAAATATATTCAACAGGTAAATAATAGGTGGAATACTATAAATAAT
The DNA here is from genome assembly GCA_947623365.1 of Achlya flavicornis. Classification (NCBI taxonomy): domain Eukaryota; kingdom Metazoa; phylum Arthropoda; class Insecta; order Lepidoptera; family Drepanidae; genus Achlya; species Achlya flavicornis. Next base: position 7,535,116 of record OX392468.1, on the reverse strand, counting down.
GACTTGGCGACTAATATTGACAGTGGGATAACAAACATTGTATTATTGGCAACTATAGGCTTCCATATAAAAATACACTTTCGGGCTGCGATTTGCAAGCAGCTGTAAAAATGTAAACGGGTACTATAATGAACTTTGGCATACATAGTTTTCAGGGTCTGATGATGGAGTAGGATGGTAAGCACTAGAACTCCATAGTGGATCATCATATTCTGGCCGTGTTTGGGGTTGTTAGAATTGTCGTGAAATGAACTTTAACCATGTATGATTTTCAGGGTCTGATGATGGAGTAGGAGGGTAAGCACTGGAACTCCATAGTGGATCATCGTATCCGGGCCGTGTTTGGGGTTGGTGGAATTGTCTTAAGATGAACTTTAACCATGTAAGGTTTTCAGGGTCTGATGATGGAGTATGAGGGTAAAAAAATAATAAATATAAATTTATAATAATAGAGTTCCAGTGCTTACCCTCCTACTCCATCATCAGACCCTGAAAACTATATATGGTCAAAGTTCATTTCATGACAATTCCAACAACCTCAAACACGGGTGGCATACATTACTTCACTATGGAGTTCCAGTGCCGGACCCTCCTACTACATCATCCGACCCTGAAAACCATACATGATCAAAGTTCATCTCACGACAATTCCAACAACCCCAAACACGGCTAGTATACGATGCTCCACTATGGAGTTCCAGTGCTCACCCTCCTACTCCATCATTAGACCCTGAAAACCATAGATGTTGTTCAAAATGCAAATCTCAAGAAAATCTAAAGACGATTCCAACAAGTCCAAACACGGCTTACATATATGTGATTCCATACATACATACAGGTGAAGCTAATAAAAGCGTGTTGAAAATAAAAGTCAAGAAATAAAACTATAGACAAGACACGCAATATTTTTTTTTGCATGTCACTATTTGCTTTAATTAGAGCTCTTAAAATGTCGCACAAAGTATGTTTTATATGACCATGTTCATATTTTCTTCTCATCTCAGTTTACTTTATATACAACCTCATTGTATAATTTAAGAAAGCCTATTTTCTACTTTTTATCCGCCGTCATGTCTTCGCCTAACAATAAAATCAGTTACCAAAAAATCAATGCCAGTTTAAATTAAAACAAACCTTATTTAGCTGCTACTTTCTACTTAAAATGATCCTTCACTTTAGCTGCCAACCTATTATATTTAGTACCTCCTTTTATTTTTTATAAATCTGAAATTATTATGGGTTGTAAGGGTATTTGTAAAAGAATCAAATAAAAGAAAAAACGGAACTCATTTACGAAACGGAAATCATTGTTTTGGTAAAAAAAAAAAGTTATTTTATTTCGTTGTTAGAACCATTTAACATGTAATACCTAACATTATTAAAATATTAACAGTTTCCCCTTAAAAAGATATTGTTTTCTTTTTAGAATAAATGTAAAAAAATAACAAACGTCTCTGACGATACATTTTGCATGTTCGATGTGGACGAGGATTTTGAGACTCATGAAATGTATTTTTTTTATAGCACCATTATTCTGTACTGTTTATGCAATAAATTATTTCTGATTCTGATACGTAGGGGAAATGTAAGTAGGTAAACAAAACCAATATTCTAATGATCATCTTTTCGTCATACTGAGAAAGAATTATGTCGTTGAAATCCCTAGAGATACTATGAAATCACGGAAGATGTCAAATATTTTCAGTGATGCGTTAACTAACGAACAGCATAAACTTTATTTATATAGATTTACAACGAATCTTTATTTCCGTCTCAGAAACTTGCTCTGGGATTAGCTACCTATAAACTCCTATATATGTGCATATCTATTAATAAAAAGAACTTAGCGGGGGCTTCCAGTTTTTTTTTCTCGCGCGTTCTTATGACTTACACTGTGCTTCAGTAGGCCTACGTGGGGGTTTAATTCGTAAAAAATACCTTTAAAGACCCCCAGTAAGATCGTTCAAGTTTCGAGTACCGTAAACATATTATTTATACTATCCTATTTTGATACTTTTTATATTCAAATATAGTATATTATCATTATATATCTTAGTATTTTATATTATTTACATAATTGACAATGTGAAGCATATTACTATATTCACAAGTTATTGCTGTTTTGTACAATACCACGGCTAAAATAAAGAATAAATTTGGTAGAATATAGAGATATATTCTACCAAATTTATACTTGGCATACCTAAGAAACTCTCTACATAAAAAGAACGCCTGACACCAATAGGTTGTAGTCAGTTGTTAATTTTATTAAGAGATATTCATTACTCGTGAAGCTGGCTCGTTAGGACATTACTGTAGTCACCTCTATATAAAACGAAGTATATTCTTATTTTGGATATTAGGGAATAAAACTGAAAGAATTTTGTAAGCACCATCCACAAACTTGCAAGGGGTTTAGGAAAGGTTATGAGTTTCTCATATTAAAAACTTATCTATACTAATATAATAAAGCGGAAGAGTTTTGTTTAAACGGGCTAATCACTGGAACTACCAGTCGGATTCGAAAAATTCTTTCACTAAAAGGAAGCTACATTATCCCCGAGTATTATATGCTACTCTTTATCACGGGAACGCGGGTGAAACCGCGCGAGACAGCTAGTATCTTCATAATTAGTCAATTTTTAAATTACAAATAGACTACGAAAAATAAAAATAAATGCCTTTAAACTATTGCCGTCACACCTAGGCGTTCGCGCACCCCTCATGACTGATTGAGATAGCAACAATCACACTAAACACCAAAATCGCTGATAGCCCGGCGATAATGTCTTCTTACACCTATACATTATATATTTTAGGAGTAATTACAGTATATACGTACATAGCAAATCAGTTTTTTTTTTATTATTCCGATTAAACCCAAAACAATACAAAAATGTTTCGTGGCGGTGAAACGAAATAACCTTCGGTCGCTCGTAGCTTCCTAATTAATCGGACAATAGTGATCTTTGTTTCAACTTAACATTTTAATGTGAGTGGATGGCAACAATAAATAAGACGGCTACGCATTTTAATATGCTGTGTTACATTGAAAGAGTAAAAACGATCTCGACGAACTAATTAAATAAGGTCAAACGTCGTGGTCGCGAGCGGCGGGCGCGCGGCGCGGCGGCGGGCGGTGCGCGCACGCAACCAGCACGCTCGCGGTTTCTCCTTCTTTCGTAGACCAACAGTTGGTAACGCGCTTCCTGACTTCGCGCGCGCCGAACTGCGTCCCGCGCATTATTCCTTCAGTGTAACAATTATGAATCATGATGCACCCGCAAGTTACATTTCATTCCCCTCACCAAATTAAGTGAGTTAAAGTCAAGAACAAGTAGTGAAGAAATTAAAACGGCTATGTAAATGTTACTGGAGTTCCCATTAGTTAAGCTGTGTTACATGAACTTGTACATTATGATATGGTGAGTTCACAGCGTTCGTTGTATATGTATTAATTTAAATGCTGTAAAGAAACTGCAAAATCATCCGAGGCAGAAAAAATATGATTTGTACAGTAATTCAATTTAATCGACAAAAATTTCGATATACATTTAGTGATCCAAAATGGTTCTAGCCATCCTTTATGTTGCCTGAAATATCTGTCGTACTTTTTATTATGTAGAGCACTAGTAGCGTTTTCCGCAAAAACCCCGACTTAATTTCTATATTAATGTCAGGGAGTCTTATATAAAATTTACGTCACTCACTCATAACTACACAGTACTTAACATAATGTGAAATGTTTTTTTTTCCTGTTCTTTTTTATAATATTTTACATAAACCATCGATCGCGTTATCATAAAAATATAGCCAGATTACAATCTGCACTCTGTTGTAATAAATCAATTAGGTGGTAATTTAAACTTTACTGAAACATAGGTACGTACCTAACCTACATCATGTGTAAGGGGGCCGGGCTGGTTTTCTTGTTTCACTTTTACATCCAATGCAATATAATATATACCTGTTATTGCATCTTTTAAAATGAAAAATATAGTATTTTCAGTTCTTGATTTTTGTAAAATAGCGAAATATTTGAATTACCTATTTTCAAAATTATTTACACAAGACGGAAAGTAGGCGGTATGTGTTTATATGGATGTGTGTATTATTTTCCTCAATAGCCACTGGACCAATTTCAATGTGTTGTTTTGCATTATATAGGTATCACTTTAGAATAGATTCTCAGATGGTAAATATCGCCACAGTTCAGAGAGCTCTGCAATAAACGCGCGGGTGAAAATACGGGGGACAATTAGTATTTAAGAAACCTACTCCATAAAGATTTGCCTTGTCTGTGTAACACAGTAAAATACAGGGTAAGAGATCGCAGGTCGCACAAGACTACACGACGGAAAAAAATGGTCTACATAGGATTCTTAGTTTTTTATAAGTATGTAATACATACTCAAAATTTAGGTAATGCAGAGAGCATAATTGTATAGCATAGTCTTCTCAAAATGTAGTCAGTAGGTAATAAATAAATAAAAAATCGCATAAATGTTGTTGGACTCTATCGTCATAGCGTCTCAGACGACATCGAATTTCATTGAAATTATTTAGTTTAACATCTACATAATCTATGTATGACTATGCAATAAATCTGAAAGTTAGCTGGAATTTCGAAAATTAATTAAAAATTCGCGAGTTCAAAACTAATTCGATAGCTTATTTGGTATAGGAATCTGTGTTGGCATTTGCGAAGCGTTTTTGTTTGATGATGCAAAGAATCTTAGTTGTCGAGCTGAATCAATTGAAAATATATCCCTGACTTGAAATCAGTGTCAGATTAGAGTTATTTCATACTTTTTAGTGTATTTTGAAGACGATTAATTTTTTTTAAATATCTTTTTTATTTCGTCATTTTTAGTTTTTCTTAAATGCACTATAATTTGACAAAAGTTTTGAGACGTTTTTCCTTTGAAACCACACCCGTAGCTCGTATTAATAAATCAGGCCGTCACACATATTTCTCCATATCTTGAAAACTACTGGAGCGATTTCGATGAAACTTGCACTGTTCCCTAAGTTGAAGTAAATGTAAACCAATAAAAAATGGTTACAATCCCATTCATATCTTCGGAGATATGCGTGGACAAACATACATACATACAACTATGAAATTTTGTATATTTGTTTGGAAGCCCTAATAGATTATCATATGCGAATATATTGCAGTTCCAATAATATTCCTCTCATATTTTTTGAAGTCGTTTATAAATGTCTCTAATGTACCATTTTTTGCAACTGCAATCGTTATAAATACTCAAAGGATGGTCGGCCGGTCGGTGCGCTTATATCATTGATGGTTTACGACCGCTGACAGATTTAAATGATTACTGTGGAATAAAACTATAACATGCCGTAATGTCTCTGCATATGTGCGGCGTGTAACTAACCAAACAATCAATTTTATGAATCATCGCTTTGCTTTGCTTCGCTCGGAGTATTCGAGAACACAAACTAAGCTCATGTCTACTTAGAGATTCCATAATGAATAATGTAACGCATTGTCGCGACCAAACTGAATTTACAGGGCAAATATGAGTGGTCCAAGTGATCATATTCCTACATAGTGAGCTGATTCCCCACGGATCCAGAATAGTAAGTTATGGAAATGTGCGATTGGGGCAGCAGCGGGCACTAGTGGCCAATAACAATGTCACATTAATATTCAACAGACGCTCTTTGGACGGTCGGCTGCTCTGCGGATAGCATCGCCGCAATTCTTTGCCCAGTATAGCATCTTAGTAGCTGATCATATAAAATGACATACAAATGTAGCTATCTACGAGTATGTACTTTATCCCTTTCAACTGAATGTCTATAGAACAATAAATAACGTACTAATCATCATTGAATATAATAATATACCTATACCTTACGTGTTCATAAATATAATATTCGTGTAGTTATTTTGGTATTCTGTAATTTTTCAGTCAAATAAAATGGATGATTATGTGTATATCAAATTTTATTAGTAGAATAGTTGATATTAGAGGAAATGTGACAAGTCCTAAGTTTTCATAAAATTAAATAGCAGCCATATTTATCGGTTATTTATCTAAAATTAACTAATAGGTAACATCTAATAAAATCGCAGTACCCTTATCACTGCTAAGACAGTTATGATACCTAACATATCAACGAGATCCTGAAATCAATGAAAAAAATAAAGGTTTTTTTGGGTTTCTCGAGAATCTACACCTAACGGGGCAAAACGGGTAAGTTTGTTTTAACGGGAGGATATTACTGCGTGTCTCGATCAACTCAAAAGTTGGTAAGGTATACATTAGTTCTTTTTATAGCCTATAAGAAAGGATTGTTGGAAATTAAATTCCTAAGGGGGTAAAGAACCCCTTCTTCGGCGCGGAAGGAAAGCTATAGTAGACATAATATAAATAAGCCTTATTTACAGCAATAAATTAAAGCGTATTTTTCATGTTGTCTGAGCATCAAATCAAAGGTCGATTCAATTCTTTATGAACGTATGAGCTATTTACGGCGTAGCAAAAATACGCATTAAATGAAACACCATTATTCATTAAAAAAAAGAAACGAATCCGATCCGTACTTATCTAAAAATACTTATCTCATCATTAAGACAGTCTTGAAATGTGGAATTAAGTACACCACCTGTGTCCTTAATTTCTTAAAGTTTTCAGAATTCATCCCCTACGAGGATAGGATGACTGCAAAAAATTGAAAAATAGGTTTTTAACATATCTATTGCCGTCGCGCTGTGCCCGAGCTATCCCGCCCGAGGGCGATAGAGACAGCATGGACCGATTGTACCTATTTAAATTAGACGAAATAGCTATTTCGTAATCCCCGGTTTTCTCCTACAAAATTGGATCGATACAAATAAATATGTCGGTTTTCCTTTGTTTTTTTATGTTCATTGTTCGCTGGACGTCTGATAAGAGCGTTAAAAATGGTAAGTTTTTGTGATTTTAGAAGGCTCCTAATTCTTATAATAATGAATTTATAGAGAAAATCACAACGGAGGGACATACAGTGGTACCTACAGATTGCATGGCAAAATAATCATTGCTCTTGTAAAATAATCATTATCCAGAGAGGAAACTGAGGATTACGTTTGTATGGAACAAACGCCACCAGCATATCCTCCTAGGGGGTCAAAGAGGACATCGCGGGTGATATGAAGGGGAGGTGCGCTCGCGCTACGATTGCAAACAACTGTACATATATATGCCATACCTAGTTTTGCTGCTACATAGCCATCGAATCGCAGACCGCATAACTTTCTTTCTTTCGAGACACGGTTCCATTAAGTAGCTCTAAAATTAAAAATCTACGTTTTTATTATCATGTGAACAGAAATCAATGATCTACAATTAGAGAGCTAATAGCCTGAAGCGCGCTAGAGTGACATCTACTACTAATTTAACTATGTTATGCTATAAAAAGTGATCAATAACTACATTCAATACTACGATGCAAGAATCTAAGAAAAATGTATCGACCTAAAAGGGTTAAATAGGTTAAATATCACATCCAAATAAATAAAGGACATATTTTGTAAAATAAGTATATCTGCTGACTACTGTAACATAGATAGAGAAATACTTTCAGATCCATAGAACATTGTGGTATCGAAATGCTTACAAAACCATGTTGCTTTCAAGCAGACAAAAGATGAGTTGGCATTCGTCCCACTTGTTTGTCTACGATAGTTTGCCAAAATTCTTTTATTGACTGAGTGAACGTAGAGGCGAGCTTTACGGGCAGAGGCAACGAGAGAATTCTTTTGTTACTATATGTTGCGCTCATACGGCAAGTTTATATGAGAACCCATCAACGATGCACTGCAATATAGTTAATTTTGCTATCGTTAAAACATAATTATTTTCATTATTTTTTAATTCTCTATTTTTAAAAGCTATGTAGGTTGATATTTTAATAATATTTAAATAATGATAAATGTATGATTATAAGAAATATAGTCGGGAAGAATCGTCGTAAATCAAATTCTCAATCAAAATATAGTGTTATTTTATTAACTCTATGATCAATTAGTTTTATAGATATATTCCCAGGATCATTAGCAATTATTCGATATCATTCATGCATCCTTAGCGCAATGAATATTTGCCATTGTGACGTATCTTACGTCGAGCCCCTACTATAAATGAAAATAGCGAAAATGAATATTGAAGTTACGATAAAAACTGTCATGGCCAACAAGAGTTTTTGCCGACCAAATATCGTATACCATTCATAAACTTCGTCCTGCAAACAAAGTATTCTGGACGCAGCTATACTTAGCCGCATCAGTAACATCGTCAATTTATTACTGAATTTACACAATGTTTCATGTTGTTGTTTAATGGTAATTAAAGCACTTACACGGCCGGCAACTATTTACTTTTGAAATATAGATCCCTAAAATAAGTAAATTTAATATTACCTAGTAAAAATAATGATAAGATTTTTGTATTAAGTCATGTTAGATCAAATTTATTAAAAAAACTGTATGTGTATGTGCTATATTTTCTACTTGGTGTTGTTTCAGAAGAGGTCAGTGAACGCAGAGGATTGCCAGATCTCGTGATCGGAACTCTATGTATAGCTCGACTACCCCGCGGGAGGTGACAGTGGTGGATGGTGTACAACTAATAATAGCCTCCCCCTCCAGCGTGCGATCATCGGAACGCTGACGGGAGCGCACACATGTGGCGCCTGTCGGCGTTTTACTCTCCGTGCACGCCCGTTTATTTTCGAATCGGTCGTCACGCGGCGCAGTTCACGGTGTTCCTTACATAAGAAACCATGGCGACTCCGTCGCGCGCGCCGGTGCGGTGGCGAAGCTCCGCCATGCAGTTCGAGCAGTCTCAGCACGCTGCAGGTCGGTGCACGTACGGGTAACCGATCCGATGGACGCTCGCCGCCGTTTCTATTTCGGGAAAATACAAATTTGGAATGGATGGTACTCGCGAGTCGTAAGCGAACTCCGCCGGTTGACTCCATTTTTAGAGCTGGTCTGCGCGTGCGCACCGTTCTCTCAGCCAGTGCTCAGCGAGCTGCCATCACGCTGCGTCGCTCGCCACCCCCATCGTTATTGCCGATGTCGCGTTACGGTCGCTCTACCATCAACCAAGAGATGGCGACATATACAAAACGATGACACTATTTATGGCTACCTAGCAGGCTAGCAGGTAGTTAATAATTATTGTCAAGACCAGGATTGCCAAGCCACAAGTGACGAAGAAAGAAGAACCAAAGCTTTGCGCGAGTTCCGTGCTTCCTTACTTCCCATAGTGCTTATAATCATATGGAATGTAAAGAAGTATGGAGCTGCGCGGGCGTACCCGCGTGTCCGGAAATCGCATCGTCGGTGTCGTCGTTGTCGCACATGTGACATAAGCCCCTAAAAGGACTATTATCTGTGCATATTAAGGTTCCTGAAGTGAATAAATTTGTAAACCTGTGTGGCAGCTGTTTGTAAATCGTCAAGTGCGCCTTTACAATGGATGTCGACTTTAGTATCATATCAGTCGTAAGATAATTTCATTCTTTCGCTAATAATCGCCATATTGTTTAACAACATTTTAAAATTAGTTAAATACGTCAGAAATTTTAGAGAGAGAAAGCTCTCAATTAGTGTACATTAAAAATATTTATAAATTACGTTTGCAAATTTAAATAGGTACCATAGAAATGAGGAATCAGTAAGTAAGTAAAACTGGAATTGTTTATTCGGTGGCGGATTGTCGTAAAATAACATCTGGCGTAGGTAACAGTTCTGACTAAGGCAACATAAATAAACGTCGTCGCCGGCCAACGCGCGCCAGCCCGCCCGCGCCGTCGTCGCCGATCGGAGCTTGAAACTTCTCTCCGCCCGCACTTTAAATATTATGTATGTCTTCATTTAGTTACACAAAAAAAAGAGAAATTAGCTTTACCACATAAAATATTTGCGGGTATAATATTTTTAATTAAAACCAGGCATTAGGAATTTGACGTGAAATCTTTTTCTATTTAGTAGGTACATTATGTGCTTATATGTAGTGTATTTTAACATATGAGAAGAACTAGAACATAAATTCACTGGTTTATTCCGAATTCAAATACTTTCAGATCGCACTCATTTACAAATTCTGTAAATATGCAAATGCTTTAATAGTTATTTAGGGAACACTTACATGTTAAGTTATGAAATTTCATGACTAGTAAATTATTAGTTCAGGTCTCTATCATACCTTATGCAACACAAAGTAATTCAATGCGAACCTTGTGTGGGATAATATGAATAGACATATGTATTAATAATTTATTTTGATATATATTTTGTACCTATATAATTTTATTATAATTATTAAGTATTTACCCAACCGTGATCGTATTGGTAAACGTGATAGTAGGTAATTGTCAGTTCTGTGTAATCAATATTCGGAACGATCTTATGTTCATTGAAAAGAAAAATGACAACAATGAAATATTAGGTTTTTTAAAGTTTTTTATATCGATGAAACTAATAACGTTTCTGTTTTCCTGTGTACTATGTAATCGTCAATATATACTCGTTACTTGTAAAACGCTATTTTACCTGACTACATTCTTTTTAAATGAGCACAAAAATAAGTCAAGTCATATTGCTTAACAATAGGAGGTTCGATGAAAATGTGACCATTTAAACATTCTTTTAGTAATACCATTTTTTTGTCGAACTAGTCTACTGAGACGTATGGTAAAATATCCTAAGACAAATGGCAAAAAGGGAAGAAAGAAAAAAAAGCGGCACTGTTTGGGGCCGCGCCTGCGCCACATCTGGAGGAACACTGCATCTCATTATGCGGATCGGTCGCGGATGAATGAACGACATCGCCGACGGCGACGCGCGACGGTGCTCGTGCCGTGACCGAAGACAATGCTCATAATAATATTATTATCGGAATGTGTAGGGCTTGCCGACATTGTTCTCTATTCAATATTTTTTTGTTCGTTGGTATCCAATATCTAGGATGTCTTGTTCATAAATTATTATTCATTTCCTCCATTTTTAAAACTAAAATATTTTTATGAATCATAGATATACCAGAGCAAGAAATCCATTGCCTTATAAGGATTTTAATCGGAGTTCGGAAAATATGCGTCCCTGCGTGGTTCCAAACAATCGGGCAAGCGCGTGTTGGACCCACGCCCGGCATTTTTTTAATTCCTTGTACATACTAAGGTAGCCAACAAGCATACGGCTCGCCCGATGGTAAGCGGTCGGTAACAATAGTAAAGTCAACTTAAATTTGTTTCTGTAACTCAACATTATTTTATTGCTGAGTGAAATCGGAACGGTTAGTCCTACTAGAAATAGTTGAATGTCCAATAATAACCTCCTAAACTTCATAAAAATGTTAACAGTTTCTTTTATTTGTGACAAAAGTACTTGCTCTGTTTATAAATTGTAAGACTGGCTCTTAAAGCACCAACCATCAATCACAAATTATTTAAGATCAAAAAGAAAAATTAAATGCATGAATTCACCGGTGTCACAGAATAAGAAATAGTGGACCAACCAGTGAAGCAACACTTGTGTCAAGATTACATTACCGTGGTTGTCCGTACACACTTTGTTATTGAATATTTTTGTTGCTAACTCAATCGGTAGTGCATATGTTTAATTAAATACCATGAATGATAGATAATGAAGATGACATTTTAAATATAAGAATTCTATGAATTTTCCTAACCATTTGACAAATTAAAGATGAAATTATTTCTACAAAATGGTTCCTTTTCGATCGAGAATTTCGATATTTTAAGCCCTTGTACGATTGAATTTTTATAGCTAAATCTAGTTTACTATACATACAACCTACTAGATATTAGTTTCTGAAGAGTTTATTTTCGTACACACCAGTGTACGAAAATAAAATTCTTGTAGCCGTAGTTTGCTTTGAGCTCCGTGATATCTCAAATATCGCGCGGTTTTTAAGTTTTCGAAACAAAATAGTAAAAACAAATCCTAAGGGTCATCGCTAACTATGTCAGCACCGCTCCATCGCAGCAACGGCCCTGCACCGCCTCAACTCAATCCAACCACTAGCTGCCAGCGCACCGCCTGCAAGGTGGCAGCTCGCGGGCGGCGCGGCGCCGCCGGTGAAATTAGTGGCGCGGCTTTGGCATGATACCGCTTGTTGGATGGCGTCACGCAGCAAGGGAGCGGGCCGCTCGCTGGAAGCGTGTGGTCAGCAGGACTAATGGCTTGTACTTGTAGCGGCAAGCGGGCGTGCCGCGAGGCTTCAACGCTTTTGTCTAGTAATTGTAAAATTTACTGTAACGTATACGATTTAAAGGCCACACTTGCATGTCAAGGTAAATGCCGAGACGTAGCCGTGCTGTTATAGCGAGTGGTGACCCTTATATTACTCCGTCAGTCTGTCAAATCCGTATATTTCAGTAACCACTATATTGCTATTGATTTAATTGGCATCAATCATATTAAAGCGCTTCATTTGTATATGCTAAAACTGGTATTATTTTCTTTTATGATGAGTAGTTTTTGACATGATGAAAAATTACGAGAAAAATTATGTCCAGAATCGCTATGCAAAAAAACAGAAATAATGGCAGTGTATAAACAATAATGTAAATATTTCATGAAAAATAGAACGATGTTTCAAACTAGCACAGTTTTTTCAAAGTCATAGAAAAATAGTTTCACGAACAAACTTAATAATGCAGTCAAGTATTTAACTACAGTGATTTTACCAAACCAATAAAGATACGTATTAGGAAGGTCAGACAGAAGTAGTCAGAACCCTCAGTTCACGAGTTAGACTCAGACTCGCATTTGGCCGGCTTTATTTCGGGTCAAGCAATGCAGCGATTATTTTGATAATAATTAAATTGTCGTAGTGCTTTTTATTTATAAAGCGAACGCGAATGAAACCACGGGTCGACACCATTAATTATAGTATATGCATTATTTTTGGGAATGTGATGATGGAAAGCCCTTTATATAGTCTCAATACGAATATCATAGCCAGGTTCTGCTCATTATTTCGAGCGGCGAGAGAGCAACGATGGCTGGATTGGGGCAATGACAGCGCGCACGCATACATTACACATTATTATCAGGATGACACACAGTGTAAGGAGAGACCATGTACACGTCTATTCTATGAGTGAACACACAAAAGGGTGCGGCGGCACCGGCGGCATCGTGATGTGGCAGCATCGAGCGCGAATCCCCTCTGTGTTTCGTGCTCTATGTGTGGCGACGAGCGGCGAACGGAGCGATCTGATTGCGGCATTCTAGACCATGTCGACAAACGAGCCAACATTACATTCAATACGATAGACTGAATAATAATTACACACTGCCACAAATCGAGAATCTACCCGAACCGCGCCCTTTAATAGGGCACTCCTTTTACTATTGTACAATGGAGAATTCTATGAGAAAGGGATCTTGACCTACCAGTTTATTCATAATGTTCAACTTTTAAAAACAATTTATTCATGCAGCTATGCAACTACTGCTTCTAACAAAAGAATGTTACACAGGGGGATAATGAATACTAGACAACCCATTTTTATCGGTTTGCTTGCGTGCAATGCGATTAAACTGGTAAGTTTTTGTTTAACATTAAAAGGCCTTGCAACTTATTTAAAGAACTTTTTAAAATTTGAATAATAATATTCTGGGAAATCCCTTAATCCACATCTGAATGATCCTAACCTCCTACGCTAAATACTGGAGCTAGAAGCACTCATGGACTAGAGCTGGATGATAAGGAGAGGGGGCCAATAACAAGCTCTTAAAACAATATTATTATAACCTTATTTGTCTTTTGTCCTGTTTTGACAACGGATGTCAAAGAGGGACAAAAGACAAATAAGGTTATTTTAACCTTGTTTTAAGCGCTTGTGGTAGGGTAGGCCCTCAGATCAAAGGGAGATTTTATACCTACAATATCATATAAGGTAGGACAGCTCTAGATCTCGCTGTTTATGTCGTATAGGTATAATTTCATCTAATAATAATATATTTTACTTATCGTTATATTTGTACAACCGAAAGGTTGAATGTTGTGGCAAATATAGGAAAAGGCCAAATGTGCCTACACCTATGTTATTATCTATAATTATCAAATAAAATATAATTATCATAAATGTATTCATACTATATAGAAATAGAAATGCTTTTATTGCTACAATTTACTACTAACAACTGTTTAAATATTTATTTTATTCGACCAAAAGTCACCAATTCCTATGGCCCTGAATGACTAAAGGCTTGTTCCCTCCCACTATGCCGGACCGGCGGTTTTGCCGGGTCGGTAAAACTGCTGGAAAGGCTAGTGGCTGTACATTGTACAATCAAAATCATAATGTCATTTATTCAGTTTAGGCCCTGATAAGGCACTTATGAACGTTAATTTGTTACATATAGTTGAATTTACCACCGGTTCGAAATACACTTAAACCCGTGCTTAAACTGAGAAGACAATTTATATGAAGCAATTCAATAAAATAATAATCATGTAATTAATTAATAGCAATTTATATGGACCCGGCAAAAATGCTGAGCGCGGCATTGTTGCCGGGTCCGGGCAGTTGATTAGTTGAGGATAAGATATATTTTCTTGTGGGATTCGGTTTAATGTGAACTTCTAGTGCGGGTGCCGGTTTCTGGCAAATCCGCCGGTCCGACATAGTGGGAACGATGCCTAAGCTTGTGTTATACAAAATTTAATCTATTTAATGGTCAATTCACACTTGACCAAAAATTCTAAAGAAATCTGATGGCCAAATAACTCTTTCCTTTATATTCCTTTGGTTTTGTTTTTCCCATATGGTCACGTCATTCAGCAGGGCTATTTTAAAACGTCGGATTCGATATCGGATACGGATTCAAAAAAATCCGAGGCGACTTTCATAAATTGCTATTTGAATTTCCGAAAACTTTTCGATGAATCGAATTGATATTTCCGTAAAGAAACATCAAAAATATTCGAATGTAGTTTTTGAATCCTTTTCCGATATGGAATCCGAGCGTTTTAAAATGGCCCTGCAGGACAGGGTATCTACGCCTAATCCCTCACTAACAGGTCCGTCAAGTGTTGTTATTACAAACGTATAGTTGGTAGATGTTGGGTCTTGTTATTCGCGGATGACGCGCGAAAATAACCACCAGACGAATCGTTGGCATCGCTCCAGAAGTCCAGAGGCCACTAATATGTCTTAGTATGTCTCAGCCTCAGCTTATAATTTAGTGTCCAAATTCACATGGGATAGAGAAATAGCATTTCAGTTAAATTAATATTAACTTGTTAATTACAATAAGATCGTTATACGAGTATATGTGCCGCCCCGCTTGCTTTCACAACACAGATCTAGAGGTCGTACATACATCGTTTATTATTTTTAGTACAAACCTGTAGTCAGTTTCATATTATGTTACAATAATAAGATAATTTTAATTTTGAAATTTTGAATTCCTTGTTTTCTCAATACCTCTCAAGGTTTTACATTGATAATAAATAATTGATACCTATGCATGTTATTAAGGATTGTCAACAATCTACATCTACATCTTCTATCTATCTATATATATAAAAATCAATGCCATTTTTCGTTGTAATTTTATAACTCAAGAACGGGCTCACCTATCCAAACCAAATGTTTAGGCTTTGTTCGGACTATTTAGTAGATGGTTTATGTGAAGTTTGCACAAAATCGGTCGAGCGGTCCTACATTTATCACATTTTTTGTAACAAATGAATTCAATAAATGGCGGATCATTTTGTTAATGGGGATTTTGCTGTCAGGGTAGGGTAGGGTAGGGTAGCACCACGCGAACGAAGTCGCGCCGGGCAGCTAGTAGTAATACTCCTTAGTACTTTTGATTTAAATAACATTTTTTATTTTGACACATGTTTGAAACCTCAATCCGATTTTCACAGATTACAGAATAAGGCAAATAGAGCACGCGAACCACGGGAGTGAGGCCAAAAAAGCAAATACAAATTGAAAAACACATACATGGTATTCGCTTTAGAATTTGTATTTGCTTTGTTTAAAAAACTGTATTTAACGAAAAATACTTTCTTTTTAATAAATTTGCACACAGCAGCTTTTAAACATAGCAAATTCAAAAGCGAATACCAGGTATGTGTTTTTCAATTTGTACCTAATTGCATTTTTGGCCCCACTCCCGTGTTTCGCGCGCTCTATCTGCCTTTTGCTCTGGAAACTGTTCTTTAAAATTGGAATGTCAAATATAAAAGAATATTTAAATCGGATGAGAATTCGAAATTTGTTTGGAAGTTCATTTTCTCGGACTTTTTGGCGGGAACTTGCAGAGTGACGTTGCGTTTTCATTTTTATTTTCATAAATTCGTGTATTAGGAGTTTTATTGCATATTATCGGTGGTATTTTATCCAATAAAGATTAATCCATGTGCACCAGTGAAGTGAAATGAAATATGTGTATCGTGTCTTTTCAAAAGTCCGTGAAGATTTTTAGTACATGATTTTTATGGACGGTGACTGACTGCATGTATGTATGTGAAAGTGATTTATTGTAACTAGAACTTATATAATATAACTGGAAATTGGCAAAATACACACACGTGTGACGCCAATGAAAAAAAAAGTTCATTCGAATATTTTGATTGTAGTTAATTTCTCATTTGTTGTTATAATATTAAATAAGATTCTTTGAGTTCGATTTTTTTGTGAAGGTATAATATTGGTTTTTAGTTTTAATTGTAAAAATAATTGTTTTTGTTTTGTTTGTTGTGTCTAATAATCAGTGGCGTGCATTGGTTTTCGAAGGAGAGAAATCAAACCGTACGCGGGTGAAACCGCGGGGGTCTGCTAGTTCTGTATATTATATAAAAAGCGAAAGATCACTTATTTACTCGCTGCCTAAACAGATAAATAAATTGGTCAGTGTTGTCGGGGACCGCTCTGTGGAACACTTCTTAACCTGTCATGTCGCGCAAGGTCCGTACGGACCTTGACAGTTCGACCGCAGTTAGCTCGCCCAAGGTCCGTACGGACCTCGCTAATGGCGGCTCGAATTTCACTTAATTGCTTTTTTTTGTAAACATCGTAGCGTTGGGTATTGTACTCAAGTGCTCACGTGTTTGGTATGTGAATAAAGAGGATTAAATTGCGCAACCGTTTGTAGGGCGCATTATGTTACTACCAGTACAAAAAAAATGGAATTTCGTCAATTTTTTGTGGAAAACGGCTGAATGCGTTTTCTCGCTCCGAGGCTAGCCTAAAATTAAAGTGTAAGTGTGATAAACTAACGTATTTCCTATAAAAGTTGAGTGATTTGTATAGAATATTAGCTTATCTAACCGTTTTAGTAATAATTTATATAATTACTGATGTGTGTTATTAGAATTCCTTGAATCTAAACACGCAAGTACTCACGTGTTTATAATCAAGAAAATTTTATTTCACACATCAGGATTTATATAAATCATTATTAAAATGGTTAGATAAACTAATAAGCTACACATATCACCCACCTTTTACAGGCAATCCGTTAAATATCACTAATCACACTTCATTTTGTTTTGAGTCGCGGCGCGAGATTCAAATTCACGTAATGCAACGGCTTTTATCAACAAATATTTTTTTGAACCTTATGCCTATAACATTAAGAGATAAAAGTTAGGGACTCATAAAAGGTGTTACAATCAAAAATGGTTTGAAATTCATTTACGAAGTGTGTGTACGATGACCTGAAAATGGAGGTCTATTTTTAGATATCGACACACTAATCTACCTCGTTTTTTATTTTTATCATCGATTATTATTTAAATCTTGTAACATTCGTCGAGTTTGACACATTATCTTACGAACAAAACAGCAACACCGTCCCTAAAGTCATAAAATAAGAGAACAATAGACGCACACAAAAAAAAATTGTTTGTTTACGTTATGCTCGCGATTGTTTACATTAGCATCGTATTTCTCTTTGATGCTTATTTGAGACATGTAAAACAAATGTATTAATTAGATAGAACGTTTATTCGTGTTGATATAAAGGTGTGTAATATGTGGACAGAGTTATTCGTCTTGAAGTGCAAACTCGAAATGTTTATGAAGTGCCGTTTTTTTACAGTTGTCATTTTTTCCAGGTTTCTTATTGGAATCTTGTAATACTTCATTCTAATTCCAATAAGATTCCAATAAGAAAATGTATTCAGAATGACGCTATAAGTTACTGTTTCTTGATTAATACTGTAAATACGTAGATATTTATGATTATATGACCGCGGGGGCGGCGCGCCATTTCGCAAATTTGCTAATTTGACGTAATTCCGCGAACCCCGGCGAGCCAGGGGAGTTGTCAACTGATAAATTCGCGAGCTAACAGGTTGTCTTAATTAATTGACACTTGATTACTTTTTAGTATGTTTTTTGGCAGGGCAGTCTTTACTTTTTTTAATTTTATTATGTTTTCTAATATCCACCAAAATTTCATTACAATAGGAGAAATGGGAACGCTTACGTTACGAACAAGACTGCCCAAGTTTTTAATTTTGTTTATTACCGACATATTTATATTTTATAGGTAGATATTATATATTTTTGGAATGTGCTCATCAAGGCTTTCAATTACCCATTTTGTATTTTTTTTTTTTTCACATTTGAAAATGGCGCCATATAAAGTGTCATTCGGGATGATGTAAGGATTCTAACGATACCTCATATGTATTTAAATATGCGTCTCTGAAACGAATTTTAGCTGGCTGTCCCTTCCCTCTCTTCCTATGACACGGAAGAGAGTAGAGGAGGACACTGAGGTCATTGAAAAAGTGGTGAAAAACCTAGACACCTTAAGTTTTTATATAAACAGTAATTTTAATTATACTTTTGTTATTTCGTAATCTTATTCTGTGTATTTTATTTCATGCCAGGCGCCAGTTCACCCCCTTGCACCCCTCTAAAGGCGCCCATGGGCTATCTGATCGTCAACTACGGAGAGCTTGTACTGTGGAAACCAGATAACTGATATACTTGCTACATATACTACCTTTTGTGTATAAATACATACTTAATATACATAGCTACATCCAGTCTACAGTACACCAGTACAGTAGTCCAGACTCAGGACATGCATACAAATGCATGTCCTGGATGGGATTCGAACCCACGAACTGCGGCGTGATAGGTGGAAGTTGAACCAACCACGCCGACTGGCGCGTCAAAAAGGTTTGTATGTGTAAAATTTCAAGCTTGTAACTCAACAAGTGCATATGGACTTGATACCGTATGTTATTAAATTTCATTAGCTAATGATCATTTTGTCTCCCATGGTATTATTGAAATTTTGTGCTATGCTGCCTGATTGTTTTATCCGCACCGCTTTATCTCTGACGGCGTAGTCGGCGTTTCATGTTTTCCATAGAAAATTACCGACGACGTGGGTGACGTTTTGTCAGACTGCTCTTATGTGAAATGCGACAAAGTCTACGCGACAATAATTAGAAACTATTCGATCGAAGTTACTAAAATAATGTTGACATCATTCACTAGATGGCAGCACATGATGATCTAAAAATTATTCACTGTGGCTACCAGTAGGCGCCACTATCGAGTGGGTCCTACCTATCGCTGTCGTTGAAAGTGTTTTTTAGCGGGTCAGGTCCAATAAATTGATAAATAGGTAACCGAATAAATAAAATATTGATTATGCCTGTGTGTATGTAATACTGCATGGTACTTGGCTGTTTAAAAGTGGATTTGTGTTGTTTACAACAATCATGAATAATTTGTGAAAATCCGCGATGAATAAATAGCTCGCAAACAGAATACGTATATCCCACTTAAACCATTTTCATGTAAAATGTCGCCAAGACGAGACCATATGGCTCGCACCGTCAAAAAGTTATCAGATCTCATGTAGAGCCAAACTTATAACTCCACACGCCTTTACTATACAAGAAAAAACCAGATCAAATTACAAAAATAAATCAGATAAAATTACTAAAATAAAACAGATAAAATTACAAAAAATAAAACACGTTCGATAACATTTGACATTTCTAGAGACCCGAGCTACACTAGCGCCTCTCGCAGATAATTAAGCGCGTTATTAAGCGCTCATCGCCATGCTAAAACCGGCGCGCGGCGAGCGTCAGTTCACATGATTGGATGCACCATAGTCACCATGGTTGCGCGAGTTGCTATGTTAATTTGATGGTACCAGGATCATAGATATGAACTCTAGCCAAAAGTAGCCTATGCCCTTCTCCATTTATAGTAGGGACTTCGTACAAAAATCCCATGGCAACATCACTTCCAGTTTTTCCCGAATTTTCCGGACAACTTTTCAATTTTACTTTTAGTAAATATGTGTAATAATTCAATGGTAAATGGTCCAAGGTCCAACCGTTCTTTAGTGATGCGCTTACCAATATTACCAAAGTGCGGCATATTTTTTTGTTTATATAGATAAATGAAATATTATAATTACTATTATACCTATCAACATCAATCTACTAAATACTGTGAAAATCACTCTGATACAAGTATCGTGGACGTTTATTTGAATCGCAGTTGTTGTGACTGTAAAATTGATCTCATTTTGATATTCTGCCAACCCCAATGAGTTTGACGTATTTCAATAAATTGCGCACTGTGCAAACAAGTACTGCCGGTTTTTTTTTATATCGGCTTTATTGGCTTCTAACTCAGAGTATATAAATACTACGTACAACTTCTAATAAATAATTTTCGCCTGCCTTAACGAATCATTGCCATTGATTTCATCAGAGTGTCAACAGTGGTAGTGGTAACAACATACGTAACGGAACTTGCCTGCTCTTTTCGTAAAACTTGTGTTGTATGGTACGCACGGCTACAGATCAAGCTATACATTTCCAATATACACTGACCTCTCATTACGATACGGAAATCCTATACAATGCGAGATCACCTCATACTGGAAATGTATAGCTAGATGTGTAGCCGTGTGTACCTAATCTTGTATAGCTATTTTATATATCTTGCAGTTTTAGACTGTTTTGTTGGGTAATGTGGTTTCTTTATTTTTATCGCAATATTTTTATTTAAAATATCTATTGATTAAATATCTAAAAATAAAAAATACAACAATTCATGACTAACCTTTACCTTATTCACATACTTAGAAATATTAATCTTAATATATAAAATGATACTGTTTGTTAATATATCAACGAACAGACCCAAATGACGGACCTAGATTTGAAATTTTGCACATAGATATCTTATACAGTGGAGGCATCCACTAAGTCCGTCAGTTTTGAAGATAGGATCTTCAAATTTTGTGTTCCGGCTGACGATTGAAAATTAATGTATAGTTGTCTCAGCGTTTGTGATAATTTCACCTCCGAAGGGGGAAAAGGGCAATGAAGTTGTGTATGCAAGTCCTTGAATTCCACAGTAAAAAGTACTGCCACATCACAAAACATCACAAACTTTACAAAATTTAAGCATCACAAAATTTATTATTATACAGTGTAGGCATCCACTAAGGAAGGATTTTTGGAAATTCCAGTCCCAAGGGGGTAAAATAGGGGATGAAAGTTTGCATGCAAGTCCGTCAGTTTTGAAGTTGGGATCTTCAAATTTTGTGTTCAGGCTTACGATACAAAATTAATGTATAGTAGGAAAGAGGCTACTAAGTAAAAACGTGATATGTAATTAGTCGCATAGTTTTTACATTGTACTCTTTTCAATAATAATTGATGCCATCTGTCGACATTCTGTACTAACTTCTACACTATGGTTTTCCGATCGACCATGTAATTATTGTCCACTCATCAATAGATGGCGTCACTTAGTTATGAATATGTTTTACGGGCCAGCTGGCGCGGTTGGTTAAGACTCTGGTGGGTTGGATTCCCACACAGCACATGCACATCAACTGTCTGTATGTCCTGTGTCTATGTGTAATTATGTATATTAAGTTTGTATGTATTACAAGCAAAAAGTAGTATATGTATTATTAGATAAATTAAATCCTAATATTTTTGAAATTCAATCATTTATATCATCCCTAATTGTCTTTGATCCCAAAAGTATTATTTCAGTTATCTGGTTTCCATAGTACTTATAAGCTCTACTTAGTTTGGGATCAGATAACCGTGTGTGAGGAATGTCCCAGGATATTTAATTATTTATTTATTATTATTATTTATTTGGAGTGAAAAAGTTTTAAACGAAAAATGCTTATACTTTTAAATGAACTGTTGACTTATTCTAAAAAGCCCAGCTTAATTGAAGAGTTTTCGTTTAAACGCCCACTACTATTCATCAGTGTTGAGCAGAATGCAACGTCGGATGTGCCCACTTGTTCCGGTTCGACGAGTTTATACCGACAATGTTCATCGCACAAAAATAACGTTAAAATATCGTTATGATCATTACGGGGTTTCCGCCATATCATATTAGTGTAGAGTTAAAGAATATTAGTAAATCTTTAGAATGTACTGCATCTCGATCAACATATAGAGACAATACTGTAGGAGTACCACAAGGAGTATCTTAGGACCGCTTTTATTTATTTTATACATTAATGACTTACCTACCGCTGTAAATCATAAAAGTATTTTATTCGCAGGTAGATTTTAGTGGCAGGATATATCTCTTGTTGTAGCCAGCAAATTTGAAAACCACGAAGAAGCTATAAATTCGGCAGTAGATTCTATACAGAAATGGTTAAATGCTAACAATCTTTGCGTTAATCTAACCAAAACTAAATATATTCATTTTCGTAACTATAACTCTAATAGTAATTTACAAGAAATTAATGTAATATGTAATAAACAGAAAATTGCCGGGGTTCGTGAAATCAGGTTTCTTGGTTTTATGCTGGATGAGCACTGCAATGGGAAGGCACACGTTGACTATGTTTGTAGCAAATTAAACAAATTTGTGTTTGCATTGAAACGTTTGAGGACCATAGCAACGCAAAAAACTGCTCTAGTTGCCTATCATGGCTTTGTTGTTTCAGTTCTTAGGTATGGTTTACTTTTGTGGGGAAATTCGACTAACAGCAATAAAGCATTCATAGTCCAAAAAAAATGTGTTAGAGTTTTGTGTGGAGCAGGTCCTTTGGAGTCATGTAGATCTTTATTTAAAAAACTAAAGATTTTGCCTTTAGCATGTATTTACATTTTTCAAGCAGCACTTTTTGTAAAAGAGCATGTAATATTATTTAATACATGTCAAGATCAAGTTTTTTCTAGAATAAAAAAACAGAGATCCCACTAGAATAATATTACCAATGTGTAGAACTTCTCTATATAGAAATAGTTCTAGTTTTATGTGTGTCAAAATATTTAACAACATACCAAGGGATATCAAGGAATTGCCGATCAGGCAATTCAAAGTAAAATTATATGCGTGGCATGGATAAGAGCTTTTACAATATTAATGATTTTCTTTAATGATTTACTTTTACTTGCAGTTTGATAATTTTATTAAATTTTTATGTTCATTATTATTGTTTAAAATTAGTATATTTTTTCTGACATGTAGACATTTTTTATTTTGATGTTATTATTATTAAAGTAATGTAATAGAGTATTATTATGAATTCTATTTTTTTGTGGTCTGTCGCTTATATTATTATGGTCAATTGCATGTGTTTAATTTTAATTATATAAATATTTGCATGCCTATTATATGGCAAAGTATGTATGCACCATAAGATTATTTGTAAAAACTTTATATAACCATACTTTGAGCAAATAAAGAAATCTTTATCTTTATCTTAGATTATATTATATCAGATATATTAATGACTAGTAAATTGGCCGATGTGATAAGTAAAACTAAAAAAAAGATGAATCAAACCCATAAATGTGAAAAAAAATATAATATCTCAAAAACTAGAGCTTCTATGAAAACATTTATGATTTATGTAATCACCACATCAAAAAACAATGAAATTGACATCAATATTTTGAAAAAAAAAAAAAAAATTGAGAATAGTTGACCAGAATTACAGATACTTGTCCTGACTGATTGATTCATCAACGCAGAGCCTAAATCACTGGGGCTACAAACACACAGGTTCCGTTTATAACGTAAGCAGGTGTTTTTAGAAATTCAACCAATCAATTTTGAAAGGGGGTGAAGGGTAATGCTTTAAGAGGAGGATTTTACTGCGTGTATTGATTAACTTAAAAGTATACATTGGCTCCTTTTACAGTCTATAAAATGATTTTAGGAATACCTAAAGGGGTAAAGAAGGAGGCGCGGGTATGTCATCTGTGGGCGGGGGCACCTGGATACCAGCTTTGGCCTCTAGACTCGGTTCAGCGACGTGCCGCTAGAATTGTCGACGATTCCGAGCTCACAAGCGTTTTAGAGCCCCTCAGTCTGAGGAGAGACTGTGCCTCCTTATGTGTGTTCTACCGCTTGTACAACGGACAGTGTTCTGAAGAATTTTTTAAGATGATGTCCACGGCTACCTTCCACCATCACAACTCTCGCCATCGACGGGGAGTCTATCCTCACACATTGAAACCAGAATTGTTTCGAACTGTGCGGTCTCAAAGGAGCTTCCTTCCGCGGACGCTCAGAATGTGGAATGAGCTTCCTGCCGTGTGTTTCCCAATGGAGTACTGCATGGGGTTCTTCAAAAAGGGTGTGAAGAGATTTCTGCAGGGTCGGCAACGCGCGAGTGACGCCACCTGGAGTTGCAAGCAAAAAAAAAAAAACACGGGGTGGAAAGCTAGTACTTTTTAAATGTATCGACAGAAGATGAATATCATACTGAAACAATATATGAAACACTTTTCTTTATTAGAATACTCACACTTGCAAACCCTAAATGAAATTTGTTATGCATGCAAGTAACGGATATAGAGTGCCAAACACATCACTAGTCACTTTACATCGACATTTATCACGGCGTTTCTAAATTATAGTTTTATTAATTTTGATGAAGTATTTGGTACTTACTGCATGCAAAATAAAGATTTAACTAACTGTAAATTTATGTAAAAGTCCTATCTATTATTGGAAAACAATACGTGTAAGCTCAGAGTAAATAATATACCTACTACGTAGGTGTAAGTAAGGGGCTGCACAAACGTAAGACACTTTTTGTTACCGACACGGCACACCATCACAGGAAACAGCAGTTGTTGTGTCCGGTGGCGGTGATCGGACACAGTCACAGGTCGCTACTTCTGGTCACTGGTTCAATTTGTTGCTTATTTTCCGTCAGTTTTGTAAGGATTTTTTTTGATCGTCAACGAGTATTTGTAAAGTGGAATCAACTGGACACAAACAATGTTTACATCTGCGCAGGGAGTGGCAGAATTCATGCTTTTTCTATAGAAATCGAATATTCAAGGGTAGTTTGTATCCTACACAAGACACAAAAGTGTCCACGTTTGTGCAGCGCCTAAGCGAACGTTCTGTTTTTAAATGCATTTCGGAGGCGTTGTCGTAGAAGTTTATTGTATTACATAATAGCCGCATTTTAAATAGTGAAAAAGATACTCCGACAGAATCGCTTATACGTAAAATAGAATTACGCGGCGATTAAATTCATTGGCTATATTGCGATTTTTTGAGATGCATTGCCGCGTTCGTTACACATTTTGTGATTTAGGTCTCCATCTTGAAAGTTTCAAAAACATGAATCATTCGTTCATGGACGATAGCAGACAGAAATCAGTTGCCAATATAAAAAAGCTTGATGAATTGAAACAGAACGAAAAGGTACTCAAGGAATTTTATATTAGGAATAATCCCGAAAGCGGCCGACACAATTCTTCATTTCATTCACGTTCCCTTGCGATGAAACTTTTTCTCTGCAATTTTTCTGTGGAGGGCGGGGAGTTATCAGGTGGGGCGCTCTGGCAGTCGCAGCACGTAGCGCCTCCGAGCCCCGCGCCCGCCCTGTGCCCGCCCGCTGAATACAAACTTCATTAGCCGTTTGATAATTAGCCCGTTAAACGCCCCTCACTCACTCGGCTAACATCTCCTAAACCGGCAAAACATGAACTTACAGTATTGTACTCTGTCTACACATGCACTAGACATGTAGACACAGATATCAATACAATTAAATATTCTTAGTTGGTAAAATGAATACAGAGGAACTTTTGGTAGAAAATACACTTCAAGTTGTACTTGTGTGCAATTAATGTTCCTGATTGATTAATTCAAATGGGTCAAACAAGTCCCAACAAAACGGAAAAGCCTTTCAATATTTGTCTTTGATATTCTGGATAGGACCACTACTCGTCCTACTCTCCCTTCCTTTGTACCACCAATATTCTAGGACCTCCTTAATCTATTTACATATGATATACCTACATAGAAATCTGAGATCCCATGCATGAATGTCTTATGCGCCATAACACGATGTTCTTAATACAAACAATTAACGAATAACCCATTTTCTTCTCTGCAAGCAGTAAATGTGTTTTGTGGGCAAGTACGACTAGCATCGCTGTTGGGCGGGTCTCGCTCACCTTTCCCGGCCATTCAGCCGAACGCACTTAAGTATCTCCGGCTAGGCCAAATCAATCGATACAATTACGAGAACACTGCGAATATTACATTGAAAATGGGACATTCCTATCGCAAGAAAATACATTCGTATCAACAGAAAACTTCTAACTAAGATTATATCGTAAACAATAAGTTTATTTTATATTTATTCTATACTAGCTGACCAGTCAGGCTTTGTCCTGTCCAAAGATTTTTAGACATTTAGATTTTTCACGAATTTTCCAATTTTTCAGAAATCCCCTTTCTATTTTACCGGCCCAGTGCGTGTCAGCCACGCGCAGGGTACGGTTCGCAATATGTGGACTTAAAGGCGGCTATTTACTACCTGTTTTACAAAACTAACAACTTCATTTAATTTTGTGTCAATGTAATTTTCTAAATTTGTACGACATTATTTTTCCTTCTTAATTGTCCAAGTACTTTTTATAAGTTAGTCGACTATTGCTCGTTAATTTGTTAACCCTGTTAGCTGTCATATGTTTCCTTTTAACTTCGTTATAATTTATATTTATTTATTTATTTACTGCCGTGATATTTTTCTCTGTACACTTGACTTAACAAAAATTATCATTTTAAAGCTTAACATTTCGCGAACGAATCCTTGATTCGTAAAAATGGTTTCGCACCCCACAGTATTTTTAAGTATCTATCTAATTACACCCATAGACGATAAAAAAAAAACGAGTCCACATTATAGGTTTAAAAAAAGTTTGTATGCTACCACTTTGTCAGCGTGATTAATATCCTATACCCATGTCAATTTACAGCTTTCTAGTACTTAACGAGTCTCTGAGCTAAACCGCGGACAGACAGACAGACGGATATGGCGAAACTACGGAAGTAACCCTAAAAATTACAATAATTGATGACTGATGCGGTTGTATCATTTTGAATTTGTTATTAGTTTTTTAGCACACTAGTTAGCCTGGCATGCTTTGCAATGTCTCTTTATTTTATTTTTCACTTAATCGGAAACATTCGCTAGTGCTACCAACAACTGCACTGTACAAAGTTTAATCTCAATCAGATGAACACAAGTCGAACGAACGATAACACAAACATTAATTTGTATTAATAGATAGGGTTTACAATTTGTGATAAAAAGTGGATTGTGCAGGGGCGGCGTTGTTCGCGGCTACGGCGGCGGTGGGTGGTGGGTATTTCGACGTAATTAAAACAAACAGGAGGAGGCTCGCCACTCCTCTCTAATTGCGTTCGTGTTGAAATAATTACGGAAACTGTGACAGACGATACTCGATATCGAGGCCTACTGATACCTTCAATGATCTAGCTAGATATAACTACCTAAACAAATATAATAGTCGAATAAGTCAGTCACTATTGAATACCTTCAATTAGCGTGTATCCTTCTACTAGTCACGGTAAATGAGGCATGTATCCGCCCTCCCGCATCATATCCCGCCTCAATCAGAAATAATATGTATAGTACTTATTTCTTTTACAATGGATAGACATGTCTGACCGCAACCTAAAGGTGAAAAGCGAGGATGAAGGTAATAATCACACAAGCTTAGCTATTCTGGAAAAGGTAAATTATTTTTAATGTGACAGATGAATTCGTGTGATATGAGATGACCATCGATTTGGCGGGCAATATTTTTCAGAATATCAAAGATATTATTATACCATGATCAAATCCATATGAGTAACATCAAAAGACATGGCGTAATTCTTCCCATTCCGTAATTACTCGGTGGCGCTAGTGTCGAACTCACATTTTAATCGACTTAAAAAAAAAAGGAGATTATCAATTCGACACGTATGTATGTAATATAATTGGAACTGCATTATATTCACATATGATAATCTATTACGGCTTCCAAACATACAAACTTTCATAGGCGTATGTTTGTATGTTTTTTCCACGCATATATCCGAAGATATTAATCGGATTGTAACCATTCTTTTTTTATTGGTTTACATTTACTTCAACTTAAAGAACAGTGCAAGTTTTCAAGATATGGACAAATATGTGTGACGGCTTGACTTTCTGATACGAGCTACGGGTGTCAAACTGATATGGCGCGTCGTGAATCTTCGTTCGCACAGAAAAGAAAGTATGGCCCGAAAATTAACGAAAGAATGCTTAAAACTTACAATCAACCTTACAGCAGCTGTTAGTTCAGTCTCACTCGCAAGTCACGCCCCTCCACACATGGCGGAAGCTGCCGGCCAATAGCAATTCCCGCGCTTTGAAAATGTGTCTTCTGCGCAGGTACATCGGTAAGTCATTTTAGTTGGGTACTACTGTTCGTAATACAAAAAGTAATTTAAAAAAATTAAATCGACTTACAAAACAAAAACAGAAAAAGAGACAAAAAAAAGAGGCGTAAAAAGAGCTCTTCAAGGTCGGCAACACATTGGCAATCCCCCTGGTATTGCAAATGTCTATAGGCGACGGTGACCACTTTCCATCAGGAGGCCCGTCTGCTTGTTTGTCTACCTCTAGAGATAAAAAACAAAAAAAAAATACTAAAAAGTATGAAATAACTCTAATCTGACACTGATTTGAAGTCAGCGAAAGAGCACGACGTATTTCATTGAAATTATTTCGCAATTTTTTTTTTACGTCACTCAGTACACTGACAGTGCGGCGGTCAAATGAAGCCATATATGGCTTCAATTGAATGGATGATTTTTCGCGCGTGTACTTTGTTTCTATGTATAATAATTCAATGGTGTACCTATTGGTTTTTGATCACGGTAAGTGATGGCCGAAAG
The DNA here is from genome assembly GCA_947623365.1 of Achlya flavicornis. Classification (NCBI taxonomy): domain Eukaryota; kingdom Metazoa; phylum Arthropoda; class Insecta; order Lepidoptera; family Drepanidae; genus Achlya; species Achlya flavicornis. The sequence goes on along the minus strand of OX392468.1, from coordinate 7,505,857 downwards.
CAAAGAAAGGAAATATTTCTCGAGTGCAGCTGTCGGAGCTCACTTCAACTTGAGTGTGGTAACCAGACATGCGAATACTACTACCCTTCTACCGTATTATGGATTTATCTCGGGGTTTTAATTAAAATAAAGCTCAAACTCAATCTAGGATTTGAACCACGAGCTTCGTCACGGCATTTGACGTGACTATCATCGACTTATGTTTGGCTGCTTAAAGTGGATTGTTCGATCTCGAGAGGTATGTGAAGGTAACTTTTGTAAAGCACGAAGTTGGGTCGCTTTGAGAGGGGTTGGTTGGTGGCATGCGCGGCGAGGTTGCAGACGCGGCAGACAGTGCGGCTCGCGGCGGCGGTGGTGGCGGCGCGTGCGGGCAGCGCGGGGCGGCGGCGCGGGGCGGCGCGGCGCGGCGGCGCGATGCTGCGCGCCTCTCAGTCGAGACGCGAGGTCCGCCCGCCCTAGCCGCCCGTGTCGCCGCCCGCCCGCCCCGCGCGCTTCCCACGCGTCTCTTTCCTCGATTCTCTCAACTACGATCGTTAATTACAACTCATGATGTGGATATCATGTGAATTTAATGATTTTTTTACCGTCGTCGAAATTTTAAGATTTGTCCCACCTTTCGTTTGTATCTGCGCGTATAACGTCGAGTATTTTCGAAGCTTCGGATGGACCGGAAGGGGGGGTGGGAGGGCCGACGGATTCGGAGGGTCGCGGGGCGCAGGGCCCCTCGCATCGCGGGGTTAGTAGGTTCGCGATGTCGCGTCGTCGTCGGTTGGAATGCATTCGCGGACGTAAAGTGGCGACCTGAGGTGCCGCCGCGTTTCTCACCTGGTCGGCCGGGGTCGGTCACCTCTTTCTTTACAAATGAAATATTTACTGGAAATATCGCTCCATTTAAAGTTTTTTTTACCGGTTTCATTGAACGCTCGATAGTAGATTTATTTTTGGGTCAAACATGACGAGATGCAAGGTCAGATCTGCTAGGTGTCAACGAACCCCTCGTCCGGTGCTTACGTCAGGTCGATGACGTTGGGCCGAAGCTTCAGTATCGTAACTTCATTGAACAATAATTAATAATATAGATTTCGGAATAGAAGCTTTATCTGTGTTGTGTTCTGAACATTAGAGCAACGAACCATTCGAAACAATTTTAAGTGTCAAGATGAAGTACGAAGACGGAAGTGTGTAACGACTGGCGGCGATCGGAGAGGCCACCGCGTTAACCCTGCCCGAATTAGTGCACCGGACGAGACTAAAATAGCAAGGCGGCGTGTACGGTTACATGCGGCGCGTCAATGTCGGCGCGACCGCGCCGGCACGCAGCGACCGCGGCTCCACGGCCGGCTCTCGGCGGGTAAGCTTACACTGCGTCTGATTGCAGAGCGAGCTGAGACCAGCCCTATATGTGGAGGCGGGCGCCGCCGCCGCCGCCGCGGACCGTCGCCGCCGCCGCCACCACCGCCGCGCCGCGCGGGCCCGCCGCTGCCACCCGTCGCGCCGCGCTCGCCCCCGCACTACCGGCTATTTCCGAACTCATCTGTTCCTCTGTATACACGCTACATTTTACACTTTTCTAAATATAATATAGGTAAACTTATAGAAAAGATGTTTTCACGCATGAAATTACGACGCTGCGTACTACACCTATCTACCTCTTCTTTTTTACATACGTACGTTTCTATACGTACGTACGAACGTACTTTTCAATCACGAGATGAAGATAGATCTGGGTGATATAGCTATCGAATCGGAGCATCAAAGCATGATTGTCGTGCTACAAGATTCAATTCAAGGAGGAGGAGAAAGTCAAGGAGGAGACCGTGAAAGTGTCAGCGTTGTTCGCTTTAGCTGGTTGACTTCGGGTCAAATTGTCATTTTCATATCATTTGGTCCCCTTCAACCAGCTGTAGTTGACATCTGCTGCTTTCATACGTTCAATTTGAAGACCTATCTATACTTTTTTAGTTTAAGACGTAAGATTGGTATAAAGCATATTATTTTACAAAGCTGTTTAGGTGTTAATGCTAGCACAATATTTCCCTAATATCGAATACCTACTTGCCTGTCTCAATGAAATTCTTTAGTTTTTTTTGGAAATTTATTAGTAGTGGGTACCGCGTAGGAACATCAAGGCTGACTGACTTGCGTCTTAATTTAATGGAAACGCGTTCTTCCTATGAGGAGACTATTGACAGCAAATATATTAAAATTTTAATAAACCTCTGAGAATTCCTAACGTTTATGGGTTTTTATAATAATAAGAATGCAACCAACGATATTAAGCTGCATAAGTGTCTGTCATGAAATCTGAATGAAATGGATTTGCAAAAATGAAATCTAGGTCTTAACTGGAAAGTACCTACTTTAATTTATATTATCCACGAGTGTTTGAGATATAATTTAGACAGTAAATTAATTTAAAATATAAAAAAATAAATCAATGTTCAATATAGGCTTGGGCATTGTTCTATAAAGCCAACTTGCATCAACTGGGTTATCTTAATAACGTTTAACTGAGTTTGACATTGACATTATATGATATATTTTACCCCAGTTAAGCAACTAACTGACTTATTAATATGACCCAGGTTTACGCAACTGGGTCTAAGTATAATAACTTAAAATCTTAGTTAACGCCTCGTACTGGTGCATTATTGCAAAGCACAAACGCTGCTATTTGTATTGTCTAGTAGTTTCACAATATGTATCCATGTCAATTTTAATTAAAACATATTTTTTTAATTTATCTCATATTTAGTGCCAAACCGATAAAAAATCGTTCGATGGGTTACAAACTTACAAATCCCAACTTATCAATTCATTCAGGAAAAAAAAGAAAAACTTAATGTTATTAAAAATATGTTTTCAATGATTAGAAAGTAATATTAATGACTGTATTGTGTTGAATACGCTCCACTGGTTTGAATTTAGTTCAATTACGAAATGTCATAAAAAACCGGTGTTACGAAATTTCATACAAATTGGTCTGCGTTTGATATCGTTTACCAGCTAAGAATGATCAGTTGCCGATGTTAACATCTTAAATACGCCAATTAAATTTTAATCCATGTGGGGTTGCTAAAAATTCTAATTTATAACTTCATAAGTTATCAACAATAATAAAACAAATTGTGATTTTTTATCTTTTATATACTCAAAACAGTGAATTAATATACTTTAACATTTAGGTAAGAAGTGAAAATCTTTATTGAAAACACCTCTTTTGTATGAAATTTTGTACTTGGGCTAAATTCTGGTGATTTTAGTATGATCATAGAAGGTTGTTTGAAATTGTTATAAAACTCAAGCAAGAACCAAACCCTTACAGTGAAATATCAGTAAAATATGACGATGGCTAAATTCACTTTATTCGAATTTAGATCACCATTAACAAAAAAAGGCAAAAAGCCTTTTTCACGACCAAATTTTGAAATTAACATGTTGATATTGCCGCCATGCTCTTTGATTTTTATTTTATTATTGTTGATATCACAGTTGCGTTGTTGATATCACAATTTTTTGATATTTCAAACTGGATAGAGTTCTCCAAAATTTGAATATTCTACGTTTTGAATGGATCTGTCTTGCGGCTCAGAGTATATAAATACTACGTACAACTTGCGGTGAAAACTCTCCCTACAGCTTAGTTCGGTTGCGTATGTAAAACCAATCCATCAATTATTGTGAATAAATATTTTTCACGTCATTGGTAAGTACTATCTATAAAATCTTGTATTGTTAATTGTAAATACATACCTCCATCTTATAAAGCGCTATTTAACTAATATACTGATTAAATGGTCACGTAAATAATGTCACATTATTTGACAATGACAATAGATTGACGTTAAAAAGTGACTTTAAACAGTATATTAGTTAAATAACATTTTATGAGTAAGGGGGCTAATATTTTGTATACAATACTTAAGTCATGAATTGTTGTGAGTGAAAGCATTTAAATTTAACTCAATCATTCCCTTTGTAGGGTTTCTACAAATGGAATAACTCTTTTCGGTGTTTAACGTACTTTGGTTGAAGATTCTCTATTTATATTTGAAATTTTAATATTTTCAAGTTATTCCCGTAATTTTAGATTTAACAGTTGTTTGATAGCAAATGGATTAGGGTGTAAAACCTAAAAGCCATTACAATCTTATGTGAGAAATACGTCAGGACAACATATGACACGGCAGTGACATATTGTGCACGGTGGAAGAATATAATACTTTGTAGTACCCGACAGGGTGGCTACCACGTTGAAAATCTGTCGCCAAGCACGTACTGATAAGCTGAGGTAGCTGTACTTGAGAGCCTATTAGATGCCTTCGAGGTTTTTTGTGCCAAAAAATGGTAAACCTTCAGCCACATCATCTCATGCCATGTTCAGACGTGGTCAACACACGTTACCAAAAAAAAAGTACAAGCTCTTCGTAATTAGATGCCCGTGTGAAAATTTATTTGTTATTATTTATAATTGTTTTCTTGAGTATTAGCTGCGTTCAAAATCTTAGGTTTTCATTAAGTTTCTCTCCAGGAGTCGTTGAATTGACGCAGTAGACATATTAATTAACGTATTAAATTGAAGTGTTTATACATACCACTACCAGCTACTAATAATGTGTAGGTACCTTTAACCTGTAATTATTAAATGCGGATCTTTTAATATTCCATCTCGTGAGCCTTACCTGAAATTTATTGTGGGGGTTTGATGGTTTCACAGACGTTTTTTATCAAACTGAACATATAAGAAACAAGAAAACAGACTTAAATTGCCATATGAATAGAGTCGGTTTTAGTTGAGTTTTGTAGTATTGATTGAAGGCAGCGAAGGTTTTTAGAGTTCGCACGCAAGGGAAGGATCATAACGCGCGGCGCACTTTGATATTATAACAAAAATAACTACGGAACAGCTAACCGTGAGCTAACAGTCTGCCGCTACTTTGAACATAAACATATAATACATAGGTAAATTATTTAAAATTAAACAATTACCTACGTTGAACATTATTCATACTTTTGAAATATTAAAACCATTAAAGTAATTTGTAGATAACAACGTATTATCCGATAAGGCTTGATTTATACATAATAACCAATTCCATAGGTGTTTGTGCCTAAACGATGTTTATCTATACAAAAATGGTAACTAAACTCAAATCTAATGTTCCATTCTCTTTGACAAGTATAGGTTTGGTACTGTAACATTTCGGTTAATTTATGATATATTGAATAAGTAGCTGTAAAATATTTGAATGTGGCTGCTTTATGCGATTACTTGTTGTTGGTTTTGAAACTGTGACTGGTGTGAGAGGGCGGAGGGGTCGCAAAAACGTTGGAGGTGGTGGATGCAGCCGGCGGCGGCGGTGGCGGCGGCGCGGCGCGCCCCGCTCTGTGGACCGACTTTGTACCATAAATCAAAAGCACCCGGGGAACCCTCGGATCATATAAAGTGAGTATAAAACACTGAAACATTCCATCCCAGATAATAATTCTAAAGAATTTTAAGTAGCTATTTTATAAGCTTGCTTTTGTATAAATGTACAATATATTAATAATAATTATATAGTTCTTCTGTACGAATATAACGAAATATTTAGTCTAGATACTTCAGTTTTATTGTACCAATCCAGGAAAATTTATTCTGTATATATTTGTATGTTTGTATGTACTAAAATCAATCATCATTTTTCGGACTTATTTTTGCCAGTGTCAAGTGTATAAATTGACAGTGGCAAAATGACAAAAATAATTTGGTTATCTTATCAGACTACAAACCTAATAAGATAACCTATATATTAGGTCCTTACATATGAAATTAGCGTTTTGTCGTACGGCACTTTGATCTGAAATATCTCCTCTTTGGTTAAGAATTCCAAATTCAAATTTATTATTCATTTAGCTGGTACCTACTTTTGACTTTTGAAAACAGTCATTAATTTGCTGTTTCCTCATTTTTTTTTCTTTGGCGTCGCTTATTACCGCGCAATGGAAAACATGAAATATCGGTATATTTACGAGTACGACTTCTACCGTGGCACCAGTGCTGCGGAAACAGCTCGAAGGATTAATGATGTGTACGGCGTTGGTGTCGCAAAAGAAAGCACGGTACGTTTGTGGTTTCAACGTTTTTGTTCTGGAAATTTCGAACTTCAGAACCAACCCCGTGGACGGCCGGAGACCAAAGTAAAAAATGAAGAATTAAAGGCTATTGTGGAAGCGGATCCATCACAAAGCACTTCAGAGATAGCTGCAGGCTTCGGAGTAAGTGATAAAACTGTATTAATCCACTTGAAGCAAATCGGGAAAGTAAAAAAACTTGAACGATGGGTACCTCATGAATTGAGTGAATCGAACTTGCAAACACGCGTCGACTGCTGTGTTACTTTGCTCAAGCGACACAATAATGAAGGGATTTTAAATCGAATCTAAATTAAATCGATTACTTGTGATGAAAAGTGGATACTGTACGATAATCGGAAGCGCTGGTCGCAATGGCTGAACCCTGGAGAACCAGCCAAATATAATATTGACTCAGAAAAAGTTACTTGTGAGTGTTTGGTGGACTAGAGCCGGTGTCGTTCACTACAGCTTTTAAAATCTGGACAAACGATTACGGCAGATATCTGTTGTCAGCAACTGCAAACCATGAACGAAGAACTAGCTGTTAAACAACTGAGATTGGTGAATCGCTCTAGGCCACTGCTGCTTCACGACAACGCAAGACTACACACTGCACAACAAACAACCACTAAGTTAGATGAGCTTCAATTGGAATGTTTGCGACATCCACCGTACTCCCCGGACCTTGCTCCAACAGATTACGATTTTTTCCGGAACTTGGACTACTTCTTACGAGGAAAAAAAATTACTCCGATGCGGCAGTCAAAAACCGCCTCTAATGATTCTCGCCCCCATGTTTTTTTTAGTAAAGGGATCAATGAACCTATGAGATGGCAAAAGTGCATAGGTAACAACGGTGCATATTTAGATTAAATAAATATATTTAACAAAAAATAAATTTACTTTATGTTCCTCCTGTACAAAACGCCAATTTCATAAGTAAGGACCTAATATGTGTTATTATATATTTAACCTATTGCAGGCCTCTGGGCACAGGATAAAATAATTGCTTATGGAAAATCTAACTTACGATGCCACATCTAACTAGCTCGTTGAGAGCGCATGTTATCAATGGCTGCTATTTGATAGTAAAAACCGTAGGAAAAGAGCATTCGGCATCGCATAATAATAGTAATAAATAATATTCTGGGACATTTTTCACACTCGGCCATCTAAACAGATACCCAAACTAAGCACTTATTATATTATGGAAACCAAATAATTTATATCACATTTAAAAACATACATATTTAATATTACTTAATACTCACAATAATCTTGGTATTGCTATGCCCACAGGAAGAATGTTTTTTTTTTTAAATTGGGACATACAATCAATATTATTATTATCCCACCAAAACATTTGATTTCTACTTAGTGTACTTTGAAGTCGGTTTAAGTTTTTTGTAAAACAGTTTTCAATTTTTAGGGGGGCAGATCTCGTGTAAAGCCAAGCTTTATAACTCTACAAGCCGTAGCCTTAGCCTTAGTCAAAATATGTGTCCTGGCCGTTTCGCTACCTTCACGTAAGTGAAAAATGTATTCACTGTTCATTACTTTTCTGTTATACAATAGTTCTTGTAGTAGCGAAACGGCCAAGCCTATGGATGTATATGAAGGACATATTTTGACTAGGGTGTAGAGTTTGTGAAGTTAGGGCGTGTAGAGTTATACGCTTGGCTCTACATGAGATCTGATAACTTTTCTCGCTATAATAGAGCTACGTTACTTGCAATACTGGTGAGTTGGATGCACGTATCTTGAGAGCTTTTATTTCTTTTTCTAGTATAAGGTCGTACAAAATTTCACATTTCGGACTTGTTTCAGCAATGCTTGCGTGTAGAGGTGGGGGCGTTTTACTCGAAATACGGCTTAGAAGGAAATCACCTGGCAGGCCATTAACCTAATTCACGGACGCAAAGACAGGGCGGAGACGCGGGTGGCGGCGTTGCGCCCGCTTTAATATTGCCTCGGTGCCGGTAATAAGATGGAAATAAGGCAGTGGTGAAGAAACCGGGCCAATCATTGCCGTTCGCAACTTGACACTGACTATATATATATATATATATATATACACTCGTAATACTACATTGAAAATAAAGTGAATTCCACGTTTGCTCTCTTTTATTGCTCGAAGAAATTATTTTAAGGGGGCCCTTCATGGCCAACGCAACTTCAACGCAAGCGTAGTCTAAAAGCTTGTACTTTCATCCAACGTAATGTTTGACTGCGAATAAAGAGAGACAGCATAAGAGCCATCGGTTATCAGTTGGTAAATTCCGCTGATCACTCGCGGCCGCTTCGCTAGGTCGTCATTCATGATTTCGCATATCATAAAACTTGTTCCAGGCCCATACTTCCTGTGATGTAATCTTACAAGTTTGTGAAAAAAAAGTTAGTTATTTAGAATCTCCAATACATTTGCAAGCATTGTTACCTTTACAATTTATAGGTACATTAGATATGGCCAAAGTTCGGGTAAAATTTGTGCAAAACCGCTGTTTTTCGGAGGCTTTTACTGAATTTGTTTCACACTTTTTTTTATTTTCGCCTAGTTATACTGCTAGATATAGTTCACAAGATACCAATTTGTTTAAAACATCTAACTAAAAGTGTTTAAAAACGCCATCATAAGTACAGAGCTTTTGTATGAAAAGTATGATGAGCTGACTGCTCTCAAAAACTATAAGCTACTGCTATAAACTACAAGAACCATCTAGCTAGTAAAAAAAAATCCTGAATGACTGACTGATTGATAAATCGACTCAACACTGAAACAACTGAAGATAAACAATTAAACACGAAATTATGGGATATAGAGAAAAAAAATGAAAAGCTCGGTTTTTATGGAAACATTAGGTAATTGTATATTTTGATTATGAAAGGCATATTTTAACCAGGAATCGACATAACAAAATATTTCACATAGGTTATAGCGCCATAAATATAGAGCAAACCTTGCAACTAAACATTCTCAGACAACTAGAGGCATTATGTTCTCATGTGAGTAAATTAAATAAAGGTGTAATAAATATTTAATAATATAGGTAAGTAAACTAAAGGCGTATGGGAATAATAATAAAATCGCCATACTCACATATTACTCCTTGATTCAACAAATTTTTCCTTGATTTACCTTAACGATATCACATTTTTATTTTTGATCAAAAATGGCTGTATGGGACCTTACCTTACCCACTTGACCACCTTAGCAGAAAAAAAAAACAAAATTTATCCTTAAAAAAATCCTTAGTGTCCTCAGCCTCAACATTTTCAAAGCCCATTTCGGTACTGGTGCATCAAAGGCAAAAAAAACTTCATACGTGCAAAATTGTTTTTAGTACTGTGATCTATGCGATCAAGCAAAACAATACTACAAAATAGAGAGGAAAAAGGGGAGAGTAAGGTTTGATCATTGGCTGCCGAAATGTGTGCAAGAGTTTAAATATTATCAATGGTATGCTAAAAGGTACGTATATTTTTTTACTATATAATACTTTTTTTGTTTCATTGATAAAATATAATTTGTAGCATGATAAAGAAAATGCCATTAATTTATATTAGCGACGGATTAAAGCACAATGGCTGGCCTGAATTAAATATTTCAGGTGTTGCGTCGTTCTCGCGAGTTAGTGCGGAGGTTGATGAAACGACATACTCCGCACTCAGCGCCGAGGGAAAATTTAATTATTGTTGAACTGCTACTGCGCCACAGTTGAACACACTTTTAAATGGTGAAGCACATTTCTGTGACATTAAATGAGTTTTCATGTTGAGGTAGGTATTATAATTACATAAAGACTAACATAGCAGTTCGTTTCATGCAAAATTTCCTGGTGCATTAATTAAGTTTCGTGTAGATAGATTATACATTTACACCCACCCATTAAAATAAGACACAGGCGAAATCTTAACCTGAGTGATGAAAAATAAATAGTTTATTTTTACGTTATAAGGAAGTACTAACATAAAACGATGATCATAAAAATGAATTTGACAGCTTACATCAGCCAAAAACTACTTGAATTAAATATGAGTTTAAATTCTATTTTATGCCCTGTGCCAAAAGTCATTAAAATGCCCTTCCTTATATCCATGGTATTTTAAATCGAGTTTCGTGGCAAAAAAGAAATCATACATTATAATCTCAGATTACAGAACAAAAGGCAGATAGAGCGCGCGAAACACGGAAAAAGCGGAAACTATGTTTAAACAAATTTTATTAAAAAGAAAGTGTTTTTCGTTAAATAAAGTTTTTTTAAACAAAGCAAATACAAGTTCAAAAGCGAATACCAGGTATGTGTTTTTCATTTTGTACCACACATCTATCTCAGTATAATCGACTTTGCTGTAATGGTCTCATCTCTGGGAAAACGCGTTTTCCCGAGTTTTCGAGCAAAGCTGGGTCCACCTATACTATAATTGAAACGTCGGTTGCGCACATGTATCTACTTATACTGAAACCTATAAGCGACGTTCAATGACTATGAATTAGGAATCATGCCATTATTCAGTAGTGCGGTGAATTCGTGATACCGTGGGCTTAAGTAAATGAGTATTGCACTTGTGAATCGATCAGCTAATGGGATATGAATGAAGCGCGCGCGGAGGTTGCGGCGGGCGGCGGAACATACGATGGATCTAATGGAATTCACTTGTACGCAAACAAGCCGCAGAACGCCCTCGCTCTGCCCTACCTGAATCTACTATGTAAGTAAGCGCCTCGCACTACATCACTTACCTGTCAATTTCGATTAATCACATCATGAAAAGAGAAAATATATGCCAATATAAAAATTTCGACATAGAAGCGTGTTTTTTTTATCAGCATCTCTATTATGCATTTTTTTAACTTTGAGACAATATTAACTTACCATTGGTTTGATCATATTATTATCTATTATGTACCTGAAACAGAAAATGCAATAATTAATATTAGCTATTGTAGGCACTGTTTTCAGGCACACAATCTCACAGCAGAGAGTTTAACATGACAAGTCTACCAGATGGGAAGTGACCCCAGCCGACTATAGAAATTTGCAATACCAGTGGATTGCCCCGAGAAGAACCTTATGTCATAGAACTGCGAAAGACTCGTAATGGATACCTATTATTACTAGTGGACTCGTAAAGGTCGAAATTAGACCGTTATTTTTTAAGTTTGAATAAATTCTCTTCATTTATTTAATTGTTATAGGTAATGAATTAATTAATTAATTGTTATTATTTTACCTTTAAAAATCACTTGTACGCCTTGCAAGGCAAAACATAGCAGAACATTATATTTTTATTTAACATCATTGTATTGTACCTATGTTTACAAGAAATAAAATGAATTGAATTGAATTGAATTATTTATACGAGCATAATATGTAAACAAACTATGATTATTGTTGACTTTCTTCTGAGTTTAGCATAACGTTTTTCATGATTTTAATGTATTTATAATGCATTATTATATAGAAATATTAGCTTTCTGCACTTCTTCTCCATATAAACTTAATAGGCTAAAAAAAGGAAAGTTTTTGCTTCACGTATAATATAATAATTATATGAATACATTTTTATAATACGTGGTTTAAAAGAGGATATGTAGGTTTTCAGGAAGTCATCATCAAAACAGGACTTTTTGGCGGGAGCTTGCAATGTGACGTTGCGTTTTCATTTTATTTTCATAAATTCGTGAATATTGAGTTTTATTGCATACTAGCTTTCCACCCGCGGTTTCACCCGTGCCCCCTTTTTTACCCCCTTACCTACCCTACCCTACCACGCTAAGGTTACATTAGAAAAGTTTATACTGTCGTAAAGTTTTCTTACATTTTCTAAGTCTTTGAGCAATTTTCATTTTTTTTTAAAGTAAGAACCTTCTGAGAAGTATTAGAAAACATTAAAAAAAATATGAATGAAATCGGTAAAGCCGTTCTCAACTTATAGCGTGACCAGGAGAAATATGGATTCAGTTTTAAATACATATATAGATATCGGTGGTGTTTTATCTAATAAAGATCAATCCATAAGCACCAGTGAAGTGAAGTGAAGTGATGGTACGTGTATCGAGAATCATCATGTCTCAAAAAGTTCGTGATAAGTTTTAGTACAATGAGCACTATTTTACTACAACATGACTTTTATTGACGGTGACTGACAGTGCGGACTATGTGAAAGTTAATTATTATTGCTAGAACTTATAATATATCTCGACGTTGGCAAAATATATAAGCCAATAAAAATATGATGCTAAAAAACGTTTAGTTTGCTTGGGCTTTTTGCCAATAAGCTGCGACATATACATTATATTTTGACTCAACTTCCTTAGAAGGTAAGTCTAAGAATGCCTCTTTGGAAAGATACTATACTCAGTAAATTCAACCCCTCAATATTTATGAACTGTAGATGTTGCTACGAATCGCTGCGCTGCTACGACAATGTCTCGTAGAGTATACAGCGTAGAAGTCTACGAGAGTCAAAATAATTCGTAGCTTCGTAGTACGAATAAGCGAACGTCCTTAGAATGAGTATATAAGCTGACATGAAAGTGTAGATGAAGATCTCATATACATGTAACAAAATTTTGATTTTTTCGCCAGTCAGAGCAATTCCTATTTTCTTGGGGTCTTCCTTTTTAATAACACTCAAAAGAGTCTTTAAAAATACGCTGCCGCAACTGTAGCATATATTCACGTGTATTTCATAGCGTTTAAATGCATATCTTCTACATAGTAGCATAAAATACGCGAAAAAAAATGTATATGATTATAAAATAGTGCAAATGATATACCCCCTTACTCATAGAGCGCTATTTAACTAATATACTGATTAAATCGTCACGTAAATAATGTCACATTATTTGACAATGACAATAGAGTGACGTTATTTACGTGACCCTGTAAACAGTATATTAGTTAAATAACGTTTTATAATTGAGGGGGATAGTTTATAATAGTAGTTTAAACTTTACGTCAATCTCAGGCATCAATGAAACAGTCAAAATCATTGCAATATTTTCATATTTTGTAATTGGTAACAAATTTTGTTTGGTTTTCATTTTTTTTTGGGAATTGTGTGTAGGCTATATAATCTATATGATTCCATCCATTTGCATAAGCATTTTTTATGCTGGCCATTGTTGGCATATTACTGTGCCGCTATGTAACTATTTTATGCGGTTTTAACGCATCTTCATTGACACCAATTGCGTATTGTATAGTATAATCGTATAGTGAGTACTAACGCGATCATAAGGTCAACGTTTCTGAATATCAGCCTGGGTAAGAAATAATTACATACTGTAGTAATAAATATGTTTATCTGCTTAATAATCTAAAAATCCGATTCACGTACATAAGTTTTGAATAGATGAAGATGTCGACTGAAACAGCTGTATGAAAAATTCTTATCAATCTGTTTCGCTGTCGCATATCTGAGATTTACATTGCAGTTATTTTAAATGACGTTGAATAACATGGCTGTGCTGGGTTATGTCGACCCGATTTCTTGTAAATCCTTAGTTGGCCTTAAACCAGATTGGAGCGCTTAGAATTCCTTACATAAGCGCTCCGCTATAATATCGGAAAAGAGATCAGAAGTTAATCTATCGGCAACATTCCTCGCGTTTCGCCGGAAGGCACCGCCCGCGCCGCGCCGCGCCGCGCCGGCCGCTCGCCGCACCGCCCGCGCCCGCCGCGGCCTGGCGCGCTATGGGCCTCGTGCACGCGAGCGCGCCCCCATACTAACTAATCGATGCCTGCGTTTGCAACTTAACTGGTGCTTGCCCTGCACCTTATACCATAATTTGACTTTTATGACTTTATTCCAAAATATTTAGAATATTTAACAGGTTTTTAGTGAAAAGTTGTTTTTTGAGATTATTATTATTATAAAAAATAATGAAAGAAAGGAAGGAAGAAAATTTAGTTTTAGTTTTGTTCCCATCGTAAAAGGTTTTCAACATGCCAAACGAATCCCACTCAGGTTACGAAAAAATTACATCTTTTAGTATCCCAGTATAATACAATAAGCTTGTATTAAAAATATCAATTTTAATACAAGCTTTTTTTGGTGACTGTACTTTTTGTTGACTATACTTGCATTGTCCTCCAATATATACAGTATACCAAATATTAAGTCAATCTAACCACCGGAAGTGGGTCAAATTCGACTTGCAAGATTCTACCCGAACATAGTTACATACATACATTGCAAGTGAAATAAAAGCTTGTAAAATAAGTGATATAATGTTTTGTAACAAAGTATAACTAAAAAAATTTATCTATATTGTTTCGTACACTGTTTAAAACGTGTTTATGTTTCGGGACAGCTAAAAGTATTTATATCGAAAACTAGCTGTCCCCCGCGGTTTCACCCGCGTTTCCGGGATAAAAAGAATATAGTCTATGTCCTTCTCCATACCATACGCTATCTGCATGTCAAATTTCATGATGATCCGTTGAGTAGTTGAGGCGTGAAGGCGTAACAAACAAACAAACTCACTTTCGCATTTATAATATTAGTTAGGATTAGTATGGATAGCAAATATAGTATTAGTATTTTTCATACGGTATCAACGAAATTAATTTGTGTAAAAGCCGAGTAAGGCCTGGGTCCACTATGGCACCGAATTTATAGTAAAGTCAAATCACGATAATTCAAATCCAAACCGAATCAAAGACGCTCATAGTCTGTAGATTTTTATTCCCGCGGGAGATGTGTTTCAATTCTGCCTGTGTGGACGCCAGCTCTAATATTTGCATTGTACGAAGTCAATGCATTAATCCAACACTTAACTGGCTAGTGTGTATCTAATAACATATTTTTCATAATAAGATCATAAAAGCATACTTCAGCGGATAGCGAAAATTTTAATCATGTACTTTTTTGCGTTATTAGTAAATAGGAGAGTTTTCCAAACAAGATTATTATGTAATTGTGATAGATATTGAGTAACTAACTCAAATAAGGATAGGAAAGGACAGGCACATAATGATTGAAAAGCATGTCTAAACCAAGTCTAAACGTAATATCTATGGTCACCGAGAGACGATGGTTTAAAATGTTTTCAGGTTATACAAGATAACATCTGGATGAACGCAAGCTTTCCAAGTAATTTATTTTGTTCTTATATATTTATAAGTCTGCCTGGAAGGCTCGTGATATTCGATTTATCTTCAACTCCCATCCAGTCTCAACGAGCACAACTAATCTTACCTATTAAGTAGGCTCTAGGTATATGAGACGTTATACTAAAGTAAGCTATGACCTAGAGAATGTGGTGGACGCATTCTATCTAAGTGGTAAGATTATGGAGATAACTTACGCAGAAAAATAAAGGTTTCTTTGTAATTCAAATCACGAAGAAGTAACAACTATAGGTGAAATAGATTGTCACTAGCCGCTATACATTATTCCTATTGTTGAATTTGGAAATAAGAAAGCCGATTATATAAACTACCCTACTCGTACATCTACTAGCAAGACTATAATGTAAATCACGTAGAGTCCAGTTGAGATAACAGAATACACGGTACCGCGGGCGCAGACGAGATGTGTCTTCGAAAAGTTGACATTTGTTGGTGTCGTAAAAATATAATGGTATAACTTGTATTTTTACGAGCACCAGAAGCCGACGAGCGGGGAGATAAGCATTATGTACGTCGGGCTTCCAACTCTGTCTTATGATCTCTGAATTAGTTATTTATTTTAGTCAATATTTTTAATATAAAAATCAAGTACTTTATAAAAGAGACGAATGGCAGAAGCGTACAAATTGTGCCGACCAAGAATAAGTGATGATGTAATTACAAATACAATGTTAAAACATATGTAACGATCCACAATGGCGTTTATTTTTGAGAGCAATTCATGCCCACGCGATTGGGCCGCCAGTACCAGCGCTCTGACCATCATTTTCCTTTTCGTCATTACGTAATTAGACCCCTGAAGGGTCGCCATACTGGTACAAATCACCAGGAAATTTGTGCCAGTATCTCCCGGTCTATTATATATATATATTAGTCACATTTATGGCTAATATATTCATGAAAGTTTAACAAAAATATTTGAGCACACTCCCTTCTGCTTTGTGTATGCTTTGTTTATGTATGAGTACGACATACACAAAAAGGTTTGGAGAGTAATCTAATAATTAATAATACACAGTAAGTAGTAGTAAGTACCTAATATTTTTACTAATTTAAATACAGGCATATTTATTTATGTATTCTACATTTTTGTAAAAATCTTGTCTAATATAGTCACAAATGCGATAAAGTTATCAAACTAATCTATTCTATCAGCTCTACCTAACAATACGTGTATTATAAATGACAGAAATAGATGCATTGTTTAAACGGCAACGTTTTACCTAAATAGGTAGGTAATACTCGTACGTATAGGTCTTGTATAGGTATATGGTGTCTTTATTTTGTGGTTACTCTATTACACGAATGTTTATTTTGAAATAGGAAAGCAAATACGATGAAAAGAGTATGTAACGGCGTGTAAAAGATTTTGGAGGCAAAGCGAATAGAGTGCACGTCACGGACACACGGCGCACGCGACGTGCCGCGCAATTTCCGCTTCGCTATCAGATGCGAATGCGACGCGCCGCGCGGGCGTCGCGAAGCGCCAAACGCCCGCCGCCCGGCCGAGTTGCCCGCATGCCCCGTGCCTCAGCTCTTGCCGCACCGCCATGCGCCACCGTGTGAACTCAACCGAGAACTTGAAAGGGTGGAATACACCATGTTTCATTTCCAATAGAACTTAAATAGTAAGATCAACTTGCACAAAAATAACTATACTTAATTTGAACTCAGTATTTTTTTACATAAAGGTATGCAAAATTCTTAAAATTTAGTTTTGCATAATGTATTGACAGGTATTAAACCTTTTAAACTAAAAATATACTAATATAGAAGGCGTTAAATGGCCAACCTCACAAATTAACCTTACAAGTTATTGCGACTATAAAGCATGGGGCATGGTTATTAGTTTAAGGGTAATGTTAATATCAATTATATTATCTGAATTTGAAGATGCTTGAATACATTTATCTCCCAACTACATAATAGTAATGTATACGCTCCTAAATAGTTTAGAAATGTTGCATTTTCATAATTTATATCATAACATAATTTGAATACACTGATTAGTCATAAGGTGGATTTCTTTGATGTAAGCAATTTTAATAACCAATACTAATCACCAACCGCCTTAGAAAGAATGATTGTGAGAATAGGTCGATCTAATAAGATAAGGAAAATATTTTGAAGCAACATTAAGTATAACAGTAACTTTTTTTTTATATTTCACTTTTAGATAATGCGGCGTTATTTATATAGGTACTTCGAAATATCGCTATACATTATACTTATACTCTCCCATTACAGTGCACAAAAAATATGGTTTAATTGCGACCACAGACGATACTAGTATACTGTATAAACGTCAGATACTGAAGGTGCTTTTTGTTTGATAAAGGTGCCTCTTTCTTGGCGAATGGATTTAATAATTATGGGGCAAAGAAGCGAAGCGTGTGGGGTCTCGGAGGAAAGATGGAGTGAGGCAGGGCGCGATTAAATCGCAGGCGTTTCGGCATGTAACAGGAAGTGGGTCAAGCGGTGCCTCCCAAGCTATTTATTGCGTTTCCGACAAAATTGCAACAGCTACCTAATATACGATTACTATTTTGGGGTTATTTACACAATATTGTATCGACAGATTTAATAATAACTGATCATTAGTGCCAAGGCAACATGTATTGCATGCACCTCAAGAGTAAATAAATACTACGTACATGAGGAATGCCGTATAATATAACATAACGATGAAGGAAAAGTAGGCCGCGACACTCGCTTCGCGAAAGCTTGGAAGGCTCGACAAAGGCATACCATTAAAACTTGTTTTTATTCGGTAACGCCTGCCGTTCAGTCAGGGTAAAGTCTTAGTCGCTCTGCAATTACAGACAAGTGCCTTTAAATGAACCGAGCTCTCGAGCACGGCGCATCGCTTCGCACCCGACTGCGCCCACTCCGCTTTGCGCCGTTTCCAAACTAACTGTTAATTTGATTTGAAACGATTAATAATTAAGTACATTGCTTTGTGATTGAAATATTAATTATTTTCAAACTATTCTATGATACTTTTTACTATCCTCAAAAGGTAATCCTTACCAATAATTACTCTTTTTAGGTGGTGCGCTTTTCGAAATGATGTCCGTTAGTGACGATTATGTATTATCATATTTCATAATTAATATTACAAATGCAAAAGCCTATGTGGAATGTTTTTTACTCAATCACGTCGCAATGCCAATACGAATTTGGAATATAAAGATCAAACCTTTGATTAAAACATGGAATACTTTTTGTCCCGGGTAAACTTTACATTCTTTAGCGAGTAAATCCGCGGGGCAGAAACCGCGGCGCGGTGCGGAAGTGATCATGTCGTAACGATCTCACGGCGTTCTGCCTATGGTAATCAGTTCGATTATCGAATAAACTCTCTGTAGAATGCCCGTATCGATGCTAAGAGATTTTATATGAATTTTAACGTTCCAAATTCAAATCGCATTATATCCCTTGGGATATAATGAAGAATGTTCACTAATTTAGATTTTTAGGTCTCCTTATTTTCTATAGAAAATAAAAAATATGTGTGAAAGAATTATTTCGATACGTCAATTAGTTTCCGAGATATGGAATTTTAAAATAAGCGCGCGACGCTGGATTCCACCGGCCCGTACTCGATGCGTGTGACGTCATGTTACATCGCTCGCTCAGTCAATCGCGCTCACAGAACAAATACCCTGACGGGGTCGCGCTTTTCCGTACGTTTCCCAAGTTGATTATGACTTTTTTGGTTTTTAAATTTCCAATATAAATACTAGAAAATCATGTGCTATGCCAAAATGTAAATATACAACCACCAGTCCACCGGAAAAGTTGATTTTACTCGTTCCAATGGATGTCCAAATACGAGAGAAATGGATAAAAACTGTGAAGGGGTTGAATCTATTTAGAGATAAAAGCAAAGTTTATTGCTGTATAGATCGTTTTGACGTAAGAATGGTGACAGTCTACTATGTACCTAAATATTTATACACATTTGTAGTGTGCAGTTATTTGATACCTCAGCGCAGCCGCGGTTTCACCCGCGCGTAGCGTTTTAGTTATTTTGCGCGGAACCCCTTATAAATTATCTGAAGTAAAAGAAGCTTAAGTAATTCCTTATAACATCCGCTATCTACCAGTGAAAGTCTCGTCTATATCGGTCCAGCCGTTTTGGAAATCAGCCGGAACAAACTAACGTAAGAAGAAAAATAGTTATTCTTAAATAAATGAAACGTACGTTACTTCTTATAACATAAGCTTATCTGAGAATAAAATCCAGTCAAAATCGGTTCAGCCGTTACGGAGATTAGCCGAAAAATTTGATTTTTTTTAATAAGAAGGTACCTACATTTTTTAGGGTTCCGAAGCCAAATGGCAAAAAACGGAATCCTTATAGATTCGTCATGTCTGTCTGTCCGTCCGTCCGTATGTCACAGCCATTTATTTCCGAAACTATAAGAACTATAATGTTGAAACTTGTTAAGTAGATGTATTCTGTGAACTGCATTAAGATTTTCACACAAAAATAGAAAAAAAAAAAAAAAATTGGGGGTTCCCCATACTTAGAACTGAAACTAAAATTTTTTTTTTCATCAAACCCATAAGTGTGGGGTGGCTATGGATAGGTCTTCAAAAATGATATTGAGGTTTCTAATATATTTTTTTTCTAAACTGAATAGTTTGCGCGAGAGACACTTCCAAAGTGGTAAAATGTGAGTCCCCCACCCCCCCGTAACTTCTAAAATAAGAGAATGATAAATCTATAAAAAATATATGATGTACATTACGGTGCAAACTTCCACCGAAAATTGGTTTGAACGAGATCTAGTAAGTAGTTTTTTTTTAAAACGTCATAAATTGAAATTAATATCAAATACTCAGGTCTATACTACCATTTACTTATATACCTACAGGTTTGTACGGAACCCTCGATGCGTGAGTCTGACTCGCACTTGGCCGGTTTTTTTTATTAGCGTGGGGAAATCCTCGTAGGATACCCGACCATCTTGGGGGGAGCGCGATCAGATTATGCCCAATTTTTTCGGCTTAAACCCCAACGTGTGTCGTCAACCGTATATAGGTACTTTCATGTGCATTTAATAAAAAGTTGTTATTTTGATATTACATAACAGACACTTCAATTTTATTTATTTGGATATATAAAGTAGATTGTGTTCCTGCGCGTGAGTAAGGTAGCCAGAGCTCATTGGGGAGGGGGGAAAGGTCGGTTACGCCTGAGCGATGCTTCATGTGTTGCAACCGTCCATATGGCTACGGTAACCGCTTACCGTCAGGTGGGCCGTACGTATGCTTGTGGTAAACAACTTAGTTAGGACTTAGTCGTATAAAAAAATATAAGACATAAAAAAGGTTAAGTACCTACATCTATTCAACTCGCTGCATTTGCAATATATCAATTTATTTAGTAAAATTTACTAAGAAGAGTATAAATAGGTATAGACAAACATTACTAATTTATTGTCTATAACATGAAACTGAAAAGGGAAATAAGTACCTACTTGCTTTGCAGCTATAAAATAATTATTTTAGGTATATTAGGCAGACAGGAGTAAGCATTTGCATTATTTCTTCTTGCATTTCGGCGGCAACGGAATAACTATTCGTCGATAAATAATAAACCTTGTAAAATAATTATATATGATTTGGACATCTTATTTAATTATATTACATTAATTATTAGATTCAATTTAAAATAGTTTTGCATCCTATTCTGTAGCGAAATGTGTAGACCTTATTTTATGATTCCACCTAAATTTTACGACATTTCTGACGAAATAATCATTTCAGTTCAACCATAAGTCCATATATTTTCAAATCCATAAATCAAATCCAAAATACTTTCCACTAATAGCGCAAGATACCTACGTACCACCGCTAGCGACTAATATGAGTGAACGGAGCGATGTGAAATGACGTCACCTGCGGTCACGTGACCGTTAGCGGGCTTCGATATTTAGGGGAATTTTAAATGTCTGTAAAATCATAACTACTTGGTTTTTTTGAACGAAACAAAAACTAATGTATTTGTATACATCATTGCTCTACTGATACAAACTTTCAAGCGGTTTTGCATACCTATTAACATTCCTCATTGTCTAACTTTACGTTAAGATTTCGTGATATGTAATTGGATATTTTCGAGCAGGCGGTATGAAATAGTACATATCGGCGCCAAACAAATCCGTTCATCATTTCGGTATAAATAATACTGACTTATTTAATTCTATTTTAATTCAAATGGGTCAAGAATATGTTTATTATAAATTTGTTGTTTAAATGATTTTGATTTCCAGATTTATATCAGATTATATCAAATTAATTAATCTTAGAACATTAATGTTTTCATATTTTATCATAATTATTTAATACTCTATGATTTTAAATCAACCGGAAGTCGGTCATTTTAAAATAAAAGTGTTTTGATCGTTGAGGGTAGATTCCATGCGTATAAAAGCAATAGTGAGTCGAGCTTGCGGATTCATTCTGTGTTCAGACGTGATGGAGTAACAATCGTGAGCTAAGTATAAGCTTTTTAATATTTAATTGTTATATTTGCTATATTGTTGAAATATTTTATGTGTGTGCGTGTTCTACTTTAATTATTTACAGTACCTGTATCATAAATAGATACAGTTAATATGAATAACGATGTTTACAATACAAACGGCGATTGTCCGCCGATATACATTATGATACATGTGTGCAAAGTTGGTAATTACAGACGAGGCAGTAAGGGAGCCGAGACTGTAATGACCAATGCACACGCGTGTCTTACGACGTTTTTCAACACACTAGTGAGGAAAAAAACAGACTTGTATTTCTTTGAGTATGTGCCAAAATCGCTCTTACGTAAATAAAAGATAAAGGCATTTATATTTGAATTACTTTTGTACCTACACATGAGCAAACTTGGCTTACACATAGTGTTTGCAATAAAATACAATTAGGAAGGATGGAGCAATATTTCAATATTTTTGTGTACTAGGCACCTAGAATAGTCTATTACTACAGCTGATCGTACGGTAGATAATATTTACCTACGTTCTGTAAAATTCCTCTCAGAAAAAGAAACATCTACGAAGAGATTTATTTTTCATGTATTATTCATTCACGTGTCCTCGAGCTTTTTCATTTCGACGTGATATTTTGGCAGTACGATAATGATATTTACTGTGAAAAGCCGCTATGATGTATCCTATAGTTCCAAAACTCTTTCATATTATTTAATCTTAACATAATGTGATTTATATGGATACATTTGTACCTGTAGTTTAAAATAGACCATAACCATTGCACGTTTTAGAAAAATCGATAGGCACCTCTTTCATTCAAATTTATCACTATTTTTACTGTGGGCTGCAATTTGCCACATTGGTTTGCTAAACCCTGCATAAAAATTTCGGGAAAACCATTGATCCTATTGGGCTAAAACTAATATTTTTATATTAGATAAATAAAATGTTGATACCATCTATGCAATCTACTGCACGATGCTCTTTCGGTAAGATTAGAGCAAAATGTGCGACTCCCTGGTTTCCGATGATATCGATTTTGGAAAGTAGCCAAAAAAACTACAAGAGCCGGCACGCGTCAACTGCCTCGCTGCCCCTATCCCGACATCAACCCTTTTACGAATATTAAATTCTGTTTTGCCACTTTGCGATTCCACATTTCTTCTGAAAAAATATGATCCGATTCGTAAAGCCTTTGCATTATTCACTGTTTACGGCGATGCGCCCTACTACCGCCGCCGCCGCCGCCACCACCGCGCTGCCGCCGCTCGTTACATTACATATTGGCCGGGTTCTGTTTGTTTTTATTATTTTCAGATAAACATTTAATTTCTTTTAATTATTCAACGACCGAGAAGTATGGAAAAGGGAAAGGGAGGCCTTTGCCCAGCAGTGGGACAGTATAGACTAATAAAAAAAAATTTCAACATACAGACCGAATTTTATATTTTACTGATATTGCGTGATTAATTTTGGGTATTGTATTTCGCTTGTATATCTAGATTTTTGAAGATAGACGATACGGAGTTTTCATATTAGAGGTCAAAAAGCTTGCTATTAAATACTTTAAGGAATCTTAAACGCGCACTTTGAGGGAGGTTTAATCCAAATTTTCCAAGGTTGATACCATATATTATGTTTGGTGTACATATGTATGGGACTTTTCGGAATATTTCGGTCGGACCACTTTGTTGATACAATTATTATCTGATAATACTGCAACTGTGTATGTATACTGTGCACTTGTGCAGTCAAATCATAAATTATAGCGATTTTGAAATTCAAAGCCGGTAAATATTTTCTATACGTTTGTCCCCAAACGTATAGAAAATATTTACGTAGGTATCTTCAAAGAATAGTTAGAGTGACTGTCCGCGAAGTTTTCTGTCGCACGAGCGTCTCTACTTTTCTCTATGAACGAGTCCGTTTCCGTTTATCTTTGGTTGCTTTTTTGTTAGCGTCTGTAGTTTCTTTCGTTTCGTTGAGTTTCTCATATTCCATCGCTGGTTTTGTCGGATCGGAACTATAGTGTCGATCTGACAAAACACTATAATAATTTATTTATTTACTACGTTAGTAATTTGGAAATAACTAAAATCCCTTGACTTGCGGTTAAAAAATAACCATTGATTTCTATTGTTTCCCTCGCCCGCGCGGATCGCCAAACAGTCAAAGGATAACTTCTTCGATGATGAATTTTGATGAAACTCATCATTAAAAAAACGGCTCATACCAGGAGATAAACAAGTCAAATACAGTATAAGACTGTATGAGAACCCTGCTATTAATTGACGCCTGGCTGAGTTCGGTCTGAAATTGGTGTAAATCCTCAAGGCACTGATCATGCCAACCGAGCTCCGGCACTCGACGTGCCTCCTCCAATTACTTTAATTAAAACAATACCACGGCACCAATGCTTCGTCGACTCACCGCGGCTGTTTCCCATTTCCCTATTTAAATACGAAAACGAGCTCGTAGCTCTCGCTTAGCATGCAAGATGTTGCTATTCACTACTATACGAACCGGCACTTGTACACAGTCATTCAATTTTAATTTGAGTATGCGAATTACTTCATTTATAGCCAGTGCTGTTGCAGTAATCATATTTTATATATTTTTCTTAAATTAAGATCTACACAGGAGAAAAGTACCAATATAATATATTTTTTTGTGTTATCATACTCATTTGTGTCTCGAAGTCTAAGCGAGGGGTTTGAAAATCGATTAAGGAGTCGGGTTGATTCAGCGACTTCGAAGCTAGTAATTTACTCTCGAGTTGGCTGAAGGCGACACCTGTCGAGGCAAGTGACGGCTGATAATACGACGCGGGCGCCATTCATGCGCAGCGGAGTGCGAGGACGCGAATCTTCCAACTGTCCGCGACTTTCACTTCCATTTGCCAAAGTTTTTTTTTTAAATATATGTAAGTTAATTGGTAATACATGAGAAATTATTAATATCGTATGAGTATATCCTCAGCTGTTACAGACGTCATTTGTCAAGCAACTTCTAGTGGAGGTAATATAGCCCCGCTAAATCCTAGCATCATCTCTAGGATTACAGTTTACACGAGGTCGGGAACGTCGCGAGGTTGGGACGACACAGCACATCTCCGACGGGAGGCAACTTTAGCAACTTTCTTAAGGGCGGTTTGCGAAGTTTGACGTGCACGCGCTAGCACCGTAAGCTCAGGGATTCGATACTCACTAAGAACATCCAATACAGCAAGCAGAGTACGCACGCATTTAGAATAAATATAGATATAGGTATATTCAAGTTTTTTTTTTTTGAAAATTTACTATCGGTTCCATAGTAAAAGTTATTCAGCATAACTAACCCAACATAGGTTTCGAAAATATGCCATCTCGAAATTTCCAACCATATTTGGGTTTTCTTACTCGTATAGAAATTATTTCTAAACTCATACCTTATTACGTATAAAAGAATACTCTGAAGATATCATCAGCTGTAGAAAATTTGATTATTTTTCGCAAAGATGTATGAATTTGGATATAGGATAAAATAGTTGCAAACACAATTATTCACGTCATCTTAATCGTGGTCGCAGGCAGTCGACTGTGTTATTAAAAGGTGGAGTTTGTGGCGTGGAGGTATGCAGAGTAGGCGGATCAAGGGTGAGGGCTCGTGTAACTTTTGTATCACGGTGCTCTGCTTCCATCGAACCCGGTGACGACGGCAACCGAGCAACCTAGAATTTTATGAGTTTAATCAAATCGTTTTAGGGGTGTCACGGCGCGCCCAAACGACTGATCGTATGTGTAAAGCACATGTGCTGACCCATTCATTTTTACCCACTGGACACTAGAATAGGTATTTACTCTTATAGAATTGTATCAAAAATATTACGTTTTATTATAGAAGTTACTGTTAGGGGAGCACGCGAAACATGTATTAGAGTTTACATCGTTCCGCTGGTTCAACTACCTACGTTTATGCGTAGCGTTTCTACCTTGGGGTTATTTCGTTACGATCCAATCTGATAGTGCCGTGTTTAGGTGTGCCCAGTGAATATAAATGGTTTTGATGATTTTAGTTGCCTTTTGTAGAATTGTTATAGGTATGTGTATTGTCTACAAATGAAGTTTAACGTAGGTAAGTACATACCTAATTTCCAATTAAGTTCTAAGATAATTATGGTCTCTCTCTCTATACTATAAAACATAGATAATACAGTATAAATCCATTGTAAACCATTTGCTATATATGCTATTTGCAACGTTTTCTAGTTTCATGGCTAGAAACAATATTTTATTTCAGACAAATATGACATCCTAACTAATATTATATAGTATGGTCTTAGTTTGGTCTTTAGTTGATTTGGCAAATTAAGCTCCTTCATTAGCCACGGTAGGTACACACGGCTACAGATCAAGCCAGTATAAGCTGATCTCGCATTGTATAGGATTTCCGTACTATGGGAGGTCAGCTTATACTAGAAATGTATAGCTTGATCGGTAGCCGTGTGTACTTAAACATGAAAAAATTACTCAGTTTAAGATACTCTATACAAGTGATTGGTCGTTTTGGATTATTTTATATAGGATAGACAGAAAAACGATACTAAACCAAAGTGTTTTATTTTAAATTAATAGGTATCAAAAGATATCAAAAGAAAAGAGAATTTTACTTGATTAATTAACATTTGCTTGCTTAACCCTCATCAATTACAATCGCATTTTCTTTTCATTATTTTTTATTTTTAATCAAAACCTTTTGTAATTCGCTTTCAACCATAGCTTTTTTATTTTGGTAAGTCCAACGCTTCTATGAGATCCTGCCAATGCCCTTTATATTCTCTGTTTATCTTAGCGAACCCTGCAGCAGTAATTCTTTTCCAAGGAGCGCATAAAGTTATTCAAAATATGTATAAGTTACGTCCTAAGCTGGTCGTAAAACGGTATTACAAACGTTATGAAGGCCGGGGTTTGGCCGGATCTCATCACTTAGGGTTGTACGTCGAAGACTACTATCTTTCAATAAGACCATAAAATTGCCTCATCCATAGCGAGCCTTGACCTGGCTGCTTGGCGATAACAATACAAAACGGCAAGTATTAAATTTCTAGTGACGTAACAATATATTACTATCTAAGTTTAAGGCTGTAACAATGGTCAAACCTCTAAAATACGCTGAACTAAACGCATTTTGTTGACGAATCTATCCATTCATTTGTCCTGGAAAAAATATATGTTGTACATTTGTTCATCACGCACAAGTTGTATTGATTAAATTTTTTGTAAATATCTTCAAATTTTGTAAAAACACATATCCTTACAAGTATAATTTTAACCTAAATTGTAAATTGTTGACATAACGGCTCAACAGATTTATGCGAATCTTACACCAAAAAAAAGGTAATGTATTTTATAACAACTTGTATTGATTAATTTTCAAATTTCGTGAATCATTTTCAAATAATAATTAAAAAACTAAATCGCGAAGCATAAATCACTCGCTCCCCACCAAATCCCACCCGCGGACGCCTGGAGCCGAGACTCGTCAGTGCCTTGATGGCTGCTGTCACGAGTGGACCTCGCACGAAAATTGTATACGACAAAATAACTAAATATTTAAATTTATGAATGATTTTTAAATCGATTTCTTCTGATAATAACTTAAATACAATTTTGAGCATAATTTTTAGCTTCTAAATATATGTAATGTAGTTATAAGTAAAAATAATATTTTTTAGAACATGAATAGTCGTCATAGACTAATCAGAAATGTGTTAGGTAGGTACAAATAGTTATGTAGAATAGAAGTAGAGCAAGATATCGGTTTCCTTTATTCTTTTTATAACAAGCTTTTATTTATCATGCAATCATTGTATGTACGTCTTTCCGATAAAAAAATTACAATTTATTTTTCAACCACTGAATCGCAGACGTCCGATTGAAATGAAAGGTTTACTTTTATAAATTCGGTGTTAAGCGGCCGTCTTCAAAATCGAAATGGGCTGAATTAGGTATTTGACACGTTCACGCACACGCGGGAGCGCTCGGTCCCGTGTGTGCGTGAGTCCGGAATAATTGATGGTCAGTACGGCGATCAGATGGTTTTGATCCATTGATTTACGTGTCTTTTCTTTCGTGGTTTTTTCTATTGAAATAAAAAGTCATGGTAGTAAATCAAATCAAAATCATTTATTTCATATAGACCTTCACAGGTACTTATGAATAGTCTGACTCTAATACCCAGTGACTTATATAACCATGGATGCGGTCACCGGAACATTTTGCAAAAAAAATCTTCATACAAGTAAACAGTACCGCCATCTGTTTAAAATCGAATTGAACTACGTAGTGCCGCGTTGCATAGGCGCACGATGTAACTCATGTAACCTTGTATGTAGGGAATGCGGTTTTTTTTTCGGTTATTGAGAGGTAAAACCGGTAAACCGGTTTTAAACCGGTTTTTTTTTTAATGTTCGCTCGTTTTTTTTCACGTTATTTCTATAGCTCAAATTATAGATAATAACCGTGCCTAACAAATAAAAATACGTAAAATAAAAAAATCGCTAACTTAGGAATTATAGTCAGTTAAAGTTAATGAAATGAATATAAAAGAAAACTCAAATTCATCATCACCATCTGCCCGCCTTGTTCCCAATAATTTGGGGTCGGCGCAATATGTACGCTTCTTCCATTCGTCTCTTCTATCTGTTATACCAACATTCACTCCTTTCTTACCCATATCATCTTTTATACAATCCATCCATCTCTTTTTCATCAGAGACTCGTTTATATATGTTCCTTTCCTTTTGATTGTTTTTTTAAACGAATGAAATCATAAAAACATATCACGTTTGCTTGGTTTTTAATTGCTATGAGATATGAGGACTTTATGTTAAAAAATAGATCAGTAGAAGTACTTATTTAAACATTTATTGAATTATGTTTCGTACGTTATAATATTAACTTCACACGTAATATTATGAACATGTCATATTGTAGCGGCACAGCAACTTGCGTGTACACAAAAACGTGATTATTATTATACGAATATTTTACTTAGATAAATTGTTGTCATGCAGATGGGTAAAAAATAACACCAATCAGTCAGCTTGCTGTTTGGCATACATAAGAGCCTTCGTTGACAGTAGTTGCTCCGATAGCATGACATTAATGCTGGCACCCCGCAAGGCTATGGATTATCCCCAACACTGTTCCTTCAGCATATTAATGATATACTCTCTATTGCTAGCATTCATTGCTAGAGATGAAATTACAGGGGACGCTCATTACACGAGCCGTGCAAATATCCCTCGTTCTATATTGGAGAAAAGGCGCGAAGCTCTTAAATCGAGAGTACACAAACTAGTGACTCCGATTGGGGTTGACTAAACCTAGTCTATTTCAACCCCACTAAGTCACACGCAAGCCTGCACATTCACCGTTGCGAAAAGTCTATTTTCTATGGCTCTTCATTTTTAGAACATGTCCCTCAACATCACGAAAAGTATTGGGATCCTTCGCGTTAATATTTGTAGCGACGTTCTGTTCCAAAATCATGTACAAGGTATCCAAAAAACTCGGTGTGACTAATAGAGCGAAGTAGTACTTCTTATCGAGACAAAGACTGCAACTATATAAGTCGCAAGTCCGGCCCAAATAGAGTAATGCTGTCTTCTGTGGGCACCTGGATACCAGTAGGGCTGTTGCGTTTCTCAA
Organism: Achlya flavicornis; assembly: GCA_947623365.1. Classification (NCBI taxonomy): domain Eukaryota; kingdom Metazoa; phylum Arthropoda; class Insecta; order Lepidoptera; family Drepanidae; genus Achlya; species Achlya flavicornis. The sequence continues at coordinate 7,476,406 of OX392468.1, read as the reverse complement.
CTGACAGCTCATAGTGAAGCCACTTAGTCTGAGGAGAGACTGCCTTCTTATGTGTGTTCTACCGCTTTTCCAACGGACAGTGTTCTGAAGAATTGTTTGACCTGATGCCCAGTCACCTTCTACCATCGTAGTCACCGATGGGGAGTCCATCCTCACACATTGGAACCAAAATAGTCTCTTACTGTGCGGTTTCAAAGAAACTTCCTATGGCGAACGCTCAGGCTGCGGAATGAGCTCCCCGCTTCAAAAATTTCGAGTGTTAACCATTATGTTGCAAGCATCCATAGACTACGGTAACTGGTTATCATTAGGCGGGCCGTACGCTTGTTTGCTGCCTAATTATTGTAAAAGAAATAATTACGTATTTTATATCTATCATAAAAACAACCATTATTATAAGTTATTTTCTTACCAGCTCAACACAATAGACATCAACACACTTCAGTTCGTCACAAAAATACTCCCTGCATTGCACTCAGTTTACAAAACGGCGGCAAATCTTCCTTTGTTCGTTTTTCCAAACATTGAAAGAAAAACCGAAAAAAAACGAAAAACCGGTTTTGGTGCTATGAATAACCGGTTTTTCGATTTTCGGTGAAACCGGTTTGCATTCACGTTACAGTATGTATGTGCGTACGATGCACATTTTTTTTTATTACATTTTTATTTAAGTCCGTTATTACTAAATTAAAAAAAAGGATTTTCGAAACGCGTGTATGTAATATTATTGGAATTGCAAAATATTCACAATTTAAAATAGTGTCCGCCATATTGTACTATTTAGTTATTGGTCTGATTGCTCTCAAAATTGATATTGGAGAGGCCTTTGGAACATAAACGATGAATCTTTGCTCAAAATTGAAAAAAAGTGTCCGCCATTTTGAACTATTTTGTTATTGGTCCGATTGCTCTCAAAATTGATATTTGAGAGACCATTGGACCATATAACATGACCAATAACTAAATAGTTCCAAATGGCGGACACTTTTTTTCAATTTATCTATTTTGAGTTTTGAGAAAAGTTGTATGTTTTGTAGTCTCTAGGCCTCTCAAATCTCAATTTTGAGAGCAATCGGACCAGTATCTAAAAAGTTCAACATGGCGGACACCTTTTCAAAATTCTGAAAAAAGTTTCTTGTTTTGTGACCCCAAGGTCTCTCAAATATCGAATTTGAGAGCAATCGGACCAGTATGTAAAAAGTTCAACATGGCGGACACTTTTTCAACATTTTGAGAGAAGATTCATGTTTTGTGACCCCAAGGACTCACAAATATCGACTTTGAGAGCGATCGGACCAGTATCTAAAAAGTTCAACATGGCGGACACTTTTTCGAAATTTTGAGTAAAGATTCTTGTTTTGTGACCCCAAGGTCTCTCAAATATCGATTTTGAGAGCAATCGGACCAGTATGTAAAAAGTTCAACATGGTGGACACGTTTTCAACATTTTGAGAAAAGATTCATGTTTTGTGACCCCAAGGACTCACAAATATCGATTTTGAGAGCAATCGGACCAGTATGTAAATGTTCAACATGGCGGACACGTTTTCAACATTTTGAGAAAAGATTCATGTTTTGTGACCCCAAGGACTCACAAATATCGATTTTGAGAGCAATGGGACCAGTACCTAAAAATTTCAACATGGCGGACACTTTTTCAACATTTTGAGAAAAGATTCATGTTTTGTGATTCCATGGTCTCTCAAATATCGATTTTGAGAGCAATCAAACCAGTGTCTAAAAAGTTTTACATGGAAAACACTTTTTAAAGATCTATATTCTATTGCTATCTAAGCTTGCCGCGTTGCATCGCGTTTCGGTGTGAACTGACCCTTGATTGAATCTGACGACTGATGGTAAGCGGTTACCCTATGGACTATGGTTAGCCTATGGACGCTTGCAACACCAAGGGTATCACGCGCGCGTTGCCGACCATTTCTGTTACTAAGATCCAGTATGTATTTTTCTGATCATCATAAGACCCTTAAGATTCAGCTTGTAGTAAAACACATGTAATATTAGTCAACTATTGAAAATCTAGAACATCTTAGCCATTTCTATTACTGATATCTCGTTATTATTGACCTGTTCATCATCATACCCTGGGGATTTATCGTGTAGTAAAACACATGTGATATTAGATAACTATTGAAAACCATAACATCTTAGCTATTTCTATTACTGACATCCAGTATGTATTAACCTGATCATCATTAGACCCTTGATAGGTATGTATCATATAGCAGGTGAGTAAAATTAAACAGATTTATGTATTTTGTAAACTATAAATTCTGTTCCTGAGGACCTAGCAATCAACATTTTTAGTTACAATTACAAATAATGGAAATAGGCAGGCAGTTACAATTATAAAAACGATACGACAACAAACTACTATTAAAAAACATTAAAAAACCGGTTATTGAGAGGTAAAACCGGTTAACCGGTTTTACCTCTCAATAACCGGTTTTTTGTAACCTTTTGATTTTATTTTAAACGAATGAAATCATTAAAACATATCACGTTTGCTTGGTTTTTAATTGCTATGAGATATGATGACTTTATGTACATTTATTGAATTATGTTTCGTACATTATAATATAAATTTCACACGTAATATTATGAACATATCATATTGTAATGGCACAGCAACTTGCGTGTACACAAAAACGTGATTATTACTATACGAATGTTTTACTTAGATAAATTGTTGTCGTGCAAATGGGTAAAAAATAACACCAATCATTGCTGTTTGGCATACATAAGAGCCTTCGTTGACAGTAGTTGCTCCGATAGCATGACATTAATACTGGCGTCCCGCAAGGCTGTGGATTATCCCCAACACTGTTCCTGCAGCATATTAATGATATACTCTCTATTGCTAGCATTCATTGCTATGCAGATGATATTACAGGGGACGCTCATTACACGAGCCGTGCTAATATCCCTCGTTATATATTGGAGGAAAGGCGCGAAGGACTTGTCTTAAATCGAGAGTACACAAACTAGTGACTCCGATTGGGGTCGACTAAACTACACTAAGTCACACGCAAGTGCGCATTCACCGTTGCGAAAAGTCTATTTTCTGTGGCTCCTCATTTCTAGAATATATCCCTCAAAATCACGAAAAGCATTGGGATCCTTCGCGTTAATATTTGTAGCGACGTTCTGTTCCAAAATCATCGACAAGGTATCCAAAAAACTCGGTGTGATTAATAGAGCGAAGTAGTACTTCTTATCGAGACAAAGACTGCAACAATATAAGTCGCAAGTCCGGCCCAAATGAATTGTTGCTGTCATCTGTGGGCACCTGGGTACCAGCTTTGGTATTAAGACTCAGTTCAGCGACGTGCTGTTATAATTGTCGACGATCTCGAGCTCACAAGTGTTTTAAAGCCCCTTAGTCTGAGGAGAGACTGCCTTCTTATGTGTGTTCTACCGCTTTTCCAACGGACAGTGTTCTGAAGAATTGTTTGACCTGATGCCCAGTCACCTTCTACCATCGTAGTCACCGATGGAGAGTCCATCCTCACACATTGGAACCAAAATGGTCTCGTACAGTGTGGTTTCAAAGAAGCTTCCTATCGCGAACGCTCAGACTGTGGAATGAGCTCCCCGCTTCAAAACGTTTGAGGGTTGGCAACGTGCAAGTGATAACCGTTATGTTGCAAGCGTCCATAGGCTACGGTAACTGGTTATCATTAGGCGGGCCGTACGCTTGTTTGATGCCTAAGTATTGTAAAAAAAAATACGTATTTTGTATCTATCATAAAAACAATCATTATTATAAGTTGTTTTCTTACCAGCTTAACACAATACACATCAACACACTTCAGTTCATCACAAAAATACTCCCTGCATTGCACTCAGTTTACAAAACAGCGGCAAATCTTCCTTTATTAGTTTTTCCAAACATTGGAAGAAAAACCGAAAATAATCGAAAAACCGGTTTTGGTGTAAAACCGTTTTTTTTGTTTGGTCAAAACCGTACCGAATAACCGGTTTTTCGATTTTCGGTGAAATCGGTTTGCATTCCCTAGACTCCATTCACACCGAAACGCGATGCAACGCGGCAAGCTTAGATAGCAATAGAATATAGATGGATCCCAATGCTTTTCGTAATGTTGAGGGACATGTTCTAGAAATGTGGAGCCACATAAAATAGACTTTTCGCAACGGTGAATGCGCAGGCTTGCGTGTGACTTAGTGTAGTTTAGTCGACCCCAATCGGAGTCACTAGTTTATGTACTCTTGATTTAAGACAAGTCCTTCGTGCCTTTCCTCCAATATAGGACGAGGGATATTTGCACGGCTCGTGTAATGAGCGTCCCTTGTAATTTCATCTGCATAGCAATGAATGCTAGCAATAGAGATTATATCATTAATATGCTGGAGGAACAATGTTGGGGATAATCCTGAGCCTTGCGGAGCGCCAGCATTAATGTCATGCTATCGGAGCAACTTCTGTCAACGAAGGCTCTTATGTATGCCAAACAGCAAGCTGACTGGTGACAGCTGGTGTTATTTTTTACCCATCTGCACGACAACTAACGAAAATTTATGTAAGTAAAACATTCGTATAATAATAATCACGTTTTTGTGTACACGCATGATATGTTCATAATATTACGTGTGAAATTTATATTATAATGTACGAAACATAATTCAATAAATGTACATAAAGTCATCATATCTCATAGCAATTAAAAACCAAGCAAACGTGATATGTTTTAATGATTTCATTCGTTTAAAATAAAATCAAAAGGAAAGGAAACGTGTAGTCTATATAAACGAGTCTCTGATGAAGATGAATCTACAGAGTTAAATAAACTATTATTTCCATGAATTTGATGAAAAAGAGATGGATGGATTGTGTGAAAGATGATATTGGTAAGAAAGGAGTGAATGTTGGTATAACGGATAGAAGAGACGAATGGAAAAAGCGTACATATAGCGCCGACCCCAAATGATTGGGAACAAGGCACTTTTATACTCACTTCGTTAACTTTAACTGACTATAATTTCTCAGTTTGCGATTTTTTAATCTTAGGCACGGTTATTATCTGTAATTTGAGCCATATAAATAACGTGAAAAAAAACCGAGCGAACATTAAAAAACCATGAAAAAAAAAACGGTTTTCATTTTGCCACGGTTTTGCATTCCCTTCAACTGACCCTTGATTGAATCTGACGACTGAGATTGAAGAGTATATTTAAATTAAAAGTGAAATTTAAGAAACAAATGACACGCAAATGACGTCATGACCTGTTCTAAAGACATCACAGAACGTAAATATTTAATCATGTGTGCAGCGATACTACATAATATATCAATGAATGTTTGTGTCATATCCAGTGTCATCATTGCTCAGATGGTTGTATACATATTTTTGGCACATTGAGTGATAACAATTTTATGCATCTTTTAGGGAATACATATTTTAGTTTTATCTAATGTGTACAAATTTATGATCGTGTCGGGTACATATTTATGTTTTCTATATTGTTTACATATTTTTGAGCATTTGGATGGGTACAATTTAATGGAGCTTTTTATGATTACTTATTTTTTATAATGATAAGTGTATACATATCTTTGTCTTCGACTGTACCTATTCATTATAAACACTAATAGTGAAAACTGGAACAACTTTTTTTACCACTTAGGTGGCAAACAAGCATACGGCCCGCCTGATGGTAAGCGGTTACCCTATGGACTATGGTTAGCCTATGGACGCTTGCAACACGCGCGCGTTGCCGACCATTTCTGTTACTAAGATCCAGTATGTATTTTTCTGATCATCATAAGACCCTTAAGATTCAGCTTGTAGTAAAACACATGTAATATTAGTCAACTATTGAAAATCTAGAACATTTTAGCCATTTCTATTACTGATATCTCGTTATTATTGACCTGTTCATCATCATACCCTGGGGATTTATCGTGTAGTAAAACACATGTGATATTAGATAACTATTGAAAACCATAACATCTTAGCTATTTCTATTACTGACATCCAGTATGTATTAACCTGATCATCATCAGACCCTTGATAGGTATGTATCATATAGCAGGTGAGTAAAATTAAACAAATTTATGTATTTCGTAAACTATAAATTCTGTTCCTCAGGACCTAGCAATCAACATTTTTAGTTATAAATAATGGAAATAGGCAAAGTTATAAAAACGATACGACACATCTGCGCCGTTACCTTTTCTGTAATCGAGTTGATTGTAGTACCGCTACTCAACGTTAGGCGGCATTTCAAATGCCGCCCAGCGGTGAGTAGCACAGAATACTCGTTTAGAGGTCAAATCGTCAAGGTCATTGGGCTACGTAACACCCTTAACGAAATATTATCCTATTCAAGAACTTAGCGTTCGGTTTATCGATAAAAAAATGTTTTCCTTGCCATCGTGGTCAAATATTTCATGCACGATAGACGGATAGGATTATCTACGTCATCGATGTTAATAGCTTACTCTTATCTATTTTTTAAATTATGTACGTAGGTAAATAACTATCCTCTAGTTCACGGTTGCGAGTCTCATCATGATAGCTACAAAACGTTTAACGTACGACGTAGTTTTATGATTAAACTAGTCAATCAGTAGGTGATACATACTTATGTTACTAGCTATAAAGCTGTAATGAGATGCGGGGCATGCCGTGGGCGCTACCTGGTGCGAGCGCATGCATGTTATATGAGCCACCGCCCGTTCACTTCGCTGTACAGGTGTCGCCCGCCCTATTTTTAATGCACAGCATCTACTGCAATTTGTTGGTGCTAGAATAAACTAAAGTAAACATTTCAAAACTTCATAATTCGTAACTCCTTAATAAGTACTATTGGCTTTGTTAGCTGCAGACCTAGTCTCGATAATTATATGTAATTTTATCGTCGATTAAGTTACTTAAAGAATATTAAAAATCGTTATTGTCAGCTTTAATGACATATGACACATAAGTTATTAATTTATTTCTAATTTATATACACCATGATCAATCAAAACATAAATTAATTAATATTAGAGGTAATTTTGTGTTTTGTTTATTCTTCTATGTTTTTTTACTAGTACTACTTCTACTATGTTTAATGAAAATACTCATAAAATAACTTTTTTATTTTAATATGATTCACTTATAAAATAAATATTTTGCTTGAAACCCACTCTTAATCTTATTTCATATTTTTAAACCAGTGCTGCCTTTAAAAATGGTAAAATGTGTAATAAAAATAGTAGTATGAAATCCATTGGCAAAGGAAGAGAATATAACAAAAATGAAAGGAAAAATAATTTACGGGCGATCTGAGGTCGGGGAGTGGAAGGGGGGGGAGTGTTTAAGGCTAAAAACGATTTATCTCGATTTCCGGCAAAACTACAAGTCCTATGGAAAAAAGTTAAAATAAAAAACCCAAGACTTGGTTATTTGAATTTTTCACATAAATTTTGAGGTTATGTGAAAAAAGTGTAAATATAAAAGTAGAAGATCTTTTTATTACCTACAATTTTGCCATTAAACTTATTTCCACAGGACTTGTAGTTTTGCAGGAAATCGGGATAAACCGTTTTTACCCCTAAAAACTCCCCCCCTTTCACTTCCCGACCTCAGATTGTCTGTAAATTATTTTTCCTTTCATTTTTGTTATATTCTCTTCATTTTTCAATGGGTTTCATCCTGCTATAATTTGTTTCGGTTTCAAAAATTATCGACTTTTGTCTATTTAAACCGACTAACTATCATATCCAACTAAAAGCTTGTCTAGAAACTTGAACTTGCGGAATAAATAAGTATCTTCATGCTTTTTATTCAAGAAAAGGTAGGCAGAAGTAGCATTACTAAAACCGTAAGTTCAAACGTGACATGTGGTGAGGATTGTCAACGTCTCTTGGACATCATGACTTCGTAGCAATTCGTAGCAATGTGCTACGAAGGTGCTACGATTAATGTTTTTATCTAACAAACGATTTAATAATTAGAATTATATTTTAACTTCAACATACTACGTTTTGATTAACTCTACTTTACATACGGTACGTAATTTCACAGAACATGGAATGTGCTCGTATATGTACTTATGTCTCTAAGCTGTATTTATCCGAAACGCTCCACTAAGAGGGCAAACGGATCAGTTGGAGAATTCGTTTAGAACAAGGTTGGAAGACAAATTAAAAGAGCACTGGAACGCTAATTCCATTACGATTCGATGGACGGCAAAAGTCGCCTCCGTTAGACTCAAAGCCGGTAAAACGTAATTGCGACTCCACTAAGCTGGGCTACGCGCGTCCCGATATGGACGAAAGGGGACCTCCCTGTAACGGCTGATATAAAAGCGGCAATAAATTTAACAGGATGAACGCACTACTTACACAGAACGAGCGCGGACGCCCGGTGCCCGTAACGAGGGGGCACGCAACCACCGGTCTGTATTTTAACCCGCCCCCGCCCATAGCTCCATTTTTTAGGCGGTCGAGGATATTTTTTGTCCGTTTAACGACTTATCTGATTATATCGTGATTTAGACATCATTACCTTTAAATAATTTCTTATAATTTATGCGGATATTTTAATAGAAGGTAATATTTGGTACTTAAGTTAAAACATCAAAAAATAACAGAGCCTATTCAAAAATAAAGTAGTTAAAACTCACTAGGATTCATCATGGTTACACGTGAATGTCTCATGCTAAAGCTTTATTGTAGTTTAGTTCAAGACTTTTCTCTATTAATTTTGTGATTATGAAATGTGTCCACAATAAAATTACTGTAAAATATAAAATATTTCAGATTAATTTTCCTATTTCCCCAAACTGATCACGGTATACGATACTTAGTTATATTTCGGCTTTTTCTATCTTATTGCGATACACATATGCATAACATAACACTCATATCTTAATGCACGGGGGATTTTCAGGGAGGTGCATCTGCATCTGATCTACTAAAAAGATGTAACTTGTAACATATCATATAGGTATACATATAACATGAGGCCTTTATATCATGTCAAGTATTATAATGTCATATTCAAATCGGATATTTGAATATGCGTCTCTGCTGCTGGGGTCGAGCCAATGGAAGCACTTATACAAATGTAGGTGCTATAATATATAGTCAGCTTGCAGTACTGATTATGCTGAGCATACCGATGTGGCACCGATGTCTCACCGACAAACTTACACTTAAGAACGAAATTACAAATTCATTGTGTCATTTTACTGGCATTAGAAATACAACACAAAGTCGTGACACCTATCATTTACATTACTACAAAGGGAAACAACGCTGAAAGAAAACTATCGTCACATGGAACAAAAGGGTCTAAAAAATATTATTAATGTCGTTATTTTGGATACACATGTTTATTGCTATGAAACATGGCAGCCTCATAACAATCCCTTTCACTCTCCACAAATTGGAAGGAGCGCGTAAAGGAAAACATGGCCATAAATAAAACCAGCAGATCAACTAGATAGGCGGCCATTACCCGAGATAAGCAGGACTTATATACGCGATACGTTCTTCGCTTCGGCAGATTAACGGAATGGGACTGGGTTTGTTTGTAGATATCGACGTGGAAGCATTTTGGCGAGTCACAGCTAGGAAATTTATTGTGGTGTTCAGGGAGATATCTTCTTACGGACTCATTAAAAAGGAGACACGTACATAAATCAGGGGCAGGCGTCGGCAGAGGCGCGGTGCGACGCGGAGCGGTGCGGCCGACTCCGCTCTTATCGGCACCGAAAGCGCCGGCAATAGGCGCTATCCGGTTCCGTCGCCGTCGCGCCATCGCTTCCATTGTACCTCTGCGCTATTTCTATAAGCCCAACCGACTAACTTTCATTACATTATCCCCTTTCCGATGATATTTTTAGTGTATTTTTATAAATGTATCTTTCCTTTTGAAACAAAATAAAAATTGAAAATTTTAGATATTTTGTAGGGTTCCGAACCTGAAAATAAAATAACCAGTCAAAAGTGAGTCAGACTCGCTCAATGAGGGTTCTGGCCGTACTAAATAAAAGCAGACAGTTCAGGACCGCCAGTCCTGAATAAACTTTTGTCTGCGTGTCGGGCATCTCTTATTCGCCTTACTATACACACCTTTGCTAGCTCCTAAAGTGATTTACTTTACTAATGATATCAAATTTAATCTACGCTATATTCGGTTAATAAATGTTTTTTTTTTATGAATATTGATGAGATTTAAAAGGCCATCGTAAGTTTCTACCTACTTTAACTTTAAATACTTATTTTTGCCGCAACTATTACATTGTCGAAATTATTCGCAGTTTTCCTGTAATCTCTACTTACCCTATTAAAATCAAAACTGGAGCTTTAGAAACCTGGGAGGACAGGGGCAGAACTGTAATTTTTTGCACATTTTTAGCTATATCGTTATGACGATGGAACACAATTATAAAAAATATATTTTTGGAATCCTTACTCTAATATAGCTCTTTTAAACAACACCTGACACGAATTGGAACTTTTATTTTGTTGTTACTAACGCTTCAGATATATATAATGTAGTTCAAAGCTATAGAAACAATTTTATAGGTACATGTAAAGTTTTAATCCCCAAGGACCCAGTGCCAAATGAAAAATAATCTAAAAAAATTAAAATTAAAACAAACCTTGCAAAAATTATATAGGTATTTAAAAACTTCAACACATTGCAAATACAATATTGTCCATTAACAAAATCTGGAAAATTTTCCTTAGTGTGCTCAGCTTTGAAAATGTTCCCCATATCTCGGCACTGGTGTCTCGGAGGTCAAATTTCGTAGGTGAAAAAATAATAGCTCCAGCAAAAATACTACAAAATTAAAAAAAATGCCGCATGCCCGCAGACTCTATGAACTATTTGGAAAAAAAATGTTTTAGTGCGGACGGAAGCCTAATTGTGCGAGCCCGACTCGATCTTCACCACTTCTTTTCTATTAATTAAAATAAATAAATATCCTGGGACATTCCTCACACACGGTCATCTGATCCCAAAATAAGCAGAGGTTGTACTATGGAAACCAGATAACTGATATAATACATATTATACTACTTTTTGTTGTGTTTGTGTAACTACATACTTAATATACATAATTACACGCAGACTCAGGACATACAGACATGTTCATGCACACAAATGCATCCTGTGTGGGAATCGAACCCACGACCAGCGGCGCGATAGGTTGAATGTTGTCCGGAGTCTTAACCAACCGCGCCACCTGGCCCGACAATTTGTAATTAATCTTACTTTTACGAATGTGGGGTAAAATGTAATGATTCATCTTTTGATAAATCTTCTCTATTTGAATTACGCGAGACCGACTAATGTAAGATTATATTTAAGAAGCGGATTTAAATATGTTTGTAGATCTATTAGATGTTGTGGTAGAAATTTTTGACAAATTACCTAAAGTAGTGAGATGCCTTCTGTCTCATGAAATGAAGTTTACTTTGAGGAAAGTATAATAAAAAAATCATGATATTACACGAAATTATTCGCGACTAGATACTGTCCCTAGGTTTCACCCACGTTCGCGAGGTATATATTGTTTTCCCAGGATAAAATTATAATAAAAAAATCCTATTAGTGATTGAATTTTCAGAATTGGATCAGTAGATCCGTAGATTGCCCTCCGCATATAAACATTAAACAACCATACAAAATCTCACTGGAGGCTCAGTGGTGAACGCATCTACCAGCGATCATGTTGGTGTAGTTTGAAATCACTGGCCCGATATATTTGGGGTAACATTAGGTAGTTACCTACCTAATAGGTAGTAGGTAGTTACCTAATGTTACCGTGTTTCTGCGGTGTGGATGGACCATTAGGAAAAAGTGTAAGTTTCATAAAAAATCGGTTCAGTAGTTTTCAAAATAATGGAATAATACGTGTGCCGGTCTGGCTTATTGATACAAGCTACGGGAGTGGTATCAAAGGGTATCTCAAAACCTTGTTCGAATTATTGTGCACGTAAGTAAAATTAAAAATGACGAAATAAAAAAGTACTTAAAAAGAACAAAAAATCTACTTCGAAATACTCTAGAAATAACTGTATTCTGACTTGTGGTGCTTTTTCGATGACTTCTAAACAGTGTCAGATTAGAGTTATTTATTTCAAACTTTTTTAATATATTTTGAAATCGATAGTTTTTATTTAATTAATTTTTTATATCTATAATTGAGTCATCTTCTCTACATAGTATAAAACAAAGTCGCGCGTCGTCCGCGTCTGTCTATCTGTGTGTATATCCGCTAATTCTTCCCAAACCATTTGTTTGGATTTCTATGCGGTTTTCACCATCAGTTAGATAATTTATCACTGAAGGTTTCATCATCATCAGCCTATAATGTCCCACTGCTGAGCACAGGTCTCCTTTCACAAATGAGGGTGAAAGGGACTGGGCGATACTCCACCACGCGTGCCCACTGCGGATTGGTGGAGGTAGGCTAGTGGTCAACCTACTGTTGGAATTTTTCAAGCCGCTTGGGAGGCATCCAACTAGCTTAACGACTATCACAATTAAGTGATAACCGGGACCAACGGCTTCACCGTGCCTTCCGAAGCACGGAAACGCTCCATTTGAAATACCACTAGGTACCCATCCAGGTACCGACCACGACAGACGTAGCTTAACTTTGCCGATCGATTAAGAACGGCTAATCATGCTACACCACGAGCGCTACTGAAGGTTTATATTCATAATATAACGTAATTAAGTTTTTATGTAAATAGAAAAAACAAATATTATGTAACATTGTTGCAATAAGTTTCAATCCTAGAAAAAATTGTTAAGATATTGAAACCAGTCCAATATAGCTGTTTTCTGATGACTTTTTTACGTTCTAGTAACTGTAAATGCACACATCTCTTTATTGGAGATGGAACTATTTAGATATTGGAATATTTTTTCTGATTGTTGGGTGGTACTGAAGACGTTTTTTCAATGTGAATTTGATTGAAAAAAAGTTACGTAATCATTTCAATGACTTTTTAAAGTTACGTACGGAAATCACGATCGACCAAGCTACCTCTATCACTGCCAAATTCATCAATATCGGTTCGGATATGAAAACATAATGGGACATATGATAATCGGCCAATGTACCAAATATTTTTTTCCGGAAAATCGGTGAAAAAGATTATTTAGGAGGGTAGTTAATTTAAGATGTAATCATTGAGAAATAAAAGAATAATTTCAATTGTATTTTAATGTCTTCTAAAATGTATAACTCCGAAAACAAAAAGTTCTTTCGAAAGATTAACTTCAGTGATACTTCAAAAATCAATGTTAGTTAATCTTCTTCTGTTTGCTGTAAATGTATATCATTTTGGAGTAGTTCACTGGACCCGGAAGATTCTAACTTTCCGAGGCGTCCTGGAAATTTGCAACATTACGACCACCCGCTCCCTTTGAATTATTGGACTTCTTACATGCCAACAAGAGTTCTTGTTTGCATGGAATTTCAATGTTACTTCAGTATTTTAGTCGTATACTATGTATGAAACATATTACTAAGGTGCAGCACAGACGACAGACTTTTTGTGCGAAGGAGTCTGCGGCACACAAAAAATACGTCACGGATTTTTCACAGATTCAAAGCACACAACTCACCTACATATTCGATAATTCTGTCGGCGGAACTCTACGTACACTCTATAGAAATGCAGAGATTGCGATGTATTAGTTTGATTAATAATTGAATTCGAAAAATAGAAAAAGAAGAAGAAATAGAGAATTCCGGGTACATTTTATTCTTTCACGGACTTGCAATGCTAAGGCACAGATTACAGAATAAGGCAGATGGAGCGCGCGGAACACGGGAGTGAGGCCAAAAAAGCAAATACAAATTGAAAAACACGTATCTGGTATTCGCTTTTGAATGTGTATTTGCTTTGTTTAACAAACTTTATGTAACAAAAAACACTTCTTTATTAATAAACTGTGGTTAAACAATGCAAATATAAACTGGAAAACGAATACCAGGTATCAGATTTTCAATTTGTATTTGCTTTTTTGGCTTCACTTTCATGTTCCGCGCGCTCCATCTGAATTATTCTGTAATCTGTGTGCTAAGGTAAAAGAAAAGTTCAATTTTGTGCGAGTTAAAAAGAAAAAAAAGTAGGAATATGTGGAGGCTGGGTTACATACAATACTGGAGCAGATAGACGCGTGACCGAGGGATGTGCACGAGTGGGTGGCTGTCAAATGACAATAATTGGCGTGCAGAGTGCAATGACACAGCGGGCCGCGGCGCGGCGCGGCTGACGGCTGCGCAAATCAACGCCTTTAATTGACTGGTGATTTCAATTGATGCGCATCGGTGAGTCCACGAAATGCCACTAATTCTGGTATGATGGCAGCAGATATTCACTCAAAATGTCGTTGGCAGCTCGCTGGCTGTGAATTTACGACATTGAGGACGACCGATAAATGCAAATTTTATTGTTTATGGCAGATTTAACGGCAGTGAACTCTTTTACCGATGCAGTAAAGTGGTATTTACACATACGCATACCTAAGCAGACAAATCTGTTCACAATAACAATAGGGTAATATTTACTGCAATAAGTAACAATTGGCAAATGGCATTGTAGGTACGATAACTACGACGAATAATGTACTATTTACGAAAATTCTTGGTAATCTTACTTGGTAGTAACGTGATTCTGTAAAAAAAAACTTGTACTTATCTTTGGGTTCAAATGAGGATTGGTCAGTGAAATCTTGATCCTAATCCCAACTTGTGTGTGTGTGAGTTTATTTGTTACCTATATACTCCGGCACAGCCGATAGTTAGACATAGTTTAATATAAAATGACAAAGATAAATATAATCTAAAGTAATTCTATGCTAATTCAGAATTACTTTTTTCTCCTGGGAAGAGTTTCGTAAATAACCATTCTTGGTTCAACCTTACGTTACAAAAGGAATAGGTATATCCTCCATTATCCTGTCAGGTCTTGTTCTTTTATAAAAATATAATATATACTAATGCGATGTGTACACGATCCGATATAACTTATACCATAAACTGAATTACAACGTGAAGTTGCTAGCGAAATACTGCTAAAACCTAAAACAAAATTATGTTTCAATTTTTAATTTTAAACAGCTACTATTGCAAAATGCTATTTTAGTTTTATACCGAATTGTTATAAATAAACAAGATAACTTATTGCATTGCAAGTCCTATGTTTTCTAAGCTACTCAGATATATAAAGTCTAAAATAAAAACAATGTATCTTAGTAGCGGAAGACGGTTGGTCCTTGCGTCTTTGTAACGTTTAATAAGGGTTGATGTAGGAGCGTCGCGGGCGGCCGGGCAGCCCCTGCAGTTGGAGAGAAGCGAAGATAGAGAGCGCGGTCTGCCAGAGTACTGATAAGGCTATTAAAAGTTACGCTCACAGACTACCGGTAGGATTAAACAGATACTGCTTCTACCTACCGATTCTAAGGAAAATATATCACTGAAAAACAAACTGAAACTAAACGATGAGTGATGATTTCAAGGTATCAAGGTAGGTAAGGTAATTTTGTTCAAAGCAATTATTGTGAATAGTGCTCTCTTCAGCGATGGTAGAAATTCGCTTATAAATCGCGTCACAGACCACAAACAAAAACGTGCATGTGGACCGGCACCCATTATTCTCGACTGCATAATCGCTTCGTCCGACGCCCGCATCGCTACCCTCGCTATTTTATTTCCTCCCAGCATAGTTGTGTTTCGAATAGGCGGAGCTTTTTCAGCGAAGCTTCAGTGAGGAAATTAAACCATGTTTAATTCTGTTTAAGGTCTGGTTCCGGTTAGTAGATGCAGCGAGTCGATGCGACCGGCGACAGACCAAAGCCACCACGCTACAATTCTGGCACAATGTGTGTCCGTTTTAATAGGATTAAACTCATTGTTACATACGAACTGAAAGGACCATGAGCCAAATGAAATTGATTCTAACGAAACTGAAGAAAATGTTGTATCTAAAGTTAGATAGAGAAGAATGGAAACCACGGGGATGGTTTCAGCTGATATACCAAGACTATATACTACAAACGCAGATTTATTAGGTTGGATTCCGTTCGCTTGTTGCCGTAAGTTTAGCCTAGCATGTGTCGTACTCGTACTGTATTTGATGTGCAACGATAACTACATTATAAAATATAATAATAAAATATAATAATACAATTTAAATAAACACTGTTATGTACCCAGATTATAGACCTCATGTATTTATTTCTGGTGAATTTTTGGTGAATAAAAAAATTGGTGGTGAATAATATAAAATTCCAAATGATTGAGCGTTCACAGCACAGTTTTACCCTAGTTTGGACTCCACTGCTATATAAATCCTGTTAATCTGCCTATAAAAAGATCGCTAAATAACTTCTTATACCAACTAGAAAGCAGTTAATCAAAAACAAGAAATACCTACATAAACTTAATGGAATGGAACGGAAAATGTATATTCCGTTTCATTTGTTTAACTTTGGATTTAATTATGTACCTTGGTAAATTATCGTACAATATAATATGCAGCAACAAAATATATTTATACCCATTTATCTACCGATGTATATCAGTAGGCAGGAATTTAACAACATGAACATTTTGTTAGGTACCTACATCAATGGTCCCTACCAGTGGAAACCATAATGGTATTAATTCAATAGCTAGAGAAAGTTAGTCAAAGCCTGAATGCTTACTAGTTCTATCCACTTTAGATTCGGATTAATTGCTCACTTAATGTTACTCGTAATAAACTATATCCAGCGCCCCATGACCCGTCTACTTAGACATTTTAGGTGAAGGAATTCTTAAGTGAACAGCTGAAATTGAATTATGGTGGACCGTTGACGATGCCGCGCCGGCGCACTTCAGCGGTGGTGACGCGGTACCAAGACAAGACCACGATGCTGGAGCTGCAGCTTGTGAATGTAAAGCTAGTCGTGTCGTATGCGCTTCAGACTTATCATTTTCTAAAGATGTTTGTTGAAACGCGCCATCATTTAGTAGGATATAGTCAATAATTCATTTAAGGGGCAGACTTGGGCAAAATACACTACATTGCTGCCCAAATTATATGAAACCTGCTAACTCTACGGTGTTGAAATTGAAATATATGATACTTAAGGATATAACAAACACATCGCCCGAGCCGAAAACACGATTTCAATTAAAAGCCTCGATAAAAAAAAATTTCAAACATACCTCTAAAAATCAAGAAATTCCCAAATATATCCAACGCCTGAAGGTATTTTGATACGATTTTTTTCATCGATATAGTACATATCATAAGAAAATAAACGCCCGATTTAGTTTTTTGAATTAGCTATTCAGTTTTTCATAATAATGATTTTAAAAAAAGTCGCTTACGTCAAATTCAATCCGAGCACCATCAACATCATACCGCACTCTATTGTCCTGCAACTCGCGTATTTTACTTCGCGCTCACTCGCATTCCGCGGCGATCCGCGTTGCTAGATGGACCTGTGTCATTTTCTTTCAGAATTTTCACAAAAATAAAACCCTCTCAAATGAGTAAAAAATCATATCAAATTATCTTCAGAAGGCACTGGAAATGCATGCTAGTCAAATTAAGGCAATTGAGCCTTTTATTTGCTTGTTAAGAATAAAAATATATAAAATAAAATCTGTTATGATTGATACTTTTGAAAATTGTCATCGAGCCATGTCGTGGTACTGACAGAGACTAATACTTATTTTCGTCTATGAAGGGTATGGCTTGGGTAGTCTAGGGGGCTAAAGTGCGGGTTATTAATGTAGGCGCCGACTGAAGGAGGTGATGATTCAAATCCCAGAAAGTGTTTTTTTTTTATTTCAAATCATACAAAATGAAAAATCAGCAATATATATTATTTTTAATGAGCAATTATCTATTTAGTTACTTACCTGATTAAATAACACCTCATTCAATGTTGTTTATTTTGAGACCAAAGAAAAGGTATTGAAGGTAGGTTGACTGATACTGGTAACAGTAGGTGCCCCGAAGTCGGGGCGGGCGTGCCAGTCACTACTGCGGTCATCGAGTCATCTGTAGTCATCGAGTCGAGCCGATATACCTTTATATTCATTGTATTATTGTGGTCCAGTCGCGTAGTCGTGAAGTGTCAATGGCACAGTAAAATTAGTACCAGTAAAGAAAATATTACACATCTTACGTTGACTAAGTTTCTACTACCCTTAGAGAATTTATACCGAGCAATCTGATTCCGAAACTAGTCACTGATTTTGAACTGTAAGGACCAATCACTTTATCGTGTGTTCTTGACTTGGCCAATCAGAGCGCATTGTCAATGATGGCAAATTGGCGGAATAGATTGCAAGCAAAATCAACGTCATTACGCTTCTTTGGGTTAATTGTTCGATGTTCTACTACTTACTGAATCGGTTAGTTGGAATGTGAACCCATCGTAAATTTACAATTACTATTAGTGAGCTCGGCTATCATTGTGCCGATTAGGGATTGCAAAATCCAGTTTTTTTTCAAATCCGGATAGAAAGTTTATCATCACATATAACTCCGGATTATCCGGTTTTTTTTTTTTTTTTTTTTTTTTTTTTTTTTTTTTTGCAATCTTTTGTAATTTTAAATTGTACCTACGCGTATTTTATGCTTAATTATTAGTAGTTTGAAGAGAGGTGTTCTATTTTATTGTATTTCCATTGCTTGCATTTGAATAAAAATTCAATTAAACTGCAAGTAATATTTAAAAAAAAAATGGCTTGTATTTGGCCACTGAGCCGTCCATAAAGGATAATGACGAAGCCTAAGGTGGAGCACGCTAACCCAAATGGAACCTAATCATTCAGGCCGTGAAAGTCCCTAGATTCTAAGAGTCAGGAAATACAGTCGCCGGAAGCAAGTTCCACTCCCTTGCTGCCCGCATTATAATTGAAGATACAAAAGAAAAAAAATCCCCGTGCCTTGTGGTTCAGAGTAAAAAGCAAGCAACCTTTCTTCGATGGTCGAGGCTCGTGAGTTTCGTCATAATTAGTCTCATATTCGATGAGTCTTCTGGCTTGGCGGTTTATTGAGTCGAGGGCAAGAGCCTGGTGGAAAGGACTCCGTTTGGTGAAAAGACACACCTGCGTCTTGGTGGCATTAAAAGTGAACAGAATGGCATTGCCCCAATCGGAGACTGCCTGTAAAATTACGTTCAAACGCTCTACCATAGCCTCTCGCAACAATTGGATCTATGACAACGGTGCTATCGTCTACGTACCCAAAGATACCGGGCTTCACCAGATCGTTAATATGCAGCAGAAATAAGGTTGCAGAGAGAACCGAACTCTGTGGAATTGATTGCGGAAAGGTCCGACGAACACCCGTCTATGACTACATGAATAATCTATTCACTTTATCTACCTATTCACTCACTACCTATCACTCTATCTATTCACTTCGCTCAGGAAATTGTAAACTGTTAAGCTGCAAACTAATAAATAAATAAATAAATTAATTAATTCAAGCGCACAGACCACCAGAGATTTCATATCAAGGAAGCTTGCTTAGAAGCCTGGTGTGTCAGACCCTTTCAAAAGTAACAATTTTCTGAGATCAGTGTCCTCCCTGTCACGTTCCGCCGACTCCTTAGCGGGCATAACTCGCTCGCAAAGGAGTGGAGTGCATCCTACGATCTCTCGTTTTCAACCACAGCGCGAACGACGCTCGGCAGCGGGAGATCAGTCCCCACTTCGGCGCAGAGCTCGCTGCTAGTAGGGAATGCAAAACCGTGCCAAAATGAAAACCGGTTTTTTTTTCGGTTATTGAGAGGTAAAACCGGTTAACCGGTTTTAAAACCGGTTTTTTTAATGTTCGCTCGGTTTTTTTTCACGTTATTTCTATAGCTCAAATTATAGATAATAACCGTGCCTAAGATAAAAAAATCGCAAACTGAGGAATTATAGTCAGTTAAAGTTAATGATGTGAGTATAAAAGTGCCTTGTTCCCAATCATTTGGGGTCGGCGCTATATGTACGCTTTTTCCATTCGTCTCTTCTATCCGTTATACCAACATTCACTCCTTTCTTACCAATATTATCTTTCACACAATCTATCCATCTCTTTTTCATCAAATTGATGGAAATAATAGTTTATTTAACTCTGTAGATTCATCTTCATCAGAGACTCGTTTATATAGACTACACGGTTCCTTTCCTTTTGATTTTATTTTAAACGATTGAAATCATTAAAACATATCACGTTTGCTTGGTTTTTAATTGCTATGAGATATGATGACTTTATATACATTTATTAAATTATGTTTCGTACGTTATAATATTAATTTCACATGTAATATTATGAACATATACATACATATTGTAACGGCACAGCAACTTGCGTTTACACAAAAACGTGATTATTATTATACGAAAGTTATAAGATAAATTGTTGTCGTGCAGATGGGTAAAAAATAACACCAATCAGTCAGCTTGCTGTTTGGCATACATAAGAGCCTTCGTTGACAGTAGTTGCTCCGATAGCATGACATTAATGCTGGCGTCCCGCAAGGCTCTGGATTATCCCCAACACTGTTCCTCCAGCATATTAATGATATACTCTCTATAGCTAGCATTAATTGCTATGCAGATGAAATTACAGGGGACGCTCATTACACGAGCCGTGCTAATATCCCTCGTTCTATATTGGAGGAAAGGCGCGAAGGACTTGTCTTAAATCGAGAGTACACAAACTAGTGACTCCGATTGGGGTCGACTAAACTACATTAAGTCACACGCAAGCCTGCGCATTCACCGTTGCGAAAAGTTTATTTTCTGTACCTCCTCATTTCTTGTAGAACATGTCCCTCAACATCACGAAAAGCATTGGGATCCTTCGCGTTAATATTTGTAGCGACGTTCTGTTCCAAAATTATCTACAAGGTATCCAAAAAACTCGGTGTGATTAATAGAGCGAAGTAGTACTTCTTATCGAGACAAATATTGCAACTATATAAATCGCAAGTCCGGCCCAAATGGAGTGTTGCTATCTTCTGTGGGCACCTGGATACCAGCTTTGGTATTAAGACTCAGTTCAGCGACGTGCTGTTATAATTGTCGACGATTTAAAACACTTGTTCTACCGCTTTTCCAACGGACAGTGTTCTGAAGAATTGTTTGACCTGATGCCCAGTCACCTTCTACCATCGTAGTCACCGATGGAGAGTCCATCCTCACACATTGGAACCAAAATGGTCTCGTACAGTGTGGTTTCAAAGAAGCTTCCTATCGCGAACGCTCAGGCTGTGGAATGAGCTCCCCGCTTCAAAAAGTTTGAGGATTGGCAACGTGCGAGTGATAACCGTTATGTTGCAAGCGTCCATAGGCTACGGTTACTGGTTATCATTAGGCGGGCCGTACGATTGTTAAATGCCTAAGTATTGTAAAAAAAAATATACGTATTTTATATCTATCATAAAAACAATCATTATTATAAGTTATTTTCTTACAAGCTCAACACAATACACATCAACACACTTCAGTTCATCACAAAAATACTCCCTGCATTGCACTCAGTTTACAAAACGGCGGCAAATCTTCCTTTAATAGTTTTTCCAAACATTGAAAGAAAAACCGAAAATAATCGAAAAACCGGTTTTGGTGCTATGTATAACCGGTTTTTTTGTTTGGTCAAAACCGTACCGAATAACCGGTTTTTCGATTTTCGGTGAAACCGGTTTGCATTCCCTAGCTGCTAGGCCCCCTCTTCGAGGCACATATGCTTTTTTACCGACTAAGTTGTATAAAAAAAAAACAGCGTTCGGCAAGCTTCGCCATATCTTCAAGTCCAGAATACCTCAGAGTCAGAGTCTTAAGAAAAAGGTTTACAATCAGTGCGTGTTACCAGTGATGAAATACGGAACACGGACGTGGTCTTTCACTGCTGGTCTAATAAATACGCTCAGAGTCACTCAGCAAGCTATGGAATGAGCTATGCTCGGAATTTCACTACGATTATTAAGGCGATGATAGCTCAGTGGTAGTGACGTCGGATACCGAGACGAAGGTCCCGGGTTCGAATCCTACAATGAGCTTGAGCTTTCGGTGAAGGAAAACATCGTGAGGAAACCATAGCACGGTGGTAGGGTACTTTGTAGTACCCGTCTGGCTGGCTACCACCCTCAAGTTGAAAATCTGTCGCCAAGCACCTATCGGTGTGTTCCGTCAGCTGCACTTGAGAGCCAGTTCCTTCTAGGCTTTGTGTGCTTACCACCTTCGACCACATCATCACTTACCATAGTGAGATTGTGGTCAAACACAGGCCTATACACAGTAAAAAAAAAAAAAAAAAAAAAAAAAAACGAAACAGGATCCGAAACGAGGACATATGTAGGAGAACAAAAATTCTCGATAAAGCTTAGCGATGGGCGATTGTTACTAAAAACAATCGAATTATTCGATTGTCCAATTTATTCGAATCATTCGAATAACAATTGACTTCTTTCGATTGTTCATAATACGCTTCGTGCGGCACCTTGCGTGGCCTGTGCCGTGCGCTGGCTGTCCGCGCGCCGAATGAATGAATCTATTCGCCCACGCGCTCACCCGTCGATTGTGCATACTATTGCAACCTGCATGGCGTGCGTCACTTTTCATTCGAAAGATCGATTGTTATTCGATTGTTTATTCGTTAGAACGAATGAATCGACAATCGAATGTACAGTTTTACAATTGTCGATTCTTTCGATTCCTTTTTTTTGAACAATCGCCCATCGCTAATATAGCTCGTAGAGTTCGTATGTTGATGTGGCAATGGGCAGGCCACATCGCTCGAAGAACCAATAACCGATGGGGATGGAAGGTTCTCGAGTGGCGGCCACGTACTGGAAGGGGACACCGTACGTCCACCAGGTGGACCGTCGACCTGGTCAGAGTTACTGGGCGCTGCTGGATTCAAGCGGCCCGAAACCGCTTGAAGTGGAAGTTAATGGGGGAGGAATATGTTCAGCAGTGGATATCCTCTTTTTATACGCGATACCGTGACCGGGTGGCGTGGGCTGCCGCGCAAATCGCTTCACTGTCACCACATTATGACATTGTACCCGTGCGAAGCCGGGGCGGGTCGCTAGTACTTAATATACATAATTACACCCTGACTGCAAACATGTTCATGCACACAGATGCATATCCTTGGTGGGAATCGAACATACAATCGGCGGCGTCGTGGAATCTTAACAAACTACACCAACTGGCCCGTCAAAAGTTTTTTTTGAGGTATATCAAAATTAATATTTTTAAATGTTTGTCTACAGTTTGTCTACTGTTAACATTTTTACTGTGTCCAATTCAAACAGCTTAGTTCTCGCGGAAATGTATAGATGGCGGTTTGTCACGTTGAATTGTTTGCTTGCAATGACGCACTTCTAAATAGAGGGAGCTAGTATTTTTTGTATGCTTAGTTCCGGTAATTTCCGCAAATATTACGTGAAAATGTGGCGCAAGGGTGAAAACTGAAATCTGCTCGAGAGGAGTCTGCGCCTTAAGGCGTGCGTACTGTACGGCATTCCACATGCCAATAGGACTGCTATCTATTTACAAAACATTAATAAAACGTTCATGTAAAATGGGACCATAGGATTTTTCTATAAAGATATAGGTTTATTTTTGATTTTTACGCAAGCGGAGCGACTCGATTGCCATACAAAAACCGGATGTTGTGAACGTCACGTCTTGAGTGGCGTATACGAATACACCAGAAAAAATACTGTTCTGTGTCTAGTATTGGCAATGTCAATAATAAGGATCCAAAAAGCAAATAAAGTGTAGCAGGTTGCTCCGAGAGCAGAATGGAGCAATCAGGGCGAGAACAGTTTGACACAGCAATTTGGGTGACGGCACGCTGCCGATGTGTTATTTTGATTGCGCTGCTTTTGTGCGGTGTTGTTTGTGTGTTCTCTTTCTTAGATCTTTTAAAATATATTTACGATTACGAAGAAACCTCAATGCTTCCTCCTCTTGCTTTAATAATTATTTTTAACTCAGACTCCTAGTTACTGAGATAATAATACAGGATGCTTGATGGTAAGCGGTTACCATAGCTATACAGACGCTTGTAATACACGAGGCATTTCTGGCGACCTTACCAGCGTAGGAACACAACATAAAGTTGCGATATTCTGTAAAGATTTTCAAACTGATCGCAATGTTTTTTATGTGTTTATTTCACCCACACATCAAATAAAGTTAGCGATCAGTTTGAAAATTCGAAATCTTTTTTGTTACGGTAGACTATGATATAATTTCTTCTTCTTTTTAGATTCTTTACTTAAAAATATAGAATAAGAAAATAAAACAAAAAAATAAATTTAATTGTTTTGTTCCATAATAAAAAAAATTCAATCCAAGCTTAAGCTTGTTCAAAAATCTGACTTAGTCAATTTTATTAATTTTTTTACCACTTTTGGAGCGCAGAACATCCTTAATTTCGATAATGGTAAAGAAAACAAGTCATTGAATGTTAGTTTAATATGTGAAAATCGTACATGACCAAAGTCAAGTCTCAGTTTGATAAATAATTAAAAACATATTTCCAAAACCAACATTTTCAAAGTATCATTGGTAAAACCTAGCTTGTATAAAAATCTAAAGGTAAAACCTCCGATTTTTTTTCAATTCATATCATAAAAGGCATTTTACCGGTAGATCCCAGGTTTTACGAGTACGTCTTAGGATTTACCAATATTAGCTGGTAAATGTAATTGTAAACGAAAGATTGTTCATGAAAAAACTGTCAATCGGGCGCGCAGTAGAGCGCGAGCCGAACGCTCGTTCGAGACTCGCAAGTCTATCCCAGTCCATCCACGCTATGCGAACAACGAATGAATCCTGTATGTTCGTGGCTCGGCTCGTGCTCGGTTCGCGTAGCATGGACGCACCATTACGTTTAGCAGCTGATGTTTGTTTGTTAAGTGGGCTAGAATGCACAAGAGGTAGACTCGTCTTACTCTTACACAATGTGTGCATGGTTTTGTATTCTCGTTTTATTTACGCAATCATGTAGCAAGTATCGTTTACCATCAAGCGGTTTATATGCTTGTTCAATAAGATATAAATATCATCATCATCATCATCAGCCTATAATGTCCCAGCACAGGCCTCCTTTTACAAATTAGGATGAAAGGGAATGCGCCATACCACCACGCATGCCCACTGCAAATTGGTGGAGGTAGGCTAGTGTTCAACCTACTGAAGGAATTTTTCAAGCCGCCTATGCTGCCTCCAAGATATTAAGTAATTATTAAAATAACAATTGTCATTTTCATATGCAATCCTATTTGTAGATTTCCAATAACATTTTCATTATTTGCAGTATTGATTGGTTTGCATCAATCGCGATATGCAAATATTAGCTTCGCTCGTTGACCGGGAGGCTAGTGATTTACGCGTGTCGCGACGCTACGTTATGCAATTACGAACGTTTATTAAAAATTAACAGTGTAGCAGTAGTAATATACAGGGTGTTACAAAACTAACCGTAAAGCCGAAAGGAGGTTTAACGGGCCCTTATAACGAGTCCATTCACAATATTTAAGAACCGAAGTAAAGCTGTAACATACCAAAAAAAAAAAAAAAAATTATTTATGTGCAAGCCCTATTTCTGTAAAATTAAAGAGTAAACTACGCAGAATGTACCTACCTACGTGTCTCGTACCAAATTCGTGGAACGATTTTTTAAAAGACCTAACCTAACTGAGCAACCTAAACGAACATTTACTTTTTCATTATTAACGTCAAATTTACAGAAACGGATCAAAGTGTGCTCCGCCTTGCTCAATACACAACCTCGCTTGTCGGGATATGGCTTGTGTGCTATTTTGCACCATCGTCAGTGTTATTGATGCGAAAACCGATCTAACACGCTGTTCCATCCCGGCAAGCGTTGGGCAATCGGAGAAATACACTCTCTCACTCGAAACAGTTGTAGGATATCGATTAGAAGATTTGAAATTGACAACATTTTTTTTTCCAACTTGACATTTTTTGAAGTCAGTACTTGAGTATAATGATATCCTTGTATTGAGGTAGCAAACATTTATAGAAAAATAGTAGACAATTATCAGGTAAAATAGGTACGTAGCCCTTTCTGTTAAATAATCTGGTTCCCTGACATGACAGCTTACTAGGGTTGACAAATTTTTGGCTTTGATAATTAATTATATTTTTACGCGGTATTTTGTAACACGTTGTATATATTTTATATCATAAAAATGTGAAATGTTTGTTTTTAAATTAAGAAAACTAATTTTTTGTTTTGAATTACATATGAGTGTTGAAGAAGCATTAAGTGCAGCGTAGTTCATGCGAGGTGTTCGCGATCTCGTGTCGCAATGGGCGAGGGAGGGGGTCTCCAGCCACGTAAATCAGCGCGCTACGGGGTGCCCACTGTACGCGACGCGACGTTACCAACAACGACCTGTTTGCTCGCTGCTGCTATTTCTCATGTATACACACACGTATAACGTTGATATTATATATAAGCTGCAATCATTTTTAGCAATTTTTGACAATTGATATCCGTATAAGCTACTAAGTACATTCTGCGTGATTATATTTGATATTGTTCGTTTTTATAACAATCCATTCCATTGCGGGGCACTCACCTTCAGACACAGATGACTGCGTGTGCGCTATGTATGTGTGAGTTTGTAATCTTCATTTAATTTAATTTCCAATAACATTTAAAAACATTAGTAGGTAATGCGTTCAGTTACCACTAATAATAATTGACCTGGTAGAGTTTCAATAGCAAATTAAATTTAACCCTGTATACACGTAAACGCTAATTATATACTTGTACCGGGTAATCCTTTTATTATTAAGATTTACGGAAACACTCATACCTATGCAGAAGCTAATTAAAATAAAACAGAAACAGCAGGACCGTCACATAGGCCAAATAAGAATTGTACAACATTATGGTGTTCCCGCACGGGTGTATCATCAAAAACATCGCAAAAAGCCACAAGCGGCACTGGGCGTAATGGCGAATATAATGTATGCTAATGAGGGCGCGGGTGGGGCCGGCGGACGTGACGTCACGCGTCGGACCGCAGCCGCTGCCGCTGGTGCCCGGGCCTAACGAGCGGGTGTGCATTTTCAATATGGCTCGCTCTAGCTAGACCAATTCAAAGACAAAACAATTTTGTTCCTACCTTTATTTATACATTAGCTGCCCGGCGCGACTTCGTTCGCGTGGTGCTACCCTACCCTATGGTGCTACCCTACCCTACCCTACCCTACCCTTATACATGCTATGTATCAGAGATGGCGCTGTATTTTAAAAAAGATTTTCCCGCTTTTCTGTTGAAATTTTTCCTGAATTTTCTTTACTATAAACCTCACGGAGCCCGAGACCTTTCCAACGAATGCAAAACCGTGGAAATCGGTTCGTGCGTTCTGGAGTTATAGCGTCAGGAAGGAAAACCCGACTTATTTTTATATAGTAGAAGATAGTAATTCGTCGTTGAAAACTTGTTCATTTTGTAAACATTACAGCACAAGAACAGTCACTTGTGTTATTGTACTAAGTTCAAAGAAGCAACGTAAAGTGTGGTAAATTTTTCAGGATGGAGCAGAGAAAGCCATTCATGATAATAAAAACAGCGCGAGCGCTACAAAAATAATAAAACTTAGCAACGGCCGCCCGCGAGGCGCCCGCCGCCGCGCGCCGCCGCCGGGCCGCGTAGCGCCTCCGCCTCCGCCGCCGCCGCCGCGCGCGCCTGCCCGGGAGGTACCTACACTGCGACACGGACCGCTTAGGCTACAGCCAGGCCTCGTCACGGGCCCTGTTTACTATCACTCCCAGTGATGCTCATTTATTTTTTCTATTTGGATTATTTTCCTTCTCGACACTCTAATAAGCTGTATTATTGTAGAGTTATTCATATTATTACGATTATAATTACTGCTTGTATTTAGGCTCTATTTAGCCCTCTATATAATTAGATTGTAGGTATATGTTTAGCTCAGTTTTAATCTTCTATTCTATGATGTTTTTAAAAGTTATTCATGTCTAGTGGATAATTTGTTCCCCTTCTGTTCTCTATGGGCTCTACTATTCTCGGTTAGGTACTTTCGTATTGTTCGTCAAACTCTTAGTTCAGCTGTTCTCTTCCACCAATACATTTTATAGGTTCATAATGATAAAAAATAACGATCTCGGATAATAATAATAATAATGATATTTATTTCTCCCACAGTAAGTTAACAGTAAAAACAATGAAATGGATGTGAAGTCGGTGCTATTTTTTCATCTTGGGTGCATAATGTATCAAATGTAGTCGACTGATTTATGGCAGTGGCGTACCGTTGTGACAACAGCGCACCCTATTACTCGATGACTGCGATTAAGCGTGGCTGAGCTCCTGACGGAACAAGAGCTACATCTTAGTTTTTTCTTTGCAATGCATGCAAAAAAATCTATTCAATCGCCTTTTATAATGATTGATCCTCTTTATGAGACACACATTACATCTAAACAGCATATCGTCGCTGTTATTCCAAAAAGTCGTATGTTTAAATACACCGTTTCAGGAAACACAAAAAACTAACTCATTTAAAATAAGACTTTATGTAAATTTCACATTAAAGTCTAAGATCGTCAAACACAACATATTATGGCATTTTGACACATTGAAGATTAAGTTCCAAACTACCCATACAGCAAATTAACAAAAAACACAAAAATACATATTTCATACGACTTTTTGAAATGACAGCGACGATATGTTTTCGAAATTATCCCCATTCTTCCTGTAATATATGGCGTAATAGGTACAGTATTAAGTTACAATTGTGTAAATTAGAATATTAATTAATTTGTTAATTATATAATTGTAACTTTAGAAACCTTGGAGGACAGGGGAGGGGGACGATCATTTTTTGCAGCATTTATGGTGAAAAAAGTATTTGATATTTTTTTACTTCTATACACAATAATATTGGGTATTTGGGTAATCAATATTAAATTTTGCCAAATTTCAAATCAAAAGCATCAGTGGTTGTCGAAATATAGCGCTGCGACAGACGGACGGAGTGGCGAAATAAGGATTCGTTCTGTTATATATTGGCAATGCATCCCCTTTTGCATACTATGGTCCTTTTCTGTCCACTCAGCATTTTCTCGCAATAGTTAGTAGCTAGTCCATTCATTCCAGTCAGTCTCATCCCATCTTCCATCCATACTAGACGGCTGTTTTAACAACTGAACTTAATAGTTTTTTTTTAAAAACCTATTCGCCTCAAGGCTCATAACATTTTGGTGGCAGCGGTGGGATTTTTATAAAAGTCCCCGGTACCGTCTCCTAAGTTTCCGCGAAACCGTCGTGAGTGCTGTGAGTGACTCCATTGTGCATCAGTGTACCGAGTTACTTACGATCCGGTCTGTGAAAAGAAGAACCATCCAAGCCATACCCACTGTCACGTATCATCCAGTACTGTGACCGGTATTGGCCATCCGACGAAGCTACATCAAAGCCATACCCACTGTCACGTATCGTCCAATACTGTGACCGGTATTGGCCATCCGACGAAGCTAATCACCACAGACAGCCTACACTTCACTTCGTGAGCATCCAAGATTCAACGCCCGAGACGCGCTCTTATCTACATCCTACTACATCCCACTGAGCCCCGTGAAAACATCAAAACAATGATAAATATCGTTATCACACTGTCCATATTCAAGTAAGTGATTTTGATTATATTTGGTCATTGCGAATATCGATCTTTCGTTTTGTCTTTCTATTTAATTTTTATTGTGTGTGTTTAATTATTTTGTGTATAATTCTTCAAAATGTCCGAGAGTAGATCCCAAAGTCCAAAACCAGAAAAACCTGAACTCACCGTCACTGACACAGAAGATGACGGTTTTCTTCCTCCGCCTTCTGGACCTACTACTAGGTCAATTTCCAAAAAGAAAACTATAACCACGAATAAAGTAGAATTAGATCTATCCACTTTATTAAAATTCATTAAGCCTTATGATGGCTGCAGAGAATCTCTTAATTCCTTTCTAGTTAACTGCAATAACGCCCATGATTTAGCCACAGAACCCCAAAAAGATATTCTTTTTAAATACATACTTTGCCAACTGCAGGGTAAAGCGCAAACAGCCTGCTCTGTTAAAGAGTTCACCAATTGGATACAATTAAAAGAATTCCTTAAAACCCAATTTAGCGAGAGAAAGCACTATGCCCATTTACTCACAGACTTGCAGGAATGCAAACAACAAACTAACGAGCCAGTGAGCCAGTACGCTTTAAGAATCGAGACATGCCTTTCGCAATTGCTAACAGAAATATCCATTTCGCATGGTCACAAGAGTAGAGAAATGGTAGGACGCACGGCAGCCATGGAGGAATTAGCCCTCCATCATTTCCAAATGGGTCTGATTACACGAATATCAAACATCGTTAGGTGTAAGGTACCCAAAACACTTAACGAAGCGGTGAACATAGCAACATCAGAAGAGAAAATACAGCAATTCCTCTTCAAACAGACTACGTCTACAGGCACACGTCAAGAAAGGCCCAGCACTTCAAGGGCAAACTTCCAACCGCCAGCATTTCGTCGCAATCAGAGTCAGCAATTTCCAAATCAATCTAAGCCAAAACCAAATTTCTACCCTAATCGACCAAGTAATGATACTTCCACACCAATTTGCAGATACTGCAAAACACCTGGACATACCCTAGAACAATGTCGTAAAAGAGAATACAACAATAACCGGTTCAGACTCGATCAGAATCAGTCAAGAGCACCTCATAGAATCAATTATACTTCTAATGCCCCTAATGACGAAAATCCAACCGACTTTATTGAAGAAGAAGGCTATGATACCGTTGATGCTGAAACAAAAAACGATTAACCGTCTCGTCGCGGTGTCGTACGGGACCTAGTTATTTAGAAACCGACGCCCTTAATCAAACTCCTAAATCCAAATCGACTCCGCTACATGGATGTCATCCTTCAACTATATCAATATCGTCGCAGACATCACTACATGATAATCTGCCAAAATCCACTGTATCCGCGCAGAAACACAAAGGTGTTAATCTATCAAAATCCACCGTATCCGCGCAGCAACACAAAGCTGTTGATCTGCCAAAACCCACTGTATCCGCGCAGCGACACAAAAGTGTTGATCTGCCAAAATCCACTGTATCCGCGCAGAAACACAAAGGTGTTAATCTGTCAAAATCCACTGTATCCGCGCAGCAACACAAAGGTGTTGATCTGCCAAAACCCACTGTATCCGCGCAACAACACAAAGGTGTTGATCTGCCAAAACCCACTGTATCCGCCCAACAACACAAAAGTGTTGATATGCCAAAATCCTCTGTATCCGCGCAGCAGCACAAAGGTGTTGATCTGCCAAAAACCACTGTATCCGCGCAGCAACACAAAAGTGTTGACCTGCCAAAATCCACTGTATCCACGCAACAACACAAAACTGTTGATTTGCCAAAATCTACTGTATCAACGCAGAATGCAAATCTGCTTAAAACCTCGAAATCCAATGTCTTTGAAATTACCAATAATCCTGCATTAATGTTATTACCTCATGTTCTCGTTGAAACTCCCGTATCAGACATTCCTTTAATCCTGCTCGTAGACTCAGGATCTTCGGTGAGTCTATTGAAACACTCTTGTATAGAAAGACACCCTAAACTCGTAAACGAAAGAATCCAATTAAAAGGTATAGATTCTTCGGAAGAATCCATCAAAACCCGTGGTCACTTCCAATTAAAATTACGACTACCCAAATCTAACATTTCACACCAATTTCACGTCATCGATAAAATACACTTACCTTATGATGGCATCATAGGTTCCGATATGCTTAACGCATATAGCTGCAACATAGATTATACCAATAATTCACTTCACATTGGTAAATCATCCCTGAAATTACATTTCCATGACCCTGCATACTTAATTCCTGCAAGAACTGAAACTGTTATTGAATGTTCTGTTCGAAATCCTGAAATAAAAGAAGGATTAATACTAGATCAAAAAATATCTGAAAACCTTTTAATTGCAAATTGTTTAGTGCGTGTCAAAGAAAATAATAGAATAAATATATCCGTTGTAAATACCTCTGAAGAACCCGTAACATTACATTCAAACCTTAACCTGAAACTTATCCCAGTTGATTCAGTAGAATACAAAGAAAACTCTTTCAGTACTGTTAACCATGTACATCCCACAACAAATAGTGTCACAAGAACGGAAGAAGTCCTGAAACAGTTGCGTGTCTCACATCTTAATAGTGAGGAAAAAGAAGCCCTCTTGCAATTATGTTCTGAATTCTCTGATATATTCCATCTTCCCGGTGAAAACCTTACGTTTACAAACGCCCTGAAACATGAGATAAAAACGTCATCAGACATACCAATTCATACTAAGTCTTACCGATTCCCGGAAGTCCATAAAGCCGAAGTTCGTAATCAAATTGATAAGATGTTGGAACAAAATATAATCGAGCCCTCTGATTCTCCTTGGTCTTCACCCATATGGGTTGTGCCCAAAAAACTTGATGCTTCCAACACTCAGAAATGGCGAGTCGTGATTGACTACAGGAAGCTCAATGACGTCACGATTGGTGACACATATCCCATTCCACAGATTACTGAAATATTAGATCAACTTGCCAATAGTAAGTACTTCTCGACCTTGGATTTGGCATCCGGATTTCACCAGATCCTTTTAAATGAAGCTGATAAAGCCAAAACAGCCTTCAACGTCCCGGAAGGACATTACCAATTCTTGCGAATGCCTTTTGGGCTTAAAAATGCCCCTTCTACGTTTCAAAGACTCATGAATTCTGCCTTATCTGGACTCCAAGGCATCCGATGCTTTGTTTACTTAGATGACGTGGTCTGCTACGCCTACGATATCCAAAATTCCATCATGAACCTCCGGTCGATCTTTCAAAGGATCCGAAATTTCAATCTTAAATTACAGCCAGATAAGTGTGAATTCTTAAGACGAGAGGTTTGTTACCTCGGTCATGTGATTACTGAGCACGGTGTCAAACCAAATCCGGATAAAACAAAAGCCGTATCCGAGTTTCCTATCCCTCAATGTCCAAAAGACGTTAAATCTTTCCTTGGCCTCGTGTCTTACTATAGACGCTTCATTCCCGACTTCGCTAAACTAGCTAAACCTTTAACGTCTCTGTTAAAGAAAGACATTCCCTTTAAATGGGAAAACGAACAACAACTCGCTTTCGAATCCCTCAAAATAAAACTCCTCTCCTCCCCAATTCTAGCATACCCTGATTTTACAAAACCATTTCTTTTGACGTGTGATGCTTCCAATTACGCTATATCTGCAATATTATCTCAAGGTCCTACAGGACAAGATCGTCCCATCGCATACGCGTCTCGCACCCTTAATAAAGCAGAGTGCAATTATAGTGTGACTGAGAAAGAGTGCCTCGCCGTCATTTTCGGCACCAAAGTCTTCCGACCTTACCTATACGGTCATCATTTCACCGTTTTAACGGATCATAAACCGTTAGAATGGCTATTCAAGTGCAAGGATCCAGGGTCACGCCTTATACGTTGGCGCTTAAAACTAGAAGAGTATGACTACGAAATCACATATCGCAAAGGTAAGTTGAACTCTGTTGCCGACGCTCTCTCTAGATATCCCGTGAATCCTGTATATCCTGAAAATAAGGATAATCTAAACCCAAATCCTATTAACGATACTAACCTTGATACAGAATTTCAAACGGTATCACCACTACCTGATATCCCTCAAGAAACCCTCGATGAATGGATACGAATAGATCTCAGTCCATTAGATGATAAAGATTATGATTTCAGCCCTCTGAATCCTCCTATTCCCATAGATCCTCTCTTAGAGGTAATTGAACCATGTCCAGTACCAGAACCTCAACCATCAACCAGTTGGCAAAACCCTGAAACCTTACCTGCATCTACTTACCCAAATTCAGAAAATCCTCGTCCAATACCTGAAACCTTACCTGTATCTACTTACCCAAATCCAGAAACTCCTTCTCCAATACCTGAAACCTTACCTACATCTACTTACCCAAATCCAAAAACTCCGTCAGTACCTGAAACCGTTCCAGATGAAACCTATACTAAGTTCCTAAAATCTACAACCAAATTATATGATACTCCTATAACGGAACACAATGAAAACTTATTAAAAGGAGCACAAAAAATAATAATAATACCTACCTCATTGGACATGGACGAATCTATGCCATATATCCAAGAAGTACTAAATAATTGTCCAGGCCCTGAACGCGACGAATTCCTGAAATTAGAAAGAACCTTACATACATTTTTACCTCTTACAATCCAAAACAAAACTTACCTCTTTTTATTCACGAAAGTACATCATTTTGATGATCACTCATATCCTGATATATTTAAATCCCTAAAATACGCACGTGATGAAATAATCATGTCATATCCCATGGTTAATGAAATCAGTATATCCGATTTTAGAAATCCTTTCGACAAACACTCTTTCGTGAAAATCTATAATATATTAGCCTACTTATTCGAAGGAAATAACATCGGTATCCATATCTATCATAATAAAATTATATTTCCTTCACTGAGTGAAATTCCTCAAATCCTAAAAGAGAACCATGACATCCCCATTGCAGGACATCTCGGATCCACAAGGATGCTAAGCCGCATCAAAGAAAGATTTTTTTGGAAGAATATGGGTAGCGATATCGAAAACTATGTCAAGAAATGCCCGTACTGCCAAACCAATAAAGCTCTGCGCAAAATAAATAGAGCTCCAATGGTTATAACGTCTACTTCTACGTCTCCATTCGAGAGACTAGCTCTTGATATCGTAGGTCCTCTGCCTGAATCCGGTACAGCTAAACTCAAGTATATCCTGACTTTGCAAGATGACCTAACGAAATACTCATTGGCATACCCCATTCGAAGTAACACTGCAGCAGAAACTAGCGACTGCCTTCTCCATTTTATATCTCTATTCGGAATTCCCAAACATATTCTCACTGACCAAGGCACTAACTTTACAGCGGAACTCTTTAAGAAAACTTGCGATTTCCTAAAGATCAAACAACTTTGGTCATCACCATACCATCCGCAGACGCAAGGTGCCTTGGAAAGGTCACACTCAACTCTAAAAGAATATCTTAAATCATACGTAAACGAAAATCAAGATAACTGGCCCCAATACGTATATACTTCTATGCTAGCATACAATACCGCTGTGCATTCAACTACACATTACTCACCATATGAATTATTATTCGGACATAAACCTAATATCCCTGACTCAGTTTATAACGATACGTCGAATGCTACCTATCCCGAGTACGTAAAACTACTACAACATCGCTTGAAACATGCACGCGATAAAGCTTTAGAATACATCCATAAATCTAAAACAAACTCTAAAACTTACTATGACTCACGTACCCGTCCCGTAGAATACAAGGTAGGCGACCTTGTCCTATTAAAAAACCATCTTAGGTTGCGCAAAGCCTTATCACCCGTATGGAAAGGTCCGTACAAAGTTGTCAAAATACACGGCAATCATACCTTATCATTACTTATAAACAGACGTCATGTAAAACATCACTATGACGAAGTCAAACACGTGGAACACGCCCACGGACAAACATCCA
Source organism: Achlya flavicornis (assembly GCA_947623365.1). NCBI lineage: Eukaryota > Metazoa > Arthropoda > Insecta > Lepidoptera > Drepanidae > Achlya > Achlya flavicornis. The sequence goes on along the minus strand of OX392468.1, from coordinate 7,440,720 downwards.
GTTAAAATATATTTTTACTTTATACAATTTTTATTTGATATATACAATTTTTTTATACACATTTTACCTTATTAAATATAATATAGTATTAAACTATGAAGTAGTATTAAACCATGATGTAGTATTAAACTATGATGTAGTGTTAAACTAAAAACTTTGCGAAGTTTACATTAAGTTAGGATAACTAAGCTTAGTAGTAATTTAGATGTATTTTCATTACAGCAGCGTACTGGCCCAAGGTCAACAAGAATATGTCCAACGAATCAACTCGAGCTCCGGTGTTTACTTTGATCCAATTGGCGAACTTAAAATTAATATTGGGCACCTAGATATAGTTACCCCATTCGATATTTCTTACATTGGACCCCATATTCAAAATATTAACTCAATATTAGGCACTATACGTTTCATATGCAGTCAAATCCAAATTGAACACCCAAGTAATTTAGAATGTCATAACACATTAGAACCACTCACAGTTAGGTATAATGATATTGTTACCGAATATTCCTCCATTGCTCATCTTATAAATAACAACAGATTCAAACGTAGCGCATGGATAGGAGGTATAGGTACCCTATCCAAAACTATCTTTGGGACTCTAGACGAGGACGATGCTGTCAGATATGACAATGCCATACGAAGTGTTCAAAATAATGAAAAAATGGCTGGGTTCATTAATGAAAGAAAATATTTTAATTACAACTTCCACTTTATCCAAATTTAATAATACTTTATATAATATAAAAATTAATGAAGCCAGGCTTAATGAAGCTATCGACAACCTCTCTAAGAAAATTAAAAATGTGTCATTAATTACAAACGATTTGAATATAAAAACTAATATTAATTCAATCTTAAATAGTTTAGAAGCATCCATACTTGCCTTATCGTTTCAATTAGAAGACATAACAAACGCTATCATGTTTAGTAGTCAAAACATTCTTCACCCGTCCGTATTACCCCCCCACGCAATTGTATCAAGAGCTTGTCGATAACTACAGACACATACCTGCAGATTTGAAATTACCTGTTAGTTTAGAATTAAGTCATATTCATATATTGATGAACATATCCAGCGTTGTTTGTTACAGTTTAAATAACAAAATTATTTTCATTCTAAGAATACCTTTAGTATCACCTAAGGAATTCAATCTGTTTCATACTATAGCACTACCTACTCCACATAACAGTGTAAAACCGAACTCATTTAGTTTTATAATTCCTAGCAGTAAGTACATCGCAATGACCAAAGATAAATCTGAGTATTGTAATCTTGAATCACTGAAAGAATGCAGAGTGATAACAAACCGTCAGTACATCTGTGACGTCATGACCGTGTTCCCTACTAGTGCAACTCCCAGCTGTGAAAGTGAGTTAATGTCGAAAGTGATAAGTGCCCTACCAGTGCAGTGTCAAACTGATTTTATTCACGGAAATTTAGATCTATGGAAACCACTCTTTAATAATAATTGGATATTTGTTCAATCCCAGAGTAATAAGCTATATATCGAATGACCCGGTCAGAAAGGTTTAGAAATAAATATAATCGGAACAGGAATTTTAAACACTCCAAATAATTGTATTGCATATTGCAAAAGTACCAAATTAATACCTAAATTCAGTAATATAGAAATTAACGTCACTGTATCCCACTCTGATTTTAATATAATAAACGATTCTTGTTGTACCTTAGATAAGTTTAAATTAGAAATAGGTAATGAACCTCGTATCAAATTACAAAACATCGATTTGGATATTTTCACAATGGAAACAAAATCAAAATTAAAATCAATGTCAGATGAAGCTGATAAAATTTTAAATCAACATCAAATAATCAAATACGAGACTCATTACTCAGTTATATTAATTTTAGTAATTTGTATAATCTCTCTTTATTGTTCTATTAAACTGTTCTTATATATTAAATCGCACAGCCGTCTATCCCGTCACTTTGTCAGTTTTTCCCGATCAGTTCCAATAAACTCTCCTGTAGTTCAGACTCCTAATCCTGACCCTGTCATCCCTGTAAAGATTAGTAAACATCATCCGATTAAGGAAAATGTTCCATCTCCAAGTATTAGAATAAACACTTAATTTATATCTCTTCCTAAACTTCGAATTTTCAACCCCGAAGTTTAGTCTATCCCAGGGAGGTGTTATATATTGGCAATGCATCCCCTTTTGCATACTATGGTCCTTTTCTGTCCACTCAGCATTTTCTCGCAATAGTTAGTAGCTAGTCCATTCATTCCAGTCAGTCTCATCCCATCTTCCATCCATACTAGACGGCTGTTTTAACAACTGAACTTAATAGTTTTTTTTTAAAAACCTATTCGCCTCAAGGCTCATAACAGTTCGCACAGCAATTTTTTATCGCTATTAAATAGAGCCTTGGGATCATTGTTATAAGGTTTATTTTTACATTTAACTTCTTCTGTTAGCGCATTAGGACGGCTCTCCAGCATTCAATGTAAAAATAAACCTCATTTCAAGTATCTCAAACTCTATATTTAAATGCGTATCAACATATTTTCTTCTCTCTGAGCCGGTCTGTGTGAACGGACCCTAACGGTTCCTTTTTGGTTCAGAACCCTAAAATAAGAATCACTTCTTTTGTTAGCGCATTAGAACGGCTCTCCAGCATTCAATGTAAAAATAAACCTCATTTCAATTATCTCAAACTCTATATTTAAATGCGTAGGTATCAAAATATTCTCTTCTCTCTGAGCCGGTCTGTGTGAACGGACCCTAAGGGTTCCTTTTTACCTTTTTGGTTCAGAACCTACCAGAATTTAATAATAATTATTGATCCTCATTTTAGTGAGGATCAATAATTATTATTAAATAACGAATAGTTATTTAGTACCTACGCTTAATACATAATAATGAAGATAGACAATTTTAAAAGAGCTAATTCATTATGAAATAGTGCACACTCAACACACTCACAATAGATCAATCGTAGACGTTAGAGGATCAAATAACAGTAAGACGTTTTTATTGTCTTTTATGTCTTGTCTTTTTCCCAAATATGAAAAAAGCCAACGGCATTAGTCAAGCGGCTATCAGGGCCCAGAGCCGGTGTTCCCGCGAGAAAATTGCGAGTATTCATCATAATGCGTGACGTTTAAAATTACCGCCCGCTCGCTCTGCAGCCCACATAAATCAAACGAAACACTAGTTTCGGCGAGTAGTTTACTATATATTGGCTTTTCATTTAAATCATAGGCACCATTTTATGTCAACTCTACTACTTTGCACTTGCGTTAAAATAAAATATATATCTAGTCAGGATACTTTTATGAAAGTACTCACATTACTTTCATAAGACCCCAACAGAAAAATGTTTTCCAGAATAAACATTATACTTTTAGTACAATGCGAAATTCTCCTGTGTGCAATAATTTAGAATCTGGTTTGCTGATATTTATAACATGTTTAACGTTGTACTGATTTTATACGAGCGAGTGTGTACAATGTGAGCTTTTTGGCTACATAAATAATGTATTTAACCGTAATTACGTAGTTAAATGTACTTGTATAATAGCTGTTTAGTAGTATTTTATGCTATTTGATTGAACCAAATAATTGGAGCAGAGCTTAATTGTAAGGAATCAACAATCGTATTAGACTTATTAATATCTACTTACTGACGCAGCTAATATGAAGCTATGTGTTTTCAATTAAAATAAATTGTAGATTAAGGCTGTGTTTGGCAACAATCTCAACACTTCAACAGTGACATACATACTGAAAACAATACCTATATTACACATATATTAATTTCGAATGTAGTATGTTTGAAACCATTGCAAATTAAAATAAATAAACTTATGATTGGAGGTCTAATCTTGCGACGTTGCGCAGTCGCAGGTAACTAATGGTGTGAGTACTGTGGCGCAGGCCTGCCTGAGTACGCAGTCGTCATCGTCACAAGAGCCCTAACGAGAGCCGAGGCGGGCTCGGCGCTCCTCGTGCTCAGCCACGGACGCGGCCCACCCTCTTGCATTTATTCATGTCGTTACTGCTAACGATAATTTTATCGTGTGCTCATTTGCCGACGCCAGTCTCGCGGCCATCCGTCAGCGAGACCAAATCGACAATTTGTGCAACACTAAAAACTTTATTGCGACATAATTGACCCCGCTGTAAATAACCCTCGACCGCGACGTTTTATTGCGGGTTTATTTCGTACTAGCTTAGATACTTATGGAACACTTGATCTTAAGGTAGCACGTGGGTTTTCCCTTACAAATAAGGTTTAAAGTAGTAAGCTTTTGTGGAGACCATGAAGAATTGTTATACTGGGTTATACATTATAAATAAACGCTAGTCTGGTTAATCATAAAATGCTATTAATACAATTTTAACATGACCCACCCATGTTTAAACTGTACCCTTTAAAATGTTTAAAGAACTTAGTAGGTAGGTAATTGAATAGCAGTAGAAGGTAGAAGCTAGTGTGCGGTAGTTAAGGAAAGGACGTGGTTGGTCACCGCACGGCGGCGCAGCGGCGCGGCGGCATAATTGCAGAAACTTTGATGTGCTTCGCATACATTTTCATAATTAAAGGGGCAGTTCGCACCAACTGGTGAACTGGGGAACGTTATTTATGGCCGCTTACTTCAACAGTGTTAGTTTATCTTATTGTTATTACATTCTAACTTTTAGCAGGAAGCTCTTATAACATCAAAAGTTTTATACTTATTACAAAAAAAAAACGGACCGCAGATGTAAAATAAATAAATATTTTTTTTTTTTTTTTTTTTTTATACCACTTAGGTGGCAAACAAGCATACGGCCCGCCTGATGGTAAGCGGTTACCGTAGCCTATGGACGCTTGCAACACCAGGGGTATCACGCGCGCGTTGCCGACCCTGCAGAAATCTCTTCACACCCCTTTTGAAGAACCCCATGCTATACTCCATTGGGAAAACCACGGCGGGGAGCTCATTCCACAGTCTGAGCGTCCGCGGAAGGAAGCTCCTTTGAGCCCGCACAGTACGAAACAATTCAGGTTTCAATATGTGAGGATGGACTCCCCGTCGATGGCGAGAGTTGCGATGGTAGAAAGTAGCCGTGGGCATCATCTTAAACAATTCTTCAGAACACCGTCCGTTGTACAAGCGGTAGAACACACATAAGGAGGCAAAGTCTCTCCTCAGACTGAGGGGCTCTAAACAGCTTGTGAGCTCGGGATCGTCGACAATTCTTATGGCACGTCGTTGAACCGAGTCTAAAGGATCAAGCTGGTATCCAGGTGCCCCCGCCCATAGATGACAGCAGTACTCCATATGAGGCCGGACTTGCGACTTGTAAAGTTGCAGCCTTTGCCCCGATGTAAAGTACTGCCTCGCTCTGTTGAGCACTCCGAGCTTTTTGGATGCCAGCTTAACCTTGCCTTCTAAGTGACTTCGGAACAAAACGTCGCTAGAAATGTCGACGCCAAGGATCCCGATGCTTTTGCTGATGTTCAAGGACGTGTTCTGGAACTGTGGAGCCACAGCAAATGGGGTTTTCTTAGCGGTGAACGCGCAGGCTTGAGTCTTGGTAGGGTTGAAATGGACTAGGTTTAGTCGACCCCAATCGGAGACACTAGTTAGTGTACTCTCGATTTCAGACACCAGCCGTTCGCGGCTTTCCTCAACCTCGGAACGAGGGATATTTGCACGGCCCGTATAATAGGTGTCCCCTGTACTGTCGTCCGCATAGCAATGAATGCCGTCAATAGACAGCATATCATTGATATGCAGAAGGAACAGTGTTGGGGACAGCACAGAGCCTTGCGGAACGCCAGCATTTATGTCCATGCTATCGGAGCAGCTACCGTCGACGACGGCTCTTATGCATCTGCTGGACAGAAAGCTGGCAATCCATTTGCACAATCCCTCGGGAAGCCCGTATGATGGTAACTTCGTTAGAAGACCCCTGTGCCAGACCCGATCGAACGCCTTCGCCACATCTAGGCTCACTGCCAATGCCTCACCTTGACTCTCGATGGCGAGTGACCAACGGTGCGTGAGATACACAAGGAGGTCACCAGCTGAGCGACTGTGGCGAAAGCCATACTGTCGGTCGCTCAACAAATCGTGATCCTCCAGGTATCTCAAAAGCTGCGTGTTGATCACTCGCTCCATGACTTTGGAGAGAAGGGAGGTGATGGCGATAGGCCTGTAATTCGTCGGGTCTGATCTGTCACCCTTTTTGGGCACTGGGTGCACATGGGCAGTCTTCCACAAAGACGGGACTTCCTTTTTGGTGTAGGAAAGCGCGAAAAGACGCGTCAGTACTGGACACAACTCAGGAGCACACCGCTTCAGCACCACTGCCGGTATGCCGTCTGGCCCACTCGACCTATGGATGTCCAGAGAAAGCAATTCCCGCCGGACCTCCCGTTGGGTAATGCTTATCTCCGGCATGGAGCTGTCACACCGCGGAATGGTAGGCGGTGTAGTGCCCATATCATCCAAAGTCGAGTTCGAGGCAAAGATAGAGCCTAAAAGGTCAGCCTTCTCTTTAGCACTATGGGCCAAGTTTCCGTCCGGCTTACGTAGTGGTGGCAAGGACGACTGGCAAAAGTTTCCCTCAGCAGCTTTGGCAAGAGACCAGAAAGCGCGACTCCCAGAGGGAAGGCTAGTCAGCCTCTCACCAAACCTGCCGACGAAATCGTACTTAGCCCTGGCAATCATACGCTTACTGAACCTCGAGGCAGCGTTAAATTTGCGTTTCGCATCAGAGATGTTAGGGTCCTGATTAGTTTGGGCCGTGGTCCAAGCCTCATACAAGGTCTGCTTATTTTGTCTAGCATCCTTGCAGGGCCGATTAAACCACGGTCGCTTCTTCACCCCTGCAGCCACTAGCGGGTTTGGGATATAACATTCCATTCCCGCCAGTATCGCCTCAGCGACGGCAGCTGCACAGGTGTCAGGATCATCTGATGCGAAGCAGAGCTGCCTCCACGGGTACGATGCGAAGAATTCACGCAATCCATCCCAGTCTGCTGACTTATAGTGCCACACGCGTCGACGCCCGGGTGACCGGATCAAATTGGTCGACGCACAAGGCACATGTGTCCGGACGAGACAGTGGTCCGATGAGCCGAGTGGCGCATCCACTATCACTGTATATCTGTTCGGTCGCGTAGTCAGCAGAAGGTCCAGTAAGGAACTAGTATGGCTCTCAATATCTGGGATTCTCGTAGGAGAAACAACCAGTTGTGAGAAGCCATAGGCCAGGGCAAAGTCGTGAGCAGTCCTACCCGCGAAGTCAGTGGATCGAGAACTAAGCCACTCAACGTGGTGAGCGTTGAAGTCTCCTAATATCACTAACTCCGCGGAGGGGTACTGCTCCAGTACTTTGTCAGTCGTCAATTGCAGGTGCTCAAATAACCGGATTGTGTCCGCGTCACCGCTGTGGGACCTGTAAAGGCACGCGTAAACTTTGGTGTGGCCACCGTAATCTACGCGCGCCCACAAAATCGACAGGTCCCGGTCTTCTAGGCCATGGAGACGGCGACAGCAAATATCCTCCCTGACGTACATACATACCCCGGCACGGCGCACAAAGTTGTGCTCCAGCTTGTACCCGGGGTAGTTTAGATACGATGTATCATCAGGGCAGGATATTTGTGTCTCCGTGAGAAATAGCAGAGTCGGCTTTGCAGTCTCTAGATGTTGGTGGACTGCATTGATGTTCGAATGAAGACCCCTGATATTGCAAAAGTCCATAGATAATATGGACGGGGAAGCCGCTGACGAACGTTTTCTTCTATTTCGACGGGCCATTTAAAACGGAGATGAAGAGAATTTTAAGAGGAGGTACTATGCCGGCAGCGGAAGGGACAAAGCACAGTGTCACTCCGACAGAATGCTGCTCAGGTGATACAGTTTGTTGGTGCGGCAGCTGGAAGGGCCCCCGGTCCCCCCCTGATACAGTCGGCCGGGTCCACTCCGGTCTCCTCCTCCGGCACGACCAACTGCACCAAGGATTATGCGCGAGGCGGCGGGTCAGCCTCCCAGGGCGGAGATTATGTGATCCCTGGGTTCGGGACCCCTACAACCTGCGGGCGGCCAGCGGGCAGCCGTTTCACCGGGTCTCCCTAACCGCCGCAACAACACGCCGTGCCTGCACAGCCCTACGTCGGTACCACACCGCTGGTCCACACCCTGCCAGCATAGCACCTCCTCATGGAGCTCTGGCGACCTTACTCACCGCAGGAACACAACACCACTTTAAAGAGGTGTTATTTGGCTGCGGTATTCTGTAAGGTGGAGGTACTTCCCCAGTCGAGCTGCTCTTTGAGCGAATAAACGCTATGCTCTACCTCTCTGAATAAAACTTTTATAAGTCAACGAATGTTTCAATGTGTTATATAACCTTGTCAATGATAAACTTTTAAGAGCGGGCTGGGGATCAAACTTTTTTGTTTTTAAATAAGATAAAATGCGGCGATGCAGTGCAACGAATGAAGTGCATTGTGGACTTCATATTGTGTGTTGGATCAAAGTCCCATGACTCGTCACAAATTTTCATTTATTTTTAAGCTAAAATCAGACAAACGCATGTTAAAATCGAAGAGTAATTAATTATAAATAATGTATAATATTTTTATTACAACTATTCTGTCTAACTTACCGGGTCCGTTCACGCTAAGTATCCGGTATAAATTAATCATTATGTAGTCAGTAGTATGGACAATAGCACCTGTTTTGCTATCACCTCCAATCTACTACTTCGTTTTCCTGTTTTACCCTTTCCCCAATCAGCCTTAAACCAACTCTACCTATACTCGGTTGCCATTCCGATCGGTAGGACCGATTTTATTTCATAAGATTTATGCTGATGCTGTATTAGACGCAGTTTCCATTTATCGCAATCGAGTGCCTCATTCCGAATGGGAAGTCTGAAATTGAAGAGTAGGAGCCAATCGATTCAGTAGACTGTTGTCGGTTTGTCGTCCGAATAAGGACCGCAAACGACTAGAAACAATCAGAGAAGTAATTCCGATGGTCATACAGTCTACAAAAATAAAGTTTACTATATTCTATCATGTGTGCTACTTACAAAATGAAAAAGTTGAAACTAGATACTCTGAATTCGATTATACAGCACCGGCATTGAATTTGTCCCAAGCTCGAAATTTCATACAAAAGGCGTGTTTTGGGCGATTTTTGTATTTAAGTCTAATAATGTATGTATTTTGTTTATTGTTCTTTGTTAAACTTATGTATAAATAGGTATGAAACCCATCCCATGTTCGATAACATGATTTTTACGCGACACATTAGTACAAGGTGAGGCATTGGCAGTGAGCCTAGATGTGGCGAAGGCGTTCGATCGGGTCTGGCACAGGGGTCTTCTAACGAAGTTACCATCATACGGGCTTCCCGAGGGATTGTGCAAATGGATTGCCAGCTTTCTGTCCAGCAGATGCATAAGAGCCGTTGTCGACGGTAGCTGCTCCGATAGCATGGACATAAATGCTGGCGTTCCGCAAGGCTCTGTGCTGTCCCCAACACTGTTCCTACTGCATATCAATGATATGCTGTCTATTGACGGCATTCATTGCTATGCGGACGACAGTACAGGGGACACCCATTATACGGGCCGCGCAAATATCCCTCGTTCCGAGGTTGAGGAAAGCCGCGAACGGCTGGTGTCTGAAATCGAGAGTACACTAACTAGTGTCTCCGATTGGGGTCGACTAAACCTAGTCCATTTCAACCCCACCAAGACTCAAGCCTGCGCGTTCACCGCTAAGAAAACCCCATTTGCTGTGGCTCCACAGTTCCAGAACACGTCCCTGAACATCAGCAAAAGCATCGGGATCCTTGGCGTCGACATTTCTAGCGACGTTTTGTTCCGAAGTCACTTAGAAGGCAAGGTTAAGCTGGCATCCAAAAAGCTCGGAGTGCTCAACAGAGCGAGGCAGTACTTCACATCGGGGCAAAGGCTGCAACTTTACAAGTCGCAAGTCCGGCCTTATATGGAGTACTGCTGTCATCTATGGGCGGGGGCACCTGGATACCAGCTTGATCCTTTAGACTCGGTTCAACGACGTGCCATAAGAATTGTCGACGATCCCGAGCTCACAAGCGGTTTAGAGCCCCTCAGTCTGAGGAGAGACTTTGCCTCCTTATGTGTGTTCTACCGCTTGTACAACGGACGGTGTTCTGAAGAATTGTTTAAGATGATGCCCACGGCTACTTTCTACCATCGCAACTCTCGCCATCGACGGGGAGTCCATCCTCACATATTGAAACCTGAATTGTTTCGTACTGTGCGGGCTCAAAGGAGCTTCCTTCCGCGGACGCTCAGACTGTGGAATGAGCTCCCCGCCGTGGTTTTCCCAATGGAGTACAGCATGGGGTTCTTCAAAAGGGGTGTGAAGAGATTTCTGCAGGGTCGGCAACGCGCGCGTGATACCCCTGGTTTTGCAAGCGTCCATAGGCTACGGTAACCGCTTACCATCAGGCGGGCCGTATGCTTGTTTGCCACCTAAGTGGTATAAAAAAAAAAAAAAAACAATTCAACGCCACATTACTCGTTTTTTTTTTATGTAACTATATAACTATTATACATTTTTGGGAAGCTTATAATCTCTTTATCTCGTTTTGTAATTAATATTATATAAATTAGTTTAATTATATAAAATTAATGAACATATTTGAAAATGGTATATGTTCGGAGTAAAATTTTTTTCAACAAGAGCTTTACCTGTTACCTCTGCTTGCCGCAGTGGAAATATTTATGGCAATGTGATCTTACATTACAATATCTGAGGGAAAATAATTTTTTTTCCCCATTTTCGCTCCTTTCCTGACACGGGCCCAAAACATATCGCGAAATATGGAATAAAATTTGACCTTTATTTTGATATCTCTCCTAAAATAACAAAATAAAGGTACCAATTTCTCCGGCGCCGCGCCGCCCGCGTGCTGCCACCTCGCAGGCGGCGCGCTGGCAGCTAGTGGTTGGATTGAGTTGAGGCGGTGCCGGGCCGTTGCTGACATAGTGACCCTTAGCTTCAAAAAGATATCAAATGTAGTGCAAAATACTAATATATAATAAAGTAGAAAAAATCTTTGGTAAGAACACGTCTTATGTATGAAATTTCGAGCTTGGGCCAAATTGGCTACTTTCCTAAAAATATATTTTTCCGTCAGTTAGATTCACATTTCTATACATTTTAGCGAAATGTGTATGGCGTCACACAGAACTTTAACGGACTATATCTTCATCATTCTTTGATTGATTCACGAAAAAATACGAGACCAATATTTTCTGATAATCTAACTGACGGAGTAAATAATATATAATATATTTTTTATTCAGGAAAGTACCCAATTCAATGTCAGTGAGTTTATTTATATACAACTAGCACCTGCTCGCGGCCTCGCCCGCGTGGCCTACAGGAAACAAATGACATATTTTTCTACAACAGTAAAAGTAAACAAAACAACTTCATCCCGCTTCGAGGGAGCGATGCAAGTCAGACTCAGGGCAAAAACCTGTAGGTATTTGATATGAATTTCAATTTATTAAATCGTACTTGTGACAAAATGTTTACTTTGTTTATGTGGAATATGGTGGTTTCCAGTCTAAGGTTTGGCTCTTAATGAATAAATATTCTAACATAGTATTATAGATTCAAAAACAAGGGTTTAAAAGGTCTCTGAACTAAAATAAACAATGTGTGCCGGAGTTAACTAATGAACTCGTGAAAATTAGGCGCAGCGTGCACACGAGGGGATGCTTATTAGACATTCTCAGCTCGGAAAGAAAGTCCGGCGGCGACAGCAGTCTACCGACGTCGAGGGATTTGTAACGATATATTATGATACTAGTTTACGTCTGGATTAAATATAAACTTAAATTAGGTAAGAATAGGAATTTGAATAAAAACCGGACAATTGTCTCAGTCTAACTTGCGCACCGAAGGTTCTGACCTTTCTTAGGCGTTTAATTTCTGGTTAAAAAATGGGTCTTGGGTCATAACTATAAAAAAACCAGACCGCGTAACTAAATTAGTTTGTGAAAGATTTTTTATGATTTCGTAAAATCTGTGCTAGTTACAAACATCGTTTTATTTTTTCTTCTATTTTGAAAAGGTGTGAACTTCAGAAAGGGTGTGAAGAGATTTCTGCAGGGTCGGCAACGCGCGAGTGATACCCCTGGTTTTGCAAGTGTCCATAGGCTACGGTAACCGTTTACCATCAGGCGGTTAGTGGTATAAAAAAATGTCTATCTACTGTAATTATTACAGATCTTAGACTTTGGGAAAAAGTTATTTCAAAACAGTTTTTTTATGGAATGTAAATTTGTATTCCTTTCATCCGATATTCTATTTAAACTTTTAGACCCACTTTGCAATTTCGTTCCCCCATTTTGGCCGCTTTTACAAAGAGTTTTTTTTATTAGCAATATTTGAAGCGCTCGTGGTGTAGCATGATAAGCCGTTGTTAATCGATCGGCAAGTTAAGCTACCACCGTCGTAGTCGGTACCTGGATGGGTGACCGCCTAGTGGTATTTCAAATCGAGCGTTTCCGTGCTTCGGAACGCACGTAAAGCCGTTAGTCCCGTTGTGATAGTCGTTAAGCTAGTTGGAGAACTTCTAGGCGGCTTGAAAATTCCAACAATAGGTTGACCACTACCTACCTCCACTGTTCCGCGGGGAGGGCACGCGTGGTGGAGTATCTGCCCATTCCTCTTCACCCCGATTTGTGAAACGAGGCCTGTGCTCAGCAGTGCGACATTATAGGCTGATGATGATGACGATGAAGCAATATTTATAGCTATTCCAAATTTTAAATCAATAGTATCTATGGTATCAGTGGTTGCTGAAATATATCGCTATGATAGACGGACGGACGGAGTGGAACTATAGACTTTTATTTTTTTTACCTTCTTGGTTCGGAACTCCAAAAAAAGCATGAAAATATGCAAATATAAGTCATAATATTGGGGTAAAAAAGACTCTACAAAAGCCAACCAACTGTAATATAAAACCAAACAAGACTCCGGAATCGTATAATTTTCAGCTACGACTCGTAGGTATAACAAGGAAAATGTTAAAGGAAAGTCTTTTTACAAACCCGAAATAAATATCTCGCTTTTCCATTAAGAACATAAAAGCAATTCCGCGAGAGTCGAATAATAACGAGGGGCAGCGTTGTCCAGCCGTGGCCTCCTCCAAATTTTATTTGCATCGCGGGCCTCGTCTCGGGCACCTACCTTTGGGCTGGGCGCGATCGCGGGTGCCTCGATTGCCCCAATAATGGCTATTGTGTTGCTGGCGACTTTGTGGCCCGAGTCGAGCGGCTTGCGGCTTGGCGAGGGAAGGCGCGGGCGTAGCCATGTAGTCGCCGCCCGTGCCAGCTTCGCGCACCGCTCCCACCGGCCGGCCTCTTGTGCAACTTCCAAATTGCATGCGCCCGAGAAAACTTCCACCTTTGAGAAAATTCCAAACGCTCCGACGTGCTCTCGATGTAAACTCGCAATAACCAGATACGTAACCACCGGAATTGCCAATCTATTCGTATATTATTGTTGTTGAACGCGGTATCCAGGATAAGCGAGTTCGATGAACGTACCTACTTTATAACTGTAATAGGAAAGTTACTTCCATTTATCTGCTGTAGATTAGAGACGTTTTCATTCCTCGTTTAATTAAGTAAGTGGGTTTACTTTGAATTCAGATAAGCAATAATGATACAAAATGTTATTTATTAATTTGAATAGGAATGAACTTATATTATGGTGACTGTTAATTAGTTAACGATACTTAGACACATGATTGTACTCATGACAGCAACTTTCCCAAAGAAACATTTTTTTAAATTTAATTAGCACATGAGTCCATAATATTTAGTGCGTAATAAGAATTCACATTACCTTATATTTAATTTAGTTATGTATCCCTATTTGTTTCTTTGGGAAAGTTGTTTGCTATCATGAGTACACTACAATCATGTGTCTAAGTATCGTTTACAAATTTATCAGTCACCCTATTTAAGGTCGTTAAAGATTATATTTATAGATATTTTTTTATTAAAGGATATCGAAGGAGTAAGCATCAATATTATAAAAATAATGACAACACTTGTGAATCATTCAGTGGTATTTTCACACTTAATTTTCTCGGAACACAGTAGCGATAAGAAATAAAGTTAAAATTAAGACGCGAGTTTATGGGGCGTTACAGGGGTGGAGGGCGAAAGGTGGGTGCCGATGCCGATGCCGGGGATGCCGCCGGGGAGGTGCGCCGCGGTGTGAGAGGCCATTCGAATTCACCGCGCGAGCTGCGCCGTAGATAGCGGCAGGCGGAACACGTACTTCACTTCCACTAACTCCAACTATTGACAATATTAATGCACGCTTAGCAGGGCCAACCGTAGGCGTGCACTGCCTACATAATTATCTAAAAATACACTCAATCTGAAAAATTGGCACTTAATACGAGGTATCGCGAGGTTGGAGATATTGAGCCTGTGATGGCAGCTTCGCTTACAGCCACTAATTTATTCCATGCTAAGAGAAGTCTCCGGAAGTAACGCAAATATTAGACGAGGCTCGGCCCACGACGACGGCTGCCATTAATTCCTGAATTGAAATCTGGAATTGCGGCGGCGGCGGCGGTGGCGAATTTACATTCATCGCGGTAAGAACTTAAATCAAGTTCTCAGTTACAATTCAGTTCCGATATTATTTTATTAAAATATGTAAATGACGCCATTCCAACGCGTAGATACTAACGGTAAGGACCTTACAATTGCGAGGGAGAATATCTCTAACGACACAATATTTTCATTAGTGAGGCTGTTACCTGCGAGCTATACACCTTAACAGTTCCATAATTACCTCATTATGTGATGCATGAGGGGGATTTTAGTTTATGTTGAGACAAAGTAAAAGTAAAATTTCATGAATTTACTTGACTTCTTATTACAAACCATAGGCACATGCATTTATTTATACAGCAACAGAAAAACATACGATATAAACAAAAAGTGAAGGAAATATAAGGTAAATATTGGAACAAAAATGTTGCCGGTCAAGTGAGATTACTGACCCATGCCCAACAATACCAATAAGACATCGAGCTTTTCTTAAAATGATACGTAATATGAAAGCCCATAAAATGTCATTACATTTCGTATTCGGAGTATTATATGAGTTACAGAACTTGGGAGAGAAAAGATATATAGATAAAGATTATACAATAAACATTTTTATCCATATATCTATTACATGCTTTTCGGTAGCAAGTTCTGCTTTTTAAATATCTCAGTATGTACTTTTTTTTGTTTCTTCTGAGTTTTAAGCTTACCCTTTGAAAAAGCTTTTCCATAAATAATTATAACTTCACCTTTTTACTCAGCAATTTGATGGGAGTGTAGTAACAAAGTCAAATAGATCAAGAATTGTGCGCGCCTGCCTTGCGCTCGCGCACCGTTCGTTCAGTTATTAATAGTAGGAGGTATTAATAATAGTAGTGGATAATGCTAGTCCAATATACATTCCATCTGGACCCCTCTTCAGGTGAAGGCCTCCTCCAGAGATTGCCAGTGATCTATCTCTATCTACCTTGCCTTCAGTCTCCCTCTGCTTCTGTGCCCATGAGGTCCTCTCCAGATAGTCACGGTATTCGTCCACCTGTTGTCAGTGTAGCGTGCTACGTGACCCGCCCACCTCCATTTCAGACCTCGTGCGAAGGACAAGGCATCTATCACACCAGTCTGCTTTCTTATTGCCCTGTGACGGACTCTGTCCTTCAATTTTATTTTAAGTGAGCTGCGTTCTAGGGCTCTTTGACATGACGTTAGCTTCCTGTTGGTTGTTGAATCAAATATCCACGTTTGACAGCCATATGTGAGACATGAATCCATTGCTTTCTTTTTTAATTTTAAGTCCATGTTAGACTTCATAACTTCTTTGTGCGCTCGTATAAACATGTTCCGCGAGAAATTAAAATACACCGAAAATGATTTTTTAATTGTTATTTATGCAACTGTTGCATAATAAGGGGTATCAAAACACGATATATAATATTATAGAATAGTATCACATGAGGGTTTTAATTCTTAATTATGTACAGTTACAGACAAGAGTTTATCTACACCCATGATCATTTTTGAAAACAACAAAGTAATAAATTTTTGCAATTCTAATATCGAATCAAATGGCGGGATATGACGTGAATTCGAATAACCTCTAAGTTTTTTTTATTACGGCGCTGTGGTAATGAAACGCGCCTGCATCAAAATGTCATAAGGATACCACGGCTGAATGTGGCTGTTTGATGAGTAAGGAATGGACCGAAAAAGCAAAAAAAAAAAGGAGTTGCATAATGAAATTCAGTACAACATTATACACTCTTTTGGATGATAAAATGGTTACTATGACACTGGTTGTTTTAATGTTGGCATCTCTAATCGTTATAATGTACCCGTATCAATTTAGGCGATAAAAATACAGGTGAATATTTTTCTTTGTTAATTTACGGGTTAAATAAAATACTTTCAATCGATGCTAAAAAGCAGTTTGATTTCATGACATTTGTTTCGGCCCGAAAATGCAGTCATCCTTTGATATAAGACTATAGGTATGTTTCGATGGGAAATTTTGTTGTTTGGTTACGTTATGAATGTTAAAATGACTTAATGTCAGTTCATCGAAACATATTTTTTGTTAATGCACATGGTTTCCCGTAAAGTACAGATACCAGAAATATACTGCTCAATTTATCTATAATGACAAGCATGCACAATCTTTTTAAAATAGATCGAGAAGATCTAAGCATCGGGGCCTATCTACAAAGTTAGAAAAACGCTACCCGCAGCTTCATCAGATTCCAAGCACAAAGCAGTTTTCAATTTATCGGGAATAAATGCTTCGGTTGGCAGCTCAGACACCCAATTACCGCGCACAAAAGCTGATTACCGCGCGGGTGCGGGCGCTCTGGCGAAGCGGAGCGCGCGTCGACGACGCGCCATGTCTGCCGCGCCCGGGTGCAGCGCGCTGCGCTCATGGAATATTTGAACGACTTGTAAGGAACTCTTCATTTACTCTCTTTACTCAAGGACAGCGCAGGCGGAGACGTAAAACGTGATTGAAATCGACGTCGCTTAATAGATTTTGGATATGCGACAATCCACATTCTCAGTATAGCTCATACACTGAAACTACCTGAAACGATTTATAAGTTCACTGACGTTGGCAGGACTAATTTATCGATATACTATTTAAATTTATTTCTTTATCTATGTGTAAAGCCACAGACGATGATTGCAATATGGCACAGTTCTTGGGCGCCAGATGCAGAAAGCCCCGTGTTGTCGGATGAACTCCCGACAACAAATGCCCTGGGAAATCACGACCAACGCCTCTCCGCCCTAAGAAGAAAGATGAAACATGACACTTTCGTATCTAGTTTTATATCTTCGTAATAATATCGTTTTTTTTTTTTTTATAAAATTACAATAAAATATATATCATACTCATCAAAGATTTGTTTATACTTTTAGATACTATTTGAAGTGAATAACATCACAGAGGATGTTGTTCAAATAGTATCTAATCTTTAAAATAATTGGCTAATGCATCTCCGATGTACCTATCGCGTTGACGTCGTCCTTCATTAGCAGAGTAAACCTCCGCTCTGGTTGAATTATGGCAGCGTGTCATACGCTTAAGACTTGTGCAAACAAGATTTATGTAATTAATTTAGGAGATAAGAGCAGGCGCGAGAATACGTTTTGGAACACAAAGGATACTAACACCAAAGGTATTCGTGTACGTTTACCATGTAAGATGTTATCGTTTTGCTGACAGTCTCTAAAGTAGACACTGGTAAAAGTTACCGTATCATTACCGTATAAGTAAAGAAAGTAAAAATATACACAAAAATATAAAACAATGTTATTAATTAATTCAGTCGGCGGTGCGTAGACAATAACTGTAGATGATATCAGCGGTATAATTATGAAAGGAAGGATACAAGTATAGGCAGGGAGGCATGCGGCAGGGCGCCGGGGCGCTCAAGCGGGCGGACTGAGGGCGAGGAGCCGACATCAACGGCCGGAGATATTTACGTTTATCTTCGGGTAACGGCTTCATCGCAAGCTTTATTACGACATCCACTCACGTAATCCTCCGCCGCCGTCATAACTCCTCGTTTGCTGTCCCGTAACAATGTACTACACCGGTTTTCCACTAACAGTACGCGGGCGATGCATCGCTCCGTCTACCTACACATACCAAATTTACTATAACTATCTGTAGTGTTTGGTATACAAATATTCCACCATTCCAGATCTATGGTTTAAATTGATTGATTTCATTCGCGTTCTGATATAATGCTCTGTGATTGACTTACGACAACTATAAAGTTATTTGTTCATAGAATACGAATTATTTATTGTGACCATTGTCTATTGTGATTGTGTTGTTCCGAAAATAATATTTGTATTTTATATTCAATACTAGATGGACGACAGGCCACACACAGCACAGGCTAGCCTTGTTTGGGGACAAGGAAACATTGTATACTTACATATTTGTTTTCTTGTATAAAATACTGTCATAATAATAAGTGAGGTATGTACACTATTACTGAACGGATGGATTATACGATTTCTTTAGATTTTTTAATAAAACCAACATTCCATCAGTAATGCTTTTTTTATAATGATTTCAAGAAAAAAATAACAAAACAATATCGAAAATAGACAATCAATAAAAAAGTAAAATATAAAAACACATAGACAAAGTATCAAAAAGGTGCCAATCGGGCACAACACATTATGTACAAGAAATAATGTAAATATTAATTTGTTAAAATGGCGTTATTTTTTTTGGGAGTGTTTGGTTATGAACAGTAGTATCTATCCACATTCAAAGATAGTATAAACTAAAATATATTTAAATAAATAAAAAGTGTCGGGGAATATCCGACCAACCTTTAAATGAATATCGGATATGGAATCTATAAATAGTCAATCTAAATTCGTAAATTTTCTCTCGAGTTCGCAAAAAATGAAGAGGTAATCCAAAATCGGCTTATGGCTGAGGTACAGTTAAAATATTTTCACCTGCAAAGCCATTTAAGCCTGTTCTCCAGCATCGAGCCTCGAATCAGTTTTTGAATAAAAATTATTAAATCACAACCAAATCTAAAGAAACTTACTAACACTTGTAATAATAATTTGAAGGGACTCAAACTTCTAATAGAAGTAAGTACTTATTACTTTTTAAAATACAGGAAATAATTTGAAATATTTTGCAAGTTACACATGTAGTTGTCCAGAAAATAAAGGAACATAGCAACGGAACTTCTGGCGATTGTTTTTCCTAACGCAAGTGGACTGGATCTGGCTCACTGTGGACCTTTGAGGCTTAATTAAATAAGAGAGAAAACCTGGTAAAAGAAGCATCATACAAGAAACAAGTAGGTAATTTAAATATACTTGCTGAACCGAACAATAAATTGCAAACTTGGAAAAATAAAGTAGGTATATATTTTTGGAATTTATTATTCGCGGAATACGAAAGAGCTCTTTATTCCCTCATGGCATAAAAACGACTTCATAAAAATAAATAAGATTAAAATCTTTTTAACGAGCTGTCCCCCGCGGTTTCACCCGCGTTCCCGAAATAAAGAGTATATTTTTTTTTGCCTGAGGAAATCCTCATGGATGGCTTTTCATTGCGGGGCACACAGAAAAGTTATAACGGACTCCTACCGACTACAACCCCATGTTGTTCCCCTCCTTGTCATTACCTGGGTCATGGGAACGGTCTTAGCATTCTTCCACGACCCAGAATCTGCCGAATATGGCACGGCCATATGCTGAGACCTCTCCTCTGACGAGGGTGAGAACCGGACCTCTTGTCCTCACTTTCATCACCTTTTAAGCAGTGTTTTTTTTCCTGAATATTCACGATATTTGAATAGTTATTCTGCTATTCGGCTCGGAGACAAATCCAACAAGTGAAAGATCATGAACATCGTTCCAGCCGTTTTTGAGTTATAAATGGTGGAACTAATCCGAAATAACTAGAGAAAATTATGTAGTAACTTTTTTTATGAATAGTTTTAGAATTCTAGCGCCGCAGTCCACTCCAATACCCGTTTTGGCCAAAAATCTAATTTCCACTCCACCATGAGGTAGAATAAGTGGCGGGTTTTTTGTGGTATCTACAGTAGGCGTGATCTCTGAATGAGAATGTTGAGGAAGTGGATCTCAATCGTGGGTGGGAGGGAACTCGCAACATCCCCTCCTCCACGCAAAGATGCAGTTATTAATTTCTCATTATAAATATCTCGTTTTCCAAACTTATCGTTAATCACTATCGATCTCAGTCCCTCCAAGAATCTGCCCTTAATGTCCTTTCCTTAAACACCTGACTTACGAACGTCTCGAATAATTTTTCCTTCATTTCAATACTTCCTTGCAATGGATTTTCACAAATAGTTCATTTCCTATGAAGCCATGGCTCTAAAAATGCCAACGACACTGTTGAAAGTTAGACTTATACTGATGATTCAAGCAGAATAGTTGAGCTATTGATTTGAGTTTTAGCGTACTTGTGTTTGAAGAGATACATTAGAAGATTGAAGAGATATAGCATAGCGTTATTTCGCTCAAAGAGCAGCTCGACTGGGAAAGAACCTCCACCTTACAGAATACTGCAGCCAAATAACTTAATGTTGTATTCCTGCGCGTGTGGAAATCGCCAGAGATCATCGGGGTGGGGAGAAGGGTCGGTAACACATCAGTAATGCCTCGTGAGTTGCAAGCGACTATAGGGCATTGGGAACCGCTTACCACCAGACGGGCCATATGCTTGTATGCCGAATTATTTTTTAATAATAAAAAAAACCGGCCAAGTGCGAGACAGACTTGCGCACCGAGGGTTCCGTACAAACCTGTATGTATATAAGTAAATGGTAGTATAGACCTGAGTATTCGATATTAATTTCGATTTATGACGTATTAAAAAAAAACTGCTTACTAGATCTCGTTCAAACCAATTTTCGGTGGAAGTTTGCACCGTAATGTACATCATATATTTTTTATAGATTTATCATTCTCTTATTTTAGAAGTTACAGGGGGGGGGACACACATTTTACCACTTTCGAAGTGTCTCTCGCGCAAACTATTCAGTTTAGAAAAAAATGATATTAGAAACCTCAATATCATTTTTGAAGACCTATCCATAGACACCCCACACTTATGGGTGGGATGAAAAAAAATATTTGAGTTTCAGTTCAAAGTATGGGGAACCCCCAAAATTTATTGTTTTTTTTCTATTTTGGTGTGAAAATCTTAATGCGGTTCACAGAATACATCTACTTACCATGTTTCAACATTATAGTTCTTATAGTTTCAGAAATAAATGGCTGTGACATACGGACAGACAGACAGACAGACAGACAGACATGACGAATCTATAAGGGTTCCGTTTTTTGCCATTTGGCTACGGAACCCTAAAAACGAGTGCCTCATATCAACCTACAAGTACAGTAACACGCGTATTTCATACACTTACCACTAAGACAAAAGCCTGCGCTTCTCACCTCTGAGAAAACCCTATTTGTTGTGGCTGTGCCACGATTCTAAAATAAACCCTGAATTAGAGCATCGACATCCTAGGCGTCGACTTCTCTGGCGACGTTTTGCTCCGTAGTCACTTGAAAGACAAGGCTAAAGCTAATCCAAAAAGCTCGGTGTTTTCAATAGAGCGAGGCAGTACTCCTTCTCTTGGCAAAGGCCTATCAAAAATTAGGTAATTACCTAGTTGCTTTGAAACAAAATATTACTTATAAAGTCATATTCATCTGTACGTACGTAAAATGGTAATTCCATACTAGAAAACCTAATATACGGTAGGTACTACATAAATGTTCCATGGCTGAATGGTGTTGCAGAAAGACCGAAATTGAGCGGGGGATTGGAACACGCCAGCTTAGTGCAACCGCCGGAAGTAGGCCTCTAACCGCCGCCGTATAATAGCTTCCAAATTGACCCTTCCACTCCGGCCTACACCGCCTAGCACAGCTCGCGTCAGCATTATCGTAATACATATTTCACGGGCCACTACATATACGCGTATTCACTTAACTCCCGATAGCAGCCAGCTTAAGACATTACCATTCAGGTTGTATACATATAGGATAAGAACGTTAAACAAAAATTATGCAACAGCCGCTCGAATGCCTTACTGTAAATTAGTTTTCATACAAAGGCATCAATACGAAATCACATCGGAAGTTTCGGAAGTGTTATTTCCTTATATAGGAAAGGCAAACGTCAACCCATCGGCCAGTCCGGGTATGAGGATAGTCAAATACATAAATGGGATGAGACGCGCGAAATACTGGCATTGTAGGATCCTAAGCCCTGTTTAGATTAGATCAGACCTTCGAAATAACAGTGAATGAGGACGTGGATTAACTACGGTCCGGGCCACTCCGGACCGTGCGCTTAATGGGGCACCGTTAGGGGTAATGAGGGGTGCGGGGTTGAGGCAGATCCGCTTCTACTGAAACGCTCATCGAATATATTTCACGTTCGATACTGAAATAACAAATTCGCAACACGTAGAATAGATGACTCAATTGAGAACCTATGATATTTTTAAAATACTAATATTTTTTAATCCTTTAGAATATATCTTTCTAAAAAAAAATAAGTAATATTTTTATGGGCAGTTTTGACGAGGCCGAGGATGTAGCACGCTTACCAAGAAAGTGCTAATTTCACTCTGACCTTTAGGTAATATACCTATCTACGTTATAGGAGTCGGAAACAGACCCCGGAAGACAGTTCCACTCCTTTGCTGTTCGCATAAGACACGAAGAAGCGAAGCGTAGTTTCATAATTAATGGCAATGAATAAATGGATTAATTGTATACTGATATATTAGAAAATAGTTAAAAGTTATTTACTCCGTTTATTTTATGACTGTGGCAGCAAAGAAAAGTAAACTCATATTATTAAAATATTAATATTTGTAATCACAAAAAATATATTTATATATCAATTTTAAGTTTCTTATGTATATCTATGTACCGATTAAAATATTTTATTAGTTAGACTTGGTCAGTGACGTCGCATAGCGAACCGGCATATTAATAATTGCCTCAATTTTGCATAACGAAATCACAAAATTAAATTAATATAGAGAAGTTGTTCTTTGAAATATACTATTTCAGGTAATCTTTAATGATGATTTGCAAAAATAACGAAATGAAACAATAATCATTACCACTCTTCCCATCTTTCTCACTTCGAAATTCGTTTTGGAAAGTTTCTTAAAATTTGCGAAAAAGTTTTCGTACAAATTAAGAGCAAATTTTGCCCCGTCCGTTTAGCCATCAGTAATTTCAAAGTTCTAATGAATTTACTTCTCTGACATTGAAAAATGAATTTTGATCTTAGTTTTCTTCGTAGCCAAACGGCTACGATATTTGATTCGATTTGTTTTGATTTGTACATTTCTTGGATGTTCAGGCGTTTCCGGCACATATGAAACAATCAGAATAATTGTTTTATCGAACAAAAATTTTTTTTTCAATTTTGTGTTTCTTCAATACCATTAGATAACCTACCATTTTTACCATACATATATTTTCACATAAAAATATAATAAAATAACTACAAAATTCATAGCCGCGAATGGAGTGCTCATATTAAAAGTAATAAATCTGCAGCGAAAGCGAAGATGATGTCTCGGCTCTCTACGGACGAGGCCGAGCGACCGGTTTCGCCGTTCGGCCACCGAGCAGCGCGCGGCGCGATGGCGGCGGTCGTCCGTCGCCCATAACAACCCGATATTAGTTTACTTTTCCTCTCGAACTGACTATTAGCTATTAGTTATCCAACCAAGAGAGAGCTGCCCGTTATAATTTTCAAGATATTGAGAAGCCAAGAAGTAGAGTAAGCACGATTCATATCACGAAATGCTGTTAATAAATAGTATATTTCATTACGAGTGCGGAAAGCCTGTCATTGCAGAGTTCCGAAAAATGTCTACCCGAGCCGAGGCGCAGCCGAAGGTGAGGGTTGACAGTCGGAACAAGTTGCAATGACGGTTCCGCACGTGTACTGAACAACTATTTTTAATACAGTTGCGAAAAAATGAAGCAATTTAATAAAATAATAAAAACACAATAAACTCAACTAATCCATTGAATTACAACTAATCATTTATTTCTTATAAAAGTTATAAATGAAAAATGAAAAATAAAATAATAATAATATTCTTTTTTTATATGAATTTTTTTAGTAAAAACTTCGTGGTTGGTTTTTCTTTTTAATAGACAATATTTTGACAGTTGGGAAAGAGAACGCACGAGTTCGGAAAAGGTAAAGAAAAAGCTTGAGTACTATTTGTACGTAGTATTTATATACTCTGAGGTACTATGTAATAGCCCACATCCCGAACGCTATACGTCCCTGCAATACGCCACTTTTTGAGCAACTGTATTAAAAAAATATTTTCAATAGACTTAAAACTAATAAATCAAACGTGGAAATAACCAGCTACCATTGATAACATACGCACACACACCTGAATCACTGTGTATTTTGGTTGCTGCCTCGATAAGCTTTTGAGAAGAGTTTTTGTTTTTTTACCACTTTCGACCAAACTAGCATATACACAACTTGGATAGGAAATAACTTAAGGCGCCGTGTGTTCATAGATTAGGAAAAATGCGTTTGTTTGATTCGGTTTTACGTAAAGAAAATGCAATAGTTCTAGTTCGGAAAAAATATATGTGAAAGTTGACAATATTTCCTAAGGTCCAGCGAGCTCCAAAACACGATTGCAATAATTTTACTAGATAGAAAAAAATCGTAAAGTTACCCCTTTTTATTACTTTTATTGCGTTTTATGGCTATAATAATCAGAATTTTCAGAAGAAAATTATACTAAAATAATAGTCATAATATGATCTATCGCCCTACGTTTTGTTTTTTTTATTTTATTTCTTTACTTTTACACAAATCCAAAATACCTATAAAATTCATCGTCTCGCGGTCAGCGGTGGCCCACTCAGTCGCGCTGGAGCGCTTGTGGAGGTCGGACCTATGCCAGATTTCTCGCCGAGCGGTTGAACTTGCTTTCATAACACTTCGATACACCATTTTTGTGCGTATTGATAGTAATCATTATAGATATTTGATTTTTTATTGCCGCGTTTCGTCCGAGAGTTAAAACATTCGTAGAAAAAAGTCGTAACTAAAATATAAATGTTTTATAGTACTTATAAATTATTATAAGTAGGTAATATTATTATTTATTTATAATTTCGACACGTCCTACGTATTCCGATGTATGTGCCTGTTACACCAAAGTGTTTTTATTGCATTTTGGAGCTCTACGTATCCGAATCTACAAGACGTATTCATTTTTTTTTTAATTTTCCTATCGGAACATACTTTTTTCTCAAACGCATAAGTATTTATCTGCATTAGCGGTTCAAAACGCACAGCGAATAAGCGTGTGTGATCCAGTTAAACACTTTAACGTGGGGGGAACGCGGTGTGGTACGTGGTCAACTGCCACTCCCTCACTTCTTCTACGGACAGCGAGTGGCGTGCGCGTACGTTTCGTAATAATATTTCTACCGCTGCAAATATTTCTAAACCACATACGGATAGAAATATTTAAATGAATGGAATGAAGAAATTAAAACCCCAATAGCGCTGTAATACAAATATTTAAAACACGTAACATAGAAGTAGTAAAAAGTTCATGAAGTTTATTTTTTGTATATTTTGTTTTGTCGACGTAGTACAACAGTGTAACTACGTAGGTACACACTTATTCAATGTGATTCAGTATGGTTGCAAATTCCATCTAGGCACTTATACACTTGTTCATTGGAAAGTTGTTCAATCGAAATTAGTTATCTAGACACTTACTCACTTGTACATTGAAAAGTTGGTAGATCGAAATAAGTTATTTAGCACTTACATAATTGTACATTAGAAAGATATGTAATCATAGTTTTAAATCTATTCACTTAGTCAGTTATACAATATTTAAAATCATGTCTTATTGTTAACCGACTTAAAAAAAAGGATGTTCTATGTTTTATTATACCCTAAGATAGCAAATAAACATACAGCCCGCCTGATGGTAAGCGGTTACCGTAGCCTATGGACGCTTGCAACAGTTGCAACACAGGGGTATCAATAGCGCGTTGTGACCCTGCAAAAATCTCTTCACAGCCTTTTCGAAGAGCCCCATGCTGTATTCTCTTGGGAAAACCAAGGCGGAGAGGTCATTCCACAACCTGAGCGTCTGCGGTAGGATGCTCCGTTGAAAGCGCATAGTACGAAACCATTTCGGTTCCAATGTATGAGGATGGAGAACCCGTCGAGTTGCGATGGTAGAAGCTAGCTGTGGGCATCAATAAAAAAAAACTGAACACTATCCCTTGTATAAGCGGTAGAATACACATAAGGAGGCAAAGTCTCTCCTCAGGCTAACGGGCTCTAAATCATTTGTGAGCTCGGGATCGTCGACAATACTAATGGCACACTGCTGACTGAGTAGAGGCCCAAGCTGGTATCCAAGTACTCTATATGAGGTCGGACTTGCGGCTTGTAAAGTTGCACGTCTTTGCCCCTATGAGAATAACTGCTTCGTTCTATTAAGCACTCACGAGTTTTTAGGATGCCAGTTTGATATGGCTATGGTACAGAACGTCGTTACAAATATCGACGCCAAGGATCCCGATACTTTTTGTGATGTCGGAGACGTGTTCTGGAATTGAGGGCTACAGCAAATAGGGTTATCTTAGTGGTGAACGCGCAGGCTTTTTTGTTAGTGGAGTTAAAATGCACTATGTTCAATCACACCCAAACGCAGACACTAGTTAGTGTATTCTCGATTTCAGACAAAAGTCGTTCGTGGCTTTCCTCCACTATGGAACGAGGAATATTTGCACAGCTTGTTTAAAAAGCTGTACATTCGATTACGTTCGCATAACAATAAATACTGTCAATAGACAGTATATCAGTCATAGACATGCAGCAGGAATAGTTTTGGGGAAAGCACAGGTTTTTGCAGGACGCCGGCATTTATGTACATGCTGTCAGAGAAGCTACCATCAACGACGGCTCTTATGCATCTACTGGACAGAAAGCTGGCGACCCATTTGCATAATCAATCGGAAAACCCTGTATGATGGTTGTTTAGTTAGAGGGCCCTGGTGCCAGACCCGATCGAATGCTTTGGCCACATCTAGGCTCAACGCCAACGCCTCACACTAAGTCTCAATGGCGAGTAATGAACAACGTGTGAGATACACGACAAGGTCACCAGCCTAGTGACTATGGTGGAAGCCGTATAATCAGTCGCTCAATAAATCGTGATCCTCTAGGTATCTCAAGAGTTGCGTGTTGATCACTCGTTTCATCATTTTGGAGAGAAAGGAGGTGATAGTGATAGGTCTGTAATTACCAGATCTGATCTGTCGCTCTTTTTGAGCACAAGGTACACGTGGGCAGTCTTCCACGAAGACGGGACTTTTCAAGTAGGAAAGCGCAAAAAGGCGCGTTAGGACACACTTCAGGAGTACACTGTCGATATGCTATGTCTAGAGAAAGCAACTCCTGCAGGACTTTGAGTTATACGAATCTCTGGCATGGAGCTGTCACACTGCGGGATGGTAGGTAGCAAAAATGTCAGGAAAATGTTTCCTTCAGCAGCTTTGGCAAGAGACTCAAAAGCCTAACTCCCATAAGGATCGCTCAAGCAGTCTCTTGCCAATTCTGATGGCGAAATCGAACTTAGCTCTGGCAATCATTCGGTTACTGAACCTCGAGACTGCGTTAAGCGCTACGCATAAAAGGTGTTTGGGTGTTATCCTGATTGCTTCCTGATTGTTTGATGCGAAGCAGAGCTGCCTCCACGGGTACGATGCAAAGAATTCACGCAATCCATCCCAGTCTGTTGACAAATAGAACCACATGCGATGACGCCCGGATGACTGGAGCGAATCAGGCTGAGCACAAGGCACCTGTTTTCGGACGAGACAGTGGTCTGATGAGCCAAGTGGCGGGTTCAGCAAAAGGTCCAGATAGAGCTAATATGGCTCCTAATGTCTGGTATTCTCGTGGGATAATCATAGCCCCTTGCTCAAGCTTCCATAGGTTATCATCATCATAATCAGCCTATAATGTCCCACTGCTGAGCACAGGCCTCCTTTCACAAATTATGAAAAGGAATGGGCAGATACTCCACCACGCGTGCCCACAGCGGATTGGTGGAGGTAGGCTAGTGGTCAACCTACTGTTCGAATTTTTAAAGCCACCTAGTAGGCATTCAACTAGCTTAACGACTATCACAATTAAGTGATAACCGGGACCAACGGCTTTACGTACCTTTCGAAGCACGGAAACGCTCGATTTGCAATACCACTAGACGGTCACCCATCCAGGTACGAACCACGACAGACGTAGCTTAATTTTGCCGATCGATTAAGAAAGGCTAATCATGCTACACCACGAGCGCTTCTACCATAGGTTATGGTAACCGCTTATACTCAAGTGGACCCCGTATGCTTGTTGGCTACTTTAGCAGTCAAGAACCCTTTATTAATTTAATTCAATTAAAGGCTAAGTAGGTAGATTTAGGATATTTTGATAATATAGAAATGTGTATCTACATTTCTATATTATCAATGACATGCGTCAATAATTAAATTTCCAATGAGAAATTATGTAACTAACAGTTAGTTACAGTATGACCAATTAGTTAACGAGGAATAAACATGTATCTAGACAGTTACGCAATACTAGGTTTTTCAAATTCCCTTGAATAAATATGTATCTGACACATACTTTATTACTCTCAGATAATAAAACCAAGTACACGTATGTATGTGTAATAAAACAAAAGTGGGAAGATTTGCAAACAAAATTTAAGCTGTAACATTTTCTGGACCTATAGTAAGAGCCTTTTGCAAAGTTTCAAAGTCAGAGCCCTTTGAGAGACGGAGTAATGACGAAAAGTAATTTTTAAAATTTTAAAAACGCTCTCCTGTAAAATTTGCTTTTTGCAGTTACTTAGTTTGACGTAGGACGTGTCGATTTGATCTTTCTTTTCAATTGAAACATGAAAATATTCAAATGACAAGGTACAATCACTTTTGTTATTTATCAAATTGGGGATCCGTCAAAAAAATTATGACCAATTAGGGTTCCGTGGGAACCGCTTTATTGTATAGCTATATAGTTAAATTGTGTGTGATTCAATATGGGCAATAAGATAAATAAGAAGAGAAAACAACTTTTTAATTAAATTATGTTGTAAAAAGTGTTGTGTGAAAAATAAAAATAATATTATGATTTATCAAAGATTAGAGTAGGTGCTTTTAAAATAATTAAAAAAGCTTTTAGGTTACGTACTACCAGTGCGCGATAAATTGAGACTCGAGTCACAGTCACAGTCGCGCTGTAGCGCACGTGTTGTAGACTTGTAGTACACACGGCTACATATCAAGCGATACATGTCCAGTATAAGCTGATCTCGCATTGTATAGGAATTCCGTACAATAAGAGTTCAGCTTATATTGGAAATATATAGCTTGATCTGTAGCCACGCGTACAAAACGAGCGCTATCGGGGAAGTACAGGGGAAGCGGGCAGATGAACGTGGGCCTCAACGCGAACGGGTAGTACCTACGTTTTATTATAAATGTTATCAGAAAATTAGTAACTCACATTAATTTCTTTGTATCAATTCTTTTTTTTTTGTATTATTTTTTATTCTGGAATTGGAAAAATACCGAAAATTCGTTCTATGTATTACTTCCGTGTAGTTTTCTAATTTCCTTTATTTTACAAAAATACCGCTAGGAATTATATTTTTGTGACTTGAAAATAAATCAGAAAAAATTATAAAGGCACAAAGAAGTATATATTCTTTAGGGCATGTAATATCAGAAGGTTTTCAATTCCGATATTGATTTCCGAATTAATTTTATCGGAATTTTCATTGCAAATATTTCTTATAAACTGCACATATCTATCTATGAGGGCATGTAATATCGGAAGGTTTTCAATTCCTATATTGATTTCCGATATTGAATTTCAATATCGGAATTAGATATTTCTATTATAAATTGCACATAAGCCTTATAAAATGCACATAATCTATCTATACTAATATTATACAGTGGAAGAGTTTTTATTGTTTTGTTAAACTGGCTAATCTATGGAACTACCGGTCGGATTATTTTTTTATTTCACTTATAGGAAGCTACATTATCCCCGAGTATTATAGGCTATTTTTGATCGCGGGAACGCGGGTGTAACCTCGGGGGGCAACTAGTTCGTTATAAAGTTGGATTGAAAATATTATCTGCTCAGTCTAGCACGATTGTCAGAGTAGTCGTGGTAGCAATAATAGATACTGTACATGGTGAGTCTTCAACGCCAATGTTCTTCTTGACGAGGGTTACAGCTTTCGCAATGCTTTTCCATTTGATGATTCTCCTGAGCTGTCTTTCTCCCGATGAGTCTCCTGGCTCGGCGGTCTATTGAGTCGAGGGCCTCAAGCTGGTACTTAGCTGATCCATTCCAAAGATGGCAGCAGTACTCCATGCATGACCGGACTTGTGCTTTATAAAGTTGGAGCAACTGCCCAGGCGTGAAGTACCGCTTAACCTTAGAGAGGATACCCAGCTTTCTGGAGTCTTCAACGCCAATGTTCTTCTTGACGAGGGTTACAGCTTTCGCAATGCTTTTCCATTTGATGATTCTCCTGAGCTGTCTTCCTCCCGATAAGTCTCCTGGTTCGGCGGTCTATTGAGTCGAGGGCCTCAAGCTGGTACTTAGCTGATCCATCCCAAAGATGGCGGCAGTACTCCATGCATGGCCGGACTTGTGCTTTATAAAGTTGGAGCAACTGCCCAGGCGTGAGGTACCGCTTAACCTTAGAGAGGATACCCAGCTTTCTGGCAGCTGTTTCTGCCTTCGACTCAATAGAACAGCCAAAGTTTATTTTGGCTGTTAATGTTATGCCTAGGAGATCAAGCCGATCGCATATTGGCAAGGATATATTTTGGAAAGTAGGAGCCTGATGGACTCCGTTTGGCAGTGAAAAGACACGCCTGTGTCTTGGAGGCGTTAAACGTGACCAGATTGGCTCTGCCCCAATCAGAGACTGCCTGTAAGGTCACGTTCAAACGCTCAACCATGGCCTCTCGAAACAATTGGATCTCGTCACTAGTGGCTCGTGCGCTGGAAATGTATCTCTCTGCAACTGTGCTGTCGTCTGCGTACCCAAAGATACCGGGTTTTAACAGATCGTTGATATGCAGCAGAAATAAGTTTGCAGAGAGAACTGATCCCTGAGGAACTCCGGCATTGATTGCCAAGAGGTCCGACGAGCACCCGTCTATGACCACTCGTATAGACCGTTCACTCAGGAAATCGGAAATCCAAGCGCACAGGCCATCAGGATTTCCATATGAAGGAAGCTTGCTTAGAAGGCTGGTGTGCCAGACCCTATCGAAAGCCTTAGAAATATCGACGGAAACGGCAATTGCTTCCCCGTGTCTCTCAATGGCTTCTCTTCAAAGATGTGTGGCATATACAAGAAGATCCCCAGTAGACCGTTTTTGGCGGAAACTATACTGTCGGTCGCTGAGGAGTTCGTTATCTTCAAGGTATGCCAGGAGCCTCCGATTCAATACACGCTCCATAGTCTTGCAGAGTATGGAGGTGATCGCAATCGGTCGATAGTTTGTAGGATCGGCACGGCTGCCCTTCTTAGGCACAGGTTGCACGTTAGCAAGCTTCCAGACTTTCGGAATATAACCCATTCGAAGTGAGAGGCGAAACAGGCGTGTCAAGACAGGAGACAATTCGGGCGCACAATTGCGCAGGACAATGGCTGGAATGCCGTCGGGACCACTGGCTTTATTCACGTCTAGAGCGCGTAGTACCTTTACAACCTCCTTTTGTCGGATACGGATGTCCGGCATTTGGCAGTTGCAAGTAGGTAGTGGGGGTGGTGTTTGTAAACCAGCGTCTAGACATGAATTCTCCGCGAATAGAGAGGTGAACAAATTGGCCTTATCACAGCAGTGTAAGCTAGTGATCCATCAGGCTTCAGCAATGGCGGCAGCGACGGGCGGCAGAAATTGGTCACGACCGATTTGGCAAGGGACCAGAAAGCTTTACTCCCAGAGGGGTAACATGATAGCTTTTTTCCGATCCGGCCAACATGGTTGAAACGCGCCTTCTTCGGTGCCTTTTCGCAGGAGGCTTTTTAGGTTAATTTCTAAATTTTTACAAAATATAGGGATAAGTAAAGATATACATCTGTAATTTCTTGATGATTATAACAAGTTTATTGAATAAAGGTGTTTTATTTTAAAACTCAATTCCGTAACTAATTCTGAAATTGGTTCCGGAATGAACGCATAGTCCAATATTGAATTTCACAACCGGGGTTTAAAACCATTGCAATATTGTTGAGATACATATCTAATAGTTCGTGTTTTATTTTAAAACTCAATTCCGTAACTAATTCTGAAATTGGTTCCGGAATGAACGCATAGTCCAATATTGAATTTCACAACCGGGGTTTAAAACCATTGCAATATTGTTGAGATACATATCTAATAGTTCACATTATCCGGAATCCCGGACTAATTTTCATGTACTAAAAGTGTAAGATATTTTTTGTTTGTTTGTTAAAACGGGCCAATAACTAGAACTACCAGTCGGATTCGAAAAACTCTCACTAATAGGAAGCTACATTATCCCCGAGTATTATAGGCTACTTTTTATCCTGGAACAGCTATTTTTCACATATTTCAATTCCGTATCGTAATTCCGATATCCATAAATTTTTATTATAATTAATAAATTATATCATATAGGTATTTAGCTTTTCCGGACTTATATTAAATATTAAAAACGGAACCATGGCTCCAACCCCTCAAAAATATATATCGGCAATAGTTTTGCTAGTTTTTTCTGTTCTTATTCCAAATCATCTAGAAACGAAAAACCGTTCACAAGGTGCTAATTCCGAAACTAGTTCTCTGGTATCGGAACTCATTTCCGGAATTGAAAACTTTCCGATATTGCATGCCCTATTTCGAACAACATAAATGTCATTTTATGACTTACGAATATTATGTACCTATTTTGCAATTATTTATGTAAGTAGATTTTTGCATTGCGAAGTGATACTATTTTATACTAAGTACCTACTTATTTTATTCAAACCTAGACACAAGACATAAAATGTATGACCTTTCTTATAAATAAGACACAAGTATCGTTCTTATAATGCGTAATAGGACTATAAGTATTTAGACAATCAAAAGCATAAATTGAAATTTCCGGAATCTATAACAACCAGAATAAGGATTCCGACAGAATACGGACGCCGGCGGACTGCGCGGGTAGTACGCGGGGCGCCCCGAATTGAGCGCCGTCTTCACCGCTGCTTCACCCCCTCAAATGTGCGAAAAGTGTCTTCGCACAGCGCCTTAACATATATATTGATGTGGTTTTATAATAAGTTTTTGTTGTGTATAAATGTCATTTTTAATACAAGCTTTTATTGGTGACTGTACTTTTTGTTGACTATACTTGCATTGTCTTCTTAATGTATACCAAAATTTTAACATATTTTTTTAGAATATTCTGGTGGAAAACTATTAAATATCTTTGGTGTTAAGTACCTACTGCAAAGTTCTCGTGCCATAGTAATTCGATGGAACGTGTTTTTCTATAAACAGCTTAGGTACTCGTCTAGTTACCTATCCTTGTCTGGTATCCTGAACGTATAAAAATTCTCCGTATGGTGTTGTTGTTAAGCCATTAGATATGTAACTTTGTCGTGCACGGGGAGTATACCACACTCTGTGAACAAAGGCTCG
This sequence comes from Achlya flavicornis, assembly GCA_947623365.1. Classification (NCBI taxonomy): domain Eukaryota; kingdom Metazoa; phylum Arthropoda; class Insecta; order Lepidoptera; family Drepanidae; genus Achlya; species Achlya flavicornis. Next base: position 7,406,790 of record OX392468.1, on the reverse strand, counting down.
TAATCACACTTACAGCTAGTCGCGGTTCTTTTTACCCGACTGACCCCGAAGGAGGGTTATATTTTACTAATCCTAATCCTAACTAATATTGTAAATGCGAAAGTGAGTTTGTTTGTTACGCCTTCACACCTCAACTACTACTCAATCGATCATCATGAAATTTGGAATGCAGAAACTATATGGTATGGAAACGGACATAAGCTACACTTTAACCCGGGAACGCAGGTGAAACCGCGGGGGACAGCTAGTATTTTTATAAATCGAATCTGTATTTTTTTTAATAATTCCATTGTATATTATGAGAGTCCACGAGCGCGTGATAAGGTTGTTTATATTAGTATGTAGAGTATAAATTCCGATGTAGTCTTCGATTCGAACATGAACCTTACTCATAAGCGTATTATATATAACTTCAATGTAAGTAAGTAACTCCAGTCGACCCCACTCTGCATTATAATTTGTTTTCACCATGTTAAGTAGGTTTGTGATTTTTTTGTCTCACAATCGGTATCAACTTTAGACCAAAAGTGAAAGGAGTGCAATGTAATGTATGACTAGTGGAATAATAAGCGATATGCAAATGCGTCGTTACGGTGCGGTGCAATAGCACACGCGGGACTTGCCGTAGGGATCGCGGGCTGTGCACCACCGCGCCGCCGCCGTGTGGTCTCAACTCCCACACCACTCACTCACAATAATAAGCACCACTAACTTCACCAAACAATGATATCTTTAAACAAGAACACTCCACCAAGAATATACATATAAATGAGGCACCTTCTCCTCATTTATATGTATATTCTTGGTTGCAAATATTTATGTGTAAATAAATAGTGTCCTGAAACATTAACCAAATTACATATTAAAGCAGACATAATTAAAATCAGAGCATTACGTAAAATGTAATTAATACATTAGAAAATAAAACCTATGTTGTATTTTCATCTATATGCTTGGGGAACGATGACAGCTAAATCCGTGATAGACCAATAACAGGTCAGGCGGCTTTTCGTTGACAACAACAGCTTTGTTAGGGAGGATTTTATTGGCACAAATATTGTCCAAGTCGAGCTGCGGCGCACAATTCTCGTGATTTACCGAGCTGTTTACACGAGCTGCCTATCCCGGTAGGTATATCAACATTTTTACAGCAACATTTACCCGAGCGTCAGACATTTTCTGCGACACAAATCATTATTAACTATAGGTACATGTAGGTATATTATTATAAAAAAAATATGACTAAAGTTTCATGTGGTCAAAATGTGGTAGCTGTATCTGCTTGTTACAATTTAAATGACGAGCTATGAATATATAAAAGCATGTGAGCCATTAACCGTGTAGGTATTACTTATTGTTTTTAATCTTTATACACTTGTGGAGTTAAAAACCACTTTTTTTTTGTTAAAATATAATAAAGTACCAGTTTACCAAATCATGTTACGATTATTGAACAAGGAACAATGGTTATCATATCAATATGTCACGTAGAAATGTGAATTACAATATTTTGTATAGCATAGGAAAACAATGATCCTATTCGGAACTAAAATGATTAACTGCTCATATATGACCCCAATTATAACAAGCTATTTAAGATGCTATGTATTTTTGTAACTATGTTCTGGTGGAATCTTCATATTTTTTTTATTCTGTTTTTATTTTGAGACTTTTGCCAGTTTTGACCGCAAGTCGAATTTCACCCACCTCCAGTGGTCGGATTGACTTGATATTTGGTATACATTAGTATATTGGAAGACAATGCAAGTACATTAAACAATAAGTACAGTCACCAATAAAAGCCTGTATTAAAAATGTTTTTTTAATAGAAACTTATTTATATTTTGTATTTTATTGACAACAAAATATATTAAATTCAACGATGAAATTTAATCTCATAAACAAATGCAGGGCCTTCATAGGTATTGGAAATTGCGTTCCGCTGTATCATTTCATTACTGCGGCACAAATTAAAGCTCATAAAGTTACGTTGTGCTATTATATGTTAATGTGATAGCATTTAGAGGATTTGTTAAATATCATGATGTTAATTAACATTCAAACAGAAAAATAAACCGCCTCAAAGTAGATTAACTCTAAAAAGCATAAAATAACGACGTATGATCTCTTTTATGGTAACTGTTTTGTATTCATAAAAAAAAAAAAAAAAAATAACACGCGTTGAAAATTGGACCTTCTCTTTTTTTAAATCGGTTATAAAGGTAATGCCACTAATAATATGTGCATTTATAAAAAAGAATATAAACATGCCTGTGCAGAGTGGTAGAAGCTAAAGTAATTGTGAGTGTTATATAGAGGGGAGTAGAAAGTCTGCTAATCCTTTTATCTAAGCGTAACACGCGATGGAGTTGGGAGAATGGGCTTGTAGCCACTATTTACCGGCACTCGCACCTGTTCGGCCACACTTGAGCGAAATCTGCCCACTTTTAATTATTGCCCCGTCTCAGTCGCTTATTTACCTTAGTCGGGCAAGGTAAGAACCATGCCCGATTAAGGTAAGGTAGGTAATAACTAATAAGTAGCATGAGTTTATGTCTCAAGACATAATTTGAATCCTCTGAATACAAAGGATTTTATGTGAGTATATCCCATTTTTTTTAAATAACCTATTATTGTCCATCATTTACTTACTTATTTCAGAATTTCTGATCTGAATTGGATTTAACTCCAGAATTATTAAAAATTATGCAAACCCATTTCCCAGCCAATGCCTATCCTAGCCTTGATAGTCTTCCAGTGATGTAACACCGTAACGGTCTTAATAGAGGGAATTGTTTAATAAGGCTGTATTCACGAAAGTTTATTTCTAGAGCAACTTCTTCTTAATCGCGGCACGATAAGAAAGGTACATTAAAAAGGTCTGGCGTGACAACAAATCTAAAGGAAAAATCTCCGCCTCTGAGAGCCCAACGGTGATAAACGAGAAAAACTTTGGAACTAAATGGAGCATTCGAGACGGCGGAGCTGCGCTTCTGTCGCAGAATAATACTTTTCCCAAAGAAATAACACTTATAGTCCGCGAGGCTTAAAATCAAATGTCTCCGTTCTTTAGAGTTTCGAACGAACACGGAGGGCGTATCGTTCGAAACTGAAACGACGACGGAAACAAATACCAATTTTTTAATGTAAGTTGTACAAGTACATATCCTGCACTTAAGTTACCACTATTGATATTATTAGTATGTACCAACTCTTTTTTTTTTAACAAAATATTTTAATTTTTAGCAGCATATTGCGCCAATCGTAAGGTTCTAAACATAAATAAACAAGTTTACTCACCGTAATATTTTGAACATCATTAGAAGATCAAAGCTTACCTGCAAATAAAAAAATGTTTTCAATCATCACTGCATATTATAAACTAGCTGACCCCCGCGGTTTCATTCGCGTTCACCCGGATAAAAAGTAGCCTATAACACTCAGAGTTAATGTTGCTTCCTATGAGTTGAAATAATTTTTCGAATCCAACTGGTAGAACCAGAGATTAGCGCGTTTAAACAAACCAAAAACTCTTAAAAATATTGAAGTCGCCCGCCGCGTTTTTCTGTCGTCCTGTATGTCAGTATAGGCTAATCTCAGAAACTACTATGGTAATTTTGATCCGGTTTTCACGAATAGATTGATTCACAAGGAAGAATTTATGGTAATTTTTCGAGCTAGAATTATTTTTTAATTTAATAGGTAAATTTAAATAAAGAAAATACATATATATCTTAAATGGACGCACATAACATAAAAATATAGTTAAAATTAAAAATAAACCAAAGAAACAAAAGCTCAAAAAGTATTAATAGTGTCAAAATGTTATTCGCAACAATATGCGTAAAAATAATACATTTTTGCTCTCAAAATGGATGTAAGGAGCTTGTTATTATTATTATTATTGTACGGACCCCTCCGTGTGCGAGTCCGACTCGTACTTGGCTGGTTTTTTAAAGCAAAGTAGGGTAATTTGCCCCTTCCTATGAATCCTTGCGAGTCCCTCCGCGATTTATTTCCGGAAGTTAATATAATATACTATAATAACTTCTCCCTGTCAGTATATAGGTATCAAACCAAAAACATGTAAAATGTTGCCAAGACGAGACCATATGGCTCTCACTGTCAAAAAGTTATCAGATCTCGTTTTTTTTTTTTTTGTTTTTATACCACTTAGGTGGCAAACAAGCATACGGCCCGCCTGAGCCAAGCTTATAACTCTCCACGCCAAAACTTCACAAACTCTACATACCGTAGTCATAATATGTGGCTTGGCCTTTTCGCTACCGTCACATGGGCGTAAGGTGAAAAATTTATTCACTTTATTACTTTTCTGTAATACAATAGTTCTTGTAGTAGCGTTAGTAACTTGCGCAGTAGACGATTTATATAAAGAGAGACCTATAAATCGTCTACTGCGCAAATAAAACCACGTGTTGTGTCAAGTCAAGTCTCATCCTTAGTGGCACTTATTGTACATATTTTTATATTAGATATATTATTATTATTTATTGTAATTTTTTCAACTGTCTTTGTCAATATATCTAGAGATTTAATTAGAAGACTCTAAACATGTTCCAACAACAGTTTGATGTGGATCGAGCAGTGGGTGTCGTGTGGAGCGGGCGTCGCTCGGCGGTCTGGACCGGGAGCCCGGGAGAAGTGGCGCGGCAGGCGGCGGGCGGCCGCCCGCGTGCGTCCTGCCGCCTCCTGCCTGACCGTATCACGCATCCCAAGAGAACACACACCGCGCTACGCCCCAGGATTATGTTATATGAAAATAATTGTCGCACCGCGTCAGTTTACGGACCGTCGCCGAAATTACCACCTAAAATAGGGGTCGATGTGTTGTTTTGTTGCTGCAAACTTTCTTAATTTGATTAATTTTAATGTTAAGGCATGAAAATTGGAACATCAACCCATCGGGTAGGTACACACGGGTTGAAGTAATTTTCGTCCAAAATTAAAATGATATCACTTTGCCCTGTTTGCCTGGCACAATGTTTGTTTATCTTAAGTACCTTGTTAGCAGTAGTATTTATGTTAGTAAGTAGATATTATATTATAAAAATAATACACTGGAATTTACCGTCGGTTTCTGTCCATCCGTCTATTCTATTATCACAGCTATTTTTAAGTCTGCTTAAAGTCCTACCAAGAATATTCTCATTAGGCCTAATTAAAAATCGAAGGCACTAATAGGTAAATACTTAAGTCTGATTGTAATACTCTAATACCGGTTCGGAAGAATGCATTTGCTGAGAAGTCCCGGCAATAACCTCAGAAATTACTCTTTTCAAAACAAGCTTAGATTTTTTATATAACATTTACATTCTTATCTCACTAACAAAAATTTCGCGACCCAGCGGCAAAACTATGAAATAGACCTAGAGATTTTAGAGGTACAGTCGAGGACATAAATATGTATACACTTTTTGAAATTCAAAAGCGATTTTCTCGCATGTTTAACATTTAAGTGTTAAACTATTACATCAATCATAATAGTATATGTTAGAAGATTCTGACTTTATAATATCTCATAATTTCAATCAGTAGTTTAAGAGGAAACCGTTGTTGAATTTTACTAATTGTATACATATTTATGTCCTCGACTGTACACCTACTAAAAAATCTTCAAACTCCTTATTACAAAATATGTTTATTAAAAAAACCGGCCAAGTGCGAGTCAGACTCGCGCACCGAGGGTTCCGTACAAACCTGTAGGTACATAAGTAAATGGTAGTATAGACCTGAGTATTTGATATTAATTTCAATTTATGACGTATTAAAAAAAAACTACTTACTTACTAGATCTCGTTCAAACCAATTTTCGGTGGAAGTTTACACCGTAATGTACATCATATATTTTTTATAGATTTATCATTCTCTTATTTTAAGTTACAGGGGGGGGGACACACATTTTACCACTTTGGAAGTGTCTCTCGCGCAAACTATTCAGTTTAGAAAAAAATGATATTAGAAACCTCAATATCATTTTTGAAGACCTATCCATAGACACCCCACAATTATGGGTTTGATGAAAAAAAAAATATGAGTTTCAGTTCTAAGTAAGGGGAACCCCCAAAATTTATTGTTTTTTTTTCTATTTTTGTGTAAAAATCAGAAATACATCACAGAATACATCTACTTACCAAGTTTCAACATTATAGTTCTTATAGTTTCGGAAATAAATGGCTGTGACATACGGACGGACAGACAGACAGACAGACATGACGAATCTATAAGGGTTCCGTTTTTTGCCATTTGGCTACGGAACCCTAAAAAAGGGGCCGATAATTGTGAGGGGCCGAAATTTCAAAAAATATTTAAAGGTACCAAAACAGGTTTTCTATTTTCATTTATATTTGTTTTATTAATACCATCGAGCACTAAGTAATGTTCATGAAGAAGATTGATTAAACATATCTACCTTCCTAACAGAATATCCGACTGTGCGTGTCACTCGCTCGATTATGACGAATAATTTGATCTCTCATTCATCAAAATCTATTCAGCTGTATTGGGTTTATACATGAAGCATTACCTGAATAAACATCTGTTGACAAAGCATGTAGTTGGCTATCTACACATTTAGGAAACAGTAGGTAATCTCTATAAGGTGCAGCGCAGACGACAGACTGCACCACACCGAACTTTTTAGGCTATGAAAATATAACCTACACAATTCTAAGCAGTAACGCACACGACGCTGCACAACCGTTTGTTTTCACACAGTCATTTTGTGTGCCGCAGTCTAAAGCATAGAATATTCAATAGTCCGTTGGTTGCGCTGCACCTTAAGTGTACAGGGTAGTTTGAGATTGGACTAAGGATTCACTGAAAGTTTTTGAAAAATTATATAGTCCAAAAAAAGCAAAAGGTTATGGCCCAAACCAAGAAGAAAGATTCACCGAAGGTACATGAGTCTTTGCTGGTTTCTAACTAATAACCACAGGATTTTTCGAAATCTTCAAAATTCTTTTACAGACAAATAAGTATACTTATGCGTTTAATTTTTTTTGCAAAAATTATGGCTCAAACCTCAAAATATACGTCCAAGGAAGGTTGGAACCCTCGGTGAGTTAGAGTCAGCCTCAGACTCTTAGCCGATTTTTATTTCTATGTATGATCTGTAACCTAGCAATTTTAAGTATTTGACAAGGCCCTAAGCGGCTGCGCTAACGTGTAACCGACACGGCGCACCATCACAGGAAACCGTAGTTGCTGTGTCCTGTAGCGGTGATCGGACACAGTCGCCGGTTGCTACTCCTGTCCCTGGATTACGTTACTTTATTGAAATGAAATTCAGTTTGAAATTACCTCTGAATCGGTAGAAATATTTCGTTTTATTTAAAATCGGAAATTGTTCCATTTCTAAAGAACCACTGTTTGTATTTGCAATTATCAGAACGTAAAAAAGTTATCAGAAAACCGCTATATTAACCGATTTTAATTCGAAAATTATTGAATCGGAGACAGTCACCGCTACTTCTGGTCACTGCTACAATTCGTTGCTTGTTTTCTGTCAGTTTTAGTACAATTGTAAGGATATTTTTAATGTTGCTTGTGTCTTCAATTTACGACTTTTAGTTTCCAGCTACCGACACCGAACAGCTGCGCAGAGTGATCGAAACAATATTATAAACTACCTACATTTGTATCGTTTTAGATTTAATTACCTTCTTGTTAGTTAATTCATTTTTATTTTTGTATACCTACTTATTTGAGGAATTGCAACTCCCAGGCAAACCAGCACTGGTTTAAGGGGGTGAAGAAACAAATTTGTAATTATTTTTAGAACAAATAAATGTTTGTCAACGAGTATGTGTAAAGTGGAAGCAACTGGACACAAAAAATGTTTACGACTGCGCAGGGAGTGGCTGATTTCATACTGGTTCTATAGAATTCCAATATTCATTGGTAGCTTGTATCCGACGCAAGACACAAAGTGTCCACGTTTGTGCAGCGCCTAAACATAGTTCACTGAACTATTCGTAAGTGCCTGCGAAGGTTTATTTCAAATCAATAATTTTGAATTTGAATTTATAACTAACGAAATTGAGCTATTATTACTACGCTATAGCTCAATGACTATGATGGAAGAAAACGCAAAATACTAAACACCGATATTGTCTTCTCTCAGATACATCCTATTTCTCGCAGTTCGCTAAAAGTTTCCAGATAATCGGTGAATATTGAATGAAAACAACCTGCCACATTATGTGTTACTGACGGTAACCTGGAGGGTAAGTATATGTGTAGTAGTAGTGTGTCATCAGTGGCGTGTACGATAGTATCGCGTAGGTAGGAGTGGCAGTGATCGGCACGTGCGGCGCGTCGAGTGTGCCGGCTGTGTCAGCAAGCGGCCACTCTGACTGGTACAAGAGCCACACCGTCAATTATGTACCTGATTGATTACTTAAACCTAGTACTTGCTGTGTTCACTCTTACTGCAAGACTGTAACGTTATGCACTTAGTGTGTGATGATAGGAAGGTTCCCTATCACGGTTATCATCAATTAAATGAATGTGGTAATGTATTTTATTTTTGCTCAAAGTAAAGACAAAGCTAATCAATTCAATTTAGACTTCAGTATACTGAAGTTACCAAGTAGAGGAAATACTAGGTTTTACTAAGAGTTGCCATTAAAAATGAAAAAAAAAACAAAAGAATTTATTTTAAATAGACCTTCGAATACACTTATAAATAGTCTGACTCTACCGTTTCGGAAGGTTACACTTGCTGAGAAGAGCTGGCAATAATTTAAGTGTACTGAAATACAGTTTTCTAAACCGCTGCGCAAACGCGTGTCTTGTGTCGGATATTTGCTACAAGCTACCAACGAATATTTGATTTCTATAGAAGCAGCATCTCTATAGGCTGCAGGGGTGAAGAAACGACCGTGGTTTAATCGGCCCTGCAAAGAAGCTAGACACTGCTGCCGAAGCCTGCTCGTTCACCGCTAAGAAAACCCCATGGTCTGTGGCGTGGTGTGACAATTCCAGAACACTTCCAATCCTTGGCGTCGACATTTCTAGAGACGTGTTGTTCCGAAGTCACTTGGAAGACAAGGTTAAGCTGGCATCCAAAAAGCTTGGAGTGCTCAACAGAGCGAGGCAGTACTTCACATCGGGGCAAAGGCTGCAACTTTATAAGTCGCAAGTCCGGCCTCGTATGGAGTACTGTTGGTTATCTGTGGGCGGGGGCACCTGGATACCAGCTTGGGCCTTTAGACTCGGTTCAGCGACGTGCCGCTAGAATTGTCGACGATCCCGAGCTCACGAACGGTTTAGAGCCCCTCAGTCTGAGGAGAGACTTTGCCTCCTTATGTGTGTTCTACCGCTTGTCCAACGGGGAGTGTTCCAAGGAATTGTTCGACTTGATGCCCACGGCCACTGCAATTTATGCAGAATATGTGTTATATATATACTGTTGGTTTTCCGAATAAAATAATGAAGATAAATCTAAATTAATTTGTTTATTTTAATTTTAATAATATACTAAACAGAGTTATTCTAAAATCTATTATTTATCATCATCATCATCTAACATTAATGCTCATGGTTTGTAAATTGGTTCGAAAAACCATATCATTTACCAGGATATGAAAATAGTAAATCTCTCTCAAAGCCAATATCATAATGGAGCGGTGTTGCTATAATATGAGTAGGAGTATCAGTATGAGTGTAGTGTATTCACATAGCAGGTTACTGCTGAGTGCTGAGTATGTTTTAAAGAGCACTGTTCTAATTAATTTCTCTAAGAAAATAGGTGATTTCATATTAACTTCTTGGCTGAAGTTTTGAATTTAATTTCAGAATTATTACGTTTATATTCTAATGTACAATACAGCTGAGACACGGGGATCGAATTTGAAACGTTAACGTTAGATATTCTTTACAAATAAAAACAAATAAATAAATAATGGGAAGGGTCAATATCTAATAAATTCGCTTTCAGAGTTTGGGCCCAAAGGATACGTTCCACTAAAAAGCTTCTGGTAGGGTGACTTTACAGGAAATGAAATAGGCAAATACGTGGATACCGTTGAAGTGATTTCATTTGAACAAAGTTTCTCTATCAACCAAATTCAGAGTGTAATTTGCGAGCGAGGGAAAGTTTCACCTTATCACAGAATTCCACGTGGAGTGTTTTGTCGGAATTCTCAATTTTATTCAGTCTAAGAAAGTTTGTCAGAGATATTTAAATACGTATAATGATGGTATAATTTACAAACAGCAGTTTTAATATACGTGAATGTGTACGATATAGAGATAAGCAGATACTTGGTGCTAATTATTTTACTGGAGCAAGGTTCTATATATTTGGATTGTATGAAATAGAATTGTATATTGTATGAGATAGAATAGAACTCGCAGATGAAAGTGGTACAGTCGAGGTCAAAGATATGTTTACATTTGAAGCTACAAAAATATGTATCCATTTAAATACCTAACCTTATGTATAGCATTATATGGTTAGTTATTTAAATGGATACATATTTTTGTAACTCCAAATGTAAACATATCTTTGACCTTGACTGTACGTTAATAACATCGGACTGATGATGTAAAAAATATAAACTTATATACCGGCATGGAATAAATAGCCCAATCATGTAATTTCGTAAAAAGAGGTGTTTTCTGTAATGATTATCTCTTCTTTAATGTTAATGTAATGCCAGTCAATGTTAATTTTATACCAGTGAGTGTATTTTACGGTTTTGTGGATTGTCACCTTTTTCCTTTTAGCGGTCAATTTTGATGCGGGCGCACACTCCGGCAATAGTCAGGAGACATATCTTGGGACATTCCTCACACACGGCTATCTGATCAATCTACGTTACACTAGTTGTCCCCCGCGGTTTAACTTGAGTTCTCGGGTATAAAAAGTACCCTATAATACACAGGGATAATGTAGTTTCCTATTAGTTAAAGAAAATCTAAATGGTATTTACAGAAATTAGCTCCCTTGACTTGCTGTTAAAAAATAACAATTGATTTCTATTGTTTTCCTCGCCCGCGCGGATCGCCAAATAGTCAAAGGATTAAAAACAAACAATCAAACTCTTCCGCTTTTATATCTGTAGAGATTTAATAACATGGTAGAACTATTTAATAATCGAAATTCACGTTCAAGTTCATGATATGTACCTACTTGAACGTGAATTTCATTTCGACAAAAACATTAACAGCGTCATAGTTACTTAAATGAAAAGTCAATTTTGTCGCTTGGCAACATGTTATCGGAGTTATAGCACGGTTGGTCCAGATGTTGGTGGCACGTCCCACTAACGAATGGAGCGCAGCGTGACTTCGGCCCCGCAGCCGCCGCTCCACCGCCGCCCGCCACCGGCCCGTAATTGGAAAGACGCTACGTGGCACTACGAACGACTGCTGAGCACCCTATCATTACCGTCACTCACAATTTGCTACCTACCACCTCACTGATCTGAGTAGATCAGAATTAACGAATTAACGGCGTTAGCAATACAGGCAACTCTGCCTGTATTGCTAACGCCGTTAATTCGGTTCATTTGGTCAATTCGGTTTTCAGTACGTCTCTGGGTTAATGATAACTTCAATGTCATATTTTTTGCAATAAATAAGTATAGCGGCACTCTACTGAATAGTAATTACCTACTAATAACCTATTTATCGATTAATGCCCGGTTTCTATAAACAAAAACGAACCGTTTTGCTTACAAATGGTACTTAGGTTTTTAGATCGCCAAACTGGGCATATAGATCAAGTAGAGTCAAGTTTATTCTTTCTACGAATTTCATGTTTCCTTTGCTTCAAACGACACCGACATATATAGTGCTTACGGTTTTGATCATTATGGGTAGTTAATCTAGATAAAAAATTAGCTTTGTTAACAGAGCTGCAAGCTACAAGGAAAATACACGTTGAAGAAAGCGTTTTGCGTAATTAACCGTTCGGGCGGCGGCAGTTTATATGACGATTAGTGAGCAGGGCGCGCAGAAGGCTCGGCCGTTCAATTTGCCGCTTCACTTGACACAATTCGACGCCTGACTCGGGGACAATCGCACTCGAAGCCCCGTCGACCTCCTTATCTCCCGCCGAGGTAATCTTTCCTTCCCTAGGCGGCAATAACTCCAAGTGGGCAGGATTACCTGCAAAGGGGCTTCGTAAGGCAACCACCTCTACAAAGGTTATCGATTTAAACAATGTGTGCACACGTCTGGTAGTTTCCTCTTACTCCTGTTTAATTTTGGCTCATGCCTCGAAGTTTCAAAAGATTTTCCGTGAAGTGAAATAAGGCAATAGTATCATATAAACACAAACGCTTTGCAAACATTAATAATCATGGCTTATCATGAGTCTTAGGGAGTAATGTAGGAAAAATAACAGAATGCAATGCGTGCTGGGGTTATTAAAATACTCTTAGTCAGAGTAAAAGTAGAGTCATTTGTTAACATAAGAGCCCTATAAGGGCCTAACTTGAATAAATGAATTTTGATTTTGATTTTCTTTGATTGGATCTCTTTTATCAGTCTTGGCATACCAAAGTAAGTCTCTTTGCTTAATACAAATTGCATTCACGTGGCTGTAAATGCGTTTGCCTTTCGGCACAGATGATAAATAGAAAATTGGCGGCAAAGCTGAAAATTCGTCTTGATTTGTTATTTACATACTTAATAAATATAATAATTACGGGGAAATCAATAACATTTTCTTTTAATAATTGCCCCAATATAAAAGGTATGTTTTATTTCCCTGCATTATTTTAAGAAAAGCACTATATATGGCTCGGCGGAAATGGCAATTGCCTATCTTGTATTAGTGACTCATACAGTCATACTATAATCATACAAACTCATACTCGACCTGCAATTGCCTATTTCACGGCCTTGGCAATAATGTACTATTCCTTCTTTAATTTCCATATTTTACATGAAAAAGAACTTTTCTTGTTGAAATATAAAGTGATAATGAATTTCTAGAGAGAAACCAGTATGCTCGGTACGAATCATAAAATATAGATGAATCGCACGAGGTACCATTTGCAAATAATTTTGTCGGCATGTAAATCTGCGCACGTAAATTCAGCTGCTGTCTGCGCACGGAAATTGAATCGTTCGAGAACCATACCAATATATAATTTTTCGCAAAATATGGCAAACCCTGCGTTAGTTTGATGTAAACGAAAGATGCCTGAAGTAAATGCGATAAATGTGTAGAGTATGTATTGTATTGGAGTAGTAATGTACCTACTGTCTGAGTTAATTTCCTAGATGACTATGTGAAGTGGGCGGCGGTCGGCAAGCGACAGTGGCGTGGTGCTCAATTCGAGCGATGGAAGCCATGGCAGCGAGGATATTTCAATTTGGCCGGCGATGCGACCCGAGAGGCCGCCGCTGCCGCGCGCCGCACGGCTCGCTGAACCGTAAGCCCGTTGCGGGCTCCGCCAAAGAGCAAACACCGCCTCCACAATCTTGTGTCATGTGGACCATGCGGAACACTCGACCATGACTATCTACTTACTATTGCCGACACTTCAAATTGTTCCAAATAACAAATCTATACTCACATTATCCTATAGTTACAGTGTACTGATACTTATTATGGCTACATTCCGAATTAAATAATATCGCTCACAGTGCTCACAGCAATAATTTGCGTACCGAGTTAGATATCACGATAATGACAGCTGAGAACTGTTAACAATTCGGAACGCCCGTTATCGCGCTCACAGTATTCAAAACAGAACATTTGAGAATTTAATTAAAATCTGAATTAACAATGCGCTAGAACTCCTTATATCTTTTATTAGTTGACTCGCAAAAAGGAATATCCGCATTTTTTATTATTTTTCTCTCATAAAATCATAAAAAGTATCTTTGCCATATGGAAAACCAAAAATCTTATTAGATTTTTGCCGAAAACACAATAACTAACCGTCACTTTTTGACAGCGCTCACGGTGATATCAGTTTTAGGGCATGGTCGGTGTGAGCGCAAGATGGCGCATGTCATGACGTCATCTATGACGTTTCATGGGACATCGTGATGGCGCTCAGACTAATATGGAACGGGTTTAAGCACGCTCAAATCGATTACAGCGATTATATCATTAATTCGGAATGCAGCCTATGTATATTTGAAATAATTATGGTTTAAGACATTTATTTCTCAAAAGATTACAAATCACTTCACATGAGAAATTAAAAAAACTAAGGTTATAATATACCGTTGTGTGTATGTTGCTGGATGTCAAAGAATTAAATTAAAAATATGAAAAATATAGTAGGTACCTACATGAAAAAAAAACTAACAATTACTTATACAGACAGGTTACACTACACCACGAAAGACAGAGTTAATTATATTATTAAAAGCTCAACAGAAATCCTATCCTATCCTTGTTTGCCCCTGCGAAAATTAATTATATCTGATAATAATATTAATATGATCTATTTAAGTAAGACGAATATTCGGTAACCAAATACAATGTAGGAAACGAAACAGAAGAACTACTCAAACGGGCAAAGTTTATCACCTAAAATCTTAATCTGAACCACCTTGACCTCTTCTGTCAGCTGTCCTTTAGTTCCAACTAGGCATATCGGCAAGTGTACATTTTTTATGTGTCGGCCCTATGAGGTTATCGTTTTCGTGTGTAGATTATTTAGATTTCTGTAACCAAGCACAAGGAATAAATCATATAAATGTAGTACCGTATAGTACCACCGAGCAAACATTGGTAGATACACATCACATCACATCACACATCACAGAGCCGCAATCGTAGAACCTACTACGCTTCAACTTAATGTTTAATTAAGGTAAATGGAAAAGAGCAATGAAATAATAGTCTACCTATACCAGAAAATTTATAAATACTATACTACCTACTTATTTTTTTATTTGAAAAAGGAACAAGAAAAAGGAAGGGCACGTACCCGTACCAAGAAATATATGACCTATAAAATTCCGATACCTATTTTCATATTTCTTTTGTACATTACATTCGTTATTTATCAAGTTGTTTTAAAAGACAGTGAATGACTCTCGTGGCCACCCATAGCGTGTTTCACTCTCATTTTCTTTCTTTCGGAAAGTAACGAACTGTGTAATTGGAAACAGAGGGTTGGGCAGGCGCTGCCGATTACGCGCATTATGTCAGATTCTGGTAAATTTCTGGATTTCAGAAATTAGAAACTCGTGTTTGATTTATTTTTAGAACATTATTATTGCAGTTATTTTATTAAAAGTTACTCTTTCAGACCATTTCAAATGCGACGTATGACAGGGAGACGCTATCTCTCCGATAGGTACATAAACAATGATAAATCTAAATACTTATAACATTCGAATTCGTGATTATAATTAATGATTATTATGGATAACGAGTTTTGAGTAATAATGTTAGGAATAGGAGTAAAGGTTACCATAAAATAAATGAAGGTTGTACGTTGTACGAAATGATCATGGCCAAAGTTAGAATTGTAGGAGCATGAGCAGAATTAGATAATACGGGTAGTATCATTTTTATACAGAAACGGATAAATGTGCGTTCGTAAAACTACAATAAATCGCCAAGTAATATAAACGCGCTGTCGACATCGGCGAGCGAGGCGTGCGGATCGCGAGGCAGGCTCCAGCAGCGCCGCGGCCGCGCGGGGCAGGGGGAGGACGGAGTGCGGCAATTTTTCTCTCCGCTGACAACATGATGTAACGCCAATATCGCACGCTGAGCGATTAAGCCGCGCACGCCGATATTTCAGAGTTGCCCCTACTAACTGTCAAAGTGTCGACGAAAACTCTGTATTATTCTGTTTACCCACGTGTATAGATAGGTACATACGAACACTCCGAGCAGTACATAATAATTTTGAGTATGAAATCAATAAAGTCAAATGAAAATAGTTCCAAAGCCTCTTTTTGTCGACGTAACTCGTAGCGAAATAAATCGACGTTAAGTTACGCGTTGAAAAGAGCTAAATTAAATTAATTTCAGGAAGAGATTTTAGATTACTCTCTCGGATAGAATACGTGTGACGAATCGTAAAATAAAAATAAAAGATACTAATCTTGGGAAAAGAGCATTCGGATCGGTTTAAAGGATAGTTGGCAAGTCGGATCACGCTGGCAGGCAATTACTCGATAATAAACGTGGAGCGAGTCGAGTGCGGCGTGCGGCGCAGTACGGGCGCACGTACTGCTGACACGCCGCCTTCCGGCTACAGCGCTGGCACAGCAATCTCCACCTACAATATACGCCAACGACCTACAATTCGATAAATCTTGACAACAAACATTTTAGCACCGCTCCTCCCTGTCACATCATCATAGTAATGAACAGTGAGAGACATGGATAAATATCGTTTATAAAAGTCGAAACTATAATATTCATTTCTACTCTATAAAAGCCGCTAACTCTTGAAGTGAAAATCAACATTCAAATGTATTTAATTACGCATTTAAAAAAACACCAAATTGAAAGAAAAAAAATTTATGTATTAAAGAAGAAAAATACAAACTATATAGGGCCATTTTGACAAAAAAAAACAATGGGTTTACGACAAAATAATAATAAAATAATCTTATTATTAAGATTGACATACGCGGTAGCCCCGCTGAGGTTCTGGCGTTCTATTTGAGCATGCATTTACTTTTGTGTTTAAAAAGTGTCCATCGGTATGTGTCGAAACGAACGAAGTTCCCGAATAATTTTCTAGAAACTGATTTAAGATCAATCTTATAACGTTTTTAGTTACAATATTTAGGTATACTTACTAACAAGGACGTGAGGGATTACTCTTTAGTTAACAAAATATAATCACTGTGCACTGTGCAAGCATTTTATTATCAAAGAAATCACTGCTTCGCGAGAAAACTGGAGTTCTATTGTTAGTAATAAAACAAGAGCCAATTGATTGTTGCTATTGCGGTCACGTATTTCAGTAACTGTTTTCACGTCTAACGTAATAACGTTAGCAACAAAGTTATGATATATACGTGACCAGTTAGAAAGTACCATTCCTGCCTGCCTCTGATTCTCCCCATATCGGCAAAGATGATATACTGATTAATGAAAATCAATAAAGAAATGATAAGACCCTTAAAATGGGAGTTACCTACTTATTCGTAGCTAAAGGTTGATTATTCATACGGTGCCGCGGTGGGAGCTCGATAAGCTTGACTAATTTATACTATCTAGTGGTCCCGTAGTGGTCGAAATTCGTCGTTTTGTTATGTTTAAATAAATTCTCTTCACGTATTTATATAATAAACAAACTATGACTATGACATTATGATTATGTTTGATATTCTTCTCAGTTTGAAACGAGTGTGTGTCAAACGTATAGTAATGTGTGTAATGTTTTATTAATCGACTTCAAAAAAAGGAGATTATCAATTCTACACGTATGTATGTAATATTATTGGAACTGCATTATATTCACATATGATAATCTATTAGGGCTTCCAAACAAATATACAAAATTTATAGGCTTATGTATGTATGTATGTTTGTCCACGCATTTATCCGAAGATATTAATCGGATTGTAACCATTCTTTTTTTATTGGTTTACATTTACTTCAACTTAGGGAACAATGCAAGTTTCATCGAAATCGGTTCAGTAGTTTTCAAGATATGGACAAATATGTGTGACGGCCTGGCTTATTGATACGAGCTACGGGTGTGGTGTCACAGGAAAAACATCCCAAAACCTTGGTCAAATTCTAGTGCATTTAAGAGAAACTAAAAATGATTCAGTCGTTTTCAAGATATGCACAAATATGTGTGATGGCCTGGCTTATTGATACGAGCTACGGGTTTTTTTTTTATACAACTATTTCGGTAAACAAGCATACGGTCCGCCTGATGGTAAGCGGTTACCGTAGCCATATGGACGCTTGCAACACAAGAAGCATCGCACACGCGCTACCGACCTTTCCCCCCCTCCCCTATGAGCTCTGGCGACCTTACTCACGCGCAGGAACACAACTTTACACAACATAAAGTTATTTGGCTGAGGTATTCTGTAAGGTGGAGGTACTTCCCCAGTCGAGCCTGGCTTATTGATACGAGCTACGGGTTTTTTTTTTAATACAACTAGCTGCTCTTTGAGCGAATAAACGATATCCTCTACCTCTCTTCAAAGGAAAAACATCTCTAAACTTTGGTCAAATTCTAGTGCATTTAGGTGTATCTTCGGAGATATGCGTGGACAAACATACATACATACAAAAATACATACATACACCTATGAAATTTTGGATATTTGTTTGGAAGCCCTAATAGATTATCATAATATGTGAATGAATATAATGCAGTATGCAGTTCCAATAATATTACATACATTCGTGTCGAATTGATAATCTCCTTTTCTTTAAGTCAATTAATTAAAACAGCTTACGAGAGATTAAAGATAAGCCGCTTTTCTTAATAGTAATTAGATAAAGCTTATATATTTAAGCTACAAAGGAGTTGGCGAGTGGTCAGCAAATGAGCGTCACCTGTGATTGATGACCGTGTCTGTTTCATTCTCACTGCGAATATTTCATTAAGCGAGCTTTACGAAGCCACGCCATGCATCATGCTACATTCGGGGGAGCCAAGTTGACGTACTGATCCACTCAGCTTAGAACAGAAATTAATACACAAATACTTATAGGAGATGCAGTAAAATATAATATATATATTTATATATTTGAACTTTTGATCTCGTTGCATTTTACAGCTTTTTCTACCAGGAATGATTGCTACTATCTAGCCTTTTAGAAATGTATAGAAATATCCCAGGGCTGTGGGTTTTACAAAGAATACCAAGAAACGTAGATATGAGTTATTACTATTACCTTCGAGGATGGGGATTAGGGGATGTTAAAGTTTGTATGGAAGAAACGTTAGACCCTGTTCGGAAAGGACGAATTCACCGAATTCCGCAATTAAAAATACGTGCTTATTTTAAATCCGCGCGATGCTTGTGGACGCAATGTAGGTGCTTGTGGAGACCAGCAGTGCTATTCTGTAACGTTCATTTGAAATATCACTTCTGAATCCGCGATGCGATTAAAGTTTCATATTCTTAAAATGAGTGAGTTCGACACTAGCGCCACTGAGTGATGACGGAAGTGAGATGAACTACGACAGGTGAGTATTTTGACGTTACGAATATACTTTTGAGTTCTCGAAACTCACTTCACTTGGCCTAGATTTTATCTTGAGAATACCAATACAATGACGATGAAGTGAGTGTGAGTTGCGAGATGACTTTCGAGATGATTTACCTTTTACAGAATAGCATAGCTGTACCTCGCCGTACGCGCGTATGGATTCGCGCGAAACAATTCGCCGCGATTTCGCCCCTTCTAGAGAGGCACTAACGCGCGGTCTGATTTACTTGAAACTCGGTATTAATACTTTGGACAGAAAATAAAGAGACACGATTTTTTGTGTTTCTCGAAAATTGATCGGGGCAAAAAGGGATGATAACGTTTTAAGGAATTGTACTGCGTGTCTCGATCAACTCAAATGTTGGTATACAGTGGTTCCTATAAATAATGAAAATGCCATTCTTAAGGGGGAAACGTCCGTGGCGCCGGTGAAACCGCGGGGCGTAAAGCTTGCATAGAGCTGAAGAAATAATCACGAGGAGACATCAGACATTATATCACTTTGGTGGTACCGCTTTACTTTACCGTAAATCTTTGTGCTTGCTTACTAACATTAACTATATAGGATATTAATCCATTATTGAATATAGCTTAAGCTTTATTTACTACGCAAGATAATAGTGAAAATAAGCCTATTTAAATTAATACGTGTCTATTCTGTGTACTTAAAATCAAATTGAATTATGCCAATTAGAATTATTACGTGGCACACAATATGTGTAGAACTTTGTTTGGATAAGTTAAGAAAATTGAACAGCACAAGAAAAAATGGATGCATAGCACCAGAAAGGTGCCGGAAAAAAAGAAAAAGGTAGGACAGGCAGTGGTTGGAGCCGTACATGTACTGAATAACTTCAACAGGAAATTTTGAGCACGCCCGCGCCGCGTATCGACATCGACAACATTTAGTAATTTCCAACATCTAAATCTTCATCTATCAATAATTAAAGAATAGTTTCCGTCCCGCGATTTCATCCGCGTTTCCGAAGGATCGCAAATGCTGAAACATATATATTAATTTTCAATCGTCAGCCTAAATACAACATTTGGAGAACCTAACTTCAAAACTGACGGACTTTCATACAAACTTTCATCCCCTTTGTTACCCCCCTAGGAGTGGAATTTCCAAAAATCCTTCATTACTGGATACCTACACTAAATAAATTTAGTGAAGTTTACTGTGAAATTGAAGGACTTGCAAACCCAACTTCATCTCCCTTTTCATCACAAATGCTGAGATAACTATACATTCATTTTCAATCGTCAGCACAAAATTTGAAGATCCTAACTTAAAAACTGACGGACTTGCATACAAACTTTCATTCCCTATTTTACCCTCTTAGGGGTAAAATTTCCAAAAATCCTTCCTTAGTGGATGCCTCCACTTTATGCAAAATTTCAAATCTCTAGGTCCAGCGTTTTGGGCTGTGCGTTAATATATCAACAATCAGTTTATCATTTTATATATTAAGATTTTTTCATGTCGGAAATATTTAATAAATTCATAGTAGGTAATAGGGGAAAGAAATATATGACAGTAGATTATATTAAAAATAAATAGCAAGGAATTTCACGTATCGATTAATAAATTAACTTTACGTTTTTAATCAGCATACTTTCCAGACTTATAAAAATAACTAAACATGTAATGAACGAAGAGAACAAACGGCTCTTAGAAACGCGAGGCCAACTCGGGTGATTAAGTGTCTCATTTAAATGCAGTCTCCCAACGCGGACGTCTCAAACGCAAAGGGAGCCCGCCACTCGCGGAAAACGGAAGACGAGTCTCTTCACAAAAGGAAGGAGAGGTATTTAAATTAGCGTAGTCGCTGAAAAAGTGCACTAACAACATTAGCGAGTGGAACAATAGCGGGAGCGGGGCATACCTACAAAGGGACGGGACGCGCTTACAAAATCGTCTACGTGGGGCATACCTACATGCACGAGCCACGAATACAATACAAGTGTTTCCTCTAAAATGCGAATTCTTATATTATCACAGATATTTTTTTATAAAGCACTCAAAAATGTATCGATATATAAATTCATCTATTTTCGACGACAAATCTGACATAACTGTATGGGAATGACATTTTAAATAGATAATTAAATAAATTTTATCGATGTTTTAAGCTAATCGACCATCCATGTTCACAGGACAGATCCGGTACCAGTGTGGGCGAAGGGTTTGCTTAGTTAAGGATTACATGGTCGTAAATATGTAGGTAACTAGTTTTACGATAAACATATTTGAAAACATAACGCATTATGACCGACTCAATAAGAACATAAAGCGAAGTTCAGTCTTCTATACAAACAACTTGCCAAGTTGAAGTAAAAGCTCCACTGATCGTAATCCATTATCCTAAGGCTTTTTTTTAAGGTAGAACTTTGCCAGGTCTTACATTTAGGTTTTTGATGGGATTGCCTTCCACTGCAATTAAGAAGTGTTGTAAAAAGGTAAGCTGGCTGTAAATAGGATTAGATTTTAATTTAAAAGTTCTTCGGTACTACACACATAGATAACGTATCTAAGGATCGTATCATATTTCATAACCCTGAGTTTTAGTTAAATGTTTGAAACTATAATATAATAAATAATACAAAGGGACTACTAGTTATAAGTTGAGAGGGCAACTAGGTTAATCCGCCTAAACAAATTAGGAACAACATTAATATATTCTCTGTATCCGGCAACTTCACCGCAATAAGCAGAATGTATTAGTGTTATTTATCTTAGCTCGAAGCGCCAACAAAGTTTTAATTGCAAGCGCCGATACAATTTGCGTACAAATGAATTTATTCGCTGAATCCGTAGTGCAGTCGTGTGCGGGCTACGGGTGGCGGTGTGCGCGGCAGCGCGGCGCTACGGTCGCGAGCGCACGGATTATAATGCGTGTGTAGAGAGCGGCTAATTGCGGGTGACGACGAGCCAACACCAGCTCGCTACTTTATGCTACCTACGTACCCTGAAGCAACGCTAACGCCTCACTTACACGCCTAAAGGCTACCCCACTAGCCTTGTTTTCTAGATTCAACATCTGTCTGCTAATAAAATCAAATTCCAGCCTCATAATTAGCCATCAGACTTTTTTATTCAATAACTAAATTAAAAAATCATATTATGTTTTCATGAAAATTTTGGGCATATTAATAAAAACAACCAGATCGGTAAGTTGGGTTAGGTTAGAACTGTAACAATACCACGCGCGAGCCAAGCGAGCAGCGCTAGATCCATCTTTGTGCACAATAAAAAGGATTTAATAACACAATTTTCCCTAAGGTGTGTCCAAATTATAGATGCGAAGCCGGTTATTAACGATTTTAACCAAGCGGTTAAAAATGCATTTTTCGTTATTAACGGTTAATTAACAGCATTTTATGCTTATTGCGGTTAAATATCACCGCTAGATGCCGCTAGCGGCTTGAAATGTGTATCGCAGTTGCGCGATGATGCCAGCTTCAAAATTTGGAAATAACTCTTAAATGACACGGTTTTGAAGTCAGCGAAAGAGCATGACGTGTTCTATATAGTAAAATATTTCGCTGACTTCAAAACAGTGTCAGATAAAAGTTATTTCATACTTTTTAGTGTACTTTGAAGGTACGTAAATTTTTTATGTTAATAAGTTTTTATTTTTCAATTTGGAGTTACAAATTAATCAAGCCCAAACACCAGGTACTTGCTGTAAATCGTTGAGGAGTTCCGTCTACTTTCTTTCGGCTCCATCATCAGATCGACTCCAGACCTTAATTAAATAGAAGTGCTTTAAAATACTTAATGTTAATAATAACAAACGCACTAGTCGCAACTGCGATTTTTGAAGGTTCCCCTCGATTTCTCTAGGATTTCATCATCAGATCCTGGTTTCCTTATCATGGTACCACCCTTGGGATATCTCCTTTCCAAAAAAAAAATTAATCATCAAAATTGGTTCATAAACGACGAAGTTTATTTTGTTTATTATTTTGAAGTGGGTAAAAAATGGAATCTTTATCCTTCGCCTATAACTGCCTCCATTTTGTTGCAACGAATCCGCCTGGCACCTGAGACTTAGCGCTCGTCACTGAAAATGCGTGCCGAGATGCAACAAAAAACGAATCCGCTAATCCGAAAGCGCTAATACAATATTGCAGATGCCACTATAAGTTTTAGTTACGATTAATTTATATCGATCCTACTGATGCTGCGCCGATGTCGTACCGCCAAGTCGGGAAAGGAATAGACAAAACAAATAAGCACGAACTATCTGTACAATTTATATGACAAATAAATAATTTGGTGAGGCAGTCAACAGAGGGAGTCAAAGAATCAGAACGCGAACAACGCAGGGAAATGTACATCGGTAAAGAGAAGCTGCATTCAGACCAGCGCGAGCGGAATTGGAATAGCAGTCGGTATCCGGACTAACAAAAGGGTGATAGCGGTACGTGCGTAAATCAAACGTCGCACAATAACAGAGCCTCCCGCGGCCGCCTCGACCCTTCTCCACAATCCCTCCTAGTTATAAGCCTCCCCGTGCCTCTATAACTGACGGTCGGTCCTCATAAATCTGCCGTACTGAAATGTGCTCCGCAGCCAGCCAGTCGTGTGACGGACACAGTCGAAATCTGTGCCAATAGGTATTCATTGCCAGTGTGCCCGCTGTTTCAAATCAGTTAAGCCCACGCGTCCATCAGGCGCATCCTTTTGCTATCAGTCCCCGTATGGGAATCACTTTTATGGTACGTATTTCGAAATGAGAATCTCGTTCATTTATTAATAATATAAATATAATAAATGCCGAAGTATATTGATATAAACAATAGTACGTCATACTGTAATACAGGTTATCAACATGTTTACGTAGCACACATTATTCCGGCGAGCTTGACTACTAAAGCAGTCGACGTGGCATTACGTTTCTAGTTCGGATGGTACGATACTATCGCACTTCGCTCCATTCGCTGTAATTAACGCTGCACAATGACCATATAAATCTTCTCTGAATGCTCTGTTCGTCCTACATTTTACATAGGTACATTCGACCATAGTTTCAGTTGCTTGTAGATACTCTGAACTTGTTATTTTGTAATTTAGATAAAACGTTAATAATAAAATTTTAAAATACAAGCAGTCGGAACATAACAATCCTGAAAAACTTTTTTTATAACGTTTAATATAACATAACACTAATACTAGAATCGTAAAGAAAAAAAACTATCAATACTAGTTCTCTACCCAATCAACCTTAAGGGTAAATTTTGAAAACTTTTGAATGAATATTTACTATCTGCTCCTAACGATATTTACACTTACAGATACTGGAGCTATTTACGAAAATACATTAAAAAAACATAACCCAACGCTGAGGCCAAGAAGGGACGACCTTCACCGATCGTGTCTTCACACGACACTACGAACAAAGCGCAACAAAAAACTTTTAATCTTCGATTTATCAGTGATACATAAGTAAAACCGGATCTAATTACAAATAGCAAATAAACATGATGTCGGTAAAGGAAAGAGTCTGGGAGGTTCGGCGCGGGCGGGGATTGAGGGCGCGCTGCCTAATCTTACCTATACGTCTCGAGCCGAAGAACAAACAAGCCGCGAGCTAAGATTACGCTTCGAATAAATCAATGTTACGACGCGTTAAAATATTAAAGCTCACGATTAATGCCAGGCGCGAATGCGCGCTTTATCGAAACGAGCCGAGGCGCTATGAACGCAGCTGCTCAAACTGGTGATGATCGTCGGATTCAACCGAAGATTCAACATATTAATAACGACTAATTTTAAAATACTGACAAAGGTACGCTAGGTTTTTATCATACGCATACCCAGTGACGCTTTCGGATTCCTCAAGGAATTCATCTAAAATTTCTGACATTCCTAGGGCGGGACCCTAATCCGTCGGCAACATAATTCGAAAGGTTGATTACCCGGTAGCTTATAAAGTATCAGTTATGTATAACGTAGTCGCTATAGAAGTTTTACAAGAGTTCGTTAGGGCTCTGTTACGATAACCGCAAGAGATAACTGTTTCTAATCAGAGGTAATGACACAGCGCCGCCGCCACCTTTGTCACCGCCACCATCGTCGTCGGTGCAGCCGCTCGCGCCCGCGCTCTCCCCGCGTCGCGTCGCGAGGGTGTTCCCGTCATAGACGACGACACGCAACCCGTCTCTTTTACATAAGAGCGGCTGTTTAATTTCATTAGCAAACTAACATTCTCTTGATCTTTGCATATTTCACCAGCATATTTCATTTATATAAGATTGTATATCTTACGTTCTTATCGCAATAAATTAAGGTACTCTGGATAATTATCGTAGATATATTTTTTTTTATTATAGAACATAGTTATTGTCTCATAAATAGTCCCACAACGTTACACACGAGTGAATGCTGAATATTTATTGTAATAATAAGCATACGAAAGTCGTTGAATTAAATTCCGCTCGGGTATTATAAAGAACTTTTCGAACCGAAGAGGATGGGTACTTCTGATATAACGATATACTGGCGGAAGTAATAAAATAAAACGATTTTACATCTCCAAGGGGAAGCGAACGTTTTTGTGGAATGGGAAAAGTCGCTCGCGACTTCTCATTCCATGATAAAATCGGGAAACGTTTTACGACAATCTTCTATTCGATTACCTATCGTTAAACAACAACCTTAAATTTTTAAGTTTTTTTAACATTTGTTGCAAATTGATTAGGCTTCAGAATTACCATATTCTACCTTATTTGATGGAGAACTGAATAATTAAGATTAGTTTAATCACTAGAAATACCAGTGTGTAGCATCTCGAAAAATCACAAAAGGATATTACTACTAGTTAATACTTGCATGGTGGATTCAATAAATTTATCGCTACTACCGAAACTCAATCTTAATAACTCCTTCTTTATTAGACCAGACATACTACTATTGTATTCGGAGTAAATATCTGGCTTAGTTTGAAAAACCCGTTCTAATATAAAACTTCTACTCAACTTCCACCAGTCAGCAGTTTTTGATTTTAAATATTTTTAGGTTAAGTCCTAAAAACGAAATTACATTGATCGTTTTCAATGGGATAAAACGCTACATGAATAAACAAAAAACCTTCTAAATAATAAACTAAAAACCTATAGCTATGAAAATCATTGTTCTTCTTTGACTCGATATCGCCGAATAAAAAGTAGTTGAAGGCCTCTGAGGTAACCGCGAGGGCTCTGCTTTGCGCCGCCGCATAATGAACTGGTCACGTAGTCACATTTCGTATTATTTCCCAGAGACGTGTCACGTGACTTGAATAAATGTGGGCGGCCGGTCGGCGGGTCTCCGCGGCTCCAGGGCCTCCTCGGACCCTCCACAAATAAACCGTTTCACGCACGATTCACCAACGGAGATTCATTATTCCAATTCTCGCTGATTCATAATACATTGCCAAAGTTTTCTCTTAAAGTTAATTTCATTTAATGTCAGTCAAGCAGACCTTTATGTGAGTTGGTTAATTTGTCAAGAACGTATTTATTTAGTGTATTCGAGATGTTTATTATTTAAATAATTTCGGGATATACGTATAGCCCGAAATTGTGGTCAAACACTAGCCGTGTTTGACCACAATTCCAACTTGTTAAAATGTTTTTTTTCACCTTATAAAAGAAAAAAATAAATCAATTTGATTATTGCTAGATGATAGCTGAGGATGGAGAACACTCTGTTAAAGAAAGTGAATGTGACAGCATGTAACCGTGGGACTGAATTTAGTATTATAATACATTAGTCAGCCGTTGCGTAAAAAATCAAGATTTACAAATGCTTTGGCGGCATACAATATAAAAGAGATTCCTACTTCTCAGCCTCTTCTACTTTATTTATAACTTTTATCTGGATTTAACGATTGAGTCTGTACGTTTTCTGTTTGGGTCTCAAAGATTAAAGTTTAAATTATAAGTATTTAACACTGCATTTCAAAGGAAACTTCATGCCTAACTTTCCTGCCCAGTATTTCAGCTGCGATTATATTATTCGAAAATAACTTTTGGAGAGATTTCTTCATTTTCTTTCTTGTTTTTACCAAATTTTTCATAGTTTACTTTAATTTACTTCTAAAAGGTAAAGGTTTATACAAACGAAGCTATACAAATATCCCGAAACTATTTAAATAATAAAAATCTCGACTTAATAGTATAGGTACTACGAAGCATATATACGTAGCATACTGCTACGAACTTTCAATGATGACCTTACTGTTGTTATATTTAGTTACAATGTTGTAAAATTTTAAGAATGTCAGTTTAGCAGTTTCCGTGATATTGTAAATATTAATGTGTGAGGTGTCATTCTTCTTTTTACCAATATTTTCTTAGTTTACTTTAACTTACTTCTTAACTGTAGTTTTATTAAAGTTATACAAATATCCCGAAATTATTTAAATAATATAATGTATAGGTACTACGAAGCATATATACGTAGCATAGTGCTACGAACTTTTGTAGACCTTACTGTTGTCATCATCATCATCAGCCTACAATGTCCCACTGCTGAGCACAGGCCTCCTTTCACAAATGAGAGTGAAAGGTACTGGGCGATACTCCACCACGCGTGCCCACTGCGGATTGGTGGCGGTAAGCTAGTGGTCAACATACTGTTGTAATTTTTCAAGCCGCCTAGGAGGCCTCCTACTGATAAGACTAAGTGATAACCGGGACCAACGGCATTGCGTGACTTCCGAAGCACGGAACCGCTCGATTTGAAATACCACTAGACGGTCACCCATCCAGGTACCGACAACGACAGATGTAGCTTATCTTTGCCGATCGATTAAGAACGGCTAATCATGCTACACCACGAGCGCTTCTGTTGTCATATTTAGTTAGAATGTTGTAAAATTTTCAAAATGTCTGTTTAGCAGTTTCCGTGATATTGTAAATATTAACAGGTGTCATTCTTCTTTTTACCAAAATTTTCTTAGTTTAATTTAATTTACTTCTTAACTGTAGTTTTATAAGAAGCTATACAAATATCCCGAAATTATTTAAATAATAAAACATCTCTTCGTAATAGTATAGGTTCTACGAAGCATACGTAGCATAGTGCTACGAGCTTTCGTAGACCTCACTGTTTGTTCATAGTCAGTTCAGATCAGCAGTTTCCAATATTAACTGGTGACAGAAACCCATTCTCTCGGCGGCCGCACTACTACTTTTGTAGTTAGTAAGGAATATTTGTATTTCTATGACGTGACCATTTCATATGAGTGAGGGTGTGAACTATTTTGTTTTTGATGTGGCCTGTAGGCATTGTTAGAGGCAATAAGACATCACACATATTTTAGTTAACCACACATATCCTTTGGACCGCTGTATGAGGAGCGTAAGTAGTTTATTGTGCGGCAAGCTCGCTCATAACTTTCCATTCTCGAAGGGATAATGCTAGAGGACAAGCAACGTTATGTTTATTTCAAACGAAGTCTACGATATATTATAGTCCTAAATAGATATGGGGAGCTACAAAACATAGACAATATAATTAACAATCGCTTTTAGGTCCATAGCAACAAAGACTTTACGTAGTTATATGGATGTGCATTATTTATTGAAGCTGTAAAGCTTTTACTAGATAGATTTCCTGTCTCTTACTCAGTAGCAGTAGTTCATACATGGGTGTCCCGTGAACGCATAGGACAAATGCGTTATAGATTTTAATAATATTTCTAGTGAATCATCATGTTGAAGTGATTTTAATAATATTTCATCATCGTGTCAGCCGACGTCAACCACTGAGAATCTTTTATCTCACCCCCGTGTCACGTTGTATGCTAGTCGCATCCGAAGGTTGCGGGATTTGAGATATGCCCACCCATCAGGTTAGTATACCTTAGTCTAAAATAAAGCTTAAAATAATAAATACCTTGGATTTCCGCGAAGTGCAGCGTGATGCAGAGCATTGAATCCATTATTGTTCGTGAGAGTCATGTCAGCACCGTGCTCCAACAGTAAAGTCAGCATGTCATCGCGTTTCTTTGAGATAGCATCATGCAAAGGCGTATCTCCTTCCGAATCCTGAAAGAAAACAGTATAATGTATTTCTATGTAAATATATTGTATTGTATGTGTATCCCTCTAAGTCATTATCAAACTTATTTTGTCATAAGTTCAGGTACGTTTACAAATAATGATAGGACCGAGTATAAGTTGATGTGTACTTCAGGTCCATAAATTAATCCATGGGACGTATTCTGAGCCAGCTGTGAAGACATTCGGCTCCTGAATTATAGAGCAACGCCCGTCTCGGGTATCGCGACAATTTTCTAAAACATCAAACCGCTCGAATGAATAATTGAGTCGGCGGAGAAGGCGTTTAGGGCGTGGATTATGGCGACTTGCATAATTTATAAGCGTCTCGAAGTGGTTAAGGCGAGCAACGAAAGACGAGTACGGGTGCGGTGCGGTGCGATGCGCTGCCGGGCGCGCAAGTAAAATCAGAAAATGGTGTCGAGTTCCGTAATATAGGGCGAACGTCGCAAAAAGCGCGGCCACCGCGTCATTATCATAATCACCGCTGCTGCGTGCCGTTACGGTGCCGCCCAAGCCGTTTCGCTTTGTGAGCGTGCATTAAGAGAGCTGAGCGTTGTGCTCTGTCATTCCTGCAATTAATTTGCAAGGGGCCATAAGATGAGTGATTTTCATTTCTAAAATAATATAAATAATGACGAATTCAATGTACTTTAAAATAATTCACTATTTACATCTCATCGTCTTAAGTACATAAATTAACATAAACACAATTCATTTACGTGAATAGTCACTTATGCATAGCCGTCGTAGGTAGATCAGTGAAATGACAAAGCATTTGACACCCATTCAGATAGCAGTAATTCAGCACAAGCTCAACCACAGACACGGGTAATTCCGCGCAGAATAGCAGCATTAAATATTAATCGTATTGGCATATAGATCGCCATTACACCCTATAAATTTACGGGGTAATACAACGATGCACATTACATGGCCGATGCAAATTATTTGGTATGTAACTTTACATACCTATACAAATTCGATATTGCCGCATTATTTAAATAGTTAATATATTTAATAATTTTTAAATATTTAATATTTAGTAATTATTAGGAAATAATTTATTAGCATGTAAAGTAGCAGTATTATTTAAATAGTTAATATATTTAATACAAGTAATTATTAGGAAATAATTTATTAGCATGTAAAGTAGCAATATTTATATCAATAATTCTTTAGTCTTAAAAAGATCTCGCTCATACTCGTATATATGCTTTTCAGATACTGCAGCACTAGGTAAACACGCCAAGGCAGGAATAAGTGTTGAGGCTAAATAAGAAATTTGATTTACGCGGCAATATCCGCAGGTGCACATGAGCTGCAGCCTGCAAGCCACCGAGCGCCAGCTATATAAATACACTTACGAATGCTACAGCAGCCGAGTAGACGGCCTCGTAACGTACTCGCCGTCAAGACATTTTAATTCATGCTATAATACGTGCGGGGCCCAATCAGGGGTTTAACGATATAATAAAATTTCGACACGATACCGATGATAAAATAATATAGTGTTTAACGATCCACCTAATCTACATGATAATAGTGATTTTCATCTTTTATTGTTGAAAAATAAAACGTAAGTTTTTATTTATTGTGATTATTACGTGATTTAATGATTACATTTTAATGGTCTCACGCAGAAGATTATCTATATACTAATATAATAAAGAAGAAGAGTTTTTTAAACGGGATAATCTCTGGTAATACCAGTCTGATTCGATAAATTCTTTCACTAATAGGAAGCTACATTACCCCCGAGTGTTATAAGTACTTTTTATCCCGGGAACGCGGGTGAAACCGCGCGAGACAGCTAGTTATAAAATAATGATTTGTCCCTTTTATTTTGGTCATTGTAACACTTGTAAGAGGTTTCGAGCTTTTTTAAGTAAAAAGAAAAATTTTAAATTAATTTTCGTGCACAAATGATCACACAGTGATAAACATCAATGATGACTGTAATCATAGTATGAGCACAACACTAATTACGTAATGAAACAAAAAGAGTCTTTGTGCGAGAACAATAACAACAATACAACAAGGTAATTACTCAAAGATAAGAGCAACGCGTCGAGCACGAGAACTGACGACCCGGCTTGGCTCCTCGGCGGGCGGGCGCGGGAGGCTCAGGGGCGCTGCCGGCTGATATCGCACAACCTCCCAAGTATCTACCGTTAAAAATTCGTTAGCCTTGATTAAAATTCTAACTCGTCGCGTTATTGTGAACAAAGAGCGACAATCTTATCACAAGAATTAATGCAGGTAGTAAAAGTAAACCCTCTCGCGGAAAACGAATACAAGTACCCATAGGATTGTTTGATAACATCATGATAACATACTTAAATCATAAGTAATGTATTAAATTACTCCCATGTACGAGAATATAGAAAATATGTATGTACAGTCTTAATTTATTTTCTTTTAAAAACGGAAAAAAAGAATTCAAGAGTTTATATTATTTTTTACCTATAGGTATCATCGTGTACCTACCATGTCATCTCAATGACAACCCAATATCGAAATTATTTATGCTAAGGCCAACTTGCTTCAACCTGTGTTATCTTAATAACTCGGAGTTAGTTGCTTACCTATACTTAATGTGATATATTTATCAATCTAACTTTGAGTTATTAAGAAGGGTTAGGTTACGGCAAGTGGGCCGTAATACTTTGGATCGCGGTTAAAAAAATAACAATGACATCAATTGTTATTATGGGACGCGCGTAATAATTGAAATATCAACTTCAAAAGTTAATCCACTCTGGCCGAGCCCCATAATATCAGTACCAAAATAAAATTAATAAAAGCAAATCTTTGTTAGTGCCGGTGCTCGGTGGCATCGAGGCGAAGCTACATCATTGACGAGGCAGAAAGAAAACAACTAATTGTTTAATTCCAACCCATTAGTTCGAGTATTATGGGTGGATTATTCACGGGCCATATACCGCAGCATCAGAGCGCGTTGCCGTCGGCGGAGCGTCGAGCACCGAGCGCCAGGAGCGTGGCGCCCGCCGCGCCCTCCCCGCTTCGTGCCAATTCACGCTACCTATCAACGCTGCCGCGCAAATCGCGTGACGCCCGCGCAACGTGCTGCCCATTTGCATCTATCGTTTCAATACGATACATTACGCCAAACGAACAGGCGCTCTCTGAATGCTGGATCTTGCCTATATTTATGGCCGCAAATATTCCTGTGGTAGTCTGTCGGTAGGGCTACGCATATCACGTATTGATTGTACATTTTTATTTGTACACGCTATTGTTGATAAAATAAAGGTACAATACGCAACTGGCATTCATAAGACGCGTATATAATACTTTCAACTGTGTTTAATGCATCAAAGTTTTTTTACATTGCATTTCGGAATACTCTTGTAGTTCTTAGGGTTCCGTGCCCAACGGACCCTATTACTAAGCCTCCTCCGTCCATCTGTCTTTCAGTGGGCTGTATTTCATGAAGCGTAATAGACAGTTGATATTTTCACAGGATGTGTATTTCTATTGCCGCTGTAACAACAAATAATTAAAAAGAAACAAAATTAAAAATGTACATGAAACGTCTTTTCGGAACCCATCATGTACGATGCACGCTTGACTGCTTTTTTTTTAATTGAGAGAGTAATATTATGCTTTAACTCTACGACATACCCCACTATTGCATTTACCTAACGCTAATAGTAATTACACTTAAATCAAACTATAACAGATTTTATCAAGGTTTATTTCATTTAAATAAACCCGCCATAAAACGTTCAAAAATCGAAATCATTAAAAATCATACACACAACAACATGATAAACCAAAATCTGTGATAAACTTTAAAATGTATGTTAATTCGAACGTAGTCAAAATAAAAAAGAACCTATTTAACAGTAGAGAATTGTTGATTTCACATAACAGATATCGGACTCTATATCTAAATAATAGAGATTATAATTTGTGTAATAAGTATGAAACTTGAATGGAATCGCGACAAGCTTCTGTAAAGCTTCATAAATCCCGCAGTCCATTAGCGCTCCGATATCTCAACCACGCAGTTCTTTGTTATTCAACCGGACCGCAGCCTCAGTGAGCACTCCGCTTTAGATATCGGAAAACGTTAATGTACTCGGCGAGATTTAGAGCTCAGCGCTACATCCTGCAACTTGCACAAAACTCGCGGCTCACATTCACGTTTTTCAAATTTATGTTTTTGTTGAGATACCTTGGGGTATCTAAACATAGAACCAGCATTGCTTAGAACCTTTTACAGAAACTAAGTTTTTTATTAGAAATAGATTCGTAGAAAGAGAAATAAAATAATAAGTCCCAGGTAGGTAATATACTCAGGTCCCCTTTTTCGATAACACTTTTTGAACTTTCAGCACTTACGTAGTGAATGTTCCGAGAGGAAAGTATTTATTAGGTGAATATTACCCCGATGCGAATGTGCCGAGATTACGGTACGAGAGTCGTTTTTGCAACCTATACCTGCGGGCAACGCACAGGTGTCGATAATGTGGCACAAATCGAACTTGGGTCAAAATACTCCTATTCCTACTCACAGCTAAAACTATTATAGGTTTACACATTATCACTTTGATGTAACAACGCGTTAGGCTTATTTGTTTTTGTAGTACACCATGTGTTCGATCTAACTAAATTAAACCTGCTGACCCGATCATTGAAAATGGAAGCCTGAAATGTTATCAAATTTGTATCATTGTAGTGCTAATGACATTAAGCAATGGTAACTTGTGACATTTATTTACTAAATTTAGGTACAAAACATATAATATAATTGTGCAGAGAAAAAATATCCAAGTAATAAATATCATGAGCAGAGTAACGAAGAAACATAAAATTTCAGGTGACGGGGGTCCTTCCATAAATTTATCGACAGCTCGTGGTAACAGGTAATAAGGAAAATATTTATGATGTAGAACAGCGCCGAGCGCGATTTTCATTAGCTAATTATTATTAGCCCCACAAGCCAGTGACGATAGCATTGATAATTTTAAAAAATGACAGACGCAGTATTTTTAATTTCCTCAATAAAAGAAAGAACATACATTTCATAATTCGTTAGATATATTTAAGACGACTTAAATGGTTAAACGAACTAAGTATGTTTTTCATTAGCATTGACGCCCTTAATGAAGAAGCAACAAACTAGCATTGCATGCATCATGTTAACGTAACAGAACATCACAAACCTAACTAACGTTTAATTGAACGCATGTTTCAGTCATTAGCGTACAGGACAACTGTTTATTGGCGTAAACCGCCCGCGCGCACCCTCCCGGCCCGACATTCGAGACACAAATCGTTCGTCGCTCGTAGCGTAGCGTTTGTCCAAAGTTCGAAACGCTACGAAGCCTATGAACTACGAGCGTAGCAGTGCGAGTCAAATACACATATTATTTGTAGATATTATTTTTATTATAACTATTCTGATACATGTGCCCATTACAGATGTACACAACATTGACCATGCAAGACAACATTATATGCTGTTTCTTTAAAAGTTATCAATTTTAGTAGATGTTAGTTCCACACACATGTAAACTGGGTTAAAAATGGTGATTATTAATACAATTATTTTAGTTGCCAAATACAATATGAAACATAATACGAGGATTAACTTTTTGGACATTTCTAAAAAAAACAGATAAGTTATTAATATTATCATGCTACAAAAGTCAAGTTAAATTGATCAAAGCAGAAAATATGTATTCGTTATTATTTATTGACTTGTCAGTTCTCTACTAATGACAATAATCCCACCAAAAACATTTTCATTTAAAATGTTGCCAATACGAGACCATGTTGCTCACACTGTCAAAAAGTTATCAGATCTCATGTAGAGCCAAGCTTATAACTCTACACGCCATAACTCTACAAGCCGTAACTTCACTAACTCTACACACCGTAGTCAAAATATATGGCTTGGCCGTTTCGCTACTACAAGAACTATTGTATTACAGAAAAGTAATTAACAGTGAATAAATTGTTCACCCAAACCCAAGTTATGAGGGTCCAAAAAAAACGACAAAGCGCTTCGAGAAAAGGTAGGTAGTGCCCTTGCACTTCGCTTGGCTCCTCTTGGCGGGCGGCACTCCCATGCCTCTAGATATTTATAATTCTGCCCACCACGTGAGTAAGGGTACCTATATCTCTTTAATGTGAAACTTTTGTTATACTTTTAGTTACGACCTAGAGTTTAGCTTAGTTTAGTGGATATTAAAATAGCATAATATGCTGTTCCCGAAGAGTTTTGAAATAATTTTAGTATAGGTAGCAGACGAAGTTTTATTTGGGTTCTCAGAAATTATTAAAATACTAGCAGACCCCCGCGGTTTCACCCGCGTACGGTTGCATTTCTCTCCTTCGAAAACCAATGCACGCCACTGATTATTAGATACAACAAACAAAACAAAAACAATTATTTTTACAATTAAAACTAAAAACCAATATTATACCTTCACAAAAAAACGAACTCAAAGAATCTTATTAATATTATAACAACAAATGAGAAAGAAATTAAATTAACTACACTCAAAATATTCTAATGAAATAGAGATTTTTTTCATATATAAGTTCTAGTCACAATAAATCACTTTCACATAGTCCTCATGCAGTCAGTCACCGTCCATAAAAGTCATGTTATACTACCAGTGGTGGTCATGTACTAAAACTCTTCACGGACTTTTGAAAAGACACGATACACATAATTAATTTCATTTCACTTCACTGGTGCACATGGATTGATCTTTATTGGATAAAATACCACCGATAATATGCAATAAAACTCAAAATACACGAATTTATGAATATAATAATGAAAACGCAACGTCACTCTGCAAGTTCCCGCCAAAAAGTCCGAGAAAATGAACTTCCAAACAAATTTCGAATTCTAATCCGATTTAAATATTCTTTTATATTTGACATTCCAATTTTAAAGAGTTTTAGTTTCCATAACAAAAGGCAGATAGAGCGCGCGAAACACGGGAATGAGGCCAAAAAAAGCAATTAGGTACAAATTGAAAAACACATACCTGGTTTATTCGCTTTTGAATTTGTATTTGCTATGTTTAAAAGCTGCTGTGTGCTAATTTATTAAAAAGAAAGTGTTTTTCGTTAAATAAAGTTTTTTAATCAACGCAAATACAAATTCAAAAGCGAATACCAGGTATGTATTTTTCAATTTGTGTTTCCTTTTTGGCCTTACTCCCGTGTTCCGTTCGCTCCATCTGCCTTATTCTGTAATCTGTGAAAATCGGATTGAGATTTCAAACATGTGTCAATATAAAAAAATGAAATTTAAATCAAAAGTACCTACTAAGGAGTATTGATATCAATTTCGATGCAAATCCCCCCTAAAATAACTTTCTACCCCTTTTTGACCCCGTTAGGGAATGATTTTCAATAAAATACGAAACACTTCTTCCATCAATTCTGTTAAGGAATGTTTATGCATAATTTGAAGTAGATCGGACCAAGGAATCACGTTTTCCCATACAAACTTTGCACCCGTTTTTCACCCCCTTAGGGGTAGAATTTCGGAAAATCCTTTCTTATC
This sequence comes from Achlya flavicornis, assembly GCA_947623365.1. NCBI lineage: Eukaryota > Metazoa > Arthropoda > Insecta > Lepidoptera > Drepanidae > Achlya > Achlya flavicornis. The sequence continues at coordinate 7,370,026 of OX392468.1, read as the reverse complement.
GGATGCCTACGTCATACAAAGAACACACCCTCCAAGTTTCAGGTCTCTACGATCAGCGGTTTAAGCTGTGCGTTGATTCTCAGTCATTCAGGACAAAGCATTTTATATATATAGATATAGATATATAGATTATGAAAACGAAGACGCGCCAGATTGTTTTTCAATCGACTGTATTTATTAAAATATAGTGTTTTAAGGGTAAAAACTAATTAGGTACATAATAATTAGAAAGAAGAACTCGATATCGTATTCTTATTAACTGTAACAACAATTTAATTTTCTTATTGATTTTTAATTCCAATGAAAACATTCATAGCGAACGTACACTTACTTGTACAAACTAGGTACTTATACCATACCGATGTAAACATCGATGACAAATTATATATAAGTGAAATATCGTCACCATGAAAATTTCTAGGATTGTTTTGTATCATTTTGCGTACAAAATGGAAACATGATACAAGTTATGTATTTTATGAAAATATTTTTGGAAATATCTTTCTTTCTAAATGTGACACAGCCAATAAATCGTATAATGGTGTCGTAAAATTTCGGCGGTATTATCTTGGGAAAACCCGGCTATTTTACATTCACCTGCGAGGTTTCCCTCCGCGTCCAATTTATGTTAGTGGGCACAAAACGAACGCTGACAAATGTGGATATAAAATGAACATACTTTTATCTCTACGTTCACGGAGTCGGTTTTCGCGTTCGTAGCGCTCGTAGCGCCAGGGCGAGGTACTAACACTATATGCGGGGCGGGGCAGCCAGAGGTTTTCCCAACCTGAGATACCTTCTTCACCTTGTTTCATAAGAATTCACGAACATCTGACGCGTATACACAAAGAATTGGACGTAATTTTACTCGTTCAACGTCATACCCATAGAATTAGAATATTATAGAGTGATAGCGTTAACAACCTTACCTTGCGCGAAGCATGAGCAGTTTCCAAATAAATGCATTCGCAGATATATCGTACACTAGTGGGTTTACAGTCAGACAAAATGACGATATGGATTCCTTGTCATTTGTTCTTGGTAATAGTATCGATAAAAAACGAGTAATTGGCATTTATTATATGTATTTTAATTGTTCAAACTATGTACGCGCTCTTCGTTTCAAGGCATTAAGACCGTACCCGTGCTCAAAGACCGTACGCTCGTACAGTCACATTATTTATGTTTATTAGTTTATTTTTACATCGAAACGCCATTACTTTTATTTATGCTATCATTACTCTTGGTTGGTGGAAGGAAAATTGTTTGCACTAGGTATAAAATAATCTTTTTTTATTATTTGGTGTCAAAATTTAATTGTATTGTACCCTGGGATGTACTGGTTTCACGTTTTAGTTATAATATAAAATTACTGTAAAAATTCGATACCTATTCAAAATTCATCTTTTCACAAATTTATGATGAAAACGTCTTAAAAGCGTCTCTGGACTTTTCCAACCACTCGCGTAGTTCTAAGTTAGGTACGGTCCGTACGACGACGAACGAAACTAAGTGGAACTTTTCCCAGGTTGTAACTACTTACATAAAAAGAATTTTTAAAAGATACTCCACATTGCAACTTTACAAACAACGACAACACTTTGAAATTTCGTTCGAAACGATGTTGTGCAGCTGGAATCTGTACGTTCAACGTGCAATTACTTATACTATTATTTATTATCACAGAATTCATCGTACAACTTAATTTCATTCATAATAACTATACTAGCCCAAAATGTATTCGAACATACGTAATAAATTACCATTTTATTTGACATTGACTACTTACGTGGGGTAGAGATAACAAGTATAAGGAGAGGCATTTAATAGGTAGGTTCCTACTTGCGTTGGAAGGAACAAGCTCATAGGGAGACAAGCTGCGCCGTAAATAAATTCTAGCGCCACCCGCGCCGCGCGCCAGCCAGGCCCGCTTCGACGCGCTGTTCTGATAACCGCGCATATCGTAAAACTTTATTTACACCCCCACTTCAATTTGTCTCCGCGAAAGTTCTCAACTCAGATATGATGATAGCTTTCAGTTGTTACGAACAAAATAGATGAATGATACATATCGATTGAGAGAGATTTTTGTCTCACTTCAAGAAGAATAATATTACTACCGTGTCTTTCATCTGAGCATGTTCAGTATGTGTATCGCAGTATGATTTCATAATCTGAGATTTCACGAAACTAGGAGTATTATTGCGCACTAGAAAGAAAACAGTTTCTACACGAAATAAGACATTATGTTAGATTACCGATATTACGCCAGCAAATCTCCGCATCTGAAAAATCTGTAGGTATTTACAGCGCGATTCAAGTACTGCGGAACTATATGAACTTGGCCGGTTTTTAAGGTTCCGACCCAAAAACGTAAAAAGGAGCCTTACGGTGCCACTTCGTCCGTTTCTATGTTTGACCATCTATAACAGCGCTATATTTCAGTAACCACTAATGCTATTGATTTTAAATAGTTATAAATATTGCTTACCGATTCTTATTGCTAAAGCTTTTTTCATAAATATTTGATTTTATTTGGGGGACTATAATTTCAAACTAGAGCAACAATTTTAAATCGGTATCATATGAAAGGGCTTCATTTGTGTATTCCAAAAAAAAAATATTTACATGTTGCGTAGATTTGGCTTATGATAAAAAATATATAAAAATACCATTTTCCCGTCTTATCTCCGAAGTTCGCAAAAATCTGAAGTACATTTGATAGACATGTAAGTAAATATTAAGTTCAGTTTTTTTTTTACGATGTTTCTAACTAGCTCAGTTTTTTCGAAATCACCAAAATTCCTTCACAAACAAGCTTAGATATGCGGTTCGGTTTTGTACAACAACATTTAAGGTCCAAACCAAGAAATATACGTCCATGTTACCATGTAATTATGAAGTGTATTTCGTCGTTTAGTTAAATAAAGTTATTATTTGGGTAATAGAGTTTCGAGATTCAGAATACACTCTGTGATTATGTGGCCGAGGATGACAAGTACAAAAAGTAAAAGGCATTCAAGTGCAGCAGTCGGAACAGTTCGTAGCGACAGATTTTTAACATAAGCTAAGAGATCAACATTTTTTAGGCATTTTAATTTAGTGTTCCCAATACAAAAGTGCTTTCGCGCCCGGTGAGCTATTTCCCATATTCCCAGAGTAATTACACGACGACGCGACTCACAAAGGCCGCGAGGAGCACGGCCGGACGGGGGCTACACGCTGTCTATTTCCGTTTTTTCTTTATTTTTATTTGGATAGTTTTTTTCTATGTACAACAACCTCACCATGGTAAGCATAATAGTTGAATAGAAATTGCAACAATTTATTCGTAAAGAGGAATCTTAACTTGATCTCGAAACTAAATAATGCCATTTTTTTTATTAAATTCTCATGTTGCATTTTATTTTTATAATCAAACTCAATTCAAAAGTGAATATGCTCAGCGTGCTTAGAAACGCCTCTTTTTTAAGCTGAGAAGACTCAGGCGAGAAACTAAGCAAGCCTTTAGTTTATTTTTGTAAAGCTTTCCGTTCAAAATAAATATAGTTTCTACATAGAAATAAATATACCTAGAAAGAACGTCGTCATACTACACGAATATATAAAACAGGCCAACTTTTATAGGCTGCTGCGCGTAACAGCTACGTTTTACGCTCCCTTTGCGTCATTCTGCTTGACATAGTGACGTTCATAATGATAGTAGTTGTTGAAATATTGCATTTTTATTTATTTTTCTTTGATTTAGCCTCTAACAGTTAGAGGCTATTTTTATCGACGCGTGCACAGCTGCGACACTCTATCTGGATGTATCCTTAATCAAAGAGTTTCTAAATCTTTAATTAACCTACTAATTAGTGAGTTCAGCTGCAGACACACATTCACTCTAAAATTAGGGAAGATTCTTGAGCAAATAAAACTGTTTTTTTTTATACTACTTAGGTAGCAAACAAGCATACGGCCCGCCTGGTGGTAAGCGGTTACCGCAGCCTATGGACGCTTGCAACACCGGGGGTGTTACTCGCGCGTTGCTGACCCTGCAGAAATTTCTTCACACCCTTTTTGAGGAACCCCATGCTGTAATCCATTGGGAAAACCACGGCGGGGAGCTCATTCCACAATCTGAGCGTCCGCGGAAGGAAGCTCCTTTGAGACCGCATACCTCGAAACAATTCTGGTTCCAATATGTGAGGATGGACTCCCGTCGATAGCGAGAGTTGCGATGGTAGAATGTAGCCGTGGGAATCATCTTAAACAATTCTTCAGAACACTGTCCGTTGTACAAGCGGTAGAACACACATAAGGAGGCAAAGTCTCTCCTCAGACTGAGGGGCTCTAAACCGCTTGTCAGCTCGGGATCGTCTACAATTCTAGCAGCACGTTGCTGAACCGAGTTTAAAGGCCCAAGCTGGTATCCAGGTGCCCCCGCCCACAGATGACAGCAGTACTCCATGTGAGGCCGAACTTGCGACTTATAAAGTTGCAGCCTTTGCCCCGATGTGAAGTACTGCTTCGCTTTGTTGAGCACTCCAAGCTTTTTGGATGCCAGCTTAACCTTGTCTTCTAAGTGATAACAGAACAAAACGTCGCTAGAAATGTCGACCCCAAGGATCCCAATGCTTTTACTGATGTTCAAGGACGTGTTCTGGAATTGTGGAGCTACAGCAAATGGGGTTTTCTTAGCGGTGAACGCGCAGGCTTGTGTCTTAGTGGGGTTGAAATGGACTAGGTTTAGTCGACCCCAATCGGAGACACTAGTAAGTGTACTCTCGATTTCAGACAACAGCCGTTCGCGGCTTTCCTCCACCTCGGAACTCTGTATCGGGCATATCTATACCTCTATACTAATATATACCTATAGTAATTATTTTAATATAATAAAGCGGAAGGGGTTTTTGTTTGTTTGTTTAAACGGGCTAATCTCTGGATCTACCATTCGGATTCTAAAAATTCTTTCACTAATAGGAGGCTACATTATCCCCGAGTATTATAGGGTACTTTCTATCCCGGGAACGCGGATGAAAACGCGGGGAACAGCTAGTTACTAATAAACTTGAACCAAAAGCATTGTTTTCCACAATAAAATTGCTCACTATAAAGCAAGTCTACACATGTTCTAGTACATGTTAAATAGGCTTATGCTACTGAAAAACAATTATGGAAACCCACAATACATAGATTCAGTACAAACTTAAGGAAAACTGAAAATATAAGAAAAAGCGAGTAGGCGTCGTAAAGCTTTGTACCTAACTCTAATTGAACGGCGAACAGTTGGAGATTTCAAGCGCTATAATGACTGTAGACAGAAGTGTGGGAGCATATAAGAGGCTTGCGTATAGACCGCGGCTTTAAATCAAAAGAGATAGCGAAAGAGCTCGCAGTATATGGAACAGTATAAGTGATAGTCGTTGTTTACTGACTAAAAATGTAAGAAACGTGTGATTGTTACTGTAGCGCCAAGACTCAAAAATAGTGTAACGTCCCTATGACTGACAATACTTTCATGATCCAGAGTGACGAATATGATAACTTACCTAATTTGATACATGTTTTTGAACATATCTAAATATCCCAGGATATTTATTTATTTTAGCTACTTTACAACCATCAATTAGTTTACCTAATGTCACAGTCCTAAACTAACTGCCGCACTCAGAGAAGTCAATTAACATTTAATGATAGAGTAAAGTAAACATCTTCATATTTGTTTATTGAAAAGCTATAGAAAGGGACAGGTGTAGAGATAAGCATTCATTATAATTAATTGATGCTCTCGGAGTGCGGCCGTTAGTTATATAGTACTTATATATTGTGTAGATTCTTACGCATATGTATGCTATGAAGCATGATTATGGGTTACAAGTTCAATATACCGTCTACTGTGATTTTAAAGTTTCGCTTTATCCGCCGCGCCCGCCTCGCCGTCCCGCGCCTACAAAGCTGTGCGACGACAGCCTTAGATCGTGCGCCGCACCCGCTGCTGCCCTAATGAAGCCGTAACGAAGCGAGGAATGGGAAAACCAACACCGGCACAGCTGTTGTTATTGTCATGATCAGTATAAGGAGGGCACTTCAAAATACTACAGTTTTCTTACAACTTAACATTGGGAAACTTCCATTAGGATCTCGAATAGGTATACACAATTTACGGATAAAAATAAAGCAATGTGAGTGTTTAATCATTACAAAAGTTTATGTTTTACATTTTTTTGGTAAAATGGTGGCGCAAAGAATACTCAAGAATAACTTTCGTTCGTGGTTGGTGTATGGTTTATTTCTTTCGTATGATACAAGATTCAAATGAGTTAGTAAACTTGCGGTAGTAATTCGTTATGGCAAAAATATAACAAAGAGTCATCTTACTGTAATTACAACGAACATACACGCGCCAGCGTAAAACCCGGCAGACCTATTTTCTTAGAAATACCTACTCCGAATTTCAATGAAATTATTGCATTGACATAGCTTTCATCTCAGATTACAGAATAAGGTTCTTTAATCTGTGGCTTTCATATACAAAATCCTAATCGGTCTTATTACAAAACGTGGACTAAATTTCGTACCTGGATTAAACATGGTAATAAACCATGTACTAAAATATTTCGTATTACAAAACGTAGATTATCTCATATTCGTGGATCAATTATGGTACTAAAGATAAACCAACAGCACCCCTAGTTTGTCTTTGGACTATCGCACGACAGAGGACTAAAGTCACTAGCAAACGTCAAATTGCACAGTGAGGTTAAGTTTTATTGTTTTACTTTTGTTTTCTGATTACAAGAAGAATGGATAATATTGATTTAATTTATTGATCTAGAGGATATGGACGATTTAGATTTATTACGGGTGCCCCGGCGACCTTTAAGACTTCGTTATTGGCTGAACCCTTTTGTTGAGTTGTGTGACGAAGAATTTCGATATAAATACACGTTCACGAAGCGTTTCGGCTTAAAAATAGTGGACCTGGTAAAAGCTGAAATATCCCAGGATCCCCGAGGATGCCGAATACCCCCTGAAATTCAAGTGGCTTGCCCATAACGGAGCTAGGCTCGCATTGCTCGCAATGAAGTAAGTGCCTTATAAACCTTGTCTAATAATAGCAAAACAATGTGCAATATAACTTTCTAATGTATTATTATTGTTTTACTCATAGATTCAAGACAACACAGCCGATTTGCACGGTGTGTCTCAGCCAGTTGTCAGCCAAATATATGTAAGAAAGTAGCAGGAACCATTGCACAGATGTCACACAGGTTCATCACGCATCAAAAAGATATGTGCTGATGGGGGCAGTTATATATTAACAGAAAAGGATATCCATCTATAAATGTGCAGGTATATAATTTGAAATTTCAACTTTCTTGAATCATTTTGTAATGTGAAATAAAACAAGCATTTGTTTTTAGGTGGTCTGTGATGCTGATCTCAGAATAATGGATGTAGTAACCAGGTGGCATGGCAGTGTATGTACATGATTCCAGAATATTCCGGGAATGTAGACTGAAACAGTGATTTGCAAATAAAAGTAGCGGCTGGTGCTTTCTATGGAATATTACTGGGTGACAGTGGCTATCCTTGCACCCCATATTTATTTACACCAGTTCTGAACCCTACAACACCTGCAGAAGAAAGGTATAACCAGTCTCACATGTGTACAAGGAACACAGTGGAGAGATGTTACGGGTTATGGAAACAATGTTTCCGCTGCCTACTAAGAGGCATGTGTTGTGATATTTAAAGTGCCAACAAAACTATAGTAGCATGTGCAGTTCTTCATAATATAGCCATTGACATGAGAGAGGAGATATTTTCTGATTAAAATGATAGCAGCCTGACACCATCCGCTAGAGAAACATTTTCACAATCAAGAGTTGAAAACACAGTTCATGGAAGGCAGTTCATTGAAACTTATATTCATTGATTATATTTATTTATTTATAAAGTTTAGTTACAGTACTTAGCACTTTTATTATTTTCAATTTTGAAATTTATATACTAATATAATTTCTAACATTCTCACATTATGTTTTGTATAATTAAGACATTTCATTGATTATTATTTATTACTGTTGTGGTTGACCTGAAAAAAAAAGAGATATTAGTTTATTTTTATGAAAGCTGCTCTTGTTTTGCATAGGTTTATTTAATTTGGTTTGAATTTGTTTTACTAACATTTTATTCATTAGTGTGTTTCTTACTTTCTATTTCTAATAAATCTATTTCTAAATCCAGTTTTTTCATTCTTGATTCTGCAATTATATTATAAGAATGTTCAATCTCCAACTTTTGTAAAGTCTCCTATGTTTTATCCATACCATAGGCTGTCTGCATGCCAAATTTCATCGAGATTGGTTCATTACTTTTTGAGAGATGCTTGAACAAACAAACATCATTTTTAAAAGCAAGCTGTCCCCTTCGGTTTCACCCTGAGATTCCATACATAATTATAAACATGAAAGTAACTTGTGTCTGACTGCTGGACAGGTATAGAGAGGGACATGGGCTACTTTTTACCCTAGGACCAGGAGAAACCATGGGCTAGTCCCCATGGTTTCTCCTAATAATTATATGTACTTACATGTGTTGAGAACCTTTTTTAGTTTTCTTTGATCGAATTCTATATCAATTTGTTCTGGCCTGCTTGTCACTAAGAATATAATATATCCTAGAATGGTTGAAATTAGAGTTATCATAAAGAATGTTATGTGTATCGCACAGTTTTAACATCAAAACAAACTTTCTCTTCGGCACTCCAATTTTCACCCCTTCCTTTCTTCTGATCATCTATTGTAGAGTTTTTATTATAAAATAAGCACTTTTTATTTAACTTTTTGTTGCTTAATGTTAGTAGTAGCAGTTTCGTATTTATAATACGCGCGAGAACTTCATTTATTCCGTTACGCGCAAGAGTTGTTGCTAATATGTAATATTCACGGGTAATATTACATTATTATACGTGAAAACAACGCCAAAAACAAAATTATAGTTGATAATTTAGTTGCACCAGCAAAATCTTTTCAAAAATCAATATTTGAATTTATATCTTATTAGTATATACTATTTTAAATTTTAATAATTTATATAATAAATCAGCTATGTAGATAAATGGAACGGTGCGAACGAATGATGTCAGATTCAATGAATGTTTTCTATAGATAATCTGTGGATATTATTTAATCATGGACTAGCTTGTGGTACTAACACATCCTCCGTTAGTCTGCGATTTGTAATAAGATCGAATTTTAGTCATAGGACCAACGTTAGTACCGTAACAATCCAAGACTTTTAAGTTATGGTTTAAACCAGGATGAAGATCGTTTTTTGTAATAAGACCGAATGAGTTTAACGTAATTTACATAATTCTGGTTGAAAGAAAAAATAAACAGGATAGAGGAGTCAATTTATACAACTAAGTTTACTTATTCCTCGCATAATTAAATATTTAGATAAGGCAAATGACATTCAACAACTGTTTTATGTCGAAAACTGGAATTGCATATAGAAATAAAAAGAAACATCAAAAACAATTATTAAAACACACAAGCAATTATAGAGGTTACCAAATCAGACTCAGCTAATTTATTATTTAAAATGACCTCTATGTTAAAGACAACTATTTCCTCTACGTTCATTAGAAAATATCATACAATTAATGAAGCCCCATTCCAATTCGAAACTGTAAAAATGTAGAGATAATGGTAGAGTAAGTGCAACCGGCAGGTACTTTCACGCGATGACAGTGCTATGGCTCCCAGCGGAGCCCTTCTACGATCCTCGTAAATTGCGAATATTAGATTATAAGTACGGAGTGCGGCACGGCGCGGGCAGCTCGGGGGCCATCAGCCGAATATCGACTCGTGCACTGGTTAACATTGCGCCGTGATCTGAATGTGCTTTTACGTTATTCCCTTTTGAGCTCTTAACTGTCTGGAGCCTGTTTTTTTTTTTTTTTTTTTATTCTTACTACTTCGACGGCTTGTACTGTAGCTGACTCTTATTAAGAACTAGCCTTTCGCCCCGCGGTTTCACCCACACCCTCTTCTTTACTGGCTTAGGGATGGAATTTGCAATGATTGAAAACTGTTTAACAAAAAACTTAAACCGACTTCAAAGTACCTACACTAATAAGTAATCAGATCCTAACCTGGTGACAATGGGACCAAACTGGAAGTTATACCCTTCCAAACAATAGATGATTTTTCCATATTGGTTAATAAATTACTGAATTATGTGGTAACAAACATACAAAAAAAAACAATCGAATTGAGAACCTTCTCCTTTTTTGAAGCCGGTTAAAAGTCCTTTCTTAGGCTACAAAACAACCAATTTATTCCAAGATTTGAGTTAATTGAGCCTCGCAGTAAAATCCTCCCCATAAAACATAATTAGCCCTTCGTAGCCCCAGCGGCTCTGCGCTGATGAACTAGTCAGTCGGGACAAGTAATATATGTATAGATTATATATGCCAAATCTCACACACGAAAGTTTACAAAAAATAGCAGAGGTATAAGTATGTAATGCTGCGATATAATACAAGAACTCGGCAATACAAAGTCTCCTCCGGATCCCCGCATAGTAAGATAAATCTCCAATATCCGTCTCTATTGGCTTTAGAAAATCCACATATGAATGTTCCTTTCATGTGAAATATTGAATAAGAGATGACCTACCGATCTATTAATGAAAAATCATTTTTTTTCGATCGTTTTCTATGCGTTTGCGCACCGTTAATCCGATTGAATTTAAACTTTGAATAGTTGTTGTAAGTAAATGATAAAAAATCATGAGTTGTTTTATTAATACTAGACATTCATTTAACACCTAATAAATTCACCTATGGAAACCAGATAACTGATATACTCCATATACATTTTTTTAAATATATAGGTAGGTACTTAATAGAAGATCTCACTCATGACAAACAGACATGTTCATGTACACAAGAGGACCGCGAAGGCAATTTAGATAGCACTGGAGAATTGAAATCATAAAAATAATGGAGTAAAAAAATTTTCACTGCGCAGTATGAAAAACTTGTGGAGAACATGCATTTTTTTTTTATACGACTAAGTCGGTAAACAAGCTTACGGCTCGCCTGATGGTAAGCTGCTACCGCAGCCATATGGACGCTTGCAACACACGAAGCATCGCTCACGCGTTACCGACCTTTCCCCCTTCCCCTATGAGCTCTGGCGACCTTACTCACGAGCAAGAACACAACTTTACGCAACATGGTGTAGCACGCGTCCATAGGCTACGGTAACCGCTTACCATCAGGCGGGCCGTATGCTTGTTTGCACCCTAAGTGGTATAAAAAAAAAACGTTAACTTATTTGGCTGCGGTATTCTGTAAGGTGGAGGTACTTCCCCAGTCGAGCTGCTCTTTGAGCGTATAAACGCTATGCTCTTCCTCTCGCAACTACTATTTTTACTACTCTACATATTTTTATTACTAACTACTCTACATTACAATCGAACGCATGAAGTATTTTTAAACACAAGCAAATCTTGGCACCCTGATGTAGGTATATAAATGTCTATAGCGTGGCAGGTAGAGTATGTTACCAACCACACCAATCGGCTCAGGAATGCAGTCCCGGTAGCAAAAAAATACCATTGTATACCAAAGGTTTTCCTGAGAGCGACTCTTCCAAGTACAGAACTTTGACATTAGTAGTACTACCATAAAAAAATTGTGTTACTATTTCTTTAAAAAAAAAAAAGAGATACCTATAGACCGTGTCGAGACCGGAACATGAATATGAAATGACCTTTACAGTGCACACAAACAATACGAGATAACAAGGGAACATTCATGTCAAATTCAAAATAGCCCGAAGTAAATGTAAACACAGAGGCACAATACAATAAGAGGTCGACGGCGACATATTTACTCAAATTTGAATCCGGGACGTGAGGAGTCAGCAGTCTATTACGTGACCGTTAATAGCATTCAGACTAAGCCCGGGCGGACTCGCAGCGAGCAGACTAGCTCTTCGACCCGAATCGTTACGCCGAGCCCGGGGCGGGGAAAGATCTATAAATTACTGGAACGACAACTCGTTCCGCGCCAGATAAAGCTACGCCGCAAAACAATGCTACGGGCGAATGCCTTAGTCGTTAGCAAAGAGAATCGTACATCTTTATGAACTGTTTACTTGGCGCATTTTGAATAGTCTCTAGTAATTGTCGCTACAGGTTTATGTTCGAAATTTCAACGTTTTACTCGAAACACATACCCGGCCCAATATTTATTTATAGATTTTAGCCCATGCCTACTGAAAGTCCATAGAGGATGAATACTTTTCTGTAACTCATGACTATCCTCAATTTGTTTCAGAATTCACGTTCAAAGGCGAACGTTTCTGAACTTCCAATAATTTAATAAAGAAAGTTTAGGAAGCGTGCGTGGCTGGCAAGCTCGCCGCAAAAAGCCGAAAACTTTGATTCAATTAAAACTGAAAGTTGGACGAAGAAGTTACGAACGCGGCCAAGTGTTCAGTCAGTTCGTTCGTACTAGAATGCGCAAGGCGGGCCGTACGGTCCATGGCGCGGGCGCTGCGTGCGCCTTGTTCGTCGAATCAATTGTAGCGCTGACGATGGCCGGTAGCTTCGCTAAATCAAAGATAAAACGTAGTGAAACTAAGGTCCGTGCCAAAGTATAACTGATATTTACGATACGAGAAAATATACTTCTCATGCTTATATTTATAATAATGTTTTTAGACAAATACTTATGAAGTGTCAGTCAGAGTCCATTTGGGACCACATAAAACATTAGATAAAAAAAGTTCTTGTTTTTTTTTATGTATTTGGTAACGCGCTTCCCATACAGTAAGCCAACGGGTTAAGTGACTCAGATTAATCCCAACTTCATATTGTCAATAAAGCTTAACACTGTAAAAGCTAGGTTTATGAGTAAAAAAAAGGTGTAGAGTCCGGTGGGACACGGCGGCTTAGCCTGCGAAAGTCGCTAGTAGGGAATAAGGGGTGAGTAGCATTGTTATGCAAATTGAGGTCGTTATTTCGCTACGAGTGAGGAAAGAGCGCGACAGCGAACGCTCACACTGCCTGCGCCCAGCGCTCCCGCCCGCGCACCGCCGCGCGGAAGACGCTTTGCATAATTGGTAATACAAGAACATACCTAACCTAGGCAGAGAGAATGGAAGTACGCACGCCTTTACATTTGGTCGCATTTAAGCGACAGTGAGGCAAAATGAAAGAATTAAATAAATAAATATCCTGGGACATTTCTCACACACGGTCATCTGATCCCAAACTAAGCAGAGCTTGTACTATGGAAACCAGATAACTGATATAATAAATATACTACTTTTTGTTTGTAAATACATACTTAATATACATAATTACACCCAGACTCAGGACATACAGATATGTTCATGCACACAAATGCATGTCCTGTTTGGGAATCGAACCCACGACCTGAGGCGCTATAGGTTAAGACTCCACGTCTTAACCAACTGCGCCAACTGGCCCGTCTTAATTGATTGACTAAATAAATATACCTACTTGACATATAACATGATATGGAATTTTCCGCAACTTGTTTAAAATTTCTTACAAACATATATACCTGAAATTCTGATTACAAACGTTATAACTATGGTATGGTACCATCATAAATGCAATTTTCAGATTTATTACATCGTGCCAGTTTAAGAAAGTGGAATCACAAAAACAAGGCAAGCGGGTTATCAATTCTCAATTGATATCAATAAGTTACGATTTAGACTACTTTTAGTAAAGAGATGTAGTAGAGCTTAGTAGAGCTAAGTAGAGTTTAGTAGAGCGACCAACTGCGAGTTAAAATCTGACTCATGCGCCGAGGCTTCCGGACTTTCCTTGGACGTATATTTCTTGGTCTGGGCCATAACTACTGTAAAAACAAACCATATCTATAACTAAATTTGTTTGTAAAGGATATTTTTGATGACAAGAATATATGGTTGTAGTATATAGCTTCTCTCTGCACTTGCAATGCATCCCCCCTAGCTAAGTGACAATTGTATGAATAAGCATCATACTAATATATATATTGTATAAGTACTTATTTGGAAAAAAGCTGTAATTATAGAGATATTGTAATTATATATAAAGATCTTCCACAAAAAAAGCCTTGCTGAGATTCTTGCCGGAGTCTTCTCATTTTAAGTGCATTTTTCCAACCGGTGGAAAATTCAACTGTATGCACCAATTTAACGCTCATAAGTACAGTCGAGGACATAAATATGTATACACTTTTTGAAATTCAAAAGCAATTTTCTCGCATGTTTAACATTTAAGTGTTTATTTTACACAAATCATAATAGTATATGTTAGAAGATTCTGCCTTTATATTATCTCTTAATTTCAATCAGTAGTTTAAGAGGAAACCGTAGTTGAATTTTAGTAAGCGTATACATATTTATGTCCTCGACTGTACCTTACCAGGGCCTAAACTGAATAAATTACATTTTTATTTCGAAAAACTGTGCTAGTTAGAAACTTCGTTCTATTTTTAACCGACGAAAAAACGGAGGAAGTTTACAAGTCGACGCGTATATATTTTTTCCTGTAATATTCACATCAATGTTTATGAATTGTTATTCTTTATATTTACTTTTGCTTTAATGTTGAGTAAGCAATATTGAAAACAATTCCAAAGAAGAATGGGTAAAAACGTCCCCAGACTGTAGCACGATGAGCTATAGTGGTAATTGTAGGTCTCGTCAAGCAGATTATTTTATTCTATGACAGCAAGTCTGAATTCCATGGGAGAAAAAAGATATTCACATTTGAAGTTACAAAAATGTTCCTTGGTAATGATGGTTTTTTGTTATTATTAGCTTTGCCCTGCGGCATAGAATACTCAATACAAGCGATACCAACCGCGTTTTCAAGACAAAAAGTACTGTATATCAATTTCGAGGTTCCATGCTATCTGTCTGCTAATATTTATCGATATCGGTCCAGTAACATAGCTGTGAAAACATAACAAACGGACAGATCTACTCTCGCATTTATCATATTAAAGTACTAGCTGTGCCTCGTAGCTTCACCTGTGTTCCTGAGAAAATAGTATTGCATTTCCATGTGTAGGCTGTATGCTGCCATGTGTGCTCATTTTAATTGATATCACCTATTCTATCCTATCTAACCTAACTTAGCTAGAAAACGTAACAAAAGACATATTACCCGAAGAAAACCCCTATAGTGTGGCCCTAATTCAGAACACTACCTTAAACATCAGTCAAAGCATCGGGATCCCTGGCGTCGATATTTCTAGCGACACATGCTGTTCCGTATATAGTCACTTAGAAGACAAGGATAAGCTGGCATCTAAAAGGCTCGGAGTGCTCAATAGAGCGAGGCAGTACTTCAAATCGGGGAAAATACTGCAACTTTATAAGTCGCAAGTCCGGCCTCATATGGAGTACTGCTGTCATCTATGAGCCGGATACCAGCTTGGGCCTTTGGACTCGGTTCAGCGACAAACCCATTACAATTGTCGACGATCCCGAGCTCACAAGCGGTTTAGCGCCCGTTAGTCTGAGGAGAGACTCTGCCTCCTTATGTGTGTTCTATAACTTGTACAACGGACAGTGTTCTAAAGAATGTTGCCTAAACCTGATGCCCACGGCTACCTTCTACCACTTCTAACTCTCGCCATTGACGGGGAGTCTAACCTCACGCATTGAACCCGAAATAGTTTCGTACTGTGCGGTTTCAATGGAGCTCACTACCGCGGACGCTCAGGCTGTAGAATGAGCGCCCTACCTAAGGTGTGAAGAGATTTTTGCAGGGTCAGCAACGCGCGAGTGGTACCCTAGGTGTTACAAGCGTATATATAGGCTACGGTAACCGCTTACCATTAGGCGTATGCTTGTTTGCTGCCTTAGTGGTATTAAAAAAAAATATCTTTCGCATTAATAACGTTAAAGTACTATTTGTACCTCGGGATTTTACATATGTTCCCGGGAAACAAAGTAGGTACCTACTTTATGTACATCTTCGGTTATCATTAACGATAAGGTTCACTAACAAAATTCATATTTTAAACCATATTCAGTTTTTATAGTCATCTTCAAGTTTTCTTTTTTATTGTGTTTTGCTATTTACCATAATCTAGTCAGTCATTGCCAATGGGGCTGATTACACTTAAAGAACGGCAACAAAAACAAAATGTCATATAGTAGGTAGGTAATATGAGTGTGTCATTATTTGCTGTGCCAAATAAAAAAAGAAATAATAATATTTAGATCTTTACCTTATCCTAGTAGTAAAAATGCTTATGTTTTTATCGACGTTTGTTATTAAATTACGCCGAAATGGCTTATCAGATGTGGGTGAAACTTAGCACAAAGATAGATTAAACTCTGGATTAGCATATATAATACTTTTAAACCAGAAAAGTTATACAAATACTGCGGGACGGTAACAAAGTTACACATTATTTTGTCTGCTTTAACCGTCAATATCTTTTTTTTCCCATGGAATCCAGACTTGGTGTCATACAATGAAATGATGCCCTCGATGTGGCCAACAATCTCCACTATAGCTCATAGTGCTACATTCTGGGGACGCGTTTCATATAACATGACCCAATGTCCTTTCAAATCAATAGCATTAGTGGTTGCTGAAATATACCGCTGCCGCGCTGTGACATGAAGACTGATGGAGTGGCACCATTTTTTAGTTTTTTTATTATTTAGTTTTAGGAGTCTTAAACCTATTATTTTTCTAGATCAAGGTCCTCACTATCTCATCATACAAATAGAAAAATTTGATGTTTCACCAACCTCACTAAACTGATTTCATCTTATCTCATCTCACTAATATTGTAAATCCAAAAGTTGCATGTTTGTAGGTCAATCACGCATCTCATTTAGCTGAACAGATTTGAATGGATACAATATGTTCTGGATTAACACATTATCTGGGGAAATCAACAGCGGGGCGATTACGTAACTAAATTTCAATCATTATTGAAAATGATTGGAGAATTGGTGAATTTGTATAGCGGTTTTCTGATAACTTTTTTACGTTCTTATAACTGTAAATACAAACAGTGGTTCATTAGAAATAGAACCATTTCCGATTTTGTAATATTTGTACCGATTCAGAGGTTATTTCAATCTGAATTTCATTGCAATAAAGTTACGTAATCCACGTACAGGTCCCTCGAGAACGCAGTTGAAACCGCGTGACGGAAACAAGTTACTAATAACCAAGATTAATTAATTTAAATCAAATATATTCGCATCTAAGATCGCAAATACCAATATTTTAACAACTAAACCGGCTAAGTGCATGCATACCTAAGATGGCGTAGATCTTTTAATTGAACATTTATGTCGACTTAGCTCGATTTGTAAATTCTTAAAATTTTCCATCCATTCCATCAAGAAATTCAGAAAAAAACATAATCGCGATTAAAATTATCAACAATGGGTATGTGCAAGAGCTGTACGGCACCACCTCGTGCTTTTTATTTTAGACTAATCAGCACTATAGATACAAACGCTTATCAGTCATACTTGTGAACAGGTGCTGCTTGTGGGGGCTGGTCTGCTTAAGTTTGCTATTTATTTACTTATTAAATATTTTTTCAGTCTACTTTGTAATTTTGCCGCCGCGCCGGGGCACGCAATTGTTTTCAGTGCGATTAGAATGTAAATATTATGTAATTAATCTAAGCCTGTTTTGAAAAGAGTAATTGCTGAGTTTATTGCCGGCTCTTCTCAGCAAATGCAACCTTCCGAACCGGTATTAGAGTATTAGAGTCAGACTTTTCATAAGTGCCTGCGAAGGTCTATTTGAATAAATGATTTTGAATTTTGAATTTTGAAACAAACAAGAGGATGAAGTTGGTTGCGTAAACTCTACCTACCGGGGGGATTCAACCCGCGCGTCTCACATAGAAATGTTTCTTTCTTCTGCTTTCATTCAATGTGCTTGTTCTCGATATTACAATTGCCAGTTGATTTCGACAAGGTACCTTCCCGAACTTTTGTAGTTTGCATTTACACTTTAAGCCCTAGAGCGGTTTGGCCAAGTCGAGTCTTGAACTTAACAGGATACTATACTGACAATTTGCAAGTTTTGACGGACAACGAGATGACGCTGTCAGAGGGTAAAGTTTGACCTACCTACCTACCTACCTACCTACCTAGGGATGATTTGTGGAGCTCTACCTGAGTAAGCAAAAAATCTATGACGAATTAGTTCGTATATACAGTAAGTATAGTAAGTAGAGCCTGTACTATTGATACAAGATGACTGATAAAACTACGAATTATACCTACTGCTTGTAAATGTATAGAAATGGCTCAGCCTCGGAATAATTTAACAAAATTTAAAATTGCATTATAAAAATTGGTTTAGACGTTTTCACTGGGAAAACCTCGCCTTAATGAAGCCTTAACCTGGCTTAAACGTCGACCGAGATCATTTTTCATAGCATAATCGACAGAATTTTTCTTTGCTCTGCTAAAATTACTAAAGTTGCGGCCATCATATTCATATTTTCGGCCGAATTATCCAATATAATAAGTTTCAAAAGAGTAAGTGACTACTTTTAAAAGGAAAAGTTCTGCAAAGCACGTAATGGCTCATCCCGCTCACGATTCCTGCGCCCGAGGCGGAACAGGCGGACCGGCAGCGTCAAATAAGTTTCTAATTGCTTATATTACCAAGTTATATTCGCTCTTCGAAGTAATTAAGTCAGGAAGTTAAAACCACGTTCACGTATTTCACCAGATTAGTCAGATTTTTTGCGTCTGGCAGAGACGCAAACACAGTTTTCAATTTACAGCTTAGGTATTAATATACCATTATAATAACCGATATTAACGGTGGTCATAAATTAAAGTTCTTTCAGTGTGCACGTGAAAACGAAAGCACTTTAATATAACTCAGCCGCAAAGATTTCTCGCAACCCATTGAGGCAAAGCGGCGAAATGCATCCGCGTGGAAAAGTCATGAAAAATACCCTCTCCTTTTTACGGTTTAAGCCCCTCGAAGAGGTGACAAAACGCTCGCTCGCAGGTCTGGCAGTGGCGTAATAAAAGTGTCGTACACGTGCCAAGGGCCCCGCCGCGTGCCGTGCGTCCCGCCGCCGCGCCGCTGCCGCATCGCAGACGCTGACGCGGTGCTTGCATACTTACGATAAAATGGATAAGTATTCAAAAAATGGTTTCAACTTGCAACCGGTTACAAATCACTTGATGATTATTAATTCACATGTTACAAAAATCAGCATAGTTGCAAAATATATTATCCACCTTACTAGCTTCCACGGTTTCCCCCGCGTTCCCTAGGGATCTTGTGATTTTTCTGGGATAAAAGTTATTCCAGGGAATATTATATCTATGTTCCATGTTCATCCAAATCTGCTCAGCCATTATAATAAAAATGTAATTTTAAGATTAGAAATAATCAAAATTAATAAAATTGTATTCGGTCAAAATATTATAAATGTATTTTACCACATTCACAACATAAAAAGAACTGACAATGATTCTCTACGGATAGAAACCATACATTAAGAATAATGTTAGGTTAGAGTGGGCAGACGCTTAAATTCAGAAGATATGAAGAAAATGTGTATGCCATTCTTGCTTTCAAGTTGGCAATAACGTGGTGGATATGGAGCGTGCTTGTGGCGTTACCTTGGCAGTAAATTAAGCCCGGGCGAGAAACGCGCTATTCACAGGTACTGTTATATACTGGGATCGGATCCATGCACTACAAGACAACGTAAATTTGGTAAACATTTGAGTTTGAAATTATGCCACTCAAATAAACATTAAAATAACTTTTATGATAATTATTACTGTACCTACACTTATAATCAATATTTATTTCAAATCTTAAGTTATTTTTTGCTGTATTATTTTGAATTGTTACCTTTTAATTAAGTAAGCATGCCTGCGAGTTGCGATACTTTATAGTTTGCATGAACTAGCAGATTACATGAATGAATAATTATACAATAAAATGTATTCAAACATTGAATGAGAAATGAGAATAATTTATTTGCTAGAGACATGGTTTAAAGGTGTTAGATACAATAAAGGTAAGCAAATGGCATGTTTCGACAATATTTAATGATTTATATTTTATAGTTGATATAATTAACAAAACAATTTTATGGAACAACTTTATATCAAAACCCAATTTATATTAAAAGGATAAAAAATGTGAATCAAATAAAAACGATGAGTAAATAATAATATTTAAAATTAACAAAACTAAGTAATATCTTGGTAATGTAAAATTATTTCTGAGGGATGGAGTTAATTCATAGGCTTTGGTAATTTGTTGTAAGTGTTCTTATCATAGAGCTAGAATCTTAATAGACTGACTGTTCTAGAATTTGGTCCGTGATCAACAATACGGTCCAAATGCCTTGAAACTAACTAGTTTGAACGACTAAAATACATATTATGAATGCCAATTTCTAGTTTTTTATCGACACTTTTACCGAGAGCGATGACAAGGAATCACCTAGTGTACGATATATATGTGAATGCATCTATATGGAAACTTCTCACGCTTCGGACAAGGTAGCTTTGTTAGCGCTATCACTCTAGAATTTTTTAACTCAATGGCTCAGATAATTTGAATAGTTAGACGCCATCCTAGATATAAGTATAAAAAATCCCGCCATAAACACTTCATGTAAAATTGGTTGCCAAGACTCACAAGCCGCCTTCACTGTTAAATCCTTATCAGATCTCATTAAGAGCCAAGCCCCTAACTCTACAAGGCCTAAATTTAAAAGCCTTAGCTCTACAAACCCTACATCTTGGTCAAATAGTATGGCTCTGAATACCATCATAATTTAAAACATACTTATTCTATAAAACATACGTAAATAATTGAATATACACCATGAACGATATGTTCCAATAGCATAATTCCACTAAGAAGTGTTTCGTAAGCCGAACAAGCCTCGCCGTGATCCTTATATATGCCTACCCTAGCTGGTATTACAGTAGTCTGCGGTTTCAGTTATCTAGCTAGTTTCTAATGATATATCGTTCGTATACGGTCGTGAAAGCATCGGAAGTTGAGTTTAAAAATTAATTAAAATATTATATGTATTTATAATGTTAAAACATAGTTTTAAAAGGAAACAAATTACTCTGTGGGTATACTAAAATTTATTTATAATTTATTTTATTTATTTACTAGCAGACCCCCGCGGTTTCACACGCGTACGGTTTGAATTTTCTCCTTCGAAAACCAATGAATGCCACTGATTATTAGACACAACAAACAAAACAAAAACAATTATTTTTACAATTAAAACTAAAAACCTATATTATACCTCCACAAAAAATTCGAATCAAAGAATCTTATTTAATTATTATAACAACAAATGAGAAAGAAATTAAATTAAATACACTCAAAATATTCTAATGAAATAGAGAATTTTTTCATGGGCGTCACGCGGGTGTGTATTCTGCCAATTTCTTGTTATATTATATAAGTTCTAGTCACAATAAATCACTTTCACATAGTCCTCATGCAGTCAGTCACCGTCCATAAAAGTCATGTTATGCTACAGTGGTGGTCATGTACTAAAACTCTTCACGGACTTTTGAAAAGACACGATACACATAATTCATTTCATTTCACTTCACTGGTGCACATGGATTGATCTTTATTGGATAAAATACCACCGATATGCAATAAAACTCAAAATACACGAATTTATGAAAATAAAAATGAAAACGCAACGTCACTCTGCAAGTTCCCGCCAAAAACTCCGAGAAAATGAACTTCCAAACAAATTTCGAATTCTAATCCGATTTAAATATTCTTTCATATTTGACATTCCAATTTTAAAGAGCATTTCAGTTTCCAGAACAAAAGGCAGATAGAGCGCGCGAAACACGGGAAGAGGCCAAAAACAGCAATTAGGTACAAATTGAAAAACACATACCTGGAATTCGCTTTTGAATTTGTATTTGCTATGTTTAAAATCTGCTGTGTGCTAATTTATTGAAAAGAAAGTGTTTTTCGTTAATAATACAAATTCAAAAGCGAATACCAGGTATGTGTTTTTCAATTTGTATTTGCTTTTTTGGCCTCACTCCCGTGTTCCGTTCGCTCCATCTGCCTTATTCTGTAATCTGTGAAAATCGGATTGAGATTTCAAACATGTGTCAAAATAAAAAAATGTTAATTAAATCAAAAGTACTAAAGAGTATTGATATCAACTTCGATGCAAATCACCCCAAAAATAACTTTCTACCCCTTTTTGACCCCGTTAGGCGATGATTTTCAATAAAATACGAAACATGTCTTCCATCAATTCTGTTAAAGAATGTTTATGCTAAATTTGAAGTAGATCGGACCAAGGAATCCCGTTGTCCCATACAAACTTTTCCCCCGTTATTCACCCCCTTAGGGGTAGAATTTCGGAAAATCCTTTCTTATCGGATTCCTACGTCATACAAAGAACACACCCTCCAAGTTTCAGGTCCCTACGATCAGCGGTTTAGGCTGTGCGTTGATTCTCAGTCATTCAGGACAAAGCATTTTATATGTATAGATAGATTATAATTTATTTCTTTTACAAAGTTCAAGTTATGTGTGGATCATGGATTTCATGTTATAGTTGATTAATTAAAACCTACCAAGCCGTCTAATTAATCTCATATAGTCATAATATGAGATTAATGCATGACTTGAACTTCCAACATATATTATGTACTTATATGTCACAAATACAAATAATGAATATACCAGAAGGTTTCATATAAAGTAACATACAACACTGCAAAGTAAATAAAACAAGAATGTGACATCTCAAATTTCATATGTAGGTCCCTTAACTTAAGGTAGGTAAAAACTAGTAGTTGTAAAAGGTAATAATGGATACAATAGTGTGAGTATGTGGTGAAGGGGCTGCGCAACCGGCACCGGCTTTCAGTAAGAATTGCTGCAAAAAGACAAAGTTACGTGCGCCCGAAAACTTCTGCTAACATGTGTGGAAATGAGGTCACACACTTTCAATATACGATACAGATAACAATATTATTAAGGAACGAGTCTTATCTATAACAGGTGGAGATTTCGAGACTAACCCAACATAGGTTTCGAATATATGCCATTCGAAAACTATGTTGGGTTAGTCATGCTGAATAACTTAATTTTTTTTTTAACTTTTCTTACAAAATGTCAACCTTGCTCGATCATGTCTGAAAAGTAAAAAAAAATTTTTGAGAATTCAGAGTTCGTCCCATAGTAAAAGTTGTTCAGCAGGACTAATCTAACATAGTTTTCGAAAATATGCCATCTCGAAATCTACCACCCAGTATAGTAAATGAGAAATACCACTCACCGATCACGATATCTTAGCTATTGCAGTTTGTATGGTTATTTTGTGAACAGGAATCGGAATACGAAACATGGTGTAAATATTGTTCGAAAATGATAATAAAACTCGCATTTTTTGTCTCTAACTAAATAAAAAGTACTTACCTAAATAATTGGCGATATGTATCAAACTATCTCGTGTAAAAAAATATCCCACCAAAAACATTTTCATGTAAAATGTTGCCAAGACATATGGCTCGCACTGTCAAAATGTTATCAAATCTCATGTAGAGCCAAGCTTATAACTCTACATGCCCTTACCCTACAAGCCCTTACTTCACAAACTACACCGTAGTCAAAATATGTGGCTTGGTCGTTTCACTACCACAAGAACTATTGATAAAACGAAAAAGTAATGAACAGTGAATACATTTTTCACCTTACTCCCATGTGACGGTAGCGACGGACGGACGATGTCGTACCGTTAGATAGTTTCAATGCGACAAGCGATATTCATAAGGTAAGGTAAGTAAGTGATAGAGCAGTCAGTCGTTAGACGGGGCGAGGGCGGGTGTATATAAATTAAAACATTAACAATAGGTATATAATCCTCATGTGTCTCAAACTAACGAGTAGCTCGTTCGCACCTCCAATATGCCCCTATTTTGTACCTACAGTACCTACACTAGTTTACTTTATTATTATTATAATTCTGTGACCATCCTCTGCATATATATTTGAGAAAAGTGTACATAGTCACAAAAGTTTGTTATTTGTTTGAAACATTTCTTAATAGATCTGTTGAATAGAGGGATAATCAAGGGAAATATCATAACATTTTCAGGACTGGCTGTTATATGAAATGCCAAAATCTTTTTTACACGTTTTGATGCGATTGCTACAGTTATTTAGAAAATATGATAAAGCAATAGGGTAAAAAAAAACTGAAAGTGACAAGAATCTAAACAGCCAAAAAAGAAAAATAAGATAGAGGAAAATGTGTATCCATAAAAACAGAGTGAGTTTAGAGACGGCGCTAATGAGAGAGCATAAAGCGTGACGTCGTAAAGCCAGCGCATTAAGCGCCACTGCCAGAAGCTACCCGTAATCTATTCGTAGCTATTTTAATTAGCATCGTAGTAATAATAAAACGGGGGTGAAGTTTTTGTGGCATCTCGGACGATGTTTCCCGAGGCGTGGTGTCAGAGCCGCCTGGCGCCGCGCCTCCGCCACGAGCTCACCGCCCGCGCCCGCGCCCGCGTGACCGCGCCGCGCATCCCGCCCGCTTCCCGACTCACCGTCGTCGGCGATCTCCTCGATGGGGAATACTTAAAGCAACTTTTCACCAACAAAACTTATAAACTTCTACATGTTGAAACTCTAATGGAAATTATAAAGGTTGGTATAGCTCCCTGATGTAAATAACCATGTGAACCAGCTCCTATTTTACGCGTCTCCTTGCGTGGTGTATCTCTACATTATATTTAATTAACAGATTTATATCAAAACAAAACAATATGTTTATATGTACATATACTTAAAATATATCAGCAGACGGAGACATAAAGAGGAAATTGTTCAACCAACGTGAATGTAAATAGAATATATTAGAATATGAATACCTTTATTTTCTATTCCAGTCGGTAGGAATATCGTCTTAATACTCTATTCGGACTCTATAGGGCCTGTTTATGTTATTTTAATTAGTAACTGAGTATTATTTTCGGTTCCACACAAATTCTATATTGCCATGTAGGTAAATAATATTTTTCAGACAAAACCAATTTCACATAAACCTTTTTTTTGTAGCTCTTCAGTGTTATTAAATACCTAGCAAATCAGAATCGATTTAAATTAATGCAATGGCTTGTAAATTAACTCACACGCGGAGAAACAATACAAGTAATACTTGAACAGACAACCTACCTACGTTGTTAGTGAACCTAAGTACCGTACGAGAGCTTGGACATTAAAGTGGAGCGTATCTAAGTAAACTAAATCTGGCAGGGAACAAGGGACGATAGCTCCACAATCGCATTCAAACTACTTCCTTTAAGTACCCCAGCTATTATTATACTTAGTGCTAGCATTATCATTATTATCTTGCCTTGCGTATTGATTATACCTGCTACTAGAGTAAATATCGTAGGTGTAAGGTGTAATATACGCAGTGGACGTAGACAACTATTCCCTAACTAAATAAATCCGGCCAAGTGCAAGTTTGAGTCTGACTCGCGCACCGACGGTTCCTTTCTTGGTTTGGGCCAAACTGTTGTAATAACCGGACCGCATAGCAATGTGATATTTTTTCATAATTTGTATTTCTATCGCCGCTATAACAACAAATAATAAAAATGAAATAAAATTAAAGCAAGGTCTTTTTTGGCGTTATTTTTTTGTTGTGACTACTGTAAATTTTGTAGCCAAGGTGATACTCGCACTTGGCCAGTTTTTATTTACTTTTTTGGTTCGGAACACTAAAACAATATCAAAGGATAGCGTTTCATTGAGGATGTCTTATCTTTATGTTATATTCTAGTGACAGAAATCACACTAAACTAAGGACAGATTTGATCAAGAATTATTGCTGGTTCCAGTAGCAGTAGTCCATCGTATAACTAAATTACACAGATCAAGAGCAAGTAACGTAAAGAGCCATTAATTTGCTTTTTTCTCAAAATCTCTGTAGGTACTTAAATATTTAAATAGCGCTAGCTATAAGCTTCTGATAGTAATTTTTGCTAGTTTACAAATAACAGTAAGTCTAGAATGTAGCGATATAGTGTCGTGCGACGGGATGGGAGGAGCCGAACTTTACAAGAATAGGAGTGTCCCCGAGGACGGCATTACATTTCGCTATAAATTTCATCCGCAGCCGGCCCGGAACACAATTCTACTTTCCTTCATATAAAAAGCCTTTTGTTTTCACTGTCTCAGATAGGTGTTTCCGATCGGAGGGACAGCCTGTAACGCTTGATATTAAAAAAGTTTTTCTATAAGGACTTCGACTACGGAGGGGGCGAAGATACTATTGCAATTAAACCGAGACCAGAAAAAATAGAGCCGTAGAATAAGCGATGTTTCTTTAGAAATGTATAGTAATTGCAGGATACAACTTGCTTTAAAACATTATAACTACATATAGTTGATAGATCATGACCATTAGAGCTACTAGCAATGGGGAAATATTATAGACAAAATAGTTAGAAAAAGCTTTTATAAAATTTGGAAGTGGACAATAACCAATATGTCGATTTAATTTCGCGGCACCAATGCATCTCACTATAGGTTTCTAGCATAACTACATAGCTATAAGTACTATTGAAGATAAAATAATGTATTACATTACAAAAAAGAAAGTTCTCATGAAACTCCAACCCTATATACTTTTATGATATTCTGAAGATATAATACTGACATATATACATAAAAAGAAGCATTATAGGTTTTAAAATTTCAATACTATGTTCACATTACGTTAAACCATCTTTCTACTGTGGTAAGATGTGGCCAAACAAAGAAAGCACATAGAACTAGAATCTAAGAATTTAGTAATAACAATATTTGCAATCAGCTCTCATATATTTTACCTATATCAGTCGTACTCAAGGGTACAGATCAAAATTTATTTGAAAACGGAACCTAATATACTATTCCCTGAGCAAATAAAAGGAAACTAACCAAGGCAGAATAAGTACCCAATGTAAATATAGACAGGGGACATTTGTCTGGGAAAATGTCGTTTGCCAGGTCAGGTGGCACACGTTAAGAGCGCTTAAAGCGTTCATAAATTCACACGAGGCTGAACAGGACGCAGGTGGCACCTTACACGGCAGCCTTCGAGAGAAAGCCTATTGCTACTCCTACTACTAAGAACATAATATACGCTTATAGTGATCTTCGACCACATACAGTTACGACCTCGTAGTGTTGATATTTCATCAGGTGTTAATATAATACCTGAGTTTATAGTTTCTCGTTTACGGTATGTGTCACAAAAAATATTTACCTTGGCAAGTATACCCGATCAAAGTTCGCTGAAACGCTGTATGTGCGGGTAGATACAGGGACTCTACTAACGAAGTAAACAATCGACACGGACAAGTCGCATCCGACGACCGGGACAACGTATCGACGCCAACACAAAGGTCTGAGTTATACGATTATTTTATTCTACTTTTACCGACATAAAATACATCTATGTATACCCCACCTAGCCTGCGATTATAAGCCTAGAATAAAAAAAACGAATGGACAATGTTGATCGCCGTTACGTAATACGACTCTTCAAAAACATATCAATAACCCAATTTAATAAAACAACGCAAGCTTCGAGTCCTGTTTTCTTTTAGCCCCATAGGAATACCGCAAAATACAGCTCCAGTCATATATAGGCATAACTTACGTCCCTAAAAGGATTTTCCATGGTTTTTTTTTTATTCACATAAGCTTTTATAAATATATTCTATGAGTATAGGAGTTGTTAGGTAACCTTCTTTATTTGCGTTTTACTACCATAATTTTATTATATCTTTACTACTGGAAAAAGAAACCTAATAAAGCGACACTTCACTTACGCACTTGGCCGGTTTTGTTTGTGTTCTATAGTTCTCTTTATGGAGTTTTTTTAGATATATTTAGGTAGGTATATATTTTATTCGTAATTTTGTATGAATAAAACGAAAAGAATAAAAAAATTTTGATTTGCTATATAGTTCTAAAAAACTGTAGAATTTCTAACAAAACTATGTATTTAAATTTGCCTGATTCCCTAGGACCATAATAACTCACAAACTTAACAGAAAGGATAACTACCATCGATGTCCCAAAATATTATGGCACCTGTATACTACATCGTATAAATAACCTAATAGATGCATACACACGGTGAAATATTTGTGCGATGCGAGGTGTAACCGTAGACTATTCCGCATTCCGTAGGTACGGTTGCAGCTACGAGCACGGTTTGCCGCCTGCGAGCTCTCTAACCGACAACGCCCGCCGACACACAACACTGAGTGGCACGTCCCCAGCATTCCACTCCAATGCCTCGATACAACACTTCGTCCCGAATTTTGTGTGGGTGTGCTACGTTTTATTACCGCACCGCATACCCGTCGAATTCTCGCGGATACAACACAAAACCGTCGTCGTCATCCGCGTGGATATATCAGAAAACAAGAATTCCCAACACCTACATTTTTGTGCAACGGAATGAAACAGTTTCCAAAAAACGATATGAAACCGTTTTGACGTTAGCTTTCAATACAGATAAAAACAGCGTTAATCTTAGCATGCACTTTGTTTACGATTTTTTTTATGTACGTTTACTAATGCGCGAGAATACAAATAGATACACACATTATTTTATAAGTTTACGTTACACGTCTATTTGACCGGAACAACCTAGATAGATTTTTATCAAGGGAGCAAACTTGCAGCCATTCCTGGGACATAAAACCTTACTTAGCAAGCCACAAATCCTCGTAACGCTAAGCCGAGATAAAACACTAAGCTTGCGGCACAACGAGGCCACGTTCAAATTTTTCACCTGGGGGCTGCGCGCCTCGCCGTCGCTAGAGAATGCCACACGAGATATTACTCACATTTGAATTATGGTGTCGTATAATGAAAACCTGGCTATGCTACACTCATTTTTAAGCATCCTACATAACTCAATTTCATTTAGCTTATATTTAAGCACATTTGCATTGCCAAAGCCTGAAAATCATAAGATACACAATGTAAATATATCTAGAAATTGCTGAAACTGTTATATATTACGTATTTGCTCATTCAAAAGCGCTTTTCAGTTGTTCAAACGTAGATGTGGATGCGGACTGAGCTCGGCATCCGAGATCAGCAAACAGAGAAGAGTAATAAAGCCATTAATTCCGCTTTACGTGCAAATAACATAAATCAGACTGTAGCGCCTCGCGCCGCAAGACCTCATGGAGCGGCACGCAGTGGAGCCTTGCCTAAATTAAGCGCCTGTCATACGTCCTTCTGCAGACGAGGCCGCACTGCAGATTAAACTAATCGTTTAACATTAAGTTTCAACTTCATCAACATGTAATCATCCGTTTAACCAACGGCTGTCACTGTTTTAAATATTCCGTACTTAGTACTAAGCCTACGCTGTCGGTGTAGTAAGGCAGATGCCTTTACTTATACTTTCCTTTTATTTTTAATGAGATACAGAGATCTGTATCTCATTAAAAATAAAAGGAAAGTTGAAATTATGGCCATTTCCCCATACCCTACTTTTAATACATAGGACGATTTTAACCGGGGAATAATAAAACCTCACTTCTCTGTCATAATTTTTTCAAAACCTTGGAGTGTTCGATATGCTGAACATCATTTACAACTAGAAATGTATCATTGTATAGTTCACACGAAGACGAACAACAGCGCGCGCCACCAAACGCATCGTGACACCTTGACGCGGGACATACTCTTAACAAAAAAATATATTTCTTTACTGCCTTCATTATCTTCATCATCAGCCTATAATGTCCCACTGCTGAGTACAGGCCTCCTTTCACAAATTTGGGTGAAAGGGAATGGGCAGATACTCTACCACGCTTGCCCACTGCGTATCGATGGGGGTAGGCTAGTCGTCAAACTACTGTTAGAGTTCTCAACCTAGTAAGCCTCCAACTAGCTAACGACTATCACAATTAAGTGATAACCGGGACCAACGGCTTTACGTACCATCAAAAGCAAAAGCACGAAAACGCTCGACTTCAAATACCACTATAGGCACCCATTCGTACCGACAACGACGGTGGTAGCTTAACTTTGCCGATCGATTAAGAACGGCTAATCATGCTACACCACGAGTGCTTCTATCGTTTTACTGTCTAGTTGGTACACGATTGCGAAGATAATCATACTTGTCCATGAACTAAGGAAACTTACAAATTCACAAAATACGGAAAGGATGAAATGCATCTCTCAAAGCAATAACAACGACAATATTATTGCCAATGGCTTCGCTTCGTCTGTTGGACTCATTCAGAGGATTAACGAAAATTAGATTTCAATAAGACGCTTGAGTCGAGGCAAGCAACAAACCCGAGTCGAAGCCGGGTAATGCGCAGACGGTCACGCTTCTCCTTTTAATGCTATGTCAGCAGCTTGGGAAATGGGAAAGCAATCTCAACTCCTTCTAGCGGTTAGTATAAAAACATGTGCATACGATACATATAATTGATACCTGTATACATGACTAACATTTATATTATTATTATTTCTATAACCGCCTCAAACGACCCTGTAGTTATATAGCGGACTTCAGCTACAATGAGAACTAATCAGGTAAACACGTATTCTTAACTCCATATACAGTAACACCTACTTATGTTCATACATAAGTACGAACTGTATTATACTCAAGTACTAATAATACGTTGCCCAAAAAGTGAACAAAATACAAGGAAAACAAACAGGATGTTAAGAGAGCCATTCTGAATAAAAAGTCTCCTTTCAAATAAATTATTCCCCAATTCGGCCGTTTCGATTCAAATTGAAAGAGCATCTCTATATAGTGATTTCTCTAACCACGAAGGAAAAGAGAATACAGATAGGCACATAAACGGAAATGAAATGGCTTCATGAATCGTATGGACAAGTCATAGACAGTTTATCAAGTCAAATTACATAGAATTGTTTGTCCAGAGATCGGGAAACGAAATACGTTCAGTTTGCAAAGTCAACTTATTATGAAATCAATATACGTGGCTCAAGACAAGTTATTTTCATCGCATATTTGCAAACCGTTCACGTTCAGTATAGATAGCTCCCATAATTCTCACAGGAATGCCGCGTGGCCCAACGAAACAATAGCAGATTATCAAACAAAACGACGTAAATAGTCCTCGGTATAGAAGAAATAAGGCGCGGGTTAAGGGTCCGCCGGATATCCGGACCGCGACTAGAATGCTAGATGAGGCAATGGTTCGTTTACGGGAATTTTTCGAGAAGTAACTGTAACGAATATGCCTCATGGATTTACTACCAAAAAACCATAGAAGCCATCTCATTTCTCCATAATCTCATTTCCTCTGTATAATATTATAAATGTAAGAGTTTGGATTTGTGACTCAATCACGCATGAACGGATTTTAAATCAAGGCTCACGGATAAAATATGTTCTGGATTAATACAATACTTTAGAACTATTTATCCCGGGAAATCAGGTATAAAGCCTGTGAATTTGCAAAAGGTAGGCCTCCTAATATTATACATGCGAAAGAGTATTCTTTTTTTTTACTTCTTGACCAATCGTGATAAAATTTGGCTGGTAGCCTATGGCGCGGCGCGGGCGTAGAGACAGATATCGGCTCATTTTGTCCCGGGAACGAAACCGGGACCGCGAGGGAGAGCTAGTTAGATAGCTATTTGATGAAAAAATATGATGTAGCTCTCATTCGTTATAAAAATATTTTTATGGTATCCTCGGTGTACGTAACAGTTTTATACCCATTGCGATTCTTTCGCTACATTAGTGTCACTATCAACTACAAATAGACTTCCTTTTCAGGCTGAAAGTAACAAACTATACACTACACATAGTTCGACAAAGGCGTAGCAGGAAACGTATTTTTTTCTTGCGTTTAGTTATGTGATCGTCGATCACACAGAGCAACTTGAGCCCGGAGACATTTCGCATCGTTGACTTTTGTGGAATGTCTTTTCGTATATTTGTACTGTATCTACAATACTTATATTTCTGAAGTTTTAGTTTTCCTAAATAAATATTTATACTTAAGATAAATATTTATTTAGGAAAACTAAAACTTCAAAAATATAAGTATAGTAGCAAAGAGTATCTTTAGTTGTATATCCGGCGCGTTTTAAACAATATTTTGTAACATGATTGTGTGTGACACATGAATATCAACAAAACAAAAAATTGAGGTACATTTATTATAGTAACAATTCAATTATCCTTTAGCCAGAGCGACGCAATCTGGCTGCGTCTCAAAACAAAGGCCCTCCTAATAGTATCGCGCCACGGATAAACAAACACCGAGTTAGTGTTGAAAAAATAAAGGCGCGACGACGCTCGAATAAATGAGAGCGGCGATAAACAGGAGGATCCGTTCCGAGCGGAGGGTCGATACCGAAATACATTATTCCCCGATCCGAGTGTTCCGATTCAAATTGAAAGAGCACCTCCAACATGAGATTTCTCAGGCGGCGAGTGGGCGCAGAATATAAATCGACGCATAACCAGAAATGGAAGGGCTGTGAATTTCCGTCTCGCGGTGAACGGTCCTTTTCAACTGCTACCTACCCTTTAAACTTATTAAACGAATACAGAAACAACTAATAATATTGGGATTAGCATATTATGCCATTAAGATTGTATTTGTTGTATCTGTCGTGTGCTTTTTTTAACTGAAAGTATCATTAAGAAAGAAAAAAGTTGCACCTTAAAGGTGCAAATTAACAAGCATATACTGAAAATAAAATCTTTAAAGCTGAAAGACTAACTTTAAGCTTAGTAACAGATAATAATATCATGGGCTCGTCGTATACTTACGATGCCGCTTGAGGACGTTCACTACGAACTTCATAACGGATATTTTTATTAGTGTAATAAGTTAATATAGGTATGGTTAGTATTTAGTAATAATAACCATACCTATAACCATGTTTAACCTCGCGTTAGTGCGCGAGGTTAAACATTAGTCTTTCCTCAGACGTTCAACATTTCTAAATATTTTAGGCTTGTCTGTCACGTATCGAAGTGAACATAAACTTATTTTAACTCGTTGTTGAATACATTTGCTTACACAGTAGAAATGGGACATACGCGTCTTCCCTCATCTTGTATTCTGTCCAATTCGCAACACGCCCAGCCGATATTTACGTAACAGACGCCTTTGCCGACTTCTGACACCGTCTCCTTCGGCGTTCTGTTACGCACGCCGAAGGGATGTATGTAATATGTAATGTTGAGTACACATAAAAAATCTGCAACACATGTACATACGTACATCTACCCAATATCCGCAAAATCCAATTACCTACTAATGCTCATCTATTGTTTATATATCAGTAAATTTTGTTTGATCTGTATTGCGAACAAAATAGTTTTTATTACATTATTGCGACTAACTCTTAAATATCCTACCATATTTTTAATTATTATTATGCAACTTACATAAATGTAGCAATATAATACTTACATCGTACATAGTGATTTGTAAAGGGGTAGGAGAGAGGCATTTAGCTCGAACAAGATGATTTCGAGAAACGCCCAAGGCAACAGTGAGCGGGGCGGCCAGAGTGGGTGTCCGCGAGCGACGGCACTCTAACTTTATTAAGGACGAGACTCCGTCGCTGAATCAAGGTGACGCGCTCTCACAATGCCCTATTCAGATTTAAATAGCTTTACGCCCAATTGCGCTTCAATATGGCTCTAGCTCTCGGGGATAGTTATATAATTAAACAATGACCGACCAGAGAATACCTCACGAAACAATTTTGAAGTTCATTATTGGAATACCTAATCATTTCCTGAAGAATATTTGCTCTCAAGTTATTAAACTAATAAGCTCGCATTCTTTAGTCCGGTTCTTTAGGTATTACATAACTATGTTAAGTATCTCTCACTCACTCACACACAAGAGAAATAGGTATTTGATTTGTACGGTATAAAGCGTGTAATGCTAAATGCCTGTCACTATTGTTGTTGTTATTATTAATAGCTAACTAGAATTGTTTTACGAGGTAGTATTATTTTTCATTTAGTGTAAACTTACGAGGGTTTTGCTGTAAAGGCATCTAACACACGCGTTACCATGCGAACAATGGCGCACGACAAGTAGGGGGGTGCAGTGCAGGGGCTCGGGATCGAGCAAAGTTTGGCAATTATGGCGACCGCATGTCGAGAGAGAAGCTACACTCATTACCGCCTGAAACTCGACTCGTCTAGATTAAAAGTCCAAGAGACACGGGTCCCGGGAAATACCATGCCGAGCGCTGGATAAGATGGGGATTAATGTTCGAGAAAACGTCTAAACAAATAGCATAGTTGAGACTTCTCCGATAGTTCAAGTACTCAACAGTTAAACTGTGTAGCAAATATCTTGTTGTAAGTCTTTATAAATAGGTACCTATAGTACATTATATCGCACTTACAAAAACAAACTTCGAAACATGTTGTCTATAAAAAACAACTAAACTAGCCAGTATTTCGCTCCGCATCAAAACAAGGAGTAGTTACGGTTTCTGCAATAGCTTTTGTTTCTCAGTTTCAGTAAGAGTAGGTAAGATACATACCTGCAGGAAAACTTACTAAACCACAGACGAGAAACTAGCCCCTTCCTTCTAGCAAAAGACTTGCTACATTGTCATTATGTTAAGCTGTAGCCGGGTGAGTTCTCTGGAAATCATTTAGTTTGTGAAACGTAACATAACATTTATTGCACCGTTTTTAGTATCATTATGTAGCTTATTACGCACTAGTGCTAAACTGCTTTTTAACCGACTTCAAAAAAAGGAGGAGGTTCTCAATTCGGTTGTGTTTTTTTTTTTTTTTTTTTTCTATGTTTGTTACCTTATAACTCCGTCATTTATGAACCGATTTGGAAAATTCTTTTTTTGTCTGGTAGGGTACACTTCCCGTTTGGTCCCATTGTCACCAGATCAGGATTTGATTACTTCTTCGTGTACTTTGAAGTCGGTTTAAGTTTTTTGTAAAACAGACTAATTATTTTCTCACAAGTGTGTTGAAAAACGTCGTATGACACGCGTGTGCATTGATCATAATGTATTATTGTACTATTAAAATGTATCTTTTCCTTCAATCTTTTTAACCAATTTGAACCAATGTGAGTTTCATAATTTCAATGTTGCAAACTATATTCAAAATTAGAGTCATTACTTTTGCGGACACAACCAGCGTCGCTCGATACTATTTATGATCATTAATGTGTTTGTGTTATTATAAATTGTCTTTATTGTGTATTTCGATGTCACATAATTTATAGTAAGGGGCACGAGTGGTGAGCACAGATTGACACCTATGCCTCTACCATGAGTTATCTAAACTAACGTATTACACACGCTAGCGACTACGGTGAATATTTTGTATGACGAGCACCGCCTCTAGTGGATACTTTTGGAAGCATTTTGTTAGCATTAACATTATATTATTTGAATATTATTAAATTTCATACCATTGAATATTGATTAATTATAATTAATTGTCAGCATTATTTATTATGAAAGTGTAAAACGGTTTATATTGATCATTGTGTATTTGAATATCGAGGAATGGCAACACCAGAAAAGTATAATCGTAACAATGGCGGCCATTGGGAAAAGTGTTTTAATTCATTTTGTGGTAATTACCAAGTTTACCAACGGTGTAAATACAGATTTAGCTTGTTTAAGCCAACTTCTTTTCAGTAAATAAGGTATGGTTAATAAATCAGAAGAGGGATGGAGAAATCAGCTCACCAGTATGTATTTTTTTATTTTCTATTTTGTGTGTCTTGCTCGTGACGGATAATCAACTATGGCTAGTACGATGCCACTAACAAAGATTCTTTGATATATCTTAAGTAAACAGTTGTTTATGTAAATAAAAGGTTGATAATAGAATCATTCTACATTAAAGTTTGAGTTTCTTGCCGGGAGTCTTCTTAGTTTAAGTGTATTACGAACCGGTGGTAAAATCAATTGTAACGTTCGTAAGTGCCTTATTAAGGCCTATATTGAATAAACAATTTTTGAATTTTGAATTTTAAGAAAATAAAGTTATATCAACATTAAATGTAATAACGAAATGTAATATAGATTATTCAAGTAACAATGAAAAATAATTATTGAAATACCTAGAGATACCTATCTTTTATCACTAAAACCTTCTAAGTGAAACATGCTGCTATATGCGGTGATCACTAAAAACTCCTAAGTGAAACATGCTGCTATATGCGGTGATCACTAACAACTCGTAAGTGAAACATGCTGCTATGTGCGGTGATCACTAACAACTCGTAAGTGAAACATACTGCTATATGCGGTGATCACTAAAAACTCCTAAGTGAAACATGCTGCTATATGCGGTGATCACTAACAACTCGTAAGTGAAACATGCTGCTATATGCGGTGATCACTAAAAACTCGTAAGTGAAACATGCTGCTATGTGCGGTGATCACTAACAACTCGTAAGTGAAACATACTGCTATATGCGGTGATCACTTACAACTCGTAAGTGAAACATGCTGCTATATGCGGTGATCACCAACAACTCATAAGTGAAACATGCTGCTATATGCGGTGATCACTCAAACCTCCTAAGTGAAACATGCTGTTATATGCGGTGATCACTAAAAACTACTAAGTGAAACATGCTGCTATGCGGTGATCACTAACAACTCGTAAGTGAAACATGCTGCTATATGCGGTGATCACTAACAACTCATAAGTGAAACATGCTGCTATATGCGGTGATCACTAAAAACTCGTAAGTGAAACATGCTGCTATATGCGGTGATCACTAAAAACTCCTAAGTGAAACATGCTGCTATATGCGGTGATCACTAACAACTCGTAAGTGAAACATGCTGCTATATGCGGTGATCACTAACAACTCGTAAGTGAAACATGCTGCTATATGCGGTGATCACTAACAACTCGTAAGTGAAACATGCTGCTATATGCGGTGATCACTAACAACTCGTAAGTGAAACATGCTGCTGTATGCAGTGATCACCAAAAACTCCCAAGTGAAACATGCCGCTGTATGCGGTGATCACTAAAAACTCAATATAGTCGAATCGACTCATGGCGAGTATGGCGACCTCTAAAATAGTATAAAATGATAAAACATGGTGATATCACATAATGCAAAAATTTATTAGACATACAGTATACGAATGGCCGAAACGGAACAGGGACATTCCGTTAAACAGGACGGCCGTCTGTTAGCATTAACATTATATTATTTGAATATTATTAAATTTCATACCATTGAATATTGATTAATTATAATTAATTGTCAGCATTATTTATTATGAAAGTGTAAAACGGTTTATATTGATCATTGTGTATTTGAATATCGAGGAATGGCAACACCAGAAAAGTATAATCGTAACAATGGCGGCCATTGGGAAAAGTGTTTTAATTCATTTTGTGGTAATTACCAAGTTTACCAACGGTGTAAATACAGATTTAGCTTGTTTAAGCCAACTTCTTTTCAGTAAATAAGGTATGGTTAATAATTTCATACAAAATGTTTCACCGTAGTCGCTGGCGACTGTAGATTACGTTATTGTAGAAAACTCATGGTAGAGGTACTGGCGCAGTAGTTAATTTATCGGTATGTTTGTACGGAATGAAGAAGAGGGGAGCGCCGAGCTGCACACAATTGGTTCGTCAGTCAATGGTTGTCGTCTATTGGATTCTTGCGTGTCATTTGGCTACTGTGATTTGGCCAAACGTATACATGCGCGAGCGTACCCCCACTACTGCCTATCTCTGCTCACCATTCGTGCCCCATACTGTACTAGTGTTCATTCCGTAGTAACCAAAGAACTTGCATGTAAAGATACATAGGAAAAAATACCCATATGGAAGCCTGCAACACACGGGGCATCACTCACGCGTTACCGACCCTTCCCTAATAAGCTCTGGCGACCTTACTCACGCTCAGGAACACAACATAAAGTTATTTGGCTGCGTTTTTCCGTAAGGTGGAGGTCCTTCCCCAGAGGAGCTGCTCTTTTGGCGAAGGAACGCTATGCTCTACCTCTCTTAAATCTTATTAATTGAATGGGGAAATGGGGAACCGAAATTTCAAAATGGGTCAAAGTTTATATGGGGTATCATCTGAAAGAACTTCTTTTGTACATTCCAATAGAAGTTTGAAAAATAGAACGATGATTCTAACTAGCACAGTTTTTTCGAATTCATAAAAAAAAATTCACAAACTTTAGTTATGCGGTCCGGTTTTTCTACTGTTATAGGCCTAACCAAGAAATTATAATACGTCTAGTCTATGGAACGTCGGAACTCTCAGTGCGTGAGTCAGACGCAGTCTCTTGGCCGGTTCTTATTTATTATTGAATAATGCGGAGCCACAAACTTAGAAGTTTGTTTGGTAGAACTTCTACAAATAACTTTTAACTAAAATAGCTTTTTAGCG
Organism: Achlya flavicornis; assembly: GCA_947623365.1. Lineage (NCBI taxonomy): Eukaryota > Metazoa > Arthropoda > Insecta > Lepidoptera > Drepanidae > Achlya > Achlya flavicornis. Next base: position 7,331,522 of record OX392468.1, on the reverse strand, counting down.
TAGTTTTGGTTGTTCAGAAGGCTATTGATTAAAACAATTAAGGCAATATTAAAATCAATTGTTTATTTCACATTACACATTTTAAAACTGATTGAAAAACGTCCTTGTCTTCAAGTTAACAACATCGTAACATATACATATAATTTGCGGGAATGCGGTCGTTCTGGCGCTTCGCGTATTCATGGCATAGTTGAAATTAAATTATAACTTTTTGACAGCAAGAATTTAATTAAATCGTAGTATCATAAAGTTATGGTATTATTTATTCAAAGGATCTACACACATTTAAATTTACGTAGTTTAACGACTTTACTAAAGTTAAAGATTAGGTTTGGAAATAAAAGTGAACACAATATCTTTTATATTGAATTCTACGGTTAATGTCTTGAGCACAGAATAAATATAACCTGGGTACATGAACAAGGTCTGATTGATTGAGTGACTAAGATGATTTCATCGTAGATCCTAAATCCGTGGGTATAAAACCATGAAATTTTCAGAATATTAAACTTTTCTAAGAAAGCACTTAACGCCAGTAAATAATAAATCGAAATTAATTGTTGTTGACTAGCCATCGTGACTGACTCATCTATATCTAGACTTCACTTCACTTTCACTTCTAGTCCGCTGTATAGATTTCAAATGCTAGTCTTCCCAGTAGTTATTCCTTTTCATCCGAACAAATATAACGAGTAACGGAGTTTGTTTTTTGTCTTTTATTATTATCGCAACAGATTGTATTCTTTTTAAGCTTTCGCGAGCTAAATTCATTGTAATATTAATTTATCGGGTCTTTTCGCGCATAGATTATTATCAAAATTTTATGTTGACTAACCTCGATGTTTGGACCAAGTTGCATTGATCGTGGTCGAGTGAAATAATTCTGATAGTAATCTGTGCGCGAATTGACCCGATACATTAATGTTACAATGGATTGTATTCTTACAACTTAAAGTATCCCATTTATAACACAAGGAGCGCGGTTTCAACCTCGGGGTGAAAGGTTTGATTTTCTTTTTTACTCTATACAGTTTTATAGTATTTATATACTCTGAGGTTTTATTTAATGATCATATTCCAAAAATATATTTAAGTACTCAGTGTCACCAGTGGAATCGATCTCCATGCACTATGCATACCAACAGTACTTTACCTGTAAAATCACGTAAATCAGCGAAATAGGAAAAAAATAACTTTAGTTACTACACAAAAAGGTACACACTTCAATAGAGAATGCGGCGCGACGTGACGCAAGACGGTATACGAGTCACGTGTCACGAATTCTAACCTAAATGACAACGAGAAAACTGAAAGCGGTTGAACTGAAAACGATAATGATAAACCCAATGCAAACAACCTCGTCAATATCTTCAAATAAGAGTCATCATCATCGTCAGCCTATAATGTCCCATTACTGAGAACAGGCCTCCTTTTTAAAATTAGGGTGAAACGGAATGGGTAGATACTCCACCACGCATGTCCACTGCGGATCCGCGGAGGTAGGCTAGTGGTCAACCTACTGTTGGAGTTTTCAAGCCACCTAGGAGGCCTCCAACTGATAAGACTAAGTGATAACCGGGAGCAACGGCATTGCGTGCTTTCCGAAGCACGGAAACGCACGATTAGAAATACCACCAGGTACTGACCACGACGATTAAGAACGGCTAATCATGCCACAGCACGAGCGCTTCAAAAAAGAGTAATCATGCATTATTTAAAAGAAAACGTGATTAAAGATTGCTCCAAGATTTTGAATTATCTCTACCTCCGAGACCGATTACAGTTCATGAACTTTATATGAAAGCGATTAAAAAGAAACAATGCCCTATACTTTAACCTGATAACCAAGGAAATCCTTACACACCACCCCAGAAATGCAAGGGATTTCTTTCAACTTTGTTCGGATGTGATCTCTCTAGCATATTGAACGTTTTACCTTTACAATCATACATAAACCAGGGAAGCCACCAGAAGATATAGCATACTATAAGCCAATAAGTCTTTTACCGGTCCTGCCTTAAGCAATTAAGATAATCCTCCTGGGAAGATAGTGTCAAATAATAAAGTAATTCCCAGACATCACTTTGGCTTTAGGATCACTCAACTATAAATGAAAGAACTATAATGAAAATAAGTTTGTTTGTTTACTCTTGACGCGTCAACGGACCAAGCAATCGTGATAAAGCAACCTTTCGCCGACGCGCCGCCGATGAGCTAGGCTTTTGAGCATTGTTTTCGCCGACCTCGCATCGCTGACGAGTCTCCTGACACGACGCGACGGTCTATCGAGTCAAGCGGTCCAGCTATACTTGGCATATACATACATCCTAGAGATATCAGCAGTAGCAGTAGTCGCCGGTTACGTATCCAAACAATTCTCATTGACATCATCTCAATTGGCTATGGTCTGACGACGCCAATTTGGAAGCGAAGCCACGACCGACCGGCCCCTACGTGGAGACAGGATACTCTGGCGACGCGTAGCCAATTCGCCAGTATTTTGTATACAGTAAATTATGCCTCCCTGACTCAGTGGCCAATCGGTCGCTAGGACGGACGCCCGCGTGTCAGTAGCCACTGGCAGGTAGCCAAATGAGGTTACACCATGGCGTCCCAGTGTGGTATCGCCCAGAGTAATCGGTCCGGTGTGAAGTACCGCATGACGATAAACAAGTATGTGGGACTTTTTGGCGGGAACTTGCAGAGTGACGTAGCATTTTCATTTTCAATAAAGATCATCCATGTTGTAGTGTATGCGTAAAAGAGATGGATGTATACTGTCGTCTCCCACACATGCGCGGAATAGACTAGTGTCGGTGGAGAGGGCACTGCTGGAGGAGTGCGAATGGCGGACGGAGTTGAGTAGACAAATTATAAGGATTTAATGATGAACGCGTGTGTGGGAACCGATACTGCGATACAGTAAGTAGTAAGGAGTGCAACTATTACACATGTGCACCAGTGAAGTTTAATGAAATGAATTATGTGTATCGTGACTTTTCAAGTTGTCTCAAAATGTCCGTGTAGAGTTTTAGTACAATGACCACCATTGTAGTAAAACATGACTTTTATGGACGGTGACTGACTGAGGACTATAATGTGAAGTGATTTATTGTGACTGAAAACTATAATATAACTCGACACTGGCAGAAATGAGCCCTAATTTGGGCTTGGTTGCCAAAATTAAAAATAAGAAGAAGAAGAAACAAGTATGTGCACCGACCTGCAGGCTAGGATGCACGGCGAGGTGCAGCAGCGTGCGCACGACGCCGAGGTGTCCCTTGTTGACGGCGATGTGCAGCGGCGTCTGTCGGCGGCGGTTGCGCGCGTTCAGGTCGGCGGCGGCGGCGGCGAGCGCGCGCAGCGCGGCGGGCTCGTCGCCGAACGCCGCGTGGTGCGCCGCGCGGTCGCCGTCGCGGTCCTCCGCGTCCGCCTCCGCGCCCGCCTCCACCAGCGTGCGGATCACTTCCACGTGGCCGTTCTGAGCCGCAGCCTGACCGCAACAACGTTCACAACCAGACTATACATACGAGTACTTGCAGGAATTACTCGACCTAGGTGATACAATTCTAACGACACGGTCGCAATATAATGCGATATAATTTCGAGTGTATGTGTATCTGTCAGTGTTCCGTAACGGCTGAACGGAAGAATATAATTATAAGAAACTAGCTCCCCCGCGGTTTCACCCACGTTCCCGGGATAAAAACTATGTCCATCATACCATAGGCTATCTGCATGCCAAATTTCATGACGATCCGTTGAGTAGTTGAGGCGTGAAGACGTAACAAACAAACAAGCTCACTTTCGCATTTATTATTAGTTAGGTTGACCGAATGGTCAATGCGTACTTTTGGCGACAACACGCCCCCTTGTATACAGTTCGATTCATAAGTCATCTAACTAATGGATTCTATGAACGTCGTTTTGTATTGTTATAAGTTTGTATTGTTACATCAAACGCATTTCAATGATTATATCATGGTTATATAGCTTAAACTGTGATATTTGACATCTTCGTAGGCGCCGATAGTTGACCCCCAAGTGGGGGATGCCTTTTGTTATTGTCCGAGGGACCAATAGTCTAGATGAAATAAACGTTACATTCTAACCTGCTATAATTGTATTTTTAACCGACTTCAAAAAAAGGAGGAGGTTCTCAATTCTGTTGTTTTTTTTAATGTTTGTTACCTCATAACTCCGTCATTTATTAAACGACTTGGAAAATTCTTTTTTTGTCTGGAAGGGTACACTTCCCGTTTGGTCCCATTGTCAGCACATCAGGATTTGATTACTTCTTAGTGTACTTTGAAGTCGGTTTAAGTTTTTTGTAAAACAGTCCAATTCTTATGCAAATAAATAATAATGATAATAAGACAAACCTGCAACGCGGTATGTCCACCGTAGAACCCGTTGACGTCGGCGTGCGCTCCGTCGGCGCGGGCCAGCACGTCGGCGCAGCGCGGCGCGTCGCCGTTGGCCGCCGCCTTCACCAGCTCCTCGTTCGCGTCGCCCGTCACATGAGATTCAAATAACTTTTTTAGAAGCGCTGATAGACGTTCACCTGATAAACGTTACGAAACAGATATGACACTATTTGCTGGTTTGTGGGGTATTTAATTGCTGACTAAAAATAAATAACTACTTTATTTAGATACTCACACTTAGCGGAGGTTTTAAAAACCAATAAGTGTATCGCTTTTATTTATATTAAATCTCCAAGGATATTTTCCACTCTCTGTCATCTGATCCCGAAGTAAGTGAATATAAGTAATTTGTGTAAAACTATGTAACTATGACTCAGACTGTGGAATGAGCTCCCCGCCGTGTTTTTCCCAATGGAGTACAGCATGGGGTTCTTCAAAAGGGGTGTGAAGAGATTTCTGCAGGGTTGGCAACGCGCGCGTGATACCCCTGGTGTTGCAAGCGTCCATAGGCTACGGTAACCGCTTACCATCAGGCGGGCCGTATGCTTGTTTGCCACCTAAGTGGTATAAAAAAAAAAAAAACTATTTGTGTAACATACAGAAAATAAAGAGTAAAGAACAATGGGTCCATTTATATGAAACGCAGCCCCAGAATGTAGCACTATAAGCTATGGTGGAGATTGTTGGCCACAATGAGGGCATCATTTCATTGTATGACACCAAGTCTGGATTCCATGGGAAAAAAAAGATATTCACGGTTAAAGCAAACAAAATACTGTGTAAAAGATATTCACGGTTAAAGTATAACTGTGTAACTTTGTTACTGTCCCGAAGTATTTGTATAACTTTTCTGGTTTAAAAGTATTATATATGCTAATCTAGAGTGTAATCTATCTTTCTGCTATGTTTCACCCACATCTGATAAGCCATTTCGGCGTAATTTAATAACAAACATCGATAAAAATATACGCATTTTTTACTTACATTACTAGGATAAGGTAAAGATCTAAATATTATTATTTCTTTTGTATTTGGCACAGCAAAACATTACAATCACATATTGCCTACCTACTATATGACATTTTGTTCTTTAAGTGTAATCAGCCCCATGGGAAATGACTGACTGGATTCTGGTAAATAGCAAAACACAATAAAAAAGAAAACTTGAAGATGACTATAAAAACTGAATATGGTTTAATTTTGTTAGTGAAAGTCACATTTTTTTTATAGTTCCATATCGTTAATGATAACCGAAGATAAAGTACCTACTTTGTATCCCGGGAACACATGTATAATCACGAGGTACAAATAGTACTTTAACTTTATTAATGCGAAAGATAGTTTTTTCGTATACCACTAAGGCAGCAAACAAGCATACGGCCCGCCTGATGGTAAGCGGTTACCGTAGCCTATATAGATGCTTGTAACACCAAGGGTACCACAAAAATCTCTTCACACCCTTTTTGAAGAATCCCATGCTGTACTCCCTTGGGTATACCTCGGTGGGGCTACATTATACAGCCTGAGCGTGCGCGGTAGTGAGCTCCTTTGAAACCTTACAGTACGAAACCATTTCGGTTCCAATGTGTGAAGTTGGACTCCCCGTCGATGGCGAGAGTAGCGATGGTAGAAGGTAGCCCTGAGCATCAGGTCAAACCATTCTTTAGAACATTGTCCGTTGTACAAGCGGTAAAACACACATAAGGAGGCAGAGTCTCTACTCAGACTAACGGGCTTTAAACCGCTTGTGAGCTCGGGATCGTCGACAATTGTAATGGGTCGTCGCTGAACCGAGTCCAAAGGCCCAAGCTGGTATCCCGCCCATAGATGACAACAGTACTCTATATGAGGCCGGACTTGCAAATTATAAACTTGCAGCCTTTGCCCCGATTTGAAGAACTGCCTCGCTCTATTGAGCACCCCGAGCCTTTTGGATGCCAGTTTAACCTTGTCTTCTAAGTGACTATATACGGAACAGCACATGTCGCTACAAATATCAGCGCCAAGGATCCCGATGCTTTGACTGATGTTTAAGGACGTGTTCTGGAATTGTAGGGCCACACTATAGGGATTTTCATCGGGTTTTATATGTCTTATGTTACGTTTTCTAGCTTAGTTACTAGACTAGGTTGACATTAATTAAAATTAGCACACGTGGCAGCATAGAGCTAACAGATGGACAAGCAATACAATTTTCTCAGGAACACAGACGAATCCACGAAGCACAGCTAGTACTAATAAAATATTTTTCTTTCTTTTTCTTTCTTCCTTACTTTAATATGATAAATGCGAGAGTACATCTGTCCGTTTGTTTTGTTTTCACAGCTATGTTACTGGACCGATATCGATAAATATTAGCAGAAAGATAGCATAGAACCTGGAAATTGACATACAGTTATATTTGTTTTGAAAAAGCGGTTTGTATCGCTGGTATTGAGTATTCTGTGCCGCAGGGCATAGCTAATAATAACAAAAAACAACCATTACCAAAGGAACATTTTTGTAACTTCAAATGGGAATATCTTTTTTCTCCCATGGAATTCAGACTTGCTGCCATAGAATAAAATAATGTGCTCAACGAGACCTACAATTACCACTATAGCTCATCGTGCTACAGTCTGGGGACGTTTTTACCCATTCTTCTTTAGCTTTAAAGAAAAAATTAATACTAAAAGCACATATTTAACTTACCAAGCGAAGTGAAGCTTATTAGTATGTAAACTCATTAAGGTTCCAATATACTAAGTTCTATCAGTCTCATATATTATCACAACTGTATTAATTACCTGACGAATTTCCAGGAATGCTGCCGTCTGAGGAAGCCACCTTAGTAACAGCATTAGGATTATACGTCCACGATGTATTACACACTTCCACTTTGAGATCATTATCGTGATATATTTGCTGCACGCGCCCTATCTTGCCGAGCGTCTGAAATAAATAAACTTCATTACCTCCACGCGCAACCACGATTAAATCTGTATACAGGTAGGTACATTTGTATGAGTAAATTCGTGTAATCTTCTATCTAACTTGTAAAACGCAAACTATATGTATGCACTAGGCATTCTCATAGTTGATGGATGACTCTAGTAGAACGCCAAAATCACACGTACGAAACAAATTACGTGTTTACGTAAGCGTTCTTTACCAACATACATTGATACCACACACAGGACAGAGCACACTGAGATTTAAACACCGACTATTACATAGAAAGAAGAGATTGGAGTAGGTAATACTTACGGGCGCCATAGCCTCGGCCCACTCGCCGTGTCCCCGCTGCAGCGCCTTGACCCGCTCCTGGTCGGCGCACACCTGCACCAGGTCCCCCACCGCGAACCCGCCCGCCCCCGCCCCCGCGACCGCCCCCGCCCCTGCACCCGCCCCTGCGCCCGCGCTGCTTGACGAAGCGCTTAAGTTGGCGCTGCACACCTGAATGTCATGGTTTACATTTTTTTTAAATACAACTAATTCGATAAACAAGCATACGGCCAGCCTGATGCTAAGCGATTACCGTAGCCATATGGACGCTTGCAACACAAGAAGCATCGCTCACGCGTTACCAACCTTTCCCCCCTCCCCTATGAGCTCCGGCGACCTTACTCACGCGCAGGAACACAACTTTACACAACATAAAGTTATTTGGCTGCGGTATTCTGTAAGGTGGAGGTACTTCCCCAGTCGAGCTGCTCTTTGAGCGAATAAACGCTATGCTCTACCTTTCATCTACAAGAACTTGACAAATTATACCTATATGATGAACAATAATTGGACTGTTTTACAAAAAACTTAAACCGACTTTAAAGTACACTAAGAAGTAATCAAATCCTGATCTGATGACAATGGACCAAACGGGAAGTGTACCCTTCCAGACATAAAAAGAATTTTCCAAATCGGTTCATAAATGATGGAGTTATGAGGTAACAAACATAAAAAAAAAAAAAAAAACATACAACCGAATTGAGAACCTCCTCCTTTTTTTGAAGTCGGTTAAAAACTACAATCTCCGAGGTCACTATAGCAAAAGTAACCCCCTCGCAACACTTTATGCCTAACCGTGTCGACTGCGAGTGGAACCAATTATCACAGGCAGTTATCAGTAGAACTGTCTGATGTCAAAGAGAAAAAAAATATATTATTAGAGAACTTTAAATCATGATTGCGACATTTGTGCATTCAAACTAGAGATTAAACATGACTGTTCTGGGCCTGAGATTTCCTAGACGTGCATTTACCTACATGCTAGTAATAAACATTAAAATAATGAAAACCAAACTTGCCTTAGTGAGCACAGCAGGGTTAAAAGTCCAACGATTGCCGCTAGGATACGTGACGACTATATCGTGGTCCTCATCGATGCCCACCACCGTGCCAGTGGTACCGAGACACTCGAACATGCCGTCTGTCCATCCGCCGTGGCCGTGCTGTAGCGACTGTACTATCTCTAGATCCAAGTCTACGTTCACCTGGAAATTTAGTTAATTCCACAATCATAAATATCTCTAACATGTAGAATGGAAACTCGCGTTTATATACCTATTTGGCCGATATCGTGTTCAACCGCGTAAATAAATGAATTTGCGCATGTGTCTGTCTGAACGCGATAAACTCAAAAACTACTAAACGGATTTTTACACGGTTTCAGCAATGAATGGAGTGATTCATGAGGATGTTTACGGTGTATAATTCATAAAGGTTTTGTGTAAATTGGCTAAAATATGACGATGAAGGTTAAAGATGTCAGAAAAAATCATAACGCGCGGATAAAAGTACTCTGTAACCCGTGTGAAGACATTGACTCTTAAATACTTTGTACCTTTACACAAATAGCTATTCCATTAAGCCGCTATTTTATAATTTTAATATTATTGGAATTAATGTGAATTACCTGGTCACCAACTTGCAGCCCATGAGGTCCTGATCGCCCGGGGCCTAGCTCTCCCAAAAGAGGTAAATGCTCCTTATAAACATTTTGCCCTTTTACATCATTGACAACCTGGAATTAGCATAATGACATGAACTGGGGGTTCTTTTTTAAACCCCCACTAAAATATCGAAATCTTAAATTTATTTTATTTCACTTATGTTATAGGCACACCTTGGCGGACGGACATACGGCTCACTTAGAAGAAGAAACACATTAATACAAAACGTGATGAGTTGAATCTTCGATTCAGGACTGTGCAATGGTTATTGGCTCGCAACTCCAAGCTTTCTACTGAAAACCAGCTTCTTATTTACAAAGTAATTCTCAAGCCTTCATGAATGTATAGGATTCAATACTGGGGAAGCACATCATGAAATATTATATTTTTATTTTTCTTTACTTTACTATATTTGTTGCTTATATCTTTGAAACGTTACTCTTTACAAGGTTTTGTAACAGAATATTTCTTGATTGTATTGATGTTAGCTCTTGATTTTTATTAACACACGTCTGTGGACGCCGTTTTGAAAAATAAACAAAATGGCGGACGAGATGTGAAATCTTCGTACACCTTTTTTATTATGTGCAATAGGCCTTAAGCGCCATGACACCCAAGATTTTGAAGCATGGTGGTTAAATTAAAAGGGACCTCTCACTGGGGAATACATACCCTTTAAATGAGATCAACCTCTTAACACATCTGCTCATAGTCTCAGGACTGATCGCAGATTAGCACAGAAAAAATTACTTATGGTAAACGTACCATGGAATTGGTAGTATAAATGGACCAAATGATCAGTAAAAAATCTTAGGTTTATTACCAACCCAAGGACTGAAATACAAAGTGCAAAGTATAAACCATTTATAAAGGATGTAAATATCATACCTTCAAATCAGCCATTCCCTCAAATCCAACCCTATAAAGGTTTTTGGCTCCATTATCCCACACCACATATGCAGCGGAGCGAGGACTAGCTGCAGACCAATCTTGTACTTCATTGACTTTACCTCTCCTACCATTGCCACCATCCTGGTCCTCCCATTGCCAATCCACCTGTAATATAAAGTGCATTCAGTTCCGATCCCAAGATCATGCCATGAAAGAACATTTTACTACTTCCTATTCAGTAAAAACCATGAGCTGACTAGAGCCAGCAGGAATTATGAATTATGGTTTGATGGAGAGTAATCAAAAAATCACGCAAAATCTAAGTATATTACCTAAAGAGAAATCTTAGGACCCTTTATAAGCATATTGCGCGCACGGAAGAGTGTTAGATTTGAATGTTTATACGGAAGAGCAGAAAACTATTATTTTTAAACTTATAGGCATGAATTCTCATAAAATACCCCAAAAAGTGGGACACTTTTTGGCCACTAGTTTATGTGGTTATGTATTTGGTAAATGACTGAGACCAAATAAAAGACAAAAATATACCTATGAATATTTAACAGGAAAAGGATTAAATAATCTTTATAATTTAGTAGGTATCTAAGTATAGAGAACAGAATGGCACTTGAATCTTATTTAAAATTTAATTTTCTAAATTAATTTAAATAATAGATACTAACCCCTCTGACAACTCTGGCTCCAGGAAATATGCCTCTAACAGCTTGTTTCTTGCTTTTGCGCCGAGGTTCAACAAGGCAACGCTGTGCTCCTGGGGCACTGATGCGGTAAAATCTATGCCGAAGATTATGTTTGTCCCCATGATAACAAACAGAGCACAAATCATAGTTACTGCATTCAGCACATTTCCATCTTATACCTGTAAATATATTTTTGAATAATTATTTTGAAAATCTTTGAACATAGAATTGTTTTTTTTTGTTACATATATTGAAAGCACAAATTTCAGGGAAAATCATTTTGCATTAGATAGCCTGTGTATTGAGGGAGGTTGAATGGGTTATATAATGTAACATCATTGGTGAAAGATATTTTTTTTTTTCATCTCTGTAAGAAATAATGAATAAACACCACAACACCTTGGTATTATAGATATTGCACTTTCTTATTTGAATGCATAATTGAGTGATAGAATTCAGAGGGTTGTTTTTGGTAAAATTACTTCTAGATCTTCAGTAACAATGGGCAAAGCACAAGGTTCCATTATTGGACCTTTTCTTTATATTATTTCCATCAACATCATATACTTATAGAAAAACAAAATTAGATAGTAATTTTTGCTAATGACTAGTTCAAAGTGCAAGAAAAAACTAGAAATTAGAAAGAATAAAATTATAAATAGGTATTATAATTTAGTATAATATTTTGAAAGAAACAATAATGTAAAGGAATTATATCAAATATTTGGCAAAAAAAATTCAGTCTACAAATAAAAAAATCGGCCATGTAAGAGTAGGACTTGTCTGCACACGGAGGGTTCTATACAATAAAAATAATAATGTTACCTTACGCAAATTGACTGTAGAATAAATAGTAGGCGCAAAAAAACACCATAAGAATTAAGAAAACATTTCTTGAATTTGTAACCACTGTTTTTTTTCTTTTTTTATACATCTTAGTCGGTAAACAAGCATACGGCCCCCCTGATAGTAAGCGGTTACAATAGCCATATGGACCCTTGCAACACGAAAAGCATTTTAACAGCTTTGGGTACGGAACCCTAAAAATGCAATTTTGTTATATATTGAAAATAAAGCCACTCCACTGAGGCTTGCTATTGTTAGTTATTTATAGCTAACTAGTTTTCTACCCTACAGATGTTAATCATAATATCTTACCAAATATAGGTTGTTGTCTACAAGTATCACACATAGTGCCCTCATGCTTGACACCAGTTGGGGCACTATCAAGTATCCGCAGGTCATAGGCCCCTGAACATCTGTAATTAGCAGCAGTACCATTGTCCCATACCACAACTACTTCTTCTGGAGATTCAAAATTTCTTACAGTGCCAACATGCCCCTCTCCACCATCCTAAAAACAGAAACACTTAAACATTTGTACTAGACATAAGATAGCATATTGTTGTTTAAGGTCTAACACCACTTACAGTATATTTTGGCAGCTTTGACATTTTGATGCTTCTTGCTACAGAATCGGAAGATACATTATTTCAGCCAATCAGAAACAAGCAACATCCAATAGAAACTCATAAATGAGTTAAAATGTAACAATGGTGTTGTTGTTGTTTGTATCTATACAGTTCCGTCTTTACTTTAATCTCTTGTTACTAATTCTCAAAAAACTCTCACAACTGCTCACATGGGGTCTGTCAGACCCAGACTTTCAAACATGAATAAAACAATGAATATTTCAGAAATCTGATAAGTTAATAGATAGTCTTATTCAAATTTACTATAACACTACTCTATAACTTATTTAATGAAAAAATTTGCTCAGAGAAATCTTATTGAATTAGGAACTACATTCACAACAATTTTGGCATACCATGCTTTGATACTCATTATATACGTAATTATTGTATGTGTTACATGTAATACTTGTAAAATCTTTGACAAAGTAGGATCTACCACTATTTATGGAGATATAGTTGTTCAGAGATAGATTTAGGGCCTACAACACAGGCCCAATGCAGAATTTGACAACTCTGGTATGCTTCCAGATATCCCCAATAATGTTGGTTTATGCCATCGCTGTTGTGGGTATGTAAAATAGCTGTTTGTGATTATTTTTTATACTTGAAACCTTAAAGTTACAACCATATTATCTCACACTAAAGATTGTTTGATATGCCAAAGGAATAAACTGTGCTATATACGGTAAATACGATCAAAAAGTCAGGATTTCTAGAAATAAAAAGCTTATAGACTTAAAAAATAAACATCATTCTACCTGTTTGCCCCACTTCCAATCAGGGCCTCGAATCACACGTGCTCCTACACCTTCCATCATAAATCTAGTAGCTCGAGAAGATGTCGATGTACCTGGAATATTAGGCTCCATACCAACGATAATAAATTATAAAGTTTCACATAAAACTAACAAATTCTACGTAAACCTTCGCTTTTGAGACTGATTGTGCTGTGACTTGACTGTTGTGTTGTTGTGACAAAAAAAAAACTTTATTGTTTGATTCAATTTCATTCGTTCGGAAATCTATGTAATATTGAAATTTTAAAAAGAACATAGATTGAGTGTTATAGACTTACCATACTCAAAGCCTTTTATTCTGTAATCTGTGCTCAAAAGATAGATGTCTCTTGGAAGAAGGTACGATACGATACGCGTATGCTTAGAGAATCTAATATATAAATACTCAAAGCGCGTATGTAACTACAAAAAACTATTATAAAAACACAGACGTATGAGTAGAGTGTGTATAAAAATTTCTTTGATAAAAATAAATTTTCGCTTTCAAAAAACTAATAAAAAAGTAGGTAATTAAAAAAAAATACGTGTGGCACTCGGAGACTGCCGCGGTAAGGCTATTGCATTTGAGAATTTAAACTATACGTGTGTGTGTGTATATATTATATATATTCTTTTATTAAATAAACTAGCTGCCCGGCGCGACTTCGTTCGCGTGGTGCTACCCTACCCTGTGTTACTACCCTACCCTGTGGTGCTACCCTACCGTGTGGTGCTACCCTACCCTACCCTACCCTAATCGGTCAAGCCGTTTTTTACAAACACTGAGCCTGAGCCACACGCAAAGAAATTACTCCCGTACGGCCCGTACCCCAGTGACGTGATTTTTCTGCTAATACTTATATTTTTAAACTCGTGATATCTTTTGAATGGAATGTCCGAATTGAATAATTCAAAATGTTATATAAAGGTATTGAAGCAGTCTTGAATATGAAGTAATTTATTTTGATAAGGATTGATACCAAAATACAAATAAAGAGCCTTTTCTAGCGGCGGCAATTCAATTAAATTTTTAAAATAGATAAACACTTATTGTGCCATAACTATAATAGTTAGACATATGGTATCGCGACACTTTTTGTAAATAATAATGTGTTCTACAAAGTCGTAGTACATTATTTTATTCTATCATCAATAGTTTTCGCAGCGCACGCGATGTAATGAATATTATAGGTAATTTTTTTACACCTTGGGTTACATTATTGGAGTTTTCGTAAGGATCCCTAATTTTTTTGAAAATATAATATAGCCTATGTCAACCGGGGATAGTATAGCTTCCCAACAGTGAAAGAATTGTTCAAATCGGTTCAGTACTTTCGGAGCCTATTCAATGCAAACAGTATCACCACTGTGCCGGTCGGAGTGGGGGGTGTTAGGTTATTTCGTTACGGAATTTCTGGATTCGGTCTCCACGCTCAAGGCCCGCGATAGAAGCTATGCAATACCTTAAAAAAAAACGACTTCAAAATACACTAAAAAGTATGAAATAACTCTAACCCAAAGACGTATGAATAGTACCTACAACACAGACATATTAACAAACGACTAACTACTCATACGTCTGTGACCTACAAGCTAATCTGACACTACATACAAAAAAAAACTATACTAAATAACTTAAACTAAAAAATAAAATACAAAAACTAAAACTTAAGAAAAAATTGTGATTATAACAAACTTATAAATAGGCTAGCCTATCAAGGTCGCTGCCAAGTGGTAGCGTGCCCAGAATGCTGGCGGCATTACCTCTCTGTATAGCTATGATTATACGTTGAGCGAGGTATTCGCCAGCTCTCTGGTCACGCGACGGCTCGATCAGGCGCTTACAAATACCGCGGTAAACGCGATGAGCAGCAGGACCCCATGGACCCAATATGTCTACCCCAAACGGCTCAAATATGTAACTTCTATCGAGGTTTTTTTTTTTTTTTTTTTTTATACCACTTGGGTGGCAAACAAGCATACGGCTCGCCTGATGGTAAGCGGTTACCGTAGCCTATGGACGCTTGCAACACCAGGGGTATCACGCGCGCGTTGCCGACCCTGCAGAAATCTCTTCACACCCCTTTTGAAGAACCCTATGCTATAGGTTACTATATTTGCGCCGTTTGAGGCCTTCGGCACAGACAGCAGCACCGCCGGCCTTATTCGTGGTCTCTGGAAGATGAGACGAAGCCAAAGTATCAACGTACGTGGCGTCCCAACCCAAACTCATAGTTTTTGTGTATTTTGAGTTTTATTGTGCATTTTTGGTGGTATTTTACCCAATAAAGATCATCCATGTGCACCAGTGAAGTGAAATGAAATGAATTATGTGTATCGTGACTTTTCTTTCAAGTTGTCTCAAGAAGCCCGTGTAAAGTTTTTATACAATTTACCACCATTGTACTTAAACATGACTTTTGAAAGGAGCTACTCATCTATCCATTTATCCTGGATCCTGGAGCGGTACCATCCCTACCGGCTTACTAGTTCGCGCCGAGATGGAGAGATCTATTTCCCCCGCGCTTAGTTAGTCGATCGCTGCGCTCCGATTGTGCAACATCGTTTTGTTTATGTGTTAATTTTATAATTAGTTAAATACGGATTACATGTGGTTAAATTAATTATCTACAGCCTTACTAATAAAAAGTTACACGCGGTGTACACATCTGTTATAGGATAATTGCTACTAATAAAAACATTTTTGACACAAAGCCTGTATACACGTGTTTTAGTTACCTAGGAAATTTAAACAGGGCTTACACGGGCCAGGACCCTTGTTTAGTGTTTGTATAAGAACATTATGGCGGATTTCAATAGATCAGCTGTGTCTGACAATCAAGTGTTGTGTCCATTTACTAAGGACCAGGCCAACCGCGCAACAAAATGACACCAACGCGCTGGCCCTAAAATTCATTTTAGGGCCAACGCGACTCAGTCGACTGCGGTCATACTGCGGTCCACGGAACAGTTCATTCGTTCATTGTTTGCTTATAATTGCCATAAAAATGCCTAGTTGCGTAGTGAAAGGCTTGTGTTTTATACTGGAGTTATGGATAAAATAAAACAAAAATTTACAATTTATTTGATTTTGATAACTTTATGCAAAATGTTCCGGTAGGCGTATCCTTAGTTATGAAGTCATTGGCACAGCCATTTGCTTCGTTTGTTGACGTAACATTTGTAATTTGACAATGACGTTCTTCTTTCTTCTTCTTCTTTGGTTAAATGGCTACTGTAGCCATAAGCACAAGACAGTTTCGTTCAAAACCACCATTAGCTATTTGAAGCTTTTTAAAAGTAATTTTATTGTTTAATTATTAAAATAAAAATAGTCTTAAGAAAAAGAAACCTGATTTTTATGATATGATTAATATTTAATATAATTATTTTTCAGTATCTTTTGGTGTTTACACATTTTTCCCCATATTTTCTCCCGTATTTTGAAATTAGATAGTTTTAGTTTCAAAACGTTCCTAAAAAGTTGCCATTCGTTTTTGTTTTAACAAATAGATAACTATACAACGCTTACACACTGATTATTAGTAAAGGGAGTGTATATCAACTGTGTAAGGCTTACACACTGCATAACTATACAGCTGTTAAACAACCGTGTTCCATATTTTTATTAGTAAGACGGCTAGTGTTTAATTTCAGTGTATAATATATTACAACCTTGCTCAGAAATAAGACAAGGCTGTATGGCTCAGACCTTTGCCTGCCTTTGGGCATATAAGACAAACAACAACAACTTAGCTCTTGCATTTTTAATTTTTTTGATTGAAACTTTAATTTTAATATACCTATAAGATTCTTGATTGAAACTCATCAATATGCCTAATAACCGCAATAAATATGAAAAAGCAAGAAGACGTTTAGCAGCTGTTACGTTCTTATCAAATATTTCTCTCGATGGAAAATACAAAGACCCTGAGGTAGTGCACAGTGTTGATAAACAACCGAGAAATGATAACACTGATTTTGGAATAAAAAATGATTTACAGAAAGATATAGATATATCATTAAGAAATGGTGTCCATAGCCGCCTTAAGGGTCCACAATCAAGTCCTGTACATAAAGTCTATGGTGATAATATATCTCTTAGTTCTGACTCGGAACATACCAATACCTTTACACCTGTGAAAAGTGTAAATAACAATGCCTTCAGGGAAAGGTAAGCTCAAAATAATACCAATAACTATTTCATGTAATTGCATAATAACTTGATACCTTCTTAAATTATTCTGATGTTATTTCAACAGATGTTCCTCAGGAAACACAGAGTCATTCAAAGATAAGCATTCAGCAGCAAGAGCCAAGAAACTTGTTTCACTTGCAGGCATCAATCTAGATGACAGTAGCTCTGAAAGCTTGACCTTTGGTAACTATGCAATTTTAATATGTTTCTATATTTGAATGTTCATGCCCTTTATATCATCTTAAGACAAATGCCTTATTATTGACAGGTCGTTTTCGAACAAGCTCAACATGTATTCCAGAAAATCATCCCTTAAAAAAAGAGGTGCGCTTGATGCATGCAACAAAGGGTGTATCTTTTAAAGATGAGAGATTGGCATTTGCTCCAGCCCAAGGCGCTCCATGTGCTGTATTCAGCACTATACCATTCTCCAAGACTGTACGCAATCCACGGTATGAATATTTATATTCTTAGGTCATACTGAAAAAATCTATTTAGTCCATAATAGTTTTTTTCAGGAAACTAGCCCATTGTCAAATTAACAACAGATTTTCATAAGTGCCTGCGATTTGATTACATTAAAATTTAGTTTATATATGTTTTTAGATCTGACATTAGAAAAGATGTTGGCCGAAGGAGGAATACTTCAAGTACTCGACCACTTTCAGCAATTACTGATACTGGCATGGATCCATTTGATCTACTTGGCTTAGAAAAAGAAGAGAATGGCCAAGACATATCATACTCAAAGTTACTGGTTCCATCAAAAGTTTGTACCAGGGAACAGTATAAGAAGATGTATGATAGTGACTTCACAGATAAATCCAGTTGGAAAATTATTAATCGCCATCCACATGTCATAGCCAGGTATGGTAACTTTGAATGATTTTGTGTCAAAATATTATACATTATTCACTTTTCTATTTGATTCAACTCAAAAAATACAATTGAAAGAATTGCATGTTGTATTTGTTAATAACATTATTAAGGAAAGCCGTACTTGTTCTATCTGGTCTATATGTTACTTGTGCGGCTTTTGTGTGATTGTGTAGTGAGCAATGAATATTAACACTGTGTGGAAAACTTCTGTGATCAACTATGTGTTCTGCATTGAGATGTAGATTTGTGTTCACTTTGGCACTCGACAAATGAAAACAATAATTAATGGTTTTATAATAATGTACTGAATGGATGACCAACATTGAAGATTATACTAGATGATTGCGTGTGTAAAACATGGAATACTGCAGGAGATTGCTACCACATGATTTTTAATTACTTAAAGTACCTGCGTTAGGACCTACTACAACACCTATGGAATGCTTTAGTTGTCATTACATACATAATTATTGACTTATTATCACACAGCTACATGCATTTTTCAGTATGGTTTTGCAATTATCAGATGCATTTTGGATTATCATTATGCAATAATCACAATCATTTCATCACTAACATATTTGACTTTCAGGACTAAGTTATTGACGAGGCACAAGGATAAAAAATGGTAAAAATTGAAAGAATAGATATCATTCTGCTATGCAACACATTTGGCTAATGCTGTTCTGACCCTGAAATAATGAATCTTTAATTTCTTTAATGGCATTTATATAGGCAATTATTTAAAAAACTAGCTTTAGCTACTTATTAACTAA
Source organism: Achlya flavicornis (assembly GCA_947623365.1). Taxonomy (NCBI): domain Eukaryota; kingdom Metazoa; phylum Arthropoda; class Insecta; order Lepidoptera; family Drepanidae; genus Achlya; species Achlya flavicornis. The sequence goes on along the minus strand of OX392468.1, from coordinate 7,312,471 downwards.
TACAAAATCTTCCACTTATTGACATGCACGTTTAACAATGGGCTGGTATATGCACTAGGTAAAATAAAATACAGCTATAGTTTAAAACAAAAAGGTTTATCTCATTCGGCTTACAGAGCTTTTAAACTTTAACAAGTAACATACTAGACATGGGATCCACTTACTGCGAGGATGTTGGCTTGTCATAATATATAATTAGTATATAGTAGTAATTCACAGTTGCTATCCTTGTGGGCTGTGCTAAATAATATATATTTATCAGTAAAAATATTAAATTAAAGCATGTAGTAGAACGGCTTTACAGTTGGAGAACCCAGTGCATGATACTTTTAGTTGCATGGAAAAAATTAAACAACCCTAATACCTACCTACTTATATATTTCATGTCTATTATCATAATGATTATTTTAGGTGCTTCTCGTATGAATCATCTCAAAGAACTGCAATACCATCGTCGCCACCAAATTCGTCGGTGGACATAAAAACATTTGATTGGGAGGAAGGGGCACTAATATCTCAAAAATTTGTGAGTACAGAACCTCAATATCAATATAGATCACGTCACGATTAAGAGTAGGCTAGATACAGCCAGTGCAGTGCTGCTTCACAATAAAAATAGCGTCCATAATACTACAGGGGAATCATTATTGTCTTTCTGGAAATTCTTCCTATTTTCAGTCAAAGTCAAAGCCATTTATTCAATTTAGGCCCCAGAAGGGCACTTATGATGGTCACATTTACTGAAGTAACCACCGGTTCGGAACTCGGCCTTCATTTTTAGACAGAGAAAAGTTTTCGGCTTTAGTTTTTTAAGCTGGCTGTCAGAGGCCAATAGTGTAGTCCCTGGGCCGTATTAATTGGTCTCATTCGCTTACAACTTTATTGCACCATTCCGCCTACTGATATATCTCCAGCACAGTCTTTATTCAGCTCCACCATACTAATAGTCGCTATTTAAAACATAAAAATTTGAATAAATACTTATTTTACAGGTTCATTACTGTCCAAATGTTCTGGATGACCCGGAACTAATAGCTGGGAAGCACAGAACTCTTCTTACATTCACGTCTTATATGACTTCTATCATCGACTATGTACGTCCACAAGACCTCAAGAAGGAATTGAATGATAAGTTTAGGGAGAAATTCCCCCATATTAAACTGACACTGAGTAAGCTAAGAAGGTAAATATTTAGCAGAGTGAATGTCGTCACTATTAGGTCTGTATTATAGAAGATCAAAATTCAGATCAAGTCTCAAGAATAGATCGTATTGATCGAAAATAAATCTTATATCATTGGAGCAATTTCCAAATTCAATTGTTTGAATTTCGAATAAAAACTTGACTTCAGCTATGAATGATTGAAATTCTAGAATGTGGACCTTTGAGTAGGTGGTAGTACTGCCCGGCAGGTTGATTGTGTAGCACGGACAGATTCTAAGTCGAAGCCGATTTTAGAGTCCTTCGGCTCGTTCATAGTTATCTCTCTCTGGTAGAGCTTTTTAGAAAGTGAGTAAGACCAATTTGTTATAAAATCAGCATTGATTTAAACACAATCAACCTGCCGGTTAAAGTTATTGGGTTGTTACTTCACGCCGCGTCACGCGTCGTTGCGGTTAATCAAGCTGTCGGTGAACCAACATCTAATATCATAATCCGCTGCCTTGTAGTGTAACATTGGTATAACCCACGAGTTCCAACACTTCGCAAAATATTTTCAACTCGAAGCGCTCGAAACTCGAAAGGTGTAGCATGATAAGCCGTTCTTAATCGATTGGCAAAGTTAAGTTACTACCGTTTTGGTCGGTACCTGGATGGGTGACCGCCTAGTGGTATTAAAAATCGAGCGTTTCCGTGCTTCGGAAAGCACGTAAAGCCGTTGGTACCGGTTATCACTTAATTGTGATGGTCATTAAGCTAGTTGGAGGCCTCCTATAGGCGGTTTGAAAATTCCAACAGTAGGTTGACCACTAGCCTACCGATCCGCAGTAGGCACGCGTGGTGGAGTATCTGCCCATTCCCTTTATCCCTCATTTATGCGAAAGGAGGCCTGTGCTCAGCAGTGGGACATTATAGGCTGATGATGATGATATTTTCAACTTGAGAGTGCCACCGTGCTATGGTTTTCTCGCGGTACGAGTTCTTATGCATATTACCTATGTCATGTTACAGTATCAAAAAAGAAATGCGCAAGATTGCAAAACATGACAGTGGTGGTATTGATCTCCTGTCCGTTGCACAAGCTTACGTCTACTTTGAGAAGCTGATTCTTGCAAATCTTATTAACAAAGACAATAGGAAATTATGCGCGGGGGCATGCTTGATGCTATCCGCAAAACTCAATGATGTTAAAGGTGATATGCTGAAGGCTCTTATAGAAGTAAGTACTTTTATGGATACCTATAATAGCGTTCAATCTATATATTATAAAAATTGTGGAGCTAACACGACTTTCTTTTATAACAGGTGGAGATTTTGAGATGGCATATATTCGAATCTTTGGGTTAGTCATGCTGAATAACTTTTACTAGCACGGTGGTAGGGTACCTTGTAGTACCCGTCTGGCTGGCTACCACCCTCAAGTTGAAAATCTGTCGCCAAGAACCTATCGGTGTGTTCCGACAGCTGCACTTGAGAGCCAGTTCCTTCTAGGCTTTGTGTGCTTACCACCTTCGACCACATCATCACTTACCATAGTGAGATTGTGGTCAAACACAGGCCTATAAACAGTAAAAAAAAAAAAAAAAAACTATAGGACCAATAGTGAAATTTCAAAAAAAAAATTTACTTTACATAGTAAATGTCAACCTTGCTCGATCATAATGTATGAAAAGTAAATATTTCTTTTTGAGAATTCAGTGTTTGTCCCATAGTAAAAGTTGTTCTGCATGACTAACCCAACATAGGTTTCGAAAATATACCATCTCGAAATTTACTTTCACTATTTTTAACTCAAGAACGGCTGAACCGATTTGGCTGAAAATTGGTGGGGAGGTTAGAACCATAGGATACTTTTTTTTTTGTAGCGTACGGTAAAGGGGTAAAGAAGGGGGCGCGGGTGAAACCGCGGGCGGAAAGCTAGTAATTAATATTATTGAAGGTAATCCGTTACTTACTGTTTTTCTTTGCTGAAGTGCAAGTTATGCTTAGTTTGGGTAGTATAGTAGATATGTAGATAAATTCACCAGCATTGAAGATGGCCCATGCTCGAAATTTCATACAAAACAGGTGTTTTCAGCAAAGATTTTCTCTACTTTAATATTAGCAATTTGCATTGTATTTGAGTGCCAGCATGCAGACGGTGTTGTCATTTTAAATGTGTAAAAGCTCATTTCAGCCATTCGAGGAGGGCTTGGGCCAAATTCTATGCCGATGAGTATACAATTTCAAGATATCTTATAAATGTAATTAAAATCAAAATTGTGTGTCCCGAATAAAGATTTACTTGGGTACGTTAATTATTTTGAGAAATTCTAAATCCCAAAGAAATCTTGAATTTGGGGTAAAAAATATGAGACATAGACATAGAGATAGAACTTTAGCTGATGTAATGTAGAACAATACAATAAATCATTATTATTATAATATTTTCAGCGCATAGAAACTACGTTCAGAGTGAATCGAAAGGATCTAATGAGATTTGAATTCGCGGTGCTGGTGGCCCTTGAGTTTGGCCTCCACGTGCCGCCCTACGAGGTGTTCCCGCACTACCAGCGGCTGTTGCACGACTCGTGACCTCGGCGCCGCCTGGCCCTGGAGCCGTGCAGCCGGCCGTGCACCCAGCCGTGCAGCCGGCCGTGCAGTCGGCCGTGCAGCCGGCCGTGCACCCAGCCGTGCAGCCGGCCCTGCACCCGGCCCTGCCACCGGCCGCGGCGCCGAGCGAGCATTGTCGACAACTTGAGACCGAGTGCCTGGATGTAGACATCACGGTTGATAACAACATATAAACGTATATTTTAATTGGAGATTTTACTTATAACGTTTTTCTGATACGCTTACTAATATTAAATAGAAATGGTTTTGATGCTTCGTTTTTAGTATTTAATATGAATTCTTGTTCATAGCGTTTTTTAGTTCAAAATGAAAATATATTGAGTATTTCACGGATTCGGATCGTAGCAGTCACCTATATAAATTTTATAAACGCTTTGCGGTTTGTTCACTATTTGAAATATATTCAATATGGCAAGTGCATGCGTTGCTTGCACTTTTTTAATATATAGGTAGGAGCTTCGCGATAGATTTGTACCTTCTTACCTACCTAGAGGGTTTCTGGCCTGGCGATTAAGAAAGTATATACCCACCACACAGCTATAACTAGTATGTGTTTCAGCACGATGTTCTGCTCCGCTAAAGTAAAATATTTCTATAACCATAGATGTCGATTTTAAGGTTAAGCGCACTTTAGTCTATAACGATTTTATTTATTAGTTACAAAATAAAACAGATGAAGTGGTATAAATATAAATAAAGAAGTTGTATTATTATAAGCTGGTTATCGTGGGTTAACATTAGTTTTGTAAAACGTAAGTACCTAACTAAGCAACCAACGGTACCTATTCTAAAAGATAAATATTGCTCAGAGTTTAACTAAGCACAAAATGAAAGCTCAGGGGCAAGCACAAAATGAAAGCTCAGTTGCGATTTGTATTATCACATATTATTATTATTATCTAGTATAAATTATGAGCAACGAATTTTCTGTGTGTGTATAGAGTCGAGAATCGAGTGTATAGGAAAAAAAGCCAAATGATAATACTGTGATATAAATATGTAAATATAAATCATTTCTGATTGATTACCTAAATGTCTAATGTTATGCAGGGATAAAGTAAAATATAAAAAGTTTATGGCATGTATTTAACGCGGCGACAAATTAATCTGAATTTGGGATTTGTAAAAAATGAAAGGAGGTACTAAAAATAATAGGTTGGCAGCTAAAGTGAAGGATCATTTTAAGTAGAAAGTAGCAGCTAAATAAGCTTTGTTTTAATTTAAACTGGCATTGATTTTTTTGTTTTGGTAACTGAATTTATTGTTAGGCGAAGACTTGACGGCGGACAAAAAGTAGAAAATAGGCTTTCTTAAATTATACAATGAGGTTGTATATAAAGTAAACTGAGATGCGAAGAAAATATGAACATGGTCATATAAAACATACTTTGTGCGACATTTTAAGAGCTCTAATTAAAGCAAATAGTGACATGCAAAAAAAAAATTGTGGGTCTATAGTTTTATTTCTTGACTTTTATTTTCAACACGCTTCTATTAGCTTCACCTGTATGTATGTATGGAATCACATATATGTAAGCCGTGTTTGGACTTGTTGGAATCGTCTTGAGATGCATTTTGAACATCTATGGTTATCAGGGTCTGATGATGGAGTAGGAGGGTTGGCACTGGAACTCAATAGCGGCGCAATGTATCCTACTCGTATTTGAGGCTGTTGGATTTTTCGTGAGAAGAACTTTGATCATTTATGGTTTTCAGGGTTTGATGATGGAGTAGGAGGGTGAGCACTAGAACTCTATAGTGGAGAATCGTATCCTAGCCGTGTTTGGGGTTGTTGGATTTGTCGTGAGATGAACTTTGATCATGGATGGTTTTCAGGGTCTGATGATGGAGTAGGAGGGTCCGGCACTGGAACTCCATAGCGACGAAATGTCTCCCACCCGTGTTTGAGGTTGTTGGAATGAAAACTATATATGGTCAAAGTTCATCTCATGACAATTTCAACAACCTCAAACACGGGTAGGATACATTGCGCCGCTATGGAGTTCCAGTGCCAACCCTCCTACTCCATCATCAGACCCTGAAACCCATACAAGATCAAAGTTCACTGTTTTCGATCCCGAAACCAGAAGACCCCGGTTCGAGACAAGCTGTTTTTTTTAAAAATTCGAATCTAAATATAATTTCCAAAAAACACGATTTACCAAAAATGTTAAAACCAGGTTCAACTCAGTCATCCAGATACTAATTATGATTCCACAAACAAAATTATAGTACCCGTTTAAATTTTTACAGCTGCTTGCAAATCGCAGCCCGAAAGTGTATTTTTATATGGAAGCCTATAGTTGCCAATAATACCATGTTTGTTATCCCACTGACAATATTAGTCGCCAAGTCATTATTTATAGTACCCCACCCATTATTTGTGTGTGCCTGTTTAATATATTTGCTACCCTAAAGAAGCCGCCACTATTTAGTTTTTATGATACCTTGCAATTTGTAGCCCATCTAATTTAATAGTTGCCAAAATATTTAATCGCTGCCAAGTTATTTTTTTTGTAACCAGTAGTTAGTCACCCTTTAATTTGTTAGTCGCCGCGAAAATAATTAGCCAAAGTTTATTAGCATATAAGGGATACCATCAGCCAGAAAAGTAGTTTATATATAAGGTTAAATCAAATGAGTTAGCTAAACTTCACTTGTAAAATTATAAATGATAAGTTAACAGTGGATAATCAATGTTTATAATCGGTGCTAATTCTGTTGTTCAAAACTAATTTAGTCTCATTATATCAATTTCTAACGAATAATATAAGAAAAGGATTTATAGTACATACTTACAACATTTTAGTCGTATAAATAAATAAATAATAAATATCTTGGGACATTCCTCACACACGGTCATCTGATCCCAAACTAGGTAGAGCTTGTACTATGGAGACCATATAACTGATATAATACATATACGACTTTTTGTTTGTAAATACATACTTAACTTTACATAGTTACACCCAGACTCAGGACATACAGACATGTTCATGTACACAAATGCATGTCCTGTGTGGGAATCGAACCCACGACCAGCGGCGCGATAGGTGGAATCTTGAACAGAGTCTTAACCGGTTGGTAAAGACTGGTCAAGATTCCCAGCCAGCTGGCCCGTCCTGTCAAGTTAGTCCAATGCTTGTTTTCAACGTAAATTTTGTCGCCATCAAAATTGGTTCAGTCTATTTACCCGTAAATGAAAACGGCAAAGACTAATTTGACAGGTTTAAATATGTTCTATCCTTTTTCAATATTTTTTGTAAGAAAGAGATGTGATGAGATTAAAATTAGTTTAGTGCGTTTTACAACAGAATCTGAACCATTGTCATGGAAAGCTTACTAGCTCAAACACGTGTGGTCAGTGCGTTTTCCCGCCGCGCCGGTCGTATTCCGAACTTGAAGGGCCCATAATATGTGTGTGATGTTTCTTACTAATTTACTTTTTAATTGTTAATTAACTAATTCTATAACGCCAGATGTACTTGGCAACTGATACCATATGCGATTGCAAACTTTCGCCAACTAATTTGATTTAACCTTATAATATGCTTACTATTCGGTATAGGTTGCTAAAATCATAGTAAAAAGACAAATAAAATAATTGCCACGATAAGATCATAAGGTACATCTTTTTGATAACCTCCACCATTTATTCCGTCGGTAAAAATTGAGATTATTTTAATCCTTTGCCTGGTAGAAATAGAATATTTAACGTGAGGAACTATTAGTACCTGTGTAGAGGTTAAGGGTATATACGGACATTGCCACCATGCATTGTCTGATGATATCTTTATTTGTCTTTTTACTAAGTTAATCTTAATTAATGTACTTAACATTTTGTAAACGACTCCACTAATACTGCTGCTCCCTGAGTAAAATAAAGGATATAATAATTTAGTAGTTGTAAGTTGTATATTTTTAACTATGTGTTAATAGTATCTAAGTTGTTTGTTATCGTGAGTACTATCATGTGCCTAAGTGTCGTTTATTGACTAATTACCAGTCACCCTATATAGATGAAAAAATAGAACAAGAACTAAACAACATTAAAATTATAAAAACAATATGGTTATAATTATAAGTTTAAATCACCGCCTGCAGGCAGGGTTCCCAAAAAGCTGGCGACGTATTAACTCGTTGCATTGCGAGACTAATGCGTTGCCCGAGGTAAGAGCCAGCTTTTTTTGTCTCCACTAATATCTATTAGGCGTCTGGACAAGTCCCTTACCAAATTGCGCGCCTCTTTATATATAAGATTAATTACACATAATATTTTTTTACTCATTCACGCGTGTCGGCTAACAATCGCAACTCGACCAAACGGACTGTGACAGGACAAACTTGTTATTATGGTCAGAGCAAAAGATGCTCTCCGAGGCCTATTGATTCGGTACATTCTAGCTTGGCTTCCCTGATAGCCCTGATAGATATTTCCAATTATACTTAGGCCTGTAGCGCAGGTGCGAGTTAGTTTACTCTTTATTGCCACGTTGCGAGAGTAGCTATTTATTTGTAAAGAGTCTTCTTTTTTACTAACTATCGGATTCAACTATAAATTAACCAATTTTTGTAAACGGTTTTTTTCTTTGTTATTAGTGGCAACTTTAGGCGACGGCTACCGCCAACGGCCTCTCAACGATTTACTAGTTTCAATCAATAAAGATTCTGCTGACAGCTTCTCAAAGTTAATATTGTAATAAATTTTAATGTAACATTTTCATTCTTATCTAATGTTTTACCATCTGCGAACTTATTACAGGAAAGTGGGGTCGTTTACAATATAAAATAGGTACACATGTAAGTTAGGTATTATAATAATCCTTAGATGTGTACTTATTACACATAAAAACTATGCAAAGATTTTATGAGTTGGAGGTGGGTTATACATTTTACAGCTAAAACTTGCAGAATTGATGCGATGCTACAAGTATATAGCAAAAAAATCGATACTGTATCATGGAAAATTATTAAAGTTTGCTTGTATTTCTGAAGTAGTTATGAGCGATAAAAGCCTCATACATACGACCAGTCACTCGTCGGAATATTTAGAATGGTAATTTAATAGAGGTCCTTGTCTGTTAGTGATTATATTTATTGCTCAAAATTACTTAGATATTAAATGCACTTATTTGTTGATGTTAAATAATTAAAACGTTTATTTGAAGTATAATTTTAGAATTTCATTGAATCCCTGATTTTATTTAATGGACAACGGTCAAAACCTGGTCAAAACGTAGCCCTATATCTGTCACTCTGCTGTCTGTCTGACTTCACTTTGACTGTACCTACGACGGTTGATTACGTGTTTTATTTAACTATATAACTTACTTGGTTAATAGTATCGTGCTTCTCTTTAAAGCCTAATTGGTGGTCAGGTATTAGACTTGTTCGCCTTTTACTACAGGTATGTGTTGCATAAGCAGACACTCAAGCACCTTGGTTGTGACTGGAAGACGCCTGATCGTTCTATAGGGGATTTCATGTATTCTGGATAATTATTTGGTTTGGGAACAATTAGAATTGAGATATAGAATATATATATATATAGAATTTGTGCCACTTTCCACTGAGGCAGAACAAAGTGTACTTCTACTATTGCATTATACAGCGAGGTGAGAAGCTATAGGAACCTACCTGAATTACTTAGTTAGTTCTTTAAGGACTTTGGCTGGTAGGAGATCATATCCTGGGTCCTTCTTAGATTTCAAGTTTCTAATGACGGCTAGAACTTCCTTTGTTAAGAACTTTTTAGGTTTTCATTTCAGTACAGGGAACGCTTATTACACGGGCCGTGCAAATATCCCTCGTTCCGAGGTGGAGGAAAGCCGCGAACGGCTGGTGTCTGAAATCGACAGTACACTAACTTGTGTCTCCGATTGGGGTCGACTAAACCTAGTCCGTTTCAACCCCACCAAGACCCAAGCCTGCGCGTTCACCGCTAAGAAAACCCCATGGTCTGTGGCTCCACAATTCCAGAACACTTCCTTGAACATCAGTCAAAGCATCTTTGGCGTCGACATTTCTAGCGACGTTTTGTTCCGAAATCATTTGGAAGGCATCCAAAAAGCTTGGAGTGCTCAACAGAGCGAGGCAGTACTTCACATCGGGGCAAAGGCTGCAACTTTATAAGTCGGTTTATAAGAAGGTCCGGCCCCATATGGAGTACTGCTGTCATCTATGGACGGGAGCACCTGGATACCAGCTTGGGCCTTTAGACTCGGTCCAGCGAAGTGCCACCAGAATTGTTGACGATCCCGAGCTCACAAGCGGCTTAGAGCCCCTCAGCCTGAAGAGAGACTTTGCCTCCTTTATGTGTGTTCTACCGCTTGTACAACGGAGAGTGTTCTAAGGAATTGTTCGACTTGATGTCCACGGCTACCTTCCACCATCGGAACTCTCGCCATCGACGGGGAATCCATCCACACACATTGAAACCAGAATTGTTTCGAACTGTGCGGGCTCAAACGAGTTTTCTTTCGCGTCGTCGCTCTGACTGTGGAATGAGCTCCTCGCCGTGGTTTTCGCAATGGAGGACAGCATTGCCTTCTTTAAAAAGGGTGTGAAGAGGTTTCTTCAGGGTCGGCAACGCGCGAGTGATACCCTTGGTATTGCAAGCGTCCATAGGCTACGGTAACTGCTTACCATTAGGCGGGCCGTATGTTTGCCAACTCAGTGGTATACAAAAAAAAGTTTTTTTTTTATTAATATCAGCTGATGATGATATTTATGAATTAGGTAGGACTTATCGACGGATTCATTTCTTAACGCTTTACGCCACTTCATTTCCCGCCGGCCCCGCCGCGGACTTTGTAGGTACTGATATCTATTCGGATTGCGGTCGCAACTTTGTAGGCTGCGATAATTATTTAAGGGGGCCCTTCATGGCCAATGCAACTTCAACGCAAGCATAGCCTAAAAGCTTGTACTTTCATCCAACGTAATGTTTGACTACAAAAAAAGAGAGACAATGTCAGAGCCGTCGGTTATCAGTCTGTAAATTCCGCTGATCACTCGCAGTCGCTTCACTAGGTCGTCATTCATGATTTCGCATATCATAAAACTTGTTCCAGGAGTATAATTCTTATGAAGAAATCTTACAAGTTTGTGAAAAAAAAGTAGGTTATTTAGAATCTCCAATACATTTGCAAGCCTGGTACTTATCTAGATGTTTACTTTACTTTTTCAATTTATAGTTACATGGATATGGCCAAACTTCAGTTAAAATTTGTGCAAAAACGCTGTTTTTCGGAGGCTTTTCCTAAATTTGTTTTACACTTTTTTTGCCTTTATACACGGCTAGATATGGTGCACAAGATACCAATTTGTTTAAAACATCTAACGAAATGTTTAACAACGCCATCATCAGTACAGAGCTTTTGTATGAAAAGTATGACGGATTGACTGCTCTTAAAAGATTTACAAACTTTTATACAAAACGAAGCTAACCAAATGCATATAAATAAAGAGTTGTCAGAATTGTCTATAACTTGGTACTTTAACCCCCTGTATGCAAGCCATTTCGAGGGTATATTTGAAGCCGCTGTAAAAAGCATGAAAGGTCATCTTTACAGAGTCGTAAGGAAACAGACTTTTCATAAGTGCCTGCGAAGGTCTATTTTGAATAAATGATTTTGAATTTTGAATTTTGACTCACTTTATCCCGATGGATTTAATACACTTCTGTGTCAGATAGAAGCTGTTCTTAACTCCAGACCACTCTGCCTACAAAGTAATGATCCTACCGATCCACTACCGCTTACACCGGGACACTCCATTGACTTCATTACGTGAAATGGATGTATCTACTGACCACCTCAATCGCCTTATTCGATGGCAAATCATTCAACAGGCAGTACAACCTTTCTGGCTCGCGTGCATCAGCTCCACCCAGGCGCGGACGTCGTCACTCGCGTGGTAACAGTACGCATTAGTTACATGCTCACTAAGAGACCTGTGGTAAAGGTATGTCCCCTACCTATTGAATAGGGATTCGTTAACCTTTCTTTACTCTTTAGTTCTAAGTTAGATTAGCTTCAAATTTCATTTTTTTTTGGATTATTTTAAGGTCGGCGGCATGTTCCCTATTATTCTTTTATTGTTATATTTTCAATATTATTTGCTAGCACAAGCCAACAGAAATATAATTTAAATTCACTTTATTTTCTTAATAAATAATATGTCAGCCACAAAATTTACGAACGCACTTTCCCGTCGGTTCTCGCGAGGGATGCGGGTTCTATAACAATTGATGTCATTGTCATGGTGCGTCCATGCTTAGCGAACCGAGCACGAGCCGAGCCTCGAACGAGCAAACTGCGGGCACGATTCGCGTAGCGTTGACGAGCTCGCGAGCCTCGAACGAGCGCGATTGACAGTTTTTTCACGTAGAAAGGGATTCGCATCGTCTCGTTGTAGGCTCGTTCGTGGCTCGGCTCGTGCTCGGTTCGCCAAGCATGGACGCACCATATTTTTAACCGCGAGCCAATGAGTTAAGAAGCGACAAGTGCTGCCCCCTATTGAGCCCCTATGTACAAAACTCTCTGATCAACCGGAGCGAACCGAAACGCTGCTTTTAGCTGGCGCTCCCGAATTAATTATAAAAACTCGATAAAACGACACAAAATACAAATACAAAGCCAACACGAGATACTACACGTCCGAGAACGCAACTAGCGAGCTATCATCATCTGCCGGGGTACCCCAAGGAGAAGGAAGCGGAGCGGTGAGTGGTTGATACATTTCATTCAGTTTCTTCTACATAAAGTTTGGTATAATACAGGTGTCCCACCCAATAAGTAGTGTTATTCGGAACTCCAGAGGTAGAGCCGTAGAGCACTTTTAGAGATACCCGAATCATCTGTAATATGAAAAGATCTTCCACAAAAAAAAAGCCTTGCTGATTTTCTTGCCGGAGTCTTCTCAGTTTAAGCCTGGCCGCGCACTAGGCAGCCAGGCTGCGGCAGCCACTCGAACATAATGACGGCGTATGGGAGCCCGCGCACTAGGCAGCCACGAAATCCTATCAATATCTCGGCTGCCGCAGCCTGGCTGCTTAGTGCGCGGCCAGGCTAAGTGTATTCCGAACCGGTGGTAAATTCAACTGTATGTACTAATTTAACGTTCATAAGTGCCTTATCTGTACCTAAACTGAATAAATGTCTTTTTGATTTTGACCTCTATGTATGTTTCTATCTGTGTCCGTGGCTTACTCAGTTATAAACAATACAATTCTCGGTTTCAAAAGTGAGCATTCACATTTTCACAATGTTGATTTGGATCAGTGAAATTGCTAGAATCGTAAATGTATCCTACCAAACATATTGAAACACCAATCTACCTATCCGTTCCAAATAACAGTTACCAAACTATATAAATGCATGTTCTGTCCATTCACGCGTATAGGTAAACAAGTTATACCAGTCAGTTTGGCTGTCGAATTTGGATAAAAATGAGTTATAAGGTGATTTTTTTTTCATGTATTTAACTCATCAAATATTTGACGTATCTATAGCGTTACCCTATACCTTTGAACTGCCATTAATTATGTGAAACTTTCAAATTTATAGTTCTGTCTTTTTGGTGATGACTAAAATAGTCTGAGTGTGTGTCCCATAACGAAGGATCTCGTATTATTCGAGTAGGCAGCATGGCATTTTTTTACATTTGGACATGATTATCAAGTAAAGAACTTTAAAAATATAATGGCACTTAATGAGACAGTTTTCTAATGATAAAAATCGATCCAGAAATTATAAAAATTCAAAAATTGGGTAAGTGCGGCATAATTTTGTAGGTCATTATAAGTCAGGGGTTCTAAACCATTTATGAAGATTTTATTGAAACAAACGTATTCAGATTACCTTCGTATAAATGAGGAATTAAGTATGCCGTGTATTATGTGGAGGTAAAAAGTAAACATCTTTTTATTACCTATATGGTATTTTATATTAATGGGCATTTTCACCACATAAAACGATCGATCATACTATATACAACTTGTTTTTGTTTAGTAATAGCATTTTTTAAATTTATGTTTAGGCCTGTGTTTGATCGCAATCTAACCATGATAGGATATGATGTGCAGTGACAAATAGTGTAGCCAGAGCAAGCACAAAGACTAAAAGGAACTGGCTCTCAAATGCAGCTGTCGCAACACACCTATAGGTGCTTCGCGACCGATTCTCAACTTGAGGGTGGTAGCTAGCCAGATGGTACAAAGTATCTAACTGCCATCGTGCTATATTTTCCTACACCGAAAATTCAAGCTAATTGTAGGATTCGAACCCGGGACCTTCGTCTCGGTATCCATCGTCACTACTGCCAAAGCTTGTGGTAGTGTTTCCTCATTGCGATGTGGTACAATATAATTTCGCACCATGGTGAAACAAAAAATCGATGGTTGAGAGCCCCTGTCTTGGGGCAAGTGCGGCGTGTTGCCGCACTTTCCCAAAGTGTTGTATCGGCACTTTCCCGAACACTGTAATTTGAGTTATGATTTTCGAGCCGGTGGTTTTAGCGTATTTTACCAGATAAACGTAACATATCTACAGAAATATGAAGTTCAGAATTCAAAGAAATACTTACATACGAAATATTTACGATTTCCTACCAAAAACTGAATTTTATGAAGACAACCACGAAGACAACAAACAAAACGTGCCAACTTTGAAGTAGAGTATAATGATAGATGATAGTATAAAATTAAAACGGCGCGGCGGCGTTCCACACTTGTCTGTTGCAGTAATGCCATAAAAAATATGTTTCTGGAACTATTTTAAATCTTGCATTTATTTGTATACGCAATGCAATATAGTCAATCTCTGTTAGATTCTGAGAAATTAATACCCGCCGCACTTCCCCGTACTGACCTTACTATTATAGGGATGGCCTAGATAGGTAGGTAGGTAGGTATACCTACTTAGTTTTGCCACTTGCTACAAAATGTATTCTTCAGTCCATAGAGTACTGTATGATTCAGTCAAACTACAATTTTAGGTAACTCAGATAGGTACATGTCCTAATGATGCAACATTTTTTCTTAGGTACCGATTTTGGTAATACTCTGCATTCTAAGCTCAAGTTGGGGGAGCAATGAAACTATGCAAAATCATCAAGACGAACGTATGGAATCTCTAAAGGCTGTTTCAGATGATCTTACACAAGAAGCAACGATTTGGCGTCTAAGGCCGTGGAAAATTTGGGATTGGGGTTAATTAATTTTCTTTATGTACCTGCTTAAGTACCTAAGTAGGTACTTAGTTTAATATTATTTATAGTTGGACTAGTTACTATAGTTGCCTATTGTCTCATATTCTTTTATTTCCGATAGGTCGATCTCTGTTAAACAAAGCGTTTACACGCTCTTCTGATATGTCGGAGAGCGAATCTGGAAGACACCATATTCATCGAGACAGATCACCTAGGCGGAAATTAAAAAATAAAGTCAAGTTTCTATTTAAAATACAACAATTCGAAACGTATTCCGTGTTTTATTAGCCCTTGGCCCTTCCTAATGCAATTTCCTTTAAAACGGCTTTTGGCAGCCAGATAAAATATGTGTACCTACAAGTCGAATATAAGTGGGTAAGTAAGTACATACTTATTTTAAAAACCTTACTTGCTATTTAGCAGCAACAGATAGATTCATTGAATCTATTGAATATAGGTACCTAATAGAATCTCGAATATAGTTAGGTACTTATGTAGGTAGTAGGAAATCTGTCACCAAGCAGCTACTGGAAGGCTCTGACTACTGTACTTGAAAGCCAGTTTACATCTAGAATAAGTTTTTGTGAAAAAAATATTTTTTTATTGGTACTAGCTTTTTTGGTGACTGTTATTTTTGTTCACTGTACTTGCATTGTCTTCCAATATACTAAGTACTTCCAGTATACCAAATATCAACCACTGGAAGTGGGTGAAATTTGACTTGTAAGAATCTACGACTTTAATTCTCTACTAATATTCTCTTCGACACGTTAACTTTGACATCGCCAGCGAGTCGCATGCGATCAAAGTCGCTGCCGTGTGGAAGTAAGTATCTAAAGGTAAGCCATCGAGAGGAGATAATAGTACCTAGGCTAGTGCTATAGAAACAACTTTAAACCTTTGCCGTATAGCTAAGTGGAGTGATGCCTACGGTCTAAATAATTAACCCTCTAAAAACGCAAGTCAACAACGCAGGTGTGTTGAAAAATAAGTAAAAAAACAACCGACCTCTACTGAGTTGGTACATTACGATAGTTGGCCGACGACATTGTCGTTGTGTGATTCGTGGTACAGGCAAGCGGTCGGTAAAGCAAACTGTCAACATAAAATTGAAAGTTTGTTTACATGTGGTTTGCATTAAAACAATAGGTACCTACTTTTATACCTATGGTACTGCATGGTACCTAAGTATAATACCTACTTTATTTAAATTTGACAATAAGGGTTTCATTAAATTTTAAACATATTTTAAATTAGACTTTCTGCCACTGTCCATGAACTGTCAATATTACATTCCAATTTATTTTAATTTTCTAATATCAATTAGGTGCCTATATTCGGTTGATAAATAGGAATAGTCGTACAAAATACTTCTTTGCTAAGTATAAATATAAGTACATGAAGCAAGAATAAAAAACATGTTTTACGTAGATTCTCAAAGAACACTCACTCGCCGAGATAGTTCCTTTTTAGTCCCGAAAAGAAATAATGAGAACTTTGACCAAGAGGGGTTGTCGTCAAGTCGAGGTCATTCAAACGCACTGCTGACCAGCGACTCCGCCGTGTCTGTGGTAAACAGACCAAAGGGCTCAGTGCAAAAGGAATTGGTCACAATGTTGTTTGAGTCGATGCTTGACAGCATTGTTGACTCTTGGGAAGTAATCGTTCAGCAGAAACCGGAAGACAGTTCACATAATGTGAACATTTCTAAGACACCTAGCGATACTTTCTCGATTAAAAAGAAAAAAGTTATCGGTAAGTTCTATGCACAGTCTTTCAGATCACAAACGAAGCAGAGCTTTGTTACACATAATATTTATTACGTAGTAGGTAGATGTACCTACCTTCCAACTTATGTAATAAGTACTACGTAGAAAACCCTTGGAGAAATAAATACTTACTCTAAGAGAAAACCAGATAAACTGCTTGTCAAAAATCCCGAATTTTGAAAATATCTATCTTCTGCGGTGTAAAAGGGATCAACCTAAATACATATGGCAAGAAAAAACAGCCTACATGCATACCTACCTAGGTATGCATTTAGGCTGTTTTTTCTTCCAGTCGTTATTATAAATAACGGATGGTAAGTACCTACTTACCATCCGTTATTTATAATAACGACTGGTTCCAGTACAGTTGGCACGTTTGCAAAAACAATAGCCCTGATGGTAATTTCTTGGATAGGTAGCTAAAAAAAAATAACTTTACTGTTTCCTAACCGACAGAGGTTCTAAATTCGGCTGTATAAAATAGGTAGGTATATTTTAATTTTATTTTACAGCAAAACCTGAGAAAGCTAGAAAGAGCCGATCTAAGATAGAGCTTGATACACCACAGGTAAGCGATATAGTTAGAATAGGTACCTACCTAAGTAGGTACTTACCTTTAAAATACTAAACTTATTTGCAATAGATTTTTGTTCGATACTTATTGTATTCTTATCCAGTCATTAAAGCCACCATAGGCGCTAACTAAGTAGCTCAGCGCAATCACCCAACTCCAAAAAACGATACATAACACGATAGATAGTCCGATGATCGTTGTCAAATAAGTGTTTAATGGTATTAATTAACTAATTATCTAATATAAATTAGAATTTCAGCAAAACTGCAAGGATGATTAACTGTATTTAACTTTATACTCGGGGTAAGTACTGTAGTACTGCTGAAAACCGAACCGCATCATATAAGTACATTTGTTTGTGAATAATTATGGTTTTTTTTTGATTTGGAAAAATACTCTGCTAGGTAGAAACATCGTTCTATTAATTTTATCTGTAGGTAATTATTTCGTATTTTAATTCGACTTCTAAATATTGATTTCATTCATTCTGATACATATGATTTAAATTATTAAGTACTTACATAATTTCCATTTCTAAAAACCTTTCATTGCATTAATCTGAGCATAATCTGTAAAAATGAGCACCTGATCTACATAACCACCATATAAGCACCATAAAACACTTTTTTTTTCTGTGAACAAAGTATACCTACGGCCCGTCTGATGGTAAGCGGTTACCATAGCCATATGGGCGCTTGCAACACACGGGGCATCATTGAAGCATTATCGACTTGTTTAAAAACAAAAAAATCGATTGTATGAAAAGTATATTTCAGAGTTAGTCCCTTAAAAGTTGATCCTAAAGAAAGATTGTTCTTCTTTCGCTTCTTAAAGCAGTGTTGGTGAATTACAAGTTACCCTAGGTATACTTATCTGGTACCAATTTGCGTTAGGAAGACTTGACCCAGCAGCAGTGGTGGTCGGGACCAGATGAACGAGCTATAATACATTTCCGTAACGGTAACGTCTATGAAGGAAAAGTTTCTATGAAATGTATGAATGGTGAAGGCAGATTTCAATGGGCTGATGGTACAGTTTATCTGGTATGAATGTACGTTCTTTCAAATATTAGTTCACATCTAGTCACTTTAATGATTCCATGATTCCGTTGAAGGGCCAGTTTAAAGAAAATGAGATAAATGGAAAAGGAACAATTCAATGGAAAGATGACTGTTGGTACGAAGGGGATTTCAAGGGTAATCTCCGTCACGGCAAAGGTCTCTACGTAGACTCCCGAAAACAGAGCTCCTATGCTGGCGGGTGGCACTGTGGGACCAAACATGGCAACGGTGTCATATACTATTCGGAAACATTTAAAAACTCTTATGATGGAGGGTGGAATCACGTACGTATTCAGACTAATCTTCATTGCTATTCATTCAATTAGAATAAACCTAATTCAAGTGGGCTCCCGCTTATACCTACTAATATACACTTTGTAATTAGATAAGTACCTATTATTTTGATATCACTCTATGTCAGCTATACATACTTACGTGCTTACACGAAAGATTTCAAAAGCCTAATTTTGATGAACCAAAAAGATACAAACATAGCGAGACAAAGAGTACCTTGTTAATTTTTATATCTCAATCAAAGAGTTCACGGTAGGTTCTCATTAAATTGTTTATTTTAATCAGAATATACGACATGGGTTTGGATCGAGGGAATATTCAGCTCTAAGCGGGTACAAAGGTGAATGGAATAATTATGTAAGAGAAGGACAAGGTTTAATGATTTGGCCTAACCATGACGTGAGTACCTACTTATACATACAAACTTATTTATATTGTTCCATTTTTATAAACGTATCCGCGTATTTTACATATAAGTATGAGTGACTAGTTTGCCAAAAATCATTGAGATCTGCCGAGAATTAGATAAACATAATTATATTGCTCTTTTAACTTCCTTCTTAGCCCCCGAGCTCCCATTTAGTGACATCAATTTCTATTTCAGTATTACAAAGGTGAATGGAAAAACGGTGTTATGTCAGGCTATGGAATATACATATGGGATACACATTACAATAACACAATGTCATTACCGTCTATAAATGCATATAGAGGTTTTTGGGAGAAAGGTCTACGTAATGGATACGGTGTATTGAATTTAGGCTTAGGGTTAGGCTCTCATTACAAAGGGGAATTTAAGAAAAATATGAAAAATGGAGTTGGAAAGTTTGTTACTAACAATGGTTTAATACTCCAAGATGGATGTTTATTCATGAATGATAATTTAGGTCCAATCACTCCCGATGAATGTACAAGTCTTGAAGAGTCACAAGACTTTAAGTGGTCTCAATTACAACAACCTATTCAATTTGATATATGCGATGATACTGTTGGACTTCTGTACCACATAGATCTCGCTTTAAAAAATATAGACAAAGAAGCTGAATTTAGATCAAATATAATTAATGAGTACATTGAAAATAACAAGATGTTCGAAGCTGCTATATCTTTGGTTGTTCGCAAACCAGAGTACCTCAAGGAACCAAGTGTCAATACCTTCGAAGACTTGATAAGTTTTGAAGAGTTATCTTTGCGAAAATCGCTGAGCTGTTACGAAACTGAACTTAAAAATATTTTCTTCATGTATGCCACAGTATGTAACAGCGAGGAAATATATTTCACCCCTGTATTGACGCGTCTTTATTTGTGGCAGCTATATTATGATTGCAATATTCACGAAAAAGGTTTGACCCTCGTAGAAATAGATAAAATATTTCATCAGAATCCCGAATGGCTCGCTAGATCGCCACATAACCCGTTTGAAAAAATATATTTTTGGCAATTCCTGCATAGCCTTATATCAGTTGCTAGCAGATTGTACGCTAAGCGGCAGTTACCAGGCACAAAGCCTGATACAATATTGGCAAATGCTTTTAGAACTTTCATGGAAACAGATGTCTTGCCGGCAGTTGGACGACGCCAAGGTATTAATAAGTAGATATTTAGTAAGCTACTTATTAACCGAGCCAGCGAACGTCTCGTTTTCATTTTGGGAAAAATGGTTTCGTAGGTATGTCCAGATGTCCAGCTGTTCTCCTCTACAGGTCGCATATCTCAACCGATTCTCTTGAAATTATGTGAACAGGTTCAGTAAAAATATGGAATTGTATTGTCTACGAAAAAAATGACATAACTATCGAGACTCACGACGTCTACATCTCACAGAGCCACTAGTTAATGTGGAACAATGAAGTCACTAGGAATTGTGTAATGAGTCAACAAAAACCTACATACTAGTGGCTCGTGAGTTAGACCTCCCGAGATATGAATTTCGTCGATTCAGAAAAAAAACATGTTATTACTTGTACCTATGTAGTATTTATATACTCTGAGTTATTACCGAACTTGCACACAAAATTTCACGAAATGCGACCAGCTATGCTATTCTGTAAAAGGTAAATCATCTCGAAAGTCATCTCGCAACTCACCTCGCAACTGAATTGGCGGGTGAATTACGTTTCAGAATACCAAATCCTATTGAAAAACGTCAAAATACTCACCTGTCGTAGTTCTTCTCACTTCCGTCATCACTCGGTGGCGCTAGTGTCGAACTCACTCAGTTTAAGAATATGAAATTCTAATCTCATCGCGGATTCAGAAGTGATTTTGCAAATGAACGTTACAGAATAGCACTGATGTAGAGGAGAATAGCCGGACATCTGGACATCCAGATATACGAAAGCATTTTTGTCCAAGCTGAAACGGAAACGGAGTCGCTTCGCCCGTTGGGTAAATTTTTAACATCATAGATATTTTGAGTTTACCTACAGGTTTTTGAATCTTTGCAGTAACTAACGTCGCTAACCGTACCTACCTAGGGTACCTCATATTTAAAAAAAAAAACATAATAAAATTAAATTACTTATACGCCATTAGAACGAAAATATAAGGTAGGTACAATTTTTTGATTAAACAAAATTCGATAAAAAAAATGCATATTGGACTTTGTTTTTATTGTATTTTTATCTAAGCATATACCTGTGCATATACTATGTAGTTATGTACATAAGTATATTATACTAGGTATAGGGACCATTTTTGTTTATATGACCATTGTGATAACAAGGTAACATATATGTTTCACCAATAACCTTTGAATCGGTTTATCAGGACGATTGGTCGAAGGCTTCGGTTCGTTCGTGCCACTAACCGGTCTATACGACTTATATCGCAAGTTGGGGGAGCCGCACACTATTCGAACTTTCCTATGCGCCATTCGTACTCCACCTCATTATTTGGAGAAACCTCAGCCCGATCTTGTTGAAGCACCTGATGAAAACCTTCCTATTGGACGGAACGTCTATGTGATTGGAGATGAGATGTTATTCGTTACCGGTATGCTCCTACTTATCTATCTTTTCTTACATAGGTACCTATTACAGTTAATTTATCGTTTGGTCGTTTTGGTTATATCGGCTCTACCTCCTCATACCGAAGTAATCCCATTTGGGCACCGATTTTTTGCACCGATTCATATTTTGGATCGGTGCTCAAATGGGAGCAAAAATTTAATTCGAAATCATTCCCTTTTGAGCACTGACGGTTTTGTAGCTTCTAGTGTTGTGGTGTTTAATAAAACGAATCGATAAAAATTAACAGTTTTTTTATAAAAAGTAAAAAGTATTATCGTTAGAGCACCCATTTTTAGAGCAATAAAACTTATTCCGCTTTGAGCACTGATCAATATGTTAGGTAAGCACAAACACACCCTAAAGGGTGTTAGGGGTTATAGGTTGCTAGCGGATTCAATCCCCGCTTGGGACGCCAGATGTTTCCGTATTCGGAAGTGAGCGCGCGAGTGACAGCTCCGGTACCATTCATGGAGAAATGGGAGTCAGCTTCTCTGGCGTCCCAAGCGGGGATTGAATTACATAGGTACAAACCCCCCATTAATTTACTGAGATTTTCTATAGTGGCCACCTTCACCAACCGCTAGGTCATAAAAGACGGCACACTAGTCCTGGCAACCCCTTACGAAGCGTCAGAGACCCTCTGCGGTAGGTCACGCCGCCAGAGTACTCGCCCCTGGTACTCGTGAGAAAATGTGAGTCGCACCGTGATTGCTCACTACCATTTGTCCAGAATGGTACCGGAGCTGTTAAAAGTCGCTCACCACGCGCACCCCACTAGCTGCGTCTGTGCCAGTACTTACGCAAGCGCAAGCACTAGCACAAACACACCCTAGGGTGCTTGCGGATTCAATCCCCGCTGGGGACGCCAGAGAAGCTGACTTCCATTTCTCCATGAATGGTACCGGAGCTGTCATGCGCGCTCACTGCCCAATACGAATCCACGTATCTACCCAATGCCTACAGCTGGGCTGCCGGAAAACTAATCCAACGGGTAGCCCTCTACTTTCTATCCAGGAAAGTGCCGGAGATGCAGTTCACTCACAGGAGCTCACCTGCTTAAGGATTACTCACGAACCCCGCGTCTGAGTAATACAAACACTCGTTGCGCGCGAGGAATGACGCTCGGTCACACATACCGAACAGACAACATGCCACCCTCTGCAACTAACCACATAGACCACCGCGAGACCAACACCAACGTCAGGTACCGCCTTAATAAAGGCGGTGGCCTACCTGACCCCGCGTACCCTGATCCAAACAGCCGGACCCGTAGTTCCAGCTGCGAGCCCCATCTACCCGGGTACCTGTACATAGGTACAGTAGTACCCAACTAATATGGCTTACCGATGTACCTGTGCAGAAGATACATTTTCAAAGCGCGGGAAATGCTATTGGTCGGCACACAGAGAAAAGAAATATAAAGAAAAGAAATATAAATAGAGACGTTATGCTAGCGGAGCCCGCGCGCCACACATGACATCAAATGGGCATATATCAACCAAAACACGCGTCAACGCTTCGTAGTATCCGCCATACTAAGCTGAGGTGCGTAGCTCCGCGAAAAATATTAATTGTGTCGTGATGCGCTATTTTTTCCTGTAGGAAACGAAGTGAGGAGTCGGAGTGTAACTCAAGGAGGGATTTCCTTTCATCGATGAGTCTACAAACCTTTATTTAATTGTGATATTTATAAAAATGTATTCGAGATTATGATAATTTTAGGTGTAAACGATAAACTCTGATACTACTGCAAAATTATACATTGAAGGCAATGTACTCACTTTATTTGTACGCAAGGTAGCGAGCGCAACTCCGCACGTAATGTATTGCGTTCTTTCACATTTGTCGTGAGTCGTGACCTGTCGTGACCCCAAAACACGTGCATCGATAGTTTTGTTCGATCAATATCGATAAAATTCATCTTTTTATCACTGATTTGATTAAGGCAATAGTTGAAAGTTATATCAATATCCGCATTCAACTGTTAAAATTAAGCTTTCAAAACGAGAATTTCGAAACAAATAAATTTTATTTCAAGGGCAATAAACCGTGTAAAAATAAGTTTTTTTTTAATTTACTTCATCATGTTAAACGTTTTTTTTACAGTTCAGTATTCTTAGCACAATTATTCTTATCGAACGTGAATTTTCTTACAGAATTTCTAAAAATAATTAAATTTAATATCGACAAAATTAAAATATCGATAATTTTATTGATATTTTATCGATTACTTTCGCTGCATTAAGCGAATAGCAACAAGTGTTGCTACTCGACGCCAGTCGACGCAGCTATTACGCAATTATCAACATTATGTCTAATGCGTTTGAGTTCAAAATTGCGTTCCATGAAAATAACGCCATCTAGTGCCGAGTGGCAGAACTTTTTCGTCGATTGAATCTAGTTAGTTTGTAGATTACAAAACGACGTAAATACTTTGTACGCTATTGAAAAATAAATTTTATGTTATCGTAAAAAGGTATATTTTCATATGTATGACCTGTGTGGTTAAAGCTATTTTTGAGTAAAATAGAAACGACCAATCAAAAGGATTGTTTATTTGTAGTACAATATATGATTTAACATTTATTTGTGTGAGTTTGGCGACGCTGGTTCCGATACAAATTCTAACGCATCGCCCTTCCAGTGTATTCTCTTTTCCGTGGGTCGGCAGCTGCCGCCGCCATGTGTGCGGAAGGGCGTGACTTGCGAGTGAGACGGAACTAACAGCTGCAGTGTATTATGAACCTTATAGTAGTCATCTAGAGTTGGTTGTAAGTTTTAAGCATTCTTTCGTTAATCTTCGGGCCATACTTTCTTTTCTGTGCGAACGAAGATTCACGACGCGCCTTATCAGTTGGGTACTACTGTAATCATTTGTCTCCACTCAACTCCAATAAATCCCCTGCTAATGTTGGTTTCAGACGAACCCACTCCTCCTAAGGATGATGATGATGATATACGGCAATTGGACCTCAAACTTTTTAACTTCGGTAACCTATCTAGCATAACTGTCATTAAGATTTTCTCGCATATTTTCCCACGAGTCTGGGAAAATGGCAAAATTATGGATTTGAATAAAGAACTAACATTTTTCGAATTCTTTGAAGCGTTTATCACTTGTTGTGAAGAAAGCATTCGAGTAAAGGACGTAGAATTGGAATGGAGGAAGAAGTTTATGTGAATATCCAATACGGATTCAGAATTAATTATGTTAATTCTTCCCTACCTACTCACGTGTGTCTTGTTGTCAGGTAGGTGTAGGTATCTAAATAAAAACTTGGAACTAAAAAAGTATTTTATTTTAGTGTAATGCCTTAAATAAATATCCTGGGACATTCCTCACACACGGTCATCTGATCCCAAACTAAGCAGAGCTTGTACTATGGAAACCAGATAACTGATATAATACATATACTACTTTTTGTTTGTAAATACTTACTTAATATACATAGTTACACCCAGATCCAGGACATACAGACATGTTCATGCACACAAATGCATGTCCTGTGCGGGAATCGAACCCACGACCTGCGGCGCAATAGGTGGAATTTTTACCAGAGTCTTAACCAACTGCGCCAACTGGCCCGTCAATATGTCTTGCATCCCATTCATATTCACTCGGACATCTAGCTAGAGGTAGCACTCTAAGTCGATACATGCGAGTTTTTTACAAGCTTTTATTTAACTTTCAATGTACTTATGTATGTATTTATGTATGTTTGTTCGGGTGGAATCTTGCAAATCGAATTTCACCCACTGGTCGGGATATTTGGTATACATTAGTGTATTGGAAGACAATGCAAGTACAGTCAACAAAAACCGGCCAAGTGCGAGTCAAACTAGTGCACCGAGGATTCCGTACAAACCTGTAGGTATATAAGTAAATGGTAGTATAGACCTGAGTATTTGATATGAGTTTCAATTTATGACGTATTAAAAAAAAACTACTTACTAGATCTCGTTCAAACCAATTTTCGCTGGAAGTTTGCACCGTAATGTACATCATATTTTTTTTTAGTTTTATCATTCTCTTTTGTTGTTTTGTGTATTCTCTTGTGTGGGGGACATACATTTGACCACTTTGGAAGCGTCTCTCGGGCGAACTGTTCAGTTTAGAAAAAAATGATATTAGACACCCCAAACTTATGGGTTTTATTAAAAAAAGATTTTGAATTTCAGTTCTATCTAAGTATGGGGAACCCCCAAATTTTATTGTTTTTTTTTCTATTTTTGTGTGAAAATCTTAATGCAATTCACAGAATACATCTACTTACCAAGTTTCAACATTATAGTTCTTATTGTGTTGACGGACAGACAGACATGACGAATATATAAGGGTTCCGTTTTTTGCCATGTGGCTACGGAACCCTAAAAAGTACATTCACCAAAAAAGCTTGTATTAAAAATTATTTTTTTAAAAAAAACTTATTCATGCTCAATTATTTGAATAGTGATAGATTCTTCCTAGCAAATGCGTAAACAATTGTTTCCATAGATGTAACCATTTCGTTTATATTGGATACCTACCAATTAACAAATGATGAAACCCTTGAAATCAACATCAGCTGGCTCCTCAACTTTCTGGTATTATTTTGTAGAAACTTAATAACTAGTTACTTGTGCAACAAGAGAGCATAGTTCGTTTTTGTTGCGAGTGCCTCAGGCACTATAAGGATTATTAAATAATTGAATAATCCTTATAGTGCCTTTGGCTAATTATAAAATCACGAGCAAAGCTAGTGATTCTATTACGAACCCTGAACGTAGAGCGATTCAAGGGCACACGAAACACTCTGTCCTCGTGTACACCATGAGCTTATCTTCTCTTAATACTAGGTACGTATAGAGAAGCTATCGTAAGCAAAGGTTATGTCCCATTTTTTTAAAGTCAACTAAAGTTCTCTTTACTCAGAATAACCACAAACACAATGGTTCGTCTGATGAATTTATTGATCTTTCCAATTTTCCTTTATGGAGCTGAGATATAGACGTTAAAGTTGCAAGACCGAAGAAAAATCGATGCCTTGGAAATGTGGTGCATGCGACGGATATGATGGGAATAAGCTGGACTGCGCATACTAACAAACAACGTCTCCATATTAAAAGAACTCCGGATTAAACAGACTTTCGTCGATTGTTCAGATACGAATCTTAAATTTTTTCGGACACGTCATCCGAAAACCTAATTCTATAGAGAGGTTGGTCATCCAAGGTCAAGTTGAAGGCAAACGTTCACGTAGTCGGTCACCAACTATTATATTGTCCACTATTATATTATCACTTCAATACACTTTAGAAACGGGTAGCATAGCTACTGCACAAAACAGTGGTGTGCACAGCTCGAGAAACGCCCGGCAGCATGGCGCAGAGCTAGTGGTAGGTTGCGACGCGAACGCTCACCACACTGACTGGGGCAGCAGCGACGTCAACAATCGGGGTGAGTTATTATATGACTATCTTATTCAAAACAATCTTGGAGTGCTGAATGTAGGATGTGAACCAACCTTCATCACAAGCAACAGACAAGAAGTGTTAGATACTACCTTCGTCACAAACAAACTGGCCTCTCATATTTTTGATTGGAATGTTAGTGGCAAAACCTCAATGTCAAATCATCGACATATCCGCTTCCAAATCAAAGGCTCAAAGGAACTCCAAGACCGCCAAGACTGACTACAGAGACATTCTAAGGCGGAATCTGGAGGACTGTCCGAAGAAAATCAAAACATCTGAATAGCTTGAGATAGCTTGAGTTACCTTATGCGCTTTTGATATTATTATTAGATATTGAGGGAGCCTTTGACAATACCCCTACTAGTAGTCTTGTTGGGGGACTGGAACATAAAAATGTGGACCCCACCTCTGTTCGATGGGTTAAGGCCATGCTCTCCAATAGATGTAATACCGTATCACTGCATGGCACTTCTCTTGAAGTATCTGTAGTGAAAGGCTGTCCACAAGGAGGAAACACTATCTCCTCTGCTTTGGACACTGACCATTGGAGGCTTGTTTTGCTTGGAGTAAAAAAGTCAGTCAAAAAACAACAATTGCCTCATTAGGCGGGATTCAAAGGACCGCTTGTATTATGGCAACTGGAGCCATGTCAACCTCCCCTGGAGCGGCCCTTGATACTATGTTAGATCTGACGCCCCTGCAACATGTAGAGAAGGTGGCGAAGACAACTATGCACAAGATTCACGCACAGGTGGGAGTGAAATGGCTCTCCCAGGCACTAAACTCCCTTCAGGATTCAGTACTTTCGTAGGCATTACGAAATTGAAATACCCACCCGTGAGGACTGGCTAGATGACAAGATCACGTGGGTGGAGGGTAACCTCAAGTGGTACACCGGTGGATCAAAATCAGGATCTGATGTAGGCTGTGGAATTTATGGAGAGCGGCCAAAAATCAGCAAATAGCTGAATCTTGTAAAATACGCTTCTATATTCCAGGCAGAAGTACACGCCAGACTTGAATGTGCGGACACTAATCTGGAGAAAGACTACGTCAACCATATATATATAATACAATATATATATCCACTCGGACAGCCAGGCAGCTCTCTTAGCACTGGCCTCGGTTTCAATTAACTCTAAGCTAGTTAAAAACTGCATGGACCTACTAAACCACCTGGGCGAAAAGAACAGGGTTGTGTTACGGTGGGTTCCTGGACTCACAGGAATCGTCGGTAATGAAAAAGCTGACGAACTAGCTAAAGCTGGAGCTAATGGGACCCCTAATGGCCCCGAGCCAATTTGTGGTGTACCTAAAAGCCTGGCTAAACTAATTATTAGGAACCTATATGTAAACTCATAAATCGATTCTTAGAAAAACGCTCCTGGAATGAACCATTCTAAGGCACTTATAAAGGCCTTTGATAAAAAGTCTACCATAGAGGTGTATTATCTCTAAGTAGAAACACTTACGCATATTTGTGAGAGCCTTAACGGGGCACTGTGGATTGAACAAACATCTGTTCACCATCAGCGTTCACGACTCGAGGTTGTGCATATTCTGCCGTGAGGCAAATGAAACACCATTACATCTCTTGTGTGAGTGCTGTCCACTTACACCTAAACGAAATACTCATCTGGGGAAACACCTGTTACACCCAGATGAAGTAAAATCCATTCCTGACAAGAATATTGTACAGTTTATTATAGCTGCAGGTCTTGGCAGTGAAATTTAATTAACGTGGCGATCGCAATAGATCTAGTCTGGTCG
Organism: Achlya flavicornis; assembly: GCA_947623365.1. NCBI lineage: Eukaryota > Metazoa > Arthropoda > Insecta > Lepidoptera > Drepanidae > Achlya > Achlya flavicornis. Next base: position 7,283,553 of record OX392468.1, on the reverse strand, counting down.
CAGTATTACAAGCTCTGGAAAGACTTGAAATAGCCACTTAACCCCAAATAATAATAACAGCTCGAGAGGGATTGTTCCTCGATGCTTGCGATAGACTACCCCTTCACTCAATTACTTTCTTCCATAATAAATGATCCCATCCCACTAAAATGAATAATGTTTATACCCTTAAATTATCCTGAGTTCAATGAGAACAATTGTTGAAATTATATAGTTATTAGACATTTTGGAATTAACTCTAACAAAAGGGACAATCCATGACCAAGTTGGCAAGAGTGCACGAGCAAGTTCTCTTTAGCGCTGAAACAATAAATTAGTCGACTAAGCTGACAGTCGAAACATGTAGTTTTAGGAGTATTTTTCTCGCAAACGCCGTGATTTTCACGTCGCTTACGCTATATAGTAATAACAGCTAAAGTATATATAATAAATTTAAAAAAACCAGTTGTGAAAGTTAAACATTCGTGTATTCCTAAGGTACCTATGTTAAAGTCTTTACACAAATTAATCAATTTTTTTTGTAGGATACCGGTATTTTATTTCGAAAATCATTAATATATTTCTATAGAAATACGCATTTCCTGTAGGTAATTATTTGGGCAGCCACCCACTTTACCCATACCCCCATGGCCGCTTTAGGCACCCACTCGGGCTAAGAGGTTTATGACAAGGTTTCGTAATTTTGTTAATTGTGATTATTTGTGATTTTATTTACATATTAGCGTGAATTTAACTTGCATGTTAAACAAAAAGAATAAATTGTATAACCATTGTTATACACTTCTCCGATATCTGTCAACTCGTAAGTTTTTACTACTTTACTTGTTACAGGTGTCCGCTTTGAGCTGACCTCTCCTACATCGGCGCGTGCGCAATACGAATTGATAGGGCACGGCGGTGGCTTAAAAATATCTGCTTTGCTTTGGTGTTCCCCCAGACCTAGGATTTTTCGATACGATGAGTGAACTATCCATCCGAGTAAAAGCATGATGCCTTATCTATGAAAATCAATGAATAAGTACTTAGGCGCCGGTAAAATAATAACTTTTGTTCAGCTTAAAACCAAATACGTATTACACGTAGCTATTGGAGGTTGGGACCAGAGTTCATACAAATCCTGGCATGCATCACCTTTGCCCATTTACTTTAGAACTCTATACCTACTGCTCGCTCGCTGTGTGTACAGTAGTGAACGCGGAACGCAGACCTCTGAACGCAGAACTCTAGAACTCTGGGGGATCGGGGCGCCAAGAATAGAATAGAATCACAGAATATTTAGTAGAAATTTCAATGGGCAATTTCAATTTTTTTAACGTCATGAAATATTACGTGTACCTACCTACGTTCTTCTCCTATTCTCCTACGCGGACCAAGATGACGCGTTTTTAAAAACTTCAGGAAATACCTACTCTTTGGGTACCTACCCACGGATTACCTACTACTGTGTAGGTTCTAGTAGGTAGTAGATTACTACTTAGTTGTAGGCCACCTACAGAACTTGTGATAAAAATATAACATTACCTATATTTGTACGTAGTATTTATCTACTCTGAGCCTATATTATGCGATATATGCCCATATTATATGACAGCCTCCTGTCAATGTAATCTACATAAGTCATAAAGCCAATTTTGTAAATATTTCCCTCACTATTTACCTTTATTTTAAGTTTTGAAAGAAGTGAGGCTTACTATTCAACAAAATGCGGACGAAGAATCCGATGGCACAGAAGCCTCAACAAATTTTATTTTCTAAGAATATTTACGGGTCTCATGTGAAAGTGGAAAATTGGGACTTCGCTAACCACGCCGAAAAGAAAGATAATTATGTGTACCGTGATAACCTTAGTAACCATGTGAGCACCTATAATCGCTGGGGTAATGAAGATCAAGGTGTTCGGATGACCGAAATGCGGTTCATGCAGGCTCAAGTATACACTAAGACAGACCCAGTGTATACTTTTAGACCACTTGTAAATTTTACATCGTACCCGTGCACTGAGTAAGTTTTGTTCCACAGAATCTTATATAAGTACTAATGAAAAAAACTTGGACCAATCGTAGTGGGAAATCATACATAGGTACATTACGAAAACGATGCGTCATAGGAAATTTTGTTATTTCCCTAGGGTAAAGAATTGACGTTAGTAGGTACCTAAACGCTTACTAACGCGTTTGTGTTTACGACATTTCTCTATAGGAATTGGCACACCGCCTCTAGCGGAATAGGTAGGTACCTACTCATGTACTTCCTAATTTCTCCCATACTAATTTATAGTTACCGCAATTCCACGGCTACCTTCCCCCATCACAACTCTCGCCATCGACGGGGAGTCCATCCTCACATACTGAAATCAGAATTGTTTCAAACTGTGCGGTCTCTAAGGAGCTTCCTTCCGCGGACGCTCAGATTGTGGAATGAGCTCCCCGACGTGGTTTTCCCAATGGAGTACAGCATCTTCAAAAAGGGTGTGAAGAGATTTCTGCAGGGTCGGGAACGCGCGAGGAACACCCCTGGTGTTGCAAGCGTCCATAAGCTACGGTAACAGCTTACCTTCAGGCGGGCCGTATGCTTGTTTGCTACATAAGTAGTAGGTAGGTATAAAAAAAAATGGTCAAATCCGAGGTCCCATATTTTCTCCTGGTTACGTAGGTAATCTTTCCAATACGTTTCCAAAATGTCTAACCTGCGCAATGCAATCCTATCGGACTGTTCACTATACTATACCTATACTCACTGGTTTTTTATGGTTTAGTCACTCGCGAACCGAAGCAATTGCTCGAAGGACGAGGTTAGTGTGTTTAGGAAAGAGAAGTGAAGGTGGATGTTTCCCTTTAGTTTCGAGGAAGGATGGTTATGGAAAAATAGGAATCTTTTTTCGGATTTACTGAAACAGTATCAGCTATGCTATTCTGTAAAAGGTAAATCATCTCGAAAGTCATCTCGCAACTCACCTCGCAACTGAATTGGCGGGTGAATTTCGTTTCAGAATACCAAATCCTATTGAAAAACGTCAAAATACTCACCTGTCGTAGTTCTTCTCACTTCCGTCATCACTCGGTGGCGCAAGTGTCGAACTCATTGCACCTTATTACAAAACATGGTTTAAAGGAAAACCAGGTTTTAAAATAGCCTCGTTCCTTTTTATTATATGACGTTAGAAAGTGACCAAATGACAGTAAAACCTGGCTTTACTTTAAACCATGTTTTGTAATAAGGGGGACTCAGTTTAAGAATATGAAATTCTAATCTCATCGCGGATTCAGAAGTGATTTTGCAAATGAACGTTACAGAATAGCACTGCAGATACTGGCGCTATGGTGACCATATTTACTTTGGTTTGCTGCAATACTGGTAAAATTGTATATAGTTATTTAGTAACTTTCTGTGCTTATAAGTGGAAAAGTAATTTCAATTATTACATACATTTGAGTTGCTCTGGTCTATAATTTAAAAAAATTGTTATTATTTATATATTTTTTATTGTAATTTTCATGATTTTAAATTTTTCGGAATTTTCAGAATTGCCAAATTTTGTGATTCTAGGTCAAGGGGAACTACCATATTCCGGTTGACCTAGAATTGTCAATTTTGGGTAAAAGCAAGGTCTTACAGCACAAGTAAAGAGAAAATTCCGGAAATATCAGTGAATCTGAAAAATGATTCCTATTTTTCCATAACCATCAACGAATTGAATGTATGTTTGTATCATGAAGAATCCTACATGGTGTCAGTTAGATAAGTAGGTACCTACCTACTCAAACCAATTCTCAACTTGGAAGATGATGACCGATAGTTTCTGTCAAAATCACCGCCAACCATAAATGCAAAATAAATAAATCCACTTGCTCCAATAAACGGATTGAATTACATAAGACATCACAATACTTATATACTTTTATTATGACGTGTACTCAACTCAATTAAAATCATATGTGATGATCGGGTTACCATACGAGAGTTGAGTCATGCAGGAAACAAGAATAGCAGATATAATATTTTTGTACCTACTAACATAATTTTATCGTCATAGTACTCCGGGAAGAAATAAGCTCATGAAGAAAGCTAATTTAGCGCAACTACCCGAAGACTTTGGTGTGATGGATTATCTCACAATTCAGCAAGATGATTACAGAAATCCTTACCCGTCGGTAACAAAGCCGGTAGGTACAAACCTAATAGGATTAACTTTGCTTTGTTACTGAGAAATATAAATCACGCCGCCTTAAACTACTTATGTGCAAAATGTCACAATATAACTATACTAGCAGATTACTAGCGCCGCGATTTCACCCGCGTACGGTTTGTTTTTTTTTTTTGCGCGGAACACTTATTATTTTTCAAAAATATAAGTAGCTAAATTACTCCTTATAACATCAGCTATGAACCGGAACAGACAGACAAAAATTATTAAAAACACCGTTTATTAAAAAGAAAGTGATTTTCGTTAAATTCAAATTCAAAAGCGATGTAAATACATCGCTTTTATCTTTTTTATATTGCTTTTCATCAGGGTAAATACCCTGAAATATTATTCAGGCATTTATGTTATTAAATACAGGTTAAATAGGTACCGAAAACGTTATGGTGCGTCTATGCTACCGAACCGAGAACGAGCCAAGCATATGGAGCACAAAGAATCATGACAAGATTTGTACAAAAAAATAAAGATTTTTAGAGACTTTAGAATGACGTTATAATTGATCCTTGGTGCCTAAGGAATAACTTGAGCCATTTAAATGTTTTTAGAACCACGGGATAAAAATGCGAGTTTCTATGGCATTGCGCCGAATCGCGATTATTCGCGACGCGACCAAAACCATTAGGTACCTATGTTGTTGTTACGTTTTGCGGGGTTTATAAAATATTTCATGTATATGCTGGTAATATTATCGCAATATTGGTAGTGATTCAAAACCCACTAAAATGTTTTTTTTTTTGTAGAAAACCTCGCCATGATTCTTTGCGTAGAGTAGACGGACTTGCGACAGAGAGGATTGAAGGGAACAGAGTACAAGCTTCTAAGGAGCTACCTATTTTGGTAGGGTTAGCACAGGAGAATAACATAAAATAAATAAAAATGTATACCTATCAGCTTTTTCGTAATGATAGAATATTTCTATTTACATATTACATTATTACAGATTATTACGAAAGGGTAAGTACTAAAATGCAAATCTAGTTTTGTCGCTGACCATACCTGGGTATCTAAATCTAGCTAGATCACTTTTTCGCCCCTAAAAACCCCCATATAGCAAATTTCATCGAAATCGTTAAAGCCGTTTTCAAGATCTCAAAACATACATGCTCATTAAATAGGGTAGGTAGGTAGGTACATCTACGTACTTGAAATCATAAACACCAATCATGCCATTATTTTACGAGAAATGAGACAACATAAAAACGATGTACCAGAAAGCTAATACCTACCTACCTATTATATGCAAGATACTAAAAGTAAACTTATTTAATTCTATTATTTTTCATAGACTCAGTACAGTAACCCATATTTACACATTTTCATATTAAAATTCTATTATTAAAATCTAAACGTAAACAAACACGATGCGCGAGTGCCCTGAGGTGGTTTGAGTACTGGCCGAGTCAGTATAAACCGGTTTCCCCTCGTACGTGACGAGCCACCAGTGCTCACGCACACGCGCCTCAAGCTTATAGTTGTGTACCTACCGTAGACCGTAGCGCGGTTGTATGAAGCTTGGTCTCTATCCCCTTTATTTACTTTGTGCTTGCGAGGCTCCAAAGAGCAATCGTCTCGCGGCCGCGCTCGACTGCGCTCCGCCAATTGACAGTTTTTTGACGAACACAGGGATTCGCATCGCGCTCGTTTTGTAGGCTCCTTGTACGTCCACACTTGACATCGCGAGCGACGAACTAATAGAACGAGTAGACGCACCATTAGAAACCAGGGGGCCAATTGCTCTCTCAAAATTGTTTACATTATTCCAGTTGACGATGGCATCTCCTACGTGGCTGCTGAACCGAGTGATTCGCTCAGACTTAACCCACAACCATGGAACGGCCCCTCCGCGTGGCGACTACCAGTGTCTGGACACACATACACCTATAGGCCACATTAGGAAGATGCGCTTATTTCGCCGACAATCATTCAATCCTGCCACATGTCTTCAAGATTTTCCTACGCTGTAATAAGCTAAAGGATAACCATTAATAACGCACATGATCGATGAATCATCAAAAGATTTTATTTCACATAAGAACTTAAATTTATAAATTGTAGAACATACCTAACTACCTATAGAAAAGAATCGAAAACATAAAAAGGAAATAAAGAAAAAATCAACAAAAACTTATTTTCAACATAACACATACATAGTTAGAGCTCTCCCATAAGACGCGATATAATCGCAAGCGTTGTTGCCGTTATATTTTTTGTAACTAATTACCTAGTTACCTACTTACATTTTACAAAAAAGAAAAAAGCAAATGAATGTTGCAAATTACAGATAGTTTTTTTCAATATTGACGCGCCGAGACGTATCCAATTCTCTCATTGAAATGCCTTTTTGTGTAGTAAATAAAGTTCTATTTGTATTGCTATCTTAAAAAGTGCGCGCCGAATCGCGTCGCGTCTCTGTGTAATTTAACCCTTATAGTGTGTATTTTGGACAAAATATTCCTTAAAATACTAAACAAGGACATACCAATATAATCACGCCTGTGTGGGAGATTTTAATCAAATAATTAAATGGCAGCTCTATCGTTAGTTACTTATATTTATAGCTTATTTATCGGGCATTGCCAAATAAAAAAAGACAGGATTAAATTAAAAATAAGGTAACATGTAATATTGTTTCTTATTAAAAGTTGTGTGGTGGTTACAATTTGAAGGGATTGACCGTCATGGCATTTTGATAATTGAAAAAAATCTTATACTTATTTGGGGTAATTCATCCATTCTTAAGAGACAATTCGTCACCTTCCTCAAAAGTGGCATATTATTAGCAACATTTATACATCTATACAAATAAATAAAATTGAAGTGACTGTTTTAATATCAAAATAACAGCTTTTTACTTAATGCATAGAAAGTATATTCGGTACATATACCCAAAATCATTTTTTATTTTTCTGTCCGTCTGTTTGTTTCGGGTAATCTCCGAAACGCCTGGACAGATTTTTTCGACTTTTTTGAGTTTATCGCAAACAGATAGATAGACAGACTGACGCGGCGGAGGACTTTGTTTTATAATATGTAGTGATGAAATAATAGGTAAACTATTTTTTTTAAGAACTTGAATACTACTACTATCTTTCAAAAGCACCGTACTTAATTTTATATGGCCTTAAACACGTGTGCAATTTATTAGAAAAAAAGACAAGGGGGCGCATGCGCGGGCATATGTGATGGAGACGGAGTAGGTACTTAACCTGAGAAAGGGAACTATAGTGTCACGTATCCCCTTAAAAAACAACTAAATCTGAGTTGGACGCGATTTTCATAAGGGTTCCATATTTAAACTCGGAACCCTTTTAATTAATTTCTTCATGTCCTTCCAAATCGTCCGTACCTATAGACAGAAGACGGAAAACGCGCTCGTGAGTGTATTTTATTGTCAACTGTTTGTTAGTGTGAACTATTTAGTAGCAGTGACAAAATAACAAAATTTATGTTATATTAATCCAGAATTTAATTTACCCTGTATTCTGTCTGATGCATACCGAGTTCTTTGATTTTTTCCTTATTTATACAATATTAAAAAGTATGTATAAAAACAAAAAATAGTTTTCATAAACAGTAATTATTATTAGCCACTGATTATTTTTTTCTGAGTAGGCCATAAAAACTAAATATCTAATAATAATGTGGAAAAATGGCCTGTATAACTATCAAACATAATATAGCATGACTTATATAACTAAGACAGCTTACTAAGCATGGATCGTTGATAAATTAAAAACACAGGTGGTAACTACAAGTAACCCTATCACCCTCCTATGGTTTCCTCACAATGTTTTCCTTTTCTCTCCAAAACCTAAGTGCCTGTCCAGAATGGGCGAAATCGCAGCGATTCACTCGCGTGAATGCATTACGCGCGTGCGGCGAGATACTGGGAGCCAATACATTGCGTCCACAAGCAATGCGCAAGTAAAAATACGCGAGTATTTTAAATATGGAGTCCTGTACCAAGTAGCATCAATTATAATTTTAACTCCTAAAAATGATCTCTTTGTTAACGAAATCGACGAGTATACAATTTCAAGATATCTTATAAATGTAATTAAAATCAAAATTGTGTGTCCCGAATAAAGATTTACTTGGGTACGTTAATTATTTTGAGAAATTCTAAATCCCAAAGAAATCTTGAATTTGGGGTAAAAAATATGAGACATAGACATAGAGATAGAACTTTAGCTGATGTAATGTAGAACAATACAATAAATCATTATTATTATAATATTTTCAGCGCATAGAAACTACGTTCAGAGTGAATCGAAAGGATCTAATGAGATTTGAATTCGCGGTGCTGGTGGCCCTTGAGTTTGGCCTCCACGTGCCGCCCTACGAGGTGTTCCCGCACTACCAGCGGCTGTTGCACGACTCGTGACCTCGGCGCCGCCTGGCCCTGGAGCCGTGCAGCCGGCCGTGCACCCAGCCGTGCAGCCGGCCGTGCAGTCGGCCGTGCAGCCGGCCGTGCACCCAGCCGTGCAGCCGGCCCTGCACCCGGCCCTGCCACCGGCCGCGGCGCCGAGCGAGCATTGTCGACAACTTGAGACCGAGTGCCTGGATGTAGACATCACGGTTGATAACAACATATAAACGTATATTTTAATTGGAGATTTTACTTATAACGTTTTTCTGATACGCTTACTAATATTAAATAGAAATGGTTTTGATGCTTCGTTTTTAGTATTTAATATGAATTCTTGTTCATAGCGTTTTTTAGTTCAAAATGAAAATATATTGAGTATTTCACGGATTCGGATCGTAGCAGTCACCTATATAAATTTTATAAACGCTTTGCGGTTTGTTCACTATTTGAAATATATTCAATATGGCAAGTGCATGCGTTGCTTGCACTTTTTTAATATATAGGTAGGAGCTTCGCGATAGATTTGTACCTTCTTACCTACCTAGAGGGTTTCTGGCCTGGCGATTAAGAAAGTATATACCCACCACACAGCTATAACTAGTATGTGTTTCAGCACGATGTTCTGCTCCGCTAAAGTAAAATATTTCTATAACCATAGATGTCGATTTTAAGGTTAAGCGCACTTTAGTCTATAACGATTTTATTTATTAGTTACAAAATAAAACAGATGAAGTGGTATAAATATAAATAAAGAAGTTGTATTATTATAAGCTGGTTATCGTGGGTTAACATTAGTTTTGTAAAACGTAAGTACCTAACTAAGCAACCAACGGTACCTATTCTAAAAGATAAATATTGCTCAGAGTTTAACTAAGCACAAAATGAAAGCTCAGGGGCAAGCACAAAATGAAAGCTCAGTTGCGATTTGTATTATCACATATTATTATTATTATCTAGTATAAATTATGAGCAACGAATTTTCTGTGTGTGTATAGAGTCGAGAATCGAGTGTATAGGAAAAAAAGCCAAATGATAATACTGTGATATAAATATGTAAATATAAATCATTTCTGATTGATTACCTAAATGTCTAATGTTATGCAGGGATAAAGTAAAATATAAAAAGTTTATGGCATGTATTTAACGCGGCGACAAATTAATCTGAATTTGGGATTTGTAAAAAATGAAAGGAGGTACTAAAAATAATAGGTTGGCAGCTAAAGTGAAGGATCATTTTAAGTAGAAAGTAGCAGCTAAATAAGCTTTGTTTTAATTTAAACTGGCATTGATTTTTTTGTTTTGGTAACTGAATTTATTGTTAGGCGAAGACTTGACGGCGGACAAAAAGTAGAAAATAGGCTTTCTTAAATTATACAATGAGGTTGTATATAAAGTAAACTGAGATGCGAAGAAAATATGAACATGGTCATATAAAACATACTTTGTGCGACATTTTAAGAGCTCTAATTAAAGCAAATAGTGACATGCAAAAAAAAAATTGTGGGTCTATAGTTTTATTTCTTGACTTTTATTTTCAACACGCTTCTATTAGCTTCACCTGTATGTATGTATGGAATCACATATATGTAAGCCGTGTTTGGACTTGTTGGAATCGTCTTGAGATGCATTTTGAACATCTATGGTTATCAGGGTCTGATGATGGAGTAGGAGGGTTGGCACTGGAACTCAATAGCGGCGCAATGTATCCTACTCGTATTTGAGGCTGTTGGATTTTTCGTGAGAAGAACTTTGATCATTTATGGTTTTCAGGGTTTGATGATGGAGTAGGAGGGTGAGCACTAGAACTCTATAGTGGAGAATCGTATCCTAGCCGTGTTTGGGGTTGTTGGATTTGTCGTGAGATGAACTTTGATCATGGATGGTTTTCAGGGTCTGATGATGGAGTAGGAGGGTCCGGCACTGGAACTCCATAGCGACGAAATGTCTCCCACCCGTGTTTGAGGTTGTTGGAATGAAAACTATATATGGTCAAAGTTCATCTCATGACAATTTCAACAACCTCAAACACGGGTAGGATACATTGCGCCGCTATGGAGTTCCAGTGCCAACCCTCCTACTCCATCATCAGACCCTGAAACCCATACAAGATCAAAGTTCACTGTTTTCGATCCCGAAACCAGAAGACCCCGGTTCGAGACAAGCTGTTTTTTTTAAAAATTCGAATCTAAATATAATTTCCAAAAAACACGATTTACCAAAAATGTTAAAACCAGGTTCAACTCAGTCATCCAGATACTAATTATGATTCCACAAACAAAATTATAGTACCCGTTTAAATTTTTACAGCTGCTTGCAAATCGCAGCCCGAAAGTGTATTTTTATATGGAAGCCTATAGTTGCCAATAATACCATGTTTGTTATCCCACTGACAATATTAGTCGCCAAGTCATTATTTATAGTACCCCACCCATTATTTGTGTGTGCCTGTTTAATATATTTGCTACCCTAAAGAAGCCGCCACTATTTAGTTTTTATGATACCTTGCAATTTGTAGCCCATCTAATTTAATAGTTGCCAAAATATTTAATCGCTGCCAAGTTATTTTTTTTGTAACCAGTAGTTAGTCACCCTTTAATTTGTTAGTCGCCGCGAAAATAATTAGCCAAAGTTTATTAGCATATAAGGGATACCATCAGCCAGAAAAGTAGTTTATATATAAGGTTAAATCAAATGAGTTAGCTAAACTTCACTTGTAAAATTATAAATGATAAGTTAACAGTGGATAATCAATGTTTATAATCGGTGCTAATTCTGTTGTTCAAAACTAATTTAGTCTCATTATATCAATTTCTAACGAATAATATAAGAAAAGGATTTATAGTACATACTTACAACATTTTAGTCGTATAAATAAATAAATAATAAATATCTTGGGACATTCCTCACACACGGTCATCTGATCCCAAACTAGGTAGAGCTTGTACTATGGAGACCATATAACTGATATAATACATATACGACTTTTTGTTTGTAAATACATACTTAACTTTACATAGTTACACCCAGACTCAGGACATACAGACATGTTCATGTACACAAATGCATGTCCTGTGTGGGAATCGAACCCACGACCAGCGGCGCGATAGGTGGAATCTTGAACAGAGTCTTAACCGGTTGGTAAAGACTGGTCAAGATTCCCAGCCAGCTGGCCCGTCCTGTCAAGTTAGTCCAATGCTTGTTTTCAACGTAAATTTTGTCGCCATCAAAATTGGTTCAGTCTATTTACCCGTAAATGAAAACGGCAAAGACTAATTTGACAGGTTTAAATATGTTCTATCCTTTTTCAATATTTTTTGTAAGAAAGAGATGTGATGAGATTAAAATTAGTTTAGTGCGTTTTACAACAGAATCTGAACCATTGTCATGGAAAGCTTACTAGCTCAAACACGTGTGGTCAGTGCGTTTTCCCGCCGCGCCGGTCGTATTCCGAACTTGAAGGGCCCATAATATGTGTGTGATGTTTCTTACTAATTTACTTTTTAATTGTTAATTAACTAATTCTATAACGCCAGATGTACTTGGCAACTGATACCATATGCGATTGCAAACTTTCGCCAACTAATTTGATTTAACCTTATAATATGCTTACTATTCGGTATAGGTTGCTAAAATCATAGTAAAAAGACAAATAAAATAATTGCCACGATAAGATCATAAGGTACATCTTTTTGATAACCTCCACCATTTATTCCGTCGGTAAAAATTGAGATTATTTTAATCCTTTGCCTGGTAGAAATAGAATATTTAACGTGAGGAACTATTAGTACCTGTGTAGAGGTTAAGGGTATATACGGACATTGCCACCATGCATTGTCTGATGATATCTTTATTTGTCTTTTTACTAAGTTAATCTTAATTAATGTACTTAACATTTTGTAAACGACTCCACTAATACTGCTGCTCCCTGAGTAAAATAAAGGATATAATAATTTAGTAGTTGTAAGTTGTATATTTTTAACTATGTGTTAATAGTATCTAAGTTGTTTGTTATCGTGAGTACTATCATGTGCCTAAGTGTCGTTTATTGACTAATTACCAGTCACCCTATATAGATGAAAAAATAGAACAAGAACTAAACAACATTAAAATTATAAAAACAATATGGTTAGGCGGTGATCCCAAAAAGCTGGCGACGTATTAACTCGTTGCATTGCGAGACTAATGCGTTGCCCGAGGTAAGAGCCAGCTTTTTTTGTCTCCACTAATATCTATTAGGCGTCTGGACAAGTCCCTTACCAAATTGCGCGCCTCTTTATATATAAGATTAATTACACATAATATTTTTTTACTCATTCACGCGTGTCGGCTAACAATCGCAACTCGACCAAACGGACTGTGACAGGACAAACTTGTTATTATGGTCAGAGCAAAAGATGCTCTCCGAGGCCTATTGATTCGGTACATTCTAGCTTGGCTTCCCTGATAGCCCTGATAGATATTTCCAATTATACTTAGGCCTGTAGCGCAGGTGCGAGTTAGTTTACTCTTTATTGCCACGTTGCGAGAGTAGCTATTTATTTGTAAAGAGTCTTCTTTTTTACTAACTATCGGATTCAACTATAAATTAACCAATTTTTGTAAACGGTTTTTTTCTTTGTTATTAGTGGCAACTTTAGGCGACGGCTACCGCCAACGGCCTCTCAACGATTTACTAGTTTCAATCAATAAAGATTCTGCTGACAGCTTCTCAAAGTTAATATTGTAATAAATTTTAATGTAACATTTTCATTCTTATCTAATGTTTTACCATCTGCGAACTTATTACAGGAAAGTGGGGTCGTTTACAATATAAAATAGGTACACATGTAAGTTAGGTATTATAATAATCCTTAGATGTGTACTTATTACACATAAAAACTATGCAAAGATTTTATGAGTTGGAGGTGGGTTATACATTTTACAGCTAAAACTTGCAGAATTGATGCGATGCTACAAGTATATAGCAAAAAAATCGATACTGTATCATGGAAAATTATTAAAGTTTGCTTGTATTTCTGAAGTAGTTATGAGCGATAAAAGCCTCATACATACGACCAGTCACTCGTCGGAATATTTAGAATGGTAATTTAATAGAGGTCCTTGTCTGTTAGTGATTATATTTATTGCTCAAAATTACTTAGATATTAAATGCACTTATTTGTTGATGTTAAATAATTAAAACGTTTATTTGAAGTATAATTTTAGAATTTCATTGAATCCCTGATTTTATTTAATGGACAACGGTCAAAACCTGGTCAAAACGTAGCCCTATATCTGTCACTCTGCTGTCTGTCTGACTTCACTTTGACTGTACCTACGACGGTTGATTACGTGTTTTATTTAACTATATAACTTACTTGGTTAATAGTATCGTGCTTCTCTTTAAAGCCTAATTGGTGGTCAGGTATTAGACTTGTTCGCCTTTTACTACAGGTATGTGTTGCATAAGCAGACACTCAAGCACCTTGGTTGTGACTGGAAGACGCCTGATCGTTCTATAGGGGATTTCATGTATTCTGGATAATTATTTGGTTTGGGAACAATTAGAATTGAGATATAGAATATATATATATATAGAATTTGTGCCACTTTCCACTGAGGCAGAACAAAGTGTACTTCTACTATTGCATTATACAGCGAGGTGAGAAGCTATAGGAACCTACCTGAATTACTTAGTTAGTTCTTTAAGGACTTTGGCTGGTAGGAGATCATATCCTGGGTCCTTCTTAGATTTCAAGTTTCTAATGACGGCTAGAACTTCCTTTGTTAAGAACTTTTTAGGTTTTCATTTCAGTACAGGGAACGCTTATTACACGGGCCGTGCAAATATCCCTCGTTCCGAGGTGGAGGAAAGCCGCGAACGGCTGGTGTCTGAAATCGACAGTACACTAACTTGTGTCTCCGATTGGGGTCGACTAAACCTAGTCCGTTTCAACCCCACCAAGACCCAAGCCTGCGCGTTCACCGCTAAGAAAACCCCATGGTCTGTGGCTCCACAATTCCAGAACACTTCCTTGAACATCAGTCAAAGCATCTTTGGCGTCGACATTTCTAGCGACGTTTTGTTCCGAAATCATTTGGAAGGCATCCAAAAAGCTTGGAGTGCTCAACAGAGCGAGGCAGTACTTCACATCGGGGCAAAGGCTGCAACTTTATAAGTCGGTTTATAAGAAGGTCCGGCCCCATATGGAGTACTGCTGTCATCTATGGACGGGAGCACCTGGATACCAGCTTGGGCCTTTAGACTCGGTCCAGCGAAGTGCCACCAGAATTGTTGACGATCCCGAGCTCACAAGCGGCTTAGAGCCCCTCAGCCTGAAGAGAGACTTTGCCTCCTTTATGTGTGTTCTACCGCTTGTACAACGGAGAGTGTTCTAAGGAATTGTTCGACTTGATGTCCACGGCTACCTTCCACCATCGGAACTCTCGCCATCGACGGGGAATCCATCCACACACATTGAAACCAGAATTGTTTCGAACTGTGCGGGCTCAAACGAGTTTTCTTTCGCGTCGTCGCTCTGACTGTGGAATGAGCTCCTCGCCGTGGTTTTCGCAATGGAGGACAGCATTGCCTTCTTTAAAAAGGGTGTGAAGAGGTTTCTTCAGGGTCGGCAACGCGCGAGTGATACCCTTGGTATTGCAAGCGTCCATAGGCTACGGTAACTGCTTACCATTAGGCGGGCCGTATGTTTGCCAACTCAGTGGTATACAAAAAAAAGTTTTTTTTTTATTAATATCAGCTGATGATGATATTTATGAATTAGGTAGGACTTATCGACGGATTCATTTCTTAACGCTTTACGCCACTTCATTTCCCGCCGGCCCCGCCGCGGACTTTGTAGGTACTGATATCTATTCGGATTGCGGTCGCAACTTTGTAGGCTGCGATAATTATTTAAGGGGGCCCTTCATGGCCAATGCAACTTCAACGCAAGCATAGCCTAAAAGCTTGTACTTTCATCCAACGTAATGTTTGACTACAAAAAAAGAGAGACAATGTCAGAGCCGTCGGTTATCAGTCTGTAAATTCCGCTGATCACTCGCAGTCGCTTCACTAGGTCGTCATTCATGATTTCGCATATCATAAAACTTGTTCCAGGAGTATAATTCTTATGAAGAAATCTTACAAGTTTGTGAAAAAAAAGTAGGTTATTTAGAATCTCCAATACATTTGCAAGCCTGGTACTTATCTAGATGTTTACTTTACTTTTTCAATTTATAGTTACATGGATATGGCCAAACTTCAGTTAAAATTTGTGCAAAAACGCTGTTTTTCGGAGGCTTTTCCTAAATTTGTTTTACACTTTTTTTGCCTTTATACACGGCTAGATATGGTGCACAAGATACCAATTTGTTTAAAACATCTAACGAAATGTTTAACAACGCCATCATCAGTACAGAGCTTTTGTATGAAAAGTATGACGGATTGACTGCTCTTAAAAGATTTACAAACTTTTATACAAAACGAAGCTAACCAAATGCATATAAATAAAGAGTTGTCAGAATTGTCTATAACTTGGTACTTTAACCCCCTGTATGCAAGCCATTTCGAGGGTATATTTGAAGCCGCTGTAAAAAGCATGAAAGGTCATCTTTACAGAGTCGTAAGGAAACAGACTTTTCATAAGTGCCTGCGAAGGTCTATTTTGAATAAATGATTTTGAATTTTGAATTTTGACTCACTTTATCCCGATGGATTTAATACACTTCTGTGTCAGATAGAAGCTGTTCTTAACTCCAGACCACTCTGCCTACAAAGTAATGATCCTACCGATCCACTACCGCTTACACCGGGACACTCCATTGACTTCATTACGTGAAATGGATGTATCTACTGACCACCTCAATCGCCTTATTCGATGGCAAATCATTCAACAGGCAGTACAACCTTTCTGGCTCGCGTGCATCAGCTCCACCCAGGCGCGGACGTCGTCACTCGCGTGGTAACAGTACGCATTAGTTACATGCTCACTAAGAGACCTGTGGTAAAGGTATGTCCCCTACCTATTGAATAGGGATTCGTTAACCTTTCTTTACTCTTTAGTTCTAAGTTAGATTAGCTTCAAATTTCATTTTTTTTTGGATTATTTTAAGGTCGGCGGCATGTTCCCTATTATTCTTTTATTGTTATATTTTCAATATTATTTGCTAGCACAAGCCAACAGAAATATAATTTAAATTCACTTTATTTTCTTAATAAATAATATGTCAGCCACAAAATTTACGAACGCACTTTCCCGTCGGTTCTCGCGAGGGATGCGGGTTCTATAACAATTGATGTCATTGTCATGGTGCGTCCATGCTTAGCGAACCGAGCACGAGCCGAGCCTCGAACGAGCAAACTGCGGGCACGATTCGCGTAGCGTTGACGAGCTCGCGAGCCTCGAACGAGCGCGATTGACAGTTTTTTCACGTAGAAAGGGATTCGCATCGTCTCGTTGTAGGCTCGTTCGTGGCTCGGCTCGTGCTCGGTTCGCCAAGCATGGACGCACCATATTTTTAACCGCGAGCCAATGAGTTAAGAAGCGACAAGTGCTGCCCCCTATTGAGCCCCTATGTACAAAACTCTCTGATCAACCGGAGCGAACCGAAACGCTGCTTTTAGCTGGCGCTCCCGAATTAATTATAAAAACTCGATAAAACGACACAAAATACAAATACAAAGCCAACACGAGATACTACACGTCCGAGAACGCAACTAGCGAGCTATCATCATCTGCCGGGGTACCCCAAGGAGAAGGAAGCGGAGCGGTGAGTGGTTGATACATTTCATTCAGTTTCTTCTACATAAAGTTTGGTATAATACAGGTGTCCCACCCAATAAGTAGTGTTATTCGGAACTCCAGAGGTAGAGCCGTAGAGCACTTTTAGAGATACCCGAATCATCTGTAATATGAAAAGATCTTCCACAAAAAAAAAGCCTTGCTGATTTTCTTGCCGGAGTCTTCTCAGTTTAAGCCTGGCCGCGCACTAGGCAGCCAGGCTGCGGCAGCCACTCGAACATAATGACGGCGTATGGGAGCCCGCGCACTAGGCAGCCACGAAATCCTATCAATATCTCGGCTGCCGCAGCCTGGCTGCTTAGTGCGCGGCCAGGCTAAGTGTATTCCGAACCGGTGGTAAATTCAACTGTATGTACTAATTTAACGTTCATAAGTGCCTTATCTGTACCTAAACTGAATAAATGTCTTTTTGATTTTGACCTCTATGTATGTTTCTATCTGTGTCCGTGGCTTACTCAGTTATAAACAATACAATTCTCGGTTTCAAAAGTGAGCATTCACATTTTCACAATGTTGATTTGGATCAGTGAAATTGCTAGAATCGTAAATGTATCCTACCAAACATATTGAAACACCAATCTACCTATCCGTTCCAAATAACAGTTACCAAACTATATAAATGCATGTTCTGTCCATTCACGCGTATAGGTAAACAAGTTATACCAGTCAGTTTGGCTGTCGAATTTGGATAAAAATGAGTTATAAGGTGATTTTTTTTTCATGTATTTAACTCATCAAATATTTGACGTATCTATAGCGTTACCCTATACCTTTGAACTGCCATTAATTATGTGAAACTTTCAAATTTATAGTTCTGTCTTTTTGGTGATGACTAAAATAGTCTGAGTGTGTGTCCCATAACGAAGGATCTCGTATTATTCGAGTAGGCAGCATGGCATTTTTTTACATTTGGACATGATTATCAAGTAAAGAACTTTAAAAATATAATGGCACTTAATGAGACAGTTTTCTAATGATAAAAATCGATCCAGAAATTATAAAAATTCAAAAATTGGGTAAGTGCGGCATAATTTTGTAGGTCATTATAAGTCAGGGGTTCTAAACCATTTATGAAGATTTTATTGAAACAAACGTATTCAGATTACCTTCGTATAAATGAGGAATTAAGTATGCCGTGTATTATGTGGAGGTAAAAAGTAAACATCTTTTTATTACCTATATGGTATTTTATATTAATGGGCATTTTCACCACATAAAACGATCGATCATACTATATACAACTTGTTTTTGTTTAGTAATAGCATTTTTTAAATTTATGTTTAGGCCTGTGTTTGATCGCAATCTAACCATGATAGGATATGATGTGCAGTGACAAATAGTGTAGCCAGAGCAAGCACAAAGACTAAAAGGAACTGGCTCTCAAATGCAGCTGTCGCAACACACCTATAGGTGCTTCGCGACCGATTCTCAACTTGAGGGTGGTAGCTAGCCAGATGGTACAAAGTATCTAACTGCCATCGTGCTATATTTTCCTACACCGAAAATTCAAGCTAATTGTAGGATTCGAACCCGGGACCTTCGTCTCGGTATCCATCGTCACTACTGCCAAAGCTTGTGGTAGTGTTTCCTCATTGCGATGTGGTACAATATAATTTCGCACCATGGTGAAACAAAAAATCGATGGTTGAGAGCCCCTGTCTTGGGGCAAGTGCGGCGTGTTGCCGCACTTTCCCAAAGTGTTGTATCGGCACTTTCCCGAACACTGTAATTTGAGTTATGATTTTCGAGCCGGTGGTTTTAGCGTATTTTACCAGATAAACGTAACATATCTACAGAAATATGAAGTTCAGAATTCAAAGAAATACTTACATACGAAATATTTACGATTTCCTACCAAAAACTGAATTTTATGAAGACAACCACGAAGACAACAAACAAAACGTGCCAACTTTGAAGTAGAGTATAATGATAGATGATAGTATAAAATTAAAACGGCGCGGCGGCGTTCCACACTTGTCTGTTGCAGTAATGCCATAAAAAATATGTTTCTGGAACTATTTTAAATCTTGCATTTATTTGTATACGCAATGCAATATAGTCAATCTCTGTTAGATTCTGAGAAATTAATACCCGCCGCACTTCCCCGTACTGACCTTACTATTATAGGGATGGCCTAGATAGGTAGGTAGGTAGGTATACCTACTTAGTTTTGCCACTTGCTACAAAATGTATTCTTCAGTCCATAGAGTACTGTATGATTCAGTCAAACTACAATTTTAGGTAACTCAGATAGGTACATGTCCTAATGATGCAACATTTTTTCTTAGGTACCGATTTTGGTAATACTCTGCATTCTAAGCTCAAGTTGGGGGAGCAATGAAACTATGCAAAATCATCAAGACGAACGTATGGAATCTCTAAAGGCTGTTTCAGATGATCTTACACAAGAAGCAACGATTTGGCGTCTAAGGCCGTGGAAAATTTGGGATTGGGGTTAATTAATTTTCTTTATGTACCTGCTTAAGTACCTAAGTAGGTACTTAGTTTAATATTATTTATAGTTGGACTAGTTACTATAGTTGCCTATTGTCTCATATTCTTTTATTTCCGATAGGTCGATCTCTGTTAAACAAAGCGTTTACACGCTCTTCTGATATGTCGGAGAGCGAATCTGGAAGACACCATATTCATCGAGACAGATCACCTAGGCGGAAATTAAAAAATAAAGTCAAGTTTCTATTTAAAATACAACAATTCGAAACGTATTCCGTGTTTTATTAGCCCTTGGCCCTTCCTAATGCAATTTCCTTTAAAACGGCTTTTGGCAGCCAGATAAAATATGTGTACCTACAAGTCGAATATAAGTGGGTAAGTAAGTACATACTTATTTTAAAAACCTTACTTGCTATTTAGCAGCAACAGATAGATTCATTGAATCTATTGAATATAGGTACCTAATAGAATCTCGAATATAGTTAGGTACTTATGTAGGTAGTAGGAAATCTGTCACCAAGCAGCTACTGGAAGGCTCTGACTACTGTACTTGAAAGCCAGTTTACATCTAGAATAAGTTTTTGTGAAAAAAATATTTTTTTATTGGTACTAGCTTTTTTGGTGACTGTTATTTTTGTTCACTGTACTTGCATTGTCTTCCAATATACTAAGTACTTCCAGTATACCAAATATCAACCACTGGAAGTGGGTGAAATTTGACTTGTAAGAATCTACGACTTTAATTCTCTACTAATATTCTCTTCGACACGTTAACTTTGACATCGCCAGCGAGTCGCATGCGATCAAAGTCGCTGCCGTGTGGAAGTAAGTATCTAAAGGTAAGCCATCGAGAGGAGATAATAGTACCTAGGCTAGTGCTATAGAAACAACTTTAAACCTTTGCCGTATAGCTAAGTGGAGTGATGCCTACGGTCTAAATAATTAACCCTCTAAAAACGCAAGTCAACAACGCAGGTGTGTTGAAAAATAAGTAAAAAAACAACCGACCTCTACTGAGTTGGTACATTACGATAGTTGGCCGACGACATTGTCGTTGTGTGATTCGTGGTACAGGCAAGCGGTCGGTAAAGCAAACTGTCAACATAAAATTGAAAGTTTGTTTACATGTGGTTTGCATTAAAACAATAGGTACCTACTTTTATACCTATGGTACTGCATGGTACCTAAGTATAATACCTACTTTATTTAAATTTGACAATAAGGGTTTCATTAAATTTTAAACATATTTTAAATTAGACTTTCTGCCACTGTCCATGAACTGTCAATATTACATTCCAATTTATTTTAATTTTCTAATATCAATTAGGTGCCTATATTCGGTTGATAAATAGGAATAGTCGTACAAAATACTTCTTTGCTAAGTATAAATATAAGTACATGAAGCAAGAATAAAAAACATGTTTTACGTAGATTCTCAAAGAACACTCACTCGCCGAGATAGTTCCTTTTTAGTCCCGAAAAGAAATAATGAGAACTTTGACCAAGAGGGGTTGTCGTCAAGTCGAGGTCATTCAAACGCACTGCTGACCAGCGACTCCGCCGTGTCTGTGGTAAACAGACCAAAGGGCTCAGTGCAAAAGGAATTGGTCACAATGTTGTTTGAGTCGATGCTTGACAGCATTGTTGACTCTTGGGAAGTAATCGTTCAGCAGAAACCGGAAGACAGTTCACATAATGTGAACATTTCTAAGACACCTAGCGATACTTTCTCGATTAAAAAGAAAAAAGTTATCGGTAAGTTCTATGCACAGTCTTTCAGATCACAAACGAAGCAGAGCTTTGTTACACATAATATTTATTACGTAGTAGGTAGATGTACCTACCTTCCAACTTATGTAATAAGTACTACGTAGAAAACCCTTGGAGAAATAAATACTTACTCTAAGAGAAAACCAGATAAACTGCTTGTCAAAAATCCCGAATTTTGAAAATATCTATCTTCTGCGGTGTAAAAGGGATCAACCTAAATACATATGGCAAGAAAAAACAGCCTACATGCATACCTACCTAGGTATGCATTTAGGCTGTTTTTTCTTCCAGTCGTTATTATAAATAACGGATGGTAAGTACCTACTTACCATCCGTTATTTATAATAACGACTGGTTCCAGTACAGTTGGCACGTTTGCAAAAACAATAGCCCTGATGGTAATTTCTTGGATAGGTAGCTAAAAAAAAATAACTTTACTGTTTCCTAACCGACAGAGGTTCTAAATTCGGCTGTATAAAATAGGTAGGTATATTTTAATTTTATTTTACAGCAAAACCTGAGAAAGCTAGAAAGAGCCGATCTAAGATAGAGCTTGATACACCACAGGTAAGCGATATAGTTAGAATAGGTACCTACCTAAGTAGGTACTTACCTTTAAAATACTAAACTTATTTGCAATAGATTTTTGTTCGATACTTATTGTATTCTTATCCAGTCATTAAAGCCACCATAGGCGCTAACTAAGTAGCTCAGCGCAATCACCCAACTCCAAAAAACGATACATAACACGATAGATAGTCCGATGATCGTTGTCAAATAAGTGTTTAATGGTATTAATTAACTAATTATCTAATATAAATTAGAATTTCAGCAAAACTGCAAGGATGATTAACTGTATTTAACTTTATACTCGGGGTAAGTACTGTAGTACTGCTGAAAACCGAACCGCATCATATAAGTACATTTGTTTGTGAATAATTATGGTTTTTTTTTGATTTGGAAAAATACTCTGCTAGGTAGAAACATCGTTCTATTAATTTTATCTGTAGGTAATTATTTCGTATTTTAATTCGACTTCTAAATATTGATTTCATTCATTCTGATACATATGATTTAAATTATTAAGTACTTACATAATTTCCATTTCTAAAAACCTTTCATTGCATTAATCTGAGCATAATCTGTAAAAATGAGCACCTGATCTACATAACCACCATATAAGCACCATAAAACACTTTTTTTTTCTGTGAACAAAGTATACCTACGGCCCGTCTGATGGTAAGCGGTTACCATAGCCATATGGGCGCTTGCAACACACGGGGCATCATTGAAGCATTATCGACTTGTTTAAAAACAAAAAAATCGATTGTATGAAAAGTATATTTCAGAGTTAGTCCCTTAAAAGTTGATCCTAAAGAAAGATTGTTCTTCTTTCGCTTCTTAAAGCAGTGTTGGTGAATTACAAGTTACCCTAGGTATACTTATCTGGTACCAATTTGCGTTAGGAAGACTTGACCCAGCAGCAGTGGTGGTCGGGACCAGATGAACGAGCTATAATACATTTCCGTAACGGTAACGTCTATGAAGGAAAAGTTTCTATGAAATGTATGAATGGTGAAGGCAGATTTCAATGGGCTGATGGTACAGTTTATCTGGTATGAATGTACGTTCTTTCAAATATTAGTTCACATCTAGTCACTTTAATGATTCCATGATTCCGTTGAAGGGCCAGTTTAAAGAAAATGAGATAAATGGAAAAGGAACAATTCAATGGAAAGATGACTGTTGGTACGAAGGGGATTTCAAGGGTAATCTCCGTCACGGCAAAGGTCTCTACGTAGACTCCCGAAAACAGAGCTCCTATGCTGGCGGGTGGCACTGTGGGACCAAACATGGCAACGGTGTCATATACTATTCGGAAACATTTAAAAACTCTTATGATGGAGGGTGGAATCACGTACGTATTCAGACTAATCTTCATTGCTATTCATTCAATTAGAATAAACCTAATTCAAGTGGGCTCCCGCTTATACCTACTAATATACACTTTGTAATTAGATAAGTACCTATTATTTTGATATCACTCTATGTCAGCTATACATACTTACGTGCTTACACGAAAGATTTCAAAAGCCTAATTTTGATGAACCAAAAAGATACAAACATAGCGAGACAAAGAGTACCTTGTTAATTTTTATATCTCAATCAAAGAGTTCACGGTAGGTTCTCATTAAATTGTTTATTTTAATCAGAATATACGACATGGGTTTGGATCGAGGGAATATTCAGCTCTAAGCGGGTACAAAGGTGAATGGAATAATTATGTAAGAGAAGGACAAGGTTTAATGATTTGGCCTAACCATGACGTGAGTACCTACTTATACATACAAACTTATTTATATTGTTCCATTTTTATAAACGTATCCGCGTATTTTACATATAAGTATGAGTGACTAGTTTGCCAAAAATCATTGAGATCTGCCGAGAATTAGATAAACATAATTATATTGCTCTTTTAACTTCCTTCTTAGCCCCCGAGCTCCCATTTAGTGACATCAATTTCTATTTCAGTATTACAAAGGTGAATGGAAAAACGGTGTTATGTCAGGCTATGGAATATACATATGGGATACACATTACAATAACACAATGTCATTACCGTCTATAAATGCATATAGAGGTTTTTGGGAGAAAGGTCTACGTAATGGATACGGTGTATTGAATTTAGGCTTAGGGTTAGGCTCTCATTACAAAGGGGAATTTAAGAAAAATATGAAAAATGGAGTTGGAAAGTTTGTTACTAACAATGGTTTAATACTCCAAGATGGATGTTTATTCATGAATGATAATTTAGGTCCAATCACTCCCGATGAATGTACAAGTCTTGAAGAGTCACAAGACTTTAAGTGGTCTCAATTACAACAACCTATTCAATTTGATATATGCGATGATACTGTTGGACTTCTGTACCACATAGATCTCGCTTTAAAAAATATAGACAAAGAAGCTGAATTTAGATCAAATATAATTAATGAGTACATTGAAAATAACAAGATGTTCGAAGCTGCTATATCTTTGGTTGTTCGCAAACCAGAGTACCTCAAGGAACCAAGTGTCAATACCTTCGAAGACTTGATAAGTTTTGAAGAGTTATCTTTGCGAAAATCGCTGAGCTGTTACGAAACTGAACTTAAAAATATTTTCTTCATGTATGCCACAGTATGTAACAGCGAGGAAATATATTTCACCCCTGTATTGACGCGTCTTTATTTGTGGCAGCTATATTATGATTGCAATATTCACGAAAAAGGTTTGACCCTCGTAGAAATAGATAAAATATTTCATCAGAATCCCGAATGGCTCGCTAGATCGCCACATAACCCGTTTGAAAAAATATATTTTTGGCAATTCCTGCATAGCCTTATATCAGTTGCTAGCAGATTGTACGCTAAGCGGCAGTTACCAGGCACAAAGCCTGATACAATATTGGCAAATGCTTTTAGAACTTTCATGGAAACAGATGTCTTGCCGGCAGTTGGACGACGCCAAGGTATTAATAAGTAGATATTTAGTAAGCTACTTATTAACCGAGCCAGCGAACGTCTCGTTTTCATTTTGGGAAAAATGGTTTCGTAGGTATGTCCAGATGTCCAGCTGTTCTCCTCTACAGGTCGCATATCTCAACCGATTCTCTTGAAATTATGTGAACAGGTTCAGTAAAAATATGGAATTGTATTGTCTACGAAAAAAATGACATAACTATCGAGACTCACGACGTCTACATCTCACAGAGCCACTAGTTAATGTGGAACAATGAAGTCACTAGGAATTGTGTAATGAGTCAACAAAAACCTACATACTAGTGGCTCGTGAGTTAGACCTCCCGAGATATGAATTTCGTCGATTCAGAAAAAAAACATGTTATTACTTGTACCTATGTAGTATTTATATACTCTGAGTTATTACCGAACTTGCACACAAAATTTCACGAAATGCGACCAGCTATGCTATTCTGTAAAAGGTAAATCATCTCGAAAGTCATCTCGCAACTCACCTCGCAACTGAATTGGCGGGTGAATTACGTTTCAGAATACCAAATCCTATTGAAAAACGTCAAAATACTCACCTGTCGTAGTTCTTCTCACTTCCGTCATCACTCGGTGGCGCTAGTGTCGAACTCACTCAGTTTAAGAATATGAAATTCTAATCTCATCGCGGATTCAGAAGTGATTTTGCAAATGAACGTTACAGAATAGCACTGATGTAGAGGAGAATAGCCGGACATCTGGACATCCAGATATACGAAAGCATTTTTGTCCAAGCTGAAACGGAAACGGAGTCGCTTCGCCCGTTGGGTAAATTTTTAACATCATAGATATTTTGAGTTTACCTACAGGTTTTTGAATCTTTGCAGTAACTAACGTCGCTAACCGTACCTACCTAGGGTACCTCATATTTAAAAAAAAAAACATAATAAAATTAAATTACTTATACGCCATTAGAACGAAAATATAAGGTAGGTACAATTTTTTGATTAAACAAAATTCGATAAAAAAAATGCATATTGGACTTTGTTTTTATTGTATTTTTATCTAAGCATATACCTGTGCATATACTATGTAGTTATGTACATAAGTATATTATACTAGGTATAGGGACCATTTTTGTTTATATGACCATTGTGATAACAAGGTAACATATATGTTTCACCAATAACCTTTGAATCGGTTTATCAGGACGATTGGTCGAAGGCTTCGGTTCGTTCGTGCCACTAACCGGTCTATACGACTTATATCGCAAGTTGGGGGAGCCGCACACTATTCGAACTTTCCTATGCGCCATTCGTACTCCACCTCATTATTTGGAGAAACCTCAGCCCGATCTTGTTGAAGCACCTGATGAAAACCTTCCTATTGGACGGAACGTCTATGTGATTGGAGATGAGATGTTATTCGTTACCGGTATGCTCCTACTTATCTATCTTTTCTTACATAGGTACCTATTACAGTTAATTTATCGTTTGGTCGTTTTGGTTATATCGGCTCTACCTCCTCATACCGAAGTAATCCCATTTGGGCACCGATTTTTTGCACCGATTCATATTTTGGATCGGTGCTCAAATGGGAGCAAAAATTTAATTCGAAATCATTCCCTTTTGAGCACTGACGGTTTTGTAGCTTCTAGTGTTGTGGTGTTTAATAAAACGAATCGATAAAAATTAACAGTTTTTTTATAAAAAGTAAAAAGTATTATCGTTAGAGCACCCATTTTTAGAGCAATAAAACTTATTCCGCTTTGAGCACTGATCAATATGTTAGGTAAGCACAAACACACCCTAAAGGGTGTTAGGGGTTATAGGTTGCTAGCGGATTCAATCCCCGCTTGGGACGCCAGATGTTTCCGTATTCGGAAGTGAGCGCGCGAGTGACAGCTCCGGTACCATTCATGGAGAAATGGGAGTCAGCTTCTCTGGCGTCCCAAGCGGGGATTGAATTACATAGGTACAAACCCCCCATTAATTTACTGAGATTTTCTATAGTGGCCACCTTCACCAACCGCTAGGTCATAAAAGACGGCACACTAGTCCTGGCAACCCCTTACGAAGCGTCAGAGACCCTCTGCGGTAGGTCACGCCGCCAGAGTACTCGCCCCTGGTACTCGTGAGAAAATGTGAGTCGCACCGTGATTGCTCACTACCATTTGTCCAGAATGGTACCGGAGCTGTTAAAAGTCGCTCACCACGCGCACCCCACTAGCTGCGTCTGTGCCAGTACTTACGCAAGCGCAAGCACTAGCACAAACACACCCTAGGGTGCTTGCGGATTCAATCCCCGCTGGGGACGCCAGAGAAGCTGACTTCCATTTCTCCATGAATGGTACCGGAGCTGTCATGCGCGCTCACTGCCCAATACGAATCCACGTATCTACCCAATGCCTACAGCTGGGCTGCCGGAAAACTAATCCAACGGGTAGCCCTCTACTTTCTATCCAGGAAAGTGCCGGAGATGCAGTTCACTCACAGGAGCTCACCTGCTTAAGGATTACTCACGAACCCCGCGTCTGAGTAATACAAACACTCGTTGCGCGCGAGGAATGACGCTCGGTCACACATACCGAACAGACAACATGCCACCCTCTGCAACTAACCACATAGACCACCGCGAGACCAACACCAACGTCAGGTACCGCCTTAATAAAGGCGGTGGCCTACCTGACCCCGCGTACCCTGATCCAAACAGCCGGACCCGTAGTTCCAGCTGCGAGCCCCATCTACCCGGGTACCTGTACATAGGTACAGTAGTACCCAACTAATATGGCTTACCGATGTACCTGTGCAGAAGATACATTTTCAAAGCGCGGGAAATGCTATTGGTCGGCACACAGAGAAAAGAAATATAAAGAAAAGAAATATAAATAGAGACGTTATGCTAGCGGAGCCCGCGCGCCACACATGACATCAAATGGGCATATATCAACCAAAACACGCGTCAACGCTTCGTAGTATCCGCCATACTAAGCTGAGGTGCGTAGCTCCGCGAAAAATATTAATTGTGTCGTGATGCGCTATTTTTTCCTGTAGGAAACGAAGTGAGGAGTCGGAGTGTAACTCAAGGAGGGATTTCCTTTCATCGATGAGTCTACAAACCTTTATTTAATTGTGATATTTATAAAAATGTATTCGAGATTATGATAATTTTAGGTGTAAACGATAAACTCTGATACTACTGCAAAATTATACATTGAAGGCAATGTACTCACTTTATTTGTACGCAAGGTAGCGAGCGCAACTCCGCACGTAATGTATTGCGTTCTTTCACATTTGTCGTGAGTCGTGACCTGTCGTGACCCCAAAACACGTGCATCGATAGTTTTGTTCGATCAATATCGATAAAATTCATCTTTTTATCACTGATTTGATTAAGGCAATAGTTGAAAGTTATATCAATATCCGCATTCAACTGTTAAAATTAAGCTTTCAAAACGAGAATTTCGAAACAAATAAATTTTATTTCAAGGGCAATAAACCGTGTAAAAATAAGTTTTTTTTTAATTTACTTCATCATGTTAAACGTTTTTTTTACAGTTCAGTATTCTTAGCACAATTATTCTTATCGAACGTGAATTTTCTTACAGAATTTCTAAAAATAATTAAATTTAATATCGACAAAATTAAAATATCGATAATTTTATTGATATTTTATCGATTACTTTCGCTGCATTAAGCGAATAGCAACAAGTGTTGCTACTCGACGCCAGTCGACGCAGCTATTACGCAATTATCAACATTATGTCTAATGCGTTTGAGTTCAAAATTGCGTTCCATGAAAATAACGCCATCTAGTGCCGAGTGGCAGAACTTTTTCGTCGATTGAATCTAGTTAGTTTGTAGATTACAAAACGACGTAAATACTTTGTACGCTATTGAAAAATAAATTTTATGTTATCGTAAAAAGGTATATTTTCATATGTATGACCTGTGTGGTTAAAGCTATTTTTGAGTAAAATAGAAACGACCAATCAAAAGGATTGTTTATTTGTAGTACAATATATGATTTAACATTTATTTGTGTGAGTTTGGCGACGCTGGTTCCGATACAAATTCTAACGCATCGCCCTTCCAGTGTATTCTCTTTTCCGTGGGTCGGCAGCTGCCGCCGCCATGTGTGCGGAAGGGCGTGACTTGCGAGTGAGACGGAACTAACAGCTGCAGTGTATTATGAACCTTATAGTAGTCATCTAGAGTTGGTTGTAAGTTTTAAGCATTCTTTCGTTAATCTTCGGGCCATACTTTCTTTTCTGTGCGAACGAAGATTCACGACGCGCCTTATCAGTTGGGTACTACTGTAATCATTTGTCTCCACTCAACTCCAATAAATCCCCTGCTAATGTTGGTTTCAGACGAACCCACTCCTCCTAAGGATGATGATGATGATATACGGCAATTGGACCTCAAACTTTTTAACTTCGGTAACCTATCTAGCATAACTGTCATTAAGATTTTCTCGCATATTTTCCCACGAGTCTGGGAAAATGGCAAAATTATGGATTTGAATAAAGAACTAACATTTTTCGAATTCTTTGAAGCGTTTATCACTTGTTGTGAAGAAAGCATTCGAGTAAAGGACGTAGAATTGGAATGGAGGAAGAAGTTTATGTGAATATCCAATACGGATTCAGAATTAATTATGTTAATTCTTCCCTACCTACTCACGTGTGTCTTGTTGTCAGGTAGGTGTAGGTATCTAAATAAAAACTTGGAACTAAAAAAGTATTTTATTTTAGTGTAATGCCTTAAATAAATATCCTGGGACATTCCTCACACACGGTCATCTGATCCCAAACTAAGCAGAGCTTGTACTATGGAAACCAGATAACTGATATAATACATATACTACTTTTTGTTTGTAAATACTTACTTAATATACATAGTTACACCCAGATCCAGGACATACAGACATGTTCATGCACACAAATGCATGTCCTGTGCGGGAATCGAACCCACGACCTGCGGCGCAATAGGTGGAATTTTTACCAGAGTCTTAACCAACTGCGCCAACTGGCCCGTCAATATGTCTTGCATCCCATTCATATTCACTCGGACATCTAGCTAGAGGTAGCACTCTAAGTCGATACATGCGAGTTTTTTACAAGCTTTTATTTAACTTTCAATGTACTTATGTATGTATTTATGTATGTTTGTTCGGGTGGAATCTTGCAAATCGAATTTCACCCACTGGTCGGGATATTTGGTATACATTAGTGTATTGGAAGACAATGCAAGTACAGTCAACAAAAACCGGCCAAGTGCGAGTCAAACTAGTGCACCGAGGATTCCGTACAAACCTGTAGGTATATAAGTAAATGGTAGTATAGACCTGAGTATTTGATATGAGTTTCAATTTATGACGTATTAAAAAAAAACTACTTACTAGATCTCGTTCAAACCAATTTTCGCTGGAAGTTTGCACCGTAATGTACATCATATTTTTTTTTAGTTTTATCATTCTCTTTTGTTGTTTTGTGTATTCTCTTGTGTGGGGGACATACATTTGACCACTTTGGAAGCGTCTCTCGGGCGAACTGTTCAGTTTAGAAAAAAATGATATTAGACACCCCAAACTTATGGGTTTTATTAAAAAAAGATTTTGAATTTCAGTTCTATCTAAGTATGGGGAACCCCCAAATTTTATTGTTTTTTTTTCTATTTTTGTGTGAAAATCTTAATGCAATTCACAGAATACATCTACTTACCAAGTTTCAACATTATAGTTCTTATTGTGTTGACGGACAGACAGACATGACGAATATATAAGGGTTCCGTTTTTTGCCATGTGGCTACGGAACCCTAAAAAGTACATTCACCAAAAAAGCTTGTATTAAAAATTATTTTTTTAAAAAAAACTTATTCATGCTCAATTATTTGAATAGTGATAGATTCTTCCTAGCAAATGCGTAAACAATTGTTTCCATAGATGTAACCATTTCGTTTATATTGGATACCTACCAATTAACAAATGATGAAACCCTTGAAATCAACATCAGCTGGCTCCTCAACTTTCTGGTATTATTTTGTAGAAACTTAATAACTAGTTACTTGTGCAACAAGAGAGCATAGTTCGTTTTTGTTGCGAGTGCCTCAGGCACTATAAGGATTATTAAATAATTGAATAATCCTTATAGTGCCTTTGGCTAATTATAAAATCACGAGCAAAGCTAGTGATTCTATTACGAACCCTGAACGTAGAGCGATTCAAGGGCACACGAAACACTCTGTCCTCGTGTACACCATGAGCTTATCTTCTCTTAATACTAGGTACGTATAGAGAAGCTATCGTAAGCAAAGGTTATGTCCCATTTTTTTAAAGTCAACTAAAGTTCTCTTTACTCAGAATAACCACAAACACAATGGTTCGTCTGATGAATTTATTGATCTTTCCAATTTTCCTTTATGGAGCTGAGATATAGACGTTAAAGTTGCAAGACCGAAGAAAAATCGATGCCTTGGAAATGTGGTGCATGCGACGGATATGATGGGAATAAGCTGGACTGCGCATACTAACAAACAACGTCTCCATATTAAAAGAACTCCGGATTAAACAGACTTTCGTCGATTGTTCAGATACGAATCTTAAATTTTTTCGGACACGTCATCCGAAAACCTAATTCTATAGAGAGGTTGGTCATCCAAGGTCAAGTTGAAGGCAAACGTTCACGTAGTCGGTCACCAACTATTATATTGTCCACTATTATATTATCACTTCAATACACTTTAGAAACGGGTAGCATAGCTACTGCACAAAACAGTGGTGTGCACAGCTCGAGAAACGCCCGGCAGCATGGCGCAGAGCTAGTGGTAGGTTGCGACGCGAACGCTCACCACACTGACTGGGGCAGCAGCGACGTCAACAATCGGGGTGAGTTATTATATGACTATCTTATTCAAAACAATCTTGGAGTGCTGAATGTAGGATGTGAACCAACCTTCATCACAAGCAACAGACAAGAAGTGTTAGATACTACCTTCGTCACAAACAAACTGGCCTCTCATATTTTTGATTGGAATGTTAGTGGCAAAACCTCAATGTCAAATCATCGACATATCCGCTTCCAAATCAAAGGCTCAAAGGAACTCCAAGACCGCCAAGACTGACTACAGAGACATTCTAAGGCGGAATCTGGAGGACTGTCCGAAGAAAATCAAAACATCTGAATAGCTTGAGATAGCTTGAGTTACCTTATGCGCTTTTGATATTATTATTAGATATTGAGGGAGCCTTTGACAATACCCCTACTAGTAGTCTTGTTGGGGGACTGGAACATAAAAATGTGGACCCCACCTCTGTTCGATGGGTTAAGGCCATGCTCTCCAATAGATGTAATACCGTATCACTGCATGGCACTTCTCTTGAAGTATCTGTAGTGAAAGGCTGTCCACAAGGAGGAAACACTATCTCCTCTGCTTTGGACACTGACCATTGGAGGCTTGTTTTGCTTGGAGTAAAAAAGTCAGTCAAAAAACAACAATTGCCTCATTAGGCGGGATTCAAAGGACCGCTTGTATTATGGCAACTGGAGCCATGTCAACCTCCCCTGGAGCGGCCCTTGATACTATGTTAGATCTGACGCCCCTGCAACATGTAGAGAAGGTGGCGAAGACAACTATGCACAAGATTCACGCACAGGTGGGAGTGAAATGGCTCTCCCAGGCACTAAACTCCCTTCAGGATTCAGTACTTTCGTAGGCATTACGAAATTGAAATACCCACCCGTGAGGACTGGCTAGATGACAAGATCACGTGGGTGGAGGGTAACCTCAAGTGGTACACCGGTGGATCAAAATCAGGATCTGATGTAGGCTGTGGAATTTATGGAGAGCGGCCAAAAATCAGCAAATAGCTGAATCTTGTAAAATACGCTTCTATATTCCAGGCAGAAGTACACGCCAGACTTGAATGTGCGGACACTAATCTGGAGAAAGACTACGTCAACCATATATATATAATACAATATATATATCCACTCGGACAGCCAGGCAGCTCTCTTAGCACTGGCCTCGGTTTCAATTAACTCTAAGCTAGTTAAAAACTGCATGGACCTACTAAACCACCTGGGCGAAAAGAACAGGGTTGTGTTACGGTGGGTTCCTGGACTCACAGGAATCGTCGGTAATGAAAAAGCTGAC
Organism: Achlya flavicornis; assembly: GCA_947623365.1. Classification (NCBI taxonomy): domain Eukaryota; kingdom Metazoa; phylum Arthropoda; class Insecta; order Lepidoptera; family Drepanidae; genus Achlya; species Achlya flavicornis. Next base: position 7,250,329 of record OX392468.1, on the reverse strand, counting down.
GAACTAGCTAAAGCTGGAGCTAATGGGACCCCTAATGGCCCCGAGCCAATTTGTGGTGTACCTAAAAGCCTGGCTAAACTAATTATTAGGAACCTATATGTAAACTCATAAATCGATTCTTAGAAAAACGCTCCTGGAATGAACCATTCTAAGGCACTTATAAAGGCCTTTGATAAAAAGTCTACCATAGAGGTGTATTATCTCTAAGTAGAAACACTTACGCATATTTGTGAGAGCCTTAACGGGGCACTGTGGATTGAACAAACATCTGTTCACCATCAGCGTTCACGACTCGAGGTTGTGCATATTCTGCCGTGAGGCAAATGAAACACCATTACATCTCTTGTGTGAGTGCTGTCCACTTACACCTAAACGAAATACTCATCTGGGGAAACACCTGTTACACCCAGATGAAGTAAAATCCATTCCTGACAAGAATATTGTACAGTTTATTATAGCTGCAGGTCTTGGCAGTGAAATTTAATTAACGTGGCGATCGCAATAGATCTAGTCTGGTCGCAGTATTACAAGCTCTGGAAAGACTTGAAATAGCCACTTAACCCCAAATAATAATAACAGCTCGAGAGGGATTGTTCCTCGATGCTTGCGATAGACTACCCCTTCACTCAATTACTTTCTTCCATAATAAATGATCCCATCCCACTAAAATGAATAATGTTTATACCCTTAAATTATCCTGAGTTCAATGAGAACAATTGTTGAAATTATATAGTTATTAGACATTTTGGAATTAACTCTAACAAAAGGGACAATCCATGACCAAGTTGGCAAGAGTGCACGAGCAAGTTCTCTTTAGCGCTGAAACAATAAATTAGTCGACTAAGCTGACAGTCGAAACATGTAGTTTTAGGAGTATTTTTCTCGCAAACGCCGTGATTTTCACGTCGCTTACGCTATATAGTAATAACAGCTAAAGTATATATAATAAATTTAAAAAAACCAGTTGTGAAAGTTAAACATTCGTGTATTCCTAAGGTACCTATGTTAAAGTCTTTACACAAATTAATCAATTTTTTTTGTAGGATACCGGTATTTTATTTCGAAAATCATTAATATATTTCTATAGAAATACGCATTTCCTGTAGGTAATTATTTGGGCAGCCACCCACTTTACCCATACCCCCATGGCCGCTTTAGGCACCCACTCGGGCTAAGAGGTTTATGACAAGGTTTCGTAATTTTGTTAATTGTGATTATTTGTGATTTTATTTACATATTAGCGTGAATTTAACTTGCATGTTAAACAAAAAGAATAAATTGTATAACCATTGTTATACACTTCTCCGATATCTGTCAACTCGTAAGTTTTTACTACTTTACTTGTTACAGGTGTCCGCTTTGAGCTGACCTCTCCTACATCGGCGCGTGCGCAATACGAATTGATAGGGCACGGCGGTGGCTTAAAAATATCTGCTTTGCTTTGGTGTTCCCCCAGACCTAGGATTTTTCGATACGATGAGTGAACTATCCATCCGAGTAAAAGCATGATGCCTTATCTATGAAAATCAATGAATAAGTACTTAGGCGCCGGTAAAATAATAACTTTTGTTCAGCTTAAAACCAAATACGTATTACACGTAGCTATTGGAGGTTGGGACCAGAGTTCATACAAATCCTGGCATGCATCACCTTTGCCCATTTACTTTAGAACTCTATACCTACTGCTCGCTCGCTGTGTGTACAGTAGTGAACGCGGAACGCAGACCTCTGAACGCAGAACTCTAGAACTCTGGGGGATCGGGGCGCCAAGAATAGAATAGAATCACAGAATATTTAGTAGAAATTTCAATGGGCAATTTCAATTTTTTTAACGTCATGAAATATTACGTGTACCTACCTACGTTCTTCTCCTATTCTCCTACGCGGACCAAGATGACGCGTTTTTAAAAACTTCAGGAAATACCTACTCTTTGGGTACCTACCCACGGATTACCTACTACTGTGTAGGTTCTAGTAGGTAGTAGATTACTACTTAGTTGTAGGCCACCTACAGAACTTGTGATAAAAATATAACATTACCTATATTTGTACGTAGTATTTATCTACTCTGAGCCTATATTATGCGATATATGCCCATATTATATGACAGCCTCCTGTCAATGTAATCTACATAAGTCATAAAGCCAATTTTGTAAATATTTCCCTCACTATTTACCTTTATTTTAAGTTTTGAAAGAAGTGAGGCTTACTATTCAACAAAATGCGGACGAAGAATCCGATGGCACAGAAGCCTCAACAAATTTTATTTTCTAAGAATATTTACGGGTCTCATGTGAAAGTGGAAAATTGGGACTTCGCTAACCACGCCGAAAAGAAAGATAATTATGTGTACCGTGATAACCTTAGTAACCATGTGAGCACCTATAATCGCTGGGGTAATGAAGATCAAGGTGTTCGGATGACCGAAATGCGGTTCATGCAGGCTCAAGTATACACTAAGACAGACCCAGTGTATACTTTTAGACCACTTGTAAATTTTACATCGTACCCGTGCACTGAGTAAGTTTTGTTCCACAGAATCTTATATAAGTACTAATGAAAAAAACTTGGACCAATCGTAGTGGGAAATCATACATAGGTACATTACGAAAACGATGCGTCATAGGAAATTTTGTTATTTCCCTAGGGTAAAGAATTGACGTTAGTAGGTACCTAAACGCTTACTAACGCGTTTGTGTTTACGACATTTCTCTATAGGAATTGGCACACCGCCTCTAGCGGAATAGGTAGGTACCTACTCATGTACTTCCTAATTTCTCCCATACTAATTTATAGTTACCGCAATTCCACGGCTACCTTCCCCCATCACAACTCTCGCCATCGACGGGGAGTCCATCCTCACATACTGAAATCAGAATTGTTTCAAACTGTGCGGTCTCTAAGGAGCTTCCTTCCGCGGACGCTCAGATTGTGGAATGAGCTCCCCGACGTGGTTTTCCCAATGGAGTACAGCATCTTCAAAAAGGGTGTGAAGAGATTTCTGCAGGGTCGGGAACGCGCGAGGAACACCCCTGGTGTTGCAAGCGTCCATAAGCTACGGTAACAGCTTACCTTCAGGCGGGCCGTATGCTTGTTTGCTACATAAGTAGTAGGTAGGTATAAAAAAAAATGGTCAAATCCGAGGTCCCATATTTTCTCCTGGTTACGTAGGTAATCTTTCCAATACGTTTCCAAAATGTCTAACCTGCGCAATGCAATCCTATCGGACTGTTCACTATACTATACCTATACTCACTGGTTTTTTATGGTTTAGTCACTCGCGAACCGAAGCAATTGCTCGAAGGACGAGGTTAGTGTGTTTAGGAAAGAGAAGTGAAGGTGGATGTTTCCCTTTAGTTTCGAGGAAGGATGGTTATGGAAAAATAGGAATCTTTTTTCGGATTTACTGAAACAGTATCAGCTATGCTATTCTGTAAAAGGTAAATCATCTCGAAAGTCATCTCGCAACTCACCTCGCAACTGAATTGGCGGGTGAATTTCGTTTCAGAATACCAAATCCTATTGAAAAACGTCAAAATACTCACCTGTCGTAGTTCTTCTCACTTCCGTCATCACTCGGTGGCGCAAGTGTCGAACTCATTGCACCTTATTACAAAACATGGTTTAAAGGAAAACCAGGTTTTAAAATAGCCTCGTTCCTTTTTATTATATGACGTTAGAAAGTGACCAAATGACAGTAAAACCTGGCTTTACTTTAAACCATGTTTTGTAATAAGGGGGACTCAGTTTAAGAATATGAAATTCTAATCTCATCGCGGATTCAGAAGTGATTTTGCAAATGAACGTTACAGAATAGCACTGCAGATACTGGCGCTATGGTGACCATATTTACTTTGGTTTGCTGCAATACTGGTAAAATTGTATATAGTTATTTAGTAACTTTCTGTGCTTATAAGTGGAAAAGTAATTTCAATTATTACATACATTTGAGTTGCTCTGGTCTATAATTTAAAAAAATTGTTATTATTTATATATTTTTTATTGTAATTTTCATGATTTTAAATTTTTCGGAATTTTCAGAATTGCCAAATTTTGTGATTCTAGGTCAAGGGGAACTACCATATTCCGGTTGACCTAGAATTGTCAATTTTGGGTAAAAGCAAGGTCTTACAGCACAAGTAAAGAGAAAATTCCGGAAATATCAGTGAATCTGAAAAATGATTCCTATTTTTCCATAACCATCAACGAATTGAATGTATGTTTGTATCATGAAGAATCCTACATGGTGTCAGTTAGATAAGTAGGTACCTACCTACTCAAACCAATTCTCAACTTGGAAGATGATGACCGATAGTTTCTGTCAAAATCACCGCCAACCATAAATGCAAAATAAATAAATCCACTTGCTCCAATAAACGGATTGAATTACATAAGACATCACAATACTTATATACTTTTATTATGACGTGTACTCAACTCAATTAAAATCATATGTGATGATCGGGTTACCATACGAGAGTTGAGTCATGCAGGAAACAAGAATAGCAGATATAATATTTTTGTACCTACTAACATAATTTTATCGTCATAGTACTCCGGGAAGAAATAAGCTCATGAAGAAAGCTAATTTAGCGCAACTACCCGAAGACTTTGGTGTGATGGATTATCTCACAATTCAGCAAGATGATTACAGAAATCCTTACCCGTCGGTAACAAAGCCGGTAGGTACAAACCTAATAGGATTAACTTTGCTTTGTTACTGAGAAATATAAATCACGCCGCCTTAAACTACTTATGTGCAAAATGTCACAATATAACTATACTAGCAGATTACTAGCGCCGCGATTTCACCCGCGTACGGTTTGTTTTTTTTTTTTGCGCGGAACACTTATTATTTTTCAAAAATATAAGTAGCTAAATTACTCCTTATAACATCAGCTATGAACCGGAACAGACAGACAAAAATTATTAAAAACACCGTTTATTAAAAAGAAAGTGATTTTCGTTAAATTCAAATTCAAAAGCGATGTAAATACATCGCTTTTATCTTTTTTATATTGCTTTTCATCAGGGTAAATACCCTGAAATATTATTCAGGCATTTATGTTATTAAATACAGGTTAAATAGGTACCGAAAACGTTATGGTGCGTCTATGCTACCGAACCGAGAACGAGCCAAGCATATGGAGCACAAAGAATCATGACAAGATTTGTACAAAAAAATAAAGATTTTTAGAGACTTTAGAATGACGTTATAATTGATCCTTGGTGCCTAAGGAATAACTTGAGCCATTTAAATGTTTTTAGAACCACGGGATAAAAATGCGAGTTTCTATGGCATTGCGCCGAATCGCGATTATTCGCGACGCGACCAAAACCATTAGGTACCTATGTTGTTGTTACGTTTTGCGGGGTTTATAAAATATTTCATGTATATGCTGGTAATATTATCGCAATATTGGTAGTGATTCAAAACCCACTAAAATGTTTTTTTTTTTGTAGAAAACCTCGCCATGATTCTTTGCGTAGAGTAGACGGACTTGCGACAGAGAGGATTGAAGGGAACAGAGTACAAGCTTCTAAGGAGCTACCTATTTTGGTAGGGTTAGCACAGGAGAATAACATAAAATAAATAAAAATGTATACCTATCAGCTTTTTCGTAATGATAGAATATTTCTATTTACATATTACATTATTACAGATTATTACGAAAGGGTAAGTACTAAAATGCAAATCTAGTTTTGTCGCTGACCATACCTGGGTATCTAAATCTAGCTAGATCACTTTTTCGCCCCTAAAAACCCCCATATAGCAAATTTCATCGAAATCGTTAAAGCCGTTTTCAAGATCTCAAAACATACATGCTCATTAAATAGGGTAGGTAGGTAGGTACATCTACGTACTTGAAATCATAAACACCAATCATGCCATTATTTTACGAGAAATGAGACAACATAAAAACGATGTACCAGAAAGCTAATACCTACCTACCTATTATATGCAAGATACTAAAAGTAAACTTATTTAATTCTATTATTTTTCATAGACTCAGTACAGTAACCCATATTTACACATTTTCATATTAAAATTCTATTATTAAAATCTAAACGTAAACAAACACGATGCGCGAGTGCCCTGAGGTGGTTTGAGTACTGGCCGAGTCAGTATAAACCGGTTTCCCCTCGTACGTGACGAGCCACCAGTGCTCACGCACACGCGCCTCAAGCTTATAGTTGTGTACCTACCGTAGACCGTAGCGCGGTTGTATGAAGCTTGGTCTCTATCCCCTTTATTTACTTTGTGCTTGCGAGGCTCCAAAGAGCAATCGTCTCGCGGCCGCGCTCGACTGCGCTCCGCCAATTGACAGTTTTTTGACGAACACAGGGATTCGCATCGCGCTCGTTTTGTAGGCTCCTTGTACGTCCACACTTGACATCGCGAGCGACGAACTAATAGAACGAGTAGACGCACCATTAGAAACCAGGGGGCCAATTGCTCTCTCAAAATTGTTTACATTATTCCAGTTGACGATGGCATCTCCTACGTGGCTGCTGAACCGAGTGATTCGCTCAGACTTAACCCACAACCATGGAACGGCCCCTCCGCGTGGCGACTACCAGTGTCTGGACACACATACACCTATAGGCCACATTAGGAAGATGCGCTTATTTCGCCGACAATCATTCAATCCTGCCACATGTCTTCAAGATTTTCCTACGCTGTAATAAGCTAAAGGATAACCATTAATAACGCACATGATCGATGAATCATCAAAAGATTTTATTTCACATAAGAACTTAAATTTATAAATTGTAGAACATACCTAACTACCTATAGAAAAGAATCGAAAACATAAAAAGGAAATAAAGAAAAAATCAACAAAAACTTATTTTCAACATAACACATACATAGTTAGAGCTCTCCCATAAGACGCGATATAATCGCAAGCGTTGTTGCCGTTATATTTTTTGTAACTAATTACCTAGTTACCTACTTACATTTTACAAAAAAGAAAAAAGCAAATGAATGTTGCAAATTACAGATAGTTTTTTTCAATATTGACGCGCCGAGACGTATCCAATTCTCTCATTGAAATGCCTTTTTGTGTAGTAAATAAAGTTCTATTTGTATTGCTATCTTAAAAAGTGCGCGCCGAATCGCGTCGCGTCTCTGTGTAATTTAACCCTTATAGTGTGTATTTTGGACAAAATATTCCTTAAAATACTAAACAAGGACATACCAATATAATCACGCCTGTGTGGGAGATTTTAATCAAATAATTAAATGGCAGCTCTATCGTTAGTTACTTATATTTATAGCTTATTTATCGGGCATTGCCAAATAAAAAAAGACAGGATTAAATTAAAAATAAGGTAACATGTAATATTGTTTCTTATTAAAAGTTGTGTGGTGGTTACAATTTGAAGGGATTGACCGTCATGGCATTTTGATAATTGAAAAAAATCTTATACTTATTTGGGGTAATTCATCCATTCTTAAGAGACAATTCGTCACCTTCCTCAAAAGTGGCATATTATTAGCAACATTTATACATCTATACAAATAAATAAAATTGAAGTGACTGTTTTAATATCAAAATAACAGCTTTTTACTTAATGCATAGAAAGTATATTCGGTACATATACCCAAAATCATTTTTTATTTTTCTGTCCGTCTGTTTGTTTCGGGTAATCTCCGAAACGCCTGGACAGATTTTTTCGACTTTTTTGAGTTTATCGCAAACAGATAGATAGACAGACTGACGCGGCGGAGGACTTTGTTTTATAATATGTAGTGATGAAATAATAGGTAAACTATTTTTTTTAAGAACTTGAATACTACTACTATCTTTCAAAAGCACCGTACTTAATTTTATATGGCCTTAAACACGTGTGCAATTTATTAGAAAAAAAGACAAGGGGGCGCATGCGCGGGCATATGTGATGGAGACGGAGTAGGTACTTAACCTGAGAAAGGGAACTATAGTGTCACGTATCCCCTTAAAAAACAACTAAATCTGAGTTGGACGCGATTTTCATAAGGGTTCCATATTTAAACTCGGAACCCTTTTAATTAATTTCTTCATGTCCTTCCAAATCGTCCGTACCTATAGACAGAAGACGGAAAACGCGCTCGTGAGTGTATTTTATTGTCAACTGTTTGTTAGTGTGAACTATTTAGTAGCAGTGACAAAATAACAAAATTTATGTTATATTAATCCAGAATTTAATTTACCCTGTATTCTGTCTGATGCATACCGAGTTCTTTGATTTTTTCCTTATTTATACAATATTAAAAAGTATGTATAAAAACAAAAAATAGTTTTCATAAACAGTAATTATTATTAGCCACTGATTATTTTTTTCTGAGTAGGCCATAAAAACTAAATATCTAATAATAATGTGGAAAAATGGCCTGTATAACTATCAAACATAATATAGCATGACTTATATAACTAAGACAGCTTACTAAGCATGGATCGTTGATAAATTAAAAACACAGGTGGTAACTACAAGTAACCCTATCACCCTCCTATGGTTTCCTCACAATGTTTTCCTTTTCTCTCCAAAACCTAAGTGCCTGTCCAGAATGGGCGAAATCGCAGCGATTCACTCGCGTGAATGCATTACGCGCGTGCGGCGAGATACTGGGAGCCAATACATTGCGTCCACAAGCAATGCGCAAGTAAAAATACGCGAGTATTTTAAATATGGAGTCCTGTACCAAGTAGCATCAATTATAATTTTAACTCCTAAAAATGATCTCTTTGTTAACGAAATCGGGTTCGAAGTAATTTTATATTATGCATGAGACAATTTGGTACCACTTTTGGTCAAAATCAGTTTGTCCAAGACCATTCAGCCATTCAGGTGGCCCAGTAAAGTAAACAACACTATGTGCATAGGTAATTTCATTGTTTAATTAATATAAGGAGGCTTGATGTGTCTAAATGATATTGAATATGGACAACATTATCAACTAAAAGTAGATTTATTATCTACAGTAGGCAGGTTATGTAATTTGGTTTCAATAATTTTCTATTTGAATTCAACAAACATACTGCACAGCTAATGCAATTCTTTACCTTAAAAGTTATAATTTTACAAATGTTATTAGAGGCCAATGTAATTTATGTTCCAGTAAATTAAACAACTGTGTATACAATAAACAATTTCAAATAGAAAATGATTAAAAAAAAGATATGTCTATAATCATAAAACAATGCTGCTAATCTGTCATTAAATACTATTTTAGTCTGTTGTATTTAATATTGTGGTAAGGAAAATTCACATGCTTAAAATAATCACTAATATCATTAGTGAAGTGTCTTAATGAGTACGCCTCCTCTTAAAACCTTTACCTTTCTTGGACTTCATCTTATGTTTACCTGATGAGCGATAGCTGCTACCAGTGCCTGTGATTTCATCTGCCAGGACCCCAACTGTTGTTAGTTTCCTTCTTCGGTTCTTTTCAGCCTTTGTGACAGGTAAACGAGTCAGATAATTTTCTTCATATTCAGTCTTTTCTTGTTCATATTTCGAAATTGAGTGCTTGACATGATTTCCAGTTGTGACTTCCAATGGAGCTTCAGAGTACTCATCTCGAAGCTCTCGCATTACACTGGAGTTCAAGAACTGCTTTCTTGATCTCTCCTTGTTTTTCTTTTCACTATCAATCCTAGAATTACTTTCTTCAAAGTGCACTGCTGCTAATTTTGGAGGGACATACAAAGCTGATTTATTTGCCTTGTCTTTTTTATCAGCATCATCTTTTGGAGCATCACTAGAATCTTCATCACTACCATCAATCTTGCTTACTAAATTAGCTGGATTGGCATGGTAGGTCTGTGGGTCATCCTCTGATGTAACACCAACAGCAGCAGTCTTAACAAGCTTGTCAATTTGATATTTTAATTTAGAATCTATGGGACGAATTTTCTCAAGTACAGTTCGTATCTCAATTAGTCTGTCTACTGATGGGTCCGATTCAATTTTTTCACCCGAACATTTTCTTAATACAATGAAAGTTAAATTTATTAAGTAACTGAGCAGCATCTGGTACTTCATCTCAAGGAAACTGAGACCTTTGTCTGTGGATATCTCACCACTCTTAACACGAACAAGCATGTTATCAACAAGCTGTGAGACCTGCTGAACATTCATATTCATTTCTTTCAATAACTTTACAGCTTGAGGCAGGTCAGGCTGCTCCATTTCATCCGTAGCCTGAAACATTATTCAATTATGCTTAGTTGTCTGCTCTTGAATGTAAGATTAGAAATCTATGAAATTTAATATTATAGGCAGCCATTGGTACGGGGCTTATTACCTAGATATTTTACAGATATTTCTCGACTTGGACATTGTAAAAGAAAAATACTTATTTACAAAACAGCTCATATAACTAGTACAAAAATATGGCCAATCGCTGTATCTCAAAAATAAGAGCTGTTAGAGAAAAATTGAGAGTAGATTTGAAATAAGCTACTTCGAATTAGTAAACAACAGCCATAAAATTCAAATAAAAAAAGCCAAAAGAAGTCAAATTTTCTCTGTCGAAAGACTCAATCTTTCCATACAGGGATTAGATATTGAGGGGTCAGATGCATCTGTAAAGGTACATGATAAACTAGGATGGTCTGATGAAGAAACTGTGGAATAATGGATGACACATGATACCTACCTACATGTTGTAGGTTACTTTTTGGGTAAATTATATTACTTCAAAAAAAAAATTACGAACCTGAACCATGTTGCTTGCTTAACCTCTTAGACAATAAAAAGATAATTTCCCTTCAGTAATCTGTTTTAATGTATATAACATTAATTCAAAAAAGTGAGTTCATAAATCTGCATATTTCAATCATTTACTCAGATACGCTCAAATTACGCCAAAATAAAATAAATTATAGCACACTGCTAAAACAAAAAAAAAACAGACTGTTTTTTAAAATGTCATAAATAAAACCAAATGAACCAAACCAAAGACCAGTGAGTGTTGCCAAATCGGATTTTTTTAAATCCGTAGATCAACTATCGAAAATCCGTAGAAATCCGTAGATTGCCTCTACAAAAATCCGTAGAACTACGGTTTATTTAATGCTTTTTGACTATAGAGCTAAGAAATCAGCTGGAATATCTACATATCAAAGGAGAAAGCAATTAAAATTTCATCTTTTCTTAATTTTTAAACGAATAAAAAAAGGATATTATCAGTGAGGAATTTTCTTATGATACTGTTGATAATTTGAACCCAAGGAATTTTTATGCTACTTAACTAGTATAATATAATATCCTTGAAAAAAAAAATACAATATAAATTCTGAATCTTTGCGGCATCGTCGTTCGTCTGCAACTAAAATAAAAACAACATCTGAGTGAGGGCCAACATGGGACCAAACGCTTAGAGAATCCAATATAGATTCTCTAAGGACCAAACGTAACCACTGCAGCACTGACAACTCAAATGTGTACGGGCGGTATATACAGAAACACGCAACTATATTCTCTTTCCTTTTTTTTTTCTTATGGAGGAATCGTATGAAAATTATCGAGACAGAATAAAGTTTGCGTTTTGATACTATTTCTACGCATATCCAATTTCTCTGTGTTCATAGGTTCAGTTACTTCGCCGGGTGACCGATCGCAACTGGTCGCACCACACCCAAAGAGAATAATAACCACTACGTTAACCACATGTTATGTTATTAAACTGTTTCGCTATATAATATCCTTGACTGTTACTGAACGCTACGATGATCGTCGGGCGATCACACGGCAAAGTAACTGAACGCACAGGGTGGGTAGGTACCTACATTATTTCCACTGGATTATTTCAACGTAATAATTTATTTTAACGCGACTGACATATTTTCGTAGAAATATTTTTACTTGTGGTCATCGCACACCCTATTCCCAAAAGGGGGGTGGGGAAGCAAAACCGGGGTCGTATAAACCCCTTGATTGCGGTAGCAAAATCGCCACTTGTGAAAACAAGTGTCTTTGTGCTTGGCTCACCTCACTGGCCGTATGGTAGTACATCTGACCTCTACGTCAGTAGCGGCACCACTCAGAGCGCGAGTCTTGCCGTCTTGGGCTTGCCCAGTCGGCGCTCAGCGATCGAGTGGCGGCTCTTTATGTCAAAACACGTTAAAGTATGGGTGTCGAATTGTTGCAGGCAGCTTAGTCTTGAGTAATTAGCTCCCGCGCATACTGTTTGCCTTCCGGCGGCCGGGAGTGCAACGGCGCCAAGTCTCTAACGTGTGCAAGACTCGATCTGTCGGTGCACCGGAACATGCTGGTGGTTAATTTGGCAATAAAGTCGCCAAATTAACCACCAGGCGACTTTATTGCCAAATATCAAGAAATATTTTGTCATATTTTCAAATGGAAATATTTTTTAATATTTTCAAATTAGTGAGGAACTAACGGCAATTATCGAAACCGGTAAAAATTCCGTAGTTTTCGAGTTGTGTAGTTACCGTTTTGCTGATTCTGTTATTAAAATTAAACAAATTTTAGTCTCATTATGTCTCTTTCTAACAAAGAAAATAAGAAAAGGATGTAATATATTTAACCGTAGATTGAGGATTAGGTAGATATGCTGTCAGCGAATGGCGAAGAAGAAAGCTACATACAATTAATACTGCCATATTTACACTTTTACCCCATTATGTGGGTAAACTGGTATTGGGTATTTTGGTTTTACTATACAATGGGTGTGGCAGGTGTCAATCCCATACAAAGGTTGATCGTTTACTAACGATGAAGATTGTCGACAACCATCTTGTCTAGGGGGGCAGATGATACTGTTACAACTTCATAGAAGTCAAAATAAAACACGGGATTGATGAAGTATACTTTAATTAAGACCTTAAGAGACATAAGGACTAGAAGACTTTTTTTTATGAGTTGTTGTGACGTTGTGACTTATCACGTTTTGACCGCAACCTGCTCAGGTATTGATTGTATAAGATTAAATAGTCGGCCGGGGCGTGGTTAATATATAGTTAATTTAATACTTTATATTAATAATGTCTTCGTACGTACAATAGCTTTTATTTTTTACGTACAATAGCATTGCCGAAAGTTGACCCCTATTGAAAGGTCTCAATAATCAACGATGTTAACGCTCTACTGTGGTTTTGCGTAAAATTACGTCTGAATTACGGATTTGCGTTAAAGGTAGTGCGAAAAGCAATATCCGAATTCGGTCCGAGTTTTCTAGATCTGTATTTTCGCGGATTCGTATCGGACGTTAGGCGGAACCGCTCTAAGGCCTGTTACATATTAGAGAAAATCGTAGTTTAGAAGGAGTTAGTGGACATACAGACGGAAAGCAACTTCATTTTATAATATGTGGTGAAGACTGATTAGACAACTGATAGGTGAGACAATTATACCATATTATATAAACTCCCGAAGTTTCATATTTAGAGTTACTCGGTTGAGCCTGTCGGATCTGAAAGAGAAAAAATATTTATTTACCTATATATCTGTTTTCTATTTATTTTATCTGAAATAGAAAATATGTATGCAAATTATTATCCTCTTTTTTATGTTTGGTGGTTTAAAAATTGGGCACATGCCTACATATATTGCTTCCATGTATCATCGTCGTTATTTATAAGTTATTATTTCCAAAGTAATTATTTTTAATGTTTGTATCAAACTTACGTATAAATATATAAAACAAACTAGCTTTAGCCCGCGACTTCGTCCGCGTAGTTTTTTTTTTCTAGATATGATTCATTGTAACAATATAGAGCTTTGTTCATGGCTATTGCCCGCCACTACGTGTGATATTTGACATAAGTTCAGGTAGATTGAGAGCTGATTGCGAGCATGCCACATACAACTGAAACAGTCCTGTCGTAAATAAACTCTAGAAAATATCAGTTTTTCCCTGTGATTTATTAATAGCCATCGCGAAACAAACCTTGATAAGGAACTGTACACTTTTTAATTAAACGAAGGATTTGGGATCAATGGTATACGCGGCACGAAGACTGTTTCTTCTCTAGCAGGACCAGTTAATATTTTGGCCTCAATAAAATTGCGGCGGAGAGCTGTTACTTGAAGTCTAGTTCCACAGCACAGTTTTGGAGGCCGTATATTTCTAATCATTATGACAGGAGCACCTACATATGGATTACCCGGCAGATTAAGATCTAGTTTAAAAATTGAACAGGATAATTTACCGACTCATCCATATCGACCATGGTGGCAACAACCTTCAAATGAATAAATCAACATTTCATTTATCGCAGCGGGTTGGTCATTTTTGGGAGTCATAATTGCTCTCTCGCGCATAACCACTCTATCGGTTTGTGTTCATTGTAACATCAGTATACATTTTATTTATACCTAAGTTGGTATTTGTATCAACCCATCCATTTGTGGAAAGTTTACGTTCCCGATTTGAAGAAGAAGATCTGAAAATCTACCGTCAGGAATATGCACCGTGTATGTATGGGAAGGTGAAATATGTTTTTTTTGGGAGGTGTCGAGATCGGGTTTATTTATCTAAAATTGCGCAATGAGACCTATTTCCTCAACCATTTCATGACAGCTGAGATATTTGCTTATAGCACACAGACAGACAGACGAATACACGGGACCTATATCCACAAGTTTCTCAATAATTTTACATACAGCTGAGATGTTTCTGTCTGCCTATCAGTCTGAGGAGAGACTGCCTCCTTATGTGTGTATCGCTTGTACAACGGACAGTTCTCTGAAGAATTGTTTGATCTGATTCCCACGGACTACCTTCTACCATCGCAACTTTCGCCATCGACGGGGAGTCCATACTCATATATTGGAACCGAAATGGTTTCTACTGTGCGATTTCAAAGGAGTTTTCGACCGCGTGTCGCGTATCGACAGATCGACGGGCGGAGATCTATCCAAAAGTTCCTCAAACAGCTGAGAAATTTTCTCGTGGCAGATAGACAGATAAGGATTTTAGGGTCGGCAACGCGCGCGTGATACCCCTGGTGTTGCAAGCGTCCATAGGCTACGGTAACCGCTTACCATCAGGCGGGCCGTATGCTTGTTTGCCACCTAAGTGGTATAAAAAAAAGATAGATAGCGGCAGTAGGCTTCTTAATAACATCATGATGAACACGTGTACAATATTTTTACTTCAATACAAAATTGTGTGAATGAACAACTTCAATACAAAATTACATCCCCCTTTACACCCCTTAAGAATTCAGATTCCAACAACACCGATATTCGTTGCGTTAGTTTCCAACTATAAGCTTAAATAATAAATTTAGTATAATTCCATACACAACTTCATCCCCTTTTTTACCCCTTCAGGGTCGGAATTATCAAAAACGCTGAGGCATATATAAATTAATTTTCAATCATCAGCCTAATCACAAAATTTGAAGGTCCTAACTTCGAAACTGATGGACTTTCATACAAACTTGCATCCCCTATTTTACCCCCATAGGGGTGTAATACAAAAAATCGTTCTTTAGTGGATACCTACACTGTATAATTATAAATTTTGTGATGTTTACTGTGGAAATGAAGGACTTTCATATACAACTTAACCCCCCTTTTCCCTCTTCGGGGGTGGAATTATCACAAACGCTGTGACAACTTTACATTAATTTTCAATCGTCAGCCTATACACAAAATTTTAAGATCCTAAGTTCAAAACTGACGGACTTGCATACACACTTTTATCCCCTATTTTACCCTCTTAGGGGTGGAATTTCCAAAAATCCTTCCTTTTCTGGATACCTATACTGTGTAATAATAAATTTAGTGAAGTTTATCGTGAAATTGAAGGCCTTGCATACCCAACTTCATCCCCCTTTTTCCACCTTCGGGGGTGGAATTATCATAAACGCTGAGATAACTTTACATTAATTTTTAATCGTCAGCCTATACACAAAATTTGAAAATCCTAAGTTCAAAACTGACGGACTTGCATACAAACTTTCATCTCCTATTTTACCCTCTTAGGGGTGGAATTTCCAAAAACCCTTCCTTACTGGATACATATACTGTATAATAATAAATTTTGTGAAGTTTACTTTCAAATTGAAGACCTTGCATACCCAACTTCATCCACCTTTTTCCACCTTCGGGAGTGGAATTATCATAAACGCTGAGATAACTTTACATTCATTTTCAATCGTCAGCCTATACACAAAATTTTAAGATCCTAACTTCAAAACTGACGGACTTGCATACAAACTTTCATCCCCTATTTTACCCCCTTAGGTGTGAAATTTCCGAAAATCCTTCCTTAGTGGATGCCTACACTGTATAAGGTATCTTTGTGCAAAATTTCAAATTTCTAGGTCCAGCGATTTGGGCTATGCGTTGATGTATTGAATACAAACTTTCATCCCTTATTTTACCCTGTTAGGGGTGGAATTTATAAAAATCCTTCTTTTGTGGATGCCTACACTGCATAATAATATATTTAGTGAAGTTTACTTTGAAATTGAATGACTTGCATACACCACTTCATCCCCCTTTTCCTCCCTTCAGTGGTGGAATTATCACAAACGCTGAGATAACTATACATTAATTTTCAATCGTCAGCCTAAACACAAAATTTGAAGATCCTAACTTCAAAACTGACGGACTTGCATACAAACTTTCATCCCTTATTTTACCCCCTTAGGGGTGGAATTTCCAAAAATCGTTCCAAAGTGGATGCCTACGCCGTATAATAATACATTTCATGAAGTTTACTTTGAAATTAAAGGCCTTGCATACTCAACTTCATCCCCCTTTTCCTCCCTTCGGGGGTGGAATTATCACAAACGCTGAGATAATTATACATTAATTTTCAATCGTCAGCCTAAACACAAAATTTGAAGATCCTAACTTCAAAACTGACGGACTTGCATACAAACTGTCATCCCCTATTTTACCCTCTTAGGGGTGGAATTTCCAAAAATCCTTCCTTAGTGGATGCCTCCACTGTATAAGGTATCTGTGTGCAAAATTTCAAATCTCTAGGTCCAGCGGTTTGGGCTGTGCGTTGATATATCAACAATCAGTTTATCATTTTATATATTAAGATTACTAATGTAAGTTACGTGGATTAAAACTACAAAAAATAAAACACGCTATTTAAAGTGGTAAAAATAATAAAATGCTGGTTGATGGGGCAACTTATAATCCGACTATTTACGAATGACAGGTAGTACCATAGTTAACCACCCACAATAATAAGCCTCACACTTTGATCGGTTAGAAAATTGCTTGCCATCAACGAGTTCAACGACACAGATTTTGACACTGATGTCAAGAATAGAAACCTATACGCGAGATAGGGACAACAAAATATGCTTAGTCCTGGGGGCCTACCCCCATCTTTTACAAAACAACCTTATTGCAATACTGTTTTGTTTCCAGCATATAATAACCTTATTTATATTCGTACCATGACCTCTACCAAACACTATTGTTATATGATTGTTATATTCCTGCTAAGAACGAATGATTTTTGAGAATTTGTCTATGGGCTCACTAAAGATGAAAAGAAATAACGCTATGGGCCTAAGCAACTTTCTCTCTCTTAACAATTCTCATCTCTGTCACTCATCCATACTCTCTCGCTCTTTCAAACAACCTTATTCTTCTTTTCGTACCATGATGTCCCTAAAACAAGCTTATTTTATGCATGAAAACAACCTTGTTTATTTACCATAATGGTTCATTCAATTCGTACCATGAGCTATTTTTTATAAGCTTTTGACAATTAACATTATTGTTTTAATGTCAAATTTAGCAATCTTATATACGTTGTATTTACAAGCTGGAAATAACATTGTTTTCCAAATTTATATTATAAAAATCTATTATAGTGTCATATAAAGTAATTATATCGAATTTATTTACTTATAGAATGAATATATCGGGATTGCGAGATTAGGTATCATCCCAAAATAATATAACCGATTGTTTATAAAGTTTTTAATTGCACTTGTCGTTCACTACACAACTATGCATCTACGTTAGTAATATCGATCCCTCGACCCTTAGCCTTAGATTTATTTAGATGAAACGGAGCTTTAAATAGCGTATTTATATATTTAGTGATTTTTCATTTAGGTACCTACCCACTATTAATATCCTGTTTTCATTATAACCAACGTACATCGAATAACCCCAGATTAATCCATAAAGTTAACTTTCCTGCAGTGTTAGTACACAGAGTAGTCCCTGTGTTCCTGGAAACCAAACCGGTGTAGAGTCATTTGTTAACTTTCACAAGTGCCCTATAAGGGCCAAATTTGAATAAATGAATTTTGATTTGATTTAACCAAACTACCTAGATTCTCTGGCAAATTTTCTAAAATTGGTCGTAACCTACATTAGCCTGGATCTGTGCCTGGATGGAATATATTATTGTCAACAGACGGACAGACGACAGACTTATAATAATCTATAAAGATAATCATTTTAACCATCTAATGTAGTAAAATATTAATTAAGTATTATATATTTGTATTGAAAACTCAACTCACAACAATCTGCTATACTGTTGCAGAGCAGATGCAACCGTGCGGGAAATTCTAAAATACGCATCCATTGGACCTAACTTTCTGTAGCCTTTGTGGCTGTGGATAGAACCGTGGGGGTCTGAAGCTCGCTGATTTGCTCACACATTATCATCAAAACCTCGGCAAACCGGTTGGTGGGGAGCTTTTTGTGACAACGCATTAGCTTGGCTATCCAAAGAGGAAACACTGCCAATAACGAGCTTGAACCTGGAACCTTGTCGATGATCGACAACAGCGGCAAATATTTATAATGTATAATAATGTATTTATTTCATAATCAATAGGTTACAATACAAAAACAAGGTTGGGGCCGCCTAGTAAGTTAATATAAACCTGTATCAGGAGACCCCGCTCTTCCATAACAAATATATCATAATCATCAATCTAAATGGAAACAAACGTTTATAAAAAAAAAAAAAATATAAAAGGTACATAAAAAAAAATATTTATATACCTACATACACATAATATGTTGAATTCCAAGACCTGCAACTACAGTAGGATTCCCGTCAATAACACAATGAATAAAAACACGAAAGTATTATGTACCTACATTCTTTATTCACATAAGTTTAATGAGAGTAAGATAATTATACACAATATAAGTATGGCATTAAACAATCTTGCAGATACAGATTCAAACTTTATTTCAGCGTTTATAGGTAGGTACTTAGACTTCACTTTAGACCAGCTTCTCCATCTCTACGTACACTTTTTTGAGAGTACTCCTTCGCTTGTAGATATCGATTGAAGGCGGTATTTTTGGTCTGTTTGTATTTAACCATTTCTACCTGCTGACTGGATCTCTGGCGAACTCTTCGGCTACAACTCTACAAAATGAATTGCAACATTTGTGCAACTTACAAATGTTTATAACCATGACATCTTAAATTTCATGCACTGAATATTACTGTCGAATATACTATTAATATGTATCCATATTGATTGCACTTTGTTTGTTATTAAATTACATAAACAAATATATTTAATAACTAAATATCTTGGATATCTTTATTAGACATTTGAGTATGACAAGAATGACAGGTAAATATTTTGTTCCGATTCATTTCATTTGATAATCTAGAGTCGGCAGTCTATATATTTTTTCAATTAATTTCCTTACTCTTCATAATAACATTTTAAAATATTTGTATGCATTTTATAAAAATTACTCGAAAATATTTTATTCTTTTAGTTACTTATACTTTACAATTAGTTTAATTTAATACTTTGCTAAAAGATGAAGAATCTCAAATCATTTCGGTCCAACGTGTGAAAGAAATGGCACTATACAGTTAATATATCGTTATTTCTTTTTATCTTTTATCAGGTTGTAGCAAGCCATAGACAAATTCTTACCTACAAATCATTCATTCTTTCTCGGCACTTAGCAATGTTATATCAATGTTGAACGATTGAGCTCATGGTACGAATCAAAGTAATATTATTATAAGGTGAAAACAAAACAGTCTGGCAATAAGGTTATTTTGTGAGAGAAGATGATGGCCCTATAGGATGGAAAGGGACAAAAAAAAACTTGTCAATTGTGACGCACGAATTTTGAAACTCAATGTGCCCTGTTGCACTACATATTTTGAAATAATACAAATATTTATTTTATGTATATCGACTTTTATATTACTTGAATTAATATTACTTAGGTCAATATGAAAACAAGGCAAGGGGCCGCCGTTCAATAGTGATATTCAGTGAATGAAATTTAATATGGCATGGTTACAAACAGAAGTAATTCAAGTATTATTTTATTCATTTTGCAGTGAAGAATTCGCCGGAATTCAAAGTAACTACTCTAAGAAATGTGCTGGAGAGAAATAGATACCTAATCCTCAACTAGCAAAGCAATGGAGCACTTCTTGGTCATTACAAAAACTGAGACAAAGTTCATACATAAATATATACCTAGGTAGGTTTATGTTTATGTATGGCACTTCAGTCTTAATACCTATAGTCTAGGCAGGTACCTATTGTCTTTAAATTATATGAATAAAGAATTTACCACAGGAATCAACACATATTTTTATTTATTACCTTTTGTCAGGAATGCTACTGTAGGTGCAGGTCATACAATGAAACATTATGTGTATTTAGGTATATAAACGTTTATGAATACAGTACAATCACAGTAAAGCTTAATCTATATGATATTAAATATTTACAACAAATAAATGAAATACAATCTAGCACTCGTATATAAATTTTCCTCTAGGCTGCTGCAGATTATCGGCAAGGTTCCCAACAGGCTAGCCAAGCTAATGCGTTGGCGGAAAAAGCTCCCCGCCCGAGGCCTCGATTATTTTGGTGACAATATGCGAGCGACTCGGTGAGCTTCAAACCCATACGGTCATATGGTTTCGATAGCAAATGGCATTTTGGTCCATTGCATGCGAAAGTGTTGATCCTCACGTAGCATAGATGCATACCAGGTCGCTTTCGTGTATCTATTATTGGCTTCTTTGGTATTTGCTTCCAAAAACACAAATAGTTCATATTCATTTGCCATCTAGAAATGCTAGATGGCAAAAGCTAGAAGGCTAGAGATACACAATTCATTCGATAAGTTAAATAAATACGATCTACTGACTTTATATCACTATAATAATAGATATTTTTATCATAAATTTGGATAATTCGTCGCGTATATTATGTTATATTTTGATTGATATATGCAATTGACATAAAAACCATAATGCTAGTTGTCAAAAGACACATCATGGTACGATTTGAATGAACGATTAGAGGTGACGTCATCAAACCTGCTAACAAAACAATATTGTTTTATGCCTATAATAAGCTTATTTTTAAGGATGTCATGGTACGAAAACGCAAAATAAGGTTATTTTAACCTTGTTTTAAGAGCTTGTGGTAGGCCCCCTGCTCACACATACACGTTTTGACATATACGTATATCGCTTTCGTAATTATTATTATTTTAGTGGCAAATCTACCTAATCCTCAATCTACGCATTTAACCCTGTCAAATTAGTCCAAAGCTTGTTTTCAACATAAAGATGTGGTTCATGAGGTCACATAAGTAAGTAAGTACCTACCTTACTCAAAAAGATATTGTTTTAACTCCCATCCTATTACTCAACACTTTTACCATAGAGTTATAATTTATTTGCCTACTTGACAGTTTTCGGAAACATATTTTAAAATTTACATACGTGTATTTTATACCTCTTACAATTATCTTTTTATGAAAAAATAATTATTTACAAGGAAAAAAAAATATTTTTTAACATTTCATTTGAAATTCGCGCAAAAACACCCGGTCACGTGACATTTTTCAGGTGTGACGTCACGTCTCTATAAACATGACGTCACAAACCTCACAAACAAACCATAGATGCTCAATCCCGGCCGCCCGCGTTTCGGTTCTTGTAATCCTCAGATAAAAAAACTCACTTTTTATTTCCTAAAATAAAATATTAAAAAATTATTATTACGCAAAAAACATATTGTGTAATTATTGTTAACCTATTAGCTATCATATCTAACATATTTCATATTTTTTCATTATAACTGTCAAGTAGCCAATTGTTTAGGGTCGCTATATAACTATCCTATCATCAAAGGGTAACTATAAATAAAGATCGGTAGCTAATAAATATAATATTTGGCTGATAATTATCATGGGCATTTATCTTGATAATGTCGAGCCTCAACTATGTTTATAAATATTCAGTTTAACTTAAAAATGTTACTAACTAGTGAAATGGTACATTATGAATTCATTTATTACGTTTAAATGTGTTGTTTTTACACAATTTCACGACACATTTTACAATTTTTACCGTTATTTAACAAGATTTTCGCTCCGCAACTTACTCCATTCGTGGTCGTTCGTCGATTTTTTTATTAATTTAAATAAAAAATCATTTATAAGGACACTTTAGTTTTATTGTTATGGTACAAATTAACGAAATGTAGGCAAGTATATGTTTATCTTTTCTAATTCGTCAATCGGAACTTCGTCTTTGGCATCCACACCTACAACTTAGATTTATTCAAGGCCAGAGTGAATAGGTTTTTCTGGGTAAGCATGCTACATCCTCGGCCTCGTCATAACTCCTCATGGGGTCAGTCGAAGGTCAAACGCAAGCCCATTTAACATAAAAAAAACATAATAAAAATTAAATAATGGTACCATACTTATAGTATAATTATACTACGAAATCCAAACCTGCTCCCTAGTTCTGTGCTATGATCGCCGCGTTCGTGCCTCCGCTGCGTAGACCGTACCCGTGCTTGAAGACTGTGCTCTAGCACTCTCTTAATTACTCTTAACTCTTATTATGACTTTTACTCACTTTCACAAACTAAGTAGAGATACTACGTATTTAATTCGGAAGAACACTTTGGCCATACGTTATCCACACATAGCGGAAGCCTTAAAAATCAAGCATGAAGCGATTCAAAAATAGAACTGGCATACTTCTAACAAAAAATTAAAACAAGGTTCTCTTCTCAGATTGTTCTCTTTTCCTCATTAAAGATTCCCCTCTGATCTTTAGGATGAGTCATCAATGCCCTATGCAAGTGTCACTAGAGTTACTGAAGTCATTATAAAGAGAGACAGGCCATAAAAGCTCATCACACAAGTAGCTATAATATATATTAATATTCCGAGCTATAATATAAATTACAGTGCCGGTTGTTGAAGTCACAGAAATATATTATTATGGCTGCGTGTGCGGTCACTCAAAGATTAGTATTAAAAATTGGGCTAAATGATAATCTGTAATATCTGTTCCCTTTGAGATTTTTTATGTATTTCTTTGCAAACTTTAGCCTGAAGACCATGTGAACTGATTTAACATGAGCCATTTATTTTTAAGATTCTCTTTAAACCGGTCCATTACTAAATCAGAAGAAAGAAAATGATAGGTTGATGATAGATTTTGGCGGGAACTTGCAGAGTAACGTTGCGTTTTCATATTTATTTTCACTTGTTATTTTACCCAATAAAGCTCATCCATGTTCACCAGTGAAGTGAAATGAAATGAATTATATGTATAGTGTCTTTTCAAGTTGTCTCAAAAAGTCCGTGAAGAGTTTTAGTACAATGACCACCATTGTACTAAAACATGACTTTTATGGACTGTGACTGAGGACTTTGTTATGAAAGTGATTTATTGTGATAATTTATGATTGTGACTAGAAACTATAATATAACTCGACACTGGCAGAAATGAGGCTTAATTTGGGCTTGGTTGCCAAACTTAAAAATAAGAAGAAGAAGATGATAGCTAGCTACTAATATAGTGATCTAGCGATGGGTAACTAGCCGAAATTTCAATAGCTTAGCTAGCCAGCTATATGTGGTGTAAAAGCCAGCTGGCTAGTCGGCTATTTTGGCTATTTGGCTATTTGCCTAGAGCGGCGGCGCAGCTAGTTGAATAAAGTTCAACTGCGATCTGAGTTCGATCCTCGCCGCTGCAACAAGTCTAGTCTAGATGATAATATAATAAATTAATGTAATGATTTTGTTTTTAATTTACTTTTTATTTTATTGTATACTCTTTTGAAAAGAATTAACTTTCCCTCATAGGTCGTACGTATTACTAAAAAAACAACGAAAATCAACAATAACGTCATCTCTATGTATTCACAGTACATCGACTCAGTCGTTAGTTGTAGGCAAGTAAACCATAGATGTCGCGCTGCTTCAGATGATTTTAACGATTTATTTAATAAATAATAATATTACAGAATAATTTTAATTTAATTAAAAAAAAAACAATAGGTTTAAATTCGTATAATTAGTACCTTTCAAATTCGAATTAATAATAACGACATGCACTCGAATTTCACTCTTTCGGAACTTGCACAACTCAGTTTCGCAGTAAGCGCACGCACACACAGCTATCGGCTAAGCGGCTACTCGGCTAGAATGGCTTTGGCTAGCCGGCCAGCTACCGGCTAGTGGCGGCTACTACAGCTAGTAACCTGTGGTGGCTAGGCGGCTGTGTATGACGTAAACTTCTCGTAATATTGAGGATTGTTTATGTTACCTCTATAGTCAAAATACCTGTAAAATCGTGCACTTAAGGTTCAAATTGGTTCGAATCATCAATAGTTAGACAGGTATTTTCAGCATAGAGGTATCTTAAGAAAAAACCTCATTCTAGCTAGCCATAGCCAGTAGCCATCCAGTAGCCAGTAGCCAATTATCATGTGGACAGATAACATAGCCGTGGCTATTTTGTGTATAGCCGTTTTTTGGCTAGTTATATGAATAGCTACCCATCTCTATAGTGATCTGTGGATGATAGGTAGAAAAAAAATAATGGATGGCTGTATATTTTAATTTATTTTTTTGGATATTTGAATTAAATATGTTTACAGTAAGTATAAGCTACAAATTTTAAGTGTATAATTTCATAGAATATTTCATGATTTATTATTATTTTACGTTGTATTTTTCTAGGTTCTTTTTCAGTGCTTTATTATCAGCGCAATCGTAACTTTTATAAATGGATTCTACGTTCCCGGGGTGGCCCCGGTGGAATTCAAGAAAGGCCAAAGAATCGAAGTTAAAGCAGTTAAAATGACCAGTATACATACACAATTACCTTATGAATATTATTCATTGCCTTTGTGTTTACCAAAAAATGGTACATTTATTTACAAATCAGAAAATTTAGGCGAAGTACTTCGAGGAGATCGTATTGTTAATACGCCTTATCAAGTACATATGGCAGAGAATATAAAATGTAGGCTGCTGTGCCACCAAAAAAATAATCCTATCAATTGGAGTGTAGAAGAGTCTGAAAAGGTTGCAAGTAGAATTGAACATGAATACTTTGTACACTTGTAAGTAACTTTATTATTATTCAACACAGCTGGTAGAAATCAATCAATCATACATTGAACTACAAAAATATTTTTTTAGAACATTATCACGTTTATTCTCGTGACGGAAGCGCATCCTTTAAAACAAAGATGTCATTGTATTTTTTTTACCGCAATCCAAAAGTTTTAAATTATATACAATGTTGAGAGATTACATTACCAATGTTAACCACCATTATTAAACCATGTTTATCAATACATAATATACCAAGCATAAGTAAAATGTTTATTAATAGAAACTAAATAGCGCTTTTGTTAGGCCTGTCATATAATTATTTGATGGGCCAGCTAGGGCGGTTGGTTAAGATTCCACCTATCGCGCCGTAGGCCGTGGGTTAAATTCCCACACAGTACACGCATTTGTGTGCATGCATGATCATGTCTTTATGTCCTGATTCTGGGTGTAATAATGTATATTAGGTATGTATTTACAAACAAAATTAGTATATGTATTGTATCAGTTATTTGGTTTCCATAGTACAAGTTCTGTTAAGTTTGGGATCAGATGTCCATGTGTGAGGAATGTCCCAGGATATTTATTTATTATATTATATATATTTACTTTTATTCTGGGCTACCCAGTTTAAAGGGTTAAATAGTAATTCATAAAAATCAACATTTTTAAAATTATTCTTATACAAGTAAGTCTGTAAAGAAGCAAATGGCCCGCCTGATGGTAAGTGGTTACTGGTATATGGTTTTCATTATAGAGTTTGGGGATGTGCAACCCATGCCAAGGAATTGTAAATCCATGACAATTTATATCTAGTATCTTGTCTTATGTCTAGATATCCTGCAATGATTCTTTGTAATTTTTCTACAGATTAGTTGATAATTTACCAGTGGCAACAAGAGTTATAAATCCAGATACTTTAGAGAGGAGTATAGAACAAGGATACCATCTAGGTTTTATGTCAAAAGGGAAAGCATATATTAATAATCATTTAAAGTTAATGCTTAAGTACCACAAGCACAGCCAGTAAGTCTTAAAATTTTAATTCATCATCATCATCCTATAATGTCCCACTGCCAAGCACATGCCTCCTTTCACAAATGAGGGTGAAAGGGAATGGGCTGATACTCCACCACGAGTGCCCACTGCGGATCGGTGGAGGTAGGCTAGTGGTCAACCTACTGTTGGAATTATTCAAGCCGCCTAGGAGGCATCCAACTAGCTTAACAACTATCGCAATTAAGTGATAACCATGACCAACGGCTTTACATGCCTTCCGAAGCACGGAAATGCATGATATGAAATACCACTAGACGGTCACCCATCCAGGTACCAACCACGACAGACGCAGCTTATCTTTTCCGATCGATTAAGAACTAATTAAAAACAATATTTGCATTTAATATTACTGTTATTATTGTCATTTTGTTATGTTAGTACTACTGTCTTTTGTTTTGTTTCTCCAGAGATTCTTACAGAGTTGTTGGTTTCGAAGTAGAAACTTTTTCAGTTGACAAAGATGACTTAACTTTTGCGGATGATTCCTGTCAGTTCCAAGATCCAAAACCACAACTAGTTAATGAAGACACTGGAACAAAATTATACTTCACATACTCTGTTGAATGGGGGGAGTCTGATATAGGCTGGGCCTCAAGATGGGACATATATTTAGGCATGAAAGATGTTCAAATACATTGGTTTTCCATTATCAATTCTATTGTGGTCCTATTCTTCTTATCAGGTAAATATTGTTATTGTATTGTATTATGTCTTTAAATGCTATGATTTATGTTCAGACCTGGTAGTAGTGGAGAATTACTTATGTTATGTAATAATGGGAGTAATCACTAGTTATAGTTATAATACCTTAATACCCTCACCAATATAAGTTTTTAGGTATGTGATGTTAAAGTATGAGGATGGAGATTTTGCTTTGTAGTGTAGGTCTTGGTGAATGTGTAAAACCAGAATTCAACCACTGGCTTTTCAGAGAGAAGTCAAGATCAAATATAAGTAAATTCTGTAATCTGCACTGTACCCATTAGTGAACTAGCCTTCACAGTTTTTAAATATGTTTTACATAGGGAACCATCACTGAGATTTGTGCATTATTTGGTTAATTTGTATGCTATTTTAATATATTTTACTGTTCAAAAACATACTGTTTGAGATGTTTATACATTCATCATCATTATCATCATCATTAGCCTATAATGTCCCACTGCTGAGAACAGGCCTCCTTTCACAAATAAGGGTGAAAGGGATAGTTACAGTATAGTTTATACACTATTCAGTATTAAATCCTCAATTTTAGGAATACTAACTATGATAATGGTACGCACACTAAGAAGAGATATTGCACGCTACAACTCTGATGAGAGTATTGATGATTTGATAGAAGAAACTGGTTGGAAATTAGTACATGGTGATGTTTTTCGCCCACCTCCTAAAAGGATGCTCTTTGCTGCTGTTATCGGAAGTGGAATACAAGTTTTCCTCATGGCCCTTATTACAATATGTAAGATAATATACATTTACTTAAATATCAATAAATATTGTATTAGCTAAATAATTAATAATAACTTATTTTCTATTTCAGTTATTGCTATGCTTGGCATGTTGTCACCGGCAAGCAGAGGTGCATTAATGACCGCTGCTATATTCCTCTATGTATTTATGGGACTCATAGCGGGCTACTACTCCGCACGCTTATACAACACAATGAAAGGGAAACAATGGAAACAGGCGGCATTCTTGACTGCTACACTTTACCCAGCTATTGTTTTTGGCACATGTTTCTTTTTAAATTTCTTCATTATGGGCAAACATTCCAGTGGTGCAGTGCCATTTTCAACTATGATGGCTCTATTGTGTCTATGGTTCTGCATATCACTGCCCCTTGTATACTTGGGTTATTATTTTGGATGCCGTAAACAACCATTCCAACATCCTGTCAGGACTAATTTCATTCCAAGGAAAGTTCCAGAGCAAGTTTGGTACATGAATGTGTTCATATGGTAAGTCAAGAGTTTGTGCTTGATTCCGATGATTATATAATATGCCCAATAGTAGTTTTCTAAATATTTTATTGTACTCTAAACGTAAATTGATGATTGGAATGAACTTTATGTTATAGCTAGAAGGTTTTTTTTCTTTGACATTCTTAAAAGGCAACAAATTCTTATAATTATATATTTTTGAAGAAAGCATTTTATTTTCAGTATTTTTATGGCTGGCATTCTACCATTCGGAGCCGTATTCATTGAACTATTCTTTATTTTCAATGCACTATGGGAGAATCAATTTTACTACCTGTTTGGTTTCCTGTTCCTCGTGTTTTGTATTCTGGTGGTTTCCGTATCCCAAATATCAATTGTTATGGTCTACTTCCAACTCTGTGGAGAGGTATTTAAAAATAATCCCTATTTGCATTTTTTTATTAGGTGTTGTAACTGTTATTAATATGAAGTTTAATTGTTTTTAGGATTATCACTGGTGGTGGAAAAGTTTTATTGTTTCCGGAGGATCTGCTGTTTACATATTGATATATTCTGTATTTTACTTCTTTACAAAACTGGAAATTACAGAATTTATACCAACATTGCTGTATATAGGATACACAGGTACTAATTTAAAATTTGTTAGCCTTGTGAAAGCAAAACTGACGACATAGGTCTAGTAATACGGTCCCGGTGGTGACCATTTTGGGTACGAGCAATGATATTGATTGAAGAATAGATAGCACAGATAATGAAGTAAAGAGGTAGATAGGTTACCTACACAAGATTTGAACTTCATAAGTGGCATACTGTCATACATGTCATGTCGTTGAGGCTCTGACGTGACTCCAAGCTAAAAGAGCTTACTAGAAAAGTTTCAACGTGCACTCGCGGAGCGCTTATAACCTATCTACTTCTTTTACTTATAAAACATTGGGTACGAGAAGAGACCTGGCATACAATGCAGCTGTCAGAATACAACGGTAGCTATTATTATTAGTGAGTGATCGATTTTCAACTTGGGGTAAATATAATATGAGTACAATACATGCATGAAATGTCGACAATGCCGAGTTTTGACATAAATATAAAAAATCGGATAACTAAAATATTTTTCCTCTATTTGAGGTAAAGCTATTTTATAATCCTGAAATGACACTGTAGGGAGTATAAGTAAACAAACTACAGAAAGTTTGAATTAATAAACAACATACTTATAGTAAAAATATAAGGCTCTAGCTGGCACGGCGTGACTTTGTTCGCGTGGGGCCTACCTTACCCTTCCCTTTTTTCGTCATTCTGCTATTCAGGGCGGAGACGAATCCAACAAATCAAAGAAGATTAATAGACAAAAAAGTTATCAATAAAGTTTTGTTATTATTATTTTTCTGTTAAAAATGATAATAATATCCAAACGAATCTGCACAATTATAGCACAATCCATCGAAAAACAACGCCATCTACCGGATGTCTATGCAACCTATATGTTAAACGATGTTAGAGAGTTATATCGTTGAATTAACTTACACCGCCATCTATTAGGAATTCATTCATAGAACTCGTTTATTGCTCAGTACTCGGCATACTCGGCCATTTTTTTGGTACTCGTTATCAGCCGAATAAGTCGGTTTGATTGCCGAGGAACTCGGAAAGAACTGATAATCCAAATCAATGAATTTTTGCGCCCATTAATCTCTGAAATAGTTACAAATAAAATCACAATAGACAGAACTTTTTAATTTTACCGGTAAAATAAATTTTGTAACAACGTAAATCACTCCGTCCACGTAATATGTAAATAAATGGCAAGTGTGATGCGCGCGGGGAACCGCGGAATGCGAGGGCCGAGGTACCGCTCGGTCGCCGGCAGCACGTTACGATTACGACTGTTGCAAACAAGTTTTAAACTTTTTTCGCGCCCAACACTAGCGAAACTAAACCGAGTTATTTGGCAGAGTACTCGGTTCGGTAAACATAATACCGAGCAATACTCGGTAAAACTTGTACTCGGCGCATCTCTAAAACCAACCAATAAATACACTCTACTGTCGTATAAACATTTAAGACCAAATTACAGATAGTTACGAAATTAATCAAAATCGGTTCAGTAGTTTCGGAGTTTATCACTAAAATACATCGTGACATGAGATTTTTAACCGACTTCAAAAAAAGGAGGAGGTTCTCAATTCGGTTGTATATTTTTTTTTATATATATAAGACTAGCGGTTTCACCCGCTTTTCCGGGATAAATAGTAATCTATGTACTTCTCCATACCATAGGCTCTCTCTCTAGCCATGCTAAGTTTCATGATGATCCGTTGAGTAGTTGAGGCGTGAAGGCGTAACAAACAACTCACTCTCGCATTTTATAATATTAGTTAGGATTGCTGTGCAGTGGTTGTGACGTCGAATGCTGAGACGAAGGTCCCGAGTTCGAATCCTACAATAAGCTTGAGCTTTCGGTGAAGAAAACATCGCAAGGAAACCATGGCACGGTGGTAGGAGTACTTTGTAGTACTCGCGTGGCTACCACCCTCAAGTTGAAAACCTGTTGTCATGCAGCTACCGGTGTGTTCCGACAGGTGCTCTTGAGAGCCAGTTCCTTCTAGGCTTTGTGTTTTTAACACCTTCGGCCACATCATCACTTACCATGGTTAGATATTGTGGTTAAACACAGGCCTATATACAGTATAAAGAAGAAAGACCTATATCTAAAAAAGGCAATACAGCAATCACATCCGCGTCCGCGAGTAACTAACGCATGCGTAACTAATGCGTAAATGCGTAATGTAATGCGTAAGTAACTAGAAGCGAAACCCATGCTGTGCTAGATGTTATAGCTGACTCAAATATAATTTTGCTATTGTTGCAGGTCTCATGGTGTTAACATTTTGGCTTCTGACTGGAACCATTGGATTTTTTGCTGCTTACACCTTTATTAGAAAAATCTATGCAGCAGTTAAGATTGACTAGGATATATAAAAAATAATCATGACAAAGGAACAAAGATTTTCTGATTTATATTTGTGTTGTGCGTATGTTATTTTGTAAATATGTAGGCAGATGATGCATTTACCAGTTATTTCATAATGAGTGTGTGATTTCGTTTATATTTTCTGTTAAGATATATACAAATTTAATATACATTTGAAATCTCATTACAGGCATTGTTCTGATAAGCTGTTTTCACATTTTAGAGTACCCAATGTGGCTTAGGTTCATGTCGGGGTACACCCGGCCACAACAATTCACGAGCATTGATTTATCTGCCGTTAGTAAAACGACGCCATTGCATGATTTCTAGACCAAGTTGCAAGGTAATTTGTAGCACCAACACCAAGACGCATAGGGTTTGCTACGGAGTATTTTTTTTACATAAACTAAGCCGACTTTACGATTGATTGTTGCTTGTGAGTTTTTACCCGAAAAAGGAGGTTATGATTTTGACTGGTATGTATGTATGTTCATTATCTTCATCATCATCATCATCAGCCTATAGCAGTCCACTGCTGGACATAGGCCTCACCCAATGCGCGCCATCTCGCCCTATCTTCGGCTCGACGCATCCATTTCCTACCAGCAGCCTTTTGCAGATCGTCACTCCATCTCGCTGGAGGGCGCCCTACACGACGTTTGCCGAGACGCGGTCTCCACTCAAGAACACGTTTTCCCCACCGGTTATCGGTTCTTCGGCATATGTGACCAGCCCACTGCCACTTCAGCTTGCTAATTCTATGAGCTATGTCGATGACCTTGGTTCTCTGACGGATGACCTCGTTACGTTACGTTATGTATGTTCATTATCTTCATAACTTCTAAATTACTTATCACAAATTGACAAATGAGGTATTGTTTGAAGCGTCTTGGATGGCCGCTGGTTATAGGCTTAAGGCTATATGACATCACATTAAATTGGATATGGCGCCCTCTAGAGGACAAAAATGTCATTAACTTAAAAAAAAAAAAAAAAACAATGATGGCGTGTTGGGTATCAAATGAAAGGGCTTAATGAGCACATTTCAAAAATATGTTATTGAGCCATGTAGACCTTATAAATAAAATGGCTGTGACAAACAGGCGACCGGACATGACGAAACTATATGGGTTATTTGACTACGGAACTCTATAAAGCGAGTAACCTTTTTTTACAATAGATAGGTATCTGCAACGGCATAATTTCGGCATTTGTATATAAAATTTAATGATTATGTGACATGAACATGAAATAAAAATGAAATACTTAGTACCTAATTATACACAAAGGCTTACCCCACACTTGCTCACACTATAAATGGCGCCGTTTAGTTTGGGAGCTAGGCCGGGAGGAACCGCTTGCGAGCCCTCTGACATTCTTACTTATATTCCTACTTGCACCTGGTTTTATAATCCCTCTGTTTAATTTAGTGAGGCAAGTTAAGCTAAAAAAGATATTTTGTCAATATTAGTTATACGATAATATAAGTATAATAATAAAAGTTACTTATCAAAAAATATTTTTTCTTCAATTTCATATTTCAAATGCGGTCACTCAAAGATTAGTATTGAAAATGTATCATAATATGCTATGATTTATATTAATAGGTATATATTATAGCTCCGTCTGTTATGACCTTAAAATCTTTGAAGGCGGTTTTGACTGCCTCATCGGAATTGTTTTTTTTCCTAGCAAGAAATAGTCCAAATTCCGGAAAAACTGGTAATCTTTTGAAGGAATTTTCCCCCCTCCCCAATGAACTCTGGCGACCTCACTCACAATATAAAGTTATTTGGCTGCGGTCTGTTCTGTAAGGAGGTACTTCCCCAGTTGCGCTGCTCCAGTCTATTCGGTTGATTTCCGGTCGCAAAGTAAATACGTTTTTGTTAAATACAAGCGTTTTTGGTAACTGTACTTTTTGTTGACTGTTCTTGCATTGTCTTCCTGTATACCCAAAGAGTTAGGGTTATATACTATAGAGTGATAGCATTAACAACGTTACCTTGTGCGAAGCGTGAGCAGTTTCTATATAGACGCATTCACATTAGACAAAATGACTATATGGATTCCTTGTCATATTATCTCGTAAATAAACGAGAAGTTGGCATTCATTAGGTATAATATGTATTTTGGTCGTTGAAAATTTTTTAGCGCACTTTCGTTTAGAGTCATTTATACCGTACCTAATAGACCGTACTTACCCGTGCTCACGGACCGATAGTACTCTAGTAGTAGTCGCTCTATTCATATTCTAACTCTGTAAATGTGTATACCAAATATCAAGTCAATCTGACCATTTGGAAGTGGGTGAAATTTTACCCGAAAATACTGATAACAAGTCTTTCAAGTTTTTATTCTTTTTTACCTTCGTAGAAAAATGTGTAAATATACTGAGTGATAGGGAAACGGAAACATCCGAAGGGGGTGAAGACTACATCAGACTATAAAAAGTTTCTCTCAAACAACTCAAAAATTCAAAACAAATTGTTGCATTCAAGTTTATTGAATGCAAATCATATTAACAACGGATCATATTAATCATATTAACAATAAGGGACGGTCCCTTGCTAATATTAATATAAAATTTTATCATCCGCCATCTGTGCGCCTAGTTCCAAAATATACACTTTCCGTTACATCCTGTATCCATCCTTAGTAGAGTACCTAGTTCATATGGCACTTTGTGTTATAAATGTTTTTTTTTTTTTTTTTTTTTTTTTATGTTAAATGGGCTTGCGTTTGACCTTCGACTGACCCCAAGAGGAGTTAAGTCGAGGCCGAGGATGTAGCACGCTTACCCAGAAAAAGCCTATTCACTCTGGCCTTGAATACATCTAGGTTGTAGGTGTCGGAAAACACAGATCCCGGAAGAGAGTTCCACTCCTTTGCTGTTCGTATAAGAAACGATGAAGCGAAGCGTTGAGTCCGGGTACGCGGGATGTCGACAACGTATGGGTGGAAATTCTCCCGGCGTCTTGTGTTTGTTTTTGGATAATATGAGCCATATTTGAACGTTTCTTTAATCCCACAATGTTATGCTCGCAATCATTGAACGATTTATGGCCGATTACTATAATTTATGGACCGTTATCGGTTAAAATTAAGACTTATATCTTTACTATATTGAAGCAAAGACCTCAAAGCTTTGCATAGCAGACCCTCCCATATCTATAACACAGGTAAAATTAGCTTAAATTATCTATACCGTCGTCTATACCTAATACCTATGCTTAGTTTGGCAATAAAAATAACTAGATACCATTGGTAAGCAAAACGATTCGTTTTTGTTTATAGAAACCAAGCATTAGATTGTTCTATGAAGGTAATAAAAAACAATAAAAATAAGAAAAAACTAATTTTCCGCTACAATAGTACAGTTGGTGGCGCTACAGTAGCAAGAGGGTATGAAATGAAGTTAGCCGTTACCCGTTACCTATTGACTAGTGCAGTGCATGTGCTTAGTGGTACTCTATGGTGTACTTGTACTCTGTTTCTGTTTGTGATCTGTGCTCTGTTTACTACATACATATACATTCAAACAAAATGTCAAAAATGACCGGAAAGTATCGATGTCAATAAATCACTGATAAAATAAATATTTATTTTTTTAACGTAGTATTTTCTACGTGTAATCATTAACATTTCTAAATTTTTACGTACAAAATGGAAACCAAAGTAGCAGTAGTAACGGGTGCCAACAAAGGAATCGGATTTGAAATCGTGAAAGGGCTATGTTTAAAGTTCGATGGTGCTGTGTACCTTACAGCTAGAAACGAGGAAAGAGGACGACAGGCCGTGAAAAAACTCGAAGAATTTGGTCTCAAACCTCTATTTTATAAACTGGATGTCACCTGTGAAAAGAGCGTTCAAGAATTCGCTGAATATATATCCAAACACCATTCAGGAATTGACATTTTGGTGAATAACGCCGGTATTCTTGATTTCGATAAATCAGTTACTTCATATGAGGATGCTAAAAGACTTATCGACACGAATTTTATGAGTTTATTGACAATTTCAAGAATTTTATTTCCTATACTCAAGAATGATGCTCGTATAATTAATATTAGCAGTGATTGGGGCCTGCTGTCGAATATAAGAAAACAAGTTTGGCTTGATACATTGGTGAAGGATAATTTAACAGTAGAAGAGATATTGCTTTTTGTAAACGATTTCCTACAAGCAGCGAAAAGTGGTAGGAACTCATTTGTTTCATTTGCTGGTCATTATGGAGATTATAAAGTGTCAAAAGTAGCAATGTCGGCATTAACTTTTGTGCAACAAAGATTATTTGATGAGCAGAGGAAAGACATATCAATAAATTGTGTTCATCCTGGCTTTGTTAAGACTGATATGACTAAAGGTATGGGAGATTTCACCCCAGAGCGGGGGGCTCATGCTCCTCTATACTTGGCTTTAGAAGCACCTCAGACCCTCAAAGGTACCTTTGTATGGCATGACTGTCATCAAGTGAATTGGGACGATTAAGGATGTGATGGTTTTTAAATTGTTAGTGTTATAACCATGTTAATCCTGTGATAACAGTGTCACATGCACTTTAAACTATAATATATGATTTTCTTCAGTTAAAATATTTTTTATTGTATTTTGCCTCTGATCAATGATGTACTTAGATTTCTTGTCAGCACTTGAAATGCATCATAGTCAATATGTAGTGTGAGGTCCTCTCTTCTACATGTTTGATCAGATATTATAACCATTTAAATTAATTTATCTCAATGCATTTATTGCATCTATGTCGCTTTAATTAACTGTTTAGTTTTGTCTATCCAATTTAGATAATCTGAAATGTAAATAGTTATTTTTAAAACTTTTCTTTTAGCAGCTTTGTTGATCATTTAAAAAAATGGCCTTACCTAAAAATACTAAATAAGAGTTGACTTTTAACAACATTAATTGACTCTAAATCAAAAAATTAAAAAACTTTTTACATGTTTCAACTATAATATAATAAAAAGGATGATTATTTGCATGATGTCTTGTAATTCTTTTTTATTCTGAAAATGTTTTTTTGTAGGAGCCCGCCCTAAGGGTACTCTGACTGTTTTTTCCTACTAAAACGTGTTATGCAGCTAAAATGATAGCTATATAATTTGTTTACTATTAATATGCTTATGTTTGACAGAAATCTTTCTGTGTCCAGTGATATGGGCGGTAAGTGGGTAAAACTTGATGTGGTCAGAATGTTGGCATCATGCAAGTAAAGTGATAACCAAAGAGTATTCAATAACTAGGTACGTAAGAAGAGACGGGACTCCATAGAGCAAGATAAAAATGATAAAATATCCATTGGGAACCAAAAAAAGCCACAATGAGAACAACGTGAGAATAATAACAATCAGTACTACCAACCTTAGAACGAAATAGAGATGCGCTGCTTAGTAGATATTTAAATCTATCGATATCGATATATATATATATATATATACTGTTGTAAATAATATAGATATTTAAGATCCTCTGATTTTGTTTTAGCACTACCAAAACAAAACCAGTGGTACTTTGTTCAGATTATGACTTGTATAAAAATATAATATACCATACAATATATTAATACACAAGGTTACATAACAATAAAAAATATTAATATTTTTTACTGTATAAATATAATATTAAATAGGAAGGGGAATTAGATGCATTTTTTCCTGTGGATCACAGACCGGGGTATTTAAGAAAACCGTAAAATGTCGAGACAAAGAACTAACTAATACAATACACATTATATTAATATACAGTAAGGTTTGTGATTGGAGTTTAATTAAAACTACATAATATTTGCAACTAGACGTTTTATCAAAACAAAAAGTAAATCCTGTTTAGGCCCTGATAAGGTATTTTTTTGTGAATCCTAAAAAAATATGTTGTATGTAGGGACTCATAGCTTTATCCCTGCAATATAAAGCGTACGCCGTATGCGCCGCTGGCAGTCGTCACATGCAGTCGTCACACTCAGTCGCCATAGTCTCTCGCATCCCAGTCTCAACGTTGCCTTTTGATAAACACACGTGTCATGTTATTATTATAGTTGTGCACTCCTAATATAGCGTAATAAAATATATTCGCAAGTTGGAGTTTTGTTGACTCTGCCCACAACGTAACCTTAATAATAGGATTGGCTACATAAGAGTCCTAAACTAGGATTAGCCATAAGAAGAATCCTAAATTGTATATGTTATGTTACATATTAGATAGCACAGTCACATTATTTTGCTGAACTCGTTAATTGGCTACTTGACAGTTTTCGGAAACATATTTTAAAATTTACATACGTGTATTTTATACCTCTTACAATTATCTTTTTATCAAAAAAATGCTATTTACAAGGAAAAAAAAATATTTTTTAACATTTCATTTGA
The DNA here is from genome assembly GCA_947623365.1 of Achlya flavicornis. NCBI lineage: Eukaryota > Metazoa > Arthropoda > Insecta > Lepidoptera > Drepanidae > Achlya > Achlya flavicornis. The sequence goes on along the minus strand of OX392468.1, from coordinate 7,212,644 downwards.
AATTCGCGCAAAAACACCCGGTCACGTGACATTTGTCAGGTGTGACGTCACATCACTTTAAACAAAACTAGAGGTGTGTAACTAAACAAAAATACGCGAGCTGCATAACAGCTCACGGCTCAGGTGTGTGAGCCGATTCAATGACTCAGCTCGCAGATCAGCTCAATTTGTACACACGGCTACAGATCAAGCTATGCTTTTCTAGTATAAGCTGACCTCCCAATGTACGGAAATCCTATAAAATGCGAGATCAGCTTATACTGGAATTGTATAGCTTGATCTGTAGCCGTGTGTACCTATAGTCCACGATGTAACGCGTACCGCGCGTCGAATCGAGCCGATACGCAGTGAGCGTGCGCGCTTATCGTGGACTATAGGTACAAATTGAGCTGATCTGCGAGCTGAGTCATTGAAACAGCTCACACACCTGAGCCGTGAGCTATTATGCAGCTCGCGTATTTTTGATGAGTTTCACACCTCTAGTTAAATTTGACGTCACAAACCTCACAAACAAACCATAGATGCTAAATCCCGGCCGCCCGCGTTTCGGTTCTTGTAATCCACAGATAAAAAAACTCACTTTTTATTTCCTAAAATAAAATATTAAAAAAATATTATTATGCAAAAAACATATTGTGTAATTATTGTTAACCTATTAGCTATCATATCTAACATATTTCATATTTTTTCATTATAACTGTCAAGTAGCCAATTGAGCAATTTTATTTTTGTCTGCATTAAACTGTTCTGTGTCACTAACGGAAGCATTAACTTTACGACATTCATTTCTGATTAATAAAGCTGTCAATCGAGACAGCAAAGCCTCAGATACATTTTTAATGTGCTTCTCACACAACCATAATAAATTTAGGTCTGTCATCATCATTAACTGGCAATACTTGCCAGTATTGATAGAGTGATGATTTTCTCTTACATTATGCTCAAATACAGAAACACATGAATCAACAGTTTTACATAGATCCAGAGTCGGGTACGTAAGAGATAGTGTATCCTTCATGGTGGAAGGCGATCCCTTAGTGCGATATAGTCGTATATTTTATCCTTTCCAGGTGTAGTTGCGACACGTCTCGTCGCGTCTCGTCTCGGTGTGAACTGACCCTTAAAGACCGAACCTTTCAACGCTTTACACTTAACAACATTTTCCCCAATGACCCCTTTAGCTCTACCGCTAGCAGGAACAGTATGAATATGCGGAATATCTGGAATAGAAGATGATCATTATTTTGTATCAAATTGATTTTATAAAGTCTTGTGAAATAAAATCAAAAAGTGGCTATATACCTTGCAGCTCACTTGTATGGCTCACCTCTATAGTATATTCTACTGGAATATCATACTCGCTATAAATTTCATTGCAATTTACTGATAAATTATCATTTAAATTTATAGATTGTTCAATATCCTAAGAAGCATTTGGGGCCGAAGGAGTAGGTGGATAATCTAGATGAATGTGAAAATATTTAAAATTTATATAATAAATTATCGTTTTATTTGTATTGATTTTAAATATGTGTGTTACTGACCTGATGCTCACTGTTCTTTATAAAGGTAGCAGGGAAATCCCTTAAGTTTGTCTTTAGAGAGTGGCTTAGCTGAGATTCTTATGGATGGAACTGCAGTCTTCTTTAGCCGTGTTTTTTTTTTCTGAAAGTCCTTCTCAATAAAATGGTTTCCGCAAATATATTTTAATTCATTTAGTTTCTCTATTGGAATGTAAGCCAAGTCCTCGTTGCCTGTCATTTTCACCCATTTTCGGCACCTAAAAATATAAAAATATCGATATCGAATTCGATAATAAATGTTGCTCAACTCTATTTTCTTATATATTATTATGGTATATTACCTTAAGATACTATATTTAGATGTTTTTATTAAAGGAATTATAGAACTCATAAATAATATGATATTTTACTTACTGAACTGCATCCAGGGTAAATTTGGCCATAAAAACACGTTTTTTACCATCTTTCCTTTCCGATCTTAATCCGCACACTTCGCATTTTCTATACTTTAATCTTAGTTAAAAAAGAAACGGTTTCGTAAGCAAAACACTTATTATTCTACTTAGCAATTAGATTAACCACTATCCTGTATAATATTCTGTAATATAATATAATATTCTCAACTTATCAAAATGTTTTCATTTATTTAAAACTGGAGGGAAAAAACAAGTGACAGATGACGTTTAATCATAGAGCGAGATAGACTACGGAAATGAGAGGGCACCATAAAAGTTCTACTAAACTTCATTGACTTTTTTCTTCTTCTAAGTCGCGACAGACTGGTGATAACCATCCATGGTGTTGCAAGCGTCTACAGGACTCATCTCTGGACCAGAGACAATAAGTAACCACTTTATTTCAAAATAAGCAGACCTAACCAAAAATTTTAATTTTACATAAATACAACTTAAATTAACCGATGATGTGTATGAATATCAGATAAATCGCGTGACGACAATCTCTGGGTTGATATGGCTATTCACGACTGACTGGATTGGCCAGGCATTTCGAGGGTTCTTTGAACCCACCACCCCCCCCCCCCCTAATGGGGCCCCTTAATTACTGTGATAGAGGACAATTTGATTAAAATAGGCCTAAGCAAAGTCGTCAATAACTTTTTCAGTCTTGTGTAGATATGTGTTACATACTTTCATGTTACTAATGTTCACGCCTCATACACACGCACACACCCCCACATAAATACACAAATATTTATTTTATTTTATATACCTACCTACTTACTATATTTTTCTCTTCCTTTATTAACAGCAATCAACTCTGTTTTACATATTTATTGTATTCTTAATTGAGTAGATCTATTTTATCTACCTATTATAATAAGTTCAATCATTTTGTAAACTATACACTACAAAGATGTTCGATCTCTTAAAAAAATTATAATGTACCTACACGTAAATATATATCGGTTATCGACAAGAGACCCCCCGTCTCTTTAGAAGCTTTGAATATTGGTTGAAATTAATTAATTGTGTTCGTTACGATTACCACCAAAGATACGCAATAGCCCAGCAGATCTATATCCTCTGGGGTACCACAGGATTCCCACCTGGGTCCTTTATTTTATAACGCGTACATTTATGATAGAAGTGATAGTATTGTTAACTCTAAGCATCTTTTATATGCGGACGACAAAAAATCTTTACTCAAGTAAAAACTTTTGCTGATTGTGAACTGTTACAACATGATCTTAATGCTCTTTTTTCTTACTATGAACGTAACAGTATCAAAGTTAGCATTAGTAAATGTCAAAGTATTAGTTTTACCAAGTCCATTCAATACCTACGTCATGAAGTAAGCGGAGTAAGCCCATGTCCGCCATTACTCGGCGTTCCTCTAGTGATAATCTATGCTCTAGTGTAAGTAGATTATGTCTGCGACAATTCCCGTTGTAAGTATGTAGTTATCGAACTACGGCATTTAAAATTAAGGTGTCTAAGAAATTTATTTTGAATTCTTTCAATATTCTTTTTATACTTTTCATAAACCGGATACCATATGGGTCTAGCGTATTCGATAACTAGCTTTGATACTGTTACTTTCATAGTAAGAAAAAAGAGCATTAAGATCATGTTGTAACAGTTCACAATCAGCAAAAGTTTTTACTTGAGTAAAGATTTTTATCTACGGAAACTGAAGCGCGTTGTTACACGTTCATTCAAAGGAATGATGTGTAAATCTAATAAAGTTATTATAAGCGATTATGCGCCGGGTCTTGTTTGACTATAGAATAAGAAGCCTCTTCCAACTTTAAGTGCATATTGCTGAAACAAAGATCAAGAGAGTTTCCTTTTGCATTAGAGAAGTTATTAAATTGTGTCAATCCAGCATAAGACAAATCATTCAACAAAGAAACTGCGGAGGTGCATATAAGTTCCGAAGGACCTGGAAAAATGTTGTAACTATCATTCCTCCACTTAATAAATGGTAAGTTAAAATCCCCGATTAATAAATAATTATCGCATGGTTTATTTTCTAAAATACTCTAATCGGCGTAGTCGGACGGTATATACACTATAGCTATGTGTAAATCAACAGATGACCCAAGCGCGCTGGCTGGAAAAGTTATACAGTGATTCCGTATTTGCGTACGGCCAGTCATTTCTAAGATAAGCATTGATTTCGCGTCGGATACAAATCATTACATTACCTGTCCTTTTTAGGGTTCCGTAGCCAAATGGCAAAAAACGGAACCCTTATAGATTCGTCATGTCTGTCTGTCTGTCTGTCCGTCCGTATGTCACAGCCACTTTTTTCCGAATCTATAAGAACTATAATGTTGAAACTTGGTAAGTACACAAAAATAGAAAAAAAAACAATAAATTTTGGGGGTTCCCCATACTTAGAACTGAAACTCAATTTTTTTTTTCATCAAACCCATAAGTTTGGGGTGTCTATGGATGGATAGGTCTTCAAAAATGATATTGAGGTTTCTAATATCATTTTTTTCTAAACTGAATAGTTTGCGCGACAGACACTTCCAAAGTGGTAAAATGTGTGCCCCCCCCCCCTGTAACTTCTAAAATAAGAGAATGATAAATCTATAGAAAATATATGATGTACATTACGGTGCAAACTTCCACCGAAAATTGGTTTGAACGAGATCTAGTAAGTAGCTTTTTTTAATACGTCATAAATTGAAATTCATATCAAATACTCAGGTCTACACTACCATTCACTTATATACCTACAGGTTTGTACGGAACCCTCGGTGCGCGAGTCTGACTCGCACTTGGCCGGTTTTTATATTTTATAGTAGAATTAAGTAGCCATTTAATAAGTTAATTAAAACAAAGGAGCTTCAAAATTAATTTTAATAATGAATAGTGAAAAGGCCAGATGTATCCTAATGACGGAGTAAAAATAATATATATATATATATATTTATATATGCTGTGTTCGTTTTAATGAAAAATTGTGAAATCATAAATAAAAGTATATAAATATAATTATGTATATTTGGTCGGTGTGCTAAAACAAAGTTATAGGAATAGCAAGTTCTATGTGAACATAAAGTACATAAATATAATAAAAGTGTGGTAAAAATATTATGTGTATGTGTTGTGTAGGTGTAATGTGTAAATATGATTTAATATGTGTTGCAAGTGTCCATAGCCTACGGTAACCGCTTACCATCAGGCGGGCCTTATGCTTGTTTGCCAACTTCGTTATTTATTTACTCTGAGCTTACATTTCCGTTTTTATGGCAGAATCTATTTATTTTATGACACTTAGCTATTAGGTATCTGGGGATCCCGGGTGGAACTGCGAAAACTAGTATCTATATACTGTGTATTTGTGCCTATATGCACATTTATTAGCATGCATGCAGGTTGCCGCCTATATGTAGGTTGGCCCTATATTTATAACAACAAATCTCATTAGGGAGTTTCCAATGCATGAATAGGCTCCTTGTATGGATTCAGATGTTTACCGTGTTGTTACTTACTTACCTACCGTAATTATATTATAAAATCGTTTGGTGGATAGGGAAGGGGTACTGAGTGCACTTCAGCTTAACACCTAATGCACAGCAATTATTGAAGCCATATTTCTATTATGTAGGCAGATAAAAGTATATAGGTACCTTTTTGTTTTAATGACAACAGAGGGGTTTAAATAAGTAGGGAGTTATATACATTCCTATTAGGTACGTATTACGTATGTTACGTAGATAAATCTGTACCTAATCTTCTATAAGTACTTACATTATAAAATGCTTTGTCCTTTTATAATGTGTTGTTTATTTTACATTCTAATTTTAAAGAGTAGGTATTGCATTAAAAGGGATTTGGTACAAGGCTATACAGGGTCAGCCTCTTCGTCTACCCTGGTTTGCTAATTTAAAACTGAGCCGAAAACATGTGATACTGGCACATAGACTTCGTTCGGGACACATTCCATCAAGAAAGTTTGGACACCTTATGAAAAAAGTAGATTCACCTTACTGTGATGTTTGTAATATTATTGATGATGTCCAACATTTGTTGATGGAGTGTGTCAAAAACCGAGGTGCGAGAGAAACATTGATAAGAACATTAAACGTTAACTTAATGGATGTCGGTGTAATACAAAGTATTTTGGCTGATCCGACATCCATTGCTGCAAAAATGGTTTTTGACCTAGCCAGTTGAAGTGTCTTCTTGACAAATTAATGTGTATTCGTTTGTTTTATATTAGTGCGTGTGTAATATGTATAATGTAGTTTTGTTTAGACCAGAAGCTTTTTTTGAGTCAACATTGTTTTTATTTAGTTTAGGTTATGATGGGACTGACATATCCTTATAGGATAAAAGTCCCTAAAAAAAATAAAGAAAAAAAGAAAAAGAAAAAAGGTATTGCATTGCACCAAGCTTTTATGTGAGTTCAACTTTTTTTCAAATAAAATCGGATTGTGTTTTTAAACTTTTTTGTCTGTCTGTTCCGGTTCACAGCTGATGTTATACGGAGTAACTTAGCTACTTTTATTTTTGAAAAATAATTAGTGTTCCGTGCAAAAAAAATCAAACCGTACGCGGCTGACCGCGGGAGTCTGCTATTGTATTATAAATTGAAGCTTTGTTTGAATATATAAATAAATAAATAAATATCCTGGGACAATCCTCACACACGGTCATCTGATCCCAAACTAAGCAGAGTTTGTACTATGGAAACCAGATAACTGATATACTACCTACAGTATGCCATGGTCTGTGGTTCCACAGTTCCAGAATACTTCCTTGAACATCAGTCAAAGCATCGAGATCCTTGGCATCGACATGTCTAACGACGTTTTGTTTCGAAGTCACTTGGAAGACAAGGTTAAGCTGGCATCCAAAAAGCTTGGAATGCTCAACAGAGCGAGGCAGTACTTCACATCGGGGCAAATGCTGCACTTTTATAAGTCGCAGGTCTGGCCTCATATGAAATACTGCTGTCATCTATGGGCGGGAGCACCTGGATACCAGCTTGGGCCTTTAGACTCGGTTCAGCGATGTGCCATCAGAATTGTTGACGATCCCGAGCTCACAAGCGGTTTAGAGCCCCTCAGTCTGAGGAGAGACTTTGCCTCCTTATGTGTGTTCTACCGCTTGTACCTACAACGGAGTGTTCTAAAGAATTGTTCGACTTGATGCCCACGGCTACTTTCCACCATCGCAACTCTCGCCATCGGCGAGGAGTCCATCCTCACACATTGAAACCAGAATTGTTTCGAACTGTGCGGGCTCAAAGGAGTTTTCTTCCGCGGACGCTCGGACTGTGCAATGAGCTCCCCGCCGTGGTTTTCCCAATGGAGTACAGCATGGGGTTCTTCAAAAAGGGTGTGAAGATATTTCTTCAGGGTCGGCAACGCGCGAATAATACCCTGGTATTGCAAGCGTCCATAGGCGTAACTGCTTACCACCAGGCGGGCTGTATGCTTGCTTGCCACCTTAGTGGTATAAAAAAAAACCGGCCAAGTGCGAGTCAGACTCGCGCACCGAGGGTTCCGTACAAACCTGTAGGTATATAAGTAAATGGTAGTATAGACCTGAGTATTTGATATTAATTTCAATTTATGACCTATTAAAAAAAAACTACTTACTAGATCTCGTTCAAACCAATTTTCAGTGGAAGTTTGCACCGTAATGTACATCATATATTTTTTATAGATTTATCATTCTCTTATTTTAGAAGTTACAGGGGGGGGGACACACATTTTACCACTTTGGAAGTGTCTCTCGCGCAAACTATTCAGTTTAGAAAAAAATGATATTAGAAACCTCAATATCATTTTTGAAGACCTATCCATAGACACCCCACACTTATGGGTTTGATGAAAAAAAAAATTTGAGTTTCAGTTCTAAGTATGGGGAACCCCCAAAATTTATTGTTTTTTTTCTATTTTTGTGTAAAAATCTTAATGCGGTTCACAGAATACATCTACTTACCAAGTTTCAACATTATAGTTCTTATAGTTTCGGAAATAAATGGCTGTGACATACACGGACAGACAGACAGACAGACAGACAGACAGACAGACAGACAGACAGACAGACAGACAGACATGACGAATCTATAAGGGTTCCGTTTTTTGCCATTTGGCTACGGAACCCTAAAAACTACATCAATAATATTCAAACAAAGGTTCCATTCTATAGTTAATTTGTAAATATAACAATTTCCCTAATATAACATTCTGAAGGATCATATTGTAGACGTTACATATTAATAAAGCTATTGAAAGTAATTGGGTTCGAGCAAATTACAAAATTCTTTTAGCGCTATGATATCTACAACACAATTGATAAATATCACGCGACAGTTCAGTTTGATTTCCTTAGTAAATAACATTACCTACTCTATAAAATGAAATGAAAATGTTATAACAAACACGATTAATTCGGAATGAGTTGTGGGAGGCGTGTGTGTAATTACTATGCGACATCTAGTAGGTACGTACGTACCTACATAATTGTTTGTTTACATTGCGATGTCTACTTAGTGCAATCGGTGACTATCTATCTATAGCTAGGTTGTTATCTGTCGAATCTGCGTCGGCCGGCCTTCGTTTTCGTTCTCCTCAACTCCACTAATAGGCAGGTACCAACCAGGTTATATCATATTTGCCTGGTATGCATTCAGACTTCTAAATATTCTTGATCATTCCCTAGGGATATAGACCCTTGAATAACGTTAAATCGTGATTATTTAGTAAAGTTTATGTTTGATGAGCGATAAGGAAAGTTTACTTATACGGTTTACTAAAAATTTAAGAATGGCCACGTGGGTTGCATTATTTGTTGTCGAACTTGGTAAATAACTCGATACTTGATTAATCAAAGTTTTGGTTTCGTTTAATTTGATACCAACATATTTTCAAGATGAGCTTACTTAACTGGCTTTAACTGGTTTTCGGTAAAATATAACAACATAGTGGACCATCCTGTCCTCACTGCACGTAGTGCACGTTGCTGAAACACTTAAGGATCTAGAAGTTTGTTTGCTCTATTTATAATGGGATTTATGATTATTTGTTAAGAGGTAAAGCTTGCGTTATTTATCTCAAAGAGTAGCTCAAATGGGGACGTTGACGTACCACCTTACAGAATACCACAGTGCCCGTTGCTGAAACACTAAAGGATCCAGAAGTTTGTTTGCTCTATTTATAATGGGAATTTTGATTAGTTGTTAAGAGAGGTAGAGCTAGCGTTATTTCTCCCAAAGAGTAGCTCAACTGGGGAAGTACCCACCTTACAGAATACCACAGTGCCCGTTGCTGAAACACTTAAGTATCCAGAAGTTTGTTTTCTCTATTTATAATGGGAATTATGATTAGTTGTTAAGAGAGGTAGAGCTAGCGTTATTTCTCTCAAAGAGTAGCTCAACTGGGATAGTACCCACCTTACAGCATACCACAGTGCCCGTTGCTGAAACCCTAAGGGTTCCAGAAGTTTGTTTGCTCTATTTATAATGGGAATTATGATTAGTTGTTAAGAGAGGTAGAGCATAGCGTTATTTCGCTCAAAGCTTAGAGCAGCTCAACTGGGGAATTACCTCCACCTTACAAAGCACCACAGCCAAGTAATTTAATGTTGTGTTCCTGCGCGTGAGTAAGTTCGTCACCGATTCCACGGTGTTGTAAGCGTCCATAAATTGGTTATGATAATTAACCGCTTACCACAAGGCGGGCCATTTGATTTGCCAACATAGTTGTATAAAAAGTAAAGTGTAAAACTAATGTTACTCGCTCGGTTCCGGGACTCGTTTCACTGGTAATGTGATTAAAGTTCATTCATAAGGGCTCATCTATCCATTCATCCTGGATCCTGGACCCTGGAGCGGTACCATTCCTAACGGCCTACTAGTTCGCGCCGAGATGGAGGGATCTATTTCCCCCCGCGCTTACTTAGTTGATCGCTTCGCTCCGATTGTGCAACATCGTTTTGTTTTTAATTACTTAGTTAACATATGGTTTAATTGATTATGTAGTGTTTAATTTCAGTGTATAATATATTTCAACCTTTATTAGCTAATTAAATATGTACTACTTAGATGCATACAACATTACCTCCTGTATCTATTTATATTCTTATAAACAAACTTATACGTTATCATTTGCCTGAGGGGTCACGGTACCCACAATCACTACGATAAGAGTAACTTAGTTGTTGAGACAAAATGTTGTTAGCTAGTATATAGTGGCTATTCATTAATTACGTAATGATTTTGGTAATTTTTGACTCTCCCTAGACGTACTCAACACATAAGATTTCGCGGACTCCCCCTCCCCCTTCTAACGTAAGATTTTATCTAGTTTTCTTAAATAGTTTTTAAATGTCATTTAACGAAAAAAAAATATGGTATTATAATTTATATTTATAAGCTTTTAAAATGTATTTTACAAATTATTATGAAAATATTTTTTGAAATTCTTATTTATCTAACGCTTTGTTTGATATGTCCATCACTCTTCATATTGGAAGCCGAACATTCCGACTTATAAAATATTGCGTTAGAATTAGCTTTTACTCCCTTCCGAGACGAGGTCATGTAAGTATTTTTTTTTATTTCGTTCTCTCAGGGCCCTTACGTAATAAATGTATAGCCCCTTACTTATGTATCTAGATCATCATTAAATCATTATATATTTTAAGAAAAACAGTTAAAATAATGGTAAATGGTAGAAATAAAATAAAAAAACATTTTTATTCATAAATATTTATATTAAACTGGCCTAAATAAATTAGAACTTAAAAAAAAACTTACAAAAAACTGACTTGACGAAACCTTTACGCCAAAACCTAGCACACAATGGGTTCATTCCTTGTTAAAGGTTGCAAATATACGGTTTTACCGTGCAACAATTGTACATCGTTTCGTATTGATCGTAATTTGGTATTTTGAAATGTACATATGTATTCTTATCTTACATAAATCGGTAAATGCTCGCTCTATTTTTTATTTTATTTTTGGACGTGTTTGACCACAATCTCACTATGGTCAGTGATGATTTGCACGCAAAGCATTAGAAGGAACTGGCTCTCAAGCGTAGGTGCCTGCGCGCACATAAGGTACCCTCATATTTTAATTCAGTCACAATAAGGTAATAGACATAACAATCATAGCTAAATAGCTGTACTCTCTCTCTTTGGTGTTCTAGCCGTTAATTCTTCACGTAGATTAGGCAATGTGGTTTCCAACGTGACATCACTTTCATATATGGGAACACGCAATTCTATTATGTTATTAAATCTAAACTTATAAAAAATACCTAGCCTACCGCAGCCATATGTATAATAAATACCCTTATATTGCCGTAGATACCTACCTACATCTTCGCAATATTATGTACTTAGGTACAATTGCCAATAAAAAAGTAGGTAGGTACAATAAATAAATTATTTTTATCACATAAAATCGATTAAGTAATAAAAAATATGACGGCAATATCATACGTAATATTTGCTTATTAAAATGAAATACAGTCTCATGAAATTAAATTGGGTATAAAGCCTCTTACTAAAAATATTTGTATTCATAAATAAAAACAAATCTTACTTCAACACAAATGCATATAAAAATAAAATTACGTACACAATAATGATTAGAATCGCATTTTGCGGCGGTCAAATCATAAAATTAACAAATCTGATTTGATACAATATGCAAAATCACAAATCATTCTGCAGAAGTTCTGTTTGATGTAGGTACCTAAATAAAATTAACAAATCTGATTTGATACAATATGCAAAATCACAAATCATTCTGCAGAAGTTCTGTTTGATGTAGGTACCTAAATAATATCTTCACTGGTAAGTTAAATTAATGGTAATGTTTCAATCACAAATACAAACTTGTTTGTGTTTAAATGCAATATATTTTAATTTAACTTATTATGGTAGTTAGAACCTTTTCCTGGGATGAAGAATGGTAACACACCAAGTAATGGTAACGTAATAATTAGGTAAGACAACTTCCGTCGCAGTGGTGGAACGAAAGGAATCAACGGAACAACTGCCAATAGCTATTTCAGAACGCTCTTATAAAGTAGTATAGCTCTAAGTAGTAAAGTCCACTGTCTAAAAGTCCACCACCTAAAAGAAAAACAGGACCACCGAAAACAACGTGTAACCAAATAACTGCTCTCGAACATTAGACCTTAAATATTATGGGTACATGGTATTTTCTGTGCCTAGGTATACGTATACAATAACCCCCTTACTCATAAAACGTTATTTACCTAATATACTGTTTAAAGGGTCACGTAAATAAAGTCACTCTATTGTCACTGTCACATAATGTGACATTATTTACGCGACCCTTTAAACCGTATATTAGTTAAATAACGCTTTATGAGTAAGGGGGTAAGTGTTCCTATTTTAAACTATGGCTTTCCGGCGATAAGTACCTGCAATTTATACACAGTTGGCAACGCCGTGGTTTTCATTAAAATCTAGATTTTTTAAGACTTTGTTGTCGAAATATTTCAAATAGATAAACATCAAGACGTACGTTCTTATTTAGGTAAATTAATAAAGCGTTTCACACTGGACTAAATAAGACACTTTACTTTGGTTTTTTAAGACTATACATGGATTATGTGTACTTATTATAACTTATTGTATTATGTTAGTTACCTATATTTAAACAGGATCTTGATACTTCAATAAAAGCCTTATAAGACGATAAATAATATCACGCGTGGACGGGTGAAAAATTTATATATTGTAGTATCAAACAGTTCGATTTAATTAAACGTGCATTAATTATTCCTAAGGCACTAGAAAGGTAACAATGATAATGTTAAATATACTACCTAGCTCCATACACAAAAGTGATTGCTACCTGCAAACTGGCCTATTCTGGTAAGGTAGATGTCGCGATATAGATCTTTAAGTTTTCAATAGAATAAAAATAATAAATAAAAGTCAAGCGTTGCTACAATTTACAATTGTGATAGATTTAAAATGCAAAATAACGTATCTGTCTGGACGGAATAAAGTTGACTTAGTTTAGATACATTATCATAGGAATTCTCAAAATATATAGTCAAATTATTAAGTAAGTGTACAGTTCAATTAGTGATAAGTGGTGCAAGGGGCGCTGGTGGTTCATCGCCGTAGAATCTGTAGCGATGCGGTATTTGTAGCGGAGCGACCGCGACGGGGGGCGCGTCACCGGCGGCGTCCGAGTGCTGCGAGTCCCGGTGACGGCGAAGGTCCACCTTCCTTTGGAAGGCCTTCTCACAGAGACCACATGAGAATGGCTTATAGCCAGTGTGCTTACGCATATGCGTTATTAGATTTGAGCTCTGGCTGAACGCTTTGGAGCACACTACGCATTTATGAGGTTTCTCCCCTGAAACAAGAATACAAATTTTAGAATTTATACTCGCATTTATGTAACAATTTTATCACAGACGATTCTTAGCCCTCGGATGGGAAATGAATGTGTCCCAAAATTACCAATTGTTTAAATTTAAGATAGTCCATGTTGCAAAACCTCCAAGTCGTAGGTACTCGTAAATTATTTTATTTTGCGAAATTCGTAGTAGGTAGTAAGATATGAAGTACATTTATTTTTAATGGATTAGGAATTCCTACACTGTAATTATGCAGGATCGGCAATTGTAATTGGATGTAATGAATGTTCACAAGTATCTACTACATTAGCGCGGTGGTAATATTCTAGTGACACTACGCTTTGAGTATACTTATATAGTAGTACCCGCCTTCCACCTTGAAGTTGTAAATCTATTAGAGCAACGCTTGAAAGGCGGTCTCTTCTAGGCTGCTTACCACCATCGTTGGCTATATCATCCCTTATCATGGTTAGATTGTGGTCCAACACAAACCAATGCATAGTAAAAAAAACGTAAGTTTTACGTTTTACGTAGCTAAACTTCGATTCGTTTGCGTCATCAATAATTCGTAGAACTTACGTAGCACGTCGAACGGTAATTATAATTAAAGCTTGATAAGTGCGGACCAATACTTGTCATATCATCGATAATTTATTATTTATAGTGCGGTTCCCGAACTGGTTTAATATGCCATATCACCTTGTACTGTACACACCGGTATTTATTAACTTTAACAGCAATTTGTTTGTCGTGTTTTGACACGCTCCGTACTAACAAGTATTTTTTTAAATCAAGCAAGTGAAATTATATTAATTTATATTTGTGTTTTCGTAAATATGTTTAAAAAATGCAAATGTCACTTTATAGATAGGACAGGATTTACATGTATTTTTTGTGTATGCCGTGATCGTGGTGGACGTGAAGGCCTGTGTGCGAAGGCTGCGCGGCTAATTGCAGACCGAGCTGCATTTTGGAATATTGATGATGAGGCGTTTATCGGGAGGACGGGCGCCATGTAAGGCTGCTGTAAATCATTCGGGCTGAGACGTGACGAGATGTCTCCGGCCAAGACAAATATGTCCGCCACATTTTTTAGCTACTATAATTCGTCTCGTTGAGCTTATTGGAAATAGCCAGACTATTAAAAAAAGTTGCAGTCTTTTGTTGTTCTTTTATTTCTTGTTTGTTTATCAGAATCTTATAAGAAGTGAACATTGTTAAAATTATCGATATGTGTTTCATACACAAAGTTTTCATACGATGATGTTACCTACTTAGGTAGGTACCTACTTGTTGTAGACATTAGTCAAAACAAAGTATTTAAGAATCTGAGTGGGTACAAAGGTGTTTTAGTAGGTAAATCAATTATTTTTATGGAACTTTTAATATTTGATCGCGACCTCAGACAAGGAGGTAGCACTATGTTTTCACGTTCTCGGCCATGTTTTTTGCTCATCGGAAATTCATTAACGCGCCGCAGACCGGCTGCGATTTGCCGTCGAAATGGTAATTGAACAGCATTTAAATGTATAATTCTCAAGGCATCGTATGTGATATGTCGCGTGATTGCTTTTATTGGAAACGTATATAACTACCTATATACGTATTCCATTTAATGAACTTGTCTTACGGTTGGAGTATCAGTCTATTCGTGCGCATAGCGTTATACCGCTTAATAAATCGACGAGGATAAAGTAGAATAACATCTTCAGCAGCTGTTAACCGTCATTCCGTTTAAAGGGCAATCGTCGCGGAATTACCTATCATTACGCACACAAGCAAGCAACCCCAGATACGCTTATTTATAAGCACCTCCTAATTAGGAATAGCCGCATCGAAAATTATCATCTACACATTGACTTCAGGTGAGTTTTTTTTTAATATAGCTTGCGTGATGTTGGTAGGCACACAAAGGCTATATTATAGAAGTGCAGTGCCGCAACACACAGTGCTTATAGTTTAGTGAAATATTTTCAACTGGAGATTGGTAGCAAGGCAGTGGCAGGTGGGAAATACTAACTAGGTACAGTGCGGCTGAAACGAAGGGAAGACGTGGAGGTTCAGTAGGTATTTACTTATGCATAGTGTGGAAGTTCCGTCATATTCAGATTAGCCGTTTCCGTGATTTGGCCAATATTAACATGTGTGTGAAATGCATTCTCTTGACGGCCGCGGCCGTAGGTACTGTATTGTACAGTTTTCGCACTACTACTTACTTTACTTTCCTTCACCGAAAGCAGTTCAAAATTATTATTGGATTAGAACCTATGATGTTTGCTAGGATATTAGACGCTCTACCCTATCGCTGAACTATGAATAAAAGGGATGTGGCAAAGTAAAAAAAACTAGTTAGGTAAGTATTCCATCAGATAGATTACAAAAAAAAAAACGTATATGTTTTGCTTTATCAAATCAATTAAAATTTATACAGATAAAGCGCATCAAAGTTCGGGAGTATTCATGACGTCACTTGTTTGTGAAAGTGTGCCATGGCGTGACGTCACGCTTAAAAATACACCATATCTTCGTAATTTTTTGTTTGATTTTCAAAAGAAAAAAATACGTGTCTTTTTTGTTTGATAATGTAAATGACGAACTAAATAGAATTTTGCAGGATGCTAGCCTATTATTGCGATTATTCAATCGAGATGTCAATGAGAAAATGTTAGAAGTTTCGTTTACCTATATACGAGTATGTATAACAATATTAGTAACCTTTACTCAAGGTGTTTTCAATAAGAAATCAAAATTACTCATGGGTGATTCAATATCTATGAATAAATTCATTGAAATGTAACTCCATTAAAAGTCTAAGTGTAAATGATATGTGGTTGGACAAAGTTAGCGTAGGTAACGAGCGAGGGGACATAACAGTTATGGGAACTTTCGTAAAATAGTTTGTCATAATAATTGAAGTTTCACACTAAGCTGTTTTGAATTGTTGGTACAGTCAGCGTTAAAAGTAGACGACAGTTTTTATGAAAACTGTGAATTGATTGCGTCTTGACACGGTACTAAAATGATCAGCTAATTTAACTGACTGTATTTTTTTTAACCTAATGCTTTTTATATGACAATTTATGAGTAATATCACAAATTCATTCACATTCAAAGTCAAACCTATTAATTCAGTTTAGGCCCCAGGAGGGCACTTATGATGGTTAAATGTACTCAAGTTTTACCACCATTTATTATAAAAAGTTTTTTCCGTAGTTTTTTCAGTCTTGTTTTTTTTTTTTATACAACTTATTCGGTAAACAAGCATACGGCCCACCTGATGGTAAGCGGTTACCGTAGCCATATGGACGCTTGCAACACACGAAGCATCGCTCACGTGTTACCGACCTTTCCCCCCTCCCCCATGAGCTCTGGCGACCTTACTCACGCGCAGTACACAACTTTACACAACATAAAATTATTTGGCTGCGGTATTCTGTAAGGTGGAGGTACTTCCCCAGTCGAGCTGCTCTTTGAGCGAATAAACGCTATGCTCTACCTCTCTTGATTCTATCGATGTGGGATACTTACAGTGATAAATATTACACGCAAACTTTCGCAATTTAAACAATGACAACTTACCTGTATGTATATAGGTGTGTTTCTTCATATCGGACTTCTGGTGGAACCGTTTCCCGCAGTACTGGCAAGGGTACGGCCTGGTGTCCGAGTGGATCAACAAATGTGTGGAGAGTGTGCTCGATCGCTTGAAACATTTGCCGCATTGCTTGCACTGCGTAAAGAGTTGTTGTTTATTCAAGGCTATCTACTGGACTGTGATTTAATCAATTAATAACGATGATTTTTTTGCTTCTTAAGTTTTATGTACCTATAGTTAACTTGTTAATATTACCTACGAGACGGAATTCTAATAACGTATAGACCTTGTGTGTAGTGAAACTAACGATATTACCATCTGCGCGGCGTGATACGTGAAAAATCGGTTAAACGCGTTTTCCCCTTTGGGAAAAATCGATCTAGCTAGTTCTCATCGATCGATAGATCGATTTTTCGCCCCCTATTTTCATCGCAATTGTTCGAACCGTTTTCGAGATCTCAAAACATGCATACAATACAATCTATAGAAATGAACAGGGTGTTTCATTGTTTACCATAAATTCCAGATATTAGATTGCTCTGTATCACTAAGTAGACCATCCCAACTTGTGAAAACAGTACAATGTTCCTTTTATTACATACATACAGTAGCAACGTGAGTTAGCGCCCTCGCTACGCTGTTCGTTTATCGTACTAACATACTATTGTTGCACTTTTTGAAAAGAATGAAAATCTAGATTTTCGTAATTATAAGGTAATTTCACCTTCTCTTGTTGGTAGAGGTATCAGTTTTCTTATATACTATAAAAACATTGTTATATTTTAATTTGCCAATAAATAAGTCAAATCAATAACAGAGCAAGGTATAAATTATAGCTGAAGTTGTCAACGTCCATCATTGCACGTGTACGTGTGACAGCCAGTAATAAACTAATAACAGGCCTTGATACCCCTTTCTACACTATTCTTTGATTTCCTTAAAGTATCGTGTTAGCAATGAATTTTTTTCCACTGCCCAGTAATTAAGTGCCGTCGACGAGTCATTACATGTATTTTTCAAGCAGACGTTTCAAACGAGTCAAATCTACTTACATAGTAAGGCACATACAAGTGTGAGTAAGTGTGTTAATTTGTGTATTTGATACTCACTAGAAATATTTTGTTAACTAGTTCCGTGTCTATAAACAAATATCTATATTTTCAAAAGTACTAACGTGTGTGCATTGTACATACCTACTTTGTAGGTAGTTATAATAATGGTTATACTAAGTTCTATTAATATTTAAGCGTTGAACAAAAGATTTCCAACCAAAGTATACACAGTACATTAGATTTGTTTAATCAGATGTTAGTGGAATGCAATGGAATAGTTTTATGTTGAAATAAGTGGTTCATTTTAACTAAACAAATTAGACGTGCTATGGAGATTTCACAATAGTTTGTTACGTATCGACTAGATATCTCAAAAAGTTGGATAAACTTTACATGTAACTTTTAATTACTTATGAATCTACCCCCTTACTCATAAAACGTTATATAACTTATATACTATACGTAAATAATGTCACTCTATAGTCATTGTCAAATAATGTGACTTTGAGTAAGGGGGCTAATGTATAAACAACTCAAAATCATACTTAGTTTTAAGGTTTTAGGAATACATTTATATTGAGGCTTAAGTAATCTATCTTGTTTGTGAAACTGAAAAATTTTGCAAATATTTGTTGTCTGTTGCTAATAATATAACGGAAAATTATAAGTTGTTGCCGTTGTAGGGCCATTAGTCGTGTGGTTAGTCATTTAAATATGCGGCGTATGATAATCCACGGCACAAATCCGCGTAGCGGACCGCCTGTGACAGTTGGGCAGGCAGCTGCACCGCCTCGCGCCTCACAAAAACCGCTACTTTTTTGGTCGCCTTTTTATACCATCGATGCACTCTCTTATAAACAACACAGGTGCTAGGACATCACCGTACACATATGGTTATCGGTTTATACCGCGTAGTGAGGTGATTTTTTATGACATCTATTCCTTTGAAATAAAAAGCTGGGGTGTAATTTTTTACGAACCTTCTTGGACATTTAAGGCCTCGTTTTATTTTCCGGAGGTAGAGTACCTAGATATTACCTTATATCTTAGCAATTTATCTGCTAAAGTATTTTTAGTAGTCGGCAACAATTAAAAGAAATGGATAAAGTTTCTATCTCTGATTTTGAACCCGGTTTGTGGACTATTAGTTTACTCTATAGTCTATTTGAATAAAATTCCAGTTATAGAGCTCGCTAGCTCGTAAAAATTATATAAAAATGAATCAATATTTTCAAGTCAGAGTCCTACACATACTCCAGCAGTGATAATAGTGTGAGCCTACAGTATAGAGCCTATTCATATGGTGTAGGAAAAGTAGAAGAAGCGTGGTTAGGTTATATAGGTTGGGATATGCGCGTATAGCGTGGCTGGCGCGTGCCGGCCACGAGATATTGTTCCAAAACGAAAATCTGATAATTGTAGAGGCTAAGAGTTTATGACGTGGATAAACTAAATATATGACTACTAATAATTATTATAGTCCCATTATAATGGGTGGAAACCATGAGCGCAACATTTTTTTGCCGTATGACACAAGGCAATTATAAACAGCCGCATTGTGACATTAAAACTTGGAATTTTGATTAAAACCGATGGAGATTTTTATAACGTCAGTGCGTAGAAAAAACGAAGTGCACAAAAATGGCGAGAAGACGAGCAAGAAGGCTTGATGCGATGCGAGCCGCGTACGGTGCAGGGGACGCGCGACTCGTTCCGATACGACGACTACTTATTAAGACAGGGGCAGTTTTTTACTATTTGATTTGTTAAAGAGACTAAAACGGGTACTGGTTTGCTATTTTAAAGCATTTTGAACGGAAACTGTACAGTTATTCTCGACTTGTTAAAGATTGTCCGCCGCGCGACGGCGCCGCCGGTTAGTACCTTCATAGATATTTTAATATGATAATAATAATTAAGTACCTGGAATGATTTTTCGTTTCTATTTTCACTCTTGAGGAGTAGGGAGAAGTTGAGGTCTCCAGTAGGGGGTGGCAAGGGGTACGCCGGTGCCGATGGGCATCGATGGGGCTCGACGCTCGGCGGCCGGTCTGCCGAGTCGGGGCTGCTGCGACATCTCTTCACTAGTTCTAGCGGCGCTTCTGCCTCGTCTCGTTCCTCCCACCTCGAGATCGGAGACTCTGCACCCACATCTCCTTGTTCACGCTCACAGGCGCTCCCAGGAGACCATATTTGACGGTTCTTTGTTGACAGATTTAACGGTAATTCCTCTTCGTCATCTAAAACAACCATTATTATGTGAAATATTTACTGATGAAAGAATTATGCAACGTTAGAAAATAAGTGAGGGTCATCTCCGTTTATTTGCTACAATTGTTTTTCTATGAAGAAAAAAAAACATCTTTATCACAAATCTATCACAATGATTCCGTACATTTTTGGTAGCCTTTATCACTGAGGAGACGGTGCCAAAAAATGGAATTGTTATGGTGAGTCCATACTACGCGAACCGAGCACGAGCCGAGCCACGAACGAGCACACTGCGAGCACGATTCGCGTAGCGTGGACGGGCTTGCGAGGCTTGTTTTTTTTTTTATGAATACATGGATTTGCTTCGCGCTCGTTGTAGGCTCGTTGAAGGCTCGTTAAGTGCGTCCACGCTTGAAATCGCGAGCAACGTACGAATCCTGTTCGTTCGTGGCTCGGCTCGTGCTCAGTTCTCGTAGCAAGAACGCACCATTAGATCTATCGTTTCGGAGTTATACAGACTTACATTTCAAAGGGTAGCCTAAATCTTCAAGGGTTAATTATGAATAAACTTTGAAATCTCAAAAATATATCCTTTTCTTACACACTTTGATCGTGATGCGTTGATCTTTACTATGAAAAGTTTTATTTTATACGATTTTAGAGTTTTTCCCATAGTAAAAGTTGAGTTTCATCATTATGTCTAATATAACCTTTGATAATTTGTCTACCCTTTGAAAACTATAATCCTGTATTGTTTTTCGTAAGTAGTTTTTAAATATCTGACTAGCTTCCGTCTCGCGGTTTCACCTGCGTTCCCGAGGGTTTTTTTTTCCCGGGTAAAAAAGTATATTAAATGTTAATCCAGAATATGTTCTATTTGTGCCGAATTTCATCTAAATCATTCAGTAGATTTTGTGGGAAAGAGTAACAAACATCCTATTTACATTTATAATACCTAGTAGGAAGTAGGAGAAGGGTTAGTAGGATAATACAATATGACAGACTTGAAATATACTCTCTACACATTTATTGAAGTAGGTATTTATAAAATAGGTTACGTTGTGAAATCGTATCCTAAGCAGTGTTCAACTTCTTTTCTTTTTTCACTTTCTGACTGTTCTTCACGCTTCTATCGGTAAATTTAAAGTCGGACGAGTCAAATCGGTCGTCTGTAAAGTGACTTATGAAATCAGTACAGGTGCGCGACTATTTGTCAACGTTTACGTCATTGTTGATTCAAGTATATTGTAGTTCCAAACTGACATGATTCAAACTTGTAACGTGTTTACGGAGATACAAGAAATGCAATTTGAAGTTTTAAAGATAAATTAATTGACTTTGCAGTGTTTTATGTTTTCTTATTGGAATCTGCATGTATAAGGTTATAATGTTGAACAAATAAATAAGTCAGTTCTCTATCAAATAATAGTACATTATGATACATGTGTGCAAAGTTGATTATTAACACTCGAGGCGGTATTAAGCTCGTGATCTGCAGGCGATAGGTGAGACGAGAGTGCTCACGCGTGTCATACGACGTTTTTAAACACACTTGCGAGGAAAAAAACAGACTTATATTTTTTTAAGTAAATTTTTTGATAATAATCAACCACACAATGAGAACGTTAACAAATATGGCGTGCAAGTTTTTTTTTAACTATTTTACCCGTTTAAATTAAGAATGCTTGGTCTACACACATAGCACTTGCAGTGAGGTACAAACTTATCATAATCGGGATTATACCTATCATAAAACTGTGCGGTAATCTAAGGTAAAAAGCACTAGTGCGTAATAGATACTAAAAACGGTGCAATAAATGTCACTTTACGAGCGAGTGTGTTGAAAAATAAATGATTCACGGCTCTACTACAGAGCATTATGTTTTGCTTTTGTAGAAAAAGTATTGACTAATCAGTTTATATTTACTGTGAGAAAATCTCTGAAATCCCGTAGAAAAACTGTTGTTGCATACAAAAGTGCTGTATCTGCTTAAGCAAAATGTATGGAACTACTTATAAGTATAAGATAAACAATTAACAATCAGCTTGTTACAAGTAAGTATTATTTTAGATACCCAGTAAATATATATGATAAAACTGTTTCAATTATACATGCAAATAACTGAAGTAGTTGAAGTCTTTGATTAGCCAATAAAATATTAATAAAAAATACTCGATTACCAGTTTACGTGAAAATCAAGTACCTAGTCGAGTTGGTACACATCCTCGCTTTCCGTTGTTATCTGTGAGGTTGAGTCGTAACCGGTACGTAAACGGATAACAAGCAATTACAATACTAAAGAATTTTAAATAATGACAATGTGTCGCGTTCGTTTATACTCATTCCGTTTTCCTTGGAGTATAGGAGACTTGCAAGTTTGCTCGCTCGTGGAGGTAAACGACATGTAAACGACGACATATCAGCTTTGTGAGTTATTAATCGGTGCCTTACACTGATAGCTATTCTAATGAGTGGTATTCAGGAGAAGCAAGCCGTGTAAGGAGGCCGAGGCGAAACGTTGTTTTGAAATGTCGCAATCGGACTAATTTGCATTTTTAGTGCTCTAGAAACTCGTTAATGCCTTGAGTATGTGGCTAACTTCTTTGTTTCGATTTGTTATCATTTTAAAAAGCTTTAAGTTAGAACATATTTATGACATCGTAGAGATTTTCCTATTCGTCATTTTGGACATGGTGGAGCTTGAACAGTGCAAACTAAAAATAAAATCATCGATACGGATTATTTCATAAATATAATAGTTATCAAAAAAAACGTAGCGTATACGTTAAAAATTCTTATGGTGCGTCCATGTTACGAGAATCGAGCACGAGCGAGCTTACAACGAGCCTACAACGTACATTATTGCGTTTTCTAATATAGCAGTTTCCGCGGCGCTGAGTTAGTTTAAATTTTAGTGTAGAGTCATAGAGCTAAATAGATCTTTTACATCGACAAGCAGGCTTCCCCATTTCGTTATATAAAAAATAAAACAACAGTTACTAGAGTTAGAGAAAAATCATAATACAGCTACAGATTTCAGTACATAAGTATTTACCATCTCTGGGTGGCGTATGTCTGGCGTGGTCCAAGGGCGGTCGGACGAAGTGCGGTGAGGTACGCGGCATCAACAGCGGCCATACGCCAGCGCCGCTGTACAGCGCTCCCAGCCCGCTGCAGTACATGAGCGCTCCTAGTTCTGTACAAAAATCAAGAGTAATGACATACTAAGAGCTCCATGAGGAAGCGTTGTTCGGGTAGTGTGATACTATAGCCACAGATTAAAGACGACTATAGCCTGCTTATTATTAAGTAAAACTCACCAGTGGCTCTAGCGTATTGCTTAAGAGCTCTTCCAGCAATCTCTATGTCTCCAAGTCGTAAGAAATCCAAGCGGTGATGTGACACAGAGTCTGGCGAGCGAGGTGGAGATTGTGGTGATGGAGAAGAATGTGGGGATACGCTGCGTTCTGGTGATGGGTAGCGATGAGCAGGCGGTGGCGAAGACGGCTGGAACTGCTCCGCCAAGCGTGAGAGCAGCACGTGGCGGGACATCCTGGACCAAACAAATCTGATATAACAGGAATCCAACCTATATTTAGATACCTACACAACCAATAATAGAAATTATGGTACGTAATAAAAAGAATAGGTACATTTCCTGGTTCAATACCGGCTTATACCGCCTGCATAAATATATTTATGTCAGTACGTGTTCTCTGTTAATAGACAAGAGAAACAATGTCTAGTCGTTTGCAGCTGGTTCAATAAAGCGACTCCGGTATGTACTTCACAAATTCGTAGAGGTTGTCTGTACGATAAAGATTTCACGGGTGGCACTGATCGAGTGTATGAAAGCTATGTCGTAGCTATGTTTTACGTGACCATAGTCATTAACGTCCATCCTGCCTTTACGTTGACAGCTCTCGCTTATTAATCCGGTCGCTAGTTTGTTGACAGCGAATCGTATTAAAAGCTCAATCAAGCAAATGACGAATCAGGATAATGAAAGTGGGCGACACGGGGCGCCCGTTGCGTATGCGCATTAATAATGCACGTGTCGACTAAAACAATCTTCATTACACTAACACACATTACATATTTACAGAATGAATGTTCGCTTACGTAGATATGCTTCAATCCAATCCATATAGAAGGAAAGGTGAGTCCATTAGAAATTAAACACGAGAAGCGACTTGTTTGTGTAGTTTGATATGGATAATACGTTCACTGTCATAATAATTCACTAATTGTCATGATAAATCATAATATCCAACGATGATTTGCGGAATTTCTTAATTATAGTAATGTTCTGCTATTCAATGTGGGGTTCACGTAAAGATAATGATCACGTTCCTATTAAGCTATATAGTATTTAACCGATACCAATTCCATATTCTTGTCTTACAAATGCAAAGCAATTGAATCGAGCTATTACTGCTAATTGGCTAACGAGTCAACTCACACGAGGGTTGTGTGTGGTTATTTCTTGTTTCAATAAAGCAAGGATTGCGAATGGCAATTACCTACCGCGCGACGACTTCCACCAGTGTTTTTTCCTGGCTGCGGCACAGTGGGAACCGGACCAAGTGTCGATAAAATCAATCACCGCAAAACTTATTTATATTAGTCGTAATTGTTTATAATGAATTAACAATAAATAGTTAATTGCATGCATTTGTATTTGTTTATACATATAAATAGAATAAAGTAAATAAACTTTACTGAAGTGGTAGGTACGTTATAGGCAAGTGTTACTTTGATTTCGTAATGGTACTTATAAGGAACTTCCCGTATTTGGAAAGTTTTTTCACTCGCCCGTCGGTAAAAAATGGTCGGTTCAATCTCAGAGTATATAAATACTACGTACAAGTACAATATTAAAAAAAAATTGAAAATCAGAACCTTGCAAAGTATGTCATTCGAGCCCTGGGGTCTAGCCGGGCAATAATATTGTACTGAATTTAATTATGACCCACTGGTAGTACTTAATGTGACTAGAATATGGAACATCAACTAATATTGTATGAAACCTTTTACCATATTATTTTTTCTATTAAAGTGCAGCTCTACCAAATAGTTCATAGGTTTTAGAGTGGCCGTTGACGAACAATAACATAAATTGTTCGAAAATCGAATTGGTCAAGACAGCCATGCACCAGAAGAACACAAATGAAAAAGAAAAAAGGCGTGATTGTAAAGAATTTGAAACAAAAGAAGGTGATTGGTTTTCTGGCAGAGGGTATGAAAAGTATTCACCTCAAGGATAAAGCCTGTCTTCGTCTTGGGCGGCTTGAACCCCTCGCTTCAGTCAGGGCTGTACATACATCCCTAGCTCCGCTCGATCCCTCGTTATGCTCAGGGTTCAATATGCCGCCCGTGACGTAAGATACTGCTTTATCCCTTTGGTGCATAATCTGCTATTTGAAAATTGTCGACATTGCATGGTGCGGATATTGTGGTATATTTATAAGCCCTGACTTAGCTACCTATTTACTCTAATTTTATTGTCCATAACCTTCGTCATTAATCCATTTTTTTTATTAGAGCTAAGTAAACAATTTCTTTAAAATCTACCTTTTGTTCGGTATGTCTTAATCTTTTTTTTTTTTGAGCTTGGCCTGGCAGACTTGTG
This sequence comes from Achlya flavicornis, assembly GCA_947623365.1. Classification (NCBI taxonomy): domain Eukaryota; kingdom Metazoa; phylum Arthropoda; class Insecta; order Lepidoptera; family Drepanidae; genus Achlya; species Achlya flavicornis. The sequence continues at coordinate 7,186,788 of OX392468.1, read as the reverse complement.
CATCGGGTGCCTTAGACCTTTGCAAAAACTAGGACTTAATCCTAAGTCACACATTTTTAAACGAAGTGTAATAAATATACATGTAATTTATTGAAAAGTGCTTATGATATTCATGCAAACAGAGATGAGAGACGTTTTATGACTGCACGCCAAGACGAGCTCGTCTGGGGTTTTATACTCGCAAGTGTTTTATAGATTACCTACTCGAATCATTGTATTAATTGTGATTGTTCGAAACATATGTTCAAATTTGGCATTGTGTCTTAGGTATTTATATTTTGCCACGTTAAAATATTCTTACAAATTATTTGCACTGCAATGCATCCTTTTGTAATATGAAATTTTTAAGTTATATATTATGTATTTTTCATAAATTTTATACATACATAATTAATGCAGTTTATACCGTGAATATCTACATTATAAACTGCATAAATTTTGCAAGAATAAACTGTGAATGTCTACTTATAAACTGCATTAATTTTGATGTTTAAACTACACCTAAAATATTTTTATTTTATTTTATTTTTGAAGTGAAAACTTTTACATTACGTGAACATTTTTAGGATGGGTAGTAAATAGTACATTATGTTACATGTGTGCAAAGTTGGTTATTAACACTCGCGGCGGTATTAAGCGCGTGAGTCGCAAGCGAACGCGATAAGTGAGCCGAGAGTGTAATAATCAATGCACACGCGTGTCATACGACGTTATTCAACACACTTGTGAGGAAAAAAACAGACTTTTTTTAAGAAGATTTTTTTGATAATAATCAACCACACAATGAGAACGTTAACCAATATGGCGCGCAAGTTTTTTTTTTTAAGCGCTTTTATCTGTCAAACTAATTTACCCGTTTAAATTAAGAATAATTGGTCTACATACATATCACTTGCAGTGAGGTACAAACTTATCATAATCGGGATTGTACCTATCATAAAACTGTAAATCAAATGTATCATGATAAGTAAAAAGCACTAGTCCGTAATAAGCGATACTAAAAAACGGTGCAATAAATGTCAATTTACGAGCGAGTGTGTTGAAAAAAATGTTAAACTCGCGTCAGGTGTCACGTGACCTGATCGAAATTCGAAGACGGAGGGAGAGTAATTGCAAATTTGACTGTATTTATACTGACTGGGGTTATGTTCGAATTCTTATAATATTATCTAGATAGCCGGAAGGTAGGTACCATTTTTGTTCCCATTTTAAGTTAATAAAAAAAATCTTATCCAAAAGTATTATATGTACATGTATGTTGAAATATCTTTCCGCTTCGCGAATTCACTCGCGATCACCTATTTCACCCCCAAGGGTTTGAATTTTGGAAAACCCCTTGTATAAAAACACTATGTGAAAAATTTCTAGTTTCAAAAATTCCCGGTACTCTCGGAGTGCAATCCGTTGTTTTTTTTGTGTTTTCTGTTCCTTTTTTCCTTTGTAATTAATAATCCCATTTGCAAATACCTACATATAAGATTAGTACCTATAGTACCTAATTACTTGACAATGTTGTTGGTCAAACGCTTAGCTGCCTATATTAGTCTTAATACCAATCCCAAATAAATAAATCAATAGATACCAAAACAAACAAAAAATAATATACTGCCTTTAAAATGTTCATTATAATTAATTATTAACAGTTTTATCATTTACTTTTTGGAGATTTATTGTGAATAATCGAATAAAATCCTTGAATATATTAGAACAGTTTACAAAATAATGCTCCAGCAGAATTGAGTAAGAGGACGTACCTTGGGCGGAAAATCTACGAAGTAGCGCTTTTCAGAGGCACTCACAGCAGGCACAGCGATTATTTTTATTGTTTAATTAGTCCAAAGCACTCTATGAAAAATCATCTTATTTAAAGAAATCCTTTGAAAACAAAATAATAAAATACAATTGTAATATGACGTCGCGAGTATCGGAAGGCTCTATGGGATCGAAACGCGTCAACGCACGGTGCGTCGCGTTGGGCGCCTGGCACCTGACTGAAATGAGGCTCGCGCGCCCCGACCTACCCGACTGCTCTTCGATAATAACGTTCTTTTTTCAAACTCTGCTAACAAAAAAGGAACAGGTCGGTTGTGGAGGCTGCGAAATAAAGAAATGATTTGATGAAACGGCCACTTGACAGGTGGCTCGCGTCACATCCTCACATATATCAGTTAATTGTTGGTTGCATTTACGTTGACGGTGCAGAGGACGCACTGAAAAATGGCTTTTAAGTATTAATGTTCACAAATAAGCGGTTTCTGCTAGTGTGACATTAAAACGCTTATATTATTTTTTATCGCAAAACGTGCGTTCTGCGTTCGGACCGGCCTGATGCAACTAAAAAGGATTATTTATTAGAAGAATTGATGCGCTTGAAAACTGTTTCGGTTCTGTAAATTTTAGTAAACTATCAAACTGTAGTATTTCTATATGTGAGATCGAATGAAATGCGAGAGCTTAGATTTCTTACAGCAGTGTGCCCCACCCACCTCACGCCATTGGCCGCCATCTAGCGCTGGGCGGAGCGTTGCTTAGATACACGCTTAGAAGCCTTTTACTCTAAATGAATCAAAGTATCATTTTCCATGACTTTTGTCATCACCTTTGTCTCAGTTTTATTGTGAAAACTTGATAGCTTTTCTATATTATTATGGTTCTGTTTTTTAATATCATTACATACTTAATTATTAAATACCTACTCATAAAAACAATAGTAATAGCAATGTAATAATTTGTGAAATTGCTTCGTCCGGTAAAATTTAACTTAAATGAAATTAACTTATATTCATTTCTACTAAGTTAGAAGTGAAAAGGACCTTATAGGTACCTAGTTCTATTTGCTGAATGTAGGTCATAGTAAATTAATCTACTGAAAGAATGTTTTTACATTTTCACTATCCAGTAACATTGATAGCATGTGACCACAAATACTGTGTTTCTGTCATTTGACGACGACTAATTATGTGAATGAGAGTCAGACTTTAATAATAACCCTCTTATTCATAATCGCTTTTTAACTAAATCAGTGTAATAGTGTGCCCCGTCTCACTCTTCCGATCACCAAATGTCACGTGTCAGATAAAGACTTCGGAATTTTAACTAATCAACGTTTCATAACTTCATTATGAATAAGGGGGTAAGACTTTTCAGGTTACGTATAGTACACTACATTCATATTTGATTGGATTTCTCATATTTTGTAGCTCCATACAATATCATTTCATGTAAACAGTTTTATGAGAATATTTATATTTTCAATACTTACTAATAAACTTTTATCATTTTTTTTTTCATATGATTATTTTTAATTTATTAGATTGAATTAATTTATTATATTAAATAAATTAATTATCTGAATCATCAAATCATTGAATGTTGGTGAAATGGCTGAACGTTAAACGTTGATAAACCTGAAAAACTAAATTTATAGATTTTTAGGCTGGCTAGGCTGTGTATTTACAACGATGTCGCCAGGTTTCAATTCATTAATCACATTTTTCACATGATTAAACGATTGTAATAACAATCTCGGGAAATTCAATTAAGTGGTTAATCTGCTTTGGTTGCTACGTGTTCTGTTACGTTTGGGAAATGTGTATGGTTTCAGCGAGGGGAAGTGCTTCAGTATCGCGCAACGAGTGGGGTAGGTTGACGCGTGCATGCAGCGGGGCTGGGGGCTGTAAACATAACGGCGAGCGCGTGGCGGCGGGGCATGGGGCGGGGGGGGGCAGTGGGGCGCTCGGCCAGGGGTGGAGCGGGCGGGGGTCAGGCCGCGTCACGGCCCGTTAGCGCGGATCCTCGGCGCGTGCACATGTCGCCCCGGCACGCGCCCGCGCAACTTTTTATTCCTCTTTTTCTGTGGTCGTTTTTATTTTCTCCCTTTGTTCAAAATTCGAATTAAACCCTCCGCTTCGATTTCTCAAGAATTAATGAAGTCGATTCTAAGATATGGCGATTGTGATTTTTTTGTAATCTGTAGATTTATAAAGCTTGGAATTATTTAGGGCTACTGCTTTGTGTAGGAAAAGGACTATCATTTACAATAACATGTGCTGTGACTAGGGCATGAATCTCGGAATCTCGGAATCTCGTAATATCGGAATCTCGGACCGTTTTTTCCGATATTATAATATCGGAATTGAGCGATCCAATATCGTAATATCGGAATCGGATATTTTTTCTATTTGAGTTTTTAAATTAAGCTTTTAAGGGCGCCACAAGGTATAGGTCACCTAGAGCTATAAAATTAACGTATCGTACATCAATTTTGCCTACCAGTGTTGCAAGTGAGCGTATTTTTTCAACAAAATACGATGTTCATTATCCATAAAAATGCTTGACGCTTTGTTTTAAGGAAAATATTAGCAAGAAAAACGAGCGTTTAAAAAATAAACATAAAATGGTGCTGATTCTGTTGTTTACAACTAATTACTATTAATTATACTAAATATATTAACATCAATGCTAATATCGATATACGAATCGTCTCACAAAAAAGGTTTGTGAGACGATTCGTAAAGGCTTTAGTACCATAGACCACATACATACACTCCGCCAGATTATACAGAAGACTGAGGAGTATAATCGGCCATTATGCCTGGCGTATGTGGACTATGTGAAAGCCTTTGACTCAGTCGAGACATAGACGGTGTTACAGAGTCTACAGCGATGCCAAATTGACTATCGCTATATCGAAGCGTTGAAGTGTTGGTACAGCAAAGTTGGTCAATCCGAGCCCAGGACGAGAGTACGGTACCAATCCAGTTGCAGAAGGGTGTAAGACAGGGTGACGTAATTTCCCCGAAACTCTTTACCACTGTAATGGAGGATGTATTCAAGCTCTTGGACTGGAAGGGATATGGCATCGACATCAATGGCGAATATATCACTCACCTTCGATTTGCCGACGATATAGTCATAATGGTGGAATCGCTGGAAGCTTTGAACATCATGCTCAATGACCTCAACAGAGTTTCCCAACAGGTAGGCCTAAAAATGAATATGGACAAGACAAAAATTATGTCTAATGTTCATATTCCGCCAATGCCGGTGATTGTTGGGAGCACTGTTCTCGAAGTTGTAGACGAGTATGTTTGTTTACCTAGTACACATTGTCCAATTAGGTAGGTCCAACTTCGACAAAGAGGTAAATCGAAGAATCCAACCCGGCTGGGCAGCGTTCGGGATGCTGCGCCATATCATCACGTCCAAAATACCTCAGAGTCTGAAGACAAAGGTCTTCAATCAGTGCGTGTTACCAGTGATGACATACGGGACAGAGACGTGGTCTTTCACTGCTGGCCGCATAAATAAACCAAGAGTCACTCAGCGAGCTATGGAACGAGCTATGCTCAGAATTTCTCTATGTGACAGGGTCCGAAATGAAGACATTCGCAGGAGAGGAGAGAGAGGAAAAACGACGGACATAGCTCGTAGAGTTAGTAAAGCTGAAGTGGCAATGGGCAGGCCACATCGCTCGAAGAGCCGATAACCGATGGGGAAGGAAGGTTCTCGAGTGGCGACCGCGTACTGGAAAGCGCCGAGCGGGACGACCTCCCACCAGGTGGACCGACGACCTGGTCAAAGTCGCTGGGCGTCGCTGGATGCAAGCGGCCCAGAACCGTTCGAAGTGGAAATCAATGGGGGAGGAGATGTGGTGCTGAAGACGCTTCTTGAAAATTCCGTTGACGGCCTTTCACTCCAATAACTCGATCCTGCAGGAGCTTAGAATAACAGATAGTTTTTCATCGATTATGCAGCTTCGAATTCTGAAGTTATTTGGTTAAATCTGCAGAAACGAACACTCAATGAAGAGTCTTATTGTCCAGGGTGGGAGTGTGTACTCGCAACGCTACGAAAGCTGTAACCCTAGTCAAGGAGAACATTGAAGACACACACAATTGTACACTATCTATTGCAACCACGACCAATCTGACAGGAGTGCTCGACTGAGCAGAAGATGTTTTCAATCCAACTTTATATCGAACTAGTTGTCCCCGAGGTTTCACCCGCGTTCCCGGGATCAAAAGTAGCCTATAATACTCGGGGAGAATGTAGCTTCCTATAAGTGGGAAAAAAAACGAATCTGACCGGCAGTTCCACAGATTTGCCAGTTTAACCAAACAAAAAACTCTTCCCCTTTATAATATTAATGACGGGCCAGTTGGCGCAGTTGGTTAAGACGTGGAGTGACGTGGAGTCTTAACCTATAGCGCCGCAGGTCGTGGGTTCGATTCCCACACAGGACATGCATTTGTGTGCATGAACATGTCTGTATGTCCTGAGTCTGGGTGTAATGATGTATATTAAGTATGTATTTACAAACAAAAAATAGTATATGTATTATATCAGTTATCTGGTTTCCATAGTACAAGCTCTGCTTAGTTTGGGATCAGATGACCGTGTGTGAGGAATGTCCCAGGATATTTATTTATAATATTAGTATAGATAGATAATTATGTGAAGTTTATAAGGAATATGTGCTATTTATAAGGAATATGTGCAATTTATAATAAAAATGTCTAATTCCGATATTAATATCGGAATTCCGATATTGAGATCCAATATCGGAAATCAATATCGGAATTGAAAAATATTCCGATATTACATGCCCTAGCTGTGACCCAAATAAATTTTATATTTACGCCTTTTTGTTCGATATTATGTAGAGTCCAGTGGGTTGCGTTCACGGATGGGTCTGAGTTGTTTCTATCCTGTAGGGCGTTTAGTGCATATTGATTGACATTATTGATTGTCTGTTGGAACATTTAGGATACATTAAATACTAATCAGTAATATAAATGTTATTCATTTCGTTTATTCAGTAATTTTAGTATCTATCCGATAAATTCCGATACCATAAAGAGTTTGTTTTGTAATGTACCTATGGTAAAAAAATGTTAATGCGAGCCCTTAAACAAGTTCATAAGATATGCTAGTACATGTTTGATAGATAAGTAAATCAAAATAAAACACTTGAAGGGTACCTATGTTTCAGCTGCAGGCGTGTAGAACCGGTACCCGCGGCGCAGGCGCAGGCCCTGGCGGCTGTCTCTGTCGCCGTTCGCCATTCCTTACAGTCAACTTTTATTAATTGGGCAGATGAGAGCCACGGCTTCCATGATGAATGCTTATCCCTTATACGGCTTTCAGTTCGCGAAACCTTTTATAGGTTCTCAATTAAAAGTGTCTATTATAGTTAATAGGGCGATCGGACTTTGTAGCGTTTAAAACAAGAATATTTGCTTTAAGTAAGAATAAAAAACAGGTAATATAACGGAAAGGACGATTAAGTGGAATAAAATATAGCGTGGGGGTGCGGGCGGCAGGTGTCTGCGGCGTAGAGCTGCTACCACGATGCCGCTCGATATCGATGACTACCTGCCTACCTTTAAACACTGGCCACTTTACTTTGCATTGTCTCCATCTATAGTTTACATTAGCAAATCAATAAGTGGGATTAAAACTGCTCGTAGCAAGCGCTACGAACGTCGTAGTACTTGGAAAATCATGAAATTACATCTATTACTATGCAATATTGATTAGAAATACATAAGTGTCTTTCTAAAATAATTGAATAATGTTGCTTCAGTGAAATAAGAGCAGCAGATAAACAAATGCTCATTCATAAACTCTTATGGATTGCTGTACCTATGCTGTAATAAAAACTTGTTACTGGTCTTTTAATATAATTTCGATTGAAACAGTTGGATTGGCATTTTATCGATAAATTAAATCGATATAGAAAGCCGTAGTGGGCAGAGGGTGCTCCGTCTTGAGCGACAAGATTCACCGCGCAACTGGGCCGAGTGCCGCGGCATGTGCACCCTTAACGGATTTATTGAAACGTCTGCGCGTGCCCTGCGTCAACCACTTATGCAACGCTTTAGCCGTTTCATATTTTAACTGTTATCACTTTTCTGATTTAAAAAATCTGGGATCCCATTACCATAAACCAAAAACATGGAATATTGCAATATTCTGCATCATCAGATGATATGAAAGCCACTAATATGCATTTGCCAAAGAACCTATTAGGCTCACAGCACAGTAGGTTTCAAAGTTTATTATCAAAATCTGAAAATATGTAAAACCATGGGCGAAAGTAAAAGTAAATTCGTATATTTAATTCATGCAAAACTTTTTAATTAAAGCATGTAATAAGCAATTTACGTGTGACAGTGTCATACAATTATTATTCCACAGGTTGATTCTTTACTTTATTTTATACGTAGCGTGGAGACCCGATATAGTCGTTGTCACTGATTGCTATTTAAAGATAGTATATTTTTTTATCTGTGAAGGTGTTTTTATTCGTAGGCAGATTGGCACATTTTAATTATAGCTAACTAGATACCGACATAAGATAAAATAATCATGCATTCATTAGTAATTATTTTTTGACAAACTTTTTAAAAAAAAGAACGGCTATCGTTCTCTTTGAAGCCTCAAAAAGTAATAAACGGTGAATTGCTCAATCAGGAATTGATCATTTACTTCATACATGTATTTAGTAGCTGTATCGAAATGTATTCCCTTGGTGATGCGACGTTTCGGTTTGAAATGTATTATTCTAGATTGTTTTGTGAGATTATTGCAGGCCCATTTGTTTTTCTGATCTAAGTTAAGACTTGAATTTTATATTTTAAACATATTTTTTATTTACTTTCCATTGCAGATATGTATAATGATGCAAAATGTACACATACTTTTTAAATATTTTCAAAAATATTTCACGAACCTTGTAAAATATGATAAAAACTCTAAAGTGAAGGATTTTATAGTATTGTTATTTCAAACAATTAGAATTAGGCCTATTTAAGTAATTCAAATTGTTAGACTTTACATCGGTTACTAAAATTAAGGTTTTGTTCAAAAAACTCCATAGATAGAAGATTAGACTTTCCCAATAAACTATTTTTAATTTAATATTCAGGTCAGACCTTAACGACAATCGCAGTCTCAGAACCCATGTAAATCCATTGTAAAACGACCAAATCTAGAGTTTCACCACATAATTAAATATGTCGTTCGCGAAACCAGACTTTTCCGGATGAAAAAAGCTTTATACCAACGGCATATATTATACGACGTTGATTGCCTCGGCATTATCTATGGATTCTACAATCCTTGCTTCAAATTCGAAAGGCTACTCAACGTGTTACTCAACGTCGCATTAGTTAAACGGATTTGATGAGAGTCCTAGCATTGTGCCGGGCATCCATTTAGTTCTAGTTCCTAGACCATATTCATGGATGTATAGTTAATATTATCGTGAAATAAATATCAATTGCACCATGTATTATTGTGTGCTTACTGAACTTTTGCTCAAGGCAAATGGTTTTTTGTGCATTTTCAGAGTATGTCTCATAATAAAAGTTGTACATTACGATGCCGACTGAACACTAAATGCATCGATATTTTCTTCAAAAAATAAATATAATATACCTACCGTAACCGTAATCTAAAATAAAGCAACTTACCGTACATTCTTATACCTAAAATAAAGCAAAGTACCTTGGCAAAATAGAGTCTGTGCCGAGTAATAACTAGCTGGTAGCCTCTAGCTATAATATAAGGTAGCTTCTATAAATACAAAATGCGAATTTAAGCATCCCGTCGAGTAGGTAAACCAGTAAAAGTCCATGATTTATTCGATCAAGCCTCACTCCAGTGCCGTGAAATCGCAGAAGCACTCTTATTAGAGTTGAGGCTGGTTACTCAGACAAGTAATTTTATAAAGGGATAAGTAAAAGTAGTGTCTCAGACCAGTATTTTTCGTAGTAGAGTTCGTTACTAACAGGTATTAGCAGGTAGATATTAAGTATACATTCATAGTAATTCTCAGTTGAAGTCAGCTCCTAAAAGAACCTAACCTCCTCAAAAAATATCAATATTACCTACTTTTTGTTTACTTGTTGTGGGGTTGTTGAAAATTAGGTCAAATGATAAACATGTGTGATTTTGAGGTAGCAAACCGATATAATTTACTAGTATTATTTAAAAACAGAAAGTCAGTGAAGCGAGTCCTGTATTGTTATTATAGATAGGTACTATCTAATTTTAAAAGCTAGTAAGTAACGTTTGAATCAAAAACATTCAAATTGCTGAGTTAAATTTGTACTAGCATTATTTCGAACGATATAATTTTGCATATTTGAGCAGTTGTAAGACAACAGTTAGCCGAGGCGAGGAGTCAGATGGCGGGCGACACGCAGTAGAAACCGTAAAAGCTTGGCGAGCGTGCGCATGCGGGGCGCACAAAGCTGCGCGTGCGCATTGTGCTTCGGCGCGGCACGCCCGCTCATTACGATGTAAAATTCCGCTCTTCTTTGCAAATTTCGATCATTCTTACTCACTCCCATAGGTATTGAGTGAGCACATGTTCTCGTCGCCGAGGCCGCAGACTGCTGCTGTGTTGCGGTTTTCGATTACTGCAACTGTATTGTATAATTATATAATGGCTACGCGAGCTCTCGACAAAATCTACGTTTGCGCTATTCATATTTTACGGTATTTATCAATAAATTATTAAACATACAGCAGTTACGGTTTGCGGTAACCAATTGATTGCATGGGATTCGATGTAAAGGAATTTACCATGAGCGATTTAGTGGGGTTTTCAAAAGAACGTAAGCACGTACTTGACTTTTGATCATTGGAGGCTATCGCGGGCATACATAGGCATGCGTACGTGTATACTTTGACAATTTAATAGCATATGCGCGTGCACCTGCCATTGCAAAAAGTAGGCGCACGCTTCAGGCAGTGAAGCGCGGAATTCGTCGCCGCGATCGTCCTCCTAGCTTAACTTATACGCTATTTATTGGTAATTGATTGGAAAGGTGCATTAAGTCCTGCGCATTATGTTTTTGTATCGTTGTCTATACTTGGGATTTCGATCTTCGTGCTCTAGGCATGAATTTCAAATAATAAAATGTCCCGTTGACATATTTTTACATTGATATATAAGTTGTACCTACGTTACGTTATAGTTACATATCATGGATGTCGCTTGAGTTAGGTACTTATGACCAAAATTATGATACATTAAATATTGAATAGAATTTATATATATTATAATTATATTCAAACTTTAATCAAACAAAACATTTTCAATCATGAATCAACTATTTTTACCTTATCTTTCGTTCGTTGTTTATATTACCTACACGAAGGCAAACATTGAAGAACTGACAGACAAATCCAGTAATGTGTAGCTATGTAGGCGTTTTATTCCTGGTTTCAATCGGGTGGGGATGGGGGGTACATTGCCCAGTGAAGACGTCTGCTGAGTCAAGTCATCGTGAGTAAACGCGTGCCTCGCGGCGGCGGTTGCGGTCACCACTCGGCTCCGCTTAATTATTGTTTTAACTACTGTTGATAAATCATTCCTTTATGTCCTTCAGGCACAGATACTCAATTATATAAGTCAGGTGCACACGAACCTGTAATCCTTACCTATATGTACATAGGTGTAACTAAAGTTTATAGCCGTGGAAAGCAGCGGCAGCGTGACGGAAAATAAATGGACATAGGCAAACTGGTTTCAGCATGTAAGTAATTGTAGGTTTTAAGTTTTATAAGTGATTCAATTTAAAAATGTCACCTGCCCCTCTTTGTTTTCGATCTCATATATGTGTGTCTAATAGTTGAAACAATTGCAATAACTTAAATAAATCCATGTTTCAGTAAATGAGAATCAGCTTCTAGTATTCCTCTTGCGTGCCACAAAAACCAGAACACCGCCAACTACAAAAGGCAAAATAAGTTGCGAGTAGTAAACTCGAAACAGGTCAGTGTTTCGAACGGTAAACAAAATTCGGTAACAAAAAGAATTAGGTTATTGCAATTAACCGCTAAAGGTGCCGCGATTTTGCAAGCGGATAATGAATGGGTAATCACGCTGTTCTGATAGGTGTAGCCCAGTGAGTCGTACCCACCAGTCTTGGGCAGTTTTACCCTCTGTGGTCTGTCGTGGATGGTGCCGCGCGGGGTGAGGAATACCATTTATCGTAAGATATAAGTTGTACTCAGTGTGGAGTGGGCACGGGCAGGTGGCACGAAGGCCGCTCCGGGACCGGGAGCGCGTCGCCTCCAGTTAATTGATTCCAATCTGAGAAGCGGCCCGCAATAATTCACTTGGCAAGTATGAATCCACTCTCGCTCTCTGGTAATTATGAAACTTGCCTACGATAAGTGTTGTTTACGTTCCACAAACCCATGTATTTGCTTGTTTAATTTATTTATATGCTTATTTGACGGATACAGTATCGTATTTAACTGAACTTGTTATATTACAAATAATAAAGTAAATAAAAATTTATTAAAGTTAAAGATTTAAATAAGCCTGACAAGACCACTCAGTCTTAATTTCTTTTGATTGTTATTCAACTGACGTACCCAGACGTATCGGAACAAAAACGAGCTTTTCGACTCACATTGGACCGCCTTCGAAGTGATCCGATTTAATTGCAGCCATTAATCCGCAGACACGACCATTTCCTCCGCTCAGTGGCTATTTTAAGTAAACGTCGTCATTTTTCTGTAATTTTTATATCTATATATATATAAATCAATGCCACTTTTCGTTGTAATTTTATAACTCAAGAACGGGCTCACCTATCCAAACCAAATGTTTAGGCTTTGTTCGGACTATTTAGTAGATGGTTTATATGAAGTTTGCACAAAATCGGTCGAGCGGTTCTTCATTTATCACATTTTTGTAACAAATGAATTGATTAAATGGCGGATCATTTTGTTAATGGGGATTTTGCTCCCAAGTTTGGGTAGGGTAGGGAAGGGTGGGGTAGGGTAGGGTAGGATAGCACCATAGGGTAGGGTAGCACCACGCGAACGAAGTCGCGCCGGGCAGCTAGTTACTAATAAAATTGTTTTCGAAATTAAATATGATTAAGTAGGATAAGATATAGTAATTTGTAAATATTTGTTGTAAATAAAATATCACTTTTTACATAAATAAGTTTATTAGCTAAATAGTAAAAGCTAGTAGGTAAATTAAATAGTGCAAATGTAGTAAAACACTTTATTAAAATCAAACACAAAAAATGCTAATCAGAAGCCGAGTGTGTGGCTAAGTAGCTGTTTCCATGTAGATATGTGATGCAGACAGCAGCAGCTATCGGGTTGTATGGTGGTGCGTGTGTGTCGAGTGGCGCACGCGCCTAATAATTACGCGCAAAGGTCGCGCGCGCACATTGCGCCTGGTCGCACGTTCTCCATAGCCACCGTGTGTCGCCTCCGGCTCGTCTTCACTGACATCAAAAGTATTTATTGCTGACTTATTGTAATCATCATAAATTGTGAAAAGATTTCAATACGTACACGTAAAATAAAAATTCTATAGGTATATATATGAGGCACTTATAAAAGACTAGCTGACCCCGCAGTTACACCCACGTCCCGGAGTTAAAAAGTAGCCTATAATACTCGTGGATAATGTAGCTTCCTATTAGGGAAAGAATATTTCGAATCCGACTGTTAATTTTTCTAATATTATTTTTTGATTACTAATGACCTATACAGTCAACCCTCAAGAGGAAATTCACTAATTTATTAGGACCTTATATTACTCAAAACTATATTATATTACTCACTTATATTACACCTTATATTACTCACTTCCTATTACTCAAAATAGAGTAGAAAACGTGAAAAGGTCTCTATTTGTAGTGGGAAACAATTCGTTGTTATATTAAAAGCAAATGTAGGTGTATTTTGTAATTAATCAAGCTGCACCGATTATTAGCTTAGATATATGTTATATATAGTTTACTACCCGAACCTACTTATTTTGGTAGAGTCGCCATTTGTATGGTATGTATACCATAACTAACTCATATAATATATGACATAATGTATTTTTCGGATTATTCCCAGAGCTTATCAAAGCTATGCCATATAGTTGATGTTCAGTACCATCGACTTCGTAATCTTTTTAAGGAATATTAAGCAGATATGAACCGATAGCAAGTGATAAACAGATGACATACACAGTTACTTCAAATATGTACAAAATACAATCTATATTTACAAAATATAATCTATATATAGAAAAATTTCCTCAAGCCTGCCGCTGCTTCCGATTAACGGCAAGGTTCCCAGAAGGCTGGCAGCGTTTCCTCTTTGGATAGCCAAGCTGACGGGTTGGCGGAAAAAGCTCCCCGCCCGCTGGTCTCCGGAGGTCTCGATCAATTTTGAAGACAAGGTGCGAGCAAAACGGCGAGCTTCTGACCCCCATGGTCCCAAGGTCTCGACGACCGCAAAAGGCATAAAAATATAATTGGGTCCAATCGATGCATATTTTTTGAATTTTGAATTTTCCGCATTGGCCGCCGCTGCCCCTGCAGCTTTACAAGTCGCAGGTAAGTGAGATGGCGCGAGTGTATCGACACATGTGGCATCCCACACCAGCGACTTGCCGACACTCCAAGGGATCAAAGACATACCATCCGGTCTCTTGCCATCGCCCCGCGCAATACCGACTGGTTCCAGTACGGAAGGCACGTTAGCGACAAAGTGATTAAATTAAATGGAATTTAAATCACGCTTTACCTTATAATTTTTTTTTGTTTTTAGTTTAGATACTATATTATTTTCAGTATTATAATGGTGTTATACATATCTATTTTATTTTGCATAAGAAACATTGAACTGTGCGGTGCCACCTGCATTTATAAATAAGATGTTGGTCGATGTTTTGTATTTTGGTTTTATAGCTGTGTGAGACAATTCTTTGGTCTACTTTATACTTACATATTTATCATACAAATATGTACCTAACACAAGAAGCTGAATCTGATGTTTTCCATTGCTGACTGTACATACAAACATAATATCATGAACGCTCTTAACGATTCCATTTAAAAGTGGGTAAAGATGTGCAAAATCGTAAGTTGGCTTTAATATTGCTATAGTAAATTGTGCACAAGATGGCGCAATTCGAAAATGAAGATATTTCAGAGATTATTTTGATATCTATGAACATGTAGCGTAGTTTGATTACGATTAGTAGGTACTTATATTGCATAGATATTTAACTTAATTATAATTTTCTTATAATGAAGACTACTTGATACTTGAAAATGACTCTAGTGCTCCTTCTCGGCTCGCATGCTTACCACCTTCAACCACATCATCACTGACCATGTTGAGATTGTGGTCAAATACAATACATAGAAAAAAACTTTAGTAGGTACCTAAAAAACCATAAAACGTTTAGAATTAACTTACATTTCAATCAATGGGACCTTAATTAAAACTATTAATGTGTATATCTCTGTGAAAATTCTAATTATCGTGTTGCATATTTCTGCATATGGTGGCTCAAGAAAAACATATAATATGCTTGAAACTGAAAGAGCCACAGTTAACTGTAGGTACTTGTTGTATATACAATCAGTAGGTATATTTTTGTAATATCTATCAGCCATTGCGGGTATTACAAAATTATCCTGGGACATTTCCCAGGATGTTTGTTGTTTTCGTAATTATCAGGACAAGGGTTGTATGAATGTTTTTTTTTCGGATAATCCACTGGAAATGTCGGAAATTTCACCGGGTGACGCCGGGTATGAACATCTAATATTTTTAACTTCAGAAAAATAGGTATTATTAGTTTAGTTATTTATGCGGTCTCTGTTCTGTATGTCATCACTGGTAGCACACAATGATTGAAAACCTTTGTCTTCAGATTCTGAGGTATTTTGTTAGTAGTATTAGTTTGACGGGCCAGCTGGCGCGGTTGGTTAAGACTCTGGTCAAGATTCCACCTATCGCACCGTTGGTCGTGGGTTCGATTCCCACACAGGACATGGATTTGTGTGCATGAAAATGTCTGTATATCCTGAGTCTGGTTGTAATTATGTATATTAAGTATGTATTTACAAACAAAAAGTAGTATATGTATTATATCAGTTATCTGGTTTCCATAGAACAAGCTCTGCTTAGTTTGGGATCAGATGACCGTGTGTGAGGAATGTCCCAGGATATTTATTTATTTATTTAGTTATAAACAAAGAATTCTGAGGTGCCATTGTAAAAAGTATAACTTATTACGCTTTTTACATGCATCACTCACTATATAAACTCACTGTATCATTCATACCTACTATAAAGAAGCTTTTCTGATAAATTGTGCGAACTTCAGGGTCGCTCCCAACAGTTAATTATTAAAGGCAAGCAATTACACGGCGGTCGCGACGGCATGTGGTACTACAACAAACAACAAAGCCTCAATTATATATGACTGGCCGTGAATTTCATGTGTTTTATGTATCAAATATGAAAGAACTTGGACGTTGAAGAATTTACCTTAGAACTAGTTGCTTTTCCCAAAATGTCACTCGACAAGTAATATAATCATTTTTGTAATATCATATGAGAACTATAATTTTCTTGTGAAGCCAGTCAAGATAACGTCAATGAAATTAGGTTTTTTGGTCTAATTATCATTCTCCATGTTTGAAAGGCCAAGATTAGCGCCGTTATTTTGAAAACTTGTTTGATTCAACGGTTTGGTATTGGTTAGTCAGCTATACGAATCTGTGTTTCAAGCTAGAGGTAGCCTATTCAGTGTATAAACACAGAAGTATCAATAAAGATTTAGATTAATAACCAACAGATTTTCCAAGAATAGAGATAATATTAGAAAGACAATAAAGAGTGTAACAAGAAGAGAATAACTTTACTCGCAACTGGACTGTACATTTTTCACATGTTACTAGTGATTACAACCCGATGTTTAATCGGTGCGCAGCTTACGCGGCTGTAAATAAAAGCTTCGCGCGGTGCGCAAGCGCGTTAAATCGAATCCAACGATGGCTGGAACTCGTCCCGGTGCACCTGCGACAATTTTTATAGTATAAATTTGCATTAATTCATTTAGTCCTGTTTTCAACGCAGCACCGTATAAATGGGTTAGCCGGTAAGTGGTATGTAGCCAAGCGACGTCGCGTTCGGAGCCGAGTGTCGTCCGACCGGTGCGCGTCGCGTTGCGCGTCCCACGTCGTCCGTCGCGACCCGCGCTCGCACAGTAATTGACGATTCAACAAGAGCGCGCGCGCAGCCTGCCTGCCAGCGAACTAGCCTCTATTTCACCGCAATTATAGGTACTTACACGTATCTGTTAAGAACTTAACGTAATCTATAATGAATAATATTCAATTTATATTTAAAAACCGTATAGTTTTTACCATAGTTTAATTTTGCTTAACATATTGTAATCTTATTGCTCCTATGGTGTGATAACGTTGGCTAGCAAAAGCTTTTAAAATAATAGGATCCGTGGATCCACTAACATCTAAATCCAGAAGCATTTAGAAATAGACATATCGCATGGCGTTTTAAAGTTGACACTCGTATATTCACTCGTAGTAGACACATTTAAAAAACAGTTATCTGCATTATAATCCCCTTCTACATATCCCTCAACACATTTTATTAATTGATTACTGTAATTTTAATTACAATACAAAATACATAACACCATAATTGTACGTTTGTGAGACTGCAGCAGGCTGATAAGAGATTATTTCTCAATGTGTATAGGATAAATACGACTACAATACGATAAGGTATTTCAAAGCATACTTTGAATCATACAAAGAAAGTTCAATTAGTTTTTATATACAAGCAAGCACAAATTAAATGCGGTCTACTTCACACTTAATTTACTTAAAGTTTAACACACGTGTTCTGTTACAAGGGAAAACACTTAAAACCTACTTACGGTGCGGCAGCATGTGTCCATAATAACAATAAAACATTAGACGTTACGCACAAGGATCCGGGCTAACCGCCTCTACGCGCAAAGCGGGCCGTAGCGGGCTAGTTACGTATTTATATTCCCACGAGTGCGATCTCTTATCAGTATTGATAGATTCATGTTGTAATTAGCACAAAAGATTCAACATGGAAGGTATTTTGCATGAATATACATACATACAGTACTTTTATTTACGATATGTGGTAAAAGTAGATTACAGGTTATCTTTGTTGAATCCGCAGAATTCAAAATGATCAACTAATGCCCGGTTTCTATAAACGAAAACGAATCGTTTTGCTTACCAATGGTAGTTTTTTTTATTGTCAAACTGGGCATATAGATAATTTCGTAAGCTAATTTTACCTGTGATAGCTACTTCCATATGGGAGGGTCTGCTATGCAAAGCTTTGAGGTATTTGCTTCATTATTAGTAAAGTTATAAATCTTAACCGATAACGGTATTGAAACCGGGCATAAGATGCAAAAGTAATTATAAATTAAAAACCGTATTCAAGGCGATGGTAGTGACGTCGGATACCGAGACGAAGTCCCGGTTTCGAATCCTACAACGATTTTGAGCTTGAACTTTCGGTAAAGGAAAACATCGTGAGGAAACCATAGCACGGTGGTAGGGTACTTCATAGTATTCACCTGGCTGGCTACCACCCTCAAGTTGAAAATCTGTCGCCAAGCACCTATCGGTTTATTTCGATAGCTGCACTTGAGAGCTAGTACCTTCTAAGGCTTTGTATGTTTACCACCTTCGGCCGCATCATCACTTACCATGGTGAGATTGTGGTCAGAATAAAGCCCTATACACTAGATGCTGCGATGAGGGTTAAAATAATCCTACATAGACCATGATAGAGCGTGATAATTTAGGAATTATCGCCTTACTACTTTGGCTGGAAATCTGGTAGCAAAGTTTAGTTACCAATTCATTGTGCACTTGAGGACCAATTCCTTTTAAAACTAACTTCTTATCACCATAAAAATAAAAATAAACAAATGCGAGTCAGACTCGCACTCGGAGGGTTCCGTACAATATTAACTAACTCAACTTCAACGTTTCTTGTATGGGCGCCTCCTTCAATGTTGTTATATCGGCAATAGAAATACATATTCTCTGAAAACCTATTATCTACTACTAGTCTACCTATTATCGTTCATGAGATACAGCCCACTGACAGACAGACAGACGGACGGACGGACAGCGGAGTCTTAGTAATAGGGTCCCGTTTGAAACCCTTCGAGTACGGAACCCTAAAAAACAATGTTATAAAAAATTGGTTCTTTTTGTAGACATTGAAACCTCATTGTTGTTCATAGTAGAGAAAAATTTCATTCCAGTCCAACTGTGAAGATTTAAACGCAATAATATGGAGGTTTTTGTCTCGAATAATCTAATTCAATACAAGTCTCAATGATCAATGTCGGTGGCCAGGATTTGTAATAACTAAACTACGAGTTTACTTAGCCTCTATCGGGTACGTGCTTGTAATTTAGGCTTAAGTAGGTGCAGGAGAAGAGATAACTAATGATTACCAACCTCTACTTTATAACTTGTATAATTGTGAAGATTTCCACCTGCCGTCATAATTATCTTAGTAAATCTTGTAGTTTATTTATTTGTGCACGATATAAAAAGACGTATTAATTGAAGGAAATATAATAGATAAGCAATTTTAATTAGCTCGTAAAATATAAAATTGAAATAATTCATCAACCTTTGGTTACAATTTATTGCATATTATTTATTGAACGCAAATTGCTATACTGAATACAAACATCTATACAAAGGGATTCATTCATATTTATGATCATGTAAAATAAATTATATGTAATTTATAAAAATATGCTCGACGATTATTTATACAAATGACGATTACTATAAAGTACGATCAGTAAAAGTAAAAATCGTAGGCCCAACAGCTACGCGACGCGCTCCCATACAAAAGACTTCAACGCTTCGCACTGTACATACATGGATGGCTATTTCACGTAAATAACTTTCTCTTCGTATCAAAAGGCGTGTAAAATAAAACCGCGACACTTTTTATAAGACGCCTTATGATATTTTAAAAAATGTAAGCTGTTTTTCGTTATTCTAAAAAGTTGTGGGGTAACAATGGCCGTGGAACTAATTTGAATGGAAATGACACGTACTACGTTAAATCAAAACCAAAATCAAGAAGTAATTTATTCAGTTTAGGCCCTGTTAAGGCACTTATGAACGTTAAGTTGTTACATACAGTTGAATTTACCACCGATTCGAAATACACTTAAACTGAGAAGACTCCGGCAAGAAACTCAGCAAGGCTATGAAGAGGTTATGAACTTGGAATGCAAATACACAGTTAAGATATTTTAAAATTTTTGAAATTACATATATGAGTACTATTATTGTAATATTACTAACAGACTACATAACAAGTACCTACATAAGTAGGTGTAGTAAAGTTTAACTAATCGTAGTGACGTCTACGAAACAAATACTGCAGTAGTCATTGAGAGTTACTCTGAAAGTGAAAAATTTCTTTTTTTTTATACTACTAAGATGGCAAATAATCATACGGTCCACCTGATGGTAAGCAGTTACCGTAGCCTATGGACGCTTGCAACACCAGGGGTATCACTCGCGCGTTGCCGACCCTAAATTAATAATCATTGGTTGTAAAGACAAATCATTGGGGTAAATTATGTAACATTTGTTAATGAATTCATGTACTCAATGATGTAATTTGCTGTAAGCATTTAAAAATCCTGTCCATGAGCGTGTTGTTTTATGAATACGGTATACCTATAATAAATAAACAGGAAACTAAATAAACAAATATAATCTTCTGTATCTTCTTTTATCGTCGTATTCCTTTTAAATAGGTAGATATATGTATTTAATTAAATGTGTGTACTGTTTGTTGACAAATAATTTTCAAAGTTAGCGAGTTCTTTCCTTGACGAATGTATTGTAGTCTTGCAATTTTGTTTGATTTCAAGAAATTAATTAGTTACTTTGGTTTTTCATTACAATTGGTGAAAATGAATGCAATTTTCATATAAATATTTTTTCTATTTGAGTGATATTATCGTTAAGCACTTCCAGTTTTGTATATCCATGTATTGTAAGGTTTGGAAATCATCCCTCGAATCGCTGGCAATGGATTCCCGCCATATGGCGGTCCACATGCGCCCGCGCCGCTCGTGCCTATGCACCAAATTGCAGGTTATATCAATTGGCCTCATTCAATAAAGAAGGGGAACTCAACGTTTGACAAACGTCGTGCTATTATATTTGTGTTAGGTATTCATTACATAAGTAAAATAAGTGCTGAGGACATTGCTGAAGATTATCATTTAATCTTATCGTTTTTTTACCCGTATGTATTACAAAAAGCTACACTAATTCTCAATTGCCAAAAAAAAATCATTATGTCCTTGAGATGTTGCTGATACAATTTTTATTACGATGGAGATGAAAATGATGATAATATAGTTTTCTATGGCTTCACTTATGGCACTCGCGAATAAAATAAATATTAGAAACATCAAATAGTTTTTGATTTTGTTAACTTCTGCTTTTATGATAAAAAACAGAAAAAGGGACCTAAACCTGCCAATTAAGCGTCTTGTATAAGTACCTACTTTTCTAGTTTTATGTAATACCTAAACTTCTAAATAATCTAATGTTCCATCAAGAGTAAAATTTGATATACCTCATTTGCAGCCCTTATTAGTAACCTTAATAATAAATTAGCAATACAACAGCGTTGAATACCAAATCGAATCATGCGGGAGATTAATACCGCACCGTGATGTGTCGACATTTTAATTGTTACACATTGTTTTAGATTGAACCAATATGTCGGAGGCGGTGGGCCGTTATCTGATGAAATATGTCCGTTATGATTGGCAAACAAACAGTATGGCGCGTCGCCATATGTCGCGGCACGTGCGCCCGCGCATCGTTTGTGCTGTTCACTCAGGGATGAAACTGTAAACCATAGAATATATAATGTGAAGCAAGTGGACACTAATATTTAATTCTAAAAAACGCTTGATGATAATTTGAAGCGACTTCTTTTTGATTATTTCAAAAAAAAAAATCCTTTTTCGAATTTATTTTTCATGACATTAAAAGATTTTCCTGCAACTTGTAACTTCTTAACGGGGCATTTTTTATTAGTGCTACACTGCTACTTCATCGATAATCATAGATTCATGAATATCTTTTTGAAAATGCGAGGAATTGATGATACCTACGATTTTATTTGTCCATTCTGAGCGAATATAAGACCTACGCAGTAGAGAAGCCAGTGCGCGCGCCGCCCATCCGTCAGCCTAATCGTCTGTTAATCATTTTTCGGTTGATGGGGTTCATTGTACGGCTCCCTACACGGATTATAATTCATAAGCAAATTTAGGCGTGCAAATTCATGAAATTACTTTTTTCTTTCATTTTAGTTAGTTTATCAGTTAAGGCGATGTGATCAAACTTGGTAATAAAAACAAATCGTGTTAAGCATCAACTAGTCGAGTCGCCCGTATGGCTCAACCGCGGCGGCGGTGGTGACCCTCCCACTGACATTGAACTCTAGCTTGGAGCCAGAGGAACTGCGACTATAATTGCCCTAATGGAAATATCTATGAAATTAAGTTAACACACTATATTGTTTTGATGTAATGAACATTTGCGATTTTCAACGTATTCAATAAATTTTGGCAAAATGGACACAATGGACACACTTGACTGATAGTCTGGTTATTGACTTTGTTGGCTAGCTAACTATTTAAGGAATGTACTAACATGCAATGAATACACGAGTGGCTTAATGCAACAAAGACAACAACTTGTTTGGATGTGTTTGCTTGTAAGAGTTGACTTGTACGTACAAGTATGTAACTTATTAATTAATATCCATTTAAATAATCTTATATTTAATTGAAAAAAATGAGCTCGCGTTTTGCGGATGGAATTACGACGGGGCTGAGGATGAATAACGCTTGTCAAGAAAATGCCTTGAGGACATCTAGGTATAGAAAAACACTAAAGAATTAACGTATATTGTCCCCCGTCTCCTCTATGTGGTTATACGAATGCGGTGAGGGCACGCGGGGCGCCCGAGCCCTCCTCGCCCGCATGCAGCTCGTTCGTAGCGCGGTGA
This sequence comes from Achlya flavicornis, assembly GCA_947623365.1. Taxonomy (NCBI): domain Eukaryota; kingdom Metazoa; phylum Arthropoda; class Insecta; order Lepidoptera; family Drepanidae; genus Achlya; species Achlya flavicornis. The sequence goes on along the minus strand of OX392468.1, from coordinate 7,163,844 downwards.
TTTGCATGCCTCTCAAGCCGTACCGATAACATCAGCGATAAACTTTTTAAACAAAAAATATTGTAGCTACTATAAATAAAATGGTGACGAAAAAGTAACCTACGAAAAATGCTAAATAAGTATCTTTACATCACGATGTTTTCCTTTATGTAATAGCAATTTCATACACGTTACGTAAGTTGTAAAACTTGGAAGTTACGATTTGTGTTCTCATTTATGTTCTACATACTAACTAGATGAAAGCATAGATTAATTAATATTACTGTGGTTATCCGAACTATTCCGTATTCTAAAGGTGGGTAAGTAAGTCGGTATATAGCGTCCCACACCAAAGGCCACCCCATCTTCCATGGAATAAGAAAGAGTCATAATAAAAATAATATATTCATCCATTTAGAATGGATACAGACACTTATGTGAATTTATGAGAAGGATAATGTTTCTCGTTCCCACAGGACACCAATTTTCCCTAAAATGTAACAATTAAGTACCAACCCAATAAAACATAGATAAGATTGCAAATGTCCATTCACACAATTAATATGTCCAATAAGTGCAATTCGTTATCGCCTTCTATATTTTCAATTAAGATTAAAAAACAAATAAGTTGATAGGCACGTATAAACAATTCGCGAGAAAGGAAACGATATATTTTATTTATGCGATTAATGTGTCGAATTCTTCGCTCGAGAAAGATAGAGAAAACAAAACAAATACATTATTATTGTGAGGTGTATCTATTATTAGAGGATGGTATTAATTGCGCGGGTGCACCTGGGCTGCGCAGGTGACGGTTCCAATTTGGGGTCAGCGCTGGTTTTGACACCGATGTAGCGACACACTGCTGGATTGTGGGAAATGATGCGTCGCGTCGATACAATCAAATTTTACCATATCACGGAACTACTAATTGGCTCACTATAATTAAAACAATGTATGTACCTACCTACCGACCATAGATTTTGGATGTTTCTTTTTATTTTTTAATGTTTATAGGCCTGTGTTTGACCGCAATCTCACTCTGGTAAGACATGATGTGACCGAGGGTGGTAAGCACATAAAGGCGAGAATGAACTGGCTCTCAAGTGCAGCTATCGCAACACACCGATAGGTGCTTGGCGACAAATTTTCAACATGAGAGTGGTAGCCAGCTATGTTGGTAGAACAAAGTATCCTACCACCGTGCTATGGTTTCCTCACGATGTTTTCCTTCACCGAAAGCTCAGGCTTATTTTAGGATTCAAACCCGGGACCTTCGTCTCGGCATCATCATGTCATATTCCCTTTATCGTGCCTACCCATTTCTCGTTATACCTATGTCTCTACTGAGACTACAATCAGACCTATAACCATTTAATTACGTACTAAATTATAAAATCTATTTATACAGACGAAAGCCATAATTTGTTGGTCGTAAATGATTTCTGTGGATCTTATGTCAGCAGAGATGCAAATAATTTATCGACTAACCTTGTTGCCTTAGTTTGTAGAAAATATTCCCACATTACGCCATATGGGGGTTATTCATAATATACATATACAGGTGGTCATTGGATAAATTAGTAATTAATTAGAATTCAGACTTTTTGATGGCTTTGGGTAAGTAAGTATATGTACAGGAAAATTATTTGAAGTTGACGGTAGGTAATGTAAATCCCGACAGGTTGTAATAACTTTTCATGGTAAATTACTAATTTAGTCTTTATGAGGCATAACTCTCACTCGGACACTTTCTAACGTCATATAATTGTTAACAAAAATAAACGAGGTTATTTTAAAACCTGGGTTTTCTTTAAACCATGTTTTGTGATAAGGGGGATAATCCTCACAACCCCCTCGTAACTGATAATTTATTAGATTTCCTTTGATTAAACACCTTACTAGCCATTCTAATAACATACCGTCGTACGCTGCCGAAAATTGTACCTACCTACCTAGTATATTATTAACTCTGTGCCGATGTATATGCTGTATATGAAAATCCTATATGCTGATGATGTTCTGATCTCGGAAGATGTAGAAGACTTCAGTTGAATTTCAATTCCTGGATAGAGGCACTTAAATCGAACGGTCTAAAAATCAGCAGAAAGAAAACAGAACACACTTGTCGTGCATTTTTGACAATACCACAAACCCTGCCAACATCAAGATCTCAATAGGAAGTACGGCTTTACTTTCAGGGACGCAATTTAAATACTTATCTCGGCGATAGATAGATAACTCTTTATTGTACACCAAAAATAAACAAAAACAACATAGGATCAAAAGTACTTAAAATGTATTACTGTAAAATGGGCGGTCTTATCGCTAAGAAGCGATCTCTTCCAGACTACTTTTGGATGGAGAGGAATCAATATTTCTAAAAAAAGACGGCGGTGGCGATGTTACTCACATAACTACAACTGTATGGATGAAGTGGAAACCTAAAAGATGCTCAATTGAAATTTAAGATGAGGATAAGGAAGTCGCCGACCCCAAGTAAATGGGACCAGGTCGAGAAGGAAGAAGTGCCGACAGTGACGGATATAGTTTAAACCTGGGTTTAGTAGGTAGGGACGAGACTTGCTTTAAACCTTGCTTGCTTTTTGGAAAGTGTGCTACAGAATTGTTAAAATTAATTCCTCCATCTCCATCGAACACAAGACGCTGGCGCTGCTGGGACGAATTCTATCCATACGATGTCGTCATCATAACTTACGTTGGCTACATAGAACATGACCGCTGCTAATATAATCTAAAAATTACTTAAAAAACAATAATCTAATTAAAATACAGAGCGCCATCTATGACACTTGAAGATACAACTAGTTAGAAAATTCGGTAGTTCTTTCATGCTAATTCCAAAGACGGATTCTGGAAATTCGATATTATCTTGGAAATTGTGAATATAAATTCCGAATGTTATTCTAATTTCGATCATCCCGTATTGTCTCGGAACTCTACCCATGTTGAATGAAACTTTAGAATTTTATCTTAACTAAATTAACTTTCGTTTATCAATTTAGGGTATTCAAGTTACTAGGATAAATAAGTAAAACACACAATGTAAATACTTTCCCGTTTATTTAGAATAATTCAATAGTATTTATCACATGTCGGTAAGAATTTGTCAATAAGCACGCCAAGCATTCTCCTAACTTACCGCGTACAACAGTTAACGACCTATTCTCAGCTGCAATACCAACACCAACTTTATATGTGGGTCCAGTCAAAGTCATAAATATGTAGTCATAGTACAAAGATAAGACGATACGGAAGGTCAAGAAGTTTCATAACTCATATTTACTACGCTGACTGTACACAACGAGGAAAAGTCCACCAAAGCTCCGCAGTTATAGACTGTTTTATTATTACACAGGTAACATTATTTGAAGATTTTATGACATGAGACGGCCCGGAATCCGATCAAAAAAGAGCGGAACATTAACAAAAAATGATACATTACAATAAAGATTTCTCAATAGATTATAAGATAACTATAGCATAGCCAAACAGTACATAATGTCCACATATAGTTAAATTACTTCTTAGTGAACAAGTTGGTATAAAGTGCAGCTGCGTTGTACATCCGCACGCGCATTAACTTACCTATAATACATCCAGTTGAGAATAATTAGAAAAAAGAGTTACTTTATAATAGCCGTAAGTAATTTAATACATTCCAATAATTAAGTATTAAAAAAGTCTGTAACAAAAACAGGGCAGTATGTAGTGATAAATATATAGAACTCGATTGAAACCGTAGGTAATAGTGTCGTAAAACTTAAATGGATAAAAGGAATAAAAAAATAGAGTGCGGCCCTGCCTTTTGCATGTTGATGATTTACTTCCAACATTTCACGACCGCTAAAAAGAATAAAATTATATTAATATTTCACTCCCTGTATGGACGTAAATGTGTGTTACTTTAGCTTATTTAGCTGCGAATTATTTACGTTTTAAGATATAATGTTACATATGGTAGTAGATACATTAAATAATGGCTATATTTTCTGTAAATTCCCCTAATGCATTATGTATCCATAGAAATTATGTAATTCTATACCATAAGGAGAAGAAAAGACACATCGGTACAAGAACTTAACTTAGTAATTATAAAAGTGGTAACTATATTAAACTAGCACAGCGATATAATTAATAACCAATAACCAGAAATACATGAGTTTATATAAAAACTAGGTAATAAGGAATAACGTTTGAGATCCCATGTTACGAAACAATTATTATAATTATGTTTAAAACAAAATACATAAACATAATTTTCGGTGATGAAATGTGGCGTCTTAAAACGCTATTGACAATAAATACATAAATAAATCAAGATCAGTAATTTAAGTAGTTAGAACACTCAGTCGTTTTCGGATTAAAATTTACAGTCTATATAGAATCCACAGATAAATAATCGCGATACTATTTTCTTATCAATAAAATTAATCGTTTTCTTCCCGATTCCAAATATAGAATTTATATTGAATGAACTTTAAATACCTATCTGGTTATTTATCTGAGAATTGAATAATTAACCTTTCGGATAAGAAAAAAATATTAATTGTTCTATATTATATACTTTTACATATGCGATAAAATTGATGGTTGTTCATAATCAATGCTAGAATTTTTATCATTTAATTATTCGATACAAATTTACATAAACTTCCCCCTTAAATAAGGTTTAAGTCAAATGTAGTGGAACCTAGGATTTAAAGATATCTGTTACTTTCTAATGTCATATAAGAGAAACGGCTGGAGCTATCTTAAGGCCTAGGTTTTGCAATGCTTGACTTAAGCCTTATTTATTAATAAGGAGGATAATGTATGAAAAATGTATACAAGTAAATTAGGTATCATGATAAGGCAAGAAGATTCGCAATAAAGTATTTGCAGGTCGGTGAAATTACAGTTAGTATTGAGAGTAATAAGAGACCAGTCAAAAACTATTGAGTTTACAATTATTTTATGTGCAGATTTATAATTTACTATGTAACACAATATTAAAACAATGTTTTTGCCCGTGTATATTATTGTTTATGTCTCAATGAGTACAAGCCTTAATAGTTAGATCGTTTTAAATTTCCATACAAAATAAACGTTTCGCTGGCAGTCACGATGACGGTTCTCGTCTGCTGGCACAAGATACGAATATATACTGGTATCTCGTTACCTGTCGCCTAATCCGCGTCCAAAATAGTCGTCGTGTCTCATGTCTTGCGGGCCTTGTAAACAAGTTACTGAATTTGTACGTGGCGTGCGTAATCGTCGGCAAGTACTGTTTCCTCAATGTTCTTACTTAAACTGTGACTCAAACTAATAAAATGGTGGTATATGTATTATACAACGAGAATTTTTCTAGATTATCGAGATATAAACCTCGAGTCAAAGGCCCAGGATTTTATTCAACTGTTTGAATCTCCACTCAAAACTTGACGTTCTATAATACAGACATAAGTTGATGTTTTTTTTTACGATAATAAGGGACATAGAGAGTTCATATTCAGATTGTTACATAGTAAATTATAAACGAAATAGTGTACTTCACAATTTGCATTTGTTTGTTAATATAAACTACTTTCATTACGAACAAGCCTCTGTAAAGATCACAAACATGATCCCGGCATATGCACCTACATGCCTACTTATAAATATAGTGAATACAACTAGCCTATATATATAAATATATATAAAATTAGTATTATCCATCTTTCAGTGTACAAAGATCAACATTTCATAAGATAATATTGCATATTTGATATAAATTATAATGGTAAATAAGTCAATAAAAAAGATCAAAATATTAAATAAAAATATGTCTCAGTATCAGGTAATATTCAGTTATCACTTCAATTCTTTTCAGTAACTATATTTTCATCTAAGTGGACAACATTAAAAACGGACATTGCAATGTCAGGAGAATTGCCTATTTGTTACGGCCCTTCAACAGGTTATTGATGCCTTTCTGAAGAACCCATCAAGACACGAAGGGTAGAATTGAACTAATATTAATATATAAAACACATAATGATAGGATAACCTGCAAAGCTGCCAGTTGATAGTAATAAGGTTCAATATAAGTTGTATCTTGTACGCCGAAGGATGCATACATACGATGTAAACTTATCGTCAGATTATAACAATGAGCACTATTATGAAAAAATATTTCTCTAATCTGCGAATAATCATAAAATATTTAATATATCTAGGTGGGCTAATTATAAATAAGTATCTATTTTAAAGCGGACATGTATGATTTTGAATATACAGTAAATCCAATATACAGTTTTTCATAAAAAGACAAGAAATTACGACGGAATTACAATACTAGTCGTATATACAGATACAATGTCGTAATACCCATCGATTAGATATCCATCACGGAATACAATGGTACCAAAAATAATACATTTTTGTGAACAATACATGTTTTAGTTCAACGTTACATTGTGTGTAATTGTACTGATTTTAAACATGCATGTTGTCATAGGCGTATAATTAAAATAGGAATATGGAATAATTTCTAAAATAATCGGGTCAAAATCAAAAAGTCATTTACTCAGTTTAGGCCCTGGTAAGGCACTTATGAACGTTACATACAGTTGAATTTACCACCGGTTGGAAGTGTAAAAGTTTTCTTCGAGATCTACACCAAAACTAACTATTACCACTGAGAGATATGAGATATACATCAATGCAACACGACTAGATCAGGTTAAAGATTTAGTTAAGCTAGTAAAGATGTTAAATGAAGGAAATACATAGGTTATGACGGTTTTATGGAAGTACATAGGGCACTTGTTTTTAGTATTCTTCCAATTTTCAATTGCGTCACAGTGAGATCAATTTATTAATAATAAGTCTAATTTGTAGTTAGTTTTGTTTTTGTTTTTACTAAGAATAGGCGTTTGTATATCCATCATAGACGAGCCACACAAAGCATTGAAGGCAACTCGATCTCAAGTACAACAGCCAGAACACACCAGTAAGTGCCTGGCGATAGTACTATTACTCTACTGGCGGGTACAGTCAGCGTCAAAAGTAGCTGACCACTTTACTACCGTGTGAATTGTATCACATTCACAGTCTTCATACAAACTGTCAAGAGAATATCTACATTATAAATATTATAATATATGTGTATATATTGTGTGTATGTACTAGGTGGGGATTTCAAGTGGCATTTTTTTTTTAAACCTAGGTTTAGTCTTGCTTAAAATTCTCACAAAAAAATATACTTTCTATACTAACGATCAACCTTGCTCGATCATAAAGTATGATAATTATTAAATGTTTGTGCCATAGTACAAGTTGTTCAGAATGACTAGCCCAACATAGGTTTCGAAAATATGCCATCTCGAAATCTCCACCCGGAATATAGTATTAAAATGCCATTCTACTTTTGACGCTGACCGTACTATAAAGTACCCTACCACCATGCAATATCTTCTTCACGATGTTTTTCACCACTGAAAGCACATTGTTTGCAACATACGTTACAAGGGGGACGGGATGGTGGATTAAAAAATACTAAAATTCTGCTTACGTAATACTTGAATGGCCCTTCAAGTGTTCTGGTAAAATTTGCTATTCTGGTATTTTCTCATATTCCCACTTTAACAATATTCCTATGGCATACATGTTCAGTAAATGCTGTTGGTAGATTAAATATTATAATTTACAGAGCGTTGATCTTTTATATATTAAATAATATCAAAATCATTGTAAAACCAACACTAGACCACGATGCGTGAATACAGTCTACTTTAGTGATGTTTAAATAGAAATCTGTGATGTGCAGAATACTTGTGTGATATAATAACTGGATTCGCACCGTTTGCACATACATTGTCTTATTTTATAGCGACCACCCTTGTACATACTAAATCGTAGATAAAATCGCAGTATACGTATAATATTAAAACAATGTGTACTTATTTGTGCACTAAAGATGCGAGCCTCTTCATACCTGATTTTGTAGTGCCTTTGGTCTTCTTTGTTTGTTCCTTAACACCCCTGCAAAGTAAAATATCATTTTTTTTATTCATGTAATAATAGGCAGGCATACCGCTTAAGCTTGATCTATACAGGAACTATCTCTTGCGTAATTAACAGCCCTGAGGTAAAAGTAGGCATGCCTACAATAATAGTATATATTCGCCTCATCACAACATGTAACGGAAAGGGTATATCTTATGCGAAAGGGGTGAAGATTACATCAGATATAGATATAGAGGTCAAAAAGGTGATCGTGGGTTATACTAAACAATATCTATTCTATGTTACATACAAAAACTATATACAGAACTAAAAAGTATTGTTTACGTCAGTTTCCAGATTATTCGGTTCCTGAATTCCATGCTTCAGAGGTTGTTCTTCGTCACCTTTTAGAGTGTCATACCTACAATTATATATACTACTTAAAATCTCGATACGCGATTTCATCTCAGGTTGGTACTTATTCAGATTCAGATTATTCAGTAGCATCGAACACTTAACTCATAGAAGCGCAATGTCATTCATTTTGGTTGTATCTATTCCGCCAATTTCCCACCATCGACAATGCGCTCTGATTGGTTAAGTCAAGGATACATGCGCTCTGATTGGCCAAGTCAAGATCACACGATGCAGTGATTGGTCCTTACAGTAAAAAATCAGTGACAAATCACTGACTAGTTTCGGAATCGGATAAGCCGTTCTTAATCGATCGGCAAGTTAAGCTACCACCATTTTGGTCGGTACCTGGATGGGTGACCGCGTGTCAGTGGTATTTCAAATCGAGCGTTTCCGTGCTTCAGAAGGCACGTAAAGCCGTTGGTCCCGGTTATTACTTAACTGTGATAGTCGTTTTTTTTTATACCACTAAGGTGGCAAACAAGAATACGGCCCGCCTGGTGGTAAGCAGTTACCGTAAAGCACATCGTTAAGCTAGTTGAAGGCCTTTTAGGCGGCTTGAAAACTCCAATAGTAGGTTGACCACTAGCCTACCTCCACCGCTCCGCAGAGGGCACGCGTGGTGGAGTATCTGCCCATAACCTTTCACCCTGATTTGTGAAAGGAGGCCTGCGCTCAGCAGTGGGACATTATAGGCTGATGATGATGATGACTACTCTAAGGGATTGTTCCTCGATGTGCGCGAGTGAGACCCCTGGTGATGAAAGCGTCTATGGGCTATTGAAACCGCTTACCGTCAGACGGGCCGCAAACTTGTTTGCCAGCTAAGTGGTGGTATAAAAAAGTGTTCTGAAGCATTCCCTTAAGTTAAATGCAAAACTTACAAGTATCGCGTTAAATCCTCAATGTCGACGAGCATGGAGTCTTGTCCCATATGCAGCTCATCGCGAGCCATCAACAGCTTTACGAGTGAGTCGTTCAGAGACTCGATCTGTGAGTGTAGCTCGTTCACTATTACCTGGAATAAAGGGATTATGATTAAACATTTGGAACTAATAGAGATGGGACGTGTTACTTCTGGCGTGGCCTCTCTTCCCAACAGTGTCGAAGAAAAGCCAAGGGTAAAAGAGATGTGCTTAAAATCCGCTAATATAATAAGATAGCTTAATTTTCAAAGCTTCATTTGTTAAAAAAAAAATTGGATCACGTCGAAAATCATGCAGTTTGATTATGTCATATCGTCGCTTTGAATGAAAACCTCAATCATATAAAAATTAAACTCATTAAAACGCGCTGGATGAAACCATTTGAATTACAAAAAACCGGCCAAGTGCGAGTCAGACTCGCGCACCGAGGGTTCCGTACAAACCTGTAGGTATTATATGTAAATGCTAGTATAGACCTGAGTATTTGATATGAATTTCAATGTATGACGTATAAAAAAAAAATTACTTACTAGATCTAGTTCAAACCAATTTTCGGTGGAAGTTTGCATCGTAAAGTACATCATATATTTTTTTTGGTTTTATCATTCTCTTATTTTAGAAGTTACAGGGGGGGGACAAACATTTTACCACTTTGGAAGTGTCTCTCGCGCAAACTATTCAGTTTAGAAAAAAATTATATTAGAAACCTCAATATCATTTTTGAAGACCTATCCATAGACAACCAACACTTATGGGTTCTTTTAAAAAAAAAATGAGTTTCAGTTCTATGTATGGGGACCCTCAAAATTTATCGTTTTTTTTCTATTTTTGTGTGAAAATCTTAATGCGGTTCACAGAATACATCTACTCACCAAGTTTCAACATTGTAGTTCCTATACTTTCGGAAAAAAGTAGCTGTGACATACGGACGGACAGACAGACAGACAGACAGACAGACAGACATGACGAATCTATAAGGGTTCCGTTTTTTGCCATTTGGCTACGGAACCCTAAAAATCATTGACAACAATCTATTTTACAATGCTCATCGTGGTTCTAAAAAATCTTTTGTGTTAATTCGCGTGAGTCAACAGCAGCCAATCGCGGGACCACACGCAAGGTCGCAATGTTAATGTAACTACTTCCCAGTTCTACTATATTATACATAATTTGTATATTTAATACCTAATAATGGTTACGAGAACCGAGAGGAATTAATAAAGTGTATGGACATTCGAGAAATGTGTTAAGAGAGTACTGCCCGTGCTAAGCTGCGACCCGAGTGGAATGCGACTCCCTCGCCTGCTTCCCCTGCACTTCCCTGATGGCGCCTTGTACTTATAGCATGAAGGAATAATCCTGCTACATGTAAAATACGGGAGCCATGCTTCTTGACGTGTAGTATACAAGCACGCAATTGTAACGTCACCGCGCCAGATCTCAACTTATCACGCAAGGGTAGTAGTTACATAATGATATTAAAAGCAGTCAATCCGCCATACTTTTCATACAAAAGTTCTGTACTGATGTTTGCGTTGTTAAAAAATGTTCGTTAGATGTTTTAAACAAATTGGTACCTTGTGCACTATATCTAGCCTCGGATCTAGGCAAAAATAAAAAAAAGTATGAAACAAATTCAGTAGAAGCCTCCGAAAAACAGCGTTTTTGCATAAATTGAAAAAATTAAGAAAATATCTAGATACCAAGCTTGCAAATGTATTGGAGATTCTAAATAACTTTTTTTTCACAAACTTGTAAGATTTTTTCACAAGAAGTATACTCAACAACAAGAACAAGTTTTATGATATGCGAAATCATTAATGACAACCTAGAGAAGATGCCGCGAGTGATCAGCCGAATTTACCGAATGATAACCGACGACTCTGATGCTGTCTCTCTTTTTTCGCAGTCAAACAGTACGTTGGATGAAAGTACAAGCTTTTGGGCAATGCTTGCGTTGAAGTTGCGTTGGCCATGATGCGATAATCATCTTTTTTTTTTATTAATTATTAAACAATACATAATTATCATTTTAATATAGCGGCTATTGTTCTTATACGATTGGGAGATTTATGACTTGCCGCACTGCTTACATAACATTCTCTAATTGATTGTAAGCAAAAATTGTCAATTTCACGGTTTTTGTTGGCAATGGCGTATTTTCTTTTTTAGCGATTCCGTAAGATGATGTAATAGACCATCTGAGTGGCCTACTATTACTACTAAACTAACTGAAATATTTTAATTACGTATTTGTTTGAGTTCCGTACCCAAATTGTGTCAATGGGATCTTATTATTAAGCCTCCGCTATCCGTTAGTGGACTGTATCTGGTAAACCCTAGGACCGTTGAAATATTCACAGAATGTGTCTTTCTATTACTGCTATAACATATATGATATTTTTATCTCGAAAAAAATCTTATGATCCCTCGGGAAAGCTTAGCACTACATACCCGGAAGTTTATATCTATTAATTATAATCCGGAAGATTATATCTATTAATTTTCATCAAAATTGTAGTTTAGCCCTGATGTACGTAGCAAATAGATGGGGCTAGTTTCGTATTTATAACATACAAGCGTCCCCCGCGGTTACGCTTGTGTTCCCGAGGGATATATTGTTTTATCGGGATAAGAATTATATCCAGAACTTATTCAGTGTGCATCAAAATTCGTTCAGCTGTTGAAGAGCAAAAAAGTAACAAAACTTTCAAATTTTAAAAGGTGAGATGAGATATGTGGTTGTGAGTGTGAGTGTGAGTGTGGGTAGGCAGGGCTAGGGTACCTGTAGCTGTGCAATGTTCATGTCAGTGAGTAGTTGCCTGGAGACGCGGCGGCGGTGCGGCGCGAGCGGCGCGCTCGCCTTGGTCATGCCGCGCTGCACCATCTCCGTGACGGGCGACACGGCGCGCCGCCGCCGCTCGCGCTGCAACAACAACACTATATTACTTACCGACACAATATTACTTTACTACCATAGAAATGTATATGACGGGCCAGTTGGTTAACATTCAACTTACGCGCCGCAGGTCGTGGGTTCGATTCCCACACAGGACATGCGTTTGTGTGCATGATCATGTCTGTATGTCCTGAGACTGGGTGTAATTATGTATATTAAGTATGTAAGTAGTATATGTATTCTATCAGTTCTCTGGTTTCCATAGAACAAGCTCTGCTTAGTTTGGGATCAGATGACCGTGTGTGAGGAATATCCCAGGATATTTATTTATAACCTAGAAAGAGCGTCGCCATACTACATGACTACACTTATAAAACAGGCCAACTTTTTTAGGTTGGTGTATTCGGGAGAAATTTTAATATTAAACATTATTTAGTATTCTAGTGAACTTGAATTCAATGGCATGTAACATCTGGTAATCTGGTCTGAACCATGTTTTTAGGGAAGCTATTGTGGAGATTATGAACTCTTGTACAATTGATGATGATGACAATCTTATTTATATTAATATTTTGAAAGATAGTCTGTAATATTTTATTTATTTAGTTTAAAAATCAGTGAACTTGAACTTATTATGGTCAGACATGTGCCATCAAAATGGATTTAAAATGTCACTCTACCTCCATTTGTATACGAGCCATTTCTTTTGCTTGTGCTAGTGCAATTCGAGCTTCAGTCTGAAGAGTTGCTTGCAATGCATAGAAATCAGATTCCTTTAGCTCAATGTGCCCCAATGAATGCGCAGATCGGGATTTTGTAGGTTTTAACATAAGAGATGAGGGACGCAGCTTTGCTCCTGTTGACATTAATTAAGTTAGAAATATAGCTAATGAGATTGTTTTATGGTTTTGCTTAGTACAAAGATAAGGTTATCCACGAATACAACAATGGCTGAAGGTTAAAGTTATCGTAAGCGACAAGTCCAAAAGAAAATCAATTTAGCACACTAAACAAATAATGTGTACGAAACAATGCACAGGATGTACTCACCACTCTGTACAGTGCTAATTTTGTCATGTTTTGTAATATTCACTGACAGAGGCCTCGTTTGATATGGGTGATTATAATTTGTCTTGCTGAAAATGCTTGACCGCATTAAACTTTTATTATTATAATTTAAATTTCTCTCCATCTCCGAAGCTTGAGATTCATTGTCAGATGCAGTCTCATTCATGAAACATATTTGTAGATTCATCCCTGCGTGACCACACCACAACACAAACAGTTAATTTCACACACATTTCCACCAAATAATGTAGTGATTCATGGAGTACAAGTTATATAATGTTGAAACAAACACCAGCAAACAATTTTATTGATGACATTAACAACATAACCCAATGATGGCTATTATGGGATATTTTTTTAAGTAAAGAACATAATCACCCCCACCATCTCTCATCCAAGAGAATGTCAGTAATATTATAAAAAATAATGAATAGGTTTTTTCAAAAATAGAACAAGAATCAAATGGATTCAAACTAACCATTGTATTTTTGATGACATATAAGAAAAATAAGGACCGGGAAATTAAAAACCATTATTATAAGAATATGATAACCATTGCCAGAGAGCATGCATGAAAAAATTTCTAAGCCAAACTCTTTGACCTATGAGGTTCAAACTATGAAGATTTATGAAGAGTTTACATTAGATGTATAATGTGATAGAAAGTCACCAATCCCTTAATGCAACAAAAAGAAATGCTCACCACTTTGAAGTCTAGAGTGAAGGCTTGGTTTCTTGCCAGGACGGTCAGTATGACCCATACTGTAGTATTCCTCAGCATCAGCTCCCATAGCCAACCGTTTTCTGATCTCTTCTCTGTCATTGCGCTTCTGTAAGAATAAGAAACAATAAATTCTTACCCATTCTTCACATTATCATTATCACACACAGAACATAAGGGTATGAACTGTACTTTTTTGTCACATGGCACATTATCAGTAATAGTAACAATCCTAGTAAATTTTTCTAAAATGTTTGGGTTATTGTCTGTAAGTATTGGCCACTCAATCTCTGTCTGAGCACACTCAGCGGTGCCAATAGCCCTCGGACTCAGAGCTGTATCATCACAGTTAGCTACAGGAACGCTGCCAGCAGTCACAACATCCGATTTTAACAGCTTCAACTTGAACAGGTGCAAACTTTTTTTGAATCCTGTCTTCTCTGTTTCTTTATTATAATTAATTTCATCAGATGTCTTGCTTAATTTCCTTCTAATGTTAGTAACTAAACTCTCAAACATATTAAAAATTAATCAGTCTTCTGTATTTTGGCAATAATATGGCACGACTTGCTCTCTTTGTATGTTTAATTTTCTACAAATGATAACAAAAAAAATAGGAAATTGTCCTGTCAATCCTGTCATTGTGACATTTAGGACAAGGTCGAACGAACTGTGTTCCATATTTTTTATGTACGTAATTTATGATATTCGGCACGTTAGCATGAAATTAATTTAAATTAAAATAAGATTTAAAACGTATTTAGAAATGCATAACTTACCAGGCAACAGATATTGTCAACTGATTCGTGGTTATCGTAAGTAATTGTATACAAATCTAAAAGAAATCTCGTATCCTTTTTGTAATGTCTTTGTTCGGGATTAAAATACGGCATTGACGCCATCACTGGATACTACTTAAGTATTACAAATAAAATTAACAACACAAAAGAATCGCAAAATTAAGCAATCCAACTAAGCACAATCCGCACACCTAGCGCAATGAGTTGGCCTACAATCAATGTAGTAAGAGACAGACAGTCTGCTGTGTCGCTGATTCACCGTAGAAAGCTGAATGTACTACCTATCGATAATTAACTGTTCAGTTACACATGGTTGCGGCAGACGTGGATCAAGCGCGAATGTGCGGTTACCGTTACCTAACACGCGCGGGAATTTGAATTGAGTACTTAGTCCTATAATCTTGGCTAAACACACATAGTTAATCTATAATGAAAGCAGCCGGTGGCAGTTAGATATAAATGTTAGCCAATAAAAGTGCTAAGGTACTTATGTACCTAAGTTAAAAAAATACATCATTACCCGTCTCTCGGCTTCTTTAGCTGCCTTTAAATGATTTTCAATTGCGTCCAAATCTAGTTTAGGTAATGCCGTTTCGATATTATACACGTCGAAACTCCCTGAAAAATACAAAATAATATTTTTAAATACGATATCTGAATGTAGGTAGGTACATAGGTACTTTTATTATGGACTATAGGTGATTATAGGTAGGTACACACGACTACAGATCAAGCTATTCATTTCCAATATAAACTGACCTCTCATTTTACGGAAATCCAATACAATGCGAGATCAGCTTATACTGGAAAGTATAGCTTGA
The DNA here is from genome assembly GCA_947623365.1 of Achlya flavicornis. Lineage (NCBI taxonomy): Eukaryota > Metazoa > Arthropoda > Insecta > Lepidoptera > Drepanidae > Achlya > Achlya flavicornis. The sequence goes on along the minus strand of OX392468.1, from coordinate 7,148,227 downwards.
TGTGTAGCCGTGTGTACCTACCTACTATTTTCAAAGACTATTTGAGGTGGATTTCGAGATGGCATATTTTCGAAACCTATGTTGGGTTAGTCATGCTGAACAACTTTTACTATCGAAACAATAGAGAAATCTCAAAAAAAAAACATATCATACATTATGTATGATCGAGCAGATTGACATTTAAAAAAAAAATACCTGGGACATTCTTCACACACGGTCATCTGATCCCAAACTAAGCAGAGCTTGTACTATGGAAACCAGATAACTGATATAATACATATACTACTTTTTGTTTGTAAATACATACTTTACATAATTACACCCAGACTAATACAGATGTGTTCATGCGCACAAATGCATGTCCTGTGCGGCAATCGAACCCACAACCTGCGGCGCAGTAGATGGAATCCTTACCAGAGTCATAACCAACTGCGCCAACTGGCCCGTCAAATTTTGTATGAAAAGATTTTTTTTTTTGATTTCACTATTGTTGCGATAGTATAAGATGTTCAGCATGACTAACCCAACATAGGTTTCGAAAATATGCCATCTCGAAATCTCCACCTGTTATAGGTAAGTACTTAATATAATTTAAATCTGCGGTCGGTAGGTTAATAGATAGAGTAAAGTATAGTTATAACTTTATAACCTACCGAGTCATAAACTAATAATAAAATTAAAAGTTATGCATAAAAATTACTTGGTCAGGGTCGTCAGGGACATAGTAAGCTACCTAAAATGAAATCAATCAATGAAAAGGGGTCGATTATTGGTTAATAACCAAAATTTTCTGTAATTAGACATCTCTATAAGTAGTACTGAGTAAATTATCTAAAACAAGTGGAGTTAAATTACACAAAATCCTTTCGTAAACCTTATCTCTAGATAAAAGGTAAAGAGTAAAACACTTACCAAATTCACTATCTCTTGGACTATCATTTTTACGGACGGATGTGTTACTTTGGGCGTTGGGAAAATAATTTTTACTTGAATTCACTTCTTTTTGCCGATCTCTTACTGTTTTTGGTTCGCTGTCATGAAAATACATTATAATTATTATAAAATACTGATGTAAACCTATCTACCACGCCTCATTGGAATTAATAATTCTGCCGGTTCAGAGTCCATCAGCTAAATTGAACTGATTCAATGAACGGTAGCATGGCATATGTTAGCATTCCTCTTAAAATTGACAGGGTAACACGGGCTTCGTCCAAATCTATTTTTAATTTTGGTAATTTCTATCTTTCGAGTATGAAGAAACGTTAATGCAACTGTAGTTAAATTTAATTACTCAATATTATACGATCGATAAAAAACTTAATATTGGTATTACCTAATCTTTGAAATTTGAATTGAGTGTGAATTATGAAGTCTGTAAATTTTACAGACATTTATTATATGGCTTTAGGTAATATTATAAGAAAATTAAGTACTTACTTCAGGGCCTTTACGGGTTTATTCTTTATAGTATGTATCTCATTATGTAAGTTTCTACAGGATTTTATTTTGTCAGTTGAATCTGTGGAAATAAAGCTGAAACAATTTGAAGAACTTGCTATTTCATTGGAATTTCCATCTGTAATTACTGAACATTCTTTATTGCTTTCAGCCCATAACCTGTCACGTTCACGCATTTCGTCCAATTTTGGAATTATCTTTCTTAGCTCAGTACTTAGTTGTTTTATAGTGTTTTCAACGCTCTGGCTTAATGTGTCTGGATCATAGTCATTAACGTTGATTTCTTCCTTACCATCTGATAAAAAAGCATCCTTTATTTTACTATTTGTGTTATTATCTATAAATAAAAATGTAGGCCTACTTAAATTCATTTCTGTTCTCGTATTTGTTTCATTTTCTTTATTAATGTCAATATGTTCTTGATGATTTTTCTCCTCTGCATTGTTCTTCTCTTCTTTCTTCTTGGATATAGTATCTTCGTTCGGCTCAACATGAGTTTCCACCAGTTTTTTTATTACATGGTTTACGACATCACTTATATTGTTTATTGTAGTTTCTATAGGTTTCGCAAGAGTATCCTTAATGTCTTTTCGTAATTCTTCCAAGTCATCTTGAATATTAATATTGTAATTTAAGAGTTGTTTTATTTCATCTTCGATTTCTTTATTGAAATCCCCTATTATATCTTTGGTGTGAAAGTTATTTTCAATATCCGTGTCTGTGCAGTTTATATCATAATTATATGAATCGAGATTATTATTGTTTTTAGAAATTGTCTTTAATAGATCGGGCATCTCATTTTTTAAATGGCTATCTAATATTGTTGTGTGTGAAAACGTTTTTTTTTGTGGACTTGATCGCATCGGGCTCGTCTTATCATCATTTATATTATTATTATTTATATTCTTATATTCTATTGGAGATTCATTTTGATTTGGTTCAGGTTCGTAAGTCAATTCTGTTATTTCTATATCAACATCATCATCTGTCATTTCATTTTCTGAATGATAGAAGTTTTCAATATTTGAAGAATAATCCTGCATTAAATAAGACACTTTCTAGTTAATAAACCCATATGTAATATACATTTTTACTAATAGGGGCAAAGAGCCTCTATTAGTAAAAATATATCACATGTCAAATTGATGATAGTGTATGAAAAGCTGTTATTTCCACACGCTTATGACTCTTTTGTACAAAAGAGTCATAAGCGTTAGATAATAAAGAGGCCAATCGGTCTCGAAATTTTAATATAGGGCACCTTTACCATTGCTGTTACAGGCGAACGTTCAAGACACCGTGCACATTTTTAAATGTAGGTAATTAGCAAATTTATTTGGAAATTTAAAAAATGCAGGTACAGTCGCCGGTATTTGTTTTCAGATAAATTGTATTCATACTACACTAACACGCAAGTAGCCTATGGTTTGTAAAATATAGCTTGATCCACAGGCTTGATCTCTGCGACAGTTCTTTGAGTCAGAACCTTATAGCTTTACAATAAGGTTCATCTGTTTAATCTGTGGTTGATTTTATGATGATACAGATAAACCTTATGCTAAAGCCATAAGGTTAATTTTCATATGACTCAAACAACTGTCGCAGAGATCAAGCTATCTTTTTTTAGGTGTAGTACCCGTAGTACCCTAACCTAACTTGTCCCCATAGAGCCTTTTGATCCTTGTCGAAGACAGAATCGATTAAGCTATTAAAAATGTTTTTCAGAAATCTCCGTTTTCATTCAATACCGGAGCCTCAACTCTCCCTCAGCTTTAGGTGGCTTTCAGCTAGTACGATTGATATTTTTAATTATGACGATCATAGAGTAAGAATATTAATAGAGTGCAACATTACCTTGTGCGAAGCGTCAGTAGTTTGCATATAAAATGAAATCGTTATACATATCTAAGAATTCATCTGTAACGTGTAATAGATTTGGATGCTATATTCGGATTCTATCAGAATCGCCTGCTGAATCGATTAATGTATTAAAGTTACATAAATCGATTCAGTAGACGATACTGAACAAACCGTTTAACGGTTTAGCATCTAATCTGTTACACGTTATAGATGAATTCTTAGATATGTATATCGGTATTTTTATTCTTACACTATAGTTATTTACTGTCATACGATATGAGTTCTTTGTCATTTGTTCTCGGTAAAAGTATCGATAAAAAACAAGAAATCGGTATTCATTATATGTATTTATACTGGATGTAAGGGTATCCATCCGAAATGGGGGAAGACTAAGTACATCAGGTATAGACTCTCTATAAAAAGTTACAGCTCAAAATAAAAGACTCAAAAACTCATACCAAATTTTTGTTTCCAAGTTAAAATCATAACCAACATGTCACCGTTAAGGAGGGTCATTTTGCGTCACTTGCTAATATTAATAGAAAATTTTCCCTTCCGCGATCTGTGCGCCTATTACCAAGAGATTAATCGTTCAAAGAACAGCTCGACTGGGGAAGTACCTCCACCATTCTGAATTCCGCAGCCAAATACTCTTGTTGTTGTTCTTGTCTTAGCCAATCAGCGCGCATGTGTCCTTGACTTAGCCAATCAAAACGCATTGTCGGTGGTGGGAAATTGGCGGAATAGATTTCAAGCAAATTTAACGTCTTTGTGCTTATTTGGGCTAATTGTTCGATGGTACAGCCGCTCTTTTAATATTCTATATCTATGAATACGATTTAAAAAAATGAAATGTACTACACGTAGTATTTATCTACTCTGAGCTACTACGTAAACGTAACTAAGATATTCTATGCTGTGGCACTGTTCGATTTTCGAATACTTACATTGACTTCATAAACTCGCGTTACGAATTGTAGAAAAAATTCGTGCTTGGGCTACTGAACATTTGCCTGTAACTCCAAGATTTAAGGTATGTACGTATACTTGTATCATATTATGATATTGCTACCATACTGACCCGCTTAGTACCTATTTTCATTCGTATGATATGATAGTTCATGTAAATAAGTAGCGTTGTTTGACTTAAAGGGACATTAAAAGGGTAATATGGGCTATTGTGTAATGAAGTAGGATCACCTAATCGTAACGACTAGGGCTTCCATCGTTAAAACACTTTCAAGGTTTCTTTTACAAATTGAAACTTTACCTGTAAAGTATGCGCTAAGTGGTGGAAGCCTGGGTAGTTTGGATTCACGATTCCTCTAGGCACAGCTCGTATTCCATTCTCTGACATATCATCTGTGTCCGAGAGCTCAAATGCTCTGTCTTCGACAGGCGTATAATCAAATGCATGTACATCAGTATCTCCTAAAAGTAAAATAATGGTTATGGCAGAGAAGGCGCTAAAACTTCAAAAGGCTTGGTTTATAAGAAATATGTATTCTGATGTACATAACGTTTAATGTAAGTCTAAAAAGTACCGATTTATCTTGTAAAATCCTACTAATCGACTAAATTGTAATTATAATGGCAACATCCATAACGCACGATGATCTCTATCTGATAGAGCAAGCTTTTCTAAAAGCTACCTTTTCACCCTGGCCTTGAGTCCCTAGATTGTAGCTGTCTCATTGCATGAGATGGTTAAAGCCAAGTCTAGTAAAACCCAGGTTTTAAATAGGTATCCTTATCTTTCTAAAAATAAATAACAAAAAGACCCCGGCGGTCATCTTAAAACTGAGTTTTACCAGAATTGGCTTAAACCATCTCATGTAATAAGATAGTAAGAGTCAGGAAACACACATAGGAAGTGAGTTTCCACTCCTTTTGTGCCTGCCTTTATAAATAAGGATGAAAAACGTTTTGACCGCCAGCAAAAAAAAGGTACAGGTGGATTTCTTTTAAATTAACTAGCATTACAGTCTTACGATATAAAGCTTATCAATATAATCGATTCTAATGCACCATTAAAAATTCACATTAATCGGTTCAGCGGTTTGGGCAGGGCGATGATATCCCCAAAAAGCGGCTTCGCCATTATATATCTCTAAAATTATCTAATTCGAAAGACTTTAAAATAAAAAAAAGAATTGAATGGTTAATCATTAGCAATAGGATAAATGTTAAGTACAAATGTCGTTACAAATAAAACCCACCAAAAACTCATGTAAATGTTACCAAGACAAGACCATAATATGGCTCGCACTGTTAAAAAGTATGTCATGTAGAGCCAAGCTTATAACTCTACACGCCCTAACTTCACAAACTCTACACCATAGTCAAAAAATGTGGCTTGGACGATTCGCTACTACAAGAACAATTGTATTGTATAACAGAAAAGTAATGAACAGTAAATACATTTTTCACCTTACGCCTTATGTGACGGAAGCGAAACTGCCAAGCCACATTTTTAAACTAAGGTTGTACTCTGAGCTAAGGTGTAGAGTTTGTGAAGTTCGAAAAAACGACGAGGCGCTTCGAGAAAAGGTAGATAGTGCCCTTGTATTATGCTTCGCTTTACGTACCTAAAAAGCTTTCACGAGAAGCGACTATTTCCGTGGCTCCCTCCAGATTGGTCGATTCTGTACTCGTTCGTAAATTAACGTTATTCTTAGTGTTAATTCTGTACTGTTTGTTACATACAACTAGATCTACGTTAACTCTGTCTCTGTTCTCGAGTTCAAGTTCAGTGCCAGTTGAGTAATTTTTGAAAACCGCGGTACTTTCGTTTGATTCATAAATATTATTGCAGTTTGAAATTAACTGTCTATTTCCTGTTCTATTTTCATACAGATTACTGGAGTCTGTGTTTACAGTGGTCCAACTTATGTTTTGTGAATTTCTGCGTAGTGCAAGATCTTCTCTCCTGAGCACGATGTTACCGTTGTCAGTGACTTGTTTGAACTTCATGATTACCTGAAAATAGTGAAATAATAAATGTTTCAATGACGATTGTAAGAAAACAATACATTGAATGTTAACTAAACAAACACCTATTACACTGTTCTTTGTGTTAATGAGTTTGATAAGTTGTCAAGGCCTTCCTTGAAAGAATAAGTTATGGGTTTCGACGACAGGTCGGTCGCGAAGACAAACTTCCGTAAGCACCTAACTAATCACTCGGCAAGCAATACCTACCGATGTTTTCCTGTCACGCAGGATGATTGACGCTCTGAGAGCTTTGCCTTTGTAAGTATTTTTTTTAATTCAACTTTAGTTGGAGTGGGAAGATATTTCTGCAGGATCGGCGCGCGAGTGATACCCCTGGTGTTGCAAGCGTCCATCATACGTTACGGTAACTACTTACCATGAAGCGGGCCGTATGCTTGTGTTAGCATTAACATTATATTATTTGAATATTATTTAATTTCATACCATTGAATATTGATTAATTATAATTACCGAGACGAAGGTCCCGGGTTCGAATCCTACAATGAGCTTGAGCTTTCGGTGAAGGAAAACATCGTGAGGAAACCATAGCACGGTGGTAGGGTACTTTGTAGTACCCGTCTGGCTGGCTACCACCCTCAAGTTGAAAATCTGTCGCCAAGCACCTATCGGTGTGTTCCGTCAGCTGCACTTGAGAGCCAGTTCCTTCTAGGCTTTGTGTGCTTACCACCTTCGACCACATCATCACTTACCATAGTGAGATTGTGGTCAAACACAGGCATATACACAGTAAAAAAAAAAAAAAAAAAAAATAATTAATTGTCAGAATTATTTATTTAGAAAGTGTAAAACGGTTTATTTTGATATGGTGTATTTGAATATCGAGGAATGGCAACACCAGAAAAATATAATTGTAATAATGGCGGCCATTGGGGAAAGTGTTTTAATTCATTTTGTGGTAATTACCAAGTTTACCAAAGGTGTAACTACAGATTTAGCTTGTTTAAGCCAACTTCTTTTCAGTAAATAAGGGATGGTTAATACTTGTTTCAGTCGTAAATAAAAACTATGATAAATGCTGTGGTACCTTTTGTTGTAAAATGATTTTACTTTTACCATGGTGATTCAGATTATTTACTATTTAACATACGTGTTTTTAAATGCAAAAAACCTATAACCTCAACATATTCTCGAGCCATTTAAGGGAAAAGTAACATTTTCTCATGTAATATCTAGATAGAGCCCTTTGGAGCTGTTATAATCATTGAATTTTATGTCCTAAATCCATATATGGCAATATTACGGATTTGGGTCGGATATTGTAAGCCGCCGTCTCTTTCACTCCGGTTGGGCGGGCGGCGGCACCGGCGTGCAGGGGCGGCCGGCAACAACACGCGGCGTTTCTACCCTCGATAAGAATTGACCGACCTCTACAACTTTATTAAAGAAAACATTACAAAAAGGCCACGAAGTCAACAGAATACTTGTACTAAAATTATATTATTTATAGATACAATATACGCTCAATTCCCTTTACCGACCCTCTCTGAAGTAACCACATATAAAATTCATATAAATGCTAATATGGGAATATAAGGTGCAAATATGAGAGTATAACCATAGTAAGTATACCATAGATAATAACTGTAGTATAACGATGCAAGTATGTGCTTAGTAGTAAGTATCCTTAGTACTATGAAATATTATATTATGAAAAAGTGCGCACGTTTCCTAATCCTTTCCTTTAAATCTCATTAAAACGTGATCTCTATAACTAACGATAAAATATTGCAGATTTAATCGCTCGAATCCAAATTGTTCCTAGAAATTTGTTCCTGATAACAAAATGATTAAACTTCCAAAATACGTTGAATGGCCTTTGATAAGCTGCCATTGCCAAACCCTGAGTCTAGAGCAGATAGAAAGTTACAAATTTAATGTCTCCGGGGAACAAACCGTTATACTATAAGTGGGAGATTTAATTAATTTTAACTCCGACACCAGCTCACCACGATTTAATGGCGATTACAAATTTCTCAGCGAGATATAAGGGCTATATTATTTTCTTAACGATCTTAGCTAATGTCTATTCAGCCCAAGTAAAAGCAAACACATAAACAGATAGGTATACGGATTGCCGTGTTAGTACCTAACCAGTTTTATTTTATCTGTAGTGGCTTAGTTGAAAGATTTAATCCGTTTATCGTCGGCGGTCAGCGGAGGGATTCTATCTAGATTGCACCAAATATACGAATTAAATCGATATTGAACTCACTCGTTGTGGAGGGTGGACGAGGCTTCCTACAGTGTATTATCATCATCATCATCAGCCTATAATGTGCTGAGAACAGGCCTCCTTTCACAAATAAGGGTGAAAGGGAATGGGCAGATACTCCACCACGCGTGCCCACTGCGGATTGGTGGAGGTAGGCTAGTGGTCAACCTACTGTTGGAATTTTTCAAGCCGCCTAGGATGCATCCAACTAGCTTAACGACTATCACAATTAAGTGATAACCGGGACCAACGGCTTTACGTGCCTTCCGAAGCACGGAAACGCTCGATTTGAAATACCACTAGACGATCACCCATCCAGGTACCGACCACGACAGACGTAGCTTAACTTTGCCGATCGATTAAGAACGGCTAATCATGCTACACCACGAGCGCTTCTACAGTGTATGACATGTTTCAATTGGAATCCTTACTCACGCACTTGTACGCAATTGTTGTTAGTGCGATTAGAATGTAAATATTATGTAATTAATCTAAGCTTGTTTTGAAAAGAGCAATTGCTGAGTTTGTTGCCGGCACTTCTCAGCAAATGCAACCTGGTATTAGAGTATAGAATCAGACTTTTTATAAGTGCCTGCGAAGGTCTATTTGAATAAATGATTTTGTATATTAATTTTAAAATTTTATAATTTTGAACTTATATTATAAATGCGAAAGTGAGTTTGTTTGTTACGCCTTCACGCCTCAACTTCTCAACAGATCTTCATGAAATTTGGCATGCAGATAGTCTATGGTATGGAGAAGGACATAGGCTACTTTTGATCCCGGGAACGCGGGTAAAACTGCGGGGGACAGTTAAGAGAACAATATATCCAAAAGAACGAATTTTGAGGAAAAGCTCCTTCAGTCACTGAATATATATATGTTTACGAAAATAACCTGAAATGACTGTGCCCCTTTTAATGTGTGTAAGTGTATTTGGTATTCATAATTATCTCGTTTAAACATCTTAATAAAGCAATCCAACTTTATGATTGTTAATTTCTGGGTTATAACGATCTTTACTTAGGATAATTCAGTGTAGGGATGTCGTGTCGTGGCGCTTGCCCGCACCGCTCGCTCAACAAAAATGGTTATTTGCAATTACACTCAGGGACGAATACAGGGCAAGCCACTTCTACACGGGAGAAATTAGTACCATGAGTATTCCGCTTGAGGCGCTGTGCCAATTCCCATATAGAGAAGTGTCGTAAACGCAAACTAATTAGTAAGCGTTTACAAACGTCAATTCTTTACACTTGGGGTACTGATGTTCATTTTACACTTCAAAAATATTTTCGTGTTTGAGTTGATTTCATGTTAAAAGTAGACAGCATGACTAACCGAACATAGGTTTCCAAAAGATGCCATATCAAATTATCCCATCAATATAGCCAAAGTCACTTTTATTCAATTTAGGCCCTCGATTTCAATATAATCAACAAAAATCCCTAACAATCAATAATAATAATATAAAAACAGGGAACGCTATTCGCTTTGCCCAATGCACAGGATGATAGAGCATAACGAACACAAAGAAGATTACAACTAGTTTATATTATGTAACGTGCAAGTTTCAAGACAGTGTTATCTGACTTGGCTCAGGTGTTAGATGCCTGAGACCGTCGAACGAATGGACAAACAGACTTGCCTCAAAAATAGCATTCCGTCAGATCTTAGTAAATTTCGAATAAATAAAAATGAAATTAAGTACCTACATAAATGCCTGTCAGTTTTAAGTTGTGCTCCGCAGAACTCATAAAGCTGATTACTTCCTATGAAAAGCCTCCAATACAAAAAGCGAACCGCTTTTATCGACCAAACATAGGCTCGTCGGAAACCACCGCACAAAGAGAGCGTTGGTATTTAATTTGTTTGGCAAACGCTCCGATCGGACCCGAACGACGAACCTAGGGATGTGAATACCTCAGAGTACACATTACTACTGTTATTAGAGTTATTGGGACAAGCTAGTAGCACATATGGTATACTATCGATTCTCACAATTCCGCCTCGCTTCGGCGAGCCGAGTAACACTCACATCAAATATTTATACATAGAGGGAAAAAACAACGTGCGAGCGGACAGCCAGCCCTACCGTCCTGGAAAACAACCGCCATCAATTGCCAAAAGTATCATGCCTCGACGAAGGTAACCAAATAAAATTAACCTGGTATCCATATTTCAAGTACTTCCGTAATATATCACTAGGATAGGCAAGTTTATTTCGTAAAGGATCGGTAGGAACTACTACAATATTCTGGAGATAAGAATTATCCTCGGGCCCTTCAGATAGAATTAACCTTGATGTAATAAATTCAAGAATGTACTTTTGGAAAAAAAAATGATAAACCATAATTAACTGAATTTTGGTAAATTGTGTAAAAAATAACTAGGTGCTACGTACATACTATGGGAGTCGGTCAAATCCTTTGCTATGGAAAGGTAAAAGCATACCTATACATAGTAAGAAAGAATGTGAGGTCTGGGAGGATATGGGAAATAGGGTCTAATGCTGAGAACTAAGGAGTACGTGACGAACTCGATTATAACGAAATTAGGTTTTTTTTTAAAACAATTCATCATCAGCCTATAATGTGCCCACTGCTGAGCACAGAGGTATCCTTTCACAAATGAGGGTGAAAGGGAATGTGTAGCAGATACTCAACCACTCATGCCCGCTGTGGGTCGGTGGAGGTAGGCTAGTGATCAACCTACTGTTGGAGTTTTCAAGGCGCCTAGTAGGCCTCCAACTAGCAAACGACTGCGACTGTGATAACTGGGACCTAGTATAGGGCTTTAAGTGTCTTCCGAAACACGAAAAACAATTACTTTCAGCAAATTATCGATACCTGTTTCATAAATATAATCATTACATAATACTGATTGAGTGTAGTTAATAAATGCCAGATCTTGCGAAAGAATCTATCGATAGCGAGTTACGGGGAGTGATATTTGGTATGTCAAATGACATTGCTTCATTGAAGATTGGTTTTTATACAAAACTAGCTTTCCGCCCTATGGTTTGCGGCGATCTAATATTTCCGAATTTCCAAAAATATTTTATTAGTGATAAGGAGGAAAGGACGTTACAAAAGGAACCTGTTTTCAAAAAATCGTTTCTTAGCCCAGCGTATTGGGCCTTTTTTTTTTTTTTTTTTTTTCGTTGGGAAATCCTCATAGGATACCCGACCGCCTCGGGGGTAGCGGCCAGGTTATGCCGGACTTGTACCGGCTAAAACCCCACGGTGGTCGCCATCTGCGCTGTAGAGGGGGGCGGGCTCTCGTGTTGAAGCGTATTGGGCCTATCAACGGATAGGTCAGTCACTCAAGCATTCTAATATTTAAAGGATAGAAGATATTAATATATTCTCACTTTTTGAGTAAAAGCACCCCTAGATGCCACTTCTTTGGCCACAGGTAACTATGTTTATATTGAAAATGCGTGATGTAGGGGGTGGTAAAGTACGACGAACGATGGCGTGTCTCGCGCCGCGTCCTCAGCCTTCGCCCTGTGCGCGGCTAAATGATGGATAGCTCAAGTGCCAAGTGCCACACGACACAATCGCGGTCTGACACCATTACGACCCTTTATTTATAAAATTTCCATGATTACTTATTATTAATAGGCTGTAAAACAAAAGAATAAACATTCTTGAGATGGTTTAAGCCAAGTCTGGTAAAACCCAGGTTTGAAGATAGTCCCGGCTCTTTTTAACCGACGAAAAAACGGAGGAGGTTTACAAGTCGACGCGTATATATTTTTTTTTTATGTATGATCACGCATAACTTTTGACAGAGTAGTCCGATTTTGATAATTCTTTTTTTATTGGATAGGGTATACCTCGAAGGTGGTCCCATATAAATATGGATAAAAAATACCTACCCTAAGGGTGGGAAAATAGGGATAATTTATTGTTCACTCACAGATTTTAATGCTGAGTTGTGTATTACATCAAAAGAAATCAAAAATTAAGCATGTAGTAATTAGTAGAGTATAGCCACAAAAAATTATGAAATAAAACCTTTTTAACAAAAAAATAAACCACCGAAAAAACTGAAAAGCAAAAAATAATTTTGAATATAACTTGAATTTTATAAGGTTTTGCAGTCGGGGACAAACCAAAAATCTACGTAGTAGATATGTATTTTTTTTGTAATATTTGTTAAATGTAATGTTTGTCTAAAAAGGAAGCTAAAAATACCGACTTCAAAAAAGAGGAGGAGGTTCTCAATTCTGTTGTATTTTTTTTTATGTTTGTTACCTCATTACTCCGTAATTTATTAACCGATATGGAAAATTATTTATTTTGTTTGGAAGGGTACACTTCCCGTTTGGTCCCATTGTCATGAGATTAGGATTTGATTACTTTTTAGTGTACTTTGAAGTCGGTTTAAGTTTTTTGTAAAACAGTTTTCAATTATGTTTTACAAAGTAAAATACACAAATTTAAAAACATAATACTTTACTTTAGTTGGCACCCTCAAAGGCCTCAAAATGTTTGCGACACCCGGACTCTACATATGCCCCGGGCTCTAACTTCCAGCAGGGTTTAAAACTAGACACGGCTATCAGACACTAGCTCTGCTTTGATGTCCCGCCAAACAGACGCCCCATGAATAGTTTTTTTACAGTCTAGACTAGACGTCCTGGTACCTACTTACTCGCGTAGGTTTATCTTGATTTTCTAAATGTGGAGTTGTAATAATAAATTGCTCTATTTGCTTGCAATATTTATAAATCGCCAGTATTTTGAGGGGTACATATAGGTACTATTAATATTTAATAAAACGTTTGATATTGACTGTTATGACAAAAACGAGTAAGATTCTAGCTTACTCGAAGTTTCAGCTATATAACTGTGGGTACGTAGGTATATTATATTGTTTTCTTTACCACGAATTAATTCTGTCGATATTGATTTGTTTTGTGAGCTGTTCGTGAACTGATTACAAGGCTTCTAACCAATTCACGTCCAATACAAGGACTCGGAAAACTTATTCTTGGTTTCAAATCTGTTTCAGAAGAAACTCATTTTTAAACTCGATTCAAAATTTACTTAACTTTGCAGCTTACTAGTTTTGCTTAGTAAAGCCGGCTTTTCACTATGGGATATAATATAATATAAATTACATCTAGAGAAATAATATTTTATCGCTCGTTATAGTCGTCATACATTTTTGTATATTACATCCCAAACTAAAAAAATTTTTTCAACGAAATGTATGAGTACAATATGATGCATGTGTGCAAAGTTGGTTATTAAGAGGAAAGGATGGCTGCAAGAAAGGACGATGATCGTTTTCAATGGAGGCATGCCTAGTTCAAAAACTTCGCGTGTCCAAAAACCATGTATGGTGCATTATAAAGCATACAATACCAGCATTTTGAATTTGTTCTTCATTTTTCATTTAAAGCAGCGGATTTTTGTATATTTAATCATTCATAAGTGATAGATGACGTGGTGATTAACAATAAAGTTCGTGACAACTGATAAAAACAATCAGTGTTTCCAGATATCTGTATATTTTTTCCACTAAATTCTCCCGAAATCATTCCAAACATCAACAAAAAATATTTGAAATGCAAAGGCATTTTGATTACTCTTTATAATTAAATATCACTAAGATAGTAGGTAGGTAGGTATACAATCTTAGTGATATTTAATTATTGCTCAAATTAACGAAGCGGCGGATCACAACCATTGCCAATATGCTATATAATTAACTATTATTATTATGAGGTGGCCTCTCTATAAATTCTACCTAAAGTTAGGGTATTTTCCAAGCCACCTAACTGGCAGCACTGATCAAATTGACATAGTACCATAAACTGACCACCATTAGACAGCTAATAAAAAACACTAATCCAGATATGCAAATGGAATAACAAATAAAATATATTTTATTTCGCAATCTTTAACTGCAGCTTTGATAATAACCAACACAATGAGAAGATTAACAAACATGGCGCGCAAGTTTTTTTTTTTTCAGCGGTGAGCTGTCAAACTATTTTACCCACAGAACAGAAAAAACAAGTTTACCCGTTTAAATTAAGAATGCTTAGTCTACTCTACACACATATTACTTGCAGTGCGGTACGGGATTATACCTACCTATCATAAAACTGTGCGGTAATATAAAGTAAAAACCACTAGTGCGTAATAAGCTAAAGCGTATTAAGATACTAAAAACGGTGCAATAAATGTCACTTTACGAACGAGTGTGTTTAAAAATAATACATCTCAAGATGTAATAATATATTATATTATATATCCATAGTGAAAAGCCGGCTTTAATCTATTTTAACGAACGAACTGTTCGTTCGTTGTTCGCGTAGCGTGGACGGACTTGCGAGTCTCGAACGAGCATTCGTCTCGCGCTCGACTGCGCTCCCTCCGAATGTATTTTTTTTCACGAACACAGGGATTCGCATCGCGCTCGTTGTAGGCTCGTTAATTAGGTCCACACTTGACATCACGAGCAACTTCGTTCGTCGTGGCTCGGCTCGTGCACGGTTCGCGTAGCTGCACGCATCAGACATCAATCGATTGGTGTAGATAAATATTGTATGTAGAATGTTAAAATATTAGTCTGCTTCATAATCATTTTACGAATGTTTACTAAAATATTGTTATGTAATACTTAACTTGGAAAATAAAATTCCAAGCAGGTTCTTTATTTGGCGCCAGTCTGAGAGCGTATAAAGAAACACGCAATGGCTTGCCATAATTTTCCAGTTATTACTTTATATTTGTAAACCTACTTTATATCCAAGGACGTTATTGGAGTTTATACCTACTGAAATCTTGTGTTAGCTTTTATCTCTTAAAAAGCGTCTACTTTACACGAACCGAGCACGAGCCGAGCCGCTGTTTGTTCGTCGTTCGCGATGTCAAGTGTGGACGTACATTACAATAAAACAATACATGAAGGCAGGATCCATAAATTACATTTGTCTCCATTAACCCGAGGGCACAACTTGAAAACCTTAAATAGTTATATATATATACGTATCGCTACATTTTCTTCCGATGTACGCCTTCACAGTGACAAGCAAAACGATTATGGTAAGAATACGTAATACACCGAGGAAAGATCGCTTTAGAGTAGTAATAATGAACAATCAAATTCCGAAACTCGTCAGTGATTTGTCACTGAATTTGAACAGTAAGCACCAATCACTGCATCGAGTGTTTTTGACTTGGCCAATCAGAGTGCATGCGTGCTTGACTTAGCCAATCAGAGCGCGTTGTCGACGGTGGGAAATTGGCGGAATATATTTCAACCAAAATGAACGTCATTGCGCTTCTTTGGGTTAATTGTTCCATGACGTAATATGACTAATTTACTACAGGGGCACCAACGCTAGTTAGGCCTACTTGCGTCAACATGGGTTAACATAGCCTGATGGTAAGTTTAAGAGAGGTAGAGCATAGCGTTATTTCGTTCAGAGAGCAGCTTGACTGGGAAAGTTCCTCCACCTGAATACCGCAGCCAAACAACTAACATGGGGAGGGTCTGTAACGCGTGAGCACAGGCATGAGTGATGCCTCGTGTGTCACAAGAGTTCATAGGGCTACGGGTAACCGTTTGCCATCAGGCGGGCCGTATGCTTGTTGTATAAAAAAGGCATTTTAATACAGTTTTTGGGTTATGTAACTTCGGTTTATAATAAACGGTTAAAATTTTAACCCAGGTTGACCCAAGTGAGGCTTATTGACTACATGTAGCATATAAACCGACTCTTAAAATAACAAGTTGACATAGTTGTAAGGTATGTACCTACTACCAACTAGGTACAGGCATCAGGCACACCTAAAGGTAGTAAGTGGTAGGTACCATCGTAGTCGGTATTTTCTGATAGTTGCTTGCCAATAAAGAAACATTCTTCCCATCCATTAGTTTGGGCGATATGGTATTTTTATCTTTCTTGAGACAGTTATTTTTGCCAAAGTGCCGCAGTTTCTAAGTTTCTTTTTACCTAAATCTTATTCAAAATTACAACATTTAAGTAGTTACAAAATGTGATAAAAGAACATGAATAACTTCAGCTATGTGGGCTGCTGCCTAGAATACAGACTTGTCCTAGTTTAGGTAGTAGTTTGTACTAAATTGTGACATCGAAGTAATCGGTATGTACCGTTGTAACTCAAAATATTTTTAGTGCAAATAAATATTACTATTGAACGTTGTTATGACCGTTTTACCATTTTTAATTTAATTCCGATGCATACAACGTTGCAATGCAGATGCAGCCAACATTTTGGGAAGCCTACTGGCAGCGGCTTGTTAGATTGAGGTTATTTATTATTTTGTAGTAGTTATAGTTTTGTTTGTTTTACTTTTTAAGTTATTTTTTATCGTTTAATTGAACTATTATGTTTTGTGACCAATAAATATCCATTCCGATATGAAGCAATTAATATCAAACTTCGATTGGGTCAAAATTAGCCCACCTGTTTTGAATTAATATTCTTCAATACTTTAATTACTTTGTATATAAGTAAATCGGGCAGTAATACGACAATAATGGTGGAATGTGCATTAACTAAAGTTCACGCTGGCAATAAAGTGGCCGACGGTAAATGAACCGTTCAAGCCGTAAATAGCGCTTACGACCGCCAGTGGCCCATTCCCACTACTCACACACTGTTCTATGGCTTATTTTGCTGTCGTTCAATAGTTATCCGAGGTACCTAATACAATTCTAGTAACATTCTTCACGTTCAGTAACATTGTCATAATTTTTATAATATTAAAGTAAAATTATTGGCCTAGAAATGCCCGCATATATGCAAAAGTCACGAGAACTTTAAGTACAACATGGTAATACCACAGTTTTACTATGTAATACTGTGGTAATACTCTCTGACGTACATTAAGAACCTGCATTCTACACCGCAGGCAAACTAGCTTCATTCGTCAGAAGCCATAGTTACGTAGCTGCATTTCCTGCCTCTGCAGAAATAACGACGGAAGAAAATTTTCATGCTTCGTTATCAACATTTCAGTGGTTTTACTTTAGGCACTATGAGTATATTAAAAGAATAGGCAAGTAGGAAGCCTACAAAAATAAATATTTATTGAAAAAAGGTTACCTGTACGGCGCGCCATCCTGACGATAGGTTACAGCGCAGTGACTGAATAATAAATGCAGCAAGCAAGGTTAACTCGTATTTGTTCGAACACTCAATGCAGCGCTTTCACGACCGCTACACGATAGGTTACGTTCACTACACACGGGTATATGAGAGCTTTACGTCACTTAGACTAACGAGTTTAATATATCGAATGGATATGAGGGTGGCGCGGGCGGACGGCAGCGTGGCCAAGTTGACGTGCACCCCGCCCGCCTTTCGCTGCAAAATGATCGCATGGCGTGGCGGTCGCACGCACCCCGCGCCACCGGCTCCGTCGCGCCTGCCGGCTGCAAGCTTGGGCGGCCCGCCATTTGTGTACTAAACACATTACATTCACATAAAATATTAACTAAAAAAAAGTATTTTCTTCATGTGAAAATCGTAACTGTGCTAATTATTATGTATTTATATCGCAGAACGCTAAGTTACTAAAATATCTAATGAACAAAAAGGAATTAATATTATGTTCACTAGTATAACGGTAAAATGCATATAAGATTAAAAAAAAAAATGGTCTAGTACCTGAATTTTTTTTAAACCACTAGTTTTATAACCTACTATAAAAGTACCTATTTAATATGATTGATTGTGCTGCGTATAATAATTGTTCTACGAATTTAAAACACCAGATAGCTCGTTATGCCCAAATCGTTGCTCGAAAGAAATCAATTTTATATGCAAATTTCACTTTAGAATGTTACTATAGAAGAAAATAGTCCTGTGTATTTGATACTCAGTTAAAATTCAGTATGAACGCATTAACGACTCTACGTATTACAACCTACTCCATCAATGCCATCTGATCTGATATATTCGTACTCATTCCTGAAGTGAACGAAAGCCTCATTTCATGTCGATGCTTTCAAACTGCAGATCATCTACAGTAGTAAAATGTTATATAGCTACTTTAGGAATTCATTTGGGTCATTATTTACATTAGTTGAAAGGTTTCATTCAGTCGCATGAAGGAGGTTAACCTGATTAACCGAACGACATCTAGTGGGCGTTATCGAATAAAAGAACCTAGGAAGGCTGGCTAGTTCTGGAAGGCGCATGGAATAGATATTCTCCCATCTAGTCTAACTTAACAATTATTTAGAGATACCACCGCCACTGACTAGCGTACTTGGCGTATTTTCAGCAGATTTCAGCACCTTTTTCAGATACGTTCCACGCACCCTTACAAAGATGGCGGTGTAATTTTGTATCATATTTTTATCCTACAGAAACATCATGTAAATACTAGACAGAGTAAATAATATACTACTTGTACGTAGTATTTATATACTCTGAGATACTACGTACAAATCGTATTATTGTTAGATGACTGGGACCAATATGATGAGAGAGAGAGAGATGAATGGGATTTTTGGTGGAGCAAACAACTTGAACGTAGTGTTTTTATCGTGTATTCTCTTTGACCAATGGCGATTGACAATTCGAAATGGCGTCTCGTTAGTTTCTCTTTTGACCACTGGTCAGATAAGTTTGTAGGACTATAGGATACGCTATACCGTAGCGTAGCCTACTCAACTAAGCATTCAAAAGTGTTGATGAAAGTGCGTTTGTAGGTTAGCTTTTCCTTCAAGCAGTAACGGATCAACGGGATTTTTTGCATAGAGATAGATTATGGTCCGGGGAGACGCAATGGTCTAGTCTATCCATCGAACAATTATCCCAAAGAAGCGCAATGACGTTCATTTTGGTTGAAATATATTCCGCCAATTTCCCACTGCCGACAACGCACTCTGATTGGTTAAGTCAAGGACACATGCGCTCTGATTGGCCAAGTCACAAACACACGATGCAGTGATTGGTCCTTATTATTCAAAATCAGTGACAAATCACTGACTAGTTTCGGAATTTGATTGTTCAGTATTACTACTCTAGAGGGTTATTTCCTCGATGAGTCTATATAATATTATAATTAGATTTTTTTTTCTGTATATAAATAAAAAATATTGAAACAACTAAAACTAGTTGAATGATAATAGCCAAAATTCAAAATATGTTAAAAAAAACGCGCAACTATGATATTTATCTAATTAGGTACAATCATATTATCATTAAAAAGGTCGTATATATACTGCACTTGGCGAATAAATATTGATCCTTCTTATACCTATATTGAATAGGTAATGCCTTGGATAGCTAAGTTTATTATATCTGGGGAAAGAACACAGAAATAGATATAACGAAGTCTTTGTGTTTGTATCGATTTCGTAATACGAAAACGTATGAATGCGACAATCCTTGCGCGGCTTAAAGTCACCTACTATAAGTTACTACTAGTACTACTAGTTACTATTAGGTAATAATTATACGTAAAGTTTTCAATATTTATCATCACTGATAAAATAACAACAAAACATTTCATATTCAGAAATAAATAATCGCTTTAGGGCTGATTTTTCAATGGACAGTTAAGCTGTATCTGGCTCTGTTCATTTGAAATTAGTTCGGATTTTGGATAGACATCACGGAAATAACTTATCCGAGGTTTATCTAACAACTGAAAATTGGGCCTTATTCTCGCATGAAAAAGTATAAGTCGTTATATAAAGGCGTATTGTTTTAGTGAAACTATGTCTAAAGAGAGCATGAGAACAAAGCTTGTTTCGACGTCCTTCCACAAAAAAAAGTATAAACATATAAGTAGGTAGGTTCTCGAATAGAAGAATAAGATTTGGGAATAGAACAAAAACGAAAATAGAAAGATATACTAGAAGATAAACTTGACACACTTTGCGACATGAAAAACAACTGAGTTTTTATAGAACAAATAACTTTATATAGAATAGACTGATTTCGTAAAACATTATGATATCACGTAATATAAAATGCTTATCTATTCAGTAAAGTTAGGTTTTACAAAAAAAGTTGGGCGGTTTGTTAATAAAGCAATTTTGTAACAATATTCGTAGCACGTCTACGAACTCGTAGCACATGTTTGTTTCCCAATTTATGTAGTTAGCTCGTAGTTTGTATTGATTTTATTAAGGTATTATAACGGTATTATATGAACCAGATATTTTATCATCCAGTAATTTAATTTAAAGTTTAGATCATTTTACGTTCAGTATAAATCTTTCTATATGTTACAAAGGCGTTCTAGTAAAAAAATCTATTGGGATGAATGCCAGCGGATGTATAAAGCAAAATAACATATCTTAGAATTGAATTTTACCCAAGTAAATAATATTTAAATGAAAAAATATTTTTATATGGGTATTTTCATTATATACACCAGGGTTCTATCAAAGCAAAAACATAATGGAATGAAAATTCACAAAAAAAAAACACAAAGCTACCTCTAATAATAATGAATTTTCGATTTCATTCGTTCATGGTGTATCTAATTAAGACAAAAAATCGATAAATAATATCTCTAACGTATGACCTAGGGCTGATACTAACGATTTTTTAAAATATTCTATACTTTACGAGTTATTTAGATTAGAACGCTTAGTTCATTTTTGATCCGCGAAACACGCTATCTCCGTCTCATGCCACGCGAATATTAGACATAAGTTTGTTTCATCTGATATTGCCATATTTTTCTGGCTTTATACGCCCTCTTACAAAACGACATCGGTTTTGGAAGAGAGTATGCTGCCAAGTGTCCGTACCATATATCCAACTGATGATTTACCTCAGCAAGGTCTGTAGATTTAAACCCAATAGGAGAACCTTTGGGTCTTAATGGTGCAGCGACGGGAAAATGGAAACGAAAGGCCATAGAATACAACTAGGTACTGAAGCATTTGTAAAAATACAAGATTCATGTTCTCGAATTGCAGATTCCATGCGAAATAGGTTACAATACGTGATTCATGCTAATGTAATATTGTAGACTGGTAACAATGTAATTATTACTTATTCGTAGTGTTCTTTTATTTTCGGTGAAAAATGAAGCTAGTCCTATCAACAAAGTAGTTAACCCCGTCTATAATTTGTACAGTAAGGCAAAGTAGAGTAACATTTATTATATGTTGACAGTACTATTTCTTGTCAACCCTTTTTATACCGCGACTGTATTAACTCAACTGATTTAATTTTAAGCCAAGATTTTCCTTCTTATTTCTAATGGAGGAAGACGTGAATTGGCTGCAAATATCAGTTGATTGATTGTTTTTGTTGATTTAACCTCGAAGCTATCACCCAATGTGAAGGACCTGTAAGGGTGGACTAGATTCTTGCTTCTTCTAAGTTTTAGAATAATCGTTAAGAGCTTCACCTGTACGCATTTGGTGCGAGAATTTATTTGTTGATTATTACAAGCTGTACAGTACAATTGATTTAACTAGCGTGTTTTAATTCACATTTACATGTATAATTGTTTCACAAAGAACTTATAGCTAACCATTGCAGATTAAGGAATCGATGGAGAGGCGACTGCATGGCGTGCCAACACCCCAGTACAGATATTTAAGTAATAATTTAAAAACCTGAAGGACGCCAAAATGTATAACCGATGCAAATTATAATAGCTTCCGCCCACGGTTTCATCCGCGTTCTGGGGTTAAATTAATCCTATTCCAGAATCTAAATTAAGTGTATGGATAAAGCCGTTCTGTCGATTTGGCTGAAATTTTGATAAAAAATATAGCCCAGCATTGAACTGCAACCGGCTGATTATTATGTCTATTATTCACTGAGTTATTTTATTATTTAGACAATCGCATCATTAAGAAAAAAATGAAGAAAACATAATAGATATCATAAAGAAATAATTATTTATTTATTAACATAGGCATATACCACAGGGTGCCACAGGTTTATAATATGTAAGTAAATAATATTAGAATAAAGGAATAAAAGTGATGTAGGTAATTAATTTAGTTACATTGGATATGCCCTGAAAATAATAATTTACTATTAGCCAATCAATCCATAACTGGTTTTACGCAATCGGTCACCTTATTATCGACTAGGTATATTTTTCCGTTTCAGCCAAATCGACCGAACGGCTTTTTCCATACACTTTGTGCAGGGTTAGGTATATCATAAAATTCCGATCTATATAAGCGTGAATGTGTCTAGCTATCATCGCTATGACACATTCACGCTTTGAAAATACATTTTCAGAGTTCAATCTTGGTTCAATCAGATAAGCTATATTATTATTATATACTGTCAATAGCTGTAATAAACCCGTGCTTTACTTTAGGGCTGCCCTAAAGTAAGTAATGTATATTATAAAACCGGTCAAGTGCAAGTCGGATACGATGGGTACTGTAAAGACGTTTCTTGCTTGGGAGCCCCCTTTAACTTTTAATTTTATTATATTGCTGTTGAAGTTGCAATAGAAATACACATTTCGTTATAACTGATCATGAGATACAGCCCACTGGCAGACATACGGACAACGGAGGCTTAGTAGTAGGGTTCCGCTGGCACTCTTTGGGTACGGAACGCTAAAATATACGATATGAACGCCACCTAGCAGCTTCCCTTTCCGTACCTGGCATGAACATCAATTACTTATTAAAGGGTACCTATATAATGCGGAAATTCGCAAGGTAAGGAATATAATACTGAGTGTGAAGATTTATACCATCCGTAGGGTAATACCTCAGAGTGGTATGGTGGTACTCATGATTCACCAGGGAATATCTTCTTGGAGCTTGAATTCTACACATAGCCATAGACGAAGAGTACAATTAAAATTAAAGCTCGTAGTATACAACAAAGCTTTGTCTATTTTTCCTAAAGAAAACTGTAGTGCAGAGAGAAAGAGAACTGACTAGAAATAATAATTTCCGCCTTACAGGCAAACATTAAAAAGACAAACTTTAAGTTTAATCAGCAAAAAACTTATCAAGTATTTTTGTTAGGTGATATCTAAGTATGAATGAATACGTAAGAAAGCCTAGTTTTGAACACAAAAAGAAGAACAATAATGTCTGTTGTGCATTTATTTGCGTAATATTTCTTAACAGTAATCTAAAATAATTTTGGAATTGATATTAATATCCCTGTAACTGAAAATAAATCATGTTAAATAACTTCTCGTATCTTGTAGATTATTGTGTAGTTATTTTCTGATTAAATAACGCTACGGGTAACATAAAAACTGGTTACAAAAGCCTTAAACTTAGAGGGAAAGAACAGGTAGCTTAAGACGTAAAAAAAACATCAAGTTAACTGAAGGTGAAATCAGCGGAGTAAGGGATCGTTTTCCTCGTGTACAAGTATCTATTATCTAAACTGCCTTGAGCCAAAACGTTACGACATTTCCGACGAGACCAGTGACTTAAAATATAACCAATAAACACAAGAACTTTGAGAAGAGAAGAGAAATCAGTCAAAAAAATCTTATTACGTCTAAGTTTATAGTGAATTAGTAATCATAAACGTATATCGTAACAGTTGATTTTTAAACGGCATAAAAATAACTTTTACTAAGTAATTGTTTTAAATCTTCTTTAAAAAAATATTTATATTTAACTTGTGTCTGTTTATTTATACTGCAGACGCAAGTCCATGTCTTGCTCGTTATACGACTGAAGCACTATTGTGTTTTCCCAGAGACGGGCGTGCGGGAGTGGGCGCGGGCGGTGCGACAAGAGTGCGCATTCAAAGTTGTCACCGGAAAGCAAAGTGCCTCTACGGCTTCTAATTAGGCCAAGGTTCCGCTCACAACTTATATCCATAAACAAATAAATTTGTAGGGCTATTTGTGTTATCTCGACTGTTATTTTGTATAAAACAAAAGAAACATGCGCCGCAGCCCTATACAAGAAATTAAATTGAGCCGCATTGTATAAACCGTCTCTAGGGCATAGCTTCCAGTGTCTTTTAGCTCTTTTTATAATATTTATTGAGAAAATTGTGGTTGTGGTATAAATCGATTAAATATCTTTAGTACCAACCTAATGAGTACGTAAACATTTAATTCCACTGAAACAAGTATAATATTTCCAATTAAGAACTAGCTTATTACAACTTATTTAGGTGACTGACGAAAATATTTCTCTAAAATTATTTGGGACTACGAATGGCAGCCAATAGCTAAGAAGGTCTGGTAGCACGTTTACAAGGCAATCATACTGGAGGCGGTTTTCATAACAAACAATGGCTCTTTCAGTGGGTCCCCAATAGGCATGAGAGTGGATTGCTCTTCACAAAGCTAAGTTTGAACAACGAGTTTATATATATATAAGGACTGTCCCAGATTTACAAAGTCAGTCTTGTCACACCGCAGTATGTCTACTGAGTACGATTACCAGAAAATGTGATGTAAATAAATATACCTACTTATTTATAAATGTATGTAGCAACAAAGCTAGCTTACGGTTTTCAATGAATAAAATGTAAACCTATATACTAATCATACTCCTACTATTATAAATAATATCTTGAGGCATCTCCATAAAGTGGAGTTTCAATCATTTGGTGTTTTTTGATGAGTTTAAGTCGAAATAAATGTTTTCCTTTGTTTTCTTTCCTTTGATCCCACCTAAACTAAAAGCCTACACCTATCGAAAACTAATATTTCACCTCACTTTAGGTTTTTTCCATACAAACTTTAACATCCCCTAAACATTAGGGGAAGTTTTGAAAAACTAATAATGATAATCTTTATTACTTATTTATTTAGGCAAGTAAGTAATCGTACTCAGTTTCAAGTTTATAAACCGAAGGAATAAGATTTTTCATTGAATTACTTTTCACCACCTTAAAGGTTGAATATCCAAAAACCCGTTCTTTATTACGACGAATTATTAAAAAAAAACATTTTTTCAGGATTTTCGGTATTTTAAGATTATGCATCCGTAGGTATGTATCTATAAATTGAAAATTGATCGTGTTACTAATGATAACACTAACACTAAAATCATTTATTTACTCTCTACAAAAGCTAAAGAAGACACACCATTCTACGTAAAATATTTAAAAAAGAAAATAAAGTGATGCTATTTTATTTAAATCTCTCCTTTGATCATAACATTAACTGTGAGATACGTTGTAAAACTCGATTCAGCAAAAGAACGCGGGGGCACGAACATAATTGCTGTCTGTAAAATAGCTTCTACGAAGTGCCTACGAAAGTTATATCGTCGGCAATATGATGAATTAATGATCCAAAATACGAACAAGTCATAAAAATGTTTAGAGCTTTCTACTGTGTACTGTAAATTACCAAATGTTATTATGGTAAAAAATCTATAACAAATTAATCTACCACCACCGTTACGCAAATACTCTTTAACTAAGAAAACTTCAGCAAGAAACTTAGCAAGGCATTTTTTTGTGGATCTTTCTTTAAATATTACAGATGTTGTTCTAAATACTTACTTATACAATTATGCTTATTCATACAATTGTCACTTAGCAAGATGCAATGCAGAGAAGCTACTACAACCATATCTTGTCTTCTACGTAGGCTCTTTATGAGACCTTTGAATTTAGTATAAGACATTTTAGTTACTTCAAGTGGGATTTTCCGAGAAAATACTTATTAGCTTTAGCAAACCTGAATCTTGGTGTCATAATTTTATCTCTATTTCTTGTCATTTAGGTTATAGCGGCTACTATTAGTTCTTAATAAATTAAAACTTTCACGGATAATAGTACATTGTGATACATGGGTGCAAAGTGGATCAATACAAACGGGGCGATGTTAAGCGATAAGGAAGTCGAGAGTTTAATTATCAATGCACACGCGTGTCATCGCGACGTTTTTCAACACACTTGCGAGGAAAAAAACAGACTCAAAAAATTTATTGCGCGAATTTCTATACATATTATATCCCGATATCCTTTTTCTGCAGGATTATATAGTTTCACAGTCTGCAGCTTAGCCCCATAGCAGAAGACAGTAGGATATTAAACTATAGAAATAAGCAAAGTAAACCAACCTGCCTGTAGCCCATTATTCGTAAAATTTTTGTAACTGCGAAAGCGGCGGAAATAATAATAAATATACGTAATCATAAACGTATGGTAATAGATAACCCATTAATCTAAATGGTTTGTTTTCATGCTGATGACATATAAAAACCTTATTATGATTTTATCCGGTCGAAGTCTATTCAGACGATCATGACGTGAGACATCCTCACCGTATTTATTTTACCGCATGTGGGCGAGTTTTATTCATGGTTGGTTTAAAATGGGCTTTACATAACAAGACGATACTTACTATAGACAAGGTAGTGAGTGCGTCATAGTTCCAAATTTACATCAATATTCGACTGTCTTTTGGAATCTTGCCCCTAGTATGCGGATCGATGGAATACGGCGCGCGGCGGTCTACCCATTCATCTTCTGACCCAAAACTTACACCTTTACTACTTTAATTGATAGATTCCGATAATAGAAGGATATATTATTTACTTATGTTTTAAATAGTGTTATATCAATGATTTTCCGTATTATTTGATTTTTCACCTGATGTAGAGTTAGTATTATACGTTAAGTATACTCCATTACCAAATCATGAAGGTAAAACTTACAGTCATTTCTTTAAATTCCTTTTTTGCCAGAAGGCAGGTGATCCAACTGATCGTTTATAACAATATATAGCCGACTTTAAAAAGATTGCAACTGCCGAAACATGAGCGTAGTACCCATGCAGCCAGGCGAGTAAAATATACACTACTGGTGCTAAGGTTTCCTCATGATGTCAAACTGATTATAGGAGTCTAACTCACGACGCGGCATTCGACATCACTAACACTGAATCGTCGTTTGAAAATTGCTTAATACATATTTTCTCTATTTGCAGATAAAATTGTATGATAAAGTAGGTACTTAAACCATGAAATGCAAAGGAAATCTTTGGGTGAGCAATCTATAATAATCTAATAAGATTGTGTCTATATATGTGATATAACTGCTTTTCAAATGAACCCCTTTCAGTATCTGTAAGGCAATTAGAGGCATGTTTTCTGCATAGCCATCTAAAATAAAATAAGAAAATTAAAATGGCGCCTGTCCGACAGGATCGGGTATGGACATTATTTGAAAATGGTTTTGTCGATAAATTCTTGTATTATACGCTATTAAAATATCGCTAGTCTGATACCAAACACTGTTTCTAAGAAAGAAACAACCAAAGAAAGTTTCTAAGGATGCGAAGATGTTTGTTACCTACTCTTTCTCGCAAAAACGACTGAATGCATTGTGCATATTCGGCACACTGATAGAATATTTTCTGGATTTTTACATAGGATACTTTTTACCCCGGGAAAACAATATATCCCTCGGGAACGCGAATAAAACCGCGGGATGGAAGCTAGTAATTGACTGAGCGAGCGAAGCGTCCCCGTTTCAGCTTTGACAAAAATGGTTTCGTATGTCCAGATTGACGTTAATGAACCAATTCTCGTGAAATTTTGTGAGAAGTTTCGGTAATTATATGGATTTTTATGTAGAGTCGGTTTTTCCAGAAACTGAATCGACGAAATAATGTCATGTATAATTATCGAGAGTCGCTAGGTCTACAGATCAGAGAGCCACTAGCTATACCTACTATCCAATTATTGTTATCAGTGAAAAAGTTTGTGTGAATGTAATCCAATGTCCAATGTGTGATCAACAAAGTGTACATTTCATCCCGTGTTGTTTTATGCCATCAATAGGGTTATGAGAAGTTGCAAAAAAATTGCTGTTTTCACTCCTCGTGGTTGCGTAGCGAGTATTGAGGAAAGAAGAAGCAATTACATAAATAAACTCTATTTATCTTTTATTTTGTATAATTTTCAGGCATCTCAAAACCACTCCTGCAGGTAAACCCAACAACACAAACTTATGGTCTAAACAGAGGGCTTATAAAAGACGTTAATAGGAAGTAACGCCTTGTTAAAATCATGTAAGACGTTACTTCCCAGCGGTAGGTAGGTACATAATGGAGTTCATCTCAAAGTGTGAGTAATTTACACAAACATACATTTACATATCCAGAACAAAGTTATGTTCTGCCACTGTTCTGCTATGATTAAAGCGGTTCATAGGGTTGTACCACCACGTTATTTATCTAATCGTAATACTTTACGTAGTATTTATATACTCTGAGGTAATACCTACCTATAAGAAATTAAGATCCTAATAGAGACTATTTAGTTGACTTAAAAAAGGGATATCCGTGTTCCACAATGTAGGTATAGTTGTAACTATATGAGCGATTTTTTGAGAAAATAAAGCACCGGTTTTTATAATTCTTTCATATTAAAAAGTTTCGGAAGAACTATTAGGTACCTAAGTAAATTAGCACCAGTTGGTCTAATTATAAAGTAACTTGTTAACATAAAAAAGTCATAAGGCAATGGTGCCGCTCTGTGAACATAGGTATAACAAGAGATTTCTGGTACTATACCTACTATATCTTAGTCAAATATGAAGGGGGTCTTCCCCTGTTCACTCATGACAAAGAGCCTAGAAATTACATTTAAATACATTAGATTCCCTACCTAGTTCAGTTCAATGAGACAGTTACGTAAACTCGACTGAACGTGTAGGGGACTGGATTATCCCTATTCCCTCCCTACCCACTTAGCATTTGCAATTTTTCTTTGCAAAATCATTTGATTTAAAAAGTGAACGTTTATAAGTAATTATAAAGCTGCTCCAACACAGCAGTTATATTTCGTTAGTTTTCTCAGGGATGTTACAAATCCGAAATGAATTAGGTATGTAACAAATAAATAAATAAAAAGAAAATGCTACGGGCACACTTTTACATGTCCCACAAAGATAATGTTCCTATTAGTCAACAATGCACAATACGTTGTTCTATTTGAAGTAACTGAAGAAATGGGAAAGGCTTATTAGGTACAATATACCGTGAATCAAGGATGTCAAAATAAAAGCAAATCCGCCCAAGTGCGTGACGGAACACGGGCTGTGTGTGGCTCCATAATCAGATTTCTGTACGATATAGTACCTACATACATCGTAAGTTCTGAACATAAATTATAATTGATTTACTATCGTACCTACACCCCGTAATATTCCATCCGTTCCCAACCCTACAAAGTCCATTAGGTTAATAAAGATACTTAAAAAAACATTGTTACATCGAAAATAAAGGTCCTTATAATAAATTTTGCTACAAATTGATTTAACCTAGAGATTCAAATAGATTCTTCAAAGAAAAACAGATACGACAGCAGTGCCCCTTTTTCTTAAGCCTCATAAAACGAGCTTTTTACGAGCATTAGAGCTGTCATCCCCAAGCTCTCGTCTCGTCGTTCATAATACATTTTCTTATCATTTTATTAATTATAGATTATTATTTATTTTAGCATTAAAATATCATTATTTAGAACTTCTTTCAAAATAAAAAAGCTTAAAACATACGGATTCAACGCTTTACTTATTTCAAATCCGAAAAGAGAATACTCTATACTACTCTATAACTTGTAAGAATCGATTACATTTAGGTAAATTGGCACAAACATTACATATTGCTAAGATTTTTAAATAATATATCAGTATCAAAAATATTTACTTACAGGTTATAAAGAAAATCCGTGTAGTTGTTAGAAGCACAATCACGTGAAAATTTAGTTCGCGCTCGCAGGCGAGCGTCAGTCGGTTGGAGAGTAGGGCGGGCACATAGCGTTGGCGATGCGCCCCTACTGACGCTATCACCCTGACCGGCCGCCCCCGCTACCCCCGGCGGGGCACCCCACCCGCATAAACCACTTACCTCTAACTACCACATAGAGCTACGAATACGCTTCCGAAATTTTGAAGTAGGAATAAAGGTTTTTTGTCATATCAAATTCCAATACGAAATAAATGACCACGAATAAGCTACGAGATTTTAAATGAGTAAATACTTTTATCATTTCCCAAGAACCCATTTAAGTAATTTAAATACCATATTGGATTACTACTACCGACTACGTGGGACGTAGATCTGACAATAAACTACGAGATTTTAAATTTTTTATCCTTTTTTTATCCTTCCCATAGGAATAGGACCCATATAATTGCCATATTATTGTTTAATAATAATAAATATTCTGTGACATTTTTCACACAGGGTTATCTGATCCCAAACTAATCAGATCTTGTACTATGGAAACAATATAACTGATATACTACATTAGTACGAGTATACTTGTAAACATACTTAAATAAGAAATAACACCCAACTCATGACATACAGACATGTTAATGCACACAAATGCATGTCCTGGATGGGAATCGAAACCACGAACTGCGGCGTGATAGAACTTAACAAACCAACGCCAACCGGCCCGTCAATCGCGTACGACTACGACGTAGCTCTACGAATAACCTACGATTCCCTCGGGGTGGGGCGAAGGTATTTTTTTTTGTACGTATTCGAGCTTCTACTAACTTCTTCTTATACACCTAGGGGTGTACCAAGGATTTTCCAAATTTCAACATCTAAATGAGCTTCGCGAACCGAGTACGAACCGGGCACACGTGGAGCACGAATTGGCGTAGTGTCACAGGTAGCAAATACGGATTAGAGTTTCGTTTCGGGGAGACTCAGGAATCCCGAGAATCAGGAATTCCCGGGAAATACGTCATTCCCGAAGTAGAGTTTTTTGCGATATCCCGGGAATTTCTTTTAAATGTGTATTTTTGGAAATACCTGTAGATATGATAACTACTTTTGAGACAAATTAATAGCTAAATTTATTAAATGACTTGTTTTACTTGATGTTTTTGCTCAGGGTGAACCCTTGCATTTATAATGAAAATACCCATATAAAAATATTTTTTCAATTAAATATTATTTAAGTACATGGGTAAATTTTTCTTTAGCTCGCAGTGTGCTCGTTCGAGGCTCGGCTCGTGCTCGGTTCGCTAAGCATGAACGCACCATAAGATGTTATTTTGCTTTATACGCATTCTTGAGTACCTAGTTAATAAAAATAAATGTGAGAAGAAGTCAACGCATTGTATGCATATTAGGTACAGTACAGATACTCCACTTCACAAAGTCAATGAAATTTAGATTATCATGCCCTGCATAATCTATTTTTCAGTGCCGTCAGTGAGTGAGTGAGAGAGTATACAAACGAGCCGTAGCTCACCACACCATAATCACTCTTATCTGTTGGTACGAGACACAAGTCCCATAACCAACACATAGTAGTGTCATTTATAAATATACTTACTTTTAAAGTATGTGCGTATATGAGAGAGAACGAGTGTAATATTAAAAAACCTACAATAATTATTAAGTTATCTTTAGTTTTCGTGGTCTCTCCAAGAAACAGGCGTAGATTAATCATGTATGTATGTATTTCATAATAAGTAGTATTAAATTAGGAAGTCTGAAGGAGCCAGGTAGGTAGTAGATTTTTTTTGTTATAAGCTGCTAACTTTTAGGTAATACCCTAAACCGGTGGCATCCATAATGCGATATTCGTAATTATTCTGTCAATAGGGATGTTTCCTGGATAAAAAAATAATAATTCTAATTAGTCCATCAGTTAGATTATCATAAAATATTAAACACGTATTACGTAGTTTACCAAATCACTAACAATTGACGAAGATAAATCGCGACTAAGCTCGGGAGTGGGGGCTCTTGACGTCACTTGTTACTAAAAAGAGAACCACACCGTGACGTCACGCGTAACTTCAACAAATCATATCCTCGTATTTTTTTGTTTAATTGACAAAAGAAAAAAAACGTGCCTAATATTTTTTGATAATGTATATGACGGACTAAATAGATTTTGTCAGGAAAGTAGCCTATTGTATATTTTGAGTAAAAAATAATAGTTATAAAGTTTTTACTTACGTTAATTAGCAGTCAATGAATACAGATCGAAATCTAAGAGTAAGAATATTAATAATGATAGTGTTAACAACATTGATTTGTGGGAAGCGTGAGCAGTTTGCATATACAATGCATTCATAGATATATCGTACACTAGTAATTTACTGTCGAAAAAGTTACGATATGAGTTCCTTGTCATTGATTCTCGGTAAAAGTATCGATAAAAAACGAGAAATTGGCATTAATTATATGAACTATGAACGCGCAGTTCGTCTCAAGGCAGCTTTGCTCATTGTCCGTGCTCAGCAGTGCTATTCTGTAACGTTCATTTGTAAAATCACTTCTGAATCCGCGATGAGATTAGAATTTCATATTCTTAAACTGAGTGAGTTCGACACTAGCGCCACCGAGTGATGACGGAAGTGAGAAGAACTACGACAGGTGAGTATTTTGACGTTTTGCAATAGGATTTGGTATTCTGAAACGTAATTCACCCGCCAATAAAGTTGCGAGGTGAGTTGCGAGATAACTTTCGAGATGATTTACCTTTTACAGAATAGCATAGCAGGGCACATACTCTACATAGTACATTCGCTATATTAATATTCTTCCTCCATGGATCTAACTATTGTGAGCTGTGGGACACGGCACTTAACCATAATAATAATAACCATCCTTATTACATCACCTTATAGTAAAAAACAGAAATTTAAATAAAACAATTTGATAATATAGATATAAGTTAATTATTAAAATAAAACCATGTTTAAAGTTACGTTACGCTGACGATACATGTGGGCTGATAGTAACCGTCCGGACCCATAGCGTGTCGTTGACTAAGATGTATGTCCGTTAACTCCATAACACCAAAATCATAATCAGAATATTTCTTCAGTATCTCCGAGCCATCAAAAGCTTCTCTCATTCCATTTGTTGAGATACAGTTCTTCGAGTTCATCAAAGTTACATGCAGTTTCACATGATCTCTATCGAATTCCTTATCCATAAGCCCTATAGTAAACAAAATTAATTTCTTTAGTTTCTTTTCTTCCACATACTAGGTATATTAATTAGCGTGCCGGACGGGTACTCTGAAGTACCCTACCACGTGCTATAGTTCCCACAACGAAAGCTCAAACTCATTTAAGGATTTGTCACTCGACTTTAGACACTGTATTCGACATGTTGTGTTCTCAACTTATTTTCTATTTGTCGAAGACCTTATCAATCCCGGGCAATAATAATAATAAAATCAAGGCTCTCGGTCGTTTTTACCACTTGTGTTTTGATCACTTACGCTTCCAAAAGATGCCCACGTGTGTTTTAAATTGTCAATCCGAAGCCACACATATTGAAAGAATGCTTTTTACTCACAGATTAATAAACAATTCATATTCCCATACTAAACAACTGCGGCAAGTGCTATGCAACATGAACAAAAGTAACTTATAACAACAACTACCTGCGGTGTCACTCGTGATGTTATAAGTCTCACGCAAAATATTTTTCAAATCGGGTGTAGTTCCTAACATCAGCGCGCGCAGCGCCTTCAAAATCTACTAAGGTCGACTTGTTTACTCAGAGGTTCACCATACAATTTTCACAGGACAGGGATAATAATACTACATGCATGCCTACCTATTTTATTAAAATATTCCAGAATTCTATCTGCAAGCATTTGAAGAACACCTCCTGAATTATTCCCTTCATCTTGAACAAGTCCATAGAGTACGTGAATCTGTGACGGATCATCATTCATATATGATAAACCTTTGAGTCGAATTTTCAATGGCAGTTGGTCTTGTAGAACAGGTCTGGAAAATACCACAAGGTTAATGTTACCACTATCAATGCACACATCTTTATCATACCTACCTATATGTAATCGTTCATGTTAAACATCGAACAATTATGATGTTAAATTAATATTATATCTTTATAACCTCATCATACAAAATATTTTATATCAAACATAATCCATCACAGTATTGTTGAATGTTTGTTTGTTCTTCATGATAACGAACATGAATTTTGCAAGCCATAAAAGTGTATTGTTGATTTGCCACACAAAGAAATAGGTACATAATCTTTCATAAATAATATAATAATAATAATCTTTTCAATACACTCGCTCGTAAAGTGACAATTATTGCAAAATTGAAGTCGGTTTTTTTCCTCGCAAGTGTGTTGAAAAATGTCGTATGACACTCGTGTGCATTGATTTATTACACTCTCGGCTCCCTTACCTTAATACGGCCTCGAGTGTTAATAATCAAATTTGCACACATGTATCATAATGTACTATTATTTGTCACCACAGACCAAAATACAGACATTTTTAAAAAGATTGATGCATCATCATCGCTAAACAGACAGATTTTGGTTGTGGATCGCTGGTGCCTGTGGTAGGTTGTAAAAACCTGTTATAGATCACCAGTTTTATTTTTAAAACGCTCGGATTCGATATCGGAAACGGATTCAAAAACTACCGAGGCTATATTCCGCAATTGCTTTTTAATTTTCGAATTAGAATACTTTTGATGTTTCTTTACGGAAATATCAATTCGATTCACGGAAAAGTTTTCGTATATTAAAATAGGAATTACTGAAATTCGCCACGGTTTTTTTTTAATACGTTTCCGATATCGAATCCGACGTTTTAAAAGAGTTTGTAATTAAAAAAAATAGTGTATACACAATGTTACATACTATGATAGAAGGTTCCGTGACGCAGCAAATTTTTTATAAAAAAAAAACATTAATTAATTAAGTTAAAGTATATATTTAGTTTATTATTATAGGTAGTTATTATTATTCTCAAAAATGTAAGCATTCCTCATATTTCATATTTATGAAAAGAGACGTAAAAAATCTTACATTATCACACTTTCTTTAACATCAGTCAATGCTTTTGATGCAAATAATCTTTCTTCATTATCCATCAAACACATAACTCCCACAGTTATATGTAGTTTACTTGGATTCATAAACACACTATCTTCAACTCCTTTACAGTAAGAGAAATCATTAAGAACAAGTTTCTGAAAAAAATAAAATAATATACTTAACATCCACCATAGACGTAAAAAAAAACAAGACGGAGAGTCACCTTATAAGAAAGCGAAGCCGAAAATTTCCTACGTATACGTGAGTAAAATCAGTACTGGCCCAAGCCGGCAAAAGTGATACTAAAGGCGGCCACAGACCTACCATTTATGTTCCGTTCTACCTAGAATAGAACAGAAAAGAATAGAATCGGGAGGCAAGAATGCAATACAAAATGTACCACTCGTCACATACCTACCGACAAGTATCGGCAAGAAGTCCGCCAGCAACCGGCCAGCATCGCCAATTAGAACCATCTCGCCGGTCAGAAAGAGGCGCGGCATACGTACTAGCACCGTATATCGTCAAACACAGCCCGATTACAAACCGGTGCCGGCGATTTTACCAGATTTATTTTAATTTTTGTAGCCTTTGTAAGTTTAAAGTCTTCTCTTTCTTTTATAATCTTCGTGCCAAAGCAATAAATCAATGCAGAGCAGTTCGACATTGTCTGTTATGATTTATCATCTAGAAGCGGTGTGATACTGAATTGTGTCCAGCACTAACGCGTCCTTTCGCGCTTTTCTTCACAAAAATGAGAGTCCCGGTCCCGTCTTAGTGGAAGACTGCCTACGTGCACCCAGTGCCCAAAAAGGCCGATAGATAAGACCCATCGAATTACAGCCTATCGCCATCACCTCCCTTCTCTCCAAAGTCAAGAGCGAGTGATCAACACGCAACTCTTGAGATACGTAGAGGATCAGGATTTGTTGAGCGACCGACAATGTGGCTTGCGCCACAGTCGCTCGGCAGGTGACCTTCTAGTGTATCTCACACACCGTTGGTCACTCGCCATCGAGTCAAGGTGGCATTGGCAGAGAGTCATTCGATCGGGTCTGGCACAGGGGCCTTCTAGCAAAGTTACCAGCATACGGCCTTCCCGAGGGACTAAGCAAAAAGGAAAGAAAGAAAGATATTCAAGAAACCCGGCGCCCGGCGTGTTTGTTATGATGAACCCGGTTTCTATGCTGTTCTATAATAACAGAACAGAATCGATAGGTATGTAGCTGACCTAAGCCTAATAAGCCGTTGTCACTATCAACGTCTCAATGCAGAATTACAACCGATCGGCTTCCTATGGTATATACACTCCGTCTTAATTTTTTTATTAGTCTATGATAAAAAACCCAGTGGAAGCCCACTGGGTTTTTTCCAAATTATGTATGGTAGTTTCACAACCTGCAACTGATATATATTATTAATAAAACGAAAGCCACTCTTTGTTCTAACACAGACACTTCTTTCTACACAATATGCAGAAACAGCAAACAACAGTGAAAATCTTTTTCAGTGTTGGAGTGACCAGGATTGTAATTCAAACTGTCTATGTTAGTGCAAACATTTGCTTTATTATAAGCAGCTCTATAAATAATTTTTCAAAACCTTGAAATTTTCAAAAGCAGTCATTATTTTCGGAGTATTCATAGGTATTGATACAAAATGTGTCTTTGTCTGCTTCATTCTACATGACATAACCATCATGTTTATTCTCCTTCTTGCAGCTTTGACACTCTGAAAAAATTAATGATTATATATTACTGATAGTTCAATAGAATCTATTTTCAACAAGTGCATAAAGTTCGAAATTCAATCATGTATCATACAAAATTAAATTATTAAAAGAAACAAAAAACCCGACTGTGTAAAACAAAAATTAATTGAAAAGAGAAAAACAAGACAACATTTTTATAATATTTGTTTATCCCTGACTACAATACCTTAAAGCATTCAAGTTATATTCAAAATTCTATAGATTAAAGAGCTTGTTTTTCTCTTTTCAGTACATTTTTTGTTTCACGCAGTCGGGTTTTTCGTTTCTTTTAATAATTTTATTTATTTCGGACCTTTTAGTTCTATATAGAATGAGTTGTATGCGTTAGTAAGTAAATGATTTATAAGGTAAAGTTGGCTAACCACCATCGCAACTCTGTGAGTTACGTATGGCAACCACTCAGTCTCAATACTTACCTACTTACTTAATTGCATTAAACGTGGTTTTCAAAATGAAAACGTCAAAATGGTAGCATAAAAGTATTACGATATATACATATATGGAATGGGCTATTCACAAGCTTTCATTTGATACCCATATTGTTTTAATACAGACATTTTTGTTTTTAAATATCCCCCCTCTTTTTTATTCGTAGACGCCATTTAAAAATAATATACCCTATGACACTCTCACAGTGAAGCCGAATCTAACGACACCTCATTTGTTTCAATCCATCAAGCCGTTTAGGCTGCAGAGCGTGCCAAAGAAATAGACATACATACATACCTACATACATACACTCGAAAAACATAACCCTCCTTCCGGGTCAGTCGGGTATTTTTTTTTGTCCTGTAATGTCTGAATCAATAAATAAATTTTAGCTTTCTGCACTCCTCCATATAAACTTCAACTACACCAAATCTCACACTGCAATATGCTTAGAAGGGGTTACAAAGTTTTCCCTGCAAGTATAAGTACATAGATTTAAAAAGACCCTCACCGCTGCTGTTGGTCCAAATATGACAATATCTTTGATTTGACCATGTCTTGGTATTTTAATTTCAGTTTTAGTGTCACGCTCAATCCTCATTTTGATTGCACCTTTCTTCCCTATGATAGAGCCAAAATAGTGACTGTAAATAAAATAAAAATATTGATATTGAAAAAAAAAACTTTTATACATTTTGTGATAAATAAATTAATACATTACATTATTTTTGAAAGGCACTGATTTAAAGAGGCAGTTGTATATAGCGGTTTTGGTAAGTTAAAAATTATAAATGGCACGTTTAATAACTAGTTCAGCAGTTAAAACTAAGCAGTAAAGTAAACAAAAATGAGTAATAAAAAATAATGAAATGGATCAGTGAATATATAATTGAGCAGGAAATAATTAAATGGGCGGTAAAAATTATTGAACGAGCGGTTACGTGTGGGCAGTAATAAATCGGAATTTGTCGGTAAGAAATCTCATTCTAAGCAATTCTATAAACAATGAGGTGGTAAAGTAGTTTTCGAGATATAGCGGTGTGACGGATGGACGAAGTCGCACCATAAGGGTTCCTTTTTACCTTTTTGGTACGGAACCCTAAAAACAGTACTTACATAGTAATGAAAAATTAAATTACTTTTGCTTTGACTGAAGGAATTAAATAAAACAAATCGAATTATAATAATAATAGGAACTTTTATTCGTAATTTAAACGATTACGTGATTGGTCGCTTCCGCCACCCGCGCCAATAATCTCCGCCCAACTAACGAACATTTACCTCTCTTTTCAATGAATTTTAGTGTCACCACTCGCTATGATCTGCCGAACTATTTATCGAACCGCTCATTCCATCATTTTTACCGCTCATTCAGTTATTGGACTGCTCAAATATTTTTAGAATTGACATTGTATGATAAAATAATCGACTAATTGATTTTTTATTACTGTCCATGTTTTACTGTCGCAATAATTAATCAACCGCCATTAAATTAAATAACTGCTTAATATGTTTTTCAACTGATCATAATAACATCTCGAATATTTAAATAACAGCTCAAAAAATTAGTTCTCTTTTTGAAATGCCATATACAATCAGGTTTCAGACAGTTTGCCAACATTCTTATATCCATTGCTAAAATTCAATTCAATTATTTTCAATGATGGTTTAATTATAAAGTACCTATATGAACTCACTTTGATACATGAAAACTTGTAGTGTATCTAGAATTATCTATCATCACCACTTCAAAGTCATCATCTTCATCTTCTAGGTCTTCAATTGTTTCTTCTGTTATTAAATAATATGTAATTAACATTTTGTACAGTTAACATATAATATATTATTAGGGTGGCCATCCGTCCGGGTTTCCCCAGATTTGTCCTAGTTTAGAGGGCGTCCAGAGAATGTCCGGGCAGTCCGGGTTTAAGTGTTTCAAGTCACAACAATCTAAAACTATTTTTTATTTTATTGAGTTATTTAAAAAAAAGCACTGTTAACATGTTCCATAATCTGGGGCTTTCAGGCTTCTTGTCCCAGTTGCCAGATTTTAGAGATGGCAAGAATGAGATAAAAAGTCACATAAGTTGCAAGAATATATTGTGTCAATCGAAAATAAACCTAATATCATTCATGCAGATTCCAAATTCAAATGTTTCAAACTTGACTCAAACCTTGACTAAAGCATTGATTGATGTTCTAGAGAAGCTGGACCTTACAGTAGAGTAGATACTGCAAGCCATGGATTATGCGAGTCACACACTAAGCATATACGATAAAATTTTATCTGCGTATAAAAAAAAAACTGAAGGTATCACACACTACGCATATACAATAATATAAATAATTGATACATTCACTTGTAATCCTTCTTTGTTTGTTTGATTGTTTATACAGAGTGTTTAGTTCCGCCATATCAGAACTCATTTTCAAAATTTCAAATATGTCGGCTGTCAATCCTTTTTCCTTCCCTATCCTTCTACTTATCGCACGCACGCCTACCTGGATATGCGTGTCGCGCTCGACGCACTCACCCTGCAGATAGTGCTTAACTCCGATAAAAATAAATTATGAATTTTGACAATTCCCAAGAAACAGTATGTTTTAATTTTGAAAGAAACTAGACCTTAAAGTACTTTCGTAATCATAGATTTTTAAGACAATTAGGTTTTTCTTAAATTTAAATTAAGAAAATATAACTTCCGATGGTATGATATACTTTCGCTATTTTTTTGAATAGCTATCGTTTTGGCACTGTAAAATAGCACAATAGGGCATTTTTAGATCATCATCCTGTATGTATATGCAGGTAAAATCATGTGCCATTGCAGATATATTTGTATCTGATATATTTCGATATTGTTGATGCCTACAGATACTTAACGATAAAATATATATTATCTGCGCAGTGTGTGTTGCTTCATTGAATTACATAGGGAGCGATATTGAAAGATATGTGCTCAGATACAGATATCTTATGGTATGCGCGTAGTGTGCTATGAACTTTACTTTTTGTCTCCAATCCAAGTAGGCATGGCATAAATCACAAGTAGCAGGTGATAAAGAATATGATTCTGTTTTCATATGTCACATCTGTTACCGTCCATGAGATAGCCTGTTACATGTTATAAAGAATATTTAAGAATATAAATAAAATGTATGCGACTGAAGGACTTTGTATCCAAGGTCATGAACAAATTAAAAAAAAAAAAAACTTTATCATTGATTAGCTTTTAAGAGTATTCAAAAATAAACCTTAAATCAAGTGACATAAAGTGTTAACTTCTTTAACATGTTATGTAGCAGGATAGAAAAATATTTTTTTGCTACGAAAGTATATATAATTTGCATCAGTGATAATTTGACACTTGCGTGCGATACTCGCACATGATTTTGTGAAAAATACCGTCGATCAGCATCGATGACGTAGGTTACAAATCATTGCAAATCATATATCGCAAGTGAAATCATGCTATAAAAAATAATAATATCATCAAATGAGAATTCCTTTAAAGTAGCAATAATTTCCATGCCTAAATCCAAGCCTTCTTTAGTTTGATATTTGAATAATCACGCCAGTGGTTAGTTGTGTTTTCAAACACATAAAATGCCAAAATATGCCAATTTCACAACAAAAACTATACAAGGGTAGTAAGTTATCACAGACGACTTAGGGATACTTAAGTTATAAATATCTCGTGCAAATAATCTGCAACTTACGATTCTCATACAGATCATGTTCTTGCATCGCAGAAACAACGGCGGTTGGGTCATTGACTCTGTAACATCTTCCTTCGATCCATAAGAGCTCTGGTTTCAGAATTTCAGACATTTCTAATCACAATACAACGACATTAGGTCACGTAGGAAAAATAAATAAACCTGTCGGTGTTTGTTTGGTTTGGTGTTTTTCAAAGAGAATATAACGCTACGCTAAGAGTGTTTTTGAGCGCTCCCGCAAAGACTACAGTATATACTTAGAGACAGTGTTGCCAACAAGGTTTCTTCAAAATATGCTAAGCTAGTGTAAAAAAAATGCTAAAAATATGCTAAACCCTGCAAAATATGCCAAAAAAAATGCTAAGTTATTTCAGTGAAAAATTAAGTGTAAATTTAATTTCAAATGCTTAGTAATAACTAGGTAACTTGGCGTCGCAAGTATACATAGTCAGGTACTAAAAGAACCCAGAATGACATTTGCAAGAATCGATCACTGTAGCTCGAATATGAGTCATTCACACGGTGGTCTATGCTTTTCAGGGAAGAAAATGGCAATATTTTTGACATATTGTTTTACCTGACTACCAAAGAAATTGGACTAATTTGCTGACTACCAAGGACAGTGCTGCCAACTCACTCAACTACTTCAAGATATGCTAGGATAGTGTAAAAATAATCCAGAAATATGATAAATTTATTTTCAAAATGTTTACATAACTTTGAGTTATTATTCATTAGTAAATAAAATGTCGATATCTTCATTTTCATCAACAGCAGCTGATGAGGAAGGCAGAGGGCCAGAGTCGAGCCAGAACTTTCTTTGGTACCTATACAGCATAGTACAGAGAATACTAGTAGTATACTATATAGCA
Organism: Achlya flavicornis; assembly: GCA_947623365.1. Lineage (NCBI taxonomy): Eukaryota > Metazoa > Arthropoda > Insecta > Lepidoptera > Drepanidae > Achlya > Achlya flavicornis. The sequence goes on along the minus strand of OX392468.1, from coordinate 7,106,142 downwards.
TTTTGTCTATGGTACAAGAAAATACTAGGGGAATCCCATAGTACAGATAATACTCACCCAAAAAAAGGGTTACCCGTCCACAATGCTAGTGAAGTAGGAATATTGATGGAATTATCGATACCTATCGACTTTTGTTTAAGGGAAGATTGTGATTCACATTCTTTTTACGGTTCATAATAATGTGCCGAATAATTATGCTATATGCTAAAAGTTGAAAAAATATGCTAAACAAGAAGAAAATATGCCAAATTTAGCATAATTTATGCTAAATTGGCAACACTGCTTAGAGACCCGGTTAGGGATGGGTAAAAAATATCGATATATCAAAATATCGATATTTTTTCAGAAAAATATCGATATTAATTAGCGATATTTTTTCCCGCGATATATCAATTTTCGATATTTATTTTCAGATATCAAAATCGATATATTTTTAAAGCTCTGCTGTCTGCTCATGCGTCACATCATGATTTTGACCAATCCGATTTCTTAAATTTAGAAAATATGCAGTAGGCTGTATGGGTTTAGTTTCTTTGCTTCAAACACAAACAAAAATTACTCTCTAATAGAGAGTAATTTTTGTGTCAAGCAATTCGAAATTTTTTTTTTAAATGATAAAACTTATGTTGAAACAGCCAGATGTGTATTTGCTTTAAAATTTCGATAATTTAGGCAATTTTTATAAATAATTGCAAATTGGGCAAAAAATATCGATATATCGAAATATCGATATTTCTTGGGTGATATATATCGATATATTTGAAAAATATCGATACTATCAATATCGATATTTTTTTTCCATTTGCCCATCCCTAGACCCGGTCGTGAACTATTACGCGCAATGCACCAGCGTTGCCAGAGTAACTCCACGATAGAATACGCACAGCACCTAAAAATAGTAAGAAACTTAACTTTTGAGTACGCAGTGACTAAAAGAATATTCGTTATTGCTCAGATAAATTAAGTTTATTGCATTTTGTAAATAACATTTGCGCATCGAAACCGATAAGGAACCACGAAAGAACAAAACCAAACCAGTGACCCACAAACAGTAAAACAGAATGGTAGAACGAACCTTGGAATTGGAATATGGAATAAAAATAAATTGAAGTTAAAAAAAAAACGTTTAAAAAGCCCTGCACTAAAAAAATAGATAAATAATGTTTTATTCTCTGACTATCCGGTAAGGCCCTAAATGTAAGCAATTTTTATATTTACGTCTAATATTTGAATGAAAATGCGTGGGGCACTTTTCAGTTTTGTAATTTACGATATTTCTTCATAATAACGGTAAAAAAATCTATTAGTTTCAAGGAAAAGCGCCCCAAAATTTTCATTTTAATATTAAACTTAATTACAAAATTTCTTAAATTTAGACAGCAACAAGCCCAAATACGGCTAAGAAACGTTGCTCCGCTATGGGATTCCTACCCTCTGTCTCCATCATCATACCCTGAAAACCATTATGATTTAAGTGCATCTTACGAAAATTCCAAGTAGCCCAAACACGGCTAAGAAACATTACTCTATTATGGAATTCAAGTGCCTACCCTCCATCTCCATCATCAGACCTTGAAGCCGTATTCAGTCAAACTGCATTTCAAGACGATTCCAACAAGTCCAAACACGGCTAACATACGTAATTCCGTTATGTAGTTCCAGTGCCTACCTTGCGAATACATCATTGGATCAGCTCGATGGTACCAAATTATTGTATTGTCATCGGTACATGATAAGTGTGTAAAATTTCAGTTTAATCTGACGTTTGGAAGTCGATGAAAATTACGTTTGAAGATTCCATTACATATAAGTAAATCTAATAAAAGCGTGTTTTAAAAAGAAACACACCGGGGTCGCTAGTGGTCATTTTATGCTGAAACTTGCTTGACATAAATTAAAACTATTGAACTTTATTATTTTGATTTTAATTATTATTATTTTTTAGCTTGACAGTAAAATAGTACGCAAATTGGCGGGAGAGTACCCGAGAACGCTACCTAACGAAATAGTACGCAATGCGTACTAGTGCGTACCCTAATGGCAACAGTAACACAGAATGATGAATGATAGAACGAACAAATACTTTTTGGCGGGATCTTGCAGAGTGACGTTGCGTTAACATTTTTATTTTCATAAATTTGTATATTTTGAGTTTTATTGTGTATTTTTGTGGTATTTTACCCATTAAAGATCATCCATGTGCACCAGTGAAGTGAAATGAAATGAATTATGTGTATCATGACTTTTCAAGTTGTCTCAAAATGTCCTCGAAGAGTTTTAGTACAATGACCACCATTGTAGTTGGACCACAATCAGTCACCATGGACGGTGACTGATTGTGGAAGGATTGAGGACTATAATGTGAAGTGATTTATTGTGACTGGAAACTATAATATAACTAGACACTGGCAGAAATTAGCCCTAATTTGGGCTTGGTTGCCAAAATTAAAAATAAGAAGAAGAAGGACTTTTTGGCGGGAACTTGCAGAGTGACGTAGCATTTTCATTTTTATTTTCATAAATTTGTGTAATTTGAGTTTTATTGTGTATTTTTGGTGGTATTTTACCCAATAAAGATCATCGATGTGCACCAGTGAAGTGAAACGAAATGAATTATGTGTTTCGTGACTTTTCAAGTTGTCTCAAAATGTCCGTGAAGAGTTTTAGTACAATGACCACCATTGTAGTAAAACATGACTTTTATGGACGGTGACTGACTGAGGACTATAATGTGAAGTGATTTATTGTGACTGGAAACTATAATATTACTCGACACTGGCAGAAATGAGCCCTAATTTGGGCTTGGTTGCCAAAATTAAAAATAAGAAGAAGAAGAAGAAGAAGAACGAATAAAACTTGGAATTGTAACATGGCACCGAACAATTAACCCAAAGAAGCGCCATGACGTTCATTTTGGTTGAAATATATTCCGCCAATTTCCCACCGCCGACAACGCGCTCTGATTGGCTAAGTCAAGCACGCATGCAATCTGATTGGCCCATTCAAAAACACACGATGCAGTGATTGGTGCTTACTGTTCAAATTCAGTGACAAATCACTGACGAGTTTCGGAATTTGATTGTTCATTATTACTACTCTAAAGGGATCTTTCCTCGATGTAACATGGAATAAAAAAAACAGGAACAAGAATCCGATCTTCTCGTTTTACAAAGCATATCTAGGCTAGATATGCTATCTAAAACGAATAATAAACGGTAATCGTCCGTCCGTCATTGATTCCGGTAGACCGCGTGCGGGCGATCGTACCTAAACATGGAAGTGGGACAGGCCTGCTATAGTTTTTATTACGCATGGAATCTTTGCGTATTTAGTTGCCGATATATTACTATCTTAGAGTATTTATTACTATACTCTTTGGTATTTCGATTAAATACTCAAATCATGAAGCGCTCGTGGTGTAGCATAATAAGCCGTTCTTAATTGATCGGCAAGTTAAGCTACCACTATCGTGGTCAGTACCTGGATGGGTGACCGCCTAGTGGTATTTCAAATCGAGCGTTTCCGTGCTTCTAGCCTCCGTAACTAGCCTTCCCTCTGGGAGTCGCGCTTTCTGGTCTCTTGCCAAAGCTGCTGAGGGAAACTTTTGCCAGTCGTCCTTGCCACCACTACGTAAGCCGGACGGGAACTTGGCCCATAGTGCTAAAGAGAAGGCTGACCTTTTAGGCTCTCTCTTTGCCTCGAACTCGACTTTGGATGATGGTGGCGCCACACCGCCTACCATTCCGCGGTGTGACAGCTCCATGCCAGAGATAAGCATTACCCAACGGGAGGTCCGGCGGGAATTGCTTTCTCTGGACATCCATAAGTCGAGTGGGCCAGACGGCATACCGGCAGTGGTGCTGAAGCGGTGTGCTCCTGAATTGTGTCCAGTACTAACGCGCCTTTTCGCGCTTTCCTACACCAAAAAGGAAGTCCCGTCTTCGTGGAAGACTGCCCATGTGCACCCAGTGCCCAAAAAGGGTGACAGATCAGACCCGACGAATTACAGGCCTATCGCCATCACCTCCCTTCTCTCCAAAGTCATGGAGCGAGTGATCAACACGCAGCTTTTGAGATACCTGGAGGATCACGATTTGTTGAGCGACCGACAATATGGCTTTCGCCACAGTCGCTCAGCTGGTGACCTCCTTGTGTATCTCACGCACCGTTGGTCACTCGCCATCGAGAGTCAAGGTGAGGCATTGGCAGTAAGCCTAGATGTGGCGAAGGCGTTCGATCGGGTCTGGCACCGGGGTCTTCTAACGAAGTTACCAGCATACGGGCTTCCCGAGGGATTATGCAAATGGGTTGCCAGCTTTCTGTCCAGCAGATGCATAAGAGCCGTCGTTGACGGTAGCTGCTCCGACAGCATGGACATAAATGTCGGCGTCCCGCAAGGCTCTGTGCTGTCCCCAACACTGTTCCTACTGCATATCAATGATATGCTGTCTATTGATGGCGTTCATTGTTATGCAGACGACAGTACAGGGGACGCTTATTACACGGGCCGTGCTAATATCCTTCGTTCCGAGGTGGAGGAAAGCCGCAAACGGCTGTTGTCTGAAATCGAGAGTACACTAACTAGTGTCTCCGATTGGGGCAGACTAAACCTAGTCCATTTCAACCCCACTAAGACTCAAGCCTGCGCGTTCACCGCTAAGAAAACCCCATTTGCTGTGGCTCCACAGTTCCAGAACACGTCCCTGAACATCAGCAAAAGCATCGGGATCCTTGGCGTCGACATTTCTAGCGACGTTTTGTTCCGAAGTCACTTAGAAGACAAGGTTAAGCTGGCATCCAAAAAGCTCGGAGTGCTCAACAGAGCGAGGCAGTACTTCACATCGGGGCAAAGGCTGCAACTTTACAAGTCACAAGTCCGGCCTCATATGGAGTACTGCTGTCATCTATGGGCGGGGGCACCTGGATACCAGCTTGATCCTTTAGACTCGGTTCAACGACGTGCCATCAGAATTGTCGACGATCCCGAGCTCACAAGCGGTTTAGAGCCCCTCAGTCTGAGGAGAGACTTTGCCTCCTTATGTGTGTTCTACCGCTTGTACAACGGACGGTGTTCTGAAGAATTGTTTAAGATGATGCCCACGGCTACTTTCTACCATTGCAACTCTCGCCATCGACGGGGAGTCCATCCTCACATATTGAAATCTGAATTGTTTCGTACTGTGCGGGCTCAAAGGAGCTTCCTTCCGCGGACGCTCAGACTGTGCTCCCCGCCGTGGTTTTCCCAATGGAGTACAGCATGGGGTTCTTCAAAAGGGGTGTGAAGAGATTTCTGCAGGGTCGGCAACGCGCGCGTGATACCCCTGGTGTTGCAAGCGTCCATAGGCTACGGTAACCGCTTACCATCAGGCGGGCCGTATGCTTGTTTGCCACCTAAGTGGTATAAAAAAAAAACAAAGATTCCAAGTAAGACATATATATTCCATAACGTGGATTGCAGTGCTTTTGACAAAACCGCCAATAATTCTCATACACTGATTTTGAACGCGCTCTATCTTCTTTAAATGAGTTTGACAACTGGAGTCGTAAAGAAAACTGGCATAGTCCATCCTGCTTCGAATAATAGCTAAATATAAACGTCGAAGGTGTCTAGGATGTACTCCCCACCCAGGACCCGCAAGAACTTTGAAAATATTGCAGAATCTAGATATTATTTCTTTCAGCTCATTAATATGCTTGGACCACCTTAGAGACCGATCTAACCATAGACCTAAACACTTAACATTCTCCACCACTTGTAGACTTTCATTATTGACAGTCAATTCAACTGTGCCTCTAAAAACACCAGATTTAAATACGCAGACCTTACTTTTTGACGATGAAATGTCTAAACCTATATTTAATAATAGTCTATGGAAGGTGTCTAAAGCTACTTGTAATTTTTGAGAAGCTTCTACTACGTCACTACAGGTAACATACAGCACAAAGTCGTCAGCAAATTGTGACAAATCGTTTAGGTATATGCGTTGACATCCGCACACTCTGACGAAGAAGCCACATATGAAGATATTTTTAAGGCACACAAGCTTCAAGGCTTTACAACGTTTTTATGGGAGATTTCAATGCCAAAGTGGGGGTACAAGAATTAAATTTACAAGAAAGAGTTACATAGTCGCTATAAGAGTTAAGAGTTATCTATATCTTAAAATATTTGTAAAATGCTTTTTGAAAAGTAAAACAGTATCTACGTGTGAGTGAACTTGGCTTCTTTCGCCTCGTGGTCTAGCTCTTTTCATTGGCTGAATGTATTTTAAAACCGGTTTCCATTCACGTACCTAGCATATTTTATGTATGTCTAGATTAGTAAGCTCCACTATGTTATGGAATAACATAAACATCCAATGACTTGGTTTTCTCGAACATCATCGAAAGGATGTTCGGCACCCGAAAAGTGGTGAAAATACTCGTAGTGATTTGCATCCGCCTCTTCGCGTAAATTTCGCTACCGCGCACCGCAGGGTAGACAACGCCCGAGTGATATCCCTGTCGTTACAAGCATCTATATGCTACGGTAACCGCAGGAGTTGGATAAAATGCCGAACATGTTTAGTTAGAAAACTATTTTTCAACGTTTACCATGTTTCTGAGGTGAAACCTAAAATTTACTAAGTAAGAGCTAGTAAAAATCCGCAAATAACGATGATCACGGACTTCTTCCTAAGACTTAGTAAATCTTAGGATATACCAAGGTTCGAGCTTTTACGGTAAAATATATACATACATGAAAATGGCTATTTACAAGATTTTATTTCTGACCCATACTGTAATAATAACGATAAAGACATCATATTACCACCCTCTTTTTTAATCGTAGATGCCATATTCAAATAATATTCTGTTATTCTCACAGGTAAGACAATTCTAACGACACCTCATATGTTTATATTCATCAAGCCGTTTAGGCTGCATGCCAAAGAAATATACATTCATACACTCGAAAAACATTACCCTCCTTCCGGGTCAGTCGCGTAATAAACATAAATTTCGTCTCACAAGTCACAAATAACAATGAAAGAAATAAAATAGACCTGGTGAGAGCAGTTTGATCACTTATCTTATGCGTAAACTTAAGTTAACTCTTAAAATTAAGCTTAAAGCTATCAATTTGTTTGAGCGTAAACTGAAATGCACTATACATTATCCGAAGAATTTGAAATATCCGGATAATAATGTTGCTCAAATCCGGATATTAAAAACGCCATATATACGGTTAATTCGGATATCCGGATTGCAAGCCCTACATAGGATACCAACCAACACACATAATTGGAAACTAATGTTTTTTTTTAAAATCAAACCTGAAAATTTGCTGTTTTGCAGCTACGGCCTTATTTGTAGGATACGACGATATTGTATTTTTTCGATACATTTTACATTGATATCTATAAAAATAAAGAACGTTCTTACTTAGCAGTGCAAAAAAGATGACAGATTTCGATAGACGCAGGAATTTTTGTAGATTCCTCAACGCTAGTCGTGCCTCCCGCACCTTCCGCATTCCCCTCGTAACACGCGAATACGCGCACATTTTACTTGCAAAATAAACTATGTTCCGTAATGTTCTCTTCGGTTGCGATCACAAAGTAGGTAGAAGTCGACCTACAAATATGATATAAGCAATAATACAGACTACGCTAATTTTGCTAGAAGTAGAATTTAGCAAAAAGTATTTTCTTAGGGTTCCGTAGATCGCAACCGGCTGCAAACTTAAAACTAAGTGTAATAGGCTAATACAAGTTACCAATGAGTTCGCAACTAGTACCACAAATTTTGCCTAGGAGATAAAGGCGAAAAATCACTTTTTTAAGTTTAGGTATGTTCCGTATGTCGCAACCAGTCCAAATTTCTTGAGAAGGTAGGTAATGGTTCTCTAAAGACATGGTATTCTCGCAACTAGTACCACAATTTTTGTTTAGGAATTATTCAATATCAAAGTTTTTCTCAATTTACACCATGTTCCGTGCTTCCAAATCGGTTGCGAATTTAAGGTAATCATATCCATACATAACTCTATCGATATACCGAAAATCATTCGTACCACAATTAATGTAAATTGATTATCTAATTCTACTGCACTATAAGTAATTTCTAGAGCAGCGTGGATTTTTTTGGCCACGGAACCCTAATTGATCATATTTTTTTGGCGGATCCCCATTTTGATGTTAAGTGACTATTTTGAATATATCCATGTTTACTTGAAAAGAAAGAACTGAAAAATACTTAGTACTTACATACTTATAATAAAGGTTCGAATATTTTTGTTCGGAGCCTAGCATACTCAGGAGGCGCTATATTTTTTTTTTTAAATAGTGCACGAAGAAACTTGTATACGTCGATTGGGAACACTCATACGAACAAAAAAATACTAAGGTGTCGTTAGTCTCGCTAAAACTCGAGAATGGCTGGACCGATTTGGCTAATTTTGGGTTAGAACTATTCGTGGAAGTCCGGGGAAGGTTTAAATGAAGCGTAGGGTAGGGTATTACGCGAACGAAGTCGCGCCGGGCAGCTAGTATCAGCATAAAAATTTACAGGAGATATCCGTAATATCGTAGTATTTATATACTCTTGAGGTAATATTATTCTATTGAATCCAGTCATTTAATATATTTAAAAAAAAGGCCATGTGCTATGAAAACTAATACTTTTAGGATATAATTTTTAAGTATTATAAATGATTATTTTTAGTTGACTTTTCTACGAGCGTTTTATTTAACTCTCGGACGGAACGCGAAACTCCTGTACTCTACCACGGAATTACGCATACAGATCACCATTTGGGAACCGCTGTTCTAGAGAACCAGAGGTGACTTTGCCGGGCGGACGGGCCCGTTCTGGCAGGGCCATCAAGAACCCTCTTAGGTTTCGGATCATGGATCGACACGAAACTTATTTCGCGAAAATTGCCTCAGAATTTAAATCTGATAATGGCCCTACCAAGGCGGATAACACCAATTTTTCGACAACAATCTTGTGTATGACCTTCTTGAATCTTGTGTTTGTGTAGGACGAATTTAGAGCAGACTAATGTCGCAAAGTACCAGAATTTGTCTGTCCCTCCCCGGTTATTTAGAAAGATTATAACCAAGCCTTCCAGGGGCTCGTAAGTTACAATCCCCCTGAAATCATATCATATATTCGATGCTTTTCAGATTTCTTAATTTTTTTGTGTGACATTTACTTATTTTTTTTTATTGGATTACTTATTTAACTTGATAAAGGCTACTAAAAAACATTTTGTCAGCTCTATATGTATTGAGAAAAATTACATGGGCATTTTGTTCATATTCACTATCACATAGATATTAATAATTAATTATGTAGGTATGTACCGTTTCAATCTATAATAATAATAATAAAATTAATATTGTATTTTATATAGCATTAAGTTCCATTTTAATACATAACATATAAACTAAAATATTATGTTAAATAGGAACCTTAATTATCAATCTCGTGAAAACTCACTAATATTTCGAACAAAATTTATTCCAAAAATATAAATTCGAAATGAACATAAAAACCATGTAGAAAACAATATTTTTAAAATTAAAATGCAAAAGCATATGTGTATAAGGGACTACAGGATACAATAAGGACCTGTTAAAAGAAAGTAATGAACATTTCGAGGAAATTTTGATTTATTATTTCCACATAGTTGTGTCCATAGTGCGTTTCAACAGGCTCAGTAGGTAGATCTTCTGTAAACAAAATTTAAACAATTCAATACAATGCTAATAGACATTAAGGTTCCGATCGGGAATGGAGCGCTACAATTTCCATGTACGTCAATAACAATACAATTCAGATATTTCATTAATATTTATTAAGTGTATTACAAAAACAGTTACCATATTATGTACAACTGGAAAAAAGTTACAATACATTGTTTTCTTCTAGTACTTTTGTGATTGAAATAGCCTCTCCAGTACCCGATGAGACCTCTATGCAAGCGGCAGAGAGGCCTGCGCGGAACGGGGGCCATCCGGCCGAGCCGGGCTTACTCCTAACTATGTATATTAAACTTATATTGATAAGACTATTATAGTATAATGTAATCATTAATTAAACTAAAACGAATATATCGGTCCAAATGAAATGAGTTCCAATAAAAAATCGGCACAGTGGTAATTAGGAGGCACCTCCTAATACACACACCTTATATATATCGCAATAGAACGCAGGACACAAAGTATAAACTGGTAGGGCGCAAGCCTCTTAGATGAGGTTGGCCACATCGCTGGGCATTTCCGAAATATTTGTATGGTAGAACTCCTCAATATCCTTTAGTGCTCTCTTGTCTGCTTCGGTAACAAAGTTGATGGCGATTCCTTTACGACCGAAACGACCGCCTCTTCCGATTCTGAAATTAAAGAACACACAAATATTACATTATTTTGAACCAAAGTATTTTGTAACATCAACATACATTTGTACTAGACATATATCAGACAAATTATAATCCCAATCGAACATTGGTGAAACCTCAGGGCACTGGAATATTATAAAAGAGTATCTATTGTATTGCTATTTCCCTAACAATATTATTTGCAGACACCACCTATGCTTTTATTTTCTATATAACTAGCTGACCCTCGCGGTTACGGTTGACCTGCATACGGTTTTTATTTTTGTGGTACCCAATTTTTCTCTGAAACTTATTCCTTATAACATCAGCTATCTGCCAGTGATAGCCCCGTCAAATTCAGTCCAAAAATGGTTTATTCCACCTTATATTTCTATCTTTCTTAACACACACTTTTTTATTTATTCATCTAAAGAAGAAACAAAGAAAAAATATTTTTGCCTCACAGTACACACTTATATTAACAAAATTATTTGTTATTTATGTGTACACACATAACTGCTTATAATTAATTAGTATGTTGTATGGGGTCAAAAGACCCCTACCTCAGCAATATGTAATAATATGCAGTAATATATGGGTTACAACACTTACCTATGAATGTAGTTTTCACGGTTAGTAGGCAGATCATAATTGATGACGCAGGATACTTGTTGTACATCGATACCGCGCGCCAACAAGTCGGTAGTGATGAGGACACGAGATGATCCCGTCCGGAACTGCCGCATGATCACTTCGCGCTCGCGCTGGTCCATGTCGCCGTGCATGGCGGACACAGTGAAGTCACGCTCGTGCATAGACTCAGTCAGCCAGTCGACCTGAAATGTAAAAAACAATCATTTTTTAATATTTAAATGTGTTGGTATTGCAGATTTTTCTACTTCGAAAGTGGCATGCTACACTTTCACGAACTTCAAAACAGTATCAGTTAGTTAGTCTAATACAGTTTGATTAGAACTCCTAGAACATAGAACCTCCTTTATTGTAGTTGGAGAAGAAAAATCAAATTTTCAAAACAATCAAAATTTTGAGGGAATGTAAAGTGGCGTTATCATAACTATATCTGTTTAGTGTAGTATCATGTCACTATCACCTGAAGTAGAAAGAAGTCACCATAATACTTCAAGCTCTCAACTGGGTTTAAGTTTAGCTAACTATGCCTGAGGTTGCCCCAGTTGGGGCCGAACCTCTGCTCAGGGCGTTACCGAGGGGAAAGGGCGGGCTTTTAACAAGTTACGACTAATTGTAGGGGGTAGGATTACTGGCATCTCAGGCCATTTGAGCAGGACTAGACTGAGTAAGACGTCGCGGCGCGTGTCCTCGACGACGAGGATGGAAACGTGGTGATCGGACAACACGATTCGCATCTGTGCGTTTATTATTGCTGCGAGCTTCGTCAGCTGCAATCTAAGCTAAGGTGATAGGGTCGTCCTGCTTGCTGTGGAAGATATTCGAGGCAACCACATATATATCTAGATAATGCAAAGCACCTACTTCGCGTGCCAGATTTGGTGCCCGAAATACTTAACGTGGCCACAATCGCGCTCACATTGCATTGGTTCACTTGAATTGATTTTGTTTTTCCTAACACTAAATATTGCTTATGACGTCATAGTAGGTAGTAAAAAAATGGCTTGTTGAATTGGTTTTTCCCATTACTAAAGGAGTCTACATACGACACGATTTGGCACCGGATTTGTAGGGCCGATCGCTCTTGTCATACCAACTATGCGTCAACTTGCTTCCTGACATGCCAATTTCACTCCACAATTTGTCGGGCCCCGCCCAATCGGCCCGATAAATCATGTCGTCTGGAGAAGCTTTAAATAGTGCTTGTGACGAAATAGTAGGTATACTGTAAAGCTATTTTAAAAAAAATGGCATGCTTGGTTTTCATAGAGATCGTGATACTTGCGTTTTCTAGGTATATCTATATCTGTGGAGGCAACCATGTAAGCTCTGACATGATACTGTGACAACTTCATGAAGCTGCTGACCAACAAATGAACAAAACCGAAACTTCATAGGGAACATAATTTACCAGATTTAGATTTTTTTATCCATTGCGAGTTTCTATAAATAATGTAGACATCCACTAAAGCATTATTCAAAATTCATCTCTTAAGTGGGTTGAAAAGGGGATCAACGTGAAACAATGGGGTGTAAAGATAGTTCGGCATAAATTAACATCAAATTGTAGCCACAAATGATAATAATAGCAGTCAAAGTTTAGGAATCCAAACATTTTCTCATTGTTTTGGTTGTTGTCTGCGCAAGGATGACATGCAAAATCGTGAAGTGTTCCACATTTTTTTTTCAAGGTCGGCAACACATTGGCAAAATGTCTATAGGCGACGGTGGCCACTTTCCATAAGGAGGCCCGTCTGCCTGTTTGTCAACCTCTTGACATAAAAAAAAAAAAGTAGCAAATATTCAATGTAGAATGACTGAGATTTTGCGGTTACAGACAGAGTCAAACTTATTGGCGGCTGTGAAATTTGGCGCGGAATGCTGCGCCGCCGTAGCAAAAACGAAGGTACATTCAAGATGGCTGTACCTACGCAAAGCCGGCTCGCAGCGGACTTCACAGCTGCCATTAAGTTGAGATTCTACCTATTGATTCTCTTACATGGGCCATCTGGATTTCACTACATATGTTACAAATTACTTAAATCAGATTTCATCAAGTAGAAATTTATGTGTACGAAATACAAAATGTCAAATTTTATAGATTTACTTACCTTGCGACGGGTGTTGCAGAAAATTACAGCCTGAGCAATGGAAAGGGTGTCATACAAGTCACAAAGTGTCTCCAACTTCCATTCCTCAAGTTCAATTGAAATGTAGAATTGTTTAATACCTTCCAGAGTAAGCTGTAAAGTAATTAGATAGATATGTTAGTTTAAACACTCTCAATCTGCTGCCATACCTGCCTCCCTCCACTGATTGTCATATTGCATTAACCTATTGCTGTAGGTAAGTAGTATATTCAAAGTGTAATAATAGCAAGGGATTGGAATACATAGATAGGAAGTACAAATTCACTGCAAAATCATATGGTTTACCTTTACACCTCTATGTGAGTTTATAACTCCAATACATAATAAAATAGCCTTTACATAAAAAGAAACATATTCTTAATAAGAAACATGAGATAAGTTTCACAACATGTCTCTGGTTTCAGCATGCCTTAAAACTACAACACATTGAAATCTAAATAATGAAGTGTGGGTTGTATGCCCTATACTTTTGACCAATGTTGTATGGCATTAATAATGTAATTTAATCAGTGTGAACAGAAACAAAGTGGACTCTAAATAGTTGACAAGGCATATTACACTCAAATGTCAGAGTAGGACAGTGTAAAGTCTAAAATAGGTAATAAAAAACCTACCTCTTCCTTTTGCACAAGAATGCGCACAGGCTCTCTCATGAAGCACCGAGACACTTCCAATACATCATCAGGCATAGTAGCAGAAAGTAAAATGACTTGAACATCAGCAGACAACATCTTGAATACATCATGGATTTGATCTTTAAATCTGAAAGTGAAATAAGAATAAATTACCGCATATCACCATGCAAATATGATTTCTAGGTAATCTTCATCAACATACCCTCTTGACAACATCTCATCAGCTTCATCAAGCACAAACAGCTTAATGGTGTTTGCACGCAGCGCACGACGTGTGATCATATCATACACACGGCCAGGAGTACCCACCACTACATGCACACCACTTTCCAGCTGACGTATATCTTCACGCACGTTGGTACCACCAATGCATGCATGACATTTAGCATTCAAGTGGTCACCAAGAGCTATCACCACCTAAAAATTATTAGTGATACATATTAATCTCTAATTTCATAACACAACACTATATTGATTGTCCAATGCACAAGTTTCCTACCTTTTGGATCTGCTGAGCCAGCTCTCTGGTAGGGGCTAGGATCAATGCTTGACATTCACGAATAGTGGTATCAATTTGTTGAAGAATTGAAATAGAGAATGTAGCAGTCTTGCCAGTTCCAGACTGAGCTTGAGCTATAACGTCGCGGCCTTGGATGCAAGGCATAATAGCGCGTTGCTGGATAGCAGATGGTTTTTCGAAACCATAAGCATAGATTCCTCTAAGCAATTCTTCTTTCAAATTCATGTCATCAAAGCTTTCCACGACTTGATGCCAATTGGTATCCAATGCACCCTCGGGGTCCATGCCCGGGGGTCCATCGTAATTTGGTTGCTCTTTCGATGGCCCATTCTTGGAATCCTCCGGCCAATCTTCTGATCTGTGAATAAATTTGATGAATCAGTTATGAAGTGATAAATTGTAACTGTGTTTATATTCTATTAACATAAACAACATTATTTCATAGTTTAGTCACAAAGACTTTTTGGTATGAATAAGCAAAAATCCATAAAAATCATTATAAACTAATAAAAATGGCCGAGATTCCGATATTAGGGATCAGGTTTTTTAAAGTCCTGTTTTTCCGAACCCCTTGAGGTACAAACGAAAAGAAAGATGGTACAAACGGGTACAAACGACGGTGAATCCAACCCCGCTTGCAGATTTTGATTATCTCAAAAAATGCCCGAGATTCCGATATTAGGGAACCGGTTTTTTAAAGTCTTGTATTTCCGAACCCCTTGAGGTACAAACGAAAAGAAAGATGGTACAAACGGGTACAAACGATGGTGAATCCAACCCCGCAGGCAGATTTTGATTATCTCAAAAAATGGCCGAGATTCCGATATTAGGGATCAGGTTTTTTAAAGTCCTGTATTTCCGAACCCCTTGAGGTACAAACGAAAAGAAAGATGGTACAAACGGGTACAAACGACGGTGAATCCAACCCCGCTGGCAGATTTTGATTATCTCAAAAAATGCCCGAGATTCCGACGAATACGACGATGTGGGAAGCGTGAGCAGTTTGCATATACAATGCATTCATAGATATATCGTACACTAGTAATTTACTGTCGAAAAAGTTACGATATGAGTTCCTTGTCATTGATTCTCGGTAAAAGTATCGATAAAAAACGAGAAATTGGCATTAATTATATGAACTATGAACGCGCAGTTCGTCTCAAGGCAGCTTTGCTCATTGTCCGTGCTCAGCAGTGCTATTCTGTAACGTTCATTTGTAAAATCACTTCTGAATCCGCGATGAGATTAGAATTTCATATTCTTAAACTGAGTGAGTTCGACACTAGCGCCACCGAGTGATGACGGAAGTGAGAAGAACTACGACAGGTGAGTATTTTGACGTTTTGCAATAGGATTTGGTATTCTGAAACGTAATTCACCCGCCAATAAAGTTGCGAGGTGAGTTGCGAGATAACTTTCGAGATGATTTACCTTTTACAGAATAGCATAGCAGGGCACATACTCTACATAGTACATTCGCTATATTAATATTCTTCCTCCATGGATCTAACTATTGTGAGCTGTGGGACACGGCACTTAACCATAATAATAATAACCATCCTTATTACATCACCTTATAGTAAAAAACAGAAATTTAAATAAAACAATTTGATAATATAGATATAAGTTAATTATTAAAATAAAACCATGTTTAAAGTTACGTTACGCTGACGATACATGTGGGCTGATAGTAACCGTCCGGACCCATAGCGTGTCGTTGACTAAGATGTATGTCCGTTAACTCCATAACACCAAAATCATAATCAGAATATTTCTTCAGTATCTCCGAGCCATCAAAAGCTTCTCTGGTTCCATTTGTTGAGATACAGTTCATCGAGTTCATCAAAGTCACATGCAGTTTCACATGATCTCTATCGAATTCCTTGTCCATAAGCCCTATAGTAAACAAAATGAATTTATTTAGTTTCTTTTCTTCCACATACTAGGTACACACTGTATTCGACGTGTTGTGTTCTCAACTTATTTTCTATTTGTCGAAGATCTTATCAATCCCGGGCAATAATAATAATAATAAAATCAAGGCTCCCGGTCGTTTTTACCACTTGTGTTTTGATCACTTACGCTTCCAAAAGATGCCCACGTGTGTTTTAAATTGTCAATCCGAAGCCACACATATTGAAAGAATGCTTTTTACTCACAGATTAATAAACAATTCATATTCCCATACTAAACAACTGCGGCAAGTGCTATGCAACATGAACAAAAGTAACTTATAACAACAACTACCTGCGGTGTCACTCGTGATGTTATAAGTCTCACGCAAAATATTTTTCAAATCGGGTGTAGTTCCTAACATCAGCGCGCGCAGCGCCTTCAAAATCTACTAAGGTCGACTTGTTTACTCAGAGGTTCACCATACAATTTTCACAGGACATGGATAATAATACTACATGCATGCCTACCTATTTTATTAAAATATTCCAGAATTCTATCTGCAAGCATTTGAAGAACACCTCCTGAATTATTCCCTTCAACTTGAACAAGTCCATAGAGTACGTGAATCTGTGACGGATCATCATTCATATATGATAAACCTTTGAGTCGAATTTTCAATGGCAGTTGGTCTCGTAGAACAGGTCTGGAAAATACCACAAGGTTAATGTTACCACTATCAATGCACACATCTTTATCATACCTACCTATATGTAATCGTTCATGTTAAACATCGAACAATTATGATGTTAAATTAATATTATATCTTTATAACCTCATCATACAAAATATTTTATATCAAACATAATCCATCACAGTATTGTTGAATGTTTGTTTGTTCTTCATGATAACGAACATGAATTTTGCAAGCCATAAAAGTGTATTGTTGATTTGTCACACAAAGAAATAGGTACATAATCTTTCATAGATAATATAATAATAATAATATTTTCAATACACTCGCTCGTAAAGTGACAATTATTGTAAAATTGAAGTCTGTTTTTTTCCTCGCAAGTGTGTTGAAAAATGTCGTATGACACTCGTGTGCATTGATTTATTACACTCTCGGCTCCCTTACCTTAATACGGCCTCGAGTGTTAATAATAAAATTTGCACACATGAATTTCATAAAAATTTAAGCATAAATATCATACATTATCACACTTTCTTTAACATCAGTCAATGCTTTTGATGCAAATAATCTTTTTTCATTATCCATCAAACACATAACTCCCACAGTTATATGTAGTTTACTTGGATTCATAAACACACTATCTTCAACTCCTTTACAGTCAGAGAAATCATTAAGTACAAGTTTCTGAAAAAAATAAAATAATATAACATCCACCATAGACGTAAAAAAACAAGAGAGTCACCTTATAAGATAGCGAAGCCGAAAATTTCCTACGTATACGTGAGTAAAATCAGTACTGGCCCAAGCCGGCAAGTGATAGCAAAGGCGGCCACAGACCTACCATTTATGTTCCGTTCTACCTAGAATAAAACAGAAAAGAATAGAATCGGGAGGCAAGAATGCAATACAAAATGTACCACTCGTCACATACCTGCCGACAAGTATCGGCAAGAAGTCCGCCAGCAACCGGCCAGCATCGCCAATTAGAACCATCTCGCCGGTCAGAAAGAGGCGCGGCATACGTACTAGCACCGTATATCGTCAAACACAGCCCGATTACAAACCGGTGCCGGCCATTTTACCAGATTTATTTTAATTTTTGTAGCCTTTGTAAGTTTAAAGTCTTCTCTTTCTTTTATAATCTTCGTGCCAAAGCAATAAATCAATGCAGAGCAGTTCGACATTGTCTGTTATGATTTATCATCTAGAAGCGGTGTGATACTGAATTGTGTCCAGCACTAACGCGTCCTTTCGCGCTTTTCTTCACAAAAATGAGAGTCCCGGTCCCGTCTTAGTGGAAGACTGCCTACGTGCACCCAGTGCCCAAAAAGGCCGATAGATAAGACCCATCGAATTACAGCCTATCGCCATCACCTCCCTTCTCTCCAAAGTCAAGAGCGAGTGATCAACACGCAACTCTTGAGATACGTAGAGGATCAGGATTTGTTGAGCGACCGACAATGTGGCTTGCGCCACAGTCGCTCGGCAGGTGACCTTCTAGTGTATCTCACACACCGTTGGTCACTCGCCATCGAGTCAAGGTGGCATTGGCAGAGAGTCATTCGATCGGGTCTGGCACAGGGGCCTTCTAGCAAAGTTACCAGCATACGGGCTTCCCGAGGGACTAAGCAAAAAGGAAAGAAAGAAAGATATTCAAGAAACCCGGCGCCCGGCGTGTTTGTTATGATGAACCCGGTTTCTATGCTGTTCTATAATAACAGAACAGAATCGATAGGTCTGTAGCTGACCTAAGCCTAATAAGCCGTTGTCACTATCAACGTCTCAATGCAGAATTACAACCGATCGGCTTCCTATGGTATATACACTCCGTCTTAATTTTTTTATTAGTCTATGATAAAAAACCCAGTGGAAGCCCACTGGGTTTTTTCCAAATTATGTATGGTAGTTTCACAACCTGCAACTGATATATATTATTAATAAAACGAAAGCCACTCTTTGTTCTAACACAGACACTTCTTTCTACACAATATGCAGAAACAGCAAACAACAGTGAAAATCTTTTTCAGTGTTGGAGTGACCAGGATTGTAATTCAAACTGTCTATGTTAGTGCAAACATTTGCTTTATTATAAGCAGCTCTATAAATAATTTTTCAAAACCTTGAAATTTTCAAAAGCAGTCATTATTTTCGGAGTATTCATAGGTATTGATACAAAATGTGTCTTTGTCTGCTTCATTCTACATGACATAACCATCATGTTTATTCTCCTTCTTGCAGCTTTGACACTCTGAAAAAATTAATGATTATATATTACTGATAGTTCAATAGAATCTATTTTCAACAAGTGCATAAAGTTCGAAATTCAATCATGTATCATACAAAATTAAATTATTAAAAGAAACAAAAAACCCGACTGTGTAAAACAAAAATTAATTGAAAAGAGAAAAACAAGACAACATTTTTATAATATTTGTTTATCCCCGACTACAATACCTTAAAGCATTCAAGTTATATTCAAAATTCTATAGATTAAAGAGCTTGTTTTTCTCTTTTCAGTATATTTTTTGTTTCACGCAGTCGGGTTTTTCGTTTCTTTTAATAATTTTATTTATTTCGGACCTTTTAGTTCTATATAGAATGAGTTGTATGCGTTAGTAAGTAAATGATTTATAAGGTAAAGTTGGCTAACCACCATCGCAACTCTGTGAGTTACGTATGGCAACCACTCAGTCTCAATACTTACCTACTTACTTAATTGCATTAAACGTGGTTTTCAAAATGAAAACGTCAAAATGGTAGCATAAAAGTATTACGATATATACATATATGGAATGGGCTATTCACAAGCTTTCATTTGATACCCATATTGTTTTAATACAGACATTTTTGTTTTTAAATATCCCCCCTCTTTTTTATTCGTAGACGCCATTTAAAAATAATATACCCTATGACACTCTCACAGTGAAGCCGAATCTAACGACACCTCATTTGTTTCAATCCATCAAGCCGTTTAGGCTGCAGAGCGTGCCAAAGAAATAGACATACATACATACCTACATACATACACTCGAAAAACATAACCCTCCTTCCGGGTCAGTCGGGTTTTTTTTTTTGTCCTGTAATGTCTGAATCAATAAATAAATTTTAGCTTTCTGCACTCCTCCATATAAACTTCAACTACACCAAATCTCACACTGCAATATGCTTAGAAGGGGTTACAAAGTTTTCCCTGCAAGTATAAGTACATAGATTTAAAAAGACCCTCACCGCTGCTGTTGGTCCAAATATGACAATATCTTTGATTTGACCATGTCTTGGTATTTTAATTTCAGTTTTAGTGTCACGCTCAATCCTCATTTTGATTGCACCTTTCTTCCCTATGATAGAGCCAAAATAGTGACTGTAAATAAAATAAAAATATTGATATTGAAAAAAAAAAACTTTTATACATTTTGTGATAAATAAATTAATACATTACATTATTTTTGAAAGGCACTGATTTAAAGAGGCAGTTGTATATAGCGGTTTTGGTAAGTTAAAAATTATAAATGGCACGTTTAATAACTAGTTCAGCAGTTAAAACTAAGCAGTAAAGTAAACAAAAATGAGTAATAAAAAATAATGAAATGGATCAGTGAATATATAATTGAGCAGGAAATAATTAAATGGGCGGTAAAAATTATTGAACGAGCGGTTACGTGTGGGCAGTAATAAATCGGAATTTGTCGGTAAGAAATCTCATTCTAAGCAATTCTATAAACAATGAGGTGGTAAAGTAGTTTTCGAGATATAGCGGTGTGACGGATGGACGAAGTCGCACCATAAGGGTTCCTTTTTACCTTTTTGGTACGGAACCCTAAAAACAGTACTTACATAGTAATGAAAAATTAAATTACTTTTGCTTTGACTGAAGGAATTAAATAAAACAAATCGAATTATAATAATAATAGGAACTTTTATTCGTAATTTAAACGATTACGTGATTGGTCGCTTCCGCCACCCGCGCCAATAATCTCCGCCCAACTAACGAACATTTACCTCTCTTTTCAATGAATTTTAGTGTCACCACTCGCTATGATCTGCCGAACTATTTATCGAACCGCTCATTCCATCATTTTTACCGCTCATTCAGTTATTGGACTGCTCAAATATTTTTAGAATTGACATTGTATGATAAAATAATCGACTAATTGATTTTTTATTACTGTCCATGTTTTACTGTCGCAATAATTAATCAACCGCCATTAAATTAAATAACTGCTTAATATGTTTTTCAACTGATCATAATAACATCTCGAATATTTAAATAACAGCTCAAAAAATTAGTTCTCTTTTTGAAATGCCATATACAATCAGGTTTCAGACAGTTTGCCAACATTCTTATATCCATTGCTAAAATTCAATTCAATTATTTTCAATGATGGTTTAATTATAAAGTACCTATATGAACTCACTTTGATACATGAAAACTTGTAGTGTATCTAGAATTATCTATCATCACCACTTCAAAGTCATCATCTTCATCTTCTAGGTCTTCAATTGTTTCTTCTGTTATTAAATAATATGTAATTAACATTTTGTACAGTTAACATATAATATATTATTAGGGTGGCCATCCGTCCGGGTTTCCCCAGATTTGTCCTAGTTTAGAGGGCGTCCAGAGAATGTCCGGGCAGTCCGGGTTTAAGTGTTTCAAGTCACAACAATCTAAAACTATTTTTTATTTTATTGAGTTATTTAAAAAAAAGCACTGTTAACATGTTCCATAATCTGGGGCTTTCAGGCTTCTTGTCCCAGTTGCCAGATTTTAGAGATGGCAAGAATGAGATAAAAAGTCACATAAGTTGCAAGAATATATTGTGTCAATCGAAAATAAACCTAATATCATTCATGCAGATTCCAAATTCAAATGTTTCAAACTTGACTCAAACCTTGACTAAAGCATTGATTGATGTTCTAGAGAAGCTGGACCTTACAGTAGAGTAGATACTGCAAGCCATGGATTATGCGAGTCACACACTAAGCATATACGATAAAATTTTATCTGCGTATAAAAAAAAAACTGAAGGTATCACACACTACGCATATACAATAATATAAATAATTGATACATTCACTTGAAATCCTTCTTTGTTTGTTTGATTGTTTATACAGAGTGTTTAGTTCCGCCATATCAGAACTCATTTTCAAAATTTCAAATATGTCGGCTGTCAATCCTTTTTCCTTCCCTATCCTTCTACTTATCGCACGCACGCCTACCTGGATATGCGTGTCGCGCTCGACGCACTCACCCTGCAGATAGTGCTTAACTCCGATAAAAATAAATTATGAATTTTGACAATTCCCAAGAAACAGTATGTTTTAATTTTGAAAGAAACTAGACCTTAAAGTACTTTCGTAATCATAGATTTTTAAGACAATTAGGTTTTTCTTAAATTTAAATTAAGAAAATATAACTTCCGATGGTATGATATACTTTCGCTATTTTTTTGAATAGCTATCGTTTTGGCACTGTAAAATAGCACAATAGGGCATTTTTAGATCATCATCCTGTATGTATATGCAGGTAAAATCATGTGCCATTGCAGATATATTTGTATCTGATATATTTCGATATTGTTGATGCCTACAGATACTTAACGATAAAATATATATTATCTGCGCAGTGTGTGTTGCTTCATTGAATTACATAGGGAGCGATATTGAAAGATATGCGCTCAGATACAGATATCTTATGGTATGCGCGTAGTGTGCTATGAACTATGAACTTTACTTTTTGTCTCCAATCCAAGCCTTCTTTAGTTTGATATTTGAATAATCACGCCAGTGGTTAGTTGTGTTTTCAAACACATAAAATGCCAAAATATGCCAATTTCACAACAAAAACTATACAAGGGTAGTAAGTTATCACAGACGACTTAGGGATACTTAAGTTATAAATATCTCGTGCAAATAATCTGCAACTTACGATTCTCATACAGATCATGTTCTTGCATCGCAGAAACAACGGCGGTTGGGTCATTGACTCTGTAATATCTTCCTTCGATCCATAAGAGCTCTGGTTTCAGAATTTCAGACATTTCTAATCACAATACAACGACATTAGGTCAC
The DNA here is from genome assembly GCA_947623365.1 of Achlya flavicornis. Lineage (NCBI taxonomy): Eukaryota > Metazoa > Arthropoda > Insecta > Lepidoptera > Drepanidae > Achlya > Achlya flavicornis. The sequence continues at coordinate 7,083,164 of OX392468.1, read as the reverse complement.
GTAGGAAAAATAAATAAACCTGTCGGTGTTTGTTTGGTTTGGTGTTTTTGAATGCATGCACCAGCGTTGCCAGAGTAACTCCACGATAGAATACGCACAGCACCTAAAAATAGTAAGAAACTTAACTTTTGAGTACGCAGTGACTAAAAAAATATTCGTTATTGCTCAGATAAATTAAGTTTATTGCATTTTGTAAATAACATTTGCGCATCGAAACCGATAAGGAACCACGAAAGAACAAAACCAAACCAGTGACCCACAAACAGTAAAACAGAATGGTAGAACGAACCTTGGAATTGGAATATGGAATAAAAATAAATTGCAGTTAAAAAAAAAACCTTTAAAAAGCCCTGCACTAAAAAAATTGATAAATAATGTTTTATTCTCTGACTATCCGGTAAGGCCCTAAATGTAAGCAATTTTTATATTTACGTCTAATATTTGAATGAAAATGCGTGGGGCTCTTTTCATTTTGTAATTTACGATATTTCTTCATAATAACGGTAAAAAAATCTATTAGGTTTCAAGGAAAAGCGCCCCACAATTTTCATTTTAATATTAAACTTAATTACAAAATTACTTAAATTTAGACAGCAACAAGCCCAAATACGGCTAAGAAACGTTGCTCCGCTATGGGATTCCTACCCTCTGTCTCCATCATCATACCCTGAAAACCATTATGATTAAAGTGCATCTTACGAAAATTCGAAGTAGCCCAAACACGGCTAAGAAACATTACTCTATTATGGAATTCAAGTGCCTACCCTCTATCTCCATCATCAGACCTTGAAACCGTATTCAGTCAAACTGCATTTCAAGACGATTCCAACAAGTCCAAACACGGCTAACATACGTAATTCCGTTATGGAGTTCCAGTGCCTACCTTCCGAATACATCATTGGATCAGCTCGATGGTACCAAATTATTGTATTGTCATCGGTACATGATAAGTGTGTAAAATTTCAGTTTAATCTGACGTTTGGAAGTCGATGAAAATTACGTTTGAAGATTCCATTACATACAAGTAAAGCTAATAAAAGCGTGTTTTAAAAAGAAACACACCGGGGTCGCTAGTGGTCATTTTGTGCTGAAACTTGCTTGACATAAATTAAAACTATTGAACTTTATTATTTTGATTATAATTATTATTATTTTTTAGCTTGACAGTAAAATAGTACGCAAATTGGCGGGAGAGTACCCGAGAACGCTACCTAACGAAATAGTACGCAATGCGTACTAGTGCGTACCCTAATGGCAACAGTAACACAGAATGATGAATGATAGAACGAACAAAGACTTTTTGGCGGGATCTTGCAGAGTGACGTTGCGTTAACATTTTTATTTTCATAAATTTGTGTATTTTTAGTTTTATTGTGTATTTTTGTGGTATTTACCCAATAAAGATCATCATGTGCACCAGTGAAGTGAAATGAAATGAATTATGTGTATCGTGACTTTTCTAGTTGTCTCAAAATGTCCGTGAAGAGTTATAATATGTACAATGACCACCATTGTAGTAAAATATGACTTTTATGGACGGTGACTGACTGAGGACTATAATGTGAAGTGATTTATTGTGACTGGAAACTATAATATAACTCGACACTGGCAGAAATGAGCCCTAATTTGGGCTTGGTTGCCAAAATTAAAAATAAGAAGAAGAAAAACGAACAAAGACTTTTTGGCGGGATCTTGCAGAGTGACGTTGCGTTAACATTTTTATTTTCATAAATTTGTGTATTTTGAGTTTTAATATGTATTTTTGTGGTATTTACCCAATAAAGATCATCCATGTGCACCAGTGAAGTGAAATGAAATGAATTATGTGTATCATGACTTTACAAGTTGTCTCAAAATGTCCTCGAAGAGTTTTAGTACACACGGCTACAGATCAAGCTATACATTTCTAGTATAAGCTGACCTCTCATTGTACGGAAATCCTATGCAATACGAGATCAACTTATTCTGGAAATGTATAGCTTGATCGGTAGCCGTGTGTACAATGACCACCATTGTAGTAAATTTTTATGGACGGTGACTGATTGTGGAAGGATTGAGGACTATAATGTGAAGTGATTTATTGTGACTGGAAACTATAATATAACTATACACTGGCAGAAATGAGCCCTAATTTGGGCTTGGTTGCCAAAATTAAAAATAAGAAGAAGAACGACTTTTTGGCGGGAACTTGCGGAGTGACGTAGCATTTTCATTTTTATTTTCATAAATTTGTGTATTTTGAGTTTTATTGTGTACTTTTGGTGGTATTTTACCCAATAAAGATCATCCTTGTGCACCAGTGAAGTGAAATGAAATGAATTATGTGTATCGTGACTTTTCAAGTTGTCTCAAAATGTCCGTGAAGAGTTTTAGTACAATGACCACCATTGTAGTAAAACATGACTTTTATGGACGGTGACTGACTGAGGACTATAATGTGAAGTGATTTATTGTGACTGGAAACTATAATATAACTCGACACTGGCAGAAATGAGCCCTAATTTGGGCTTGGTTGCCAAAATTAAAAATAAGAAGAAGAACAAACAAAACTTGGAATTGGTAACATGGAATAAAAAAAAGGCTAAACTGGAACTCCAAAGCGGCGCAATGTATCCTACCCGTGTTTGAGGTTGTTGAAATTGTCATGAGATGACTGTATATCATCGAGGAAAGATCCCTTTAGAGTAGTAATAATGAACAATCAAATTCCGAAACTCGTCAGTGATTTGTCACTGAATTTGAACAGTAAGCACCAATCACTGCATCGTGTGTTTTTTACTTGACCAATCAGAGTGCATGCGTGCTTGACTTAGCCAATCAGAGTGCGTTGTCGGCGGTGGGAAATTGGCGGAATATATTTCAACCAAAATGAACGTCATTGCGCTTCTTTGGGTTAATTGTTCGATGCTGTATATAGATTTCAAGGTCTGATGATGGATAGATGGATGGATTTATCTTTATTATATGATAAAATAATGGAGTTCCAGTGCTTAGCCTCCTACTCCATCATCAGACCCTTAAAACTACATATGGTCAAAGTTCATGACATGACAATTCCAACAACCTCAAACAGGGGTGGGATACATTGCGTCGCTATGAAGTTCCAGTGCCGGACCCTCCTAGGTACTCCATCATCAGACCCTGAAAACCATAAATGATCAAAGTTCATCTCACGACAATTCCAACAACCCCAAACACGGCTGGGATACGATGCTCCACTATGGAGTTCCAGTGCTCACCCTCCTACTCCATCATCAGACCCTGAAAACCATACATGATCAAAGTTCATCTCACGACAATTCCAACAACCCCAAACACGGCTGGGATACGATGCTCCACCATGGAGTTCCAGTGCCGACCCTCCTACTCCATCATCAGACACTCAAAACCAAAAGTTCAAAATTCAAAAAATTCTGTTCAAAATTCTGCGCGTGAGTAATGTCGCCAGAGCTCATAGGAGAGGGGGGAAAGGTTGGTAACGCGTGAGCGATGCTTCGTGTGTTGCAAGCGTCCATATGGCTACGGTAACCGCTTACCATCAGGTGAGCCGTATGCTTGTTTACCGACTAAGTTGTATAAAAAAAAAAACAACTCAAGACGATTCGAACAAGTCCAAACACGGCTTACATATATAGGTATGTGATTCCATACATACATAGGTACAGGTGAAGCTAATAAAAGCGTGTCAAGAAATAAAAATATAGACACAATATTTTTTTTGCATGTCACTATTTGTTTTAAATGTCGCACAAAGTATGTTTTATATGACCATATTCATATTTTCTTCTCATCTCAGTTTACTTTATATACAACCTCATTGTATAATTTAAGAAAGCCTATTTTCTACTTTTTATCCGCCGTCCAAGTCTTCGCCTAATAATAAATTCAGTTACCAAAACAAAAAAATCAATGCCAGTTTAAATTAAAACAAAGCTTATTTAGATGCTACTTTCTACTTAAAATGATCCTTCACTTTAGCTGCCAACCTATTATTTTTAGTACCTCCATTCATTTTTTATAAATCCCAAATTCAGATTAATTTGTCGCCGCGTTAAATACATGCCTAAAAAAAACAGGAACAAGAATCCGATCTTCTCGTTTTACAAAGCATATCTAGGCTAGATATGCTATCTAAAACGAATAATAAACGGTAATCGTCCGTCCGTCATTGATTCCGGTAGACAGCGTGCGGGCGATCGTACCTAAACATGGAAGTGGGACAGGCCTGCTATAGTTTTTATTACGCATGGAATCTTTGCGTATTTAGTTGCCAATATATTACTATCTTAGAGTATTTATTACTATACTCTTTGGTATTTAGATTAAATACTCAAATCATGAAGCGCTCGTGGTGTAGCATGATAAGCCGTTCTTAATTGATCGGCAAGTTAAGCTACCACCGGGTATCCAGTACCTGGATGGGTGACCGCCTAGTGGTATTTCAAATCGAGCGTTTCCGTGCTTCGGAAGGCACGTAAAGCCGTTGGTCCAGGTTATCACTTAATTGTGATAGTCGTTAAGCTAGTTGGAGGACTTCTAGGCGGCTTGAAAACTCCAACAGTAGGTTGACCACTAGCCTACCTCCACCGATCCGCAGTGGGCACGCGTGGTGGAGTGTCTGCCCATTCCCTTTCACCCTGATTTGTGAAAGGAGGCCTGTGCTCAGCAGTGGGACATTATAGGCTGATGATGATGAATTAAAGAAATACAGTTTCTAGTTAACATCCCTTTGTGAGAGACTGGTGTCTGTACTAGGAAGACCTGTGTTACAGATTACCAGGCTCTATCCTCTTGAACGAATACTGTATACTGTATAGGTATTTAAATGGTAAAATATAAAAAAAAAGAAAGAAATATGTGTTTTTGTTTTTTTTTTTCAAATTTTTGTAAACACGTCCCTACGAGATCTGCTCCACCTCGTCAAACTTTACGCAGGTTTTTTTTTTTTTAATATGAAACACGGGAAACAAGCATATATGTTCTAATACTGCCGAAAACAGCTTTGGCGAGAGAGGGTCACCTTGACGTACCTACTCCCTTCTTTATTTTGAACGCCAAACCTGTTCTTTCAGTCTGGATTTTTGCTGTTGGTTCCTTATATATATTTTTAATTATATTTATATACTTTGGATGTACTCCTTGTGACCATAAAGCGTCCCATATATGTATATGTTTCAGTGAGTCAAATGCCTTGTTATAATCTACAAACGCCAAGTAGTATGTTTTCCCATACTCATTACTTTTTTGGATAATTTGTTTTAAGACATGAATATGATCCATTGTAGAGAATTCGCTTCTGAATCCAGCCTGTTCTCTCGGCTGATTTTCGTCCAGTATTGAGCTAATTCTATTTAATATAACCTTTGAAAATATCTTATATAAATTAGATATCAAGCTTATTGGTCTATAGTTATTTATTTCGGCTTTATCTCCTTTCTTATGGAGCAATATGATGGTTGAGGATTTCCATTGTTGTGGTATCATATCATCAGTGAGAATGTCATTGAACAAATTTGTGGTAGCCTTTATAATGTGGTCTAGGCATCCTTTCAGAACTTCATTTGTTATTCCATCATCTCCGGGAGCTTTATTGTTTTTTTGGGATAGTATTGCATTTCTTATTTCAGTTTCTAATATTGGGGAAATAGTGTCTTCTTTGTCCTCCGGTAGGTATGGAGTGTTTGTGCAATCCAAGTCATCATATAATTTTCTGCAGAATGTTGTTGCTATTTCCATAATTTCAGGACGTTTTGATTCTTTCCTCCCAGATGTTTTGCTTTTAATACATGGAATCCAAGAGGTATTTTCCCTCAACTCTTTTAAGGCTTTCTTTAAGCCTCCAGATTTTTCAATGTGGTATTGAATAGTTCTATTTCTGATTTGTTTTCTATGTATTCTGATTTTTTCATTGATTTCTTTACTTATTTGCGTTATTTGTTTTCTATTTTGTTTTCTGTTTTCTAAAAGAGTTTTCCTGGTTTCCATAAGAAGTCTTGCTTCATCTCCAATCTTGTCTTTTTTGTTTTTTAACATACACAGTTTTGTTGATACCTCTTGAAGAAGGAAAGGGTACTAAAATGCAAATCCAGTTTTGATGCTGACCATACCTGTGTGACTAAGATTTGCTCACAAACTCGGCAGATCGCGTTGTCCCAGAGATGAAATCTAGCTGAATCACTTAATCGCCCCCAAAAACCCCCATATAGCAAATTTCATCGAAATCGTTAAAGCCGTTTTCGAGATCTCAAAACATACATGCTCTTTAAATAGGATAGGTAGGTAGGTACACTTACGTATTTGAAATCATAAACACCCATCATGCCATTAATTTACGAGAAAAGAGACAATATAAAAACAATTTACCAGAAAGCTAATACCTACCTACCTATTATATGCAAGATACTAATAGAAAACTTATTCATTATATTATTGTTCATAGAATCAGTAAAGTAAACCATATTTACACATTTGGATATTAAAATTCTATTATTAAAATCTAAACGTAAACAAACACGATGCGCGAGTGCCCTGAGTTTGAGCACAGGCCGAGCCAGTATAAACCGGTTTCCCCTCGTACGTGACGAGCCGCCTGTGCTTTCGCACACACGCGCCTCAAGCTTGTAGTTGTGTACCTACCGTAGCGCGTTTGTATGAAGCTTGGTCTCTGTCCCCTTCAATCCTCTGTGCTCACGCGCAGGAACACAACTTTACAGAACATAAAGTTATTTGGCTGCGGTATTCTGTAAGGTGGAGGTACTTTCCCAGTCGAGCTGCTCTTTGAGCGAATAAACGCTATGCTCTACCTCTCTCAAAAACCATGGTCAAGGAAAATATAAAATAATATTTTGGATAACTTCTAGCAACTTGTGAGCAAGATTTTTATACATAATTTTGATCATAAATATTATGTCGTAGAAGCAGAATTTAAAAAAAAAAAAATTTAAATCGAAAAACATAACCCTCCTTCCGGGTCAGTCGGGTAAAAAGATGCTTATTATGATATGAATGAAAGTTAATGTTTCATACAAACATTAACTTTCATTCATCCCTGTAACTAACTCATATATTTTTTTCTTCACGCTTTATTATTATGGTTCCATGCGTTGCCCTATGTAAATCTATGTTCCTATGCAAATCGGTGTTGATGTGGCGCGATGGCGTTTATTGATATGTGATAAGAATTTAATATATTTTCTTGTTAGGTACTTTTTGTTGACTCACAAAATAGACGTAGGTACGTACGTATTACGTATTTATTTAAGCAATTAGGGTAGTAATAATAATCGTTCAAGATCATTCATGCATAACGCAACGTTCACGCCCGAAAATAAAAATTAACGAAGACAGCTTATTACCCAGGTGCGACAGAGATAGTTGTATGTACTTAAGTATGTATCATAAATCCATAGCCAACCTAAACGAAACTGATAATATAATTTGATAAGCTTATCGTTAGGTAAGTAAGTCCATTACTGATAGAGTATTAGTATTTTTGTATTGTGCACATAACCGACGACCTGGGTCTTATTGTACTGGAATCTATGATATTTATTACAAAGTTGAAACTAATTTCATAAATATGAATAAGAATTACCAAAGATCCGTGAGCACATCCTATTATAATACAAATTACCAATACAACTTCATTCACAAAGAAAGTGGTAAGTAAATATGTATTAATAACTAAATATTTTAGAATATAAGGCGTGATATGAAATGAGGACAGTGTGCATACTTATCATATCTAGGTTTTTATTTTCATAATCGAGTTTGTATTATGTTTATTAGGAAATTAAATTACTTCAGTGTTTCCTCACAGTTCCTATTTACCCAGGTACCTATCCAAAATTATGAATGCTATACCACAGGCTATACCTACAATGATTAAGTATTAGGCAAAGATTTTCAAAGGGCATCGTGCCTCTACCCAGATGGATAATCCGCCTTACTAAAGCATGAAATTTAATTTCACTCCGCTTGAGGGGCTCCCTGAGCAAATCGCTCTCAGTTCGTACTGCGCACGGCTGTCAAATACTGTCAATTCTGGCTTGTTTATTTCATGTTCCCATGGAGGCGACTATCCTTCCATCCGGCCACAATTTTTGTTGTAGAACGATGAGCAAAACGCGTAAGCGCCGTAAAAATCACGGTATTTGCGAGAAAAATACTCCTAAAAGCGTTCTGATAGCGCTACGTGTTTCTACTGTCTGCTTAGATGACTAATTATTGTTTATGGGCTAAAGAGAACTATAGTTGACTCTAAAAAAATGCGTTATAACCTTTGCTTAAGATAGCTTCTCTATACGTAGTAATAAACCATATGCAATTACAAGTTCAATGCCTTAAACCCAAAGCAAAAAAATGGCCAAAATTGGTATTAAAATTAAACCAGCTGTGGCCACAAAAAAGGCCAATATCCCAACAAAGTAGGTAGATACTAAATTGTTGAGTCAGTTGTGGCCACCCCATGTTCCAGCCATAGCATAGTGTATTATCTATGGCCATAGCAAATACCTATTCAGAAGGATAGTCGCCTCTATGGCAACATGAAATAAACAAGCCAGAATTGACAGTATTTGACAGCCGTGCGCAGTACGAACTGAGAGCGATTTGCTCAGGGAGCCCCTCAAGCGGAGTGAAATTAAATGTCATGCTTTAGTAAGGCGGATTATCCATCTGGGTAGAGGCACGATGCCCTATGAAAATCTTTGCTATTTATATTACTATAGGTACTCTTTGAGCCATCTTTGAGCAAATATAAGTACCTATCCCCTATAACACAGTAGGGCCCTAATAAAATAAATTCAAACACGATAGAGAATAGGAGGGGAAACATGTTCGGTCATCTATAGGTACGACACGATGAATTTATCAAAAACATAATAGAAGGAAAGATAAAGGGGAAAGCGAGGAAGAGAAAGTCCAAGAATAAGTTACATAGATACTCCAGTGAAGGCAAAAATAGACGTCATATCGTATAAGGAGGTGCAAAATGTGCAAATGATAGAGCACAATAGAAGAATCTACACCGATAAAAGCACAGATCTTAAATATAGAAGAAGTGTCGTGGAGATTCACTTAATAAAATTTGAAGCATCTTGAAATAGTCAGACGATAAAAAAATATTTAATCATACTCTCCCTGAAAAATAAAGAATTGGCTCTAAGATACATTTTCCACGCAAAACCAACAACTCAACACGCTCCATACATTTTTGCCCTTTAACACAAAAAGATAAATACAACACAACTATATAAATTATAGATATATATATATATATACTAGCTTTAGCCCGCGACTTCGTCCGCGTAGATTAATTATTTTTTCTAGATTTGAATCATTGTAACAATAGAGCTTTGTTCATGGCTATTGCCCGCCACTACGTGTGATATTTGACAAAAGTTCAGGTAGATTGAGAGCTCACATGCGAGCATGCCACATAAAACTGAAACAGTCCTGCCGTAAATAAACTCTAGCAAATTTCAGAGTTTTTCTCTGTGATTTATTAATAGTCATCGCGAAACAAACCTTGATAAGGAACTGTAAACTTTTAAATTAAACGAAGGATTTGGGATTAATTGTATACGCGGCGCGAACACTGTTTCTCCTCTGGCAGAACTAGTTAATATTTTGGCCTCAATAACATTGCGGTGGAGAGCTGTTACTTGAAGTCTAGTTCCACAGCACAATTTTGGAGGCCTTATATTTCTAATCAATATGATAGGAGCACCTACATACATGACACGGATTAGCCGGCGGATTAAGAGAGTTTAAAAATTGAACAGGATAATTTACCAACTCATCCATATCGAACATGGTGGCAACAACCTTCAAATGAATATATCAACATTTCATTGATCGCAGCGGGTTCTTAATTTTTGGGAGTCATAATGTAGCTCTCGCGCATAACCATCGGTTTGTGTTCATAGTAACATCAGTATACATTTTACCTATACCTATGTTGGTATTTATATCAACCCTTCTATTTATGGAAAGTTTACGTACGTTCCCGATTTGAAGAAGAAGATCTGAAAATCTACCGGCAGAAATATGCATCGTGTATGTAGGTATGGGAAGGTGAACTATATGTTTTTTGGGAGGTATCGAGATCGGGATGATTTATCTAAAATTGCGCCATGAGACCTATCCACAAATTCCTCAACTATTTCATGACAGCTGAGATACCTATTTGCTCATGGCACACAGACATACATGCGAATATACGGGTGGAGACTTTTATATCCACAAGTTTCTCAATAATTTCCAGACAGCTGAGATGTTTCTGTCTGACTGTCTGTCAGTCTGAGGAGAGACTGCCTCCTTATATGTGTACCGCTTACATGTGTACAACGGACAGTTCTCTGAAGAATTGTTTGACCTGATTCCCACGGGCTACCTTCTACCATCGCAACTCTCGCCATCGACGGGGAGTCCATGCTCATATATTGGAACCGAAATGGTTTCTACTGTGCGGTTTCAAAGGAGTTTTCTACCGCGTACACTCAGGCTGTGGAATGAGCTCCCCACCGTGGCTTTCCCTAAGGAGTATAGCCAGGGGTCTTCAAAAACGGTGTGAAGATATTTCTGTAGGATCGGCAATCTCATGCGTTACCTACGGAGACCGCTTACGGCGGGCCGTATGCTTGTGTGACACCTTAGTTTTAAAATTGAAATAATATCGTAAAAGAATCGTTGCAATACAGTGCTTAGGGATGCTCAACGACACCATATCCACCAATCCGTAGAGAACGGAGACCCAGCAAAAGTCTGGAAATTCCTTCGGTCATTAGGAGTTGGCAAATCTCGACAGGAGTCTATTACCAGTGATCTGGACATTGGCGCACTTAATGTTCACTTTTCTTCATCATCTATTATTGTGGATTCTATCAAAACATCGACATTGCAATTTCTTTCTGCCATACCAACTCCTGATCATGATCCTTTTGTATTTAATCAATTGTCTGTTTGTGATGTTAAGAAGAGCTTATTGTCGATTTCATCTAATGCTGTGGGAGGTGACGGTATTAGTCGAAACATGTTAGTCCCTATCCTTGACTTTATCCTTCCTATCCTTTGTAGTATTATGAACTCTTGCATCACTAAAAATGTATTTCCTGCTATTTGGAAGGAAGCACAAATCATCCCCTTACCTAAGAAACCTAACCCAAAAACTTTTTCTGAATACCGTCCTATATCTATACTCCCATTCCTATCTAAAGTCCTTGAGCGCATAATCCACACTCAACTTTCCAATTTCCTGACCAGACATAATTTGCTCAATCCTTTCCAATCTGGTTTTCGTCCTGGCCACAGTACAACTACCGCGCTTCTAAAAATAACTGATGATATACGTCTGGCAATGGATAACGGCCATCTTACTGTGCTGACGCTATTAGACTTTAGCAATGCTTTCAATACCGTCAACTTCGATATTCTTCTCGCAATACTACGCTCTCTTAACATAGCTCCGACAGCTATTGACTGGTTTCGCAGTTATTTGCATGGGCGCCGGCAGCGGGTACGCTTTGAGGAATCTTTTTCTTCATGGTGTGACACGTCAGTCGGGGTACCCCAAGGTGGCGTATTATCTCCTCTCCTTTTCGCAATTTTTATTAATTCTATTTCAACTCATATCTCTTCTTCCTATCACTTATATTCAGACGATCTCCAAATTTATTGCCATGCTCCTCTTAGCAATGTGTCTAGCGCTATCGAGAAAACAAATGCAGACCTTCGCCGTATAGCTGATTGGAGTGATGCCTACGATCTTAAAATTAACCCTTCCAAAACGCAAGTCATAATTCTGGGTAGTTCACGAATGATATCAAAAATAAACTGGCCAGATCTACCTACGGTTAAGTTTAGTGGAACAACTGTTCCTTATAGTAAAAATGTTAAAAACCTAGGTCTAATTATGGATCAATGTCTTACCTGGAGTCCTCAAATAGGGGCCGTTAGTCGCAAGTTATTTGCATCTGCCGGCTCTCTTAGAAGGCTCCGTAATTTTTTGCCTACTGCCACTAAGGTTGCGCTCGTACAGTCTCTTCTGCTCCCTATTTTGGACTACGCTGATGCCTGCTATCTAGATCTCACTGAGGACCAGCTAAATAAACTTGAGCGTCTTCAAAACTTCTGTATAAGATTTATATTTGGCTTGCGCAAATATGATCATGTTTCACAATATCGCGCTAAACTCAAGTGGCTTCCTATACGCCTTCGCCGGAATACTCATATACTAACTCTTCTTTATACTATAATGTTTAGTCCCTCCGCCCCGCGTTATCTTAAGGAACGTTTTGATTTCCTTCGGTCTATCTGGTCGTCAGAAAATCTCCTTTTGAAAATACCCTCACATGACAGTTCTTTTTATGGTAAATCATTTACCGTCCAAGCAATTTGCCTCTGGAACGCATTGCCTGTCTTTATAAGGAGGGCGCCGTCACTCCCAGTTTTTAAAACGCAGGTGAAAAGATTCTACCTTTCTGGCTGAATTAGTCGCTGCTGTAATTATAGTTTTATGGCCATACTTGTTCATATTTATTTATTTATATATGTTTCCAGCCTTACTAATAAAAAGTTACACGCGGTGTACACATCTGTTATAGGATAATTGCTACTAATAAAAACATTTTTGACACAAAGCCTGTATACACGTGTTTTAGTTACCTAGGAAATTTACACAGGGCTTACACGGGCCAGGACCCTTGTTTAGTGTTTGTATAAGAACATTATGGCGCATTTCAATAGATCAGCTGTGTCTGACAATCAAGTGTTGTGTCCATTTACTACGGACCAGGCCAACCGCGCAACAAGATGACACCAACGCGCTGGCCCTAAAAAGTCATTTTAGGGCCAACGCGACTCAGTCGACTGCGGTCATACTGCGGTCCACGGAACAGTTCATTCGTTCATTGTTTGCTTATAATTGCCATAAAAATGCCTAGTTGCGTAGTGAAAGGCTTGTGTTTTATACTGGAGTTATGGATAAAATAAAACAAAAATTGTCAATTTATTTGATTTTGATAACTTTATGCAAAATGTTCCGGTAGGTGTATCCTTAGTTTTGAAGTCATTGGCACAGCTTTGTTGACGTAACATTTGTAATTTGACAATGACGTTCTTCTTTCTTCTTTGGTTAAATGGCTACTGTAGCCATAAGCACAAGACAGTTTCGTTCAAAACCACCATTAGCTATTTGAATATTTTTAAAAGTAATTTTATTGTTTAATTATTAAAATAAAAATAGTCTTAAGAAAAAGAAACCTGATTTTTATGATATGATTAATATTTTATATAATTATTTTTCAGTATCTTTTGGTGTTTTCACATTTTTCCCCATATTTTCTCCCGTATTTTGAAGTTAGATAGTTTTAGTTTCAAAACGTTCCTAAAAAGTTGCCAGTCGTTTTTGTTTTAACAAATAGATAACTATACAACGCTTACACACTGATTATTAGTAAAGGGAGTGTATAGCAACTGTGTAAGGCTTACACACTGCATAACTATACAGCTGTTAAACAACCGTGTTCCATATTTTTATTAGTAAGACGGATTTAAATATGTATTCTTTCCTCTCAGTATTATTATATTTCTACATCTGTTTTTTTTTTTTTTTTTTATATTTATTTATTATATTTATTTTATTTTAAATAAAAGTATTTAAGTATAGGTATTGTATTTATATGTAAGACAATATTGTGTGTAATTTATTTACCGAATTGTAATAGATAGTACCTACACCACCGTCTATTAACGTGTTTTAATTCCTCTCCATCCAATGGTTGTCTGGAAGAAATCGCTTCTCAGCGATAAGACCGCCCATTGTACAGTATTTTTAATATTAAGAATTTATTGTTATTGTGATTTTTTATACTTGTTGGTGTACAATAAAGAGTTATCTATCTATCTATAATAATTTAAAAATTACCTGTAGCAGACAGACAGACAGAAAGAACGACTGGCGGAGATCTATCCGTAAATTCCTCAACCAGACAGCTGAAATTTTTTCTCGTGGCTGACAGACATATAGATGGGCGGCAATAGGCTTCTTAATAACATGATACAATGTACATTATTTTTACTTGAATACAAAATTGTGTGAATGATCAACTTCAATACAAAATTTCATCCCCCTTTACGCACTAGTACGCATTGCGTACTATTTCGTTAGGTAGCGTTCTCGGGTATTCTCCCGCCAATTTGCGTACTATTTTACTGTCAAGCCAAAAAAATAAATAATTAAAATCAAAATAATAAAGTTCAATAGTTTTAATTTCTGTCAAGCTTAAGATACTCAAAGCTGTCAAGCATTTTTCAGCATAAAATGATCATTATCGACCCCGGATTCTTTTTATAACACGCTTTTATTAGCTTTACTTGTATGTCTCTAAGTATATACTGTAGTCTTTGCTTGTATGTTTGTATGTAATGGAATCTTCAAACGTAATTTTCATCGACTTCCAAACATCAGATTAAACTGAAATTTTACACACTTATCATGTACCGATAACAATACAATAATTTGGTACCATCAAGCTGATCCGATGATGTATTCGGAAGGTAGGCACTGGAATATCTTAATGGTACTTGATAATGTGTGTTTATTTTATTGTGATTTATTTTTTATATCTAATTTTCAATTGTAGACATTTATGATTTAAATTTGACATTATTTTCCTTTGCTACTATTGATTATTGGTTTAACTTTTTTTTTTTGTAATTGTTGTTTTGTTTTTCGAATTACTTATTATTATTGTATAAAATTTTTGTATTTTGTTCTTTGAAATGGTATACTAACTTTGAATAATATTATCATTTGTAAGCCAAGATTGGTACAACATCCTGAATCATAATACATTTTTTAACATCCAATGTAACACGTATGTTGAACAAATAAATTATCTTTATCTTTATCTTTGGAACTCCATAACGGAATTACGTATGTTAGCCGTGTTTGGACTTTCGTCTTGAAATGCAGTTTGACTTCATACGTTTTTCAAGGTCTGATGATGGAGATGGAGGGTAGGCACTTGAACTCCATAATGGAGTAATGTTTCTTAGCCGTGTTTGGGCTTCTTGGAATTTTCGTAAGATGCACTTTAATCATAATGGTTTTCAGGGTATGATGATGGAGACAGAGGGTAGGAATCCCATAGCGGAGCAACGTTTCTTAGCCGTATTTGGGCTTGTTGCTGTCTAAATGTCATCAATTTTTGTAATTTTGTAATTAAGTTTAATATTAAAATGCTGCCAACTTAGCGCTTTTGGCGCCAGATCTAGCGCTTTTTTGTGTGTACAGCTCCTTTTAGCGCCTAGCGCTAAATCTAGCGCTTTTTCCACAATCCAAAATTGTGTCGAAAACTGAGACAGTCCGACTGTTTGCTACATTTGGAGCAATTGAAATCGTATCACGGGGTAATGAAGAAGTCCGAAAAATCAGATAATTATGAAATTACAAATACATTAACAACCTCATCAGTTTTTTTTTTTTTTAATTGTTTATTTTGTTATTTTCTTATCTCAGTCGTGCTAACTCATGCGAAATATTATTAAAAAAATGCGTGGTAGTCACTTCAATTTATTGGGTGCTAAGTAACAGTTTGAATTTAGTGCTGAATTTATGATTCTTCCCAACTGCGGCCTATTTTTGTAATTTATTTATCGTCTATACAGTATTTAGCTCGATCTAGCGCTTTTTCAAGGGACTGGCAGCTCCTTTTTGGTTAGAAGAGTTGGCAGCACTCGTGAGAGTATAAATGTTCTATGAGCACTGGTCACTGGTTTGGTTTTGTTCTTTCGTGGTTCCTTATAGGTTTCGATGCGCAAATATTATTTACAAAATGCAATTAATAAACTTACTTTATCTGAGCAATAACAAACATTTTTTTTGTCACTGCGTACTCAAAAGTTAAGTTTCGTACTATTTTTAGGTGCTGTGCGTATCCTATTGTGAAGTCACTGGCAACGCTGAGTAATTCATCCTCAATATTTAGATCCTCTTTGCCTAGTAGAGTAGATTAAAGGTAGAACGTAGTGATTAATGATTATATTCTCTTTGACTAGAGGTGTATAACTGTGTAGCCTAGTCTAGCTAGATCTTGGCTAGATCTCTTAGCGTAGCGTTATATTCTCTTTGGCTAGATCTGTGAGCTAGATAGATATGGCTCGGAGGGTTCTTTCCTCCTTGACTTTTATGTGTATCATCTTCATAATGGCTTAGTCTGTCTGGTTTTCAGTAGTAAGACCCCTATGTTCCTTGAGTAAGACCCAGCCAGGGTCTGGTTTGATGTGATGTTGTGGGGTGCACGCAGGTGGGTGGCTTTCCGCTAGACTAGGCAGGAGTAAATGTTCCATGCTGCATATTTTTTTCAATCTAAACCAGTTTAGTTGGTATTCCTAAGTCTAAATATTGATAGATGCCGATGCCATCTCAATATTATCATATCATATAGTTTTTGCCTATTTACCTTAGGACTCTGGGGCCCGAGATTGAGCAAGCCAGTTTATGTCTACATTTAGCTATGGATTTTACTGCCAACTATACCATAATATTAGTCAAATAATTTTTCATGTCTCTTGATACGAGGATCTTGTTGTGAAGCCCACCCAGATCGTCATCACTGGCGGTGAAAACTCAATAATAAAGCCTTTTCTAAGCATATGTGTTTTTTTCATCAATATGATCTCATGTTATCAATAATACATTTTTGTAACATAATATTATTAGTGCTATCTCGGATATAACTTTATTCCTGTCATACTGTCTGTTAGACTTTCTTATAAAATAAAATATTGGAATATGCATTATGCCGTTTTTGTCATTGTAGGTATTTTACTTAAATTATATCCAAATTAGAAAATAAAGCCCATCACAGACGTAGCTATATAATATAAATCGTAGCTATATTAATATAAATCACAGCAAGGGATATTACAATTTTCAATACCAATCTTTGAGTGACCGCACACGCAGCTATAATTATATACCTATTTCTGTTACTTCACCAACTTGTACTGTAATTTATATTATAGCTTGGCATATTAATATAGCTATGTCTGTGATGGGCTTAAATTGGTAAAGAACAATGTTTAATAAATTAATAACTCCGATTGATTAAAACCAACTCAAGGTCCAAACACAGGTCTTCAACCCACAGTACATATGTATTATTCTTCTTATTTATAATCTTAATCAATGCTGTTTTTCAGATGGAGATAAAATGCATGGATCCCGGCGTGTTATAACATTCTGCCTATTAACAGCTGTTTTACCCACAATACTCATAGTGATGCCTTTATATCTAAGAAATATAAGATATGCTGATGTTATGTATAAAATATCAGACTCTGATGTAATTCAAATCCATAAAGGCCAATCATCAGTTTTTTGTCAAAAACATTCCTTGAAAATGAACACTTCATTCAATGCATTCCAAATGAAAGGCAGACCTGAATTATCAGGTCAAAGAAAACATATAAGATTAAAAAAGTCTATGAAGTTACCTGATGATACACTAGAATACTGGGGATTTTATCTTCTGAAAGGAGCTACAGTGGAATTGAAAGGTTGTTCTCGATATGAAGGATCTAAAATATTAGTAGTCAAAGGTGATAGAATATTAAACACTTGTGGAATTCTAGATGGATATAATAAAGATCCACCTATAGTAGAAAATCAAGGAAGTGTATTAGTAACATTAGAAAATCCAGATGAGAAAAAAGAAAGAAGCTTAATTTCTAATCTGCTGATAAATAAACAACAAATTAAAGAAATTCCTGGTGAAAATGAGAATAGTACATTTGAATCAGGATTTAATTATCATGACAAACAAAATACTTCAAGCATAACAAGAAACATAGCTAATAAGATCTCAGATAAAAAGAGAAGGAAAAGAAATACCGTTCCTTTGCATAATCCCAACACCATACTTGATACTGGAGTCCACCATGGGGGGAATGCACACAACACTTCTTCAAAACCAGATAGTGCTGTGTCCAGTTTTGAAATAAACCTTTATGAATGTTATAATGAAAATATATTAATGAATAACTACTTCCCAAACTCTATACAATGTAATAGTACTAATTACTTGGAAGGAACTACTACCCTGAAGGTAATCCATGAAGTCTTGGAAGATGGGTATTATTATTATATATTCTATAGTGAGAATGATTTTGTTAGGAATGGAATTCATGCCATTTTTGATATCTATAAGCCAACATTCCAGTATGTAAATAATTCTGATGCCAAAATGTGTGTTAATAAAACTGAATGTGAATTTAACGTAGGGTTTTTTAGTGATGAACTAGTCATTGTAGAAGTACCTACTAAGGATGGCTTGACTAATGATGATGAGGATTCTTCTATTTTAGTATCAGTATGTCACCCTCGCATTACTGTATACATATTTTTCCCAATTTCTGTTTTGTTACTTATACTTCTTTTTTCATTTTTATGATACATGTTTAAAGTGTATCTTCATTATATTCTCATCAAAATGAACATTACCAGAAGTGTGATATTAGTTTATTAAAATTTTAATGATATTTTAATTGTTGAAATGGCAACTAGGTATGCTATTTAAGACTAATATAAATTATACTATTGTTAAGAATTATAAAAAAGTGTTTTATTTATTTATATAAAATAAGTGGGCATACTTATGAATATTACTTTATGATTATAATGTATTATACTGTATGATTATTACCTCAGAATATATAAATACTACGTACATTTATTACTAAGAATAGTGGCGCCACCTATCCATAGGAGTTTGTATATTCTAAGTAGTAATAGGTGTGGCTTTTTTACAAGGATTTTTTAGGTACACACGGCAACAGATCAAGCTATACATTCCTAGTATAAGCTGGCCTCCCATTGTACGGAAATCCTATACAATTCGAGATCAGCTTATACTGGAAATGTATAGCTTGATCTGTAGCCGTGTGTACCTAGCGCTGCTAGGACGGGTCCCCCGTCGAAATGGTCTCGGGGATTGACTAAGAGCGGGTTGTTTGTTGGTTCTGAGATCAATTCCGTGTCAGGTCCCAGGAAATTTAATTCAGTTTGTCGTTAATTTGTATATACATATACCAGAATAGCTTCCGTCTGCCCCGCAGTTTCAGTTCCGTTCCCGAGGGACTCCTGGGACCGGGATAAATAGAGTACCCTGTGTTAATCCAGAGCAAATTATATCCGTGCGCTCATAGAAATAAAAAAAGTAGGTAACTTAGTAAGTACTTATTTTATTTCTATGCCGTGCGCCAAATTCGTTAAGCCGTTGATGCGTGAAAGAATAAAATTAACATCCATCCTCGCAATTTTTCGGGTTTATAGTATCTACTAGCTAGTAGGATAGTATCAATCCCTTTCCTGGCCAACTATTACTGTAAGCGTAATAGTTGGCCAGGCTCGAGTAAACAGCGGGGCGATTACGTAATTAAATTTAAATAATTTTCGAATTGAAATCGGTTAAACATAGCGGTTTTCTTAGCCTTTTCCAAAAGAATGTGTACTTTATGGCAATAGCATTATATAATTGTTTACCATCATTTATAAGGGACACACAAACTACCCTCAGTAAATTTAAAAATATGCTAACCGTTTGGCTCGTAAAGCACAGTTTTTATTCAATAAGTGAATACAAGAATATGACATACACAAATAATACACAAGGAATATGAAATGCTTGACATAAAAAATAAATTTGATTGTAATTTTAATGACATTATTATATTGTAAATTCAAACCTATGTATATTGAAATTTTATAACTTTGATTATGTTGAACATTATTTTGAACTGTTTTCACTTTGTTATTATGTTAATTTGCACGCCTTTTCTATGGCAAAATATGCTGAACAAAATGAGCTGAATGTACCATCATTATAATGAACCATATTTTAGGCAAATAAAGAAATTTGAATTTGAATTTCTGATAACTTTTTTACTTTCTGATAATTGCAAATACAGAGGTTCATTAGAAATGGAACCATTTCCGATTTTGTAATATTTCTACCGATTCAGAGGTCATTTCAATCTGAATTTAATTGCAATAAAGTTTCGTAGGTAATCCACGTACAGAAGAAAAACTTCAATTGAAGTTGAAGGAAAACTTCAATATTTCATAAACACACTTCTATTTCATATATTCAAACACAATTTAAAAATAACTTGAAACTATATCACTAGGTTTATGAAGTATCACCATCATACTTTAATATTTAAAATACTGTGACCTTATAATGTGAGCTGCCTAGTAGGTACGTCCGCTCAGTGCGACCGACTCCGAGAGATCTTCGCTGGGTGCTAAGTAATTTCTAGAGCAGCGTGGATTTTTTTTGGCCACGGAACCCTTTGACTAATGATATATCAAGACTGAACTACGAAGCTGTTTACGCGTAGATAAAAATGTCCTCTAACTGTTAGGGCGCAAATCATTTTCCCGCCCTCAGTGTCAATCGAGACGTCACTGGGACACAACCAAATTCACCAAAAGTGTATTGTTCCAGAATGTCTTTTTGTGTGATAAAAGTGTGCAGAAACTACATAGGTCGATCTAGATCAACAAAAAAACTCAGCTATCATCAGTAAGTAACAACATTTCCTATTAGTTCCTGCAATATAAGCCATTGAAATTTTTCGAAAATAAATTATTTTGAGTAAGCGCCATATTTACGTATTGCCTGTCCTGCCAGTTTATGAACTCGAAACTCCCATGGTAATATCAGTCAATAGCTAAATACGAGTATGTAGATACTTATATATAAAAAGCGACGGTGACGTGTGCGAAGTTGACGTGTTTATCGTTTTCGGATTTTTCGATCATAGTTATTATGCGTGTGACGTCCATTTTGTGAAAATCTCGAATTGAATTTTAAAATGGCGGTCTTTTTTTTTTAATGACTGATGTCATTCTCGACAGTGGATGTCACGTTTTTAAATTGTTTTTAGTTGAAAATGAGACTTTTTTTACAGAATACCAATTGATCCAATTTTAAGAAGCCAATGGTTAGACATCATTCGGAAAAGCCGTAGTGAAGATCTCTGGAAACTAGCCAAAAAATCTGTTCTTTGCTCTGACCACAGATTACAGAATAAGGATGGAGCGCGCGGAACACGGGAGTGAGACCAAAAAAGCAAATACAAATTGAAAAACACGTACCTGGTATTCTCTTTTGAATGTGTATTTGCTTTGTTTAACAAACTTTATTTAACAAAAAACACTCCTTTATAAAGAAACTGTGGTTAAACAATGCAAATACAAACTGGAAAACGAATACCAGGTATCAGATTTTCAATTTGTATTTGCTTTTTTGGCTTCACTTTCGTGTTCCGCGCGCTCCATCCTTATTCTGTAATCTGTGGCTCTGACCATTTCAATAAAAATTACATGTATTTTGTAAATAAGCAGGGACGCCGGAGATTAAAAAAGGTAGCAGTGCCTTGCAAGGCAAGTATTTTTTACAAGCTTTTCATTTTACTTGCAATGTTTGTATGTTTTCGGACCAAATCTTGCAAGTCGAATTTCACTCACTTCCAGTGGTCAGATTGGCTCGATTTGACTTGACTTGCTCTATTTGACTTAGTTTGACTCGGTTTGACATGATTTGACTCGATTTGCTTGTTTTGACTCAATTTCACTTGATTTGACTCGATTTGACTTGATTTGACTTGATTTGGCTCGATTTGGCTCGATTTGCTCGATTTGACTTGGTTTGACTCGGTTTGACATCATTTGACTTGATTTGACTCGATTTGATTGTTTTGACTCAATTTCACTTGATTTGACTCGATTTGACTTGATTTGACCTGTTTTGACAGGATCTGACAGCATTTGACTCGATTTGACTTGATTTGACTAGAATTAACTTGATTTGCTTGATTTGACTTGGTTTGACTCGGTTTGACTTGATTTGACTCGATTTCACTTGATTTGACTCAATTTCACTCGATTTGTCTGGATTTAACTTGATTTGACTCGTGTTGACTCGATTTCACTCGATAGTAAGATAAGTAAAAATAATAAGTATTAAATTAATATCGGCGCCATTACTCTTATTTATATTATCATGTATTATCCCGATTCAACTTTTATTTTCGTAGTTTACAAAGATATCGAAACCGTAATATATTTTTCCCCATTTTATTGGATTTTTTCAACAACTGGTAACATTATAAACTTCACTATGACAAGCAGAATGACGTACCGCGAGCATAAGACGTAGCAAAGTTGGCCACTTTTTAAAAATCATGTAGTATGGGCATGGTCGTTCTAGACGTATATATTTTCTAAGCCTAATTGATCATATTTTTTTGGCGGATTCCCATTTTGATGGTAAGTGACTATTTTGAATATATCCATGTTTACTTGAAAAGAAAGAACTGAAAAATACTTAGTACTTACATACTTATAATAAAGGTTCGAATATTTTTGTTCGGAGCCTAGCATACTCAGGAGGCGCCATTTTTTTTTTAAATGGTGCACGAAGAAACCTGTATACGTCGATTGGGAACACTCATACGAACAAAAAAATACTAGGGTGTCTAAAGTAAAGCCAACGAGACGAGATAAAGAATGTAAACAACCTGACCTCTACTGAGTTACAACTTACATCGTTATGGTGCGTCCATGCTTGGCGAACCGAGCATGAGCCTCGAACGAGCACACTGCGAGCACGATTCGCGTAGCGTGGACGGGCTCGCGAGCCTCGAACGAGCGCGATTGTCAGTTTTTTCACGTACAAAGGGATTCGCATCGTGCTCATTGTAGGCTCGGCTCGTGCTCGATTCGCGTAGCATGGACGCACCATAAGATAGCGAGCGACTAATATCTCTCGCACGCAGTAAGGTCGAGAACGGCTGTCGTTGTGCGATTCGTGGTTGTGCGAAAAGCGGTCGGTACAGCGATAGATATTCTTTACCGTGGTACAGCAGCTATCAACATATGATCCGCATTTTTGTGAATAAATTAATTCCCATTTGGATGAATGATTGATTATAATATAAGATTTGTTATGTGACCAATACGACTGATTCGGACGAATCATGATGCCGGTAAGTTTAAAACATCGATAAATTAGGTTTATTAACAATATCAAGTCTTTCCCATAGTAATGTCAGGTTTATCGTAAAATCAATAAATTTGTTATCTTTTACATCAATGCTCACAGTGCATTGTTTTCTAATACAGACGACAACGATTAGAATAGGAAGTTTAAAATTTGTATAATTTATGAACTTCAGAGTTTGTTTTCATTCTTTATCTCGTCTCGCTGGCCTTACTTATTATCACTTATCATGGTGAGATTGTGGTCAAACACAGGCCAATACAAGTAAAAAAAACTTATTGAATTATTGTACGCATTCTACGGTGCTAGAATATCTATTGATTTATTAGAAAGGTACCATATAATTATATGAGTTTACGGACATATCAGCATAAAAATGTACAGGAGGTCCGTAATATCGTAGTATTTATATACTCTGAGGTAATATTATTCTATTTAATCCAGTAATTTAATATATTTAAAAAAAGGCCATGTGCTATGAAAACTAATACTTTTAGGATATAATTTTTAAGTACTATAAAAGATTATTTTTAGTTGACTTTTCTACGAGCGTTTTATTTAACTCGGACGGAACGCGAAACTCCTGTACTCTACCACGGAACCCAAGGGTTACGCATACAGATCACCTTTTGGGAACCGCTGTTCTAGAGAACCAGAGGTGACTTTGCCGGGCGGACGGGCCCGTTCTGGCAGGGCCATCAAGAACCCTCTTAGGTTTCGGATCATGGATAGACACAAACTTATTTCGCGAAAATATCTGCCTCAGAATTTAAATCTGATAATGGCCCTACTAGGCGGATAACACCAATTTTTCGACAACAATCTTGAATCTTGTGTTTGTGTAGGACGAATTTAGAGCAGACTATTGGCAAAGATAGAGAAGCATGGAAAAAACTGGAGGAGGCCTTCACCCGAGGAGGGGCCCATATCCAACAAAACTCTACTAACATATAGGAAATAAGTAAAAACACTAGCTATAATGATTAACAACATTTGCAATGTAACATAAGGATAAGGGAAATATAGGCTTTTTTATTTATTTTATTTATTAATGTCGCAAAGTACCAGAATTTGTCTGTCCCTCCCCGGTTATTTAGAAAGATTATAACCAAGCCTTCCAGGGGCTCGTAAGTTACAATCCCCCTGAAATCATATCATATATTCGATGCTTTTCAGATTTCTTAATTTTTTTGTGTGACATTTACTTATTTTTTTTTATTGGATTACTTAGTTAACTTGATAAAGGCTACTAAAAAACATTTTGTCAGCTCTATATGTATTGAGAAAAATTACATGGGCATTTTGTTCATATTCACTATCACATAGATATTAATAATTAATTATGTAGGTATGTACCGTTTCAATCTATAATAATAATAATAAAAAAATTAATATTGTATTTTATATAGCATTAAGTTCCATTTTAATACATAACATATAAACTAAAATATTATGTTAAATAGGAACCTTAATTATCAATCTCGTGAAAAGTCACTAATATTTCGAACAAAATTTATTCCAAAAATATAAATTCGAAATGAACATAAAAACCATGTAGAAAACAATATTTTTAAAATTAAAATGCAAAAGCAAATGTGTATAAGGGACTACAGGATACAATAAGGACCTGTTAAAAGAAAGTAATGAACATTTCGAGGAAATTTTGATTTATTATTTCCACATAGTTGTGTCCATAGTGCGTTTCAACAGGCTCAGTAGGTAGATCTTCTGTAAACAAAATTTAAACAATTCAATACAATGCTAATAGACATTAAGGTTCCGATCGGGAATGGAGCGCTACAATTTCCATGTACGTCAATAACAATACAATTCAGATATTTCATTAATATTTATTAAGTGTATTACAAAAACAGTTACCATATTATGTACAACTGGAAAAAAGTTACAATACATTGTTTTCTTCTAGTACTTTTGTGATTGAAATAGCCTCTCCAGTACCCGATGAGACCTCTATGCAAGCGGCAGAGAGGCCTGCGCGGAACGGGGGCCATCCGGCCGAGCCGGGCTTACTCCTAACTATGTATATTAAACTTATATTGATAAGACTATTATAGTATAATGTAATCATTAATTAAACTAAAACGAATATATCGGTCCAAATGAAATGAGTTCCAATAAAAAATCGGCACAGTGGTAATTAGGAGGCACCTCCTAATACACACACCTTATATATATCGCAATAGAACGCAGGACACAAAGTATAAACTGGTAGGGCGCAAGCCTCTTAGATGAGGTTGGCCACATCGCTGGGCATTTCCGAAATATTTGTATGGTAGAACTCCTCAATATCCTTTAGTGCTCTCTTGTCTGCTTCGGTAACAAAGTTGATGGCGATTCCTTTACGACCGAAACGACCGCCTCTTCCGATTCTGAAATTAAAGAACACACAAATGTTACATTATTTTGAACCAAAGTATTTTGTAACACCAACATACATTTGTACTAGACATATATCAGACAAATTATAATCCCAATCGAACATTGGTGAAACCTCAGGGCACTGGTATATTATAAAAGAGTATCTATTGTATTGCTATTTCCCTAACAATATTATTTGCAGACACCACCTATGCTTTTATTTTCTATATAACTAGCTGACCCTCGCGGTTACGGTTGACCTGCATACGGTTTTTATTTTTGTGGTACCCAATTTTTCTCTGTAAGTTATTCCTTATAACATCAGTTATCTGCCAGTGATAGCCCCGTCAAATTCAGTCCAAAAATGGTTTATTCCACCTTATATTTCTATCTTTCTTAACACACACTTTTTTATTTATTCATATAAAGAAGAAAGAAAGAAAAAATATTTTTGCCTCACAGTACACACTTATATTAACAAAATTATTTGTTATTTATGTGTACACACATAACTGCTTATAATTAATTAGTATGTTGTATGGGGTCAAAAGTCCCCTACCTCAGCAATATGTAATAATATGCAGTAATATATGGGTTACAACACTTACCTATGAATGTAGTTTTCACGGTTAGTAGGCAGATCATAATTGATGACGCAGGATACTTGTTGTACATCGATACCGCGCGCCAACAAGTCGGTAGTGATGAGGACACGAGATGATCCCGTCCGGAACTGCCGCATGATCACTTCGCGCTCGCGCTGGTCCATGTCGCCGTGCATGGCGGACACAGTGAAGTCACGCTCGTGCATAGACTCAGTCAGCCAGTCGACCTGAAATGTAAAAAACAATCATTTTTAAATATTTAAATGTGTTGATATTGCAGATTTTTCTACTTCGAAAGTGGCATGCTACACTTTCACGAACTTCAAAACAGTATCAGTTAGTTAGTCTAATACAGTTTGATTAGAACTCCTAGAACATAGAACCTCCTTTATTGTAGTTGGAGAAGAAAAATCAAAGATAAAAAAAAGAGATTGCTTTCATTTGCATTTTCAAAACAATCAAAATTTTTAGGGAATGTAAAGTGGCGTTATCATAACTATATCTATCTATATCTGTTTAGTGTAGTATCATGTCACTATCACCTGAAGTAGAAAGAAGTCACCATAATACTTCAAGCTCTCAACTGGGTTTAAGTTTAGCTAACTATGCCTGAGGTTGCCCCAGTTGGGGCCGAACCTCTGCTCAGGGCGTTACCGAGGGGAAAGGGCGGGCTTATAACAAGTTACGACTAATTGTAGGGGGTAGGATTACTGGCATCTCAGGCCATTTGAGCAGGACTAGACTGAGTAAGACGTCGCGGCGCGTGTCCTCGACGACGAGGATGGAAACGTGGTGATCGGACAACACGATTCGCATCTGTGCGTTTATTATTGCTGCGAGCTTCGTCAGCTGCAATCTAAGCTAAGGAGGTCGTCCTGCTTGCTGAGGAAGATATTCGAAGCAACCACATATATATCTAGATAATGCAAAGCACCTACTTCGCGTGCCAGATTTGGTGCCCGAAATACTTAACGTGGCCACAATCGCGCTCACATTGCATTGGTTCACTTGAATTGATTTTGTTTTTCCTAACACTAAATATTGCTTATGACGTCATAGTAGGTAGTAAAAAAAAATGGCTTGTTGAATTGGTTTTTCCCATTACTAAAGGAGTCTACAGACGACACGATTTCGCACCGAATTTGTAGGGCTGATCGCTCTTGTCATACCAACTATGCGTCAACTTGCTTCCTGACATGCCAATTTCACTCCACAATTTGTCGGGCCCCGCCCAATCGGCCCGATAAATCATGTCGTCTGGAGAAGCTTTAAATAGTGCTTGAGACGAAATAGTAGGTATTCTGTAAAGCTATTTAAAAAAAAATGGCATGCTTGGTTTTCATACAGATCGTGATACTTGCGTTTTCTAGGTATATCTATATCTGTGAAGGCAACCATGTAAGCTCTGACATGATACTGTGACAACTTCATGAAGCTGCTGACCAACAAATGGACAAAACCGAAACTTCATAGGGAACATAATTTACCAACAAACTTATGAAACAATGGGGTGTAAAGATAGTTCGGCATAAATTAACATCAAATTGTAGCCACAAATGATAATAATAGCAGTCAAAGTTTAGGAATCCAAACATTTTCTCATTGTTTTGGTTGTTGTCTGCGCAAGGATGACACGCAAAATCGTGAAGTGTTCCACATTTTTTTTTCAAGGTCGGCAACACATTGGCAATCCCCCTGGTATTTCAAGGTCGGCAACACATTGGCAAAATGTCTATAGGCGACGGTGACCACTTTCCATCAGGAGGCCCATCTGCCTGTTTGTCAACCTCTTGACATAAAGAAAAAAAAAAAGTAGCAAATATTCAATGTAGAATGACTGAGATTTTGCGGTTACAGACAGAGTCAAACTTATTGGCGGCTGTGAAATTAGGCGCGGAATGCTGCGCCGCCGTAGCAAAAACGAAGGTACATTCAAGATGGCTGTACCTACGCAAAGCCGGCTCGCAGCGGACTTCACAGCTGCCATTAAGTTGAGATTCTACCTATTGATTCTCTTACATGGGCCATCTGGATTTCACTACATATGTTACAAATTACTTAAATCAGATTTCATCAAGTAGAAATTTATGTGTACGAAATACAAAATGTCAAATTTTATAGATTTACTTACCTTGCGACGGGTGTTGCAGAAAATTACAGCCTGAGCAATGGAAAGGGTGTCATACAAGTCACAAAGTGTCTCCAACTTCCATTCCTCAAGTTCAATTGAAATGTAGAATTGTTTAATACCTTCCAGAGTAAGCTGTAAAGTAATTAGATAGATATGTTAGTTTAAACACTCTCAATCTGCTGCCATACCTGCCTCCCTCTACTGATTGTCATATTGCATTAACCTATTGCTGTAGGTAAGTAGTATATTCAAGTATAATAATAGCAAGGGATGGGAATACATTAATAGGAAGTACAAATTCACTGCAAAATCATATGGTTTACCTTTACACCTATAAGTGAGTTTATAACTCCAATACATAATAAAATAGCCTTTACACAAAAAGAAACATATTCTTAATAAGAAACATGAGATAAGTTTCACAACATGTCTCTGGTTTCAGCATGCCTTAAAACTACAACACATTGAAATCTAAATAATGAAGTGTGGGTTGCATGCCCTATACTTTTGACCAATGTTGTATGGCATTAATAATGTAATTTAATCAGTGTGAACAGAAACAAAGTGGACTCTAAATAGTTGACAAGGCATATTACACTCAAATGTCAGAGTAGGACAGTGTAAAGTCTAAAATAGGTAATAAAAAACCTACCTCTTCCTTTTGCACAAGAATGCGCACAGGCTCTCTCATGAAGCACCGAGACACTTCCAATACATCATCAGGCATAGTAGCAGAAAGTAAAATGACTTGAACATCAGCAGACAACATCTTGAATACATCATGGATTTGATCTTTAAATCTGAAAGTGAAATAAGAATAAATTACCACATATCACCATGCAAATATGATTTCTAGGTAATCTTCATCAACATACCCTCTTGACAACATCTCATCAGCTTCATCAAGCACAAACAGCTTAATGGTGTTCGCACGCAGCGCACGACGTGTGATCATATCATACACACGGCCAGGAGTACCCACCACTACATGCACACCACTTTCCAGCTGACGTATATCTTCACGCACGTTGGTACCACCAATGCATGCATGACATTTAGCATTCAAGTGGTCACCAAGAGCTATCACCACCTAAAAATTATTAGTGATACATATTGATCTCTAATTTCATAACACAACACTATATTGATATTTCCAATACACAAGTTTCCTACCTTTTGGATCTGCTGAGCCAGCTCTCTGGTTGGGGCTAGGATCAATGCTTGACATTCACGAATAGTGGTATCAATTTGTTGAAGAATTGAAATAGAGAATGTAGCAGTCTTGCCAGTTCCAGACTGAGCTTGAGCTATAACGTCGCGGCCTTGGATGCAAGGCATAATAGCGCGTTGCTGGATAGCAGATGGTTTTTCGAAACCATAAGCATAGATTCCTCTAAGCAATTCTTCTTTCAAATTCATGTCATCAAAGCTTTCCACGACTTGATGCCAATTGGTATCCAATGCACCCTCGGGGTCCATGCCCGGGGGTCCATCGTAATTTGGTTGCTCTTTCGATGGCCCATTCTTGGAATCCTCCGGCCAATCTTCTGATCTGTGAATAAATTTGATGAATCAGTTATGAAGTGATAAATTGTAACTGTGTTTATATTCTATTAACATAAACAACATTATTTCATAGTTTAGTCACAAAGACTTTTATAGTAGTATGGTATGAATAAGCAAAAATCCATAAAAATCATTATAAACGGAGTTTGAAGCACTTCTGTCAAACTGGCACTTGAATGTAGATTTGTAGGAGACAAAATTTTATTTAGATCGCAATATTAGTAATGCAAAAATATTATAAAATACAGCTATACAATGTAGGTGAAATAAAATAATTACAAATAAAACACGTGCGCAAGCAGAACTCAGAAATTACTCCTACCAGCGCCATGTTGGCAATCGGCGACAGGGACATTGAATTAAATTGTACAAATAAAGCAAATATCATGGATTAATCAAATCCAATATAAAATCAGATTTGGTTTAAAATGTGCGTTACAATATATTTCAGTACTATGGGTAAAAATTAGCCAAAGAACTGAACTTACCTTCTTTCAGGTGAATAAGACATGTTCCAATCGCGGTAGCTGAACGGAAAAGAACTAGCAAGGTCAAGTTAAGTTAGCAAACGCTTTTTATGGTAATAAAAAAAATGATTTTGAATATAAAATGTATTGCACAATAAATTTCAAATATTTTTAAAAGATTAATAAGAATGGTTGAATGTTTAAATTCGCTTTTTATTTTTAGCCGAGAATTAATATAAATTAATGGGAAATACAGTAACGGAAGTATGTCAAAGACAATTAATTTATGGTATGGTCTTGATTCATTTTAAGGGGTCTTCACACGATTGAATCCGATTGATTGGTCAACAAACCAACCTACCAAGGTTCTGCCAAAACTTATTCAAGGTTCAAGGTACTATAAAAAAAAACCTTGTATCTGCCATAAAGATACAACAACGGGTGAAGTGCTCTATTACTGTACACTTTCATTTATTATCATATACATTTGAAATATTTATGAAAAAATCGGGGATTAAAAAACTGTGTCGGCCGGTTATTGGTTTGCCGTTAATGGTTAATTTCCATAAAGCAGAAGAGTTTATTTTAGTTTGTTTTTTGTGTTTGAACCAAATTGAACCGGCTAATCTCCGGAACTATCAGTCAATTTAAAAAAAATCTTTTACTAACAGAAAGCAACTTTATTCTCGAGTATTATAGGTGACTTCTTATCCCAGGAACGCATGTAAAACAGTGGAGGACAGCTAGTAATGATATGATAAAGCCGAAGAGTTATTTTGTTTAAACGGGATAATATCTGGAACTACGTGTTGGTTTGATTTTAAAGACTCTTCATTTATAAAAAGTGTAGTCTTGGAAAAGTTAATGTGGTGCCATTATCTATACTAAACCCAATACACTCGAGTGCGAGGGTAATGTAGCTTCCTATTAGTGAAAGAATTTATGAATCCGACTAACACACAGAGATTAACACTTTTAAACAATAAAAAAATAATCGAATAAAAAACTCTTCTTTATTATTATCATATTATTCTCTGTATTCATCGTAAATTTAATTTTTAAATATTATTATATATATATAATAATTATATTATCATTAAGTATAGATTAAATTTAATATGGCAACGCTTTTTTCTCGTATGGAAAAATTGTGATGTTGCTTGTTAATCTATGAAAGTTTGACGATATAGTATAGATATGGATGGCGATATGAGACTAACGTTATGTTATATTTTACGAGCAGTACCTAGTATAAATCCATTCCTTTTATACTTTTTACTCATTTGACAATCGCATAGTCTTTGCATCTGCACTACACACACACACACTACACACACCGCAAAAAGGAATATTCGCGTTTTTTATTATTTTTCTCTAATAAAATCATAAAAAGTATCTTTCCCAAATAGAAAACCAAGAATCTTATTAGACTCTTTGCCGAAAACACAATAATTAACCTTCACTTTTGACAGCGCTCACGGTGATATCAGTTTAGGGCATGGTCGGTGTTAGCGCATTATGGCAGATATAGATGTCCCGTCAAACGTCATCTATGACGTTTGACGGGACATCGTTATCTGTCATTATTCAATTCGGTACGGGTTTAAGCACGCTCAAATCCGGAATGCAGCCTTAGTGTCGTATTTAAGTAGTTATTACACCGTTATATTTTTAGGAGGAAATAGGAAAGTGTAATCGCAGTTAGAACGGTTAGTGTCCTAAGTAGTTCCGACCGACCGCTCTACTTCCTTAAATTGGACAGTGTAATTGCATCGCTCTGATTTAGGACGTTTAGGGATGTAACATCGTTCTTCAAAATATCTATGTTTTGAAATAATAATAATTATTATTATTTATTGGTTTGCCAACAATTGTTACATTAATAAATACTTAATAATAGTTAATAGTATACATAGTCTGAATCTTAATGCACAATTACTTATAGGCAAACACCGCATGCGCTATAATCAACCTATTTTGGTTATATAATTATAAGAACACAAAATATGTAATTTAAGAGCACAAAACAAACAATTTTAAGAACACAAGATGTATAATTTGAGTAAATACGAGATATATAATTTGAGTTACATGTGGTTACTCTCTTAACATGGTTAACATTATTTTTTTCTAAAAGTAGCTGATGATGTACAATAAATATCGGAATCTTCACTGTTAGAATTTAACCCAGGACAGTTCTGCGAGCTGGTGCTCAGAGAGGTTTCAAGGGTTTTCGCGGATACCGAGCTGGTACATTATACCGGAAACAACTTAAAAGTTGGGGACAATCCACTTGATTACGTAGTATTTTATACAAAAACATTAAACCTAAAAGGTCCTTGCGTTTTGCCAGTGAAATCATTTTGAATTTATTTAACCTATCTTTGTATGAAATAGCTCTCCTTCCCAGTCTCGTAGAGTAAGACAAATGTTAAGCAAACCTTTTCTGAATCCTTTCAAGTCTCATGGAATGAGTAGCGTAGTGCGGCAGCCAAACTACACTTTCATATTCCAGAACACTACGCACAATGCAGTTGTACAAAAATATTTTTGTGCTTGGCCTACGGAAGACTTTACTATTCCGAATAATAAATCCTAGCATAAATAAATCCATTATATAATAATATCAAAAATAAGTCCATAAAAAAAGGATTTGGTTGCCAAACTTAAAACTACTTTTATTCTATTTAAGTAGGAAGCCGCTTATTAAGCCCATCACAGACGTAGCTATGAAATAATATAGAAATCATATCAAGGCATTATTACGATATATTTTCAATACTAATCTTTGAGTGACCGCACACGCATCTATAATATATATTTCTGTTACTTCACCAACTTGTACTGTAATTTATATTATAGCTCGCCGTATTAATATAATAATATATTATAGCTATGTCTGTGATGGAGAAGCCTGTTGAAGAAGAAGAAAGCACGGTAAACCAATCTGAACCGATCTTGATTTCGTCGGTCGGCAGAGTACAAACAGAATGAATGAACGATGTCGATGTTTGTGACTTTTGACATCGATCTTAAAATAATAGAATACCGTTTTATTTTAAATGTGTTTTCGTTTAAAGATCGGAATATAATAAATGGAAGTTAGCTAAGGTGTGAGTTGAAAACTGTACAGATTTTATTTTTCTTTTCATTTAGTTTAATGTTCTTTTTGATTCTTTACTCCACATAATTAACTTTTTATATATTTGCCTCGTTTTAGTGTTCACATCTAGCCTAACCTGTAAAAATTATAATGTATTGCATTCCCTGAGTCCTAAAATACAAGCTCTGCTTAGCTTAGGACTCGATGTTAACTACTTTAGTTGTAAGGATACCATTATTGTCTGTCTTAATTTTAAATGTTACAATAATCTTGCTGGCAATAAAAATGTTCGTAGGCTTGTCGTACTGGTTGGTATCCGATGTAGGTATTTGGTCGGCGTCTGCCAAATCAGAGGTCAGTTAAAGTACAAGTTGTGTTGAACTATGGTCGTTACAACCAGTTTACCGTGAAAAGAGTGTTAAACACCTGGGCTGCATTCAGTAACTACGCCGTGTGGTCGCCCGGCGATCATCGTAGCGTTCAGTTACAGTTGGTTACACCGGTCACCCGGTGTGTAGTAACTGAACGCACCCCAGCTGTCAATATTTTGTCTCTGCTCAATCTTCATTACGTTGGCAGCAAATAGTACTTCCGGTAGTGTCTATGTTCACGCTGCCATTTTGAAACAGCAGTGCTTTTTGTTCGTGTGGAGCGTTTGCTCGTTGTGAGGAGAATATTGTGATTTAGTCAAGTGTAGTTTTATTTTTAAACGAACTCAATCAAAATGAGCTGGCAAGATTATGTCGATAAACAGTTAATGGCATCCAGATGTGTCACAAAAGCTGCGATCGCTGGACACGATGGGAATGTCTGGGCCAAGTCAGAAGGCTTCGAAGTAAGTTTCCCATCATCATACGTAATAAGTGGTCAGTGATTTGGTATAATAATATATAACTGGTGATATTGAGTGCGAATCCCTGGTGAAGTGTGTCTGATGGGAGACCCACTGCATAGATGACGAATTCTTTCCGGCAAGTTTTACAAAATGGCGACATGTGGTGGCAGCAAACACGAATTCGAAACACGGGTTTGTGCGGTCAGCAGGGTATTTCTAGCAAATCTTAGTTGCAAATTGTTTTGTCAACTAATCTTTGTTTCACAATTTCCATGGTTCCTATATGTGCTATAGGCGCATCAGTAAGTATGTACAATACGTACTCGAATGCCGGCCGGTTTTTCTAGCGGGAGCCTTATCTATCACTCACTCACATAGGTAAAACGCTGAACACGATCGATCAAACAATAATGGGTTCTCAGTTAAGCGAGAAGTATCTTCTGTTGCTGTTCTGTTTTAGATTTTAAAAATATAGTGCTGTATCGTATTACAGAATTATTTATTTATGTAGGTCTCTAATATTATTCAAATTTCGGAGCAGCAGTAGTATGCTGATAATATAATCTCCATTTCAGTTCTTTATTATATCCATGATTAAGATTTAACATAATAAGTCAAATATACCTTGTTATTGACATCATAATATAATGAATTTGTTAAAACTATACCCAATTCTCACCATTGACTTGATGTTCCTGACGGTATTTTATTAAGACTCTTGTTCTCTGTTACTTCCAAATGTAACACTAATATTTATTTAATAATTGAAATAGATAGCAATTAAATAATAGATCTTCCTAATTCAGGAACCTAAATGAGGAGTTTTCTTATGATACCTCTATGCTCAAAATACCTGTGAAACTGTTGGTAATTTGAACCTTTAGTTCACGATTTGACAAGTATTTTGAGCATAGAGGTATCATAAGAAAACTCCTCATTCCCAGATTTGATTACACTCATTTTTTTGAGCCCTAAGCATGGGCTCTAATGGCCAAAATTAATATGAAATCTATCCTTGTGTATTGTTATTTTAACACTATTTACATGAAGTGTAGTTAGTATGTGCAGTGCCTTATATTGTATCACTATTGTTAAGATTT
Organism: Achlya flavicornis; assembly: GCA_947623365.1. Classification (NCBI taxonomy): domain Eukaryota; kingdom Metazoa; phylum Arthropoda; class Insecta; order Lepidoptera; family Drepanidae; genus Achlya; species Achlya flavicornis. Next base: position 7,047,906 of record OX392468.1, on the reverse strand, counting down.
GACTTGATTTTCTGATGATTTTTAGGAAAAACATTCTCACAATGGTATTAATGTTGTACTGTGAGGACAAGGCATATCTTATAAGAAAGTGATTATTCCATGTTTTTTTAATGAATTACATTTACTTACCAATTTCTTTTTGTAATCAACATAATTTTTAGTTGAATTTCCTCTTTGGTCAATTTACAAGGTTTCTATGGATGATTCCAGTAGGAATCTTATTATACATGGAAAAGTGCAATGGTTTGTCAGGACTATTTTGTTTTTTACCTGTTGGTTCTTGTGAGGGATGCATGTCCTATTATAACAATTGGATTTTTGTGACTTCAAAAATTGTGTTTTTGAGTAAGGTAAGATTTGTTGACCAGATTGACTTAATTTTAAGTTGTTTAAAGTATTACTCAAAATTCAACTTACATATTTTAATTGAATACATGTTTTGGAGAACTTTGATAGTGATTTTAAAGTTATGTATGGTAGGTGAATTACTTTTCAATAATTTCCTTCAATCTTGTTTTTAATTATCTGGAAATAGTCTGGGTTCTGCAGATAAGCAGATATAAGATAATTGGTATGTCCCGCTATTGCCTGTTTGACTGTTCTGTTATGTAGGTCTTCCAGGATGAGACTGTTGCCCACATAGGTACCTACCTAGCTGTTACTGTGCTTGTACTCTATATAATTTCATTGGCTTTAGAAAGTTTTAGTTGAGTATAATAAACATTTTTCTGTTGTTGTTCAAGCATTGTCCAAATGATCAACCTTCTGTATCTCTTGTTTCTATCTGTCTAATTATTTTGTGTTTTCTGCTGGTATAGATTATATACACGCAATATGATGTGTGTACTTAATATTGTTTTGATTATGTTGTGGTACAAAATAAGAATGTAAGACCCATGTGGATTGAGTCTAAATTGGTGAAAATAAGCACTTTGGTAAACATTTGATAATGTAGAAACCATACAATATCAATATAACCAATCAGGTGATTCTTCATCTAATGACTTGGGTGATTCTTTCAGGTCTTTTGTGTTCATTTTTAAGGTTATTTGTAACCTTAAAAATGAACACAAAAGACCTGACCTGAGACCATCTGTCTTATAAGGCCCAGCCCAGTTATCTTATTCAAGCTGTATATAGGAACATGGTATAGGTAGTCTGTGTCAAAATAAATAAATTAAATGTCCCAATATAATATAAATTGACAAAACAAGAAAGTAAATCAAGAAAAAGGGTAAAAACATTTGTAAAATAAAAATATGTAGGTATAAGTAAATTGCTGTTACAAACTTAAAGTGAAACAATAAATAATAATAAATCTTTATTCATCAAAATTCATTACATAGAAACTTTAAAAACCTTATTATGTAACACTGATGGTAAACTGTAATTCTGTGTATAACTTTGACCGCAATCTCATCCATGTAGACGAAGGTGGTAGCACCAGTGTTGGCTCCTAAACCAAGAGGATCCTTTATTGTAGGAGCCGATTTTTCCCATCTATACTAATATAATAAAGCGGAAGAGTTTTTTGTTTGTTTATATGGGCTAATCACTGGAACTACCAGTCAGATTTGAAAAATTATTTCACTAATAGGAAGCTACATTATCCTCGATTATTATAGGCTACATACTATATACTTTTTATCACAGGAACGCGGGTGAAACCGCGCGAGACAGCTAGTCAGTGATACAAATAAAAAGTAATCTATATGAAATTAATCACATAAAGATCTGAGGAAATATTTGAAATAAAATTAAAATACTAATAATGAAATTAAACAATTAAAAAATTATAACACTAATCCTTCCTTAATATTATAAATGTGAATTTGATTTTTATGCTTTCATGCCTTAACTACTCAACCAATCATGATGGTATTGAATTTGGCATGCAGATAGCCTATCTATGGTATGGAGAAGGACATAGGCTACTTTTTAACCTGGGGATGCAGGTGAAACCGTGGGGGATAGCAAGGCATAATATATTTTTGTAAGAACTAGATAATAAATCAATATAACATAGTTTATGGTTGTGTGGTGGGTGTCAGATTAGTAATGAGGAGTAACAATTTATACATATATTTTTAATTTTCCTATATTAATTGCACATATTCTATGGTGCTAGAAATCTATATTGATTTATTATATATACCATTTATCCTACAAGTATTAGTTTAAATAGAACCTTTGGACTTTTTTAAAGATATTAAAATACTGGATTCAATAGAATAATATTACAGATATCTACTGTTTTTTATGCTGATATGTCAGTAAAGTCAATACTTCTAGTATATAATTAATCTATATACCTATTCCAGAACCATAGAATGCATAAAATCATTTAATAAGTAATTTTTCATGGTTACTGAATTAGTCAAAATTCAATATATTTATGCAAATAACTGTAATGTGACGTTTTAGGACTAGACACATTGTAATTTTTTATGTGTATGAGTATCCCCAATCGGTTTATATAGGATTCAATGTGGGCTGCGTAATGAGTATGCCAGGCTCCAAACAAAAATCTTCAAACTCCTTTCCTTGCAAACCATATTTTTTAAGTGACAGTTGACAGGTCTAGGTCATTGACGTTCCTATTCTTATCTTGTTCGCCTCTTAGGTATATTTTTTCGCTTCGATATTTATTCAACTCGTTTTAAATAGTGATTTATCATTTTGAGCTATAAATAAATCTATGTTCATGTTACAAAGTTATCCAGATATTCATAATACCTATTAGATCTTAAATTACAGCATTCTCTTTCCTATAATCGGTACAAAATTCCATGATTTCTTCTACATTACTGTGAATTCACTGCCTTTTCTTAGATATAGAATGCCTATAGTAGATTTCAAATGCCTAGCATGAGTTCGGTGACACATGGTATTTTAGTTTTTTTGGTAGATTTCTCAATGGTTAATGTTCACTTCGATATAATAAAGGAATACTAGTAGTAAGTACTAAGTACTATTTCAGAGAAATCAAATGGAATTTCACTAGATATTGGTAAAAAAACCTTGACCTTGACATCTCATCCTATGTGAAATAGAGTATATAGGTGAGCATATTAGAAAACTTGCTACTATTTTATTTACAAAAAAAAAAGTTCATACGTACGTAACCCCATACTTCAGGTCTTCGAAATTACCAGTTAGACGTGCGAAACGCGTCTTGTTTCCCTCTCCACATATGCGTCCCTGGGAGCTAGGAAGCTATCAAAAAGGAATAGGTCTAATTTCCTCGCAAAACGACTTCAGCGACGACGTTCCACATTCGTACGTCAGTGGTTAAGGATTAATTAAGTATTATTAAACCTTTTACTTTTGGTGTTCCCCCCATTGTTGTTTCTAAATAAAGGAGTTAGAAGATTTTTATTCGGAGCCTGGCATACTCATCTGGCGCCATTTTTTTTTTATTTTAAATATTCATCAATATAGCTAATCTAGCACCATAGAATGCGTACAACTATTTAATGAGTAATTTTTCACTGTGATAGAAGTTGTGATACATCGTTTTTTTTTGCCAATAACTCTGTAACGTGAAGTCTTAGTTAGGACATAACATAACCAAACCCCTAGTATTTTTTTGTTCGTATTGGTATTGGGACCAATACGATTCCAATCGATGTACCTACTATATAAGGATCATCGTGCGCCGCCATTTCAAAAAAAAGCAAAATTGCGGCCGAAATGTATGCCAAAATCTTCGAACTCATTTACAAATCATTACAATGTCACTGTTGTGATGTGACTTATACTTAACTGTTTTATGAAAACGTTAAACGATCATTTGACGGGCCAGTTGGCGCACTTGATTAAGATTTACCTTACGCGGCGCAGGTCGTGGTCCCACACAGGACATAGATTTGTGTGCATGAACATGTCTGTATGTCCTGAGTCTGGGTGTAATTATGTATATTAGGTATGCATTTAAAAACAAAAAATAGTATTATATCAGTTATCTGGTTTCCATAATACAAGCTCTGCTTAGTTTGGGATCAGATGACCGTGTGTAAAAAAAAAGAAACAAAAAAAAATTTACATGTGATTGATTGATAGTTATTTTCTTTGCCGATTTGTTTTTGTTTAGAGATAATCATTTATGGGTTGGAGGGTGACGACGCACACTGGGGCAGCATGTATGGGACACATGCGCGAAAATGAATTTTAAAAAGAAAGTTATTTGAAAAAATCAATTTAATATTATTTTATGAGAGGGCATTTGACAATCATTTATGAATATTAAACCGCAAAAAAGATTATTAGTTACGGCATTATATCAATACAAAGTTGCATAATCTGAGGTTCGTTGCATTTTACTCGCACGCAATATCAGATTTGTTTATTTAATTGTAGTGATTTGGTTACCAATATTTGTACATTTGAAATCTTTTTTTTTGTACGATTTATGTTTGTTTTCTTTTCCATATCTGTATATACCTACACTAAAAAGTATGAAATAACTCTTATCTGACACTATTTTAAAGTCACTGAAAGAGCATGACTTCTACAACATAACAGTGTCAGTTAATTTATATTCCACTAGCTGCCCGGCGCGACTTCGTTCGCGTGGTGCTACCCTACCCCACCCTACCCTACCCTACCCTACCCTACCCTACCTGAATTTTCTTTGCTATAAACCTCACGGAGCCCGAGACCTTTCCAACGAATGCAAAACCGTGGAAATCGGTTCGTGCGTTCTGGAGTTATAGCGTCAGGAAGGAAAACCCGACTTATTTTTATATAGTAGAAGATTATTTACCTTCTTTGATCCAAATAATTGATTTCTCTTTCAAAGTCAAAGTCAAAGTATTTTATTGTGAAGCATAGGTAGGTACAGACGTAGGTACAGATATTATGTATTAGTAAGGCTCAACTATGTCCCGCCTCTCAGGCATACAATATTATAATTACACAAAATACAATTAGAAATAGAATTAACATAAGCATAAAAAATAATAAATAATAAAAGCAACACACAACAATTACATTACATTACATACATTACGATTTAATCCTAATAGTTTTGATGTTTATGCATCAACAATGTCTATCAACGGACTTTTTAAACAAAACAGTCTATATAGTAATATCATTTAAAAATTCGTTTATACTGTAATAGCATTTCTCGTTGAGGAAATCGTGAAGATGTTTTTTAAAGGAGCATATGTCTGCGGAAGAACGAATTGATTTAGGAACTTTGTTGAAAATTTCTGGTGCCTTACAAAATACACTTTTATTGAGCAACTGCGTTTTGCTTGGAACCATGCACAATTTATCCTTATGACGGGTTTCTATCTTTCATTGGTAATTTAATTAATATTGTTTAATAATAATAATTCATATTGTACTAATTTGTTATTCCTTAAGATACCTACCATTAAATCATAATATAATGGTTAGGTTTTCGATTTCCAAAATGAGGGGGTGCCTAGCCAAGCGACTATATATACTACAAACATTTACAAAATACATTCCCTTTCCAGTGTTATGGCTTCAATTTCACCGTAAGATTAGAATTTCGAACCCGCGCAGGTCGGCGCGATTCTTACACCAACCGAGTTATCATCCAAAAAAATGTTTTCACAAATCTAAAGTATGATTTATGCTACATCGGCGAATCGTGTATCGATTTGCAGGCGCCGGGATTCGTTTGGCCGAGCCTCGTCCACAGCACGGTGTAGTATGAACAGCTTCATGTAAAATGTTTGTGAAATTTGAATCCGTGCCTCGTCCGCGCCTCGTACGGGCCACGGCTCGTGTCTGGCACGGCCTAGCATAAATCATCCTTTAATAATAACCTCACCGCGATAAATACGGTTAAATACCGTACGTTGCATTTTATATTTGTAAATAAAATAAAAGTTAAGACGAGGTCTTACCTCAAATTCACAAAAATGGGTTTCTTTGAGAGTCGAGTATGACGTAACGCAATGAAAATACCGGACACAAAGAAATACTGTGGACAGAAGAGGGTTTTGAGAAAAATGTTAACCGAATAGAATATTAAAAAGCGCTTTGATATTCCCTATAAAAATTTCGTAAGTTACGTCACAAAAAAATCTTTCGCGTCGAAATTCTCCGTATTATCAGCGATGACAACAATTTTATTTTTAAGAATTTATTAGACTGGGTGCGCGTGGTGCTACCCTACCCTGTGGTGATACCCTACCCTACCCTACCCTAACCCTACGAAAATAGTTTACGTCCTATTCTCAGGCCTACTGAATACCTATACACACAAAATTTCATAAGAATCGGTCAAGCCGTTTCGAGGGAGTTTTTTTACAAACAGTGAACCACCCCGTACGGCCCGTAACCTCAGTGACGTGTTTTTTCTAATACTTACATTTTTAAACTCGTGATATCTTTCGAATGGAATGTCCGAATTGAATAATTTAAAAATGTGTATAAAGGCATTGAAGCAGTCTTGTATATGAAGTAATTTATTTTGATTTTGACGTGCGAACTAGACTGCAAACCCCTCAGTGTTTTGAGAGCTCACTCGCATCATAGATTTTGAAACGTGTGTCGTTGAAAACAATTTTGCCGTCCACACGCTCAAGTCAAAACTGTGCAAACCAAAACTCCGCAGTCCAATCTGCAACAAGTCAACGATTACACAAGCCGCGCATGCTTCCGGGCTAGCACAAGCTACCGTCTTGCCGTCCACACAAACAGCCTTACCTGCGTAAACTAATTTGTGCAGACATGCTTGTATGCAAGACGTTGAGTGTAGTCGGGCTATTAGATTTAATTGTGACTTCAGTTTTTCTCTAGCGTTAATTGATTAAATTTCGCTCTAAATGTCAATAGAGAGATTCTGCCGGAGCTCCGAGATATCAACTTAACCCGGCCGAAAGACCTGCTTGGTCGGCTCCTATTCCCAAATATATAGGGTAAACATACCGGCTATCGACCAGTTAAGCGACTTGTTGACTTCAGAGTTGATTTCTATCATGATGCTGTACTCCAAGATATTTCATAAAATTTTCATTTCACCCTACTATAGTCTAGTTTCATAAAACCTAACGTTCATAGACGTATCAGTGATACATAATTTAAAAAAAATATAACTTCGTAAAAATAGCAAATATACCGGCTATCGGCCATTTCACTCAGTTTTCGTCCACCAGTGCACCGGTTAACGGCCACCTAGTTAACAGTAGTAAAACGACTCTTATTCAATAGATCATAGGGTTCATAATAGTATGAAAGTAAAAAATGAATAAATTCACAAAAAGCGTTATATTTTCACTCTCTTCTATGAATTAAGTAACAGATTAAAATCTCGATTCAAACTAATAACTACTTTTAGCTTTAGCATCAATAAAAATGTCTTAACAGTCACAATCATATAAAAATTAAATTAAAAAAATATGAATTCTATGCCCGTAAGTATACCGAGACTTTAACAGCAACTAAAATAGATACTAAGCTAATTTGCCGTGTGGTTCTCGGCATAGAATAGGGCCAACCCTTCCAATCCTGAGGGTGTTGTAAAAGGCGACTAAGGGAATACACCAGGGGACGGGCAGCAGCGTCCATCTGTGATACGTCATCACTCTTGCGATCACCAACCCGCCTGCCAAGCGTGGTGATTACGGCAATACCTCTCTACTTGACAACACAAACACAACTACGGCCTCCAGTCCTGGCAGCCCCGATATCCCGGGCTACGGTAGCGGTCACGGTAACGGCGGGGCAGGGGTGCTAAGAGTCTCAGGCAGAGATCCGGCTACCAACACCGACGACTGGACCTGGTAACATACAATACACGGACTCTGAGGAACGAGGAGAAGCTCATTGAGCTGGAGGAAGATGTGGACAGGTTGCGCTGGGATATAATGGGATTATCAGAAGTCCGAAGAGAGAGGGAGGACACGATTATCCTTAAATCCGGTAACCTGTTCTACTACCGGGAGGGTGATCACCTGTCACAGGGTGGTGTTGGGTTTATTGTCCGCAAGCCCCTCATCAAGAATATAGTGAGGAAAGAGAGTGTCTCACCGAGAGTCGCATACTTGATACTCAGAATCACCAAACGGTATTCACCGGGGGACTTTAACGTGAAGCTATACATTAGGAATGACGATGAACTGAGAGTGGGGCATTTTGGAATTGGGTAGAGGACCCTAGGGGGCAACGTCTGGCCGACTTTATGGAGTTGGAGGGACTATTTATGATGAACTCCTTCTTCAAAAAGCGGCCGCATAGGAAATAGAGCTGGAGTAGCCCCGATGGATCCACCAAAAATGAGATAGACTTTATCTTGACGACAAAGCGGCAAATCTTCAGTGATGTATCTGTGATCAGGGTTAACACCGGCAGCGATCACCGATTAGTAAGAGGCACAATGAACCTGAACATCCAGGTGAAGAGATGTCGTCTACGCTCCGACCACCATATGCATGTATGTAAGACCCTGAAAGCTTTCAGCTCGAACTTCATAATAGCTTCCAATGCCTGGATGATTGCGTGACGGTGGACGATACAAACAATAGGCTCGAGGAAACTTCCCATGCGTTACGATGTAAGTTTTTTAAAACGAATATAACCCAACAACTCTCGGTTGCAACTCTCAAACTCATGAAGCGACTTCCGGCTTTCGCCAACTTAATTATCCAATCAACGATTTTCTTTTCTTTTCTTCACCTAAACTAATTTTAGAGTCTGGGCCAACTTTTCTCCTATGATGAGCAACACAACCGGAAAGCCTGTCATAGTGGAGCTTGGAACTCCGTAGTGCCAGCATGCTTCTCTGATGCCGCGTATATCTGAAAGAGTGGTTTTCAGTGCTTCTTTACTATAAGCAAACCTTCGGGAAGTCAAAGCCATTTATTCAATTTAGGACCTAGTAGGGCGCTTATGGTCAAAGGTCAAAGCTACTGAAGTTACTACCGTTCGTAAGTTAGCCTTCAACTGAGAAGAACAGGCAAGAAAGTCAGCACTTAGTTAAATTTTTACCATTTATCCGCGGCTTTTAATGTCCTAGGTCGAAAACAGGTTTATTTTTTACTTCTTCCGTTCTTTTTCGGCCGTTCTTTTTCGAAAGGCCGGAATCAGGTGTAAATTTACCAATTTTCGGCCGCTCTTTATTTCAAACGGCCGGAGACAGGTTTTGTTTTTACTAGTTATCGGCCGCTAAACGTTCGGTATTTTTGATCGTTGATATCTTTGAAAATATGAGGTATACTAGCGGCCGGAATCTAGTTGTAAATTCACAAAATTCTAACTGTTCACAAATATAATGGAATCTATGTTGGTGAATTTAAGGTTTCCGCAATAAAGGCAAAGAGAAATGACGTGAATAAACCGGTTGTGCGACCACCCGGTCGATAAGTAGATTTTTAAATTAATTGTTAACGTATTGTCCGACCACCAAAAATATCACAAATTATGAAATTTTTGATGAGATTGGGCACTTGAATATTGAAATTAAACATGCTAAGTATACACAAACCAAATCAATCACCAATAAACCAACAGTAACACTAAAAAATTTACATTTGAAATTCCATCCACCTGCTATTTTTTTCGCTAAATTTTATACGCGTCAGTACACCAAATTTTGAAATAGCGACTGAGGGCTCAGTTTGCAAATTTCGAGTTCATGCCGTTGGAATATGAACCGTGAAGTTTGTCCGGATTTCCGGAACGAATGGCGTGAAATGAGAAAGGAGTGGTCTTTAACACTGTCTATTATTTGAAATAACGTGCGAAGTGGTCGATAAGGGGTAGTGGCCGGCCAACCGGTATGTTTACCCTATCAGACTTTCATCTCGAATTAGTAGTCAGTCGATCAGTCCAACGGAGTTCCTACTATACTCTATTCGACGTAGGATGATGCGTAGCAAAGCAAGGTTTTTAAACCATATCTTGTTAAATTTCACTCGATTACTCTGATTTCATTATCCCTCATTTTATTAAGATATCCATCCATATATGTATAATAAATTAATAATCATTGACCAGTGAGAATTCTTATAAAACACACGTCACACACATGTGTCACACGTCATCCTGATTCCTACATCGATATAGGTTTTCCTGACATCTGAATTAGGAAGACATAATATTTGTGGAACACGTTAATACCAAAACGATTTAAAGAAGCCATCCATTGACCCGCTTGAGGTCTAACTAAATGTTATAATGCTCCAGATGATGACATTTCAATGAAGACCACTTAAATCAAGTACATTAAATTTAGACTAACATGGTCGCCCAGCAGATAGTGTTTACCAAATTTCAATGAGTTTAAATTTCTGCTATCCAAAAATTTTACGTAAGTATTTCTTATTATTTGTATGAAACTGAATGTTGTATTTTGAGCGATAGCCCTTTAGTTTTCGTAAATGGCTGTTAGTAACGATAAGCGGCTGGATATGGCATAAATAATATTTGTTGAAAATATAAATCCAAAAATATAGGTGCATAATTTATATACATCACGTAATTGGTTCGCAGCTCGTAGGTTGTTACATTTTCTTCCGTATACTTAATATGCAATTACATATTATGGTACGTTCATGCTACGCGAATAAAGCAAGATCCGAGACACGAACGAGCCTACAACGAGCACGATGCGAGACCCTTTGTTCGTGAAAAAACTGACAATCCCGCTCGTTCGAGGCTCGCAAGCCCGTCCACGCTACGCGAATCGTGCTCGCAGTGTGTTCGTTCGAGGTTCGGCTCGTGCTCGGTTCGCCAAGCATGAACGCACCATTACGTAATGCACTACTTTGAATATTATAAAAAAGTACTCATTTGTGTACAAAACATGTTTTGTTTACGTAAAACCTTTAAGTAGGTAATACAGACCTCCTTTTTTAGGCAGGAAATAGGTATTATAAAACATTTTTTTTTTTTCATTTTGTTAACAGATATCAAAAGATGAAGTGGCGAAGATAGTGGCCGGTTTTGAGAATGAATCGCTTCTAACGAGCGGTGGTGTGACGATAGCGGGGTCGCGGTACATCTACCTCAGTGGCACAGACCGTATCATACGCGCAAAGCTTGGCAAAGTTGGCGTGCACTGCATGAAGACACAACAAGGTAAACATGTTAAAATACTGCCACCATGCATCTACCGGTGTTTTCAGGCAGCTTGAGACCCAGTTCCCTTCTAGGGTTTTTGAACTCCTTCGGCCATATGTTTACTTTCCATGGGCAGGTATCACGCAGACGACGTGACTCTCCGCAGTAGAACAACATGAAGGCTGCAGCGGTCTAGAATCAATTAACATCACGTGACTGTATCTCGTACTTACAATTATTTATTTAGTTATTTGAGCATTTAATAATATTAGGGAGTATGGACTGAGCAAGTCCCTTGTATTTCTAAAAAAATATGTGTATTTGCATGACACACTGCGTATTCAAGTGATAGGATTATCGCTCACGCACGCTTCTATTAAAATATAATTACTATAGGGTCGACATGCCAGTTCACGACCACTTAGTGGATTTACAATCTTTATAGTAACATTATACTTAGCAATTATGTAGTTTTAGTTTAAATAATATTTGGAACTAAAAGAAAACACTTCAAAAAATGAATTATATTCAGTTTTAATGCATTATAAACTAGTTTTTATTAAATAATCAAACATTTATCGAAATGTACTATTTTGTCAGTTCCCGACCACCTTGGGCCTATTTACGTCCATCGTTTTCGTCAGTTCACTACCATTTAAACGCTATTGAAAAAAGAACCTTATGTATATGAGAATTAGGTCGAAAATATCAATATCAAAACATGCATTTTACCACCAAAAACCGTTAAATCTGAAACCCTTGGTATTTGACGATAGTTCAAATCAGCAACTTTTAATTAAATGTAAAAAACGATAGTTTTTATGGAGGTTTGTATGATTGTAAATACAAGCAGGTGACGTCACAATTTTACAGCGTCAACTGACCTACTCTTATTGGTTTAACTGGTAAAAAAAAACATTAAAAGCTTAAAATGTACAACATGTATGACGTTTCACTGAATTACACTGAATAGTGTTTTATCATTTATTTTTCACGCTGTCAAATACTGACGACCACGTGGTAGAGAAACGAAAAAGCGTTAATTTAGTAGGTCTAGAAGTGTCTTATAATATATTATATTTTATAATATATTTTGAATTTGAATTTGGTCAGTTTGGCGAACACCCGAAGTCGTAATTTTTGGTTTTCTGCCCACTATTTTCATTTCAGAATATTGTTTTATGTACACAATATTGCCTAATCTGTCTTGTAAGTTCCCTCAATAATTTCCTTTTGGAACTTTGTGAACTTATTTATTAGCATATATAGCATCTAACCAACTTTTATTATTATTTGCATTGTCAGTATGACATAAATACATCGCGCGGAGTTGGACTACCGATATTTAGCTAAGGTAAAACTGCTTTAGCTGAGATCTGTGAAATGCAATGCACAATGTAATTACAAGTTATTCTAAATACATACATAGATTAATAAACACAAGCATATCAAAAGTATAAAAATTATGTATTTACATTGATAGCAAAATTGTGTTCATACTTCATAGTAGTATTTTGTTACAGCCGTCGTAATATCTCTGTATGAAGAACCCATCCAACCCCAACAAGCTGCATCCGTAGTGGAGAAGTTAGGAGACTATTTAATTACCTGTGGTTATTAGAGGTAAGAATAATCATATTTTTGTACGTGTAGTGTAGGTGTAAGGCGTCGTCCTAATTGGCGATGATCGTACGAGCAAACGATGCGATTTCGTTGCACGACGAGATTAAATACACAAAACGCTTTAGTGTCCTATTTGAAGCTCGCAAGTCATCGCGCGAGCACAGGAACATCAGCGTGATCGTGCGACGAAATCGCATCTTTTGATCGTACGATCGTCGCCAATTTGGACGACGCCTAAGGTTCTAAGCGTCTAAATAAAAAAAAATGGTTTTATAATTTATACTATTGAATAATGTTTATTGATTTATTCATTCATATTAACTTTTCCTCGAAACTTTCCCCGAAAAAAATAAAACAACTGTTAATAAAAAACAATGTGCCGTGACGTATTCCATCTAACCGATCAGAATACCAGTCTTACTACCTGTTAGTAACTAAATATATATATTTTAAATTTGATGGGAGACAGTAGTAGGAAGTCATTTAGTATTTCATAGTGAAGATTAGCCTCAAACCAAAACATTTTCTTTTCAGATCGAAGCGCGCCGTGATCTAAGAATACTATAAGATAATATTTTTTCCACAGGGAAATAAGTAACTGCATTTTGTATATTCTATAAAGTGATAAGGACCGTTCATTTGTTTTGATATTTGATAAATTATGGCGTCATCAGTGTCTGATGCGTTTAGTAACTGTGTGCAGACGCAATTACTTTGCGGATTCTGGACCTTTTTTATACGCTCACCGCTTCCACAAAGTAATTGATACTGCAAGATGGTTAAATTGTATTTTAAAATTTTGCTTTTATCGACCAGTATAGTGAAGCATGTTCTGCTTTACATGGCAGGTCTCAAAGCATGGATGTATAGAGATTTTTTTAGGTTTCTTTTCAAGCATCCTGATACTCGACGAGCCATTAATTTCGTGTAAGAAGCGATACAAAACTATCGTAGATATCCACTCACAACTTTACAAGAAATTGTCTAACTAAAGATCGTGCCCGTGTATAGATGCTTGATGAGAAGTTATAATAACCACGTAATGAAATTACTGTAACAACATTATACAACATATACATATATATATTATATATAATTATGAATAAGCATTTGTGTAAGGGCTTGTTACAAATTGAGAGACACTGTAACCCAAGTATTACAATTTTAATTGAAAATCTCTAGTCCCACTGGAACCATCGTGTGAGTAATATCCGACAGACAGGGCGGCGCACCGCACCGGGCGCGACCGCGACCGCGAAGACCGCGGCAGATCGTGCGGTCGCGACTCGCGACCTAAGCCTGCTCGCCTGCCCGCGCCGCGGCCAATTTCTGCTATGCTTTCTTTTAATTATGCCGCATTTATAATCTTGTGTAGTGAATAATAAACATTTGCATTCTGTTCTACTCTATCTTAATCTGCAAAAAAAATAGAAGCGCTCAATTACCCTGTATCCTCAAACAAGGCTTGCAGTAAACGAAGGGTGCATATTGTTTATATTTGATATTACTACTATAGCTTTGTACATTGTTTCTGATGAACGATGGGAACTGTGTCTATCTAATAATAAAATGATTTGTATTATAAATACTCGTTTTTCTGTATTATCCTATAGGTACCTAGGTATCGATTAGGGTAAAAATAACAAAACAAATAATATTGCTAATGAACATAATTTATTTTCCTTTTGACAAAATCTACAATAATAAAGAGTTAAGTACACTCGAATACAAGGATTGGTATAAAATGTTAAACTTGTAGCAATAGCCTATCAAGTGATCTTGGTTCTTTTAAGTTACAGCATACGAGGATCAATTTACTAACCTTAACCTTAAATTAATTTTGAAAAATTCAATATCTCGAATATTTTTCACAATATTCGACTGAACGCGTATCTATCTATAGTATACTTAATGATTTTACATAATTTTCAGTTAATTAAATAACACCAAATGCTATTAAAATTTATTAGTGTGTTCTGTTATTCGGGAAATGTAAAATACATCTGATGTATGTACTCCTACGTGGTTATCTACATTTCTACACTTCTATTTATTTATAATAGAAACAAATGTCCTGATTTAGTGTAATAATAAATACATAATAGCTTACAAGTAAATTATGCTTATTAATAATAATAACCATTGATTAGACAAAAGTAATATAACTATGGCTACATTCGATTTATGGTAAACGTGAAATACGTCTCGTGGATAACTTCCAGCAAAGGCAGCTATTTACATAGGTAACATTTAGGAAGTTCTGTAAAAATAGGAAAGGCTATTTCCTAAATAATTAAAAAGTTCTAGGTATTATGCTGCCTTTACTACAATATAAAATATTAATCAAATAATGAAAATATTATAAGTATGTTTGGAAAGTTAGGAAAAAGGTCTTATATAAAGGACAGTCTATATAATTACTTTTTAATTTAAACGAAAGTCGTTTGAAATAAGTATGTAATGTAATTTTGATCTTGCGACTCTTGTTTTTGAGTACCTAGGTAGGTACTGTCCGTGTAGCTCTATTATGAGATTCAAAGTTCAAGAAGGTAGTGTGTTCTTTATCTCTTCAGGGGTGCTCGAGGGAATAATGACGTGATTTTTTCCAAAGGCTTCTGAAGAATCCTTTCCGTTGTTTCTGGCCGGGATGTTCCTCGCCTGTAGATAAAAAATAAAGTTTAACATATTTACATATAGGTAACAGAAAATCGATATTTTTAAAAAACAATGCACTCGTCATTGTTTAAAGCCCATAACACAGATATGTGTAGGTAGGTATATAAATATGTTACAATTCCTCTAATCGAGAATATTATAGCTGGGTGGTATATTTGTGACGGGCTTTATTATAAACAACAATGAGAAATTGACGTATTCCAATACCTAGCCTGATTTTACTGAACCAATAGATTTAAAAAATAAAAAAAAAAACCGGCCAAGTGCGAGTCAGACTCGCGCACCGAGGGTTCCGTACAAACCTGTAGGTATATAAGTAAATGGTAGTATAGACCTGAGTATTTGATATTAATTTCAATTTATGACCTATTAAAAAAAACTACTTACTAGATCTCGTTCAAACCAATTTTCAGTGGAAGTTTGCACCGTAATGTACATCATATATTTTTTATAGATTTATCATTCTCTTATTTTAGAAGTTACAGGGGGGGGGGACACACATTTTACCACTTTGTAAGTGTCTCTCGCGCAAACTATTCAGTTTAGAAAAAAATGATATTAGAAACCTCAATATCATTTTTGAAGACCTATCCATAGACACCCCACACTTATGGGTTTGATGAAAAAAAAAATTTGAGTTTCAGTTCTAAGTATGGGGAACCCCCAAAATTTATTGTTTTTTTTCTATTTTTGTGTAAAAATCTTAATGCGGTTCACAGAATACATCTACTTACCAAGTTTCAACATTATAGTTCTTATAGTTTCGGAAATAAATGGCTGTGACATACACGGACAGACAGACATGACGAATCTATAAGGGTTCCGTTTTTTGCCATTTGGCTACGGAACCCTAAAAACTGCATGGTTTTGTGGCTCAGCTTTGAACTCGTATCGACTCTACAATAGCATACTCTGACACGCTTTGCATGTTCCGGTCGATGACTAGAGTTGGGACCAAGGGAATATTAATGTCAAGTGTACGCGTGAACACCGATGCCATTTACCGAACATTGTGCCATTTTGGAACTAGACTGCGAAGCGGTCAATAAATACTACGAACCCCCTCTGAGGGTCTGACTCAAGTTCGTCGTTAAATTAAATTTTGTTAACTCCACTCTGATGCGTGGATATATAGGTTGTTCTTAGTAACTTACGTAGTTAATTGCGAGAATTACAAGTAGAGATTTATTACAAAACTGCAAATTAATCTTTCAGGCTAGTAATCTCTTCCGTTGCAAATGCAACGGAAAGTAGGTTTTGAGGTTTTAGATAGTAAGTAGATCGCGAAAATTCTCTTGTTTTCTTGGTAATATAGCTCCTGAGATCGCGAGGGAAGACTATTGGACAATAAGATGTTGGTTTATATAATAAACAATCGTGAATTTTTAGTAGGTACATAACATCTTTTGAATTATTAATGAAGGGTTAATGCTTCTATTAAGTCTTCGTTTGACTAAGTAAAAAACGGGCCAAGTGCCAGTCGGACTCGCAAACGCAACTAGGGTTGGGTTTCTTCCCGAGAATAAACCCAACTTCGAGTAAATTTCCAATTTAGTGGGAAAGAACCCGGGAATTTTCCCATTGGGTGGGAAAATACTCAAATGGTCATATTTAGTAGATTTTGCGTATATAGCGAGAAATACCTTTACCAAATCGTTTGAATAACATTTAACATGATTTCTATTAGGGTCATACTCATATCATACAATAAAAAAACAATAAAAACATTTTTTGCGTTGTTTTAAAAAAAAGCGACGTTTTGGGGTGTAAGGGTTGTGGTGGACAGTCGGTGGACAGTCGGACAGACGGTCTCGTGCAGAAAGAGCACGTGTGCACATGTACGACGCTTATATAGCCCGTCCCGGGTCCCGAGGGAGGTGTTGCAAGCGTCCATAGGGATACGGTAACCGCTTACCAACAGGCGGGCCGTATGCTTGTTTGCTACCTAGGTAGTATAAAAAAAATGTGTGATAACTTCCTCCAAGGTCCGCGTAGGTGATGTAGGTACATACAACAGCGAGTATGATTAAAATAACAATCAAAAGCATCAACAAATATTTTTTTTGAGGAACTTAAAGCCATTTGAGTATTTTCACGCCGTTTGGGTATTTTTCCATTCTTTTCCGTATTTTTCTTTTCTTCCCAATATTTTTCTTTCCCTGCCCATCCCTAAACGCAACTCATTGTGCTATGAAAACAAAATACAATAAATTGTTGTATGGACGCCCCCTTTAATTTTTTATGTTATTTATTTTTTATTATTTGTTGTTATAGCAGCAATAGAAATACATATTCTCTAAAAAAAAACAGCTGTCTTCCTATTACCGTACATGAGATACAGCCTGGTGACCGACGGACGGACAGCGGAGTCTTAGTAATAGGTTTGGGTACGGAACCCTAAAAACTAATAGATGACCAAGGACGTTAAAAAAAAATCTGACATACTCTCGCTAACTAAAAACAGTGTCGCTGAGAGTCTGCCACCTCGCTGTACTTACAAGCATGGTTCGTGGTTGCTGATGCAGGGTTTTTCAATATCAGCGGATGCTGATGCTGATTTTTTGAGATAACAGCTGATATTAATCTACTACTTCAAATACAGGGTGTCCAACACTAATTCTTGAGACACTGTATATCCAACTACAAAATAGTTAATAATAGTGATGATTGTATGAAGCATTTTAAATAAAAGGTAAGTTATAAATAATAATTTTATGCGATTTTTAAGTATCAAAAAATAAAATATAATTGGCAGTAAACCACCAAAACTTATTGGTAGGCGGGGCGCCTTCAACGGTATGCATGCCACGACCTGAATATCAGCATCAATTAATGCGGATGCTGATATTGAAAACAATGCTGATTATCTGCTGATGCTGATATTCGGGCCAAACATGCTTACAAGCTGGCACGCACAGATTCACACATAAGTCGGCTATTACGCGGGTAAACGTCAAACGAAAAAATAGTGACCGGAGAAAAAAAAAAACTGGAATCTCGTTTCATAGGTAAATTAATAATTCAATTACTTAGTTCACACACACATAAATAGCCGCCGCCATTAGTTGCCTCAGTTTAGTCTTAGCGAGAGTACATACCGACCTAGTCTGTGCAGCTGACTTCTAAAATTCGGAACGATTGTTCTAATGAGAGAGACCAATGACAAATGAGATGGAGAAACTAAGGTGGCAACGAAATCCTTTTTAATGCCTATGCCTATTACTAAACCCATAGATATCATTAGATTTTTCCTGACGAGGGTAGCTCGTTTGCACCTGGTGACGAAGATTTAATAATGATGGAGCTAAAAGGTAGGTAATGAATCAACCCCCTTACTCATAAAACGTTATTTAACTAATATACTGTTTAAAGGGTCTTGATTTAACCAGTGTATTCAGACAGGCCTATTTTTTTTCCTGCGAACTGATTTAAACATATATGAAAATACTGTAACTATAAAAACTCCGTGATAAAAACGAAGTTCTCAGTCGTAGAGGGAAGTAAGTACCTATGCAAAATGTGAGGACCGAATTTCACCAGTGGAACCGTGTCGATAAATTTTTTGGTCCATATTTTCGCCACCTATAATCTTACCATAATAATAATGGATTATGCGACTCTCAATTACCTCTTCTATTTATTTTTAGCCCGTGTCTTTATATTCACATCCTAAGATCATTAAAGGATACCGTTACATTGGTTCTATAATACCATTCTGCGATAGACGCAAACGTTAACTTTATGTCCGTTCACTAGCGCGCTCAGTGTTCAGCCAAACCTAATTAGCTGCAGATTTTTTACTAAGGTGCTCTGGATAGAAACTTGAATTAATTTAAAGCTCACGAGACCGTGAATGTTTTCTTTCGGAATCCAATAACCCGTCTAGTAATTTCTCATGCAAGAAATAAGAATAATCTGTGTATTTAGTCAAAAAGTAAAAAAATAACGAAATTACGAATTTTCTTCAAATTTATTTGTGTAAGTAACTATGCAGTCTAACAAAAATACTATCTATTTTTTTTAATTTCCCTTATGTAGGTAATAGGGCGCGTTTCGTTAGTAGGGTACCTATTTAAGATTAGACCGGTGTGAGTATTTCAGTTTCCAGCACGCGGCCCATCTGCTGTGGCTTAAAATAGCCGCGTATATGCGTTATCGATCCCGACATCTAGAGATCCATATCTAGGAGGTTTTATCTAATAGCTACGCGGTGTGGGGAAATAGGTATTCATAAATATATATATATATATATATATATATATAGATTATTTTCCTATATTTATTTATATTTTAGTATCTATTTCTCTGCAGGTAATTTTCAGTAAATCATAAACATTGCTGCAATAATGTACTTATTATTAATCAAATTAAAATTGAACCAAAACGAGAATTCTTGGTTTTTTTAGAGGGAATCAAACTGGTCTGGCTGCGTAGCTATCAGGTTATCTAACCAACCCCCCACACCTGCACAAGAGACAACAACAACAACAACAACCACGCAACAGAGCCGTCAATAGACAGATGTTGCGTTTTATAAACGTCAAGTTTATCCTTTATAAGGCATGTCTAAGGTCTTTAGAGAGCGCGTTGCTGTTTTATTTATAGTTTGTCCAGTGGAGGTCTGATTCAAGTTCATTGGCTAGACTCCCCCGCAAAGGTAGTGTTGTTTGACTGTGTGCCACTCTTCACGACAGATGTTGATAAATTAGTTGTAGTCATTATCGATCATTAATATCATGGAGAGACGGAGAAAATTTTATGTAGGTAAATATGTGGACAGGTTCTTGAATGATCTACAAAACTTGTACCTATGTTAAGTTGTTTCGAATTCTCTCACTAAAACCCTAGGGTTTTAGTGAGAGAATTCGAAAGTAGAGCTTTGTTTTTTTTGTCCAACCTCGTTATTGAGTCTACTTGATTTTTAATCAAATGATATTTAATCTAAAAGCATGCATTCCATCAACACATGCGACCGAAAGGCAGCGTACCGGTCCGCGACAAAGTAGGTAGGTTGGCTACCGGATGGTTGAACTATGCCATCGAGATAGCTGCGGAAGCTACTAAACGTAGAGTTCAACGCAATCGAGTTCCGTCTAACTAAAAGCGGAAAAGCTATTCTATTTGCTTGGACATGCTCGCTTATGACATGACGAATCTTATGCCGGAAACAACTCTGCGTTGTAGAAATATTAAATGGTGCCAAGAAGTTTGAATCACAGATGACGATAGAACCTTGAGATTCGATTCCTTGAATTTGAATCAGCAGAAGTTGATCATTTTGATTCATAAAATGTTTAAAAGTACCGTTTCGGGTGGGAAGGAGCGATGGGGGACAATGTGAATTTTAACTAATCGGGTCACGAAGATCGAGTCGGAGAAGTGTGAAAGGCTGATGCGAGGGTTGGGGGCCGCGTGGTGCGGGAGGTCGTCGACACTTCGGTGAAGGGCAGCGAGGTCGTGCGTTCGCTTTCGTACACGCGGGGCGGGCGTCGCGGGCGTGTGGCGTGCGGCGCGGCGGCGCGGCGCGGCGCGGCGCGTCGTGGATGGCGACGCGGCGCGGGCGGGTGAGACGGGCGCGGAAGCGGCGGCGCGCAGCGGCGGCGGGCGACGCGGATGCCCGACCGACGACCACTTATTGATCGTAGCTTCACAGCCTCCCGCAGTTCGCCCAAACTTCATCTCTACACGATCCAGTAAATTGTTTATTGCTATTTGAGTTGACTGCGTACCGTAGGCAAATCGATGCGGAGAATTAAATGGATACTTTACCTACCCCTTTTGAATGTAGAAGTATGGTACCTAGGTAAACATTATTTCTAATAGGTAGGTACCTTATAAGAAATGGTTGTGAATTCAAGTGTTTCTTGCCTAGGTAGGTACCTACCTCTACGATTATGCGCATGGCCGGCCACAATTTAAGTATAATAAGATGGTAGGTACTTTGGTAATCTGGCAGAAAGAAATTATCTAGGTAACTAAGACATTCAAGCCATCACCCTCTACTTAAGGTAGTTTTACTAGGTAGGTATTACGTTCGACACATAGATAATTATGTAGGTAGGTACTTGCGGTTCTGGGATCCGCAAGCATCAAAATAAACAAAAAACATGTTTACCTATGTAGGTTTTAGGAAAATGATCCTACTAATACCTATTATAAATGCGAAAGTTTGTGGGTATGGATGTATATTTGTCACTCATTCACGCAAAAACTACTTAACTGATTTGGATGAATTTTGGCACACAGATAAATTATGTTATGAACACATAGGATACTTTTTATCCCGGGAAAACATACGATCCCTCAGGAATGCGGGTGAAACCGCGCGGTACAGCTAGTGCGGAATAACTTAGGTCATAATTTGTGGTTAGGTGCTTTATTTCTAGACTATAGAAAATAAACAACGGATTCCAAACAATCAACGAAATACCAATTAATTATTAATTTACTTATACGGAATATTCTGTGCTTATACCCCAAGGTACCCCAAGTAGAAATAGTAGAATGCAATGCAATGTGAGTAATGTAGTCCGGTGGCCGCTACGCAGTGGCTGAGGTGGTTAGCTGGCAGACCGGGTATGGTGGCGGCGTCTCCACTATTGTATCAGTGTCAGTCGTCGCCGTATTGCAAAAGCAGCCAAATCACAATACGCCCAACCAGATTTTATATAATTTAAGTAGGCTCGTCGTAGGTAAATTGGTGCTTGGTCGCATTTATAATATTAGTTAGGATTAGGAAGATCATGGTGTAATATAGATTATACAAACTCATCGTAACCACTGAAATAACTGTTCAACGGTTCATTTATTTATACCTACCTAAAGGGGATATTATAAGCGTAAACTTCGAACTGTCTAGAATAAAGTCTAAATTCTAATGTATAATAGAACTTTCACCTCGCTCGGTAGCCGAATGCCATATTGTATGTAGGTATTATGGCGGATTTTGCAATATGACTGCGACATTAGCAACCCTCCACCACACCACCCCTGTACAATGTGGCGGCTTCAACATGACATTCTAACTTTTTCCAAAATATCTCCGCAATGTTGCTTGCGATGAACGAGTAGCATCGGACTGTGCAAATTATATTTCTCTGATCTACATTTCTCAGACATCGTTAAAATTGATTTAAAAGCAAGTAGGCGGTACCTAATGCCAAATATTTTTTTAAGTTTCAACATGGCAGGAAATTATAATTCGTTGTTCCGTTATAAAAAATAATGCACACTAAAGTAAAAGTATTAAAGTTGTTTTGTGCAATTTTCTTTCTTCAATGTTTAGGTAGAATATAACTCACTCAAAGGCCGTTGCACTGTGATAAACCGAGTCGAGACCTTTAATCGCAAGTAGTATCCTATAAATTATAAGTTATTGGCCTTTAAAAAATGGTGGGGATGGTAGGTACAGGTTCTCAAATATTTAATTTATGTAGGTATCTGTATTTTGAAGTGTAGGTAATCGCCCGCTCATCTTACGAAGCATGAGCAATTTTAACGTAATTACTCGAGTGCACTAATTAGTTTGCAACATGAGAATAGCGTTCATGGCGTAGATAAAAATATTTACCGTTACATTTCAAATTATATTAATTGGATTTTAAAGGAAAATCTCTCCAAAACATACCTCATAAGTAGGTGGCCGAACAAAAAAAAACTAATTTATTACCTACTTTCTCAGGTACCTACCTACCTAACGGAAGCAGCCGTCTGGCGACACACTGACCACTCTAGCGAGCGACTCTAGAGTGTTTTTTGAAGAATGCATGAAATTCTTCAAAAAACACTCATTCATTAGGTACCTATCTCGAGTAAAAATATGGAATAGAGTTTCGTTATCCTTGGGGGCGAAAAAATTAATTGCGTAGCAATATTGCTTAGCTAGCTTCCTTTTTAGGGAGCCTTGTCAGTTGTCAATTTATCTGATATCGGCATCATCTTTAGTTTTTCTTCGTCAGCGTCAGTCAGTGAACTGAAATCTTAGATTCTTACTTAAAACTCATAGATAGGTAATCACTGGAATCAATTGAAGATGAATAGCACTTGACCATTCAAGGCCATTACAGACAAAACCATCAGATAAGTAGAGTAAAATGTAAGTACCTACTGGAAGATAAACACCAAAAGACAAAAGAATTAGCAGTACACACCAGTAGAGTTCTATTAAAAACACGGAGCTTTTCGTGGTCTATGATGACGGACGGCAGTGCTCAAACAAAGTTTGCTGTTGCACAGAATTCATACAAATATCATAAGTAGATGAACAGAACACTAAACATAACATAATGATGAATTCACTAACATTAACCAGTGAAAAATCTTCGATTACACCATCGAGTACCTGTAGACCTATGAAGGATTCAAATAATTTTTGAAGAGTTAGGACCTACCGTTTTGATTTGATTTGACCTTGAATTTGTTATTTTTCATTGGAGCCGTCTCTGAAAAAACAAGTGGGTATCTAAATATTCAGACCATGATCAAATTAAAGAGCCGAAATATCAAGAATCAAGTGCGAAAAAAGCTTCGCTAAATGTGTTCGCGGTCAGTCGCCATTACAATACGTAATGAATTATTAATTGTAGACAAACGTTAGGTATGGTATGTATGGCTGGAGGTCAGTAACCTATACCAACTATGATATCAGCACCCGCCCTGCACTGAATTAACGCTTGATGATGAAAAGTATCGACGTCATTCGTTACTAACTTGAGAGAACCTACCTAAGTATATAACAGGTAAGTATTTTATTATTGTTATTATTATTTCGATTAATTTCTTCTTAAAAATATATTGTTTTTTCAAACCCCTTAAACCACTGCTGGTTTTTCTGGGCTGGGAGTTGCAATTGCTTTATTAAATAATTAAAAGTACCTGGGTAGTGGTACAGTCGTCAAGTATCTAGTACCTAATATAGTGTGGTAATGGTATTTCTATAGCGCTACAATGGTAGGTAATGGTTACTCATACTGTGCTAAATCTGACTTTTAGATTTTAACCGTTAAATAATGTGGATTTTATGAAGTAAGTGCCTATATGAAATGTCCAAGGTTTGTTTCTCAAATCTCCCAGCGGGTAGAAGATTTACTGGAAAAATAGATTGTATGTCTATGTAGTAGGTATCTAACACTGGAACTCATCCAAATGGTGCAAATGACGTAAATGTTTACCAGCAGCTGGTGGCTAGGAATAAACACGAAATATTTTTAAGTTAGGTAGGTAGGTACCTAAAAAAATTTGTTGGCATGGGTTTATTACTTTAAAACAAGATAAATAGGTTAATTTATGCTTCCGTTTCGATAGTTAAATAACACAATTTAATTTGATTAAATACGTATATCGTATCATGTGTTCAAATCGGGTTGCTGACTGACTCAACACTAGTCACCATACCACTGTAGGTAGAGCCGAAAGAGACAGAAACTATTAAAACTAGAAAAGCTGCAGTTCCCTAATAACAAAGAAACTTCGGAAATACCAACCCGAAGGGTTGTAGGATTTCTTCTACTTTAAATTCACCATAAATTAAATACTCTACAATACAAATCAGGAGTGTTTTTCAGCGTTTCTCAAACTTCATAAAATAGGGGATGATAGCTTCATCTGTATGTACCTAATGGAATCTTCAAACGTATTTTTCATTGACTTCCGAACGTCAGATTATAAATATAAATATCCTGGGACATTCCACATAACTGAAACTGAAATATTGCACACTTATCTAGTAGCTACCGATGACAATACAATAATTTGGTACCATCGCGCTGATCTGATGATTGATCCGGAAGGTAGGCACTGGAACTCCATAGCGGAGCAACGTATCCTAGCCGTGTCTGGGGTTGTTGGAATTGTCGTGAGATGAACTTTGACCATGTATGGTATACAATGGTATACTTTTAGGGTCTGATGATGGAGTCAGAGGGTAGGACCTCATAGCGAAGCAACGTATTCTAGCCGTGTTTGGGCGTATTGGAATCGTATTAGGGTGCATTTTGGCCATATATAGTTTTCAGAGTCTGATATTGGATTCAGAGGATAGGCACTGAAGCTAAATACTTATTATAAATGTGAAAGAAAGTGAGATTGGGTAAAAAAGTGGCATAAGTAGCATAATAAAATGGTATGAATAATTTATTTTCGACTAAAAAATAAGAAATAAATTACAGTTTAAAAAGACTAAAAAAACATACTTTATTACAAAAATAGCTTACATTTAGGCCATTACGGGATAGACAGAGATTATACGTAGGTTCAATTTTATTATTATTTAACACTTTTTAGTGCAGGGCTTTATCTTTATATCCATTCTGTGGTTTCAATATACAGTCCCAAGATTTGTTGGCGATTTAACTATTTCCCTCGTTGACCCTGTGTGGGTTCGATAGATTCCATTCAAAGTGTAATTAGGGTAGGGGACGACATAACAACAAAAAGCAATTTTATCTTTAGTCCCTCCTGATAATAAAAGCGCGTCAGAACTTGGTTTGAACATCAATTAACAAATACCACGACACTTGGCTCACCCGAGTCGCGTAATGGGCATGAAGACACAAACCAATTAACTAGTCGTTCACTCCATTCCACCAGACTCCACCCAGAGGAAAGGCTGTTATTATAGATGACGTCACTACATTACATATGTGTACCGGCTTGTTGAAAACAGTAGCCTGCTACACACGAGTATGCTGTTTAAGCAGCTCGTATGACAGGATCATGCGTTGGTAGACCGCATAAATACATACCTAACTATTGCTACATTGAAAACATACTCTACAAATGATACAATGTAAAAACGATCCTTTAATATTCACAATTGGATTTATTATCTCCTAGGTAGTTTATGCCCGCGGCTTGGACTTATTATCTGCTAGTTTATGCCCGCGGTTGTTATTGTTATTCATGGTTTTCCTAAGCAAGAACACTACGCCTAAAACATACATAGTGTGATCTATCTAAGTACTTTTAATATTTTATCAGATTCAGCTATTGTGCCGTGATTGAGAAACAAATATACTGAGTTACACTGTGTACGTACACACACGTTTACCAGTATCTACTCCTAAATATTTTAAGGTGAATTTTAATGTACTATTTGATCACTATCGATGCTTTATATAGATAGCAATAGGGTTTCCTATCTAATCGATATGTTACGTTATCAGTTATTTATCACAGATAAAATCAAGTAAGATTATCGAAGTAAGCTCCGTCCTATCGATGGTACCCAAGGCTTTATTTGCAATACATACACATCATCAGCAGACTGGACAAATTAGGTTGTCGATATCAACCTATAAGAGGAAAAAAAACACTGCTAAAAATGTTGACTAAATATCAGCGTCTCTCTTACTTACATTACCTAAATCTACATAATTTCGACTTATAGGTAGGTATTTTCTATTTACATAACTTTTTTAAGTTAACGAATACTTACCTACTTATCATGTACGTACCTAACTACATATTTCTAAAATGAGTAGGCAGGCACGAAAGACGGATGTCCCATTATCTGTTCGTTTGTCCCATTGATATGTCACGTCTAATGACATGCTGACATTGTGTTTCAACGTTCTATTATCATATCAGTTTGGTGTTGGGACGCTTTTTGTGTCTGAGAGAATAATATAATTATTGAAATTGTATCTAGGTATATGCATGCACGTCGCACAAAAAGGACTCGGTAGTAGTAGGAAGGTAGGTACTGATATTGCTATATTGTTTTGTCTCGTATTGGGAAATATACAATTATAAATTAATCTATCTAATTATGGTGCGTGATTTTATTATTCGTGATATCGGAAACCTTTGTGTCAGTCGTAATATGGTATTCAAATTTTAATGAGAATATCATTTTATGATATAAGTGCGCTGAACGACGCACCGAAAACGGACATTTAGATATGATGTTGGATATCTAGGGAGAATTCCAATTTCCGCAAAAATGTGATAGGATGGGGTGTACCGCCCGAGTCGTCGCCCCTGCAGAGCGGGGTGCGGGTCGCGGGCGCGGGGTTGCAAGGGTGGCGGCTGCGGCTGCGCGGGGCCCGCTGCCCCCGGGGACGCAAACGCCCGCGCCGCATGTGCGCACCACCCCCTCACCCGAGCCACCCACCCTTCTCTCACTCACGACACGACCCGCACGCGCCGTACCTACCGGGACCCCACGCTTCCCTATTGAAAGCGCGATTATGAAGCACTCATTCATGCTTTATGCCATATTATCAACTAGCATGGCAACTAAACGCTCTCGTTGACGATAGAAATGATGATAACGTTTCGGCTGAAAACAGATTTTTTTGTAATATTATCTCACCATTGGCGGATCGTGCTGCTGGTGAAGTGGCTTCTTTGCTTCGAGAATTTTCTTTCTCCTTCCCGTTGTTCCCTACGACAAAAAAGCAATGTTTAAAATTACGATTGGAAAACACGTTTTATATAAATGTTGTGTTTATTCTACATTATAACATGGTATGTAGGTTAACTATTTATCTATGGGTAAGTGAAAATCCGTGTTCTATCGTTATTCAAATGCGTATGTAAACGGACCTTTTGTTATTTGTTAGGTCATTTGCAGTTACAGTAAAAAGATGGGACTGTTATAGCAATCTGGAGCGTGTGTGCTTTACATTTTCCTCAAATAATATGCTGAAAATAATTAATTATATATGTCGCCTCATTAAACATATGTGCATAAGGATAATCTGTGTAAACTTCGCATGTTATTGTAGGTATACTGTTGCGGTGCCCAGAACATTGAATAAAATAATTAGGCATCATGATGAATACAGTTTTGAACAGTGACGTAGCCCGCCATGAATATTTTCGATAATATTCGATATAATAATTGATAAAAGTAATCGATAACACCGCATATACTTAGCTAGATCAATAAATACCATCTTGTTGTATCTGACTGGTGTGCTCGTAATCACATGTATTTGAATATTTCTAAGTGTTTTGTTATTTCCTTCACTAAGAAAAAACAAAAGATCCTGTACAATTATGAACTCTCGGGTCGAAGTCTTGACTATAAATCATCAATCTGGGATCTTGGCATCATATTTGATGAGCAATTATCGTTTAGAGCTCACTATGAACATATCATAAATAGGGGAAATAGGCTATTGGGTTTTATAATACGTTTCACTAAAGATTTTAAGAAGCCCCAGAGTCTTTTGTATCTTTTTAACAGTCTCGTAAGAACTGTATTGGAATATGGGTGTCCGATTTGGTCCCCGTATTATGTTGTACATGAGAACAGTATCGAGCGCATACAAAATAAATGTCTGAAAGTTTTATCTCACCGTAGTCGGTTCGGTAGAGCTCTTCTTAACTATAACGACAGGCTCGCCAAATTCCAAGTTACATCATTGAGGATCAGACGTCAGCAATACGATATGATTTACTTACATAAAATTATTCATTCAGCCATGGATTCTCCTGTTTTGCTCTCGATGATTAACTTCAACTTGAATTATCGTTGCCGTAATGCCAAGTTGTTCACATTGAAAATTTATAAAAATAATACATCCTTTTATAATTCTATTGTAAGAATGTGTAGATTATATAATGAATTGGCCAGTGTAAATGATGAGCTTGAAATTTTTCAGCCTCGGCAACTTCCATTCAAGAGGCTTATCCATAGTGTCCTTAAGTAAAATTACTGTACTTATGCTTAATTTAATTTATTTTGTGTCTAATTTGTATGTAATATTTTTTTTATTTCATTTTAATTTGTTTTAATTTGGGTTTTTTATACTTAGCTTGTGTTTTTTCTTTTTTGGTTGTCTTAACTTGAACACCAACAATATGCGTAGTTTTAATTTGTGCATGCTGTGTAAACGTGTTTAGGGTTATAGTCTAGTTTAAAATCGATATATCATATTAATCTTAATGCTTGTTTATCAACTGTAACCTGTTTCGTTTACCTTATAAATAAATAAATAAATTTACGACGCCGATTCCGACCAATGATATTATAGGTAAGATTGTGTTTATTCGCTCAAAGAGCAGCTCGACTGGGGAAGTAACACCACCTTGCTACAGAATACCGCAGCCAAATAACTATTGTGTTCCTGCGCGTGAGTAAGGCGTCGTCTTGTAGTGCGTTCGAATTGGAGTGATGTCGTTTTTAACAGTTTCAAAATGGGCATTTTTGTTTATGCGTTCGAATTGGAAAATTTCAACAATTTTGCAACTTTTGCCACAAACGATATTTCCCAAATCGAACGATTAGATACAAAAATGACATTTCCATGCTGATCGCCGGCTTGTCACTTGTCTCAACCTACCTTTTTCCTTCAGTTAATCATTACAAAGTTAAATCTAACAAATTATTCTCTTACCTGTTAGTATTTCTATAAAATTTTATAATAAAAATTAGAATTTTCGCTTCCCGTATGAGTTTTACGAAACTTATCTGTCAGATTCAAAGATGTCAAAATATGATCACAAACGACCCTGCCTCGGAGGTGGGTCAAAATTTGCAGTTCACGATGTCGTTTTTAACTGTTTCCAAGCAAAACGAACGGTGAACGAAAACTGTTCAAAACGCCAATTTTGCCCACAACTTTCCAAATCGAACGCCAGTTGTGATCGTTTTTGGCATTTTGGACTGTTATTTTTGCTACCATACCCCAATTCGAACGCACCTCTAATTGGCGACGATCGTACGATCAAACGATGCGATTTCGTCGCACGATCGCGCTGATGTTCCTGTGCTCGCGCGATGACTTGCGAGCTTCAATTAGGATACTCTAAAGCGTTTTGTGTATTTAATTAGGACGACGCCTAAGGTTGCCATGCCAGACCTCATTGGGGAGGGGGAAGGGTCGGTAACGCGTGAGTGATGCCTCGCGTGTTACAAGCGAAATGGCTACGGTAACCGCTTACCATCCGGCGGGCCGTATGCTTGTTTACCGACTTTATCGTATAAAAAACAGGATTTTACTTATAATATCATTGAGGCCTACTATAATCATAAGAAGTACATCTTCCTATACCTACTTACGTAAGCCATTTATTATCAGATCAGGTTTGTAAGATTTGAGCAAACTTTTCAACAATTTGCAGACAACAGGAAGACGGATCTATCGATTGTAGTCTTCAAAAGAATAATAGAAGAATACGTAAAAAAGAATTTCTTCTACTAAGCATAGTAAATACAGAAATATAAAAATCGTAGGTAGGTGTTAAAAACGTTTTATAGTTAGTCTACTGTACGAGTATATTTTTATTCAATCTATATTCCATATGAAATAAAAAATAAAATTTCAGTTCCCTATGTAGGTACAATATAGCACTCCATTTGGCGTACTCGTCCTGTCTGTATATATATGTAGGTACATAATATATTACCTACTATATTTTCTTTACTGGTTGGGAGTTGCTTACAAGCTAGTTACAATTCAATCTAAGCCGGAAATATCTTGGTACAGATAGAGGATAGAGGTGGAGGGCCCGTGGAGGGCATCGCTGGCACATTCCCGGGAGGATCTTTTTTGCCTCCGTGGCCTGGCCGACCGGTTCTAGCGCGATCCGATCGTTCACCCGAGCACAAGGCGCTCGCAAATTTACATCGCTCGACTTTTCTCTACCAACAAACATTATTTTTCAAACCGCAAATACTCTTAAATGTTTCTATTTACCATTTACTTAGTAATAAATCAATCTCAAACTCAACAAAAACCATTTTGAAAAATATCATTACCTACCTATGGACTCAATATTATTCAAATCCAAAGAAACGGGTAAAATTTTGTAGCTTACGGAATCCTAAAAATTATTCACTCCGCATTCTTGCACATGATTCATCAATATTCCCATCCTCCTCCTCGCGGACTTGTGTCCTCGTGTCTTAGGGTCGTAATTCCCCTTGAACTCATCATCACGCATGGATAATGTCGCGTTTTTTCTAGGGGGGGCGTAAAGAGCGTCGTGGAAGTTTGTTTCCAGGATGTGCGGGTCTAGTCCGACCTTCTGAGTGGGCTGCGCCCTCTTGGACATTTGCATCCAACCTTCCCGGCCACCATCAGCTGCTCGAGGTTGTCTCCGGATTTTCTGGCTATGTAACCAAACCTGGACCCAAAAACGTTTTCCTATAGGCGTAGATAAATTCCCTAATCCCTTTGTTAATAAAAACATACTACAATAACGTTATCTCATCTCATAAATTACTATCACGGAATATAGTGTGCAAGTGTTATCAATAATAATTATTATGATAAAATTATAGAGGCGGTTGCACCGTTCAGCGTTCGTTCCTACGAATCCAAGTTGTGATTGTCTGACGTGGCGGGCGAGCCGACCTTGGCAGTGGCGTTGACTCGCGTGGCCTCAAATCGCAACCAACGGTCGCGTCGCGCCATAGATTCAACACATGAGAGCCGTATAGGTATAGCATTTGTAGCCTGTTACATTCAATCTGCTCTGAGTAGAGATACTTTATGCCTCATATGCTAGGTTCTTGATGCTCTTTAATCTATTTGCTTCATTGTAGCCGTCAATGTCGTTATTTTTACGAATTAAATTCAACGTAAGCGCAATTCAAATAATTACCCTGCCTCTCTCCCCCCAATTTTAGCGCAAGGATTTTTACAAATTGTACCACAGGGTCGGGTCACTACACTGAAAATGAAGACAGTGAATTCAGTTATTTATCTGAATTCTGAATTGAAACACATTAACACATATCATAATCTGTTAAAATTGTTACTCACAGGGTAAGTAGGTATTAGAAGAAATTGCGTCAGCGATTAATTTCTATTAATTCATTTGGATCTTTTCAGGAATCGCAGAATCAGTTGTTTGTGTGCGCGCTTGCTCCCGCAGATGTTCGATTGTTAAATTTATTTTATGACGTAGTTTTAGGGTTCCAAACCAAAAAAGGTAAAAAAGGAACCCTTTTGTTGCCACTCCGTTTTGTCTGTCCGTCTGTCACAACGCTACATTTCAGCAACGAATAATGCTATCGATTTTAAATTTAGAATTGTTTCAAATATTGCTTACCCGACCCAAATGAAATAATATTAAAAACCATTTTTAGTTTTTTTGCAGAAGAAGTCGAAATGGAGGACCACAACTTCAATGTAGGGTTAAAAGTTTAAATGGGGTATCATATGAAAGGGCTTCATTTGCACTTTTACAAAACAAGTTTTTGAGTAAACAAAAACCTGTTTTGAAATTCATAAAAGAAATTTTATGCCGCGTAGTTTTTGCCTTATGATGAAAAATTACAAAAATATATCATCCCGCACTTATCTCCAAAGTTCGCAGAGCTAACAATCTGAAATAATTACAGATGATAGACATTGATGGAAATAGTCTGTGGAAATAGTACAAAAAAAAATATCGGAATCAGCAAAATTCCTCCACAAACATACTAGTTATGCGGTCCGGGTTTTTACAGCAGCTAAGGCCCAAACTACGTTAGTCCTATCTAAGTATTCTGTGCCCAAACTAAGAAATATAGGTCCAAGGTAGGTCGAACGGAACCTTCGGTGTGCGAGTCAGCCTCAGACTCGCACTTGGCCGACTTTATTTATTTAGGTAAACACTTATTATCCACCCCGCAGTTTCACCCCCGTTCGTCTATTTTAACGCCGCAGGCCACATGATAAAATGAAGCTCAATTCAAATACAATGTGGTAGTCGTACACAGGACAAACGTTCAGTTGTAAATTAGAACTCACTTTAGTCATCTACTACCTACACAATAAATAATATGTAGTACAAATAGTTGAGGATAAATATATAATTAGAACTGACGCAATCAATCACAATGTGGAATATTTACCCTACATACATATTTTTATATTATTATTTAAATCTTTATTACACATTTACCTATTTATAACTGGGTATAATGGCCAAATACTGAAACGTTGTTGACAGTTCAGTTCGATTGTATGTTAGCTCCTCAAGTATTTAAGATGCTCCTAACTTATAAGCGGTATTTTGTCGTTAGTTTTCAATTGCGACTTAAATTAATTTGCTTCGGTATTAGTAATCAATGTATTATGTTTACAAATTAGTACAATTATTTTAATAATAACATTCTACAATAAATATCCGCTTGCTATAGTAAGCGCTCTTGGTGTAGTATGATAAGCCGTTCTTAATCAATCGGCAAGTTAAGCTACCACCGTCGTGGTCTGTACCTGGATGGGTGACCGCCTAGTGGTATTTCAAATCGAGCGTTTCCGTGTTTCGCAAGGCACGTTAATCGGTTGGTCCCGGTTATCACTTAATTGTGATAGTCGTTAAGCTAGTTGGAGGCCTTCTAGGCGGCTTGAAAACTCCAACAGTAGGTTGACCTAGCCTACCTCTACCGATCCGCAGTGGGCACGCGTGGTCGAGTATATGCCCATTCCCTTTCACCCTGATTTGTGAAATGTGTGCCTGTGCTAAGCGGTGGGACATTATTGGCTGATGATGAATAAATACCTACCACACATGAAAGAAGGAACAAATTGCAAATACCTAGTTTAATTACGTTATTAACGATATTTCATTATTTGGCTATTGCCAAAAACGTAATAGCCTAAATTCTACGTTCTTAGCGTATAATGGCTATGTATGTTCATTATTTCAGCCCTAACTTGTACATATACATCTAGAATTCCCAGTGGTTTTGTTAGCCCCGGGCCCCACCTCGTAATGGATTAAAATTATTTTTGTAGGACTAGCTATCCGCTCCGTTCTTTGCACTTTTGTCGGTAAAATTTTGAAATAATATAAAGATCCTATGTGCTAAATTGTTTTAGGCCCTGTGTCTTGAGCTGCGCGTTGATTTTTCAGTCTGTTAACTTGTCCTGTTACGCATACTGGGTGGATACTTTGATATTGCATCTTTCCGAAATCTAGAGTACTTAGTAACATTTTTTACGATGTGACTAACTTTGAAATCGAGATAAAAAATACATACATTGTTCAAGGAAGGTTATAATCTAATCGTTTGTGAGAAATCGCGATATCGGAGTTGTTGCTAATCAAAGTTGTTCAGTATAAATAAACTATACTTAGGCGTCGAAAAGACATACTCTTGTATAGATTGCCTCACTTATGTGGCTACAATCACAAATATACTGTATTCTATATTATGAAAGGATCATTTGTGTATTGCACAATGCTCACATAGTCACGATTGAAAATAATTTAATAAATACTCATATAGTTAAGCGTAGATATAAGCACGTACTCGGGAGACATCTGTGTACACAGGTGTAAGCTGGGTATGTGGTATGTGGGTGATGGTCGGACACTTGTGTGAGAACGTCTGAGGACAGGTTTAAAAATATATCTCTGCAACTCGTACATCTATCATACGCCAAGGAATTACAGCAAAATGCTTTTTTAATCATTGCTAGAATATTTTAATTTTCAAAAAGAAATGTGTCTGTATGGACTGATGGGGATATGGGAAGTCTAAATATTAGAGTCAAAGGTAATAGCACATTTTAATGATTTTAAATACACATTCTCCATTTGAATGATAAGCCACAGCAGCAATTACCTACAGATTATAATGACTAACTTTCCACTCGACTGATAACCTTTGAAATTAGCTCATTAGTAGGTACGAGAAAACCGAATGATGACTGTATTTGGAAGCACGTAGTTGGGGTAGCACCTATAGAGGTGGGTAATAAAAAAATGCATGCAGATTGTTCGCAGGCCTCACGGCTCACAGGCTTTGTGGCTTTCTATGGCCGGGATAATCGTCACATATCGTTTTATGGCTAAATGGTGCAATTTGGAACATGAACGAGCGACAACAGTACGTACTTTCAATTGTTAAGCTCATAGAAAAGGTGTACCAATATGCACTAATGATATCATTATTATCTCATATGCATACGTCATGTACATTTTATATAAGGATATACGTACAGCTTGTCACAAGAGAGTAATCGCGCCATAAGTCGAGCGTACCGTGGCGCCTCGCCATATTGGATTACCACGAGGTCGAAGTCGAGCGTGTGATACTAAAGGATACCACTAAGGTTAAGCTTCGTAACGTCACGCACAACAACTTTTAGAGCAGTTATAACGAGCATCAATTAAATTTCAAATTATCGCTAAGATTATTTATTCCACATTCACGAAAGCGAACATTTTATACGTTACTAAATGAGTCATCGATTTAAATTAGGCGTGGCAGTTGATAAACGGTTCGTATTTAATAAACAACTTTTTTACATGGCTGTACGTACTGCCATGCCATATGGTGCTGTTGGTTGTTGACGAAGTTATATCCATAAAACGGTTTATGAAGCTTTTAGGTTACACGGCATTGCATGTAAAGGTCATGTTATACTTAAGGATCTCGTGTCAATCTTGTGAACGTTTTACTAAGGTAACACTTTTATGGGACATACAATTTATTGATGTTACATATTATTTTCAATTAACTGTAAGAACAAGGGCTCACGTCACCATTTTATTTGTAGCTTGATTAATCTGAAGTGTTCTGAAATCTGAAACTTCTATAGTACCTACTATAATAAAACCCTAAAGATACAAACACAAAAAAATAAGGCAATAAATAAAATAATCCTAGGTTTTCGTATTAGCATGACAAAATGTGCACTTTTGATGCGTGCAGCTATTTCTAGACATCTTTATCTTCGGCTACCTTGTAAAACCTATTTTTTCATAACTTTCTTTATGTGTTTTGAATTTAAAATCAGAAATCTTTGCGAAAGTGGTAAATTTTATTAAAAAAACCCCAGAAATGACTTTTGAACTTTGGCTAATCTAAAATACGGAACAACTAATTTCTCTTTTTGTCTTGTATTTATATTATGGGCCTCGATTATCATTTCAAGGCCCAATTAGTTGGTTAAGTTTTACGTACTAGGTTAAATTGGCTTTTGCCAATAGATATATTTATATTGGAATCATCAGTAAATCCTTTACTAATCAAATCAGAAATATATTAGCAAAAAATGTTTATACGATGGTTTACATAAATAAATGCATAGAGTTTTCTCGTAATTTATTCAAAGCAGTCGAGTAAATTTTTTGGACGCCCTCAGTACATAACGCATTAGAAGCTATAAATACTCAGGGTCTGCAGAACCCTGATGGCAGTACGTAAATAAACTCAATGCCTCGCGTGCTTCGCTAACGTTATTAACAGTTAATAGTGTTTTTAATAATGTTATATTTTGTAAACTGGTACTAGCTACGCGGGGCGACGTATTCATTAATATAAAATTCATGATCAAATGCCTGCTGTAGCGAAGCTTCTTACGTTCTACCTGTCTATGTCTCACGTCTGCATCAATACAACGTTATTTTTAACTAGATTTGCCCCGTGGTTTCAACCGCGTTGAGATATATGATAAAGCATTATCAACCAAGAAATATGTTTTAAATCAGACAGGAACTACCTTTGATAAAGCGCATTCAAACATAACATAAAAAAAACTCTCCGGCTGTACAATATTATAGTATTGATTGACCAATTGTTTTTTTTAAATAAATTATAGAACAATTTGTTATTATTTCTGAAAAAAATGAATGCATGAAAAACACGCCGTTTGGAAAGTACCTACCTATTCATTTTATTTGCAGACAATATTCAATATAGTTATTGTAATTAATAGTTTTATTATTAAACAATGGTTTATAACTTTATAACCATAATAAATCTTCTGAGTGTTTATGATAAAATTTATATCTAGCTTCGTAGTTGGTACCTAACGACCGCGACGTGCTCGTACTAATAAAGTTATAATCACGGTGCCGTGGGCCCCCAAGGTGAAGGTCGAGTGCTGTGAAGGCGTTCGTCTCAACAGATATTACCAATACCATGTAGAATAACTCTTTAAGTAAATAACTAACAAGGCACGTACCGCGTACGATTATCGAAGCTTACTCATCGAGCGTTCGACGAACTAAATACATAATTAAACCCTCTCCTCTACATAGACATTGATAATATAATGTGTTATTTATATGAGTCATTCATGACCTCTATGATCCCTATAAAAGATGTAGGTACGAGTACATAAAACATATGAAACAATTAATTTTAATGAGTTAGTTAGTAAGTAGTACTAGGTAGATTAGTGAAAAGAAAATGATTATTTATGTACTGACTGACTGAATATATTTATTTATCATACCAGATAGGATAGTTATTAACGATGAAATTAGTGCAAGACAAAAATCCGACCTAGCACCTAGCTAACTGAGGATAGGTATAAGCGTAAACTGAAGTAGCACAAGGTAGGCTACATCGCCTACAGCTGTCGCACAGCCGATAACCGTTGGCGCAGACATGGAGTAGACGAGTTCTCGAATGTACCAGTGTACGTACTAGGGGTTTACTCTGAAAAACACAAAATTCCGCGAATCAGATTGTAGATACGAAGTTCGTTTTTCAAAACCTTTCGTCGAAAACTTCACTTGACTTCTGGTTAGAGAGGGCAATGTGGAACGGACTTCACTAAAAATATGCGAAATAATCACAGAAATATAGGATATTACGTTATATATAGTTGTACATGCTCAGCGACTTTCATTGCCGCCTCTAGGATTCTAAAGTATGTATATTCTCATAATATATTTATTGTAATATGACGTACACCGGATGTAGATATAGTACCAATTCGGTTGAAGGCGGATGCTTACTCTATTTGCATGCACGTCGCGGACACGACGACAATGCGAGGAGGGCCCCATAACATAACTTTATCAGCAGAATTGTATGAGAACAAAGTTGGTATGAAAAGAATAACTAAGTGGAACTCTACACAGGATACTGCATTAAGAATTCTAACGTAAATATTCCTAGAAATACCCTAATAGTTATGAAGACTCAATAATATCTTTGATAGTTTCATTTAAAATCCAGTTTATCCGTTAAGCATTCATTATAATTTCTACAAAATAAAATAAAAGTTTACTTAGAATTAATTAAATTGCCGTTAGTTTCACTTCTCATTTTTTTCTTGTGAAATGAGAACGCTTAAGAGGCCGTATGCCAAATTTTGCCGATTTCGCTGATTTACGTTATTTAAGGATCATGATTTTGCAGTTAAAATACTGTATTTCTACAAGTTTTAATTTACAACCTAAAATATCATTTTAATTATGATCTAATGATGAGCTATCTCTTTATTTTTATTATTTTATTTAATGCGAGATTTAGGTTGTTTTAGGGTCAGTTCACACCGAGAAGCGATGCGACGTGATGTTGAATGAAGCGCTGCAAGGCGCAGTCCGATTCCGAGAGGCGTATTTTAATTATTTCACTGTAATGTGTACCATTTTGTGTTGTAAATTAAGTTCTATATTGTATCGCTATCTTAAAAAGTGCGCGCCGCGTCGCGTCCGGTGGCGTCTCGGTGTGAGCTAACCCTTAAATGATTTGCTATTAATAAACGATTGAACATTTTTCATTCAGGAAATGGAGTGTTTATTAACTGAAGTTTATTTATGTTGTTATAATTTTAACGATCGAGAGTTCTAAGTAGCCGATAGGAAAAGCAATTCTTCGCCCATTTTCTCTAAAAATTGACTAAGTTAAATATTTTTTTACTAAAAATTAATGTATTAAAGTGGTAAAAAGTGCTCCGTTTATTGGATGAATTTCATAAAAATATACTGTATTTTTTTCATACCGTTTAGACGTGAAAACGATTCGTAAATATGTGATATTCTAAACATCTTATACTTAGCAAAAATTCAAAAACAGCCGCGTCTCTGAGGTCGATTAATCAAAATTGAATAATAAAATTAAAAAAGTAGCTCGTTTATTAGATAATAATTGAAATGATCTTTCATGTTGTGCATTAAAACTTATTAAGTATTTTTACCGTAAAATCACGTCTGTAAAATCACGTAAATCGGCTAAATGTAGCATACGGCTTCTTAATAGAATCAGTATTATGAACCAAAATATTAATACCTATGTAAGCTAAGTATATCGTAGAATTTTAATTTACGAAAGGCAACCCTCGCAAAACTGTTTTGTCAAAGGTTCGGCCACCCAAAATAATGATGATTAAGATGTGATGTTTGTTGATTAGCACCATGTTATCGGTCTGATAAGACGACGTTAGTTGGTATCAGATTATGTTATCAATATTGGATTTACTAAGGTAGGAAAGGAAAGTTCGAGTTGTTACGTTATCCCAAAGATAAAAATTATATTCTTAACAATAGGTATATTCTTGTCTTGGAAGGCACCAGGAGCAAACAAAAGCTAGTTTTTTTTTTATTTAACTACAAACTATGCATGCATAAAGGGTCTTTTGGAACCTAGAGATTTACGTAGAGTAAGAGCTAATTTTAACTACTCGGGAGAGTTTATAGAATTATGATAAAAGTTGGCAATCGTCCAAAGTATTCCAATTTCTGTGGAAAATATCTCAGTCAGTTCTGTAGGTTAGGCAAGTACACTATTCTAATAATACATTACCCCACATAACGGCCTGAATGTGGTCACAGTAGGTACAAACTAATAGATGCCTACATAATACATACCTACAGACTGACAATTTTTGTTGACTATCATAGAAAAAGCTAATGGTTCCATGTGGTTTATATACATAGTTATTATTAGGTGGGTAAGAATATCGATTTACAATAAAGCTCGTAAGTTGTAAGTGTGGGAAATGTTAACACATGTGTCGTACACCGACGTCAATGTCTCGAGAGAGCGCGTATCGGTTTAAAATATTACAGTATTGACTTGACATCAAATCTAAATTTAGATCCGGATCCGTCGAGATGTATAATATACGAATTAACGACTCGAATCAATGACCCGCGAAATTCGACTTCATTGTGTACTGGGTGCCCACGAATATATTTTTATTTGGAAAAGTAGAATTTATATAAATTAAAGATGTATTAATATGTATGTAGGGCACGGACGGAGGACGGGCGGCGGGCGGGGCGGCGACGCGGTTGCTGTACCGGCTGCGATCTTGGCCTCAAAGCCTGACCGGTTGCCTTCTTTGGAAGCGACCGGTTTTGCCAGATCACGTTCTTTGTAGCTAACAGTTTACTCTCTAACACCAATATTTGCATTAACGTTTCGATGCGAATGTTTACTTGCTATTGCTATGCTTCTCGATACGAATGAACAGAAGTTCATTATACGAACGGAAATATCTTGGAGGCGAGATACTTCAGCGCATTAATTACTTATGATTGGTAATAAATAACGGTCGAGGGAGGAAGAGATATCAGTAGTCATAGAATATGGGTGTATCGGCATCCTCCCTCGGAGCCCACGCACGATTCGAAGCGAGCGCGCTGTGCGACACACGAGGTGAGTCACGTCACGTTCGCGTCGCGGTCGCCCGACAGTCATGCCGGCATGGGGCAGGGTGGGCGCGCGGCGCGACCGACACCAGCGACGCGGCGACGGCGACGACGCGACGCGACGGCTGAATCACTGTACCGCGCTCTACCTCGCCATACTATTATGCACATATTGATGTCGCAGGTAACAGAATCGCCATTGTATTGGGTACTATTCACTATTGTGCAGCCGAACTTTTTAGGCCCCCGTAAGCGATTGTTAGCGCCTTATTGTTAAACGGCTCCGATGTGACTGTTTATTTAGATTGGAATAATAACAGAATTTCAATCGGCCGGTATTGTTAAAATTGTTACTTGAGCGACGAATATCTTTGCACGCTGCACGATCATAATAAAATAATATAAGTACCTATCTAGTTATGAGTCATACACATATCACACATCATTCATTTTATTATACAGGTATCGTCATTGCAATTAAATGGTCTTTATTGATTACTCGGTTGTTCTTGTTTGTACTTAGATAGGTATTATAAAGATATTTGAGGTCGACACGACACGTGCAGTGCAATTTGCTCATTTTTATATACAATTAGTATTTATACTTATCATTAAAAGACCATTGAAGTAATACCAACCATAACCATAACTTTACCATAGTGCTTTTCGGCCCGCGTGAATTATTGAATGAATGGTAAGTAAAGGGGCTGCATCTCAGTTATCAACAAGCCACCAACCAAGGGCAAAAAGAAAGCATTGTGTCGGCGACGTTTAAGCGTTTCGAGCTATTGGGTTGACAACTTCAGTCTATAAGGTCTCAATTAGCTCTTGGTTGGTGGCTGGTTGACAACCATGAAGCATAAGCGTAGAGTTAGAATATTAATAGAGCGAAGTACTAGAGTACGTGCCGTTAGCACGGGTACGTGTGAAATGCCTTGAAACGAACTGTGCGTTCATAGTTTGATGTTTGAATGACTATTATAATTAATGTCAAATTTCTCGTTTTTTATCGATACTTTTACCGAGAACAAATGACAAGCAATCCTTATCGACATTTTGTATAACTAGTGTACGATTATCTGTGAATGCATCTATATGGAAACTGGTCACGCTTCCGCACAAGGTAGCTAACATTCATAACGCTATCACTATATAATATTCTTACTCTATGAGCATAAGATGAAACTAAGAAGACTGGATTCGTAGGCCTAGCATAATCATATTTTCATCTATCATTGATCATATCATATCTATTTCATTGATTTAAATCTTATTTAGGTGGGTATTCTAGGTGGTAATAGCCCAATAACTCGTACCAATTACCCCTTCTGATATTTTGATTTAGGCCGACAACTACAAATTACTCTTGTGACATTCATTTAACAAAATAGGACACCTTTCTTCACCTCAAAACATTGTACGCAACAGTGCTACAAAAATGTTCATTCAATTAATTGAAAACTGAAAATTAAATCTCATGATAAGTACCTGGGTACCTTCTTTCCATGATGTATGATTCATATAATTTTTATAATAATAACATTGTAAATTATTGATAAATGTATGTAGATAATGTAGTTGTAAAGATATGTATTTCGACAGATATAGTTAATTTCGGTACCAGTAGCGCCATCTAGCGCCATATAAAAATATTGTTTATTCTTGTTGTTTGTTTTAAAAAATCCATACCCAACTTGGGTACGCCCGCTATCATTGGCGATGATAGCTGAAATCACGAAAATAGCTAAACTAAGTATTTTTAAAAATGTTGGTCGAGAATTTATTAAACTTAGGTATGATAACTAACTCCTGATATGCGATTTCAGAGATGATGCCATGTTAAAAATTATTCATATAGATGAGTATACTTTTTTATATGCGCTTGGCCACTGTTGCGCCCATAAAGGATTCACTCTTGCCATGATAGTCCCTTGATTGTAAGAGGAGTTACCTGAGAGACCATCGATACCTCATAAGTATATTCATTTACGCATTGTATTATGTAGTACCTATATCAAATATTTAGTTTCCACAGTACTTACATGCGGTGCTTAGTTTGGAGTCCGATGACCGTAGGTATGCCAAAAATATTTTTTTTTATACCACTAAGTGGCAAACAAGCATACGGCCCGCCTGATGGTAAGCGGTTACCGTAGCCTATGGACGCTGCAACACCAGGGGTATCACTCGCGCGTTGCGGACCCTGCAGAAATCTCTTCACACCCTTTTTGAAGAACCCCATGCTGTACTCCATTGGGAAAACCACGGCGGGGAGCTCATTCCACAGTTTGAGCGTCCGCGGAAGAAACCTCCTTTTAGCCCGCACAGTTCCAAACAATTCTGGTTTCAATGTGTGAGGATCACAAACATATTTATATGTCTGTGGTGAGGATGGATTCCCCGTCGATGGCGATATTTGCGATGGTGGAATAGCCGTAGGCATCAAGTCGAACAATTCCTAAATGTCCCTAGATTTTGCCCAGGATATATGGCTTACTATGAAATTTTTGTTAATATACTACCACTGTTTTTATATTTCGTATGTGCTTTTATAACATTAATGAGTATTAATGGATTCTTAAAATATGACCATAAAATAGATAGAAGAGATCTAGGTAGACAATTCTATTCTACAACTATATAAGCCCTCAGGGTTGAGTAATTAAGTTTAAAATTTGTTAATAATTTTGCTCACCTTTCCGTATTAGTAAGCTTGTGACCCTGCGGAGTGCCTCTCTGGGAG
Source organism: Achlya flavicornis (assembly GCA_947623365.1). Taxonomy (NCBI): domain Eukaryota; kingdom Metazoa; phylum Arthropoda; class Insecta; order Lepidoptera; family Drepanidae; genus Achlya; species Achlya flavicornis. Next base: position 7,004,537 of record OX392468.1, on the reverse strand, counting down.
ACTTCTGGAAGAACTTGGGCGTCAGGTTTGGAGGCAGGGTGAGCGGCTTCCGTGCGCCCGAGCCCTCCCAAGGTGCTGGGGTTTCCGCCGCTTTTGACGACGCTGTTAGTCTGTCCAGGTGCTCGATTGAAGCCGGCCTGCCGCCAAGCAGATTATGGTTATTGCAGTGTTAAGAAAGACTTAAAGAATTGATGACATCAATAGAAAGTATTATTAATCTAATGCCGATATGGGTTTACCAGATTTGTTTAAAATTTACTTTCGAGTTTTTTTATTCAACCTCATTATATTTCAAAACAAAAAGAAATCTGTTGTATTGTACTTAATGTTAATGTCAACTTAGTGTTAGCTTAATGAATTGGACCAACTACTAAATTGGCTTCTCCATACACATCGATTTACCGGACGGAGCATTCAGTTTAAGAAATTAAGAGATTTTTGTAGGGTATAAACGACCTGTATCCGTAGTTGGTATTATTTTATTAACCAAAAAGGATATCCTAACGGTAGTCCCAAACATAAAACGTTTAATAAAGCGGCAACAATGTAATTTGGCCTTTACTCCGGGATATTTATAATGAAACAGGAAAATATATTTTGAGTGTACGTTATTGATGGTTAATTTTAGAATTAGGTGATATATTTTAGGAATAGGCTAGGAGAAACATTTAGTGCAGAAGTTTAAGTTAATATTTTATATATTATTACAGCATTGTTAACTAATATCTACCTACTTCATGCTTTTTTTTAGGACGATCATTTATTTTGTATCTGGACTGCGATAATTTGGGAAGTAAAATGTTCATATAGAATGCAGGTAGTTAATGTATTATTATAGCTAGGTATCACCATGATCTATCTACTCAATAGGTAGTACGTACTAACAGATATAAAATATGGAGACTATTATTCTTTGGATATTATACATTTGTATCGAAATGCCTTCGCAAGACCTATAAAAATCCATCTATCAGTATTGCTCTATCGATATTATTATTTACCTGTGCCGTTGTCGTGGGTACCAGCCTCGAGGTGGTCCTCCGAGCCGCAGCAGGTCCGCTCCAGTGCACACGCCTGCTGGACCCATCACGGATCCGCGACCATAACCACCTAAAGTTGCACTGCTTCCTGTTGAAAACAAACCATAGCGTAAATTCCATTGAGCTCGGATATGTTTCGAGTCTTTTCCCCTTTATTATTTATTTTAAAATAGATCCTTAATTTGTTAATTAACAGAATAGTGCCAATTAATACCAATATTTTGTATGCGTATAAAATTCATTGTTAAGGATACAGGAACAATACACAATAACACATCAGTATGATAGTATAGATAATATAATTCAACAGTCATAATAATTGTGACTTATTATACCAATTTTCAAAGGTAGTATAGAAGAATTTGTTGACGAATCATGAATAATTTGATGATTCAAAGATATAGTTTTTGTATCATTTCCTTGAAGTTATCTTTCCTATATTGGGTTGGGTATGTTGGTAACATGTCATTCATGATGACGCAGCGCAGTCCCACTAGGTATTGTAATATAATTATTTTAGTGAGTCACTGTTCAGGTATGTCGCTACTGACCTATTTGCGAACCTAAAATACGCCAAATGGAATTCCACTACCTATTATTAGAAAACAATATTTTATGTTGGCTGCGAGAGTGTTAAAAGACGTGGCCTTATAATTAAGCTAGGTATAGCGAGTTTAAGTCATGGGGGTGTATGTTGGTGTCACCTATGACTATGAGTTTCCTTTCTCGCTATTTGGTGAAGGAAATCACTCTAGGAGCATGCACGAGCCTTCCAATACAAAGAGGGCGGCCTAAAGGTTTCACTTAGGCAGTGAGTTGGGAGGCTTTACGTGCATAATTTTGAATTAGACTTCTCAGGCATGACAGTCGGGATATTGCATATCTTTAGTGGTAATCATAACGAACACTATTATTGAATTTCATCCAATTGCACACCAATAGTCTTCGTCGTTCAAGGATATGCGGTAGAGCCCCAGGTGTCATAAGGATTTTCCTTCACCAAAAAGCCAGTCATGATGTACATTATTTTTGAACTAATGCACAGGTGTGACTAATTTAAACCTGTAACCCTATGATTGCAGGTGATCGTTCACCACTGAGCTATCACAGCTATAGCTAGTCTATACTAGCTACTACTACTATTAGTTATGTTTAATAGTTGGCAAGTAGAGCGTGATGGAACCGTGAAAAACGTGTGTCATGCTATGCTCTTGTGTACAACAATATTTAAAAACTGCAATAATCCATCGATTTGTATAATAATATTTAGGTTTTGGGTGATTTATCAAATCAATCATAGGTAAATAGTAGGTACAAGTTTAGTTTGGGATCATGCCAGTGCTGGGTTTTGACGGCTTATTAAATATTATAGCACTAACTGTAGCAGCTATGTTTATTCCCCGTATTAAATAGCTTGACTACGAGGAAGGTAAATATAAGGATATTGCGGACATGCACTAGAGGTATTGGGTATTTCAGATGCAAATAGGTATTTTATTCCACAGCAATACTACTATTTACTTAAATGTCTCGATAAATGCTCGATAATAATGCCTGTCTTAGAATATAATATCTCCATTTTATGGGGTGATTCGTATGCAAAATGTAATGTTGTGTTTGAAAAGACGGAGTTATTCTGTATTACTTAGTGCGTCTTTTCAACATGGCTAATTCAACAATTATGTAGGTTTCGAAAATATGTCATCTCGAAATCACCCGTTTGTCTTTACATCGTAAAAAGATCAATTCAATTATATTTTTAACCACTTTCTTGACATGCATTGTGAAAAGTCGTTGACTTTTTCGTGACCGTTTTACCACCTATTTTCTGTCTATTTTTGACAATAAGTTTTGGTAAAAACCAAGGTTCCCTATGTCAATTACTATGCTACTATTGTTTACTACTGAGTTCTCAACTATTACGGAACATTTAAGATATAGAAAAGTTTAACCAAGAAACGCTCGCAGTGTCGGTCTACCAATTTTTTCAGCTAGGCTATCCTAAGAGGAACTGCTGCCATGCTACTGGGAATCGTACTGATCAGAAGCCTTGAGGGATATTCCATATCTAGAGTAAGTACATTTCTTGCAGATATACCAATGAAATCAAGAAAAAATATATTTCTTTATTTTAAAATGATATTTGTTTAAAGGTCACCCCCTCTATGGACATTGTGTTGCCGATCCTTAAGAGTTCCTTTCATTTATTTATTTATTTATTTATTAGGTCTGCCAACGTATATTACACATCTTAAAGTCAATAAAATCATGTAAATCAACACTATCATAGTGTAAATACAATTAAAGGCAAACACATCATGTTATTAAACTAAACTAATTAGTGGTTTCATGCCGTTTCTGAAAACCCCAAGTCGCGTCGTAGTGCTGCGGGAATTACAGTTTCCAGGAAAAGTTCCAAATATTTGCACTTGCATTTGCCCAAAAATGCCTATTCACAGTAATTCACACTGGCGTTAGAGGTTGTGGCCGAGGTCGACAGCAGTCTACCGGTCGACCGCGAAGTCAGTTAAAGTAGCCCGCGAGGATTTCAATGATACCTACAAATAAAAAGGGAAAATAACCTGTCAAGCGCGAGTCGGATTCGCGTTCGTAGTTCGCGAGTTCGTTCATAACGGGAATCGAGTCTCGATGATTTTACCGCTTTTTTCCGATTATGTTCTTAAAACTCTGTCTCCAACATGTAATAAGTTTGTGATGTCACTACAAATTTACTGTTTACGGATTTCTTCATTTACTTGTGCTACATGGTATTGCTTCTTGCCAAATTTCATGATTCTAGGTCAAAGGGAATTAAGTAAGTAGGCTTTGATTCCCTTGCGAGCGTCAAAATAAATATAACATAACAACATAAATGGTCGTATCTTAAACTGAGCTAAGAAGAAAAAGTTTGAATTTTTCTCTCGTCTATGGGATTGCAGACTTGAGTACTTATTTGAAATTAATTTCAGATTGATACCTCCACCCGTTCTTGGGAAAAAGAGACTTGACAGACAGACAGACGGACGGGCATCCAGTAGTCCCTCCTCACAGATCCTTTAAGTTTTTTTTTTTGGAACCCTAAAAACCCTAGGCCTTCCTAGAACCTAACCTAACCCAAGAACCAAACTTTATTCCTGTTTACAATCAAGCACGCGTTGATGTCTTTTATATACGCTGTGCAAATATGCCGTTCATAATCCTTACTTCCTTATTAATATTACGAGTATGAACGCGAAAGTTGGTTACTCTTTCACGCAAAAACTACTGAACGGATTTCGATGGCTCGGGAATGCGGGTGTAACCGCGCTAGTTTAATAAGTATATAGGAAATTTCTTGGTGTGAAGGTACACCTCCTTACAAAATTTGAACTTGATAAGTAATACCAAATACTCACTAACGTCTGAGCAATACTATCGATTGCTTTTTATCTTTATTTCGAAAAACCAACAGGGTTCATTTTTACCTGTTTATAAATTCGTGTTTATGGCGGTTTTTCCATAGGTTTTTGTTTTATAAATCCTTCTTTACTTTTTACTGTATTTTGTTCGATATAGAAAATAATACACTTTATTCTGTTATACACATATGAATATCTCAACAGAAAAATATGTTGAGACACTACATGATAGAACATATAGAAAACAGGCAAATTAAAAGAAAAGATAGTGACAGCAACTTAAGCAGCCTTATCGCTATAGCGATTTCTTCCACCCAACCTTTGGTTGATAGGATGTGCTCACTTTATTGCAAAGTCAAGGACACATGCGTTCTGATTGGTTAAGACATACCAAGAATTTGCATTGGTCGGTATTGTTATTAATCAGTGCAAAAACCAGTTGCGGAATTGGATTGCTCTATAGTACTGGATTTTTCGATCACTTGAACCAAAATGTTATGGGCTGACATGTTAGCCTAGGATCCTCGGCGGCACTGAGGCGCTATGGACCTAAGCGCTATGGTTCCACAAACTGCCAAGAAGCAGGTAACCACCCAACTCGTGCGCCTCGAGAGGTGTATAGCGGGTGCAATGCACAGACTGCTGCCCAATGTCGGGAGACCGAGGGAAGTTCACCGCATCTGTGCGGGCGAGATATGATAGCGTAGCGAAGTACGGAACGCCCGTATGGGTGAAGAGGCTGACTATCCGACGTTGTAGAACGAAAATCTACAGAGTAAGATGGCTCTACGGTTCGTATGGGGATACCGTACCGTATCATTTGAGCCTGCAACAGTTATGCGCTCGCTTTCTGCCAATAGACATTCTAGCGGTCATGGATACGAGGGCTTTTACCGAATTTGTATCATCCGCCAGTGGAGGCAACCCAAAAGAGGCGATCAAACGGCAGGAGCGACTTATCGCATTCGCGACGTGGCGTGAAAGAATTCGCGAGGTGCGGTTTGCGCGAAAACTCGTCGTCGGAGCAGTCCTGCCGGTCTTCAAGGCCTGGATGTAGCGACAAGGTGGATTCACCTACAAAGACTTACACAGATAATCACCGGGCATGGGTGCTTCGATGATTATCTGTATAGGATCGGATGTCCACTGCGGTGGGAGCGACCAGGCTCTCCTGCCCTTTAGCTCGGGCTTAGATTAAACAGCTACGGTGTTCCCCTACCTGTCGTAAAAAGAGACTAAACGGGGACGTGCGATGGCACAGCGAAAGTGCTTGGGGGAGGTATCCAACTTCCCCGGGACAAGTTATTTAAGCGCCAATGAAGATTAAAAGAAAATATTTTTACCGTGTATGTTTAGTGGGGGACCGAAATTTCAAAGTACTAGTAAATATATGTGGGATATCTTAAGAAAGGACAATCTAACCTATAGACTGTATAGAGTTCAAGGTATTGTTTCTGGGTGGTCCAGTGGAGTTCCTGGGCGGAGTGCGCGGCACATCGCAGCCGCGCGCGAACACGGGCGTCTCGGGGAGGCTCGCGGAGGTCTGCAGCGGGCCGCGCGCGCCCGCACCCGCACCCGCCTCGCGGTTCTGTCGCTGCAGCGTGCGCCGACGAGCACCACTTGCACTTATATCTGAAAGTAAAGTTAACAACTTTAGTTGTACTATATCCTGGGACACACACAACTATGATCCCAAACTAAGCAGAGCTTGTATACTATGGAAACTAATATCCTACATATACCACTTTTTGTTTGTAAATACATACTTAATATACATGACCATGTCTTGTCCATGACCATGACCATGTCTGTATATATATACAGACATGGTCATGCAAGCATGTGCTGTGTGGGAATCGAACCCACAACGGCGCGATAGGTGGAATCGTCCGTCATATATTATAAACTATAAAGTCTTTCCTGGATAGAAAGTATAGAGGGTTACCCCGGTAGATTAGCTCTCCGGTATCCCTGCTATATGCATAGGGGGATGTCTGGATACGCATTGGGAAGTGAGCGCGCAATTCAGCTCTGACACCATTCTGGACAAATGGTAGTCGGTTTCTCTGACATCCCCAGCGGGGGTTGAATCAAAGTGCGCGTGGTGAGCAACTTTTTACAGCTCCAGTATACCATTCTGGACAAATGAGAGCAATCACGGTGCAACTCTCACAATGAGTATCAGGGTGGATGCTCTGGCGGCAGAACCTAGCAGTAAGTTAGGGAGTGCCAGGAATCGTGTGCATTTATGCCTCAGGGTGGGTAAGTTGGCCACTAAAATAAATGTAAATGTAGTCTTGAAGGGAGTTGCACTGTAAAGTCCAACCAGAATATAACCGAACCAGTATTAGAGGCAGACTATTCATAAGTGACTGCGAAGGTATAGTTGAACTAAATGATGTGAATTTGAATTTTGATGTAAAAACTTTGCTCTACAACCGGTGCAAATCAAGTATTATATTTTAATTTAATTTTTTCGTTGAGCTTTAACTATATAATTCATTTTAAGGGTTCCGGCGAGTTACTCAGCTTACGCCATCTGTCTGTCTGTCCAACTGACCAAATATCTGTTTGTCATAGGGCTTTGTAATTGTAACCGTATTAGGTATCTAGTTAAAATTTTCCACATAATACATAATTACTAGGGCAAATAATATAAATTTGAATAATTCAATACCCAAGAGGATTCCCCATACAAGAAACCTCGAAAAAAATAAGTTTGTTAGTTCTGTAACACGGCTTTTGCTCATAATTTTTTTCAGGCGCTACCTTACGTTTTGTTAATATACGGTACCCCCTGTGCGCGAGTCCGACTCGGCTAGTTATCTTTTCATGTAAACTGTCACGTGGAATTTGTATTGAAAACATGTCTTTTTTCCATAAATTCAATGTCTTGAAACAAAACTTGATCGATTCGATATTTGATACGATTTGTCGCTTTACACCTTGTTTTCATATGGCTCGGAATGTAAAGGATCTAAGCTCAGAGTATATAAATACTACGTATATAAGTGAGAAACTATAGACCGACCTACCGACCGACCTACTGGGCTTGGCTGCTCTATCAAAGTAACGAGAGTTAATAGGAAAATATGTAATTAATCACCTGTAGGTAATGTTCTTCTGTCTGTGGATCCACTCTTGAAATTACTACTTCTCCTGTTTTTATTGTAGCTGGTCTCCATGGAACGCGTTTTAAGGCTGTTGGTGGCGTCGCGGTGAGGAGGCACTGCTGGTGGTTCTGAAGGCCTATACAATAAAATATTATTGATAAAGATAGATAAGATACGATAATATACCTACGACTAGAGTAGGTTTTTTTACCATGCTGCTATAAGTAATCATAAAGGTATATTTTACCTTCTTCTTGACTCCAATGTCGGTGTTGGTAACGTGTCAGCTTTCTTTGCGTGACGTTTGTCTGTAGGCTGCATTATTTCCGAATATTCGTCTTCGACTTCTTGCACTGGAGATGGCGGTAGAGGCGGGAACTTGGGTGATTCAGGCGTCTGTGGCAATGGACCCATATCGTGACCTAAGCTCGGTGACGCGGGCAGCGGGGGATGTCTGTACGAATGCTCAACTATCTGGACGTTCAGAGGGAAATCCCCGCCGCTGGATACCGCGGAGTCGGAGGACGACGGCTGCCGCATCAAACTAACCGGCACGTCCTTGGCGCTCGTAGACTTGTGCATACTGCTCGATCTCCTCGACCGATCCCTGCGATCTATCGATCTCTGGTTCTGTATTTCATTGTGACTCGACGACTTCTGTATGTCGTGCCTCCTCTGTCTCTCCCTAGAGCTATAACGGAAATTGTTCTCTAAAATATCTTTAGAAACATCATCACAGTATTCATCCTTATGTATATTCCAGTCTTTAGGTATATAGGGGGTAAAATGGTCCCGACCCTGACTTAGTATAGCGCTAATATTGTTTTCAATTTTGCGTAGAGGGGAGGTGTCACCGCTGGAGGCGGGCTCGGCGGCGGCGTTCTCGTGGTCGTGGTCGTGGTCCTGGTCGTCCTCCTCCTCGACCGTGGTGATGAGCGCGGCGCGCGCCCCGCCCCCCGCGCCGCCGCCCCCCTCGCCCTCCGCACCCAGGCTCGGCAGCGACACCACGCGCACCATATTCGGTACCACTGTCGTCAGCTCGACCACCGTCTCGTTACATTCCGTATGAGAAGTCTCCTCCACTTTACCTTCCTTTATTAACGATTGTATATTATCAAATGTAGAAGAATATTTTTTGAAATCGGTAAACCTGCTCTGCGGCGAAAGTTTACTCTGTATGATGCCGCTTTTAGACGTGTGGGCGCTTTTATCGCTAGGATTTTTTCTACTCTTAGGGCTATGACCGAAGTATTCTTGAGTGATGTATCTATCTTGTCCGTTGTTGAGATCTAAACTGAGTCTAGATTTTGGAGAGGTTATTTCTTTACTCAGTCTATTCGGTGTGCAGAGATCTATGCTATATCTAGAGTTAGGCGTATTGAGTTCACGACTAAGTCGTGAGTTCAAGTCGACGCTGTATCGAGAGTGCGGTAGGCTAAGATCGGAGCTCGGTCTTGAGTTGTACGATCCGACCGACCCGGACCCGCTGATCGATATACTCGACCCGTCTATTGACTTATCGGTGTCTATACTCCTGTTTAGGCTGTGACTGAGTAGTAAATTACTCGTATTAGCTTGTTTATTGCTTATGTTTTTATTGAAACTAGGTAACTGTTTTCTGTTTTTTCCTTTACGGATAACGTATGTACCGCAGGCTAGATCTTGTTGTCGTCTGTTTTCCGTTTCTAGGTCGGAAGTGGGCGACGCGAGAGGATCGCACTGCGTGAGCGGAGGTGGCGGCGGCCAGTACTCATCGCCCCAGTCGTCGTCTACCCTCTGAGGAATCGAACTTGTACTTGAATGTGACTGGTCACCTGATTTTCTTCTTCGTCTACCAATTACCTGAAATGGAGATTGAGTAATTATAGAATAATGTTCAAAATATATACATTTTTATGTTATGTAGTAAATTCTAAGATTAAAATGCGTAAGTAAATAATAAAAAAAAAAACGTATTCATTATTTATCTATCGTGGGGGACAGCCATCGAGGAAAAATCCCTTTAGAGTAGAATACTGAACAATCAAATTCCGCAACTAGTCAGTGATTTGTCACTGATTTTAGTGATTTTGAACAGTAAGGACCACTCGCATGCATGCATCGTGTGTTTTTGACTCGGCCAATCAGAGTGCACGTGTCCTTGACTTCGCTAATCAGAGCGCATTGTCGGCGATGGGAAATTGGCGGAATATATTTCAACCAAAATGAACGTCATTGCGCTTCTTTGGGCTAATTGTACGATGGGGACAGCAGGCCCCCTCATCTCCGGGATAAAAGCCTAGCCTACGTCTCTACGACAAAGGATGCCACATACTTATAAAGTAGAAACAAATCTGTAAACTACGTAATACATTTTTATTAACCTTGGTACTCCCTGGAGTAAGTAGAGGATCATCACCATCGAGTGACACTTCCCAAGCTATGGAATTGCGTTTCGAAGGCGTGGTAACAGCGGGCGGCGGCGGCGGGAACGACTCCTCTAATGAATCGTCCGAAAAATGCTCCTCGTCGTTACTCTTACTAGAACTTCTCCTCTTGCAGCTCTCCATCACGTCCTCCGAAGATCCTCTACACACTTCTCTATGTCTCTCCATAGAACCGGCGAGAGTCCGCGGAGGTATTTTACCTTTAGGCGATAGCATTTCCCCGTCGGATCTGCTATCGCGTTTCATGTTCTTCCTTTCGGAACTTTTTGTGTTGGATGGCGAAATTTTCTGAATGTTGTAAGTCGGTGATTGTTTGTTAAGTTGAAGATTCGGTCCGGGGTATATTGTGACTGGATGTTCATTGTATGGTTTGTCGTTGAATTCACTGGAGAAACCCATGAAGGGGAATACTGTTGGTGTTTCGACGGTTGGTGATTTGATAAGATGTGTCGGTGCGTTGTGTCTTGGGGGTAGCCAGTTAGGCGCCGGGTGAGGCGCGGGCGCGGACGGCGGCGGGCGCGCGCCGGCGCCGGCGCCGTGCTGCAGCGACGCGAACCTGTACGGAGGCACTGGAGGCTGGTGAAGCTGGAAAACTGTTGCGTCGTTGTCTTTCTCCCATCCGTATGGTCGTTGATGCCTTGTTTTTGGCTGAAAATAAATAACACATTTCTAGGGTTAGGTTCACTATTGTTTTTTTTCTCAATGTAAAACTATACAGGCTTTACATGTTAGACGGGTCCGTAAGGGCCGTTTGAGCTATCTTAAGGTTTGAAAACACGCGAATATCGTCTTAGGAGACTATCCTTAATTTTTTGAGTTACCTAACCTATTGCTATAAGCATTTATTTACAGATTTCGAACAAAAATTACAGTCAGCGAGAAAACGGCGATTTTCGAAAAAAATATGATTAGCTTAATCGATCCTGTTTCCGGTACGTAAGGAACAAAAGGCTCTATGGGGCCCAGTTAGGTTAGGGTTCTAGAAATGTCACAAATCGAAAGAACTTTTTTTCCCATACATTTTGATCAGAAAATTAATTATAAAAAGTTTATTTTTACAAAATCAATATGTGAATGCCGATCGATGGCAATAACTCAAAAAGTTTGGGATAGTTAGTCTCCTTATGGTGAATATCCACCAGAGGTGTTTAGCGAGGAATGTGTTTTAGCTCACCAATAGGACCGTTTTATTTTCACGTTATATAGCTCTAATGAAGCGATCCTATATGTCAGCTCTAAGATTGTAGTATAAGGACCCTTAAGGTAGTTTGTCCTTACTGACCCATCTCAAATTTCCACCCTGTATGTGTAATTTTATTTTCATACGGAAACTAACAGCTACGTTCTTAAATAACAATAACTATATAGTCGTAGAATCTAGAATCTCTTTCCGTTTATCGCTTTTCAATAAAAGTAAATATATAGTAGTTATAGATACTTACAAAAGTAGTTTGTGTAGCAGTAGTACACCCATTGACGCTGATTATGGAGTCTAGCCTTTCCTCTGCCTCGCGCTGTTCGGCTGATATCGTTCTTTTTGCTGAATTAGCTGGAGAGATTCTGAAGAATTAAATTAAATAATATATTAATTATTAGGTATGATTTGTAACAGATACACAAACATCTAGATATTCTATATACGGGTTGGATACGACAATACGACATTAAATGAAACCACGTAAAGTACTCATGTATACGATCAACCTTTACTATGGGACAAACTTCGAAATCGCAAAAAAAAATTACAGCTTTTCATACATTTTTGCCGAGGAGACATGTACCTTTTGTATGAAAAGCAGCAAGTTTTGGCGTTGGTCCCATAGTAAAAGTTGATCGTATAGATGAGTACTTTACGTGGTTTCATTTAATGTCGTATTGTCGTATCCACCCTGTATATATGGATAATACTTAGTTTTTATGTTAAGTAACTAAGCTAAGAATGTTACAGCTACCTCGCCGGAATTATAATTCTATTCGATAAAGTAAAGTAATTACTTAGGCAACAGAGTAGATATGATGCGCTGGGCCTCTTCTGGCGGTGGTGGGGAGTGGGGCGACGGTGGGTTCGGCGGTGAAGGCTCCTCGCGCTCTTCCGTCGGACGGAAACCCAGTGCGAACTTCGCCCTGAAAATATTTAATAAAGACTATGAAATAATACAATCCCCTATGTAATAAATATTAATTATCAAGTAACTATCCATTATCGAGATTAGGTAAGTACTCATATATTGTACAATTGTTCTTTAATCAATGCCCGTTTAGGTGCCTTTCTTGGTAACTTAATGTATATAAAAAAATGTTACATTGCTGAGTTTCTTGCCAGATTCTTCTCAATGGAAGGCCGAGTTCCGAACCTGTGGCAACTTCGGTAAATTTTACCTTCATAATTTCCCCTGGGGGGTCTTAATTGATTAAATGGCTTTGACTATATATAAAATTGAAGACGATATTTTCTATTTAGAATATTGTTAAAATGCGAAGCCACGAGATGACACGCTGATGTTGACGACGTGAAGCTAAAGTTATTTACCTTCTGCCGTTCATGCTCATGTAGCCATCGTCCTCGGAGGTGTGTCCGGCGAGCGGTGAGTCGTCGTCGGTGGCCGGCGTGGCGGGCGTGGCCGGCGTGGCCGGCGTGGTTGGCGCGCGCGCCTCCAGCGACCGCGGCTCGCCCTCGTCGTACTCGCTTAGCACCTGGTCCAGGAGTTCCAGCGACCGCTGGACATCATCGCACCCACTGGAAGATACATACGATACATTCAATAGAAAAAACGACTCACAATTATAAAGGGTACAACTAAGTATAAGATCGAGCATTTATAGCCAGCTTTTAAAGCTTATAAGTACGGAAGCACAGCCGTTTCCTTGCATTCAATTGTATTTCTCCCTGACTTTTTGCTGCGGCCCAGCATTTCTCATAACTTGATACGGATATGTTCTCTGTGTATATAAGCAGGAAAAACGACGTTCGCGACGAGGAGCCTCCTGATCTTAAGTATATCTGAGCAGATTTTCGTGAAGTATAAATGCAAAAACAAAAGAACGTCGGATTCGAAAAATTCTTTCACTAATCCTATACATTAACCAGCCCAAGTAGACTGACTTTTTATGCCGAAAACGTTATTAGGATATAAAAAACATATAAAACTACATAAATGTTACCAATTAAAACTTTAATATTTTTAAAAATGACGATATGTTTTACAGGGCTCTAACAAGCTGGTCTGGCACTAGAGCGAACAATTTCCGCGATGGTTTTCTAGTTGGATTGTCGTACTAAGTACGACGGCATAACAAGTAGCCTCGTCCGAGGACGCGGCAGTCAATTCCCCGAGATAATGGCAAATTGAACTCATTTCCTTCACGACTTCCTAAGTCCGTCATGAGAAAACTTCCTCTTACAGCGCCATTAGTAGTGAATTAGGCGATAGCGATGGATACATCCTGCGACGATGATTTATAACATATGACGTAATTCTATTAAGCAGCCAGCTTTATCACAATCAGCCTATTGTTTCATTTTGCTCTTATCTGACACATGGCGAAAATTATTTTCTGTTACAAAAGAAAATATTTATCTTACCATCTTCGTTGTCTTGAGCTCTATCATTAATTTGAATATGAAAATGAATGTATGTAGTTGGGTTGGGAATAACCTGTCTTTTACAAATATGTACTCTCGAACCCAAATAATAAAGCAACATTTTATTCATAAATCCAGTTTTTTTTATGCAGCTTGAAATTAACTGTGTCAGCGATTCGTGAGAGAATTAATAATTTCTATGCCATATACTGGTTCCCCTTCAGGTTGTAAAGTGGTTGCAGTGGAAAGCACAAAGCAACGCTATTGAAACAAGAGCACTTGCACCATCTCTCGATAAGCTCTCATGCATGCTAGGGGCGCCCGTTCTTTATATTTGCTTGATAAACGGCAATGCATTTTTAAAAGGTGACTTGATAATATATATTGTATGTAACATATTTGTGATATGTTCTTTTATTTAGGGCCCAGAGTAAATAATATATCTTTATATATAAAATTCAATATATTCAATATCTTCGTTCTCTTCTATCTTTCTTCTTCGTTCGTGTCGATGTATAAAAATCTCTACAATTTAATTAAAGCAATTCTAAAAAGTAACGATACGAAAATATTTCAGAGGCAGAAGATCCAATATTTCGACAAGTCGCTATCTCGATGGACGCCTTGTCTCCTCCGGTGATCTGTCCTCGTTCGAGAGGTTCATTAGTGTTCACCTCACTAATGATCTCCGCTGCACGGTCGAGCGTAAGGACACCAACAATTTAAAGGAATTTCTTTTTACAGAAATAAAATTCCTCAGTTCAATGTAAAAAGTAACAGGTATCTTAGAAATAAGAAAGCAGTTATTTCAATGAGCAATGATTCCTATGCAGGTCTTTTAAACTAGAACTAATGCTTTGTTTTCAATAGGTGAGTAACGTGTATTTGTGTTTCGCCGGTAAAACAATATCGCTTCCGCATTAAGCGTGTACGGCGGACGTGGAAGCCTACTCGGCTCGGCTATGGCCGCGCCGCGCAGTAGACTCTGGTGTGTGTATGTATCGCGTATTGCATTGTATCGCCCAGCCTGCCACAAAGCAGAGCACTCAGCATGAGTGCCGCGGCGGGCGCGTGCCTGCCTTTGTTTTATTTCACCCACACTCCTTCGCTTTCGAAACTTTTAAGGGGAACTTAAAATTGCGTTTCTCCTTTTAACTGGAGCTGGTTTGCGCTGATTAGTTGGATAGAGTTAGGCTGTTCGAATATTTATTTCTCGTAAGTAATAAGTTTAGGTTGTTTGGCACGTGTAACTTACATGTTTACACATACTTAATAGAGTGTTAACTGTTGAGAACATGAAAGTTGCTGACAACATTTTTACTTAATTAAATAGATCTTAAGATCTCAGATTGTCAAAATTTTGAGATAGTGTCTCTCGTAGGCCTGCATCTGCGGAATTTATGCGGAAATAAGTGCAGCGGGGCGGAAGTGCAAAGTAACCCCGGCGCGTACCCCTCCCCCCGGCAGAAGGCGAGGGCGTCGACCCCGCGTACGTACACACCGGCTTGTTGCCTCCTCACCTTGCCATACACAATATCATCTCAATGGTGACGACGACGTCCTCTTAACACAAGCGCGAGCGAGCTGCGGAAAATCTCTCAAAGATCAATCAATGTTGAGCAGACCGCATAATGCCGTTGGCAGGTGAGGTAAATGCGGTACCGCGCTATGTGAGTCTATCACTATGAATAAACCACGACTGAGGCTATGCGACTTTGATTTAGACGACTTCTGTACTGGAAAATAGTTCAGTCTATTTATACCGAAGTAAATGCATGAAAAATACTCAGTAATGAAAAATACAATAGTCATGCAAGCTTGGCACGATCCGTGCATTCGAAAATTCGTTTTGTGTAAGGGTAAGCTCCGCCACTGCAGGCTGATATATAAAATTCTGTAAAAGCTTTTTCGCGAGGCTACAAGTGGCAATGACATTTGCAAGATATAAATAAAATTATGCGATATTTTTTTTCTAGGTATGTATCGTAGAAAATATATTTTACTAGGTATTTTGTAAATCTTCTATGGAATCTTTCGACAGTGTTCGAAGAGCGGTTGTAAGGTGCTAATTTTAAAGTGTAGGTACCGATCATGGCTAATTAGCTTGAATTAATATTTATGCACAATTGTTTTTGGGATGAGAATATATCCTGATGACGAGATGGGTTTCTATTCAGTTTATGTTGGAAGCAGAAAGTGTGTGAAAATATGTCCCGGGATGTTTATTTTTTCAAATTTAGTTACAACGCCCTATTCTTATTTATATTTCAGCTCGATGTATGTATTAGTGTCTACATATTGTACCTGTGGTCTCTTGGGCTGAGCGTTTAGTTAGAGTTTGATTAGAAAAAGTAACTAGTACCCTACCTATAAAGTAAAATGGATTACTCTGTAGAAAGCTATTGATACCACTATAAAAATGATTTGAACAGATCCGAAAAACGTGATCAAAATACAAACAAGTTGTCTCCTTCCTTACACGAGGGCGACGCGACGCGAAGTTCGGTTGAAAGAGTGCTTTCAACTAAATATTCTCACATACATAATCTAGTTGGGTTTAATTTCAAAGGTATTATTAATGATTTATTAAGATACTAGTTGTCCCGCGCGGTTTCATCAGTATTCCCAAGGGATACGATGTTTTCCCGGGATAAAAAGTATCCTATGTGTTAATCCAGAACATATTCTATCTGTGTGCCAAATTTCATCCAAATCCGTTCAGTAGATTTTGCTTGAAAGATTAACAAACATCCATACATACAAACTTTCGCATATTAGTAAAGAACAACGCATAAAATAACAAAAACAATTGATAATCCATAAAGGAGAAAGATAGATGGGCTTATATAATTTTTCCACCATTTTTTTTTTATGTTTAAAATAAAAAAAAAAAATATCCTGGGACATTCCTCACACACGGTCGTCTGAACCCAAACTAAGCAGAGCTTGTACTATGGAAACCAGATAACTAATATAATACATATATGTACTACTTTTTATTTGTAGATACATAGGTACAGTCAAGGACATAAATATGTATACACTTTTTGAAATTCAAAAGCAATTTTCTCGCATGTTTAACATTTAAGTGTTAAACTATTACACAAATCATAATAGTATATGTTAGAAGATTCTGCCTTTATAATATCTCATAATTTCAATCAGTAGTTTAAGAGGAAACCGTTGTTGAATTTTACTAAGTGTATACATATTTATGTCCTCGACTGTACTTAATATACATCATTACACCCAGACTCAGGACATACAGACAAAAACTTTTGAGTAAAAACTTTTCTTTGCTAATTCTAGTGAAAATCTAAACAATATTAGGTAGATTTTTTTAGAAATTAGACTACTAATTTCTAAATAAATACTAATGTATAACGATTTTTCAGTTTTACCATTGGTCAATTGTTATACTGTAATGTAAAGTAGTTCCTCGTTTGTGGTGCGATTATTTTATTTGATGGCCGAAGGTGTTTAACACACTAGCTCTGCTAGAACACACTGGTATCTTACTTGGCTGACTTTTCAGGTATAACCATCTCTTTAGAGTAGTAATACTGAGCAATCCAATTCCGTGACTGGTATGTGTTTTAGCACTGATTATAAAAGTACCGACCAATCACTGCATCTAAATGTTTAGTGTGTCCTTGACTTAGCCAATCAGAGCGCATTGTCGGTGGTGGGGACTTAGCGGAATAGATTTCAAATAAAATTAGTTTCATTGCATTGCGTTTCTTTGGGTTAATTGTTCGATGCTTATAACAATGTTCTCCCACCGTGCTATTTTTCCACGATGTTTTCCTTCTCCAAAAGCTCAAGTTTACTGAAGGATTCGCATCCACAATTTTCAAACCGCGGACGCGCGGACTTCACTACCGCCACAAAGTGCATAACTATAGGTAATATGTATTCTATATTTTATACTTTTTATGGGATCAAATTATAAGACGGCTAAATGGCGATATAAATAATTGCAGCACTTTTTTCAGTAGCATCGCGACATATTACCACCATTACCTTCTTCAAGGAAGGTTTCTCGTACTAAGGCTCGAGCTAGTATGTATTCCGTTTAACTCAAAGATGATAAAATAATTAATAAAGCTATAAGTATAGCGCTCGAAAATAATGTATCAAATACTACTTTTATAATGTTACACATAGGCAGCTATTGATTTAGTTACTTAACCTTATAAAAAAGATTCGATTAAGTAGTACCCAAAATTAACGAGAAACGTGATCAAAATACGAACAAGCTGTCTCCTTACACGACACGCTCGGTTGAGGGCTTTCACATAAATTTGTTAAGAACTAAGTACGAATTATAAAAGAAAAACCGCCATTGGTTACAAGTGGACAATCCGGTTAGGGACATCTTCAATTAGTTCTTAAATAATACTGTCTTCATGGGATTTCCACACCTATTTTAATATAAACATCTATCACATAGTGTAGTGAAACATAACATGGTGCTCTCTCGCACCATGTTATGTTACACTACACTCATTATACAAGTTAATAGGCAGCCAACCTTTGTTTAAAAAGGCCAGAGACATGAAAGGTAAACCGTCTGGCCCTTTTTGAAGTAGGTATGTGTTATTATAAAATTGTGTAAAAAGCAGCCAACCGAGTCATTGCACTTAAAATTATCTCAACTTATTGGACGGTTGACTTTTAGTAGAAAATCCTTTAGCATCCTCTTTGTGTCGTCGGAAGGAAGCATTGAGGACATGCCAATAAGCGCGGCGGGCTGTAACAACACCACGCTCAAACAAGGTGCCGGAAACAATTCCACTCTTCAGTTCCTGCTTTAAGGTTGACATTCCAAGTTAACTTTTAATATTATCGGCTGCAGCGTCTTAAAGCAATTTTGCGAGTCAATATTGAGTTTTTCAACTCTAAGGAGCGATGTGTTCCGCTGTAATAAAATCGATAGCCACTTTGGAGAAATTACAAACATTTTTGGAATACGTATAAAGTCTTTTGTTCTGTAATCTGACTAAAAAGTATTCAATTATTGTTTTCGTACTAGTCAACGTGTATGGTCTCGCCAAATTCTTTGTCCCAAAAAATTTCCTTTGGCAAATAAATGAGAATGCAGCACGAGTTCATTGTTTCTGTTTAGTTCGGCTATCAGACAGCCAACGTAAACACGTTCTGAAGTTAAGCGCTCCCGTTATATTATAATCCCACCAAAAACATAAATGTGAAAATGGGAGCCAATTTCAATATTATGGTGTAGTTGTCGACTTCACCGGCAAAAGACTTGAGATCTAAATGGGTGCCAAGTTCTGTAGATAATCCTGAAATTGATTTATAAGTACGTATAACATTCTTAAGTAAATTTAAAATACTATTTCTTGTTTTGTTTTCTGCTACAATAATGTTGGCTATTTAAAAATATGCCATTTTAAATTTTAATAGTCAAACTAATTACTCAATGCAAATAAGTTTTGGTCTATTAACCTTAACATTTATACTATATATAATTACTTATAAAATTTGGGGTACTACTTTATCTAAGCGGTCTTAATATATGAACAAAGTTTTGAGTTATGAAGGGTTCAAAAGTGGCTCCAAATGGTTCGTGTAATATTACACGTTTTTTTTTTAAGGGGATGATAGCTCAGAGGTAGTGACGTCGGATACCGAGACCAAAGTCCCGGGTTCGAATCCTACAATGAGCTTGAGCTTTCGGTGAAGGAAAACATCGTGAGGAAACCATAACACGGTGGTAGGGTACTTTGTAGTACCCAACTAGCTGGCTACCACGCTCAAGTTGAAAATCTGTCACCAAGCACCTATCGGTGTGTTCCGACAGCTGCACTTGGGAGCCAGTTCCTTCTAGGCTTTGTGTGCTTACCACCTTCGGCACAACATCACTTACCATAGTGAGATTGCGGTCAAACACAGGCCTATATATATAAACACGGTGCTGCTCGTCTCTTTTCTTAACTTGGCTTGGCACGCTACCGCGTCTCTAGATAATATATATTATGTAAACAGTCTTATAATATAAGGATAATATTCATATACGATGCACCTCTTATATTCTAGGCATCATTTTCGGCTCCTCGTTTTTATTAATTTATGGTGAATCGTTTCCAAATAAAAATAAAAAAGTTTTAAAATCTACGTTGAGACAAACACAGTGTATATTCATTACCATAAGTGATAGAATAAGGGCCTAATTAAAAAAACAAGACCATTGAGTAAAAGAAGATATTATAAAACGGTTAATCTTTTTAATTTTAGGAAGATCAAAGTGTGTATGTATAAAGCTTAAAAGCTTCACTCAGTGGTAGCATGAGATTTAATTTTCATCCTAAATCATGTGTGGGTGTGAGCATCAAAATTGCGTATGCGTTACGCATGTTTATCTAAGGGCGGCGAGGGGCATGCCATGGGACACTGGAATACAAAATTTGTGGTAAACCGTGTTTTAATTACAATGTCGGCTATCGGGTTTGCTGTAAAATGCTCAAATAAAATTTTATTTCACGATGATTTATGGATTGAGTGTTTTTATAAAGCGTTATTTAGGACTTGTATGTTGTTTTTTATAATTTATGGTTAGCCGATAAAGATATTTTTTATTTTTTTTATTTTATTGCTATTTTGTATGGCCATTAGATACCTACGAGTCGGAAAACACGGTTTATTTTGCAGGTACATAATGTCAATCGTAAAAGTATACAACGAATGTTTAATAAATACGCAAGAATACACATACGACACACAAAATAAGGAGAGCTACGGATTTTATTTGTCAAAAGCCCCAAATATGTATCATCGTCAACTCCGCCTAAGGCTGTCCACCGCTGAACATAGGCCACCCCATCGACTTCCACATTGAACGGTTTTGGGCTGCTTGCATCCAGCAGCGCCTAGCGACTTTGACCAGGCGACTGGACCAGGCGATTAAAATAGCAATTGGGGAAAATCGCCTCAGTAGTTTTTCAATCCGTTTCCGATATCGAATCCGAGTTTTAAAATAGCCCTGCAGTACGGTAAAGTTCGTCGGTCGAACTGGTGGGGGAGTACGTCCGGCACGGCTCTATCCAGTAAGTGGTCGCCACTCGAGAACCTTTCTTCCCCATATCGGTCATCAGCTCTTCGAGCGATGTTGCCTGCCAGCCGTAATGTGGTAGTATATTATTTACTCTTGGCCTATACCTACGTACCTAATAATGCAAACCTATCGTAAGTCATAGATGGAATTAGTAGACATCTACCTGATACTTGCTAATTTTATAAACGCAAGACAGTTGAATATCCCTAAAAGAATCTTCATTAAATTGTAAAATTAAGCGGAAATGTGAAAGTTTATGAAAACATCGGTTTAGTTAAGTTGAAGCAGTATCGGTAAGATTGCGTCGAGGAGTGCAGCCGCCGAATATCGATCTCAGGCTGCGGCCAGACGACGCGCCATCAAAACTATGCTTTTTGTTCACACAACTTTTATAACAACTTGATCACATTTGTCATTCTGTTTTTTTAATTATTTTTGATTGATTTTTGGCTGTATAGGCAGGTAATAACGCAGTATTGAGTAAATTCTGTCAAAAAAAACAATAAAGATTTACGACAATTAAGAAAATATAAATTGTATCCGCACGAAAGTAATGAGTGCGAATTTATAAATCGCCGCCACCCTACCCTGGTATACCGTCGACGACTGTCGTAGTTAACAAGGCAGTGTGTACCGAGTTGCCAACCAAGCAAGGGTGCCATGGATTTCTCAGCTCGTGTACAAAACATAAGCAAATGTCCCCGCGGCTCGACAATAAGCAGAGTCGCGCCGGATGCTGCAGCATTAGTACCGTGATTTATACGTCTGGCGTCGACTGTATTCGTATTGCGTTAATTCCACAAACAATGCATAGGGGTTGCACTACGACATGGCGACAGACTCCTCTTTTCTATGGAATATCAAACAAAATGCATTATCCGACACGCTATAAACATGCAAATTAAAGTATCATAGGGTAACATATCAAAAGAGCTTATTCTGATGGAATTTGAATATGAATAGAAAACATCAAAGTGCTAAGACGCAAGCTGCTGGACTGTCGACAATTCAATAGCGTACGAAATCCAATCTGTTATGTGAGACGAAGCAATTTGTATTAAGATTTTCAAGGATAACATTATCTTCTCCCATAAGCTGTTCTCATATAGATTGATTTATTCGCCAATGGATATAATTACTTTCTATAACATTAAAAACAAAATAACACCAAACGCCGTGGCAAACCGCATATGAAGGGTGCCATAAATAGAGATGTCATTTTAAAAATCAATATAATCACGGTCGTTTACCTAGCCACCCCAACAAATTGTTCCAACCCCTTCACAGCCGCGGAGTACTCGAGACCGCCTCGACCCGACTCGACACTCTTTAAAAAGCGGTGGATAAAATTTGATCCTATACCCCTGCACTATGAGTGTAGCTATCTGCAGTTAATTATCTACGTGCGGAGGGGACGCAATCGGGAAGACGTCGCAAAATGCCAATTTCTCCCCCAGTAACTAAGAGCCCAAGATTCACGAGGTACCATCGGAACGGTAAGCCTTAGTAATTAGTTTTAATTAAAACCATCAGAGATTCTATATTTTTTCATATAAACTATATACGACGGGCCAGTTGGCGCAGTTGGTTAAGACTCCACCTATCGCGCCGAAGGTCGTGGGTTCGATTGCCGCATAGGACATGCATTTGTGGGCATGAATATGTCTGTATGTCCTGAGTCTGGGTTGAGTCTGAATTATCTATATTAAGTATGTATTTACAAACAAAAAGTAGTATATGTATTATATCAGTTATCTGGTTTCCATAGTAAAAGCTCTGCTTAATTTGGGATAAGATGACCGTGTGTGAGGAATGTCCCATGATATATTACCAGCTGTCTTATGGTTTCACCCGCGTTACCGTGATAAAAAGTAGCCTATACTACTCGGGAATAATGTAGCTTCCTATTAGTGAAATATTTTTTCCCGTGTTAGTAATTAGTGAGATTAGCCCGTTTACAAACAAACAAACAAAAAACAACTGATATTTAACGTATAGGTACCTAAATATTAACAAAAAAATCCCAAATTAAACTTTTTGAAATACAGACCAACGTCTAAAAAATAAAGCTATTGGTGCATGAAGAATCACTTTCCCTCTCCGTAAGGGAATTAAACGATCTAGTAAAAAGCACTGAAAATTAATGTGCTGTAAATCATTAAGGTGAGTGACGATGACAAGGCACCCCGGCGGCGGCACCCCGGGCTGACGTTCAGCACGTTAAGCGGGCTAGCTGAAAGAATACCACCCCGCGCGGACCCGCCTCTACCTACACATTTGTCTCGAGAACGTAATTACCGGCATCAAACGGATAAATTAGATTAATCACACTTGCTTTGACGGCCAGGTGCTAATGGAAACTCACGTTACGACCTCTAAAACGTTAAGTGTTGACGTGCTCGTAGCTCATAAAATTGAAAACGATGATGTTACACGAACTGGACAGCGATTATTCTTTGAAGAAATTTAACAGCAATATATAATATACAATAGGTAATGTCTACATTGCAGGAAAGTGAAATGTAATGGAGGTATGGTGGTACCATGAAGTTGCTCTGTGTATTGAGTTGGCGAGGCGAGGTGCGCTCCGCCGCTTCCCCTCGTAATTAGCCATGAGCTCCGAGTGACGTCCGACATGCTCCCTGCTGTTGTTTGCTCACATCACTACACACGCGTAGTCCTCCACATAAGAACTAGGAACCGGCTTTATTTATTTAAAATGAGTTTCGTTGACGCAAGGAAAATTGCGACAGGTTGCTGTTTACCCAAACATTTGAAATGCGTTATGTGCTTAGAATGAAAATAAAACCATTGTTTGTCATATAACATTTTACAGAGGTTTCCAAGCGGAACAGTCACAATTACTGAAAGTTATATACTAAAATAAATGTTTATATTCATCTTAGGTACAACATTTCGAAATACTATACCTAAAACAAAGTCGTTATTTTTGTTTGTGTCACATTGTGCTCTCGCGTAGTTCTTTTAAAATACGCAATAGATTTTGATGCGGTTTTATAATCAATGGGAGAAATTATTCCTGTGCGTGTCGTTAGTTTGTATAATATAATATGTTACTTGCTGACCACATCAGTTGTCAATGAGTTGCAATAACAAAACAAAATGTCGCGGAAACCATGGAGGATGGCGAGTGCGCAAGCGAGGCTCAGTTTAGCTTCAGTTTTACATGCATCATAAACAATGTGCTTACAAAACTCACAATATCATCTTGTCTGTGGAAATCCTATGTACGAGAGGGGCTCGACTTGAGTGCCTGCTCGTTAGTGTGAGAGCTTAAATTACGCCACAACTCTACGGCTCTTACATGCGTAAGTTACTTATAAAATACGACAGACGCAAAAGTGAAAATATGGTGCGCAGTGATTTCATGGTTTTAATCTTCAACGCCGGAAATACCGATTTAGGCGGATTGATTATTTATGAATAAAAGGTGCTTAAAGCATAATCCGTAAAATGCTGTCTTATTTATAATACTTATCAAGTTTTCATGGCAAAATAAGCAACAATAGACACCTAAAGTAATAAAATAAGTTGGGCCGTCATAGCATCAATGTCATGTCAGAATTGGTAGTGGAGTACTTTCTCTGAAGTCTGCGGCTTGCTCCCTTGCGTCCGAGGGAGTGTGGGGGCTCGAGAGTGCTCGGGAGGACTTGACTTTCACCCGCCCGCCAGTCCGCCACGCCACCGCGTGTTTTGCAACGCTCCGTCCGACCTTCTGTATTACTTTCCCCATCGATTTAGCTATTTAATCTTCCGTAACTCTTACATTGTTTGAAAGAGAACAGTGACAGCAGCATGACGTTTGATATATAAAAAAATATAATAGTTTGAAATGTTATTAATGGTATAATAAATGCATTAAACACCGAAAACATTTTCATGTTGTTGTTTTCATATTGTCAAGACGAGAAACGCACTGTCAAAAAGTTTGTAGATCTCATGTAGAGCCAAGCTTATAACTCTACACGCCCTAACTCTACAAACCCTAACTTCACATACACCTGAAACTACTACTACTACTACAACTTAGTCAAAATATGTGGCTTTGCCGTTTCCAAAAAGACCACCACATTCACATCTTGTTGTAAGTTGTAAAATTTGTATAATGGAAAGGAATGTGCTGTTTGTAAGCAATAAAGTTTGTATAATGGGAAACCCCATACAAACTTTCATCCCCTAATTTAAGGGTCAGGGGTGATTTACAAAAAATCCTGAAATATGTATTTTATTATTTATAACAAGGAATAAATATATATTTATTTATATAAATTTTCAGACCTCAGCTAGCATCAAACTTTGCGGAAGTCTCATACAAACTTTCATACCCTAGTTTAAGGGGTTGGGGTAAAAGTTCCAAGTTTTTTTTTTTTTTTTAATTTATTTTATTTCCAAAAAACCTTACATGTTTTGTTTATTTTAATAGTCGCTAAACTACAATTTCAGTTTGTAGGCGTGCGCTCTTTCACAGTTTTGTTGGTTTTGTAATCTTTTGATGTTTGTGTTACTAAATTACACACCAAATTTCAGCTTTTCAGGACTTCAGGAAGTACCCTAAGAATTTTGTTGATCATTAGGGAGTCAGTGACAAAATGGGGTTATTTTTTATATCAATTAAATTTTAAGTATAAGAGCTATGAAATTGAAACTTCAAATTGAATTAAATTTAAAGTTTAATGAGTCCACTATTGATATCATATCCCGAGAATTTTGTTTATCTGGTATAATCGATACCCAAATTATGAGGTTTAAAAAAAACAAAAGGTAGGTAGTGGCGCTTCGCTTGACTCTACTTGGCTAAAATTTCAGCCACACACTCAACATGCCACGCGAGCAGTACTTTTCAATCTTCTGTGTTTCGCCTCCTCTTTACCAGTCAGTCCCTGTTCCCTAGCATCCCGTAAATGATCTTTTTTTTTATCAATTGTGTATATTTTTTTATTCACCGAGCGAGCGAAGCGTCTCCGTTTCAGCTAGGACAAAAATGAGTTCGTATGTCCAGATGTCCCGCTTCTACAGGCCGGATTTATTAACCCATTCTCGTGAAATTTGGTTCGGTAATTAGGTAATGGATTTTTTTATGAGGAGTAGGTTTTTGTTTTTTTTAAATTCCATTTAATTATCGAGACTCGCGAGGTCTACAGCTCATAAAGCTACTAGTAGTAGTTGAATTATTTTATGTTCAAAAACAATAATTTCTTGATTGGATTACTATTACTGACATTTTAACAAGTTAATTGTGTATCAATCAAAGTATTGATACCGGAGGATCACATTACTTATAAAAAGATTTGCAGATTAATCCATTACATATTTAAATTATTAATTACAGGCTCATAAAATGATTGAAATCGACAAATCATAATTCATCCTACATTAACCATTGTATTTGAAACATCAATAGGGAGGCATCAATTAATTATTTGGGCTTACTGATTCGTTTTATCAGGTAGCTTTACAACGGCTTATGCAAGTATATCGTTCAATAACAGCTGGTCAGCGAAAAGCCGTCATCGTTCCATTATGGAAATTGACAGGAGCGTTGGATCGGGTGCCTAGATTATACCTACTACCTACCTGTGTATTTATTGTGAATATTTACGCTAACGAGTAGTATGAATTAACTACGAACACTGTTTCGACAATATCGACATGATATTGAAATACAAGCATCAATATTGTAGACGCTTGTGTTAACGGTACACCGTTTTGAAACTATAATTTTAGATGTATAGCTAACTCAAATAATAATATGTAACCTAAAAACGGTAAGTACCTATTGAAAATTCAATTATTTATTTAACAATTTCTTCTTCAAGGGATCTAATGTATTCCCGTGATAAATTATGTCATATTATGTTTTTTCCAGGATACAATTTCAGGATCTATTTGCCTTTCATCTAAATCCATTCAGGACATCGTGATTAGCATTTATAATATCAGAAGGATCAAACAAATTACAATTTACGGCGTACAAATACGACAGTAAATTTAGGTATCGAGAAATAAAAATGATAAGGCGATATATATACCTTATTCAATCAAACTATATTGTGCTGGCTGCACTTGAAAGTCAGTATTTTGGAAGCCTTTGTGTGTATGCGTGCATACCGCCTTTGGCAATATCATCACTATACCAGGTATAACACTTTTCTGATTAAAGGAAGTGGCCATTAAATCATAACCCGCCCTAAAATATACTCTAGTTTGGGCGTGGCTACATACCATAGATATTTATATCGAACCACGTCAGTACAAAGATACATAACATAATTATATCACCAGCACCTCATATCCAAAAAAAGATTTTTACAAGCTTGGTCATTTTAAAAGTAGATTGTGCCAATATGTTTCCAACGATAAATATTTGTACTTCTTTGACAAAAATTCTACTACTAAAGGCTCTGAAGGAAATGAAATGAGGAACATCCTTCAAGTGAGGCAGGCAGCGTCTGAAATCCTAAACAAATTGACCAAGGCCTTCGTAGCTTTCGAATATTTAGTATTTTATTGCCCTTTTCTTTATTAAACAAACAGAACATTTCTTATGCGTATATTTTGCTCAGAAAAGGCTGGTGAGATGTATGTTTCGCAAATTACAATAAAACTTGGTACGTATATCGTAGGTAATTACGCGGGGCCAAGGAGGTTTTATTATTTTACAAAATTATTAAATTATCAAAAGGATCTAACAATTTATCTTCTTTTACAACGATTGTAAATGATAAACGACAGCAATTTTTATCAGTGAATGTTAACGAAAATCGCCATCAGACTTCGGAAATCACTTGTATGTGATCGACAAATCGAAAATGGTCGGAAACGGCGATTGCCAACAACGATTATAGATTTTAAGCTTCATGTTCGGATTCACTTTGATTACCATCTTCATTTTGAAATACTTTCATTTATGTAAATAAATGATTTGAATAGTCTTATCGCAATAAAATAGACTGGTATTTATTTGTACTGGTGTGTATTTATCATACAAGATTATTGGATTATACAACATAGTGGATGCCATTATTGGGTCGATGGTCGAAGCCTAAGCAAATTGTTGAAATGGGTGGGACCTTCGCGCGTATTATTTACTTTTATCGAGAACATTGTGTTTGGACACTTTTGTGTCACGAGTAGGGCTGCCATCCGTTCGGATTTCCCCGGATTTCTCCTAGTTTAGAGGGCGTCCGGGGAGCGTCTGGGCAGGGTTTCATTTGTAGTCCGGGTTTAAAAATGTCTAGTCTGAATGCCGTTTCGCTACTACAATTAACTACTAATGTATTACAGAAAAAAATTAACAGTAAATAAATTTTTCACCTTACGCACATGTGACGTTACGTGAAACGGCCAAGCCACATATTTTGACAGAGGTGTGTAGAGTTTATGAACTTAGGGCTTGTAGATTTAGGGCGTGTAGAGAAAGCTTGGCTCTACATTTTATTTATATATTTTTATTTTATTTTGTAAAATAAAAAGTATGTATGTATACCTACTAATGTTTTGGAAAAAATAGCCAAATATAGTCAGATTGTTAAAAAAAAAAAATATTTAAAAAGTGTAACCTTGCTGAGTTTCTTGCCTGTTCTTCTCAGTTGAAGGCCGACTTACGAACTGGCGGTAACTTCAGTAGCTTTGACCTTCATAGGTGCCCTTCTAGGGCCTAAATTGAATAAATGGCTTTGACTTTGACATGAGATCTGATAACTTGACAGTGCGAGCCATATGGACTCGTCTTGGTAATATTTAACATGACAATGTTTTCGGTGGGATTAATTTTAATGATTTAGAAAATAAATAAAAAGTTGATTAATTACATTTTTTTATGTGTTTTATTATACTGACAAAGTTTTAAAAAAACCTGCTGACATGTCCGGGTTCTGGGCTCCAAAATCCGGTGTTTTCACGCGACTTGTCCTGGTTGGTAAATTTTAGAGATGGCAACCCTAGTCACGAGGAAAGAAATTGTGGCGTCCTCTCACTAGGGACTAGGGACCGAAAATTCTTTCACAACTTTAACGTTATTCTTATAACGTTGTATGTAGTTATTATTTGGGTAAATATTTAATTGTAAAACATTTTGATATATTGCATTTATTATGCCGTTAAGTTCTATATAATTTCCCGTAAGGGATAAAACAGAAAACCTAAGCTAGCCTATGTCACAGATGAGCCCATAAACTATCTTTATATACATCAAATATTTTTTTTATTTATACATAGATAGTTCTACATTATCATATAACTGATTTTATAGAATCTAATTTATTAAAATGTTGCGAAATTCCGTCGATTTCAATATGTTGCGATTTGCAACGTTGTACGGCATCCATGTATGAGCTATGTACGTAGCAACCTATGATAGAGGAGCACTGCAGAAGGACTAGGTTCACGGCAGCCTGGGACTCGGTAATTGCTTTCCGGGTGAGTCGACAGAATTTGCATCTCCTGTCGGAACCTAACCCACAAACTATATCACAAATATATATCGACATAGGTAAATTCATATCATAAGATGATAGATTAATTATCTAAAATTAGACCCAAGAACGTGGTAAGCGCACAAAGCCTAGAAGGATTTGGCTCTCATGTACTTACAGTTGCAGGAATACAACAGTATCTGCAACAGATTGTAAGTTGAGGATGGTTGCCAGCCTGGTACTACAAAGTATATACTCATATAAGTTACTGTGGGTTCTAGAATAAGACAAGGGTAGATAGGATACTAGGATGACCCAGGGTTGAATCTTGTATAAGAATAAAACATCCAGGGGACTATCGGTATTAGAGTCAGACTTTTCATAAGTGCCTGCGAAGGTCTATTTGAATAAATGATTTTGAATTCGAATTTTATAGGCCTCCTCAACAAAAAAAACTAAAGTTGCAGGAACAGCCAGCAAGTTGCACGCTCTAGGTAATTATATTATGAATATGAATACAGCTTTACTTTATAAATACAGTGTAAATGGAAGTAAGTACAACACAAAATTACCATTGAAGTCACAAATGAAACTGCAAATTGTGCTATCCGTTATCCGCAAACTATAAGTGGCTGAATTACAGAAAAGCTGCCATGAATTCTGAAACCGACTTGTACCGGCGCCGACGGCAATGTTAATGGAGGGCAAACAGTGAAAATAATTATGCAGCCAGCTCGGCTCGGGGCTTAGTGCATCCAACCAACTCGGAGTAAACAAAATTACACTAAAACGCTGAGACACCTCTCCGTTGCCGCAGCCGCTACGACACAAACCCACCGCGTTCGTGATATCGTCGAGTGATACTTCAAATTAGATGATAAGAGACGTCCGTATAATCATACAACGGATACACCGAAATGAGAGGATAAAACAAATGCATGATTTTCCGAGACCACTCTCGGGTGTAGTGTAGGGTCATCGTGTAGAGGAGAGCCGGCTGCTTTGATCGACGGCGGTAATGGGGATGGCTGACCACATTCGTGGAAACTTTTACGGGACACTGACCCACTTCTAAAAGGCCAGTAAAAGTAATCAACAATATGGTTTTTTTCTTAAAGAATCTCTCCCAGTTTCATAAAAAGGTGAATACCTTAAGCCTAAGCCAATGTTATTAGTTCAGGTATAATGAACATTAAATGGGTAATCGTAACTAATTTTATTTTGATAAGGCAAGTCAACATTGAAGCGAAGTCACGTCACTTTCGGGACTGGGACCAAAATTAAATAATGTTTAACGATCTTTCAAATCTTTCTGTACCGATAAACCTAAGTCACCCTAATAATAACTAGCATTGCCGTGCAAGCAACGTTCTTCATTGGCTCCTGAGGTGCGAGCGTGAATTCCCTACGTTATGTACGTACGCTTTGATTGTGTCTGATGATAGTCCCCTGGATGTTTTCAGTGGCGTGCATTCCATATAGGCAAATAAGCAATGCCTACCTCATAAGATTCAATAAAATAATATTTTGATTCAATTAAACTACATAATCATTTTAAATAAAAATTCTAACCTAACATTCAATACGAAATTTCAAACTTTGCCGTGCAGGCACTCGCGAGTTCGCCTCTCAAATTCACCTCTCAAATTCACGCACGCTAAAACGATTTCGGCATGTTCATACGCATACACACACTTCTTTAAGATAATACGACGAAAGCGTAATTCACGCTTTTGCTATGCGTAGTATACTGACATTTGACATTCGCGATTTATGGACCAAAAGTAACCTTACCTACTCTGTTGTAACTAAAGTAACCCAACCAAATTAAAAATACTACAGTTAACCAACATTAGAGCATCTCAAATATAACTTCGCAATTTATTTGTATTGGTTTGTTTATGGTGTGGCTGGCATTGTATGCAATGTTGTTATTGGTATTTTAGTTTTATTGTATTGAAGTTTGAAGTGTATCTGTGTGAAATTAAGAAATTTTGTGGTGTAGATGCAAAATGTATCGATAAAATTAGTCCTTTAGTCAGTTTTCGTTTGTTGAAAATAGTAGGTAACTTGCTTTAGACCAAATTCAAAACAAAGGTAAAAATTATATAGAATATTATGTTAATTATACAACTGGCTATCTGGGTGCTGTTATTTTAAACCCCCGGCGCGTCGTCTATTTTTCTGTTATTATGTATTTTGTTTGCTAATGAATACTAAATGTGTGTGGATTGTGGAATGATACGCTGACCTAAACAATTTTACGAATCCGGTCAAAAAAACTTGATCTATCTAAGAGGCCTGTATGGCCATGATTTCTTCTGCCTACCTAGTCCGAAAACCAATGCACGCCACTGGATGTTTTATACTTATTATATTAGAATGACTTAGGTGACTTAGGTTTATCGGTAGAGAAAGTATTGAAAGTTTTGAAAACTTGTATGTATGTTCTGTGATTCAATATAAGCTATGTTACACAATAAAATATTTATTGTTTCTTAGCTACAAAATTTGTATGAAAAAATATAAATCGGTGCTTTACAAATTCGGCTCGCCGTTACTAAACTTTTCGATCGTATTCGAATTAACAATTTTGTTACAAAATAGCATCGTGTCGTGAGTATATCGATACCCTAATTTGCAAACCTACTAACTCCTCTGGAGCAAATTTTACAGGAGAGACTTAAAACGTCATAATAAATTTAATTTAATGCAATAAAGAAAACCAAAAATCCCGTTTGAAATTATGCTTTTTATTCATCTAAAAACACTTTAAAATCTATTTTTTTTTATAATCATTGGGTTTTATAATGAAAAAAGGGAGTTGTTAGATTTGGTTTAAGCATTAATTGAAACTAAAAGTGGAGTTGTTTGTTTTTATCACTTTAAGCAGTGTACAATCGTACAAACAAATTGTGCTTTATAAATGAAAATAATTAATTTTCGTGTGACAACGCATCGTAAAAGGCGTGATAATCACGAGGCATATGACTTAGTTGCTGAGATCAGAAATTTCTTTTTTCGTGATTTTTCTTCTTTCGTCATACAAGTTTTTTAGGTCCTCCACCCTCACGGGGATAACTTGGGTTTTTCTTTGTTTGAGGATCCTCCACTCCTCGCCAAACCGTAGCTTGTACATTACATCTCCATTAGGTCTGTAGGTACTGCAGAGCTCTCAGATCAGTGACCGGAAAAAAAACACTTGATTTTAGAAAGCCTTCCTGTAAATAATCACATAATATAGGAGATCTTAAGTCATGATAAGTTGAAAAAAAACATGCAAATTGAAAGAAAATAAGTGTATGATTACTCACAATGGTTTCCGTCTCAGGATCATTCTCCGGTGCAGTAGGCTGTGTATGGATTGGTATTGATTCTAATAGTGTTAGGTTACCTAGTTGAAGGAATGTGAGTATCAAAGGCATCAAGGGCAACATCAGAATTAGTAGCAACGGAAGTATCTTCATAGAACTTTGGGAATTTATTAGCTTGGAACAATGCATTATCAGGGTTAGTAATGTCGTTATAAGCAATATTGTTGGCATTCATTGTTTGCACAGAAAGCAACATTCTCTAAGCTCGTGCTTTAGACATATTTCTGCACCAAAGAGAAAAAAAAACATAAAGCAAACAAAACAAAAAAAGCACCAGGATAGGAAACATCATTCCAAAGTGTCACAATAAATAACAAAATCACCATTTGTTTCCAGCAACAAAATATGCTCAAAAATTATGTCTACTTTGTCTAATGTAGGATGATACTTTTGACAGGTGTAACTTCCTTATTGCTACGTACTAAGGTTGCGTTTGTTTTCTTATATTTGGTTTGACATTGCAATAGCAACTATATACCCTCTACATAGGTGTCAACTGTCAAAAGTATCATCCTGTACTGTATAAGACAAACTGTAGGAGTTCCTATTCAACGATCAAAGAGAGCTACATGGTGTTGTGCATACCTAATTGGTTGTTGGAAACACATGGTTAGAAAAACACTGCACCAAAAAGCTACAATTTCCTGTCATCATCATGTACCTACAATTAAGCGACGTGCACGAAAGGGTAAGTAGGTACTAGTAATATTGAAGTCTCGTATACACAAACACATACACACTTCACATTCATCAAAATTGACACTTCTGCACATGATTGTACAATGGACATAGTAAAAATTAAACTATTAGGCCCACAGTATCACAAAAACCTTGCGACAAACTAATCAACTCCAAGCATCACACCAAAATAACCATAAGTCAAATCTAATAACTCCAATCCCCATGCAAATTTTCCAAAAAACATGTCAAAATAATGGTACACAAGGCTGTTTAATCATAAATACACTTACCTTAATATATCTTCTACTGTTTTTAAGCTTCAAACGGTGATAAAACACCCTTAAACCATTTGTTTTGAAAATAAATCTTCGGGAGCATTCGTACGCTTCTGTGACGCCATAGAAAATCGCCGACTGCGCGGGAGATATTCGATTATTTTGTCAAAATCGATGCTTTTCGTTTCACGCGGAGTTGTTTGATTTTCAAATGGCGTTTTACACCAATACAGTTGGGAATCATGGAGTTATTAGTATTTCAAAAAATAGAGCAAAAAATCTAGTTTTTGCCGGTATCAAAATGTAATTTTCGTGAAAAAGTGGAGTTATTAGGTTTGCAAATTAAGGTATCGATATATAAAGTATTTGAGCGCCACTACATTGACCTACTCGGGCGTTGAGCGAAGGTGAGACCTTGCCAAGTAGCGACCCGAAGAGGCCAATCAAAGTTATGAGCTATTTCCTTACCGCATAAAATCAAGATACTGATTCACGGCGGAGCTGCTGAAGCGTAAATAAAGTAGCAGCCAAACACATGTTGTTTCCTACCCCGGAAAAGGTGGTCGATTGTTCGTGAATTTATAGCAGAGAGGCTAAGTACTTCCGTGCCTACGTTGCGCAGACTACTGCAGTCTACGTTTTTAACAAAACGTTTTTTTAAATTTTGGTATTCTTAAATTGTGTTAAAATTTTAAGAATATTATGGGTATTGCGAAATATAATATATTTACCCATATCGTTTCGAACGTACAGTTTTACAATACTGACCATTATTTTGATATGTTAGTGATCAGACCTACATATAACTAGCTATTGTGTGGTTCGTATGTGACGGATCACTGGCAAAGTCCGTACAACTCAACTATCGAATGCGGCAATCATATCTCACCTTTTAAATCGAACACAAAGCATTGCATAGCGAGAATCTAAAAAAAATATGATAGAGCTGAATTAATATCAACTCAAATATTAATGAGACATTGAAACTATTTTCTAGAAAATTATCATTAAAAGTTGGCAGCTCTATGCAATGTACAAATAAAGTTTAGTAGAGTGGAAAGAAAAGTTTGCAGCTAACAATTTAAAGTTTGTCTGGGTGGTGAGTGCGAGCTCAGGT
Source organism: Achlya flavicornis (assembly GCA_947623365.1). Lineage (NCBI taxonomy): Eukaryota > Metazoa > Arthropoda > Insecta > Lepidoptera > Drepanidae > Achlya > Achlya flavicornis. The sequence goes on along the minus strand of OX392468.1, from coordinate 6,970,020 downwards.
GAGAAAATGCAGAGAAGCGAGGGGTACGGACGTCGCGGTGTGCCGGACACCAGGGGTACTGGCACATTGTTAAACTTCCAACGAAACCAGGGGCAAGTCACTTATAAAAACTGACCAACTTCAGTTAGCCTCATATTTGGAACGGTCATAAAAATATCACCCGTGGAATAAGTGTGACAGTTGTTCGTCTCGTTAAATCTGCAACAACAGTATAACTTATGTTTGAAGTAATATTATGAAAGTATGTTGTATAGTTAAATTATTACTTGCAGTGCAGCTTTATTTACTTAGTCAATAAAATAGGCTTGTCTATTGAATTAGTTGCTCACCAAAATCAATATATCTAGTGGATAAGTATCCACTCGGGAGCCGTCTGCAAAGTTTGGCCTGAGGTGACAAGACGGATAGTACAAGACGGTACCGGTAGGATCGGTACCGGTTGTTTAATAGGATGCATCAGTAGCTAACCTCCCATTGTTCAATCGAATACAGTAAAATGTATGGAACCCGATAAAAATAACAGGAATTGTTCAACCTAATTCCACCATCCCCATTCTTACATCGAACCACAAGGTGCCGGGAAATATTTCACCCGTAGGTTGTTGATATACCGAAAATACGGACACAGCATTTTGCATCCTCATTTATAATGCGGACAGCAAGGGAGTGGAACTTGCTTCCGGCGTCTGTTTCCTGACTCATACGACCTAGGGACTTTCAAGGCCAGAGTGAATAGGTTCCTTCTGGGTAAGCGTGCCATCTTAGGCTTCGACTTCGTCCTTTATGGGCGGGTCAGGGGCCAAACTCAAGCCCATATAGGCCCAGGTAGGGGTATTTGGGCCCCCCTCTACAGCGCAGATGGCGACCACCGTGGGGTTTTAGCCGGTACAAGTCCGGCATAACCTGGCCGCTACCCCCGGGGCGGTCGGGTATCCTATGAGGATTTCCCCACGAAAAAAAAAAAAAAAAAAAAAAAAAAAAAATGTAGCACCACGTGAACGAAGTCGCGCCGGGCAGCTTGTATATATATAAATTGATCAGATTTTGTGTTGCGTTCGTTTAGAGTACTAAACTCTAAAGAAATCAGCTGAACACAATATAAGGAAGTTTGAAAGTCTTTTTTAAGTAACAAAAGGCACTTCAATCCAACGACCATCTTTATCTCCAGCGACCGTATCATTTTGTAATATTACATTCTAACGCATGCGAATTAAATCGTTTGCCTTCTTCGTTACAGCATAAACAGATTTTTCATTAGCTGCTTGTCGTACCTGAATAATAACACTAACTTTATCAGAGGGTGAGAAGCGCCGGCAACCTGCGGGGACCGGCATTAAAAATATTAAAATAAGTAATTGCTCTATCAGGCCTGCACCTGACGCCCGCCCTGCTTCTCCCACCCCACCACCGTACCATACCCTTAAGTACTTTGTGATAAGGGCAATCGTGCGAGCGTTTCCTCTCTCCCCAGCCCAGTGCACGTACATTATGCTGTAATATTTTTAGAAAAGATAAACAAATGCGACGTCTGGACTCTGGACATGAAGAATTTTTACCTCATATGAAACCTACTTATTGGATAATAATAAAGTATAATATAATGTGACCTTATTATACATGAACCAAATTATATGCATATACCAGTAAGCAGCATATAATGTGTCAATTACGATATCATGTCTGGCAGAGAGTCATGTGGATGTAAGCGAACAATTCAGGGAATATGTCATTAACTTGTCCTAACAGCACAATAATATTATTGTAATATAGAGTAGAGAAAATTTATTATCTATTCCAAAAAGTCTCTAACTCAAAGTCTCTATTGCAGTGGAATCGTACACAGAAAGACTGGTGTTTCGATTAGTTACAACAAAGAAAACCACTCAACTTAGGACTATAGGATCACACGCCGTAGGAAGCTACATCGGATCGGATCACAGGATTTTTAAGGTGGGCTTTTGTTTGACCATAATGGATGGAATTAATGCATTTTTTTACGAAAGCACGAAAGTAATAAATACATAGATATTTTGTAGGTTTTGTTTCGGCGATTTAAACGCAGTTTTTATATATAATTATTTCCATGTATATATTGTCTTTATAATTTTTATTTAGTTTTAGTTTAGTTTAAAATGATTTAAGTTTGCTTGGTTCAGAATCAGAAGGCCGTTTGGATAAATGGTACAATGGTGTATAACGTATACTGTTAATAAAATTTTACAAACAAAAATAATATATCTAGTAGATACCTACTATCAGTAATTTGGTTTCCATAGCACAAGTTCTGCTTATATTTTGTAGGTAAAATGACCAAACTTTGCTTGGGTTGCACACAGGAATTACTTAGCGGACTGTAGGTAATAGAAATAATTTTTTTTTTTTTTACTCACTCGGCTCCATTTTTTCCACCCCTGTGCAGCATGCCCGCTCGTGCCATCTCACGCCCACGCCCTGCAAAAAAGCATACCATCCATTAACGTCGAGCGAGACGTTCACGAGCCTTTTCCGCATCTTTGGGCTCACTAAATACGGGTTTGGTCCGTCCTTATTTACTATTAGTAGGATCATACATACACCAAATTATATTGGGCGGTCGTGCATTTTTCCTCAATATAAAGCGGGCTTTTCAAGCCAACCTTACCTTACCTCACTTTGTATATAGGTATAATAATATGTTCTTCTTTCATTTTACAAATTTTTTGAGTTAGGTACGTTAAATTACGCATAAAATTAACTTTATATGCATACTAGGTGTCCCGCGCGGTTACACCCGCGTTACCGGGGATAAAAAGTTACCTATTATACTCTGGGATAAAGTAGCATCCAAGTTCTGACTAACTGATTGTTAGTGGTTCGCAGAGTCTTAACTACTGGTCACAGAACCATAAAATGTATGGAGGATAATAGTTTTCTTTTGTAACGTAGGTGCGTGAAATTATAAAAGATTGTTTGGAGAACTAATAGGGGATGTTTAGGTTTGTTTGTATGTCAATTTGGATAATTTTAAGAAAATTTGTTTTTAGGCAGGTTGGAAATTAAGAGTAGCATTTTTTAGGGTCGGCAACGCGCGCGTGATACCCCTGGTGTTGCAAGCGTCCATAGGCTACGGTAACCGCTTACCATCAGGCGGGCCGTATGCTTGTTTGCCACCTAAGTGGTATAGAAAAAAACATATTTCCGAGTTTTTTTGGAAAATCATTCCTACAGGAGGCTTAAACTTTGTATCACGTTATAATATTATAATATTTTTCTGGACAAATTGTAATGCTCTTTGATTCAATTAATGAATTAAGAATTTTGGAGTTTTTCAAAATTCAACCCATAAGTAGGGGGAGGAAGGGGATGACAAAAAATTATGGACTGTAATATTTTTCTAGTAAGTAATAAATAAGTTATGTAGCCTGGAATTATTCACACATGGCGTATTCACTTACTTTAGATATTCAAGTAGAAAATATGGAATTATTATGGAACAAATAATCTAGCTAGTTCTTTTTACCCGACTGCCAAGGAAGGGTTATGTTTTTCACGCGTATCATGTTAAATAAGGACTTGCATTTGTTGTACTTCCTTCCAGTCATGTAATAAATCAATGCAAAACTTTCCCGATACCTCTCCACTAAATAAATGTGGTAATTTAGCAATTTAATCAGCAATCTATTTAGCAAAGAGCTTGATGGATGGCCAGTTGAGAATATTTCAGCGTCGAAGCGCTTTGCAGCGTCTAAATTGCGACATCAACGACGATAGGTAGACAATGAGTTACGTTTGAAATTTATGAGACTCGGCTCTAAGCAATTCGTCTCGCAAACAATACAAAGAGGTGAAAAGTAGTAAAATTCGTTCCCAAGCAAACTCTCGGTCAAAACTCAATATACGGTTAAGAACTCAGATTCCTGTGAGTAATTTGCAGGTCAATTTTATTGTCACAATTTTTTTTTTCCTATCACACACTTTTCAACCTTAATCTTTTCTAAAGAAATACACTAATCTCTAATACACATTAATTGTTGTCCTTGTCGCATGTAGGTATGTTGTATATGTTCCGAATATAATTACTGGCAAATAATTTCATTCATGAAGATAGCATGTCTGCTGGTCGTGTTACGAAAGGGGCAGTAATATGAACTTTTAAGTGGATTACAAGCGATATTAGTCGCGAGCTTTCACTTTGGTATGTAATATTGTGTAAAAGGCGAGTGATAATTCGACTAGACACGCGATCCTGCCATCATGCTGGCTGCACTTGTCGACATATTGTGTCGTAAATTGTATTAATGTAACTTGATTTATATCTTATCGCTCAATGGTTTTGTAAGTCCATACACACATGCCAGTTGAGAACACGTTTCTTTGCTAAGTGTGCCGCGGAATATAACCCAGATATAGGTACACACGGCTACCGATCAAGCTATACATTTCTAGTATAAGCTGACCTCCCATAGTACGGAAATCCTATACAATGCGAGATCAGCTTATACTGGAAATGTATAGCTTGATCTGTAGCCGTGTGTACAGTGATTTATTGTTCTTTCAAATTAACTCAATCTGATAATTTGAACTCAAGGATTTTAAAAAATCATATGAACTTATTACAAATTAGATTATTCATTTTGAAACAGTATATATTTAGGTATTTTAAGCTCATGTATTATTTTGTAAAATTATTGATATAATTAATAAAAATTTGATAAAAATGTATTAAGCCTATGCACAGATTACAGAATTATTATTATTAATTATTATCTGTAATCACAGACTACCCGGACTCCGCTCTCGCTATTACAAAACTGAGGCACCGTAATGGCGGCGGCTGTTTATGTGTGATTCAATTTAGGGTTGCCATGTTAGGCTAAATTTACCTATGTTTTATTATATTATGCTAAGACTAATATGTAACGGTAGACATGTTTAAATGAAAATTAAGTAACGATGGATGATTGTTGCAAAAAAAATAATCGAAAGAATCGACAATTGTAAAACTCTACATTCGATTGTCGATTCATTCGTTCTAAGGAATAACCAATCGACCTTTCGAATGAAAACTGACCCACGCAACGCAGGTTGTAATAGTATGCACAATCGACGGGTGAGCGCGGGGACAAATAGATTAATTCATTCGGCGGGCGGACAGCCAGCGCACGGCATAGGACACGCGCGGTGCCGCAAGAAGCGTATTATGAACAATCGAAAGATGTCGATTGTTATTCGAATGATTCGAATAAATTGGCCAATCGAATAATTCGATTGTTTTTAGTAACAATCGCCCATCGCTTAAATTAAGTGTAAATGTAGGTAGAATATACCGTACTATTTTAAATTGTGAATGGTGGCCAATTTTTTTTTGTTTTGCTTTCACGCTTCAACTACTCAACCGATCGCTATGAAAGGGGTTCGAAGATTTTTGTTCAGAGCCTGGCATACTCATCAGGCACCGATTTGTTTTTTTTTTAAATAACTTCACTCATCCCCACCTTTATACATCGATTAAGGACACTCATACGAATATAAAAATAATGGAGTGCCTATGTCCTAAAACATCACGTTACATAGTTATTTGCAAAAAAGATCGATGTTTCAATAACCATGACAAATTAATCATTTAATGTTTTTACGCATTCTATGGTGCTAGAATAGCTATATTGGTTTATTTCTACAAATATTGAAATTACTGACATATCTAAAATATGTACAGCAGATTTCCGTAATAGTATTCTATTAATAAATAAATATTCTGGGACATTCCTCACACACATTTTAAATACACTAAGATATACAATATTTACAACTATGGCTAAGTTGTACTTTGACGTTACATTATTAGAAGGCTCTACACAAAGTTTATGAAATTTATGCACTATAAAAGGGACCACCCTTTCCCCTCTCCCGACAAAATAAAAATAATAGTATCTAATAAATAGGGGGGGTGCGCAACTTTTCCTTCACATAGAGGGGGGGTTCTACACCGACCCCCTCTCTATTCCCCCCTCCCCTTCCGTCCCTTAAATCGACGAACTTGAAAGTACATTCCTACCTAAACTATTCTTTGATTATTTTAGGGCTCCATCAAATAATTCGCTTTATAAAAGTGGTCCGTTTGCCAAAAAAGTTTGAGAACCACTGATATAAAGTATGTGTACTAGTCGCGACAGTTTGAAATCAATTTATAATAAAATACGTATTAATAATAACCATAAAATATAAAATTCCCATATTTCGGGTAATTTACAAAAGTGTATATTGGCAACACTGGCTTTGTCATTAATTCTTTTGTACTGGTGAATGAATATTTGTTTTGATGTATAAATTCGGGAACTAAGTGATTGAATTATTAATTTAACTGTGAAACGTGGTTACTGGTATTTTTTTCCTCCGGTCTCTACGGTTTTTACACCATTTCACTACACAAGAGATGCTATATTTTAATATTTTGCGGCACCGCAAACGTATTGACTCTGTTGACGTTTATCCGCGTAATGGCCGACTAGTGTGTGAATGTGTGCGTGCCGGCTTGTATGTACAGCGAGGTGGCCGACTCTCAGCGACACAGTTTTTTGTTAGCAAGAATACATCCGAAGTTTTATAACATCCTTGTCTGTAATCTGTGAGGTCTGTGAGCTTTAAAGCCAAATGCTCGTCGAGTGTGGTGAAACCCCCTTAGGTATGTATGTCAAATCTTTGTCCCAAAAAATTAAAATCATAAAATATATAATAAAACAGCATTTATGTATCTCTTCCGCTATAAGTTAGCGCATATTTATAAATCAGGAAAGTATTAGTAACGTTATAAGATCCACATTTGACTTTTATACGCAATTTATACGAGGAGTTTCATTTCGTTGCTCCAATGCGGGTTTACCATCCAATAAAAAGAAGCATAGAAAAAAGTAAGTCGTAAAATGCTGATTCAGTTTTCTGTATGCGGAATAAAATTGCAAAAATCTTATGCAAACGTCCTTGTATGGGTGTCGCTCGGGGCGGGCCGCGGTGGTTCATATCGTATCAGTAACCATGGCAACAGATAAACTTGCTTTAGCTGTGTTTTTTGTGGCTCTTCTCACAGGTTTCCCTTTGGTGGTAACTACTTTCAAAACTGATAACGACACGTATCTTGGTCGGGGTTAGAAAATCGCTATGTAGTTATCACACGTACCTTCTTTTTTTTTTTTTTTTCCTTCTTCGCTGAAATCTTTTTAATTTCGTGATTGAACTGCCAGTGATATCTTCTATATATATTTATATTTCTGGATAGGTAGTTTGCAAAGAATATTTTTCCAAATATTCTATGATTCATACATTTGTTTGTTTGGTGCGAACTGTCAAAGAGAGTCGGTATGATTGGAAAAAGCCCCTAGATAATAACCAGTGAGCTGTTATACCTACTTCGTTATTATTTGTTATGTATCAATATTAATGTAGAGAACAGAGAATTTCTATGAGTTAGTTGTATTGAAAAAATAAAAGTAAAACATCAATCTTGATATATTTTATAATAATGTATTCATAAAGATAAGGTTTTTAACAAAGATTTTCATAGGGCATCGTGCCTCTACCCAGATGGATAATCCGCCTTACTAAAGCATGACATTTAATTTCACTCCGCTTGAGGGGCTCCCTGAGCAAATCGCTCTCATTTCGTACTGCGCACGGCTGTCAAATACTGTCAATTCTGGCTTGTTTATTTCATGTTGCCATAGAGGCGACTATCCTTCTGGACGTTTTAAATTCTTTGGTTTTTAAATAATTACCTGGACATTCGATCTGGGGGTCGGTAGTGCTGTTTTATAGTTTGGTTCATTCCAGATACCTGAAACAAGTACATTTTTGATTAATTTATTGATTTTATTATGTTTTTTGATCATTAGCCATGCATTTTTTAATAAATACATATCCTGGGATTTCATTTTCACATTCCTCACACACGGCTATCTGATCCCAAACTAAGCAGCTAAACTAAGCACTTATGAAAAGTCTGACTCTAATACCGGTTCGGAAGGTTGCATTTGCTGAGAAGAGCCGGCAATAAAATCAGCAATTACTCTTTTCAAAACAAGCTTAGATTCATTACATAATATTTACATTCTAATCGCACTGAAAACAATTGCGTGCAAATTACAAAGTAGGTTTAGACTGAACAAATAATTGATTATATCCGGTTGGTGCACAGCTATCTATAAGCATTGTAGTCGACATACATTCGAACTGTTAATATGGTACATATAATATTTATAGCCTGACGAAAATAATATATTATGTATGTCCAATTCGTTGGGTGACATTAACCATTCAAGTGAAACATTCTTGTGCACACATTTGTTGTGCACACATCCAAGTCATGTTTTTAAACATATTTTTATGAAATTTATAGATAAAACTTCATTTCATAATAACAGGTAAGTACTAATAACAACTAGTAACAATACACAAATCCAAAAGACAACAAAAAACAAAGGCAAAAATAATAGAAATGAATACAAACAATTACGCACAGATTTTACTGAAATGTTCATGGTTGTCGAAATTAAAGACACATTTACCCTGATATGTAAGGCACACAGTTACCCAAAAAAGTAAAATTATAATCCGCAAATAAACGCAATTGTTTGTTGAAATGTACAAACTGTTCGATGATATTGCTAGTCTTATTTGACTTCCGTTAATCCTAAATGCATTTATGTACAAGTCGTTACCTACCACATGCAGGACATATTCGCATATTCCACCAAGAATCACATATATGTTCAAATGTTTGAAGGACTTTCTATTTAAACGGTATTGCGGACGAGTGCTCTCAGCTCGGCTGTCGGCTGCTCGTGTCCCGCTAACACGAATCCAGATGACCCAAATGGAGCACCGACCCGTTTTCAGATCACTACACAGACTAACTCTTTAAACCCCACAGAATGGACACTAGACGAAACAGACTAAGCGATGGATTAGTTGACCGGCCCATCGTATGAACACAACATCGTTGACAGATATGCCCTCTTTGGGTCCACTTGAACGCCGGGATCTGGCGTATAAATGTCCGTTTACGATCACCCAGAATTGCGGCTTTTCACGCCGCACCTGTGGCTGTAGTAAAATGTTTTATGGCCGACAAAAATGTTTGACACGAAGTTTTGTGCAATCGTTCTTTGTAATTTATGAAACACATGTTTTGTGTGGCGTTTCAATATAGGTATTACTTCCGTAAATATTGAACTAGGGAAAATATTTTGAAAACTCCACACTAGGAAATTATTTAAATACTTCTGAATGGCATGTCTATAAAAGGAAAGTTTATCTTTGATTCGTACGGCACTGCAACAGAAAAATTCAATTACGAAAAATTCAATAAAACTATGTCCATATTGTAAAAAAAAGAATGGTCATTTTTTCTCGTTTCACTGGGAGATACATAGTCTGTTTCGATACAGAGTTATGAAGGAGAACGGAATGCAGATAATTTACAGTGGTAGTCGGAACAAAGGCATCTCCGGCACGCGACCTACATCCTGGTGCTCTACTCGATATAAACTTAATATAAAGGAACATCCACCACTAGCGAACTACAATAATTGTAGATATTGGAACCGTTATGTTTTTTCTGTTACGAAAGATACGATTAAGTTGGCTACGTCCAAGCAAAACAGAGCTAACAAATCCAGACAAATAATTTCGTAGAAAATACAAGTAGTTACAAACCTAGTCCATTTTTCTGTATATGTATGCAGGATCTCTACTTTATGACAGATACGAAAGTCAGTTTAATAAATGCATTTAATTGCATTCAGTAGCAGTGCAAAAGCTAGCGGCGTTAACCCTTGTATGGCACATTATATCCTGGTGTGCAGTGCCCCAGTTAGCCAGCGACAATGGAGAGAGCTATTAGGGCCGACCATGTGTGTTAACCAATTTATTTCCTGTTGCTTGTTTTTAAACAACGTGGGACGAAATAAAATGAAAGTGAGAATCTAGATTCTATATAGGGAGCCCCTAAGGGTTTCGATATAATTTTATACGAGTATCTCACTAATAAGTTATTCTCATAATACATTACCGTGATTCAATAGTGTGATTCAATTGTTTTATTCAGATCACAACAGTAGAGATTAACTGTACTTGTAAACGTTTGGAATTATAATAGTTAAATTAAGTGGTACATTATATAATTATGTTATAATTAAGGTAATTTATAATACTCGGGATAATCTACTCTCTTTACTTCTTATTGTAGTAGGGTACAAATATTCTTGGAAAATTGAGAACAAAGGTGTTACTTTTTAAACATTATTCTTTTTTTAAATAGGTACCTACATACTCCCTATTTATTGCTAGAACATGAAATATGTGAACAAAATCTTCAACCACCCACACAATGTAATATGCGCAGTGATGTTATAAGATTCCGTGCTACCTTTAATACTGTTCTTAAATAAGTGTAGCCTGTCTGCGGTTGTACAAAGTGCATCGTTGATAAAATGTAACAATGCGCAATATTCAGAAGGCTCCGACTGTGAGCCTCTTATCGAATCGGGGCGTGCAGGCGAGCCTGCGGAGCCCGCCCGCCCACAATCTGATTATGGCTGGTGACTGGTGTCAACACTACACAAATTACACCTTAATATTATTTAATATAGTTATTTTATAAGGATTTAATTGTTTACCAAATATAAAGCTGTAGTGACTGTTTTGAACGAAAATCATATTATCTATGTAAATATGTCCGATAATACCTTTCTTCAACCAATCTTAGATAGGATTTTTTTTATTCCGAACACATATATTATCAAAAAAGCCGAGGGATAAAAAAAAATTTCATCGACGTTACTTATTTTGACTACTGTTCCCTTTAAAAAATAATGCAAATGCGGTTTCTGAAGGCGCCAACTCTTATCAGATGACGAAAGACGCGCTGCTGTCATGAAAACTTATTTATTTTACTGTGCTCGTTCCAATAGCGAAGGAAATTTAATTTTCTCATAGCGATAAAAAGGACCGAGTAGTTTATGAACAGTTTCTCAAATAAACACGTAAAGTTAATATTAGGCAGTTCTGTTGATTCTCGGTGGAGATTACATTTCTTTTGAAAATAAGCCTATATACAGCATCGCCATAAACTAGGACATTTGTTACAAAGACGGCACGTAAAATGAGATAGTAAAACTTTTTTATTGCTCGATTACAGTCGAGAGAAGATCGTGCGCTTGCCCGTAGATGTGACTGGCCAGCCACTTCCAGCAGGGGGACACAGGGCGAGATACTATTATGGATTATTGCAACCATCGTAACGTACGTCTACGTATTTATTTACGTAATCACATTACATTTTAATACTAATAAAGTAATGATTGGGTAAAGTTTTTTATAACGACCTCATTTAATTTACAATAGCTTTTATACGTAGACTTCAGTAGAGTAAGTTATGAGGAATGGTTTATTCCAGGTGAAGTTTATATGATCACCGTTTATGGAAATCGGAGCGTCTCTCAGCAGCAAGCAACTTTTTTAGATTTTCGTGTCTAATATGCTAGTTTCTTTATCAGGTACTCTGCAAGATGGTTACATGCATATTAAACTATTCTTGTAATCCCTGCACCAGAATTAGAAGCCCGGCACAAACTCACAACAAAGTTTATACATCTCGTTAAAAAGTCTATTTTGTCGAAAAAGCAAAGTTGTTTCACGAGCGTAGGTAAACAGTGGCATTGTGTCGCTTGGAAAGCAGACATCAAAAGGCGAGTATCAAAGACGAGTGTTGCCACGTAGAGGGTAACGCGTCAGGGTGGCCCAACAGGGTGGTTCAATATATGACTTTGCTGGCAGCTAGTTCAAATTTTGTACATAAATACAGAAAAAAAAACATTGCACGTATTGAAATATAAATGGAGGATTGCGAGAAAATAGGTAGGTAAGTTGATGTACTTGTGACATTACGCAGTGAATTTGTGAATATCCATTTTCGTACTCTTTTTTAGTATTTAATGTAAACATGGAGGATCCTTCGAAAGGCACTGAGCAGTATATGTGAATAAAAAAATAACTCGACTACGATAATAGCAATTTTTATTATGAGATTAGTTAAGCTGGGCAACTTATATTTAAGCAGAACGCAGCTTTGATGTAAGTTGCTTGAAGACAATATAGACTACAACGAAGGAAAAGTTCTTACTGCAAAGAACTACCAACTATAACAAGTTCAACGGAAAACAAGATGAAATGCGGAATGCTTCCCAGAACTTTCGTGGCGCATAAGCGATCGAGACCTTTTAAGGGAATTAACACAGGAAATCTTAGTCGAATTAATGAAAGCGAAATACGCTGAATTAACCACATAAATTTAACGGAGGGAATATCTAAGTGATAGATAGCAATAGCATTCGCAGGACATTAATAGGCTTATCCGAATGCGTGGATACGTGAACGAGCAATTTATTCTAAAAAAGACTGTTGTGCACACAATATTCCCAAAGCAATTGAATTAAGCTACATTTTACATTAAATACGTAAAAATCATACTGAATAAATAAAAAGACTTGAAAAGCTCCATTGGGAAAGAAATAGGACCAATTTGTGTAATTCACCGTGAATAATGAACGACGAATATCCACGCAATACCCAGTTGAGGAAGTAAGGCTAACGTGGAGGTAGTCCCATTGGTCATAAAACAAAATAAATATCAATCAATCTCGCCAATATCGTGTACTTAATTAAGTCGCATTTTGCTATATTGCTTGGTAGGACTGATACATTAGGGATATAATAGATATATCGTTAGAAGAAAAGAAACATACGCTTGTAGGTAGGTTATGATCTATAAAAACGGCAGGAAACATTAACGAAGCTTCTCGATATAGATCAGGTTGGTTTTCAAATCGCCAACGTAAAAGAAAGTCCGCTTCTCGGTGAAAGCGGTTGGCAAATAAATCGTGTCTCGGGAAACAATGAATGCATTGTTCGCTTGAAATTGGTTGAAATATTTCACCTATAATATACTTTGAACTTTGCCACGATACAGATAAAACTTAAATAATTGCACTTTTTATGGTCGTTACACAAATATTGTATAGAATTTTTTATGTTTTCCTTTTCGCGTAAATTGCTAAGACGATTTTCCTGTCGGTCGACGCAGCGACGCGACGGTCACGGAGCCTTAAGTCTATCTACGTGCTTATTGTGGTCCTTAATTTTAAGTCTAGACTTGTGTTATCAAATGAAACTTAATATTTTCACTAAAATAATGCTAAGTTAGTTAGTAATAGGCCACCTTTAACTTAGTTAATGCTAAGTACTACGTACTATTATGCAACACATATAATTGTATGCAACACATGGGATGATATTTTAAGCATTCATTATCGTTACGCAACGCATCTGAATATATATTGTGAACATATTGATTGGACAATAGGCTGAGACTGCAGCATGACCTAGATACAACACAACACAACAGAACACCACTGACCTGGCATGAAAGGCTGTTAATGCTATTAGACAGTTTCATAGACCTGCCCGCTATTCTATTCACACCGCCTAAACTTCAGCTTATACAGCTTATGTTAGCAAAAGTACACAGCTGGTGCTACCAAGTACTGATATAAATTAATAATTATTCTGGCCCTTTATAAGTATTAAAACTTTCTAGACTTGGCTACTTTCACTTCACTGGAGAATAACGTGGCAATATAAAATTCAAAAAGGGTAAATCGGGAATGACATTTGATAACGACTAGAATTAAGAACTTCATATTATATATTTGTATTTGTTTTGTTGCTTTTCTTGAGTTTCATAGAGTACTGTTATAGATAAAGTACCTATGTGAAAAAAATAACATTGATAGCATAGCCCTGCAATGCGGATGTATGTATCGATAGTTAAATTTATCGATTTTCGTCGACAAATCTGATATAACTGTGTGCGAATGACATTTGAAATAAATAATTAAATCAAGTTTATCGATGTTTTAGGCTTATTGACTAAGTAACCATGCTCGCAGGGCAGATTAGGAGTTGACTAGAGATACTGCAAGCTGTCCTTGAATTTTGTCGTGTGGCGAACTTCGGGGATAAGGGAAGGAGGACGAGAGTGGCACTTTAAAGGTTCCGTTTTGGTTCGGAACCCAACATGTTAGGCTCAGTTTTCATGTTTTTTAATGAATAACGGTATAAGATAGTATCTAGTATCTAGCCTAGGTACTGTGCAAACACACGCATTCGTAATTTTAGCAGGATTAGTAGGATATCCTCCTATTAAATGCTTTATGGGTAATATGAACTCAATTTTATGATGTAGATAACTAGGTTTAGTTTGGTGTAGGTTTAACTAAACTAAATATCACCTGAACTAACATAATGAAGTAAAGCGGTTTTATTGTTTACAATACAGATGAACACGTAACCGGAACATAAAAGCGACGCCTTTAGTTTTCCGAAAGTTTTACGATAATTTTATAGGAAATGTAAAACTATTGTATCTAATTTGTGACATTAAAACGGAGGGGACAAGGCAGCTTGATAATACATAGTTTAGGGTCGGTAACGCGCGAGTGACACCCCTGGTGTTGCAAGCGTCCAAAGGCTACGGTAACCGCTTACCATCAGGCGGGCCGTAAGTATGCTTGTTTGCTACCAAGGTAGTATAAAAAAAAAGTTTCGCCCAACATTTTTAAACGGTTTTCCCAAGTTATTTTAGTCTTGAAATTAAAAGTTTTCTTATAGATACGAATCTAGAATCCATTTTGCCATTACTGCGTAGGTAATTAGCTAGTAAATTTACAGACAAACTTTCGCACTTATAATATTATTTAGATTTGTAGGATATAAGTAGGTAAACAAGTATTTTTTGATGGATGTCCAAATACAGTACCTACAGTAATATAAAGGCTATAGACAAGTGTTGAAATACTAAAAGAACGTCTCAAAGTTACGTAATACAACGCTACTGAAAGCCAGAAACAGCTTCTTAGTAAAATTATAACATACTTTCTTACTTGAATTTTTAATGAACGAGATAATATACAAAAACTTGTAAAACAGGAAAATTCTTATGACTTAGACTTATGCAAATGTTATATTATAAAAGTTATGTGATTTCTCACCTGGCCAGTGTGGCTACAGCTTGCGGCTTACAAAGCGTTAACCTGGAAAAAAGAAAAATAAATTAAATTGAGGCTTTTGCTATTATTAGTGTTAACGTAGGTAAGTGTAATGGTGCGTCCATGCTTAGCGAACCGAGCACGAGCCGAGCCTCGAACGAGCACACTGCGAGCACGATTCGGGTAGCGTGGAAGGGCTCGCGAGCCTCGAACGAGCGCGATTGTCAGTTTTTTCACGTACAAAGGGATTCGCATCGTGCTCGTTGTAGGCTCGTTGTATGCTCGTTCGTGGCTCGGCTCGTGCTCGGTTCGCCAAGACGCACCATAATACAATATAACAAAAGTAACGTTGAATTATTATTTGAAACGTAGAAAATTTCAACACACAAAATACTTTCAATTGCTCAATTATAAGAATAAGAAACTTTTAAGACGTCATCCGACCATACACGCACGACTAAATCGATTTAGTCAAGTTCATGATTGTTTGAAACGTAAATTAAAATACGCTACGACTAACCAAAAACGGGTATTCGTATACTATAAAGGAATAAATAATGCTTTCCAAAAAGGAAACGTTGTATTTTGCATACTTAATATACAATTTATAGGCACCCACGTTTACTTGTATGAATCCAAATATATACCATCGTACATATATATTTAATTCAATGCTAACGCATTCTTTACTATATATTCAAGTTTAGGTAGAAAAAAAAAGTTAAGATGACTTGTATTTTAGGGTTCCGTTCCTCTCATGATGGAAAACGAAACCCTTCTTTATGGAATTTATTGTCCAAAAGGTTTGAGGTATCAAATAAAAATCGATATAGAGTACTGTAATGTCGATTTAATTAACAATATTATAGTATAGTTTTGGCTATTTTCTGATTATATAAACCTAAAAACGCGATTAAAAATAAACAAAAACAAACGTGCGGGAAAGTTTAACTTTTGGAACGGGCGTGATTGTAAAAACGCGGTCAAAGGGTTCACTGACAGGCCCATATTGAGTATACAGGAACAAATTAGCATTTCACAGACACGGTACAAAATGACTCCGTTCAGTCGACTTAATGAACGTGGAACATCGTCATTAAACGCCTTACGGATATGTTAACGCAACTCGTCTGTGAAGGTACCGAAGTCGCAGGCTAAATTTAGCAATTAGGGGTGCACTACACAACCTTTATTGATTCAACTCAACTTAGAAGCACCTGCACTAAGTTTCACCGATTAACATACTCCTAGTTGCTTGATCTACCAAGCGAGTCTGATTTGAACCTGCTTGTAGGAGGCTAGGCTAATAGCAACACGGTCATGCGAGCAGTAAGTCTTATGTATAATATACAAACCGGTTAAACATATAAAATACTATTAACTACACAGTTATCCTTACAAGTAATAATTATATAATTCTCCAGCCCCAAAACCGTAATTCGTTTATTCAGGCTATAAGTCCGTGATTGGGACTTTTAAGTGCTTTATGTTAAGTTACAACCATCTTTCCTTTATGTTAAGTTACAACCATCTTTCAACATGTTTTGTCCGGATAATTCGGAGAAAATAAGCTATGATAGACGGACATACAGATCTGAGAGTGATCCCATAAGGGTTACTGTTTTCATCGGATGTGCAGAACCCTTAAAATTAAGCAGAAAGAATACATAACTTTTTATTTAGTAGAACAACAAGTGAGTATAAAATATTATGCAAAAATAACGTGAAATTAATTGCTTATATTTTATGCCTCGTCACAGAGGATTAAAGTACTAATGGGTAAACCTACTGTTTGCTTATAAAATTGTTTACATTTTTGGTATTTATCCAGGAGTAACATAAAATCAAATAAAGTTGTAAAAAAACTAACAAAGTTGTGGGAGTATAAATTATAATTAGTTGTTTAAATACCTAGAACTTAGTCTTAATTGTAAACTTGATACCTAGGACCTAGGTACCTACCTAGGTAGGAACCTATTTTTATAATCGAAAAACGATACCCGTCAAAGTAGTTACATTATGAAAAATATTGTAATGCGCTTCGTGCGTCACTATTTATTGTACTTGTTCTAAAAATATAACATTCTGGACATTTCTTCACACACGGCGTGAGTAATATATGAGTTCCTTCTTCTTAGTTTACTAACATCTATACCTCCTGTATGTATAGTAAAATCAAATTATGTGGTCTAGTATTAGTTACTCCATCCACACCTAAACAATAATTTTACTTATATGTATCTGCACGGTGGTAGGGTACTTTGTAGTACCCGTCTGGCTGGCTACCACCCTCATGTTGAAAATCTGTCGCCAAGCACCTGTCGGTGTGTTCCGACAGCTGCACTTGAGAGCCAGGTCCTTCTAGGCTTTGTGTGCTTACCACCTTCGACCACATCATCGCTTACCATGGTGAGATTGTGGTCAAACACAGGCTTAGAAACAGTAAAAAAAAAAAAAATGTGGTGTCAGTTAAAATGTTTAAGTTGATCGTTAGCTCGACATTATTCAAGTTGACAGAGCTGCTACCCTCCTACTCCATAAAAACTAATAGTGACTCATTTAGCGAACCGCCCCGCGCCCGCGCGCCTTTGGATTATACGCTTTCTCACTAATTGTTATTTTATGTTATATTATTATATTTAACTTTACTATTAAAACTATAAAACGGGTTACGTAACAGTTTAGCGGAAGACTATTGCTTTACTATTACACCAGTTCTTAGAGTTTAATATTTTCGACCGAGTTATGAAGAAAGTTATAAATGTATTTTTATTTAATACCTTGGCTCGGGTTTAAATATGTTATTATTTTCAGCTTTATGGATCATAGTAAATTATTGCATGAGAAAACAAGAATATTCTAGGACAGTAAGCAACAAAGGATATGAATAAATTCGTATGTAAGTGACTCGTATGTCGAAAGCTGATGCAAAAAATGGAATATAAATAATAGGAAAGTGTGTCAGATACTCAGAGTAGGTATAAATACGTGAAACGAAGCCGCCAGCGTTCATAATAAAGCCAGGTGCCGTAGGTACTGTGAGGATTTCCGGAGTGCCAACATTCTAGAGTCCGTGAATCCCCGTTCGTGACACTCTAATCTACAAATATGGGATAAAAAATGTTGCTTTTACAGAGTTCGAGTTGGATATCGATCGTTTATGTAATGGGTACTATGGGACATAGAATAGGTAGGTATATATACCTTATACCGGTTAACAAGTCCCATTGATACATATATAATGTACAGAATTCCGTATCAAAATACCCTTATTCGGCTCAAGGATTTTCCTTCGCCTGGCATACGGCCAATCTCTTTTTCAAATCGCGTGCGGCCAAGTAAAAATTGTTGTACAATTTATTGCTTTTACTATAGAGATTTAGCTAGTTATCTAAATGCATTACTATGCATGTAATCTATTTCTATATCGGTAAATGCGATACAATCCAGGTTATTTTCAGTGAAATTAAGCTGTAAGCTCCCTACAATAAAGGCCGTAGCAAATGGTAACCCGTGGGCTGTACGTAGTCGAAATGATAAGATCAAATACATTGTATTATTTAGCACCATCCTTTTAGAAGATTTAAGTCTTAAGCTAATTAATGTCCTACTTTTGTGATGTTCCTGTTTAACTTAAGCGTATCATGTAAACGAGGTTGTTATCATAAGTGCCGGAGGCGAGAGGGATGGGGAGTTACTACGATGGGAGAAATATACATTGATATTTCCAGGACCCTCCAGCGGCTGTTGCGATCGCGGCTCAAGTCACTTGGGGCTTCGAGCCTCCTCGACGGCACTACGTAGAGATTGTAATCCCGCTTTGTCAGAATTCAGCTCGAAGACAGGAAGTGGTGGAGGGCTGTTCAGCTTTAATGCGGATAGGTAGGTACTAGGTACTAGAAATAAATATCGATTTCTTTATTGAAAATAATAACTTATCGTGCCAAAAAAACTTCATGTAAACGGTTACATAAGACGTAGCATAGAAAGCGAAATACTAAAATTAAACGGCATCGGAAATTAATATGCCTAAAATAAAATTGCTTAACAAACTGGTAGCGTTGTAAAATTTATGTTAGTAGCCTTCACAAATAGTCAACACAAACAGGGAGAACTGTTGAGTTAGTATTTGTTGTGAGCCAAAAGTTTGCTCGCTGACTCTACTTAGATTGGCACTGAGCCGAACGGACATGTCAATTTTTATTTGCTTCGTCGCTAATGGAGCAAAATAAGCAACACCAAAACGGTATATGGCGTACGAACAGAATTAATCGATGAACTCCAACTATCTCTAAGAGGCACTCGATATGTTCTATTGAGCCATTGGTGATCTACATCACAGAGAAAAGAAATATAATAGAGACGCTATGCTAGCAGAGCCCGCGCGCCACACATGACATCAAATGGGCATATATCAACCAAAACACGCGTCAACGCTTCGTAGTATCCGCCATACTTAGCAGAGGTGCGTAGCTCCGCGAAAAATATTAATTATGTCGTGATGCGCTATTATTTCCTGTAGGAAACGAAGTGAGGAGTCGGAGTGTAACTCAAGGAGGGATTTCCTTTCATCGATGAGTCTACAAACCTTTATTTAATTGTGATATTTATAAAAATGTATTCGAGATTATGATAATTTTAGGTGTAAACGATAAACTCTGATACTACTGCAAAATTATACATTGAAGGCAATGTACTCACTTTATTTGTACGCAAGGTAGCGAGCGCAACTCCGCACGTAATGTATTGCGTTCTTTCACATTCGTCGTGAGTCGTGACCTGTCGTGACCCCAAAACACGTGCATCGATAGTTTTGTTCGATCAATATCGATAAAATACATCTTTTTATCACTGATTTGATTAAGGCAATAGTTGAAAGTTATATCAATATCCGCATTCATCTGTTAAAATTAAGCTTTCAAAACGAGAATATCGAAACAAATAAATTTTATTTCAAGGGCAATAAACCATGTAAAAATAACTTTTTTTTAATTTACTTCATCATGTTACACGTTTTTTTTTACAATTCAGTATTCTTTGCACAATTATTCTTATCGAACGTGAATTTTCTTCCGGAATTTCTAAAAATATATCGACGAAATTAAAATATCGATAATTTTATTGATATTTTATCGATAACTTTCGCTGCATTAAGCGAATAGCAATAAGTGTTGCTACTCGACGCCAGTCGACGCAGCTATTACGCAATTATCAACATTATGTCTAATGCGTTTGAGTTCAAAATTGCGTTCCATGAAAATAAGGCCATCTAGTGCCGAGTGGCAGAACTTTTTCGTCGATTGAATCTAGTTAGTTTGTAGATTACAAAACGACGTAAATACATTGTACGCTATTGAAAAATAAATTTTATATTAACGTAAAGAAGTATATTTTCATATGTATGACCTGTGTGATTAAAGCTATTTTTGAGTAAAATAGAAACGACCAATCAAAAGGATTGTTTATTTGTAGTACAATATATGATTTAACATTTATTTGTGTGAGTTTGGCGACGCTGGTTCCGATACAAATTCTAAAGCATCACCCTTCCAGTGTATTCTCTTTTCCGTGATCTACATAGATAGAATTACTTATTTGGAGCATTCAGAAAACTCGATGATGTATAACCATAATAGATTTATTTCGAAAACAAGACAATCCATTTAGATCGGTGACATGAAGTGACCTAAAACTTTGTGACGAGCTTGTGGTATTTCACGGATAGACGATGGATTGACTGGTTTCCATCGAATAATTTAGGTACTTAGCTACATACTTTAGCTAGTTCTGCCAACATAAAGTTCTTTATTCAGTCGTATATTTTGTAAGTTTATTTAATGCCAGCATGTTGGGAACTCAAATTCAATTTGAATGATATAGAAAAGACTTTCGATTTTTGAAAAAAGTTAAGTATCTACAGTTTTTACCATAGGTTTTTACCAACAAGAAAATCAATATTTTTCAAGAAAAACGTGGCCAAGTGTGAGTCTCGGACTCGCGTAGCGAGGGTTCCGTAACAAATTGCGATATAACTACAAATTTTCTGATTTCCTTTACTTGTGCTGACATTGCTTCTTACCAAATTTCATGATTCTAAGTCAATGGGAGCGTCAAATTTCCCGTTTTTGCCGCATGCATAAACAGCCGTATCTTTTGATTGACTTAGAAGTTTGGTTGCACTGCTCCAAGGGATTGCAACCGTGAGTATACCTCCACGCGTTCCTGAGTAAACGGGTCTTGCTTGACAGACGTACGGAAAACAAAGTTATCCTATAGGGGTTCCGTTTTTTTCGTATGAGGTACGGAACTCTAAAAAGATTTTGTTTTTCCCACTGTAACGTTTTCATTAAAATAACACAACTTAATAGCTAAGATCTAGAAAATAATTAATGCTAGGTCGTTTTGCTTCAAGATCTCGACGATTTTTTACGGCAACACAAGAAACATTACAATTCGTCAATGTCCATTTAAATAAAATACTAACATATTTTAATTATAGCGGAAGCTTTTTAATATATTAATTAGGGGGCGTCCATAAATTACGTGAGATGTTTAAGGGGGGGAGGGGGTCGAGTTAAATCTCATCTAATCTTACGTTGGAGAGGGGGGGGGGTCTCGGCAAATATCACGCAATTTTTTTCTCTCTCTCCATGGACTGAATTAGAGTAGATATTCTTTTTTTAATCTCAGTAGTTTCGATTTAAGTATTCTATTGTTAAATTTTTATTACACTTATAATTAAACTCTCAGCAATATTGATTACTAGTCTTAACTAGTCTTCAATAAAAGCACGAAGCAAATTATTTTTTTCTTTTTACAATAACAATCCAACGCGTTTACGTAAGAAATCCACATTTTGAAAAATCTCACGTGAGATTGGGGGATGGGGGAGGAGGTTGAATAAAATCTCACGACATCTCACCAGGGGGGGAGGGAGGGACAGAAAATTTAAAAAAACACCTCACGTAATTTATGGACGCCCCCTTATGAGTGGCTCTTTTTATGCAACTATTTTGCATAAATGAAAGTTAGCTTGGCTATCAATAATTTACTCTCTCAACTACATTTGTATCTTGGCAGATGAGTGAGATGTCTTTATCATTTGTTCATTATGTTTGGGGAGTCCGCACACGAGCGATATCGCTCGGCGACTAATCGCCGCGTTTACCCTGTACCATTACCCTGGGGGTGGCCAGTTTCACTTGTAAACAGAATTTAGACTACTAAGTAAGTCAAGTAAAAACTAAATATAAAGTTTGAATGTGAACAAGAACTCGCAAGTCCATGCAATGGAAAGAGCATGAGATAGGTACCACACCATAAACTTTTCATTGACACCTTAGAATTATGTATGGGCAGTGATCACACGTAATAATATTTCCCTGCAAGTAGTTGTCATCAGGAAATA
Source organism: Achlya flavicornis (assembly GCA_947623365.1). NCBI lineage: Eukaryota > Metazoa > Arthropoda > Insecta > Lepidoptera > Drepanidae > Achlya > Achlya flavicornis. Next base: position 6,947,535 of record OX392468.1, on the reverse strand, counting down.
ATCCAGCCACAAATAAAGAAACACCCATCAAAGAACAGCAATCAAAGACCATTTCGATCTTGCTAGCAATGAAATCCAGAATAGGTATGCGATAGTTATACTGAGTGACGTCAGCCGTCCCAGTCCCGGACGCAGCTGTCGGGATGGCCGTGGCGGCGGCGGCGGCGAGCCCTAGCCTGGGAAAGCGCCGCCCTCGCAAGCTCTCACTGTCGACGCGCGACATTGAACGTCCATTATTATGAACTTGACTTACTTTTTATTCTCTTATGTGTGCTAAGGCTACACGACTCAATTACCTTTCAGTGGATAAACAAAGAGTTTGGACCATTGGGCACAGTTAATCGGAAATTGAATTTCAATAACAAATGCATAATCAAAGGTAGACACGTAACTTTAACTAGTACCTAACTGTCGAACTGCGGTTCTTCGATGCCAGTCAATACGTGCCTAAGGAAGGTTACCTATGTTATACAGAACTACTTTTACTTGGGGACCAACTCTGAAATTACGAATTGTTTTACGAAATTACGAACGAATTACACGAACTTAAGGAATATTGATATTGATTTGAAATTTCAAATAGCAATAATTGTTCAGCATAGCAAACCCATATAACATATCTACGCGTAAATCCACTTACTTATAAGTACATTTCAATTTATCAATTGCTTGGTTCCGTTAGTTTGTATTTTAGAGATACAATCTAAAATACATTAGCCGATTTACTGACATGTCACCAAACAATGTTTGTCAAATAATTAATTCGCAAGGATCGATTCTTAAACTTTCTAATCACAAATAATTCAATTCTAAAAGTACACATGGGAAACAAATCATTTAAATGCATGTTGCATTGTGCAATTGTTTTGTGTAATCACTTAAGAGGGAGTCGAACAAAAAGTGACAAAAGGACAGTTACGGTTAAGTTGATATTAACGAAAATAGTTTATTTACACAGTGAACATCTACATAATTATTACCACAGATAATGTATTTACAATGTTTGCGAAACAAAAATATGAATTATGGTATAGGTTTTTTAATGGACTCATATGAAGTTGAGCAAAAATCTACAATAATGCGTGTTGTGATTCAGAAGATTTCGTGTATTTTTCCTTAGAAATATTCTGTAGAAATGTAGTCAGTTAATTCTCTAATATGTAATCTTGAACTTTTGCGTCTCATATTTTCATTATATTGTCTAGATGATTTATTATGATTTTATTCAAAATGAGCTCCGAATTCGCCATACATTTTTACTATGGCAGCGCGACGTTGAATATATATGTGAGATACGCGCTCGAAAATTCAGTCGACCACGGGAGCTCAGAGAGAGATCACGTCTCTTTGCGGAACGACTACCTAGGAACACACGATCGCGATCTAAACGTGTACGGACACTAATCCAAAGAGCATAACGCCATAAGTTTTGTTTTTCGTTTTTTGAGTCAGCAAATAATATATATTACTTTTGTTTCATTTGCAATGTTAGTTAGTTTGCTTAGGTCAAAATTTTTTTCAGACGTGGGTAAATTAGCATACGGCATACGACTCGCTTGGTGGTAAGCGGTTACCTACCGTAGCGATATGGACGCCGAGTGAGCTGAAATTTTGCATACACCTTTAGTTCCAATGACAAAACAATTTGCAATACTCAATAATGTAATACTTTTAAAATGGCCGTCGCCACAAGATGGCGGATGAAGTATTTTTCTCAAAATGTCGAAAAAGTGTCCGCCATGTTGAACTTTTTAGATACTGGTCCGATCGCTCTCAAAATCGATATTTGTGAGTCCTTCGGGTCACAAAACAAGAATCTTTTCTCAGAATTTTGAAAAGGTGTCCGCCATGTTGAACTTTTTAGAAACTGGTCCGATTGCTCTCAAATTCGATATTTGAGAGACCTTGGGGTCACAAAACAAGAATCTTTTCTCAAAATGTCGAAAAAGTGTCCGCCATGTTGAACTTTTTAGATACTGGTTCGACCGCTCTCAAAATCGATATTTGTGAGTCCTTCGGGTCACAAAACAAGAATCTTTTCTCAGAATTTTGAAAAGGTGTCCGCCATGTTAAACTTTTTAGGTACTGGTCCGATTGCTCTCAAAATCGATATTTAAGAGACCTTGGGGTCAAAAAACAAGAATCTTTTCTCAAAATGTCAAAAAAGTGTCCGCCTTGTTGAACTTTTTAGATACTGGTTCGATCGCTCTCAAAATCGATATTTGTGAGTCCTTCGGGTCACAAAACAAGAATCTTTTCTCAGAATGTCGAAAAAGTGTCCGCCATGTTGAACTTTTTAGATACTGGTCCGATTGCTCTCAAATTCGATATTTGAGAGACCTTGGGGTCACAAAACAAGAATCTTTTCTCAAAATGTTGAAAAAGTGTCCGCCATGTTGAACTTTTTAGTAACTGGGTCGATTGCTCTCAAAATCGATATTTGAGAGACCTTGGGGTCAAAAAACAAGAATCTTTTCTCAAAATGTCAAAAAAGTGTCCGCCATGTTGAACTTTTTAGATACTGGTCCGATTGCTCTCAAAATCGATATTTGTGGGTCCTTCGGGTCACAAAACAAGAATCTTTTCTCAGAATGTCGAAAAAGTGTCCGCCATGTTGAACTTTTTAGATACTGGTCCGATTGCTCTCAAAATCGATATTTGTGAGTCCTTCGGGTCTCAAAACAAGAATCTTTTCTCAGAATGTCGAAAAAGTGTCCGCCATGTTGAACTTTTTAGATACTGGTCCGATTGCTCTCAAATTCGATATATGAGAGACCTTGGGGTCACAAAACAAGAATCTTTTCTCAAAATGATGAAAAAGTGTCCGCCATGTTGAACTTTTTAGTAACTGGTCCGATTGCTCTCAAAATCGATATTTGAGAGACCTTGGGGTCAAAAAACAAGAATCTTTTCTCAAAATGTCGAAAAAGTGTCCGCCATGTTGAACTTTTTAGATACTGGTCCGATTGCTCTCAAATTCGATATTTGAGAGACCTTGGGGTCACAAAACAAGAATCTTTTCTCAAAATGTTGAAAAAGTGTCCGCCATGTTTATCTTTTTAGATACTGGTCCGATTGCTCTCAAATTCGATATTTGAGAGACCTTGGGGTCATAAAATAAGAATCGTTTCTCAAAATTTTGAAAAAGTGTCCGCCATTATGAAACTTCTAGACTTCAACATGGCGGACACCTTTTGATAATTCTGAGAAAAGATTCTTGTTTTGTGACCCCAAGGACTCTCAAATAAATGTCTCTCGCTTTTGAGAGCAATCAGACCGGTATCTAAAAAATTCTACATGGTGGACACTTTTTCAACATTATGAGAAAAGATTCTTGTTTTGTGACCCCAAGGTCTCTCAAATATCGATTTTGAGAGCAATCGGACCAGTATCTAAAAAGTTCAACATGGCGGACACTTTTTCAACATTTTGAGAAAAGATTCTTGTTTTGTGACCCCACGGACTCACAATTATCGATTTTGAGAGCGATCGGACCAGTATCTAAAAAGTTCAACATGGCGGACACTTTTTCGACATTTTGAGAAAAGATTCTTGTTTTGTGACCCCAAGGTCTCTCAAATATCGATTTTGCGAGCCACGGACCAGTAACAAAAAAATTCAACATGGCGGACACCTTTTGATAATTCTGAGAAAAGATTCTTGTTTTGTGACCCGAAGGACTCACAATTATCGATTTTGAGAGCGATCGGACCAGTATCTAAAAAGTTCAACATGGCGGACACTTTTTCAACATTTTGAGAAAAGATTCTTGTTTTGTGACCCCAAGGTCCCTCAAATATCGATTTTGAGAGCAATCGGACCAGTTACTAAAAAGTTCAACATGGCGGACACTTTTTCAACATTTTGAGAAAAGATTCTTGTTTTGTGACCCCAAGGTCTCTCAAATATCGAATTTGAGAGCAATCGGACCAGTATCTAAAAAGTTCAACATGGCGGACACTTTTTCAACATTTTGAGAAAAGATTCTTGTTTTGTGACCCCAAGGTCTCTCAAATATCGAATTTGAGAGCAATCGGACCAGTATCTAAAAAGTTCAACATGGCGGACACTTTTTCGACATTTTGAGAAAAGATTCTTGTTTTGTGACCCCAAGATCTCTCAAATATCGAATTTGAGAGCAATCGGACCAGTATCTAAAAAGTTCAACATGGCGGACACTTTTTCGACATTTTGAGAAAAGATTCTTGTTTTGTGACCCCAAGGTCTCTCAAATATCGATTTTGAGAGCAATCGGACCAGTATCTAAAAAGTTCAACATGGCGGACACTTTTTCAACATTTTGAGAAAAGATTCTTGTTTTGTGACCCCAAGGTCCCTCAAATATCGATTTTGAGAGCAATCGGACCAGTTACTAAAAAGTTCAACATGGCGGACACTTTTTCAACATTTTGAGAAAAGATTCTTGTTTTGTGACCCCAAGGTCTCTCAAATATCGAATTTGAGAGCAATCGGACCAGTATCTAAAAAGTTCAACATGGCGGACACTTTTTCGACATTTTGAGAAAAGATTCTTGTTTTGTGACCCCAAGGTCTCTCAAATATCGATTTTGAGAGCCATCGGACCAGTAACAAAAAAATTCAACATGGCGGACACCTTTTGATAATTCTGAGAAAAGATTCTTGTTTTGTGACCCGAAGGACTCACAATTATCGATTTTGAGAGCGATCGGACCAGTATCTAAAAAGTTCAACATGGCGGACACTTTTTCAACATTAAATAATAAATAATAAATAATATCCTGGGACATTCCTCACACACGGTCATCTGATCCCAAACTAAGCAGAGCTTGTACTATGGAAACCAGATAACTGATATAATACATATACTACTTTTTGTTTGTAAATACATACTTAATATACATAATTACACCCAGACTCAGGACATACAGACATGTTCATGCACACAAATGCATGTCCTGTGTGGGAATCGAACCCACGACCTGCGGCGCTATAGGTTAAGACCCCTCGTCTTAACCAACTGCGCCAACTGGCCCGTCATTTGTGAACAACATTTTGAGAAAAGATTCTTGTTTTGTGACCCCAAGGTCCCTCAAATATCGATTTTGAGAGCAATCGGACCAGTTACTAAAAAGTTCAACATGGCGGACACTTTTTCAACATTTTGAGAAAAGATTCTTGTTTTGTGACCCCAAGGTCCCTCAAATATCGATTTTGAGAGCAATCGGACCAGTATCTAAAAAGTTCAACATGGCGGACACTTTTTCAACATTTTGAGAAAAGATTCTTGTTATGTGACCCCAAGGACTAACAAATATCGATTTTGTCGAAGTCCAACGTAGCGGACACATTTTAAAATTTTGGCAAAAGTTTCATGTTTTGTGATCCCGAGGTCTCTCAAATATCGATTTCGAGAGAAATCGGGCCAGTATCTAAAAAGTTTTACAAGGCGCGGACACTTTTTGAAAATTTTGCGAAAATATCATGTTTTAATCCCAAGGCTTTTTTTTAAATTATGTACTTACAGACTTTTGTCATGCGGGTGCAAACGGCCGACCGAGCCGAGAGTACTGACTGTTGTGTGCGTGTCGACGCACACAACACTGACCCGCAGTAAATACCTATTTGCCGCGCGCTGATTTCGCTCGATAGAGTCTTAAATATACAATGAAACCGCTTTTTGAAAAAAAATGTTATTATACAAAATAAATGATATGTACGTTATGTTTCCTAATGATTTTTGATAATCGATCGATGTGTAAAAGGTATGTAGACCTACAGTAGAACCTCGATTATCCGAACAATTGGGACTGAGACTAGTTCGGATAATTGAAATATTGTGGGTTTTTTGATACTTATGATATTTCTATGGGTTTTTGGAACAAGATCAAACAAAAACAAAACCTTTTTACATAAAACAGTACAGTATATTAATATTGTGCGAAGGGGCAGCCAGCAACAAATTCGCGCCAACGCGACGTTCAGATAATTGAACGTTGAGTTCGGATAAGTTTCTACTGTATTACTAATGCTGGCGTTCCGCAAGGCTCTGTGCTGTCCCCAACACTGTTCCTACTGCATATCAATGATATGCTGTCTATTGACGGCATTCATTGCTATGCGGACGACAGTACAGGGGACACCCATTATACGGGCCGTGCAAATATCCCTCGTTCCGAGGTTGAGGAAAGCCGCGAACGGCTGGTGTCTGAAATCGAGAGTACACTAACTAGTGTCTCCGATTGGGGTCGACTAAACCTAGTCCATTTCAACCCTACCAAGACTCAAGCCTGCGCGTTCACCGCTAAGAAAACCCCATTTGCTGTGGCTCCACAGTTCCAGAACACGTCCTTGAACATCAGCAAAAGCATCGGGATCCTTGGCGTCGACATTTCTAGCGACGTTTTGTTCCGAAGTCACTTAGAAGGCAAGGTTAAGCTGGCATCCAAAAAGCTCAGAGTGCTCAACAGAGCGAGGCAGTACTTCACATCGGGGCAAAGGCTGCAACTTTACAAGTCGCAAGTCCGGCCTCATATGGAGTACAGGTCGGTTAACGAAAGCTGGCACGTTCACAGTACTCATAAATTTGCAATCAGTCAAGTCTAATGGACGAATGCAAAAATAGACCACTCTATATTTATGAGCAGTAGCAAAAGCAAAACAATAACTGTCTCCTTCATACTCATAAGCTTGTCTTTGCGCGAGAGAGACGGTGTAAATGTGTTGAAACGTGCCAGCTTTAGTTAACCGACCTGTACTGCTGTCATCTATGGGCGGGGGCACCTGGATACCAGCTTGATCCTTTAGACTCGGTTCAACGACGTGCCATAAGAATTGTCGACGATCCCGAGCTCACAAGCTGTTTAGAGCCCCTCAGTCTGAGGAGAGACTTTGCCTCCTTATGTGTGTTCTACCGCTTGTACAACGGACGGTGTTCTGAAGAATTGTTTAAGATGATGCCCACGGCTACTTTCTACCATCGCAACTCTCGCCATCGACGGGGAGTCCATCCTCACATATTGAAACCTGAATTGTTTCGTACTGTGCGGGCTCAAAGGAGCTTCCTTCCGCGGACGCTCAGACTGTGGAATGAGCTCCCCGCCGTGGTTTTCCCAATGGAGTACAGCATGGGGTTCTTCAAAAGGGGTGTGAAGAGATTTCTGCAGGGTCGGCAACGCGCGCGTGATACCCCTGGTGTTGCAAGCGTCCATAGGCTACGGTAACCGCTTACCATCAGGCGGGCCGTATGCTTGTTTGCCACCTAACTGGTATAAAAAAAAAAAAAAAAAAAAAAAAATACAGAATGATGATTTCCCAAATTATTGGCTAACGTATAGTTGTTTCTATAATGAAAGTTTGTAAAATGTTGGTTGAACGAACGCCAGAGAACTACAATAAATACGAATGAAAGTATGAAACATTAGGACATATTGTAGGCATTTTGTTTCCAGGCGATGTGAATATTTTCGAAACTAAAAACAATATTTTCGCGACGGGTGAAGGCCACGTAAAGGTGAGGGTACCTACCTACAACTGATAAAAGGCAAATTTGATATTCTATGCTATTATTGTATAGATACTTAGGTTTTGAAATAACCAACTAACACCGGTATCTCTGCGGCTATTGCTCCGGTTTTTGGTACTTACCTTTCTCAACTTTTATTTTTTTATTAACTATTCACTGTCTCACTTAACACTCTTGTTATTGAAAACTAATTACTTATTGCTAGTTAATTGATGTTCATCATCAATTAACAATTTTAAATAACTCAGTTGACATTTTCTTTTTTAAGCAATCTAAAACGACATAAAATAATGATGAAGGTATCGATTTACATCAGCGGGGCGATTACGTAACTAAATTTCAATCATTTTCGAATTGAAATCGGTTCAAAATATCGGTTTACCGAAAACTTTTTTAAGTTCTGATAATTGCAAATACAAACTGTGGTTCATTAGAAATTGAACCATTTCAGATTTTGTAATATTTCTACCGATTCAGAGGTTATTTCAATCTGAATTTTATTGCAATAAAGTTACGTAATCTACGTACGGGTATCGTATCGTACCTTTGGATGTAGGATTTAACTGTAGTGACTGTTTTGATATCAATATAGGACCATCCCGGAAGAATTATCTTTCCATAACAAAATCATTCTAATCGGTTCAAATTTGCCGGAGCTAATAGCCAAATTAGTAAAATGAAAAACAATAGAGACGAAAATGTGTACAATTCTTTTTTTTTTAATTAAGTTTTTTAAATTGCACAAGTGCTCTTTATTCAAATACAGTTTGCTGTGGCATATGAATGACACAAGGAGCAACTTTAAAAATTTAATTTAGTACTTTTATATACGGACCATTTAATCTATAAATCAATTGTATTATCAATATGAATATCTTGATTTATTTAATACTAGGATATAATATATTACTATATTGAAGTGGTAATGGCAACCAAATTTTCGGTGGAGGCAACGAACGTAGATCATACCGAATCGGATATTGATGTTGAATCTTTCCAATATTTTGGTGCTGTCAAAAATAAATATAATTTAATTGTGCATTACCATTTAAGAGCTTATACTACCGCAGCTCAAATCCACATTTTGCCCCCGCTTCATGGCTCGGCCGTGCAGCCCCCGCATCGCGCAGTCGCAACTATCTCACTCGCACGAGTTCATGACACGGCAGCCCGGCAGGAGTCACGCACGACTCACGAGTCGACCGTACGATAGGGTAAATACACAGTTATTTGACCTAAGTATGGAAATAAAATAAAACGATTGTAGAAAAGTACTAAAGCGCCGCACGATAGGGTAAATACACCAGTATTTGACATCTGCTAACTAGGTATGGAAATAAAATCAAAGAATAGAATAGAATATCATTTATTTGCTTTAAATGTGGTTTGACAAGGTCTTAAAATGTATACAGTTCATTGTTATAGTATTCAGCACATTCAGCTTTCATAATAAGCATGCAAATAGGTACACTAGGTACACTAGGTAAAATTATTAAATAAAATACAAATTACTATTAAATCAAAAACACGTTATCAATTTAAATATTAATTTACTAAAATTAAGTATTATACACAGACATATAGGAACAAGGTATTATATTAATTTAATTGACTATGTTAACTTTTTGTCTATTTTACTCAAATGTCAAATACAATTTAGCCTAAGAATAACGAAAAAAATAATAATAAAACGAAAAACCTATGACAAACAATTTTACCTATATAATTCATTAATATTATAGACATTTTGGGATTTTAGCCACTGTATCAATTTACATTTAAAACGTATCAGTGGAAGTGTTTTAATATTATTTGGTATCGCATTATATACCTTTATGCACATTGCAAAACATTGCTTTTGATAAAGAGCCATTCGAGGCGGATTGTCAAAGACCAATCGATCTGGATGCCTTGTGTTTCTTGGATAAATGTCCTGCCCTGTTTTAAACTATGATGAGATTTTACAAATAATGCAACTTCGAGTATGTACATACAAGGAAGAGATAATATACCCAGACTATCGAACAGGAGCCTTCATGAGGCATGTGGTGGTACACCACATATTGCTCGAACGTATTTCTTTTGTGCAATGAATGCTTCTGGAGAATTTCCCCAAATAAGTAACCCATATTTTAATGTAGATGCTATGTGACCATGGAACGCTGCTAATATAGTAGAACGCGCGGATGTTTGTCTCAATCTGTTCAATACGTATATGAATTTATTAATATTTTTACAAACATAATCTATATGCGACTTCCAATTTAGGTGCCTATCAATAAATAGACCCATAAACTTTGTTTGGTCCGTTTCCATTATATCCTGTCCTTTATAATTAATGTTTAGTTTAGCGTTCTTAGATCCATAATTACTGAATTGTATAAAATGTGTTTTTGTTAAATTTAAATTTAAATTATTATTAATAAGCCAATTCGAAATTAATTTGATATTACTATTTATATCATTCTCATAATTATTAATTAAATTTTTATTACAACTTATAATTATTGATATGTCATCAGCAAAAAAGGGTACATTTATTTGTAGTCACATCCGGAAGGTCGCTTATATAGATCAAGAAAAGCAACGGCCCCAGGACGCTTTCTTGAGGCATACCACAGCCATTAACTCTATTAATCGATTTATGAGAAACGAGTGCCAGTTCTTTATTTAAACTATTTATCTCGACATATTGTTCCCGATTTTGTAAATAAGTCTGCAACCACTTAAGCGCTGTACCTCGTAGGCCAATATTATTTAATTTAGTGACTAGAAGTTCATGTGATACGAAATCGAAAGCTCGCGACATATCAAAGAATATAACAGACGTTGCCAGTCTTGAGTTGAGAGAATCTGTTATTTCACGTACCAGTTTAAATGCAGCTAATGTAGTGGATTTTTTACTCTGAAATCCAAATTGCTCCTCTTTAATAATATTCAGCTTATTTACAAACGACATAATCCTTTTATGCATAGCTTTTTCGAATAACTTTGACAGAATCGGTACTAACGTTATTGGTCTATAATTATTTATCGCCTTTTTTGTGTAGTGGTTTGATCACAGACCCCTTCAATAAGTCTGGAAATTCACCATTTTCAAAGGATAGATTTATTAAATAAGCTAAAATCGGGCTAAGCTCTTGTTTGTTGTTGTTGTTGTGTATTTAATTACTTTTGTAGCGATTTTGTCATATCCTTCTGCAGATGTATTATTTAGCGATTTAATTAAACAATTTGTTTCATTTTGATCACATGGCGTTAGGAATATGGTCAAAAATTATTTATTCAATATAGGCCCTAATGAGGCACTTATGAACGTAAACTTACTCCGGTTCCAAATACAACTTGAACTGAGAAGACTCCGGCAAAAAACTCAGCAAGCTTTTTATTTGTACTTAGAAGTATTATAATTTCTAAACGATATATTATTATATAACAATAGCCTGCGAAGCGAACAATTCATTCAAATGCATTCTTGTCATCTACAAACTCTGAAACTTTATAGTACCCTTTCTTGCATAACTTATGTTTGACTATCTTTTTAAATGTATTTAAATAATTGCAATTGTACAAATTGTAGGCTTAATTTACATTTACTTCAACTTAGGGAACAGTGCAAGTTTCTTCAGAATCGGTTCAGTAGTTTTCAAAATATGGATTAATAAGTGTGTCGGCCTGGCATATTGATACCAGCTACGGGTGCGCTCTCAAAGGGAAAACATCAAATTCAAGTCAAATTCTAAAACTAAACATGCCTATTAGAGATCTCTATGTATATATAAAAATTAATCCCTATTTCCCTTGGTCATGCAATAACTTGAGAACGACTTTACAGACTTCATCTTTCTATTGAGAAGATTCTTACGGGAAAATAAATAAGTAAGTAAAAGACAATCCATTGATGAAAATAATTCATTAAATTGGGAAAAGCCAATTCCAGTAGATATAATGCCAGATGTTGCAGCTTTATTTAAATCCTGGTTTGATTTGGGTTCCGAGTCGAGTTAAATTTTAAATTGCACATGTTGCATTTCAACGTGTATTTGGAAAGTAGTCCTTTTCTTTTTTCTCCAATAATGTGGACATTACTCAATGTACATCCAAACGCTTTGTTGTGATTACATATTGTTTGAAGTGATTTAAAAAATGATCCAAATCGATGATTCTTCGTCCATCCACGGGAATAATATGCTCTGCTTCGCTTCCACAATAGTTTATTACGTACCTGAAATAACCAGTTTTAAATTAATTATGTAATTTATGTAACTAACACTTCGTTCTAAGTGAGTAATAATAAGTTAAGAATCGCAGAAATAAAATACCCAATTACATTCAAACTTATATATGAGAACAAAATGTAAATATATTATATGTATGTAAACTAAGAATTATATGTATTGAAGTTAAGATGTAAAAAGATAATAGACAGAAAGAGTTACTTACACCAAAGTACACACTAATAGGTAACGATAGTTAGATAAACTCACAATTCTACAGTTTGTAAAGCCATCAAATCAGGTTCGTTTGCATGTTTGGAACTACTGGCATCCATGTGTTCCGTTGGTATTTGCAATCTGTAACAAAATAGGCTATACGTTTCATCTTACATACTACTAAAATGATATAATAATATGACCGTGGCCAATTACTTGGACGATTACCCTAATATTTAACCCTTATATTTAGAACTAGCTGTCCCCCGCCTTTTCACCCGCGTTCCCGGGATAAAAAGTAGCCAATGTCCTTCTCCATACCATAGGCTATCTACATGCCGAATTTCATGATGATCCGTTGAGTATTTGAGGCGTGAAGGCGTAACAAACAAACTCACTTTCGCATTTATAATATTAGTAAGGATAACCAATAAGATATTTATTGAAGTAATTCAATTCACTACATAACATATACCTACCTAGTAGGTGGGTACCTACTAGGGAATGCAAACCGGTTTCACCGAAAATCGAAAAACCGGTTATTCGGTACGGTTTTGACCAAACAAAAAAACCGGTTTTACATTGCACCAAAACCGGGTTTTCGATTATTTTCGGTTTTTCTTTCAATGTTTGGAAAAACTGATAAAGGAAGATTTGCCGCCATTTTGTAAAATGAGTGCAATGCAGGGAGTATTTTTGTGATGAACTGAAGTGTGTTGATCTGTATTGTGTTGAGCTGGTAAGAAAATAACTTATAATAATGATTGTTTTTATGATAGATATTAAATAAGTATTTTTTTTTACAATCCTTAGGCATCAAACAAACGTACGGCCCGCCTAATGATAACCAGTTACCGTAGCCTATGGACGCTTGTAACATAACGGTTATCACTCGCACGTTGCCAACCCTCAAACTTTTTGAAGCGCTCATTCTGGGAGCTCATTCCACAGCCTGAGCGTTCGCGATAGGAAGCTTCTTTGAAACCACACTGTACGAGACCATTTTGGTTCCAATGTGTGAGGATGGACTCTCCATCGGTGATTACGATGGTAGAAGGTGACTGGGCATCAGGTCAAACAATTCTTCAGAACACTGTCCGTTGGAAAAGTGGTAGAACACACATAAGAAGGCAGTCTCTCCTCAGACTAAGGGGCTTTAAAACACTTGTGAGCTCGGGATCGTCGACAATTATAACAGCACTTCGCTGAACTGAGTCTTAATAACAAAGCTGGTATCCAGGTGCCCACAGAAGACAGCAACAATTCATTTGAGCCGGACTTGCGACTTATATAGTTGTTGTCTCGATAAGAAGTACTACTTCGCTCTATTAATCACACCGAGTTTTTTGGATACCTTGTAGATGATTTTGGAACAGAACGTCGCTACAAATATTAACGCGAAGGATCCCAATGCTTTTCGTGATGTTGAGGGACATGTTCTAGAAATGAGGAGCCACAGAAAATATACTTTTCGCAACGGTGAATGCGCAGGCTTGCGTGTGACTTAGTGTAGTTTAGTCGACCCCAATCGGAGTCACTAGTTTGTGTACTCTCGATTTAAGACAAGTCCTTCGCGCCTTTCCTCCAATATAGAACGAGGGATACTAGCACGGCTCGTGTAATGAGCGTCCCCTGTAATTTCATCTGCATAGCAATGAATGCTAGCAATAGAGAGTATACCTAAGTAAAACATTCGTATAATAATAATCACGTTTTTGTGTACACGCAAGTTGCTGTGCCGTTACAATATGATATGTTCATAATATTACGTGTGAAATTAATATTATAACGTACGAAACATAATTCAATAAATGAACATAAAGTCGTCATATCTCATAGCAATTAAAAACCAAGCAAACGTGATATGTTTAAATGATTTCATTCGTTTAAAATAAAATCAAAAGGAAAGGAACCGTGTAGTCTATATAAACGAGTCTCTGATGAAGATGAATCTACAGAGTTAAATAAACTATTATTTCCATCAATTTGATGAAAAAGAGATGGATGGATTGTGTGAAAGATGATATTGGTAAGAAAGGAGAGAATGTTGGTATAACGGATAGAAGAGACGAATGGAAAAAGCGTACATATAGCGACGACCCCAAATGATTGGGAACAAGGCACTTTTATACTCACTTCATTAACTTTAACTGACTATAATTCCTCAGTTTGCGATTTTTTTATATAAGGCACGGTTATTATCTATAATTTGAGCTATAGAAATAACGTGAAAAAAAATCGAGCGAGCATTAAAAAAACCGGTTTTAAAACCGGTTAACCGGTTTTACCTCTCAATAACCGAAAAGAAAACCGGTTTTCATTTTGCCACGGTTTTGCATTCCCTAGTACCTACCTAATAACCTGTGCAAACTTTATTTACTCTATTGGGAAAACATTTAGTATCTAACCTAATAAGCTAGGCGGTTGATACTCACGGGCACGGGTCCACGTGCGGTACATTTTCCGTATTGCAGTCAGAATCGGGTATATGTTTATTTCTGAAAATGAAAAATGTATGTAGGTGGGTAGGTACCACAGAACAGAAGGTACAATTATGATTAGGTATGTACGTTGGTATTTGCATTCTGTAACAAAATAGGCTTTACTACTCTTTATCTCATACTAATAAAATAATATGTGACCGTGGCCATTTACTTGGACGACTACCCTAATATTTACCAATAAAATGTTTATTGTAGAAATTCAATTTACTGCATAATATATACCTACCTAGTAGGTAGGAACCTAAATGTACATGCTTTACTTACGCTGTTGTGAAAACATTTTAGTATCTAACCTAATTAGCTAGGTGCTTGATACTTACGGGCACGGGTCCACGTCCGGTACCTATATTTTCTTTATTTCGGCTACACATCAAGATATAAATTTCCAGTATAAGCTGATCTCGCATTGTATAGGATTTCCGTACAATGGAAGGTCAGATCAGAGGAGCTTATACTGGAAATTACCTACTTTTCTTACCCATTACAATAATCAGACTCAGAATTTATTGGTAGATACAAACCAAAATGCCTTCCTAGGTAAAAACACATATTATGATTCATTTTAGGTAGGTACTTACTTCAATATTTTATTCTTAATATGTGTAGCATTTTCTTTTCTCCAATTCCATCTTTTCTTTTCTTGTCTCGATCATTTCCCATTTAAAACAAAATACACTTCACTTATAATTTATTAGGTACGTATCTACGTGGGTCGTGAGAGCAAGAGACACGGGTTCCCCGTTCGAACGCCGGAGCGCGACTGAATCTGTGCGGCAGCGCATCGTACCCAGGGTTGGATTTAGGTACGTTGAAAAAGATAGCACAAAAAAATTAAAAGGATAGTATTTATAAAAAATTATAGTACACTTTCATTATTTTTAATTTCACTTATTAGTCATTAAAATCAACACCAATTATGGCAAAATTTACTCCTCTTCTAAGTTTATCAGTTCTTGAATATTACTATTAGTTATATCTTCATCTTTGGCATTTAATCTCATCAACATATCCTCAGTAGGAATAAAATCAGTACAATTCTCACTTTTACTACCGCTTTTGATAGCGTCACAAGATAATATTTTTTTTTGAATTTCGATTGAATTGAAGAAAAACTTTGATTGAATTTCGAATGGAATGGAAGGAACGAGATTAGTGGAAAGATAGAAGTGTACTGCGGAGGATAATCGGGGAATCCCCGGCCATCAACACAGAAAACCTCGCAAGATCAGAATTCGGTCGGATACACGCACGGTCGAAATATTCATTTAACGTAAAACTAAAGGGCTGATTACACTGACCAACTTGCAGGGTCCGATTTGACATACATTGCTGGTTATCTTGAGTATTTTATTACAATGTACTCAGATAACCAACAATGTATGCCAAATCGGCCCCTGCAGGTTGGCCAATGTAATCGCCCCATAAGCATTCGGGAGCAAACTTTAAATTATAGTATTTTAGTGTACTATCCTTAGATGTGGATAGTATATAGTACAAAGGGCGAAATTATAGTATAAATACTATAATTATAGTACATAATCCAACCCTGATCGTACCACTCGAAATATTTGAGATTTAATTTCTAACAAATTAAAATAAAACATTATTTTAAATTCAAATCATATGGTACACGTATTGTACTAACTACAGTTTATATAAAAAGTTTCATTAGTATAGGTAAAGTATTAATTGACTACTGCGATTTATTTGTAAAATTCAGAGGGAAGTTTGAGATTTTTTTCTATCGAGAAAATGTTTAGGAATCGTGTTTTCACATCATACTGGAGTCAGTATATATCCTCAACTGTACTATATATTTTTTTCAAAATTATTGATTGGTTACTTTTATTGATATGCAGGATCAAAAGTGAGAGGTGGAGCACTTTTGAGGTATAGTACGGCCTTAATATTTATATTTGATTCTATAAATGAACATAATGCACACAGAGAAAAGAAATATAATGCAGAACAATTTCATTCCTTTTAAAAAGTGCTTGCACTTTGACGCTCCTTTTGTGCAATACATTAGGTATAGCTATTTCTATTCTATTCCTTGTTTGCAACCTATATGACTGTGGAGTTCACTAAGCCACTGTGAGCCGCTTTACAACCAACAAGAAGCTTGTGGATTTCAATTCTCTTTGTCAAGTGGACTGAGACGTTGGGAATGCGTTTAAAGACAAGAGCACTTGCGGTGCGGCGACCGATATCTTCAACTACGTCTCAAGTCAGCGCAACGTTACTTTCAAGAAACTTTCCTATGTAGGCATGAATTGCAACTTTTTACTGAATCCTTTAAAAGAATATAAGTACAAGGGCATTTCAAATAATTGAGACTAACTATCAGGCGTCGTGTTTGATTGAGATTCAAAGACCAATCGCAATCTCATTTACAAGTATGAAAGTTTTGTGTGAATAGCGAAAAAGCAATATTGTTTTTTAACTGCCTCTCGAGTAAATTGAAAACCTCGACTAGATTGAAAACGTAGGTATGTTTGTGGTCCCGGTATAGTGCAGACAGGGGCCGCTACATCTGTGCAAGTGAAGGTGTGTGTAATGGTTCATTGTTTTTGCGGTAAGTGGCCTGAGATTACACAAATTGATGCTGGTGTGTTTGAAGTGAAAGGAAGTATTCTGTTCTTGTTCGTTTTGTTTTTGTAACAATGCATCGAGTTCTGATACCGCATCACATAATGATATAGCTTCATCTGGCTATCGTTAAAGGACTTAGTGCTCTTATTAAGTTATCACGTTCTAGCTTTGTTTGGTTATGGTAAGTATCAATATAGTTAAGTGATTGTTGTTTAGTTAGTTCAATTAATTTCACAAAATTCAATACGTAGTACGTACATAGTTATCTACCGACATATTATGCTTCAGCATCAAGGTCGCAGAAATTCCTTTGCCGGAAGGCTCTAACGAATCCACTTAGCTTCACTACGACAATATGACATGTCTAAGTGGCATCGAGTCCAACAACTTTGTTTGAGATTACTTCATCGGCTTGTAAAATTTTGTATTTCGAAACACTTTAAATATTCATCTTCGTCAGACATATTATACATTAACATTTTCAGTTCAAATTTGTGCAGCTGCATGAGATTGCATTTCGATTGACAAAATGTCAATCGTCTTTAATAGATGCAGTCAAGCAAGAGCGGCCCGGGGTGTCTCGACAGTCCATCGCTCGCGGCTGTAGACGCTTCCATCGAAAATCACACCTTAGACGCATTACGATCTGCATTCTTAAATCGGATTTGTTGGTAGATTTGTTCATGAGATTTCGGTATAGCTGGCTCTAGTAGAGAGGTTGTTAAACAAGTCTAGCTCTTCTGTCGCGTCTAGACGGCGCGCGGCGCGGGTCGTCGGATCCCTATCGGCTCCCGTAAAATTATGTGACGTGGGTGCGACGTACCGTTTCTAGGATATCCGCCTCAATTCGATCCTTATTCATTTATTAAATTTACTACAATTATGTTCAACTCCACACATAAGTGAGTCCAGCTTATAAGATTAAGTAAGATTAAATAGATACCTATATCTCGTTTCCATTGTATAAAACGAACCCCAGCGTAGCATCATATTACACGTTACAGTAGCATTGCCAACTTTGGTCCGGTCGATCAACTTATAGCGTAGCTAATTTGATTCTCTGCAGGAAGTTCCCGGCCTGTAGTAAATATTTCAGCACATAACTAGTTTATAGATCGTTACTTTACAAAGTAGACCGTGTCTTACATCTATGAGCTAGTTTTGAATGTAGTTTATAGCTATGTATTATACAATTTGGTCGCTGAAATTCACTTAGGATGTTGGAGACAGATTTGAGTCTGAGCACGTTGCCGCAGGGAGTGGATGGAGCGAGCGAAGAGCGCCGTGTGCCGCCTGCTGATCGGCCACATTTCCTTGCCATTGAAAACTTGAATAGAGTGTTACCTTTTAATGTTGTTTTTCGTATCTAGAGCGTCGTTTTAGAGATCTGAGAAAAAGCATTTGATGTTCGCCTTCGTCGCCCACCATAAAAACTCCTAAGGAAGAGCTTCAACAGATTCATCCAAAAAACAGTATCGATTTATACTTAGAACCTAATTTATTGTTGTAAAATTGATTCTAGTACGTACATTATGTACGTGTACGTATTGAAATAAATAAACATAAAGCAGTTGCAAAATTAAGAAATAATCTGTACTGTATCGATAATATCACCTTTGCACAATAGGGGTCAGCCGAGATAATCCATATCTTTACTTTATTATCATAACAGATGAATAACAATGAGATCTAGATCAAACGTACAATGCAGGCGCTCTTTACGAAACTCGTTAGTAATTTGTGAGGTGTTAGCAACTTTTCCCTGCGGTGAGAGTGATGCTAAGTGGCGAAACTGCTGGCTGTACAATGGAACAAACGTTTGCTACTGAAGGCGTGGGGCGGCGCTGGCGGGTCGGCGCTGGCGCACATGTTATCGCGGGTCATCGCGCTGCTGCAACCTTTCACCGGTGCGGACGCCGCGCGCCAGCCGCCATGGGAGAACTTCAATGACTTGCAAGAACTACTATATTATACATTATTTAGCTTCTCTTAGCTTCATAGCCTGGGGTACTTACCTATAGCTGTCCTCGTCGGTCCTCGTGGAAAGCAGTTTAAAGAATTTAAGATTGTTATCTTTACCCATGCTACACATAAATGCATTTGAACATTTTGTATCCGTTAGGTAGGTAGTATTGATTTGAAATGTTTGAATAAACCACATAGTTATTAGGTTTATTATTGATAGTTATTTTTTTCAGATCTACTAAACTTTGTGAAAGCACTAAATTACAGATTCCTTTTCCATCCTTTTTTCCCTTTATTGTAGGTACTGTGTGTGTGATACATTAGGTAAGTTAGGCTATGTACAAACGCGTTCGCGGCACGGGCTTATCACTTACCATCGCCATGAGTTACAATCCTTTTTTCAATACTTTTGTGAGAGATAAGGTAAGCTGTAAGCTAAGTCCTTTCTAGGCTTTTTGTGCTTACCACCTTTAGCCACGTCTTCAACACTCACCATGGTAAGATTATTTATACTGAAGCACCAGCCAACTCACAGTAAGAAAAATAAAGCCGGAAGATTCTTGAACAAACAGACAAATATACAGACAAAAATTTTAAAGCAGCTGTTTGGGGTCTGTCTGTATACGTACATAATATATACCTACTTACCTTCGTTTGTGAAAAATATTTTGTATTCAGATTTGGATTTGAAGAAGATATATGTGTATAGATGATATATGTATAGTAATGAATTTGTAAGTTGAAATTTTGATTACTTTACAGTATTCTCGTAAAAAGGTAGTGAAAAATAAGCGTAAAAGCTCACAATTTAATCAATCTAAAACAACATTGATGTAAATTACTCTCCTTAAATAGGATCAAAAACAAAAGCTTCCCCATTTTACGCTGCGTCTATCCCATAATTATAAAGCGGAGTAAACCGCAAATAAGCGGCGCGTCTTTGATGGGGGTGAGAGATGGCTACAATATAGTATTCACGAGTTTAGACTGTGTAAACAAACATTACAGGGACAAATTAGTTGAGATGAATGTTGTTTTTTAAAACATTTTAGGTAGTGGCAAACATTTTATCAGCTGATATAAAATTGGTATTTTATTTGCAAAAACCTTACCGTAGTAGGTTTTAATTTTTGGTGCGCTACGCGAACGCGTTTCTACGCTACGCGAACCGAGCCGCACTTCGTTCGTTGCATGCGATGTCATGTGTGGACGTACAACGAGCCTACAACACGAGCGCGATGTGAATCCCTGTTCGTCAAAAAACTGACAATTAGTAGAGCGCAGTCGAACGCGAGTCGAACGCTCGTTAGAGGCTCCAAAGTCCATCGACGCTAAGCGAATTCGTGCACCGCGTGTGCTCGGCTCGTCCCTGGCTCGCGTAGCGTAGAACCCACTTTAAGATTATCAAATACAGATCGGTTAACTAAAGTTAGCACGTTCAAAACACACTTCACGTTGCGCTTGTGTAGTGTCTGTGCATAAACGCTCGGCGTGAAGTCGCACTGCATGCGCATCATGAAAAGCTTGTCCGTTTCTCTCGCGCGCCGTCTAGCTTATGAGTATGAAGGAGACAGTTATTGTTTTGCTTTTGCTACTGCTCATAAATAGATTAGTTTTATTTTGCATTAGTCCGTTAGAATTGACTGACTTATTAGAAGCAATAATTGCCAACGTGAACAAATGTGAACGTGCCAGCTTTAGTTAACCGACCTGTAAACTCCAATCTCATTTGTAGATAATACTAATGTAATTTTACATCAAGAACCAAAGTTTTGACAGAGTTCCTTCCCGAGGGTCGGTTCGGTTCGGTAGCACATAATCAGAACCCTCCTTTATTTCGGGTACACCATACACAATAACAACCTATCTGACACTCGGTTATTATGTATACATACGTAAAGCGGTTTTAAATACAAAGATTAAGTATAAATATCATTTTGTGTATTATTATTTTACTCCCCTAAAATACGTTTAATATTGGTAAACGTGAACGTTGCTAGATAATGCAAAATAACACATCATGTCTTTGTCCGTTTCATTTAGTAGATTTTACACCTAACGGTTCGCTTTTGTGATTTCTAAAATGGGTAATTCAGTTAAAAAAAAAATTGAAATATTTCGCTATTCTTGCCCTGCTTGCTGTGAGCAATTTATTTGTCGCAATGCTACTAAATCGTGCAGCTCAATGGTGTACTCTATTGAGAAATCGTACCATTTGTAGTTCAACGGTTAATGGTTTTAATATTTGTCACTCAAGGTATATTTGCAAATTATAAGTAAGGTGCTACAAAGTTTTCCCCATATTCATGTACGGCGTGGAGACATGGACTATCTTAGCTAGAGAGAGAAAAAGGATTGACGCATTTTAAATGTGGAGCTGGCGGCGGATGCTACGGATACCGTGGACAGCTAAGCGCACCAATGTCTCAATCCTTACGCAACTAAAATTGAACGATAGACTATCCACAATTTGTCACCGCCGTATACTCTCCTACTTTGGCCACATAGCGAGACGCAGTGATGAAAGTTTGGAAAAGTTGGTTGTTGTTGGGAACGTCGAAGGCAGGAGATCACGCGGAAGATCCCCTACTCGATGGACGGATCAACTACGGGAAAACGGCGCCAAATTCTACGACGTGGTCCAGTTAGCCACCAACAGAAGTCGCTGGAGGCAAGCCGCCCACGCTCTATCAAAGATCACGATCTTCAGTCATGAAGAAACGACCACAGAGAGAGAGCTACAAATTACCAGTTTTTAAGTTTGAAGGCGGCCCCTCTAGGTTGACTGTTTATGAGATTTTGGTCAAACACAATAGATTATCAAAAGTTTTTTAAAAAGTGTACACAGAATATACAAGTTTTACTTTCTTGGTGTAGCCGCTTGCCGGAGGTTTCTCATTAAAACACAGCATCATAGCGACCAGATTCAGCAGGAAAAATTCAGACGTAAGTCAATAAATCAAACGGATAACACGGTCACTGCATTTTCATTAACTGTTGTAATTGTTTTCCGAAGTTATAGTTCTCTGCCTGCACAACATCATTTGTATCCAGATAATATATTACGTAGTACGCAATGACGCGACTTACTGTATGGTTCTCATTTATCATCATTTTGGATTTAGTGAGTTTATTTTACAAGACTAATTTATATTTAATTGAAGCATTTCATATTATTAATCTTGATTGATTATTTTAAATACACAGGTTTGCACTTCACCACTTGTTCGAAAAGGTAAATCAATGTTTCAATAAAAAATCATCTATCAACAAGAGTTATGGAAACGAGAAGCATATGAATGATTTATATCAAATTATTTCAGGTAAAGCAAAAACAAAGCTCGAAAATGGTACTAATATGGGTAAATCCATTAAAAGGAGTGGACATAATGCAGCAGAGGATCTGGAAGATAATGGAGTAGTACATTTACTGCAAAACGAAGATAATGACAATGATGTCGATGAAAATGATGCATATGAAAATGAAAATGATAATGACGCCATTGACAGTAATGGAAATGATAAAGATGCTATGGAAAATGATAATGATCTTAACGAAAATAATGCAGATGACAGTGACAACGATGCCAATGATAATGATGCCAATGACAATGATGCCAATAAAAACGATACCAATGACAATGATGCCAGTACCAATGATGCCAATGACGATGATGCCAATTTAAATTATGCCAATGAGAATGATGACAATGATGCCAGCACCAATGATGCCAATGACGATGATGCCAATTTAAATGATGCCAATGATAATGATGATAATGATGCCAATGATTATGATGACAACGGTCATGATGCATATGACGTGACTGTTGATAATGCTGGAGAAATGGATGAAAAAGATCAAATACAAAAGATGAAAGATGATACGGTCGATTCAGAAGAAAAAGAGACTGAATATATAGATGAAAAGGGTAAAAAATAAATTTAAAACAAGTAACATACGTGCAGCAAGTCAGACAAGTTATTATTAGTTATCACAATTAATTCATTTATTACAGATATAAACGATTTACCCAGAAGACCACTAGTAACGGGTAAAAAATATATTTCAGTATCCATTACTCTTTTCCTTTTTAATAATGAAATAATGCGCAAATATTATTTTAACCAGGTGACAGCTTAACCCCGCACGAACTTTTGCCGGTAACAACGAAATTAATTAACAAAGGTTTGTTTTAGTTTTAGTAAATATGCTAACAAATAAAAAAAAAAGGTCAAATTTCACAATAATTTTTAATAATAGTATTGTTTATTGTGACAACGAGGCCCACTAGTTAGTAATATTTTTTTCTTAAAAGCTATGTTATTAACAAATTAAATAAGATACAATGAAAAATTAATAAAAAAAGAAATAAACAAAAATGTGTGTATTTTCAGTCGATTCTCCCGGAAGTAAGTATTAAAAGATCTTTTATGACATAAAAATATTAAACTGGTCCGTGTCATAAATGTTCTTTTTATAGATGGTAAAGGCATAGTAAGTTCTGCAAAATGTCCAGAGGCATTGGCGGATCGACTATTTGAAGCATTCTGTATGTATGAAGTTGTTATTCTAAAGATTATTTTGTTGTATCTAATATCTAAATGTAAGTATCTTGTACTCATTTCATTCAACATTTCACAGTTCTTACAACTAAAAGGATTGCTATAATAGCAGGTAACTGTCAAATAAACAATTTATTATCAAATATATAGGTATTCGAACTAGATAAATAAGATCTACATGTCAATATAATTATTTCAGGATTCGATATAGCCGGGTTAGATGCACTTCAAGCCCTAGCTCTAAGTGGTGATGGTAAATAAAGACCTAATGTTGAGATTTGTAACATTGAGTCCCTAAGTTAATTTAATTAATAACCTTACATTTTAGTTGTAGATGACAATGAAGAACCCGAAACAGAAAGAACAACAAAAAGTAACCAGTATCTTAATTTAAACGGTAAGAAAGACCCTTCTCTTACCTAAGCAAATAATTTTACTTTGCCCTTTAAAATAAAATGCATTACTTCCATTTTAGAACAGCGTGTTGCAATAGATAAGACACATAGAACTTGCAAGTATAAATGTAAGTAAACGTAAAGTTAATAAAAAAACATCAACTCCTAAGTTTTAATATCCAGAATTGTAAGAATATATTTGACATCCCAACAGTAATGACTAAAGAAGAAGATAATATCGATGCATTAAGAAAAAGAACGAAACACAAAGGTGATACTAACTGATATATTTTTTTAAGAAATTATTTTTCAATACACTCGCTCGTAAATTGGCTCTTATTAAACCGATTTTAGTATCATAAGACAGCTTATTACGAACTGGTGCTTTTTACTTCACATTACCGCATATTACCGCGAGAGAGTGTTGAAAATAATATTTGATGTTCTTCATTTTGTACAAGGAACGTTACATAAAAAGCCAAAGATCGTTCATCATCATCGTTTATTTAGAAAAGAATATAACAAAAAAAGCATGAGAAATCAAAAGACTTCAGTAAAGGCTAAAAATGGATCATCTGAGAGGAAACTAGGAAGCCGGCTAAGGAGTAATAATTCAAAAGGAGCAAATACTAATGGTACGTAAAACAATACGTACTGTAATTACCTAAGGGATTAGGATGATAAATACATAGATATAATATATCGTGGAGTAAAATGTACATAAGATACCTTTTATCATCGTTCATCGTTTATCGGGAATCTGGGTAACACGGGATGATGGTTGATATTAAATAAAAAATTGTTATCCATAAAATAGTATGTCTTGGGATTGGAATACGGCGTAAGAAACTTATCAATCAATTATTTATTTACATAAGAATTTTGTACCCATCAGGTGATGCGAGCAACATGTACCTAAAGAAAAATAGTTTTACGACTACGGGTAACTATATTAGCAACGTTATGTATATCTTCGGTAAGATTTTTTAAACGCTGGATTTATGTACTTCTGATAAGCTTGAATCTATACAACAACTGTTCTCAATTTCAAATTTACAGCGAAATACCGCTTATCTGGCAATTGAAAAATCAGCCCTAGATTAGTTCAGCTTTTTCTTTTACTTTTTGTTTTCATTGCAAAACACATTAAAATACCTAATTAATAATATTTAAAACAGGATCTGTGGGAACTTTATTACCACGTAAGTACATACATAAGTATAATTCCATTAAAAGTTACATATTTAATTTATGTAGGAATAAGGAAATTACTTTCCTGGCAACCATAGAAAGAAACAGCTAAAATAGAATGCGTTATAAAAATATTTGGAAAAAATAAATTAAATAGTGTTCACATACTAAATTGGTAGATCAATAACGAGCCCAAGCTATCCTGTAATATTTATAAATAATTGTTACATTTTAATTATAAAAGTAACCCTAGGTACAACAGTGGCGAATGCTTCAGACAAAGTGGGTCGTTGGATGTATGAGTGCAGAGACCCAGGTGATTTGGACACATGTAAACTTAAAATTAAATACGTTAAACCCGGCAGAAAATCATGTAAGTAAACTTCTATGGACACCATTGTACTTCGCGATATAACTATAGGTAATTCATAAATTTTTGTTCAAGTTATCGGTGTCAAACATGCCAAAGAGGAGCACACTGACTTATTCAAAAAATTTCGCAAAATGAGTAAGTATTTTTCATAAACTTAATGCCCCTTATAATTTAAAGCAAGTTTAGTAAAACCAGTCATACTTCATGCAAGAAAAAGGGACGAGGCTATTATAAAACCTGGGTTTGCTTTAAACCATGTTTTGTAATAAGGGGGAATAAGTATTAAACATAATTAATAGAAGTGATACAAAATGATTTACATTTTTTGATGAAAATTACTTACAGCGAAACTATCACTTATTGATGAGGAGGTGGAAAAAATTCGTAAGTATAGCAGTATATAAAAATCAAGTTGATGTTTTTTCATAATTTCATTGTCCAAAGCAAAATAGTCTGGATGACAGGCCAGCAGCACCCTACCACCGACATCGACACTTCTGTTCCGATTCAACTATTACATAAACTGATCACTGTTTGTTATCACTGATTTTTAGCTCTAGAATTGCAATAAATGTTTCCCTTCGCTTCTGTAGGCACAATGCAAAAGGTGCGCGACAGTTTGAACCTCCCACACGTATAGATACTGTAATACTTTGAATTTTATACTTTACATAGTACCTACTAGTGGTGCCGGCAGCTGTTTTGTAACAATCTAAATGTAACCTTGGTTCTTGAGATTACCCCTGACTAACAAATAAAGCCAAAAACTTATCTACTTTTCTAAATATATTATACTAGCGGCCCGGTACGTGCTTCGCTACGTATAAAGTGAAATAATAAAAATGTGATAAATGAAGAACCGCTCGACCGATTTTGTGCAAACTTCACATAAACCATCTACTAAATAGTCCGAACAAAGCCTTAACATTTGGTTTGGATAGGTGAGCCCGTTCTTGAGTTATAAAATTACAACGAAAAGTGGCATTGATTTTTAGGGTTCCGTAGCCAAATGGCAAAAAACGGAACCCTTATAGATTCGTCATGTATGTCTGTCTGTCTGTCTGTCTGTCTGTCTGTCCGTCCGTATGTCACAGCCATTTATTTCTGAAACTATAAGAACTATAATGTTGAAACTTGGTAAGTAGATGTATTATGTGAACCGCATTAAGATTTTCACACCAAAATAGAAAAAAAACTATACATTTTGGGGGTTCCCCATACTTTGAAATGAAACTCAAAAAAAATTTTTTCATCACACCCATAAGTGTGGGGTGTCTATGGATAGGTCTTCAAAAATGATATTGAGGTTTCTAATATAATTTTTTTCTAAACTGAATAGTTTGCGCGAGAGACACTTCGAAAGTGGTAAAATGTGTGTCCCCCCCCTGTAACTTCTAAAATAAGAGAATGATAAATCTATAAAAAATATATGATGTACATTACGGTGCAAACTTCCACCGAAAATTGGTTTGAACGAGATCTAGTAAGTAGTTTTTTTTTAATACGTCATAAATTGAAATTAATATCAAATACTCAGGTCTATACTACTATTTACTTATATACCTACAGGTTTGTACGGAACCCTCGGTGCGCGAGTCTGACTCGCACTTGGCCGGTTTTTATATATTGATTGATTAGCATAGTTAAATTAGGAGGTAATCATTTATGAATATATGTGCAATCATAATTTTGCGATATATATTATATTAATAGTAATTTCTTTATTTAAGTTGAAAATCGCGTCATACGTTTGAGGCCAACAAGTCGTGGTAAGTGCGTTTTAAAAAAACAAATAAATAAATGTATGTATAACAACAATAGCAACATTTATTATATCAATTACAGGTAATGATGACAGAATCGAAACTCTAGATGAATACTTTAATAGAATCCTCATGAAGGAACAGAAGAGTAAGTAAATACTTTTAGTATTGGTCTGAGAACTCTATTTCGTTCCCTTTCCCTAGCATTAAGCCCCCTTACTCATAAAACGTTATTTAACTAATATACTGTTTAAAGGTTCACGAAAATAACGTCACTGTATTGTCAAATAATGTGACATTATTTACGTCACCCTTTAAACAGTATATTAGTTAAATAGCGCTTTATGAGTAAGGGGGTTATTCTTTTTGACGAAATAATGAAAAAGTATACTAACATTTAGTCGGCCTTTGTGTCTCTCGGTGGAGACTAAATGGTGGTTTTTTCGTGGTTCAAGTCCTTTAGGTTTTATTTTAAAGCTTTGGCTTGGCTACCAGATTAAGGAACACGACGTAGATCTAGATATAAAAATTAAAATATTAAAAGAAACAAAAAACGTCGTTGCGTAAAACAAAATGACTGAAAAGAGAAATACAAGCTCATTAATCTATAGAATTTTGTATATAACTTGAATTTTATAAGGCCTCATTGCCGTTGAGGAATTCCGCTTCGTATCTTGAAAGTCCATGGTCATATCATAACTTAATTTATATGGGATTTTCAACATCGGTTCATATTTTCCCAAACAGAATGCAGCGATATAGGTAATCAATTATATCCCCGCAGCAGATAATGTGGCGATACATAATATCCTAGGCCTGGCACATTCTTCACAGACCATATTATTATGATCCCAAACTCAGTAGTTTGTACTTTAGAAACCAGATAACTGATCTATATGTATTATTTTTAAGTATATAATGTAATCCTTCATCATATCAGCCTAGGGATGTCCACTGCTGAACATAGGCCTCCCCCATTAACTTCCACTTCGAACGGTTTTGGGCCGCTTGCATCCAGCGGTGCCCAGCGATCTTGACCAGATCGTCGGTCCACCTGGTTGGAGGTCGTCCCGCTCGGCGCTTTCCAGTACGTGGTCGCCACTCGAGAACCTTCCTTCCCCATCGGCTATCAGTTCTTCGAGCGATGTGGCCTGCCCATTGCCACTTCAGCTTACTAACTCTACGAGCTATATCGGTAGTTTTCGTTCTCCTACGAATGTCCTCGTTTCGGACCCTGTCACGAAGAGAGATTCCGAGCATAGCTCGTTCCATAGCGCGCTGAGTGACTCTGAGCTTATTTATTCGGCCAGCAGTAAAAGACCACGTCTCTGTACCATATGTCATCACTGGTAACACGCACTGATTGAAGACCTTTGTCTTCAGACTCTGAGGTATTTTAGACGTGAAGATGTGCCGGATTCTTCGATTGACCTCTTTGTCGAAGTTGGACCTACCTAGTTGGATAATTTGTCCGAGGTAAACATACTCGTCTACAACTTCGAGAACAATGCTCCCAACAATCACCGGTATTGGCGGAATATGAACATTAGACATAACTTTTGTCTTGTCCATATTCATTTTGAGGCCTACCTGTTGGGAAACTCTGTTGAGGTCATTGAGCATGATGTTCAAAGCTTCCAGCGATTCCGCCATTATGACTATATCGTCGGCAAATCGAAGGTGAGTGATGTATTCGCCATTGATGTTGATGCCATATCCCTTCCAGTCCAAGAGCTTGAATACATCCTCCATTACAGTGGTGAAGAGTTTCGGGGAAATTACGTCACCCTGTCTTACACCCTTCTGCAACTGGATTGGTACCGTACTCTCGTCCTGAACCCGGATCGACATGGTGGCTTTGCTGTACAAACACTTCAATACTTCGATATAGCGATAGTCGATTTGGCAACGCTGTAGACTCTGTAGCACCGCCCATGTCTCGACTGAATCGAAGGCTTTCTCATAGTCCACATACGCCAGGCATCATGTAATCCTTACTTTATCCTAATATTATAAGTGCGGATATGTTTTGTTTTTTTTTTTTTTTTTTTTTTTTTATGTAATGGGCTTGCGTTTGGCCACTGACCCGCCCATAAGGGGCGATGACGAAGCCTAAAATGAAACACGCTTACCCAGAAGAAACCTATTCACTCTGGCCTTGAAAGTTCCTAGATTGTAGGCGTCAGGAAACACAGACGCTTTGTTTGGTTGTATGTTACGCTTACACGACATAACTGCTCAACTCTGATTTCTGTGTACTCAACTGACCACGATGGCACTCAGCCTTGGTATAGAGAAAGACATATTCTACTTTTTATCCCGGGTTTATACTGGTGAAACCGCGGGGGACAACTAGTATATAATAATATTTTTTCGGTATAGTATGTATGTACTTATATGTATTGTAGTAGGTAGGTATTTTAGTCAAGAACTAAATACTAACAAACACATTTAGGGATTGCAAAATCCGGATTTTTTCAAATCCGGATTCAAATTTTTTCATCACCTATAAATCCCGTTTATCCGGATTTTTCGAATTTTTGTATTTTTTTTGCAATCTTTTGTAATTTTAAATTGTACGCGTAGTTTATGCTTAATTATTAGTAGTTTGAAGAGAGGTATTCTATTTTATTGTATCTCCATTGCTTGCTTTTGAAAAAAAATTGGATCTTGTTAAAACAACTGTATTTTTAGGTATTACATTAGACGATAAGTTACAATGGGGTCCACACATACATAATCTAGTGAATAGACTTAGTTCTGCAGCGTATGCAGTGCAGAAAATCCGTTCTCGCACTGACGAATTTACGGCAAGATTAGTTTATTTTAGTTATTTTCATAGTTCAATGTCTTACGGCATCCTCCTTTGGGGCAGCGGTGCAGACATCAATAGAATTTTTATCCTGCAGAAGAAGGCTATTCGCGCAATATATAACTTAAAGCCAAGAGATTCCCATAGGGATAAGTTTAAAACCATAAATGTAATGACAGTGTCGTCTCAGTACATATATGAAAACTTAATTTATGTTCAAAAAAATATACTTAACTTTCCTACAAATAGCGACACTCATAGTTTAAACACTAGAAATAAGGACAAACTTGCTGTACCTGTAACACGGCTCAGCAAAGTTAGGGATTCTTTTAAGGGGCAATGTATACGCTTCTATAACAAAGTACCCAAATCAATCCAAGAACTATCTGTGTATAGATTTAAAAAGTTAGTTAAACAAAAATTGTGTAATAAAGGGTACTATAAAGTTTCCGACTTTGTAGAAGACAAGAACGCATTTGAATGAAGTGTTCGCTTTACAGGCTATTTTAATTTAATTATCTAATATTGACAAATTTATTATAAGATAATTAAAAAAAATATATCCTTGCTGAGTTTCTTGCCGGGAGTCTTCTCAGTTTATGTGTATTACGAACCGGTTGTAAAATCAATTGTAACGTTCGTAAGTGCCTTATTAAGGGCTATATTGAATATACAATTTTTGAATTTGAATTTGAATTAAACTGCAAGTAATTTTTTTTTTAAATGGGCTTGTATTTAGCTACTGAGCCGTCCATAAAGGATAATGACGAAGCCTAAGGTGGAGCACGCTAACCCAAATGGAACCTATTCATTCTGGCCGTGAAAGTCCCAA
Organism: Achlya flavicornis; assembly: GCA_947623365.1. Taxonomy (NCBI): domain Eukaryota; kingdom Metazoa; phylum Arthropoda; class Insecta; order Lepidoptera; family Drepanidae; genus Achlya; species Achlya flavicornis. Next base: position 6,916,605 of record OX392468.1, on the reverse strand, counting down.
GATTCTAAGAGTCAGGAAATACAGTCGCCGGAAGCTAGTTCCACTCAGTTGCTGTCCGCATTATAATTTAGGATACAAAAGAAAAATTTCCCCGTGTCTTGTGGTTCGGAGTAAAAATAAGGATGGTGGTTGGAATAAGGTTGAGCAATTCCTGCACACACTTTCAAAACATATCCTGTACAAAACCGATAAGGCAAGCAACCTTTCTTCGATGGTCGAGCCTCGTGAGTTTCGTCATAATTAGTCTCATATTGGATGAGTCTTCTGGCTCGGCGGTTTATTGAGTCGAGGGCGAGAGCCTGGTGGAAAGGGCTCCGTTTGGTGGTGAAAAGACACACCTGCGTCTTGGTAGCATTAAAAGTGACCAGATTGGCATTGCCAATCGGAGACTGCCTGTAAAGTTACGTTCAAACGCTCTACCATGGCCTCTCGCAACAATTGGATCTATGACAACGGTACTATCGTCTACGTACCCAAAGATACCGGGCTTCACCAGATCGTTAATATGCAGCAGAAATAAGGTTGCAGAGAGAACTGAATCTGATCTCTGTGGAATTGATTGCGAAAAGGTCCGACGAACACCCGTCTATGACTACATGAATAGACCGTTCGCTCAGGAAATTGGAAATCCAAGCGCACAGACCACCAGACATTTCATATTAAGGAAGCTTGCTTAGAAGGCTGGAGTGTCAGACCCTTTCAAATGTAATTTTTTTCTGAGATCAGCCGATGTACAAAATGCTTTCAGCGGTAACCCGACTATATAGAACTATCATTCTTGATATTACGTTGTGCAAAGAGTTGTTACTCGCGCCGCACGCGCATCGCCTCTATCTAAGACTCACTGGCCGACTTAACTATTAGCTAGATGGATGAGCGGTAGCAGCTAGCTGCGTGTGTGCCGAGCGGTGTATAGATTGTATATATATATATAGGGTGTATAGGGTGTATAGATTTCAGGGTAAAATAAAAACTACTGGAGAACCTAAATCTACTGGATATTTAATGAATTTTTTAGTTAAACATCAACTATAATCAATTATGATTAAAATCCGAAAAAACCGGATTTTATTCTCAATATTCGGATTTATAATAGGCCCCTAAAATCCGGATTTTTCAGTCATTTTCGGATTTCGAAGTATCCGGATTGCAATCCCTAAACACATTCATATTCAGGTGTTACATCGCCAATGAGTGACTCTAAAGGTGCAAAACGAAACGATGAAGAGGAAAATCCAGGAGATGAAAATATTCATGAAGACCATGACGAAAGAGTAAGAATCACAAAGATAACAATTTAATTATATTAGGTTAAAAAAATACTACATAATATATGTAGTAGTACATAAATTTATAAACTTGGTGGCTTGGTAGACTTATATCTTTATAATTTGTTCTAAATTCAATAATATGTAATTTTTTACTAGCGCCTAAGGCTTTTTTGTTTTCCTATGAATTTTTACCTACCCTAACCTACCCTACCCTACCCTACCCTCGCAACATTCTTAATTTTATCTTTCATAAGAACCTTCTCCTGACAATAACAAACACAATAAATAATGAATTAGCGAAATCGGTCCAGCCGTTTACGCGTGATGGCGTGACCAAGGGAAATAGGGAATCATTATTATATATATACCTATAGATAATTTGATTTTATAGAATCGAATCTAATTTTTCACATTGTTCTAGTATGAAGAGGATCATGAAGAAGTGGATCCAGACGGTAGACGAATATTAGGTATTCCCAGTATACCTACGCCAAGACCATAAACGCCGAAATAAAAATGCCTTTTAATAACTTTATACCCAGATATATGTAAAGTATATATGTAAAGAAATAGAGAAAAAAATATGTTTTTGATTATTCAAATCAAATCAAAAAGTCATTTATTCAGTTTAGGCCTTGGTAAGGCACTTATGAACGTTAAATGTGTACATACAGTTGAATTTACTACCAATTCGGAATACACTTAAACTGAGAAGACTCCGGCAAGAAACTCAGCAAGAATTGTTTTTTGAGCTCTAACAAAAGGTGATAGGTTACACGTGCCATGGTACGACTCTGAATACCATTGTAAACCAAACAGAAGTGGCACGAGGCTATTAGTTACTACAAGAGACACCCTACTATATTCACAGCATTCAGTTTCTGCGTAGCTCTCTCAATAGCCTTTGACGTTCTGAATAAAACTAGCAGCAGCAAGACACTTAATTGCAAATAATTGATACTAACACAAGCCTGGTTACCTTTATTGAAGAACTAACTCGGCGATTGAAATAAGTGAACAAATACATGTAGTACCTTACCATATTTAAAAAAACTTTTGACCACAGTTTCACTTCCAATTCTTAATTTCAAATAAAAAAGTACGAGTTTTCGCGTTACATTTTTCTGTATTAAAATTATGTTTTAGATCGTTATGTTGTAATTTTTGTTTTGAAGTCTCCTGTTAATTACAATATAAGTAATAGGAGTCCTGCAAGGTTTCCATTTGGGTCCAGTTTTATTTTATGAATTCTATATACCTATTCAAAATATAAGGCACACAAATCAAAATTAAAAAACATATTTACAATTTAATGAAAATAATAATATATTGTACATTATCGCCACTGCCATTCAAAGCTATCCTAATATCTCTTATCATTATCAATATCTATACAAACAACTTGTACTTACAAACAATCTTTATTGAGAAATCGGATGATTCGTTTAAATTAATCTGCACACATATTAATACAAGAAGAAAATAAAGGTAAACAGTATATTAGAAAACTTCTCTTCTCATTTCAATTGAAGATCAGCGTCACGTATGTAAGTTTACAAATCGAGTTGTGAAGCTACACGTGTACGACGGGTGAATATTTGAAAGGCTGACATTTCAATTTGACTTTGTTACGCTCGGTATGGCTCGATTTACATCCGGAGAGAAACAGTATGCGATTTTTGATCGGCCCTCGCGCTGTTGATGACAGCTTCATCGTGTAACCAGTAATACTGCATAAATGTTGCGAATTTCGAATACCGGATCTTTACTGTAAATCAATACAGTTTAAATGAACATATGCATAACGGTAACAGACGGTTATTAACGATTCGAAAAATGAACTTGTAAGTTAGCAAATGTTTAATTCTATGAAGATGCTTTGATTAATAAATCTTCATTGTATACCAAAATCAGTTATCCAAAAAAAAATGAATTATAGCGTTTAGAGATTTTGTATCGCATCGCTAAGATCTCTTCCGGACAACATTTTGACGGGATAATTTGATCATCCTTCTAAATAGATAGATAGATTACTCTTTATTGTACAAAAAGTATTTAACAAAGTATAAAAAGAATTGCTTAAAATTAAAAATTACTAGATTATTACATAGTAAGAAATACATAGTTTGTAACGCAGGAGTTCATAATGCTGCAAAGAATAGGTATGATTGAGTCTAGAATAGGGACTACTAGCACGCATATTTCGGCTAAAGCTGTCGCCTCTCACAGAGCGGCCGCGTGCGAATAAATTGACGGCCCCCTAAAAAGGAAGCTAAGCAATACTGCTAACGCAATTCATTTTTTCGAATTTATAGCAGATCTTATGCAATTCATCAATTCCATATCTTTTAATGAATTGATTGCTATAAATTGTTCTATTAGTAATGACTGGTTTTTTTGTCATTACGTAGCCGTTGTGTTCGTAAGTTCTGAATGTAAATACGTTATGTTATTTAAAGATCATACAATGTGCGAAGTCATCCTATGGTATGTTTATCGTTTTAATATTTTCCAACTAGGGCTCGGACCACAGCTCGGGCTTACAAACGTCAACTTGTTTTGTAATAACCTACTGACCACTCATGTAAACTAATTTAACGAGGAGCGACAGAACAGTATCATCTGAAGAAAACGGCACAAATATCACATTTTAAGAGTTTAAAAACTTGAACATTCATTTAATATTATTAAATGTTGCTGGGAAGGGAAACCCTAATTAGTATCATGGAATTTCCATTTGAATGCGAACCTTTGATGAAAGTGGAGAAATCAAAAATTTCATGAAGCGACGATCATTTGATAAAAAGTTATTCGCATAATATGTAGTTATCTAAGCCAATTCTCACTCAATCGAGATTGAGCACTCGGTCGAAAAAAGTACGAATTTAAACTTTTATCGAGTGTAAATCGCGTAACGTTATTGTGACAATCGAGACAGGCATATTTAGAAAGAAAATCATTCAACTAGAGTTTTGATTGGTCGGGAGAGTTCGAATTGACTTCACCTCTCGAATATTTACAGTCAAATAGGACTAAAACCGTAAGTTCAAAAAGGTAAAAACGAATCCTTATATACAATATGCCTCGCGTGAAAGCAGCGGATGACAGAAGAGGATCAATTTTATATAATAAACTAATATTTTATTTTTTGAAGCGATTGACGTGCCAATTTTCTCCAGCGTTCATAAATTAATTTGCCGTCCGAATATCAGCTCTCGCTCAAAATGTAATCACACCAATTACATGCTAATAGCCTACCTACTTTTAATTATTATAAATGCGTGAGTTATTATAACTATATTAAGGGATGAATGGCTTTGCATGCATTTTAGTTCATAGATACTTTGTATACGATATCCTCAAATGATATAACTATATCGTAAACTTACGATAACTTTTAACCGAACATAATATTTATCGAGGTGATGATTGTACAGTGGTACTGCCACTGTGGTAGTCACATCGAATACTGTGGTGAAGGTGGATAGGTACCTACAGTGGAAGGTTCGCGATAGGAAGTAGAAAATCTGTCGCCAAACACCTACCGGTGTTTTCCATGGTAAGAATATGGTCAAACATAGGCATATCCATCATAAAATAGCCGTGCAAACATTAAATTGGATTATTACTGATGTAATACGGCTACTTAGCTTATGGTATTATTAGAATCATCCAATTACACTTCAGAATATCAAGTTGAAGTGCCTAATTGGTCTGGCCATGCTTGACTGGTGTAGGTACCTTGGGCTAAAATAGTATGAGCAGACTCCACAAGAACAAAATCAGATGAAGGAAGGAATTCTGAAAAATATATCTATAACTTTTAATTCATAATAGTGCTAACGAGTGCTCTTAAAAAGACTTTGACTTTAGTGGCATGGCAATACTAATCGGATAAAATGAACATCAGACTAATTAAATTCGCTGTTGAATTCCGTTCGGTAAACCTTAATTTATTAGATCCTTCCAACTAACTAACAAATTAGAAATTATCGGTAATGGTGTTTATTATAATAGATATGCGGTGTGTCAGGTAAGTGACTCAATTATGTTTCGATCACGGCAGTGCCGGCGGCGGGCGGGCGGCGGCGACGGCGGACGGCTCGTGCGCGTGCGGTTGCACTAACCGGATTATTAGCCGGTTGCCGCCCGCGCCTCGCCCGCTCTATGGCGCTAGGACCGGACCGGAGGGCGAAGGCTGTGCCGGCAGCCGTTGGAGCGACGACCTGATGCCACCTCCGTGATTTAATTTGATACAGTTTTATCTAAATGACCACATAAACGATTAGGTCAGATTAGGTTCTCAATAAGCCACAAGAACTTCGATATCTTTCCAATTAATTTAGTAGCGTGAGGAGAAACTACTCATGAAGTCTTTGCGATTTTTATAATAAATAAAGAGAAATCTTTATAATAAAAGTGGTATGAACAAGTTGAAAACAAACAGATTCAATAAAAGTGCATTGTGCACAGCAGGCAATACCTATCAGTGATCACCACACAACATGGGCGCCACAAAGAAAACCAACCAGAAAAAGCTCGATGCGGATGCAGTTCGTTTAAAAAAGAAATATAACAGTCTGGTCGAATCGACGCGGAAAATGATAGTAGCTTACATAAATATTGATATGAAAATAAAAAAATACCTACAAATATAATGTCGGTATCCTTATTATTTTTACTCGACACATAAGTAAATATTATTTTAGTTTTAGCACAAAATATCTACCTATAGCAATATATTAGTATACGTAGCAAGAAACATAGAAGAAAAAGTGACGCTGCTATACATCGATAAGTATAAAAGACAAATTGTAGGATTGTATTGTAATAACTTGTACAAGTAGGTACATAGATAATTGTTAAAGTACCTAGCAGTACTGGTTATAAAAGAACAGAAAAATAATCTTGGTATATTTTAATCGTAATGTATATAAATTAACCCTAATAATAAAAAATACATATCATTTTTAAATTTCAGAAATATTTGAGGCTAACTTTTTCAAACCTTTCCTAAGCGCTGCCGCCGTTTACAGCTTATCTAATGATTTTATTGGATTGTACATAAATGAAAAAAAAACAAGATTCCTATTGTACCTACCTAAGGTACAAATGGAATCCGTATCAGAAGCCATAAATGAGTGACACACATGGTATATCAGCTAGCTATAGTCTAGCTAGATAAAAGTCACAGTATTTTATTTTCGTATTATTATTAATCTATGTATACACAAACACAACAAGATAATTCTAGGTATTCTCGAAAGTAAATGAATGAGCAGGCGTTAATTAAAATGTGAATCAGATGAAGTGCAAACTCTATTCAACTGTATGAGGAAATTCTATTCTTCCATTATGAATAGATCCTGCTATTTACTTAACCTGTTTCAGAGAGAGACAAAACCCGCACTCATTCGACATTGATACTGCGCTCGCGGCACGCGGACAAAGCAAATAAATGACTGTCACAGCGGGAAATAGAAATGGCCGTTTCTACTGTATACTTTTTTCATCCAACATTTTCATTGGGTTCCATACTATTCCATTTGTTAGATTACAAAACATGATGACATCCTCAAAATTGTAGAGAAAATTGCTATGATATAAGCGTGAGATAATTGTGCGGAACTCGCATAAAAGAACACAACTTAGGTGACTTAGGGAACTTACGCTCTTCTAAAATATTTAAATCACGAGGGCGACTTCCCCGCACACTCGTAAAATGCAAAACAAGGAAAGTTTTCCTCTAAATCAACGGAGTCTGCAGGGCCGCATCACTTCGAGGCTCACGACAAACAAACAAACTTTCAATTTTATCCGGAGGCGGTCGAGCCTTCAAATATTTTCAAATCCTTATGAGCTCAAAGAGCAGTTAATGTGATATATTTTTAAGCGACGTCTAAAATTAATGCACATTTATCAGAAAAATAGTATAAGTATTATTTCAGTATACCCGCACCCGCAATGAAGTGCGTGTCGGCAATTATGTTTCAGATCTAACCACACAAGCAGTAAAGCTCAACCGCAACTCCAGCTTTGTATGCTCATAAATTATTGCTGTGTACTTAGTTATTTTCGTTATATTAAATTGTTCAAATGTTTTTCAACAATCCATATCACACACTATATGGAGCTATGACGTGTATCACAGCAATAACCGGATATTTTCATTATGTATTTTGTTTACATACTCGAAGGGGGAAACGTTAGCATGCAGCAAGGCAATAACAACACGGCGCAGTGCAACTTCTGGTTTAAAAAAAGACAATAAATTGCTGACCTATTAGTATCGAATCAAGTATTTTTTAAATAAAATACCGACACTCCTAAACAAACGAACGAAGAATGTAAACAATGAACCAAAACAAACTAGATGGGGAGCCATCATCTTCCTATAACCTAGTTTCGTTAACTGAGCGTGATAATTGTGCAACTGGGCTAAAATAACCAGAGTTGAAAATTAATAAAAAAAAAAATTTAATAAAAAAACCCTTCGCTCATCGAAACATTGTTGCCGTTGCGTTGCCGTATAGTCGACTGATGCTTGAACTCGCAAACAGATAGACTCATCGAACAACGTTCACATACCTTCAAAAGCTTTGTCGATATTGCAGGCGATCTGGAACAACACAAAAATATAACGTTATGGTTTTTACAATGAGTATTTCAAAAATCGCTTCTATATACGGTAGTATCATCAGTAAGTATACATCTTGTATGCATAAAATATAGATATGTATCTGCTACATATTATTATAAATCATCCTTTTTACAAAAGATGGTTTAAACAAAGCAAGTTAGTAAAACCCAGGTTTTAAAATATTCCGTTTCTTTTTTTATCTATAAAGTTAGAAAGTGATGGGGGATACCTCAGATTACAGAACAAAAGGCAGATAAAGCGCGCGGAACATCCCGATGTGGGGGATACGTTCTTATTTTTTTTTATACGACTTTGTCGGTTAACAAGCATACGGCCCGCCTGATGGTAAGCGGTTACCGTAGCCATATGGACGCTTGCAACACACGAAACATCGCTCACGCGTTACCGACTTTTCCCCCTCCCCAATGAGCTCTGGCGACCTTACTCACGCGCAGGAACACAACTTTACACAACATAAAGTTATTTGGCTGCGGTATTCTGTAAGGTGGAGGTACTTCCCCAGTCGAGCTGCTCTTTGAGCGAATAAACGCTACGCTCTACCTCTCCATTGTCCATTGAGTAATACAGTCTCCTGCGCATTAGTTCCCGGGGGTATGTAATGAGCAAATACTTAGGCACACGCTTCGAGAGTTCCGGTGGGATCCCAGCCACAGCACGCACTCACCACCACAATAGACACTCCAACCGCCTTCACTTTCCTATCTAGTCGAGTGCGCTGAATAATAAAATATGAAATTGTTTGGCCTCTCGACGATGTCCTACCCAGATCCATATTAGCGTCCGTGTTCAAGTGCTTTTGGATGGCTTTAATTGTTTCATTGTCACCCTTTCAATTATCGTATCCTCAAGTTTAAGTGCTATATTCTGCTGACATCAGAATGTTGAGTTTGATAAGTTAAAATATTAATTTTTCATACAATTTCAAACAGAAATATATTTTCATTCGACTTCAGTTATGCTAAAACATAATATTTTTTACTATACGTGCGGTGTATAAGTAACTTTCGGCCTGTTGCATGTATGATGAAGATGTACGTAAATAGAACAAGAATCCGTGTGACCTACTGAATGTTCAGATTGTTTTAGTGAGGCGGTTACCTATATAAAACGTTCATTAATTTTGATCATACTATTTCATCTCTTTATCGAGCTTTCATATAAAATGTCCCTACTCCCTCCTCATTAGTCCGTACAATCTTCGATATAATAACAAGGAAGTATACGAGAGCTACACTGGCTGGACCCCATCGATATATGTCATCCATCAGTCACCGAGTAGCCAAATAAAATTGTATAAGCGGCATGTGCCAATAGGCGCATGACGCGGGGATCTCGTTTCACTCTCACGTAACATTATGACCTATTTCGTTGAAAATATTCACTTTACTCGTCTCCGTATCACAGATTACTATAAATACTTCGTGTCTGTACCTCTCAGGTTGTAGCTGAATAACATTATTTACTTACCCCTTACTCATAAAACGTTATTTAACTAATATACTGTTTAAAGGGTCACGTAAATAACGTCACTCTATTGTCATTGTCAAACAATGTGACATTATTTACGTGACCATTTAATCAGTATATTAGTTAAATAGCGCTTTATGAGTAAGGGGGTTAGATTTTAAGAATTCATACTTTTAATTTTAGTTCTGGTGAATTGTTTCGTTACAATCTTAGCTCGGCGGCTAACTGTGTCAAGGATGATAAGCGGAAAACTTCCTTTGAACATGTAAAATATACTGTAGCGCTGTACCGACGGACACATCCCACCTGCCCCACCCGGACCGGGATAAACCTACATAAACGGACATTTATGCAGACACCCGAGTTTCACACGAGGAAAACCATTAGCATTACGCTGTTTCATAATACACCAGATTAGCTAAACCAATAAAGGTTTTAGGGTTTCGTAGCCAAATGGCAAAAATCAAACCTTTTACTTAATTCATGTATACGCGATCCAAAAAATTACTCTGCCCATAGGTGTGTTAGGTATTTAGACAATTATGAGATTTGACCGTAAAAGATTATAGTTTAGCGACCACAGCAATAACTCTGTTTTTCACTGTGCCTGAAAAATACAATTCATTTTTTGTAGCAGATTTTCTAGTTTTTCTTCGCATTGTTTGCAATTTGTTCTTTACATTATGCTTAATTTTTATGAATTAAAGTGGGATTTTCTGTTTATAAATCAATTCGATTTTGTTGGCATATTTAATTAGGGACACCTAAGTTGCCAATGGACATGAAATATCCCCCTGGGGTTGCCAATCAAAGCTCTGAAGGCGACTTCCGATCAACTACTGAGACACCGGTTGGTGCTTGGCGACATAATTTCAACGTGACGTAGCCTGCTAGGGGTACTACAACGTACTCTACCACTGTGCCAACGAATTTTACTACAATCTTAAGTAGTCTCGAAGGGTATGCTGCTATATGGTATCCTCAAGATGTCTTCTCACATCGCCGTAAGCACAAGCTCGTTCGAAGCGGCATTCGACGTCAAAGTGCATAGCTCAATCAGCATGATATTTTTTTTTAATGCGTAATGGGTTATAAATCCATGGCATGCAGCCAGTTAGAATCGTTCAGCTGGGGCGAGCAGAATTGATGGGCTTGTACCACATGGCCGCTCCACTTTTATGAAGCAACCTCTTCTAATTACAAAAACGTTTTATGAGTCAGATATAGATTTCTCTACGACAACACAGCTGCAGGCTGCAACTAAGTACTAAGTATAGATAAGTATTAGTTCTGATAATAGTTTAACTCGTAAAGGTACAGAATAGATAATAGTGCTAACGGTAAAGCTAATATAAGCCATATGTATGTATGTATAAAATAGCGAAAGTATGTAGGTTCAGGGGCCCAATTCTCAGGTCTTCGACATCAATGTCGCATTAGACATTTGCCGAAAAACATAGCGGATATCTTAAAAACTATACATTTGACAGAAGTCCGACATGCCATTCGCCAAATTCCTAATTCGACATCAAAACGAAGACGCGCGAAAATTAGGGACCTGGGTATTCGTAAATGGTATTGTAGCCATATTGTGTCAGTAAATTATTCCAAAGGCAAAACTCCTAAATAAATTACTTCAAATTATCAAGCGGTATAAAATAAATAAATACTTATTATTACTTGGGCAGCTTAGTATAAACGCCCATTCGTTAAAACTTTTTGCATTATTAAGAGAGTGGGGGGAAATTGTTTCCATTACGATCCGAGACAGAGCTTTGTTTGCCTATGAAATTTGTACCTATACTTATGTAAGTACCTTTGCCAATAAAAACATTTTGTGTCATTCATACTGAATGGAAGATGTGTTGTGTTGTGATATAACATTTGCTTATGTTATGAGTGTCGGTAAACGATAACGAGCACGTGTCGGTCGAGGTAAGGGCCGGTCAATGACCTCGAATTTTACGGTACCGTTAATCACTTTCGCACAGGAGGAACTTAAGCGCACTTGGCGCACGCAACTCGAATCAAATCTATAAACTGTACACTTCTACGTTTAAAGTCTAAAATTTTGTTAGAGTACTTAGTTAGTAATTTAGAAGTACTTTATAGTTTAAATCCATCTTACACAAAATAGGGACTTAAGTTGTTTTAATTTAACTTCTAATTACGTTTTCTTGGAATTTATATTCTTCTAGCTATCCCATCTAGATACAACATTAACACATTGATTCAATTAAAATAACTGTAAATGAATTAGAAAATCTGCGAGCGGCAAGCATTCCTAATTCTAGAGTCTAGACGTTGTCTACTAGCAATACAGACTTTTTGGCGTACGGAAATCCCAAATAATATATGGTTATACAATACAGACACACATACAGAAGGTAAGTAGCTACGTATTAGATTAATCACTATGCTAGTAGCGACGCATTTGTATCTACAACCGAGGCATGATCATAGTAATCCCAAACAAGGTTTGATTGACGTGGAAATTCAGGCCAGGACATCTAAGTTCGGCCACTAGACCTATCAAGGCGTAACTAACTGTTGTCATGATCAATAATAAATAAGCATCACGTAGGGAACGTGTTGCCAAATAGTCACGTGGGCCAGGCATGGCATCCACAGGTCCTGATTGTCTTCATCATAAAAACTCGTCACGTTTCCCTCGCTTCCCCACTGAACGAAAGCCTCCCCAACAAAGGGAATTTCGGCTCGCAGGTACATAGGGTGAGAAAGCCCCGCGTCTGGACAGATTTGTACCTAACCAACCGCTAATATATTATGTATAAAACCACCTTATAAAGTACTACCTTTCAACGAAAGCTTAGCTTGTGCGTTGAAGATTTATACTCTTACGATTCAAGTAAGTAAACAACGAACCTTCTTCTAAAGATAAATCAATATAAATATTATAAATAAATCTACACTTTGTGACAGGCGTACAGACAGACATGAATGAAGAAGTTAAAGACTTCCAACGAGGTGAGATAATTTCAGTCTATTTATCTCGCTAATTGTACCGTAAAGTTACATTCAATTTATTATGAGCCGCGTAAAAAATTCAAGAAACATTAAATACAGTCAATACTCAAACAAAATCTGCCTGAGTTGGCGATTATAATTTTTATTGTCTCCATTTAACAACGCGCGAGCTTTTCATTTGATGACGTAGGTACAGATTCTTCTAGTTCATTGCTGGCAAACATGAGAAACATTAGGTAAATCAAGTATGTGTAAGAGATAAAACAGAAACGACAGGTGGATGCGACATTGGAACCTAAGTCCCGCCCTCCAATCCAGAATGTATGACACCCTCCGCAGCAATATATGGCCGGTAACTTTGCGTAACAGCGGGGACAGATCAACGTAGATTTATAGTCTTGTTTTCTTAGGGAATTGCTATTCGGTAGCTGATATTATATGCATTCAATTATAAAATACAACTCAATATTAATCAAAATTAAGAAGATAGATAACTCCTTATTTTAAAGCAGTTAACAAAAAATGTCAAGAAATGCTGAATATTAAAAAAACTGTATACCTAATGGGCGGCTTTCTCGCTAGAAGCGAACTCAGAGTTAGGAAATCATTATAAGATTACGTCAGTGCGTTCAAATAACAAAACCCAAATCAATTTTCAGTGCGTTCAAACCCAATATCATTCGTATTAACGAATGATATTGGGTTGTTTTTTCTGTTCCGTGGTTTCCGGTCAAGTGGAATTGGCAAGGTAGAGTAAAGCAGTTATATTCGGTATTAAAGTGATGAAAAACTACATTGCTTACGTATAATATAGGTAATGTAGGGAAAAGAAAGGTAATTTTGCTACAACGTAATACTTACACTATATTGTATTGATTTGAATTGAATTGATTTCTGAGGCATTGTCATTTATATAAAAGCCATAGGTACTTAGCAGACTAAAGAAAGAGTGAAATAACCATGCAATAAATGTACGTAATTTTATTCTATTCTATTCTGTTATCTAATGTAATAACCATGTAACAAAACAAACTAACGAGGGTTAGCCACATGCTACAAGGTAATTTAGTTTTGCATAAGAAAATAAAACGAATTATTATTTAATTAAATATTGCATGCAATGCGACGCGGTAGGCTCAAACAAAGGAAATTAAGGTTACCAGCATACATCACATGCAGTATACCGCTGTTATTACTATAGGTATAAGTAATGTTAAGAAGAAAGTAAATTAATTATAAGACTAGAGAAATAGTCGCAACGATACAAAACAATAAATCTAATGTTATAGCTTTAATCAACGCTTAAAGTTAAACTAGGTTAATTATTTTTGGACAAACTTCCTGTAAGTACTGCAAAGAGAAACAAATATTTTATTAAGCGTGTTAAAATGAATAACACGCCTCGTAAATATTAAAATTATAAAAGTACCAATTCTGAAAATTTCTCTCAATAAAAAAATACTGTTATGGACCATAATTTTCCCCGCTCCTGTCCATACAAGATGACAAAAATATGTCCCAAATTTTTCATTCTTATCTTGGGTAGGTAAGTAGGTACTTATTATGTCTACGTAGTATAATAACTAAGTTTAAAGTGGAGTTTAAAATTTGGGTAGCTTCTGTACCGAAAGTAAACGTTAACTTCGTTCGCCGCCATTTTGTAGGGCTGTTTTAAGGAAAACCCCCTCATTCGCCCTATCTGGGGAACTGGGAAGTAATGCATTTTCCTTTATCACCGCGCGGACAGTTTGTGCACTTTTCGACAAGGGGGCCTTTTACGATTATTGAGCTCACATCGTTACATGAGATATCCCATGAAAAACCAATGTATTCGACCTCGGGGACCGTTAATACTTTGCTGTGAAGATCTCAAAGCTTTTTATAGACACTGAACTCAACTTTTTGCGTTGATATGCCGGCCAGTATTAACTGTGTATTAGAGACAGATCTGTCGAAAAATATTGTTTACTTGGCAATATTCCTTTTAGAACATCCCGTTGAAGTCTAATATTTTCCCTTTTATAGAAATAACAAAAACACGCTAACACCTTTACCAGCTATTTTTAACCGAATTCAAAAAAAGGAGGAGGTTCTCAATTCGGTTGTATTTTTTTTTTATATGTGTTACCTCATAACTCCGTCATTTATTAGCCGAATTGGAAAATTATTTTTTTGTATGGAAGGGTACACTTCCCGTTTGGTCCCGTTGTCATCAGATCTGGATTTGATTACTTCTTAGAGTACTTTGAAGTCGGTTTCAGTTTTTTGTAAAGCAGTTCAATTATTATACAAAAGATACACTCGTTTGATATTCTAACACGTCTTCTATAAAAGGGCTAGGTATCGTTACAATATAAACAGTATTGCGACACGCATCACAAGCGCGGCATTTCAAAGCACAGTGATGCAAGCTCAGAGCTAAAAATGTCAAAATCGTGAAGTTATTTTGCCTTGAGAATAGAACAAGCAGTAAGTGTCGGCCGCTAGCTGCACCGCGACCGCGCACCGGAAAACGGCTGGCCACGCAGAGCGTGAAATAATGCACCACATGTATGTAAATTATAAATTAAAGTCCAATTATTATGCGCGGAAGCATAAATGTTATAACTCTGCTGTGCGGGTGGGCGAGGACAGCCCAGCTCAGCCATCATTCGAGTCATATGGCTCCGAGCTGCAGCATATGGTGATTGCTTACACGTTTGCAAATGTTTATAAGTTTAACTACACTGTGACATTTTACTATAATAAAAGATTTATCCTGGTTCTACATAAGCCTCTCAAAGTTAAAAATCTTATCTGAGGTGAATTATTAAAATTCAATAGTGGATAGCATTTCTTTCCCACCGGGTTGATCGACCTCATAAAGGTTATTTACTCAAGATAAAACCATCGTCAGAGGTGTCAACCGTATCCAACAGCAAACAGTGCGATATTATAAATCTTATTCGTCCATGTTTAGAACACCCCGGGCGGCATACATCGTGCATCGATAAATTTACACGTCAACGTTTCCTGGAAATATTTTTACGAGGTAAAATCTTTTCTGACTTTACTTATTACGAGTATAGACAAAGATCGATGGTACGGTGTATTAAGATAATAAATATTCATATTTACTGCAGCAATTTGATGAAAGTGTGACTGGTTGCTTTACTTGTAGTTCCATTGCCGTAAAATAGGGTAATCGTGCGGGAGAAAGTGTGCGCGCGTTGTCGTGACAGGGCAGGGACATGCCGACACAATAAGTGGCACACCCGTTACCTATGGAGGCACCCTAACGGAAACAAACTTGTGTATCCTGTGATTGCGCTTATCGATTTGAGAAACAGACCTTTTCTTTCTTAGAATAAATTATGCTAATGTTATACCGTCTTACTAATAAAAATATGGAACACGGTTGTTTAACAGCTGTATAGTTATGCAGTGTGTAAGCCTTACACAGTTGCTATACACTCCCTTTACTAATAATCAGTGTGTAAGCGTTGTATAGTTATCTATTTGTTAAAACAAAAACGACTGGCAACTTTTTAGGAACGTTTTGAAACTAAAACTATCTAACTTTAAAATACGGGAGAAAATATGGGAAAAAATGTGAAAACACCAAAAGATACTGAAAAATAATTATATAAAATATTAATCATATCATAAAAATCAGGTTTCTTTTTCTTAAGACTATTTTTATTTTAATAATTAAACAATAAAATTACTTTTAAAAAGTTCAAATAGCTAATGGTGGTTTTGAACGAAACTGTCTTGTGCTTATGGCTACAGTAGCCATTTAACCAAAGAAGAAGAAGAAAGAAGAACGTCATTGTCAAATTACAAATGTTACGTCAACAAACGAAGCAAATGGCTGTGCCAATGACTTCAAAACTAAGGATACACCTACCGGAACATTTTGCATAAAGTTATCAAAACCAAATAAATTGTCAATTTTTGTTTTATTTTATCCATAACTCCAGTATAAAACACAAGCCTTTCACTACGCAACTAGGCATTTTTATGGCAATTATAAGCAAACAATGGACGAATGAACTGTTCCGTGGACCGCAGTATGACCGCAGTCGACCGAGTCGCGTTGGCCCTAAAATTACTTTTTAGGGCCAGCGCGTTGGTGTCATTTTGTTGCGCGGTTGGCCTGGTCCGTACTAAATGGACACAACACTTGATTGTCAGACACAGCTGATCTATTGAAATCCGCCATAATGTTCTTATACAAACACTAAACAAGGGTCCTGGCCCGTGTAAGCCCTGTGTAAATTTCCTAGGTAACTAAAACACGTGTATACAGGCTTTGTGTCAAAAATGTTTTTATTAGTAGCAATTATCCTATAACAGATGTGTACACCGCGTGTAACTTTTTATTAGTAAGGCTGTTAGAGGTTATACCATAAATAACTTATATTAGATAGACTGCTACGAGAGCTACGAAAATGGTGCGATACATTTCTATCAAAAAAAATCTCAACTCCTGAGTTTTATTAGCAGACATTAAATATACCGTAGACATGAACGTTCTCTCTATTAAATGTTATATCCAGGAATATGATTGGTGCTCTCGTATTACAGTGGTGGAGCTGTAGATATCAATGCGAGGTCACGAATGGCCGCGGCCGCGCGAGCGACGTGGTCCAAGAGGATTTCACTAGAAAGCCCCCAATGACACCGGACACCGCAGCTGGCTACACTAGAGGCTGTAAATCGACCAAGTGAAAACTAAACGCTTTCCAAGATGCACTACTTAAGTAAATACTAATCGTCATTGCACTTTCATTTGTTTATTAATAAAATATTGCCTTTGAGTGAATGATGAGTGAGATGACCCGGTTATTATATTTGGAATTATTTATAGTAATTATCAATTTAGATTGGTGATTTCCATTCACATGACATCACACAGAAAGAATATAATAGCATATACCTATAACATTGTATACCCCATATGACAAAACATAACAAATAATTAAACAGAGAAAAATAAATGGGATGTCAAAATAGGCGGCCTTAGAGCGCTAGAGCGATTTCTTCCAGGCATCTTTGTAACAGATATAAACACTAGATTTTCAATCAGATCATCGATGACCAAGCACGTACGATAACCACACCATAACGGATATAAGAGATATGCGGAATATAAATAGTGCGGTACAAACATCCGGCGGAGAAAGCAATAAACAATCGAAGGCCCTCGCTTGCAACGGGAACGAGATAATTACCCAATTGTTTTTTTTTTGTGTCTCGAGTGAGCTCGGACAAGGATGAAGAGCCGACCAACAAAAACCCCATGAGAAGAAAAGAGTTAGTTACACCTGACTCAGCTAGGGATCTAGCTTAATTACTGTTCGAAATATAATTTATCATTTCGTTTTCCTGTGTTCGTTTGTAGTTGGGTACCGAATACTGTTGTTAAATATTTTTTCTGTGAAAGGATTTGACATTCCGCATTCGTTTTGTACACAATATAGATTTATTTCTTATTTGTAAAGCACAGTATTAAATATTATGTTTTTTGTAACTTACTCTAAGACTTAAGTCTATCTCATGTTGTTTTAGGCGTCTAGACACTTTCTTTTACTCATATTAACTTAGAATCAAGAAAGAGGAAGATACGGTACGTTATTACATCGAGAAATTGACTATTGGACCAAATTTTATGGGCTTAATTGACACGTAATAGAAATAGACTGAACCCGAACTCTGACTGTAGCGCGAACGAATTAGCATTAAATTGTGTTATTAAATCGTGGACCGTTAAAATTATAGGGATCCATGTTCGAAAATCCGAACCATATCTTCTAATTTTGGATTTATCGAAGCTTACGTTACTTTTTCTCCAGATACCGAATACTTTGTAACTCTTATTGTATCTGTAATCTATGTACAGATGATTACCTTTTAATAAATAAATACATAAAACAAGTGCATTAACAATTGTTTGCTGTGCAGTCAACATTTTTACTACAGGAGATTAACCTATCTATAGCCTTTCCACCGACTTTCCAATTGCAATATTCATGACACGTCACTGTTTGTGACAATTAACGATTTAATTTGTATTTAATTACTAGCTGCCCGGCGCGACTTCGTTCGTGCGCGTTTTTTCGTTATTCTGTTATTCAGGGAAGACAAATCTATCAAATCAAAGATCATGAAAATCAGTCCAAACGTTCTTGAGTTACAAATTGTGCAACTAACACGACTTTGTTTTATAAAATATAAAGATATTACTACTCTCATTGAAATCATTTGTATAGTAATATAGGGACTGGAATATTTTGATCACTCCTACTTTAAATGTGTTTCAACAAAGTTTGTAAGATCCAGGTATAGCTTTTCCGTGGCCCGGGCGTCGAACTGGTGCGCTCGCGGCACTAGCATTGCACTGCGGACGTGGAGGTCACGTATCCGTCAAACACAACGGGTTCTTTTATTATTCAACCAGCAAACGTTTGCCCTTATGTAGGTACCTATATGCAAATATCATATTTTAAGAAAATAACTATCGGATCTAATATAAACAAACAAACAACACTAAGTAGGTGTAAGCGCTACGATGTAACTAATCGTGTAATAGACGTATACAAGCATTACGTCACCAACAATGACTTGGAGACGAGATGATTCGTCTCGGCTCGCACATTACCAATCATACGCATAACAAACCGTGATCTGATCGCCTAATAATGGCATGAGTAACACATTGAAACCAGAATTGTTTCGAACTGTGCGGGCTTAAAGGAGTTTTCTTCCGCGGACGAATGAGCTCCCCGCCGTGGTTTTCCCAATAGAGTGCAGCATGGCGTTCTTCGGAAAGGGTGTGAAGAGGTTTCTTCAGGGTCGGCAACGCGCGAGTGATACCCCTGGTGTAGCAAGCGTCCATAGGCTACGGTTACTGCTTACCATCAGGCGGGCCGTATGCTTGTTTGCCATCTCAGTGGTATAAAAAAAAATTTGTTAATAACTATTAGAGTATGCATGCATGCCACTCGTAGTCTGGTTTAACTAGAAATTTTAAAGAAAGCACTCTAATATCACCCGTAACTTGTGTACCAACAAAGGTGACTGAGAGGTATGAAACCAGCCTTGGCCTTGATTAATAAAATGTATAGATATTTCCAATGGCGTCATAGACCAACAATATTGCACTACAAACAGCGCAACTATTACAAGTATTTACGCATAAAATAAAACGTTTTTCTCTCTCAGTTCCAGGAAGTACAGTAGGTGTACTTCCTGGAACTTACGCACAGAAAGGCATTTCTTACGCACTTTTTTTAAAGAATTAAGCTTGATACTGTAAATGCCGGACAATTACTTACCTTGTTTTAATATTGCCTAGAAGTTTTCTAGACAACGCATATACATAATACACATACACCCATCATCTTATTATATGTCAAACTTTACTTTCACCAATTCATGTACTTACCTATTAAGTATTAGCAAAAATACACACACACATGCTACAACAAGAGTTCTAAAATAAAATTACTTTCTAAGCTGCTGAGATACTTGAAAGAGGATTATCCCATGAGTGTGCACTTAAACACTGTGATCCTTTACAGTCACCAGCGGCGGCCTTTTAGTAGTTAAACTTTGTCACGTATTTTATTTAGGAACTTCTGTTTAATTACCCTTGCGATCGTCAAAATATTCGGGAAATGGCCGTATATTTTGATTGCATTGGCTTAGAAGTTTGATTTTTTCGCAGCTCCAAGGGGCAGTAGACCTGAGTATTTGTTGTGAATTTCAGCTTGATACCTCCACGCGTTCCTGAGAAAAAGGGTCTTGACAGACGGACAACAAAGTGATCCTATAAGGATTCCGTTTTTTCCTTTTGAGGTACGGAACCCTAAAAACAAATTCATCTTGAAAATAACAATTTCGGTTACTTCAAAACGGTTTCGGTGCAAAATATATACTTAGATTTAAAAGGAAAACAGACTGCAGCACTCATACGCATCAACTAGATCTTAGATTTTTTGTGGCCTCATAAATGCCGTATTAGGCATCCACTAATAAAAGGTTTTTCAAAATTTGACCGCTATCGGTAAAATAGGGGAACGCGGGCGAAAAAAAAAGGGGTGGGGGGGTCAAAGCAAAGTATACTTTAGATACATACATCCTGTTTAATATCTCAAATAAAATTGGCTAATAGCATAAAAGCAAGACTAGTTAATCTTTCATTAAACCCTCGATACGATAATAGTCCCGTCCTGTCGTTCCATTGATATGTTTCCTAAAATATACTTTTTAGAATCTTCAAATCTCTCGGTAGTCTACATGAGGTTATATCTGGAAATAGTTCAAACTATACGATACGTTTCATGTTATTTGTAACAACTTTGAATGATATAGGTACCTACCTACACAATACCAACTCACGTTTCTCACGCTGTTCTTTGTTCCACAGGCATTGGACCAAGACTGCTTTGTTTTAGAGCTAAGAATTTGAAGAATTCGAAATAATTAGTTTAATTACAAGTTTCGTTATTTATCTTTTAGCTTATAATGAGTTTTATCCCATTTTAACTTAGTTATACATGTACTAAGCAGCTCTTTAGAAACGTATTATTTAATTATTAATAATAATAAAGTTTTCTTAACAAAGTTAGATATAAAAGTATAAAACGCTCTCATACGAAGACCACGTTGCTGTTCAATCACGGAAACGAGAAACATCATACACCCACCGCAACAAAGAACTTATAATAACGATGTTAAGAAAAATGTAAAATCGGAAATGAGAGTGGAGCGGGTCGGGTTCGGGTCGCGGGTTAATCATTGTTGCCAGCGTGACGTGCTCCGTCGGCCTGGGATCAGCGGCAATTTGTCAATCATCACGTGAATGCCCTTCACAAAAGCTTTCAATAAACGCCTCGTGCCTAGCCAACGGCTTGCTAATCAATAATCGATAAAATGTGGAACACGGATTTCATTACTGAATTCCAGTCCAATATTGTGAAAGGTAATAAATTCGAGAACGTGGGAGAACACTCGTTCGGGAACATCTTTGTGGTTTAAATGTATCATTTAAATTAGTTATGTACGCTCAGATAACGTCGCAGCTACATCTGCGTAATATTATGTAATAATACCGGCAAAAATATTAGAAACCGCAAAGCCTATTTGCCAGATCTACGTAAAACCGGCTAAAAGTAATTTCGACGTAAATTAAGTTCGTATGCGAAGAAAGATGCATTATTCAAATATAAATGAGTGATCATGTGTATGCAATACGGATACTTTTGGTCAGTGCATATACAATAATGAAATCTAACCGACAAGTAACCTACTTATGTTTTGGGGGTCCGAAGTTCGAAAAATCTGAAATGCAGTTGATAAACATTGTTGTAAATATTACAGGAAAAAAGAACGATGATTCTATCCTTCAGAAACAAACTTATGCGGTCAGGTTTTTAACTAACAATGATGGCCCAAACCACAGACTGTGCCACAGATCTGTAATCTGTGGCCCAAACTAATAAATAGGTATGTCCTAGGAAGGTCGGAGGTCGGAACTCTCGGTGCGCGAGACTCAGACTCGCAGTTGGCCAGTTTTTTTATATGAGTAGATATTTCCATTATTGGCGTTGTTTCTTTGACCACGCACTATTACGCCATTACTATTATCTGTTCTGCGCCACCATGCCTCACCTCACTACACGTTTTATTTGATTGAGTTCATTACATTCAATTAGTATTTAATATTTTTTATTTTTAAAACCTCAATTGGAAATTAAGTTTATAATATTACTCACCAGGTTGTTTGTTATAGAAATATAATTTTCAATGAAGTTGCACTCAATGGGGAATCTACATATTAGTACCATGGATTAGTACGTGAAATTACGTGAAGCAAAAACTTTCGATCCTATTTTAGCCAACTGCGCGCACGGCGAAGTGTGAGATTTGGCATAGTTAAAGATACTATTTATTAGTTTCGCGGTTTCACCCGGGTTCCCGGGATAAAGTCTAAGCCTATAATGTTCTTCTCCATACCATAGGCTATCGGCATGCCAAATTTCATGATGATCCGTTGAGTAGTTGAGGCGTGAAGGCGTAACAAAAAATACTCACTTTCGCATTTTATAATATTAGTTAGGATAATCAAGCTAAACAATGTTCACACTAATGAATCGTAACGTAAACCTCTCGTATCAATATCAATTAGGTCGAATCTAATCCATCCAATAAAGATATCGTATGTCACCAATCAGGGATCGATAGTAATTAAAACGTCCCAAACAATGGTTCCATTATTCGCTTGCCAAAGCCGCCACAAGGATCGATTGTCTTTGCAATCCTCACTCCGAACACCCGCTACAGTCAAACTGACACCGCTGGGTGTTGCAGCTATCGCAGTTTGCTATCCTAATTTACGATTTAAAGTGAACGCGCACTTATGTGAGCTGAACGCGTCGAAAGCATCGAACGAAACAAATTTTAGAATTCTGTATATGAAATCTTATGAAAGCTCGCACACTTGCCCGCGTCGAATCGTCCGAATCTGGATAAGATAAGAATTCTAAAATTCGTTTCGTCCGATGCGTTCGGCTCGGATAAGTGTGCGTTCACCTTTAAGAGAACATTAAACTCGAGCCTTCCGCGCCCGTTTTGGTATTTATTTTTATTGTAGCTTTCTTTATCGCCCGGGAAGCAAGGAGTCCTAGGTGTGGTGTGATAGCAATAGTATAGAATATGTTTCTTGTAATTACATTTTTAATCTAGATAATGCAGATAAAACTTTATAATATGGGAACTTCATTTTGTTTCCTATTCCCGTGGCAATTTTAAATCCATGGAAATCTTCTCTATGTAGATTTTCTTTTTCTTATAAGTAAATGTAAAAAACACAAATTTGAAGAGTCTTCTTTTGTGAAGTTTTTTTTTTTTTTATAAAATACTTAAATGTTAATTTTATTTATACTTTATATATTACTAGCTGCCCGGCGCGACTTCATTCGCGTGGTGCTACCCTACCCTGTGGTGCTACCCTACCCTACCTAACCCTATCTAAACCATCCAGGGAGTTAATTCTACTGTACGTTTGTATGTCATTGAACTCCTCCTAAACGGCTGGACCGATTTGAATGAATTTTTTTGTAAGCGTTTGGTTGGCGCCCTGGATAATATAACCTAGATACCGACTGCAGCGCCATCTGCCGGGCTGATTCGTGAATCTAAACCATTCAGGGCGCCACCCAAACGCTTACAAAAAAATTCATTCAAATCGGTCCAGCCGTTTGGGAGGAATTCAATGAAATACAGGGCTTATTCCTAAAATCCCCCCTGAGAGAATCCCCCTCAAGGGGGAAAACTGGACTCTAATTTAAAAACTATCCAGAAATCCCCCTTTTCATTTCGACTTATTCCACTTTTCCCCCCTGAGAGAATCTCGCTCAGGGGGGAAAACTGAACCCTTATATAAAAAAGTCTAGAAATCCCCCTTTTCATTTAATTTTATTCCACTTTTCCCCCCTATTACAAACATTAATTTCTACACTCTTTATATAAATAAAAAAATGTGATTAGATTACAGATTCTATTAAATATTATAACAAAAAACGATAATATAAAAAAGGGGTTCATTTTTTCACAGAATTTTGTAATAATGAAATGTGATGAAGAGTAAAAACATCGAGGAACAATCCCTTAGAGTAGTTATACCGAGCAATCCGATTTCGAAACTAGTGAGTGATTTGTCACTGATTTTGAACAGTTAAGACCAATCACTGCATCTTGTGTTCTTGACTTGGCCAATCAGAGCGCATTGTCGATTGTGGGAAATTGGCGGAATAGATTGTAAGCCAAATGAACTTCATTGCGCTTCTTTGGCCTAGAATACCGGGAGAAACTGGCACAAATTTCTTTGATCATTTGTACCAGTATGACCATCCTTTAGGGGTCTAATTACGTAATGACGAAAAGAAAATTATGGTCATATTCATAACGCTGGTACCGGCGGACCAACCGCGTGGGCGTTAATCGTACCTTTACGGTGGTATGGCGGCCATTTTGAATCGTCGGAAAAGGGGCATGGTGATTTTCATGAATGACTACTCGACGATGGATGATTAGCTATGCAAAAATTAGCCGGGTACAAATAATATAGTAATAATACTTTATTCAAACCAACTTAATAACTAGCTTAAGTCTACAACATTTAATTTTAATACGCGCAACCGCCTATTTCTTTTTAGTCGACTATCGGAAAATACAAAAATGTTGTGGAACAAATCGTTCGAAACTCGTAATTTATCCTACACGTTCTTTTAACGCCCACGTGGTTGGGCCGACGGTACCAGCGCTATGACCATCATTTTCCTTTTCGTCATTACGTAATTAGACCCCTGAAGGGTCGCCATACTGGTACAAATGACCGGGAAATTTGTGCCAGTATCTCCCGGTCTACCAGCGGAGCTCCTGTTTTGTTTTTTTTTATACCACTTAGGTGGGAAACAAGCTTATAGCCCACCTGATTGTAAGCGGTTACCGTAGCCTATACGCTTGCAACACCAGGGGTATCACTCGCCCGACCCTAAATGCTGTGCTTCAATGGTCAATATTATTCCCAAACTCGTTCGCTCTCTCCCGCAATTAGGTTACCTTTACCTAAGTAAAATATCTGCCGGAGCCCACGGTAAATATTTTGGCAACCAGTACCGGCAACCAAATAGGCGCTGGTAGCAGATGCACTATCTCAACTTTAATTACATCAAGGGGGATTTGTGGACATTGTTTTTTTTCGATTCCAGTTTTCCCCCCTAAGGGGGATTATTAGGGGGGAATTCTGGACTTTATTTTTTTAGATTCCACTTTTCCCCCTTACGGTGGAATTTCAGGGGGGAATTGTGGAAATATATTTTTTCGAGTTCAGTTTTCCCCCCTAAGGGGGATTATCAGGGGGGAATTATAGACTTTTATTTATAGATTCCACTTTTCCCCCTTAGGGGGGATTTTCAAGGGGGATTTTAGGAATAAGCCAAATACAGATGTACAGTAGTATTTTATATATAAAGACTAGTAGACATGACTCACATGCTACTATATATCGACACACTACCCCCACATTCACACAAACTTTCCGGGAAGAAACATGAAATAGCGACATAAGATCTTTTCTCAGATTAAATTCAGTTCAGTGCTTCATATCAAAAAGTTTATATTCATTCACTCAATTCCATTCATTCATGTATTCTTTCATTCGCTTTACACAATCATACACAAGTTTGCCACAAACGTTCCATACTTACTGCTAAATCGATATAAAACAATATTTCATATCGATTGAACGAGTGAAAGTTGCATAGAATCATGACTCAGAATCCTTCACAAATTTATCCGTATTTCTTTTTCTTGCTTCATCAACCGACATCACCGTCTATTCATAACGTATTAATTAAGAAATTTCTAATGAGCCCAAACACGATACCTCTGCTGTAAGTTGGTGAGGAGCTAGGTATCCTGCTGATGTCAGATGATGCTGCAGCATCAGGTCCACGTTATCGTGTTTTTCATGTCATTGAAGATACAGGATCCCAAATATCGAATCGATCAGACATGTGGAAGTTGCTCACATCCCTTCATCAACTAGAAAGATCTGATGATCTTCAAACGGCTGCACCGATTTTGAAGAAATATATCTAAGAACCAGCGCAAGAAAATTTCTTTCAAATAAAAAAACACATTTATGGTAGAACAGACAGACTTTCACGTCAAACTTATAACACCCCTTTTTGCGTGAACAGCATCAAGATTATTCCTTTTCGACTGAAAATGACATTTTTATGCCTTGCAATTTGAAGACTTTAAACATAAACGGGAATCTACTACTTTTTTACGAGATTAAGTCGATGATATCCAAAATAGGACTAAGAGAGCCGATATCTTATTCACGCATTAATTTGTAGCGTGCGAGCGAGATGTTGTGAATTTAAAAGACTATAATTAATTGGATTTTTAAGTCTCGTCACTTAATTCAATTTGCCACGCAAGTTTATTATAGTTGAATAGCCTACCTATTATAGTTGGAGCTAATGAGCACGTGTCGAATGCATCACATAGGTATATCTAATCCCGCTAGTTCAATGACCCAAATGCCACTCGTCAATACATAATTATTATACGTGAAACTTTTTAATCTTAATCGATTAATACTGCCAATTACCTATGACGCCCAACACGTAACTAATGTAAGAAAAAGTAAATATGTGCAGTTACTAGGTATTTTTTCTTTGTTGCGTGACAGTAAACGGCGGAAAGTTAATTTACTTGAAATATTTCTCACGGTCGGTCTTCACGAGTAAACTCAAACATTACCGTGATAGACATAATCGTAGTCCACTCATGAGTGACTTTTACAAATTGCAGCAGTGGAATTAAGTGGTTTATTATGGTGTATTTGCGGAATGAATACCACACAAGTGAGAAAAACGCAGAATGGATGATGATATCATGTATTTGAACGGTGATGATACGATGTGACGACATTAGGCACATTTATTAATAGAAAACAACCAACAATTATGAAGGCAAAAAAATATAGATTATATTTACATACCTACACTTAGAAGTAGGTGCGACAGGTAGGTAGACTAACGCGGATAAAGCTTCGGAAGGGGGCGCAATTTTCGTGTGATTTTACTTGCATTTGAATAATGCTCTGTACGATTTCATTATTTTGAAATTGGTCAATATAAAATGGCCTTAGGCCGTACGTGAGTCAGGGGGCCACCCATTGTCCCCCCCTGTTTCCGCCTCTGCTTGGAGAAAGAAAGATAGTTAATTACAAATAAAACGGAAATAATCTCTTTGAGGAAAAAGACAGCAAGTTTACGATATCGAGATCATTATCGTTGATTGTTACCGTAGGAGACACAGTATAACAATACCTATATCAAATTACTTATTTCGTTGTAGGTAAGTACCTACCCTACGGATTTATTTGTATGCAGCCAGCTCCGGTTTCAACAAATCAATTTATTCTATTACGCCACCGACTAACGAGACTGATGTGCTTAGTAATGTTATTAGACAGAAAGGTAATACGTACCTTCTATTATAATAATTGAATCATAGTTAAGGCTGCGACACCTACTCACGCTTGGGTGTGCAACGCAGTGCTGTGCTGTGACTCAGTCATCTGGCATTATGCAACACTCGTTCGGATCACCACATAATACAACGAACCGCAAATACAGTACTTGACATTAATTATACAATCAAACCAATTAGGTACACTACGATGAAAAATAAAACCGAATAATATTTATTTTATAATAGATTCATTCTGCTATAAAATGAGCTTATTCTGAAAACATATCTTTTCCATAATAAATAGTAACAATATCGATCGCCATGACGTATGTCCCAGGAACGGATGGTTGAGTCTTTTATGTACATAGTTTCCCATGAATTATGAACAAATGCATGGAAATGCCAAGCCCTTATTAGAATATAAATATCGGGTGCGTGTTCCGTTGTTTTGATCTATAAATAGTAGCTACATTCATATTTAGAGCTGCGCCGCGATCGAACAGCGGAGAGCATAGCAAGCGTGCTCGCAGCGATTCGCATCGAGCGTGAAATGTGGGGCGACGCAGCTGAGCCGTTCACCAGATCGATACATGATACGCACACCGCGCTCTGAATGTCGTCGTGACCGGATTCAATGATTTATACATGAGAGAACACTTTTCTTAAAAATAATGTCGATATCACTTTTTATAAATAGTAATAAACACCGTGTCGGGAGAAATTACCTCGCATAAACTCGCTATAAATGGCGAAGATCGAGAACTGCCCCCACTGCACGAATGAATTGCGTTCTTAGACCATTATTCAGCAAAAAATCATGAAAGTTAGGTATTGACTCGACGACTTTTTTACAAATAAAAAGCTTTTCGTATAATTTCTGATTTTAAAAGAGGAGTTAGTAAAATTTATTCACTTATTCACACACAAAAAAAAACATACAAATTCTCAGATCACAGTATGATACGCTATGGGTCCTCTGTGTCTATGTTTATGTACGAACCTAAGAGGTACGCATCGCCTACACAGTCTGCCTGCACAACAACATAAAAGTCAATGCCTTATGCCTCTACACAAACTTTCACTGCCTTAGATTGCCTAGTATGGAATCATGTAAACATACTTTTTAATCCATTGTATTTTGTTGAAAGAGTCGTAAAACTATATTGCACATCAAGCAAATCGAGGAAATAGATTTAGTACCATGTAGAAATCGCATGTCTCACAATCATTTTCTCTAAAAAATAAAGAATAACTAACAAAAAGAAAGAATATTAAGGCGTTCATCGCGTAATACCCGTGATTTGAAACAATCTTGTTTTTGCTAAAGTTGTACAGAGAAATCTCGTCTCAATCACAATAGTCACGCGACTGCTAACAAACATCAAGTTCTATAAAACACTTTTGTTTTGTACTAAAAACCGTATAAGGCTTATTTATTCCTAAAATCCTTGTAGCTTTGTAGATTTTCTTTTTTCAGGCTCATAAGACGTATCTTTTATTACATTGAATAGGAATGTATTACCTCCTAGTTGCGCCCCACGGTTTCACCCGCGTACCCGAGGGATATCCTACCCTACCGTCAAGTTTTCTTTAATTTTCTGCGCAGCTTTCAAAAAAATCCGTAAGGACCTCTCCAGAGTAATAGAAAACTTTAAGGGATTGTCAAGATTCATAGATATCTAAGTATATCTCCAAGGGTTATCTACATACAAAAGGAACGTGACCGCACACATTGTAATTAAAGATTTTCCATTGTATTTCAATAAGTAATATCGCATAAGTAGTACATAATAATAATAATATGTTAATCACTTGTTCTGGATATGATTTGTCACTTTGATTGCGCACAATGTCGACAAGTCAAGCAAGGATGTATTGAGCGACGTAATGATCTAATCAACTGCACTCCCACTCCCAACTAATTTTGATCACGAAACAGTGTTGCTTGATGAGCCATAACAACTTGTGGCTATTTTCCATAATAAATAGTTGTACAGAGAACAGAGAGTCCGTTATCCGTCACGCTTCGTACCGCGATCTCGGACGAACGGCAATAAATCAGTTTCGGTTTTTATTGTACGAAAGAATAGCCTTACACTCGTACAGGCTCGAGTAGATATTAAACGTGTCTAATTTGCTGGTCAACTATCATCAGCTCAGTAATTCATAATAGCGCTGATACAAAACGCGTAGGTTGGGCCAATCAAATTTCCATCAGTGAATCGAAGGCGTGGGTTTAAAATCAGCATTGAAAACTACTGCTTTATGTCACACGGAGTGTATTATATCCACATATCTGTTACATGATCACGTTTGTTGAGGTAAGCCCAAGTTATGAGATGTTTACGAAGCAGATGGTTTGTGATTAATTTAAGTGAATGATTAAGGAGTGTGCGTTGCGACCTTGAGTTGTTCTCGCTCGGCTGCACCCGTCGGTTCCGGTCTGGGTTTGTCTCGGTCCAAATACATTGCTGGAGATGTGTTAATTGTGTGTTAAACAATTACCTTGCTATTTTTATATTATTTACATACATGTCTGTAGTGAGCGCCAAGCGGCAAGTAGTGGAGCTGAGTGTCAATTTTATCATCCCACTTTAGCAGGCTCTTTTTAGGGTCGGCAACGCTTGAGTGATACACCTGGTGTTCCAAGCGTTCATAAATGAATAACCCTAGATAAAGGGGCAGTCGATTTATTCCATAACCGATAGCTATTTGATCATTAGTCTATGTCTGCATTGCTTTTTACAAGTGAAACGTGGCATCGGAAATCGGAGCAAACAGGTAAAGATTGAGAGCAATCGCTGTAACACTGGGAAGAACATCAAAGTCATCCAAGGGGTGTTCTCGTTTGTCATGTTGATTCTCAGCCCAACTGCTGTCATTTTTTCCTACTATTTATTAAATAATAATGAGATATAAATGAAGGATGAATAATTCATTAACAGAATAAAATCTAGTAATTTTTATATCAGTTTTTTTATTTACCTTATCACCCTTCATTTCATCTGCTTTCCAGCCATAAACTTATAATATTGAAACAAATCAGTTAGTTCCTTATTATATCAAAGAATATGTCCTATGTATGAGAAACTTTGAGAATGAAGTCGCGTGAAACTAATTAAACTTTGTTCGTGTCATCGAGAACTTACTTGATATTCTTTACTCAGTGCTTCAAAGTTATTAGAATAAAGAAGGGTTTTGCTAAGAATGCCTGTGAAGGAAAAAGAGAAGTACTTCTGATTGGAAATCTAGGGAAAGGGGAAGATTTAATATCTAAACAGGGTGGAGGGAAGTCATCCATTATTGCAACACCTTGGGTACAAAAATTCTATGGTACAACATAAGACACATTTAATTGTAATGTTTTCACACATTCCAAAATGGTATAGAACTATATTATATTAAGTACCAGAGATTACCGCACTGGTAATATCATATTTTTATATGTCTACTAGCTGTCCCCCGCAGTTTCACCCGCGTTCCCGGGATAAAAAGCCTTTGTACTTCTCCATACTATAGGCTATCTGCATGCTAAATTTCATGATGATTCGTTGAGTAGTTGAGGCGTGAAGGCGTAACAAACAAAGAAGCTCACTTTCGCATTTATAATATTAGTTAGGATTTAAAAGGTTACATGGAGCATGATAGATAGTTAAATATCTTACGTAAGCATGTTTTATTAATATAATTAGGGTCACCAACTCTAGTTAGCTATTATTTGTCGACATCGTTGTTCAAAGCGAATTTTGTTCAAAATATGAGTAGTTACATAATACACGTAGAAGGGAGAGGGTACCTCTATCCCTGGGGTGCTATAGTGTAGGACGTTAGCAGTCTTTGCATTCAACGTACATTAGCCGTGACAAGGCTGCCGACATAACGGGAGGTATGTTACATATTAATGTAGACATTAAACCGTATTAAACGTGCGGTATATAGCTTGCTGGCAAGCCATTTTAGATTCATTAAAGGACAGAATATCCTAAATCCAGGTCACACTGCGCAATTGTAGTACTACATAGTTCCGGCGTACATATAGAGATGCCGCGAGTAGTCGTTAGCGAATATTCGCGATGGGGAATGCCCATCGCGAATAGTAGAATTAGTCAAACATAAGTATACTATAATTAGTCACAAATAACAACGACAGTGGTCCCTATAATCTGTCGATCTTCTCGATGGCATCTAAATTAATCTAGCAGTTCCTTTGACCTATCTCAATACTGAAATGTGTATTTTAATTTTATATTAACCATCTTATTGTCGATTTTTCTAATAGACCGATTCATTTTAAATCTAAATAATTTTTTTCTTCCAAAACTTATATCAGTCAATTACTCGCCAATGCCGAAAAAGTTGCCACTATTATTAGCTATTCGTCGAATAGTAAAAAAAGTTCGAAAATCGAATAATGGCGGTTAGCCGCGCGGCATCTCTAGAAGGCTCCACCTTCCTATTAATACGAGACGCTCGTGCACAAGATCTGATGGCATCATTATGTATTTGTGAGTCATCCTTTGACGTACCCAACCCAACCCAGGCCAACTCGTCCACTACCATCTCAGTGTTGTTTACAAACAGGCCTTGAGCCACGTCAAGTCACCCACCCATTGCAAACAATTATTTAGTTAAAAATACGTCTATATTTTCAAAAGAATATACTTAATTTGTAGAGTTACTTGTACGTAACATGATATGTAATATGATTCAATTAAAACATTAACGAATGCAAAGTTAATTCTCCTTAGCAGCTCATAATACATGTTGGTCCTACTTTTATATACGAGGCGTAACGTAACGGTTACGCTGTGTAATTCGTTCTAATTTCCCTTGGGACTAATGATATCCTTAAAAGCTATTTCTGTTTCTGACACTACACCGCAGCGTGTATCTTGAGGCAGTTTCACTTTGAATTCCTGATATCATTTAAGTATTAATTTAATAATTATGTTGGTTACTTGAATTTATTTAGTCGAAAGTTCTTAGTAATTGTTATGAACTTACTCATCGGTTATACTTATACTATACTAGTACGTAGTATTTATATACTCTGAGGTTATACCTATATTATATGAATAACTGTAAACCAATTATTAATAGTCTAACTAATCGAATTTACAATATAAACTATTTTTTTTATTAAAATTAATAAAATGATGCAAGATGCCCTGCCAATAAACATTCGGATCACTTCCCTCATCTCAACATGGATCTACAAGAATAGCAAGAATCTTGACTTTAAAGAGCAAATAAATAGCAGTGCTGAGACATTCTTTACAGATGGTTACATTTTGAAAACTTTAGCAGAAGGAAGATAGGTAGCTGAATGCAAAATACGTAGATAACGAGCATGGGGTAGAGGCAAAAGCAAGGCATGTCCGCCAGACGACCTCATCGCGACGCCATTGTAACACCGACCGGCGCTCATGAAATATGTACACATTGCCTGAAAGAACTACTCGTATATGCTTGCTTTGCGCTCCTAGTAGCTGATATAATCAATGTTACTATTGACGAATTCCTGGTTGGTTGGTTGGTTACAACTATACAATATTTCTTTCGCTCGTCTCTTTGTAACTGTACCTACTGGCTGACAATTCTTAGTGCTTTCTCACGTATTTTGTTAAACCTGTTTTCTATGCATACTTAATTACCCCAACTCAACCGGTCATTGTGAGCGGTGTAAAAGGGGTTCGTAATAAAAATATTACCCTCCTTGTGGGGGTCGGGAAAAAAGAAACCAGTAGGTATCATGTAAACTTTTTATTAATCAATATTTAAATAATTTGACATTGTGGTACCTATAAATATGCAATGGTAAAGGTCCTTGTAATAATCTCTATGAAGAATTATATATAATACTTGATTGTAAAACGGGTTTAAATGCAATACAATTCAGTAATTCACATAATAGGTGCCAACAACTCGTTTATTCTCCAAATAATCCAATTATATGTGCATAAAAGTGCGCTTACAAAGGGACTTACCCTTCACAATCGTCTTCTGTAAAAGGCTAATATTAACGGAGACATAGGTAATCGGTACAATCCAAGGAATTAGAAGGCAAATATCAACGGCAAATGTTTTTGAATACGATACGGCGTTTGTGTAGCCATTTTTTGTCCGAAAAGATGTGAATGATATCTTCATATTTTCTTCCCACGTAATTAGAAATACCTGGCAAGCGTGGGCAGTGAAGGAAGCCATTTCCGCATTGAGTGAAGCTACTAAAATTGTATTGTAATAACTTTCACTAGCTTAATGATCAATATTGGAAGAAAACATTCAAAATCAAAGAAATAATAAACTGCAATCGAAGTCTGTATAACTATTAACATTGGATTGATCCATGAAAACGAAAACAAAAAATCTACTATAGCAACCGTGTAAACTACATCCTAAAAATATTTACGAAAGATTGACTACACAACTTATACAATAATTGCAACTCAATTGAGACAAGCAAATTCTAATGAAGGAGGCATTCGTATCAGCAATTTACTAACTAAACGATAAAGAATAAGAAAATCAAAAGTCTTACCCATACTATGCCGTCGTCCAGTATGTCAGGTGATGGTGAATGTCTCAGCTCAGATGTAGCAGGTACGGCTAGAAGTCAACACAGTGCATATTCCCAAGGTAAACAAAGATTACGTAAACGCAATCCCACGCACGCACGTCCCCCGATCGATTTTCAAACTTTCGAATACGCCCACTTACAAATAACAACTAGGACTAGAATAGTGCCATCACCTCTGCGACACCTCATCCACAGGACCAACAATAGAGCGATCGTCTCGGGTGCCCTTGAAATCGTACAGGTTATGTTATCGATAAAGCACAACACGCGCACTGACAGTTCAGGAAAACAATCACAGATGAAGTTCGGAGCCGGTCTCAGATAAAGTACAATGAACGAGGTGGAGATTTGAGTAAAGTGTGTATTCGTAACGGGTTACAAGCCGCGTCTGTGGCGTAATGCGATGTTTGTGCAAGGTTAGCGAACCAGTCGTCGTAAGGTCAGGTGGGGAACGACGCTCGTCCCCCCGTGGTCAGGCGGAGACTGAGCGAGCCGCGAGGGCGCCGCGGACCGAGTGCCGAGCGCCGAGGACGAAGCCCCGCGCTCCGCCGCCGCCGCGCTGCCTGCCTTCTGCGCGCGCCTATTACCACAACGTATACAAAACATTACACAAATTAATCAAACTTTATAAAATTTATCAATTACTTTTTTAGGGTTCCGAACCAAAAAGGTAAAAAGGTACCTTATGGTGCCACTCTATCGGCTCTATCCGTCTGTCACAGCGGTATATTTCAGAAACCACTTAGGTTATTGATTTGAAAGGAACAGTTTTAAATACTGCTGACCATAACTAGAAATAAAAAATACATAAGTAAAATGTTTTTATTTTCTTTGCAAAAGGGGCCGAAATGGGGGACTGATAGGCTAGGCTAGATAGGAGAAGTAGGGCTAGTAGTTTAAATGGGGCATCACATGAAAGGGTTTCGTTTGTTAATTCTAAAACAGATTCATACCTAGTTTTCGACTTATGATGAAAAATGTAGAAAAATACCAATCAACCCAAAGTTTACAAAGTTAAAAATCTTAAATAATTACAGTTGATAGTATGTACAGAATAAATTCAACAGATTTTTAACTAGCACGGTTTTTTCATCTAAATTCGTTTACAAACAAATTAGTTATGCGGTCTGGTTTTTACAACAGGTATGGCCCAAACCAAAAAATATACGTCCAAGGCAGGTCGGAACGGAAGTAGTCGGAACTCTAGCGCCTCGGTGGCGAGTCAGACTCATACTCGCACCTCTAAAAACCTCAATATAAAATACCGGCCAAGTGCGAGTCCGACTCGCGCACCGAGGGTTCCGTACAAACCTGTAGGTATATAAGTAAATGGTAGTATAGACCTGAGTATTTGATATGAATTTCAATTTATGACGTATTTAAAAAAACTACTTACTAGATCTCGTTCAAACCAATTTTCGGTGGAAGTTTGCATCGTAATGTACATCATATTTTTTTTTTAGTTTATTTATTCTCTTATTTTAGAAGTTACAAGGTTGCGCAAACTATTCATTTTAGAAAAAAACGATATTAGAAACCTCAATATCATTTTTGAAGACCTATCCATAGACGTACATAACACTTAGGGTTTTATTAAAAAAAAATGTTGAATTTCAGTTCTAAATATGGGGAACCCCCAAAATTTATTGTTTTTTTTTCTATTTTTGTGTGAAAATCTTAATGCGGTTCACAGAATACAATACTTACCAAGTTTCAACATTATAGTTCTTATAGTTTCGGAAAAAAGTGGCTGTGACATACGGACGGACAGACAGACAGACATACATGACGAATCTATAAGAGTTCCATTTTTTGCCATTTGGCTACGGAACCCTAAAAAGGCACCAAAGATTTCTATTGAGATTTATCGGCACAACACACTCCATGCATAATAATAAATGATAAATATTGGCAAGGAAAATATTTGATTCCTCAGAGCTCGCGATTTGTTCACGACGGATGGAGTCACTGGGTGCTTGGTGTCAGTGGCAGGTGATTGAGTCTTTATCGCGATGGGCGCGGGCGGCAGGCGCTGGCGGGACCCGACATCGCCCGCACCGCGAGAGGGTGCAACCTGCGTCTGTGTCACTGTCACTTCCCCACTCATTTATCATAAAGAGAGTTCTCCAGACTTAGCCGAAGTACGCCCATGATATCGAAAGAAATGAGGGGAAAGTTAAGTGGTGACACAAATTTAATAATTTATAGCAGCCATATTTATGTAAGTGTAACAAAACGAAGAGTAAATTATTACCGCCTACACCGGTAATGGAAACAATGGTAGGTATTTTAAAATGAATTGCTCTTTCTTTAGCTGGTCCCATAAAAAAACACGTTAACGTTTTGTTTTTGTTGCACTTTACCGGAGAAAAATGGTCCAGGTAAGCGAGAGGGAGGCAGGTAGTGATTATGGTATATTATTTATTTGAACGTAGATGCCGCATGCCGCCTCTGTCCGAGGGTAACCCACGATGATGTTGAGTGTTCCAAGAAACATCGCATGGCCGCCGGCAGTCCTTTGACCAGTTAAACGTGGCAGAAATATTCAACGTCTGCTTTATTGAGACACGCAACAGTTTTGGAAATAACTACCCAACCTAACCCTCCTAACTTTCCGACAAGCGTTCGTTGACTTATCGAAAACGTTTATTCAACAAAATTGCGCGGGCGTGTTATTATGTCACAAAATATAATGCCGATATGTAAAAAAAGTCGAGGATTAAGAAGCTATTCATAAAAACACATTCGAACCGTTTCGCCCAGAGGTTAAAATTATCAGTAATAAATATATTATTTGGTACCCTTATATATTTGCTTTGTTGCTCATCTCCAAACCACTAGATTAGAAGTTATTGCTTGCGATAGCTTTGATTCCGTAAAAATCTATCTTTTACTCAAGGACGTTATTTTAACTCAGATAATAATGATTTGCACAATTTGATATTGTGAAAATTAATTTATTTTATTATTATGTTGGTACCTACTTAAAATAAGTTAGGCTATAAATATAATTCACATGTCAGTTTTCAAGGAAAATACATTTTTCATAAAGTTTACCCCATTTCCCCTTTCGGGTATATTGTAGGCAGGGTTGCGGATAAAGGGCCGAAACTATGTCAATCATCCCACATGTCCAATATGAAGAAATAATAATAAAACTTTGAAATGGATTTCTTATGATCATTTTACCAGCAATATTTTATAACCACACATTAATTTAAGTAACCTATAGATTAGTAGATAACTAGATGCGTACTATACGAAAAACGAGGAAAATAATATATCAAAATTAATATTGCAATCGGAGCAATACACCCGTATACGTAGATGGTAGGTACTCAGCGCAGAAGTTAACGGCATATCTCATCTGCGGGTCATTTCCTGTTCAGTCAGACGCGGTTCAGACACCCCACACCCCTAGATGTAAGTATGTTAGTACCTACGCATGCAATCGATAACACCAACGAAACGTTTTCAACAGACTGAAAAGCACATTTTGCCTAACGAAAACAAATATGTATTATACAATCTTTACATAAATATAATTTCACTGAAATGAAAAGCTCCCGCATTACGCCCGGCTACTGTTTGCAAACGTTGCTGCGTAGTTAAAACGCAGACTGTTTACATTCGCTACAGGAATAAGTTGTTCTAAACTGTTGTTGCATTGTGAGAGTACGTGGCTCTCATTCATCTTAAACCTTTTCAGATACATGGTTTAATTCTCGGCAGACGAATGCTTCGCCGCGCCGCGCTGCCCCGCCTCGTTGGGAGACATAAAAACGTTCATTTGCATTGGGGCTCCCGCCACGGACCCTGTATTTATCCAGTGTTACAGTGCCGTATAATAGGAGAACACCGCAAGCTTTGACGGTCGACGCAAACCCACTCAAAAATCTGCAGAAAAAACGCAAACACTCGTGGGATGACGCTAATTAGCTGGCTACGTTCATTCATTCATCACATAAATACTGAAACGTTACATTTGCATGCTGAATATAATTATTTTATTAAAGTACCCTGCTGTTACTGTCGCGTGATGCTTGGCTTCGGAGCTAGCAATTAAACGCACATTAAATTCTGCTGATAAATGGGACCACACTGTAGGGTTTTTATTAAAAAAAACTTTTATTCTATCTATTACATTATTTCTATATACCTACTGCAGTTGGGATTTTAATTATTGACTAAACAAAAACATGCATTGTCTGCATTCTGTTCACCTCGATCGCCTAGTGTTTAAACTTTGATTATCTAAGGTCAAGAACACACGGTGAAACACAACTGCAACAAAATTTATCTAAAAATCTAGTTTCAAACCAGTTTGAACCGCGATCCAACTACGACGCAATCATGGTGTGATGAAATTCTCTCATAATAATTGCATTGCACATAATCACCGAATAATCATAGAAGATTACAATACAACTAATCTGCGACGCATTTCAAATTATTTGCGCCATGTGTGGTTTCAATGTGGTGACTTTATTATGGTTAAATAGAAAAAAATAGTGTTCAACCTTCATACTTTTATTTGTAGCGTCGTGTGATCTAGGCATTAGTCTTTTGAATGTCATCAAACCATTGAAAAAAAACTATTTTTTATTGTTTATTATGTAGTTTTGCAACATTGTGTAGTATCACTCGTAGTTATATATTATGTAAAATGGAACACAACAATAACAACTTAACTCCATCGTTTATTCTATATCATTTTCGTGTCCAGTTATCGCTTACTTTCAGCCTGTAGGAACGGGCCCTTGTAAGAACTTGTTCTATGACTAAAAATATTTTTGTATGAGTTTTTTAATTATGGCATACTGATTTAATGAAAAAACATTGAGAAAAAGAAATATGAGACTCCAAAAAAAGGTGTCCTGGAGTTACAAAATATCTACAAAATTATTATCATGTGAAATGTGTTATTAGATCATCATCATATCACATACCATTCTCTGATTCGTGTACTATCCGTAAACTCAAAGAAAGGCAAAACCATACACGCAAAAAAAAAAGTTGTAATAAC
This sequence comes from Achlya flavicornis, assembly GCA_947623365.1. NCBI lineage: Eukaryota > Metazoa > Arthropoda > Insecta > Lepidoptera > Drepanidae > Achlya > Achlya flavicornis. The sequence continues at coordinate 6,877,573 of OX392468.1, read as the reverse complement.
GAAACACACTAAGATATTCCAAAATGACCACGCGAGCTGAGTCGCTCCGAGAAAGTAGTAGCTACCTAGTCTTATATATTGTTTTAGTTATTGTTGTTGGGGCAATCTCCACCTCTTCCAGGGAGGGGTGTGATTTAGTGGCAATTTTTCATATGTATTGCATGTGGGCCAGAAGTGGTGGGACCTGCCTCATATTGCCTTTAGTTTCGTCCCGCACTGTAATCAATTGGACAGTTTTATCGCTCAACAAAAATATTTCCTAGTAAGATAACTGGATTATTATCGAATGTTACCGTTTTTTCCATACTACAATTTATGGTCGCTTTTTATATTCGATCTATCTATTAACCATCCCTTATTTACTGAAAAGAAGTTGGCTTAAACAAGCTAAATCTGTATTAACACCGTTGGTAAACTTGGTAATTACCACAAAATGAATTAAAACACTTTCTCCAATGGCCGCCATTATTACAATTATACTTTTCTGGTGTTGCCATTCCTCGATATTCAAATACACAATATCAAAATAAACCGTTTTAAACTTTCATAATAAATAATGCTGACAATTAATTATAATTAATCAATATTCAATGGTATGAAATTAAATAATATTCAAATAATGTTAATGCTAACAGACGGCCGTCCTGTTTAACGGAATGTCCCTGTTCCGTTTCGGCCATTCGTATACTGTATGTCTAATACATTTTTGCATTATGTGATATTACCATGTTTTATCGAGTTATTAGTGATCACCGCATACAGCGGCATGTTTCATTTAGGAGTTTGAAGTGATCACCGCATATAGCAGCATGTTTTACTTACGAGTTGTTAGTAATCACCGCATATAGCAGTATGTTTCACTTACGAGTTGTTAGTGATCACCGCATATAGCAGCATGTTTCACTTAGGAGGTTTGAGTGATCACCGTATATAGCAGCATGTTTCACTTACGAGTTGTTAGTGATCACCGCATATAGCAGCATGTTTCACTTACGAGTTGTTAATGATCACCGCATATAGCAGCATGTTTCACTTAGGAGTTTTTAGTGATCACCGCATATAGCAGCATGTTTCACTTAAGGTTTTAGTGACAAAAGATAGGTATCTCTAGGTATTTCAATAATTATTTTTCATTGTTACTTGAATAATCCATATTACATTTCGTTATTACATTTAATGTTGATATAACTTTATTTTTTTAATGTAGAATGATTCTATTATCAACCTTTTATTTACATAAACAACTGTTTACTTAAGATATATCTAAGAATCTTTGTTAGTGGCATCGTACTAGCCATAGTTGATTATCCGTCCACGAGCAAGACACACAAAATACAAAATAATAAAAATACATACTGGTGAGCTGATTTCTCAATCCCTCTTCTGATATATTAACCATCCCTTATTTACTGAAAAGAAGTTGGCTTAAACAAGCTAAATCTGTATTAACACCGTTGGTAAACTTGGTAATTACCACAAAATGAATTAAAACACTTTCTCCAATGGCCGCCATTATTACAATTATACTTTTCTGGTGTTGCCATTCCTCGATATTCAAATACACAATATCAAAATAAACCGTTTTACACTTTCATAATAAATAATGCTGACAATTAATTATAATTAATCAATATTCAATGGTATGAAATTATCTTATCTTATCTTGTGCAGGGGCCGAGAAATAACTCGGACACTTCGACCCATTGGGATCTATTGTGGTCCCCTAGATAAATTACTCCTCCCCAGTCTCGTAGAAAACTCCTTTCATGAGTTTTACAACGAGGCTAGGAGATATGAGCCTATAGTCTTCTGGTTTTGGATATCCGATCCCTAGGAGACTCATTCGCTTACCAGCCAGTGCATCGCATGTGCACAGAAGGTGCTCCATGCGTTCCGTATGCTCCCCACACAACCTGCACATGGGTGTCGCGGCTAGACCCATCTTCATGAGCATGTCGTTGGTTCCAAAGTGCCCAGTAAAGGCCCCAAGCAGGTAGCGGATTTGCCCCCTGCTCATATTCCAAATATATTCCCGGGCTTTGAACGTAGAGCCCAGAAACATCTTGGAGTGTTGTAGACCGGTGTTAGACAGCCAATGTTTTTGTTGTCTGTGATCAGCAAACTCCCTAAATGTGGCTTTTACGACACACGTCGAAATGCCTACACATGGTTCTGGACCCACAAAATCATTTGCTGAGCCCTCTCTTGTCAGTTCATCTGCCACTTCGTTACCATGGATTCCTTTGTGCCCAGGGACCCACATCAGTCTTACTCTGTTATGCTCCCCAAGCCTGTTTAGGGTTTGGACAGCATCCAGAACAAGTCTGGAGTCCACTTTGTAGGATGCCATGGCTTTGATTGCAGCCTGACTGTCGCTAAGAATATATATGGATTTACCTCTGGTTCCTCTATCTATATTCTCCTGAGCACAGGTTATTATGGCATATGTTTCTGCTTTTCATGGTATGAAATTAAATAATATTCAAATAATATAATGTTAATGCTAACATATCCTTGATTTTGCGATTCAGGATTGATATTTTGATACTTTTCATATGAATTGTAATGTCAAATCCTATTATGTGTCATATATGGCAAAGTCTCTCCTCAGACCATAGTCTGCCCATAACGGCTCCAAAGCGCTCGAGGTCTCGGATCATCGAAAATTGTAATAGAATGGCACGCCGATGAACCGAGTCAAAAGGCCTAAGCTGGTATTCAGGAGCCCCCGCCAGCGGGCGCAGGTGACAGCAGTAGGTACTCCATATGGTGCTGGACTTGCGACTCATACTTAGATATCAAATTTCATTTTAAATTATTATATTTACGGAAAAAAATATGGGTAGATTAGGTAGGTATGTACTGGTAGGTTAGGTAGGTAAATAATATAGGTAGGTTACGCAATAGGCGGTCCTATCAATGACTGCACCAGAAGGCAGCAGTTAGGGAAGAATGTTGTGAAGCGTGCCACATATTATACGTCATGACATGACGAACACGACCACTCTGTCAAGAGCGCAACGCATATAAGAAAGAAGAGAGGCAGGTACGTTAAATACCTGCCACATCACAGGATGCTTATAATAATTCAAACTACACGATGTTAATATATTTAATATAAAATACTGTGGATTGTGCAACCGTAGATTTACCTGGTCTACTTTTATATTTGATGCCCGAAATTTTGAAAAGGGATCTGTCTGAATAATGTACAACTCTGAAAGGGAACTGTGGGAAAAATCCACAAGTAATTTTCATTTTGGCGAGGGAAATGAAAAAAATCGTCTGTTTCTAGAATAGGCCTGCGAAGGGACGGAAGGAAAGGCTACGTTAATGGCGGACCGAAATGCCAATTATATCAATTAAATACTTTACGATTTTGCTCCATTTACCCGCTTTCTGTTTTTCGCTTGCTTTATTTAGGTCCCTCATAAATATATTAAGTTATTCTATAACTTCCCCTTAATTTTATATAAAATACTTTATTAAAGACTTTTAATACATTCGTACATAATGCTAAAACGAAAAGGTTTACTAACTGCTTAACGGTATTAGAAAGTGCCAGCTTTAGCTTCGTAAAATTTAAACTACCTATGTACGTAACCTTATTCGTATGTATAGAAGTAAGTGTATAATAATATGCTTGTATGATATCATGTTTATGATCAGAATATTGTGGTGTAATTAAATACTTACCTTGTCGAATATAATGGAGCAACTCAAGTTGTTAAAATGGTGGCCGACATTGCGAAGGGTCAACTAAAGTATTTAATTACGAAGAGATTCTCGGGCCTCGTTTACATCGGTATACCTACTATATTATGTGTTGTACTTTTAACTATCCCACTTTAGTAACAAACTAGGTATACGGTATGATAGTATATTTTTGTATGGGATGGGAATTAATGGAAAAATTAATGAACAAATACATACTGATTTTTCCCATTATTTACCAGAATATAAAATGGATAGAGTAAGAAATGACCTAGTTGTTTTTTATAAATTCGCAAATGTTTTTAGTCCAAATATTAGGTCCCTACATTGATTTGCAGCGTTATTTTCTATGTAAATCATGTTTATGAAGCTAATAAAGTATTCTCTCTTGCTGAAATGAACAGAGTGTAATAAACATGTATCTGACTAGAAAGTTGGAGTTAAATAAATATCTAATGCAAAGAGAAATATTGCAGCGATATTGCGGAGAGCGCACCAGACAGGCCCTCGACTGTGCTCAAATGGCCGCAAACCGACGCTTCACGGCTGAAGCGAACTCTACTAAACTGATTTTCATCATTAAGGTGATGCTAACTCACCGACAGTAAACAAGGTTCGTGTAGTAACAATATGCAGCTCAAAATACGTAAGTATATATTTCACTACGTTCTCCGGACGCTTCATTATCTACAATCCACACGTGATACGCCTTCTATTTACTGACGAGACGTTTGCTTCATTAGTTCTTTCTTTTCATTCCTTTCCGTTTCCTTTAATCCTTACTTTATATCGTTACTTGTGTCACCCGAGGACCGTAATTTAGTTTATAGGTTGTATGCAGTTAATAAGAACATGCTGAAAGAGCGCGGGTTTCAAAGAATGTAAGGAATCACACCCCTTCGTTACCAGATGAATACTACGTAATCGAGTCTTTTCATCTTTTCATAAAATTACACCCTTTTGCTGACCACTGGCAAAATAAAATATTCTGTTGAATCTCTACACTTCATAAAATAAGAAAACTTTGAAATCACCATCCCCAAGAATACTTTTGCGGCTACTTTAAATTTTCTCGTCCGTAGATAGAACCTATACATTATTCATGTACAATTCTAGAATCTTTGTGAATAATAATAATTATAGTTACCTACCTAGTTGTTGCCTTGGTCAGTAGGTACCTAAATAATTGCTATATTCAGGAAAGTACAAAAATTTAAAGCCAGCTGTTGATTGAAAAGCTACTTATATAAATATTCATAATTCAACAATAAATATGGAAATTGTCTGAAAAGTTTCTTCTTGGCAACACAGATATAGCTTAGCTTAAAATTCGTATGTGTGGACAAGATTACATGTGAAATTGCAAAAACAGGACAATGCTCGCGTATTCAGCAAGACGACGACGCAGCACATTTTGCGAGGCATACGCCCGCCAGCCGTAGTAATGTCCGAAAAGAAAAATATGGGGCGGGGGTCCCGGAATAGTGCGCGAGGTCAACAACCTATGAAGACGGTAACCGTCAGCACCTTCAGCGCTGTCAGGAACTTACAATATTTAGTCGGCACACTTATATCCAGCGATTTCATTCCACTGTAATATCAACATGAAGGAAGTCGTTTATAAATTGTATAGCTCTTTTCCAGTGCAGAAGGGGTGTATAAACAATATAACTAAGCGGGACTTTATTTTTAAAGACGCCACCGGTAGTAAAAGGGGTTTTCTTCGATCCGAGTACCATAAATCTATCCCCAGAGACTTCTGGCTACTCGTGCCATCTATTATTCAGATGGACAGCCATCGCGTCAGTATCTACGCCAAATGATGAACAGCTAGAACACAAAAAGGGATATGAAAGAAATACTCCGGTTTAGCCGTACCTAAAGGGTGCTAACGGAAGCATACTGATTCAATGACATCTGCAACGAAGTACATTACTGCATTATAGAGCTATTTTCTAGCTAAGTACCTAACATCCCGTTTTTTTACTGTTTGTGCGCTTTAAGCTGGTTTTATTTTCTCTATCCAATAAGTCGTAAATTAAATCGACTTATTAGTTTTAGGGGTTCTTAGTCTCATGGGTGTATTAACTACAAACCCTCTTTCAGATCATTCTATAGTCAAAGATTTTCATAGGGCATCGTGCCTCTAACCAGATGGATAATCCGCCTTACTAAAGCATGACATTTAATTTCACTCCGCTTGAGGGGCTCCCTGAGCAAATCGCTCTCAGTTCGTACTGCGCACGGCTGTCAAATACTGTCAATTCTGGCTTGTTTATTTCATGTTGACATAGAGGCGACTATCCTTCTGGACGTTTTAAATTCTTTGTCTATAGTATAGAATGATCTGAATCATTTTTAACTAATATAACGTTCCAACGTACCTTCCCTATACCGAATGTATGCTCGTCTTCTACCTATGCGTTTGCGCATCTTTCAGTTGAAACATTGTCTCTAAAGTTTTTTTTTTTTTTTTTTTTATACGACTAAGTCGGTAAACAAGCATACGGCCCGCCTGATGGTAAGCGGTTACCGTAGCCATATGGACGCTTGCAGCACACGAAGCATCGCTCACGCGTTACCGACCTTTCCCCCCTCCCCAATGAGCTCTGGCGACCTTACCCACGCGCAGGAACACAACTTTACACAACATAAAGTTATTTGGCTGCGGTATTCTGTAAGGTGGAGGTACTTCCCCAGTCGAGCTGCTCTTTGAGCGAATAAACGCTATGCTCTACCTCTCTAGTTAGTTGTCGGCGACACTTTTGTGAAAGATATTGTTCAGATAGTCTTATATCTCACACGGGGCTTGTATCGCGTTGCAGTCGATATGCCTTGATAACGTACTTTATCGTATATCGTTCGTTTCTATTCCACCCATAACCCGTGCAAACAAGCAACAATAAATTGATTGACATCTGTGCAATCAACCGTCACCCTCCGACACAATCCGATAAGTACGACAACAACGTTGATAGGAAACGAGTAACGAACGAGCCCTCTTCTAACTTTGTGTTATGAATGAATTATGATTATGAAACATGAACGTCACTCAAGTGTCAAATGATAGGTATTTTACTTATAGTATTTATTTACAATCTGTACCTATAATCAATTTCTATACTAATTTAGCTCGTTTTGTGTGAGCTTTTCTCATTCTCATTGAATATTTATTTATTTAGGTACCTATTGAGATGATACCATCAGCAGTACTATTATCTATTCTATGCTATCAGTATCTAAACGTCCATCGCACAATAGCCTCAATATCAAACATTTATTTTGAATTGGAACATAAGTCTTGTTGTACGATCTTTTCAAGCTTTATTCATATGAGGAAATTGTAGAGAATGCAAATACATGTTCACACAGCGTATAACCGACCAGGCGTGAGACGTATGCGAGTCACGCACGACTTTTCCATATAAAGTCAACATTTTTCATCAGAAGATGCCCTCGGCTCGACGCCTTGTCTCGCTCCCCTTTGCAGCAACGCTTTCCAATTACATTAGCAAAAAATCTTTAAATATGCAATACATAAATATGTGTCAAAACAAAAATAGTTTTATTAATATAGCGTTTTTAAGAGATATATATTATATTCCATATAGAGAAGGAACCCTTATAATTTCGTCATGTCCTTCTGGCTGTAAAGTAGGTAACCCGAGTGTAAAGTTTGCAAAGAATTAACGTAACTATCGCGTTTTCGTTTTTTATCTGAGTACTTGTACTAAAAAAAAACGGCCAAGTGCGAGTCAGACTCGCGCACCGAGGGTTCCGATATGAATTTCAATTTATGACGTATTAATAAAAAACTACGTACTAGATCTTGTTCAAACCAATTTTCGGTGGAAGTTTGCATCGTAATATACATCATATATTTTTTATAATTTATCATTCTCTTATTTTAGAAGTTACAGGGGGGGACACACATTTTACCACTTTGGAAGTGTCTCACGCGCAAACTATTCAGTTTAAAAAAAATGATATTAGAAACCTCAATATCATTTTTGAAGACCTATCCATAGACACCACACACTTATTATTACTTATTAATTATGGGTTTCATTAAAAAAAAATGAGATTCAGTTCTAAGTATGGGGAACCCCAAAATTTATTGTTTTATTTTTATTTTTGTGTGGAAATCGTAATGCGGTTCACAGAATACATCTACTTACCAAGTTTCAACTTTATAGTTTCGGAAATAAGTGGCTGTCACATACGGACGGACAGACAGACAGACAGACATGACGAATCTATAAGGGTTCCGTTTTTTTGCCATTTGGCTACGGAACCCAAAAAACGCCAACGCGATAAGTAGTTACGTTAATTCTTTGCAAACTTTACAGGTATTTTTACCTGGAGACTAGGTACTAGTAGTATCAAGCAAATTTTGCATTACTTATTATCTGTGACATAAACAAATTATCAAATAAAATCGTAGATTCATTTTAAATTGTATGATCGAGATATGCAAAGGGTTAAGTGATAAAAACGGAGCGACTATGGTATATTTCATTCCACAAAATATAAGAATCAACAAATAATGGGAATTTTGTTATTGATGCCGAGTCGTTACCAAAATATGCAATTTATTTATTTCAACATTTTTTAACATCATTCGTTATGACGTCAAATGCCTTGACAAAGCTTCAAGAAACCTGAGCAATGTGGTCCTTCCTTCATGCTGGAAATCTGTAATCAAGCACTCAGCGGTGTGTTCTCGCAGATGCACTTGAGAGTCGGTCCCATTTAGGCGGGGTGTGTGCTTACCACATATTATTCGGCACATTATCACCGACCATGGTAATATTTTTAAACAGGACGATAACTAGGTACATTTAAAATATACTTTATACACGTAACGTCACGTATCATCACGACATATGAGGTACTATCATCACGTACTTAACTATCACATCATAAAAGATGGTTGATACGTACCTAACTTATTAGGTATTTAATGTTCAATTGATAATAAATTGTGTAACTCGTAGAAACATTTTCGGAATGAAACAGAAATTGCCAAACCTGATGTAATAATACGCACGCTGATTTGAATTTCCGGATTAAATCGACAGACTAACTCTATCAGAGGCGACGGTAATCTCCTCTCTCGCACGTTCCTTTGGATATCCTATTGAGGTCAAATATTAGGTACAAATCCCAGAAGATTTTGTTACCATGCTCTACATTGTTAGCGATGCTTGGGCTTTTAGCACTCCAATTAATATAAACTGTCTGTTCGTTTATACATGAATAGATTGCGAATGCTCAAATATCCTCTCAACTTATATTTCTCCAAAATGAACCTTTACATTTAATTTTGTACTCTTTTATTCGAAACATGCTTTATAGGATTTTGAATTTAACTTTTGCCTGGATTCACTCGTTCAGTGCCCATATAAAAGTAGGAATGGTAGCTTGCTTGGAAGTTCTATTGCAAGCAAAGCAATGACCCAGTTTCCTATGGTGTATAGAAGTTGAAATCGCAAAGTTGCTCTCCGTTTTTTGATTTGTGAATATATTTTTCAAACAAGAACGCATTTAAAGAAATATAAGAGCATAAATTTCAAAGAAAATTTGTAGAATTAAATACTAGAAGGTTATTAATTTTATCAAACTATGATATTTATCGCTGAATGGAATTAAATTAAACTATCGAACTTAAAGTCTCTCTGAATTACAACGTTCGAACTCAATTGACGTCTGACCTAAATCTACATTTGAATGAAATCCCGGCTCAAGTCTTCCAACAAGTTTAACACAATCGTAGCTTCAATCTTAATAATTCCAATCTCATAGTTTGAATGTAAACAGAGCTGCACTATGCGAATCATAGTGGTGATTTGACAAGTTCCTGCACTTGTCAGCTAACTTGGCGGCAACGGAAGCAGCGTTCAGCAGTTAGCGAGTCAGCAAAAGGTAATATTCTGGGATCTGAGCTCTTTTTGATAAACTTGTGGCTTTTAGGGATTGACAATGCAAGCATCATGTCCGTTGCTGACAATTTTTAATGCAAGTGAACAGGTGAAGAAAAACATTTTATACCTATTGTCAATTTTCCTATTTTTGATCCAGAGCCTGATCTAAACAAAGTTTAAATCCTTTGAATATCAGAATATATTTGGTTATGTCGAAAGTTTTCGTCATACATATATTTAAACAGAACTTCACACTAATCCCAAATATCAAAGACGAAGTTGACACAATCTTGAATAGCCAATAATGCATTTCATTCCTCAATCTATCTCATCCAACTCATAAAACTTTCCTGGAAGCAAGAGAGGAAGAGTCGACTTTATCAAAGTTTGTCTGAGAATAGAATCACTGAGCCCCGCTCCGATTTACTTTTAACATCAGATTTATTGAAGTATCAGGGCTAGCATACACATACAATTAGGTATGTGCTGCATTTTATTGAATAAAACGCGGAAGCCTTTGCTCGTTAAAGCCTTCACTCACCTCGTTAACCTTATTACCGAGCGCGAGTCCTGAATCAAGCATTCTAGCCGCTGGCAGAGTACGATCCTTAGTTTCTTCATTTGTATGACTGACCTACATCAAGAATATGTGGGAATTAAGTACTAGCCTTTTTAGCGCCTCTAACTACCTACAAGGATATTCTATCGTTATTTTCCAATGTTTTATTTCATGAAATATTATAAATTAGGGCAGCAGAATTGTAAATTTCTGTATACAGAAATTAATAGTTATCTAGAAAAATTTACAAAAATATGTCTCTATAAATTAAATGCAATAGGAATCATCGAAAAAATACTGGCAACTTTTTAGGTAGCTACAATAAGCAAGTCTTCCGCAATTTAATTTCCCCCTCACCTTTTTGTTTAATGAAAATGAAGATTTATGATAGGGAGGTGAAATAAAGCGGAAGAAAATCAAACATTTCCAAATATTGTTTTAATAAAAACATTCACAGTCGAACAACGAAGCTATATTTAGACGTGCTTGAAAAAATAAACAGACGTGAAATTTTACGCAGAAAGATGCTTCGTTTCTTTTATCTATAAATAAAAAAAATGCTTATTTGTGTCATGGTGTGCCATTATATATAACTGTATAGTAGGTATTTATTTCTATAAAATAAAAATTAGTTAACTTATGAGAAAATGTTCCATGGTGATCAGTCCAAACTCCGACAATCAAACTACCTGGATTTATTTTTATGACAAGAGACTGACACGCAGGTATACCGCCCACCTGATGGTAAGTGGGGTACCCTTGCCTATGGACACAGGGCACGTTAATAGGAGCTTGGCAACAGATTTCAACATGATGGTGGTAGCCAGCCAAACGGGTAAAAAACAACCCAACAACAAAAAGGGATTTCATAATAATTTAAAACAAACATCAGAAAGTTTATATTTAGCATACTGGAAACTGAATTAATTCAAAATGAGGCCCTTTATTATGTTTTGAAATTATTCCTATTGTTCAGTAATGCCAAATTAAATAGAATTAACTTTCTAAATCGAAGAAAAGTTTTAAATATTCTTTTCACCTTATTTTTTATAGACGGCACAGACCTGCGAGCCCTAAGTTTTTCTTGGATAATAAAATGTTTGATATCTCATAACTTTGTTATGCTATTAAATAAATAAAAAAACAAGACACTTGCGTTGTTTGGCCTCGTATTATTGGGGTTCCGTGCATATGATCTTTATTAACATTTTTTATAGTTTTAGACAGAGTTTCGAGTGACTAAACCACGGAATTCGAGAATACATTTCTATAGGCAATGAAAAAACATATCTTTGACTAAGGTATTTTGGGCTTACGAAATATTTCGTTTCCGGGCTAGACATCGCAACAATCCATACATGTTTTTTTTTTTTGTTTGTTTTTGTACAAACTGTGATACGCTGCCAGCCTTCTGGGAACCTTAGCGGCAGGCTTGAGGAAATTTTCTATATATAGATTGTATTTTATACATATTTGGTGTAAATAAAATATCATAAATTAAAATATATTAAGTAAAAAAAAAAAAGTTTACAAATACATTATGAATATACGTTTTCAGTATTTATAGTCTAAATACAGAATATTGTAAGTTACACACAGATACAGAATAATTCTTTTGTTCTGTAATCTGAAGTTACACATAATATTATATAGGAAATCCAAACTTGTAACAAGTTTACCTAGTTTTACCCATAAAAAAATGGTCTTTTTGACAGGCCCCGATTTATTTAATTATTTTTGGATTAAATAAAAGGATATAAAACTAACATACCAACTAAATAAGTTCTAGTCATGAAAAAGGTATATTTAAACAAATACCTTATACTGAAAGCGTCGCGATTCATACCCTCACGTACCGAATTGCTCTTGGCCAGTTTGATGGAATATAGCTCTAAATACGGGCCAGCAAGTTCTTGTACTATTTATACCGATTTATATTTCAGAAATTTGCAGTTGCTGAGAAAAAAAACCGAGACAAACCCGCAGACTGACACCGAAAAAACACTAAAGGATTCCTTTTCACCATTGGTATGGAGTGGTATGGAACCCTAAAAAGTGCAAATACGTATACATACCTACTATATGTATGTACTATATTTGTACCTTTTACGTTTTCTCGATCCATCACTCTTGACAATTTAGCGTGTTCTATTAAGGCAATGTGCGGCCGAAGACTACGATCCATCACGGTTCTCAGAAGCCTTACTGTTTATTATTAGCACGAAGTGTTCCATACTTGATGTTCTCTTTGTGTGAAATTCGGGAAAGTTACCTTACCTACTCACTTCTCTAGTAAAGGTGTCCAAACAAACAAACGGGCTGCCGCGCCTTTAGGGTTTTATTCTCTGAACTACTAGCTTGTATCTAGTCCGGCTAGCTCTAAATGGAGCGTAGTCGAGCTCATTCGAGGCTCGCAAGTCCGTCCACGCTACGCGAACAACGAACGAATCCAGTTCATTCGAGGCTCGGCTCGTGCTCGCTTCGCGAAGCATGGACGAACCATTTGGTATGATTTGCTTGTTACCACTTACCAGTTAGTACCCATGTCAATTATAATAATGTTGTTAATGTATTCTAGAAAAAAAATATTTAAAGAAAGATGAAAGAAAACACATTTATTTGACGAACACATTAACAGAAACATAACAATATTTAATTTAAAGAAAATTCTATTCATAAAATTATTATTGGTCAAGCATAATACCCGTAAGCCTCGTTCGACGTTCAAGCCTGAATTAGCAACATTTTATTATTTTAAGTTTTTATTTTTTAAATCGTGAAAGAGCGTGTTCGGCAGCGCGTGGTATCGTTTCAAAGTATATATTATATATGAAAACAAACCTCATTAGAAACAATAAATAATAATAGCGGGCCAGTCACTAACGTTATTTCTTTACGACTTGTCCTGTGTCGTACAAACTGTAGGGAAACGCGAAAGGATAGAATAAAACCGTTGAGGCCACTAATTAAACAATAATCTTACGTTCTTTCCTGTGTCTTATTCATGACACGCCAGTCCGACAGAATAAACAATCCTTCGATCACCATCCACACGTAAAGGTACATTCCTGTTAGATTGGATTTTGTCAGTCAAACCTGATCAAACTTAAGGCTTAAATGTCAGTGTCACCATCTTGTTATTTCTTGAGGATTGTTGACTTTTATGAGCCCGTCATGGAATATTATCATTTTGCTCAATCGTTTGGGAAATATAAACGGGCACTAACCTACTCAGTTATCGCGACGTGTCATTCGCTACAAGACAGAATCAGGGATTTTAAGACCTTCATTCTTTCTAATGCGAATCCACTAGCATTTAATCCTTAACGATTTCAGATTCCGGTATGAAAGAACGTTAGTGGCTAGGCCGCTATTGGCATCGTATTTTTGGATCTAGTCTAACTAAATTATTCTTTTGGAAGTTGGAATTGAATTGTGTGAAACCTTAAAATAACTAAATATAAAACTAGCGACTACCCGTTGTTATGTTATGTTATACCTACCTACAGTTACAATAAATCAGGCCATATTGGGAACTCCCAATATGGCCTGATGAAGCCCTATAGTAAACTTCAGGGCAAGTTATTTGAGACAAAACCACACAGAGGAATGTTCAAATAAAATCCCGTATGTAGCAATTATATTGCCTTGGCGAGTGACGTCAGAGCGGCCAAGGTAACTTGGTGATAATTTACCCTCGGACCCCACGGGATCATCCGGATAAACTGCGTCGATAAATCTCCACGTTACATTTTTATTATTTTGTCATCGTAGAATAACATTTCATTCGGTGCTAAATACCATATACATAGCACTAACCCTGCCATTTATGAGCTATCGAATATCACTATTTATACATTATGTTGGCAATTCATATTTTTATAGCATTTATTTAATATGTAGCTCATATTTATTGGGTAACATTACTCACATCACGTCATATACTAGCTTCTGCTCCGCGGTTTTTCTGATCTAATTTACCGGGAAAAAAAATAAGTACTTCATCATGTTTTTGTTTTTATATAAAAAACTGTATCGTAGTGCCATTGAAGTAATAAAGAGAAATCGATATATGTATTGTTTATATATATAGCACTGAGAGTCTGACTAACAAACAAAGTACCTACCGTAAGTAAAGTTTCCGAGTAACAAAGAACTCCATCTTACGTTAAACAGAAATAAATTTAATAAAAGTCCGAATACTAAGGCTACGCTTTTAATCAAAGAATAAATAACTGGTATGATTTATTCATTTTCAACAACAATTTGATTATGAATAACAATCATATTGAAAAATTAATTCAAGTGATTTCAAACTCGAATCGAGTTGGTATATAAATAATAATCAGTATAAAATATATTTCACTGTTCTGAATGTACCTACATAGTTGTTCTCTATACAATTTTTCAATACACGACTAAGCATGGATGGAATTGAGCCAAAAAATCCAGATGAAATAAGCAAATTTATTTTCGAAGCCAACATGTGCTTTGCTAATAATTTATTTGTATTTGCATAAACATGATTTTATTCCACTGCAAATTACCACAACAACTTATTTTCTTTATTTAGTATAGATGAGCTAATTCTGTATGAGATAAATATCGTACTATATATATATATATATATATATATATGTATACACAATACATGTTATTAGATGATACGGTGGGGTAAATCATAATATAGGAATCATTACTAGCAAAAGCTTTGTAAGGGCTCTCATGTTTTTTTTTGAGTTAGTTATATTTTTAAAGGATTGTTTTTTTTTCTATATGGATTATTGATAAAAACTTCTAAAAGTATTCATTAGACAAACAATTTGCAGATTTTTTTTTTATTATTTTAAAACATTATTTTCCAAATACAGATTTAATATTATTCGATTATCCATCAATGGAATAAATAAATATCTGTCATGCATTAAACTCCATGTATAATTATATACCAAAGATTTTCATAGGGCATCGTGCCTCTACCCAGATGGATAATCCGCCTTACTAAAGCATGACATTTAATTTCACTCCGCTTGAGGGGCTCCCTGAGCAAATCGCTCTCAGTTCGTACTGCGCACGGCTGTCAAATACTGTCAATTCTGGCTTGTTTATTTCATGTTCCCATAGAGGCGACTATCCTTCTGGACGTTTTAAATTCTTTGTTATATACCCCCTTACTCATAAAGCGCTATTTAACTAATATACTGTTTAAATGGTCACGTAAATAATGTCACATTATTTGACAATGACAATAGAGTGACACTATTTACGTGACGTTTAAACAGTATATTAGTTAACAGTGGCGTGCATTCCATATAGGCAAATAAGCAATGCCTACCTCATAAGATTCAATTCAATAATATTTTGATTCAATTAAACTACATAATCACTTTAAATAAAAATTCGAACCTAACATTCAATACGAAATTTCAAACTTTGCCGCGCAGGCACTCGCGAGTTCGCCTCTCAAATTCACGGCAATTCACGCACACTAAAACGATTTCGGCATATTCATACACGCACACACACTTCTTTAAGATAATACGACGAAAGCATAAATCACGCTTTTGCTATGCGTAGCATACTGACATTTGACATTCGCGATTTATGGACCAAAAGTAACCTTACCTTCTCTGTTGTAAGTAAAGTAACCCATCCAAATTAAAAAGACTACAGTTACAACTACTTTACCAACATTAGAGCAACTCAAATATAACTTCGCAATTTATTTGTGTTGGTTTGTTTATGGTTTGGCTGGCATTGTATGCAATGTTGTTGTTATTTACTTATTGTGATTTTGCGAAGTGTATCTATGAAGTGTATTGTGTGTGAAATTAAGAAATTTTGTGGTGAAGATGCAAAATGTGTCGATAAATTATTCCTTTAGTCAGTTTTCGTTTGTTGCTTGTACTTGCTATAGACCAACTCCAAAACATTCATGGATTTAAATCAAAGGTAAAAATCTTTGACATTTTAACACAGAATATTATGTTTATTAAACACCTGGCTATCTGGGTGCTGTTATTCGAATCTATTATTCTGTTATTATGTATTTTGTTTGCTAATTAATCATACCAAATGTGTGTGGGTGGAATGATACGCTGACCTAAACAATTTTACGAATCGGGTCAAAAAACATAATCTATCTAGGAGGCATATTTAGGCGTGTATGGCTATGATTTCTTTTGCCTACCTAGTCCGAAAACCAATGCACGCCACTGTTAGTTAAATAACGTTTTATGAGTAAGGGGGTCAGTCTCTATTTATTTATAACTTAACAAACAAAAATTGAATTATTTTAATGAAAAAGCTTGGGGCGCTTTTTATATTATAATGAACTATTATCCTTCTTATATTACAACTGAAAGAAATTCTGTTGGATTTCAAGGAAAAGCATGGCTAGGATAGATTGCTCCACTATGGAGTTCCAGTACCTACCCTTCATAATACATTATCAGACCCTAAAAACCATATATGATTCAAGTTCATCTCACGACAATTCCAACGAACCCTAAACACGGCTAGGAAACGTAATAACTTTTGAAATTCAATATTATTAACAATATATAGAAAAAATTACGCTCAATGATAGCGTCTCGGATCTCTAATCAAATTTAAAAACTAACCGAAAAAAAACAGCCAAGTGCATATCTGAATACGCGCAGTGTTTCTTCTACGTAAGTATGTAATCTAATTAGGTTTCAGCTTCAGTAGCGGTCTTCGAGTAAAATGGCTAAGAGGGCCATGGCGTAATAAAAGAGAATCCTTGTATAATTACTGAACCCTTAAAACAATAACAGCACCGGTATGAAACAATCTAGGAATTATTATATGAATATTTGCCAACCATGGGAGGACAGATGAACAAATAAATCATGAATCTTGAAAATTTCTGACCTAAGAAGCGTGAGACATCAACAGACTTTTGGAACTATCAATGACAGGGCTACTAATAATATTAAAGCAGAAACATCGAACAGTGATCAGTCATCGTTAGCGGTACTGTAGTAGTGCTGTGTCCAAACTTGGCTCAAGATGAGATTGTCTTCCGGACTTGGCAAGTACATAACAAGAAGCTCGTTTCAAACTGTCTGAACTCAAGTCACAGCTGAATGGATGGCTCGTATTTGACCAGATATAATCATAATGATGACAAATTATACAAACAGTATTCATTTGCACGTCACCGTACTTGTAAACCGCATAATCTCTATTCTTTAAATAAAGACACTATATTATCCTACCACATAAATAACTTCGTTTGAATTGCAAAAGCGCTTATGCTCTACCTACAGTGATCTTTGCATCTTCTGAAATAAGGTCAATTTTAGTATAACGTGATACTATAAATTGCACGTGCAAAGAAGTAAATAGTGTTACCCTCGGTGGATAAATAGATAGATATCTTTAAGTAGAGACAGTTGCAATCGAATTTTACATACTATAAACTTGCAAGTTTCTAGACTTCATCAATTGTATTTTTTGGTGGCATTGGGCCCAAACCCAAACTCGATATTTCATCCAAAAAATATATTTTCTCTACTTTAAATATTAGATTTTTGCACTGCATTTGATATCGTTGCAAAGCCAAAAGAGAGGTTGGTTGTCATAACGTTCATTTTTGCCATTTGAGGTGGTGTTTTTTTTATTTCAATCTTTTTGAGAGAGCGTTTATTCGCTCAAAGAGCAGCTCGACTGGGGAAGTACCTCCACCTTACAGAATACCGCAGCCAAATAACTTTATGTTGTGTAAAGTTGTGTTCCTGCGCGAGAGTAAGGTCGCCAGTCGCCAGAGCTCATAGGGGAGGGGGGAAAGGTCGGTAACGCATGAGGAATGCTTCTTGTGTTGCATGCATATATGGCTACAGTAACCTCTTACCATCAGGTGGGCCGTATGCTTGTTTTCCGACTAAGTAGTATAAAAAAAAACTTCATCCTTTACTTATTAACAAAATTGACACTGTCCATACTAACTAATTAACGTTTTTTGGCGTAAACGAGAAATGGCGCAGTAAATTCAATTGAAGTTTCTAAATAATGACTTTTCTATATATTTTAAATGATACCGAATACAGTGCCCTAAACCAACATTAAAGAAGAGAAAATCTTTGCTGAAAACACATATACAGTTTAACTAAGCCTAACTAATATACTGTTTAAATGGTCACGTAAATAATGTCACATTATTTGACAATGACAATAGAGTGACATTATTTACGTGACCAATTAAACAATATATTAGTTAAATTACGTTTTATGAGTAAGGGGGTTATTGTATAAAATTCGAGCTTGGGCCAAATTCTATGCCAGTGGTAAAAACAATCCATATGACACAAAAGCAGAAACGTTAGAAATATATTACGTATGTCAATCAACAAGATGAAACGTTTGAAGTTTGTTGCTGAACAAAAAACCCATGATTTTTTAAGCCTACATATTTACGTAAGCGTGGACTTTTATTTCAAGAACCCTTGCACTCGTTTCAGAGATAACAAGTCGAGGACGCCATCCGAGCGCACAAATATCCATCCCCGATGTAATTGGAAAGCTCGCTACAATAAAAGACTGGGGTTGACGCGAGACGATTTGGCGGCATACGAGTACATACTGACTGTATGTGCCGACATCCATGTGACGGTGTAACTTTTAAGCCATTTAAATACGATTACATAACCGTTGTATAATTGAATAGTTTCTTAGTGCTCGCCTACATTATAATAAAAGCTATATCATTTCACGTTCCTAGTCATAGTGGTATGGGCGGTGCGTTGATTGATATTTCATTCAGTCAGCCAGTTCTTCCTTTATATATAGATAGAATATATGATAGCCAGTCTTCATACAATATTTTACGCGGCAATGATTTCCGTTTTTGGTTTCGTTATTGTACAACTAGGCATTGATAAGAAGGCACGTCTGTAAGACGTACAAAATAGACGTTATCGATTGTACACTTTATTTTTAATGAAGGATATCTAATAAGCATTTCAGCATACTGCAACAACACTGTCAGCAGATATCTACGTCATAGCCCTCTACGAAATATACGATGAATTTTTTTACATAATGGAAATATATCTGTATATATAAATATGTAATATAAAATGGAATCCGTTCCTCTGGATAATCGAAAGTTACGTAGGGCGGAAGGAGGATCACAGTCGCAGATATGACGGGCAAAAAAATGAACGCACGCAAACGTTCGATGAAAAACCGAACTACGCGCGTAGTTCACGCGTCGCTGGCTCTACGAATGCTACGAACAGACTCGTTCGTAGTTCATGGCTCGTAGCGCAGTCAGTAATTCTAAACGTTTCGGCTATGAAATAGATATTAAATTTAATGACTTTTAAGCTAATTTTAAATATAATAGCACACTAGGTACATTACGAAATTAAAATGATTTATTAAATACGTTGTGTCTCGACTAAATTTTAGACTAGAAAGCGACTTTGATTACGTTTGTTCCACCCAAACGTAATCCTTAGTTTCCTCTGGATAATGACACTAGAGCAATGATTATTTTACCATGCAAACTGTAGGTACCACTGTATGTCCCTGTGTTGTGTTTTTGTCCATAAATTAATTATTATAAGAATTAGGAGCCTTCTAAAATCACAAAAACTTACCATTTTTAACGACCTTATCAAAGGTCCAGCGCACGAATTTGCCAAATATAAAAAATCAAAGGAAACCTACAGACATCGTAGTATTTATTTACTCTGAGGACGTAGTCAAAGCCCTTCTTATTATAAAAATAAATCAATCGATTCAGTTTTGGAGGAGAAAACCGGGGATTACGAAATAGCGATTTCGTCTAATTTAAATAGGTAATATTGTATGGGTAATATAATGGTTTATGGTTTAAGACATTTATTTCTCAAAAGATTACAAATCACTTCACATGAGAAATTAAAAAAAGCTAAGGTTATAATATACTGTTGAGTGTATGTTGGTGGATGTCAAAATAATTAAATAAAAATATGAAGAATATAGTAGGTACATGAAAAAAAAACCAACAATTATACAGACAGGTTACACCATGAAATACAGTTAATCGACAGTTAAACAGCTAAACATTTTCTAACATTTTCAAGTCTTAAAATTTCAATTTAAGTTAAAATATTTCAAAATAGATAATCAATCAATAAATTGCTAAAACATGTAGACAATAAAAAGTCATTACATATGAGAAAAAAAATTAGTGTAAAATTATTTAAAATTAATCAATTCACTATAATAATATATCAGTTTTAAAATAGGTAAATACATCAACACACTTGATTAAAATAGTATAAACATTTAAATAATAAATAATAATAATAAAAAAAATAAAAAATGTAAAGTGTATAAGCTAATTCCATATTTATAGTTAACAGAAAACATTTAGGATGTGGCGTTTCAATGATTTCTTAAACGTATACAATGACTTAGATTCCTTAATATCTCTAGGTAATTTATTGTATAGCCGTGCTCCCTCATACATTATATTTCTTTTACCAATGTTAGTTCGTGGCTTATAAAGTATTATGTTATTTGCTTGTCTTGTAATCCGTTTTTGTATTTGTATTTTTTTTGTAAAAGTTATTTGGCAATGTATGTCACGGTTCAATATTTTTCTTATCAAAATGCATGTGTTATATATGTATGTATTTGAAATATTCATTAATTTTGTATTTTTATAAACTTCTCTAGTCGGCGTTCGGCGTTCATAGCGGAACAATAATTTTATAATTTTATTTTGTGCAGTCTGTAACATATTTAAATTAGTTTTGGCAGCCGTTCCCCATAATTCAATCAGGTAGTCGATATGGGGTTTGACAAGGGAATTATATATTGTATAGCGTACATTTAATGGAAGACAACGGACTATGCTGCGGAGAGCGCCATTGAGTGATATTATTTTTGAGCGTAGCTTTTCAATGTGCGGTTTCCATGATAAGTGACTATCCAAAGTTAGGCCTAGGTACTTTTCCGTATTTGATCGTTCCAAAACGACTCCATTAATAGTAAGAGGAGGATAGTCACTAATTTTCTTATTTTTTGCAGTAAAAATCATGTAATTTGTTTTAGATGCATTTATTGTTAAAAGATTACTAGAGAACCACGCTTGTATTAGATTGAGGTCACTTTGAGCTTGTTCCATAATAGAACTTATGGTCTGACCGAAATAAAATAAGCAAGTATCATCGGCATATAAAGTTATGGAACCTTTAAGTCCAAGCTCATGTATGTCGTTGATGTAAATCAAAAACAGCAAAGGCCCTAATATTGATCCCTGGGGCACACCATATGTTATTAATTTAGCACTACTTGTATACCCGTCTATTTTGACGACTTGATGCCGATTTGAAAGATATGAGTTAATCATTTTTAAAGCATCATTAGTAACACCGATCCGTTCTAATTTGTCCAATAGTAAGCTATGGCTAACTGTATCAAATGCTTTCTTAAGATCTGTGAAAACACCTACGGCTATATTCTTTCTATCTATATTAAGTTTAATATTTGTGATCATATCTACAGTGGCTGTTAGAGTGTTAGATTTTTCCCGGAATCCATATTGTTGTTTTGATAAGAAATTGATATTATGAAGGTAATCGCTTAGCCTTGTATGTAGAATCTTTTCAAATACTTTAGAAACTATTGGCAAAACAGAGATTGGGCGGTAATTGCCTGGGTCCACCTTGCTGCCAGCTTTATATATTGGACTTACTTTAGCCACCTTCAGACTATCTGGAAAGTAACCTTCCAAAAGACTCTTATTTATACACTGTGTTAGATCCTTACTTATTAGAGTTTTCACACATTTAACTGATTTAGTGCTGATGCCGTCAATTCCGGTACTAGTATTCGAGTTTAGCTTTGTAATAATTTTGTCAATTTCGTCAATTGTTGCTAGTCTAAATTTTGAAAGATTTGTTGTAAGCTTTTTATTAAGATGATTTACGTTGTTAGATTGACTATTATTATTAGGTGGTGGTATAATTTGATTGGCTAGAACAGATCCTATATTTGCAAAAAAATCATTGAATATAATAGGTCCAGGCTGCAGTCACGGTATTACCACAGTCTATTAAACCATACAGTCGGTCGACGAAGCCGTCTAGACAGGGCAATCGTGCGGGGTGTGAGAGGCGAGACGCGGGAAAGCCGTTACCGACCTGCGAACAAAACGATGTTAGTAGCTCGGTAAACAGAATTCAGGGCTAACGCGTGTTTGTGTCTGTAATTATTTTATATTAATTTGTTTATTTAAAATGGTGCAAACGACGTGTGCTGTGAGAGACTGCAAGTCTTCATCCTATTTAAATAAAATAAAAGAAAGGTAAATAATGGTTTGTTATCGTAGAGTGCATACAATAATAATTTTATATTTGTCATGTCGTGTCACGTTAATAACGCCAACAAAATGTCCGAATGGCGGACGGTAAAAAATATCTAATAGGTACACAGGTATAGGTAACAGGCACAGGGCATGAGTGTTTGGAAATCTTTTTTTTTTTTCAATAGTTCTGATGATGGAGTAGGAGGGTAAGCACTGGAACTCCATAGCGGAACTTCGTATCCTAGCCGTGTTTGGGGTTGTTGGAATGGTCGTGAGATGAAATTTGACCATGTATGGTTTCCAGGGTCTGATGATGGAGTAGGAGGGTAAGCACTGGAACTCCATAACGGAACTTCGTATCCTAGCCGTGTTTGGGGTTGTTGGAATGGTCGTGAGATGAACTTTTACCATGTATGATTTCAGGGTCTGATGATGGAGTAGGAGGGTAAGCACTGGAACTCCATAGTGGAACATCGTATCCTAGCCGTGTTTGGGGTTGTTGGAATTGTTGTGAGATGAACTTTGACCATGTATAGTTTCAGGGTCTGATGATGATGTAGGAGGGTAAGCACAGGAACTCCATAGTGGAACTTCGCATCCTAGCCGTGTTTGGGCTTGTTGGAATTGTCGTGAGATGAACTTTGACCATGTATGGTTTTCAGGGTCTGATGATGGAGTAGGAGGGTAAGCACTAGAACTCCATAGTCGAACTTCGTATTCTAGCCATGTTTGGGGTTGTTGGAATTGTCGTGTGATGAACTTTGACCATGTATGGTTTTCAGGGTCTGATGATGGAGTAGGAGGGTAAGCACTAGAACTCCATAGTCGAACATCGTATTCTAGCCATGTTTGGGGTTATTGGAATTGTCGTGAGATGAACTTTGACCATGTATGGTTTTCAGGGTCTGATGATGGAGTAGGAGGGTAAGCACTAGAACTCCATAGTCGAACATCGTATTCTAGCCATGTTTGGGGTTGTTGGAATTGTCGTGAGACGAACTTTGACCATGTATGGTTTTCGGGGTCTGATGATGGAGTAGTTATTATAATATTGTTTAAAATATAATAATGCTAACAATGTTTTATTGTTATCTGCAATAAATAAATAATTTTGTAAATATTGTTTACTTGTGACAACCCTGGCCGTCGCGATACTGTATAGACGTTGTCGGCATTTTTCACAAGATCAAAGGCGTCGGACGACTGTATGGTTATTAGACTGTGGTATTACCATATGTAATGGTAAAGGTAAAACTGTGCTGCAGTTGTCTCTATCGCCCTCGGGCGGGATAGCTCGGGCACAGCGCGACAGCAATAGATATGTTTAAAACCTGTTTTTCAAATTTTATATAATTAACTCTGTACTAATAGGAATAAGGAAGCACTTTAACATTTTAACTTTTTTTTAGTTTCACCCGCGTTCAAAAAACAAAGTACTTGTATTAGTAATTTTATTTGAGCCATCAAGATATGACTGCCCAAGTGTAATATTTCACACAAACTGTCGCAGGTAAAGTACCATCTGGGGAGTCGACCTTCTTATGATAATGTCAACAAAGTACAAAGTTCATAAGTAACTCGTCTCTTGCAACTAAAGCAGTCAATTTGAGACAATAGACAGAGAGTTAACCTGCTTATCTCACATAGACAGCTTCAAGAGAAGCGAGCGAGGGAGGCATCCCTGCGTCGACACAGGGTTGGAGGAACTGATGTGGTGAACCCTCACTCTTTGAGAAACTTCATATGGTACGAGTATTTTGTTGCAATTCCACCATTTTCCAATTGTACGTTACTAATTATTGCATGTATTCAATAAAAATATTCAAATGATAACATTTGACTTTAGTACCTTTTATTTTACCCATTTATTTTTAAAACTTTATTCTTAACGATCGGATTCGGGACCAAACAAAAAAACTTGTCTAGTTCGAGTCTGAGTCTGACTCGCTCACTGAGGGTTCCGACCACAGAGAAAAGAAATATAAATAGAGACGCTATGCTAGCGGAGCCCGCGCGCCACACATGACATCAAATGGGCATATATCAACCAAAACACGCGTCAACGCTTCGTAGTATCCGCCATACTTAGCAGAGGTGCGTAGCTCCGCGAAAAATAAAAATAAAATTCATCTTTTTATCACTGATTTGATTAAGGCAATAGTTGAAAGTTATATCAATATCCGCATTCATCTGTTAAAATTAAGCTTTCAAAACGAGATTTTCGAAACAAATAAATTTTATTTCAAGGGCAATAAACCGTGTAAAAATAACTTTTTTTTAATTTACTTCATCATGTTAAACGTTTTTTTTATAATTCAGTATTCTTAGCACAATTAATCTTATCGAAAGTGAATTTTCTTACGGAATTTCTTAAAATAATTAAATTTAATATCGACGAAATTAAAATATCGATAATTTTATTCATATTTTACCGATTACTTTCGCTGCATTAAGCGAATAGCAATAAGTGTTGCTACTCGACGCCAGTCGACGCAGCTATTACGCAATTATCAACATTATGTCTAATGCGTTTGAGTTCAAAATTGCGTTCCATGAAAATAACGCCATCTAGTGCCGAGTGGCAGAACTTTTTCGTCGATTGATTCTAGTTAGTTACATTGATTACAAAACGACGTAAATACTTTGTACGCTATTGAAAAATAAATTTTATGTTAACGTAAAAAGGTATATTTTCATATGTATGACCTGTGTGATTAAAGCTATTTTTGAGTAAAATAGAAACGACCAATCAAAAGGATTGTTTATTTGTAGTACAATATATGATTTAACATTTATTTGTGTGAGTTTGGCGACGCTGGTTCCGATACAAATTCTAACGCATCGCCCTTCCCACAGAGAAAAGAAATATAAATAGAGACGCTATGCTAGCGGAGCCCGCGCGCCACACATTACATCAAATGGGCATATATCAACCAAAACACGCGTCAACGCTTCGTAGTATCCGCCATACTTAGCAGAGGTGCGTAGCTCCGCGAAAAATATTAATTATGTCGTGATGCGCTATTATTTCCTGTAGGAAACGAAGTGAGGAGTCTGAGTGTAACTCAAGGAGGGATTTCCTTTCATCGATGAGTCTACAAACCTTTATTTAATTGAGATATTTATAAAAATGTATTCGAGATTATGATAATTTTAGGTGTAAACGATAAACTCTGATACTACTGCAAAATTATACATTGAAGGCAATGTACTCACTTTATTTGTAAGCAAGGTAGCGAGCGCAACTCCGCACGTAATGTATTGCGTTCTTTCACATTCGTCGTGAGTCGTGACCTGTCGTGACCCCAAAACACGTGCATCGATAGTTTTGTTCGATCAATATCGATAAAATTCATCTTTTTATCACTGATTTGATTAAGGCAATAGTTGAAAGTTATATCAATATCCGCATTCATCTGTTAAAATTAAGCTTTCAAAACGAGATTTTCGAAACAAATAAATTTTATTTCAAGGGCAATAAACCGTGTAAAAAAAACTTTTTTTTAATTTACTTCATCATGTTAAACGTTTTTTTTACAATTCAGTATTCTTAGCACAATTATTCTTATCGAACGTGAATTTTCTTACGGAATTTCTTAAAATAATTAAATTTAATATCGACGAAATTAAAATATCGATAATTTTATTCATATTTTACCGATTACTTTCGCTGCATTAAGCGAATAGCAATAAGTGTTGCTACTCGACGCCAGTCGACGCAGCTATTACGCAATTATCAACATTATGTCTAATGCGTTTGAGTTCAAAATTGCGTTCCATGAAAATAACGCCATCTAGTGCCGAGTGGCAGAACTTTTTCGTCGATTGATTCTAGTTAGTTACATTGATTACAAAACGACGTAAATACTTTGTACGCTATTGAAAAATAAATTTTATGTTAACGTAAAAAGGTATATTTTCATATGTATGACCTGTGTGATTAAAGCTATTTTTGAGTAAAATAGAAACGACCAATCAAAAGGATTGTTTATTTGTAGTACAATATATGATTTAACATTTATTTGTGTGAGTTTGGCGACGCTGGTTCCGATACAAATTCTAACGCATCGCCCTTCCCACAGAGAAAAGAAATATAAATAGAGACGCTATGCTAGCGGAGCCCGCGCGCCACACATTACATCAAATGGGCATATATCAACCAAAACACGCGTCAACGCTTCGTAGTATCCGCCATACTTAGCAGAGGTGCGTAGCTCCGCGAAAAATATTAATTATGTCGTGATGCGCTATTATTTCCTGTAGGAAACGAAGTGAGGAGTCTGAGTGTAACTCAAGGAGGGATTTCCTTTCATCGATGAGTCTACAAACCTTTATTTAATTGAGATATTTATAAAAATGTATTCGAGATTATGATAATTTTAGGTGTAAACGATAAACTCTGATACTACTGCAAAATTATACATTGAAGGCAATGTACTCACTTTATTTGTACGCAAGGTAGCGAGCGCAACTCCGCACGTAATGTATTGCGTTCTTTCACATTCGTCGTGAGTCGTGACCTGTCGTGACCCCAAAACACGTGCATCGATAGTTTTGTTCGATCAATATCGATAAAATTCATCTTTTTATCACTGATTTGATTAAGGCAATAGTTGAAAGTTATATCAATATCCGCATTCATCTGTTAAAATTAAGCTTTCAAAACGAGAATTTCGAAACAAATAAATTTTATTTCAAGGGCAATAAACCGTGTAAAAATAACTTTTTTTTAATTTACTTCATCATGTTAAACGTTTTTTTTTACAGTTCAGTATTCTTAGCACAATTATTCTTATCGAACGTGAATTTTCTTACGGAATTTCTAAAAATAATTAAATTTAATATCGACGAAATTAAAATATCGATAATTTTATTGATATTTTATCGATTACTTTCGCTGCATTAAGCGAATAGCAATAAGTGTTGCTACTCGACGCCAGTCGACGCAGCTATTACGCAATTATCAACATTATGTCTAATGCGTTTAAGTTCAAAATTGCGTTCCATGAAAATAACGCCATCTAGTGCCGAGTGGCAGAACTTTTTCGTCGATTGAATCTAGTTAGTTTGTAGATTACAAAACGACGTAAATACTTAGTACGCTATTGAAAAATAAATTTTATCTTAACGTAAAAAGGTATATTTTCATATGTATGACCTGTGTGATTAAAGCTATTTTTGAGTAAAATAGAAACGACCAATCAAAAGGATTGTTTATTTGTAGTACAATATATGATTTAACATTTATTTGTGTGAGTTTGGCGACGCTGGTTCCGATACAAATTCTAACGCATCGCCCTTCCAGTGCATTCTCTTTTCCGTGGCCCTTCCAGTGTATTCTCTTTTCCGTGGTTCCGACCTTCCTTGTCCTTACATTTCTTGGTTTGGGTACATTTTTCGACCCCTTTTGCAAAGAAGTTAAAAATATTGTTAAAGAATTTTAAATTGCAATATGGTTGGGTAAGCAATATTCAAAACTATTCTAAACTTCAAATCAATAGTATTGGTGGTTGCTGAAATATTTTGGTCCGGAACCCTAAAAATATTTACGCAAATTTCCCCAACGCAGCATTTTACGCAAATTCGATTTCACTTATACTTCGCTTCGGTGTGTTGTCCCGCGATATCTCAATAGTTTTCTCCAGAACATGTCTATTGATACAAAAACACTGTTACGCAAACTGAGCGTAAACTTCCCCATATGATATTATTACAAATATTACAATGCGTAAGTATCGGATTCGCATTTGATCTCGAACAAATCAGTCGCTATTGACCGTAAACGTCATCTCCAAAATGATAAATCGATCTTTTGACCTGCTTACAGATATTGCTAATAATAATATGCTCCCTTCTATGCGGTCGTATTTGTGAGCGGACGTATTTCATATAAGTAGTTTGTAAACATCAATACTTTAACCTACCTACCTAGTTTAAAATCCGGTATCAGAGAGAAAATCACTTGCTACTTGTTTATAAAAAGCTATTCAATTAAAACACTGTCAATAAGTTAGGTATTTGTTCCGTTCCACCTACGAAGTGCCAGCCAGCCCTACAGCCCCTGCTAAATACAGTCCACTTAACCGCTCTCGCACCACCATAAAGTTTTGGTTCTGTGTCATATATTTATGGATCACCTTTCTGTAAAAGTCAAACAAAACAAGTGACTATAATATTAGCTAAATAGCATTATTAAAGTAAGGCTGTAAATTTTCAGATCAGTAAGTTTAATTTAGGATATTACGCTCTCGTAATTATTGTCACTAAAAGTACTCGAATAATTGAACGTAATAATAGGTAGGCTTATGTATAGGTAGTTCAGTTGCGAGCGAAAATCCTACTTTTAATGTTATTTCTCGTCCGAGCGGCTTTCAACTGTTCACTCGATTAGGGAAGTGTTCATTTAATTACGCGATTGCCGGCGTCCAGTTCGTCGAGCAGATTGCACTGACGATAGAAATTCCTACAAAGTCAGCAAAAACTCGCCTCCCACCGTTATGCGCCCTTTTGCCGATGGTTTAATTGAAAATAAACGCTGAAATAAGAACGCCAACTAAAATACTGCACCACAATATTTTATTAAAATATCCTAGGATATACAAACAAAGAATATCAACGGTTTCAAGTACCTTAATAGGTAGCTTGCTTAAACTTGGGAAATAATAATTAGGTACCTATGACTTGATTATAGCAAACAAAAAGTGCAACAATAAAATAACGTAAATAACATAACGATATATATTCATTCATTAACAAACGCACAGCTTTCAATTGGTTTTGAATAGGCTATCTCCGTTTCTGAATACAGTATTTGAGCTATGTCTACCTAGTATACTGTATACCTATATACTTACTTATTATAAAACAAAGTCCTCTGTTTCATCGCATCGCGATAAACTCAAGAACTACTGAACGGATTGTCATACAGTTTTCACCAATAGACGAAATTATTCACTAGGTACGCTTTTGTGCAAATTTACTGAAATCTCACTAATATCTCACTAATATTATAAATGCGAAAGTTTGGATGTTTGTGTGTTTGGATATTTGTACCTCAATCACGCTTCAACATCTGAACGGATTTGGATGAAAATTGGCACGCTGATAGAAACGCGGGAGAAACTGCGGGCGCAACTAGTATAATTATAAGTGTTGAAGGTGTCGGAAAAATCAGGACTGCGTGCGAGTTCTGCTTGCTTAGCGATAATTAGAATGATATAATATAATGTACTCTGCGTTCTAAATTAAAGTATGATAAACCCCCATGATAGGTACGTAAACATTATCTCTACAATATATGTTTATTATAGTTAAAGTACCTGTAATCTGCTGCGTGTTCACTTTATTTCCATGTCATATTTAATGCTGAGCCATTTAGATAGAGAAATATTATTATCCTAAAGCCACTACGTTTATTTATGGACAACAGTTTTTTTTCCAAATATATATTGTTTTATTTTTCATTAACAATATTGCAATCAAAACGGCCTCTTCGTATCTTCAACCCAGTGTTAGCAAGTCTGGAAACTCTCAGCCTCCAGCGCGTTCAGAGTTCAAACATAGATTAATTTACATCTTAAACTAGCAGATTTAGTATAAACAAATTTTGGGATAATTTGAGTTTAGATTTGGGCATATTTCATTTATAAGGATATTTTAATAAAATACTAAAACTAACCCACCTACATAAATGTAAAACAGGCAAAATTATTCGTCTTAGTCGTTTTTTCATTCGCAGGATTCAAATCTGCCGCGCGACTAGTTTGGACATAACCAGAAATGTATGGAAACCCAAATGACATCAACATTAACAAAAACGCAAATGATTGGTGCTATTTACGCTCAGACCTTGATTGTCTATACCTTTCTGTTGAGGAACGAGCCCGTCAGCCGTCCAGCCGGGCTATTTGCGTCCGATCCCTCCATGTCAACGCATTATCCCTCAATTTGACCCTTTGCCTAAAATATATGACATTTCTACGGGACCATTTCACACGTCCATCAGCGACTAATGCAAAAAGTAGGATGCCATCCTTTATATTAAGTTTACATTTATATTAAGTTTATACCTAGGGAGGTATAGTGTTTAAATCTCATGAAGCTCCCAGCCTCTTCTAGGATAGATTCACCGCCAGTTCTTGTGTCACTTAGTATCCGCCTTGTAAAAGCGTAGTGGATTTAGGTACAGTGAGTAGGCAGTGCGACATATGCCAATATCCGCTTTTAACCCTGATACAATTAGGACTACCTACATTTAGGGTTATTATCGTTTCCAAAAATATGTATATTTACATTTTATATGTTTGCATGTCTTGCACGGTTGGCGATGTTCAGTCCTTCTCGCTTACTTACTTATGATGATAAAATGTCCAGTCTAATATGAAATCCGGGTGGAATCCAGTCTAAGGTCTGAAAACCCGGTAAGACCGGATTTATCCGTTTTTTTTATATACCACTAAGGTGGCAAACTGTGGCAAACAAGCGTACGGCTTGCCTGATGGTAAGCAGTTACCGTAGCCTATTATGGACGCTTGCAACACCGGGGGTATCACTCGCGCGTTGCCGACCCTGAAGAAATCTCGTCACACAAAAGATTGGCTCTCCTCTGGCTCCAGATTGACGGGGTAGATTCTGGAGATACGCAGTTCACCTTAGATACCTGAACTGTTTTTTTTTTAAATTACTGCTCTTGAATAACATAATTAAGTGAAATGTAACCAAGATATTATCCTACGTTTACCTATATTATTTTCTTCTATGCCAAGTTCACACTTATGTGTTGGAACTTGAACCTTTTTTATAGTTGTTTCTCCATGGCTCTATTCCTGAATGCCTCTTATATTCCAGAATAAATCCGTTTAGTAAGAAAGAATGCATGCAACTTTAGTTGAAACATGAAAACTTAGTTACTTCTAAGTACCTATAAGCATACTTGTAAAAATTACCTCGTAACTTATAAAAGGCTATTATTTATCAAAACACAGCTAGTCGTTGTGTGAATAAATAAAAATAAAAAAAAAACTTATGGAAGGAGAAAAATATTCTTATTTACTACAGTAACGCAGGTCTTGAGCGTTACCGCTATTCATGTCCAGAAGCTGGGTAGTATGCCCATGGGTTATTTTTTGCCTTCAACAGCGCGGTGGAATTTTTAAATGAAAGAATCGGTTTACACGACGCGGGCGCAAAGGTGCATCAGAGCAGTAAACGAGAACCAAATTTACAGGAAAGCTCATGCCCCAATTAATATTCCGCTGCCATGCCAGCGCCAAAGCGTTGTTGTTACCAACGGAATAACGAATGCCAACAATTTGTTTATTTGTACCTAAAACAGCTGAAAATTTAAATTACATAACAACTTTTTACAAAATTTCGGTATATTTGGAAATAAGAGTGTTTTCTTGCAATTGCTGTGTTTGTGTATGGATTTATAATATATCCCCCTTACTCATAAAGCGCTATTTAACTAATATACTGATTAAACGGTCACGTAAATAATGTCACATTGCTTGACAATGACAATAGAGTGACGTTATTTACGTGACCCTTTAAACAGTTAGTTATAACGTTTTATGAGTAATTAATAACTTTGCCAGCTTTGGTTTCATTAACCCTACAAGCTTATTTGCCAAATCCTTCTCACATTGTAGCACCACAAGTACTTAAACAGTAGGCACATATTTACTACCAAACTTAGCCATTTCCAGGCAGTTGCGTGCTAGCTTTAGTTGGTTAAATATCTCCTAAGAGACCTGTACATCCATTAAAAGTTTTGCTAACGAGTTGAGAGTAAGAGGCTCTTGGCCAATAATACGGCCGTACATTTCAAGTTTTGTTTGTAAATTATGGAAATTAATGATGACTAACCAAGTGCTAATTCTTATATACTTATTGACCCTTGTAATTTAATTCAGTTGATGAAATTAATTTGCAATTTCGTATGTGTGCATGTGAAATCGAATAAAAATATTCTGTTTAATAAAGGAACAAGACCTTACAGATTGATTGACTCATGATTGAGTGATTCGCAGAGCCAAACTTACAAACAAAATATTAAGAACTTATTTGGAGGATGCCATTTCGGTTGAAACATCGGTGAGAAAAGCTAGTTGAATTATATCATTAAACTTATTTTCATTACATCCGAGACATACAATGAAAAATGAAATCCCATTTGTAGCGATAATTGCTGCAAGCAAAGATAACTGTCGACCGTGCTTAGCGGCAGACTCATGGAACAATAAGACAAAGTGTCAAAGGACGGGGCTTCACAATTAGTGCACTGCGAACATCCTCAGACGGCCCTCCGCACGTAGACAAGACACCAACTCCCCGAGTTGAAACTAAACGTGACGGATCACTCGCCGGGATACTCAGAAACTTATTATAACAACCATTCTAGGTTCTGGACTCCTGAATAACTTTAAGGTTCTATTTAATATAACCTCGCTGTAACATACATTTTATTATTATTTCATTAATTAAGTTAAAACAATAGACCTTAGACCTTGTCTTCAAAATTGATCGAGACCTCCGGAGACCAGCGGGCGGGGAGCTTTTTCCGCCAACGCGTCAGCTTGGCTATCCAAAGAGGAAACGCTGCCAGCCTTCTGGGAACCTTGCCGTTAATCGGAAGCAGCGGCAGGCTTGAGGAAATTTTCTATATATAGATTGTATTTTGTAAATATAGATTGTATTTTGTACATATTTGTTGTTAATAAAGTTAAAACAATCATTTGTTTATCGATACCACATCATTCTACACACCACTTCATATCACGTCTGATGACCAGCTATCTATTCTGAATATACAAAGAACTCAATGGAAAATGGAATACCTACTAATACTATTGGTGGTCTAATTAATTAATGCAAAAGTAAAGAACAAAGAATAACGCAGATTGAAAGTCCCACCCCCTCCTCCTCTTTGTCGTTTAACATAAACACAAAGAGCAAAAATGCTTGATTTGGAACAATGTCTATTGTCCATGTATTTTAATCAGTGTCTTGAGACCGCATCGTTATAATTTAGGAAAGACTGCGGGAATGGAATTCAATGAGTGATAGATACTGTATTTATTAATATAAAAGTTTATTTATGTAAGCATTGTATACTTACTTAAATTAAAACTAGACAAGCTACCGTTTACGGTTTACGTATTTACTTAGAACTACAGAAATCTTCAAAATATGAAACATTTTTACTTTGAGTTACATTGAATGGGAAGGATATTTTGTCCTCTACTTTGCAGCAGCTATTTCTGAATTGAATGAATATTTTAGAGGGCTATGAGGTGCGAGTTGAGGCTTTATGTGGAAACAACAAGGCTGTAACTAAATCTAGCAAATCGGAAACTACGTCTGTACCTAATTGGACAGCAACGATGCTTAGCTATCTCGAAGGCAACTCTATTTTAATATTACGCTGCAATTTAAGTAACAGTTTGCCGGTAGGAATAAATGGAACAAGCAGATCTAAAAATATCACTAATAATAAGTAGAAGTTTATTTTATAGTCGTTGGTTGCCCTTTTCTTTTCAGGCTAATTTCAGAGCAATTTGTCTGCTCACCACCTTACCACATTATCACATACAATAATTATGAGAAAAAAAACGTATGTGAGCATATACTGGCATATATTTATCTAACCATATATTTCAGCCTTTGTTGATGACCGAGTGAGAGACGCGTCTCCGTTTCAGCTTTGACAAATATGCTTTCGTATGTCCAAATGTACGGATCTCAAGCTGTTCTCCTCTAAACAGCAGTGGTATTCTGTAACGTTCATTTGTAAAATCACTTCTGAATCCGCGATGAGATTAGAATATCATATTCCTAAACTGAGTGAGTTCGACACTATCGCCACCGAGTGATGACGGAAGTGAGAAGAACTACGACAGGTGAGTATTTTGACGTTTTTCAATAGGATTTGGTATTCTGAAACGTAATTCACCCGCCAATTCAGTTGCGAGGTGAGTTGCGAGATGACTTTCGAGATGACTTACCTTTTACAGAATAGCATAGCAGGTCGCATTTCTCAACCGATTCTCGTGAAATTTTGTGAGCAGGTTCGGTATTTATTATATCGACAATCGACGGAAAATTTTCATATAATTATCGGGACTCGCGAGGTCTACTGCTTACAGGGGGCCTACCACAAGCTCTTAAAACAAGGTTAAAATAACCTTATTTGTGTTTTGTCTTGTTTTGACGCCGGATGTCAAAGAGGGACAAAACACAAATAAGGTTATTTTAACCTTGTTTTAAGAGCTTGTGGTAGGCCCCCAGAGCCACTAGTTATAATAGCTAACATACAATTATTAAAAAAAATACTGAAACCTATATTATAATATTCAGTGTAATACACATTAAAAACTTATATATAAAAAACCGTACGCCGAATATTTAAATCAGGTGGCTTGATATTAAATCACGCTAACGCATCGCGTCTCCACGAAAAAATAATCCATTTCGAGGGCAAAATTGCCGAGAATCAAATTTTGTGAAAAATCTCGTTACACCGTCGTTTTACTACATGATGTTATACGAATACCTATGTCGTATCCGTGTGATGTGAAATGAAAGAGTAATTTTCCACATTGCCTTATGTAACCAAACGTAATCTCATTACTGGTTGGGTCGGTTGTTTCATTACTTTTACAATTTGCATATAAACATTGTCATTATCATCAGCCATCTGTGACAAAAGGATGAATGTTTTTTTGTTTAGTAACTATTCTTCTACTATTTCACTACAGTATGCTAGATTAATTTACTACCAAAATGTATGGGAATGAAAATGAAAATGATTTTTTGAATTTGTGACATTTCTAGTACCCTGACCTAACTTGGGCCCATAGAGCCCAGCTATCAGCTAGTATTATAAAAATTATGTCTTATGATTTTATTGTTATATTTTGTTTATGTGCCCTAAATGGTAATGTGCTATCTCTACATAGTATAAAATGAAGTCGCTTTCCGCGTCTGTCTGTATATCCGCTAACTGCGCTCCACGAAACTGATTTTAATGCGGTTTATACCATCAGTTAGATAATTTCTTCCGGATGGCTTATAAATAGGTAATGTTAGTTACTCTGTCCAACGCCGTTGCAGATTGAATAACATATACCTAGGAGAGGTGTACTAATATGAAAGCACACGGATTGATAAGATTAATACTCCTAGTTTGGAAGGAGCTGGTGCAAATAGCCTAGTTCTCTTACCCTAAACGGAAACGGGTCAAACTGGTTAATCTACTTGCAGAGCAGATTATGTCAGATGCGAGCTTCGTGCAAGTTACTAATGCAGTTTGCGTTTAAGTAAATTAAAATGAAGCTGAAAGTGAATATCATTTTATTATTATGCGTTCTACATTTACTGGAAAAGCTTTCTGTGGGTATTTTCTTCTACTGGTAGTAATTCACAATTATCAGTTTCTGAGATTAATGGACGTAGGATATTTCATCAAATCTGATTTACCACATACTGAATATTATTATTATATGGTGTGTAGATCTAATAAATGAATGACTTTTTTTACAATTTATATATCTTACTAAATCGAAAGCAGTGCCCGACTCGAGGACATTTTCCATGTACAGATTGTATATTAGTAGCCCATTATGTAGATGAATTCAAATAGGTAAATTGTAAATCTTAACGTCAGCTGGTAATGGTGGAAACACTCGCTCGAATCTTGACGTCACGATTAGAATTAAATTTTGCTTGCTTCCAATTATGTTCATCGAAGACTTACCTATTTACTGCTTACCATCCTAATAAACATAATTAAAAAAAACCGGCCAAGTGCGAGTCAGACTCGCGCACCGAGGGTTCCATACAAACCTGTAGGTATATTTAAGTAAATGGTATTTTTTTTTTTTTTTTATACGACTAAGTCGGTAAACAAGCATACGGCCCGCCTGATGGTAAGCGGTTACCGTAGCCATATGAACGCTTGCAACACACGAAGCATCGCTCACGCGTTACCGACCTTTCCCCCCTCCCCAATGAGCTCTAGCGACCTTACTCACGCGCAGGAACACAACTTTACACAACATAAAGTTATTTGGCTGCGGTATTTTGTAAGGTGGAGGTACTTCCCCAGTCGAGCTGCTCTTTGAGCGAATAAACGCTATGCTCTACCTCTCTTAATTTACTTGACGTATGACGTATTAAAAAAAACTACTTACTAGATCTCGTTCAAACCAATTTTCGGTGGAAGTTTGCATGGTAATGTACATCATATATTTTTTTAGTTTTATCATTCTCTTATTTTAGAAGTTACAGGTCTAATATATTTTTTTCTAAGCTGAATAATTTGCGCGAGAGACACTTCCAAAGTGGTAAAATGTGTGTCCCCCACGTTATTAGATGCAGTACTCATATTTTTAAATTAAGTGAGTGGTTCCGCATATGTGAATAATTTCGTTGGCTAGCCGTAAATCTTAGTTGGTACCTACTTGGTACGCCCTTCGCCCTTCTAACTCAGCTCAGTGGGAGATGTGTTTATTGTACTACCTTACGTTATTTTATAAATTGAAAATAAGTGTATTTTTTATAAATATTAAATATTCATAAACATACTATAATATTTGCATGAATCTATAAAAAAATCTTTTATAGATTCATTAATTTATTGCAGAAAAAGACAGTAGATGACACACATCATAAGTAGAAAAGCTATGCCAGAAGTAAATAATTTTTGACCTACAGAGTGCATTGTTGATGAGATGGAGGACATAAGTACCTATGTAGTAGGTACCTTCCGATACACTTATTGAAATTCAACAACGATATTCTCTTAAAATATTGATTGAAATTATGGGCAGAATCTTTTATTATATGCTATTATGATTTCTATAATATTTCAACATTTGAATCTATAATACAGTGCGAGAATATTGCTTTTGAATTTCACAAATTGCAAACATATTTATGTCCTCGACTGTATGTACCTAAGTACCTAGTGCATTGAAGAGCTAGTTCTCTTCTGGCACCTAGATTTTGTATGACTAACACCTTCAACAACATCATTATAAATAAATTAGTGAGGTTGTGGTGCAAGCTTATCAATCAATACTAAAAAAACCGGCCAAGTGCGAGTCAGACTCGCGCACCGAGGGTTCCGTACAAACCTGTAGGTATAAGTAAATGGTAGTATAGACCTGAGTATTTGATATTAATTTAAATTTATGACGTACTAGCTGTCCCCCGCGGTTTCACTCGCGTTCCCGGGATAAAAAGTAGCCTATGTCCTTTTCCATACCATAGGCTATCTGCATGCCAAATTTCATGACGATCCGTTAAGTAGTTGAAGCGTGAAGGCGTAACAAACAAACAAACAAACAAACAAACTCACTTTCGCATTTATAATATTAGTTAGGATTAGGATTAAAAAAAAACTACTTACTAGATCTCGTTCAAACCAATTTTCGGTGGAAATTTCCACCGTAATGTACATCATATATTTTTTATAGATTTATCATTCTCTTATTTTAGAAGTTACAGGGGGGGGACACACATTTTACCACTTTGGAAGTGTCTCTCGCGCAAACTATTCAGTTTAGAAAAAAATGATATTAGAAACCTCAATATCATTTTTGAAGACTATCCATAGACACACCACACTTATGGGTTTGATGAAAAAAAAAATTTGAGTTTCAGTTCTAAGTATGGGGAACCCCCAAAATTTATTGTTTTTTTTCTATTTTTGTGTGAAAATCTTAATGCGGTTCACAGAATACATCTACTTACCAAGTTTCAACATTATAGTTCTTATAGTTTCGGAAATAAATGGCTGTGACATACGGACAGACAGACAGACAGACAGACATGACGAATCTATAAGGGTTCCGTTTTTGCCATTTGGCTACGGAACCCTAAAAATAGTGTAAAAATAGTAGCTACATAGTATCAAAAACTAAAAAGTCTCTGTTTTGAACTAAACTAAAAAGCTTTTTCTCTTAAACGCCTTTCTTCTTTTAAGTTTAAGGTGCCGATCGCACAGAGAGAGTTCTATAGTTCCGAGTTCTGAGTTCCGCGTTCATTGTTCTCTATGCGACGTATAGTTAGTAGAACGCGAGTTCTGTCGGAGTTCCATTCTCTATAGCTGGCAGTTGAGGTAAGTAATACGTCGGATCTATCACTGTCTAATTTACTGAGTGACATAAGGCATAAAGGACAATAGGCATTCTGGCCAAGGAAATTATATACTAACGTAACTGGAATGCATTTTTGGTATTGTACGTTATACAAAACTAAACTTAAAGTTGAGATCTATAAAGTCGATATTCGACCATGTCTTGTCTGGAATTGCGGTCCGAGGGAGATAGAGCGCGGGAGCACTTTATCCCTTTCACATAATATCAACTTTTGAGGCAGGTCCAACCATTGACTTATGTATATTACTAAAGACCGAGAAATACAGACTTCACCCGCGTAGCTAGCTCCCTCGGACTGGGTTTTGTTCGGAAGTGCACATTCCAGTTACGTTAGTATATAATTTCCTTGATTCTGGCCCATCAGCGGCCACTAATGAAACTATAGTAAGGCCAATGAGACCAGATAAAGAATGTAAACAAACTTTTGCTTGCTGTATGTATATAATTACACCTTTTGGTACGACATTTAATGCTATTTAATAATCTTATCTCCATTTAGTTCTTAAATCTTCAATACTCTATAACTTTTTTTCTAAATACACCAAAATTCATAAAATACTACCGATAATATCCTATAACCGATAAACCTATCTATCTATCAACGTACAAGATTTCAAGTCAAAGAGATACTTCGCAAATGGCTACTTGAATTGGATTATGATTCCACTGAAAATCTTATGATAGTGCATATGTAAATAAGTCATATGTTCATAAGCCTTATCCATATTCGCGTTGTCATACTCTGAGTCATTCAAGGCCTTATAGTCATAATCCTCACGGTTCCTTGCAATTGGCAGTCGGGTTTCACACTTAGGTGCCTGATTGCTACATTGATCCCAAGATATTATTGTTTTTTATTGTAGGGCAAGTCTCCCGACCGAGTTCTTTCTAGGTTCCTGCTCACTTGTAGGTAGGCACACTCGTCAATCTCACATTATAATAGTATATTTCGTCGAACATCTTTACATCGTATATCCTTTTATATATCTCTTTGCCTCCTCAACTACCATATAACATCATTTCAATTTACCAAATTATTTTACTTTAACGAATATTATTCATCAGAAAAATCTAATAAAAAAAATATTCTATTCTGATACAATACTTTAATATATTTATCATAATCAAAGATTACTTTGGTTGTTTGCTGGCTAACTTCGTGTCTCTGCTGACTTATAGTTTTGTGTATTGTCTAAAACAGAGTGTACACCAGGTCCAAGATGTGGGGACCTGGAGACCTGTAAAACAGGTTGTCAAACCTTAGTACGGGCTCCAGTCTCCACAATACATTGTAAGTGCTATAGTGTTTTATGACATGTATTTTTTCTTTTCACCTTTATGTATTTGTGGAGATAAATAAAGCTTATTATATTATATATATATTATAATATGCAATAAAACTCAAAATACACGAATTTATGAAAAAAACGACGATGCGACGTCACTGCAAGTTCCCACCAAAAAAAAACAAGTCACACAATGTAGTGCGTAGCGTTATATATTCTCTTTGACTGTAGTCTTCAGTCAGTCACCGTTAATAAAAGTCGTGTTTTACTACAATGGTGGTTATTGCACTAAAACTCTTCACGGACTTTTTGAGACAACTTGAAAAGTTACGACACACAACAATTCAATTTCATTTCACTTCACTGGTTCACTTGGATTGATCTTTATTGCATAATATATAATAAAAGTAACGAACTATGAAAATAAAACAATAAGGCGCCGATCCCACAGAAAAGAGTTCTAGAGTTCCGAGTTCCGCGTTCACTACTGTACACACAGCGAGAGAGAGTTCTAATTAGCGATGGGCGATTGTTCCAAAAAAAGTAATCGACAGAATCAATAATTAGCCCTGATTCTGTTGTTTACAACTAAACTAATTTTAATCTCACTATGTCTCTTTCTAACAAAGAGCATAAGAAAAGGATGTAAGAAATTTAGTCCTGTCAAATTAGTCCAATGCTTGTTTTCAATATAAATTTAGTCGCCATCTATCGCGGTTACGCCTAAATACACACATTTGACAGCTTTAAATATGTTCTATCCTTTTTCAATAATGTTCGTAAGAAAGAGATGAGAGATGTGACTTAAATTAGTTTAGTGCGATTTACAACAGAATTGGCACCATTGTAAAACTGTACATTCGATTGTCGATTCTTTCGTTCTAACGAATAAACAATCGAATAACAATCGACCTTTCGAATGAAAATTGACGCACGTAACGCAGGTTGCAATAGTATGCACAATCGACGGGTGAGCGCGGGGGCGAATAGATTAATTCATTCGGTGGACGGACAGTGAGCGCACGGCACAGGCCACGCGCGGTGCCGCACGAAGCGGTCTATGAACAATTGAAATATATAGATTGTTATTCCAATGATTCGAACAAATTGGTCAATCGAATAATTCGATTGCTTTTATTAACAATCACCCATCGCTAGTTCAAATGGACAATGGGCAAATGTGTAAGGAGCTTGTGCCATTGGCATGGCGGCCAGCAATAATTTCTATGTTTTCTATTAGGCAATAGGTTATATATTTTCCGGAGAGTTAATCGTTGGTTGGACTGGGTGGGATCATGATGCGGAACGTGACAGGGAGGATACTACCACCCTGGCTATCCGCCGCAGGAGAACCGGGCGTCGGAGGGCGGCTTTTTTGAGCCACCTTCCCCCCAACATGGGCCCAAGGGTGGTGGACTCGGGGGAGTCTGCCGCCCATCAACATTGGGCCCAAGTAGTGGAGCGTGTGTTTCCGCACGCTACTCAGGAGGAGACGGCGGAGACAAGAGCTCCGGTCTCTGCCGTCGACGAAGAGGAGGCCTCCGATCAGGCCGTCGCTGCTGGATACGCGGACGAATGCTTCGGCACCCCGTATATCCAGCCGGCAGCGACATGTAGGAACACCGTGGGGTTTTAGTCAGTAGGAGTCTGACATAACCCGGCCGCTCCCCCCGGAGTGCCCGGGTATCCATGAGGATTTCCCCAAGTAAAAAAAAAAAAAAAAAAAAAAGGGTTGGGTCATGATATTATCGTGGTTTGTACCGTAGATTGTTCGTTGGTTGGGTGAAATAGTAGCAACACTGATTTCACTATAACGTCAATAGCAGAGTTAATGAGGGTTAAGCGTATTGTTGTGCGTAGTATTTATATACTCTGAGGTCTTTGATTAAGGATACATCCAGATAGAGGCTGCATTCCGAATTAATGATATAATCGCTGTAATCGATTTGAGCGTGCTTAAACCCGTACCGAATTGAGTAATGACAGATTACGTTGTCCCGTGAAACGTCATAGATGACGTCATGATATCCGCCATATTGCGCTCACACCGACCATCCCCTAAACTGATATCACCGTGAGCGCTGTCAAAAGTGACGGTTAATTATTGTGTTTTCGGCAGAAATTCTAATAAGATTCTTGGTTTTCTATTTGGCAAAGATACTTTTTATGATTTTATGAGAGAAAAATAATAAAGAACGCGAATATTCCTTTTTGCTAGTCAAATTAAAAAAGATCTAAGGAGTCCTAGCGCATTGTTAAATCAGATTTTAATTAAATTCTCAAATGTTCTGTTTTGAATACTGTGAGCGCGATAACGGGCGTTCCGAATTGTTAACAGTTCTTAGCTGTCAATATCGTGATATCTAACTCGGTACGCAAATTATTGCTGTGAGCACTGTGAGCGATATTATTTAATTCGGAATATAGCCAGAGTGTCGCAACTGTGCACGCGTCGATAAAAATACGCTCTAACTGTTAGGGCGTAAATCAAATAAAAATAAATAAAAATGCAAAATAATGATCAATATTTAAATTTCTCCCGATTTTAATTGGAATATTTCAACAACTGCTATCTTTATGAACGTCACTATGACAAGCAGAATGACGCAGAGGGAGCGTAAAACGTAGCTGTTACGCGCGGCAGCCTATAAAAGTTGGCCTGTTTTATATATTCGGGTAGTATGGCGACGTTCTTTCTAGGTATATATTATTTCTATGTCTGAGGTATTGCTTTTTACCCGACTGACCCGGAAGGAGGGTTATGTTTTTCGAGTGTATGTATGTATGTATGTATGTATGTATGTATGTATGTATGTCTATTTCTTTGGCACGCTCTGCAGCCTAAACGGCTTGACGGATTTAAGCATATGAGGTGTCGTTAGATTCGTCTGAACTGTGGGAGTGTCATAGGGTATATTATTTTTATATGGCGTCTACGGATAAAAAAAGAGGGGGGGTATTAAAACCAAAAATTTCGTTATTACAACAATATGGGTATCAAATGAAAGCTTGTGAACAGCCCTTTCCATATATGTATATATTGTAATACTTTAGTGCTACAATTTTGACGTAAACTGCAAAAAACCATGTTTAATGCAAGGACAGTAGGTATAGAACTCTGAGCGGTTACCGTACGTAACTCACAGAGTTGCGATGGTTGTTAGCGTTACTTTACCTCACCGCTCATTTACTTACTAATACATACAAATCATTATGTATAAAACTAAAAAGTCTGAAATAAATTAAATTATTAAAAGAAACAAAAAACCCGACTGCGTAAAACAAATATTAACTGAAAAGAGAAAAACAAGCTTTTTAATCTATAGAATTTGGAATATAACTTGAATGTTATAAGGTATTGCAGTCGGGGATAAACAAATATTAAAAAAAACACATACTTAAGTTATTGGTTTGTCCCCGACTGCAAGAACTTATAATATTCAAGTTATATTCCAAATTCTATAGATTAAAAAGCTTGTTTTTCTCTTTTCAGTTAATATTTGTTTTACGCAGTCGGGTTTTTTGTTTCTTTTAATAATTTTTGGACAATGAGTTTATCTTAGTGATATAAAAAAACCGCAAGCTCTCTAGCTGTACAGTTGCAATCATTGTTTCACCCGGTTCTGAAGCACATCTATAAAATTGATCTAACATAGTTTCCAATTTATTTTAATTTTATTGATTGTAATAATTTGATTTTAACAATTTCGCATTTTATATATAAATTTTAAATAATTTATTGATTGATTAATTTTTCTTGTAAAATGTAAACAAACAATATCATTTTTATAATACTTTT
This sequence comes from Achlya flavicornis, assembly GCA_947623365.1. Classification (NCBI taxonomy): domain Eukaryota; kingdom Metazoa; phylum Arthropoda; class Insecta; order Lepidoptera; family Drepanidae; genus Achlya; species Achlya flavicornis. The sequence goes on along the minus strand of OX392468.1, from coordinate 6,833,803 downwards.
TCTTCATAGTAAATTTCCTTATATATATTTTTTTCCTAATAAATTAGTGAATTTCCTCTTGAGGGATGAATGTATAGGTCATTAGTAATCAAAAAATAATGAATATCAGAAAAATAATCCGTGTTAATTTTTTTGATAAATGGTTAAATTTATACTTAATAGGTACTGATATTCATTTTTTTTTCTTTTTTTATTACCTATACATTCATCCCTCAAGAGGAAGTCACTAATTTATTAGGTCCTTATATATTTCATAATACCTACCAACTTTGATGTATAACCTAAGAACCAATAAAAAATAATTATTAATATCGGACTACTCTATAAAAAGCGTATAAAAAGCTATGCGTGTTCATACCTGTGGTTCATACCACGTTCATACATTAAAAAAAGATATAAGCGTCGACTTGTAAACCTCCTCCATTTTTTCGTCGGTTAAAAATCAAGGGTAATGCAGGGTAGCATTCGAGGAATTGTAAAATTACTGGATAGAATAGATCATTAACTCATTTGTTTTTTACGCAGTAGGTTTATTTTGAGGCAGTGAATAGTTTAAACAGTACGCAGGCACACGTCTGTTCGCCGCCAATCAGAGTCCTTTTTTATAACTAGACCGCCAGTGCGCAAGCGATACTAATTACACACAAACGTGTGGATGGATCGCATCAAAATATTAAAAAAAAAGAATTGCTGAGTTTCTTGCCGGAGTCTTCTCAGTTCAAGTTGTATTTGGAACCGGTAGAGTCATTTGTTAACGTTCATAAGTGCCTTATCAGGGCCTAAATTGAATAAATATTTTTTGAATTTTGAAAAACCGACACAGCTCGGATTTATCGCAAGTGCTTGCAAATCTTTGGCATGCAAAGCGAAACACCCATCCGCACGTTTGAATTTGTGGACACTTGTCTGTCGAGGTGTGCCTAACGTGTAGACGGGGCCTTATATTTGTTATCTGTATTCGTTTCTTAAATTTTGACAGCTCGCAGCTGGTGCTGTTAGATTGTTTCTGTTATGGATTTTTAAGTCGTAGAAAGCTATTTAAAATCCTATTTATTGTTTAAAAAATCATAAAGAAATATCTGAATTTAACATATTTTTAATTTAACACTCTTAAATACCCTTAAAACATACAACATGTTTCAGGTAAATATATTTATTTTTATCGCATTGTACACGCGTAAAGCAAAGCGAATAGTTTACAATATTTTGGCCGATCAGTAACAAAACAATGATAACTTTCCTAATTTCAGTGTTTTCAAATGTGTACATTTGATAATTTACTACAAAAGCATAATCAATGATTATCATGTTGTCATTTTCCAATATGGCTCGCCCCGGTTATTTGGCGTATTGTAAAATTGTACCTACTTGCATTCCGAAATAAAAAAAATATTTCCTTTAGAACTACTCAATATTAAAATAGATACATACGCCGGTCGGAGAGTACCCTTATGGGTGGGTTAATTTTTAGGTAGTTTTTCATTTAGGTTATGTAAGTATTTTTTTATTTATTATTTAGATAACTATGTATGTATTACAATATATTATGTTTGCGATGTGTAAAATAAATGTCCTAATATAAACTTTTTTTTTCAGTTTCAATGTATTGTTTTTAAAACAAAAATAACATAGTACTGAAGGTAAGGCAAACTTCTGAAATTTCTATCTAGGAAAAATTTACAATGACACTTGAAAGACATGACTCAAAATACGATGTGTATTATGTGCTTAATTTTAACCATGTAGACCAATGGCATTTTAATATAGATGTCGAAATAGCCTAAAAATAATGGATGTAAAATTCAGTCAGATTTTATTGTTGCCGTAATATACCAATGAATTGGTGTCTTTTTAACATTATTACATCATGCACTTTAACTATCTATCTGTAAAATACTTCAAGAATCATAATTTTTGCTCAATTATGGATTCTACATGTAGCACCCTACATGCCACACTGGCGTTTAAGAAGAAACTTGGCCAAAGTGCATGTGATCCTCTTTTACCAGATCATTATAACTCTCAGGTTGAGATACAATGATTTATAGTACTTCAAGTGATAATATCACATATCTATTGTCTGACATATTAAACACTAATAAAAGGTAATTCATTCTTGTCAAAATGTATGATTTTAATTCAAGATCATGGATCCAGTGATAGACAGTGAATGGTTGGGTTGTAAAAATGATCCAATAGAAGAAGCACAGAATGTTGGTAACATTGCTCGGAGCTGGCAGTGGCGCGAACGAGGCATTGATCCACTGCATTACCCTCCAAATAAGACAGTATTTGAAAATATTGCTGAAGATATTCTTGTGCAGAAGCCCCTAAAAATAAGGGTATGTTGTGTTTACATTTTCAAGTCTTCTTGAATAAATGCAATTAATCAGTAAATAATTTATTTGTAATATAGTATTACTTACAGTTATTTTTTATCTAATCTAAGTATCATAATTGAAGTATAAGATTATTAGATTAGATAATTTTATAAAAAAATATTTAAAAACTTCCCTAAGGCCCAGCAAATGTATGGCCTTACTCATTATTGTATGTCTGACAAATGTTGAGGAAAAGATTTTTATTTAAATATTCATTTCCAGAGTTGTGATCTCCCTGGTTATCCAAGATCAACATTCTTAATGGTTTTTAGTCCAGATGGGTAAGATATTTATTTTTATTCATATTTCATATGTGAAATGAAAAAATTCTTAAAGTTTCCTCATGCAAATTTTTGATAAATACTAAGATATAATTTTAATTACTTTGGTTTTAGGACTAAAGTAGCTTCAACCCATGGAAACCACAATGTATATGTGTCTGAACTGGCTAGTGGGAAGCATGTTCGGATATTAAAAGGACACCCGCGCACACCATGGTGCATTGCTTTCCATCCTTCTCACCCCCAGCTGATCGGCTCAGGCTGTCTCGGTGGACAAGTTAGAGTCTGGGATATTGCTAGTGTAAGTATGTACATAATAAAGTTCATGGGGTCAAAAGTTATTGGCCATACATAATACCTAACTCATGTTGTTATTATGTATTTGATTAATCAAAGAATCATGGTGAGATTTGTAAAAAAAAATAAAGATTTTTAGAGACGTTAGAATGAAGTTATAATTGATCCTTGGTGCCTAAGGAATAACTTGAGCCATTTAAAATATTTTTTGAATCCCGGGATAAAAATGCGAATTTCTATGGCATGCCAGCGAATCGCGACTATTCGCGACCAAAACCGTTATGTTTTGCGGGGTTTATAAAATATTTCATGTATATTAACATATTGCTGGTAATGTAATCTCAACATTGGAAGTGATTCAAAACACTCTAAAATGATTTATTTTTTTGTACAAATCAATGTATGGATCTCGCCATGATTCTTTGACATTGTAAGTGATTATAATAAATGCAATATCATGTCATCAAATTAATTCAATTTAATTTAAACTAAAATTAATATTTATTTGTGTGTATTGCAGGGAGGCAGTGAAGTGTGGAATGTTCGTAATGAAACTGTGATAGCGTCCATAGCTTTTCATCCAAGAGAACAATTATTAGTAATAGCTACATATAATGAACTATACTTTTGGGATTGGAGCCAGCCAGCACCTTTTACTAAAGTATCAACAAGTAATATTAATGAAAAAGTTAGGTATGTACATAGATGATAGCTGTATGGTTTGTAAGCACTTGTAACACTATTTTAATAGGTATAGATATCTACTGAATGCCACGAATTTATGGGACACGAACCTTGGCTCAGGGCGCTACCGGGGGAGGGTTTAGAATCCTTGGGATGCACTAAGAAGGGATTTCGCATAATTCAACCCCTGAGAAGATATTAAAATAGGAGATCGCGGTTGAAACCATTATTACTTGTGTTGTAATTTCGACACAGCTTTTGGGGTTTGTAACTGCAAGTTAAATGGTTAAAATTTTAACCCAGGTTAAGCAACTAATGCAAGTAGGTAGTATGGCAGAAGTAAATGCGTAGTTGTAAAAAATAGTAGACCTGCCATAAGACGCAACTGGGAATCATGCAAGAAGTAGACAGTATATTTAAGCATCTCAACATTTTGAACTAAATTCCTAAACTAACATGTCAATTAAATATTTCTCATGTTCCCATAAAATTTTCAGATATGTCGCCTTTGATGCGCTGGGGTATAAACTGATAACTGGAATATCACTGTGGCCATCAGCTAACAATCCTTTAATCCAACAAGCCGCGACCATGAGCCCCGTTGTTAACCAAAGCAACGTCAGCCGCAGAGACGATCCCGACGAGAGCGCGGCCGCCAACCGCCCGCAGGATAGTCCCCAAGACATGATCGTTAACTCATACCAAAACCTGGTCCAAAGATATGACAATTTGGTGAGGAATTATCAACGGCTATTCATGGTGAGACATCGACTCACCAATACGCCACCACCTCCAAATACGGTAATAAATTTTATGAAAAAATTATAACAACTTTGCGGATTAGTAAGTATGTAATATTTTAACGATTGAACTATTATCTTTTTGGTTCAAAACTCGTTCTTTAGATTTACCAGGGCCTAATGAACATTACAATTCACTCTATCGGTTTGTAAAATCGTAATACACAAGGCTATTTTTGTGGATCTTTTAAAATTAATGTAATTACACTTTTAGTTTAGCTTAAACATGGTATCACAGTTTTATCATTGGTTCTTGTTTTAATTTCAAACATATTTTAATTCTTAGATAATAACATGAGTAATTATATGTCATATATGTACAGCTGCGGTTACGGATTTGCGAGGACTCAAACAGTAGAATGCGTGTGAATTGCTCTTTTCTGCAATATAAATATAGTTTCCAAATCTGCAGCTTAAATCCACAGCTGAATCAACTGGACTGTAGCCACATCGTTATTTTTTACTGCGAAAGCGTCGAATTCTTACGAACTCTTCTAAATTTACTAGCAAAATTCAAGAATGTAGTACCATACCTTACATTTAGTTCGATTTATATTTTACTGCAAATACAACTCTGTCAATATGCTATAATTTCCGATCATGTATAAAAAAACACATAAATTACCGAATGTCCTAGTTGAGACTGATTATAAGAAATAGCATTTTTTGTGGGTTTTTATGTTAACAAACAATAACTAAAACATTAATCAGTTAAATGCAAAAGAAACTTATTCTTATTAATATTTCAAAAAAAGAATGTTAACAAATGTTTAATTTATAATATACAATTTTAGATTGACCGTGGTACTGATCCTATGGAAACGGAAATATCTCCCATCACTCCAGTATTGGATAACCCTATCCGTTCCTCAACACCGAGAGCACAAAACAATGACGGTACGATTTGACATAATACACAGAACTCTAGAAACCTTGCTATAGGAGATTAAATCGTATAACATGTACAGTTTTTTTAAAATTATGAGTAGACCTGTGTTTGACTACAATCTTACCATGGTTAGTAACTAATGATATAGCCGAAGGTGGTAAGAAAACAAAGATTAGAAAGAAACCGGCTCTCAGGTGCACCTGTCGGAACACCGGTAGGTGCTTGGTGACTGATTTTCAACATGAGAATGGTAGCCAGCCAGGCCGGTACTACAAAGCACCCTACTACCGTGCTATGGTTTCTTCACGATGTTTTCCATCACCGAAAGTTACACATAATTATATAATTTAGCGAACTTGCGCTAAAAAATTCACAAGAAACGGTTGTAGTGGAGAATAGCTGGTAATCCGGACATCTGGACATAGAAAGCATTTTTGTCCAAGCTGAAATGGAGGCGCTTCACTCGCTCAGTCTATTAATACAAACAAAAACTCACACATTCATACTCACTTAGCTTACATACACAAGTACACACCAACACACACACACCTCCATTGTCATGCACAATCAAATTATAAATTTTATATGTTCACAATTCTCTGCTCATCGGACACATATTGGCCCTTCCTTACTGCTAATTAAAAGATAAGGCATTATATTGTAAGTCCTTAAATGGCTGTAAGTTTTATCTAATAAGAGAATTGTATTATTTTTTAAAAGCTGTGGACATAGTAATAAATAAATAAAATGTGCTGGAAAGCTAATTAACATATTCACCAGCAGGGTTATTTTAAAACGGTCGGATTCGTCATCGGAAACCTTCATCGAAAAGATTCGATTGCGGAAAATAAACTGATTGATGGGTCATAGTAATTGTTCAACTAAAATTGTACTATTATCATACTATGTTAAATATATATTGACGTTCTTATAGTTTTGATTGTCTTTTAATGTGTGCAAATATACAGTTTAATTAGTATTTCATCATGACGGAAACTCGTTTCCAATGACGAATCCGACCGTTTTAAAATAACGCTGCAGGAGTGATCTAGCCAACAAACACGTATCTGTCCTGGCTTGATAGACAATAACGGCATAACATCTTCAGTTAGGTATACATATATTTTATTCATAAACGTGATCTATATCTATATAACGTGATATAGTGAGTATATGGCTGATAAATAACAAATAAGACGTTGCGATAGCAGTCTCAAAAATACACACTTATTTCCACAGAGCCAACCCCCGGCACCTCTCGCAATCAGGACGGTGCAGATAACACGGATCTCGAAGGCAGCGGTAGTCGTCTACTTAATCTCGACGTCCTTTCTTTCGACAGCGATCCCTCGGGGTATATATGTTTTTTAGAGTTTAGACTTTATACATCACATACCTACCAAGCTGATATTGTGGAAATAAAAGCATATTATTATATAAATTTATTATGAATATAATTTTTCCAGGAACCAGGAATCGTCCAGCCAAGACGGAAACTACTCATTGTTCAGGTCGCGATCCTCAGCGTTTCACCCTTTAAGCGATACCGTACGGTCCTTCAGAACGGTAGACCAAAACGAGCGCACGACGAGATTACTGCCGAATCCGTTTTCGTCGTCGAACGGGGCCCAGCGGCTGAGCCGGGTCTCCTTCGGCGAGAGCGCACCGCTGCTAGACAACCCGGCCAACACGTCCCGCACCAGCATATTCACGTCGTCGCGGCCGGGCTCCACACTCGCGCGGGACTACCCGCTGCGGCGGCGCAACTTCGCCTCCCTCTACAGCGTCGGGCCCGCGCGCGGGGTCAACACGCCGCTCTACAACATCGCAGCCCTGCGCGGCGACCGACCCTCCACCTCCACCTCCGCGCCGTCCGACCCCGCGCCCTCCACCTCCACCTCCGCGTCCACATCCGCGCCGCGCCCCACCATGACCAACTCGTCGACGCAGATGAGTCCCGTCTCGACGCCGGTGGACGCGCAGACCATCAACGAGAGCCTCGATTTGATCCGCGACATTCTGCGCGACTCCGGCACGCGGCTGCTGAACCTGATCACGAACATGTCGCTGTCGACGCTGGCGAGCGTGGAGCGCAGCATGCCGCGGCGCGGGGCGGCGCGCGCGCACTCGGAGGAGACCGGCTCGGGCTCCGGCGCCGGCGCCGCACGCCCCGCCTCGCGCCCCCAGCGCCTCTACAGCCCCACGTGGCGGCGCTCTTTTCTCTCCTCCAGCTCCGACTCCGACAGTGATTCGCTCGAGGTCAATATTTTTAGAACGAGAAACTCTACCTTTCGCGAGGACGAGGCTCCGGAGGCCGAGGCCCCGGCGGCCGCCGGGTCGCAGCATCCGACGGATAGGATGGTTTTTGAGTTGAACGACGAAAATCCCGGGGAGGGTGCCTCTAGAGACACGGGGGGTATCAACGTCTCGCTGTCGAGCAGGTTTCGAGTTCGAACTCAAAATTATTTGGCGGGTGATGAGGCCGGTGCGGCCGGTCGGGATGGTTTGGAGCCGTGCCCTCGGGACGGCGCCGGTCCGTCCACTCGAGACGCTACGAGTCCAGTCGTTCGAGACGATGCCAGACATCGGTCTCCAAACGGTGCGGGTCCGCCGACTCGAGACGGCACCGCCTGTCGCTCGCTGGATGCTGCGAGTCCGCCGACCTCGGCGGCGAGGGAATCCGCGGATGCGCCGCCGGACCCCGGACCGCGCCCCTCCACGAGCAGAGATAACTTTTGGACGAGAGGGTGTGCGGTCCCCCCGGACGAGGCCTACAGGAAAGTGAGGAGCGGCGTTAACGCGCTGCAGAAACACACGATGCAGTTGACTAATCTATGGCTTCGTGGGAATCGTACGACGATGAGAGAGTTGCGTAACATGTGGGAGAACCTCCGCCGGCGCATTTTGATGCTGCATCGGGAAACCGGCCGACAAGATTTACCGAGCTATTATACTAGATCTCTTCTCGAGAGGTGTATGATTTTGACTGAAATGTCGGATGGCGTGACTAGACCTGCGGGTCGAATTCCGAGAAATACCCCGAGGAGCGAGGACAACACCAGGAGTACCGAGAGAAACCGTGACGTCCCGATGAGCTCGGCGAATGCCAGCGATACTAATCCGACTGAGAACGGACTTGACCCTGCATCGAATAGCGCAAATCGACCGGCGAACGATGGACCTCCTGCCACGAATAGAACTCAAACCAGATCGTTCGCGGGTGTTAGATCCGCCCCGTCTATTAGAAGAAGGTTGCAATCGAGTTATAGATTGCGACCGGAGGAGCTCCGAAGACGTTCGCGGAATCTCACTACTAACCGTTTGTCCGCGAGATATCCTAACAGATCCCGTAGAGATTTTGCTCGAGCGATCGAAATAAGCGCCACCAGGCATGAAATACGCATGCGAGCCATGCAAGTATTATCTGTGATGTTTAACATGATGATGATGTGCCTCGAAGAAAGAGGCCTCAGCCAACTTATAATAAATATGTTGCGAACGCTAAAAAAAGCGTTGGCTTTGACATGTCTGATGTTGATGACAAATAGAAACAGCGGGCGGGCCGGAAATAATCCGACTACCAGTCAACGCGTAGATTCTCTGAACGTAGTTCGTATTCAAAATGTTGATCATACTGGTCCCGTTAATGTCGACGGTCCTGACGATCCGATATCTCCTATAACGAATCCTTCACCGAGCGAAGAAGCAACTGGAAACAGTTTACAAAAAAAGAAAGAAGACGAAATATCGAAAAAAGAACCGGAAGCTGAAAAACCATCGACGTCTCAATCGGCAACTGAAAATAGAGTGCAAGAAGATTCCATTGCATCACCACCGAGTAATGAATCGCAAAGATGGAGCAATCGTCTCGCTGTTCAAATAGCGGCCGCAAACAGGAATTACTCAGTGACCGCTAGAAATAGGAGAGATTTGTATCTCGAGAGCAGACGACTCAAAGCTTTGCACCGAACGAACCCTGGTGCTCATCCCATTATAAAAAGGAGGACATTTCCTCCCGTGTCGACTCATAGAATACCCGCGCTACGGAGTTTACCCAGCAGAGCGAACGTGGCAGGATTTATAACACCTAGAGCCGGGTTACAAAATGTAGAGCCCGTTGCGGGCCCGTCAAATGCTATGCCCAACGATAATAATGCAGCCCAGGACCCCTCCAGAAACGAAATGATGAATGAATTCGAGCACAGAGTTAACTTTATCAGAATAGCTCACATGCAAGCGGTGAGATTAAGAAACGCGGCTAGGAGTAGATTCCGGCGTCTGCAGACCATTCGTCTGTATACTCCCTCATCGGTACGCGAAATGTTCGCATTGCAGAACAATTCGGACAGCCCGCAAGAGAATCGATCACCTCTACAGAATAGCGTGTCACCGGACGTCGGTAACCGTCCTATCGCTATGTACAGGCCGCATATCTTGACCCCTCGCAGCGACACCGCCAGTAGAGCGGAGGAGCTTGGTCGGTTTCACACTGTTCTCAACAACGTGGCGATGCCGCTCATGCAGGTCAACAATCTGCCGACCAGTGCCGATGCTCAGGAGAACCCCAACCAAAGATTGCCGCGAATACACGAATACTTACAGCCTATCATTTTAGCGCAGGTAAAAGATGTTTTTTATGTTGTAAAAAATAAATATCTTTATTAATTTTTATCATTTATCGATTCAGGAAGGCTCGTTTATGATTGCATGAACGTGATGGGTTGTCACTAGTCACGTCATAGCAAGGAATAGTCAAAGCTATGAAAAATAGAAAAAAGTGTGGAATACTCACCATACAACACATTTTTATTATTACAAGCTTTTATTTCGTTTCACCTGTTTGGTGTCTGTAATCTTACAAGTTCAATTTGACCCACTTCCCAGTGTCCGATTCAGCTGATATTTGGCACATCCGTTTGGTTCTTGTGACAATGCACGATTATCTCAATGCTGCCAATTTTTCAATATGGCGGCCGCCGCAAATACAGTAACTCCTATGATATGGGTTATATGGGTATCAAATGAAAGGGCTTGATGAGTGAAATACAATAAGTACAGTGACGTCATTGTAAATCCAATACAAATAAAAGCTTGTTTAAATTTTTTATTTCGTTTATTACTTGGTATTGTTATTACTGATAAAATTTTACACTGACAGTTATAATATAACCCTACTAAAATGTGAAAGTTTGTGTGTATGTTTGATACTCAATCACGATCACGACGGAACAATTTTGGCACAAAGATTGATAATACAGTATATTTTATCTTTTAAAAATCATTATATACCTGGGAATACGGTTAAAACCGCAGGGCAGAAGCTAGTAAGAATTTGACTGGGGACTAATGTAGAAATACGAAAGCATCGTATGAAATAAGTATTTGTATAATTGTTTAGAACGCGATGGTAGTGGATGAGGAAGGGGGCGGTGGCGAGGGGGTTGGCGGGGGCGGGGGCTCCGGTGGGGGCGGCGGCGGGGCGGGCGGCGCGCGGCGCATGAGCGGCATGGCGGGCCTTCTGGACGCGGGCATCCTCTCCGAAGCGTTGCCCGCGCCCTCGCACCGAGTGCAGGCCTGGGACTTCACCACGGGGGACACGCCCGACATCGCCGACTGTTAGACTCCTCTTCATTTTTATTTGTTACACCCATAAAGTCAATATAAAACATTTATTCCGACATACACACAACATTACAGAATTATATATTATAACATTTTTGTGTGATGGTTTCCATAGTACAAGCTCTGCTTAGTTTGGGATCAGATGACCGTGTGTGAGGAATGTCCCAGGGTATTTATTTAATTATTATTCAACTTTGGTTATTTAAATGATAATTGACCGGCCAGCTGGCGCGGTTGGTTAAGATTCCACCTATTGCGCCGCAGGTCGTGGGTTCGATTCCCACACAGCACAGGCATTTGTGTGCATGAACATGTCTATGCCCTGTGTCTGGGCACAGTCTAATAACCATACAGTCGGTCGACGAAGCCGTCTAGACAGGGCAATCGTGCGGGGTGTGAGGGACGAGACGCGGGAAAGCCGTTACCGACCTGCGAACAAAATTATGTTAGTAGCTCGGTAAACAGAATTCAGGGCTAACGCGTGTTTGTGTCTGTAATTATTTTATTTAAAATGGTGCAAACGACGTGTGCTGTGAGAGACTGCAAGTCTTCATCCTATTTAAATAAAGATCTGCGGTTTCATCAGCTTCCACACACAGACGAAAGGTAAATAAATCATGGTTTGTTATCGTAGAGTGCATACAATAATAATTTTATATTTGTCATGTCGTGTCACGTTAATAACGCCAACAAATGGCCGAATGGCGGACGGTAAAAAATATGTAATAGGTACACAGGTATAGGTAACAGGCACAGGGCATGAGTGTTTGTTTTTTTTTTTTTTTTTTTCAATAGGTCTGATGATGGAGTAGGAGGGTAAGCACTGGAACTCCATAGTGGAACATCGTATCCTAGTCGTGTTTGGGTTTGTTGGAATTGTCGTGAGATGAACTTTAACCATGTATGGTTTTCAGGGTCTGATGATGGAGTAGGAGGGTAAGCACTGGAACTCCATAGTGGAACATCGTATCCTAGCCGTGTTTGGGTTTTGTTGGAATTGTCGTGAGATGAACTTTGACCATGTATGATTTTCAGGGTCTGATGATTGAGTAGGAGGGTAAGCACTGGAACTCCATAGCGGAACTTCGTATCCTAGCCGTGTTTGGGTTTGTTGGAATTGTCGTGAGATGACCTTTGACCATGTATGGTTTTCAGGGTCTGATGATGGAGTAGGAGGGTAAGCACTGGAACTCCATAGTGGAACATCATATCCTAGCCGTGTTTAGGTTTTTTGGAATTGTCGTGAGATGAACTTTGACCATGTATGGTTTTCAGGGTCTGATGATGGAGTAGGAGGGTAAGCACTGGAACTCCATAGCGGAACTTCGTATCCTAGCCGTGTTTGGGATTGTTGGAATGGTCGTGAGATGAACTTTGACCATGTATGGTTTCCAGGGTCTGATGATGGAATAGGAGGGTAAGCACTGGAACTCCATAGCGGAACTTCGTACCCTAACCGTGTTTGGGGTTGTTGGAATGGTCGTGAGATGAACTTTGACCATGTATGGTTTCCAGGGTCTGATGATGGAGTAGGAGGGTAAGCACTGGAACTTCGTATCCTAGCCGTGTTTGGGGTTGCTGGAATGGTCGTGAGATGAACTTTGACCATGTATGATTTCAGGGTCTGATGATGGAGTAGGAGGGTAAGCACTGGAACTCCATAGTGGAACATCGTATCCTAGCCGTGTTTGGGGTTGTTGGAATTGTTGTGAGATGAACTTTGACCATGTATGGTTTCAGGGTCTGATGATGATGTAGGAGGGTAAGCACTGGAACTCCATAGTGGAACTTCGCATCCTAGCCGTGTTTGGGGTTGTTGGAATTGTCGTGAGATGAATTTTGACCATGTATGGTTTTCAGGGTCTGATGATGGAGTAGGAGGGTAAGCACTAGAACTCTATAGTCGAACATCGTATTCTAGCCATGTTTGGGGTTGTTGGAATTGTCGTGAGATGAACTTTGACCATGTATGGTTTTTAGGGTCTGATGATGGAGTAGGAGAGTAAGCACTAGAACTCCATAGTCGAACATCGTGTTCTAGCCATGTTTGGGGTTGTTGGAATTGTCGTGAGATGAACTTTGACCATGTATGGTTTTCAGGGTCTGATGATGGAGTAGTTATTATAATATTGTTTAAAATATAATAATGCTAACAATGTTTTATTGTTATCTGCAATAAATAAATAATTTTGTAAATATTGTTTACTTGTGACAACCCTGGCCGTCGCGATACTGTCTAGACGTTGTCGGCATTTTTCACAAGATCAAAGGCGTCGGACGACTGTATGGTTATTAGACTGTGGTCTGGGTGTAATTATGTACATTAAGTATGTATTTACAAACAAAAGTAGTATATGTATTATATCAGTTATCTGGTTTCCATAGTACAAGTTCTGCTTAGTTTGGGATCAGATGACCGTGTGTGAGGAATGTCCCATTATATTTTTTTTTTTTGTTTATCACACATTAGGTACAAAAAATGTTGTGGTGCAGAGGTGCAGGATCCACAACGACGCTAGTATCGACATATCAAAAGATGGCAGACTACTGGTCGCGCTGTTGCCTGTACCGAGACTGAGGAATACTAATCATTGGCTAGGTGAGCTTTGCACATACAAAACAATCCTACTAATTATTATAAATGAAAAAAGTGAGCTTGTTTGTTTGAGGCCTCAATAACACAACAGTACAACCAACCGCCAAAAAAATTTGCACGCAAATATACGGGGTGGAAATTTTTGACGGGTAAAGCTACCTTAATAATAAAGGAAATAGTAGCATTAATAGGAAAGGATGGCTGTAAGAAATTTGAAAAATAGGTTTTTAACATATGTATTGCTGTCGCGCTGTGCCCGAGCTATCCCGCCCGAGGGCGATAGAGACAAATGCAGCCGATTATACCTATTTAAATTAGACGAAATCGCTATTTCGTAATCCCCGGTTATTTCCAAAAATGGACCGATTTAAAAAAATATTCAAGAATCATAATAAGAAAGGCTTTATCTATGTCTACATTCGTAGGAGAACGAAAACTACCGATATAGCTCGTAGAGTTAGTAACCTGAAGTAGCAATGGGCAGGCCACATCGCTCGAAGAACTGATAGCCGATGGGGAAGGAAGGTTCTCGAGTGGCGACCACGTACTGGAAAGCGCCGAGCGGGACGACCTCCCACGAGGTGGACCGACGATCTGGTCAAGATCGCTGGGCACCGCTGGATCCAAGCGGCCCAAAACCGTTCGAAGTGGAAGTTAATGGGGGAGGCCTATGTTCAGCAGTGGACATCCCTAGGCTGATATGATGATGATAGCTATGTCTGTCGGTTTTCCTTTGTTGTTTTATAATCGTCAAATTTGTTCGCTGGACGTCTGATAAGGGCGTTAAAAATGGTAAGTTTATGTGATTTTAGAAGGTTCCAATTCTTATAATAATTAATTTATAGTGGTACCTACAGATTGCATGGTAGAATAATCATTGCTCTAGTGTCATTATTCAGAGAGGAAACTGAGGATTACGTTTGTATGGGACGCCACCAGCATTTCCTCTTAATGTTTGATTTATTGCAATCGGCATTTACAGATTTTTGAAAAAGGTACAGTCAGCGAGCACACGGCTTTTTTGAAAAAAAAAATGCAGCTTAATCGATCCTGTCTCCGACAAGAATCAAAAGGCTCTATGGGACCAAGTTAGGGTACTAGAAATGACGATGTGTAGAAATTTCGCCTTCAGATCGCGGATTTCTTTAAAAATTTGTTAATGCCGATTGCAATAAATCAAAAATTAAAGGACAGTCACTAACGAAACGACCATGTTCGCGAGGCTTCAACCCTTAAGGCTGTCCTTACTGACCCTTCTAAAATGTCCATTAGTATTTTTAACCGACTTCAAAAAAAGGAGGAGATTCTCAATTCGGTTGTTTTTTTTTTTTTTTTTATATTTGTTACCTCATAACTCCGTCATTTATCGTCCGATTTGGAAAATTCTTTTTTTGTCTGGAAGGGTAACTTCCCGTTTGGTCCCATTGTCATCAGATCAGGATTTGATTACTTCTTAGTGTACTTTGAAGTCGGTTAATGTTTTTTTAAAACAGTCCAATTATATCTAACCTAGTATCAATAACAATATAGAATACTTTTATCACTGGATAACATAAGAGGAACGCGGTAGATTCGCGTGGCGGAAGTTATAATAATAATAATAAAGCTTATTTATCTACACATTCACAGAGTAACAATAGCATTTCAAAGAGCTGTTATTTCAAGTAGTATTTGTTGATTTGTGTAGTGCCCTCTTGGGCTCCTCCAAATTGAATCAATCCTCGCGGTTTCTGGCGATTTGTATCCATTCCTCTCCTGCCACGTAACTAATGTCGTCCACCCATCTTTTCCTTTGTGCTACCTACACTCCTGGTGGGCCTTTCCAATTTGTTGTTTGACACGTCCATCTTTTGTCTTGATATCTAGCTATATGTCCTGCCCATTTCCATTTATGTTTTAAGCTATGGTGAAGTGCATCAGTTAATTTAGTTTTATGTGAATATCTATATTTCTTGTTTTTTGTATTCTCCTTAATTTTAGAATGCTTCTCTAGGGGCGGAAGTTAGTTTAATAAGTTTAAATGTATGTATAATGTTGTATATAGGCGTTTACTCCCTGGAGTGGGCGCGGCTGGGTCAGTGCCTGCACACGGCGGTGCTGGAGCAGAGCGCGGTGTCGGTGGCGCTGTCGCCCACCGCGCGGCACCTCGCCGTCGGGCTCGGCTCGCGACGCTTCACCACCGCGCCGCACGCACGGAACAACGTGTTCGCGCTGCTCTACCGGCTCGACCCGCTAGGTACTACACACACATAGTTATACACGGCGGTGCTGGAGCAGAGCGCGGTGAAGAACAGCTCGACTGGGGAAGTACTTCCTCCTTACAGAGTATCCAGCCAAATAACTTACTATTGTGTTCCTGCACGTGAGTCAGGTCACCGGAGCTCATTGAGAGGGGGGACCAATCGGTAACGCGTAAACGATGCCCCGGACGTTTCAAGCGTCCATGGGCTACGGTAACCGGTTGCCAACAGCCAAGCAGCCTGTTAGCTGACTTTGTAGTATTAAAAAAAAACGGCCAAGTGCAAGTCGGACTCGCGAACCGAGGGTTCCGTACAGGCTTGTAGTTATGTAAATAGTTCGTTCATCACGGGAATCGAGTCTCGAAGATATTTCTCCTTTTTTCCGATTATGTAATTATTTTGTGATGTAACAAAAAAAATACGATTATCGGATATCTTCCTTTTAGTAGTGCTACATGATCTTGCTTTTTGCCAAATTTCATAATTCTAGGTCAACGCGAAGTAGAAGATTTGATTCCCTTGCGATCGTCAAGTTTTTTTTGCGTTGACTTAGTCCTGATTACTTGATATTATTTTCAGCCTGAATACCTCGACGTGTTTATGCGAAAAAGGGTCTTGACAGACGAACAAAAAGACAGACGGACAACAAAGTGATCCTATAAGGATTCCGTTTTTTTTCTTTTGAGTTACGGAACCCTGAAATTAGCTAGTTTAAATGTGTGAGGAGTCGAATAAGGTGCGTGTGCATGTTCATGTTCAGAGAGCTCGAGCCGCACCGGGCTGGCGCCGGTGAAGGAGCTGGAGCAGACGTGGGAGTACGGGTTCACGAGCCTCAACTGCCTGCGCTGGGCGCCGCAGCCCGGACAGGGCCTCGTCTACGCCAACAACACCGGACAACTCATCATCATGAGCTAACTCCACACGCAGATAACTCATTCATCACTGCCACCAATCGACTGACTCACCCCCAACATTTTTACCGAGTAAGTTTTTATCTTACACGTTTACATTTGCTTGTACATAATTATGTAGATGTTAAATTGTGGCTTTGAATTTAATAGTATAGTAGAAATTTATCGTAAGATCACGCGATGTAACTCGTTTTATGCAATGACTCAACTCGAGTTTTTCACAAAATTAAATTATTTAAGAGTAGGATACTGTAAATTAATCAGATTGATTGACTGTTTAACATTTATCCGACCTAACTTAGTTCGTAATACCAATGTTCTAAGAATTGTTATTGATCTCCTTCGTAATTGAATGATTGGATTGGAACTATTGAATGTAAGAATTGATGCAATCATTGTCTTGTGTAATAGTAAGGTTTATAGTTCCAAGCTGAGAATTAGAGTGTTTCATTTATGCATTACAACATTGCAAAGTGTGTCAAAGAACAAACCTTAAAAATTGTTTTATATTTACCATATTTTTCGAAGAGCCACGTTCTATACTCCCGTGGTAAAAACTCTGACGTCTAAACCCGAACTTGAGCGGAATAAAAAAATTGTGAATGTTTTTCGGTTAACAGTAAAACTGTCTTTGTAATGACGAGTCAATCCTGGGACATTCCTCGCACACGGCTATCGAATCCCAAACTAAGCATAGCTTGTACTAATCAATTTAAATGTATGTAATGTAAAACGAATACGATATACACTCGCTCTGCTATAACGCATAAATAATATACTCTTATACATAGATTTAAGTTAGGATCTATAACTAGATATTTATTCTTAAGTAATGTAACTCGCGATATTCGTTACAATACTTAAATGATATGCTTTTCAAGTTTTATTAATTACATTAATTTTCACGTATTATGCCTTCCAAAAGACTTATCTTAAACAGTTTTTCTTTATACTCTTAAATTACTGCTTGCATACACGGAAAGAAATGTTGTTTTAAAACAAGAATATATCTATTGGTCAAGAATAATATTGTTTCATATATAGGGAACACTTTATATTCTTGAATTCAGCATTTTATTGTTTTGATTTTTTATTCTTAAATCAACAATTAATATCTCAAATAAATAAAAATCTATTCTACATAGAAGAAACAAATAATGTCTCTAAGCAAGAGGGACGGAATTCTTGGACTTCAAGACATCTGATTTTCTTGAACAGAATCAATTTGAGTATTTAATGTAAAACTTCTTTATTTTCGGGCAAAGAGCAAGGTGTTTTCAATAGAAAATATGTATTCTTAATATTGAAAAAACAAAACTTATAAGGACAAAAGCTTATTATTTAAAACAAAACATTATGTTTCATGTTGAATCAGTTATTAATCTTAAGCCAAAAATCATACTTTTGTTGGAGAATGCTTTGGCTTGTTATGAATTTTGTTAAGTTTTAAATCGAAAATGCCACTGTTTTCGTCTAAGTCGTGTATCATTGAACGAAGATTCGTCACTTTTAACCAAAACCACCGAATCTTATTCGAAGATTTTTTAAATGTTGGTACAAGACAATTTTGTTCTTAAGTTTCTTTAACCGAAATACTTCTGCATTCTCTTAATAATATTATTTGCTTAACTCAAGTATTTTTAATCTTAAGTCGAGAATAATAAGTTCTGAGTTGAGAAAGCAAATATTCTTAATTTGAATAACCAGAAGTTTCATACTAAAACCAAATTCATCTCAGGTGAAAACTTTATTTGCATTCTCTTAATAATATTATTTGCTTAACTCAAGTATTTTAAATCTTAAGTGGAGAGTAATAAGAGTTCTGAGTTGAGAAAGGAAATATTCTTAATTTAAATAACCAGAAGTTTCATACTAAAACCAGATTTATCTCAGGTGAAAACTTTATTTGCATTCTCTTAATAATATTATTTGCTTAACTCAAGTATTTTTAATCTTAAGTGGAGAGTAATAAGAGTTCTGAGTTGAGAAAGGAATATTCTTAATTTGAATAACCAGAAGTTTCATACTAAAACCAGATTTATCTCAGGTGAAAACTTTATGTGCTTTCTCTTAATAATATTATTTGCTTAACTCAAGTATTTTTAATCTTAAGTGGAGAGTAATAATAGTTCTGAGTTGAGAAAGCAAATATTCTTAATTTGAATAACCAGAAGTTTTATACTAAAACCAGATTTATCTCAGGTGAAAACTTTATTTGCATTCTCTTAATAATATTATTTGCTTAACTGAAGTATTTTTAATCTTAGGTGGAGAGTAATAATAGTTCTGAGTTGAGAAAGGAAATATTCTTAATTTGAATAATTAGAAGTTTCATACTAAAACCAGATTTATCTTAGACGAAAACTTTATTTGCATTCTCTTAATAATATTATTACTTAACTCAAGTATTTTTATTCTTAAGTGGAGAGTCTGGGGTTCTCGACTTGAGAAAGCAGATTTTCAATGTAAGTATATGAATATTCTTAACTGAAATAACCGGAGGTTTCATACTAAAACCAGATTTATTTTAGGTGAATACTTTCTGTGCGTTCTTTAGAGAATATGATTTACTTAGCTCAAATATATTTTTTTTAAAGAAAGAATGTATGAGATTTGAACTGAGAATTCCACTTTTTGAATGAAACTATTATTTTTTTCAATTTAAAAATCCGGATGTGTCAAAGCAAACCAGCTGCAGTAGGGTGATTGCGGTAGACGGATGGGCATGGAATGGAAATTGTTTCGACAATTGAAAATCCATTGGCGTTACCAATTCGACAAATTAGAATTACGGAATAATTCAAAGACTAAGTCTGCAATTCAAAATTGTCCAATTTGTAAATAAATGGTTTTAATTGTCAAAATAATTTCCATTCCATGCCCATCCGTCTACCGCAATCAGCCTGTTGGTCTTGCTTTGACACTTCCGGTTTTTCAAATTGTTTTTTATTTAGTTTCACTTAAAAATGGAATTCTCAATTCAAATCTCGTACATTCTTCCTTTAAAAAAATATATTTAAGCTAAGTAAATCATATTCTCTAAAGAACGCACAGAAAGTATTCGCCTAAAATAAATCTGGTTTTAGTATGAAACCTCCGGTTATTGCAGTTTAAGAATATTCATATACTTACATTGAAAATCTGCTTTCTCAACTCGAGAACCACGAATCCACCTTTTGTTAAATCTGGTTTTGGTATGACCATATCTGTGAAATAAAAGCAAATAGTTATTTATTAAAACATTTATTCAAATAAAAAACCCAAGCGTAATCACCACCATTACAACTAAACTTAGTTAATCATCAGAGAAGAATACCTACATAAATCCTCTGTGAGACACCAATTATTCTTGGAACAGGCCTAGTTCTTTAAGTAAGTCGTTCATTTATAATCAGTATTAAAATTATTGAATGCTTCCTGAAGTGCAGTTATCATCAGAAAACTATCTTTTGAATCTTTTAACGAATTTTTCAATAAACAAAACGGTTCTGATAACATCAAATTTGAAACTAATTCAACAATAGATTGTATTACGTTTCTGGGTTAACTAGAAATGTTATGTAATTCAGTCATAAAGGTTGTAACAACATCATTAACTTTTGATACATGACTAATATTATCATTAGGTTTTTGGTGATTAGGATCTTCACAATTAGATGCTGTATCCGTTTCATGTTGTCTTTCAGTAATAACATTAGAGCATTCAGGTCATTATGGTATGAAATGAAATGCTTTTTTAATTCACTTTTAGAATGATACAGTCCTCTTTTGAGCACAGGAAATAATTTGTAATATTATGAGCGTATCGCAAATGGATGAAATATGGTTGAAAATTTTCATATACATTATCACACTTATGACACTTCAACATGTTGGAACTCTTTCACTTAATGTGGATGCTCCCCATTTTCAATTTATAACAAAAAAAAAACAATTTAATTTATTACAGCATTTTTAGGCGGCTATGGAACGTGTAATTTTGTGATTTTCGAATGAGGTGTATGACAATAAATTTATGAATGTATTAATTTTGCATTCCAAACCATTATAAAACTGTACATTGGTCTCTTAATGATTAAGATTATTTATGTATTGATAAGGAACAAACTTATTGTTTAAAATAATTTTAAATGCATGATTAAGGCGGCCCAGCATAACCAACGCAACTTCCACGCAAGCACAGTCTAAAAGCTTGTTGTTTCTTTCATCCAACGTAATGTTTGATAAAGATGCACTGCGAAAAAAGAGAGATAGCGCCAGAGCCCTCGGTTGTCGGTCGCGAAATTCCGCTGCTCACTCGCGGCCGCTTCGGTAGGGTTCGTAGTCTCGTAGTCATTCATGATTTCGCGTCTCACCTTGGCGTCTCACTCACGCACGCACGTAGTAGGTATATTTTCTATGTCTCCTAGTTCGTAAATATAATCATTTACAGTCTTGGTCGTCAGAGTAGTATCGGTATCAGTCTGAAAATAAGTATACATAATGCATTTCTTTTATAGTTTGATATGTTCAATACAAGAATCTTTGTATATTAGACATAAGATTCTTGGTTCAATCACATGCAAGCAACATGCAAGTCACAGACTGAATAACACATACGGAAAAAATGCGAAATGCCATAGTCTTCAGCCAAGAATAACATTATCCTCAAAAAATATTGCTTAATATCAAGTAAATATTTACTTGTCTTAAGAATTATGGAATTCTCCTAGGTAAACAATATTATTCTTGGATATATTTATGAACCAAGAATATTGTTTCCATTGAAGAATTTCTTATTTTTTGATTATACCAAATACAGTGCCTTAAATCAATTATTGAGGTTGAGAAAATAATTTCTGTAAACACCTCTTTTGTATGAAATTTCGAGCTTGGGTCAACTTGGGTAAACAATATTTTTGGTTTTAGTTGGATACTTCAAGTAAATATTAACTTGATATTAAACAATAATTGTGAGAATAACTATATTATCGGCTGAACAATTTGGCAGATGCTTATTTTTTTTCATGCAGGTACAACAAACAGAACCCCTAAAAATGTTATGCAAATATTGCTTCTCATTTATTAGATAAATTGATTATAATATTTAAAGATTAATAATTTATAAATTTTAATTTCTTCAATTTAACATATTTTTACTTAATTCATGATATAATCCAAATAAGCTTCAAAAACCATTTTTAATCAAACTTGTCACAGTAACTAAGTCAAGAATAATATTATGCTTTTAGATTCTGTCGTTTTAGCATGAGAGGATAAACTGCCAAATATAAAAAAAATATGTTTTGTGTTCAGAGGGTTCCCAAAGTATAATAGATAAAAGACCTAAAACCACTGAAAAAAACGATAGCCAAATGAAATGGATCTTAAGTGCACTGGACCAGTATGCCTACCATGAGTATCCTACGCTAAGGTAATCTACACTCGCTAGCGACTATGATGAAACATTTTGTATGAAATGCTTCCAAGTGTACACTAGAAGTGGTGCTCACCATGCAAAATATTCACCATAGTTGCTAGCGAGTGTAGATTATGTTAGCGTAGAAAACTCATGGTAGAGTTACAGACCCTACATATGGTTTCCTGATATTTATGTCCAGTAGGTACTAAGATTTCAATCACTCATGTTCTAGATGCAAAATAGGAAGTAAAAAACTATGGAGTCATGGGTATAACTATTAAATAAAATAAGTATATTTGAAATATTAATGAAAAATGAGTAATATTATAATACTTATTAATATGGTACTAATCAAATGGTACTTACATGTCTAGAGAAATAATCATCCAGTTTGGATTTTATGTGAATTCTGTGGCCTATTAGTGGGCAAAGTTCTTTAAGGATGCCTTCATTTAGATGCCTCAATTGGTTTGATTTAATTTCATTTTCTGAAAAAAGAAAGTTATCTTATTTTTTGGTTTGGATTACAGTGATTCATAGAACCTTCCTGGCTTTTTCCATACTTTTTGGACTTGACACTAAAAAGTAGAAGTACCTACTACCCGTGCGCGATAAGATGAGACCAGAGTGGAATGTGACTACCTCGCCTGCTTCCCCTGCACTTCCCTGATGGCACCCGTATTGTACCTACTTATAGCATGAAGCAATACTACATGTACAATAAGGGAGCTATGTTTATGATGTATAGTATACAAGCACGCAACTGTGTAACGTCAACGCACCAGGTTTTAAATGTTTTCAATGCTATGAAGGAATTAGAACTGTAAGTAACCTGGCATGTTTCAAATAATAACAGAATGTAAAAGGGCATTTATTTTATACTAATTGAATGTACTGTAAGCAGATTTGTTATAATCATAATACCTATTTAAGAACGTGGTCTTCATTCTACTAATTAATGATTTATTGTCCTATTAGCAAGTTATGTAGGTACCTACTTTTCTTACCTTGGAATCTACCAATTACGGATTCGGGAACTCCCCATTTTCGCAGCACAGAATCGATCTCCTCAGACTCAACAGACATGAAAAAATTGTCATCTACGCTGGCACCGGCTGCAGTGGCTGAATCACAGAGATTTTCATTCATCTAGGTACCTACAATGAATTTTAACATCAGAATAATAACCAAATTATAACAATTATTTCGTCAATAGGTACTCACTCTTGATTGAGAAATTTTCAATTTTAGATGTAAACCACACACGAACACAGCACACGACCTTGCAACGCCCGACCTCGAAAGAAAAGAAAGAAAGAACCGCGCGAAGCCGCGAACTCGCGAAGTGGTGCGATTGGTGCGAATGGGTTGCCAACAACAACAAAAAATATCCCGACGTCCGAAAAGACAATTTGCAAATAACATTTTTAAACTTTGCTTTATTCCAATTTGTGTGAAAGTAGTTATTTCTTTATCTATATTTTACTAGGATTCATATGAAATTAACGGTTTAATAAAATCTGTACATGGTGAAGTTATTACAATTTAGGGATAATATTATTAATAAACACAATAATAATATAGGTAAGTAATAATGATAGGTACTCTAAATAATGTTGGTAGTTCCAGTTATGGACCGCAGTCCGAACATTTTTTAAATATCCTCTCCATTGAAAGGTTGTCTGTTAAAATCGCTTTTTGCGATTTGACCGCCTATTGTTATAGCCTAAGATAAAAGAACTACCTATTTTCTTTTGTAATGTGTCATTATGTATGGTGTGCAAGAGTTATCTATCTATTTGCATTTTATGATATTGTTCGTTTAATTAAATAGACAAAACGAGGTTTCTCAGGACCCAGACGGATCCTGAGAAACTATTTATATTACTAGCTTACTAGCTTATAGCACTCAATAATTGTGTTTTTTCAACATCTACTATAGCAAGACCTCCCAAGTGTAAGAAAACGCGTTCCTGGTATGGGTCAAGCTGCAAAGGGGATAGAACTTTTGAGGCATAGCTTACCCGCCGCCATTTTAGTTTTTTTTTCAATCTTGCGGCGCACGATGTAACTGGTATATATGGATAGATGACACTTATACAAACAAAAAATGTTAAGCAATATGGTTTCCTAAAGTGTCACGTTTCCGAGATATTTGGAGGTAAATATCGCCATATGAGAATAACGGCAATCATTAAAAATGAACTTATTACGTGTTTATGTATTAGATTATATTCAAATAATAGTATCCTAGGTTGATTTAACTATTTTATTAGAGAAACTAGCAACATGAAAAACAATATTCATTATGTAATTACTTACCTACTAAACCGCATCGCAATATTTGTGTATTAGATTATATTCAAATAGTATCCTAGGTTGATTTAACTATTTATTAGAGAAACTAGCAACACGAAAAACAATATTCATTAATGACTTACCTACTAAACTTACCATGTTAATTGGTACATACTAAAGATCGCTGTAATGCTCTCTGGGCGATAAAATTGCAATAGCGGCATAGCACATACAAAAAATAAATAAGAAAAACCCTTTCACGCGGCCCACCCATTTGAAGTCACGGCTTTTCTATTATGTGTATTGTTGTACTTACCTTATTCAACTTTAAACGATTGTCATCGTTCTCATATTGAAGCGATAGGTATTTAGTTCCAGTCTTGGTAACATGAGATTTTAGGACAAGTATTGTCATTTTTGTTTGCTTAATAACGGCGAGATGGAAAACAAGTCAACCACCCCGATCCGAGCTACTTTCACAACATTGTCTTTCATTACGAATATTGCGATGCGGTTTAGTAGGTAAGTAATGAATGAATACTGTTTTCGTGCTCCTATTTTTACTAGAATCTAATAAATAATGGCGGTGAGTAGCTATGCCAGCTCCCATACAAAAATGTTCCGACTCCTTTACTACTACCCAACCAATTTCAATATTTTTTTTAGAAGAAAGTCAGACAACAAACAAAAAAAATTGTTTCGAGATTCCTTAAAATAATCAATCCCACTTAGTTTTGTTTTAAATATCTTCAAGGTGCAAACATGCTGTGTCGTCATAAAATGATTGATGATGAATAATATTTTATGCAGAGTGAATCGCAATTTAACAATTAAAAACAATTTAGTCGGTACAAATATTCCCATAATAATTGAGGATTCAGTTTTGAGATGGCAACACTCATTATTTTGCTTGCTTATCGAGCATCTGTCAAGAAACGCGATTTTAGTTTAAAACGAATATTGTTGGATATTTATATAAAAAATATTTCAAAAAACTTCGATTATGATCAACTCCACGAGTCGTGACGTGACCACAGATTGACAGCTGCGCAGTAGTTAATTTTTCGGTCTGTTTGGCGGAATGAACAAGGGGGGAGCGCCGAGCTGCACACGATTGGTTCGTCAAGTTGATGCTCGTCGTCTATTGGATTCTCGCGTGTCATTTGGCTATTGTGATTTGGCCAAAAGTGTAAATGCGCGAACTTGCCCCCACTAGGCGCGTAGGTAGGTACTGTAGGTACCTAGTGATAGATAATAAATCAGTCATCCAAGAATATTCGTTGTCTTATTATGAAAATAGTGTTTCTTGACTGTTAGTCCAAGAATATTCGTTATTTTAGATGAAAATCGCATTTCTTGACTATAGTCCAAGAATATTCGTTATCTTAGATGTAAATCTTGTTTCTTGATTAACCAAGATTACAGTGTAGGTACCTAGGTACCTACGAAGTAGGAATAAGTACCTAGGTACCTACGATTTTTTTGTTAATTTAGGTAATTTGTTTTGGATAAGTACATAAATACACGTTTAAATTGGGTATCTGCTTCTGTAATACGGAATGCATTATATATGCATGCTAGCAAGTCGGTAAAGTTATGAATTTTTTGAAAACATTGAAATTATCTAGGCTGGGTTCACACTACGCCGGACCGGCAGATTTACCGGCATGGCAAAACTGCCGGAAGTGCTAGTGGCTAAAGAATATATATGAAGCTGTACACATTATGCCGGATCCGGCAAAAATACCGAGGTCGGCATTTTAACCGAGCGTTTTGTCACTGTGAGTACTTGTCAGTCCGATTTTTCTTGTGCGATCCGGTGTAAAGTGAGCACTGTTGTCCGGGAGCCGGTTTCCAGCAAATCTGATTTAATCTAATTCTAATTTAATTAAGATTCTGAAGTAAGAATCTAAATTATTTAAACTATGAAATTCCTAGTCTAAAATATTCTTGAACTAAAAAACGTTGTTCTTTCTTATTTGGAAACATTAAGATTATATGTTGAATACCGTAATTTATTGCCACGAAATAAAAAAACCGGCCAAGTGCGAGTCAGACTCGCGCACCGAGGGTTCCGTACAAACCTGTAGGTATATAAGTAAATGGTAGTATAGACCTGAGTATTTGATATTAATTTCAATTTATGACCTATTAAAAAAAAACTACTTACTAGATCTCGTTCAAACCAATTTTCAGTGGAAGTTTGCACCGTAATGTACATCATATATTTTTTATAGATTTATCATTCTCTTATTTTAGAAGTTACAGGGGGGGGGACACACATTTTACCACTTTGGAAGTGTCTCTCGCGCAAACTATTCAGTTTAGAAAAAAATGATATTAGAAACCTCAATATCATTTTTGAAGACCTATCCATAGACACCCCACACTTATGGGTTTGATGAAAAAAAAAAATTTGAGTTTCAGTTCTAAGTATGGGGAACCCCCAAAATTTATTGTTTTTTTTCTATTTTTGTGTAAAAATCTTAATGCGGTTCACAGAATACATCTACTTACCAAGTTTCAACATTATAGTTCTTATAGTTTCGGAAATAAATGGCTGTGACATACACGGACAGACAGACATGACGAATCTATAAGGGTTCCGTTTTTTGCCATTTGGCTACGGAACCCTAAAAAAGTATTTTTTGAAAACATTGAATTATTTTAGTTTGAACTTTTTACTCTACTTTCTTACCCTAAAATAAAATCTTCTTAAACCAAACATAATGAGCGGAGTTTCACATCATATTATGAAGTTTGTACATGTTTATCAAACCTTTGAGAAAAATATGTTGAATTTTAATAAGTAACTTGGGTTTATAAAATAAGAATCTGGTCTATTTTTTCTGGTTTTATTTAGTAACGACTAATACATTAGGCCCGATTGCTCTCTATATTTGAGAGACCTTGGGTGAGATCACAAAACATTAATCTTTTCTCAAAAATCATAAAGTGCCATCATCATATTGAATTATTTAGTTATTTGCACGATTGCTCTCAAAATTAATGGACCACATAAATGAATCTTTTGCTTAAAGTTTAAAAAAGCGGCCACCTTTTTTAAAGCAATCGGACCAATAGCTAAATATCCAAAATGGAATTATATATTTTTTCATATGAATGATTTTTGTGTGTCACAATCAAAGAATTTAAAACGTCCAGAAGGATAGTCGCCTCTATGGGAACATGAAATAAACAAGCCAGAATTGACAGTATTTGACAGCCGTGCGCAGTACGAACTGAGAGCGATTTGCTCAGGGAGCCCCTCAAGCGGAGTGAAATTAAATGTCTTGCTTTAGTAAGGCGGATTATCCATCTGGGTAGAGGCACGATGCCCTATGAAAATCTTTGGTCACAATATATTTTAATTTTAATATTGTACGTACCTACGTAATAATAAAAATCGCACGCATACTTATATACTGTCAATCATGCCTTATGTATGTATTTTATTTTCCCATAGAGACGAACTATCAATCAAAGAGTATTCAATAACTAGGTACGTAAGAAGAGACGGGACTCCATAGAGCAAGATAAAAATGATAAAATATCAATTGGGTACCAAAAAAAGCCACAATGAGAACAACTGAGAATAATAACAATCAGTGAATCAGTACTACCAACCTTAGAACGAAATAGAGATGCGCTGCTTAGTAGATATTTAAATCTATCGATATCGATATATATATATATATACTGTTGTAAATAATATAGATATTTAAGATCCTCTGATTTTGTTTTAGCACTACCAAAACAAAACCAGTGGTACTTTGTTCAGATTATGACTTGTATTGTATAAAAATATAATATACCATACAATATATTAATACACAAGGTTACATAATAATAATAAATATTAATATTTTTTACTGTATAAATATAATATTAAATAGGAAGGGGAATTAGATGCATTTTTTCCTGTGGATCACAGACCGGGGTATTTAAGAAAACCGTAAAATGTCGAGACAAAGAACTAACTAATACAATACAAATTATATTAATATACAGTAAGGTTTGTGATTGGAGTTTAATTAAAACTACATAATATTTGCAACTAGACGTTTTATCAAAACAAAAAGTAAATCCTGTTTAGGCCCTGATAAGGCATTTTTTGTGGATCCTAAAAAAATATGTTGTATGTAGGGACTCATAGCTTTATCCCTGCAATATAAAGCGTACACCGTATGCGCCGCTTGCAGTCGTCACACGCAGTCGTCACACTCAGTCGCCATAGAACAGTCGCCATAGAGTTCCCACTCTCATCCCAGTCTCAACGTTGCCTTTTGATAAACACACGTGTCATGTTATTATTATTGTTGTGCACTCCTAATATAGCGTAATAAAATATATTCGCAAGTTGGAGTTTTGTTGACTCTGCCCACAACGTAACCTTAATAATAGGATTGGCTACATAAGAGTCCTAAACTAGGATTAGCCATAAGAAGAATCCTAAATTGTATGTTATGTTACATATTAGATAAGCACAGTAATATTATTTTGCTGAACTCAACTTAATTGAGCAATTTTATTTTTGTCTGCATTAAACTGTTCTGTGTCACTAACGGAAGCATTAACTTTACGACATTCATTTCTGATTATGATAAAGCTGCCAATCGAGACAGCAAAGCCTCAGATACATTTTTAATGTGCTTCTCACACAACCATGATAAATTTAGGTCTGTCATCATCATTAACTGGCAATATTTGCCAATATTGATAGAGTGATGATTTTCTCTTACATTATGCTCAAATACAGAAACACATGAATCAACAGTTTTACATAGATCCAGAGTCGGGTACGTAAGAGATAGTGTATCCTTCCACCATTCCCTTAGTGCGATATAGTCGTATATTGTATCCTTTCCAGGCGTAGTTGCGACAGGTCTCGTCGCGTCTCGTCTCGGTGTGAACTGACCCTTAAAGACCGAACCTTTCAATTCTTTACACTTAACAACATTTTCCCCAATGACCCCTTTAGCTCTACCGCTAGCAGGAACAGTATGAATATGCGGAATATCTGGAATAGAAGATGATCATTATTTTGTATCAAATTGATTTTATAAAGCTTGTGAAATAAAATCAAAAAGTGGCTATATACCTTGCAGCTGCTCACTTGTATGGCTCACCTCTATAGTATATTCTACTGGAATATCATACTCGCTATAAATTTCATTGCAATTTACTGATAAATTATCATTTAAATTTATAGATTGTTCAATATCCAGGGAAGCATTTGGGGCCGAAGGAGTAGGTGGATAAACTAGATGAATGTGAAAATATTTAAAATTTATATAATAAATTATCGTTTTATTTGTATTGATTTTAAATATGTGTGTTACTGACCTGATGCTCACTGTTCTTTATAAAGGTAGCAGGGAAATCCCTTAAGTTTGTCTTTAGAGAGTGGCTTAGCTGAGATTCTTATGGATGGAACTGCAGTCTTCTTTAGTCGTGTTTTTTTTCTGAAAGTCCTTCTCAACAAAATGTTTCCGGAAATATATTTTAATTCATTTAGTTTCTCTATTGGAATGTAAGCCAAGTCCTCGTTGCCTGTCATTTTCACCCATTTTCGGCACCTAAAAATATAAAAATATCGATATCGAATTCGATAATAAATGTTGCACAACTCTATTTTCTTATATATTATTATGGTATATACCTTAAGATACTTTATTTAGATGTTTTTATTAAAGGAATTATAGAACTCATAAATAATATGATATTTTAGTTACCGAACTGCATCCAGGGGAAATTTGGCCATAAAAACACGTTTTTTACCATCTTTCCTTTCCGATCTTAATCCGCACACTTCGCATTTTCTATACTTCAATCTTAGTTAAAAAAGAAACGGTTTCGTAAGCAAAACACTTATTATTCTACTTAGCAATTAGATTAACCACTATCCTGTATAATATTCTGTAATATAATATAATATTCTCAACTTATGAAAATGTTTTCATTTATTTAAAACTGGAGGGAAACAACAAGTGACAGATGACGTTTAATCATAGAGCGAGACAGACTACGGAAATGAGAGGGCACCATAAAAGTTCTACCAAACTTCATTGACTTTTTTCTTCTTCTAAGTCGCGACAGACTGCTATCAATCTGGATTTTAAAAATTCTTTATTCCCTCATAATTTATTCCCTCGAAACAAAGAAGGTCTTGTCTTGTTTGAAAACATTGAACTATCTTAGTTTAAATAATTTAGATTCTTACGTCAATGCTACTCCACTTACTTATCCTAAAATAAAATCTTTTTGGACCAAGCATTAAAAATCTTATTAAAAAAACTTTATTATTTCTTATTTGGAAACATTAAAATTGTAAGTTGAATACAATAATGTATTCACTCGAAACGAAAAGTCTTGGTTGAAAACATTGACTATCTTACTTTAAATAATTTAGATTCTTACTGCAATGCTAATCTACTTACTTACCCTAAAACAAAATCTTCTTGAAGCAAACATTAAACATCTTATGAAAGAACGTTATTCTTTCTTATTTTGAAACATTAAGATTACCTATAAGTTGAATAGCATAATTTATTCCCTCGAAACAAAAAAAGTCTTGTTTGAAAACATTGACCTATCTTAGTTCAAATCATTTAGATTCTTACATCAATGCTACTCTACTTACTACCCCTAAAATAAAATCTTCTTGGACCAAGCATTAAAAATCTTATTGAAAAACTTTATTATTTCTTATTTGGAAACATTAAAATTGTAAGTTGAATACCATAATTTATTCACTCGAAACAAAAAGTCTTGGTTGAAAACATTGAACTATCTTATTTTTAATAATTTAGATTCTTAATTCAATGCTAATCTACTTACTTACCCTAACATAAAATCTTCTTGAAGCAAACATTAAAAATCTTATGGAAGAACGTTATTCTTTCTTATTTTGAAACATTAAGATTATAAGTTGAATACCATAATTTATTCCCTCGAAACAAAAAATTCTTGTTTGAAAACATTGAACTATCTTAGTTCAAATAATTTAGATTCTTACGTCAATGCTACTCTAATTACTGACCTTAAAATAAAATCTTCTTGAACCAAACATTAAAAACCTTATAATAAAACATAAATCTTTCTTTTTTGGAAACATTAAGATTATTAGTTGAATACCATAATTTATTCCCTCGAAACAAAAAAGTCTTGTTTGAAAACATAGACCTATCTTATTTCAAATCATTTAAATTCTTACGTAAATGCTACTTTACTTACTTACCCTAAACCAAAATCTTCTTGGACCAAGCATTAAAAATCTTAATAAAAAACTTTATTATTTCTTATTTGGAAACATTAAAATTGTAAGTTGAATACCATCATTTATTCACTCGAAACAAAAAATTCTTGTTTGAAAACATTGAACTATCTTAGTTCAAATAATTTAGATTCTTACGTCAATGCTACTCTAATTACTGACCTTAAAATAAAATCTTCTTGAACCAAACATTAAAAACCTTATAATAAAACATAAATCTTTCTTTTTTGGAAACACTAAGATTATAAGTTGAATACCATAATTTATTCCCTCAAAACAAAAAGTCTTGTTTGAAAAAAATTACCTATCTTAGTTCAAATCATTTAGATTCTTACGTCAATGCTACTCTTCTTACTTACCCCAAAATAAAATCTTCTTGGACCAAGCATTAAAAATCTTATTAAAAAAACTTTATTATTTCTTATTTGGAAACATTAAAATTGTAAATTGAATACCATCATTTATTCACTCGAAACAAAAAAGTCTTGTTTGAAAACATTGGACTATCTTGGTTTAAATAATTTAAATTCTTACGTCAATGCTATTACTTACTCACCCAAAAATTATTTTTTTTAAGCCAAAGATGTATATTCTTAGTATTAAAACATTGTATGTCTTATTTTGAATAAATTTAGGGTCTTAATACAACCACATTATATACTCCTACAAAAACTGTTACTCTTAGAATAAAAACATGATTTCTTGTTCGAAAACTTTCCTACTTTCTGATTACGAGAATCGTAGGATTATCAAAAGGGAGAAAATTATTATTTTATTTCAAAAATATATTCTTCAGTCAAAATGTTTTGATAAATTAATTTAAGTAAATGCTGCCGCATTTGGTTTAATAATTTTAGGTTCTTGAACTTAAAAAAATGTTCTCTCATATTAAGACGCATGGAATTCTTAATTTAAGAATGTAATATTTTGTTTATACAACACTAAACAATACTTGAAACAAAAATCATTGTTTTGTTTCTAGTAAATATAATAAGAATAATATTGTTTTTCGTGGAGAATATCATTTCTGTTGAGCTAAGATATTATTGTTATTTCAAGCACATATTTATTTAATTTTAAACAATATTCCTGAGAATAAAAATATTCTTGGCGGAAAACTACTTCCGCGGGCATTTTTTTCCGTGTACGATTACATCCTTCGTACTTAAGCGAGCATCGACAGTTCTGTAATAGTTGTTCCATTTTTGTTCTTCCATTATGTTTACGACGACGCTGTTAACATGAGCGTTGTAAGCATTTGTTAGCTAGGGTATATAATTTATAAGAAAAGTCTACGGTAAAGGCAATTGCAGCCATATTACTTTTCCGTTTTCAAATATATTTATTTTATTGTAAGTTTAATTGCTGTTTTAATGTAATTAATTCCTTAGAACCAGTAAGCTCTGATATAATTTCATATTTATATTATAGACTGATTGATTGAACCAGGGTATGATGGATAAAGGTTTATTCCGATGACGACGAAACGACGATGAAACGATTGGATAAAGTAGGTTATTAAAAATTACCATCAAATCAGCCTAGAAAACTCAGTGGGTTGATTGCTGCTCATTGAAATCTGGGTGTATAAGATAATGGTTTAATTTTGATCAACAGTCGGGTGATATGTCTTAGCTTTGTTTTTTTTTTCTATATTACTGGCCTCAAGATCGTGGTTTATCGAGCCCCAAATGGGGCGCTAGTTGCTTTCGTTTGACTAACACTTAGTTGTAATAATGGTAATGTGGTATATAGTGGGCGCGAGGAATAAAACGATCGATCTGGAGATGCTATATGCAAGTAAAGTCAATTCATACATTTTCTTGACATAAGAATTCTGATGATTCTTGCCAATAATTTATCCGCAGTCAAACAAAAGTGATTTAATTTAATGGTTAGACTGCTAATCGTAAAAAATATTCGTGAATTTGCTACAATTTATGAAATAATTGTAATCGTAATTCAATAAACTTGGAAGCAAAACTCTGGTATGAATTTTCGAGAGAGCAGAAACTTTTTAGCCTATACCTGATGTAGTATTTTTTCTCTTCTTCTCTTTTGGATAAAGAAATCCCTATCCGTTAAACCTTGTGTATGGTTTACGTATGGGATTGTAAAAAGCTATATTTTACTCATTTTGGACTTGATTTTTGTTGAGGTATTAGACCTTTTTAGTTATGCTAGACGTTGTAATAATGACCATACGTTTCTTTAATATACCTTCGCTACATACTGTATTTTCATCTAAATACTGGGAGCCATTCGCACTGCCATCAACTCTGATTGCGACTGAACTTCGATTCGATTTTATATCAAAAAATCATGTTTGGAAGAAACGTGACAATTTACAGAAAAATAAATCAACGCGTTGAAACCTGAGCTTATATATTCTACTCTCAAACATGCACACATTCAAGGAAAAATGAACTGCAGGACAGAATATCAAAACCGTTTTATTTTTCTTAAAGCTGTACCTTACCCATTGGTTTCACTGACTTTCCATGACCACTTTGCACTTCCCGAACTTCCCAGATAGTGAGTTCCTTTACAAAAGTTTTCTTCATCCGCGTTGCTGTACGAATCATAACTAGTAGGATTTTTACGAAATAATAAAGATTTTTCGTGAAGTTGGAGTGAAAGTTAAAATAATACAATATTCACTAGGTATAGATTACACCTAGTGACTATTGTAAGGATTATAAGGATTTTTATTATCCTTGGCGCCTAAGGAATAACTTGAAGGCAAGTCGTTAAATCCTCTTTTGAAAAAAAAACAAAGTATGAACCTCGCCGTGTTTCATACAAAAATCAAAATTGAACTTAACAGAAATAAGTCTTATGGCATAAATTAATTGAATCACAAAATTGTTGATTAGTATTATTTATAGTAGAACTTTGCTAGTCCTGACAGAGAACGCTACCTTGTGATAGAGAAGTAGAACAGAACTCATAATTATTTGGCGGTAACAAAGATTGTTACGGTCGTATATTTTATTGATAACAAGATTCTATAATTGCTTTGACAACTTGCAATATTAGTTTATTGTAGAGTGCATTTTAATTCTTCTTTACTTAGATCTATGTAAATAATATAGGTATCCTTTATTTGTGATAAATGTGAGTTTAATTTAATACTTAAGATACATGTACAGGTTACGAATACGGTTATCAGTGTAAGGCGAATCGCATTATGCTTGTGTCTAATAAAAAATATTAAAAAAACCGATTCATGTTTCATTTGACCATAAGATTGATTCAAACACTATCCTTTCATACTTGCTTACCGGCTGCGGTTTTTCTTAACGAAAATAATTATAAGTAAAACAATATCAGTTACCATATTAAATATTGTAACACCCCTTAAGATTCGGGAGCGCCTTAATACTATACAAACTCCTATTCCATACAAACGAACAATCAAAATATGTCGATATAAACACCAACTCGATGAAAATGTTCCACTATTTCCTTTTAAATTCAATTCAAATTAAAAAAGTATTTATTCAATTTAAGCACTATGAACGTTAATAAAATGACTACCTTTGGTTTAGGATATTTCCATACTGTCCCAATTAAATAAAGACACTGATTGTTTAATATAAATAACTACTTAAAAATCTTAACACCATAGAGGAGGCATTCCGTGTTGAGCAAATTACAAACATACTAGTTATTTAACGATTCAGCGAGTATCTTAGATAAACCTAAAAACGATCTTCAACATAGGTGAGGTAATATTCAATATAAAGGTTTAAAAAATAATTATTAAAATGATATAAATATCGTATTTATTCCGTTTCTATAGGGTGTAATCAATGATGCTGACAAAATAATAGTGTTATAATATGAAACAGTAATTTAGAAAACTTATAAAACCTATATAAACATTTATTAAAAATACTAACGCTTGCAGTTATGTAGATACAATTAAAACATTAAAATAACTGCAAGGCATTTATGGAAAAACAATTGTTGATTTCTTAGTATTGTTCATATGAAAGTATAGACAAATAATAATATTACATGCGTTATAGATGAAACAAATACTGATAATATACATATTCTGTAGGTAATATAAAAAATATTATTTTCTTCATGTTCAACAATATACATCTGATATTTAGAATACAAAAAACGTTAAAAAGAACTTTCTAATTCAAATTGTCAATAATATATACAAATCTCCTATTTTAAAGACCTCGGATAGGTACCTGTTTTATTTTGTCATATTATATCCAAAAGGCTACAACGTACGTAAGGAACTTGTGAGCTAATGTGACAAAATATCATTATCATTTTCGATTGTGACTATGGATCCGTCACTAAACACGTCATATAACTAAAAATGATTTTAAAAACTTACAAAAGATATAAGTCAAACCATAAGTAACACTAATTCCTACAAATCTTTATGAAAAACGTTATTTTGCTCGTAGCACAAATACACTTTCCCTGACTGATCACAGACCAAATGTAAAATCCATTTAGATTTCCAATATTAATTACTGCACATTGTCTTTGCGGCGCCGCGCAACACCCTCTGGTGACTTAGAAGCATTAAAATATAATAGCATCTATAACTAACTTCTTTTTGAGGAGGAAGTGGCGATTAAATGAAATGCAATAATTGTTAGTGGTCCACCGGCTTGAGTTCTTTGATTTGCTTTATAAGGTAAGCCTTTTCATCGTTGAACTGTTCGTCTTCAGAACGATCCGTGTGGAACTTGGTGAGGAAGTCTACCAGCTTATCTTGATTTCTTAGCAGGATGTCCAATATTGGTTTTGGTTTATTTGGATTGGCTACAAATACCTGAAATCATATAACCAAAAGATCAATTATATAAAAAAAGGTCCACTTCCTGATAAGTGAGAAAAATTAATGACCATTGATGACTAAACCGAGTCTAAAGGCCCAAGCTGGTATCGAGGTGCCTCCGCCCATAGATGAAAGCTGTACTCCATATGAGGCCGGACTTGCGACTTATAAACTTTACCCCAATGTGAAGTACTGCCTCGCTCTATTGAGCACTACGAGGTTTTTATATGCCAGCTTAACCTTGTCTTCCATAAGTGACTACGGAACAGAACGTCGTCGCTAGAAATGTCGACGCCAAGGATGCTTTTAAGGCAGTGTTCTGTAATTGTGGAGCCACAGCAAATGCGAGATTTCTTAGCGATGAGCACATAGGCGTTGAACTGGACGCACGTTAACTGCACGAGTTGAAATGGACTAGGTTTAGTTAACCTCAATTGCAGACACTAGTTAATGGACTCTCAATATCAGACAAGTCATTCGCGGCTTTCCTCCACCACGAAACGAGGGACATTTGCACGGCCCGAGTAAAGAGCGTCCCCTGTACTGGCCGCATAGCAATAAATATCATCAATAGACAGAACTTCAAAGATATGCAGCAGGAACAGTGTTGGGGACAGCACAGAACTTTGCAGGACGCCGGCATTTATGTCCATGCTATCGGAGCAGCTACCGTCAACGACGGCTCTTATGCATCTACTGGACAAAAAGCTGGCGACCTATTTACATAATTCCTCGGGAAGCCCGTATGCTGGTAACTTCGTTAAAAGAACCCTTCGCCAGACGGGATCGAACGCTTGGCCACATCTAGGCTCTTCGCCAATGCCTCGCCTTGAGTCTCAATGGCGAGAGACAAACGGTGCGTGAGATACACGACGAGGTCACCAGCTGAGCGACTGGCGGAAGCCATATTGTCGGTCGCTCAACAAGTCGTGACCCTCCAGATATCTCAAAAGATGCGGGTCAAGGGAGGGTGTTGATCACTCGATCCATTACTTTGGAGAGAAGTGAGGTGAGGTGATGGCGATAGTCCTGTAATTCGTCGGGTCTGATCTGTCGCCCTTTTTGGGCACTGGGTGCACGTGAGCAGTATAACACGATGACGGGACTTTAATTTTGTTTAGGAAACACGCGTCGTTACAGAACACAATTCAGAAGCACGCCGATTCAGCATCACTGCCGGTATGCCGTCAGGCCCAATAAACAAAAACGAATCGTTTTTTATTGCCGAACTGGGCATATAGATCATTTCGTAAGCTAATTTTACCTGTGATAGCTACTTCCATATGGGAGGGTCTGCTATGCAAAGCTTTGAGGTCTTTGCTTCATTATTAGTAAAGATATAAGATTCTTAATTTTAATAAATCTTAATCGATAACGATCCGTAAATTATTGAAACCGGGCATTATAGACGTCCATAGAAAACCATCCCCGCCGGACCTTCCCTTGTGTAATGTTTATCTCCGGCATGGAACTGTCACACTGCGAAATGGTTGGCGGTGTGGCGCCTCCGTCATCTAATGTCGAGTTCGAGGCAAAGAGAGAGCCTAAAAGATCAGCTTTCTTCTTAGCACTTGGGCCAAGTCTCCGTTCGGCTTACGTAATGTTGGCAAGTACGACTGGCAAAAGTTCCCCTCAACAGCTTTGGCAAGAGGCCAGAAAGCGCGACTCTCAGAAGGAAGACAAGTCAGCTCCTAACACCAATTCTGCCGACGAAATCGATGTTAACCCTGGCAATCATTCGCTTACAGAATCTCGAGGCAGCGTTTCGCATCAGAGATGCTAGGGTTCTGATTAATTCGGGCCGCGGTCCAAGCCTCATACAGTCTGCTTATTTCGCCTAGCTTCTTTGCAGGGACGATTAAACTACGGCCTTATATTCACCCCTGCAGCCACTAGCAGGTTTGGGATAATACAAATGTTTAATTTTAATAAAATGGGAAATACATATACCTATTACTTATAACAGTTGTACCATAATACAAGTTCTGCTAAATTTGAGAACTATATAGAACATAGCTAAGATTGGATTCAAAAATTATCATTATTATAATTATTGGATTATTTTTAAACGGTAGAAACTGGGTAAGCCAAAAAGATTGACTGTAACAATTACCTTAAAAACGTGGAAAGCTTCAAACTGTATATTGCGTGATTTCTCTTTTAGCATGTTCATCATAAGCTTTAGGTTGTCAGGGTTTGTGATGTAACGCGTCATGATAGAGAAGTTATGGCGGTCCAACAGCAGTTCACCCAGTAACTTCAGGCTCTGCCGTCGAGTCACATAATTCTCCGAATTGAGCAGCCGTTGGTAATGGCTGAATACTTTATCATAGTTTGCTTCTAGGAACTCGGCACATAACATTTTGTGCCGTGTAAGCAATTCCTGAAAATCATAATTTTGTTGAGTATTATTAAAAATCAAAATTATTTCTATATCAATATTTTTATTCTAATAGTCTTTCACAGGCACTTATGAAATCTGACTATTATACCGGTCCGGAAGGTTGCATTTGCTGTGAAAAGCCGCCAAAAAAAATCAGCAATGACTCTTTTCAAAACAAGGTTAGATTAATAACATAACATTTCCATTCTGATCTCACTGGCAACAACAATACGTGTCCCGGCGCAAAAGCTACAAAGTAGATTTAATCAATATTTTGTAAATATAACTTGCTAAATATATAGAAAAAATGAAACATATCAAACCTTAAAAGTAGAAAAGGCATCTGAGGCAATATCAAAAGTGGAAACTTCAACGTAACGGAAAAAATTGTAGAAATCATCTGAATACAACATTATCTTAGCCAAAGCCTCGTATCTAGCACACTCCCGAAGCATAGTGCCACAGTTAGATGCTATCTCCTGATGTTCATACCTGGACACAACAACATAGCAATTAAAATTTGCATGACATGGGACAAAAATGTTGTCTATTAGTTTACTTAAATTTATTAGGCTTAGATTTTTGAATGATTTATTTATTGTCAGCATCACTTCTAATTTCATCAATATACTAGTTTAGTTAAGTGGTATTCGGTTTTCTTTGTTTGATTGTTTTGATATGATATGGATAAAAACAATCCTGTGTTAATCTTCTATATATATAAAAATGAATTGCTGTTCGTTAGTGTCGCTAAAACTCGAGAATGGCTGGACCGATTTGGCTAATTTTGGGTTTGAACTATTCGTGGAAGTCCGGGGAAGGTTTAAATGAAGGGTAGGGTAGGGTATTACGCGAACGAAGTCGCGCCGGGCAGCTAGTCTAGAATATTTTCTGAGTGCCAAATTTCATCCAAATCTATTCAGCTGTATATGAGTGATTGAATCAAAAACTCTGAACATCGAACCTTTCCCATTATTTATATTATTAGTAAAATGAGATTGAACATTAAAATTAGTAGCTAAAAATATATTATTACCCAGACATCAATGTAAATAGGATTTCAGGCTTGGTGCAAATGTATTCAACAGTTGGAGACCGGGTGCCAATCTGCCGTCTGAGCACATTGTTGAAGACCTGTGCTACGTCTTTCTTGCCTTCAAAATCAATCCGATTTAAATTCTAAAACAAATTAATTTACATGAAATACAATAGATAAGCCACTTTACCAACAATCAAATCACTCCTCCTCAGACCCCATTAATTGAAATGAGAGAGCCAATTCACTGAAGTAAGAAAGAGTGAGGTACATCACTCATCAGTCATGGCGGTACTGTATCAGTTACACCAATAGGATAAAGTTCAGTAGCAGTCCCCACTCGTTAATGATCTGATGTGACTGATGGGCAACAAGACTTATGAGTGGGAATTCACCTAAAAAATTTAGTAAAACATATATTTTGTCTTATGATAGGTTTTTTCAGTAGAGTGCAACAAAAACAATAAAACAAAAGTAAAACAAGTACAACAGTACAAGCATCTGAATGGGGAAGAAGCTATAAAGGTATCTAACTATTATAACATTATCTTCAATCTTTCACTCAATAGTAACTTGAAAAATCTATTTTACAAGCTTTTTATTAACTTGCAATGTATGTATGTATTTGATGAGTTAGAAAGCTGAAGTGGCAATAGGCGGGCCACATCGTTCGAAGACCCAATAATCGCTGGGGAGAAAAGTTTAAACCACATACCAAATCTTAAAAGTCGAATTTCACCCACTTTCAGTGGTCAGATTGACTTGATATTTGGTACATTAGTTTATTGGAAGACAATGCAAGTACAGTCAACAAAAAGTAGTCACCAAAAAAAGCTTGTATTTCTAAATTAAATTTGTAACAAAAACTTATTTCAATCAATTTATTATATTGATTGAAAAATTGATTTTTCAAGTAACCAATTTATTCGGCTAACTGCTTACATTGCAGTACTGTATATGTGCATTTACAGTCTAGTAAAACAGATGTCTTCTGAAGATTTTAGCACATTGGTCAGTTTGTTTTGGTGCAAGAGTTTGAAGATATACTTATAAATAGTTTTTCCTCTCTAACAGTAGGTTTTTTCAAGTACACACAGCCTTTTTGACTCAATACAATATACATAATTTATTATTATAAAAAATTATGCTTCTCCTATTTATTCATACCAATCCTACACTTATCACACATGTATTTATACTACACATTATGACATAAATGTATTTTAATCCAGATACTAATGGAATGAATGACTAACATACCTGAATCAAAAGCAGTAGCAGGTTAGTGTTGTAAAGCTCTTGTGCTAGCTGTGCTACAATTATATCGGTCTGTGGCTCCGCATCTGATGTACCATATAGCATGTTCTTAATCAAAACCTATAAACAAAATGTATGTCAAATAAAAAAACTGAAAAGATTCTTATTATCAATTTCTAGGAAAATTATCATACTGCTCACTTACCAAGTTTTTACTGACATCTTCCTGAGCTTTTTCTGCTTTTTTGTCTCCTCTTTCTAAAGCAGTAACTGCATCCTTCAATGATCTTACGAGCTCCGCTGGGCTCTTTTGTGACTTACCAAAAAGAGGCATAGTATTTCGATTATTAAGACAGATTATTTTTGTAATATTGTCTTCATAAGATTGTACCTGCAATTGATTCACCAAAATCTTTTGTTGTAAAGAAGCTTAGAGGGTTAAGAGAATAAGAATGTATGCACTTTATATTCACGAGAATCCAAGAGAAATGAGATTGTCAAATTTATAAAATCTTTGCCAAGCAGGCGTTATTTAATTGTGCCAAGTAAATTTATTATTGTACTAAAATTGATTTAAAAACCTCCAACAGTACCAACTATGACTTACTTTTAGATTAATAAATTACAAATTTTTCCTAGCAAGTCAGACCACACGAAACGAACAGCTGTGATGTCAATACATTAATTGCCATGTCAAATTCTTCTTCTTCTTATTTTTAATTTTGGCAACCAAGCCCAAATTAGGGCTCATTTCTGCCAGTGTCGAGTTATATTATAGTTTTCAGTCACAATAAATCACTTCACATTATAGTCCTCAGTCAGTCACCGTTCATAAAAGTCATGTTTTACTACAATGGTGGTCATTGTACTAAAACTCTACACGGACATTTTGAGACAACTTGAAAAGTCACGATACACATAATTCATTTCATTTCACTTCACTGGTGCACATGGATGATCTTTATTGGGTAAAATACCACCAAAAATACACAATAAAAATCAAAATACACAAATTTATGAAAATAAAAATGAAAATGCTACGTCACTCTGCAAGTTCCCGCCAAAAAGTCCCAATTCTTCTTCTTAATTTTAAGTTTGGCAACCAAATCCAAATTAGGACTTCTTTCTGCCAGTGTCGAGATCACTTTCACAGTCCTCAGTCGGTCATGTCCAATGTCATGTAGAATGGTGGTCATTGGTGCCGATTCCATTGTAAATAGGACTTAAGTCACTAAACCACAGGCATATAAGACCAAGCAGACCAAACATATTTTACGTATTATACCTTGTTCTTCAGGCATATAAGAA
Organism: Achlya flavicornis; assembly: GCA_947623365.1. Taxonomy (NCBI): domain Eukaryota; kingdom Metazoa; phylum Arthropoda; class Insecta; order Lepidoptera; family Drepanidae; genus Achlya; species Achlya flavicornis. Next base: position 6,791,327 of record OX392468.1, on the reverse strand, counting down.
CAAGGCACTAAACTAATTTCAGTCACATCACATCTCTTTCTTACGAACATTATTGAAAAAGGATAGAATATATTTAAACCTGTCAAATTAATCTTTGCCGTCTTATTTTTTTTTATATTGAAAACAAGCATTGGACTAATTTGACAGGACTAAATTTCTTACATCTTTTTCTTATGTTCTTTGTTAGAGAGAGACATAGTGACATTAAAATTAGTTTAGTTGTAAACAACAGAATCAGGACCATTGTACAGTCAAAGATTGTACATACTAAAACTCTTCACAGACTTTTTGAGACAACTTGAAAAGTCACGATACACCATATTTCATTTCACTTCACTTCATCTTTATCGGATAAAATACCACCGATCAAAATCAAAATCAAAATTCATTTATTCAAGTTAGGCCCTTATAGGGCTCTTATGAATGTTAACAAATGACTCTACACCGGTTCCAAATACAACTTGAACTGAGAAAACTCCGGCAAGAAACTCAGCAAGTATCCTTTTTTTTTTTAAAGTGTATTTATAAATATTACAATTTACAAAATATATATAACAAAAGCGTGCGAAGCGAACAATTCATTGAAATGCATTCTTGTCATCTACAAAATCAGAAACTTTATAGTACCCCTTCTTGCATAACTTCTGTTTTACTATCTTTTTGAATCTATGTATAGGTAGCTCATGGATTTCTTTGGGTCTTTATTATAGAAACGTATACATTGCCCCTTGAAAGAGTTAAGGACTTTGCTGAGCCGAGTTAAAGGTACAGCAAGTTTGTGCTAATTTCTAGTGTTCAAACTATGAGTTTCGCTATTCTTAGGTAAGTCATTTATGTTTTTCCTCACATGAATAAGATTTTCATATATGTACTGTGATGACACTGTCATTATATTAATAGATTTAAACTTGTCTCTCAAAGAATCTCTAGGCCTTATTTTATATATTGCGCGGATAGCCTTTTTCTGCAGTATAAAAATTCTATTAATTTCGGCACCACTACCCTAGAGGAGGATACCGTAAGACATCAAACTGTGAAAGTAACTGAAATTAAGATAATATGCAATATAATTGAACTGTTTTACAAGAAACATAAACTGACTTCAAAGTACCTACCTACACTAAGAAGTAATCAAATCCTGATCTGATGACAATGGGACCAAAGGGGTGTACCCGATATATTACTATCTACTATACTCTTTGGGTGTACCCTTCCAAGCAAAAAAATAATTTTCCAAATCGGTTAATAAATGACGGTTATGAGGTGACAAACACAAAAACAAATACAACCGAATTGAGAACCTCTTCCTTCTTTTTAAGTCGGTTAAAATTCAAAATACACGAATTTATGAAAATAAAAACGAAAACGCAACGTCACTGCAAGTTCCCGCCAAAAAACCCATGTCAAATTATTATTTCTTGTTCTGGATTTATAAGTATGGCAGCCCGTGAGTTTGCTAAATACACAGAGACATTTTGGCGGGATTTTGCAGAGTGAGTTGCGTTACGTTTTATTTTCATAAAATCGTGTAGGTAAGTATTTTTTTATATCCTGGGACCTTAGAAATAAATATACCTAGAAAGAACGCTTATAGCTTAATACCGCCTCGAGTGTTAATAATTTTGCACACAAGTATCATATCATGTACTATTATGATTCTTGTAAAAAACCATAACCCTATTTTTATTATTGTGTGTGCCCTGCCATTGTCAAAACATTGTCTCGATGGCTGCATTCTTAGCGTCTGCAATAGTATTTTTATCCGCCTGCGCGAGTTACGAGAAGTAGTTATGCTTTTGTATCATTTAAATTATTTTATTATGTTTCATAGCTTTTTTCAAGTTATATTGTAGGTCATTGAATTATTTGTAGGTACAGTAATTAAAATGAAGCTCATTTTTTAAATATAAATAAGCACTTTATTTTCCATGAGATACAAATAACACAAGTATAACAAACAATAACATCTATACAAGAAACAAAAACAAAAAACAAGTAAAATGTTCAAGAAAATATCGAACAGACATAGCAAAATAATAGTGCAGAAGTCTGCAGACGACAAGACAGTGTTGACCAGTGCTGCCAACTCTTCTGACCAAAAAGGAGCTGCCAGTCCCTTGAAAAAGCGCTAGATCGAGCTAAATACTGTTTAGAGACGAGAAATAAATGACAAAAATAGACAGCAGTTGGGAAAAACCCTAAATTCTGCACCAAATTCAAACTGTAACTTAGCACCCCTTAGCATGAATTTCTTTATAATATTTCACATAATAACAAAGTAAACAAACTTTTTTTTTTATTTCAGAAGATAATATATTTGTATTTGCATCATCATCTGATTCTTGTAATTTTTTCATTAGCCTGTGATACGACTTCATTTCGGACTGCGTCAGTTTTAGACACAATTTTGGATTGTGGAAAAAGCGCTAGATGTAGCGCTAGGCGCTAAAACGAGCTCTACACGAAAAAAAGCGCTTGATCTGGCGCCGAAAGCGCTAAGTTGGCAGCACTGGTGTTGACCGTTACGTAGGCGTCAGGGGAGAGGTAAGAAGAGGAGGGCTGTGTTCAGTGTTGGTTCAGTGCCTGCAACTTTGGCTTTCATGTTTTTTTTCACCATCGAGGAGAGATCCCTTTAGAGTAGTAATAATTCAGTGATTAAGTCAGTGATTTGTCACTGAATTTGAACAGTAAGTAGGTACCAATGACTGCATCGTGTGTTTTTGACTTGGCCAATCAGAGTGCATGCGTGCTTGACTTTGCCAATCAGAGAGCAGTGTCGGCGGCATTGCGCTTCTTTGGGTTAATTTTTCGATGTGTTTAACTATGCGTTTTTTACCCACACTCCTAGGCAACTCCTAGAGGCTAAGAACGGGTATGAATTAAATGTCAATGTCATTGTTAATTTTGACATTTTGAATGAAATGAAACTAAATATTTCCTGAGCACGAAATCTTGTTTTAAATTTTGACACGAAATTTGACGTTGAAAAACGTCAGAGCGTTTTACAACCATCGTTCTAAATCAGTTCGGTTGTGATTATTCTGAGGCATTGAACGAGCCTCCGAACGGGATAGAGCGAATGGTTGCAACCGGAGCGTAGGCACTGAACCTGAACGCAGCCAAGCGGCCGCTACGAGCGGGCGGGCGGGTGAATGCCAAGTGCCAACCTACCTAACAGTGCTGCCAACTTCGCGCTTTCGGCGCCAGATCTAGCGCTTTTTTTTGTGTAGAGCTCCTTTTAGCGCCTAGCGCTAAATCTAGCGCTTTTTCCACAATCCAAAATTGTGTCGAAAACTGACACAGTTTGACTATCTACTACATTTGGAGCAAATGAAATCGTATCACAGGCTAATGAAGAAGTCCCAGAAAACAGATGATGATGAAATAACCAATACGTTAACAATCTCTTCTGTTTTTTTTTTAAAGTATGTTTACTTTGTTATTTTTTTATCTCAGTCGTGCTAACTCATGCGAAATATTAAAGAAAATGGTAGTCACTTCAATTTATTGGGTGCTAAGTTACAGTTTGAATTTGGTGCTTAATTTAGGGTTTTTCCCCAACTGTGGTCTATTTTTGTCATTTATTTATCGTCTAAACAGTATTTAGCTCGATCTAGCGCTTTTTCAAGGGACTGGCAGCTCCTTTTTGGTTAGAAGAGTTGGCAGCACTGCTACCTAACGACTTTGACAGCTCCAAGTGTACAGTAAGTGCGTTTTCACACGAGACGATAACGACACCGTAACCACACAGTAAAAAAACTGTGACGATTTAGCCAACCATACATTTCTATGTACCGTTTTCACACGCAACGATAACGACACAGCACTGCACGACACAGGAACGATAATTCGGCTATGTCGTTGGTTCGGCTAGATCGTGACGATTTTTTTACTGTGGCGATTTAGCGGACCTTCGAAATGTATTGAAAAACGTCAGGACTTTCACACGGCGAACTGCACGATAACGATAACGACACTCTTGTCACCTCGCTGTTTGTTTTGAATGGTGTTTGTTTACTGGTTAAGAGTTTTCTAGTGGTTTTATCATGGAAAAAAAATCAAGTCAATTCAAAAAAAGCTAAGTTAAGTTGCCGGCGATTGAAATTTGGCCACATGATGGACGTTTAGTCGCTAAAATTTATATTCGTTACTGTCGTTACGGTGTGATATCGTTCCTCGTGTGAAAACGAACGACGACACGAAAGTTTGCCAATTATCGTCGGTCGTTTATCGTCACGACAAAATTGTGTCGTTATCGTTTCGTGTGAAAACACTCTTAGAATAAAAATCGAGTTAAATCTCTTTGGAAGAAACATGATCAAATGCAAATCAAATGTGGAAACACTGCGTGCGTGCGTGTCAGTGTCATTCATAGAATAATCATGCTCGCTTTCTTTTCGGTATCGTCGATTGTGAGACAAAATTTAAGGTTTTTAGGTTAGGGAGATTTTTTATGCCAGGAAGTGTAGAAACCATTAATTTAAGCTTCTTTTAATAAGATAGATTGATTTTTATTACGTGATGGCAGAAGCTTCCAGTGAAAAGTTATCTAAGAAGTGAGTATCGTGTAAAATCAATATGTATGCATTGAAGATTCTCACTGCCTTACCACTTAAAACTAAGTGTTTCATCAGCCGATGTACAAATCTATCGACAGAAATTTGCAAACGGTTGGTTGATGAAATTTATTTTCACATATAACCCTATTCTCATATTTTATATCTTATTTCTATTATAGTGAGTTAAAACGTCGTTTGAAAGCCGAACAAAAAATAAAAGAAAAGGCAGAGAAGGTGGCTCAGCAACCGGTCCTCGTGACGTCGAATAAAGCGGCTAAACCTGAAGAGGAAATCAGTCCCAATGAGTATTATAAACTACGAACTGCAGCTGTTGCAGCTCTCAAGAATGGGGCAAAAGAAGACCACCCCTATCCACACAAATTTACTGTCACCATCTCTTTAGAAGAGTTCATTGAAAAGTACAACAATTTAAACAGTGGTGAGGTGCTGGAAAAAATCAATGTCTCAGTGGCAGGCAGAGTTCACTCTATTCGAGAGTCTGGAGCTAAACTTATATTTTATGACTTGAGGGCTGAGGGTTGTAAGATACAGGTGAATATTTCTAGTATCATATACATCATAGATATACCTACTATGAGTATATTTTATACAAAAACTTAATTATATTGCTAATTATAATCTTTTAGGTAATGGCTAATGCGAAATTGTATACATCTGAAGAGCAGTTTGGAACTGACACAGATAAGTTGAGAAGAGGTGACATCATTGGCTGTATTGGACACCCAGGCAAGACAAAAAAAGGGGAATTGTCCATTGTTCCCACAACCATTAAACTGCTCTCACCATGCCTTCATATGCTACCACATTTACATTTTGGACTTAAGGATAAAGAAACTAGATTTAGAAAGAGATATTTAGACCTTATTTTGAATGATAGGGTAAGTGCAAAATGATAGGTTTATTAACACTTTAAACGCCATGTGGGGCACCTGGTGACCTCATCTGGTTTGCTTAATTGGACCATGAGGGGCAACGGTGATCACATGTAAGAAGAAAGTATAAAAAAAATTTATGGTGTTGCTGATCACCATATATTTATAAAATGGAATGTGGGTATGTTTCATGTCAAAACACATCAATTACAAGAGTTAAACAGTTTTTGTACAATAATACATGTTTAAGTTGTTTGTACTATGAACAACTTGTTGGGGTAAAGTTTCTGATTTTGTAGATGACAAGAATGCATTTGAATGAATTGTTCGCTTCACACGCTATTGTTATATATATTTTGTAAATTGTAATATTTATAAGTACACATTAAAAAAAAAAAAAATGAATACTTGCTGAGTTTCTTGCCGGAGTCTTCTCAGTTCAAGTTGTATTTGGAACCGGTGTAGAGTCATTTGTTAACATTCCTAAGTGCCCTATAAGGGCCTAATTTGAATAAATGAATTTTGATTGATTGATTGTAGGCATTTAACATGTTAAATTAAATAGAGGTGATTAGATTATTACTGAATAACCATATATAATAAAATGTTTTTTCAGGTTAGACAAACATTCTACACAAGAGCTAAAATAATAGCTTATGTCAGACGATTCTTAGACAATATGGGTTTCCTGGAAATTGAGACCCCAATGATGAACATGATCCCTGGTGGAGCTACAGCTAAGCCTTTCGTTACACACCACAATGATCTGAACATGGACTTGTTCATGAGAATAGCTCCAGAATTATACCACAAGATGCTGGTGGTTGGTGGCTTAGACCGTGTCTATGAGATTGGTAGGCAGTTCCGAAATGAAGGTATTGATTTGACCCACAATCCTGAATTCACCACTTGTGAGTTTTATATGGCATATGCTGACTACAATGATCTTATTACAATAACTGAAACAATGCTTTCTGGTATGGTGAAAAGTATTCATGGCACTTACAAGGTAAATATAATTGGGGTCTACTTTCAAAATCTGATTAAACTATTTTCACAAAATGTCTGGCAACTAAAAAAAAAAACATCGTCTGAGGAAGTAAAATATGGAGGATAACAGTAAAAGAATCAAAGGAATAAAATACAATAATTTTATTTTCATTGATTAACTTCAAATTTTGAATGAATACTCGTACTCTCCATCACCTGCCGTCTCCCACTATGCTAATAATGGGACGTCTTTCAGCATGAGACTAGAAACCATCTAGTCTAAAAAAGTAAAGTGAACTAAAGTCTATTTACTGGAATTGTATTTTACTAATAATATAGAAAAGCAGATGAACCACACCCACATGAGGATGAAATAAAAAATGGAAAATATTTTTTTTCCACCAGTTGTTGCTGGTTTAGCTAAAGAATCTATCTCCTTCATTATTTTCAGGTGAAATATCATCCTGATGGCCCAGAAGGGGAAGAAGTAGAAATTGATTTCACTCCTCCATTTGCGAGGGTTCCCATGATAGCCACGTTGGAAGAAGTATTAAAGGCCAAATTACCTCCACCTGATCAGTTGGACACCCCTGAAGCTAATGCCCTTCTAAGTCAGTTGTGTGAAAAACATGAGGTGAGGATTCAGTGTATTTGTTTCCAAATAATGCTTTATTTCCAAAAGAGAAAAAAAAACTTTGGCTATAAAATGTTACCATTGATGGATTGAACACATAAGCACTCAATATTTCTTATGACGTAGGCATAACAACAAACTGTGGAAATTTTAATAAGTTCTTATTACAGTGCTGTTAGCAAATATAGTATAAATACTTGGCTGTGAAAACAGTTAAAACAAACAAAAAATGTTTTGTAAGTTTTATGTGTACATATTTCATATCAATTGAATCCATAATTTTAAATGTTAATTTGTTGTTTGGATAAATTTACACAAGCAACCAATTGTTAAAATATCACACCATTCATTTACACTACCTATCACACATGGCAGTTATTTTACGATTATCATATTATTTAACTGTTTTTTATATTTATTTCGACAGGTAGAATGTCCGCCGCCTAGAACAACTGCTCGGCTTCTCGACAAATTAGTTGGCGAATTCTTGGAAGAAAAGTGTGTCAATCCAACATTTATTTTGGATCATCCACAAATCATGAGTCCACTATCCAAATATCATAGAAGTTCACCTGGCCTGACAGAAAGGTTAAAACCAGTTTGTTTCATTAAAAAAAATTAAGGATGATGTTGGTAATTTGTTTTTTTTTAATTTATATAATTTTACAACCATTTTGATTTTCAGGTTTGAACTTTTTGTTATGAAAAAAGAAGTATGCAATGCATACACTGAGTTAAATGACCCAGCTACTCAACGAGAAAGATTTGAACAGCAAGCTAAAGATCGGGCAGCTGGTGATGATGAGACACCACCAACAGATGAAGCTTTCTGTACTGCACTTGAATATGGTCTACCACCTACAGCCGGTTGGGGACTGGGTATTGATCGTCTAACAATGTTCCTCACTGACTCGAATAATATCAAGGTATATTAAAACATAGGACTTCTAACGTGCTTGTTACATGCTGCATAAGTTTGTGACATTGTAAAAATCTGAAGTTTTTATCCTACATTAAATTATAATTGTGGTTAGTATTTTAAAGCATGTAATGTAACAAAACTAAAATATTTATTTTGCAGGAGGTGCTGTTGTTCCCAGCTATGAAGCCTGATGATCCTAACAAACACAATGCTGAAGATGAAAATGCTGCCATTGAGTCTTCTGCTCAAAATGGAGCTTAGGTCTATTAGGAATTTAAGTACAAACTACATACCTACTCATTTGATGTTCTTTCCGTGACTTGTGTTATAAACTAATATTTTCTTTACAAATAAATTATTGTACCAGTCAATGTTTTAATACTTTGTACTAATATTATTAATGATAAAGTCTGTGTGTATTTTTGTTTGCATACCCTGAAATCTATACTGTTAACAGGTACATACAGTAGTACCCAACTGATAAAGCGCGTCGTGAATGTTCGTTCGCACAGAAAATAAAGTATGACCCGAAAATTAACGAAAGTATGCTTAAAACCTATAATCAACCTTAGGTCACTAATTTAAGGTTTATTGCAGCTGTTAGTTCCGTCTCACTCACAAGTCACGCCCCTCAACACGCATGGTGGCAGCTGCCGACCAATAGCATTTCCCGCGCTTTGAAAATGTTTCTTCTGCACAGGTACATTGGTAAGCCATATCAGTTGGGTACTACTGTACAGCACATAGATCAATCCTAGGATGGAAATCTGTGTGAAAAGTATATCCAAGTATAGGTATCTATTTATCCCAGGAAAATATAAGATCCTTGGGAAAATGGGTTAAACTATGGGGCAGTATAAATAAAATCAAGATTCATTAAATGTATATAATTTTGAGTTGCACAATATCAGCATGTGCATTCTGTTGACCATTATATAGGCTTTCAGGTTATAGTATAGATAGTTTAGCTGAATAAAACTTCATGTATTATCTTACAGATATTTGCTGTTCACATATAAATTATAAAATATGTTAGAACTCATGCAGATAAATTAAGGCTGATTTTTAAATCACTAGATAAACCTATGATTAACTAATCCTATGATCCTAATCCTATACAGAAACTGGGGCTCTACCGTGTAACTTTGGTGGTAATCGTAACAAACACCATTAATGAATTTCAACCAATCAGGGTCCACAAATGGTCGTCTTCGCATCGTACCGCGTCATTGGATGAAATAATTAATGGTTTTCATTACGATTATTACCAAACTTATGCAGTAGAGCCCCTGTTCTTTAACAATAACAGCCAGCTTATTTGGCCATTTTTTTTTAGTTAAATCACTGATTAGTATGAACAAAATCAAAAGCCAATAAATATTCAGTACCTAGGTATGTATACCTGACATAGATTTCAGTCAGATTCATTAGTATCAATGGGTGAAGTTGAATTATAATGTTCACCTAAACTGTACATGTGCCTGTGATAAGTTATTATTACTGAAGGACCATCAAACTCTGTCCCTTGTTCTATACTCTCTGGACCAGTAGCTTGTATTATGCTAATAGGACATTTCAAAGAGTTGGACAATGCTCTTATTTCCAACTGACCACCCCATACTTTAGTATTTTCTATTTTATTGCAATATTCTTCAAATTCCATGTCGGAAAGCATTTCACATGTTTCAGGATTACTCATAAAGGGAATAAAGTCTTCTTTATACAACCTGATATAATCAGCAACTCTTTTTCTAAGGTCTTCTACAGAAAAGGATTGGTTTCTCACATTAGACAGTTGATGAGATATGGCTTTATATAAACAATCTCCATCAGAAGGTATTAAAAATATTTTCATTTTCTTCTGTTTTAGCCTAGAAGTAATGGACTGTATTTCTATATTCCGGGGTCCATGGAGGTTTTCTTTTTCCTGCAATTTTATGAGTACTTCCCTTTCTTTGTCCACTTGGGATTTCTTTTCTCTGCGTTTTTGAGCTTTTGAAACTTTCGCTTTTGCTTGTTCATCTCCGATCTCTGATTCTTCAATCACTTCTGTTTCGTTTATATTCTCTTCTATTTCTTTATTATGCCTTCTATCTAGATCAGATTCTAACCTCGCAATTTCTGCTATGAGATCTTTTTTTTTTGATTTGTCATTTTTGGCTACTTTTTTAAGGGCTTGAATCTGAGCTTGCAGTTCCTTTTTTTCCCTGCGATGCCTATTTTCCATTATTTCAATCGATTCTTTATCCATAATTTAATTTCCTAATTTTATTTATAAACAGCACAGGAAGCAAGTTATAGTCCACAGATCACTATAATTACGATACAGTCCCACAAACTTATCTGGCTGACCCGGTGGTCAAAAGAGGAACTAACAATGCCATTTTGAAATGTCAATTGCCATTGGTCAAAGAGAATATAAACACTACGTTCATTGGTTTTTTTTGGCTTTTTTGCTCCATTAGATGCGATAACAGAACAGCGACTCTCTCACCGGATCAGATAAGTTTGTGGGACTATACATTTTTTGTTTCATTTCGATGACATTACAATCAATGTTGCCAAATATGTATTTCACGTTCCGATACGCTCACCACCTAAAAATAGTACGCTTACTTTTGAGTACCCAGCACTACATTCTACTATAAAAAATCATCTAGGCTTTCTGCAATATTCAGTATACTGATAACACTTAAAATAGGTTTTGTTCACAGACATATGAATATGGTTTTGTTATAGATAAGATAGACAAACAGCCGCCCGGAATGACGAATGAGTCACAGCGGTTGTTCGTCTTGCACGGACGCCCTAATCCTCTATCTACGCACGCAGCTATTTACATACAACCGAAAAACATCTGTGTAGTGCATCACGGGTCTATCTTATCTTATTTTTAAATTTGACAACCAAGCCCAAATTACGGCTCATTTCGGCCAGTGTCGAGTTATATTATAGTTTCCAGTAACAATAAATCACTTCACATTATAGTCCTCAGTCAGTCACCGTGTGGTCACCGTCCATAAAAGTCATGTTTTACTACAATGGTGGTCACTGTACTAAAACTCTTCACGGACATTTGAAGACAACTTGAAAAGTCACGATACACATAATTCTTTTTATTTCACTTCACTGGTGCACATGGATGATCTTTATTGGGTAAAATACCACCAAAAATACACAATAAAACTCAAAATACACAAAATTATGAAAATAAAAATGAAAATGCTACGTTACTCTGCAAGTTCCCGCCAAAAAGCCCCACGGGTGTATCTATTAAGTAGGGTAAGACCGAACTAGGGCTTGCAATCCGGATATCAGTAGATTTTAATATCCGGATTTAGGCAACATTATTATCCGGATATTTCGGATAATGCATAGTGCATTTCAGTTTACGCTCAAACACGTAAAATTGATAGCTTTAAGCTCAATTCTAAGAGCTACATAAGAGGTGTCGTTTTAGAATTATTTTACCTGTTAGAATAACACAGTAAATTATTTTTAAAATATCTACATAAATGTCCGTGATGGTATATGCCTATATCCTATGGATATCCCACAGTAACCATTTTTATGCGATTCAGATAAAAAAATGTTGTGGGTTCTACTTTCGAAGTTATTTTGACCCATATAATAATAATCCTTATCTAATTAAATAAGTTAGTAGCGACGGGCATTTTATGCAGATAAAGTTTGCAATTTACAGAAAATCATTATCATTTATATTTTAAAAGATATCGCAGATTTAAAATTAGCAAGAAATAGTATTCTTGATGACGTGAACGGTCGGGCACGACATTGCACCCGTGCGAAGCCGGGGCGGGTCGGTAGTTTAATTATGTGAATCATTTTCAGAAGGTACCCACTTATATAGCGTTATTTATGTTTTATTTTTTACAGTATTATAAAATTGTCTTTTTAATATTTATAGGTATACTAGCTGCCCGGCGCGACTTCGTTCGCGTGGTGCTAACGTACCCTGTGGTGCTACCCTACCCTACCCTAACCTACCCTACCCTACCCTACCCTACCCTACCCTAACCTACCCTACCCTATCCTACCCTATCTCAACCATGTAGGGCGTCACACAAACGCATAAAAAAAAATTCAACTGTGCAATTTGTTTGTCACTGAACTCCTCCTAAACGGCTGGACCAATTTGAATGAATTTTTTTGTATGCATTTGAGGGGCGCCCTGGATGGTTTAGATTAACAAATCAGCCCGGCAGATGGCGCTGCAGTCGATAATATAACCTAGATACCGACTCGCGACTGCATTCAAATCGGGCCAGCCGTTTAGGAGGAATTCAGTCAGTGACATACACACGTACAGTCACGTACAGTAGAACTTTATATATTAGGTATATAATATCGATAAATATTATATATCGTCTGTAAAAATATATGTCAAAAAATATCGATATTTTCCACATCCCTAATTTTGACATTAATTAATTTTAATAAATCACGGTTTTATTTCTCGTTCTTTCGGCTTGTGCATAAACTAATATCTTTTTAGTTTGTGTATTGTATGTGCTATCTAATTATCCAACAAAACAAATATAGTCACAATTTTACTGTGCATAATGAATCCCTGCTCCGTTGCTGCCCCTCAACAAGATATGGAAGGAGATGGTAGATGGAACAGCATAGTAAGTTTTTAATAATGATATATTCGTGATTCGTGAGGTAGCCACCATTTACATAGGTATGTGGAATAAAAACATTAATTAATTCAGTGTTTTTTTTTGTACCAAATATTTAGAAACTTTCAAATACAAGCCATATTATGTATTCTTATAAATTAAAAGTGGATGTTGGTCCTTGAGATGAGATAAATAATGTTGAAAGTAAAAAATCTGGTGCTTAGTCTGTCCATAATTTAAATACAGCAGGCGACTTTAGCTTTGAAGTAGGTAAGCCCTTGATGATTGTTTAATTATAAAACAGGCTGTTATAATCTTCCTGGGGTGAACATACTCTTCAGTTGTAAAACTGAACTCACTTTAATAATGGTTTTTATTTGAGGCCAGTATTTCCCAATTAGTGGTACGCATACTCATTACTTCAAGGAGTATGCACGGCAATCTCTTGACTAATATAGACTAGAGAAAGATTTATTTCCCAGAAATATTGCTGCAATGGAACTGGGTAAACAACCCCTTTGCGAAGCATTCCACCAAGTGATCTGATCAAGTGGAATTAATAGATATCTCATGCAACAGCATTTTTTTTTTTAATTATCATTCCTGCAATAAGGGGTATGGAGTTCTTTCTTGAAGTGGCATGCAGGAAAAACTAATTGGGAACCACTGTTCTAGGCCAATATTTGTGAAAGGGTTTAGTAAAAGCAATAACTTTATGGATACATGTTATTGATACTTCCTAAAACTAGAAAAAATAAAAATATTATGAATTATCTTGGTGCAACCAAATTTTTGATTACTTTTTAATGTACTTTGAAGTTGTTTTAAGTTTTTTTTATTTAATAGGATGAAGTCGGTAAACAAGCTTACTCCCCGCCTGATGGTAAACAGCCTTATAGACGCTCGCAAAGTTGAATGCAACACTCGAGGCCCCGTTTGAGAGTGTAAAGATGATAAGGCCAATCTTGGGCCCCCAAATTCTAGTCAATTAAAAAAAACACGAGGCATCACTCACGCGTTATCGACCCTTCCCCCCTCCTCGACGAGCTTTCAAAGTAATTCACTTAGCCGGTGTGTTTTCTGGCTGCTGTCGCCCACAATACTCCTTACTAGTTTATACCGTTGGCGGAACCACCGGAAGCTCCCTCTGGATCGTGGAATTGCTCGGGGCGTGTGTGCAGGGATATGCGTAACAGCGTACGGAGCGCGCCGCTTGGAAGTCTTATCTTCGATAGTAGGCGGCGTACGTAAAGCGTCTACGGACGTAAGTCTTGTTGGTGTTCGCTGTGATGGGACGATCCACTGATTTTGCATCCTCCATCAACACTCTGAATCTTTGGTTCTCTAGAAACATGGAACAATTAACCCAACGAAGCGTAATGACGTTGATTTTGCTTGCAATCTATTCCGCCAATTTTCCACCATCGACAATGCGTTCCGACTGGCTAAGACAAGGACACATGCGCTCTGATTGGCCAAGTCAAGAACACACGAAGCAGTGATTGGTCCTTACTGTTCAAAATCACTGACCAGTTTCGGAATCGGATTGTTCGGTAATCTACTCTAAGGGATCGTTCCTCGATGTCTAGAAATAAGGGAATCATCTACACAATGTGATAAGAAGTCTCAGACGTCTACAAAGACCCGAATACCTTTTCCATATCATGCTGCAACAGTAAAGTTTTTATTGTTCACGGTGGACGTCATTGCATCGACCATACTCGATAGCTTCAACGTGGTACAGTGCGTAGCGCGGAATTAAAGCTACTCTCCAGTCATGCAGTGCTCCTGCTATGGCATCTCAGTACCCTGAGATGTCATCACCATCACCATCACACCATCGAGATGGTTGGATGTAGAGTTAGTGCGATGGGCCGGTAGGTTTATGGTTTCACTAGGCGAGCTTGGGCAGCAGAATAACTTATCCGAATTCCATATTTGGGGAACATGTCTTGCATGTTTCCCGAGCTCATTAGGTATTCAATTGAATAGACTGGTCAGGGCTAGTTATAAATATTTTGAATTTTACCGCCTGTAAAGTATTGCCCCAAAGTGGTATCCTAAGCCCTATCGTGGTTGTATAAAGATAAAAAAAATCATACCTATTATCTTAAAATATATAGTACTAAGTACTTTTGTAGTTTTAAAGCGCTCGTGGTGTAGCATGATTAGCCGTTCTTAATCGATCGGCAAAGTTAAGCTACGTCTGTCGTGGTCGGTACCTGGATGGATGACCGCCTAGTGGTATTTCAAATCGAGCGTGTCCGTGCTTCGGAAGGCACGTAAAGCCGTTGGTCCCGGTTATCACTTAATTGTGATAGTCGTTAAGCTAGTTGGATGCCTCCTAGGAGGCTTGAAAAATTCCAACAGTAGGTTGACCACTAGCCTACCTCCACCAATCCGCAGTGGGCACGCGTGGTGAAGTATCGCCCAGTCCCTTTCACCCTCATTTGTGAAAGGAGGCCTGTGCTCTGCAGTGGGACATTATAGGCTGCTAATGATGACTTTTGAAAAATGCGTGTAACTCGGAAACTAAAACCACTTATGTAGGTACTAAACTTACTCATGTTTTACTGAACACAGTAGTTAAAAAAAATACGAGTGATACTGGTGTTGCAAGCGTCCATAGGCTACGGACACTGCTTAGCATCAGGCGGAAAGAATGCTTGTTTGCCACCTTAGTGGTATAAAAATATTTATTAGGTACTGATATGTATGTGACAGTGATAACAGTACATATTATTTCTATTGCAGCATAATAGATTCTTATCAGATGCAAAAGGAAAGGATGCAGATGTTATTTTTATAGGAGACTCTATACTTCAAGCACTGGAACACACTGAAGTATGGAATCAGTGGTTTGCGCCACTCCACTGTTTAAACTTTAGTATCCATAAAGACCAGACACAAAATGTTCTCTGGCGTATCAAAAATGGAGAATTAGATCATGTGGACCCCAAGGTAAGTCATCGACATTTTCTTTCCACTATTAATTATTTTAAGAGAGGAGGTAGAGCGTAGCGTTTATTGGGGAGGCTCCCCAGTGGGGATGTTCCTCCACCTTACGGAATACCGCAGCCAAATAACTTAATGTTGTGTAAAGTTAGGTTCCTGCGCGTAAGTTAGGTTGCCAGAGCTCATAGGGGAGGGCAGAAAGGTCGGTAACGCGTGAGCGATGCTTCGTGTGTTGCAAGCGTCCATATGGCTGCGGTAACCGCTTACCATCAGGCGATTCGTACACTTAGTCGTATATAAATAACCCTCCTTCCGGGTCAGTCGGGTAAAAAAAAAACATTAAAAAAGTACTGCCATAGAATTTAGCCCAGCCACGACATTTTAAAGATTTTCGTTTCTTTAATATGAGCTTATTGCACAGGATGTCAGAGGAAGTTTTCAATTCTGCCATTTGAGGTGTTATCTAATTTCAAGCCTCGTCTGTGCTGTATTGCCCATTGTAATCAGCATTTATGGCGTATACGGGAATCGCATGGTAAATTCAATTGTATTTTCCAATTGACCGACATTTTATCTTTTATTTAATTGATACCAATTATAGTGCATTAAATTAAAATTAAAACATAGATATAAATTGCACATTTAATCCAAATCGTATTTTATGAGTATCATTTAATTGATTCCAAAAATACGATGCTTAAATATTAAATAAACATCGACGAAAAGTTTATTATACTGAAAACCTGAAAACAGCTTTCGAGATTTGAAAATTAGTTGCTACTTGCCAGTACATTTCTTTTTTTTAATATTTTCCTCAAAATTTGATATCCAAACTAAGACAGCGGCCAGATTTATCATATTTAAAACAGACTTAAAAAAAAAGAGGAAGTTTCTCAATTCGACCATAGGTCTTTATATACAATTAATAAGTTATTTCTTTAATTTTAGGTGATTGTTGTGCATGTTGGAACTAATAATGTTGAACATACTCCAGAGCAAGTGTGCGAGGGAATCCTAGAAATTATTAGAACTATCAGGGAGAAACACCCAAGTGCTTGTATAGTATTACCTGTAAGTACCTAAACCTACTTTTAATGTTTGAAAAGCCAAAAATTCAACTGTTGGGAAAGTTACCCCGTATACTGGGTGGAGATTTCGAGATGGCATATTTTCGAAACCTATGTTGGGTTAGTCATGCTGAACAACTTTTACTATGGGACCAAAACAGAGTTCTCAATATATTTTTTACTAATCATACATTATGATCGAGCAACGTTGACATGTACTAAGGAAAGTTAAAAAAAAAAATTAGAATCCACTATTGGTCCATTCGGTTAACCAACCAACCCCTAGACATAGTACATTTCGTTGCGTTTACGCGAATAGACACGCGCAACGAAATGTACTTTGTCTAGGGTACTGTCATCTGTACCTACCATTATAGGTATCTGACAATTTATTATGTTGTAGGTAACCTTAATCCGTTAGCTCGCGCGTCGTATAATACATATGAAAAAAAAACAGGAACTGCGAGTCAACTGATTATAATGTTAACTTTGGTGAATTATATATTCTTTCTTTTTCAGAGTCTACTTCCACGTGGGCAACACCCCAATATTTTAAGAGAAAAGAATTCTAAAATTAATCAACTACTGCGAGATAAGGTTACTAACATGAATAAAGTTGAAATGGTGGCTATTGATAAGTTTTTTGTCCAAAACGATGGTACTATAAGTCATCACGACATGCACGACTACCTCATACCAAGTAATGCCGCTTGTCGAAAGGCGTTTGAACCTATACATGATATACTTCAACAAATTTTAGCTGAAGGAGAACCTGAAAAAGATTTAACTCCATCTGAATAATCATTCAGGTCCAACAATGCATTATATTTATACCATGTGCAGCTTCTAATTTGCAGCAAGCTCATTGTGATGAAAACACTATTATAGTACTTACGATTAGCTTTTGTATATTAGGCTTAAGTATTAATTAATTGAGTAATATTTTTATTAAATATGTGATCATACATTCCAAATTAGGTTTATAATTTCTTCATTGGCTGTGTTTGTTAGGTTTTTTTATTTGTTTCATAATTAATGTATTTTTTTTTGTAACAGTTTAAAATTGTTGAAACTTTAAGAAGTTCTGAATGTATGCTCAACAGGGTATAGTACTTAATGTTTTGTTATCTATCTCACTATTGTGTATTCGGTACCCATATAAGTTGCAAAATGTAAAATGATACCGATTTTTTTTTTTTGCATCAGTCGTCTAGTAATTTCATGATTTTTTTCTCACTAAGCCACAGTCTTATATGACGGACAAAACAGTTAATAGTTACCTATTATAAAAAGCTTCAGTTATACTTGCGTGGCGGTTAAAACGTTTATTATTGCTATACACTCACACCATGAAGTATAAAGTTATGTTTAATTAACATGCAGCACACATCACATTATATTATTGTATGGAATTGATAGTAACCAAAGATCTTTTGAGGTTCATTACCAAAGTTATGACAACAGTTCATGAATTGCAGTGGTGATGTAACCAAATGCAATTCTATTTTTGATAATCTACATTTTTGGGTATTATTAAATAAGGCTTTTAATTATAAAATGAACTACATAAGAAATACATGCATGTTCAGTACACTGTAGTGTTCTTTCATATCGGCTATTTAATTATATTTATAAGGTACTACTACGTACTCAGGTTGCCAAACATGTTGCTTGAATCTCAAATTGTTATGAACTATTTATTTGCATGAGAAAGCTTGAGAGTAAACAGTGCAATTATTTCCATAAAAATATACGGTCGTTTTATTTCAATGCATAAAAATATTCCATGTAAGCGGGGCTACCGCGTAAGGAACATAATTAAACTGGGTTTCATTGAAATCCCATTATCTGGAGTTCTTTAACATTTACACCTCAAGCGGGTTGCCGAAGAGTCAATGTATGGCTTTGTTAACTCATTGCATATTCGAGAGTTCTATAAATATTATAGAATTGTATAAAAAGGAAATATAATTTCAATGAAGTACATTACTATTGATGCCCCGCTGTATTTACCCATACCATTTGTTGAGTTTGCTACGACAATTATTATATTACTACGGCACAGTAGAAGAGTAACCGAAACGCGCTAGCGTGTTTGCCTATAAAGCGGGCGCGCCCCAGGCGTAGGTTCCCAAGGGAACTGCCGAGACATCATATTTGACGGGCCAGTTGATTAAGAATTACCATCTATCGCGCCGCCCGCAGGTCCTGGGTTCGATTCCCACACAGGACATGCATGTGTGCATGAACACGTCTGTATGTCCTGAGTCTAGGAGTAATTATGTATGTATTTACAACAAAAAGAGTATTTTATGTAGTACATCAGTTATCAGATGACAGTGTGTGAGGAATGTCCCAGGATATTTTATTTATTTATTATACTGTTCCTCTACTTACTTCTACTTGTACGTAGTATTTATATACCTACTGAGCTTCTACTATGAATTCGGTGAACCATTTTACAAAATACTGTGATACCAAAACTATCCTCTAGAGGCGCTGCTCGAATCGATAAGCAAAATGTTCACCGTAGGTCGTGTTCATCGTAGTCGCTAGTCAACTTTAAAACTAAACGTCGCGTAAACTTTGCGTTGTAAAGGATTGAATTTATTTACGATACACGATAGTCTGATCATCGTTGTCAATCAATTAGCCAATAGAACTGCACAAAATTTACGTCTCGTCAGTTTTGCAGCAATTCTAATTGGTTAATATTGGACAACGATGATCGGACTATCGTATTTCGTAGGTGGCCCTTTGACAGCTCTGAAGCTAATAAGTAGGCACCTAATAATATAAAAACTAATAATAACTACCTAATTTAATACGCAAATAAATATTTGACATCCATTTTCTATGTTCGCTGCTTGTCTGGACAGAAGAGAAATGCTTAAATCATAAAATGGTATTGTGTAGTCACCAAAAATAAAAGACGTCTTTGGCAGTCACTATAATATAATTATGTAAGATAAGACTCAATATTTATTTAACAATCTATTATAATATAAACTAAGGGGTAACATAACATTTCCCTGCTGTAAGGATTTGTCAAACACATTGAAATTGCATTTCTCCAGTTTTGTCAAATACGAAGCAACTCCCGTTGCAGGTAGAAATATCTGATTAGATGTTTTGGGAACCTTTATACTTCTTGCCTGAAACAATATATTCACTATAACTAATATTTCGACAGTGCCCCGAGTGTAAAGAATTTACGTTAATAAACGCTTACTAATACATTTGCATTAAC
The DNA here is from genome assembly GCA_947623365.1 of Achlya flavicornis. Taxonomy (NCBI): domain Eukaryota; kingdom Metazoa; phylum Arthropoda; class Insecta; order Lepidoptera; family Drepanidae; genus Achlya; species Achlya flavicornis. The sequence continues at coordinate 6,771,414 of OX392468.1, read as the reverse complement.
TATAAATTAGTATGGGAGAAATTAGTACTATGAGTATTCCGCTAGAGGCACTGTGCCAACTCCTATAGGAGTGTCACCAATGCATTAGTAAGCATTTACTAACATGAAGTCTTTACACTCTGGGTACAGCAATGCATTCAAAGTGGGTATAGACTCATTTACATTTTATCACTTTGATTGGAAGAGTCATCCAATTTTCTTTGTTCTTTCAAAAGATAAAAGGGACATTAGCTGACCCTCCCCGACAGGGCCACAGGAGCAGGTCACAATATTTAAACTTTTAACCAAAACACATATTAAAGTGCAGACAAAAGTATAAAATAATGAATATAGGAACAAGCGATTCAGAATTCGTCATATTTCTTACTGTAAGGTCTTACCCAACCAGACATTCTTTACCCAATTGACCTTACCACAGATTGTCACAAGTGACAGTCGAATTAAGAGTTTGTACATTTTTATTTATATATGTTAGTGATCTTTATAGATAATATTAGCATATTATTAAAATTGGGATCAGTCTTTACTTGCACATAGCTTATTATGAAAGAAACCTACATTTTGCTTAAGTTAAATACTTAATAAAACATGAGATTACCTTTTGTAAATGACTGTTTGCCTGACTAGCTATTTCAAAGATGACACTTCTCATATTTTCATTATCAATACCCCTTAATACAGTTTCTTGACTAATTTGGTATTTCATTAGTAAATCCATTGGTAGGGATACCATTTTGTGATGACTAGAAATATGGATTGATCTGGAACAAAAAAATTACCAATAAATATTCATCAATCATAAATGGTGGCAAAAATTGTTATGGATACACTGCGAGCATCACTAAAAGCCCAATTGGGTTTTTATAACAATAGAAATCAATTGTTATTTTTTAACCACTCTTTTATTTTAACATTGCCAGTGTTAAATATGGAGAACTGCAAAAAAAAGCTTTACAATATAAATATAGATAATCATTGTAAAATGGTCTTTAATGATCCTCATACCTAAGTATATTGGTTATCCCTTGAGCTTTTCCTAAATGAGATGCAGCATGATCCGCATGTACATTAGCTACACCAGCTACACTCAACAGTAAGTAATAAATAGATGATACAGTATCCTCTGCATACTTTTCAATATCCTCTAAGCTGCGAAAGTGTTTAGTCTTTAATATACTACTTCTTGATGTAATCAGCCTTTCCAAATGTCTTCGGGGTAGATTATAACAACACACAACCTTAAAAAATAGTTATACCTTTTAGTATTTAATAAGGTATATATAGGTTAAACAGTGAAAAATCTAAGATACACAAATAGGTAAGTATTACTTTGTATAATTCCTGAGCTATTGGATTAGCAGGTACATTTTCTAGTGAATGATCAGCTTTGAAGATAACTTTCATTGCATCTTGCCAGAATTGCAGTCTAAACGCGGCAGTTTGGGTGTCGCTCGTCTGGTCTTGTATCCGAGCTATTTCTACATTAAAAGCCCTCACTACTAGGGCCGGAGAACGGATAGCTTTCGTCATAAGAATAGTAGCCAAGAAGTTTTCATAATCATGCTGTCTATCTGTAAAATAATGATCAAGTACCAGAAACAGAGACAAGTAGAAATTGTACAATTTGCACCATATGAATTTTGTATTTTGAGTAAGAAATAAGTTTTTGTTTACCTTACGATATTTGCGCAATAATTCAAAGCATCCGCGCTATAAACAGGCTGTTGATTAATACGTCGAAATAATATCAAACTGCTTTTACGAGGTCTAAATAAATATTGGAACATATTTGTTTCTATCTTCGCATGAAATATTCGACGACAAGGTGTGAATTTAATTTATTCGTTTTATATTATAACTATTTATGTAACTACCTACAGTAAATATATTTAAACTGAGAGGTATTATATTGAATTGATTGAACGATCCATCCAGTCTGTCGCGACTTAGAAGAAGAAAAAAGTCAATGAAGTTTGGTAGAACTTTTATGGTGCCCTCTCATTTCCGTAGGTAGTCTGTCTCGCTCTATGATTAAACGTCATCTGTCACTTGTTGTTTCCCTCCAGTTTTAAATAAATGAAAACATTTTGATAAGTTGAGAATATTATATTACAGAATATTATACAGGATAGTGGTTAATCAAATTGCTAAGTAGAGTAATAAGTGTTTTGCTTAGGAAACCGTTTCTTTTTTAACTAAGATGAAGTATAGAAAATGCGAAGTGTGCGGATTAAGATCGGAAAGGAAAGATGGTAAAAAACGTGTTTTTATGGCCCCTGGATGCAGTTCGGTAACTAAAATATCATATTATTTATGAGTTCTATAATACCTTTGATAAAAACATCGAAATATAGTATCTTAAGGTATATACCTACCATAATAATATATAAGAAAATAGAGTTGTGCTACATTTATTATCGAATTCGATATCGATATTTTTATATTTTTAGGTGCCGAAAATGGGTGAAAATGACAGGCAACGAGGACTTGGCTTACATTCCAACAGAGAAACTAAATGAATTAAAATATATTTGCGGAAACCATTTTGTTGAGAAGGACTTTCAGAAAAAAAACACGGCTAAAGAAGACTGCAGTTCCATCCATAAGAATCTCAGCTAAGCCACTCTCTAAAGACAAACTTAAGGGATTTCCCTGCTACCTTTATAAAGAACAGTGAGCATCAGGTCAGTAACACACATATTTTAAAGCAATACAAATAAAACGATAATTTATTATATAATTATATATTTTAAATATTTTCACATTCATCTAGTTTATCCACCTACTCCTTCGGCCTCAAATGCTTCCCTGGATATTGAACAATCTATAAATTTAAATGATAATTTATCAGTACATTGCAATGAAATTTATAGCGAGTATGATATTCCAGTAGAATATACTATAGAGGTGAGCCATACAAGTGAGCAGCTGCAAGGTATATAACCACTTTTTGATTTTATTTCACAAGAATTTATAAAATCAATTTGATACAAAATAATGATCATCTTCTATTCCAGATATTCCGAATATTCATACTGTTCCTGCTAGCGGTAGAGCTAAAGGGGTCATTGGGGAAAATGTTGTTAAGTGTAAAGCGTTGAAAGGTTCGGTCTTTAAGGGTCAGTTCACACCGAGACGAGACGCGACGAGACGTGTCGCAACTACGCCTGGAAAGGATACAATATACGACTATATCGCACTAAAGGAATGGTGGAAGGATACACTATCTCTTACGTACCCGACTCTGGATCTATGTAAAACTGTTGATTCATGTGTTTCTGTATTTGAGCATAATGTAAGAGAAAATCATCACTCTATCAATATTGGCAAATATTGCCAGTTAATGATGATGACAGACCTAAATTTATCATGGTTGTGTGAGAAGCACATTAAAAATGTATCTGAGGCTTTGCTGTCTCGATTGGCAGCTTTATTAATCAGAAATGAATGTCGTAAAGTTAATGCTTCCGTTATTGACACAGAACAGTTTAATGCAGACAAAAATAAAATTGCTCAATTAAGTTGAGTTCAGCAAAATAATATTACTGTGCTTATCTAATATGTAACATAACATACAATTTAGGATTCTTCTTATGGCTAATCCTAGTTTAGGACTCTTCTGTAGCCAATCCTATTATTAAGGTTACGTTGTGGGCAGAGTCAACAAAACTCCAACTTGCGAATATATTTTATTACGCTATATTAGGAGTGCACAACAATAATAATAACATGACACGTGTGTTTATCAAAAGGCAACGTTGAGACTGGGATGAGAGTGGGAACTCTATGGCGACTGAGTGTGACGACTGCGTGTGACGACTGCAAGCGGCGCATACGGTGTACGCTTTATAATGCAGGGATAAAGCTATGAGTCCCTACATACAACATATTTTTTTAGGATTCACAAAAAAATGTCTTATCAGGGCCTAAACAGGATTTACTTTTTGTTTTGATAAAACGTCTAGTTGCAAATATTATGTAGTTTTAATTAAACTCCAATCACAAACCTTACTGTATATTAATATAATGTGTATTGTATTAGTTAGTTCTTTGTCTAGACATTTTACGGTTTTCTTAAATACCCCGGTCTGTGATCCACAGGAAAAAATGCATCTAATTCCCCTTCCTATTTAATATTATATTTATACAGTACATAAAAAATATTAATATTTATTATTATTATGTAACCTTGTGTATTAATATATTGTATGGTATATTATATTTTTATACAAGTCATAATCTGAACAAACTGGTTTTGTTTTGGTAGTGCTAAAACAAAATCAGAGGATCTTAAATATCTATATTATTTACAACAGTATATATATATGTATATATATATATCGATATCGATAGATTTAAATATCTACTAAGCAGCGCATCTCTATTTCGTTCTAAGGTTGGTAGTACTGATTCACTGATTGATTGACTGATTGTTATTATTCTCAGTTGTTCTCATTGTGGCTTTTTTGGTACCCAATTGATATTTTATCATTTTTATCTTGCTCTATGGAGTCCCGTCTCTTCTTACGTACCTAGTTATTGAATACTCTTTGGATCCATCCATCCACATCCATCCATCCGAAAAAAAAAACAAATGTTTCTCTCTCACTCAGTAAATGAGTTGACACTAGGCATGGAAATTATTGCTACTTTAAAGGAATTCTCATTTGATGATATTATTATTTTTTATAGCATGATTTCACTTGCGATATATGATTTGCAATGATTTGTAACCTACGTCATCGATGCTGATCGTCGGTATTTTTCACAAAATCATGTGCGAGTATCGCACGCAAGTGTCAAATTATCACTGATGCAAATTATATAATACTTTCGTAGCAAAAAATTATTTTTCTATCCTGCTACATAACATGTTAAAGAAGTTAACACTTTATTTCACTTGATTTAAGGTTTATTTTTGAATACTCTTAAAAGCTAATCAATGATAAAGTTTTTTTTTTTTTTAAATTTGTTCATGACCATGGATACAAAGTCCTTCAGTCGCATACATTTTATTTATATTCTTAAATATTCTTTATAACATGTAACAGGCTATGTCATGGACGGTAACAGATGTGACATATGAAAACAGAATCATATTCTTTATCACCTGCTACTTGTGATTTATGCCATGCCTAGTTGACACTTGACAAAAAGTGCTGCCAAGGTTTTCAAACTGGCCGAGATTCTACTCTTTTTTTTATACCATCTTTTTATTTGTATTTTGGTGCACTTTGCGTTTAAACGTTCTGTCTATAGTGAGAGAGTGTGTTTTTTAATTTGATTTGATGTGATTTTAACGTACGACAATGACGATTATGCCGTAAACGGCGTACCATAATTATACGGTATACCGTATAATTTGTCTTATAAGGGCCTGCATACCGTACGAAGCGGCAACTGCCGTACGTCTGGCAACATTGTTTTCAGTTTTGTTTTCTCTCATTTCCCGTTTTCTAGGGCAGGCAAAGGGAATAATGACCATACAGCCTTGTCATGATTGAGCCCATAGAATGATTGAGCCATATAATTAATTTCAATCAAACACCTCCAAAAATATTTTGGTGAAATTGTGAGTAACGAGTAACTACACTCTTTTGCAAAAAAAACGGGCACTTAAGGAAAGAATCATGGCGAGATCTATACATTGATTTGTACAAAAAATAAAACATTTTAGAGTTTTGAATCACTTCCAATGTTGACATTACATTACCAGCAACATATTAATATATATCATAAGTCAAAGATATAAGACCAAACTTTATGGTGATCCGGCTCGAAGGACCAAACTTTATGGTGATTCGGCTCGTATGGACCAAATATATCTACTTGAAATAATTTTTAAACCTCGCAAAACATAACAACAACATGGTTTTGGTCGCGATTCGCCGGCATGGCATAGAATGTCGCATTTTTATCCCAGGGATCTAAAAATATTTTAAATGCCTTAAGTTATTCCTCAGGCACCAAGGATACATAATAACGGCATTTCAACGTCTCTAAAAATCTTTCTTCTTCTTCTTCTTATTTTTAATTTTGGCAATCAAGCCCAAATTAGGGTTCATTTCTGCCAGTGTCGAGTTATATTATAGTTTCCAGTCACAATAAATCACTTCACATTATAGTCCTCAGTCAGTCACCGTCCATAAAAGTCATGTTTTACTACAATGGTGGTCATTGTACTAAAACTCTTCACGGACATTTTGAGACAACATGAAAAGTCACGATACACATAATTCATTTCATTTCACTTCGCTGGTGCACATGGATGATCTTTATTGGGTAAAATACCACCAAAAATACACAAATTTATGAAAATAAAAATGAAAATGCTACGTCACTCTGCAAGTTCCCGCCAAAAAGTCTCTAAAAATCTTTATTTTCTTGTACAAATCGCCATGCTTCTTTATATTCTAAGGTCGATTTGAGTGAAATTTAATTGTTTGACGTAGTCTGTATACTTAAAATCGTGTAAATTAATACGCGTGAAGTGAATTCTGGCAATTTTTTTTTAAATTTCGATGAATTCTTTAAAACCTATGTACACGGCCAAACAATAAGAAGTGGTCGGCAATAAATGCAAGATTTTTTCTTTTTAAATTAAATAAAGTTACAAATGTAAAAACCTAATAACGAGTGTGACCTCGTCTTGCCAAAATCACAGCTTGAATCCTTCTGGGCATGCTTTCCACGATATTTTTAATAACGTTTTGAGGAACACGTTCCCACTCTTCTGCAATGTTTGACACATTTTAGCTCCCTGATGTTTTGTGGAGCAGGTTGCACTGATCTTACCGGTCTCTTTAGAACATCCCAGACATGCTTAATTGGACTCGATTGATGTCAGGACTTCGAGCTGGCCCCGACGACGCTGACGACGGATCCCAATTTCTTGCATGTAATACGCTTCCACGTCACAAGAACGGTGCGGGCGAGCATTGTCCCCAAGTTCCCCAAGTGCAGTCAATGCGGGTTGTGCTTATAGAATTAGGACTTCCATTATGTACCGGTGTGCACTTAATGTTCCATTTTCTATGAAAACTATCTCCGTACGCTCCGTCGAATTAATTGCTGCCCAAAACCTAACGGAGCCTCCGCCATAAGGAGTGATTCCACGTCACAAGAAAGGTGCGGGCGACCATTGTCCCCAAGTTCCCCAAGTGCAGTCAATGCGGGTTGTGTAGGTATATAGAATTAGGACTTCCATTATATACCGGTGTTCATTTAATGTTCCATTTTCTATGAAAACTATGCTGCCCAAAACATAACGAAGCCTCCGCTATAAGGAGTGATTTCTTCGAAACACACTTCATACCGTTCCCGTGGTCTTCGAAGCACTCGCTGGCGTCGGACCTCTCCACACAAAGAGATTCTAGTTTCATCAGAAAACTATACTTTATTACAGTTCTCCAGAGTCCATGAAGCACAGTTTCGAGCAAACTGAAGCCGAGCAACACGGTGATCACGGAGTAATTTAGGGCCCCGAGCCGGGCGGTAATTCCTGATATTGGCAGCCAAAAGCCTCCTCCTGACCGTCCACAAGCTAACTTCTAATCCTCTTACTTCTTCAAGGCTCTTCTTCAGGTCCACACACGACGCCTTACGATTCCGCAACGCCTGACTCACCAAAAAGCGGTCATCTCTTGGTTATGTGCATCGTTTTCTTTCCGAACCGGGTCTTCTTTTGACCGAACCGGTCTCTTGATACCGTTGCCAAGTCCTCTGGACAGTTGAACAACTGACATTTAGCCGCTGAGACACGTAAGCGAACAACCTTGTTCAAGTAGGGCTATAATTTTACCCTTTAATTTTGCCCTTATCGCTTTATCACTCATATCAAAAAGTGGTATTTAATGTAAAAAGAAAGATTAAATTGTTTTTGCATTTGCAGAAAATATCCAAAAAGTCTCAAGCCTGCGCGTTTACCGCTAAGAAAACCCCATGGTTTGTGGCTCCACAATTCCAGAACAATTCCTTGAACATCAGCCAAAGCATCGGGATCCTTGGCATCGACATTTCTGGCGACGTTTTGTTCCGAAGTCACTTGGAAGACAAGGTTAAGCTGGCATCCAAAAAGCTTGGTTTTATGACGGGGAAACTTACGAAGGTACTTACTTACATACGTAAATAAGTAACATTATCGACCGTAGATTCAGTGTTATTTTCGATTACCTACTAACAAATAAATAAGTATAGGTATATTAATAACAAACTAAAATCACAGAGAAAAGAAGAGAACTTTAAAGAGACGTAAACAAAGATAATACTCGTGACCCGTGAATTGCGCATAGCGCATAACTGAGGGCGAGTGGCCGTAACGTCAGTTTAATATCGACTCTATCACAGCACTAAATGATAAGACAATATTTGACAGTACATATAGGTATGTCATTTGTCGGTAAAAGGTGGTAAAAGCTTGGTAAAACCGTACCGCCCACTGACACTTTTGAATAATTAGGACTCTGTTGAGGAACGCAGGCTTTAGAAGGTAAGGGGCGGGGCGATAATAATATAAAACAACAAATGTATACTTAGAAGTTATATGATTACATAATTATGTATACATGTAGAATTCTTATTATTATGTCAACATTGTTTTGGACAAGATCGGACTAGGCATAGTTGCCAGTAAAATACCCATATTCTTCGTACCCAAATACCCCTGCACATGTCTTGGTTGATACACTTGATGCACTGCACTAAGCAATACAAGTCGTACCATTCTCACAAATAACTTCGCCTGACACAGTCATTACATTGTTGTCTATTTCCTTAATCTTTTCTCTAGATACGATATGGTCCTTACAAAATTCTATAATTCTAACACAGGCCTCTCGTAAAATATCTTCTGGGACAGTTAATACTATCCGCATGTAGTTAGGGTACTGGAAACACTGAAAATAAAAGAACAAAAGCTCATGAATTTTGTGGATGCTGTTTACTTACAGTGCGGCTGTCGAGAGAATGCGTTTAAAAATGTACTTTACACGTATCGTAATATAGAACCTACTATTTCCACACTGCATAAGCTACAGATTTTGTACATTCAACAAATTATGGGTTTTACTTCATAATTAGGAATTATGCTCCTAGAGGAAACCTTTTTGTTAATACGTTTTATTAGTTTGAATGAATGGCACAAACAGCCGCCTAGGTTCATAAGTATTTCCAGCTGTTTACCTGTCCAGGCAGGCAGAAGACAGACTGTTCGGAAACCAAATGCTCAACAAACTGGAGTTCATTCTTAAATTCAGGGAATAGAGACAGTTTCACTTCTATCATCATGTACATAGCTCCCTGTGGCATTATGGGACGCAAACCAGGTGCATGTCGTAGTTCTTTATAAGCTAATTTAGCTTGATTCTGTGAAAATAAAAAAGATTATTCATTGAAACTAGGATCTTATTCCACGATTAAAACCCCCGACAGATGTCACACAGAGGATACAAGCAAGTTCAAATTTGTCTTACTTATTTTTACCGTACCATCGTTCTTTTATGTTTGGCTAAAAATTTCGTGTCAACAATAGTAGTTTAAAAATATGCGTTTTTCTTATTAAGAATAAATTATGTTAATCAGTTGACTCGCAGTTTCTGGAGTTTTTTTTCATATTCAGGTATCACAGGCTGTTCGTCCCATCCGCGAGTCAACGGGTTTAGTACAAGTTGTACTTGTACGTAGTATTTATATACTCTGAGGTACAAGCAATAGAACCATCTACTCACCTCAATAAACAAAACCACCTCGTCGAAAAAACATTGCGGCGTCGACTGCAATATGCTTGGTAAAGCTCGCTGTATTAAAGTATTCGGACCTAAAATTCTGCTTGCTAAATTCGCCATACCCTTTCGAATTTCTTTCCCGAGTATATTTTGTCTATCGTGCAATATCACCCAGCCCATTCTCCAACCGGGGACTAAAAACCTCTTTGTGAGTCCTCCACACGTGAGTACGGGAACATCTTTGGATATAGCAGATATTGCAGTGAATTCATGATCCGAAAAGACGAAGTGTTCGTATATTTCATCTGCGATTATTGGTATACGATTTCTCGATGCTATATCTAATATCTCGCTTAAATGTTCTTTGTTATAAACTGATCCGCATGGATTGGAAGGATTTATTACAACTATGGCAGCGGTATCATCATCTATCTGGTTTTCTAGATCTTCTAAGTCTACTTTCCATTGTTGATCAGGCTGTAAAATAAATCTAGGTTATTGATTTATGCATTACCTTTAATCAAGGATTTACGCAGTTACAAAGAAAATAAAGCGTATAGCAATATGTAAATTCATTCCATAACAAACAAGTAGGTAACTTGTTTCTAGAAACTTGTATGACATCGCCTGATCTATACGTCATATTCTAGTAGATACCTGTGTCCTGGAGCTACCATTAAATTGTCTAGTTTTTTTAAGTGTTACCTATAGCTGTATCAGAAAATTCACGAAAGGGTTTTTGAAGATCCTCATTTGTGAGTAGCTTGATATGGGTAGGTAGGAAAGATTGACATGAAGTTGAATAACTTACCATTAAATTGTAATATTTAATAACTATTCCTAGGCCCTCAGCTACTGTTTTGTATATCATAAACCCAGGTCTCGGTACGAGAACATTCTGGCCTGAGTCAGCAAGAACAGTGATAGCTAGTTCGATGGCATGTGAGCAGCCACTACAGAGGATTACATCCTCTGGTGATATTTCTCCCTGGTGTGAGCTGTATTCGGCAACTGCCTGCCTCGCTTCAGCATGTCCCTTGGCAGGGCCATATCCTCGACTTGTATGCAAGTCTATACTTTCCCGAACAGCCTGTAGTACTTGTTCGGGAGGATTTAGATTACCGAAAGTAGTTGGATCACCTGAAACACTCTCGCATGTAAAAAGTACGAACGTATTTATTTAGTTAATAATTAATAAATTTTTTCTTAATTGTTATAACACAGGTCTATTCTAATAATAAATATACCTACTTGAAGTTATTAAATCTTGTGAAATCGAAATCCTGCTAACCTTGAATAAATAATCTAATTAAATTGGAAAATATGTTAGTTTTCTGGTTTCAAAATGTAAATGGAATGCTTCCTAAACTGACATAGGTATGTATATGGCCAGCTAACTTTGTAAAGTGAATTGTAACCAACTTTCTTTATTCAAAAGTGCTACTTCTTAATTATTTATCAATTGATGGGTAGACTTATCTACTATTATGGATAGATTAATCCACCAACTGATCTACAACATAGAATAGATACCTCAGATAGCTTTCAGTTCTTATATTATCACAATCCTTATTATAATCTGCTAATTAGCTTGTGGTTACCTACTCAGTTTCCTGTGTTACGTTTATTCCAAATATTTTATAAATCTCCATGGTATCCTAACTGCACAATATGATGAGAAGAAATCAAAATGAGGAGTAGTATTAAATGTAATAGAACTCACCAACAGAGAGTGCAATCAACTGCTTGTTCGGGTTCGGCTCCACCTGGAGATTCTCTACAATGTCCCTAATTAGGTTATGGGTATTGCGAGCCAAGGTAGAAGCGCGCACCTCCCATTCTTGGTTTCCACGTGACCGTCCCGACATCAGCACAAAACTTGCGGAAAATTGAAAGCTGCGGCGACACTTAAACTTGAATTGTGAATATTGCTCGCATTTCGATACACCTCAGTTTTGTATCAGAATTGTGGCGTTTGACAAACACGAGCGCCCAAGCTGTGGAACTGGTTTGAAAATGTAGATGAGATGACGGCAATATATATTAACAGGTTGTATAATATTTATTATACATTTACCTGACTATACACTGTTATCAAAATATAATGTCTAGGTATAGTAACTAGAAGGTACGATTCCAGCATGGTGTTCAAATGCTGCAAACTATTTCACACAAGTGAAATTGTTCAAAGGCGTCTTGGACGCAAAAATATGGGCTCTACAAAGCAATTCTTTTGGTAAAATATTCCTACAGGTCAACTTAACATACAATTACGTATTTAGCTTTTCTTGTTTATCGCATAACAATAACATGTTTTCTTTGCAATAACATAATTTACAAAAAAATCCTTTGCATTTGAAAAATATTGTTGAGTTAAGATAATAGGCACAATTGAGCTGGTTGGCTTGGCTGGGAAGTTACCCTACTTGTCAGGCTGTCGCACAACAGCTCATGTGTTCGATTCCATCCAGGACATTGTTGGCATGAATATGCCTGACATGTCTGATTAGTCATGGCCGTAAGAATGGGGGGGGGGTTGGAGTTGCAACCACCCCCTCCCCTGAAATGCCTGGCCAATCTATCAATAATCATCGAAACACGTAATTATCAAAAAATATATTACAAAAACTTTAGCTTCAGACATATTTATGCAGAAGATGTATTAGCGCACCAGAGACCATTCTACATATCACAGGAGCATGTAAAGCAATAGTGCTGACTGATTATAAGCATAGGTATGACCAAGTAGCTAACATCATCCACCAGAAACTCGCCCAAATATATAATTTAATACCTGACACCTACAAACCATACCACAAATACGTCCCTGATAATGTACTAGAAAACTCAAAATACAGACTTTACTATGACAGAGCTATACTTACTGACAGAACAACTCACTACAATAGACCAGATATAACATTAGTAGATAAAGATTACAAACAAAATATAGATTATTAACAATAATATTAGATTATAAACAGCATTAATTATAGACGTCGCCGTACCAAATACCCATAATCTTCAAGGTACAATAGGTGAAAAACTTTCCAAATATACGGACCTAAAGGAGGAAATAGCCCGCATGTGGCAATTAAAAAAGGTACTCTCCACCACTGGCGTTATACCAAGACAGCTCCATAGATCCATCCAAACTTTAGACCTTTCCCATACATAAATTTACAAAAAGCAGCCATATTAAATACTTGCAGGATAGTGCGTTTTTTTTACAAGTAAACCACAACCAACCGTTCAATGATATTCCCCATAGTTCCTATAATGAGGAACAGACCCCACATGATCTTCACTTGGCTTAGGCCCGTGATTATCATTTCTTACCAGTTCATTGAACTGAGAAAAAAAAATGAAACATAATAATAATAATAATCATTTATTTTCAGGCTCTAGACCCATAAGTGTTTTAGTAGTTACAAAGAATGTCTTAAAAATATTGTTAGTAGGTAGTTACAGCTTTAACAATTTATACATGTCTCAGATTTGCATTTTCACTTGTCACTATTCGCGTCAATTTTTTGTCAATTACATTAAAAACATTCCTCACATAAAGCCATTATAATAACTTATTACTTCGACATAGTCTCGTCCTAAAAGAATAAATCCTCTTCCTCATTATTGCATGAAAACCGACAATTCTAGCAGCTGCAAACATTCCGGAAGTACTACAACATTTAGGTAATCTCATGATGGTTCTGAAAGCGTTATTATACTGTACTCTAATAGTGTTGAATGTACGCTTGGTATGTTGCAGCCACATACTACATGTATAAAACGATTGACAATAGGTTTGGAACAAAGTTTTCTTGACCCCTGCTGTAGGTACAGCGACTAAATCTACGACTAATCATATTTGCTCTTACTGTCAGAGACCTACGCTCTGGTTCTATATCACCATCATCCTTTAAAAGTTTAAACTACTAGTGATACGGTGACCTAGGTAAGTAAACTTATCTACAACATTAATAGGAACACCATCCAAACATACTGGAGGTACATAGACGGGGCCTTTTCCTGCTCTGAAAACTAGTAGTTCACTTTTCTTTGCGTTATATAACAATCCATGATCTTTAGCATATGACTCGCAAATCCCAATCAGAGTTTCTAATCCTTTGATCAGTTCAAATGACTGGATTGGCCTTGATGAGTGTTCATAGTGATGTCGAGCTGAATCCAGAGATCATCGCCACGCGCTTTATTTCTGACGATTGGCTTTATGTAAAATTATATTATTAATTATATTATTGGCTTTATGTAATATATCTTACAAAACAAAAAATATGTACAATCTATATATTATAGAAAATTTCCCAAGTTTGCATCTGCTTCCGATTGAGGGTAAGTTTTCTCTTTTTCTCTTTGGATTGCCAAGCTGATGCGTTGGCAGAAAAAGCTCCCCGCCCGCTGGTCTCCGGAGGCCTCGATCAATTTTGATGACAATGTGCTAGCAAATGATTTTGAATTAATTTATATTTGTATTTACTTAGTATTAATGAGTTATCATTAAATATGTATTGTTAACCTAGTTATTGACTGAAAACCTAATACTTACAATTCTACATTTCACTATTAAGCTGGTAATAATAGGTATAAGTTGTAGTTAATTTTATGCATTATTGTGATTGTTTCTATGTATCTTTAAAGTCGTCAAAATATAGTCAATCCCATCTTTTAACAACAACCAGCTTTAAAGATATGACAGCTTGATTATAATTAAACCAAGGATGTTTTCAGATGATTACATTGAGGAGGATAAGTCATGGACTTAGATAGGCAAATTTATACACTTATAAGTGCGTAGCTGCGAATAAGCGAACACGGTGAACCATACCCTTCCCAGAGTTGTTGTTTGACGTAGTTGCAGTTGTTTGTTTATGTTTTTATCTAACTAATAACACTTATGTCACGACAGTTTTGTTATTTCCGTAGAAACCCACATTGTTGATGTAAACGAACAGCCTTTTATACAGGTGTCGTGCAAATAATGGCCCAAATGGTTCCCTCGAAAGCGTTTTGCCCTATCAGAATGAGTTAAATAATTCCAGTAAAAGTCTCATGGTTTTAGAAATATTTGTAACTATCTGTCCCCCGCGGTTTCACCCGCGTTCTTGGATGAAAAGAAGCCAATGTCCTTCTCCACAGGTACATAAGTTATATGTATGCCAGATATAATCACGTTCGGTTCTGCCGTGGGTGCATTGGTAAAGGCGTGAAAACCTTTCGCGTTTATTAGTTCACAGCTGCCCGGCGTGACTTTGTTCGCTTGGTTTTCGCTTACTCTATACACCCTACCCTTTTTTAGTAATTCTGCTATTCGGGGCGGAGACAACAAGTCTAAAATCATGAAATTCGGTCCAGCCGTTCTAGAGTTATAAGACTATAACACGTGGATATTTCGAGATAGCATATTTTCGAAACCTATGTTGGGTCAGTCATTCTGAACAACTTTTACTATGGGACCAATTCTCAATTATTTTTTTGACTTTTCCTATAAAATCTCAACCTTGCTCGATCATAATGTTTGTATATTTATTAAAAGTAAAAAAAAAACGTTTGAGAATTCAGTGTTGGTCCCTTGGTAAAAGTTGTTCAGCATTACTAATCCAACATAGGTTTATAATGAAAATATGCCACCTCGTAATCTTCACCCAGTATAATGGCTTTTTTAAATTTTTTTTATTTACATTTTTTACAAAATCTATCTATATCTATATTCTATATCTATCTTTATATATAAAAATCAATGCCACATTTCGTTGTAATTTTATAACTCAAGAACGGGCTCACCTATCCAAACCAAATGTTTAGGCTTTGTTCGGACTATTTAGTAGATGGTTTATGTGAAGTTTGCACAAAATCGGTCGAGCGGTTCTTCATTTATCACATTTTTTGTAACAAATGAATTCAATAAATAGCGGATCATTTTGTTAATGGGGATTTTGCTGTCAGGGTAGGGTAGGGTAGGGAACGCGGGTGAAACCGCGGGGGACAGCTAGTTCAAATATAAAATTTAATTTATTAGGTAGGATTAAATAAATAATAATGACTTATAATAATAAAAATGTACTTTTTAACGAGAACTATTAATATTATACGAGTCATTAAATGCTAGGTCGAGTTTCCTTCTTTTTTTTTTCTAGAAAGGCCGAATTTTAAATTTAGCATTTAACATTTCGCATAATATTAATCGCATTTCAGAGAAGTAGAGCGTAGCGTAGGTAGTGTTTATTCGCTCAAAGACCTTCCTTTTCCTCATTCCTTACAGAGTATTCTCCTCGCAGCCATATAATTTTATGTTGTGTAAAGCCGATATAGAAGAGCAGAGTATATAAATACTACGTACAAGTAAAGCTGTGCTCCTGCGCCTGAGTAAGGTCGCCAGACCTCATTGCAGAGCAATGCTTCGTGTGTTGCAAGCGTCCATGTGGCTACGGTAACCATCAGCGCTTACCATCAGGCGGGCCGTATGCTTGTTTACCGACTTAGTCGTAGATTTTTTTTTTATTAATATTTTCGAAAAGTACTTATTTTAAATAAAATATTTGATTATATGTCACTGTTGTTTATTTAACTAATACATTTATTTTTAGATAGTATTCCATATTTTACTGAATCGATATAAAACTAGATTTTTAACACTCTTGTCAAGTGTAAGTTAGTGGTTTAGTATAGTCTGGAACGAAGACGCGAGCATCCACGTTACATAAATACACGCACTGAAAAAAAGGTTCTACAAAACTAGTTATGTATGTTGAAGTTTTGTTGTCTGGAAACTAACTTTAGTTACATTTAATCTTATATCTCTTAGATTTAATCAAACAATTTAGTAATGAACCAAAACTAGTTTTGTTACTGGTAATTTTTAGTTCGCAAGTCACTCTGTTTAGGTTATTGGTGGTAAAATTTTGTGTTACTGTTAAATAAAAATTTTTTTCAGTGCGGTATACATGATCAGTACGCAAAATTCACAGATTTAAAAACAGCATTACAATATATACGCGATCAGTTTCCTATGGCTGCGTTCTGGCCTTGTATAGAATGTAAAGACGCGACAGCGTGCTCTGTGCAGAAGGCGATCATTCTGGTACAAGCTTCTTTTAATATTTTTTCAGGTACAGTCAATACTATACGCATGAAATTAGGATAGTTGAAACACTGAAAATGAAATGTAATATTAATTAGTAGGTACAGTCACGAGCACGCTTCAGGATTCCAAATCAATGTATATGAATCAAAACCCTAACTACCATAGTAAAAGTATGGCGGTATAATAATATATAACTGATAATACCAGGCGCCAATACAAACCTTTCCTGGGATGCAAAGGATGGACTGTTCGGAGCATAATTGTTCGATGAAATCGAGCTCGTTTTTAATTTCGGGAAACAGTGACATTTCGATACCGATCATCATATACATGGATCCTTGTGGCATAATTGGATGTAACCCCTGTTCTTTCTCCAGTTCACGACATACCAATTTAGCTTGACTCTGGAAAAATAAAGAAACACATCTTAGACTGATATGATATTTATTTTCTTCTGGGGCTGAACTGACTGATACAGTACTGCTTATTCATGAAAAAACATGGGCTTAAGTTGGAATGTTAGCCGAACTAGGAAAGTTATTTCTTGGCTAGAAGACAGAGCAAGCAGGACTATTTAGTCTTCTCACCATTAACCTTCTAATAAACCTCTGCTTTAGCAGGTGTAGGTACGTAGTTATAGTTTGGATTAAATATAAGTATGTCTATTCTTATTTAAGATCATATATAACTACTTGCATTGCAGTTTTAAAATTATTTGTCTTTACCTCAATAAACGACATCATTCCATCGAAGAAACTTTGTGGTGTTGTACTTAATATCCTTGGTAAAGCTTTTTGTATCAACGTGTTCGGTCCAAGAATCCTTGCTGACATGTTAGCCAAGCCCTTACGAACTTCTTTTCCAAGAATATTATTTCTGTCATGAATTATTATCCATCCCATTCGCCATCCCGGCACTAAAAATCTCTTGGTAATTCCGCTACAGGTTAATATAGGAACGTCTTTTGACAAAGATGATATGGCAGTGAACTTATGATCAGAGAAAGTGAAGTGTTCATATATTTCGTCAGCAATAATTGGGACACAATTCCTGGAAGCTATGTCTAATATCTCAAGTAAGTGCTCCCCGGTATAAACCGATCCACATGGATTTGAGGGATTGATTACGATTATGGCTGTAGTATTATCGTCTATTTGATTTTCTAAACTTTCTAGGTCAACTTTCCACTGTTGATCAGGCTGTAAGACAAAAATAATGTAGTATTTATTATCTCTTACATAGTAAAAAAAAAAAAAAAAACTTGTTTGAATTTTGACTTACCAACAAATCATAGTACTTAATTTCAATTCCGAGGCCTTCTCCTATGGTCGCATATAACATGTAACCGGGTCGTGGAACGAGAATATTTTTGCCTGCTTCTGCAAGAACCATGATGACAAGTTCGACGGCATGAGAACACCCGTTACAGAGAATGACATCCTGAGTTGCAACTGGGCCTTGATGGGCGCTGTAATCTGCCACTGCTTGTCTTGCCTCTATATGCCCTATAGTGGGTCCATAGCTCCGACTATTATTATGTCTGACACAATCATATATAGCTTGCAATATTTCATCCGCAGGTTGGAGATTACCAAACGCTGTAGGATCACCTGAAAATACGAACACATCCTTTCTTTAATTTATATATAAACGGTGCATTAGCTGGGGTATTACTGTAATTACTGTAAATAATCTAGTTTTAAATGCAAAGAAACTAAATGTACCAAATGCACTGCCCAAGTGCCTAATGTAAAAAAGTAGGCTGTAATTTAATGATAAATAATGAAAGTTTAGGTCTGTTGAATCAACAGTATTCTTAGGGATAAAAGATTCAGATTAGGGATAAAACAGATTCTTAGGGATTAGATTCGTAACTCAAAAGAGTTTCGAAACTAATCCCTAAAAATCAAAAAGCAGCTGAAGTGAGCATTCCCAAAAGCATGCAGCAGGAATGCTCACTTCAGCTGCTTTTTGCAGTTAGAAAATTTTTACAGCTAACAGCTCAATTAGTTCATTTTAGTTATTTTCATGGCATTTTGCTTTGGGGAAAAGCTGCTGATATAGAAACTATTTTAATTTTGCAAAAAAAGCAGTGCGAGTTAATTATAATATGAGTTTCTCGAGCTTCCCTAAGAGACAAGTTCAAAGATATAGGTATCCCCACAGTAGAAACGCAGTATATTTATGAAAACATATTATTATTAGTACATCAGAATATTAATCTTATTGTAAATCAAAGTGATATTAATACTAGAAATAAGCAAAAACTTATCTGCTTATAGACTCAAAAAAGTGCAAGGTTCATTTTTAGGATTGAGTACCTATATGTACAATTTTATAATAAGATCCCTACTGCAATTTTACACAAAAGTTATTAAGACGGCTTTATTACAAAAGGCTTAGGTATAGGTACCTACTACAATATTAAAGAAAATTGAAATGATTAGACGCATGTTTTTAACTTACAGATTATTAGACTTATTAATTTACTTAATTCAATTCAATGTTCTTCATTTTTTTTTTTTTTATAAAATTGACAATAGTCACATTGATAGCCAATTGTGTGTATGTAGTAGTTTCCCTTTAGTTTTATTTTTTCATTTTAAGGCAGACTTAAGTAAGTCATGCTCACTCGCAGCGTCGTGTGGCGGGTCGCCCAGTTCACTCTAATAAGGCGAGGATAGGGAATGCAACATTAATATGTTTTCGGGATCCCTCGAGATTAGAAATTCCAATCCCGCGAGATCCCTTTCGATCAATCGGGATTGATCGGGACTCCAAATACATTGGTGTGTTTTTTGTTTATAGAGCTGAATAGCAATTAATGACAACGTGTTGCATGTGGTTTAAACTGTATTATATTACGGTAGATCCCGAGGTAGTCCCATATAATATTAGTATAGGTATAATATTAGGTCGGTGGTAATGGGAGTAGTGCCATTTTTGACGTTTGAAGACTGGTGGACTTCGTCGTACCGCGTCATTAGGTGTTACGATGACCACTAAAGATATGCGGTAGCCCCGCCGATTAGTCAGGTCAAGTCAACTTTTGAGTCGGTCGGTATTATTGATTTTGTTTTGAAGTTTGAGTTTCATACCTATCAGGAGTATCAGGATGTATCACTGACCGAGGATATGCATATAATTAATAATTTTCGACGATATCTTTGTGTTATTTTCGTTGAGGAACTTCATCATATCTTCAAATTCCATGGTCAGAAGATTCAAAGCTCAAGATTCTAAAACGAAGCGCCATACAGGTATTTCATCAGCCAATTATAATTTGTTGTACCTATCAATTTTCAACAAACACGCCGTTGTACCACAGTTGTGCCACCGTTGTACCACCTTCCTCTTTTTATCTGACTTTAAACAGTAAATATGTAGTTATCGACCGAATCAAGCACCACAACAGAAGTTTTTTGTAATTTCCAGCAGATAATCAGCACCACAACGTCAGGAAAATTGAAACACGATAAAAAATTTAAATGATGAAAACCGGCTTTTTAGAGCAATATAAAAATAATAATCTTTTTGACCTGACATTTGATTGCAACGTAGCTAGTAGCACGCGACCTTGAAAAATAATCACAACAAGCAGACAATTTGGAATGCAAAAATACATAAAACACAAGTTCAGTCACAGGTTCAGTGAGGGAGAATGATGAGGAGACGACGACTGGCGTCTTGAGAGCAGCAGCGCACTTCAATCACACAGTAGGACGACAACATATGGCACTTGGAAGCAAGATGACCATACATATACCAAACCAACATACCTACTGGAGATGCTCTCTTCAAAAGCCTATTATACTTATGGTTTTATAACTTGGTAGGATCTAAGCTTCTAAGCACTACGAAACAGTCTGTTATCCCTTTAGGACTGGCGCCGAAACTACCGGGAAAGTGTTACTTCAAATCATGATTTTAGGGTAATTTGAGGTCGTAAATTATGAATATCAATTTTTTCCCGATTTTCTAATATACTGCAATAAGTACCTTATAAAATTCAAGTTTTGTTCAAAATTAGAGCTTGTTTTTCTCTTTTAGTTATTTTTTGTTTTACGCAGTCGGGATTTTAGTTTCTCCTAATAATTTAATTTATTTCAGACTTTTTAGTTTTATTGATGAATGACTTGTATGTATTAGTAAGTAAATGAGTGGCACGGTAAAGTTAGGCTAACAACCATCGCAACTCGAGTTACGTGCGGTAACGGTTCGGTACTTACCTATACTGTCCTTGCAGCTTACGTGGTTTTTTGCAGTTTACGTCAAAATGGTAGCATAAAAGTATTATAATACATACATATATGGTTTACAAGCTTTCATTTGATACCCATATTGTTAAAATAACGATTTTTTTGTTTTTAATACCCCCTCTTTTTTATTCATAGATTCCATATAAAAATAATATATCCTTTGTCACTCCCACAGTTAGACGAATCTAACCACACCTCATATGTGTAAATCCATCAAGCCGTTTAGGCTGCACAGCGTGCCAAATAAATAGACATAAAAACCTACATACACTCGAAAAACATAACCCTCCTTCCGGGTCAATTGGGTAATAACGTTGATCTCTCAAAATTTATATTCAAAATAGACCTATCACTTTCTAGCAGTGTTTTCCAGGGACTTGAGTTTACATCCAGCGGATCCCAGTGAGTCTATCAGTCGTCAGTCTACGTATGTCTAACTGGTGGAGGATGGTTGCCACTTTTCGGTACATGGTCTCCAATAGAAAGCCAGCGGTTTCTTACCCCGCAAATAAAATATAAAAGCCGTGCATTTAAAACATTAAAATATCTTCTGATAATAGCGCAACATACCTACATAATACTTAATCATTATCATCATCATCAGCCTATAATGTCCCACCGCTGAGCATAGGCCTCCATTCATAAATCAGGGTGAAAGGGAATGGGCAGATACTCTACCATGCGTGCCCACTGCCGATCGGTGGAGGTAGGCTAGTGATCAACCTACTTTTGGAGTTTTCAAGCCGCCTAGAAGGCCTCCAACTAGCTTAACAACTATCACAAAGTGATAACAGGGACCAACGGCTTTACGTGCCTTCCGAAGCACGGAAACGCTCGATTTGAAATACCACGCGGTGATCATCCATCCAGGTACCGACCACGACGCGACGGTGGTTTGGTACTAGCTTAACTTGCCGATCGATTAAGAACGGCTTATCATGCTACACTTCTGGATCTGGATCACTATAGAGTGTAACTAAATTACTTATAACAAACTGAATTACAACAGAGAATCTTTAAACTTACCGACGGAGAGTGGAATGTATTCCTTGTTAGGATTGGGTTTTAATTTGAGGTTTTCGACAATATCCCTTATTGGGTTGTGAGTTTTGACAGCCAGCGCTGATGAGCGCACGTCCCACGTTCGACTACTAGGTGATCGACGAGACATCGTTTACTAATGGTATAATAATCACTATACAGTGGCTCTTCACATATTTTAGCGAATTGGTAGCGCTGGTGAAATAGATATAAAACTAGTTTTTTAAGCATTTATAATGACTTTATGCTAATGAAACAATATTATAGACTTGCATACGTAATTTGGACATATACAATGCTGCTGCTGCGTATACCATTCCATAATAACTGAATTAGGAATCCTTCGTATGAATAACGCTTTAATATTAGGCTCCGTAGGTAGAGTCCGTAGGTATACCTATATAGGGTGACTGGTAATTAGTAAACGATACTTAGACACATGATTGTACTCATGATAACAAACAACTTTACCAAAGAAACATTTTTTTAAATTCATTTAGCACATGAGCCCATATAGTAATATTTAGTACCTAACAAGAATAATAATACACCATCAGTTTTTAATTAATTTTGTTGTATATCCCTATTTGTTTAAATGGGAAAGTTGTTTGTTATCATGGGTACAATCATATGTCTGAGTATCGTTTACTAATTACCAGTCACCCAATACATATATAACACGTATACGCCGTTATGAAAATCTTCTCCGTAGGTGATTAAACTGTAAAAAGCTAGCAGTTTTGCTATAAAACGGTTTGAAATTCGTATTATTGTTAATGGAGAAGTATCAATTTTTTATGGATTAATTGCAAATATTAAGGTAAAATGAAACAACAAATATGAAAGAATCATAAAAATATCTCTAGAAATTAACTAGTCATGGGACTTTAGGATGACTATTGGCGCGGCGCCAAAACATGTCGTGTGGCCTTAGTGCCTTTCAACCCTTGGTGAACTACTTACATAATCTTACTTCTCACTATGTATGTACGGGGCTAGTAGTTAGCCCAGTACATTTGAATTGCAATTGATGTTGCAGTGCGTAGAGACACCACTTGTGAAGTATCAAAGTTACTTATATTGAAGTAACAGTTCACAGTAAATGTTTGGTGATTCGTTCCTCTTGCCATGATGTTGTTGATGTAATACGTTAAATTGCACTCTAGTAAAATGTTATGAATCCGTGTATTTATGTTATTATTATTATTATTATTTATGTCAACATGTTGACAAGCAGGCAGACGGGACACCTGATGGTAAGTGGTCACCGCCGCCTATGGACATTTGCAATACCAGGGGGATTGCCAATGTGTTGCCGACCTTGTAGAGCTCTTTTTACGCCTTTTTTGAAGAACCCCATATCGTAGAGCTGAGGGAAAACCGTAATGGGGAGCTCATTCCACAACCTAATGGTCCGCAATAAGAACGTCCGACTAAAACGTTGTGTGGACGATCGAGGCGGCTCGAGGATGTGAGGATGAACTCCACATCTCCGGCGAGCAGTGCGATGGTAGAAAGGTGATGGTGGCACCAGATCAAAAAGTTCACGAGAACACTCCCCATTATACAGGTGGTAGAATACACAGAGAGAGGCTATATTTCTCCGAAGGCTAAGAGGTTCTAAACCGCCAGTGAGTATGGGATCGTCAACGATACGAGTGGCCCGCCTTTGCACCGAGGCAAGTGGATTAAGCTGATAAGCGGGTGCGCCTGCCCAGAGGTGCGAGCAGTACTCCATATGCGGCCTAACCTGAGCTTTATAAAGCTGTAGCCGCTGGCGTGTCGTGAAGTACCACTTAGCCTTATTAAGCACACCCAACTTTTTTGAAGCCAGTTTGGCTTTGCTTTCCAAATGACCTCGGAACTGGACATCACTCGCAATATCGACACCGAGGATCCCGATACTCTGTGCGATGTTTAGAGGAGTGTCTGCGAATTTCGGTGCTACTACGAATGGGGTTTTTTTCGCGGAGAACGCGCAGACTCGTGTCTTCGAGGGGTTAAAACGGACTAAATTAAGTCTCCCCCATTCCGAGACCCGCTCCAACGAAGTCTCGACTTCAGACACAAGTCGAATTCGACTTTCCTCCACCGTGGACCGAGGGATGTTAGCACGGCCGGAGTATTGGGCATCACCAGTGCTGTCATCCGCATAGCAGTGAATGTTGGGAATTTTCAACATATCATTGATATGCAGGATGAACAGTGTGGGTGATAGCACACAGCCTTGCGGTACGCCAGCATTAATATTTTTGATATCGGAGCAGCATCCGTCAACGGCGACTTTGATGCTCCGATCAGCAAGAAAACTGGACACCCAAGTGCACAAACCCTCGGGAATTCCGTAAGACGGCAGCTTCGATAGAAGTGCCCTGTGCCAGACCCGATCGAAGGCCTTAGCGATGTCGAGGCTAACTGCCAATGCCTCGCCTTTACTCTCTATGGCTTCAGCCCATCGGTGCGTTAGGTAAACAAGAAGATCACCAGCTGAACGACCATGACGAAAGCCGTACTGGCGGTCGCTTATCAGCTGGTGCTCCTCTAAATACCTAAGGAGCTGAGTATTGATGACCCGCTCCATCACCTTAGAGAGGAGGGAGGTTATCGCTATTGGCCTGTAATTGGACGGATCTGTTCGGTCCCCTTTTTTGGGAATCGGATGGACAAGGGCTGTCTTCCACGAAGAAGGTACACGTCCGGCGGTATAGGAAAGCCTGAATAGGCGCGTCAACACTGGAGACAACTCTGGAGCACACGTCCTAAGCACAATGGCGGGGATACCGTCAGGCCCACTCGACTTTCGGACATCAAGGGAGAACAGAGCTCGTCGGACCGCGATTTGCGAAAAGCGGATTTCCGGCATTGAGCTGCCACAACGCGGGATGCTAGGCGGTGTGGCTCCCCCGTCGTCAAGTGTCGAATTAGCTGCAAAGAGGGCTGCCAGTAAATCGGCTTTCTCTTTTGCAGTGTGGGCCAGGGAGTCATCCGGTGTGTGCAGCGGAGGAAGCGATGACCGACAGAAGTTACCTTTGACAGCCTTGGCGAGCGACCAGAATGCTCGACTCCCAGAAGGGAAACCTGTAAGCCGATCGCCAATCCTGCCGATGTGCTGGAACTTCGCTCTGGCAATTTGCTTTTTGCTGGACCAAGAAGCAGAATTATATATTTTTCTCAATTTGGATTTATCCGGATCATTTTGAGCATGCGCTTTAGTCCAGGCCCGGTAGGCATCTTGCTTTAGGCTATTAGCCTTTGCACTGGGCCCATCGAACCAAGGCTGACTCGATCCTCCAATGGGCACCACAGAGCATGGAATAAAACATTCCATGCCCTGCGATACGACATCGGCGACCAAGTCTGCGCAACTATCCGGATCATCCGAAGAAAAACAAAGCTGCCTCCATGGGTAGGATGAATAAAACTCCCGCAGTCCATCCCAATCTGCTGACCGGTAATGCCAAACTTTGCGCGTCTCGCGGGGTCGAGATCTTTCTGGTAGCGCTAGTGGCACTTCAGACTGAACCAGGCAATGGTCGGACGATCCAAGGGGAGCACCGACGGAGACCTGGTAATGATCTGGGTGTGTAGTCAGCAGCAGGTCCAGCAGAGAAGGCTCGTGGTTGCTGCAGAAGAAATAATCGATCACATCAAGAGAAAGAAAAACCATCACAAAGCAATCGCAAAGTTAAAGTAAAGTTATTAAGTTAATATTTAACGCAAGATTTTAGGCCGCTGTATGACCCGGATGCGGTCGCTCTACTCGTTGATTGAACTGCTCTTCGCTGCTGGTTCCTCGGCAGCTCGGGCAGGGAGCGCTGTGCTTGTGTTTCTGAACTATGCTTAAAGTAACAATGCCTGACGTATTGTGACGTTATTTTTGCATATAGTGCGAAGAGCACAATATTCATGCTCAAAAGTTTGCTTGGATACAATACAACCCTCTGGATCCACAATCAGCGGGGTTGATTTCTGATTTGACATAGTTCCACTGCTTAGCTGATAATGGCTTGTATGACTTGTTTGATTTTCGAAACTCGGTTTGCTATGTATTTCTCACATCTTGAATTGTTTCCGTTCAGCTAGGCCAGGGAATCATACCATGCTTGTATTGTTATCTTGTTTTCGGTTTCTTGTTTCAGACTCTATACTGCGTGTATTCGCCCCATAATGACTTACTAGCCCTGTGTTCGCACATGCTACGCCTGCACGGATCCATAGCCTTCAGGTTATTCAAACGAATTCCCCGTGGTATATGCGGAATGAAAACCTCCACATAGATTTAGGCACGCCGATATTTCGATACTGCCGTTAATCACCGCAATCCCCTCATCGTAAAAGCCCCCACGTATACACCCTCTCTTATATCCAAATTCCGCAGACCTCGACTCGCCCTCAGCGAACCAGCCAGACGACCTTATCACCTTAGCTCAAATTGCAGCTGATGAAGCTCGCAACACAAACACAACGCACAACCGATTACCACGATACTTTCCTCGCCGCGGCGAGGACATGCGTCGCGCGCGACGTCCCACCCAGTCTCGTCCCGTTCAAGCGGCCCGAGCTGTCATGATGAGTAATCCGACCTTGTGGCTAGTTTTTTATTTCTTTCAAGTCTCTTTTCCAGCTGAAGAAATTGTGATACAACCATAGATTTCGATTTGCCCAATAAATCTCAAATATCTGATTGTAAGGGCATCTTCACCGCATATGGCCCATCTAGACTTCGTTGAAATCTTACCTAGGTCGTTTTCGGGAATATCTTCACTGCTTTGTGTTACGTCTTCGTTTTCCTCAAACTGATTAAAGTCATATGGCAATTAAATGTTGTGGCTTTCCTCATAAAATCCATCCTAATTGCGTTTGTTGAGCAATGGAGGAATGCTGGAACCCTCTCAGGACTCCGTCCAGGATGATTTCTGCATAGATATTGGTCCCTAGAAGTATGTCTATATGGCGTGATTGAAGTCTGGGTCCGCAAGTTTTAAGTTTTCAATGTGCGGCCAGTTAGTTTTTCAAATAAAGCATTCGATAGTTTGTTAGATAACTTTCTTATAATAAGTGCAGGAGTATCGAATGTATAATTAGAGTGGAATGATTTTCAGTTTAGTTCCAAGCATCCCTTACAGTCGCCACATAGTGATCCTACACATATTTAGCATTGCATAACGCATTTAGCATTGCATTTAGTTTATTTCGCTGTAACCCAGTAATGGAGCCGCATTTTCAGTTATTATGTTTACTTGCGAACCTTGATCTAAGAGAGCTCGCAATGTAACATAATTTCCATCAATCGATTTTACTTGTATCTGTACCTGTAAGTAGTTGTTAACAAAACCTCTTTCTCATTAGTAGATAAATGATGGGAACTTGTAGATAGTCATTGACCCAAGTATTTATTTTTGTTGTCGCCAGTTGACAAAGTTTTAATTGAACTCACAGTAAGTAATAGCGTATGATGCTTCATTTTACAGTCTTTGTAAGATTTATGCGAAGCGCATTCAAACTCTCTCTCTCTGTACTGATGATGGCGTTGTTAAATATTTTTCGTTAGCTGTTTTAAACAAATTGGTATCTTGTGCACTATATCTAGCCGTGTATCTAGGAAAAATAAAAAAAAGTGTGAAACAAATTCAGTAAAAGCCTCCGAAAAGCAGCGTTTTTGCACAAATGTTACCTGAACTTTGGCCATATCTGATGTACCAATAAATTGAAAAAGTAAAGAAAACATTTAGATACCAGGCTTGCAAATGTATTGGAGATTCTAAATAACTAACTTTTTTTTCACAAATTTGTAAGATTTTTTCACAAGTAGTATACTCGAACAAGTTTTATGATATGCTAAATCATGAATGACGGCCTAGCGAAGCGGCCACGAGTGATCAGCGGAATTTACCGACTGATAACCGACGGCTCTGATGGTGTCTCTCTTTTTTCGCAGTCAAACATTACGTTGGATGAAAGTATAAGCTTTTAGGCTATGCTTGCGTTGAAGTTGCGTTGGCCATGAAGGGCCCCCTTAAGATGTTCTCGTACGTTGCGAGCAAAATGTGCCGGAGCTCCATCATGCTGAAACATGATGTTTCAATGTTTCTCAAAGTAATCCCAGTCAGCCACAGGAAAGTCGTCAATCGCCTCTTCGAATTCCGTTTGTAAAAACGTTAGATAGTTGCTACCGTTTAGACGTGATGACATAATGACGGGACCGATGACATGCCCGTCATAAAGGCCAGCCCACACATTCAGCCGCCACTGGTGTTGGAATTTAAATAAATTTAAATGGACTTATTTTACCACCCTTCAACAATCTTAAATATTCAACACACGATTTACAAACACAATCAGGTGCCCAAGACATTTCATTTTTATCCAAGATCATCCCAAAGTACAGTAAGTAGGTGTTTTTGACGACCTCTAAAATTGTGAATCATATTTCTCTACATAAATTATAGCAAAAATGATTTGGAATATTTAAACAACTTCTCCTGGAAGTACTCTTGTAGGAAAAAGTTCAGTACCCCGAGTGTAATGATTTGACGTTAATAAAGGCTTACTAATGCGTTTGCGTTAACTATAAATTTGTATGGGCGAAATTAGTACCATGAGTATTCCGCTACAGGCGCTGTGCCAATTCATATAGAGAAGTGACATAAACGCCAAAAAAATAATTATAAACTAGTGTTATTTTAAATATTTAGTGACCGTTATTTACCGCAGTACCTTATTTAGTTTCATTCAATAACAAATTATTTTTAAAGTTATCTAATCTTACCTTTGTAATCGGTCTAATTTCTTTAATTACGTTAGATTTTTTCTTATTTATAGGGCAATTTAACAATCTGAGGCATATGATACGAGCACCACTTATAATTGATTTACCTATTAAGTATAATACTACTATTACTAATTAGGTACCTATTATTATTTATGAAAGTAGACGAAGTGGCTGAGACCGTGTTGGCTATATTTAGGTATGTTATGATTTAAAGAAAGCAACAACAATATTTTTATCATTATGTAATAATTATATCGATGGGGCTACAGCACTGATTTTCAGTCGCTGCCATAGGTGACGTCACGAACCACGTAACTAAAATAAAATAGAAAACAAAGCAAAAAAAGAATAAGAATAACGAAGTAAGAAATAAAAATAGATAAAAAATAATAACAATTAATAATTGAAAAATTTAAACAATCAAAATAACACAATAACATCATTTAACCCATATTTAACCATTGACTTATCTATATAAGTTTGGTATACGAAAGTAGAACCTGAAAAAGCGCGGCAAATTTAAAAAAAAAACCGGCCAAGTGCGAGTCAGACTCGCACACCGAGGGTTCCGTACACGGAATAAAAATCAAAATTGTTTTTTCTGTTCCGTGGTTCCGTAAAAACCTGAAGGTATGTTTTTATAATTTATCCTAAGTTACACCTTCTTTAGTGTTCCCTATTCATACTACAATCTAGCCTTAATATTAGGCTAATAAGTAATTTAAATTTAACATAAACTTCTATATTGACTATAGAAGCTTGAAGTATATAAGCTCAGAGTATATAAATACTACGTACATATAAGTAAATGGTCGTATAGACCTGAGTATTTGATATGAATTTCAATTTATGACGTATTAAAAAAAACTGCTAACTAGATCTCGTTCAA
This sequence comes from Achlya flavicornis, assembly GCA_947623365.1. Taxonomy (NCBI): domain Eukaryota; kingdom Metazoa; phylum Arthropoda; class Insecta; order Lepidoptera; family Drepanidae; genus Achlya; species Achlya flavicornis. The sequence continues at coordinate 6,741,629 of OX392468.1, read as the reverse complement.
ACCAATTTACGGGGGAAGTTTCCATCGTAATATAGAAAAAGAAAAATATGAATAAAGCATTGAATTATTACGCTGTGTAATAATTCAATGGAATAAAGGGTTAGTATCAAAACTAGTTATGGTAAACTAGTTGGCATGAACTCTTGAACGATTTAACTTGCAATGTATGTATGTTTGTCCGGGTGGAATCTTGCAAGTCAAATTGCACCCACTTCTAGTGGTCGGAATGACTTGATATTTGGTATACATTATTATATTGGAAGACAATGCAAGTACAGTCAACAAAAAGTACAATCAAAAAAAGCTTGTATAATATTAAAAATTATTTATATCAAAGAACATATGATACCTATATGGTCAGAATACCTGTCAAATCGTGTACTTAAGGTTCGAATTATCAACTAGTTTGGCGGGTAATTTGAGCATAGAGGTATCATAAGAACACTTATTGATAATATCCTTTTTATTCGATAAAAAATTAAGAAACGATGAATTTTAATTATAGCTAAAGGTGGGCGTTATAACATATGGCAACATTATAGTTTAATATAATTTTATAATCTGGCAACACACTATAAAAATCCAACCACGACTGCTATAATATTCTTCGTCTTCTTATTTTTAATTTTGGCAACCAAGCCCAAATTAGGGCTCATTTCTGCCAGTGTCGAGTTATATTATAGTTTCCAGTCACAATAAATCACTTCACATTATAGTCCTCAGTAAGTCACCGTCCATAAAAGTCATGTTTTATTTTACTACAATGGTGGTCATTGTACTAGAAAACTCTTCACGGACATTTTGAGACAACTTGAAAAGTCACGATACACATAATTCATTTCATTTCACTTCACTGGTGCACATCGATGATCTTTATTGGGTAAAATACCACCAAAAATACACAATAAAACTCAAATTATACAAATTTATGAAAATAAAAATGAAAATGCTACGTCACTCTGCAAGTTCCCGCCAAAAAGTCCTGCTATAATATTTATTGACAGCGGCATCTACCAAATAGACAAGTAAACTTTCCATTTTTTTAATTTATTACAGCGCCATTTATCAATAAATATCTGTCTCACCGATGACAACTCAGCAATCAGTGCTGCCAGATGAATTGCACGTCCCGATACGCTCACCACCTAAAATAGTACGCAAATTGACTTTTGAGTACTCAGCACTGAATAACGTTATGAAAAAAACAATTGATTTGGTAAACGAAACATGGTATGCATTTTTCATGTTGATACCACTAGATTTTTTGTTTCTCATATTAAGTGGAGTACTAAGATATTTGTCGGACTTTTTGGCGGGAACTTGCAGAGTGACGTAGCATTTTCATTTTTATTTTCATAAATTTGTGTAATTTGAGTTTTATTGTGTATTTTTGGTGGTATTTTACCCAATAAAGATCATCGATGTGCACCAGTGAAGGGAAATGAAATGAATTATGTGTATCGTGACTTTTCAAGTTGTCTCAAAATGTCCGTGAAGAGTTTTAGTACAATGACCACCATTGTAGTAAAACATGACTTTTATGGACGGTGACTGACTGAGGACTATAATGTGAAGTGATTTATTGTGACTGGAAACTATAATATAACTCGACACTGGCAGAAATGAGCCCTAATTTGGGCTTGGTTGCCAAAATTAAAAATAAGAAGAAGAAGATATTTGTCATACTATTAGAGTACTGGAGTACGCTAGATTACTAAATAGTACGCTATAAGTACTAATGCGTACCCATATGGCAATGTTCGAAGCCATTCGACCGTAGATTGAGGATTAGGTAGATATGCCACTGAAATAATAATAATTACGAAAGCGAGATACGTATATGTCAAAACGTGTATGTGTGAGCAGGACTAAGCATATTTTGTTGTCCCTATCTCGCGTATAGGTTTCTATTCTTGACATCAGTGTCAAATTAAGTGTCAAAGTAATTATTTTTAATGTTTGTATCAAACTTACGTATAAATATATAAAACAAATTACTAATGTAAGTTTGATACAAACATTAAAAATAATTACTTTGGAAATAATAACTTATAAATAACGACGATGATACATGGAAGCAATATATGTAGGCATGTGCCTAATTTTTAAACCACCAAACATAATAAAGAGGATAATAATATGCATACATATTTTCTATTTCAGATAAAATAAATAGAAAACAGATATATAGGTAAATAAATATTTTTTCTCTTTCAGATCCGACAAGTTGAACCGAGTAACTCTAAATATGAAACTTCGGGAGTTTATATGGAAGCAAAGGATAGTTTGGTATAATTGTCTCACCTATCAGTTGTCTAATCAGTCTTCACCACATATTTCAAAATGAAGTTGCTTTCCGTCTGTTTGTCCACTAACTCCTTCTAAACTACGATTTTCTATAATATGTAACAGGCCTTAGAGCGGTTCCGCCTAACGTCCGATACGAATCCGCGAAAATACAGATCTAGAAAACTCGGACCGAATTCGGATATTGCTTTTCGCACTACCTTCAACCCAAATCCGTAATTCAGACGTAATTTTACGCAAAACCACAGTAGAGCGTTAACATCGTTGATTATTTAGTCCTTTCAATAGGCGTCAACTTTCGGCAATGCTATTGTACAGTCGAGGACAAAAATATGTATACACTTTTTGAAATTCAAAAGCGATTTTCTCGCATGTTTAACATTTAAGTGTTAAGCTATTACACAAATCATAATAGTAGATGTCAGAAGATTCTGCCTTTATAATATCTCATAATTTCAATCAGTAGTTTAAGAGGAAACCGTTGTTGAATTTTACTATTTGTATACATATTTATGTCCTCGACTGTACGTAAAAAATAAAAGCTATTGTACGTACGAAGACATTATTAACATTAACAAATAAAGTATTAAATTAACTATTTATTAACCACGCCCCGGCCGAATATTTAACTTATACAATCAATACCTGAGCAGGTTGCGGTCAAAACGTGATAAGTCACAACAACTCATAATAAAAGTCTTCTAGTCCTTATGTCTCTTAAGGTCTTAATTAAAGTATACTTCATCAATTTCGTGTTTTATTTTGACTTCTATGAAGTTATAACAGTATCATCTGCCCCCCTAGATAAGATGGTTGTCGACAATCGTCATCGTTAGTGTAGTGTTTGTATCTATACAGTAGATATAATACACTGTCTCATGTACACCAGTAGAGGGGGGTAGCTGTCAACCGGCCAGTCTGACATTAGACGCGGTGCGGGTTGGACGTGCGCTTGCGCTCGGACCTGGTGTAGTGGTGAGCCAGTGCTACGGAGTAACTAGTCACTAATCTGTGCAGTGGTGTCAGTGCGTGGACGCTACAAGTGGCGACGAGATAAAGTACGAGAAACGTGTGTAAAAGGCCAGTAAATAAAATTCAATTATTATTAAAAGGGAAGGAAGGTGACAATAAAAAGTGTGTGAGTTTTATGCAATGCGTACTAAATATTATACCATATTTATAACATTTCCTAAGTAGACGAACCCAGTAGTACAATAGTAAGAATAATCAGTTGGATCGTCATGGAATGTTGTTTACGCAAAATAATCCCAATGTAATACATTTCATTCCACTTATTTAAGTGAAGTGACGATTTCGTCAGTGGTATTATGGATTGATGAGAGAATAAATTATAATGTAAGAAAAACTATAAGATGCTTGGGTACCTACCTTCCTTATCTTTTAACAAGATTAATAGAATGAAAAATGCTACTTATGTCCAAAATTATTCCGCAAAGGTAACAAAACAAATGTGTTGTCGAATAAATGATTATTGTTTATTCAAAAAAGGTACAAGGAGATTGCATTGAGCTACAAATCTTCCTAATTAAAAAGATGTCACTAATACCTTTATACCAGCATATAAAGGTTGCTTTGAACTCTCATTAGCAGGTTGTTTTCGGTAATATTGTATTTTCTATAGGCTTTATTGTACCTATTTGTTTCATACTTAAAGGAAGCGCTTAATTACCTATAGTAAATATAGTGACGGGCCCGTGTGCGCAGTTGGAAGATTCCACCTGTTGTGCCGCAGGTCATGGGTTCGATTCCCACACAGGACATGCATTTGTGTGCATGAACATGACTGTATATATGTAATAAACTATGCAGGTATATTTCAATTTATTTATTTGCTGCTTCACATGAAGCACACCTACACATACATTTTAGGTACATAGGTACCTAGTATGTTAAAGATGTTACAAAGAATAAAGTGGTATAATACATAAGGCCTGCAAGGGCATTGCAACATTACAATAATATTAAGTAATAATTAAATACATAAATCCAATTAAATTCAACAAAAATAAGGAATGAGTATTATTAGAATAGTATGTAATACAGTATATTGATTATATGAGTTACATGTCAGGCATATTTATCTGTGGTAGCTTTGAAGAATTCCTGCAGATTATAAAAGTATTTTTATAAGAAAGTCTTTCTAATTTGGATATAAATAATAAAGTATATCAACTTATTTTCTTCCAGTATCAGTTTAGGAAGATTAAGATATATTATTATTGCACTAACATAATATGATACTGAACTAAACATTGTTAGTTTTGGATGTGGCAGGGTAGTGTTCTTCAGGATGTGAGAAAGATGAACGTGTTTGAAGCACCTGTAAATTGTCTCATAAAATTGGAATTGGGAATTGTCGTTACATAAGTAAATTAAGACAATAAGTAATTCATTAAATTGAGGCTTCAGACTTCTTTTAAATAAGAGGTACCACCACCTGAAATGAACCTGAAATGAATGAACCTGAAATGTTATGACCCTGAAATAAAATGAAGTCGAAGTCAAGTCGAAGTCAAGTCGAAGTCAAGTCGAAGTCAAGTCGAAGTCAAGTCGAAGTCAAGTCGAAGTCAAGTCGAAGTCAAGTCGAAGTCAAGTCGAAGTCAAGTCGAAGTCAAGTCGAAGTCAAGTCGAAGTCAAGTCGAAGTCAAGTCGAAGTCAAGTCGAAGTCAAGTCGAAGTCAAGTCGAAGTCAAGTCGAAGTCAAGTCGAAGTCAAGTCGAAGTCAAGTCGAAGTCAAGTCGAAGTCAAGTCGAAGTCAAGTCGAAGTCAAGTCGAAGTCAATGAAATGAAATGAAATGAAATGAAATGAAATGAAATGAAATGAAATGAAATGAAATGAAATGAAATGAAATGAAATGAAATGAAATGAAATGAAATGAAATGAAATGAAATGAAATGAAATGAAATGAAATGAAATGAAATGAAATGAAATGAAATGAAATGAAATGAAATGAAATGAAATGAAATGAAATGAAATGAAATGAAATGAAATGAAATGAAATGAAATGAAATGAAATGAAATGAAATGAAATGAAATGAAATGAAATGAAATGAAATGAAATGAAATGAAATGAAATGAAATGAAATGAAATGAAATGAAATGAAATGAAATGAAATGAAATGAAATGAAATGAAATGAAATGAAATGAAATGAAATGAAATGAAATGAAATGAAATGAAATGAAATGAAATGAAATGAAATGAAATGAAATGAAATGAAATGAAATGAAATGAAATGAAATGAAATGAAATGAAATGAAATGAAATGAAATGAAATGAAATGAAATGAAATGAAATGAAATGAAATGAAATGAAATGAAATGAAATGAAATGAAATGAAATGAAATGAAATGAAATGAAATGAAATGAAATGAAATGAAATGAAATGAAATGAAATGAAATGAAATGAAATGAAATGAAATGAAATGAAATGAAATGAAATGAAATGAAATGAAATGAAATGAAATGAAATGAAATGAAATGAAATGAAATGAAATGAAATGAAATGAAATGAAATGAAATGAAATGAAATGAAATGAAATGAAATGAAATGAAATGAAATGAAATGAAATGAAATGAAATGAAATGAAATGAAATGAAATGAAATGAAATGAAATGAAATGAAATGAAATGAAATGAAATGAAATGAAATGAAATGAAATGAAATGAAATGAAATGAAATGAAATGAAATGAAATGAAATGAAATGAAATGAAATGAAATGAGAAAGAAACGAAAGGAAACGCTCTATCAAATTGAAAATAATCAGATAAAGGCGAATTAAAATTGGTAGTACCTCCATTGAATTGGAAATTGTCGGGAAGTTCAAATTAATACCTCCATTAAATTGGAAATCGTCTGGTAGTTTAAATTAATACCTTCATTAAATTGGAAATTGTCGGGAAGTTCAAATGAATACCTCCATTAAATTGGAAATCGTCTGGTATTTTAAATTAATACCTTCATTAAATTGGAAATTGTCGGGAAGTTCAAATGAATACCTCCATTAAATTGGAAATCGTCTGGTATTTTAAATTAATACCTTCATTAAATTGGAAATTGTCGGAATTGGGCAATAATAACAGAAGTACACATTCTAGAAAAAAAAAAAAAAAAAAAAAAAAAAAGAGAGAGTTAGTGAAGAAATAAGCAAGCAGTTAGAGATAATAATAACAGAAATGGAAGATGCAAATAAGATGGATGGTTCAAGAAAGAAATAACATGGATACGACCAGCTTTACAGTAGTATACAGTTTTAAGTAGTATATGGAACGATGTTAAGCAAGATGTGGACCAGCATACATTAAAATTGAAATGTCATTGACAAGGCATACATAAAAATTGAAATGTCATTGACAAGGCATACATAAAAATTGAAATGTCATTGACAAGGCATACATAAAAATTGAAATGTCATTGACAAGGCATACATAAAAATTGAAATTTGGAATTAAATGACATAAAAGAAATGTAAGGAAAGAATAATGCAAACACCCACAAAATAGAATTCCATTCAATTGGAATTACTTGAATTCCATTCAATCGGAATTACTTGAATTCCATTCAATCGGAATTACTTGAATTCCATTCAATCGGAATTACTTGAATTCCATTCAATCGGAATTACTTGAATTCCATTCAATCGGAATTACTTGAATTCCATTCAATCGGAATTACTTGAATTCCATTCAATCGGAATTACTTGAATTCCATTCAATCGGAATTATTTGAATTCCATTCAATCGGAATTACCTGAATACCATTCAATTGGAATTACCTGAATACCATTCAATTGGAATTACCTGAATTCCATTCAATTAGAATTACTTGAATTCCATTCAATTAGAATTACTTTATTTGAATTCCATTCAATTAGAATTACTTTGTTCGAATTCCATTCAATTTGAATTACTTGAATTACATTTAATTGGAATTGCTTGAATTCCATTCGATTGGAATTACATGAATTACATTCAATTGGAATGACTTGAATTCCATTCAATTGGAATTACTTTATATGAATTCCATTCAATAAAGATTACTTTGTTTGAATTACATTCAATTAGAATTACTTTTTTTAAATTACATTCAATTGGAATTAATTTGTTAGAATTCCATTCAATTGGAATAATTTGCAGTTCGATGGTGGTGATTCTATGCTGGCAGCATCAATCATCATTGATAGCGGCCTGAAGCTGTCATCTCCAGTTGGTGCCGGGGGTCTCATGTGAGCACTTACTTTCTATTTGGTGTCCATGTGGTGGTGCTTGGGATAGCTTTGAAAGCAGTATCTGGTGAGTCGATTTCACGTTGTTGCTAATATATTGCGTAGGTTCCTTATACGGTAATAAGGTACAGGTTCCCATTGCGTTGAAATAGTTATTGGTTATTGACTTAAATTGGATAATGGAAAAAACTTAAATTGTGGATATGTTTATTTACTTGTTTAGCAGTTAGAGCAAGATTAGAGCTATACATTTGCAAGTAGTACAAGATTAATCAGTCGACAAAGGTCTATTAGCTCTAAAAAGAATAATATCTATGAAAAGAATACCCAGTCCTATTACTTCAGACAATGCTTTACATCACAAACTCATGGCAAACATTTTAACAAAAAACTTATTTGCTAAAGAAAAAAATAAATGCAGGTTCATCCCTGAATTGGATCCATAGTTTAGAGAATTTTACAAGTGGATGGTTTGCGAGATGCGAGGGATGTTCCAAAGATGGTTTTGTAACCGATATCTTCCAAGTTTACGTGAATGGTTCAAGCACTCATGTAAAGGACCGCGAGTACCATCTAAGGAAATAATAAAATTTTGGTAAAAGGGAAGGGATGCAGTGTTTGTATCTATACAGTAGATATAATACATTGTCTCATGTACACCGGTGTTGGTTACAATCAGTATTAAAATTAAAGACGTGTCTGTCGCGACACTGGGTGAAAGCCACAAATATCAAAAGTGTAATTTGCATCAGTAAATAATAATTATCTCTAGTATTGATTACCTACATTTGAAATAATTAAAATTTGTTAAAAGGGAAGGGATGTAGTGTTTGTATCTATACAGTAGATATAATACACTGTCTCATGTACACCAGTAGAGGGGGGTAGCTGTCAACCGGCCAGTCTGACATTAGACGCGGTGCGGGTTGGACGTGCGCTTGCGCTCGGACCTGGTGTAGTGGTGAGCCAGTGCTACGGAGTAACTAGTCACTAATCTGTGCAGTGGTGTCAGTGCGTGGACGCTACAGTTAGTAAACGATCAACCTTTGTATGGGATTGACACCTGCCACACCCATTGTATAGTAAAACCAAAATACCCAATACCAGTTTACCCACATAATGGGGTAAAAGTGTAAATATGGCAGTATTAATTGTATGTAGCTTTCTTCTTCGCCATTCGCTGACAGCATATCTACCTAACCCTCAATCTACGCATTCGACGTAACCCAATGTCAAACGACAAATAATTTGTGGCATACTTCATTCGAATATTTGCCATAAACCTAAAATAAAAATGAACTTTCATATAATAGAAATAGGGGCTAATTTTACCTAAACTAAAATAAAGCATATTTCATTCATAATAAATAAATAAAATTTATAGTAGAGTGAAGTTCGTTCATTGCAAAAATGTTGTAATTTGAAAATAACACCTATTTCATTCATAATTTATAGTGGAGTGAATTTCGTTAATTGTAAAAAAAATATAATTTGAAAATAACATATTTCATTCATTATTTATATTGGAGCGCAGTTCATTCATAGCAAAAATGTTATAATTTGAAATTATATATTTTAAGCTATTGCATAGCTTCTATCGCGGGCCTTGAGCGTGGAGACCGAATCCAGAAATTCCGTAACGAAATTACCTAACACCCCACACTCCGACCGGCACAGCGGTGATACTGTTTGCATTGAATAGGCTCCGAAAGTACTGAACCGATTTGAAAAATTCTTTCACTGTTGGGAAGCTACACTATCCCCGGTTGATATAGGCTATATTATATTTTCAAAAAAATTAGGGATCCTTACTAAAACTCCAATAATGTAACCCAAGGTGTAAAAAAAATACCTAAAATATTCATTACATCGCGTGCGCTGCGAAAACTATTGATGATAGAATAAAATAATGTACTACGACTTTGTAGAACACATTATTATTTACAAAAAGTGTCGCTATACCATATGTCTAACTATTATAGTTATGCCACAATAAATGTTTTTCTATTTTAAAAATTTTATTGAATTGCCGCCGCTAGAAAAGGCTCTTTATTTGTATTTTGGTATTAATCCTTATCAAAATAAATTATTTCATATTCAAGACTGCTTCAATACCTTTATATAACATTTTGAATTATTCAATTCAGACATTCCATTCAAAAGATATCACGAGTTTAAAAATATAAGTATTAGCAGAAAAATCACGTCACTGGGGTACGGGCCGTACGGGAGTAATCTCTTTGCGTGTGGCTCAGTGTTTGTAAAAAACGGCTTGACCGAATCTTATGAAATTTTGAATTTTTTTCTTATGTAGGGCAGGATAGGGTAGGGTAGGGTAGCACCACACGGTAGGGTGGGTAGCACCACAGGCACAGAATATTTAATAGTACATACCACAGGGTAGGGTAGTAACACAGGGTAGGGTAGCACCACGCGAACGAAGTCGCGCCGGGCAGCTAGTTTATTTAATAAAAGAATATATATAATATATACACACACACACGTATAGTTTAAATTCTCAATTTAGATTCTCAAATGCAATAGCTTTACCGCGGCAGTCTCCGAGTGCCACACGTATTTTTTTTGGTTAGTTCGATCGATTGAGTTTGTTTGAGTTGGGCATCATAGTTAAATTACAGTTTTAGTGTTGTTGTTATTATTTCGATTGCGAACTTCTTGTGTGTGATTTACGATTAATAAACCGAGCTAGTTTTTTTCGCCAAGTTAGTGATGGTTAATTAAATAGAACCATATATTGCACATATATATATATACTGGGTGGAGATTTCGAGATGGCATATTTTCGAAACCTATGTTGAATTAGTCCTTCTGAACAACTTTTACTATGGGACCAATACTGAATTCTCAATTTTTTTTTTACTTTTCATACATTATGATTGAGCAAGGTTGACATTTTGTAAGAAAAGTAAAAAAAAAAAATGAGATTTCAATATTGTTCCCATAGTAAAAGTTGTTCAGATATATGTTAACATGTAGATGTTGTTTATATATATGAATAATTTATAATATATATCATAATAATTGTTAACAACAGTTAGAAAAGTATGTAATGTACAATGCATTAAAAAAAATAACGATTTCGCCCACCTAGCTCTATAGTCAGTCATTTAGCTTTAAAGAAATGTCTGTAGATCTACGGAAAATCTCTGGCAACACTGTTTTGACGTTCGATTGGAGACCAAGACCACTGACTGACTGACTGACTGATTGATCAAATCTTCGATTTATAGTGGAACTACAATACTCCCTGTGAATATAAATGTTCCGTGTTAGAATTTCTCCTTTCTGTTTTATTTTCTCCATCCACGAAAGAGCAGTATATAAGAGCTGAGTAAATTTTTCAGTGACAAAGAGCACGTAGTGGGGTGGAAGAATTTGGGAGAGGAAATACCTTAGAGAAGTTAATCAATCTAAAACAAGCGTAGATACTCTATAATTATAAGGCACCCAACGTTTCAACAATGTCTCAAGTTAAATCAAACAAGAAATTTAAATGGGCTTTGGACTTCAACCAAAAGTAAGTTGATTGTGAATTTAAAAAATGGTTTTAGGGCCGATTTTTCCGTCGTCCGATATCTTTTATCAGAAGTATAAAATTGACGTTTCTTTTGTGATGTGACGAAATTCTAAATTAATCCTCAAATAACGTTACCTGACGATGGAAAAACTTGTCTTGTGTTACATCCACGGATAGCAAATTAAAAATGATAAAACCTATTACAGGAACCGATCTCTGGCAACTGAACTACCATCACCCCCTGGGTACAGTCTATCAGCAAATGCAAACTACTCCGAATCATCAAAGGATGCAGATTCAAACTTACTTCTTATCAAGAAATTGTGGGATGTTGCGTTAGGTCCATTGAAACAGGTTCCTATGAATCTTTTTATTATGTACATGGCCGGGAACTCAATTTCTATCTTTCCTATCATGATGGTGGGAATGTTGATAGTCCGGCCAGTAAAGGCTCTGTTTGCTACTCAAAGTACTTTTAAAATGGTTGAGGGAACACAAGCTGTGGGGCAAAAATTTGTGTACTTTATTGGAAACATAGTCAATATACTATTAGCACTGTATAAATGTCAAAGTATGGGACTATTGCCCACACATTCTAGTGATTGGTTGGCATTTGAAGAACCACAAACAAGAGTTGAACATCTTGGTGGGGGCCTGTCATTAATATAACAAAAAAAAACAATGTTTTACCAGTTTTTATTGCTAATTTTATTTGAATTAAATATCATTTTATAGAACTAATAAATGGTATTTACAATAACTTGGACAATTTACTTGACTGAATCCTATTTGCATTATCATTTATCACTTTTCTTGCCATCACTGTACTCTGCCATTTTTGCTTTAATAAATGCTTGTGCCTTTTCAAACAGTACCTTAGGATCTTCAACTTTGTCTATCTGCAAAATATTATATCATTTTTTTTTTATCGGAAATAAAAATAAATAACAACTTTTAAATATTACAAAATGTTCCATGGTCCAATTGTCCACATAAGGGTGAAAAAGTTCCCAGTGCTAACAGCTCTATTCAGTTAAAAATAAAAAACATGGTCCAAGAATTGAAATAGTTAGATGAAATAAAACCTCGAGTACCAAACAAAAACTAACCATTTCTTTTTCTCCAATGCTTTGTCACATGTCTGATTTGTTGCCTTACATATTCCTTCAACAGCATCCTGCATTAAAAATATGTATTAAGATTAATATTGCTATTGTTAAAGCATTTGCTGCATGTGGCTACTGGGGCCTTCCTTTTTACTTATGAAGTAGTATGGTAAAGTTAAGATCCATTCTATATACAGAAATGTGACAGAACAAAAGAGGCCATACATTAAAACAACCAAAAATAATTTGAACCAGGAACATATTGTAATAGACTCAAAAATATAAGTAATGTTTATAAACTAATATAACAGGCATGGCCTCCCTTGTATTCCCTTACATTGAAGAACTTACTCGTATATCAATAAGATCAAGAATTACTACCTTATAATTTTGTGCTACATAAACTCCTGTGTAAAGACCTGCGCCAAATATCATCTGGAAACAAAGTTTTTAGTGATTAATTTATTCTATATTCCCTAATCTATTAGGTAGGTATAATAGGTTAGAAGACTCCATCCACCCCTGCTTCAATGGTGTACAATGTAGGTAGATTCTTCAGAAGGTACAAAAAATAGGGTGATATATTTGGACTTTGGACATAGGTAAGGTAGGTTATTATATATATTTTTTCATTTTGTGTTTTAGTAATAATCGTGGGTAGGTAAGTATCCTCAAATTATTGCTTCAAATCCTCCAAACTCACACTAGTTTTCAGGAGTGATGTCATGCAACCCATTATGAGATCAGTTCATTAATATTTAAGTATTTCGTAAGTAATCATGCTTTTTAAGTATTTTTACTGCATTCCACAATTTTCACTTTTGATTTGATTTTCAGAAATAAATATCAATCTGACATTCCGATTTTGAATCCAATAAAATTTGGTATTTAGACCATAGACGACAAAAATGAGTTCATGACCACAAACAAATACATGAAGGGTTAAGGACCAACCAAAGGAAAATCTCCGAAAAATTACACATTTCATATCAAACCTAACATTTACCAGCTCATGTTGTAAATCCTCAGATGTAGGTACCTACCTACTCTTCTAAACTTAGGGTCTACCCTACCCAGATCTACGGTAATCGGGCTCTTACGGTAACATATAGATACCTATAGGCATTATAGGTACCTAATACTTTTATGCCACCATTTTGTCATTAGCTACAAACGTAGATTGAGCCTAATCCTCAATCTACGGCTACAAAAAAGCATTTCATGCAAGTACGGTCGACTAAGCAGTTACCGTCCGTAACTCTTGCGATGTTTATCAGAAATAATAACTCGATGTTCTTAACCTTACTTTATTGTACCCATTTACTTATATATTACTGGAGGAAGGACCAAGAATAAATTGAATACTTAATTAAACGAAACCAAAAACCCGACTTCTTAAAATAAGCCACAAATATTACAGTTCAAAATTCAAAATCATTTATACAAATTTGATTCAAATAGACCTTCGCAGGCACTTATGAAAAGTCTGACTCTAATACCGGTTCGGAAGGTTGCATTTGCTGAGAAGAGCCGGCAATAAACTCAGCAATTACTCTTTCAAAAAAAGCTTAGATTCATTACCTACATAATATTTACATTCTAATCGCACCGAAAACAATTGCGTGTCCCGGCGCGGCGGCAAAATTACAAAGTAGACTGAATAAATATTTAATAAGTAAATAAATAGCAAACTTAAGCAGACCAGCCCCCACAAGCAGCACCTGTACCCACCCAGTATGAGGCGCGAATGGTGAGCACAGATAGGCAGTAGTGGGGGCAAGCTCGCGCATGTATACCTTTGGCCAAATCACAGTAACAGCATTGGGCGCTTCTTCATTGGGGCGACACAACACGACATGTCGTTGCCGGCGGCGACATGTCGTCGGTCGACTCCGGCAGCTACGTTCTTCATTGGAACGACACAACGTGGTAATAATGAGAGCCGCGGGGGCGCGGGCAGCGTGTCTATATGGAAGCTTGCGTGTGTACACAACACATGCATAAAGATGCCGCCACGACACCAGTGGGAGACTTGCTGTCGGGGACATGTCGTTGCCGTGCAGGCCCAGTCAGACAGCGTGCAGTACAATCTCATAGAATGATGCATCCACTGATGTCGTGGACGGCTGCCGTTGCCGTGTCGTGTCGCCCAATGAAGAAACCAGAAGAAACGCTCATTGACTGACGAACCAATCATTGAATTGACTGACGCTCCCCCCTGCTTCATTCCGCCAAACAGACCGAATAATTTACTACTGCGCAGGTGTAAATCTGTGCTCACCACTCGTGCCCCTTACTATATAATAATGTCATTCTCCATTCTGTTATTCTTCGAATAGTTCGAATGCCGCGAAGGCGAAGGTCACAGATAAGTTGGTGGGACTGTACCTACTGTAGATACAAAGAGCGATGAGTTCGGTGCTGCTACCCGGTTGTCAATAAGACAGCAGCCGAGAGAGAGAGAGAGAGAGGATGTTGACCTAGCGAAAAACCGTGTAGGCCGAAATTGTAATCTATTGCAACGTAGTATTGCAGTCTGTTCAAGCATCACATAAAAACTACTGACTGAAGAAATTTTGTGTTTTTATAAAGCTTATGATTAAGACTCAAAAACAAGCTTTATGAATTACGATTGAATGTGTCGACCATTAGTATGAAAAATTACACTTAAAATCAATATACGGGCATTTTCACAAAAATGTATTAATTCAAATTCAAAATCATTTATTCAAATAGACCTTCGCAGGCACTTATGAAAAGTCTGACTCTAATACCGGTTCGGATGGTTGCATTTGCTGAGAAGGGCCGGAAATAAACTCAGCAATTACTCTTTTCAAAACAAGCTTAGATTCATTAAATATAATATTAACATTCTAATCGCACTGACAACAATTGCGTGCCCGGCGCGGCAGTAAAATTACAAATTAGACTGAATAAATATAATAACTAATATTATAAATGCGAAAGTGAGTTTGTTTGTTACACCTTCACGCCTCAACTACTCAACGGATCAACATGAAATTTGGCATGCAGATAGCCTATGGTATGGAAAAGGACATAGGCTATTTTTTACCCGGGAACGCGGGTGAAACCGCGGGGGACAGCTAGTATTTAATAAGTAAATAAATAGCAAACTTAAGCAGACCTACAGAACATATAGGGCTCAAAAAACAATCATTATATTTTCTACATTGTTTTTACATTATTGTGTCTTAATTGAAGGCCGACTTACAAACTGGTTGTAGCTTCAGTACCTTTGACCTTAATAAGTGCCCTAGTAGGGCGTAAATATAATGACTTTCAGGGCTTTGACTTTGTGGCTTACCTAAATATAGAAGCTAGGTATATCATGTTGCTTTTGTTGACTGACTTTTGTTTAGATTTACAGACAAACAAACTTTTTTTTTTCGTACTTTATTTGCATTCCATTTCAAACAAGCGAGGCCTGCTTTATGCATATAATATAGCCTATAGACACATGTAGCACGAGTGTCACTTGTGCATTGCTGAATCTTTCTTCACACCCTTCTTCAACAGCTTGTTTGAAAGGTGCTGAGAGGTGTTGCTGGCAGTGAAAGGGACAAGGGCAGCTATATATAATCCATCCAAACCAGGCTAACATTTTGTCAGTGCCTGCCCATAAAGTAGCCAAGTAGAATTTTTCATACAGAATTCCAAAATGAAAACTGATTTGTACTCAGTTATTCTATTAGTGACAGAATTTATTGAATTTTTCAGTAGAGCATGGCTGGCAAAAAAAATGCTCAATGGAATTCAGGGTTGATTTTGTTGATACAAACTAAAACAAGCTAGCTACAGACAATACAGATGTCTTGTTTTTTTTTTTTATATGTGCTTGCATTTGACCTTTGACTGAACCCATTAGGAGTTATGACGAGGCCTTCAATAGATTGATTTTTTTGAAACACATTCCCCAGAATAGTTCCACTCCTGTTTGTATAAGAAACAATGAAGCGAAGCATTGTGTGCGGGTACGCGGGGTGTCGTTAACGTATGGTTAGAAATTCTCCCGGCTTCTTGTTTAGATGGAGAAATGTTCTAATGATAACACACATTATATCACTAGCTGTTCTGCACGGTTTCAAGCGCACGTAATTAGTAGCCTATATACATCCATACTATAGGCTATATTCGTATAGGTAGGGATTAGTTGTAAAAAGGTAAAAGACAGCAACTAGTGTAAATAGCAAATCATGCTGGATTCTTACTATTATTAGATGTCAATCCACGAGTAACTGACTGTCGTAACTCTATGGGCGCATCTATCTACGGTACGTCTTTGTTATTTTTATCATTGTACGAAATGGGTGCTTTTAGTTTGAATGTCGTAAACATACCAGTGCCTTGATCATTTTGTACAGTTGAATCTTTCCTTATTATAATAATTTATTCAAGATATTTGCTTTCGCTTGCTTGTTGCTACAAATACCTAAGTATTATTTTTTCACAAATCTAGCGCACGTTCATGGATTTACCCACGAATATCAATTTGTAGCTATTCTGTTCACTTTTATTTTATGGTATGTTTCTAATTCTTTTTTTTTACAACTTTGACATCTGTCTGTCATTAATTTCATTTGTCAAATTGATTGTTGTCTTATATGCCAAAAGGCAGGCAAAGGTCTGAGCCATACAGCCTTGTTCTCGAGTTTTAATATAGTCTTTACTCTGTGGCCAGAGTCTAGTTTCCAGCGGATTTAAAGATGAATGTGGATCAATGTCGAAAGAAATCTATGGATCCAATTCGCCTATTCTTCGCAGCTTCGCGTCGGTTTTTCGACGTAGTGTTCGCAAGCCGCTAACACGATATCATTCGCGGCCGGCTCAGTTACCTGTATGTATTAAGTATTAAGTATTGTATGTATGTATTAAGGTTAAACATCAGTTACGAAGCGGGAAAATTGATTTTTTTCGAGTTTTTTTTCAAACGTGTAATTAATCTTTTTAAATTTTCTTAATCCTTACTAGGGTTTGGGTCCCGGGACGTCTCGTGTCTCGAATTCCCGGGACTTTTCGTAATTTTAGTTGTCTCGAGTCCCGGGACTTTGAAATTGTCGGGAATTCTCAAACCCTAATCCTTACTCAATATTGGAAAAAAACGTATGAAGGCAGTTGTAGGTTTTTTTTTTTTTTTTTTTTACTGTGTATTGGCCTGTATTTGACCACAATCTCACTATGGTAAGTGATGATGTGGTCGAAGGTGGTAAGCACACAAAGCCTAGAAGGAACTGGCTCTCAAGTGCAGCTGACGGAACACACCGATAGGTGCTTGGCGACAGATTTTCAACTTGAGGGTGGTAGCCAGCCAGACGGGTACTACAAAGTACCCTACCACCGTGCTATGGTTTCCTCACGATGTTTTCCTTCACCGAAAGCTCAAGCTCATTGTAGGATTCGAACCCGGGACCTTCGTCTCGGTATCCGACGTCACTACCACTGAGCTATCATCGCCTTAAAGCCTTAAAGGTATCTATTGATTTTTAAAGATCATATGAAGTTTTTTTTATTAACTAAAATATTTAAAGTATACTTTCCCTGCGTCTTCTTCTTCTTAGTTTTAACTTTGGCAACTAAATACAAATTACGCGACTTCGTTCGCGTGGTCTCTACCCTACCATGTGTTGCTACCCCACCCTACCCTACCCTACCCTGAAAGCAAAATCCCCAATAACAAAATGATCCGCCATTTATTGAATTCATTTGTTACAAAAAATTAAATAAATGAAGAACCGCTCGACCGATTTTGTGCAAATTTCACATAAACCATCTACTAAATAGTCCGAACAAAGCCTAATCATTTGGTTTGGATAGGTGAGCCCGTTCTTGAGTTATAAAATTACAACGAAAAGTGGCATTGATTTTTATATATATAGATAGATTATAGTTCTCAGCAGTATACTATTGTAGTCTTTGGTTCTCAGTTAGTCACCGTCCATAAAAGTCATGTTTTACTACAATGGTGGTCTTTTTACTAAATTGACTAAAACTCTTCACCGACTTTTTGGAGACAACATGAAAATTCACGATCACGATTCACATCATTAATTTCTTTTCACTTCACTGGTGCACGCATGGATTGATCTTTATTGGATAACATACTACCGATAGGTATTGATATGCAATAAAACTCAAAATACACGAATTTATATAAATAAAAACGAAAACGCAACGTTACTGCAAGTTCCCGCCAAAAAGTCCATGTGTCTTGCTGTATAACGAAGTGTTTCCTTAAATAACTTTTGTCAAATAAATTACATAACTAAGTACCTAACCTACCTACATCGCAAGCAAACGTTTTGAAGTTACCCTGCTATATCGGAAAAATAGGTACTTAGTTAGTTATAATTTTTTTCATTCATAAAGCAAATAAATCCTTTAAAAAAACATTAAACCACATTCCACATTTATTTTATTTGTCCTTAGTCCTTATCTATTTAACCTTAAATCGTTTCTTTTGAAAATTAGTTCAAAAGTAAAACGATTAAAAAAATGATAAGACGACAAAAAAAAAAATATAAATCACTATTAAAATATAAACCGGCCAAGTGCGAGTTTGAGTCTGACTCTCGCACACAGGGACCGACCACCGACCTTCCTTGGATATTATATTTCATGGTTTGGGCCGTAGCCAGAGAAAACTAATACCACAGTTCTAATACTGTGTTAAAAAAATGGACCGCATAAATAATTTTGCTTGTGAAAGACTCATAGATAATTTCGAAAAAACTGTGCTAGTTAGAAACATATTCATATTTTCCTCTAATTTACACCAATGTATCAAATGTAATTAGGTACCTATTTCATATTTTTCGTTTTGCAAACTACGGACATACTCGTAAGGGGAATGTCTAAATCTACGCAAAATCACAACACAACAGAAAACAAATACCTATTTGGAGTGAAAAAATTAAGCAGTTCCACTATGAAATCATTTCAACTGTAGCCCTAATTTTGCTGGCCGCTTATGCCATCAATTTAAAAAAAAAATTTTTTCATTTGCAACAAAGTTGGTCATGCAATATGGGTAACTCAAGGATATTATATACTAGGTTAGTATAAAAAATCCTTGGGGTAACTATTCCATTTGTGGTTGCTGTGACAGTCGGACATACCGATTTGCTCAATGATAGCATGATGATAGCCTTATGGTGCGTCCATGCTACGCGAACCGAGCACGATTCGCGTAGCGTGGACGGGCTTGCGAGCCTCGAACGAGCGCGATTGTCAGTTTTTAACCGACTTCAAAAAAAGGAGGAGGTTCTCAATTCGGTTGTATGTTTTTTTTTTTTTTTTTTTTTTTTTATGTTTGTTAACTCATAACTCCGTCATTTATGAACCGATTTCGAAAATTCTTTTTTTGTCTGGAAGGGTACACTTCCCGTTTGGTCCCATAGTCATCAGATCAGGATTTGATTACTTCTTCGTGTACTTTGAAGTCGGTTTAAGTTTTTTGTAAAACAGTCCAATTATTTCTCGAACAAATTGATTCGCATCGTGCTCGTTGTAGGCTCGTTCGTGGCTCGGCTCGTACTCGCCAAGCATGGACGCACCATTACGTATCGTTGTTTTATTATTGTGAATGTTGATGCAGGTTGGTTGAACAAACGGCAGTTACGATGTATCTACTTAGGTTAAGATCTTAGGTAGCCTTATGTAAAGTTAGGTACCTACCTATGTCTTGCTTGACTGAAAAATCTTACAAAGGTAGGTATAGTATCTGTTTATTGTTAATTATAATAAGTCCTCTCAGATGACCAAACTGTCATTGATAAACATTTCTGTTTAATCTTCGCGTCCTCAGCTAAGTGCTTGATGGATGATACAGATGAACCTTAATTAATGGCAATAAAATTAATGTTTCTATGACATTTTGAAACATCATAAAGGATAATTAACAGATAAGTAATTAGTATACTTCTAAAGTTATATAATAAATAATAGTATCTACATACATGGTTAAACCTAGAAAGAAATGTTGTTAACATGACTGACTACCTTCGTTAACAATACATTATTATTTATTACTGTAAATTACTTATATACTAATTATCTTAAATTCTTATAAAACTTATTATATTTTTAATTTTATCTCTACATACTAATCACTCAAAATAAATGTGGCGAGGTAAAATCAATTACTTAGGTACATACACTTTTTTTATATCGATCTGTTGATCTTCTAGATAGGTACATAACAATTAATTAAATACTTATTATTTATATAAAATCAGACTGCAAATATCAAAATATCATGCCTACGAATAGCCGTAGGCAATACCCATTTAGGTACGTAGGTATTGTTTAATGCCATCAACAATTATTTAAAAGAATATTTATTTTCTTAAATGCTTAAACAACCATGAGTACCTAAAATTATCACAATCATGTACTTATCTACTTCGGTAGGTACCTATGTGAACGGGCTCGCGTTCTTACAGGTCTGTTATTTACATAATTACTATCTACCTCTATTAAGGTAGGTATTATAGGAATGATTGCATTCATAAATATTTTCCCAAAAATGATTCTGCATTTATACGTCTACGAGAATATCTCATTGTTCTGCATTTCTAAACAGATATTGTATAGAGTCTTCATGGAGGGCGATCATCATCATAATTATACCACCCGCTAATATACCCAAGACTGCAAGTATTAAATTAATACTTTTCCCGTGATTGTTTGAATTTATTTCAGGCACGAGATCTGCTAGCGCGATGTAAAAGAAGGTTCCGGCTGTCGCGGCGTAAATCCATTGGGAAGCGGATTCGTGATCCTCCGCCAGCCAGATACCGCCCGCCATACCCATAAAGCTGAGCACAGATGAAAGTAAATTGTAGTATAGAGCGCGCTTTATGCTCATGCCAGATCTCAGCAACACGGCAAAGTCACCGAGCTCATGCGGCAGTTCATGGCAGAATACAGCCAACGCCGTTGCAAACCCGGTTACTGGGTCGCCACTGAACGCTGCTCCGATGGCCAAACCATCAGTCAAATTATGTAAACCGTCTCCTACGATCACCATGAGTGCCGTCGACGTCATCGGACGCTCGACTGGCGGCGGCGGCGAACCTGGCATCATAGCACCGAGTTCTATAGGCTCTATTTGCTTCGAAGATTCGGTTTTGATTTCTTCGACAGATTTTACATGAGGGTCGTGTGAATGTGCGTGACCACCGTTTATTGTTTGCATGATAGCTTCTACAGCGTAGAACAGCAGAATTGTTAGAAATGTGACGCTGCATTTCAGTACAACTTCGGTTTCTTCTTGCGGAGCGGATGGCGGTCCGTGAGATTTGAGTGCATGGGGCAGCAGGTGCAGCAAGGCATCGCCGCACAAGGTGCCGATCGCCACTGCGACCAGAAAGTGCAGCACGTAGCTGAATATGACCGATTTTAGCATGGGCACTATCGCTACGCCTAATAATCCAGTTGCGCTGATCACCAAGATGCTTAAGCTTGCGTAGATCCATGCTGTAATTAACAATAATTTTACATTAATAAGGCGACACAGAAATGCATTACTTATTAAATTGTGAAACTGAGCAAATATAATCGGCTGTCCCAATACAATAACAATTTTAGCTCTATTTCGTTATTTTAGGTTTTACTGTGCAATTGGGACGGAATCATTCCTTCTAGGCGTTGTGTGCTTACCACCATTGGCTGCATCATCACTTACCATGGTGAAACTGAAGTCAAACACAGGTAAAAATAAAAACTCTGGATAACTAATTAAGTGAAACATGAATTATCTCACAATAACATTAGTAATAATGACTCGGGGTTTTTAACACGATCTTATTTCCCTTGGCTCAATTTACACGATAACTTCAGCCTTATATTGGTTTTTAAATTCTCGGATGTTCATAACTATGTCGCACAATATCATTCGTTCGAATTCTACAAAATAGAAAGGATCAGCTGGGCTGGACGACTATGTAATACATACTTACTCCATGTTCTGTCCAATTTAGGTGTTTGTGTTTCAGTTTTGTAACAAGTCCTTTGATCTAATTGATATACAAGAGCTGGACACATTTCCAAGAATGTTTTTGGATTGATAGTTATAACGCCAGGCTCGTTTTGCATTCCGTAGACTTCGAGTATTTCTCGAGGAGACAGGCATGGTTTTTGCAAAATTGGTTTAGCTGCGAACATAAAATTATAGTTGTTACGGTATGTTGGAGATATCTATACTAATATAATAAAGATAAAGAGTTTTTTTGTTTGTTTAAACGGGTTAATCACTGAACTACCAGTCGGATTCGAAAATTTCTTTCACTAATAGGAAGCTACATTATCCCCGAGTATTATAGGCTATTTTTTATCACGGGAACGCGGGTGAAACCGCGCGAGACAGCTAGTATAATCTATATATATAAAATGCTTTGTCCTGAATGACTGACTGACAATCAACGCACAGCCTAAACCGCTGATCGTAGAGACCTGAAACTTGGAGGGTGTGTTCTTTGTATGACGTAGGCATCCGATAAGAAAGGATTTTACGAAATTCTACCCCTAAGGGGGTGAAAAACGGGGGCAAAGTTTGTATGGGACAACGTGATTCCTTGGTCCGATCTACTTCAAATTTTGCATAAACATTCCTTAACAGAATTGATGGAAGATGTGTTTCGTATTTTATTGAAAATCATCACCTAACGGGGTCAAAAAGGGGTAGAAAGTTATTTTAGGGGTCATTTGCATCGAAGTTGATATCAATACTCGTTAGTACTTTTGATTTAAATAACATTTTTTATTTTGACACATGTTTGAAATCTCAATCCGATTTTCACAGATTACAGAATAAGGCAGATGGAGCGAACGGAACACGGGAGTGAAGCCAAAAAAGCAAATAAAATTGAAAAACACATACCTGGTATTCGCTTTTGAATTTGTATTTCCTTTGTTTAAAAAACTTATTTAACGAAAAATACATTATTTTTATTAATTAGCATACAGCAGCTTTTAAACATAGCAAATACAAATTCAAAAGCGAATACTAGGTGTTTTTCAATTTGTACCTAATTGCTTTTTTTGGTCTCACTCCCGTGTTTCGCGCGCTCTATCTGCCTTTTGTTCTGGAAACTGAAATGCTCTTTAAAATTGGAATGTCAAATATAAAAGAATATTTTAATCGGATTAGAATTCGAAATTTGTTTGGAAGTTCATTTTCTCGGACTTTTTGGCGGGAGCTTGCAGAGTGACGTTGCGTTTTCATTTTTATATTCATAAATTCGTGTATTTTGAGTTTTATTGCATATTATCGGTGGTATCCAGTGAAGTGAAATGAAATATGTGTATCGTGTCTTTTCAAAAGTCCGTGAAGAGTTTTAGTACATGACCACCACTGTAGTATAACATGACTTTTATGGACGGTGACTGACTGCATGAGGACTATGTGAAAGTGATTTATTGTGACTAGAACTTATATAATATAACTGGAAATTGGCAAAATACACACCCATGTGACGCCATTGAAAAAAAAAAAGTTCATTTTCTCTATTTCATTAGAATATTTTGATTGTAGTTCATTTAATTTCTCTCTCATTTGTTGTTATAATAATTAAATAAGATTCTTTGAGTTCATTTTTTTGTGTAGGTATAATATAGGTTTTTAGTTTTAATTGTAAAAATATCTGTGTTTGATTTGTTGTGTCTAATAATCAGTGGCGTGCATTGGTTTTCGAAGCAGAAAATTCAAACCGTACGCGGGTGAAACCGCGGGGGTTTGCTAGTATATATATACATTTCGTTGAGTATATAGGAAGCGCTCGTGGTGTAGCATGATTAGCCGTTCTTAATCGATCGGCAAAGTTAACCTACGTCTGTCGTGGTCGGTACCTGGATGGGTGACCGCCTAGTGGTATTTCAAATCGAGCGTTTCCGTGCTTCGGAAGGCACGTAAAGCCGTTGGTCCCGGTTACCACTTAATTGTGATAGTCGTTAAGCTAGTTGGATGCCTCCTAGGCTGCTTGAAAAATTCCAACAGTAGGTTGACCACTAGCCTACCTCCACCAATCCGCAGTGGGCACACGTGGTGGAGTATCGCCCAGTCCCTTTCACCCTCATTTGTGAAAGGAGGCCTGTGCTCAGCAGTTGGACATTATAGGCTGATGATGATAGGTTCTTACATAAATACGTGTAATAGTAGTGTTCTAAGGGTGTGTAGTGTAAGTATCTACCTATGTTAAGACTAAGTATGTTCGTGTACACGTTATTATGTAGATTAGAAGAATAAAACTAAGACTAAAATACTAAAACTTTAAGTCTACGGTATAAGTAGCTAGAACATATGATAGATGCTTGCCTATTTTCATTCATGATAAAAAAACAGCATCAAGAATGAGAATTGTCCTTTTTGATCAAAAATACCGAGTTTTTGAGCCCTTGGAACTATCAAACTTTATAGTTGAATAAGAACCTGAATCTCCAAGGGACCTTCTAAAACATACTAATTATTGGATGTTAAAAGTAAAATTTATATATTTATTTGTTGATATCCGAAATAAGAATAATGCTTTTGTAACGAGCTAGTTCGCGGCGCGGTGCGGTAATGTTCTCTAAAAGAGAGTTTATTTGATTAAAGAGGTCCTTGACTGCAGGAGGTTGGTGGAGGGGTGTGCAGTATTATTTATGGCTGCTCAAGAGCAGTTGTCGTCACTCACTACTCGCCTCTTAATAGGATAATCGCGGTCTTATAAATGAAGAATCCTTCCTTCATATTTGAGTAGGTCAAATACTGTGCTCAGTAACGTACAGAAGAAAACAGGAAATCATTCATATGAAATGTTGACATAAATCTGGTAATAATCATACCTATCTAATTTGTACGGTAGCATCATTATTTATTATTCCTATAACGGTTACCTTTCTAGTTCCGTTTGATGGTACCTATATGTAGAGTCGTTTGTTATTGATAGAGTTGGTTTCAATATAGGTATTAAAATTGCTGATTTTAGAATGCGCCCAACATAGGTATTCGAAGGGCTCATAATAAAACTAAGTGTATCTAATCTTTGATCAGTATCTACTTTCACTCCATCTTAAGATTTGCTTAAGATTTGATTACTCGGTAGATAATTAAAAATAAATTTAAATATAATAAACGACAAAAAAACAATAGTGGACCATTGAAATCCGGTGTGACTAGTCCCTGTGTTTGGTAGAAAGCTATGCAGATGGTGTTCTGCGACTTTCTCGTTTATTGCATGTCGAGCGACGTCCATCGTCCGCAGTCCATGGTGGAACACGACTTACGTTTTATGTTCCTGTTACAACACTGAACTAAGTATAAAATTACTAGTGAATCTGTAAGCTGTAGGTAGAACTTGCCAGGTTCGATAATTCCTTGATTTGTTCTGATTGAGATTCTTCAGTCAAAACGTATAGAATTTTAAAATACTATGTAAATGTAGATGCGACATTAATGTCGAAGATGTGAGAATCGGGACCCAGGACTGATACTTATACGAAAGCATTTTGGCCCAAGCTGAAACGGAGACGCTTCGCTCGCTCGGCCAATCATTTTTAGGGTTCCGAAAATCTGAAATATAGCAGATAGATATTGATGTAAATATTATAGGAAAAATATCCGTTCCGGTTGTTTTCTACAATTAGGGACTAAACCAAGAAATTATATGCCTAGGAAGTTCGGAACCCTCGATGCGCGAGTCAGATAGCCTAGCCTGCTATCTGATTCGAGTCCGTCCAAAATAATATTTGATGACCATATTATTTTTAGTGCCTCTTTCTGATTGAGGTGCAGTTTCATGCTAGGAATCGCAAAAACCGTTATTATTTAGATGTGAAGTTATTCCAAGCTTAGTCAAAACAATTGTAGGTACGAGATAAAGGTTCAGGTTCTTTCAAACTAGTAAAGTTATGGAAGTGAATGAGTCGAGGAAGTGCATGTCCAGTGGACTGAAAGTAATAATTAACCCAATTTTGAGGCTATCCACATAATGTCACATACTAATAGTGATAAAGGTACAGTATGTCATTTAGAGCGTCGTGGCGGACAAAAAAATCAATCCTTGAAACGCAAGAACATCGATTGAGAATTAGATAAAATGCCAAAAACAATGGACTGCCGGAAAGGTAAGATTCCACTGATTGAAGAACAACTGATAGAATTGAACAAAGATGTAACTTAAGTACAATCGATGAAAGGAAAAAGTTATTACCTATGGCTATCGAGTAAGTAGTAAAAAGCGATGAGTCAGCACAGTCACAATGTAAATTTTCAATTCAAGTCGGTTCCTCCTTTCATTGGAGTTCAGTGAAGTGACGTTCACTAAAAAAATTCAAGGGTAAGAAGTAAGTACGACGAATCAAGGTCACTATGTCGAAAATAGGAATGTGCTGTATCGAACTCTACAATAAGTCATGAAATTTACAGACTACTTACATGTTGCTCCAAGATTATATTAGGTTAAAGCTTTCCAGAGGAAGCTATCTGGAAAGCTGTAACCTAATATAATCTTGAAGCAACACAAAGTTTACCCAAAACACCGTTAATTGTATTTCGGATCTAGCGTTATAGCTATACTATAATGCTTAGCTAATTGGAATAGTATATATTTATTCAACATAATATTATTAACTACCTACATAAATATAAATAAACTATACTTAGCTAATTAGTTAAGGGACATTAATATTCCATAAACGGTGGCTAACCAAAATAATAAAAAAAAAACTAATCATTATTATTCTAACCAAAAATCCTACTTCCTACTACCTAAAGATATAAATGTGAAAGTTTGTATACATGTGAGGATGTGATTTGTGAAGATGTTGATTACTCTTTCACACCAAAACGACTGAAAAGAATTGGGATGAGGCACACAGATAGAATATATTCTGGATTTCATTATCATCATATCAGCCTAAGGATGTCCACTGCTGAACATAGGCCTTTCGCATTAATTTCCACTTCGAACGATTTTGGGCCGCTTGCAACCAACGGAGCCCAGCGATTAACCAGGTGGTCGGTCCAACCTGGTCAGTCCTGGTCACCACTCGAGAACCTTTATTCCCCATCGGTTATCGGTTCTGGATTTACAATCAAACAATTGACATTTAAGTTCACGTTGAAAACAAACAATGACGGAAATGCATTCGAAGTAGTTTAAGATTAGAGAAGTATTTTGTATGACCCGGAAATCGACCTACGTAACTGAAATTCAAAAAACCGATAAATTGATCTCGTCATGCGGTGGGTCCACTTTCCTGTATAAGTACTCTTTTAATTATATACAATGGTCATATACATCTTCATCTACAAAACATATAATAGGTAGTAGCTAGGTTTATTAATAAGTGTTACAGTATTGTTCTTACAACTCGCAGGTGATCTTCGGTGCCTGTGCTGTAAGTCATGTAGTTGCCGGAAGCTTCCGTTTATCCGATGGATGGCCAAGTCGTGAGGCGAGGTAAACACACGCCCGCCTAGGCCAAGGTTGTCCAAAAGGTGTTCAAATCCCTGAAATATTTACAATTACAATATTTGAAACTATGGTTATTCTGTTGTTGTGAAAAGTACACGCCTTTTATTGTTATTGATTCAAGTTTTGAGAGAGGTAGGTTAATCGCTCAAAGAGCAGCTCTACTGGAGAAGTGCCTCCACCTCACAGAATACCGCAGCCAAATAACTTTATATCGTGTTCTTGAGCGTGAGTTAGGTCGCCAGAGCTCTTTGGAGAGGGGGGGAAGGTCGGTAACGCATGAATAATGTCTCGTGTATTGCAAGCGTCCATATAGCTCGGTAACCGCTTACCGTCAGGCGGGTCGTATGCTTGTTTACCGTCTTGGTCGTATAAAAAAAGTAATTTATGTTTAGTACTGACAAAACTGTTAAAAAGTAAATTAGTTTCTTCTCGTTTGCAAGTTAACTACTTAGTCGAACTCTTGATTAATTTCACCCGCAACGCACAGGCATAATAATAGCAAATGTTGTTTTATTACTGCAGATTACTATTAGTTAAGCACTTAAATTCGAACATCAAAATTGCACAGCCTGTATTCATTAGTCCTTCGAAGTGTAGGTATGTGAACTGCAAATAGGTGCAATCACAGGGTGCAATGCTAAACTGAAGAGTCAAGTTGAATGACGTATTGATTTGACTGTATCGTTTTACGACTCGCCAATATTGTGATAAGTGGCGATAAGTACTTACATAGGAATCGCAAAGGTAATCTTATGCAATGTAATGTAATAATAAATCTATTGAGAATCAATTGGAAAACTAAATGTTGAAAAATAAGATTTGTACATTAGACAAAGTAATAACTAAAATTAGCATAACAATATAACACAATTTTAAGAAAGGTAGAGCTAGCGTTTTATCGCTCAACGAGCAGCTCGACTGGGGAAGTACCTCCACACCTTACAGAATACGCCAGTCGCCAGTCCTCACTAGGGAGAGGGGAAGGCTGGGTAACGCGAGACCCCGTGTATTGCAAGCATCCATATGGCTACGGTAATGCTTATCATACGCTCGATTACCGACTTCGTGGTATAAAAAAAAGAAAAAACGCTTCTCAATCTCACCTTAAGTGGTATTTTTGAGATATATTGTAAAATCGGTCTATAGCACAAAGGTTAGATGAACGAGGGCCATATGAATACTTTATGGGTAAACGACCTATATTATTTGCACCGTCGCGAGAGATCGCAATTTAGGAAAGGGAATCAATGACGCAGCCTAGAGCTAGTTATCGGACTATAGAGGCAGTCCGTCCAGTACTGAATCAGCGGCTTGACGACATAGAGTCCTAACCTTCCAGTAGACGCAGAGAGGCATCTGTGTTATGTTACTTGGCTGGAAGGGAGGCGACCGCCAAGTATCATCACTGTAACGGATGCCTCGATGAGGAGGCCTAGCAGGTATGCCTCATCTAGGTGAGCGAGGGCGGTTCTGTGCCGAGGTACCGACCTCTCACAGACGAACTACGTTCGAGCTATGGTTAATGATGAGAGGTTGCGGAATGCCATGCTAACTTTCAGCGAGAATACCATACTCAGCCGAGAAAAGAAATAAAGTTCCTTCCTCCCTATCACTAATACGTCGTTAAGTACCTACATATAGGTAGGTATTGTAGGTAAGAACTTAAAGTTTATTTTTTTATTAGTTGGTGATAACAAATTATTACTAACTAACGAATAATGGCTGTATTACCTTACTTACGTCGAGGCTGTTTTGATAACTTAATTAAATAATTCATAAAAGTGGTATAAAATTGTGAATTATGTAACTATTAAATAATTGTTTTATTTGCAAAACATTCTGAACGCAGCTCCAATAAAATAACATTACAAAAACACATAGTTACTTACTTACATAGTATTTATTGAATGAACGGCCTTGTCGAATCGTAAGTCTAATTTGACACTTAATTTTTGCCAAGAATACAAATTAGTTGTAGAACACACCTATGGATGGAGGCAAAGTCTCAGACGTAGCGGCTCTAAACTGCTTGTGATTTTCGTCAACAATTCTAATAGCAAGCCTCTGAACCGAATCGAAAGGATCAAGCTGGTATGCATGTGTATTTTCTTATAGATAATGCACACAATGCACAGTGTATTATATCTATAAGAAAATAGTACTCAATATGGCCAGACTTGTGAATTATAAAATTGTAGTCTCGCTTCGATGTGAAGGAAAGCTGCTTCGCTCTATCTATTTTGAGCACACCGAGCTTTTTGGATGCTAGATTGACCTTGTCTTCTAACTGTCTGTCAGTCACAGTACAGAGCTGTATATACAATATTTTGAGACCACCATAGGCAGAGCACAAAAAAGAAAGGTGCGATTTTAAAGCATGTGAAACAAAAAACGGTGTTTGGTTATATTGTAACAGTTCCTTAAATTATTTTATCATTTTCACGTCGATACAAAAATGTCGTCGAATGATAGTGATTGAATCCGGAACAATCCAAAGATAACTACGAAAAAGCCTATAACGATTTAAATCAATGGAAAACAACAAAAGGATTCAAGGCTGTGGCCGAATGTTTATTTGTGTAGCCCTGGGTTTTTATGATTTCGCAGGAGGTATGAAAAGCGAGAGTATAGAAAGAAAAGAAAGAAAAAATAATTTATTCCTTACAGCTTAAAATAAAAAATTATAAGATTTTTATGCAAAAATAAGCGGTATGTAAGGAAAGGGACTTGGCATCAGCATTTGCAAATTACTCAGCGCTGGTTTTCAGCCGAGCCCTTGTACCACGTGAAATTTGTAAAGTGTATTCAATAAGTATACGCATAATTGTATAAGTATGTAGAGTATTCACCTCGAGGATAAAGTCTGTCTTCGTCTTGGGCGGCTTGAACCCCTCGCTTCACTCAGGACTCTACATTATATCTCTATAGATTAGTTTGAATTACACTTTAGTATAATGTTAGCATTAACATTATATTATTTGAATATTATTAAATTTCACACCATTGAATATTGATTAATTATAATTAATTGTCAGCATTATTTATTATGAAAGTGTAAAACGGTTTATTTTGATATTGTGTATTTGAATATCGAGGAATGACAACACCAGAAAAGTATAATCGTAACAATGGCGGCCATTGGAGAAAGTGTTTTAATTCATTTTGTGGTATTTACCAAGTTTACCAACGGTGTAAATACAGATTTAGCTTGTTTAAGCCAACTTCTTTTCAGTAAATAAGGTATGGTTAATAATAAATTATAAATGCATACACGCATATTATATTATTATGGCATTTATTTTTTACTTTCATCATACTCGGATTGGCAAGCAGGGTTTATAGTTAACTTCGATGTAAGCTACAAATTACGTTGTCTCATAAACCTTTATTTCCTTAATGACTTAGAAAATGCATTATTCCAACAACAAGGAACCTATTCATTATTCAAGTTTTTAATTAATTGATAAGAATGTGCTTGTACTTATATGTTTTATTCAGTGTAGCAATTAACTAAATAACATAATTGAAATCCAAAAGTTTTAAGTTACAGGGTGGAAATTTTAGACGGGTCAGTAAGGGCAACTACCTTAAGGGTTGAAGCCACTTGAATATGGTCTGAAGTGACTGTCCTTAAATTTTTGATTAATTACAATCGGCAATTACAGATTTTTGAAAAAAAGTACAGTCATCGAGAAAACGGCGATTTAAAAAAAAATATATTAGCTTATTTTTATTATATATATCGTATATTTTTATTATGAAGGTGGGCTATAACCTCGGCATATCTACTCTTTTCCTATAAAACACTGACGAAGGTAAGACTTGCCTATACCTATAATAATGTAGCAAGAAAGCAAAGAGCTACGTGATTATATAGGATTGTATTAAAATAAAAATATTTGTATACTTATACCTAATTGGATCGTTGGGTTCTCTACCTAGGTGTACAATACAAAACATCTGTTCACATTCATGCTACTTGTTTATCTTTTCTGTGTGAGAACAATACCACTGAGGCGTAATTTTTTCGCGGTTTTAATGGACTTGAAGCTAATTTAGAAATAAAAGACACGAATACGTAGGCTATTATGTATGCATTGGGTATGCAATGGCGCAAATACGCGTATCTACTATCTACGTAAGCACCTGCTCTAAACAATATAGTTACGAACACACGTTCCATAGTAAAGAACGATTCGTCATGATTAAAAAAGAACTTAATTAAAGTAAACAACTTTAAATACTATGTAGTTAACTGGTACAGTCGAACTAATAGAATAGAATAAAAGACTCTTATGCTGTACTATTTATTGCGTTTTTTTTTTGTATATAGAAAAACTAGATAATATGTAATTTAATTCTGATATACCTACATTCTCCTACATTTTATTGTTGTAAGTAGTATGGTATTTTTTATATAAACGCTGGGTCCAAAATAATGCAGCTACTAGCGAATTCGGTTTTGTTTGAATCGCTACGACTAGACTGACTGCTACGATTTAAGTGAGTACGAATTATGCTACGATTGTTATTTATTTATGAGACCTACTTCTGAAATCGTTATTATAAACTCTTATGTTTAAAACCTATCTTATAATAAACTACGTGTAGGTAGTTATTGGATTTTTTTAACCTTACATGATCATGACAAAAGCCAATTTTTTATATTAAGGACCTAATTGATATTTTCAGACATAAAAGATATGTTAGGTAAGACTGAATATAACTTCAATGATTATTTAGATAGTAGCTACGAAGAGTTTTTTATTCGTAGGATAGTAGGTAACTATTAACAGTTTATAGAGAGTTAATTGTTTATTCTATAATATTGCATTCATAGATTTGTTGTAAATATGTAATAAGTAAAAATGTTAAGGAAAAATCATCACACAGCTGACCACACTGATTTTACTGAGTTTCTAATGTACTCATGCCATTCTGTCTGGGCAAGTTTGTCCCCGTCGGGATCCGAATCTGCGACTTCCTTTTCCGCAATTAGTGTCCAGTAGAGAGCAAGATGAGCCATTATTGTATATAAGCAGCATTGTATTTTGTTTGATAATATCATGCTTCATAAATAATACACAGTTTACACTGTACGAGTGACATATAGTTGTAGATTAAAACAAACTATTGAATGAAAGAACAATAAAGATGACCAATGTTATAAGTTATGAACGATTCCCACATTAAATAACTACCTAGGTAGGTACGTTTAAATACAAGTTATTTTATAAAATCGCCAGGCGCCACTCGTCTATAAGTTTGTCGGAATGATAAGCTTGTAATTTCGATGTAGATAAGGTAACTCTATCAGATATAATATAGGTAACTTATTTTTATTTTAAGTTCGATGAACTTCCGTTTACGAAATAGGGAAAGGTGTTTTAGAAAAGCTGAATGAGAAATTTTCCATTCTGAATATTGAGGTATCAGGTTATTGATAGTTGACAGGTACTTACTGATTACGCATATGTATTCATTTAAAAGATTCGTGTAATATTACTACGGATTTTCACTTTATGGCTACGAATATTCTATCGGGAAATATTATTCAATGTAAAAATCATTAACTTATTAAGTTTGTTATAATCGTATCACCTGTTGTAGGTAGTAAATACATCACAAGTCACAGTAAATAAAGCAGCTAAAATGACAGTGATAAATTAACATAAGTTCCTACTATGTTAATTTATCACTGTCATTTTAGCTTATATTGATTTTATACCAAGACACCTGTAAAACCACACAATAACTACATACTTCCATGACATAGCTAAGTATTGGTTATGATAGAATGTGGTACTCACCTCAAACGTGATGACACCTTTATCGCCATATTTGTCGAATATCTTGTTCATGAAATATTGTTCGGCGGGTTGTGTGTTGTTGAGATCAACGTCGACAGGTGGTACGTTGATGGCGGCGGCGGTGGAGAGCGACACCGCCAGGAGTACGGCGCACGTTGTCAACATGGTTGCGACTGAGCCGGGCTCGCGGTGCGCCCGCGCAGGCGGCGGCGGCGACGACGGCGGACCCACGCCTCGCCACCACACTATCAGTCGGTCAGCCTCGCGACCCTGATAATATGACGCGTCGTTTTGCGTTCGCGCATCTGCAGACCGCTCCTCGTACTCTTTTGTTTGTTTATTTGTCATAATCATTCACAAAATCGCGTATCGGACCGTAATTATTCTACGAACGTGCTATTTGCACGAAGCGAAGTGTACGTCTGCGCTGAGACTTTCACCTGACGTTCGTTGGAGGCTTCGAGGCCGGTTCTAACACCGTTACTGATAATAAGGTGTATTACGAAGTGACCGGCGCGGGCGACGACTGTCCTACGTTAAATACCTATCTATTATATCCGCAATTTGGCTTTGTCACAGGCTTTCAAGGATTTATCTAAGTTTCAATTGTAAGGTAGGTACCTTCCTACTATCTATAAAAGTACAATAAAAACCTCTGTTATTATTTATCTGATTTTTGTGTTCGCGTACTATACTACAGTAGATATCTCATAGAGCTTCGGTAGGTAGGTGCTCTGATTTTATACCGGCAATATTTACAAAGCATATTGACCATCACCGTGCCAGTCAGTCGTAGAATGATTTTCTTATCAAATAAGTGGATATATACTTAGGTAAGTACCTTCATAAGTAAGTAATAAACAACACTTTAATAGCTTTTAAAATTGTAAATAAAACATAGGTCTAAACTATCTACAAAGAATCTTATTCTGAAGTTATGAAACCTATAACTTTAGGTTTCATATCTGTTACATAAAAAAATCAAATAAACAAAATTTTAAAATAAATTCCAATAGTATTAACAGGGTCCTTAGTATATAGTGTTGTTTATTTAGGTACTTTGGTGCCTATGTAAGTAACATAAAGCTATTAATTTGGATATTGATTTTTCAGTCACGAGTGCTCACTTTGAGTGCTCACCATCATCAGCATGATCATTTAACAAGGTGGCCAGCCAATCAACAAAAAAAAGTAAGCACCATCTATACGTATAATAAATTCTACCAATAACTTTCCAAAGGCCAGAATATTCTAACTAAAACAAAATGGTAGGTAGCGATTAGCCATCATGCCTCTCAATGTTGCCCAAAAATAAGTTCATTATCTCGCTAAGATATAGAAAACTTTCTCATACATTTCCTTACATCCTTAGTTATGGGATAGTAGAAGAACTAACAGTAGGTGGTCGTCTTTGTTTTCGTGGGAAATGCCACTACCGTCAACTTACACGTGACGTCATACCGGAGGGGTAAAATAAAAACGTTAAAGTTAAGAAAAGAAAATATTTTATGCATCAACTAATCCCGCTCCCAAAGAAAGTATAATTTTGCCGTGAAAAATTGGATCAACATAAGCAACTTGGACGCATTGCTATTGTTGGCCGGTATTTTTACACATCACAAAACAACATCTGACACGACATCGAACAAATAACCCAAAAACTGTGACGACTTTATTCATGCTTTTGTTTTAGCTCGTGCAATAATTAATTATTAAATCGAAATAAAGCTCATTGTAAATCAGATCACGTGTGTGATTTTAATTGTCATTCATTAATTCAGCACGCGCAGGCACGTACTGTCTGTAGTCTTGGATTCGTGCTACAAAATCTTAGTTTCATAAATTACTTCACAGAACAAAGTATTGTTTGTTCATAGGTCAGTTTCACACACAGATAACTAATTACATAGGTACAAACAAATTGTATACAAGTAATTAATAAAAGTGCAAACAAATTATTTAATCAGAAAACCAATTTCCGTTCATATTGCTAATAGATAAATAGCGGTACCTATTAAATACAAGCCTAGTGAATCGATAAGTTAATGACTACAGAAAATTACTTAACTTGCTACTTAATTTACGATTGTGTAAATAGGGGATTAGTGCCAGATATTTAGCACTGACTGGCAACTTCTTTATGGCTGGCAATGCACGGTGATTAGACACATTTTGTCTCGCTCGGTCATTTTCGTATTGAATTAGGTACCCCATACTAACTAGACTCATTTGAAGGTAGACTTTGAAGAAAGCTCCTGGCACATCAAGAAAATTGAAATCAACTATCATCAGGTGGACTGATCAGGGGCTCTACCGCGTAACTTTGGTTCCATTCGTGGGCCCTGATTGGATGACATTAATTAATGGTGTTCAGTACGATTACCACTAAAGTTACGCGGTAGAGCCCCGGGTTGCTTGTCAACCCGTTGAACTTGGCAAAGGTTAGTTTGTTAAACCTTTTTAAGATGAAGGCTGTTTTAAAATTTTTCTCCCATGAATATTCGAAAATATTTGCAATGATTATTCATCATCACACAACCCGTAAGTACGCGGGAACACCTATATTTTTTAGATATTAATGTCCAAGTTTAATTAAGGATCTCTAGCATCTTTCAAGGATATGCCAAAAGGCTCTAACTCAACGAGATAGATTTGATGATTTGAAGTAGTTTTTAGATACCTATATTTTTTCCTTAAGTTGAAATCCTGAACTAGGCTTCATTGTAATCCCAATAACTGGAGTTCTATAACATCAATACCTCAAGCGGTTCAGTCGACGAGTCAATGTATGTTTTTTTTACTAGTTCGATATTCACATGTTTCATAAAATGGGAGGTCATTTCAATTAAGATAATTAGGTACCATTTTCTTACGTGGTAGCCTCTCCGTGTCAGCTTGGTAAAAAATGCTTTCGTATATCTGGTCAGATGTCCGGCTGTTCTCCTCTAGGTACAGGTCAAATTTCTCCACCGATTCTCGTGAAGTTTTGAGAGCAGGTTCGGAAATTACCTATAGGTATATGTTTTTTTTTTACGATTCTATATTAGTAATTATCGAGACTCGCGAGGTCTACAGCTCACAGAGCACGCTATACGATATACAGGTGTCCCAAAACGTAATGTCAATCAGAAGTCCAGAGGTAGAACACCTTGAGAGGAACCCGGATCAATCCCAAGTATGTTCCGCGTTTTTTTTGTTTTCGAGTTATTACAATTTTTCATGTTTTTTCACCAATATCTGACAAATATTTTTTATAAATAAACACTGTGATTAATGCGCTCTACCTCTCGAATTTCGATTGGCAGTAATTCTTGGAACATCCTGTATATTATAATATATGTATATGATAATAAGCCGGTACAGCTACAGTGTATTAAAATGTAATATTGATGATAATATACATAATATATGTAGACGAGATACCAATACCAATGCCGGAAAATTCAGACATGATTATAATCCACTCGATAAAATATTGTTGTCTGTATACTAACTACTATGGTACCTAAGTATATAAAGTCATTCAAATATAAAACATATAGATTATTTACTCTGAGATATAGGTAAGCAGGTAACAACAGTTATTTATTATGTAACGTTGTACATACCTACTTAAAAAAAGTAGCACCTAATAAACTTGTGTCCTTAAATTTATCACTGATATCTTTAGAGAGGACTTAGGTACGATATCTGTTTACGTCCTAACAGAAACGGTAACCGTTTCATGTAGATAAATATACCAATGTCAATGTTAAAAGTTGGACGGAGGTTATTGGCTTTTTGAACAGTTTATAAGCAAATAAGAACTACAAAAAGGGGGAAAAACTGTAAGCATTCCCAGTAACGGTTGTTTTACTTCGACGCAAAACCCGCAAATAATCGAAGTACCGAAATAAGAGACATGGCATTGTTTACCTATTTAGCAAGAAGCCTTAAAAAGTAAAGGTGAATTAACTAGGAACCTATTATCACAGTGTGGAGTCCATCCAGTGTGGAGAAGACTTCTAATAGTAGGCTAATTATATAGAGTTAGAATATTCTAACTCTATGGCTAATATTCTACTCTATGGCTAATTATATGGTCGGATTAGAGATCATACATCGTTAGTTTTATGGATTCTAGTGCAAACCTATGTTGTAGTAGGCTTTATTTTTCGTTAATCTTTATATATAAAATTCTACTGTACGTGTGTATGTCAGCCCGGTAGATGGCGCTGCAGTCGATAATATAACCTAGATACCGACTGCAGCGCCAACTGCCGGGCTGATTTGTGAATGTAAACCATCCAGGGTGCCACTCAAACGCATACAAAAAAAAACATTCAAATCGGTACAGCCGTTTAGGAGGAGTTCAGTGACAAACACACGTTTGGGTGACGCCCTGGATGGTTAAGATAGGGTAGGGTAGGGTAGGGTAGCACCACAGGGTAGGGTAGCACCACGCGAACGGTGTTAAACTTATTTTTTGTTTCTTTTGTAAGTGACCAGGTTACTTTTTCAGACGAATTGAGAACCTCCAATTTTTTTGTTTATATTTGTACTCAATAGTAAAATAACAGTCGAAACAGATAGTTTTAGCCTCAAAACGAAGGAGAGAGAGTTGCAAAAAGTAGTTATAAGACTCTTAATAGTAATATTTTTAATATCATAACATAAAAATAAATAAATAAATCTTTATTGAAATAGAAGAAGTGTACAAAAAATAACCGGTTCCCTGGTATCTAAACTAGAATAAAAAATTCTGTATCTTAGATACCAGTCTTCCCTTACAGTGATACTTCACTACAGGTATTCTTGTTTTAATCTTAAGAGTGAATGATAAGTATATAAAAGGTATTGTTATTGATGTATAAAGATACCTACTTAACTGAGTACATTTTATTTATTTTTCCATTTGTTTACTCTACATCGGCTGCAAGTATGTGAATAAAGGGTTACATAATTGGACTGTTTTACAAAAAACTTAAACCGACTTCAAAGTACACTAAGAAGTAATCAAATCCTGATCTGGTAACAATGGGACCAAACGGGAAGTGTACCCTACCAGACAAAAAAAGAATTTTCCAAATCGGTCAATAAACGACGGAGGTAACAAACATAAAAAATTAATAAAAAAAATCATAAAACTGAATTGAGAACCTCCTCCTTTTTTTGAAGTCGGTTAATAAATTGAAAGCGCATCTATTAAGGTAAAAAAAAACACCTATACCTAATAATATCTTACAGATGGTACTTAAGAGCTTATACTACCCCAGCTCAAATCCACATTTTGCCCCCGCTTCATGGCTCGGCCGTGCAGCCCCCGCATCGCGCAGTCGCAACTATCTCACTCGCACGAGTTCATGACACGGCAGCCCGGCAGGAGTCACGCACGACTCACGAGTCGACCGTACGATAGGGTAAATACACAGTTATTTGACCTAAGTATGGAAATAAAATAAAACGATTGTAGAAAAGTACTAAAGCGCCGCACGATAGGGTAAATACACCAGTATTTGACATCTGCTAACTAGGTATGGAAATAAAATCAAAGAATAGAATAGAATATCATTTATTTGCTTTAAATGTGGTTTTACAAGGTCTTAAAATGTATACAGTTCATTGTTATAGTATTCAGCACATTCAGCTTTCATAATAAGCATGCAAATAGGTACACTAGGTACACTAGGTAAAATTATTAAATAAAATACAAATTA
This sequence comes from Achlya flavicornis, assembly GCA_947623365.1. Classification (NCBI taxonomy): domain Eukaryota; kingdom Metazoa; phylum Arthropoda; class Insecta; order Lepidoptera; family Drepanidae; genus Achlya; species Achlya flavicornis. The sequence continues at coordinate 6,702,453 of OX392468.1, read as the reverse complement.
CTATTAAATCAAAAACACGTTATCCATTTAAATATTAATTTACTAAAATTAAGTATTATACACAGACATATAGGAACAAGGTATTATATTAATTTAATTGACTATGTTAACTTTTTGTCTATTTTACTCAAATGTCAAATACAATTTAGCCTAAGAATAACGAAAAAAATAATAATAAAACGAAAAACCTATGACAAACAATTGTACCTATATAATTCATTAATATTATAGACATTTTGGGATTTTAGCCACTGTATCAATTTACATTTAAAACGTATCAGTGGAAGTGTTTTAATATTATTTGGTATCGCATTATATACCTTTATGCACATTGCAAAACATTGCTTTTGATAAAGAGCCATTCGAGGCGGATTGTCAAAGACCAATCGATCTGGATGCCTTGTGTTTCTTGGATAAATGTCCTGCCCTGTTTTAAAATAACTATGATGAGATTTTACAAATAATGCAACTTCGAGTATGTACATACAAGGAAGAGATAATATACCCAGACTATCGAACAGGAGCCTTCATGAGGCATGTGGTGGTACACCACATATTGCTCGAACGTATTTCTTTTGTGCAATGAATGCTTCTGGAGAATTTCCCCAAATAAGTAACCCATATTTTAATGTAGATGCTATGTGACCATGGAACGCTGCTAATATAGTAGAACGCGCGGATGTTTGTCTCAATCTGTTCAATACGTATATGAATTTATTAATATTTTTACAAACATAATCTATATGCGACTTCCAATTTAGGTGCCTATAAATAAATAGACCCATAAACTTTGTTTGGTCCGTTCCATTATATCCTGTCCTTTATAATTAATGTTTAGTTTAGCGTTCTTAGATCCATAATTACTGAATTGTATAAAATGTGTTTTTGTTAAATTTAAATTTAAATTATTATTAATAAGCCAATTCGAAATTAATTTGATATTACTATTTATATCATTCTCATAATTATTAATTAAATTTTTATTACAACTTATAATTATTGATATGTCATCAGCAAAAAGGGTACATTTATTTGTAGTCACATCCGGAAGGTCGTTTATATAGATCAAGAAAAGCAACGGCCCCAGGACGCTTCCTTGAGGCACACCACAGCCATTAACTCTATTTATCGATTTATGAGAAACTAGTGCCAGTTCTTTATTTAAACTATTTATCTCGACATATTGTTCCCGATTTTGTAAATAAGTCTGCAACCACTTAAGCGCTGTACCTCGTAGGCCAATATTATTTAATTTAGTGACTAGAAGTTCATGTGATACGAAATCGAAAGCTCGCGACATATCAAAGAATATAACAGACGTTGCCAGTCTTGAGTTGAGAGAATCTGTTATTTCACGTACCAGTTTAAATGCAGCTAATGTAGTGGATTTTTTACTCTGAAATCCAAATTGCTCCTCTTTAATAATATTCAGCTTATTTACAAACGACATAATCCTTTTATGCATAGCTTTTTCGAATAACTTTGACAGAATCGGTACTAACGTTATTGGTCTATAATTATTTATATTCGATTTATCGCCTTTTTTGTGTAGTGGTTTGATCACAGACCCCTTCAATAAGTCTGGAAATTCACCATTGTCAAAGGATAGATTTATTAAATAAGCTAAAATCGGGCTAAGCTCTTGTTTGTTGTTGTTGTTGTGTATTTAATTACTTTTGTAGCGATTTCGTCATATCCTTCTGCAGATGTATTATTTAGCGATTTAATTAAACAATTTGTTTCATTTTGATCACATGGCATTAGGAATATGGTCAAAAATTATTTATTCAATATAGGCCCTAATTAGGCACTTATGAACGTAAACTTACTCCGGTTCCAAATACAACTTGAACTGAGAAGACTCCGGCATAAAACTCAGCAAGCTTTTTATTTGTACTTAGAAGTATTATAATTTCTAAACGATATATTATTATATAACAATAGCCTGCGAAGCGAACAATTTATTCAAATGCATTCTTGTCATCTACAAACTCTGAAACTTTATAATACCCTTTCTTGCATAAGATACAGGCTTCGGCTTAGTTTAGGCTCCAGATCTCCCACAAATTACACTATCATACCTCTAATTGCAAAACCATTTGTATGTACAAGAACTTGTAATTTGTGGAGATAAAAATAAATTTTTTTTTTTTTTTTTTTATAACTTATGTTTGACTATCTTTTTAAATGTATTTAAATAATTGCAATTGTACAAATTGTAGGCTTAATTTACATTTACTTCAACTTAGGGAACAGTGCAAGTTTCTTCAGAATCGGTTCAGTAGTTTTCAAAATATGGATTAATAAGTGTGTCGGCCTGGCATATTGATACCAGCTACGGGTGCGCTCTCAAAGGGAAAACATCAAATTCAAGTCAAATTCTAGTGCATGTAAGAAAAACTAAACATGCCTATTAGAGATCTCTATGTATATATAAAAATTAATCCCTATTTCCCTTGGTCATGCAATAACTTGAGAACGACTTTACAGACTTCATCTTTCTATTGAGAAGATTCTTACGGGAAAATAAATAAGTAAGTAAAAGACAATCCATTGATGAAAATAATTCGTTAAATTGGGAAAAGCCAATTCCAGTAGATATAATGCCAGATGTTGCAGCTTTATTTAAATCCTGGTTTGATTTGGGTTCCGAGTCGAGACTAAATTTTAAATTGCACATGTTGCATTTCAACGTGTATTTGGAAAGTAGTCCTTTTCTTTTTTCTCCAATAATGTGGACATTACTCAATGTACATCCAAACGCTTTGTTGTGATTACATATTGTTTGAAGTGATTTAAAAAATGATCCAAATCGATGATTCTTCGTCCATCCATGGGAATAATATCCTCTGCTTCGCTTCCACAATAGTTTATTACGTACCTGAAATAACCAGTTTCAATAATAAATTAATTATGTAATTTATGTAACTAACACTTCGTTCTAAGTGAGTAATAATAAGTTAAGAATCGCAGAAATAAAGTACCCAATTACATTCAAACTTATATATGAGAACAAAATGTAAATATATTATATGTATGTAAACTAAGAATTATATGTATTGAAGTTAAGATGTAAAAAGATAATAGACAGAAAGAGTTACTTACACTAAAGTACACACTAATAGGTAACGATAGTTAGATAAACTCACAATTCTACAGTTTGTAAAGCCATCAAATCAGGTTTGTTTGCATGTTTGGAACTACTGGCATCCATGTGTTCCGTTGGTATTTGCAATCTGTAACAAAATAGGCTATACGTTTCATCTTACATACTACTAAAATGATATAATAATATGACCGTGGCCAATTACTTGGACGATTACCCTAATATTTAACCCTTATATTTAGAACTAGCTGTCCCCCGCCTTTTCACCCGCGTTCCCGGGATAAAAAGTAGCCAATGTCCTTCTCCATACCATAGGCTATCTACATGCCGAATTTCATGATGATCCAAACAACATGAGTAACAAACAAACTCACTTTCGCATTTATAATAATAGTAAGGATAACCAATAAGATATTTATTGAAGTAATTCAATTCACTACATAACATATACCTACCTAGTAGGTGGGTACCTACCTAATAACCTGTGCAAACTTTATTTACTCTGTTGGGAAAACATTTAGTATCTAACCTAATAAGCTAGGCGGTTGATACTCACGGGCACGGGTCCACGTGCGGTACATTTTCTGTATTGCAGTCAGAATCGGGTATATGTTTATTTCTGAAAATGAAAAATGTATGTAGGTGGGTAGGTACCACAGAACAGAAGGTACAATTATGATTAGGTATGTACGTTGGTATTTGCATTCTGTAACAAAATAGGCTTTACTACTCTTTATCTCATACTAATAAAATAATATGTGACCGTGGCCATTTACTTGGACGACTACCCTAATATTTACCAATAAAATGTTTATTGTAGAAATTCAATTTACTGCATAATATATACCTACCTAGTAGGTAGGAACCTAAATGTACATGCTTTACTTACGCTGTTGTGAAAACATTTTATTATCTAACCTAATTAGCTAGGTGGTTGATACTTACGGGCACGGGTCCACGTCCGGTACCTATATTTTCTTTATTTCGGCTACACATCAAGATATAAATTTTCAGTATAAGCTGATCTCGCATTGTATAGGATTTCCGTACAATGGAAGGTCAGATCAGAGGAGCTTATACTGGAAATTACCTACTTTTCTTACCCATTACAATAATCAGACTCAGAATTTATTGGTAGATACAAACCAAAATGCCTTCCTAGGTAAAAACACATATTATGATTCATTTTAGGTAGGTACTTACTTCAATATTTTATTCTTGATATGTGTAGCATTTTCTTTTCTCCAATTCCATCTTTTCTTTTCTTGTCTCGATCATTTCCCATTTAAAACAAAATACACTTCACTTATAATTTATTAGGTACGTATCTACGTGGGTCGTGAGAGCAAGAGACACGGGTTCCCCGTTCGAACGCCGGAGCGCGACTGAATCTGTGCGGCAGCGCATCGTACCATTCGAAATATTTGAGATTTAATTTCTAACAAATTAAAATAAAACATTATTTTAAATTCAAATCATATGGTACACGTATTGTACTAACTACAGTTTATATAAAAAGTTTCATTAGTATAGGTAAAGTATTAATTGACTACTGCGATTTATTTGTAAAATTCAGAGGGAAGTTTGAGATTTTTTTCTATCGAGAAAATGTTTAGGAATCGTGTTTTCACATCATACTGGAGTCAGTATATATCCTCAACTGTACTATATATTTTTTTCAAAATTATTGATTGGTTACTTTTATTGATATGCAGGATCAAAAGTGAGAGGTGGAGCACTTTTGAGGTATAGTACGGCCTTAAGTAGTCATAAGTTTAAAATGCTGTAGTTGGTAGGTAGATACATATGTTTACAATCTTATAAAAATACTTGTAGTAGGTAGCTCATTTTTTTTAGCTGTCTGGAAGAAAGTAGTTTTCTACCTGAAAATATATATTTCTAACCAATTGGATTTGGCGTTCGTCGGCCTCTACGGGCGGCGCGGGCGGCCCGCTCGCTTCACTCGTTTACACGCGTAATATGGTGAAAAATGTGGGGATTATGTCAGGAAATCTTAGCTTTGTAACCCTACATATTATATGTAACCATTATAGATTTTATGAACTTAGGATTTCAGTCCCGGCGTCTTGTAAAATTATGATTAAGTCATACTAGACCCGCGCCCGCGGTTTCACTCGGATAAGTACCCCTTCTAAGACCTAAAGTAATCTAAATTCCCGGAAATACGGAGTATACCAATAATATTAGTTATTATTCTCAACCATAATGTCATAGTCCTAATTTACTATCGATTCGCTTACTACACGATCACTCAATGTGTGAACCTGTTGATATTGCTGTTTGTGTATTTATTGGCTGCACCTTTAGCAAACATTCCCAGCCACCGATATAGATAGCTATTGTCAACAATATGATACGATTTAGGTACCAACATATCGATATAATATTTATTGTAGATTTTCGGAACTTATTGACAAACACTTATCATTTCCTCTTTGGTTGTGGAAAACATGAGGTGAGGTCTATCGTACTACTGAGGTAATCGACACGTTTATAAACTGATAATAACCGATTTGACATCATAAGTCATACACGTGTTTTTTTTTATACAACTAAATCGGCATACAAGCTTCCTGGTGGTAAGCGGATACGGGCTTCACTGACGCTTTAGTGTGGCGACGCGGTGGTCTATGTGGTGGTTGTAGAGGAGTGGCATGTTGTCTGTTCCGTAGTGTGTGGCCGAGCGTCGTTCCCCGCGCGCAACAAGTGTCTGAAGTTACCGGCCTAAGGCAAAGGGCCACCTGGTCAGACGCGGGGTTCGTGAGTAATCCTCAAGCAAGTGAGCTCCTGTGAGTGAACTGCATCACCGGCACTTTCCTGGATAGAAAGTAGAGAACTAACCGTTGGATTAGTTTTCCGGCAACCCATTGTAGCTGGAGGCATTGGGTAGATGCGTGGATACGTATTCGAGAGGTTAGCGTGCCTGACAGCTCCGAAGCCATTCTGGAGAAATGGGAGCCAGCCTCTCTGGCGTCCCGAGCGGGGATTGAATCTGTTAGCACCAAAAAGGTGTTTTGTGCTTGCGCTTGCGTTTTACGCTTGTGCTATAAGTAATGGGTAGTTGGTATATCCATAGGTACTTGAATTACGCACACACAGCTGAAATAGAGCAGTTTTGAGTCGAGATTAAAATAATTTGAATTTGGAACCTGTACCAGTGATATAAGGTTTATTTTCGACTGACATGATCCATTCTTGGGACTTGATCTGAGTTTTGAGGACTCTATAGAACTAATGGTTAAATTAGGTAGGTACCTACTTAATTATGCTTGTAATTACATAACATGTATAACACCCAACTAGCTATGGACAAGAGATTAAAGGATTATAATTATTGTCTAATCTTCTCATTTTAATATTTACCAGTTTAAAATAACCAAAACTACTCATTGATACTGTACCTAGACATGTTTTGTAGGCTTCCGTAACGGTTACGAAACTTTAATTTGTTCAATTTCCACGGTGAGGATACAATAGAGTCCACAATAACTATCTAGTTGTAGGTAGGTAGGTATAGATACGTGCTTCTCCGGATAGGCACGTCTGTTTCATGCTCCATCAAATTTGGTTTTTTATCAGAAATCTGCTCATAATACTTTATCGCTATATAATAGCGAGAACAGATCAATAGCAAATTTTGCGCGTGTCTGTTCTTCAGGTGATGCCGTTGAATTGCTTCCTGTGAAGGTACCGGTTCAAGATTGCAGTTCGAAAGAATCGATGCGTATCTACAAAAAGCGGTACCTATGACCAGGCATCCGGTAGGAGACAAAGGCGGTCAAGTTTTGGTCGAGAAAACCATTGTCTGAACTCCTCGCACGAATCGATATGTAAATGCATTATGCTGACTACATCAGCCTAACAGGACATCGTCTTACGGCCTTTTTATTACCTATCTACGAGGAACATATATAGCGGATTGGATTGTCAAGTTTTTCAGATCGAGAATAATTTGGAAAATTTCCTAGTGTTATTAGGAAATTGTAGGTACGCCCCAGAGTGTGTGGCACGCTAGGCCAACCATTGAAATAAATTTGACAATAAGCGTGGCTGATTGATGTATCCAGGCGTAATGAACAAATATACAATACCTAATCGAAGGTTGATGTGATCTGATGTGATGTGTTAACATTTTTTTATCAATAAGAATATACATATTATGTAGCTGCCCGGCACGACTTCGTTCGCGTGGTGTCCCACTACCCTACCCTACTTAACCTACCCTACCCCTACCCTACCCTCGCAACTTTGAACTGACACTAAAAACTGTCAATAACGCAACAAAAAAGAATTAGCGAAATCGGTCCAGCCAGCCGTTCACGCGTGATGGCGTTACCAAGGGAAATAGGGATTCATTTTTATATATATAGATATATCATGTATCCAAACGTATGTAGGTACCTAACTAGACATTAACAGAGGGGACCGGATGAGAGGAGACTGGCAGACGCGCTGCCAGGGAGCTTTCTGTGACATTATTTTTGCGACAAGCTCCAGAAGTGCCTCGATATTATTATCGAAGATCCTTTAGAAAGAAACTGTTGAAAGAATTGAATTTCGTAAAAGAGTAGAAACAGGATTATAGTTCTTAGTTCAATAGGTGAAGTAAGTACCTATGTACCTAACCTATACATACCGCTTCCCCCTCCCCATAGGTAATCATAGGATTTTCCATTCTTATAATTATCTCCTTTAGCAGAATAAAAATATCTATAGTAGGTAGTTTAGCTCGACATTGAATTAATAAGTACCTATCTAAGCAACCTTCACATCGGTTATGATATAATGTATTAGTTTATCATATTGATTATTATTTATGTTATGTATGTTTAGAATCTTTAGATAATTTAATCGTGTGCAACACTGGCCATTTTCTTCTGTATACAGTTTGTCGGGAAGATGAAAGTACATACATCTGCACGAGAACCCGCCCCCCTCTGTAGCGCAGGTTGCGACCACCGAGGGGTTTTAGCCGGTAAAAGTCCGGCATAACCTGGCCGCTTCCCGGCCCTCCCTGGCCCGAAGTCGGGTATACTATGAGGATTTCCGCACGATAAAAAAAAAGTACCTTCATAAAATCTCAGACCCATTAAAAATGCTTACAAAGGCTTACAATACAAGCATAAAAGCGAAATACCGGTCACACACAAATCACAAACTTTCAGGGGCTACAAACTCGACAATTGGCAGGTCCTTATAGTGTGTCATCAGCTAGATTTTCAGAATTTCAAATTCTTATGAATGGGGAAGTTTAATTTGTATGTAACCCTTTTAACCGACTTCAAAAAAGGAGGAGGTTCTCAATTCGGTTGTATGTTTTTTTTATGTTTGTTACCTCATAGCTCCGTCATTTATCTACTAACCGATTTGGAACATAATTTTTTTGTTTGGAAAGGTACCTACACTTCCCGTTTGGTCCCATTGTCATCAGTTCAGGATTTGATTACTTTTTTGTGTACTTTAAAGTCGGTTTAAGTTTTCTGTAAACCAGTTTTCAATTATGTATATAAGAATTGGGTAGGTATACCTATTATTAAACGATTATCCGAAAGTAAGCTAAAGTAGCCTGATAATAAAGAAAAAAAAAGTCTCAACCGAACCTATTTCCTACCTAGATGACTTTTGGCTACTGTTTATTTCCTTATCATTAACAATATTGCACGAAGTTTCTTATTCAACGATAACGATTTATTTACCTACTTACCTAGTAAACAAATACCAATTAGATAATATGTAAATACATGCGTTAACTAATTATTTCCAGGTATAGGTACGTGTACTTATTTCACACCACACATTTATTTATTTATGTCAGGATCACCCCGCGAGCGCATCTCGACTTTTTCAAGGGGCTCCACTGAAAATCAGTGCTGATGGTAGTACTCACAGTACTTGCCTATGCTGTTATGCTGAGTTGGAGTCCTTTTTGGCATCACACCACAAATATAAATTACATTTATTATTTTCATGTATGGCATATTATATATAAGAATTGTGTTGTTATTGTTTTTATTTTTGTTCTCTATAAGCTTCCGTTTTTGTTGTTTTTATTTTATTTTGTGTTTTGTTTCAATGTGTGTGATGTGTGTGTGCCAAATAAAGCTTTGTCTATTGTCAAAGGCCCCGTTTAGTCGTCTTTTACGACAGACAAGGGAACACCGTAACTGTTATTCTAAGCCCGAGCTACAGGGCAGGAGGGCCGCGACGAGGCACGTTTGCGCCCCGGCGGCTTCGCCTCCGGGTAGGATCAGCCCTCTCCCGATCCCGCTCAGCAGCCTCCTTCTGGACCATTACGGTCTCACAGAAGGAGGCTACGGCCCTCCACGCCGTATCCCCGCTCAGCTTCGCCGACACGACTGCTGGCAGGGAGAGATTTCGTCCGATCTCGGGTTCCCACGCAGGGCACACCACAAGCGTGTGCGATCCTGAATCCTGGTGGAAGTGCCACCACAGTGGAAGCAGGCCGCCGTCGCCTTACGTTCGATCCTATACTATTATATTGTCTGTAGATGAGTCGTCCACCTTCTCGCTGCATCCAAGCCTCGAAGACTTCTGCAGGACTGCTTCGACGACGCGTTTGCGCGTAAACCGCTCCTCATGCAGCCTTGCGCGCCACGTCGCGAATGCGATAAGTCGCTCCTGCCGTTTGATCAGCCTTTTCGCCCATACGGGCGCCCCGTAAAGGGCTACGGATCGTATGACCCCCGCATAGAGGCGACGAACTTCTTCCTTTGGTACCCCGAGATTGGGCAGCAGTCTGTGCATTGCACCCGCTACCCTCTTGATTCTAGGGACAAGGCTATCAAAATGCTCTTCGAAGCCCCAGCGACTGTCAAGGATGAGGCCCAGGTACTTCATGTACCGCCCCATCCCGACTTCCGACTCACCCACCCACACATAGTGCCTCGGTCTTGTGAGGCGCTATTTCCAGACCCAACGTACCCTACCCTACCCTCGCAACTTTCCTAATTTTTTGTTTCATAACTTCATAACCTTCTGACAATAACAAACGGTCTAGCCGTTCACGCGTGATGGCGTGACCAAGGGAAATAGGGATTCATTTTTATATATATAGATTAATTAATTCATGCGTTAGGCACATGGCAAACAGTACGTTTAAGTATGTACCTACGTACTTAATGAATTTATAAACTTATTCATTAACTAGTTGCCCTTTCGCGTGGTGCGACCCTACCCTGTGGTGATACCCCACCGTACCCTACCCTATATGAATAATTTTCAACGTTTTTGCAACATTTTTCATTGATGATTCGCTCCTATTAGTCGCAGCGTGATGTTATATAGCCTAAAGCCCTCCTCGATAAATGGACTATCCAACAGAAAAATATTTTTTCAATTCGAACCAGTAGTACCTGAGATTAGCGCGTTCAAATAAAAAAACTCTTCAGCTTTATAATGTTATTATATTATTATTAGATTAATATAATAATATAGTATAGATTACTCGGTAGGTAGCATGTAGGTATAACTGTTGAGGAAATTAAGCAATTTACTCCCAATTTACGTAGGTATGAGCCTCGCTTATTTATCAAAAACATAATAGAAGGAAAGATAGAGGGAAAGCGAGGAAGAGGAAGACCAAGAATAAGTTACACAGATCAAATGAAGGCAAAAATAGGCGTCGGGTCATATAAGGAGGTGCAAAATGTGGCTAATGATAGAGCAGAGTGGAAGAAGCTACACCGACAAGAGCACAGCTCTTAAATACAGAAGAAGAAGAGAAGAGCCTCGCTGCACAAGGAAAAGAGAAAGCCACTATAAATAGAACGTAGGTACAATATAATAGAGTTGGTATATAAACTTCTTCTCAAAGCAAATCTGGGCCTAACCTCTGGGCACTATTAAAACTTGACAACAATGGCGACGATAGCTCATTCATTGTGACGTTGGAAGCCGTGTCCAAGGCCTTGGTTTCCTACAATTAAGATCAGTTGTCGGCGGAAATAAACATCGGATCGGTAATCATAAAACCGAGGAAAAGTACCCACTTTGTAGGACACACCTGGCTATCACCCTCACGTTGAATATCTAGGTTTGTGAGAACAAGCTTACCAACTTCGAATACGTCATCTTATGTCACAAGGAGGTCCGTAGGCAGGGTGGTTATATGGGTAGTCAATCACCCCCCGAAATTTTCGAATAGTGATAAATAGATGACTGCTCATTTAGGTAGCTTAGCATGTCATATTATGTAATTGTATTGTACTGATTTTATACACTGTACAAAATCTTGATCAGGAAATCATATATTTTGTAAACATCTCCTTTGTAAGAATGCACTATATCTTTCATGAGTTCGCGACTCGCACTTGGCCGATTTTCGGGTGGCTTTGTGCCTGAAACATACATGACTTGCGTTATCTATTTAGATTTATATCTGTGGTACAATCTGTCAATACAACTACAAGCCGCCATTTTCAAAACCATTATAATGGAACGGGTTATATGTGCAATAGGTATAATCCGTAGCTATTTGTAACTAAAGGTAAGCCAACGAGACGAGATACAGAATGTAAACAAACTTTCAATTATTTAAAGAAATTATATTGACAGAGCTGCTTTACCGACCGCTTTCCTGTACCACGAGTCAACAACAGCTGTCGTCGACGAACGACGTTATTATTAGAGATAATGATCGCTCGCTATCGTAATTTAACTCAGTAGAGGTCGGTTGTTTACATATTTTATCTCCTCTCGTTGGATCGAGTGTACAGTCGAGGACATAAATATGTATACACTTTTTGAAATTCAATAGCGATTTTCTCGCATGTTTAACATTTAAGTGTTAAACTATTACACAAATCATAATAGTATATGTTAGAAGATTCTGCCTTTATAATTTCAATCAGTAGTTTAAGAGGAAACCGTTGTCGAATTTCACTAAGTGTATACATATTTATGTCCTCGACTGTACTTCAAATAAATGTGAGTATAAACGATTTTCCTTGATTAGTACCTACCTACGCAGTAGTTTCTTTTTAGGCGTGATTGCAACTCATAAAATTATCATTATCTTTATGGATAGTCATTTTCACAAATAATTGTTATAAATCATTGATTAATTTGCAGAACTGAGAAATCATTTTTATATAGCGTTTATAATCAATCTCTATTTGTGGGCTAATTTTAATAACAATGATTAGCAAAATGTATGAGTAAACAGGAAAATGGTGCAGATAAATAATAGAAAAACCACAAATCGATAAGAATATTATATTATTACTTATTATCAATAAGACTTTTCTTTTATAATTTCATATCATATAACTTATAGCATAGATACCTTTAACTTATATGGAATCGACGTCTAACTTACTTATGTAATCAGCAACAGATCTGCATAATATATTATGCATAACATATAAAAAACAAAGCATATTAATAAATAACATTAAAAAATGCATCAGATCGCTTGAGTTTCTCGTTATTATAAAGATCATAACTTCTTAGAATCTTCAGGCAGGCATAGAAACAGTTTAGAACAGGTAATGTTAAACGAGTTGCAGGCCGATTGGAACCACATAGGCCTGTTTTCCCACTTAATGAAGACGATATAGACAGGCACGCCTAAAGCGATAAAGGCGATGCCGATTCCGACTTCCATAGGATGTTTGAAGCACGAGAAGATGACTAGGAATGTACAAATGACTAAGAATAACCCTGGTAGGACAAGACTGACGCGTATTGGTCGTAGTAGATGCGGTCGCGTGCGACGCATCCATAGCAGGCCGGCCACTGAAGTGAGCGTGAACAGAGCCTCCACGGCCGTCACGTAAACAATCAACGATTCTATATCATTGTACGCCAATAACACGAGGGTCACCAAACACTGAAACAAGAAAATTATCATCTTAGTACATCTTATTTTTATCTTTGTATTGTCATCCGAAAGTAGATGTGTTTAGGTACATGTCAGTCAACTAAAGCTGGCACGTTCAACACATTTACACGTTGCGCTTGTGTTGTGTCTGAATGAGTGAATAAGCGCGCGGCGTGCATCGTACTGCATTCGCATCGTGAAATGTCTGTCAGTCTCTCTCGCGCGCGCGCGGTCTAACTTATGCGTATGAAGGAGACAGATAAATGTTTTGCTTTTGTTACGCTCATAAAATATAGAGTGGTATTTTTTTGCATTGGGCCATTAGAATTGACTGACTAATTATAACTAATAATGAAATAAAACATATTGTATCATGAAATAGCATATGAGTGAGTACTGTGAACGTGCCAGCTTTCGTTAACCGACCTATATGTGAAAGTTAGTAGACAATTTCCATGTGAACAAATTCATGTGATGGAACTTAGAAGTATGTTAGAAGTTTGAAGGGCCAGTTGGCGCAGTTGGTTAAGGCTCTGGTAAATATTCCACCTATTGCGCCGCAGGTCGTGGGTTCGATTCCCGCACAGGACATGCATTTGTCTGCTTGAACATGTCTGTATGTCCCGAGTCTGGGTGTAATTTTTTATATTAAATATGTATTTACAAACAAAAAGAAGTATAATATGTATAATATCAGTTCTCTGGTTTCTATAGTACAAGCTCTGCTTAGTTTGGGATGATGACCGTGTTTGAGGAATGTCCCAGGATATTTATTTATTTTATGTACGTACTACTACAACAGGTTTATTTTGGGAATTGTTTATTATGATGATTTGCTAAAACGTGGACATAAACCATATCGCTACGGTAACCGCTTACCATCAGGCGGGGCGTATGTTTTTACATGCGTAAATCTACGCTCTAAACTAGGACAACTGTATAAAGACATATTTGCAGAGTATAAGAAGGGAAAAAACCTAGTGGTTCGGAAAGAATTTAATGAGTTTTGGGCTGATGCGAAACTAAAATATACCACAAAAAGAAGAACCTTAGTTAGTCTAATATCTCACCACGTATCAGGCGAGAGGGGGGGGGGGGGTGGTTAAAGGTAGAATAATTTCTAATAGAACGGCCTGCCGCAATGGAATCTGTAAGTGTAGATCCCAATATTCACTCGATCTTTTGTCCACCGATATTTTTTTAGATTGATTTTAGGTCAATATTATAGAACCTCTGTCAAAGTCAAAGCAATTTATAAAATTTAGGCCCTTGTAGGGCACATATAAGGTCAAAGCTACTGAAGCTACCATCAGTTCGTAAGTCGGCCTTCAAGAAGAACAGGTAAGAAACTCAGCAAGCTTCTGAAGATATTTCTTGCAGGGTCGGCAACGCGCGCGCGTTGTTTTGCAAGCGTCCATAGGCTACGGTAACCGCTTACCATCAGGCAGGCCGTATGCTTGTTTGCCACCTAAGTTTTATAAAAAAAGCTTTCATTTTTTTAAATTTTTTTTGAGCAATCTGACTATATTGGCTATTCTTCTTTTATCTAAAAAAAACAACAACTCACGAAGTCAAAACTTAATGGTGCGTCCATGCTTGGCGAACCGAGCACGAGCCGAGCAACGAACGAGCACACTGCGAGCACGATTCGCGTAGCGTGGACGGGCTTGCGAGCCTCGAACGAGCGCGATAGTCAGTTTTTTTTACGTACAAAAGGATTCGCATCGTGCTCGTTGTAGGCCGTTGTAGGTTCGTTCGAGGCTCGGCTCGTGCTCGCTTCGCCTAGCATGGACGCACCATTAGGTTGACGATTTTTATGATTCTAATTTATTATGTCAATTTCAATTCAAGTTTAAAGGGCTATTCCTATGGCGTTCTGATTGTTTTTTTATTTTATTAAATAACGAGGCTTATTCGATTAACGCGATCTATTAGTGAGACTTAAGTTTTGATTTTCGTTCTATAATAACTACGGGTCTTAGAACATTCGATTCACATCTGACGGGCCCGTTGGCGCAGTTGGTTAAGACGTGGAGTCTTAACCTATAGCGCCGCAGGTCGTGGGTTCGATTCCCACACAGGACATACATTTGTGTGCATGAACATGTCTGTATGTCCTGAGTCTGGGTGTAATTATGTATATTAAGTATGTATTTACAAACAAAAAGTAGTATATGTATTATATCAGTTATCTGGTTTCCATAGTACAAGCTCTGCTTAGTTTGGGATCAGATGACCGTGTGTGAGGAATGTCCCAGGATATTTATTTATTATTATTTATTTATTTATACATAAATTTTTTTTTTGCATGCAGCACAGACTTGTGTATGTAAGATGACGGTGACTGGGCATGATTATCGCTGCCATTGTAAAATCTACTCTTGAGTGGAACGGGTTACATTATGTTATCGTTATGTTAATATCCATTCTCTAATGACCGTGTCACTTCAATTTCACACAAATTCATTTTTGAATAGTGTTGTTTTCAATTTTGTTATCTAAAATTGCGCTCATAAAGAACGATGGGTTTTTTATGTGAAAAAATAGAGTAGATAAGAACGGCTTATGTTTCACGAACCACCAGATTTAATAAAATGTTACGGTAAAAAATCACTATATTGCCGACTACTGGTATTTGTCAGTCTGTTTGTAACATTTTCACGGCTTATCGGACGGATTTAAATGAAAATTCAAAATTAGAAAATTTAAGAAAACTAAGGTAGGGTAGGGTGGTGCACTTCATCGTCAGACCCTGGGAACAGTGGCGTGCATTCCATATAGGCAAATAAGCAATGCCTACCTCATAAGATTCAATAAAATAATATTTTGATTCAATTAAACTACATAATCATTTTACATGAAAATTCTAACCTAACATTCAATACGAAACTTTAAACTTTGCCGCGCAGGCACTCGCGAGTTCGCCTCTCAAATTCACGCACACTGATACGATTTCGGCATATTCATACACACACACACACTTCTTTAAGATAATACGACGAAAACATAAATCACGCTTTTGCTATGCGTAGCATACTGACATTTGACATTCGCGATTTATGGACCAAAAGTAACCTTACCTACTCTGTTGTAAGTAAAGTAACCCATCCAAATTAAGAAAACTACATTTTACCAACATTAGAGCAACTCAAATATAACTTCGCAATTTATTTGTGTTGGTTTGTTTATGGTTTGGCTGGCATTGTATTCAATGTTGTTGTTATTTACTTTTATTCTATTTTGATTTTGCTAAGTATATCTGTGTGAAATGAAGAAATTTTGTGGTGAAGTTGCAAAATTTATCGATAAATTAGGTAGTCCTTTAGTCAGTTTTCGTTTGTTGAAAATAGTAGGTAACTTGCTGTAGACCAACTCCAAAACATTCATGGATTCAAAACAAAGGTAAAAATCTTAGACATTTTAACACAGAATATTATGTTTATTATACACCTGGTTATCTGGGTGCTGTTATTCGAATCTATTATTCTGTTATTATGTATTTTGTTTGCTAATGAATCATACCAAATGTGTGTGGAATGATACGCTGACCTAAACAATTTACGAATCTTGTCAAAAAACATGATCTATCTAAGAGGCATATTTAGGCGTGTACGGCCATGATTTCTTCTGCCTACCTAGTCCGAAAACCAATGCACGCCACTGCCTGGGAACCACACAAAGTTATAGTTTTTGTGGTCTAACGGATCATAGAAGAATAACTTCTAAATTTCATCTATGTACCTACGGCTAATAGTCTCAGAGTAAAATGGATGTGACAAACGGACAAGACGAATTTAGAAGGGTTTCGTTTTCGCTATTTGGCTAAGGAACCCAATAAGTGTCATTGTTACTCTCCGGTCTATCTATATGAAAAAAATCGCGCCGATCATTTGCTGCGTGAAAGAAAGACCAACCAACAAATAAACTTCGCATCCTAATTCCTAAATTAACATTATGAATGTCAATGTGAGTTTGTTCGTTTATTTCATACGTTTCACGCCTTAACGGTCAAACAGATCGCGATGAAATTTAGCATGCGATAGCATAAGCGATCTGCTTATGGTATGGAGAAAGACATGGGCTACTTTTTATCCTGAAAACGCGAGTGAATGGGCGGGGGAAAGCTAGTTTATAATATCAGTAAAATTTGCTGTTCACTACGGCTTCATGATGACGGTGATCATGATGATGAATCCGGAAAAAAGTATTCTTTGTCCTTCTCCACTATCTCCCTGCCAAATTTCATTTAAATCCGTCCAGTGGGTAAGCCGTGAAAAGGTTACAAACAGACTGACAAATATGCAGTTGCGCGCTCCCTGTATTGTGACTTCATCGTCATTTTACAAAGCGGGAGGTAGCGTTTTTGAGATTCTTGCACTATCTTCGTAATTTTTGATCCAATTTTTTTCACAGAATTTATTGGATTTCATACCGCTACAAATCTGCATACTCGACAAAAAAAGTGAATGATCCTCATTGTTGTCAGGCAGATTAGAATGTTACGTAATTAATCTAGCTTGTTTTGAAAATAGTAATTGATGAGTTTATTTATTGCCGGCTCCTCTCAGCAAATGCAACCTTCCTAATCGGTATTAGAGTCAGACTATTCAGCCTGCAAAAGTCTTAATAATTTTGAATTCGATTTTTCTTAGCTTTTTTATTATTTAATTGAAAGTTTACCATAAAAATTAGAGACGGGACAGGAGTCATCCTCCTGATGTCAATCAAAGATATCGCCAAAGGCAAATGTCCGTTCCTTGCACCGACGAAAAACAATCGAGACGAAGCGTAGATCGCTCCATTCAATGATCCGAACGTACATAACGCTACGAAAAGTGGCATTATCCACGCCATCATGCCAAGGATCTTCTCACTAAACGTCACGGCTACAGCTTCTGAGGAGCGGATCTCGTCGTTGGTGAGGACAGCAAAGTAGGCCACATTGGTCAGAGTGTATACTAATGTCACGACCGGCATCGATATACAAATCGCCCGGGGCAGGTTTCTGAAATAATAAATACCTAATGAAAGTTTAAATGTGATTGCGAAACATATAGTGGAGACCTGGTGTCCTGAAATACAGGCCCTGCCTAGTTTAGGTACCAGTCTCCCGCAATCTAAGTATATTTATGTCTTAATGTAGCTATGTATTATTGTTGTAACTTATTGTGGGAGAAATAAATACATTTTATTATTATTATTATTTGCATATCGGACTGATAGCAGAACAACGAAATGACCTTAGGGTTAACCCACAGAAATAAAATACTTGTGCGCTTATCACCCCGACCAAACCTCGAAACCTGTTATTGTGTTATTTGACATGTGCACCACGTTGATGCAAACTCCCGTCTAAAAACGGGACTTTCAGGATTAAGTACCGCAAAGGTGGAAAAAGGGCTCAGTGCGTTTTTAAGAATCGTTCTAAAGATTTAATTCAAGATATCAGAGGCTCTATCTACCGCGTAACTTTGGTGGTAATCGTAACGAAAACCAATAATGAATTTCATCCAATCACGAATGGTCATCGTCGCGTCATACCGCGTGCGCGTCATTGGATGAAATAATTAATGGTGTTCGTTACGATTACCACCAAAGTTACGCGGTAGAGCCCCAAGTCAGAAATTGTAGATTTCATCGAGAAATTTCTTTATTCTTGACGTCGGATACTGAGACGAAGGTCCCGAGTTCGAATCCTACAATGAGCTTGAGCTTTCGATGAAGGAAAACAGCGTGAGAAAACCATAGCACGGTGGTAGGGTACTTTGTAGTACCCATCTGGCTGGCTACCACCCTCATGTTGAAAATCTGTCACCAAGCACCTATCGGTGTGTTTCGACAGCTGCACTTGAGAAACAGTTTTTTCTAGGCTTTGTGTGCTTACCACCTTCGGCCACATCATCACTTACCATGGTGGGATTGTGGTCAAACACAGGCCTATACCTACTCAGTAAAAAATATAGCCTAAGCTCTGGCCAAATAGGAAGCCTTTTAGCGTCGCTGCAAGGCGTCCTAGCGCCAGACTCTGACGCCACGCTAGTAAGTCGAGTTGCTGGTTCTACCGTGACCAGGATAACACGTCAAACACAATTTCATAATTTTGACAACTTCATGATGCCTTGTATTACTTTTCATCATCATGGTTCCTTTTAAACTAAAATTACTTTAATACCCCAAACGCGTTTCGAAAGATTTTTTTGGCAAAGTAAAGTTTATTGAGGCTGGAATCATATTTCGTTGCACTTTAATAAGTTCGCCGTATTTCAAGCATGAAATCTAAAATTCTCATCAGAATCTAACACAACCCTTAAAGACTATACTAAAAATCCAAGTTACACAAACTTACTTGTAGGGCTCCTTCAACTCTTCTGTGACGAAATTAAGGTAATTCCATCCAGAGTACGAGAAAAGTCCCGTGTAGAAAGCGATGGCGAGATCACCCGGTTTTGTGCTGGTACCTTGCATCATATTCTGGAGATTCTCCGTTCTACCGGAGAATAAATACCATAAACTGGCGGCAAATGTGATCAGTAGTGCCAATATTTTCGCAGCTGTAAACGAGTCCTGCACTCGGGTCACCCATTTTACGTTGTAACAGTTTATCACTGTTAGGAAGCCTGGAATTAAATGAAACAAAATGGTTAAAAAAAGACAAAAATATTTAAAAAAATGCATGTGAATTCATATGCATCACTTATTTATATTTTCTTTTCATCCGTTAGACCAGGAAGGAGTGTTATGTTTTTCGAGTGTATGTATATATGTCTATTTCTTTGGCACGCTCTGCAGCCTAAACGGCTTCATGGATGAGGTGTCGTTAAATTCGTCTTAACTGGGGGAGTGTCATAAGGTAAGTATATTTTTTTTATATGGCGTCAATGAAAGAAGGGGGGTATTAAAATATTATTGCATCACTTATTTATATTTTCTTTTCATCCGTTAGACCAGGAAGGAGTGTTATGTTTTTCGAGTGTATGTATATATGTCTATTTCTTTGGCACGCTCTGCAGCCTAAACGGCTTCATGGATGAGGTGTCGTTAAATTCGTCTTAACTGGGGGAGTGTCATAAGGTAAGTATATTATTTATATATGGCGTCAATGAAAGAGGGGGGGGTATTAAAAACAAAAATTTCGTTATTATTTAACAATATGGATATCAAATGAAAGCTTGTGAACAGCCCATTCCATAATATATGTATATATTATAATACTTTCATGCTACCATTATGACTTAAACTGCAAAAAAACACGTTTAATGCAAGGACAGTTGAGCGGTTACCGTACGTAACTCACCGAGTTGCGATGGTTGTTAGCCTTACTCTAGGTACCATACCGCTCATTTAACTTACTAATACCTTACTGAACACCTTATTCTATAATGAAACTAAAAAGTCTGAAATAAATTAAATAATTAATAGAAACAAAAAACCAAACCAATAACTGCAATACCGTATAAAATTAAGTTATATTCAAAACTCTATCCCCCTTATTACAAAACATGGTTTAAAGCAAAGCCAGGTTTTACTGTCTTTTGGTCACTTTCTAACGTCATATAATAAAAAGGGACGAGGCTATTTTAAAACCTGGTTTTCCTTTAAACCATGTTTTGTAATAAGGTGCTATAGATTTAAGAGCTTGTTTTTCTCTTTACAGTTATTTGTTTTACGCAGTCGGGTTTTTTGTTTCTATTCATTATTCATTTGATGTTTTAAATCTAACTGATGTTTCTTGCTCTTTTGTTTTTCTTTGTTAATAAATCTTTCTCTCTTTTCTTTCTTTCTATATAGTTTGAAGTACATACACTTAGTTCTTATCTTAGTTCATAATAACTATACTGTGCATTCAAGATTGTAAAAGTTGAGAGGTTTTTTTGAATTCTCAATAAACAAAAAATAATCCTCTAAGAGATGTTTAATTTTGATGTAATTCAAAACATTAGACAGGTATCGTAAGCTAAGAGAAAGTAGCCTAACACTTTTAGGCTGACTTTAAATAGTGCGTCCATGATACACGAACCGAGCACGAGCTGAGCCACGAACGAACAGGATTCGTTCGTTGCTCGAGTAGCATGGACGGTCTTACGAGCCTCGAATGAGCGTTCGGTTCGCACTCGGCTGCAGTTTTTTCACGAACACAGGGATTCGTTTACTCTTTGGGGATTCGAATCGCACTCATTGTAGGCTCGTTGTAACATCCACACTTGTCATCGCAATTCGCGAGCAACGAACGAATTCTGTTTGTCCGTGGGTCGGCTCGGTACACGTAGCTTGGACGCACCATAAGATTACAAGTTCTATTTATAAAATCCAGACAAGTTCGACTCGGTCTTTTATTATGTTTATTCAGAATGTATAATTTTTTGTGAAACACAGACACTTAAATTGAATTAACTAAGTAATTAAGTAATGTTTTTTTATCCAATGATTGCACTGATCATCGAATTTCGTATCCATCTGCAATTCATCAGCAAACAAAAGACGAATTTAAGTTATTAGAAGCAACATGATGCAGGGAAAATTTCAATGAGATAATCACTTTAAGGTTGCCCTTACGCTACGTGTGCGTTCTGCAAGATAATTCAGCACAAGTGTGTGTGTCAGTACAGTAGCATGCGGGAGGAAGCCCTCATTATCTTGTCAGGCGCAATCAGCACAGGCGGCCGCGCCGCACTATACCTACCATCGCCACAGACCATCGCGCGATCATAAAGACGCGCTCACAGTTGCCGTATCGGAACAACAGCTTGAGGCCTCTCCGCCTCGCTGCCGCCGCGCCGCCTCAGCCACACACAATCACTCACTATTTACGATGACAAATAGCAAGACAAGAATGACATTTGATTGTCACTCCTTCCGTTACCGTTAAGGGCCTATGAAGAACTGAGAAGAACGTACAGCATACAGCCGGTTGTTTGTTACACGTTGAATTGAGTGAATCTTTGTTTGAAATATGGGTCATTCATCAGAACTACGAAGTAAAAATAAATTTTAATAGCGCAGATTCGTTCAATAAACATACGAGATCTTTTAGTTGAATCTAATCCAGCTCTAGGTACATATATGATTGACATACCCTAACAAATGAGAAACCAATCAAATAACAAAAAACTCTTTCGAGAATTAAGGTAATAAGGAGATAAGTATAAAAATATAAGTAACAAATTACAATGAACCAATTTAAAATTGATAAATAAAAGAAGCCTGAAAATGGAATGATTGAAGAAAAATAAGTTATTAAATAAAACAAGACACGAACAACCCTTATGGGGAATTCAAAATGAGTAGGTACCTAAACCGACCGCGCGTTGATTTTAACATTCTTCTGGGAACTGATAAATTTGGTCAGGCATAAATTAATAACCCGAACATAATTCGAACTTGGAAGGAGTCAAACCGGTACCCTGCTGGGGGTAATCACAAAACGCCCTTTACATTCAAAATTTAAGTACTATTGTACCTACACTTAAATTTTGAATTAAAAAACATTAAACAAACGAACAATTGTTCGTTATGTATGAAACTGTATTGAATAAATTAATGATTTGTGATTTGGTACCATGAGGGTTTGTTTCGTCAGCTTTAATAGTGTCAGTCAGCTCTTTTTAGAATAGGTAGGATAGACGGAAGGAATACCGAATTAACTGGGGATACAATAAAGAGATAAGTATTAATTAGTTAAATAAGGTTAAGTCTAGGTTCGTATTCATATAACGTACAGTTTCACGTCAGAGAATGTTGAAAAAAGAGAATTTAGACGGACTGCTCAAAGATTTCTTGTAAGATTCTATCGCACATACAATATGTTGCGTGTTAATATTTCGCAGAATACTAATTGATGACTTGTACGTCGCTTTGCTTCTCATTTTCTGATTGGAATGTGCAATGAAATCTGATAATGTTGATTTAGAGAGGAATCTGTCGTGTAGATATGTTTTACGGAGACCTAATACCATTGATCTCCTGATAACAACCAATTATGAAGATAAAAAAATCAATAGGTATAAAGTTCATTAAAGAAAAATGCCTGGACTACGCAATAGGGATTATCAAAAAATATTGGACACGTATTTTTTTGCTTTACCAAATCATAAAAATATTACAAAGATAAACCGCGTCAAACTTCGAGAGCGGGGGCTCGTGACGTCACTTTAGAGTAAAAACTGTATCATAACGTGACTGACGTCACGGGGAACTTCAACACACGATATGTTCGTATTTTTTTGTTTAATGACTATAATCGTGAGACGACCCCTAATGTAGCTTCGTTTCTGCATCTGCATTTATGTATTTTTAGGATTGATTAATAAACGATCACATAAAAAAAGAGTTTAATTAGAATACCTACTTAATGTGGTGTGGACTACTTCGCTTGTCCTTTTTTATTTGATTCATACATAAAGAAAATAAAAGAAATATGTTACATACTTACTTACTGAAAAAATCATGAGAATGGAAAACATTTTTGATGAAGGTACCTTACAGGGCGGGGATTAGGTACACTACGCTTACCCCATACTTGAATGTAAGAATATAGCTCATACCTATTGGAGCACGGCAATTTTATTATTCTATCAAACAATTAATCAGTTTTGTCTGGTTGCTAAACACATGCTGTGCCTGATTCCCATAGAAAAATATAAAATTGCCTGGTAATCGCATACATGTTACATAATGACCAGCTACTGTGATAAATAATGAAGATTGTATAATGAGGCCCACTTGCGTCGGTTAAAATCTTACAATACCCAAAAGCTGTTAAAGCTGCAAAAGCCCAAAAGCAGTGTTAAAACTTATATCACCCGATGGTGACCATGACCCCGATCGTACGTCACCCTTGTGGGTAGAGTAACTTTGGGGTACTTAAATGTATATAATTTTAACCCAGGTTGACGCAAGTGAGCCCAATCATACTACTTAATTCTTAAAATTGCCCGATTCGATTTGACATTTATTCCACTGCCCACGCAATAATGTCCTCTTTGACTTTTTGAACTAAGTATTCATTATATAATTTTAGTTCAAAAAGATACAAAAGATCTTCTTATTCATGATTACTTACTGGCCCACTCATCTGGCGATTATTTGAACAGTGCAACATCATGTGAAACTCATAAACAAAATAAACAAGCTCAAAAACTAGGTGCTGTCTATTAGAGTTAACATAATTGGACTGTTTTACAAAAAACTTAAACCGACTTCATATTACACCAAGAAGTAATCAAATCCTGATCCTGAAGGAGGACTGAAAGCGGTGCATTGCATTATTAACCGACTTCAAAAAAAGGAGGGGTTCTCAATTCGGTTGTTTTTTTTTTAATGTTTATTACCTCATAACTCCGTCATTTATTAACCGATTTGGAAAATTATTTTTTTGTCTGGAAGGGTACACTTCCCGTTTGGTCCCATTGTCATCAGTGGGCTTAGTGCGAGTTTTTTAACGCGCTCGATACGGTTAACGTTAACTCTAATTTGTATGGCGCAGGACCAGGCGCCGCCAATTGCCGCTAGGCGGCGCTAGTACAATGCCATACAAATTAGAGTTAACGTTAACCTAATCGAGCGCGTTAAAAACTCGCACTAAGCCCTCAGTTGCCATCGCCTTACTATAAACGCTGCCGCGCTGAATTCGGCGTCTCCTGTAGGTACAGTGCTGGTGGGTGGATCGGATTTTTGGGGTCTACCTTCTACTGCATCTTAGGCCATTCAGTACCTTCTAGCATTATAGAAATCATGTATTTTCAAGATGACCAATTTGATTCCTGTCTCTATTTTTATCAAGCAACTCTAACACTGTCAAGCAGCGCGCGCTGTGTGGCTCCAGTAAAAAAAAAAGAAATTACCAAGAAATAGTTACGTACTGAAATCGAAATATATCACGAACAAGTTATTTGTATCAAAGAACTAACTTTTTTATTGCATGTGTGAAATCTTGTATTACATAAGGATTTGGTTTGTTTTTTATAATATAGTCGCTTTGTTAGAGCGACTTGTCAACATGTTTTTTCAAAGATGTGCAGAAAAGCTATGATAATAACTAATTTGAGATTTTATAATAATAAATTTATACCCGGGAGAAACTAAATACAAATTATAAGGTTCCAGAAGAATACTAAATGTTAATTTATTATTCCAAATCCTTAAAGATGAGAAATAAAGAAAAGTGGTCAAACGTCAACCGCATTTTTAGGATTGCGGTGTTTTGTGTAACTCAACTTTATTTAATAAACCAATCGATGACGTTAGATCTAATCTTGTGAACGAGAATGTGACAAGAAGAATATGGGCACGAACCATTTTGTCCATGAAAAGAAAAGGCTGAGCATACTATTTCTTTATTTACTGTCTTCACTTCTTATAAACGATTTACTATAGGTACCTACTCAAATCATTTAACAATAAGATAAGCGCGGGTCTCAATTATGTTTTTCAATAAGACGATACGTCAATACACACACATATGGTAAAATAACAATGGTTAAAATATCTAGGTACATCCCTCATATCATCGAGGCTTATCATAACGTAGGTATAGAATACATTTTAAGAAAAGTTTTACTTACAAGTAATGATAGCAGCTACTAGGCTAACAGCGTCAGTTGGAGGCTCGCAGGCGGGCCATAAGGGTTTAAGTATGTTCTGCGCGAAGGTGAGTGCTGTGATTGCATTCCCGGTCGGCACGAGAATGAACAGAGCCACCCAGAGGTACAGGAATGAGGGAAGAGGGCCGAAGGCTTCACCGATGTACGCGTAGTCACCGCCAGACTTTGGGATCATAGTACCTGGAATATTTTAGAACATAATGAACCAGGTCAAGCGCCTATTCATAACTCCGTATTAATTTGGGAACGATATTATCAAATTATCATAAATCAATTGTACAATATTATCAAATAAACCTACTAGTAAGTTATTATGTCACTCATCAGAACAGGTCAATATATAATTAAAAGATAAGGGATCATATCGATACAATATCCAGCATAATAATAGAATGGTTGTATAGATTATCACCGTCATTATTATGGTTTTGAGTCATAAATAAAAGATTAGCATCCCGCTTTATAAATAAAGCATAGACAGTACAAGCTTTCTGTTTGTGCCTACGCGTTTGCCCGTTGCTATTAGCACTGAATGTTTTTTTTGATTTCTACACACACACAGTCACAGAAGCCCATGTTTTTTTTCTCACACTATAAAAGTGGGTCACCTATTAATGACATCTCGCTGGGTCACCTATACATATTTCGCACGTAACTACCTACCAACTGTTTACCATGGTGTTTACAACGATATTATATAAAAAATGTTCAAAAAATTTTGATTTTTTAGAATTTTGATCTGTAACTCTAAAACTGGGTCATTGATGTAGACTTTTTTGCATGATTTATTAAATTTCATGATTTAATCTACAAACTCTCCAAAATAACTATGTGTCTATCTCTTTTCGTTTGTAAAAAAAAATCATATTGAATATACCTCGCGCTCACACGTATGGTAGACCTTTAATGTGTCTGACACGGCAAAGCCACCATCGAAAGTGTCTGACAACTGAGAAATCATCTTTTGATAGTTCGTCAAGTAACATATATAAATTTCAGCTTTTATAAAATGACCAAAGTTGAATAATATTTTTTAATACTTTAAGGGTGTCAGACAGGGGGTTTCCACCGTTCAAAGTGTCTGACAATGGACGACGTGATTTCTAATATTAGTCCAAATAAAATATATAAAAACTGACCTTTATACTTTAACGAATTTGAGGTGCAATTTTTGACACCTTTGCTACCTGATAACTTCCAAAGCCACCGCGATCCAAAATTCATATTCGGGGATGGTCTTTACCTCTATTAGGTACATACACAGAGAAACTCTCAGGTTTTATAAAATGACGAAGGTCAGATCGTCGTGGGCTCTTCCTCTATATTATAGATAGCTCTACTACTCTACTGATCCCTAACAGTAGCTTCGTTGATGTTAAAACCCTGTTATCTCGCAAGTAGATACCTAGTATGTTCGAATGACAGGTCAAAGTTAGCGTGCCGTTGATAAAACCATCGTTAGGTATAATTAGTAATAATTACCCTTATCACGAGAATAAAATTACCTTGTATAGGTAACGCCTTTATTTTCATAACATTGAACGGTTATCGTTTTCCCATTCGTCATAAAGCCCATGCGTAACCTAGGTTAAAATTTTAACCATTTAACTCGAAGTTACATCACCCAATGGTAGGTACGTTTACATACATTTTGACACACTAGCTTTTGGGCTATGCATAGTAAAAATGTTATCAAGGGTAAAGCAAGTGGGCATTATTGTTTAAAAAAAAATTTGTCGCAAAAAACTTTTATTTTGGATTTTCTATCCTAAGCCATCAGTAATTTTTAAACAATTGTTATACGTAACTTGGGGAATGGTATCTTGGCGTTAATAAATCACTGAAAATTACTTTATAAGAGAATAATTCGGTGATATACCCACGACAATGATAACTAGAGTAATAATGTAGGTAGATAATGGCTTACCTACCTATTACTTAATTGCTTCAATAAAATTAACAATAGGTAGGTACCTAAGTACTAAACATTTTACTGTATTTACTTAGCACACATTGTAATTAGCTTGCATAGGTATTAACATTGTATAAAACAGGAGTCAAATTATCCTTATGCAGTATTTTTAAGTGCAATTATGTATTACAATTAAGTACCTGCCTACTATTATTACGTGCGAGTAGATAAGAAGATAACAACAGATAAAAGTGAAAAACTTATTTGTCAAAGATTTAAGACCTAGGTTATATAAAACAGTTTCAATGTAGGTAACCTACTTACATAACATAAACAAAATAAATTAACGTAAATCAGGAGGATCCAATCCACCATAAACCATGGCATGCCCTTTGAGTGTGTGCAAATAAAGTCTCACGCGCTGTTTATAGATCTTTATCCTTTATCAGTGTATAGATCTTTATTGTGAGCCAGCTGCATACTACAAAACGAAGTCTTAATTTTATTTTGGATATCTACGAATAAAACTTAATCAAATTTAGTAACCATCACCTGCGGGACAGATTTCCGCTGAGCTATATAAATTAGATTCGAAAAAAACCCGACTGTGTAAAACAAAAATATCTGAAAAGATGTACAAGCTCTTTAATCTATAGAATTTTGAATATAATTTGAATTTTATAAGGTATTGCAGTCGGGGTTTTTTTGTTTCTTATAATAATTTAATTTATTTCAGACTTTTTTGTATTATTAAAGAATAAGTTTAACCCTCCTGGCTGCCGGGTCAGGCGAGTAATTACAAGAGCTCAAAATCTCGCAATTTTTGATCAAAAACGGACCGTCCATTAATCACGTGAGGTTTTTAGACCACTTTCTGGTGATCTGGTGAGGTTTTAGGCTACCTTTCCCCCCTACCAAAATCACGTGTATTTTTTGACCAGCCTCAAAAACAAGTAAAGATAGTCAAACATTTTTTTATTAAATAATAACCAACATGGGTTTACTTTTCTGTCTTCAATGGTGAGGAGTGGACAAGCATCATGCTCCTCAGCAGTTAGCACCACTTAATGCTAGAAGATTTAATTCATTCTCATCGGCATCATCATTGTCTGGCATCACGCAAAGATCTTCCCTATATTTATGTAGTGTATGAGCGCCTAGTAATAATTGGTGCAGGTTGGATACTCTGCGTCGATGCACTATCATCACTCGGTGCCGGAGGATGCAGGCTTTTTTTATGTTCGACGGTCGAGTGACCCTAGGAGTCACAAGGCTAAAGATGTCGCACGCTTACCCAGAAAATGCCTGTTCCCTCTAGCCTTGAAGACCATCTACATCTAGGTTAATGGTTTCAGGAAACAGACCCCTGAAATGAGTTCCAAACCTTTGGCAAGCAAGTGCAATTTTCGATTTTATTGCGTGCTTAGATTTGCGTGTGCGCATCAAAAAAAATACACGTGATATGCCTCAAGAGTCTCAAGACCCCCGTGATTAATCGTGATATTATCCGAACCCCCTCCCCCAAATTCGGGACTCATGTGATTAATGGACGACCCCAAAGGACCCGTATCGACCTTATTTTTACCCGACTGACCCGGAAGGAGGGCTATGTTTTTGGAGTGTATGTATGTTTACATGTATATTTCTTTGGCACGCTCTGCAGCATAAACGGCTTGATGGCTTTAAAAATATGAGGTGTCGTTAGATTCGTCTTAACTGTGGGAGTGACATAGGGTAAATTATTTTTATAAAAAAAGAGGGGGGGTATTAAAACAAATGCGTTGTTATAACAATATGGGTATCAAATGAAAGCTTGTAAACAGCCTATTCCATGTATGTATATTATATATTATATTATAATACTTTTATGCTTCCACCTACTGTACTGAGCCGGTCACCGTACGTAACTCAAAGAGTTGCGATGGTTGTTTTACTAACCTTACTTTACCGTACCGATCAACGAAATCGTAAACGAAAAAACGTCTGAAATAAATTAAAATATTAACAGAAACAAAAAACCCGACTGCGTAAAACAAAAAATAACTCAAAAGAGAAAAAGAAGCCTTTTAATGTATAGAATTTTGAATATGGTTGTTTATTTCTTCTATATCAAGGATACATATAAAAAATATGGATTTTAACTTGCCCAATGTCTTGGAAAAAATGTTTTTTCCATATTAAAAAAATATTTATTATCTGTCGAAATTATTAAATTAAACATAGACTACGAAATATAAGAAATGTATGGATAAGACTATTGCCATCACAACTAAGCGCCCAAACTCCCCTCACGACTGATTGAGATATTAAAAATTATAATAATAATAACAAACGCTCTTGGATAGTCTGGCAGTAATGTCTCCTTATCTCATCTAACTCGTCCCTATACCTACATATAAATAAACCATAATTTCTCAACCTGGGGGTCGCAAACTCGCAATCTCTAAAAATAACCTATCTATATACGAAAACTTCTTTGATTAAATAATTTAAAATTGTCAATTATAATTACCTAAGTAAAGCTATAATACCATAAGTGTGGTTTCGGAAAGATATTCAATTTATTTTATGGCATAAATAAGGAGTGGCATTTAAAGGTTGAGAAACGATATACAAACTAATTTATGCGAAAGTCAGTCTGTCTAATTGTTTGTTAATTTTTCATGAGCAATTAACTAATGAGCCGATTATTTAACTGCAAATTTGCAGGATACCCGCAGGATGACACCTAGTTTATATGTATACCTACTTAGGTACATAAATGAATGTGGAATTAACATACCTATCTCATACTTACGTATCTCTTATTGTTTTATAGCCTTAGAGATGTTATATTTGTCATAAATGTTTACAATAAACTTAAATTATTACCTACCAGATAATAAGTTTTGAGAAATGATACCTACTGCTTAATTATGTGTGATTTATAAACAACGTATTCCATTATTAAGTAGTTCATAATTAAGCATTTATGAATGTGATAAACTTAGCAAAGATGATGATTAAACTGAAGGTGATCGATATTTGAATTGTACTCACCAAGTTCCGCGTAGCAGAGGGCCCCGACCATAGACAGGAAACCGGAGAGGACCCACACTATAAGGGCCATGCCCTTCGAGCCGGCATGCTTGAGTGCCAGACTGGGGGACACGAATATACCCGACCCGACTATCACCCCCACGATGATCGCGACTCCGTTCAATAAACTCAACTCCTTTTTCAAGCGAACACCTTCACTGGACTCCTTGTCAACTGATTCACCACTCTCAGAACCCATGTCCATCGGCTTTGGTGATAGTCCTTCCACAGCAGTAATTTTTGCCATTTCGAATAGTTAGTAAATAAACTACAAAGTATAAAATCACGATAACAAACTGTAGTTTAACAATTTTAGATTAATTTATACTAAACACTTTCACGCATAAAGTTAAGAGTAGCACAATCATATTAAGTTGCCGAAATTCTGAGGCGCCGTCATGCAAACATTGCATCACACTGCGGACTGAGCTGCGGCGGGAAACACCACGTGCGGTACAGTACACCATGAAATTGCCATGAACCGATAACAAATAAGTTAGGGACTGGAATTACTTCGTACTAGTAGCTGATAACACGAACTAATAATGAATTTCCTCTAGTACCTTATTGTTTTATTATGTCCACATTCTAGGTTAAAATATTCGGCAGACACCTAATAAATATTAATGCTTTAATTTGACACCTTTCGATGGATTAAAATTTTATTTAATAATAGCATTAAAATTTTACGTGAAACTTATGTAGTGCCGGCCGCGATTATAACCATGGTGCGTGCGAGAGGAACACGTTCAACGTTACGCGCGCGACTACTTTACTATTCACATTCACTACTTTGCAAGTTAACCACGACGAGCGCCGACCGACTACTGCTGCACGGATGACTCAAATCTAAAATGTCATGGGTGTACCATCGAGCGTCAAACAATTTTACACGCTATGGGGCTATTTATAAAGTATATTTTTTCGATTAGTATGACTGTGTGAATTCACTGCCAAGTTCGTACAACTGGTTTATAGCTGTCTCTGTCTCGACTATCGGTATCCTATATAGACCACGTGTATATTTGGCACACATTTTAATGTTAATACTAAAAAAGTGACACAGATTAGATGATATGTTTTGTGATGGGTGTTATGGGAACACAGAACATTGACCGCCTACAACTATGATTTCTTTACCTAAGCTAAGCTAAGCAGGATATGAGTAATTCCTTTGTAGCTCTTCATTGCTCAGGTCATTGACAGAATTATCGTGATAGAAATCTATAGAAAAAGACACTATTGTTTCAGCGGCATGTACCTACTTACGCCATTAACGATCTCCGAATATAGGTTACGATAGTTCCTGTATTTTATCATGTGCTACCAATCCTTCATCTTTGACTGGCATTAAATATACTGATATCACTAAAAAAAAATGTATGCCAAGAAAATGCCAATTCTGAAATCAGGGAAATAAAAACAGTCAATGTAACAAAGCATGTTAAATGTAGTAGTAATGTTTCCAATTAATCGCTACGACTCGTTTACTTGTGGTTAAGTTTTCGAACAATGTATTGCTCAAAAGTACAGATCATCAGCTAGAAGACTCGTTAATATTCTCTATTTGTCTTTATTCTAGCGCTAACATATTTTTATGAATTATCAAATCTATACGGCTCAGGCACAATTTGTAGGAAACATTAAAGTCAGGCTTAACTAATTATGGGGAACTTTCATCATACATATATCATCATAATAATACCTACATTACATACCTACATCATACGTTAGCTTATCTTTTATTTATTTATTTTTCTCAACATATTAGTGTCGCGACCCACAAGAGCCACAAACTTGCGACCACCTCACCATCATATATAACAAGTTAAGTTACGTTTATCAAAATGGTCTATTATCACTCGAAAATGATTTACCTACTTTTGAATATTATAATTATAATTATTTTGCCTTTGTAATGATGATCCAGAATTAAAAACCAAGCCAACAGTGTAATTTGGCGACACTTTACTTATCTACCTACACGAATATCAATCAAGCTATACATTGACTCGGCATCTGCTGCTCTGCGTGGGGTCTAAATATTTAAGAAAATGGGAGCCAAATAGAATCATATTTCTTCCATTCCTTCTGAAAGTCTTTCGTCTTCGACTCCTTTGTGACCCCCCCATATCCCTAAACACAACCAACCTATATAGGGCTCACGACCCCCAGGTTGAGAAACGCTGCTTTAACTCTACACGTTCTTGGCAATCAAATCTTATTAACGTGACGATTACCATAGATAGACCTAAGCTCATTGCAGACAAACAAGTTCCAATTTTTATTTTGAAATAGCAACCAATCCTAAATACATAATCGAGGTACGAAACTAAAAGATTTTGTGACCACGGAATTTTAAAAATCTAATGTAGGATCTTTATGGGGTTATACTAGGTCCGTTCTATTGCTTTTGTTAATTACTTAATTAAAATGATCTTTCATGTTGTGTGCATTAAACTTATAGAAATACAGTATTTTAACTGTAAAATCAAGTTAATCAGCGAAACCGGCAAAAAATCGTTTACGGCCTCTTAACTTCCCTAATACAATATATATAATATATGAATATGAATAATTTATAGATATGTAATTTCAGGCTTTTATGGTAAAACAAGCATGAATTTGAAAGAATACATAAAATCATACTCGAAATAAGAAAAATATGTGTTTTGTTTTTATTTTGTATGGAGCGATCAACTCGTGACGTCAGCTCGACCGTTTAACATACGTTTATATGTTTCAAAGATATGTAGAAAAAATATACATAATGCAATTTTGCTCTAAATATAACTTATATTTGCAAAAAAAAAACATGTATATTCCCTATTATTGTTACACTGTTTGAAAACGTAGCTGGTAAAAAGTGTAAATGAATAAACATTATTAACAAATTAACAGAAAAATCATCAATTATTACAACTAGGCATACATTAATCATTGTCCTTGTTTACTTCATATTTAAATATCCTTGCTGTGCTGTCATCAGAGGTTGTTAAAATAAGATTTTCCTTTGCGTTATAACATAGATCTAGTACTTCAGACCTATGTCCGGTAAGCATAAGGCTTCTTTCTCCAGACCTGCTTTCATATACCCGAATTGAGCCATCAAGGCAGCCTGTTATGAGATGATTATTAGCCCAAACCATTTTGGTGACACCTCCAAAATTCTCGTCACTTTTGGCACATTGATTTCTGACCATTTGTCTCGTTACATCCCATATACTCACAGCACCAGTTAGAGTGCCTGAAACAAACGAAAAAGTTATCATGACAATTTGTCAGTACAGAATAACCATATTTTTAAATGTTTTGTTTTCAAAGCATGCAAGTTACATGGCGATATAAAACCAGTCAAGGGCGAATACATTTTTGTTTGTGTATGTAACATCTGTATACATATCGATTATATAAATATGTGTTGTAAGCCTGAGACAAAGTAGTTTAACCAAAAGAATTTCGTAAAAATATTGTAATTTTTTCTAAAATATGAAGGAGCCTTTCCGCCTTTCTTAAAAGGGGTTTCATAAAGGGGGGAAAGGCAAGAATGATTGTACGAGAATTCCATCAGAAGATAATTAAATTATAATAGCGTAGCACTAGTTTCAAGCTGAAGGCTAAAAAAACGAATATTAGCTCATCTTCAGCAGGTTTCAAAATCCGAATTTTTCGAAGAAGTGTATTTTGTAAACCCCGTTTTTATTTTCAACTTTTTGATGCCTGTTTTTGACCGTAATGTCACCATGGTAGGTGATGATGTGGCCGAAGGTGTTAAGCACACAAAGCCGAAAAGAAGGAAATAGCTCTCAAGTGCAGCTGCTCTGTCGGAACACACCCATAGACCTACTTGGCGACAGATTTTCAACTTGAGGGTGGTAGCAAGCCAGTGGTGCTATGGTTTCCTCATAAAGTTTTTCCTTCACCGAAAGTTCAAGGTTCTTTGTAGGATTTGTTCGAACCCGGGACCTTCGTCTCGGCATCCGACGTCACTACCACTGAGCTAACATCGTCTTAAAATGTGTTCCAGCTCTAGTATCTGCAATTCAAGAGTCAAAGGCCCTAGAGTTTGTGGCCTGACCTCTATCACCTACCTACCATGAAGTTAAACACTAGCAATCCATTAAAATTACATAACCCGATTACACCACCACAGGTCGCGCGTTCAATTCCCACACAGAACAAAACAGTCTGGGTGTTATTCCTACTAATATTATAAATGGGAAAGCGGGTGAAACTGCGGGGGATAGGTAGTATGTATTTCACAATTATTTAGAAGTAGTATGTAGTACTTGTAGTAGGTATATCAGTTATCTCGTTACTGTAGTACAAATTCTGGGTCCGATGGTGATCAGATAGCAGAGTGTGAAGAATGTGGTCTCATTACCACAAACAAAAGAATTGTGTGATTTTTCCACACTTGTATGTTTACCGTGCTTCTACTTCCACCGCTTTCGCTGTATTAAAAACCTTCCCTACATTTTGGTCCTTCGAGCCGGATATGAACCTATGGATCCAAATCAATATCGAGTAATGTATGAATATCCCAGAGGCATTTTGGACTAACAATTGGTCTCTTAGTGCAGTCCTGTCAATCAGTGAAAAGTCGGATATCCACTGTGCGGTGTTTTCGCTACTACAACAGTTAAGTTTTACCGGCGCCTATTGTTTCTGTTTGAGGTAATGATAGCTGTGTGTAACATCGAATGCCGTAGCGGTCACGTGTTCGAAGTGTACGATAACCAGAGCATAGGGTCTAATTTGAACTGTCACTAAACAACTATATGGTGGAGTATTCCAATGGTTGCACGTGACAGCCAGAAGAAAGCCTAGGTAGGCTTTGTGCTTCCCACCTTCAGAAACATCAAACACATAGTAAAAAATGTTAAATAATTCAGTCTGTCTGGATCAACTTCATTAATATTTAGTGTCAATAATACGGGTACGGGACTGTCCCCTACATTTAATAGTCAAAAAATTACCTGTAGCAAAGTATCCTGATTGTGGATCTTGTGAGAATGCAACTGTTTCTAAATCATTCTCAGTTTCCAGCTGACCAACAACTTTACCATTGCTTGATGTAACTAATATTATTTTACCTGTAACAAACAAACAATATCAATAACATGAACTTGCACATCAACAATGTTCAAAATAAATTATCTTTATATCACTGCAGAGCAAAAGCCTACCTATGATTTATATGTACTTACATATAAAAAAAAAAAGTATTCAACATGACAACAATCTTAATCTATACTAATAATATAATAAAGTGGAAGAGTTTTTTTGTTTGTTTGTTTAAACAGGCTAAACTCTGGATCTACCAGTCGGATTCTAAAAATTCTTTCACTAATAGGAAGCTACATTATCCCCGAGTATTATAGGCTTTTTATATACTTTTTATGATGGGAACGTGGGTGAAACCGCGCGAGGCAGCTTGTGAAATTATATAATGGGGTGTAATACAATTTGTGTGCATTGCAGAATAGGTACAGCCATCATGTACAATGTGATCCATGCAGGGTACATTGGTATGTCACAACTCATCAAACCAAACATTTGGGAAGGTGCTTTGTAGCATCAATACCATTATTTATTCTTCCCTCCCTTTTTAAGAACAAAGCTAAAAACAATAAATACCGTCAGTAGAGATAGATGCCATCAGATTGTTATCAGGGTGCGTGTCAATAGCTGTTACTCTCAATTCATGCACACTGTCTGGGATGTGGTGGGCCATGGTTGATGTTTTTAAGTCCCATATTTTGACAGCACCATCTTCATAACCAGCTGCTAGACGCACACCATCAGGGAATAGCTGTGGGATTAAACAAAAATAAAACTAACTTCAGGCTCATGGTTTTACAAACTTTCCCAAGAGATCTTAAGTTTTTCTGGTGTAATAGTATCCTATTTACCCCAGGGTATGATCAATGTCACAGGCCTCTGTATATTTAAAATTACTTTTTTTAAACTGGCCAATGATCAAAGTTTTTTGTTCAATAGAGGGTTAAGGCAAAAAGCTCAGTGGCGGCGACATTTAATGCCGTGATGAAGGTCCAGGGTTCGAATCCTACAGTGAGCTTGAGCTTTCGGTGTAGGAAAATATTGTACGGAAACCATAGCACGGTGGTAGGGTACCAGGCTGACTACCACCCCCAAGTTGAAAATCTATCGCTAAGCACATCGTGGTGTGTTGTTCTTGAGCCAGTTCCTTTCTAGCCTGTGTGCTTACCACCTTCAGCTACATCATTACTTACCATGGTGAGACTGTAGTCAAACACAGACCTGTTTCACTACAATGCCACTCCACAATTAAACAAATGCACCTTATTACAAAACATGGTTTAAAGGAAAACGAAAGGTTTGTAATAAGGGGGATAGGCTTTGTATAGGTCACAGCAAACTTGAGCAAACACACATTGGCAATCCGTCTGATATTGCTATTGTTGGTAGGTGACAGTAGTCACTTATCATCAGGTGGACTGTTTGTCAGCCTTCTGATATTTTAACTTGAAAGGCTGATCATACAGGAGTAAACTTTAGCTTTTATAATATCAATAAAGGCCGTTTGACAGCACTTATTGTTGTTTAAGTTCTACTACTTTTTGATGATGTTTGCTAGAGAATTGGAAGATGTATTGTTTCAGCCAATCAGAAACAAGCAATGTCCAATGGAAACTCATAAATGAAGCAAAAAGTAACAAGGTATTGTTAGGGTACATATGGAAAATAATGCAGTTTTTTACTCTCCTGTAAAGTTGCTAATACTGATTTACATGATGTTAGAACTTTAGCAACAATATACATCAATGTCTCAAAAAGAAAACAACCATGGTGCAACAAAAGGAGACCCCCTCTTTTCATAACGGGCCTCTCAGATCTCAACAACCTGTAGTAACTAGTATTGAGTAAGTGAATAGTTTCAGGATTATAAAGAAATTTCTTAAAATGGCTCACCTTACCACATTCTACTTTTACATTATGACCTTGCAACACTTTAGTTTCTCCAGACGGAATTTTAAAGATGTAAATATCACCTGATGTGGCACCAAAAATTAGGACTCTAGTACCAAAATGCCACAATCCCCAGGTTAGATCATCAGCTTCATACTCAAAGGCAACAGTCCAAGGTTGCTGCTGACTCAAGTCCAAATTACACTTCCATACTTTAATAACTCCACCCATGTCTGCTGTAGCCAAGTATGCCCCATCAGAACTGAAGCCAGCAAATATTACTGAATCCTTATGGCCATTACAATCCATTACAACCTGGCCTGTCTCTACCGACCACACATAGGCCTTATCATCCTCACCACCCGTCACTGCTAATTTACCATCAGGGTGAAAATCGCAACAAAACACTGAGCCACTATGTTTAGCTAGAACCATAACAGCATGATCTTCGGGGGGCTCGATTTCTATACCCTCTTCCTCTTGGTCTAATTCCTCATCCATTTCTTCATCGTCAAATTGTAGTTCTTCCAACTCATCTAAGAAGATGACGCCTTCCTCATCCATGTTGGTGATATCATCACCATTTATTGATGACGGTGGTGTGTCTTCTTCAACCTTCATTATCTGTAAGATGCAATGAACAATGAACATCGGTATACTTTTTATAATACATCAAATAATGGATAAAGTTATCTTTAAACTTCAATAATTCAATTTAAAAGTTAACCCGCTAACCTCTTTCATACGTATGTTCAAACTTTAGTCACTTTATTATTTATTACTTTAATTGTTGTATTTATAAACAACAACACAGTTAATCGTAAAATAAAATTATTTTATTACTGGGACATAAAAGTATTTCTAATACATTCGCATTATTTCTTTATTTCCCAATGAGGGATAGACGGCGGTAGGGATGGGTAAAAAATATCGATATATCAAAATATCGATATTTTTTCAGAAAAATATCGATACTAATTAGCGATATTTTTTCCCGCAATATATCAATTTTCGATATTTATTTTCAGATATCAAAATCGATATATTTTTAAAGCTCTGCTGTCTACTCATGCGTCACATCATGATTTTGACCAATCCGATTTCATAAATTTAGAAAATATGCAGTAGGCTGTATGGGTTTAGTTTCTTTGCTTCAAACACAAACAAAAATTACTCTCTAATAGAGAGTCATTTTTGTGTCAAGCAATTCGAAATTTTTTTTTTAAATAATAAAACTTATGTTGAAACAGCCAGATGTGTATTTGCTTTAAAATTTCGATAATTTAGGTACTTTTTATAAATAATTGCAAATTGGGCAAAAAATATCGATATATCGAAATATCGATATTTCTTGGGTGATATATATATTTGAAAAATATCGATACGATAAATATCGATATTTTTTTTCCATTTGCCCATCCCTAGACGGCGGTCAAGTCAAGTGTGGTGATATATATATTTGAAAAATATCGATACGATAAATATCGATATTTTTTTTCCATTTGCCCATCCCTAGACGGCGGTCAAGTCAAGTGTGACTTGATTCAAGTCAATCAAAATACCTAGTGATGGCAACTCGAGTAACTAACTCGATTTAACTCGAGTTGGGCTTAACTCGATCCAGCTCGAGTTGAATTCACTCTGACTCAAGTTTGTTTTTAGTATCATTTTCCTTTATAGGAAATTATATTGTACTTAACTGAAGTACAATATAATTAAGACTAAAATATCAACATAAAATGTAACTACTGCAAAAATATTCTTTTTGATAGTGATTAGTTAAATTTTCTTGTTCTTGAAAATATTGTGATTGTGATTATAAAACAGTTATAAGCCTATAAGTGTACCTATTACATACCTGCATCATAATGTTAGGTTGATTTTATTTTGAAAAGACAACATAATGTGTATGCATATACAGCAACCCTAGAAAAGATGTTTGTCGACAATCGTCATCCATAGTAGACGATCAATATTTGTATGGGATTGACATAGGAGATTGTTAAAAGTCACATGATATTTCGTTTTTTAATGTCAATCCCATACAAAAGTTGATCGTTTACTAACGATGACGATTGTCGATAACCATCTTGTCTAGGGGGGCTGGCCAGATAAGTTTCTACTTTTCAAGGACTATATCAACAGTTTGACTGAGTTTGATTGACAGGTATTTGGACCATAGTAGTAGTAGTAGTAGTTGAGTAGCAGTTTTCTCTGTCTAATTGACTTCAATGATTCGATAATATCGAATTGATTCGATGTATGATGTATCAAATAAATGAATCGATATTTTATCATATATCGATGCATATCGAGTACTCCTAATCTGGCAGCACTTGTTTGTTTGTAGTGTCAGGTCTGAACACAGAGTAGGTACCTATACCGCAGACAGCGAAAGCTAACCTATACTGTATCAATGTTTTGGACTGGTCACACTATAAAGTGCAGTGGAAAAAGGACTTTTTGGCGGGAACTTGCAGAGTGAAGTTGCGTTTTCATTTTTATTTTCATGAATTCGTGTATTTTGAGTTTTATTGCATATTAGCGGTGGTATTTTATCCAATAAAGATCAATCCATGTGCACCAGTGAAGTGAAATGAAATGAATTATGTGTATCGTGACTTTACTAGTAGTCTCAAAAAGTCCGTGAAAAGCTTTAGAACAATGACCACCATTTTACTAAAATATGACTGGGCGGTGATTGATAATGCGGACTATGTGTGAAAGGTAATGTGCGGACTATATGAAGGTGATATTATATATAAAATATATGCGATGAAAGGACTTTGTATCCATGGTCAAGAACATAAAAAAAAAACAGAATGAAAAAGTGGAATGGAAATGTAATGGAAGGAAATCGGGGTTAGAAAATTCGTAAATTAATTAACGTGAACGTGATGAGCTTTTAACATAACACAAACATTAATCTACGTTTTCCAATAATGGCCTCAATAAAACAAGGTATATATGTAAGAGTTTTTTCAGCATTGTGGCATGAAATAAGAAATTCTGTTACGTTATAATGATTCGAAACACCTGTATTTTTTTCAGTGTTATTGCCTACTAGCGCACCGTTTTTAATAGCCAGAAGGTTCCGTGGCAAGATAAATATTCAAAAACCTCGCAAACCACACTTTGAGAGACAACTTCTGATTGATTTCTCTAAGCCTATTTATGGCCCTCCGAAGTACAATTTGCCTGATCTCGCTCTATGCGACAGAGGTGAAACAAGGCAAAAAAAGGCGATAGATAATCCATTTGAAAGAATACTAGCAAGAGAATGTCTCAACTGGTTTAATACATCCAAAATGGTTGTGTTTCTACACCTAAATTCAATTTCAATGGAGGATAAGACACCTATATTTGCAACATTAAAAAAGAATGATATGCATTTACGAACTTACGGTAAAAAGATTGTAAGTATGGCAACAAAGGGTACCCGCTATGAAGCTATAAATAAATTATTTGCATCTCATCAAAATATCATATTTGGGCAGCCAGAGAATGCTGCGAAAATGTTTAAAATACTGAAGAAGACACCACAACTTGTAGTCATGGGTGAATATTATTGCATTGTTATAATACTACCTTCTGGCCTGTGGTTTTATCAATGACCACTGTGAGATATAGTTGCCAGCATGTAACTTGGCCAGACTTGTTAAACAATTTTTCTGTTTTATTTAGTTAGTTCTAAACAGACATGTTTAAACCTAAATTAAGGCAATAACAATAGAATAATGTCATGCAATTAAAGTGAAAAGAACAACTGAAAGCCCACAAATACACATAGTTCCAGCAACAATGAATATTTAATTCAGTTAACTAACTTTTTATTAATGTGTTTCAGCGGGAATAATACAAGATACTTTAATGTCAAAGAATGAGCTTGTTGAGTTCAGCCAAATGCCCAATTTGGATGCTGCCAGGAGTCAGCTGTGTGCCGTTCTCACCAGTGCTGGTTCAACACTCGTTGGTCAACTTAACCTCAGCCAGCAAACACTTGTGTCACATTTGGAGAAGCATGTGGAAATCCAGGGCAGTACCAATAAACAGGAACCGGAAAGCTAATTAATAATTTTAGTTGGCTTTTAGTATAAGATAATATAATGTATAGACAGTATATTGTAGTTATTATTATCCACATGTTGGAATGCCACTCTATTCCAAGAGGTTGAAGTCTATGGAAGATTTATTTTAATTTTTCTATATGGCAACAGCTAATAGGTTTAATTTAAATTGAAGGGTGGTGGATGAATTCCTGTAATAAATGTAGATTTAATGACTATTCTAGTTATTATTTAGTACCTCAGTACCCAGTTTGATAAATCATGTAAAATTGCTTTTAATCAACAATTTAAACCATTATGGTTGTATTGCATGAGTTGGACTCAAAAATCAACAGTACTTTATAGTATTATTAATGATGTTATAATAGCATAGTAGTTAGCTTTTCAGTAATAACATATAGGGGCACTACAAACAAAAGTGCATGCAGTCTACTGAATCTGAATACATATTATGAAAGCCAAATTGAAGAATAAACTAGTTGGAAATTTCTGAAGAAGAAGGATAAGGATATAAAATTTGACCAAATTCAAATATTGTTTATTTAATAAATAATATTATAGACTACAAATGTCATTCACAAAATTAATATTTTGTGCAGCCTTTTCTATTTTATCCGTCGCCAAGTACCTACCTACAGTGCGCCCGCCGAGAGAATGCGTTTTCGACACCTGTTGATGTTTGCCAAATCACGGAAATAACTAATCAGATTATTATTGGATTTTCCATAAGCTATTTCTAAGAAAATACTGAACCTGACTGTGAAAGTTCCATTGCATTAAAATTTGCCGTTTCCGAGAATTGCCCAATCAACGCATTCTCTCGGCGGCCGCACTTTAACGGTGTACCAATATTCCGGCAGCTGCACTTGAGAGCTAGTCGTTACCTATTATTCTTGCCTATGATTCTCCCTTTATCTCCTTACTGATGCCCCTATTCATCATGCTACATAGTCTTAAAACAGCTTGGCCAGAACGGGTGTCGCAAGAAGAATCCTTCACAAGAGCCCTTGAATTCCATAGGAGTCACATACTCCTAGTACGACCTTCGTAATGTGTACCTGTACATAAAGTCGGCAATATCTAATAAGCCCGTTTTTTGCCCGTCATAAAGAGACAAACATAGTGCGACAAGAAAACAGCCTCTTATCAAAACGGGCCAATTATAATTTGCCGACTATTATTATAGTTGTGTATTCTAATGAGTAGGTGCCTAGTAACCTACCTAAATAGTAGTAATTAGCACCTAAAGCATAGCTTGATGTGCATCAGGTGGACGATATGCCTGCTATCACCTGATGACATAAAAATTGCTCAAAATCCTTATTGCTAGCAACAGAATTGGAACATGTTTGGTAGAACATGCTTTCAACTCATGATAAAAATCGATCTCAAATAACGTTTTTTGGTAGATGCATTTTATGACCAGTTACCATTCAGATATTGTATGCTTACCACAGGAATAAATGATTAAGTGTAGGCACAGAGTGTAGTTGTAGAATAGTGACATGCTAGATTTTTATACAATTTATGCCTTGAAAATTATATCTTAATTAAATTTTAAGACAGGTAGAG
Organism: Achlya flavicornis; assembly: GCA_947623365.1. Classification (NCBI taxonomy): domain Eukaryota; kingdom Metazoa; phylum Arthropoda; class Insecta; order Lepidoptera; family Drepanidae; genus Achlya; species Achlya flavicornis. The sequence continues at coordinate 6,659,303 of OX392468.1, read as the reverse complement.
CGTAGCGTTTATTCGCTCAAAGAGCAGCTCGACTGGGGAAGTACCTCCACCTTACAGAATACCGCAGCCAAATAATTTTATGTTGTGTAAAGTTGTGTTCCTGCGCGTGAGTTAGGGTTTCGTTTTTCCCGACCTTTTTCCATTCCCGGAACCCGGGAATGAAAAAAATGACTTCCCGGGAATTCCCGATTCCCGGGAAATTTTAAAAGTTGTTAGTTTTGTTATTTTAACGTATATAAAGTCAAGTAAACTACGTAATTTAATTAAATTAGCAATTTATTTGTCTCAGAAGTAAATAATAGTAAATTATGAGTGCAAAGTTGGTAATCACACGAGACGGTACCTATTAAGCAAAGGAACCCGAGAGTGTAATGATCAATGCAAACGCGTGTCAGAGGCGAGGAAAAAAACAAACTTGTATTTTTTTCACTAGATTTTTTGATTATAGTCAATGAGAACGTCAACAAATATGGCGCGCAAGTTCTTTTTTTGACAGCAAAACCGTTTTAACCGTTTAAATTAAGAATGCTTCGTCTACGCACATATCAATAGCGTTGAGTTACACACTTACCTAATCGGGATTATACCTATCATAAAACTGTGCGGTAATGTAAATTAAAAAGCACTAGTGCGTCATAAGCTACATTATGATACTAAAAACGGTGCAATAAATGTAAAATTACGAGCATGTGTTGAAAAAAAAAATATGTAATTCACAAGGAACGAACTATGCTCAGAATTTCTCTACGAGACAGGGAAACGACGACATTCGTTGGAGAACAAAAATTACCAATATAGATCTTAGTGATAGTAAGCTGATGTGATAGCAATGGGGCAGGCCACATCGCTCGAAGACAACGCGATTGGCGACCACGTACTCCTGTACTGTACTGTACTGGGACGACCTCCCACCAGACGGATCGACGACCTGGTCAGAGTCGCTGGGCGCCGCTGGATGCAAGCGGCCCATAATCTTTCGAAGTGGAAGTTAATGGGGAAGGTCTTTGTTCAGCTTTGTTTGGACATCCTTAGGCTGATATGATGATGATGATGTGCTTTACTTGACTTTGACAAAAACGCAGACAAGCTTTATCTCCAAAAATATATATATTTTTTTTTTATTAATGTAACTTTCATTTTCTTCAAAATTACGCGCATTCAGAGATTTTTTCTAAAATCGGCAGTTTAGAAACTACCCATAGTAACTATGTATGACCTATAGTTTGATATGATTATTTATAATTTTCTACTTATGTTTGTGTGTGAGACACAAATAGGTAATTAAATTAAATTACGCATTTTACTTGACTTTTGATAGGTTACAAACATGTTACAAACAAACATGTTTTTATGGGTATTTTCGGAGAACTTGAAATTTTTCTAAGAAAAAAACGTTAGCGATTTCTCATAAGCATGTAGTTCAGTTCGTTCGATTTCGGTGGATATCGACATTGGTTTTAATATCGTATGCAACATCTTTGTGCTTCAAAGGTTTTTCGTTAATTTTGACTAATATTTGCAGTGTTGTAGAGCATTCAATCTCATAAAGAAATTCCCGGGAAATCGCAAAAAAAAACCCGACTTCGGGAACGACGTATCCCGGGAATCGGGAATTCCCGGGACCCGGGAACGAAACCCTAGCGTGAGTAAGGTCGCCAGAGCTCATAGGGGAGGGGGGAAAAGTCGGTAATGCGTGAGCAATGCTTCTTGTGTTGCAAGCGTCCATATGGCTACGGTAACCGCTTACCATCAGGCGGGCCGTATGCTTGTTTACCGACTTAGTTGTATAAAAAAAAAACCCGAATTTATTCGAACATGTTTTCCTAATAAAAAAAAACGTTGTTTGCGCTTAGTTATCTGCCACGTCACTTACCCACTGTGCGATCATGACAAAGTAAATACGGCTTGAATTGTGCTCCTATTGTGAGGGAAAAGAAAATTTTAATTTGAATTGAAATATTTATACTTACACGCACTTTCAACGTTATATCGGGGATATTGGCTTGATCATTTTGATTAAGTTTATAACCAATGAAAAGGGCTTAGGTCAGTACCTACCTATATAAAAATAGTAGGGAATAGGGATAGGGTGTGGTAAACGTATAAGTAAACATACTTAAAATTTTAATAAACTATTTATTATATGTTAATGGGAAATTCATATATTTAAACACAATCTTTGGTACGAGTTTCAACTTAGAACTAATCTAAACGAGATCAAAACTATTTAAAAAAATATTTTTAGAAGGATAAACATAAAACTTTAATAATACTTGAGCAACACCGTTTTAAATTGGTGTAGAGCGTGAAACAATTTTATTCATAAACTCTTTTTATATAAGCTTAATTGTAGTCTTAAGTACAAGTTAACGATGGTTTAACTAGGTGGTCATAGGTAGCAAGTCCGCCTCACCTCAACGTCTTGTTATTCTAACTTTTTTATCAAAACTTAACATAGATATATCACGGGGCGGTGACCCGACTTGAAGCAGTGGCTAAAGCCGTCAAGGCAACAGCTGCTTCTACTTCGTCTCGGTCGTGGCGCGCCATCGCCAGCGTGTTAACTGTTATTCGTTGGACTTTAGTCTCTGGCCTACGTCGTCTATCATCAGCCCACCATGAGTAATTGCTCTCGCTCGGCTGGAAACGAGCTGCACTTTCCAACCATTTACTCAGAAGCATCGGGCTCGTTATGTTCTTCGGCACAATATCTCCATTATCATTGTTCTCAATACTATAGGAATTGTTATTGTAATTGTCACATTTTTCTTTTGAAATAGATGACGTGTCAGAGTCTTCTTGTTGGTATTCTCCTGTTTCTGGACTACTACCGAATTCTGTATCCATTTCTAAAGATTGGTGGTTGGGATTAGTGGGGTCTGGTTCGCTCCATATGCTATCTTCGGAGCAAATGCTGAATTGTTCCACGTTGCCTTGTGCCCGATCGTTGTATGTACGTATGAGGTGTCCCCATGTTTGTTGGTTTCTTTCTACGTTGACATTTTTTAATTTTCTTCGCCAATTTGCAAACCAATTGCAGATCTGTAATAGATATAAGTAATTATTTTATAAAGTTTTTATGAAGTGAAATCAATAATTTTCAGAGTCATCAATGAAAAAAGTATTAACTTAAAATAGATATAGGCACAAAATGAACAAGAAAAAAACAACAATCCAATTGCTCTTATTAACTGAGATAAATAACATATGGATGTAAAGAAATCGAGCCACAATATTTTTCATTTTAGTTTTTTGCTTTATCAAGTGAAAACTTACTTTCTGCAGTTAGTAGTTAAATAATGATGTTAGCAAACACTGTCGTTACAAGCAGAGACAAAAATAGTGCCTATTTATGTACAAATAGCAATTCTTGGCATCGGTCCAATTAGGTTGCTGGTAGGCACAAACATGATCTACCATTACATGTAAAAATTTGGAGTCCAGAACAGCAACTTGTTGAAAAACTTACTTGAATGTATGTGAGTCCAGTTTCGCGAGACAAATATTTTTTTTCGTCGCGATTGGGATATGGATTTTCTCTACGTCGGACCAGCCAGTCCTTCAAGTAACGTTTTATTTCTGGCGTGAACAGCCTCTTCTGTGGTCGCTGACCTGCCACTAAACTTCTCCTGAAAATGCGAAAAAATGGCTGATTGTATAAACTTTAGGTTTTGTCCTATTTATCCTATCCTATCCTCAGAATCCTACTTATACTAATATAAATTCGAATTTTTGTGTTTGTGTGAGGTTACCTGAACGTATTGTACCCCTGAACGGATTTGCATGAAATGTAGGTACCTACATAATTACTTTAGGTTCTGGAAAAGGACATAGAGGTGAGACTTTTCATACCGGGAACGCGGGTGAAACCGCGGGACGTAGGTAAGCAATTTATTCTAGTACTTTGCATATAGTGCAAGAACATCAATACAACTTGATCGTGACTGAAGTTAGAAGATTTTGAATAAAGGACATTGTTGTGTAAGTGTGACGCACAAAGAAAATAATTCTGTAAATAATAAGACTGAAAGTTATGAGTCATATCAGTGTAGGTACTAACCTAGTGTATCTCCTGTTTCTGACGGGTCTTGAAGGTTTTCCACTGTCATCTTTAGATACAAACATGTCCATAGGTTCCACCTTCGTTTCACTTGTTCTTTGAATAAGTGTCATCGGATCTTCTATCACTTCAGATTGGTACACTTGGAAACGTTGAAAGTTTTTCAAAAGGGTTTGATGTGATTGTGATGTTGATTCAGTAGCACGTGCAAGGGCACCCAGGCCTGCGACACGACTCGTGTCTCGCAACACTGCCGACGTGGGGGATGCTTAGTGATCTATTAAAAAAATAAGACATGATGACATAAATAGATCGTCTTGTAGAGCACAACAGACTGTCTAATTACTTGGATCTGTTCGAGAGGTAACAATGCGATCTGTCCGTAGTAATACGTTGATGTAACCGAAACACGACGGTCACATTCCTCAGTTCACATTTAGATGTTAGGAGGCCTCAATACTTTTTTGAGGATCAAAATAGTGTTTTAGTTTCGACTTATTGTAGTAGGCAACGCGAGCTTCACTGAGGTGCATCGATTTATTATTTTAAATTCAGTAATGACCATTGCGAACAAAAAACATGTTAACTATTACGTGTACTGACGAGGGTCAATGTTCTTGTTTTTAAATGTGTGATATTAAAACTGTGTTATTAGTTTACTTCCTGAATGGATGCCAAATCGCGGTTTCTTTTTCGATATAATTCGTAAGAAGTGAATTGGTTCGTAACTTGTTCTATATCGCAATGTGAAAATACTAGTACGTACCTGGTTGCGGGAAAGCTCTGAGACTGTGTGAAAATGGCGTCGGATAAGTGCGCGACGACAGCGCCACGGCGCGGGCGCATCGCTGCTGCAAATACGTGTTATTTCAGGATGTCTCCCGCGATGTCTTCAAAAACATGAATACAATAGGTATAGTTTACAGATAACAAGTTTAATTACTATTTAGTAGTAATTTATACTAGATACAGCGTAGCATAATCATTGGTCTAGGGCACAACCTATATTACCTATTGTTTTACAGGTGGATTCGATCTAATCATAGATTTTTTAAGTGTGTGAGAGAAGACTTGTGAATTTGAATTTGAATCAGGGTTCGACCCAGGCTTTTTGCTTGAGCCCCTTAGATCCCCCTGATCCGAACAATATGGGAATACGATGCCCACGACTACCATCCACCATCGCAACTCTTGCAATCGATAGGGAATCCATCTTCACACATTGGAACCAAAATTGTTTCGTACTGTACGGTCTCATAAGAGCTTCCTCCCGCGGAGGTCAGACTGTGGAATGAGCTCCCCACCGTAGTTATCCCAATGGAGTACAGCAGGGTTCTTCAAAAAGGGTGTGAAGAGATTTCTGCAGGGTCGGTAACGCGCGAGTGATACCCCTGGTATTCCAAGCGTTCCATAGGCTATGGTAACCGCTTAACACCAGGCGGGCGTATGCTTGTTTGCTACCTAAGTGGTATAAAAAGAAAATATATAATGAATATATAATATGAATTTTTATCGATGCTTTTACCGAGAACAAATGACGAGGAATCCATATCGACATTTTGTCTGACCGTAAATCAACTAGTGTACAGTAGTACCCAACTGATATGGCTTACCGATGTACCTGCGCAGAAGATACATTTTCAAAGCGCGGGTAACGCTATTGGTCGGCAGCTGCCGCCATGTGTGCGGAGGGCCTGACTTGCGAGTGAGACGGAACTAACAGCTGCAGTTTATTATGAACCTTATAGTGGTGATCAAAGTTTGATTGTAAGTTTTAAGCATTGTTTCGTTAATCTTCGGGCCATACTTTCTTTTCTGTGCGAACGAAGATTCACGACGCGCCTTATCAGTTGGGTACTACTGTATGATATAACTGTGGTGAATGCATCTATATGGAAACTGCTTACGCTTCGCACAGGGTAACGTTGTTAACGCTATCAGTCTAAAATATTCTAACTCTATGGCAGTGGCCTGTGACATTGTTTTGAGGTACGGCACTTTTGGATTCTTTGGAACCATTGTCAAAAGCGTTTGTCCCAGTCCTCCGTAGGGACATCTTCAAAGGCCTCTTGCATTCGCCGCTGCTATGGGACTTGTAAATCGTGTACCTACCTCTAGGTCAGTCTAGGATTATCTTAAATTCTCTGAAGTTAAAAGGAATCGCAAAGTCTGGACTGTTTAGGGAATGATTCATCAGTTCTACATTTGCGGCCTTTCGTTACTTTAGTTAGCGGAATGTAGCAAAGCGCACGCTTAGTTTTGGTGAAGGACAATAAAATTATATTGCGAGGACGCTGTTCCAGGCCGTTATCGTTAATAAAGGTCTTTAAAAATAGACTAGAATAAAATAGTAGATAAGATAGATTTCTTTTCGAAATATCAAGCTTTGAATAGGTAGGTACTTAGTATTTTTTTTGGTTTCAGATTTCAGAGTTGGGTTCGCGTTACTATCACCTACTTTCACCAACTAATGCTATTTTTTTATCAATTTTGTAATTTCAACTAGTTTTAACAATCTAAGAATTTGTTTTATTATGTAGCTAGGCTAACAGCAGAAAATATTATGTACCTAGTACCTACCTACGTTGTTCTTACTCTCACATTTCGTAGATAACATCTTTCTAGGTATGAGCAATATTCAACATTTTACTCCTGGTTAAGGTAACTTCAAATAAACGCAGTTCTACAAAATGACGCAACCTTTTCCTTCAGTGTCATCAGAGCGTAATAAAACCGTAAAGGTAACACGGGAGGAAAATACCATTAAAATTAACACCATTCTGAGAAATATTGTTGTTATTTATTAAAGAGTAAATTCCTTAATTAGGTACTGCTTTTGGAAAATGTATTTGTTAGGCAGCTGTATTTTGCCGAATGCCCCACCAACCACCAATGGAACTTTGTTTTTGGCAGCCGGTATCGCTGTCCTTGTTTCGTATTACTGATGGAGTATAATCGTGTCTCTGTCGGTTGATACATCGGTAGCGAGCGCCCCAATACGAGCTCGGGCCATTCGGGCACTCTACAAGTTTCCTTCCGAGTACCTCCGACCGACCGAAGCGGTCCCCACATGCGGTGTGGCGACTGCTTGGAACACGCGGCTGGCATTATTAGGTACGCCTGACGTCAACACAATCGGCCCGAGACAGTCTATTATTCCAGTTTCGCGGATCATTAAAAATGTTAACAGAAAGTGTTTCAGTCGTGTAAGATATCCCGTCCGTGGCAGCGTGCTCGATCGGTTTTATTGTGATAGCGCGCTCGAGCGCCGTGGATATCGCGCGTTTCTGCCCACGTGCGATTCGTTTGCCGGTTATAGCGATTGATTTTTTCCGGAATGGGTGAAGAATCTCAGGTCGGTGATGGGAAAGTGGTTTTAAAACGTAAAATAACTTTATTCAATGGAGTCGGAATCATTATTGGAACTATTATTGGTTCCGGAATTTTTATATCGCCCACCGGAGTTTTCACGTACACTAGGTAAGCAGTGATCTTTCCCGCCTAGGCAAGAGGTGTTTTGCTTTATTTATTTATTTCACAAACTGCTGCACCGAAGTTATACCTACATTCTTTAATTGATTTAAGTACGCATTTTCTGATTATATCGCACGTTATCGCATGATTCGAAATGCTTAAAAACTAGGTATCTAAGTCAGAAAAGAAAACATGAGTCACTAATATGCCGTAGTCTAGGAAACCCAATACATTCAGTAATGTTGATCGCACTTAACTCCATAAATTAAATATCACGTTACTTTCAACAATATTCCTTTTTTTACATTTAATTTACTAGGTGTAAGTTAACAAATAACAAATGCATAACAAATGCCTAAAACTAGACTAGAAGTTCTAGTTGTAAGGGTAATAAAATTGTTTAAAGACAATGGTAGACAGTGAGTGGTAGGGACGTCGATTGCCGTAGACGTAGCGCAGATTGTTGCTCAAAGCTTTCAGAGAAGGACCCATCGTGAGGAGTGGTCAGTACCTCTTAGTACTAACCTGGCCAGAAGGGTGCCATGTAAAAAGCAGTGCCGGATTAGTCATAACTGTCATAAGTATACGCAACGTACCAGGAGTTAGGAAATACATCGGCAACCGCGCCTAAGAAAATGGTATTTTTCACGCTGAAATTGCATTTTGCATGAGACGAAAGTTGTAGGGTAATTCTTGAACTGATTATATTTTGCCGACCATAAGAACATACAAAGAACGTAAGTTAAACTTTGAGATCTCCAAAAAACAATGTCGTAAAATATTGTAGCAGGTAGCAAACCTATCTCATGCATGCTACATTCCAAGAATTTCCTATTTTTTATTAGGTAGGTACGTACAATTTTAACTTGCCGTAAAAACCGACTCAAAAATAGGTTTGCAACAAAAATAATTACGTGGGATCTTATTATTGTAGTCGTAACGTAGTAATTACTTGTGTAGGTACCTAGCTGTTTTGAAGTTAGCACAAAAAAGAGGGCATGCAGCCCTTTTTTTTGGGTATTATGGGCTTGCGTTTGGTCTCCGACTGACCCCAGCAGGAGTTATGTATGACGATGCCGAGGATGTACCACGTTTACCCAGAAAATGCCTATTCATTCTGGCCTTTAAGACATCTACGTTCCTACCTATAGTTGTCGGGAACACGGACCCCGGAAGAGAGTTCACTCCTTTGCTGTCGCATGCATAAGGAATGAAAAAGCGAAGCGTTGTGTCCGTATAAGCGAGATGTCAACAAAGTGTGGATTGACTCAATAGAACTACCAACATTTATTTTAGTAGTCAAGGTTATGCCTAGGAGTTCAAGGTGGTCGGCAATCGCCAAGGATAGATTCTGAAAAGTAGGAGTTAAAAGGACTTCTTTTAGTGGTACTTCAAAATAATAATATTTTTGAGTGTCTTTGTAATCTGAGGTCTTAGGTGTGTTAAATTCTATCATAATTCATTCATTTTATAGCAGATTGCTTGAAATTAAACCCAAAGTTCAAGCATTCTCATTACAATTTGTTACGATTTGACCATAATCACGGGAGAATTTTTATTAAATGAAAAGTAGCTTGAAAACAGTGTCGATTGGAGTTATTTCATACTTTTAGTCCAGGCAATAAATGCCTGTGGATGGAAAGGTCGAAAGCAGAAAGTCTGACTTCGGAAGTTTGTTTGGATTAGACATACTAAAAGTCCCCGACGCGACGCCTCGGAGGTAAGCTCTAGGCTCACAAAGAATATACCATCATTAGGGTTTTTGTTTACTCCTCGACTCGAAAACGAGGCGTCATGGGAAATTTTATTATAAGTACCTACTACATTATGAAAGCTGATGAAATTCTCTACAACGTTGAGTTATGCACTTTTGACCCACTGGGTGTGGATGGCTGGGTGTGGGTATGTGGATTGGTATGGAGTCGATTTAACTTTTTAATTTTAATTCGATAAAAAAAAAACATCTCATCGTTTCATATTAGCCGGAAATATGTACAAACTTCCAAAAGAAAAAGAAATATGTTCAAAGTTCAGATTCAGACAAATTGAATTCAAAAGGTTGTGTGAATGCAGCTTGTCATCACAGTGTTTATTGCATGATAACATCTCATGTTTTTAATTATAATTTATTAGGCTACGCGTGGCTACGGTATGAAATTGGTGTCGGTTTTCATTTTGAATATACTTCAGTATTATTATGTCCACAACGTACTTTAGACAAGTCTATAGGTTTGTAAAGTTTCTTACCTGCATTTACTACCTATCACTGCACAGAATAGATAATAGAACTGACGTAGGTACCTACTATAGTCCTAAAAACTTATCTGACCAGGTGGCTAAAAGAGGAACTAACGACGCGCGACGCCAATATGAAATGTCCATCTGCCTGCCATTCGCCGTTGGTTGTTTGCTGCACCAAATGCGATAAAAGTGCCTCACTTACCGGGCCGTATAAGTTTGTGGGACTGTAACGGCCAAAATATACCTACTAAGCACAGATTATAAATTGATTATCTCATTCGTAAACTCGACACTATTATTGATGTTTCATAATAATTTTATTGTCGTATGAACTTGTTTTGCTACTTAAGCTAACCTCATTCACAGATGAACTGAACTATGGATGTACATTATGTATGTACCTACTTACTTACTCGTCATTGTTGCCTAGAATCATTGACCTCTCAAACGATTCTGCAGACGCAGAAGCGATCGTAACATTAATTCACTAACGCCCGAAATTAATGTTCGATCTTTACCTAGATAGGTACTTTATTTTCTTTATTAATTTCAGGCGTAAGGTAATCTAGTGAAATTGAATTGGGAAATTGAATGAAAACTATTAACGATAAGGGTATTCATTTTTCACTGCGACAAACGTATACAATACCTGATTTCATGCATTGCAAGACTTTCAAGGTCAAGATAATATAGAAAAGCCGGCATTAAAATTGTAATAATAAAGTAACATAGGTAGGTACTAGAACTACAAACACAGAATAGCTACAAATCACATCCATGTGTCTCTATGATAAGGTAGAGTCCAACTTGATTATCAAAATTATTGTCTATTGATAGGTACACACGGCTACAGATCAAGCTATACCTTTCCAGTATAAGCTGATCTCGCATTGTATAGGATTTCCGTACTATGGGAGGTCAGCTTATACTAGAAATGTATAGCTTGATCGGTAGCCGTGTGTACATGTTCCTAATGTAAGTATGGGGAACCCACAAAATTTAATGTTTTTTTTTCTATTTTTGTGTTAAAATCTTAATGCGGTTCACAGAATACATCTACTTACCATGTTTCAACAGTATAGTTCTTATAGTTTCGGAAAAAAGTGGCTGTGACATACGGATGGACAGACAGACAGACAGACATGACGAATCCATAAGGGTTCAGTTTTTTTGCCATTCGGCTACGGAACCCTAAAAAGGTACTTTATGGCGTCATGCCTGCAGCTATCTATCAATGGTAAGTAGTAGTTATGCCTTATCGATGTGAGCCTGTGTTGGACCGCGAACGGTGAACGCACTTCGTGCTACTTCGCAACAGGGCCAAGGCTATGTTTAGCTAACCTGTATGTGATGGTAAACTAGGCATTGTATGTAACATAACCAATGAATTGACATGCGAAATCGGTTTGGTCACACAGAAAAAGTTTTTATGAAAGTTTTACTAATACCGCGAACACAGCTGCTTAGTATTCTGTTCTATGTATAGTCCTAACTCTGATGACCATGGTATTTACGAACATTGTTTGCATACAAGTTTCTTGCAATTTGAAAGCTCTTATTGTAACTAGAGTACTTTCTACTGAAGTAGATACTCACCTATTTAATTATATTGTAATTTAAAAATCATTACGTAGGGTCGATATTACCTCAGATATTATTATACTTTCACAGAGAGTTTAAAATTCTAACATACAATGACGCAAGTCGATGTCCCGATATTTTTTACTGTTTATTTATGTTGTAACACTAACATCTATCGACGGAAAACTAGTAGCCCGTGTGGCCTGACCCTGAAACCCCTACCTCAGAGTATATAACTACTACGTCCCCTACGATTTATTCGAGTACGCAGGTTGTATTTCTAGAAGGACTCCTTTTATGAATGTAGTAAACTCACTCCGCCGAATAAATTCCTAATGATTATCATGTCAGTAAAATGTGTCTTAATTAAGTACACGTAATTTATGCATAAGCATTCGATCGAAGTAAGTTCATCGTTTAATAATATCTACTAAATTAGTTAATTAAAATGTAAAGTAGTTAATTAAAGCTGGGCAAAGAATTATTGCTAAAAATAAAGTAAAATGCAACATCGTCGCCGGGCGGCGTGTTCGTAGATTATCTGATACGAAAAGATTCTTTTATATAATTAGTTCCCGCTAACATTTGTTATCTCCTTCCACTTGTTATCTTAAAGGCTCGGTAGACAGTAACGATATACGGATGAGTAGATATTATAATACGCTTAATGATATAATAAATAGCGAAATTCGATAATCAAATTTTATCATGTCTGATAAACATATATATTTATTTATATTATGTATTATTATTTATAATACGATTTAGATTGCTATTTTACGTATTATGTATTTGTTCCACATTGATAAATCTTGCGATATCATTTCACGATTGTAACTATAGCATTCTGTAGACTCCGTAAATACTCTACCTAGATAGGTTCACGCACGACCCATACTGGGTCACCACACCACATGATTGACGTGTACTTTTTCTTCATCAGGGCTTTGTCACTCCTTGTGTAACTGCTATGCATCCTTAAATACAATTTTATACTCCAATTAGCATCGACACGGGCCCAAATTTATAATCTTACTCCTTAATTGTTTCAGATCAGTTGCCACATCACTGTTAATATGGCTTATAAGTGGTGTTTTATCCACTTTAGGAGCATTATGCTACGCGGAGCTGGGTACCTCTATCACCAGGTCTGGCGGTGATTACGCATATATTTATGCGGCATTTGGACCACTGCCTGCGTTTCTTCGCCTTTGGATCGCGTTACTCATCATCAGACCCACAACACAAGCTATTGTGGCACTAACCTTCGGCAACTACGTCGTCAAGCCGTTCTTCCCTGAATGTCTGCCACCAGATTACGCCGTCAGGCTATTGGCTGCTGTTTGTTTGTGTGAGTACCTACCTCAAACCATATTTTATACTTAATAGAAAAATAATCTCTTCCATATTTTCTATCTCTATCATAACGTTTTTGTGATTCTGTCAACATTGATAAATGGTTAACGTAACGATTTCAAATCAAAAGGAATGTCAGTATCTTGGCCAACATATTATAAACTTTTTGATGTGTATGTGACCCTTATAAGACTTCATTTGAAAGTAAAAGTATCGACTTACCTAGCAAGCCCTTAGGCCTGATTTCTAAAAGTACATACGTTGACCTGAATGAATGAATGCCGAATCAAAGTGAAGGTACGAGATGATAAGAAACCGATACAAACAACAATAATAACTGTTCATGTACCTATTGATTAAAAACTTTCCAATGCAACATAGCTTTTCCTCGACTTTTTTTCTGGTGGAAGAAATCTGGTTTCGGATGTTTTTGTTAATTCTTGGAATTACCCGGTAGGTACACCCTATAAAACATTTTTTGCGGATTGTAAACTAAAGTATTTACCTACATGTCCTCTAAATTTACATAGGAATCTATTTTTTTATTGTCTGCGCTTATTTGGTAATTATTTCTGAAGTCACCTATCTAAATTGACTTTGCATAGTATAATTGGAATTGGAAGTATTTTGTTTGAGTATGCGGAATGAGAGTCTATCTTACTTATTAACTTCTGACCTGTAAGCCGACGCCGTTCTTTATTTGACGCGCCTCATAAATATCATGATATGATGATAGACATCAATTGGCAATTAAATAAAGCCGTTTACGATTGGAAACACTTTCCATCTCTTGCTCGCGAACGCGTCGCAAACCAAACGTGACAAGCAATAACTTCTGTAAATGTTTTCTAGGCATATGTCTCAGCATGTTCTGGCTTACGACATTTCGAAACATAAAAATATATTTTTTCTTTTTTATACGACTAAGTCGGTAAACAAGCATACGGCCCGCCTGATGGTAAGCGGTTACCGTAGCCATATGGACACTTGCAACACACGAAGCATCGCTCCCGCGTTAACGACCTTTCCCCCTCCCCTATGAGCTCTGGCGACCTTACTCACGCGCAGGAACACAACTTTACACAACATAAAGTTATTTGGCTGTGGTATTTTGTAAGGTACTTCCCCAGTCGAACTGCTCTTTGAGCGAATAAACGCTACGCTCTACCCCTCAATTTCTTGTTATTTTAAACTTTTATCAGGCTTACTGTTGCTTTTGCCATTGTCGGCTCGCTTGAACTTGAAGTATTTAACTTCATGCCCATTATTATACATACATTGTACGTAATATTAAGATTCTTTGGAAACATGCAAAGAGAGAAAAAAACATCAGCGGTAGCGTCACAAGGACTGCATAATACATATTTACACTGAGTGCATGGGATTTTAAAGCTGTCCACAAATAGTCTGTCTGAAGCTAGCCCTAGTAGCATTTATTGTGGTTATTTGGTTGGACCAATGTAGCATTTACAACCTCATTGGTTGGCCAACTGTTAGAAATGGCCGCCTGGCCAGCAAGCATCCCAACGATCGTAGCCAACGCTGGCCCAACGCTATAAGCCTACATTGGCCCTACAGTATATTTGCAACGTAAGGCCACCGTTATTAGACACACGTTGGGCCTATGGTGTATTTGAGATGTAGGGCTAACCACTATTTAACTCGCATAGGGCCAACAGAGCATTTATTATGTAGGGCCTCCCAATATTAGTCTCGCATAGGGCCTACAGTGCGTTTTCCACGTAGGGCTACCTACAATTTGCCCTCGCATAGGGCCTACGGTGAGTTTTCCACATAGGGTCACCCACAATTTGCCTCGCATAGGGCCAACAAAGAAATGCCAACTACTGATGGGAACATTCCTGTTCATTTTGTATGGGGAACATGTTTAACATGAAATTTTCCTATACTATGAGTAGGAATGTTCCTGGTACAAATATCAGTAGGCTCACTGTTTGCCTCATGGTATAGGAAAATTTCATGTTAAACATGTTCCCCGTACAAAATGAACAGGAATGTTCCCGTCAGTAGTTGGCATTTCTTTGTTGCTTCGATCTATGCCAAGTACCTATTGTTAAAAAAAGAACCGACGAGGCGCAAGTCACAGAACCAAAACATTTTTTTCCATAATTTATTTATTTTGTACAGCTGGTAACAGATAGCCCCTATAAAATTTTTTGTATGTCGGCGTCCATTGCTAGCTCAGCAATTTTATTTCGACGTACAGCTTCTGTAAACAAAAGGACTGCGTAAGTAAATATAATAATATAATATAATACACAGCATTATTATAGTACATAGATGGATATAATTAATTACAATAATCTCGATGTAACCTAGCAAGTAGATATTGTTAATAATTTTAATAAAATGTCTGTATCTGTTGTCTGTCAAAAATTATAAATCTTAAAATAAAAAAGGGAAAACTATTAGTATTAATGGATTTGAAGTAAAATATCAATTGAACAAATTGAGGTTTTGAACAGAGGTAGAGTACAGCATTTCTTAGCTCAAAGACCAGATTGACTGAATACGATCAAGCGGGCCATACACTTGTAAAAAAAGTGAAAAAAGCATATACCTTTGATGACCGCAACTATCAATTGGTAGATCCTTTAAAGCAAGTTTTTTGTGTTTACCAGTCCAGTTGCATGACAGCGCTAATGTATTCGTAAATATTTTGTCAATGATTCTCCTTACAATGGCAGCCAGTTTGGTTCCTCCCACCAATGATTAATAGTTTATCTACAAAATGTAATAAAAACTAATGTATAATATATTTAACAGTAAGCAAAAATTGTGCCAACATGAATAAATTAAGTGCCTGATTAAAGGATTATTCTGATAGGATAAATTATGTATTTTTTTTACCTTTATTATATTTTATAGAATCAAAATATAACTTAGTGTGGATAAGTTAACACAAAAAACATTACCAACCTTCTAGGCCAGTCAGGTATAAAGAATTTCTTTCGAGTAGAGTAGATAGATGGGCGGAGGCGAAGAGGGAGCAGGTGGAGAATAGGGAGATGGGTGAAGGCGACGAGGCAGAGGGACTGGTAGACAGAGAGAGAGGGAAAGGGAGCGGATAGATGAAGGGAAGAGGAATGAATATAGAGTAAGGTAAGGATGGAGGCAGGGAAACTTCTAGGAACAAGGCTAAAACCTATGACAAATCATTGGCGTTTTTTATAGCTATAGATAGATTAATATGTTTACCTTTTTTTTTAAGTGGAAGATGTTGGTTTTGGATAATAATTAGTTTTTTTGGATAATAGTGTCATTGTTCACTTCACTGTCTTCATGTGCTACTGAAGAGGGTTGGTCGTTTTTTTTCCTGGATGGCCGAGAGTCAGATGATGTAAGTTCTGAATAATTTTCAGCTTGTTTACATTTTTCCCATGCTTTAAAATTATCTGAAAAAATTGGAGTTATACTAACTGAGATAAAAAGTGAAACAAAATTGAAGCAGCAATAACAGAAAAAATAAATTGAAGAGAGTTCACAAGTGAAATTCGAAAACTTCTAACATACCCATTTGAAATCTGCTAAAAACAGTCAATAAAAAACAAAAGCAAAGCAACTTAGAAAATTATGTATCTGCCTGGGATCTTGGTCTTCCAACCAAGAATGTTAAAGTGAATATGTAAACTTTCTTTGATTTGAAAGGCGTGTTATAGTTATAGGCTCGCATATAAGTAAAAAATAATGAAGATCTATAAAAAGTAGGCATGGAAATTATTGCTACTTTAAAGGAATTCTCATTTGATGATATTATTATTTTTTATAGCATGATTTCACAAGCGATATATGATTTGCAATGATTTTTCAATATGCACATGCGCTTGCTATCATTTCCCGGGATAACAAAACCAACAAACCAACCTTTTAAAGTTTAACACGTAAAGTCACAAATCACGAAACTTAAACTCTATTTTTAAAACACTATTTAACACTATTTACCTACGAACACTCTAAAAACGAATCTATTTTTATTTACATTAAATTACAAAAACGAATGAAACGAACGTACGATTTAGCATTGCATTGGCATTTTTCATTGGAAAACAAAATCATGTCATCAATAAATAATCTTCGAGAATGATGGATGACAAGTAATTTGACAAATTATATTTAATTTCGTGGTCAAAAATTATTTTTTGATCCTGCTACATAAAATTCTAAAGAAGTTAACACTTTATGTCACTTGATTTAAGGTTTATTTTTAAAATACTCTTACAAGCTAATCAAGGACAAAGTTTCTTTATATTGGGCTGCCATACGCAACCAAATAATTTTTATTTATTATAATTAATTAATTAATAATTTTTATATATTATGTATTAGTGTGCTAATAAATAGGTACTTTATACTTTTTTCGTCAATGGCGGATACAAGATAAATTAGATACATATTTTTATGCATCTTCCTTCCAGTGTTGCCAACTGCTAGCTTTACTAAGTAGCTAGACATCTTGCAAAAAGTAGCTAGATTGCCAGATTTTGATACCCAAAAAAGTTGCTAGAAGTAGCTAGATGTTTCTAAGTAGGTAGATAACAATAACATTGTTAAAGAGAATTTAAAACCAGTATATTAAATACGTTTTTTTTTCAAGTGTAATTAATTTTCACAATATATTAAACAGCGAGCATTAGTTTTAAATGAGGCGATTTCTTACGATACCTCTATGGTCAAAATACCTGTCAAATCGTGTACTTTAGGTTCAAATTGGATCCAAATATCAGCATTTTGACAGGTATTTTGACAATAGAGGTATCATAAGATAACTCCATATTCCCGGCCACCTACCTATACCCTCATCTAGGCCAATAGCGTCGTGTTTAGTCTTTTTCTATCGAGACCCAATGCCCTATTACGAACTTTCGAAAGTATTGAAAAGTAGCTAGAAAAAGTAGCTAAATATTTAGCTACAAGTTTCATTAAATTGTAGCTGCCTAACACCAAAAAATAGCTAGATCTAGCTATAAAGTACCTAAGTTGGCATCACTGCTTCCTTCATGGCTTCATGCACCTACATTTGTTTCATTAGTTCGCCAAAAGGCAGGCAAAGGTCCAGAATCATACAGCCTAGTTTTATTTAATTTTTTCTTGAAATAATAGATACCTACCTGATATCATAAAATATAAAGGCTGATCTACCCAAATTGAAAAGGCTAACGCCATATTTGTTTTATTCAGGTTATAGTAAAATAGTTCTTAACTTCAAGGAATTTTTGAGATAACTCGAAAAGTCACAATACACGCATTAATTTCATGTTACTACACTGGTGCACTTAGCCACTTTTGTCAAAGTACCTAAGTATACATAATTTATATTATTCTCTTCTAACAATGATGATTAAATTTGATGATTTTAATATATATATATAATAAAAATGAATCCCTATTTCCCTTGGTCACGCCATCACGCGTGAACGGCTTGACCGATTTCGCTAATTCTTTTTTTGTTGTGTTTGTTATTGTCAGGAAAAGGTTCTTATGAAAGGAAAAATTAAGACAGTTGCGAGGGTAGGGGTAGGGTAGGTTAGGGTAGGTATAGGTTAGTAGGACACCACGCGAACGAAGTCGTGCCGGGCAGCTAGTACTATAGAGATAGATTGAAAAACGGCTTGTAGCTTGCGCTCATAGAAGATGAGAAGTATAGGCACAGACAATCCTCTGTGGCATAGGTACTCAAGAATACGGCTGATTGACGCTACTGTGGAGCTGAACGCTCGCTGAATATAATATGTTTAACCAATAAGCTTTGAATCATTTTAAATTGTTTATATCACGGAGTATATATTGTTTATGAAACGTCTAACGTCCGATGGTCAGTTGGAAATAATACAAATCTTTATCACAGTTCACGTTTGTATGTTAATATTATAACCAGTTATAAAACCTACCGTAGGAGTTGAAGGCCCAACTGCAAATAATTATAGGAAATTATGCGAATTTTTATCACAGTTGGCCATGTGTTGGTCCTTTGTATATTAATTTCCGTTATAAAACGTATCGTAGGAGGTTAAGGCCCAACGGCAAATAATGGATGGAAAATACATGAATCTTTATCACAGTTGGCCATGTGTTGGCCCTTTGTATGTGAATGGCCCGTTGTTAAACCTACCGTAGGAATTGAAGGCCCAACAGCAAATAATTGATGGAAAATACATGAATCTTTATCACAGTTGGCCATGTGTTGGCCCTTTGTATGTGAATGGCCCGTTGTAAAACCTACCGTAGGAATTGAAGGCCCAACGGCAAGGAGTTTTTAGAAATTATACTAATCATTATCTCAGTTGGCCAAGTGTTGGCCTTTTGTATATTAATATCCGTTATAAAACCTACCGTAGGAGTTTAAGGCCCAACGGCAATTAATTGTTGGAAAATACATGAATATTTATCACAGTTGGCCATATGTTGGCCCTTTGTGTGTGAATGTCCCGTTATAAAACCTACCGTAGGAGTTGATGGCCCAACGGCAAAAAAATGTTGAAAATTATACTAATCTTTATCCCAGTTGGCCATGTGTTGGCCCTTTGTACGTGAATGCCACAGTATATTATTGCAGATGGCACAATGTTGGGCCTTTGTAGGGAGAATCACTACGATATCCCAACTTATTCCCAACTGTTGGCAACCGCGTGCCAACAAAAATGCTACTAGGGAGAGCTACTTTCCTTAGTAATGCGATGTTTGCAATTAGATTCAATATTATGTTACCTACCAGCTTCCGCCCTGCGGTTTAACACGAGATCTATTATGGTATGGATCTAATCTTATTCTATAGATTACTATTACTACGTAACTTATTCCTTGTTTTGAAAAAAGTAGAGCAAGTTCATCCAAATCCGTCCAGTCATTAAACAATGCATACACATAAACGTATACGCTAATTTCTGTATTATTATGCAACTTTGTAGTATTTTCTCTATGAATACCGTCCATCGTATCATGAAATACGAGCTTAAGCGGATTATTGCCAGCTTTACAAATAGTGATACGCACGTGGTATTGATTATCATATTGTTTTACGCATCGATGTTTAGGACAGGTACAATCACAGGGTACAAAAGAAGTAATGATCCGTCACTTTTGTAGGGCGCCGGCTGAATATTACTTACGGAAACTATATCTATACATTCGCTTATATTATTATGTTAGCTGATCAAATGAACAATGCGGTCTAGCGTATTACAAAAATCATCATCATCATCAGCCTATAATGTCCCACTGCAGAGCACAGGCCTCCTTTCACAAATGAGA
The DNA here is from genome assembly GCA_947623365.1 of Achlya flavicornis. Taxonomy (NCBI): domain Eukaryota; kingdom Metazoa; phylum Arthropoda; class Insecta; order Lepidoptera; family Drepanidae; genus Achlya; species Achlya flavicornis. The sequence goes on along the minus strand of OX392468.1, from coordinate 6,639,322 downwards.
GTGAAAGGGATGTTACAATAAAATTGCGCAAACACAGATACGTAATAGAGCTAACGTACCGCAAGTGCTGCGTCGGGCCGTGGGTCAGGGGACAACGGGGGTCCGGCTCGGTAGAAAAAGTAGAGCCCCGATTCTCACGTATTCGACATCGATGTTGCATTAGGTTTTTTTTTTTTATACAACTTAGTCGGTAAACAAGCATACGGCCCACCTGGTGGTAAGCGGTTACCGTAGCCATATGGACGCTTGCAACACACGAAGCATCACTCACGCGTTACCGACCTTTCCCCCCTCTCCTATGAGCTCTGGCGACCTTACTCACGCAAAGGAACACAACTTTACACAACATAAAGTTATTTGGCTGCGGTATTCTGTGAGGTGGAGGTACTTCCCCAGTCGAGCTTCTCTTTGAGCGAATAAACGCTACGCTCTACCTCTCAGTAACCTGGCAGATATCTATTAATCAATAAATTTTGAGTGCAGAAGGCTGCTCTACCTCCGCTTCTCGACGCTCAGCAGCTACCTAATGTGGCCAGGCGTGGCACAGCACTTGTGGTCAGTGTACAGCACATTGATTACTTTTAAATCACTGCGGCAATACATCTATGATTCGTAAGATGATTCAAGTTCCAGATTGTTCTTATAAGTACATACTTTGTAAATGTCACAACTCCGTTTGCAAAAGTTATCATGACTTAATTTCCATGATTTTGATTGCTATGATGAAGCCCTATATCCTTATGGTCTGATGTATTGATTTGCTAAGTCTTAAGCTAAAAGTATTTTCTCTCCTTGTTATCTGTAGTTAGTTTCCATCAACCTCACTTTAGCAGATGTGTCATCAAATCCATTATAATACACTGAGGAGTTAAATAACATTTATTCCTTGACTGTACAACTTTATTACCTACTTAAGTGATATTGACTATTAATCGCTGAAGGTTAAAGGATCTTGCTGATGTCGGTTAATATTGTTTATTCATATTAACCTTAATGAGAATTTGATGTTAGTATCATCACTTACTTAATTGTTATCGGCTTGTTTCTAGGATGGTACCTACCTAACTATTAATCTTCCACTGGTCATTACTCCTATACAATTTCACGTGAATCGTTATCTATAGAGTAATTCCCTATATTCATTCAAAAGATTATGATCTAGTTTGAAGGTCCAAGAACATCGCATTTTTTAAGGAGAAAGAGAAAATAACTTTTATTTGTGTTGCCGATGTTTAGTGTACAATTTAGGTGAAAATTCTGTAAATAACTGTCACAGTACGTGCAGTGCAATGCTGCAGTGTTACCATAATATAATATTATTCTTTTCGATTCATTACATGGCAATTCAGAGTATTTTAGAGCCGCCAGTTCCCTCATATTTCGACTACGGTGTGTAGAGTTAGGGCTTGTAGAGTTAGGGCGTGTAGTTATAAGCTTGGCTCTACTTGAGATGTGATAACTTTTTGACAGTGTTAGCCATATGGCCTCGTCTTGGCAAAATTTTACATACTAATGTTTTTGGAGGGATATTTTTTTTTTCAAAGAAGGTACCAAATGCACATACGGCCCGCCTGATAGCTGTTACGCATGGACGCTCAAGAAAGGACGTACAAGGACGTTTTATAATTGTTTTAATCGTTTTATAATTACATCATTGTAGCTTTAAATTGCGATGAGTGTACCTAATAAAATGCATGAAAGAATACATAAACCGATACTTCAATAGGTACTAGTCAATAAGTTAATCACTTTCGACGCTCTAGTAGTAGGTATAGGCTAGAACTCTAGACCACGGAAATATGACTTGCTCATTACTCTAAAATCAAGGTATCCGCTTATCATCAGGCTGGCCGTTTGCTTGTTTGCTACCTTAGCGGTATAACAAAAGTACACCAATAGTCTTAGAGTTGCAATTTTTGAGACTACAAGAGCAGCAAGAGTTTCTCAATGAGAAACAAAATCGTAACATAGTGTAACCATTTTAGTCACAGGGGATATCCCTTATGGTAGGTATTTATTTGTTTACCTACCGCAAAGATTCCTTTGGTTTGTGCTTGAGGATAATTGAATGAGGATATTACCGACAGGCCATCCGCCCACTTTAGGTATTATTGTTGTTTGCTATTTATTTACTTATTAAATATTTATTCAGTCTACTTTGTAATTTTGCCGCTGCGCCGGGGCACGCAATTGTTGTCAGTGCGATTAGAATGTAAATATTATGTAATGAATCTAAGCTTGTTTTGAAAAGAGTAATTGCTGAGTTTATTGCCGGCTCTTCTCAGCAAATGCAACCTTCCGAACCGGTATGAGAGTATTAGAGTCAGACTTTTCAAAAGTGCCTGCGAAGTAGGGTTTCGTTTTTCCCGACCTTTTTCCATTCCCGGGACCCGGGAATGAAAAAAATGATTTCCCGGGAATTCCCGATTCCCGGGAAATTTTGAAAAGTTGTTAGTTATGTTATTTTAACGTATAAAAAGTCACGTAAGTAACGTAATTTAATTAAATTAGCAATTTATTGTCTCAGAAGTAGATAATAGTACATTATGAGACATGTGTGCAAAGTTGGTAATCACATACGAGGCGGTATCTATTAAGCGAAAAGGAACCCAAGAGTGTAATTATCAACGCACACGCGTGTCATACGACGTTTTTCAACACACTTTTGAGGAAAATTAACAAACTTATATTTTTAAGTAGATTTTTGATAATAGTCAATGAGAACGTCAACAAATATGGCACGCAAGTTTTGTTTTGACAGCGAAACTGTTTTACACGTTTAAATTAAGAATGCTTCGTCTACGCACATATCAATTGCATTGAGTTACAAACTTAACATAATTGGGATTATACCTATCATAAAAATGTGCGGTAATGTAAAATAAAAGCCACTAGTGCGTAATAAGCTACAATATGAATATTATGATACTAAAAACGGTGAAATAAATATCACTTTACGAGCAATCGTGTTGATTTTTTTTTATTACCAATTCACAAGGAACGAGAGAGAGAACACTCGGAAGGAGTGCTCGGAATTTCTCTACGAGACAGGGAAACGACGATATTTGTAGGAGAACAAAAATTACCGATATAGCTCGCAGAGATAGTAAGCTGAAGTGATAGCAATGGGCAGGCCATATCGCTCTAAGACGACGCGAGTGGCGACCACGTACAGGAAAGCGCCGTGCGGGACGACCTCCCACCAGACGGATCGACGACCTGGTCAGTCGCTGGATGCAAGCGGCCCAAAATCGTTCGAATTGGAAGTTAATGGGGAGGCCTATGTTCAGCAATGGACACCCTTAGGCTGATATGATGATGTTTTACTTGACTTTTGATCGGTAAAAATAATAAAATTATTATTTAAAAAAATATGCATTTTCGGCAACATTGGAATTTTTCAATACGAAAACGCTGATAATCTTTATCTCGAAAAATGCACATTAAAAGAAAATAATGTAACTTAAATTTTCTTCAAAATTAAGCCCATTCACAGTTTTTCTCTTAAATCGGCAGTTTAGATTTTTAATTTTCTACTGGTATTTGTGAGACACAAAAATAGGTTATTAAATTAATTTACGCCTTTTACTTTACTTTAAATAGGTTACAAACAAAAAAAAATGTATGTGTATTTTCGGAGTCCTGAAATTTTTAAAAGAAATAATAATAATAATAAATAATAATAATTTATGCAACATCTTTGTGTTTCAAACTAATATTTGCAAGTGTTTTAGAGCATTCAATCTCATAAAGAAATTCCCGGGAATTCCCGGGAAATCGCAAAAAAAAACCCGACTTCGGGAACGGCGTATTTCCCGGGAATTCCCGATTCCCGGGACCCGGGAACGAAACCCTACTGCGAAGGTCTATTTGAATAAATGATTTTGAATTTGAATTTGAATCCATTTGCTATCTCAATTCGGCGATTTAATAACTTGACTGATTTATGATCGTAGGTTACTCCAACCTAAGAGATCCTCTCCTTCTGTAAATAGCAAATATAGTTTGCAAGTTTGCATTCATAGAGTTAGAATATTAATTTATTAGATACATCCACATATATAACGTACACTAGTTGATTTACTATCAAACACAATGTCAATTTTGATTCCTTGTAATGTTTTCTAGGTAAAAGAATCGATAAATAACGAGAAATTGGCATTCATTATTATGTATTTTAGTCTTTCAAACATTTGGACCGCACCGGTGTTCACGGACCATACTCTACTTCAGTATTCTTACTCTATGGTATTATTACATGTTTCAATACGGTACATTCTATTATATTCCCTTGCCGATCGCTAAACGATTGATATCCGATAATTATTTGATTGCAAAGCGCCTTCTATCGAGATCGTTGACGGAAGCTCTCAATTAACCTAATTACCTAAGACCGTGCGGTAGAACCGACTATAGCCTCCTTTTTACCCGACTGACCCGGAAGGAGGGTTATGTTTTTCGAGTGTATGTATGTATGTATGTATGTATATATGTATGTATGTATGTATGTATGTCTATTTCTTTGGCACGCTCTGCAGCCTAAACGGCTTGATGGATTAAAGCATATAAGGTGTCGTTAGATTCGTCTGAACTGTGGGAGTGTCATAGGGTATATTATTTTTATATGGCGTCTGCGGATAAGAAAAGAGGGGGGGTATTAAAAACAAAAATTTCGTTATTATAACAATATGGGTATCAAATGGAAGCTTGTGAACAGCCCATTCCATATATGGATATATTGTAATAATTTTTTGCTACCATTTTGACGTAAACTGCAAAAAACCATGTTTAATGCAAGGACAGAATGAGCGGCTACCGTACCGTACTCAGAGTTGCGGTGGTTGTTGGTTGTTAGCGTTACTTTACCGCACCGCTCATTTACTTACTAATACTTACAACTCATTCTGTATAAAACTAAAAAGTCTGAAATAAATTAAATTATTAAAATAAACAAAAAACCCGACTGCGTAAAACAAAAATTAACTAAAAAGAGAAAAACAAGCTCTTTAATCTATAGAATTTGGAATATAACTTGAATATTATAAGGTATTGCAGTCGGGGATAAACAAATATTACAAAAAAATACATACTTAGGTTATTGGTTTGTCCCCGACTGCAATACCTTATAATATTCAAGTTATATTCCAAATTCTATAGATTAAAGAGCTTGTTTTTCTCTTTTTAGTTAATTTTTGTTTTACGCAGTCGGGTTTTTTGTTTATATAAAAATTTAAGAAGATACTGAATGAATTAGGTCGACCGGGCTGCTCTAATTTAAGATAGATAAATGGATAAACTTATTATCCCAGTGGAGGGGTATAGTAGAGTAAAAGTAATGATACTAATGACAAGTTTGTAGGTATGCATAATTTTGTTAATATTAGTATTAGTATAAGTATAAGGAAAAATAGTAGATTATAAAATGTATAACAGCTGTTTAACAGTTGTATGACCGTGTTGCGTGAGAATTATTGTTTTGAAACTTAGCATTCAGATTTTTCCTCCAAAGGAGTAGAATTTTGGAAAAATCTTTCTTTAGTGAATGCATAGTATGACACACATCATTCATTTGGACCCTGCCGTGGTGTTGTTGACTTGTTTGCTGTAGGCAAACTGTGACAGCCACCGTCCAAGAATCAGAACAATCACGGAGACGTGTTTGTTAATTTGTTGAGATGAAAGTTACAATACATAATTTTGTCAACAGGTGTGCTGACCGCGATCAACTGTATCAGCGTGCGATGGACGATGCGTATTCAGGACATCTTCACAACATCCAAGTTGCTCGCGTTGATCGTCATCATTATCTCGGGCATTTACTACATTGGTATCGGTAAGTGTGGCTTATGTCAATTGTTTTAATCGGTAGTAAGTACCTACTGTCAGCGTGACAAGTAGTAGTACCCTTTCTTAATAATCTATTGACATTCTCTTGATGAATGGAAACTAATATTTGCTTAGTCACACTCATAGCATAGCCATTTATTCAATTTAAGTTCTAGTAGGGCACTTATGAAGGTCCAAGCTTCTGAAATTACCACATACACAGCAGCAATGATTAGCTACTTTGGCCACTAACTGTACCAATGTTTTAACTCTATGGTACCAACTTAAGACCGATTTCTACATTATGGATATGATATATTTTTACCATATTGGGTGTAGATCACATTTAAAATCCGACTTCTGTAGTTGCGTTCTATATTTGGAATTCAAATGATCCTCATTGTATAGTTTGCAAATTATTTGAACGCGGCGATATCTAAATAGATTTTCGATGCTTTAGCGTTTAGTGTAGACGCGAGTCTGTCAATAAATTTATATGAATGAATGAAGTCTCCTAATTTATACTTATAGACTCTACTAATGACATAATAATGCTATCTCATTCATTTTTGTAGAGCTTTTCCAAGGCAATAATATTGTTATACGTTATTGTCACGTATCTATTACTACCAAATATACACAGTGATTTTTTCAAGTGGGATGGATAGGTAGGTAATAGCGATGGTTACGTTCTCCGTTGTCACTTGGACAACTGTTTGAAATCATAATTTTCTATACGTTTTCTATTGTTACAATTCACTAAAGGTACATTTCTTACTCATACTCAATAAGCATTTTTTTATGAAACTCTGTCACTATTGTCTCTTGGACAACGGGACAGAATAATAAACAAGAAAAAGTTGATTGACCCCATATTGACCCAGCCCTTTTATCAAAATCGGCCTCGAACGAATGAGGCCTCGAACCTCCTTTGAACATTTTTCGCTAGCCATTGAGCATGATTCGTTTGTAGGTACATTCCAAAACAGGTTTTTATTTTATTTTATAGTAAGTACGTCGTTTTTGAATTATGATGAAACATGTCAAAAAAACATCATTCCCCTTCGAAGTTTGCAATGAACAAATCTTAAACAACAACAGTTGATAATCTTACTAGATGCTTTCATTTGATACCCATATTGTTATTAAACGAAATTTTCGTTTTTATTCGTAGACGCCATATACAAAAAATATGTCCTATGACACTCCCACGGTTAAGACGAATCTAACGACACCTCATATGCTTAAATCTTGCGTTTAGGCTGCAGAGGGTGCCAAAGAAATAGAAATACATACATACACTCGAAATACGTAACCCTACTTCCGGCTCAGTCGGGTAAAAAGATAAGAGCGGCGCGGTGGGACGCCTCGTGATACTTTGTTTATTAGTGTAGTGAGTGATGTGTATTTTCCTTCTCCATTGTTAATACTTAGTAGTATTATATATGAGGAAATACAATTAATTTAATAATTAATATTCTGTTTACGATAAATTGTTTCTATTACAAAAAACAGTTATTTTATTATATCACGAACTTGTGACCTGTGTTATGTACCTATTACAAAATAGTACCTGTGATAGTACTGTGTACTGTCGAAGTAATCAGTGACTTATTTCGTTCTTGAAAATGAAATGATATATATTAGTTTCTTCTTATAAGGTATAAGTCTGCAGTGCAATAAAGTAAATCAGTAAACTGATTGATAATACATTCGCTGGAGGCCTGTTCCACTTGTCTTTGTTTATAGTACATTTATATTTAGTTATATCGTTATATTCATATAAATAAGTGAATATTAATACATAATGATAATTATTATTTATTGATCGATAAATTATGAATGAACTCACAGTATGCGCATGCGCACTAGGTGGTACTTGGGATTGACTGAATTCTCTACTGCGACGAATTCGCAAAATAACTTGTTTGTTGCTACTGAAGTGCTTCCAAAATAGATGTTTCGGGTGTGCGTGGACGCGTCTATCGTCGACTTTTTCATTAAAGGGAAGCACTACCCTTGCCTTAATTTTGTTACCTTATTTTATACATACCCCCTTATTAATAAATAAGGTGTAAGTCAAGTATAGTAATACAACGTAATAGGGTACAAGTAATAGCTACTAAATTTAGTGTGTACACTGTTTGTTGATCCATGAAAAAAAAAAGCCTAGGTTTTAAATATAACCGTCACTTTCTAATATAAACAAAAAGGGCTGGGGCTATCTTAATACCTGGGTGTTACAAGACTGACTTACACCTTATTTATTAATAAGGGGTTAGATACCTACATAAATTCAATTGTCATTAATTATCTTTATAGTTTTCTAGAGTCAAGACTAGTGACTCAATTGCAACTAAACCTTGCCAATGTGAAGGGTTTAACCCTGAATTCGGTGACTTGTGTGTGATAGAGCAATGTTATCACGTTTTATCTAAACCTAAAATATTGTTGCTTTTACCTACTTAATTAAATACTGTTCATTGACCATCGATCATTGTATGATATACCTAACTAACTCATGGTCATGACTAGGTGGTGACGTTTGTACAATGATAAAATCTAAGTGCAAAACCCAGTATAATGTACGCACATGCTTACCAATTTATTTTACAACGTGTTTTATTAGCTAGCGCTCCGGCCCGCGGTTTCAGACGCTATCACCTATTCTACTTTTATTATATTTTAATTTAGAAAATCACTTGTTAGTTGTTGGTTAACCCTACGTACGCGTTCAGCTGTGCGTTGATTCAATCATACTATTGGCACGCAATTGTTGTCAGTGCGATTAGAATGTAAATATTATATAATGAGTCTAATGCTTGTTTTGAAAAGAGTTTATTGCCGGCTCTTCTCAGCAAATGCAACCTTCCGAAGCGGTATTAGAGTTGAGTCAGACTTTTCATAAGTGCCTGCCAAGGTCTATTTGAATAAATGATTTTGAATTTTACTGTTTCTCCTTTTGCCTGTACCTATTCTTAGGGGACTTTACTATAAATTAGCTCAGCCTGTTAAGATCGATGGTGGGCAGGGGGGATCCCCACCCACCATCGAAACTCATACCCGCCTTTCATGAGGTCCAGTTTTCATGCCAAGAAATCCAAATATAGTCACAAATAATAATAATTACGTTTTTTTTGTAGGTCACACAGAGAACTTTCAAAATGCTTTCGATGGTGAATACAGTGCTGGAAACATTGCACTTGCATTCTACTCAGGACTCTTTGCATTCGGTGGTTGGAATTACCTCAACTTTGTCACTGAAGAGTTGCAGGATCCTTACAAGTAAGTAATGCTCGGTTACTATTAATTTTGTTCTACTAAGGTACCAATAGCAAACATACACGATTGCAACACAAGGAGTACTAACCATCCCCAAAAGTGATGTGCAGCTGGACTGAGGAAGTACTTTCATCTTTATTTTGTGTTCCTGCGCGTTGGCAAGAGTACCTTAGATCGCCAGATCTCATTGAGTGTCCATATGGCTGCGGTAACCGCTTACTATCAGGCGGGCCGTATTAAAAAAACACTATATCTATGTATATATCTTTCTAATGAATAAGAAACTCGCGTCGTGGATTCTTATACGGCGGCGTCGAATTTCATTTATCAGATTTGTTGGAATGGGCAAAGTAAGATCTTTCGTGACACAGTTTTACATTTACGCATTTAATAATTGTATTATGAGTAAGTTTATTGGAACTGGTAGGTAGGTAAACTTTAGGTACCTTAATAATATAGGATTTATTTTCCTCGTTTGCAGATTTTACATTAGGAAAAGTGCAGAAAATGTATATTTACACTGGAAATACTGGTAATTTTACCCGCTTTTCCGGAATTTGAACTTCCCTGTCCTATTTCAGGAACTGAAGTGACGATAAAAATCCACACAAATATTATATTTTTTAGGGTTTCCAACCAAAAAGGTAAAAAGGAACCCTTATGGTGCAACGCAATGGTGAGATTTTATATGAAATTTCATATGAAAGTGCTTTATTTGGAAATTCCAAAACAGGTTTTTAATTTATTTTATGTTGTGTAGCTTTTGGATTATTAAAAAAAAACCCCGTATCGCTGAAGATTGCAAAGCTAAAAGTCTGAAATAATTACTATTATTACTAGATAGAAATTGATGTAAATATTACAGGAAAAATAGAACAATGTTTCTAACTAGTCCAGTTTTTTTTAAATCATAAAAAAATAGATGACTGGTATAGGTATTTTATGTTAGGATTGCTTAGTAGTGAGACATGCAGTGCTAAAAAAGTTTTATCCTAGATCTTTTTTGCTATAATGCTTTCTTATAAAATAAATCAAATGTAACAAATAAGCACCATTTGTTCATGAACACGTACGACCTAGCCTCGCTCCCCTTGGAAGATTATTATTTTTGATCCCCAGTATTATCTCTGTAGTTATACTTGTACATTAGATATTATATTACATAGTGTTGGTAGGTAGTAATAGGTAGGTATAATTATGATATTTTCGCAGTTCACGAATGCGCTTATACTAACCTACTTGGTAGAAAAATGGGGCTACGGGGAATGGGACGTAATTTCGTGATTCAAAAATGAGACGTATGGCAATGTAATATGCTTTTAAAATCATGCAAACCACACATTGGTTTCTTATTATTAAATAACGGACATTGTTTTCTAAATCATTTTGCATGCAATAAACTATATGAGTACTCATGCGCAAATAACAAAAAATTTATATATTTAGATAGATACGTAATTGTTAAAGATTCAATGGGACCATGAGCTTCAGTAACAAAAAGAAATAATATTTCATCTTCACGAAAGGTATCTTCCTTCACGGCAAAATGCGAAAATAAAGGTTCTGTTTTTGCCCAAATTTTTGATTTACGCGGTGCTGTGATATTTCGCCGGTAGGTATGTAGTACCTATAGGTAGGTATGCTCATCGGAAAAAAAATAACGTACTTGATGCAAGAAGATTTTGCTTTTTCGTCAGTAATTTGTAGATTTCATAGAAGAATATGAGATTCGGTAGATATTCAACTTTGCACATCTAAACGTAGAGTCCGAAAACACGCAGGAGTATACTTGCTTCGTACCATTTTAACAGTAATTCATGATTCATTAGTACCTAATTAATAAAGTTTCTGGTGAATTGGTATCCATAAATTATAATACTACAAGCGGGAGAGGTGTAAATACAAAAGAAATCACACGGTTAACAGTAATTTATTACCTATATATATAGCATCAACATTTTATACAAAAATGTTATTACTGAAAATACAAAATAGTTTTAATTAGGAAAATTGCCAGCTAGACTCAGCGGGTGGGTTTAGGGGTACGATTTGAATTGGTTTAAGATTGCATTAAATTGAGCGCCACGGCAGTACCTGGTATGTACCTATGCCTATAGGTATTTTCTATTGCCAGTCCTTAAAAAAGGTACCGCACAGTTGATCACAGGAAAACTTCTGATGAGATGAGAATATCTCATCTCAGTTATACCTAACTATAATCAACCCACACCCAGACAGTACCTATAGCCGAATTTACATCATCCATTTAAGCTGCTACCAGTATAGCTATAGAAGTAGGTACCTACTAACTGGCATAACAACAGAACTGTGATAAAACGATGATACATTTTCTAACGTGTAAGACAGAGCTTTATTTCTTCATAGTTCATATCCCTAAATATGGCAGTCTCATAAAGCTATTTGTCTAAGTAGCAAAAAATACTATTTACCTATCTGATAAATGCATACGTGCAAATCGCTATGTAGAATGCAGTGTAGGTATGTACTACTAGGTAGGTACTTTGATCTGACACCTTGAAGCATCTTTAAAACACAGACAAACCTCGAACAAGTCAACTTGTCGTGCAATGTAACATAACAATTGCGTCATATTGAAGTAGAAGACCAATCGAACGCAACAGTGTCAAATACAAGTCCGACAATTTGGTATTGTAATAGAATACTTCAATGAACCGACTTTTAAATCCATCACAAGTGGTTCCCACGAGAGTACCACAAACATTGCTTAAACGTTTCAGTTTGTTTGGTGTGGATTTACAAACATTTATGTGGGCGTCGAGCATTTTATTTATCAGAAAGCTTGGATCTCTTGGAACTTGGAACTATATTTTTATTCTGAAGCGTCGTGGTAGGGTTGGATTATTATAACTGTTCGTTAGACTTTCTTATTGAAATATTGAACCAGTCGGCTTGGAATGTCCTCTGATGTACGAGCTACCTTTCAACTTGTCTGTCGTGAGAATTTATGGCTCTCGAACAGGATACCTACTCACTAGATAGATAACACTCCCACTATTGCATGTATTATTCATGAAAGACCATTCCGCCCTTAGAGCAGGGAACGTGTGAACTTATTTTCGCTCGAATCTGGAAGAGTGTGATTGTATTGTAAATATTCATTAAGACAGTTTAATCATTCTAGGCCTCGTGCCAATATCCGCAAACCGGGCAATGAATTCCTGTATTTTAATTCTGTTATCTTGAATCCAATTTAGCCGTGAACATCGACTTATTACATTTTTATGCGAATTTTAAATTGTTATGATATCATACGCTATATATAGGGTTGCCATTTTTTTTTTATACCACTAAGTTGGTAAACAAGCATACGGCCCGCCTCATGGTAAGCAGATACCGTAGCCTATGGACGCTTGCAACACCAGGGGTATCACTCGCGCGTTGCCGATCCTGAAGAAATCTCTTCACACAATTTTTGAAGAACCCCATGCTGTACTCCAATGGGAAAACCACGGCGAGAAGCTCATTCCACAGTCCGAGCGTCCGCGGAAGAAAACTCCTTTAAACTTTAAACTTCTAAGAACCACGGGACTCTTTCGATACCCAAAAACCATAAACACATTTAACGCCGAAATGTAGCGTTTCAACTACACCATGCATGTTTCTATAGTGAAGACAAACCACACATTTTGACAACAGTTACCTTCTGATCTCAAGCGTAGTAAGCATAAAAATTATGAAATAAAAAATAAGATATTATCTAAATACATTTTTTTGCCCAGTAATTTCGGGACACGACGGTCAAATACGGTGACATACGGGACGTATGGCGACCCTAACTATATAGAGTCTTTTGCGATATCATTATATTACACTAGTTTGATACCTATACATTTTCTACAGGTATTATGGTTTTCATTTGGCCTGATTTGTGAATGTCAAGAGGTTTTTAACGATGTGTTGTCGAGTAACTTATTTTTTCCTGTCCTGCCTGCCTTATAAAATTGGTGTAACATTTTATCAAAAATACACATAGGTAGTTGGACCACGCACACCGGCACAGAATAGATGATAGTACTAACGTTAACACCGTAACACCGCTAAGTTATAGTGAGTTAGGTATGATCAATAAATCATCATAATGATTGTTTTGATATTATTTTGCCTATATGCTTATTTTGTAAGTTGATTAAAGCAGCCTGCTGAATATAAATAAAACGTTAGTCGCTGTTTACAGATATTCCTCGAATTAAAAAATATCGAAAATTGCTGAAATCCAAAGTATTATCTAGGAGTCGAGAAAACCTAGCATCAATAACATAATAAGAAATGTGGGTCTAAATTTAGTATCTTATGCATATCTTTGACTTGTAAATAAATGCTGTTTACTACGGAAATACACAGCATTAAATGCGCCTTACATTTTTCATCAATTATATGTAAATAAGGCGACATCGACAGAATATTTATGCGTGTCAGTGGGCCAGATGATAATAGTCCTTTGTTATAAGGTTATAAATATTGTTATGGTCTACATGCAAGATTACGATCTATTTCAGGAATTTGCCCCGCGCCATATGGATTGCGATGCCGATGGTGACAACTATCTATGTAATGGCGAATTTGGCATACTTTGCCGTCGTTTCCAAACTCGAGATGATGTCCAATCCGGCTGTAGCTGCGGTAAGTTACAATTGTAGAGCTTTTAATGTTTTATGAGTATTTCCTTGCCCTTTGCCCTTTTGGTGTATGTATGGGTATTCATTTCTGACCAATCTCAATACTTGAGAGAGGTAGAGCATAGCGTTTATTCGCTCGAAGAGCAGCTCGACTGGGGAAGTACCTCCACCTTACATAATACCGCAGCCAAATAACTTTATGTTGTGTAAAGTTGTGTTCCTGCGCGTGAGTAAGGGGGAGGGGGGAAAGATCGGTAACGCGTGAGCGATGCTTCTTGTGTTGCAAGCGTCCATATGGCTACGGTAACCGCTTACCATCAGGCGGGCCGTATGATTGTTTATCGACTTAGTTGCATACACAAAAAAAAAACTAACTCATTATTTTAAGCACAAACTAAGTATAGTACCTATACCTAACAATTCAATAGCTGGAATTATCAAGCAATTTTTATAGCGTTGTTTGACCACACAACAATCTCATCATGGTCAGTGGTCAGTGATGATGTAGCCGAAGTTGGTAAGCACACAAAGCCTAGAAGAAACCGGCCACAATAAAGTTCTGTAATTTCATAAAATATTGACTAATTTGTTTGACTGTTCGTGTGGTATGTAGGTAGGTAATGTAATACTTTCCTGATTACAGCTATCGCAACAAATAAATTAGGTACTTATATTTCTATCATACAAACGTATAAAGCCCATCACAGACGTAGCTATAATATAAATTTCAGTGCAGGTTGGCGAAGTTACAGAAATATATAACTAATATAGGTGCGTGTGCGGTCACTCAAAGATTAGTATTGAAAATAAGTACATGGTTATATGCCTTGGTATGATTTATAATAGCTACGACTGTGATTGGCTTAATGCATGAGTAATAACAAGATCTTGTCTAGCCTATTATAATGTTACAGTTCACTAGAACAAACTAGACTATCGCTAATGGTTGTAAGTATCTTGTTGAAGTTGTTTTGGAATGATTTATGTAGGATGTTAAGATAATTTTGACATAGGAATTGATTGATACAATTTAGCCGCTATGAATTTAGCCGACTGTCTTGTCAATAAAATGTATGATAGATAAGACACAACCATAGAGTAAGAATATTAATAGAGCTGATATAGCTTGAGGTACCTTACCTTGTGCGTAACGCAAAGACTACTATTGTATTGGCGTAACGTAAAGTAACGTAAGGCTTTTGCATTTATGTAGATGCATTCATTTCATAGATATCGTACACTAGTTAATTTACTGTCAGAAAAAAAGACGATATGAGTTCCTTATGTATCCATTTGTTCTGGGTAAAGTATCGATAAAAAACGAGAAGTTAGCATGAATTATGATATGTATTTAGTTTTTTTTTCTATACGACTATGTCGGTAAACAAGCATACGGCCCGCCTGATGGTAAGCGGTTACCATAGCCATATGGACCTTTGCAACATACGAAGCATCGCTCACGCGTTACCGACCTTTCCCTCCTCCCCAATGAGCTCTGGCGACCTTACTCACGCGCAGGAACACAACTTTACACAACATAAAGTTATTTGGCTGTGGTATTATGTAAGGTGGAGGAACTTCCCCAGTCGAGCTACTCTTTGAACGAATAAACGCTATGCTCTACCTCTCTTTATTCTTTAGTATTTTAAAATATGAACGCATAGTTCGTTTCAAGACAGCGTTGGACATACCCGTGATCAAGACACATACTCTACTCTATTACAGTGGCTCTATATATTATATCTCTATGGACACGACACTGTAGTGTAGTGGGACCAACGTACTCGCAACGGAACTGTTGCGATGTCGTTTAGATAACTTGAAATGATGAACTATTAAACAACATTAATAAACATCAGTTACGTAAGGTTAAACGAACATAAACAAACATAGGTACCGTCTTGTTGTACATACAGCTAGTATTTTAATACTATACGGTACATCCTGTTGATTAGGCACTAGCATCAAACTTTGACAAGATTTGAACCCTGCGAAGGGGCGCGAGCCCTACTAGCACTTGACCATTGAATTATTATACACTAATTCAATGTACTTGACCGTTTTTTTATAAAAGAAAAAAAAGAGAGTACGTTGGCGATTTTTTTTCATCGAGCTGAATTATTTAAATCGTATTTTCTTGGAGCACGCTGGAACATCAAGAGCACTCAAGAGTATATAAATACTACGGCTGGAACTAAGGAAATAGTGTCAACGTGTCAACTGTCATACATATTTTTTCCAAACAAAAAATATGACATTTTCTTTACATAAAAGCGAATCAAAGAAACTCGCGCCTGAAAGACCCATGCAGTTTCTACTTATTATAACGATTTACTTAACGTTCATTTAGCATACAACACATTGATATTTAGTAATAATTAACTTATGACATGACACAATGATTTCATGACAAAAATGACTTAGTACTTTTGTAATCAGATGATGACCTGTGACTTGATATTTTATACAATGTTTTAGATTAGACCTTGAACAGTTCAGTGAGTAGGTTAAGTATATGGGAGCAACAGCAAAATAAGTTAGATAATAATGTCAAGAGGTTACGTTCCTACTATACCTATAGGTACCTATGTACTTCGCTTCGTTTTAATTTTTACATTAATTTGACGATAGTTATTGATTACATAGTCTGCCAAGAAGACGAAGAATAATTTTAAAACAATTGAATTATAATCCTGGCTCTAGGTTTATTTTTGATTAACATAATCGATTCTTTACACTTCGATTCTCATTCTATAATTCGGGGCTTACCTGTCCCTTTTTTTAGCTATTCAATAAACAAAGATAGATATACTTTAATCTCATTTAATTGAATTTAATGACAAAAGTAAAGCTACCACAGGTGTGGCCGTTATCTGGATGGGTGACCGCCTCGTGCGTTTCCGTGCTTCAGAAGGCAATTTAAAGTCTTTATTCCACGTTATCCCTTAAATTGTGATAGTCGTTAAGCTAGTTGGAGGCCTCCTAGGCGGCTTGAAAAATTCTAACAGTAATAATTTATCCATTAGCCTACTTCCACAAATCCGCAGTGGGCATCCGTGGTGGAGTATTTACCACATTCACTCTCATTTGTGAAAACTCACTCTCGTGCTCAGCACTGGGATATATATTGGCTTATGATGATGAAGGAAAAAACTCTAATGGACGTCTCAATCTGGGCACAGCAGTTTAAAAGTTTTAAAAGTTGTAATATGGACATTTACAGATCTTCGGTGACCGGCTTTTTGGCTCTTGGAGCTGGCTCATACCAGTATTTGTGGCGCTATCAACTTTCGGTGGCGTGAACGGTGTTCTGTTCACATCGGCGAGGCTGTTCGCCACCGGCGCGCAGGAGGGACACATGCCTGCCTTCTTCTCGCTCTTCCATGTAGACAAACAGACGCCCATACCTTCCTTGATATTCACTGTGAGTAGAACATTCGCGTAGGTGGTCATTTTATTTAAAAAAATGGTTTTGTCCTGAAAAATCATTATTTAGTCCATCAGACATGTATTTTTTATTTGGTCAGTCAAACAAATTACGAAGATTATTGCTCAGAGTAAATAAATACTACTAACAAATTATGGTGTGTTGAAGTTCCACGTGACGTCACGCCATGCTACACTTTTCACAAACTAGTGACGTCACGAGTCCCACTCCCGAATTTTGAAGCGCTTTATCTTTGTAATTTTTATAGATTTGATAAAGCAAAAAATACGTGTCCAATGTTTTTTGATAATTTAACTGACGGACAAATTAGAACTAAGTTATATATTGTGTTATTTTTCAATGTGCAGTGTTTCTTCTCCCTTCTGATGCTGACGACGAGCAACGTGTTCGATCTGATCAACTACTTCTCGCAGACCCTGTGGCTGTCGGTGGGCGCGTCGGTGGTGGGCATGCTGTGGCTGCGCCGCACGAGGCCGGACCTGCCGCGCCCCATCAGGGTCAACATCATCATCCCCCTCGTTTTCCTCATCGCCATCGCCTGTCTGGTCTTCATTCCCGCCATATATAACCCAAAGGACTCTGCTATTGGTCTCGCTATACTCCTATCTGGAATACCAGTGTACTACGTATGCGTTAAATGGGAGACTAAACCGGAAGCTTACCATGCCTTCTCTGGCGGCATACTGAGGTTCCTACAGAAACTCTGCTCTTGTATTTACGTCGAATCTTTAGAGAAAATGTCGAATTGAAGAACTATAGTAACTATATACTTGAGTATATCTGCCTGGTGAAAAATACCGAAATGGCCCGACTTTTGGCGATGATTGAGGAATAAAATTGTTAAATTTATCATAGAGATATCGAATATAAACGACCAATATACTATTGCCTATGTACGCTGATTGTACCTATTTTTTAATGTATTGCTCGTGTACGTACCTATATGACAATATATTGTTAGATTATATTACGTCCTTTACTTACAATAATATTATACTTTGTTACGCCTTTTCAAGCATATTTAATGGCTCCCGTGGTTAAGTAATAGGTATTATATTTACAAGAATGGATAGCTCAGGATAGACTATTCCAATGACCAGTCTCAGTAGCTTGTAATTTTTGAAACTATGTTGCTGTTGCTACTATGTTTGATGTACGCGTGTATTTAATGATGATATTACCTACTAAGCACGTACGTAATAAACACGTAAGATTAATATTAGATATCTTTAAATTTGTGCCCTGTAATTTAAGTAGGTATTTATATGATTTATATTTGTATGATTTTTTTTTCTAGCCCGCGTAGCATTTTTATTTTCTTCAAAATTCAGCTCCGGGCTCTTTTCAGCGTTTTTCTCTAAGACCTGTAGTTCAGAAGTTGCCCTCACTGGCTGGAAAAAAAAACACCCTGTATATGTATATATTATTGTTTGAAGTGATGTGAAGAAAGTGGTGTGAATATTTCTCAATATTTTAGTTAAGATGAAAAAAACGTTAAATTGAGAGAATGTGCATAAGAAATATTTAACTTTAAATTACATGTGGAAATGATGATCGATAGATATAATTCAGTAGATTTTGACTGAGATAATGACACTTTTATACTTACCTACTTATTATATTCTTTGATCGCGGATTGATTAGGCCTCCCATATACCTACCTCTTATCATGATATATACATACCTACTAAATTAATCGGAAGGTACTTATATAATAAGGAAATTGTATTTATTTATATTAGATACTTATAAATATATTGATGTGATACAAAATAAACTAATTTGTATAAATCATGATACAAAGTTTTGTAATAGTAAGTAAATACCTGCCAACTCAGTTTCGTGGTTTTAGTACATAAATCTGGTACCTAATTAAACATAACTGTGATATTAACAAAAACTAGAAAGCATTAGGTATTTCAACCACTGCGGACGCCGAGAGTTAATATAGGCCAAATCATGGAAACGGCTAATTTGATTATGATGAGACTTTCTCTAAGCTACGTATGCCTAAGAAAATACTGAATACATTGAATTAATTCAATGACTGAATACTTATTCCTATGAAAGTCCCATCGCTCTATTTTATTTTATATCTGTGTTACAAACTGTCAACAAGCCGCCATATTCAAAACCATTCTTTAAATGGAACGATGGGAACGGGCAAAACGGGTTAAACAAAACACAAAACCATCGAGGAAAAATCCCTTTAGAGTAGTAATACCGAGTAATCAAATTCCGCAACTAGTCAGTGATTTTGCACTGACTTTGAACTATAAGGACCAATCACTGCATCGTGTACTGTTGACATGGCCAATCAAGAGCGCATATGTCCTTGACGTAGCCAATCACAACAACAACAAAATAGGAAACTACGAAGTGTTGGTCGCGCAGGGATATTTATAGATTTTATTAGGTAATTTATTGGAAGTTGTATAAGACATAATATTTATTATCATTTTACGGTTTTGCTAACTTTATACCCTTACTTAACTAGTCCTCGTGAGACCTCGCCAGTCTCGATGTTTATATGGAATTCCCTTGTCGATTGTTACCAAAAACCGAATAGACATGTAATATCCATATAAGTAATTAGGTACCGAACCTGTTCACAAAATTACGTGAGAAATGCGAACTAAATTGACGTTAGTAAACGCTTACTAATGCGTTTGCGTTTACCTCACTTCTCTATAGGAATTGGCATAGTGCCTCTAGCGGAATACTCATGGTACTAATTTCTCCCTGAAACGGAGGCGCAAAGAGTAATATAATACATGCGTAGGCGCTTTGCGCTAGCTCGGTCAATCATGCCCATTATTTCGAGAGATTCGATGCTGCACCTTCATAATCATAGGTGTTTTTTTATAGAGGCTCTGGGGGGCTAAAAAGGAAGCTAAAGCAATATTGCTTCGCAATTCATTTTTTTTGAATTCTCGTTTGATCCTAAGTGATTCCAATTATATACAATTCAATTCCTTAAAAGATTTGGAATTGATAAATTGCATAAGATCTGCTGTAAATTCGAAAAAATGAATTGCGTTAGCAATATTGCTTAGCTTCTTTTTTAGGTGGCCCGAGAGCTGTAAGACCAGACCAGTAGCGTAGCTAGGTAACCAAAGGCCCTGGGGCAATAAATAAACTAGGGCCCATGTTGGTCCTCAACTAAACTATTTAAAATTTTCATATTACGCCATCTCGTTTTTACACCTGGAGCAAGACTACACTCATACATTAAAAAAAGACATATCGTAGCATGTTCCGCCATCTTGTCCGTCATGATAATCCGTATGAAGGGTCAACAACTTTTTTTTTTATGTGAAATATTAGGCGCCCATCCCACAGAGAGAGTTCTAGAGTTCCGCGTTAAGAGTTCTGCGTTTCTTTTTTTTCAATAACTCTATTTATAGTTTGTAAGTCAGAGTCCGAGAGGCCCCCTGAGCTTTGGGTCCCCGGGGTGCTGCCCCGTCTAGCCCCTGGGTAGCTACGCCACTGGACATCGCGAGTCTCGATAATAATATGAAATCCCTTTGTTTTGCTATCTTACTATGTTTGCGTGATTGACTGTCCATAAACAAAGCTTGCATTTTTGATTTAGGAACACAGGTTTTACAAATAGTTTTAGATAGAGTTGTTAATCTCTTTGATTCTGAAGTTTTTTTTTTACGATTCGTGGTAAAAGTTTCAGAGAAACGTCAGTTTTTTCATTATCCAAAATGCAGCATCTTAGATTTGTATCCGCAATCAAACCCATTAGGCAAGTGCGTCAATTTACAATATATGCACCGGTATTTGGGCATAGATGGTATCCAGACGCAGAGTATTTGAAACAGTTCAGTGGTCCTGTCATGTTTCCAAATGAGGCTTTTAATAAGTACTACAGGGTAATTTATCACTCGAGGATGAAGCCTGTTGAACGGAAACTTAAGAACATGTGGATTAACTTCGGCCCCCAACATCCCGCTGCACATGGCGTGCTTCGGCTAATTCTTGAATTAGATGGTGAGACCGTAGTCAGAGCGGATCCTCATGTCGGTTTTCTGCACAGAGCGACCGAAAAACTTATGGAACATAAACACTACAACCAAAGTCTTCCATACATGGATCGTCTGGATTACGTTTCCACTCTTGCGAACGAACAAGGTTTTGCGATAGCCGTCGAAAAACTACTCAATATAGAAGTACCACCCAGAGGTAAAGCCATACGCGTACTAGGTAGTGAATTATGCCGAATCGGGAACCATTTTCTCAATGTTTCGGGATGTGTGCTTGATGCCGGTGGCATAACTCCGTTCTTTTGGATGTGTGAAGAACGAGAAAAGATATACGAGTTGTGCGAAAGGCTCTGCGGTTCGCGCATACACTGTGCATATGTTCGCCCTGGTGGAGTATCTCAGGACCTTCCGATAGGTTACCTCGATGACATTCATGAGTTTTGTTCTAAGTTAGGCGAACGTATGGACGAGACAGAGGATCTTGTAACAGGAAACCGATTGTATTATGCTAGGACAGCCGGCATCGGTATGGTCACCGCTCACGACGCGATTAGCCTAGGATTTACAGGGCCAATGTTAAGGTGCACGGGGGTGAAATGGGATCTAAGAATTACTCATCCTTACGACGGATATGATTTGTATGATTTTGATGTACCTGTTGGTACTTACGGAGATAGCTATGACCGACATCTACTTCGATTGGAAGAGGCTCGTCAATCTTTGAGAATAATCAACCAGGTTATTGATACAATGCCAGAGGGTGAATTTAAAACTGATGACTCAAAAGTTTCTCTTCCAATGAGAAAGGAAATGAAAACATCGATGGAATCACTAATACATCATTTTAAGCTATGTTCAGAAGGCTACCCTGTTCCACCGGGAGCCACGTATTCAGCGACAGAAGGCCCTAAGGGTGAATTAGGGTTATACATGGTGGCTGACGGTACCTCAAAGCCTTACCGCGTTCATCTTCGTTCTAGCTCCTTTGTTCACATTTTAGGAGTGTCAGTATTAGGAAAAGGTATGATGCTTGCCGATATTGCGATTATCGTGGCTACGGTAGATATTGTGTTTGGTGATGTCGATCGTTGAGTTTATGAAACAATGTAACTGAAACTGTTCTTAAGTTCTCATTATTATTTGGTTAAATAAAGAAATAGATACCTACTTACTACCTGTTCAGATTTAACGGTATCTACCTATAAACGAGATTATTAGAAAATCCTTAAAAATAATGAAAAAGTAAGTAAATAAATACCCTGGGACATTCCTCACACACGGTCATCTGATCCCAAACTAAGCAGAGCTTGTACTATGGAAACTAGATAACTGATATAATACGTATAAGTACTACTTTTTTTTGTAAATACATACTTAATTAATATATATAATTACACCCAGACTCGGGACATGTTCATGCACACAAATGCATGTCCTGTGCGGGAATCGATCCCACGACCTGCGGCGCAATAGGTGGAATCTTTACCAGAGTCTTAACCAACTGCGCCAACTGGCCCGTCGAAAGTACTTGCCTATTATTTTCACTTGAGTACGTAGGTATCCAAATTTGACTGATGCGAAGACGAGCTGAGAGCAAGGCTGAAAAGTCGTGTGCTTTCACTAAAGTGCAAGCACATCGCTTCGGTCTACTTCGCTTCATTTTATGTAGATCCATTGAATTATTCTTTTTTATCATAAACTTAATATTACTGGCCTAGCGCCATTAAGTTTATACCTTTAATAGATACTCGTCAGTTTCTATCTATGCCTGTTTTGACCACGATATTACCATGGTATTATCGTGGTGAGTAAGTGATGGTGTGGGCGAAGGTGGTATGCATACAAAGCTAAGAAGTCAACTGGATCTCCAGTGCTGGCGTCGGAACTAGGGTTGCCAGCCAGGCCCTAAAACACAAAAGCCGGGCTCGGCGCTGAATTTGGACGGACATTTTGCCTTAAAACTTAAAAGCCATTTATTTTCCTTTTTTACTCATTAATAACAAGCTTTATTTAACATAAATTAGTCAATAACCTACATTGCATCAGTCTGCAGAAAAACCTAAATATTCTAGTATTTTTTAATGCTTTTTTAAAATTACTTATCCAGAAAAAATACCGTTGTTCGCTTTTGACTACTCTGTAATCATGAATGTATGTACCTACAAAAAACATTATATTCATGTCTGTAATTTAAATTTTCCATCTGAAAAAACTGCTGCAAACTGACTGACTGTCAGCGTTTGTTTTTTTTTGTTAATTTGTTCCGGACCATGATTACAAAGTCCTTCAGTCGTATACATTTATTATATTATTTATAATATCACTTTCATATAGTCCGCATATTATAGTCATGTTTTAGTAAAATGGTGGTCATTGTACTAAAATTTTTCATAAAGCATTCTTTATAAAAATAGAATATAACGAGTTTATGTAAAATTTTAACTCATTTACATACATGCAAATATTACTTAGGAAAATCAAACATAACTTAATTACCTATATATTTTTTTTGTAAAGTATCAAAACATTTTATTCCTACTATATTTAGTGATACCACATCTAGTTTTCTTAAATGTGCCGCGCTTTTTCAGGTTCTACTTTCGTATGCCAGACTAAAAATACGGATTTGTCCGTATTGGTACGGATTTTGGACATGCGATACGGATGAACCATGATTACGGAATTTTATGCGTATTAACGTAGAGACAGACTGAACAGATATACTCTTATTTAGGTATCAATCAGATGAGGTACAGACAGAGCACACTTTGATATTTTTGCTTCGTTCTATAAATATTAATAAAAAAGGTTAATATTGGGAAATTCCCTGCCATAGCTGTTCACGTTTGAAACCGTGAAACAAAGACAAAAATACTAGTAGTCAAATCATATTAGTTGAATTTTTACGGAATGGGCGCTTTTAAGATAAATTAGATATTATTAATATCAAAATACCTGTCAAATCCTGAACAAGGTGGAAATTGGTTACAATGAGGAGTTTTCTTATGATACCTATATGCTAAAAATACCTGTCAAACTATTGATAATTCGAACCAATTTGAACCTTAAGTTCACGATATGACAGATATTTTAAGCATAAGGTATCATAAGAAAACTCCTCATTATTAACAGTTGGAGAAGGACAGGTAGGTATTTTTAGCATAATTAATAATAATTATAATTGAATGTGTTTGAAAAACGCCCATTCATAATGGCAATATGAAAATACAGATTTCACGCCTCCTTCATATGGTAACACTGGGCAGCTGACTCGGACTGTCAATGTCAACCCAAATTTGCTTTTTTTACATTACAAACAAAATCACAAAGTTATTTAGTTTAAAACAAAGAACACTGGTATCTGGAAGACCATTAATTAATAAAATCACTCCCATACTGTTTAGTTAAATAATGTTGAAGTTTGAAATAGTTTCATCTCGAACAGTAGAGGCTCAGGAAAATGAAAAAAAGAAATTTGTGGCCTACATGTTACAAGTGAGGCAAGATTCAACGGAATCTAGGGTATTCGATCCTGATCCAGCGAACGTTGAAAGAAGATACACCCACTTTTTGGACCTATATAATGGCTTGAAGAAAGAGTTTCCAGTTGTATTGAACAATGTGTCATTTCCAAGAAAGGTAAGTGAACAAAGATTGATTTTATTGTGAGTCATCAATATGAAAAGTAATTATTTTATTACATTGATCTACCTAATGATCTCTATCGTTACTTCCGAAACTAAGGCATATATATTTGGTAAGTATTGTGCTATAGGGTGGGTAAAGCAGTGCCTTATAGCACTCAAGAAACTCTTGATTGAGTCTGCAGGTCAATGTACTTACTTACAAAGGAGTACCTACTCATACTAATAAAATTAGCACATATGTAGGTATATCCAATATGTTTCTATCATACATACTAGTATGATTATACAATTTGGAGCATATTGTAGAGTGTTGTATTCTCATATTGTATTATGATTATGCAATGAGAATTATATTAAAAATGGACTCCATTTGAATTAGATACAGACAATTAATACTTTGTAGTGCCGCTGCCTAGAATACAGGCTTGTCCTAGTTTAGGTAGTAGTTTGTACTAAATTGTGACATCGAAGTAATCTGTACCTTTGTAACTTGAAATGTTTTAGTGCAAATAAATATGATTATTTATATATTATTATATAAGTAATGAAAAAATGCATGAGGGCATTTTTTTTTAATGAAACACGTATGAATCTTCACATTAAAATAATAATGAAAATGTTGGATGGATATCCCCAAACTACTTATGATAAAAATAGAATAACAAGAATCGATATTCAAGTTATTAATGTAGTTGTTATTGTTTCCAGATAATGGTGGGAAATTTTGATCCAAATGTGATATCATCCCGATGTGCTGCCTTCGAGACTCTACTGGATGTGATAGCAAGTGACTCTCGACTCAGGGATTCACCACCCGTCATAGCATTTTTCCAGGATGTTGAGTTGATTGATGCAAAAAGACTTATTGATGAGGGAAAGTTTGACCAAGCACTGTCTGTACTAGAATCAAGTTTCAAATTGTTAAATAAGGTACATCTTAAATTTAATTAATCTCTCATTGTTGTTAATTATTATTGAACTCCCCATCATACTAATAGTATAAGAAATACAT
Source organism: Achlya flavicornis (assembly GCA_947623365.1). NCBI lineage: Eukaryota > Metazoa > Arthropoda > Insecta > Lepidoptera > Drepanidae > Achlya > Achlya flavicornis. Next base: position 6,613,457 of record OX392468.1, on the reverse strand, counting down.
TGCGGCTCCTGAGAAAATGTGTTTCTGACACCTGTTAATATTGGAAAAAAACTCAGAAACGGCTGATCTGATTATGATCCGACTTTCACTAAGCTAAGCCTTAGAAAATACTGAACTTTCCTGTGGAAGTCCCATTGCAGTAGGATTTGCCATTTCCAGGAACAGCTGAATATTATCAGGTGTCAGAAATGAATTCTTTTTGCGGCTCTTTGAATTAACAGCCTGTGTGAGTTGGTTAAGATCCTTTATATCCAATTGGGATTTCCCTTGGCATTGCAAATGTTCTTTGATGGTGACCATCTACTAATATCAGGTTAATTAGGTTTACCAGAAGTATTTAAAATGTAATTGGGGATTAATTATGAGTCACACATTTAACATAGATTGCTAGTAATGTTTAAAAAAATAAATGATCAGTCATGACTCATGGATGAATAGTTAATGATGCAGCATTATCTGGAAAGTAAACATAACCATACCTACATGTCATGTGACATGACATCACAATTCACATGTATTGCTATTTTTAGCTGCAAGTATTTCCCCAAATACACATTTCATGTATTATAGACATGATTGACTCAACCAATTATGGCTACCTATCTTATAACCAGATAAACTGATTGTTGATGTATCAACGCACAGCCCAAACCGCTGGACATAGAGATTTGAAATTTTGCACATATATACCTTATACAGTGGAGGCATCAACTAAGGAAGGATTTTTGGAATATTCTATAATAATACTGACCTGATTGATCTATCAATGCATAGCCCAAATCACTCAGATATAAGCTTGAAATGTTGCCTTCCTTCGTTTTATAATGTAGGCCCTCTAAGGTCGCATGTTCTAGAAGTCAAGTTTGAGTTGAGATTAAAACAATTAAATTTGCAACCAATGATATTAGGTTTATTTACTTATTTATTTATTTTATCACAACTAAGAGACACACACTAATACATTAAAAATAAAGGTACAAAAATATAAATCGTAAATGGTGTCCCAATTAGAGGTGACCGTGGGCATGCAATAAAGAGGACAAACAACAGAACCAAAAATATCTTTAAATAAAGACAACTAAATAAGATTAAAGTAAAAAAAAACGCAAATAATATAAAAATTAAAAATAACGTTAAAATATAAAAATAACATAGAAGTCTTTACACATTGCTTATATTTAGCAACTTATTTTTAAAAGGAATCATTCTGTTACCAAATATATCTGAATAGATTTTTTCAGAAGCTTTGGTTACGCCCATTCTATTGATTGGAGAGAAGTGTCCCAGACTTAACTTTGCCGCTTTTTCATTGAAAAGTTTATAATTAACAAGTCTTGGGAAACCTTAATGGTGCACTTATTTCAACATATGAAAGCAACATTGGGGAAACTAGGAATCATTTATTTTTGATTGACACAATCTATTCTTGAGAACTTGTTCTATAGTCCCTTAAGGGGGTAAAATAGGGGTTTGCGTGGAGAACTGCTCATAAGCTAGTAGGTATATCTACTAAAATAAATCAAACCTTTTCACCCCCCCTTAAAGGTTGAATTTCCAAAAACACCTTAGTGGATGCCTACATTATAAAAGGAACCTGTGTGCACAATTTCGATTTTATAGTCCCAGCGATGAGGCTCTCGGTTTATGAATCAGTCAGGATGTATAAAGATATATAGATGAATCAATGAATAATAAGTATCATAATCTCCAGGTGTATACAGATAGATCACGCGTGGTGCTTGCAGCCCTGTGTCGGATAGTGGCGTGCGCGGGCGGGGGCGGGGGTGTGGGGGGCGTGGGTGTGGGCGGCGGGGGCGCCGGGGTGGGCGGCGGGGGCGCGCTGGCGGGCCCCGTGGAGCGCTGGGCGCAGCTCGCGCTTCGCCGGTACGAGGCCGTCAGCGACTACGACCTACTACTCATATACGTACCCCTCTTGCATACTTGCATTTCTATATGGTAACTATTTTTACTGATTTATGAAACACGTTAAATCCTAAGCATCCTAACCACAGATATACCTAGATAACGCAAGTTCACGATCTGCTATGCTATTCTGTAAAAGGTAAATCATCTCGAAAGTCATCTCGCAACTCACCTCGCAACTGAATTGGCGGGTGAATTACGTTTCAGAATACCAAATCCTATTGAAAAACGTCAAAATACTCACCTGTCGTAGTTCTTCTCACTTCCGACATCACTCGGTGGCGCTAGTGTCGAACTCACTCAGTTTAAGAATATGAAATTCTAATCTCATCGCGGATTCAGAAGTGATTTTACAAATGAACGTTACAGAATAGCACTGCTGTTTGAAAACCAAGCGTGCCATTTTTGACTACTATTTCGTGATAAGCACTATTTAGTGACAGGAAAAACCAAATCAATTCAAGTGAACCGATGCAATTTGAGCGCGATAGTGGCCTCAATACACGCACAATGTACGCGAAGTAAGCACTCTTGCATTATCTAGGTATACCTATCTAAATCTGTGATACTAACTAATATTATAAATGAGAATGTGTGTTTGTTACGCTTTCACGCATTAACTACTCAAACGATCACGATGAAAGGTAGCGTAGCCTATGGTATTGAGAAGGACATATTATTATGTTACGTTTCATTCCTAGAACGCGAGTGAAACCGTGAGGGACAGCAAATAATCCAAACTCATCCATCCATACTAAAATAATAAATGCGAAACTAGCTCTGTTTGTTTATTGTTTTACACTTCCACACATTACAACTACTCAACCGATTACGATGAAAGGTAGGTACGCAGATAGCTTATGTAGAAAGCCATAGGCTACTTTTTATCCCGGGAACGCGGGTGAAACTGCGGGAGACAGCTAGTTAAATATAACATTAGAATAACAGAACGGCTGACGTCCAATTTCACATCCAACAGCAGTAGCTGAAATCCGAATGACGTCGAGTTGTTTTTTTTATACGTCTAAATCGGCAAACAAGCATACGGCCCGCCTGTTGGCAAGCCTTTATCGTAGCCTATGAACACTTGTCATGCCCAGGTGTTGGACACAAGCGAGGCTTTCAATATCCGGGGCATCGCTCATGCGTTGCCGACTTTTCCTCTTCGCCAATGAGTTCTGGCAATTTTACTCACAAGCAGGAAAACAAAATAATTATTTGACTGCTGACTAAGGTGGAGTTGCTCCCCCAGACGAGCTGCGCTTTGAGAAAAAAGTTCTATCATAAAATTCTTTAAACATTTTTAACTTGCAATCAACAATAAGCTGTATTATAGAACAAAAATCAAAACTTAAGTCTCAAGAATAAATTGTGTTAATCGAAAATTTATTGACTGTTTATTCAATCCCAACACAAAACTTGACTTACGCTTTGATTGACGTTCTATTATATAATAATACGGAAATAAATCACCCCAGACTCTTTTAAAGGTTCCGCAGTCAACCAGGAACCCTTATTTTCGTTTCCGACATATTACTCGGGAACTACCTGGAATAGAGGTCGGTTAACTAAAGCTGGCACGTTCAGAGTACTTACACTTATGCAAATTCACGATACAGGCCCTGATTCTGTTGTTTACAACTAAAATAATTGTAATCTCACTATGTCTCTTTCTAACAAAGAACATAAAAAAAGGATGTAAGAAATTTAGTCCTGTCAAATTAGTCCAGTGCTTGTTATCAATATAAATTTGGTCGCCATCTATCCGGGTTACGCCTAAATACACCCAAAATAAGACGGCAATGATTAATTTGACAGTTTTAAATATGTTCTATCCTTTTTCAATAATGTTCGTAAGAAAGAGATGAGATGTGACTAAAATTAGTTCAGTGCGATTTACAACAGAATCGGCACCAGTATGTTTTATTACATTACTGCTTCTAATCAGTCAGTCAATTCTAACGGACGAAAGCAAAAAAGACCATTCTAAATTTATGAGCAGTAGCAAAAGCAAAACAATAACTGTCTCCTTCATATACCCATAAGGTAGACCGCGCGCGGAGAGATGGACACACAGTGCGATGCACGCCGCGCACTTATTCACAGACACTACACAAGCGCAACGTGTAAATGTGTTAATCGTGCCAGTTTTAGTTAACCGACCTGTATCAAGCTGAAATGTTAAGTTTCGAAATTATCCCATCTGAAAATGTACACCTGTTCTCAAAATTGAAATCATTAATGTAAAGTCAATAGTTCAATAGCACTAAGATTGTTTCTGTAGTACCTACCGCCATTTCATACACCAACTAAAATATCATTTTATTAATAATATAATGTTACCAACTCATGAAATAAATGTTATTAATTTAGTAATCATGACCTTTCAGGGAAACTCTCGGCAGAGACAAGTCGAAGTTGGTTGATGAATTGAATGATCTACGCAAAAGAGGAATGAAGGTGGACTCTGTGCCTAATCTTATGGAGGCAGTGGACAATCTTGCCACTAATATTGCATAGGGTGCAGCAAAATAGGCAATTGGAAGCTTGGCTGTATGTATGACTTGAGTATAACGAAAATTGGCGAATGAGAAGTCAGGATACATTACGTTAAATATCATAATTCAACTTAGGATAAGAGATAGGCTGCATCTCAACAGCGATACAATATAGAACTTTCTTTACAACAAAAAAGGTACACATTTCAGTGAGAGAATTGGTCACTTGTCCGGTGGTCGTATGACGTCCTTAACTAAAGCAAATTGAGTAAAAAAAAATGAATTTAACTCAATTTGCTATACATAATATTTGCGACCATCGGTCGCTGCTAGTTGTGCCTATGCGTTTTCTGTAACAAAAACTATACAACTTCTTTTGTCCAATTCCGCACGATGGGGACTCTTAAGATACAGGCTTGCCCTAGTTTGGAGTCCACTGATATCTCAGCGTTGAGTTTATGTGTTATTCTGCTATATGTAAAATCTTAATTTCTAGTGTTTTTTTTTTTTTTTTTTATAAAATGATTATTATTACTTGTGGCGGCTTGAGGCGCAGCGCCATGCCGGGCGTGTTCGAATACTCTCACTGAAATGTGTAGTAAATAAAGTTCTATATTGTATCGCTATCTAAAAAAGTGGACGGTGTGGGCTGCCCCTGACATAAATGACAGTGTTTTACCGTTTTTTTTTTCTCGAAGTATTCGGCGGTTAGCAGTTGGTTTGCACTGAGTATGAGGCCTATCTGTATATTTTGTATGATGTCAATGGAAATATGCATCGTCCTTGGTATTCACATAAATAAGCTTTAATCAGCTTTAGTCGTCGTTATTCACATATTTAATTGAATTAATTGTCATAATCTCATTAGTTGTATTTAATTTAATTTGGATGATATTTTTTTTGTTTTTTCTTTACACTTGTTTATTTTATTAGTTTTTAAGTAAAGCTTATATTTCAATGTGATACGTATTGGCAATATTGCAAAACATTTGTAATATTTAAATTATTATTATTATTTGTATTTAACATTAGATTAGGAATAAATATATTAAATAGTGCCTAATACACAAATTTTTACACATAGTCATTGAATAACTTTTTAATATTTGCAATTCAATATAAAGAATAGCTAAATCCACACGCAATTTAAATAATTCCTCATCAATAATCAGAAATTATAAACAATAAATCCTATTTAAATTGAGGCTGTAAAGAATTTAATAATTCCTACTGGGTATAATGAGTAAAAAATCATTTTTTTTAATAATTACTTTTGGTGTTATTTTGTAGCTAAATATAAGAAAAGTTTTATAAAAACAATTCGTCAATTTGTCATCGATAGTGAAAGTAATTTAATTTTAAGCATATTTAAGTGTTACAAACACCAATCAAATAATACACAAAGTTGCAATCGATCACTTTGTTATTCCCTATTTTACTATGTTTCTATTTAAAACAAAATTTCGCCAATGTGCAGCTTGCAAGACCATTTTATTCATGAAAAATATCAAACATTATCAAAAGTTATATTATTATAATAACTGAATATTTTAGTAACTTTTCTATTGTAAGTAAAAATCGTGTAGATTTTAGAAATATTGTTTGAGGATGAAATCATAATAGTTTTCAATTCATGTGTTCAACAACATAACAATATGAATTCGACTGTAGCTATAAATATTTTATTAATAAGATAAATAATTAATATGTTTGTATATGTTACACATTATTGAATTAATTGATTGCAGTCACAGTAAAATTAGAAATATTCGACATATTTTTATCAGCCTTATTTTTTAGAATGTGTGATGGTTGAGTTATTCATTCATTTATTTTGTCACGTCTGATTTTAAATTGTTTGACCATTTCGTCGGATCATAAAATATAAAACGAAAAATCGTGAACTTGAGCTTCCCATATCATGCCTTTGAAAATGTCAATGCGTGTTTGCTTTAGATATAAATCAAGTTTCAGGGGGCTTTTATTCATTGGTTTTTTTCTTTATTAGTCGAAAGTATGGTACTTGAAAGTTGGGCCTGTAAATCAGCGCCTATTACTAAAATTAAACGATTTGTTTGACGATACCTACAATGCAATATTTTTATTGTTACCCAATATTGGTAAGTATATTGTCGAAACTATACAGCCCTAACTTCCATTATACCATACTTTAGACTTAAAAAGAATCGCTGCACGTTTCCTACGATATTGTTCATAAAGATTACTAATATTAAGGTGACTGATATTTTATACATTTGTAGCCATATAGAAAATAATATACCTATTTCTCACATTATTGTATTTTTTCTTATCACAGTTAGTAAGTTATGCGTAGGCGTACCCATTAATCTTAAGATACAACATTTTTCTTTCCTCTAATAAATTAATCATATCATATTATAGGAGAAGGTTGCTAAAGTCTTACTCCCTAAGGCAAAGGTCAAACCAACGCGTATTTGTGCAAAAGTTATTCACATTGAAACATCGTCGCCAGGTCGTTCATACTCTTTATAAAAATCAGCAGATGCAGCCTGAACGCATTGGTTTGACCTTAGCTTTTGGGGAAATGTATAAATTTTATTGTTCATGGACTCCTTATTTATTTAACTCTTCGAGAATTCATAATATAATACAATGATCTTGTATCAAGACGATATATTTAATTTATTGAAAAAGTGCCTTCGGTAGTATGGTACGCCTAAGGCACTCAGTACGCTTACCACATCGAGGAACAAACGCTTAGAGTAGTAATACCGAGCAATCCGATTCCGAAACTAGTCAGTGATTCACTGATTTTATAAACAGTAAGGACCAATCACTGCATCGTGTGTTCTTGACTTGGCCAATCATAGCGCATGTGTCCTTGTCTTAGCCAGAGCGCATTGTCGATTGTAGCAAATTGGCGGAATAGATTGCAAGCAAAATCAACGTCATTACGCTTCTTTGGGTTAATTGTTCGATGGCCTACCATGAGTTTTCCACGCTAATGTAATCTACACTCGCTCGCGACTTCGATGAACATTTTGTATGAAATGCTTCCAAAAGTGTCCAATAGAGGCACTGCTCGTCATGCAAAATATCCACCGTAGGCGCTAGCGAGTGTAGAATACGTTAGCGTACAAAACTCATAGTAGAGGCACTGGTCGCTTAACTAGTACCATCTAAGTATATATCTTAAGTCTTACTTAGAATAACTATACATTAGTATCTATAAAAAGAGATAAAAAAAAACTGATCAAGTTAAATTCTCAGTCTCAAAGTAAAACTTAAATGCAAATAACTCTCATCTATATATATAAAATGCTTTGTCCTGAATGACTGACTGACAATCAACGCACAGCCTAAACCGCTGATCGTAGAGACCTGAAACTTGGAGGGTCTGTTCTTTGTATGACGTAGGCATCAGATAAGAAAGGATTTTCCGAAATTCTACCCCTAAGGGGGTGAAAAACGGGGGTAAAGTTTGTATGGGACAACGTGATTCCTTGGTCCGATCTACTTCAAATTTTGCATAAACCTTCCTTAACAGAATTGATGCAAGATGTGTTTCGTATTTTATTGAAAATCATCGCCTAACGGGGTCAAAAAGGGGAAGAAAGTTATTTTAGGGGTGATTTTCATCGAAGTTGATATCAATACTCCTTAGTACTTTTGATTTAAATAACATTTTTTATTTTGACACATGTTTGAAATCCCAATCCGATTTTCATAGATTACAGAATAAGGCAGATGGAGCGAACGGAACACGGGAGCGAGGCCAAAAAAAGCAAATACAAATTGAAAAACACATACCTGGTATTCTTTATTGAATTTGTATTTGCTTTGTTTAAAAAACTTTATTTAACGGAAAACACTTTCTTTTAAATAAATTAGCAAACAGCAGATTTTAAACATAGCAAATACAAATTCAAAAGGGAATACCAGGTATGTGTTTTTCAATTTGTACGGTACCTAATTGCTTTTTTTGGCCCGTGTTTCGCGCACTCAATCTGCCTTTTGTTCTGGAAACTGAAATGCTCTTTAAAATTGGAATGTCAAATATAAAAAAATATTTAAATCGGATTAGAATTCGAAATTTGTTTGGAAGTTCATTTTCTCGGAGTTTTTGGCGGGAACTAGCAGAGTGACGTTGCGTTTAAATTTTTAAATACATAAATTCGTGTATTTTGAGTTTTATTGCATATTATCGGTGGTATTTTATCCAATAAAGATCAATCCATTTGCACCAGTGAAGTGAAATGAAATGAATTATGTGTATCGTGTCTTTTCAAAAGTCCGTGAAGAGTTTTAGTACATGACCACCACTGTAGGTATAACATGACTTTTATGGACAGTGACTGACTGCATGAGTTGAGGACTATGTGAAAGTGATTTAATGTGACTAGAACTTATATAATATAACTGGAAATTGGCAAAATACACACCCGTGTGACGCCAAAAAAAAGTACATTCATTTTCTCTATTTCATTAGAATATTTTGATTGTAGTTAATTTAATTTCTTTCTCATTTGTTGTTATAATAATTAAATAAGATTTGAGTTCGTTTTTTTGTGTAGGTATAATATAGGTTTTAGTCTTTGATTAAGGATACATCCAGATAGAGAGTCGCAGCTGTGCACGCGTCGATAAAAATACGCTTTAACTGTTAGGGGCTAAATCAAATAAAAATGCAAAATAATGATCAAAATTTAAATTTCTCACGATTTTAATTGGAATATTTTAACAACTACTATCATTATGAACGTCATTATGACAAGCAGAATGACGCAGAAGGAGCGTAAAACGTAGCTGTTACGCGCAGCAGCCTATAAAAGTTGGCCTGTTTTGTATATTAGTGTAGTATGGCGACGTTCTTTCTAGGTATATTTATTTCTATGGTTTTAGTTTTAATTTGTAAAAATATCTGTGTTCGATTTGTTGTGTCTAATAATCAGTGGCGTGCATTGGTTTTCGAAGCGGAAAATTTAAACCGTAAGCGGGTGAAACCGCGGGGGTCTGCTAGTCTATCTATATATATAAAATTCAAAGTCCTGACTGACTGATATATCAACGCACAGCCTAAACCGCTGGTCCTAGAGACATACAATTTAGAGGGTATATTCTTTGTAAAGAGTAGGTATCCACTAAGAAAGAGTTTTTCGAAATTCCACCCCTAAGGGGGTAAAATAGTGGATGAATGTTTGTATGAAAGTCCATCAGTTTCGAAGATAGGGTCTTCAAATTTTGTGTTTAGGCTGAAGATAGAAAATTAATTTATATACGTGTCTCAGCGTTTTTAATAATTCCACCCTCTAAGCGGGGTGAAGTTGTTTTTTTTTTGTTTTCTTTTATTGTTGTAGAAAAATATGAAATTTGTTTCCTGTAGGCCACAGGAGCAGAGAGAGCAGAAGCTAGTAAAACGTGAGTAAACCTAAATTAATTCTAGACTACTGTAAAAAAGACATTACCTTACCACCATATTTTTCCTTGAAATAGCTTACTAAGAGCCATAATTTGCTATGAAAACCATCGAAATAGTATTGCCCGATAATATATCGATGATGAAAACAACTTATTTTTGACTGACTGATTAGAAGCAATAATGTAATAAAAAATACTGTATCGCATGTAATTGCATAAGAGTGAGTAGGTACTGTGAACGTGTCAGCTTTAGTTAGCCGACCTTTACCATAATTTCAATTATCAACAAATACCATGTACAAAATACAATCTATATAATATTTCTGCCGCTTCTACCGATATGTAGGTGCTTAGTTGTTATTGTTGTGACCGCAGTCATAGCTCGGGTCGCCACGGCCAAGGGTGCACCGGGCGCAACTGGTGCGCGGGACTGGGTCTGGCAAGCTGTATAATTATTATTTTTTATACCACGTAGGTGGCAAACAAGCATACGGCCCGCCTGATGGTAAGCGGTTACCGTAGCCTATGGACGCCCGCAACACAAGGGGTATCACCCGCGCGTTACCGACCCTAAATGTTCCTAAAAGGTTCTATATTAGTACATATATTAAAATCGCTTAAATATATAAGTGACAGTTATTTAATCGGGCCATTTTACATCTTTCAACCTTTCTTTTTCTTCCAACTACCACTGAATCAATCTAGGTAATATAAAAAATTCTCGTGTCACAGTGTTTGTAACAAAACTCTTCCGAAACGGCTCGACCGATTCTTATGTTTGTGTGTATATGAACACTAGGTCTAAGAATAGAAATTTAACTATTTTTCATACCCCTGGTAGGTTAGGGTACTATGGTAGCACCACGCGAACGAAGTCGCGCCGGGCAGCTAGGCTAGTCTACTATAAATGTCATCGGTCATAGTGCGGATCCTGACGATCGATGGCATGATCGTTACATATCGGTAGGTTCCCCAACTAAACTGTCGTGTCATAAAACTGCGATCAATTTACTAAATTGATTGGGGATTCACCAAAACAATTTTCCCTTCATAAAGGTAAATTAATTCGGCTCCAATTATCCGATGTAATGGCCTCTGGCAGAAACATGGTTCTTTCATTACTGGTTGTTAGAACGACTCTTCATTTTTGATGTGGCATGTGGCTAATGCTTACTTACATTACCTACTGTTATTCTGATTGATAAATTTTAATATTGATATTGCTTTTTAATATTAGTCTTTCAATGAGCGTGAACTTTGCGAGCCAGTGTGGCTACATCACAAGCCTGTCCAAAGAAAAAGAGTTTGTTTGTGCCAGGTTATAACATTTTCTTCAATGTTTCAAGTGCTTCTTCCAATTACCTAACTAGAAACATAAGTTATGTAGTTATTATAACTCAGAGTATATAAATACTACTACAAGTTATACCATCGATATTTTAGACGAATTATGTAGGATTTTGGTTGACCGAAGTTGTGTGCCTACCTTTGATAAGTATGATTGCCTTTGATAAGTAAGTATGATTGTGTTTTGGAAAGAAAGTGAATGCAGCGAAGTAAATAAATTAAATTACCTAACCTAACCTTACCTAAGAGAGGTAGAGCATAGCGTTTATTCGTTCAAAGAGCAGCTCGACTGGGGAAGTACCTCCACCTTACAGAATACCGCAGCCAAATAACTTTATGTTCCGTAAAGTTGTGTTCCTGCGCGTGAGTAAGGTCGCCAGAGCTCATAGGGGAGGGGGGAAAGGCCGGTAACGCGTGAGCGATGCTTCGTGTTTTGCAAGCGTCCATATGGCTACGGTAACCGCTTACCATCAGGCGGGCCGTATGCTTGTTTACCGACTAAGTCGTATAAAAAAAAAAAAAAACCTAATATTATTGTATATCACTGCGTCCTTCAAATTTTCAAATTACTACATCGAAACGCAATATTAAATTCATGTAAGTACCATGATTGTTGATTCAGTGGTAAGGGGTTGGCACGCAAAGCCGCAACCCTCAAATCACCTAATTGATTCCCGTGTCCTGTCTCCTTAGAAAGTCCAACTTTCTGTTACCAATCCATAGGGAGTTGTTTGCAACTCAGTCAGCCCCAAAGCTTGTTAATTCCGTGAGGTTTTTTGTTGCACGCAACGTCGCAAATGATTTATTAATATACGTGAAATTGCAAACTTCAGTTGGTACTTACCTACCTGCGAATTTATATAGAGTAAGCTACGAACTCTACACGTAACATGTAGTGCACCTACATAGAGTTCGTTCTGAATTGATTGTGAATAATAATATAATCTATACATCTAGGTAAGACAAATAAATAAAGTTGAAGTGTCTGTCTGTAATGTTAAAATAACAGCTTTTTACTAAATGCATATGAAAGTATATAATGTACCTAGGCACTTAACAAAAAAAACATTTTTTTTCTGTCTATCTATTTGTTCCAGCTAATCTTCGAAACGGCAGGCGTTGGCGACTCGCTCCACATGACGGACAGGATCCGCGTCAACCGTTTGCTGATTCACAACACATAATGTATTGTTTATGTTGCGGTCAGTTAAAGTGGGATTAGATAATATGGGAGTGCAAAGGATCTGGTGTTGAATACCATTCAGGAATATGGCTTTAGTCGCCTTTAAGTCCCTCAAGGGAGGCAAGGAGATTGCTAATGTTTTATCCACCTAAAAACCCATTAGATAACTGGCTCTTAAGTGCAACAGCCGAAGCACATGACACCGCAGACTTTCAACTTGGGTATCGATAAGAATATTGTAGAGAGCGAATTATCTTGTGCGAAGCGTGAGCAGGGGGGCTAAAAAGGAAGCTAAAGCAATATTGCTATGCAATTCATTTTTTGGAATTCTCGGCAGATCCTACGTAATTCCAGTATTTTTTGGTAAAATAATTACTCATTATATACAATTCAATTCATTAAAAGATTCGGCATTGATGAATTGCATAAGATTTGCTGTAAATTCGAAAATATGAAATTAGGGGGCCTGATCTGATAATGGGACCAAAGTCACTGTTCGTTTCGAGGCAGCGTGCACACGGCACATACTCTAGTACAGTCGTTCTATTAATATTCTATCTCTATGGTCCTACAAAAGACCCACTACCGTACTAATGGTTTCTTCACGATATTTTCCAAGCACCTAGCGACTAGTGAATGGAAGGTAATTGTGGAGTAGTGAGTAGAGCCAGCGTTACGAATCGGAATGAATGTAGATAATTTGAAGTTAGGTACATAGTAAATACTGTATAATTAAGTATACTCTGAGCTTTCTTATTTTCTAAATAATGATTTAAAACAAAACAATTTTAAAAGAAAAAACTTCTAGCTTATGGAAACAAAGGTATTGCAGTTGTTTCCCCATTAACTCGCCGTGTGAGATTACGGTGTATGCGGTTAATATTGTGAATCTATTTTTGTAATCCCATCCAGACTTCGTGTGCTTATTGGTGCCAACTACCTTCGACATCATAGTGTCGGATACAAGCCTATCCACAGGAAACACCAGACAAGTCGTAACTTTGGAGAACTTATTTAATTAATTTCTTTTGTGTAAAAATGGTGCCTATGATGCACAGCAAAAAAAATCTGCATCTGTAGTGGTAAGATTGAACGAGCTGCATCAAATAACAACTTATCCCATTATGCAGTCTCTTGAATGTTCATCTGTTTTGGCAAACTTTTGGTGATTTGATCGTCGTGTCACATAAGGAAGTAAATAGTAGGCAAAGAAGTCCTTAAGAAGCAACTTTGTTTTAAGCGCGCCCTGTAACCGCCATAAATCAGCCGTTCAGAATTTACGAGGGCCCTCCGCAAATCGGTTTATATTTTCGATAAATAAAATTGGCACGGGTTTTGCGAGGTAAGCAGAAGCCGTTAGGAGCGCGTCGCCGCCCGGTGCCGCCAGCTGCCGCGTGCACATAAACCCGACTACCCTCGCGTTTTCTTGCTGACAATTTTTTCCTGCTCCGGTCATTACGCAGCTGGGCCCCGAGACAAAACGGCGAATCGTTTAAGCCCTCTCCGGAGACCGTCCAATTTTATTGTGTGTACCTAGTCGAAATTGATATGCCGTGCGAGCGGCGCGTTGGCGGCTCGCTCCACATGACGGACAGGATCCGCGTCAACCGTTTGCTGAATCGCAACATTTGGCCTAGGTAAACATAAAACATGCACCTAGGTATACAAGTTATAAACTAACTCTTGACATAATGTCTATCGATCATAGTAAGTCTTAGTTCTGGCCAAACCGATAAGTTATTTCCTCAAATCTATAAAAAAGTCCAAGTTGAGAAAGAGGTGCAGGATAAGCGAGTGCTTGTAGTAAAGCATAAATAAGTTATTGAGCTTCCTATTGCATGATTATTATAGGTACCAAGTCATGCAAAATTTTCACACTCGCTAACTTATTACGCAGCAGTCAGCACACGCGATAAAGCCTCCCCGACGATTGCTTTTATGCAGACTTCATGAAAATTCGTTCAATTATCCATAAAACTTCTTGAAAAATGACCATACGAGTACAAAGCTGTCTGTATATTGGTGAAAACCCTATTCTTCATATGTTTGTGTCAAAACCGAATGAAAATCCACACAGTACTTTCTGAGATTAGCCTATACAGACAGACAGAAAAACGCGGCGGGCCACCATAAGGCGCCTATCCCGAGTTCTGCGTTCCGCGTTCACTGTAATCTAGACGGGCGCCTTTGATCAATGCAGAGACCGCGGTGGTCAAGAGAACGTGCGTTCTGTCGGAGTTCCATTATCTAAAGCTGACAGATGAGGTGACACGTCTGAGTTAGCACTGTCTTATTTATTGAGTAACACGAGGCAGAAAGGACAATGGGCATTCTGGCCCATGAGCGGCCACTAATGAAACTAAAGTAAGGCCAATGAGACGGGATAAAGAATGTACCTATTGCTATTTGTCTATAATTACAACTTTTGGTACGGGATACTACTTATATTTAATGCAACTACCTTGCAATTTCATAATATCTCTTATTATTTCTTAAAACTTCAATACTCTATAATATAATAACTTTTTTCTCAATACACCACAGTAATAAGTTTTCATATTTTTGTTAATATTATTATTGCTTAATAGAAAACAACAAGGAAATTATTACTGGCCGCCAATGGGACAAGCTCCATAAAAATTTTCCCATTTTCTTTTGGAACTCTAGACTTCTCGCTCGCTGTGTGTACAGTAGTGAACGCGGAACGCAGAACTCTGAACACGGAACTCTAGAACTAAGGCGCCTAAGTGGATTTTTAGTTTCCAAGAGTCATGTATGTCGTGCTTATATATGGCTTATATCATCTATGCTCCATTTATGTCAATGCACGTCAATGTCATTAAACAGTATGAATTTATCAATTTCTTGAAATTAAATCACGAAGATCAAATTAATAAAAATAAAAACTAAATAAATCTGGTTAATTTATAATTACTTCCGAACATTCTTTCACAACATGAACATTCTTTTGCTAAACAGAAATGTCTGATATGAACGAGTGCGATGTTTCTGTTGTGTTGGGTACAATTGTGGTGTTCGCGTTGCCCCTCACGCTGCTGGTACCTGGGTTCTCAGTGTGGGACGTGCTGCCGAAGGTACGAATCATGCGCTTCCACATCATCAGCCAAAACATCACATGGCCACAGATCAACGCTGCTGTTATAACTCTGCTCGCAGTGCTATTTTGTCTTTACCTGGAAATTCGGAAACGAAAGTAAGAATATATTATATTGATATTTCATGTAGATAATTTAAGATTCGACACAAGTAAGTAGTCCGTTATCTAGTATTTTTTTTGAAAAATATCATGGCACTTAAATACCAGTAGTTAAATGAGTTTCGTAAACCACGTAGTACCTACTATGGAGGAGCTGCGACATAGCTGATAATTCAATCCCATTTTTGGAGCGTGTCGTCCATGGGCTAGCCTTGTTTTAACGACAATATTAAGTGCTGTATCGCCTAATGTATTGCCGACCTATGTAAAGTCTATAAGGTAACTAGCTCTCAAGTGCAACTGTCGGAACATACCACTAAGTGCTATGCGACAGATTTAAATAAATAAAAAGCTAGGCATTAAGGGAAATAATATATCTCAGTACGACTTCCGAAACCCACCAGTCTATGTTTAGCCACAGACGATATATTCTAACCCCCTTATTCATAATGAAGTTATCAAACGTTGATTAGCTAAAATTCTGACGTCTTTATCTGACACGTGACATTTGGTGATCGAAAGAGTGAGACGGAGGACACTATTACACTGATTTAGTTAAAAAGCCATTATGAATAAGGGGGTATATCTATACACATAATAAAATATTTTTATAGAGAGTCTATAGCTGACGTAGTTTTCCCACCTTTCGGATAGAAATCTATTCTAACTCTATGATATGATACCTACCCTTTCCGTTAGGCGTCGTCCTAATTGGCGACGATCGTACGATCAAACGATGCGATTTCGTCGCACGATCGCGCTGATATTCCTGTGCTCGCGCGATGACTTGTGAGCTTCAATTAGGACACTCTAAAGCGTTTCGTGTATTTAATCTCGTCGTGCGACGAAATCGCATCGTTTGCTCGTACGATCATCGCCAATTAGGACGACGCCTTTTTTATGATTATGAAATATGAGCGAGTCCAGAGGCAACGAATATATAAAGACACCTGCAGAGTTGACTTTTCTTCCGGAAAAATCGCGCGAAATGTTATTTTTGTTGTTTTTCTTGCACCTAGCACTTTCCTCGCTATAGTGAAGTGAAACATTGTGTTTCGCTCGGCATCAGTTATTTTGCATCTCGTACCTTTGAAAACCTCGCTACGCAGATCCTACATTTGAGCTTACATAACAAATAACCATTTGATATTTGCTTGAACTAATCGGCTTGTTTTACATCCATCCAGCCTAGACGACATGGTTGAAAAAGTGTTAACAGTAAGCCAAACGACTGATACGGCCATGGAAGTAGAGAGAGAGCGTCAAACTACAGCTACGAAGGTCTGCCTAGATATGATCGACGCCTCTGTCGAGCATTATGAGCACTTGGCGCTTCTTCGCGACGATCTCCGCCAGCGGGACAACCCAAATAAACAGTACCCACCAGCTATTGAAATCAGCAGCTCTGATATGTAACCCTTGAAATCAAGTGCATTTCAAATGTGAAATTGTTAGTGTATTACAATATGTTAAGTGAAAGAAATGGTTTTTTTTTTCTTAATATTTTTGCTCACGCCTATATATTCTTTACGATTTATAATGTAGGAGAGAAATATGTGCGTAAAGTATACCAATTTACTAATGGCTTTTCGGTGAAGGATAATATTGTTAAAGTATCTGCAGAGAAAGAGGTACGGCGCGGACGTAGCGTTTATTCGTTCTAGGAGCAGCTCGACTAAGGAAGTACCACTGGCGACCTCAGCCAGAGGTCATCGGGGAGGGGGAAGGGTCGGTAACACGTGAGTAATGCTCCGGGGTGCCCCATGTGTTGCAAGCGTCCGTATGGCTACGGTAACCGCTTACCATTAGGCGGGCCATAAGCTGTTTACCGATTTCGTCGAACAAAAAATATATCAGTGAAGTCAAATTCCACGGCATGTCCGCCAAGACATGCTAGAAGTAGGGAACTGGTACTCCTATGCAGCTGCCGGAACATACAATTATGTGCTTGGCTACAGATACTTTACTTGAGGGTTGTATTCACCCAATTAAATACGAACATGCCGTTGAGTTTTCAAAATAAATAATCCACCTCGTTTTTTGCTAAAGCCATGGGGGTTGGGGACACATTTCACCTATTGATGATGATGATGATGATAATAATAAATATCCTGGGACATTCCTCACACACGGTCATCTGATCCCAATCTAAGCAGAGCTACTATGGAAACCAGATAACTGATATAATACATATACCACTTTTTGTTTGTAAATACATACTTAATATACATAATTACACCCAGACTCAGGGCATACAGACATGTTCATGCACACAAATGCATGTCCTGTGTGGGAATCGAACCCACGACCGGCGCGATAGGTGGAATCTTAACCAGTCTTAACCAATCACGCCAGCTGGCCCGTCAATGGAGGCAGGGTCATCAAATATAACAACAGCTAAATCCAAAATGCACTGAAGTAACTTTCTGAGCTTTTAAATATGAAACATTGTAACAAAAAGACAGACAATCTATTTGATTTTTATTCAACCCTTAGTGCTAGAAGTGTTCATTAGAGCAAGAGACCATTCTCCCGCGGGACATCGTCGTCGCGAAAAAACCAATCTGGAACTGGCAATTATGGCAAATGACCTAATTAGACGTTGGCGTTTGTGGCTTGCGTTGTTATTCACTACCGCAAGCTTTTTCACCTCTCTTTTGCGGTGTCTGATGAGAATTGACATTTAATTTGCAGCGTGTTTGTTTTTCAGTGGTGTTGAAGAAAATATGGTTTTGTTTGGATTGCAAGGCGATAATTATATTTGTTTTTTGACTCGATGCGTAACTTGGTAATCTGTGAATATTTCTACATCAGCCATTCGTTTGACCATGCTCAATATTCTAGTCTCTCAATTAAGTCTACTGTTTACGAAAAGCTCATATAAGAAATAATTAACAGAGTTTAAAAACTTGTTCTAGCGAATAAAATTACATCGCGTAACGGGTAAGAATTTTAAATTTGAATTTTCAGCAAGCTTCGACAGGTCTCAGTCTCAATGTGTTCCGGTTTACGACACAAGTGCCTACGTCATTTTACGAGGGGTTGCGCTCGTTAATTCGCGACTAATAAACTCCCATTGCGCTTATCTTTATGCAAGTTGACAAACTCTACATAAAGATTCTCTGTAAATTGATATAATAAAAGAAGCTAATATTATAATCTAATAATTGAGCAATGTCTGTTCGGTGCAAGTAACTGATAAGTAAGATTGATATAAATCCCGGTTTACGGAAATCCAATGGAGGTCACAATTTATAATAGAGAGTAGAAAGAGGTAAAACACTCTCATTTGAGGAAATATTATCTCTACTAGACCCTGCTTAACACAAACAACAGGGAAGTAATATATACTATTTTAAGTCTTAGTATGGACAAAAGATTTCTGAAAATATGTAGTGTCCGTTAAAATCTCACAAATTAAGAATATATCAACTAATATAGCAAGACTTACTGCCAGTTTCTGAAAGCCAAATCTAGCTAATCGAATTGCAGTCTTTGCCATTTTAGACTTACCGTCTTACTAATAAAAATATGGAACACGGTTGTTTAACAGCTGTATAGTTATGCAGTGTGTAAGCCTTACACAGTTGCTATACACTCCCTTTACTAATAATCAGTGTGTAAGCGTTGTATAGTTATCTATTTGTTAAAACAAAAACGACTGGCAACTTTTTAGGAACGTTTTGAAACTAAAACTATCTAACTTCAAAATACGGGAGAAAATATGGGGAAAAATGTGAAAACACCAAAAGATACTGAAAAATAATTATATAAAATATTAATCATTGTGTCATTTTGTTGCGCGGTTGGCCTGGTCCGTAGTAAATGGACACAACACTTGATTGTCAGACACAGCTGATCTATTGAAATCCGCCATAATGTTCTTATACAAACACTAAACAAGGGTCCTGGCCCGTGTAAGCCCTGTGTAAATTTCCTAGGTAACTAAAACACGTGTATACAGGCTTTGTGTCAAAAATGTTTTTATTAGTAGCAATTATCCTATAACAGATGTGTACACCGCGTGTAACTTTTTATTAGTAAGGCTGTAAATTTTGACAATGACAGTTAATATACCGATTTTCAACAAGAGATTAACTTTGATTTGGCGTTCAGAAATTGGCAGTTAATTGTCCCCTAACTTTCTTCAAACAGTTAACATTTATAAATAAATAAAACAGTTAAATATTTGTACATACAACGTCATAGACCTTACTTGCATTTCATAAATCGCAGTTTTCACTAGTAATCAATGTTATTGCCCACGATACCTAGCTAGAAACTAGTACTACGTACATTATATAGGTACATGCGTACAAGACGGGCCGAGAGTCTCGAGACACATTTGTCTCGAACGCATATCTCTGTCCCACCGCACCGCCGCCGCGCCGCACCGCGGCCGCGGAAGCGTTCGCGGGGCTGAACACGCCTCTCTCTATTTTCATTAGTCGGATCCACGGGGAGAGGATCAGCCGCTCGCAAAAATAAATAAAACTGTTATTGAGATAAGCATCTGCGCGGCGAGGCTTTTCGCTAAGTCCCGCTGTGTCGCGCTGAGCAATGTACCAAGATATGTCCGGATTACGGCGCGCCGCAACTCCATGCGCTTTCCTTCACATCTACTGCTTTTCTTCGGTGTTTTGCAGCTGAAACCACTTTACATAAAGAATAAACTATTATAGGTATAACTCGTTCGTTCGTTAACTTTTTCATTTTAAATTCAAATGATTATAGCGACTGCAGCTTACACAAGAACTCTTGTCGGGTACATATTGAATTATCTTGGACGATTGATATTGTTACGATGTCGATATCGGCTAGTGTCAAATACGGTTTGTCTTTAAACTGAATGTATTTTGGTGTAAGCGATACGTGGAAAGTAGAGATGAAGACGAGTGGATTAGGCGTGCACTCACGAAGACGCCATCTCCGCGCGGTGGCTTATTGTTGGAGTAAATTGGCCGCGCACCGCACCTGCGACGACCACCTGCCCACCCCCGGATTAATTTCTCATCACGCCGCCCGCCTTCTAAGGATATAATGAACACGACATCCTTGGAGAAAAATGCCACTAAGCCCAGAGATGTCGCTTCGGTTGATTAATAAACTCTCGGGTATGGCCCTGTGCTGCTGCGGTATAGGCTTTTACGATGCTTCTGTGCTAAAATTGGACAAAAAATACGAAAGGTATTAAGAATAGTATTTATATAAAAATAGGTAGAGTACATCATTGGTTGGTAACATTTTGTCGAGCACTTAAACAGTGCTTGCGACGCAGATGGCAATTTCACGGTTCACAACTCCTTGTCTCGTATCCCGTATCGTTTTTATATTACCCTTAAAAGTACTTATAAATAACAGAAGAATCAGAAGAGCGATAAAAACGTTAAGGTGCAAACTAATTTTGTTATGATAATTTGATTCGGCATATTTCGACATAATCAAGTAGTGTAAATGTTTAATAACAATGATAATTAAATGGAGAGTTCGTTGTCACATCGTTCACGTAATATATACAGCTTTCCGTGTTCGAGCAATTTCAGTTGCATTATATTACCGAAATTTGATTTTAAACGGAGACAGTGTGACCGCAGAGTCACGAACGAAAGCGGCATGCGATAGTTTTGTCGCAGCCGCAAGATGGCCGCGAGCATCTGTCGGTTTGTCGCTCTTTCCTTTAAATAACTGTAATATTTGATACAATTATTTGCTATTGTTATTGCGGTTTATGCTCGTCACATGAACACTTTCCTTGTGACCCTGTGGTTGGTCGTATGTCATACAGCCAGCGCGTTACTTTTATCCTTTTATTTAAGTTAGTGTTTATTTACACACACTTGCGTTATAAGAATTTCCAGCCAACTTTTATTCTTACACAAACTACCCTCACTAAATTTAAAAATAATATTATATTAACCATTTGGCTCGTAAAGCACAGTTTTTATTCAATAAACGAATAAAAAAATATGACATATACAAATAATATACAAGGAATATGAAATAGTTGAAATAAGATTAAATTAAATTGTAATTATATTGTAAATTAATAAATGATAAATTAATAATATAATAATAAATCTATATGTTAATAATAAATTGGATTATGTATGTGCGATAGGTTAAGGTTTTATTTTATTTCCTTATTTTAAACTTTTAATTCACTTTGTTTTGTATTAAAAAAAATGCTAGCCTATTCTATGACAAAATATGCTAAACATAATCTATATATATATATAAAAATCAATGCCACTTTTCGTTGTAATTTTAAAACTCAAGAACGGGCTCACCTATCCAAACCAAAGGCTTTGTTCGGACTATTTAGTAGATGGTTCATGTGAAGTTTGCAGTTCTTCATTTATCACATTTTTGTAACAAATGAATTGAATAAATGGCGGATCATTTTGTTCAAATTTTCTTAATGGGGAAATTTAAACTTTTTTCAGATGGGTATTGTGCTGTCAAATTAAAATTTTGGACGTGCTTCGATTAAACCTTGCAGTCGATAATATAACCTAGATACCCACTGCAGCGCCATCTGCCGGGCTGATTTGTGAATCTAATGTGATGGCTGAGATAGGGTAGGGTAGGAGAGTAGGTTAGGGTAGGGTGGGGTAGGATAGCACCACAGGGTAGGGTAGCACCACGCGAACGAAGTCGCGCCGGGCAGCTAGTATATTGTATACTTATCATCATAATAACTATTAAATTGAACAAAATTCGGAAGTAATCACTATCAGAAATTCAGCTGTTTCCTGCTAATTTTTTGTGGGTAGTTGGTACATTCTACGCTTATTCTTCAAAGCTGCTTGATGGAAATCTTGCCTAAAGTCAATAAACATAATTCAAAATTCAAAAATCATTTATTCAAATAGATCTTCGCAGGCACTTATGAAAAGTCTGACTCTAATACTCTAATACCGGTTCGGAAGTTTGCATTTGCTGAGAAGAGCCGGCAATAAACTCAGCAATTACTCTTTTCAAAACAATATACGTAGTATTATAAGATATAACTTACCATAGTCCTTACTACCGAACCATCCACAAATCATTCAATTTAACGCCTGGTTGCTTCTTAAAGACAGTAGATACACTATAACTAAATAAATTTAAATTGTCTTCTTTGACTCCTCGGAATTATTTATGTCACTATTTATTGTATTAACATAAATTGGACATGAGTTATTTTATTGCTCCGAATGCGTCGTGAATGCGCTGGACAAAGGTTATGATTGTAATTCAGATTTGTCATAGCTCGTAAATGCAACGTTTGTTTATTTCATGTATTATGAAGAAATATTCTTCGGTAAGCAATAGGAATCAAAAGTTTTATGGTGATACATACCAATTTAATAACAATAGGTTATCAGTCGTTTATGTAGTGGTCATTTAAATCAATACATTTTGGTAATGAATCAATGCGAGCCGAAACTGCCCCCATGTCGTCCCGTATGGCTTGTCCGCTGTCACTGGTCACCTTTATTGTTTCACAAAGCAATTGATCACCAAAACAATAAATGTTCCGTAATGGATAGGTACATATTATTGATTTTATTTAATCGATTCTTACAATTTATTTCTGAAACAAGGAAAAACTACAAGCTAAATTATATTTTTATTCTCCTAATACAACATATCTAATTGCAAATTGTGTTGTTAAAAACTTAATTCATACAGGGCTGCTTTGTAATAATGTCAATACATTATTAAATAGCTATTTACATTGCAGCTTTAATTTGTTGTTTCGAGAGGGTTTTATATTTATAATTTTGAAACCACTCGATCAGTCTGTCAAAACACAAAATATCAAGAGTATTCATGTCCTCGTACAAAACCAGTGTAGTGGAGCATATTTTGTGGACGCGGAGAATGGCCCCGAACGGCGGGGGTCCGGCATTCAGCGCTATCCCTTGCTTTAATTTAATAATCGCGTATCAAACACAAATAACTATCTGTATACTACTAACGTGGATATGACATGTCACATTAAAGCGTTTGGTTGATTGCTTATCTTTGACCACAGATTTATATCATTCAGAGAGTGCGGAATACTAATATTGTATACTGTAGGTAAAACTATTGACTCGATTCCGTAGTAGGACATCTTAATAAGATTTTTTATTTATAGACTTATTTTCTCGTAGCACTTTTGCTGCGTTGATGTCTATTACAATACAATTATGTGGCCCAATTGACGCGACATGATTACATGGTAATGATGAGATAAAGACATTTTTTCTTATTGTTTTCTTTGAATGTACTTGTTTTCGACCACGAATCTGTTGCAATCGAAGGTAAAGCACAAAGCTACTAGCTGTTTCTCGAAAGTTAATTTCGTTTAATTGCCATAAATTGTATCATCATACGTTTTATCTCAAATAAATAATACCTACTAATGTTTATTTTGTGAATGTACAAAACTATTAGACAAAACAACACTGTAAATAGTTTAATATAATGGGCTATTGTTAAAGCGACAGGCGCCACGGCACTGAGTAACCAACATCCTTCACTAACATTACTGTAATGTGCTCTCACTTAAGAATTCTCCTCTCACTGACCGCTGACCAGTCTTCAATCCTCAGATTCATCGATATCTATGTATAGACCATTCATATATTCTAATGTATGTGCAGTTAAAACCAAGCTTTACACTTATACATATTATTTTAGTGATGATTTGTTGAAATCCTTTAACACATAAAAATAATGCTTAAAGTTGATGTATTATTTCCAGATGCTACTAAAAATAATGTCCAATTCAGTATATCCAAGTGGCCGGACGTTAATCAACTCCAAATGCGACTATGGTAAAGTACCCTCATTTTATTTGATATGTTAACGATGTAGCACCAACCAACACTCTCGCTCAACATTAAGCCTTTTCATCTGTCAAGTCTTAACATCCATGGAATTGGGTTATAATTTACGATTTTATCTCGTATGGCACCCCGCATAGGGGCAGTGGTCAGTGTGGCCAGGGAAAAAAGTTGCACTACAGTAATAGAGGGATAATGGTCACCGGTGACCGCCCGCCACGCCCGCCCTGTTGTGACTTGCCAAAATAGAGTCGTAATAATGAAAGATGACCCGCGTAAGTTGCGCGTAATTTAGTGCGATCTCGTTACGAGCGCCGAGGGCTGTTTTGTAGCTGTTTGTCCAGTGGGCGCCTCTCTTGTTGTGTTAAGCGGTCGGGGGTGATTCAGTTTCACTTTTGTTGGTCACTTTATGTCCGTGGCGTATTTATTGTGTGCATCGGTAGTAGATAACGTAGTCACTGTTAATAAAAGCGAGCGAGTCGATTATTGTGTCCTTTAAAGTATCGGTGTGATATATGGGGCATAGAGATGAATCGTCAAGCATAGTAAACTCGCGCTAAGCCAACAGTCGAGATTGATACAGCTCGGCCGCCGGTGTCTGACAAATAGTTGGCCAGCGGAGGCGTCGCAGGGTGTCTTGCCATAAATAAGGATTACGATCGTGACCACGCAGTCTTGCGGAGTGGACGCAGCACATCCTCTGTGACGGCTCCCGGCGCCGCACAAGACTCACGTCAAAGTCTCCGCTCGTCCGCATCGTTTGTAACTATTATTTGAGAAATGCTACGATTAAACTTTATCGCCCGAATTTGCAAAGCCCTTTCGTATTCGGTTGTCTCGAGTTGCGAATTTGCCTTATTTTGGCACCAAGTCCCGAATTACAAGTTAGGAGACGGGTATCAAGTTTGGCGCGGGAAGCGCTAAGCCACGGCTGTTTTAGGCTCGGCGGCGATGTTTCAATAGCAATTGCGCCCGCGGCTTACGGGCTCACTCCGAGGGTAAGGAAGCGTCGAAATGCGCGTCAAACCCCCATTTCACTTATCCCGATCTCAGCGTATTTACAACCTCCATCTAGCCACCATCCTGGCGATGCCACTCGCTAATTAAACGGCCAAGTGTAAACTTAGTTACGAACACAAAGCGACCAATTTCTATATGCTTCGTTTTTGTCTTATCTATTAGATGGACTGGTTCAATCGCAGATAATTAGTGTATATGTATAACGAATGGTTACTAAAATGCTATAAAATATTATGTTAACTAAAATACTATTTCACTCGTGCGTACCATTTGTGGATTTCGCGCTCAGTAGAGTTAAATAGTGTGAGTTTGGAGAATTGGATGTAGTTAAAGTGATAATAATCTCTTATTGCCGACGATTGTTTTGATTGTATAAGGTTATATTGGATATGAAGGTTTATTATTTAGATACATTGACTAACGTTTATAGATACTGTAAATTGCAAGATTTGACTGCCTTTATATATTTAGATCTTTATTTTTCCTATCATTGGTTGTAAGACGCATTCTTATTGTAGCGTCTCAAATGTGTTTTGAATGCTGTTTACCTATATAAGTAATTGTACACGTTGTAGATAAACTATTTTCTTCAGGTCAAGTTAGTTATTGTTTAAATAAAGGATAAATTACCGGTGAGCCTAATAATAAAACAGGTTCCATTATCATACAACAAAACTATGTTAATCTCTTTGTTTTGTACTTTATGACAATACAGTACAAAACAAAGCAGAACATTTAGATACTTACATGCTAGTTACATGAACACATCGATCATGAACATGATTATTGTTTATCTTTGATGTACGTCATTGGATGAAATATATGTATGGTGGTTACCTACGTTGAGAACCAAAGATACGCAGTGTAGCTCCGCTGTTCACAAAAATCTAGTTTGTTTAGTTTTAGGCCACAGACAACTAAAAATGAAATGTGTTTATACTCTTTAATGATTCAATTTAAAAGCTCCTATATACGTTTGTTTGTAATTTGTATCTATTTATATCCATTCAAATGGAAGATAGTGGCCAATCTTACCTCAGCTACTACGTGGGCAACCCATCCCATAATTAGGGGTCATAGTGTTATCTCGTGAAATCTCCAATTACATCATAGTGTATGGATGGGTAGTGGACATCGGCAGCCAAGGTCCGAGACTCTGAGGATTAGCCGATGGTTAGTCTTCTCACGTCGTAGCGGGTGCGGGGTTTCAATTAGTGCGACCCGCCGCACCCCACAGGACCGCCGCCCGGCCCATCCGACCAAATGACAATATTGGTTTATTATATCCTCCCATGAATACTAAACATAGCAAATTATTATACTGTTGTACTCAAAATAAACAAATTCACGACTAAAACTACAATAAGTGTCGTGTGGCAAACCCCAACATACCCCTGATATCTGCTACCATAAAAACACAGAAAATTAAAGGGTTTGTGTTACACCTACATATTGTGAATTCGTTATTTTTAAACGTTTTAATCACGGATCTACATAATAATGCGGAACGGGACTTCCCGTCCATCCGACAACTTGATTGATGTGCCCTCCTAGATTTATTTACCCAAAAAAGTAACACGCTACACGTCCGCAAAGCTTTTACCACACAAAAATGGCATCCGTAATACTTTTGTTTCATTTTTAAATACGGACCTTTCATAATTAGCGTAATAAATTATAAAATGATAATAATACGAGGGCCATCTTGTGAAACGCTTTAATGCCGCGCGTCGGGGGGCGCCCGCGCCGCCGGCGACCGCATGTCAATCACTCTCCCGAATGTAGAACAATTCTTATTTCGAAAAAGTATAAAAAGTGCGTATTACTTTTATTTTCCATCCTGTTCTGTCCAGTTGGCGCATTCAGCTCGTGTGAGGGGAACGGGGTATGGTATCGGTCTTGTGGCAACATCTGTACTTTATAATAGACGCTTACGTAGGCCTCTTTTCGGGGATCGGTGCGAGCCCGGTGGGATCGCTTTAACATGATTGATCTGTTTATTTTACATTTTAAAGGAGCATTTTTACGGTTGCTTGTCAACTTAATAACAAAGTGTTTTATTTTGGGACACGTTAAGTTCAGTTTTATTGATAGGTTTCTTTTAACATTATTCATGATTATTTATTCGTTGCGGTTCAAGATTTATTAAATGTTTTCGTATCTATTAGATGAGTCATCTTTTTGTTTGATTTTATTATGATTCTGAGAAAATGATACAATAGATCCTACTTCAGTTTTGGAGAGGTTTATAAATAGGTTTTATATTTTGAGTATCAAGAGTGAAGTGTACTTTAAGTAGGCGCCACCAAAGAGTGCTCTAGCACATGCGGTAGTAGATTCATATTCGACATCTTACCAAGATGTTAGAAGATTCGAAGAGTTACAAGATTCCGAAGAAAGACTAGATAAGGTTTTGTTTCTTTCATTGATACTTTATTTAGATACCCAAGGATTGGAATAAATAAGAAAGAAATTACGACAGAATTAATAAAGAAGAAAGAATTAAGGACTATATCAAATTTTACTTTTTAATTTGATATACTGAATTCTTCTTTTGCGAAAATAAAATAAATTTAATATCAGTTTACGAAAACGTTTAAACTTAAAAAATAGCCATCTTTCACATGCATAAATTATAAACAATGTTTCAATAAAATAATTACTTGTGAGAAATCATCTCATCGTGTAATTGCTGGTATCGTTTTAAGACATGTTTACATTAGGAGACGGCTCGTTAAATGATCTTGACAAAAAATGAGTACACTGCGCCCGCGCCAGTCTGCATCGCCTTATCGGAAGCAATTACACGTTGTTCACTTTATTAATTTCCATAACTACCCTCGCGACATCAAAGGAGGCCGACACAGTTCGCGTGAGCCGCCCTCACTGAATGGTGCAAGTTATAAGAAACGATGCTAACATACAAAATGTAGTGTTTCTTTACATACATTGTTGTGTTCCTTCGACAGACTTAGTAATCAAATATTATCTATTACCCACCATAGGTAGGTAGAGGTACCTGGAGGTATGAGGTAAGTTTGGTTATTATTTCCATTTCAATTACTATATAATAAAAAATAACAGTGAATAAAGGCAAACAGGAGATTATCATTGGAATTCTATTTTTATCTTTTGAATTCCAATGATAAATTTAAGAAACCAAATGAACGAGAATAATTTTAAGAGAGGTAGAGCGTATAGCGTTTATTCGCTCAAAGAGCAGCAGTTCGACTGGGGATGTACCTCCACCTCACAAAATGCCGTAGTCAAGTAACTTTAGATTGTGTTCACGAGTGAATAAGGTCATTGGGGATGGGGAAGGGTCGGTAATGCGTGAAAGAAGCCCCGTGTGTTGCGACTTGCGAGCTTTCATATGGCTACGGTAACCGCTTACCAACAGGAGGCCGAACGATTGTTTACCGACATCGTCACATAAAAAAAATGTTATGCATATTTGTTTATTAAATAAATAAAAAAACCGTGGAGGCGAGGTCAGCGAGAGGGCCGGTACTTAGTCTAATAAATAAAACTTTTTACGAACTATAATTGAAAACTGTTTTAAAAAAAACTTTAACCGACTTCAAAGTACACTAAGTCGTAATCAAATCCTGATCTGATGACAATAAAAGCAAACGGGAGGAATACCCTTCCACAAAAAAAAAGAATTTTCCAAATCGGTTAATAAATAACGGAGTTATGAGGTAAAAACATAAAAAAAGAAAAAAAATACAACTGAATTGAGAACCTCCTTCTTTATTTGAAGTCGGTTAAAAATTATAAAGCCAAAATGCATTTCTCGTACCGTAAAGTAAAAAACATGTGATAGCCATACCCGCCATAGCTTATAAACATGCACCAGTGTCCCAGCTACTGTTTACCGCGCTGAAACCCTTGAAGACGTTTTAACAACGCTCACGGTCTGGCACATATACTCTTTGATCTTTAGCGACACTTCAAAATGTTCTGTGTTGTATTAAACACGTTTATCCTTTGAAAATTAAAATTAATTGAACATATGTAAATAGGGACATTAACATTGTTGCATAATACCTAAATGTTAAAAGTATCGATCTTATGTATGGTAAGTTATCGTATAAGAATCGGATATAAAATAATATATAACTGAAGGCCTGAAACGACAGATACAATAAATCAGTATTCCAAAACAAACACAATGTACATGTATCGCGAGAGGTGAACGGTGGAGAGACTTATCTCGCTAAAACGATTCCCACATAAATAAAGCTCATCGGATATGAAACGGTATATTTACATAAGAAAAATATAAAGAGGCCTAAATGATAGGTCCATAAGGGCGGCGTATCGGTCGGGCAGGCGCTCGGGACCCCGCTCACGTCCGACGAGAGCTGTGCGCCTTTAATAACAATACGAAATATCAGTTCGTTCCTCCGATCGCAAATCTACGTCAATAACATATCCAATAGTAGCGCTCAATTCATTTCGACATAATCTAATATAGCGGGGCACGTTTCCCGCCTAAATCTCCCGCCACATGTCGCCAAGATGGCCGACCGGGCGAAACGCGAAACCAAAGAAAAAGGAGATCACGAATTGGTAATATCTTTCGAGTCCATAAACTTAAACGTTTATTTGCAGCGATATTTTGTCCTTTTGCGGATATTGCTTTGTTTTAGTACGAACGTCCCTGAGTACAATATAGCGTATTCGTGAAACGTTGAAGATTTGCGACATCCTAGTCTAGGTCTCATATTTTTGAGACCGCCTCTGTAATCATGTTATGAGCATATTATATCAATTACGGCGGTTTAATGTAAACGTTGGTAGATTAAGTCACTTTACTTACGATAGACATCAATTGCTTCCGAGATCAGTTAGTTACCTACATATTTTATTTCAAAGCAATCAAAACTTATTAAAAGAGTTCAAATTTAATTTGAACTCTTTTGAATGACTATTTGAGGGAATTGTCAAGCGGTGCCACAAAATTTCTATGAAGCATTTTTTATTCATAATGTTAGCTTTGGTTGATTTTCCGTTGAGTCGTTTTATTTACAAAAAACGACCCAAACGATCAAATACATCGATTTAAACCATTTAATGGCTTAGTTAAAGAGACACCGTCTAATGTATAGGTCCATGTACTTACATATATTAAAAGCGTCTGAATAAAGTATAAGGACATTATGTAGCTTAGATTGGAGTAATTCGATCGGTGCCATCGTCAGTTCAAATAAAAGCACGAAATTGGTGCAATTAAGTAAGCCTTTCTAATGCACTGATTGATCAATCATCGAACACCGACAATCGAAGGAAGTGCTGCTTTGTCTGCCGAGCCGCATTGTTCGCAGACGTGTTCCCTGGCTTCTACATAGACTATATACTATTCAGACACGATTCATGGAATGCTTCATACCTTCTTAGTATGCATTTTATCGTATGTAGAACAATTGTGTGCCTTTTCGCGATATTATCCAAATTAACTCTTTAGGAACCATTTGACATATATGGATTGAAATTATTTAAATGAATAAAATAATTATCAGTAAAGATTTGGCAATGACAATCGAACAATATTTACAGGCAACAATTTATATAATTGTAAGCTTTGTGTTGAAGGTACCAATACTAGATTTAAGCTTTTTGTATACAATTAAATTAAGTCTCTTCAGTAGAGCTGGACTTCTGGCTGGTTCGACATGAAAAATTAAAAGGCGTAGTTACATTTAAATATTCTAAGCGAAGCAACATCTCATTCGCTACTATCACTTTTTTACTTCTGCGGCCTAACTCTACATAAAGCTAGAGGGCCTAGAGTGTTGGTACTCGCGCCATGATCTGCTCCGAGCTTATCTATTCTGAGTTACGGTGAGTGATGTCCATAGTCGGCGAGATGTAAGGGTCGTCGGTCACGTGCGGCGATTGCTATTGATTTCCATTTAATTCGGCGCGTGCTCCAGTGGCCGGTGCCTACTGGTGGTGCTCCGCCGCCGTCATCAGCGACAAATTGATGCTCGTACTTCCACCGCCTTCATTTTCACTGATTGAAGGGTATATGCAGTTATTTCGGTCTATTTTATTTGTTTGTTGTTTAGTTTTGTATTGTATTTGTGGCAGCTCGCTTATTTCAGGTATACCTATATAGTATCAGGCGCGGATAACAATTTCTAGGTATGCATATATTTCTTTAACTTTATTGCTATTTCATTAATTAATTTTTGATCAACCTATGTGTGATAAGTATGTTTTAAACTTTGCGAACTAAATTCATATGGTAGGCATTCAAGATGCTGATACTCGCCATTTCATTCACCGACATTTTCATTGATCTGACGAAAAGTCGATCTTAGTGAAAATAATATTTAGATCAAGTTATAATAATATGTGCACCAAGTATGATTAATAGTGAGATAACTGATTATTACGTGAATAAAAATGAGAAGAATAATTTCTAAAAATTGCATGTTTTATCAAAAAGTAGGAAGCAAAGAACAAAACGCAATCAAATAAAAACAATCTGGTAGTCATTTCAGTAGTAATTGTATGTACGTGTTTAAAGTATTGTAATAGGAGGATGAAATTATTTGTCCCCCGGTCTTCGAGACAATGGCGCGCGTGACTCCATCTCCTCGGCCACTTATATTCTCTGCCGGCTCCACTGATTGCATAAAATTTTCTATAAACAATACTATTCTATTAGATGACCTACCTATAGCGCGATTGCTAATCTATTTTCTTGCTACCCAGAAAATATCGGAATAAAACCAATCTTGTAATTTAAACAAGAGTTTGCTAAACATAAACCTTTATTTGATCAATTACTTTTTGATACCCTTTTAGAAGAAAATTGTTGTTTTTTATACCCAGTAAATTTCGAGAAGGCTTACGCCGCCCAAAAATTAATTGATCGGATCTCGTTTCTCGTAGAAAACAGCGCGGAAGAGTTTTAATTAGCGAAAAAAAAGCACCACAAAGTTCCGACGTAAAAAGCGGGAGACAAGGGTGGGCGCAGCGAGGAATAAAAATCTCCCGCTCGTAATGCGGGCAACATTTGTGTGAGGAAGACGCTCAGTAATGGAAGACAAATTTCAATATAATTTGCAATACATAAGCGTGTTACTTTAATAGCCCAGAACCACCCTTCAAATTAAACGGGGCTTAAGTTTTATTTTATTTTTTCCTCGTCGGTTCGATCGCGTCGCGGGCGCGTAGGCAACCTCGGGGAGCGTCGCGAGCCTCGCACAGGGCGCCCGGGAGAAAAAATATAATCCGACCAAATTAATTGCTCCTACAGGCAATAGTGGTGCGGCCGAGATGCCGCCAAATCAAATTAAGGACGCGCTATAAAAACCAAATTAGTGCCCGCTTTAACCGTGAGAGGGTATTTAGTTACAAGACGTTAGTTCAAATCCCGCCATTTTCATTAACAATAAATATCCCCTTGCAGCCGCGTGGAATCCTTATTGTTTTACTTTTTACACCCTTGTGTCCCGAGTGGGATATAGCGCGCGGCGCGGACGACTGCCACTGCGAGACGTCTTGTACTGCGGCTGGCTAATTTGTTCTTTTTGTTTACTTACTTACTTTACTTACCGGGCGAACGTAATAAAAATTTGTGTTGCGCGAATTGTATGGACTTAAAATTTTATATAGCCGGCGGTGCCCGGCCAAGTTTTGCATTTAATTGGGAAAAATTTAGGGTCGAGGAAGCGCTTCTGTGCGGATTCTTAAACTAATTGGATGGCCGTTACGAACTTTTTTTTTACTCTTAAACGTTTACGCATTCGAAATAGGGCAAGGGGGTGAAGAGGTTTGTTGGGGAAAGATCCTACTCCAACATCCGCTTAAAATATTTAAGCGCAAGTCTGACTAATGTTATCTTTTTTATTGCTCTACCAAAAGATACCTATGATTGTTTTGGCGCTTAGGCAATTAACAAATATTTGAGAGCAATAAGGTTTCAATTACACATTAAACAAATTGGTATCATTCTATAAATTAATCCTAAGTTCTATAAATATCACAGATAGCGAACATAAATCCGATTTAAACCGAAACAAATCCTCAAAAAGTTCCCTTACCGACCGTTATTTTGTTTGATCGCCCCATATTTCATACAGATGCAGTTATCACGAAGGGGTGAGTTTGATGTGTTTTTTTCGGTAAGTTAAACCTTAATTACAGGCGATGCACTAAATTAGAGGGCGGCGGTGATCTAAAACAATAAGCTCGCACTGTCATTAGTGAGGCCGACCGTTGCAGATCGCTCGCTGCACCTTCCTAATGTGACGACATTTATTCCCATCACGATTAATTCCTTCGTTAATAATATGATACGAGGTTATTATGTAATTTTACCACATTTAAATTCATTTCTATCTACATTAGAATCATGGTTTGTAATAATGGTGCGTCCATGCTAGGCGAACCGAGCACGAGCTGAACCACGAACGAGCACACTCCGAGCACGATTCGCGTATCGTGGACGGGCTTGCGAGCCTCGAATGAGCGCGATTGTCAGTTTTTTCACGAACAAAGGGATTCGCATCGTGCTCGTTGTAGGCTCGTTGCAGGTTCGTTCGTGGCTCGGCTCGTGCTCGATTCACGTAGCATGGACGCACCATTACATTTATAGGGTCTCGTAACTCAAAAAGAATAAAGAAAATCACATAATATAAATATAACTTTGTTGTCCGTCCATCTGTCCGTCTGTCAATATTCTTTTTCTCAGCAACGGATATGGTTTCAAGTTGAAGTAAATATCAATTTTTGTTTATCTCCGAAGGTTTACAGGTCCTTTGGAGCGGTAAAAAAAATAAAGCTTCTAATGCCCGATACCTATAAATTACGGACCGTTATTGGTTAAAATTAAGACTCTTGTATACCAATAATGAAGTAAAGACCTCAGAGCTATTTGTATAGGTATCCCTCCCATATGGAAATAGCTATCACGGGTAAAATTTGCTTACGAATCTATTTATATGCCCAGTTTGGCATTAAAAAATGCTACCATTGGTAAGCAAAACGATTCTTTTTTGTTTATAGGAACCGAGCATAAGTGAACGCAACAAACAATACAGTCAGTTATGTGACGTATTTTGATACTACTAAAACTACTTATCAAGATTATAGGGATGCAATTTGGCAAGAAGCAACGACTCATAGCACAAATAAAGGAAAATACAATAATCGTTTATTTGAAAACAATTATTTTTGCGATTTCAAACTAACATTAAGTACTATAAGCTTCTACGGAACTCTGATGATGCGATTCCTGCTCGCAATTGGCCGCTTGTTTTTTATCATAATAATACAAAATAAGGTGTTTCAAAAATCATGAATAGACATCAATATCTTCACAATGATTAAAAAATTTTTTTTTTTGTAAAATAGAAAACATAATGAATACTCTCGAAAATTCAATTTGAATTGTTTAATGTGTTGTAATTAATCAACAACATGCAATCAACTGTTCCTAGCACGATTATAAAATGCTCCATTTCCGTAACAATGTGTGAGATGAATGTGTTTAGGAAATTAAATTTACATTTACTTTTAACATATTTAAAGAAACCAAGGTATATTTAACAAAGAAACTGAAGAGCTTAATTCACTCGAGCGAAACCGTCAGCAAAAACATTTTGAAATAAATTCCCATACAAAAATACAACCGAGCACACAGCAATTTAGATAAAAAGTGAAATTACATCGACCTACAATCGATCTTCAGGGTTTAAAAACATAATGACAGCTCGGTGTGATGTAGTTTAATACATTGTGTTGTTTAATCGTCAGGTTGTTTGTGTTGGTCGTCATTACAGGACTGAAAAGCCGCCGGCCGAATATCGTAATTATATTATTAAAATGACTACGATGATTGCAGGAAACGTGTTATTTAACATTGAAGCGATACGATCTTATCGAGCGATATCCTAATACCCGACGTGTGGATATTATCGTGCTACCTGCCTAAATCGCCCGGATATGCACTGGATATTCGACACATGGCCGCGCTTACATTAGCCCTTATACAGGCTGCTACTGAATGTTGCATTTTTATTTTGTTGCTGAATAAACATCAATGTATAAGTACTCCTCAGGATTCTTGTAAACAAGATCTTATGACATGCATCGAAACTAATTTCAGTTGATTTATCTAACGATTTAAAATACATTATGACTAGACTCATTTTCCATTATTATGATTTTCGCTTAAAACTAAACAAAGAATAACAAACTAATTATTCGTTCTAATTATTAAGTAAAGACTCCTTATTATAAATAAAGAATCAAGAACATGCCATATAAGGCATTATTATCGAGACAAAGCGGTCTGTTTGTCTATCACGATAATCTGTGGACTGCTCATTTCAATTTCGTGTTGTGTAAACGCCCTAATGGACACCGGTAATGTGACACGCTTGACGATTTTACTCACAAATTTTTGTACGAAACTCTATTACAATCTAATGACAGCCACCGTCTAATTGCAAGGTTATTACGTTTTGTTGTGCACGCGGCTTAATGATAGCGCTGGGTAATTATTGGGCGAGGTGGAACACTGAAGATGTGTCGAATTGTATCGTCGGCCGAGTGATCACGGAGCGTGGATACCACGAGATACGAGTGCGACCACTATATAATAGGGATGGTAATACTGTTGCTAGGCAGTGGGTACTTGTTTGCAAAGCCTGTGAGTTTCAATTAACGTTTATTATATTTTAAATTATTCGCCCAAACGTTGTTTATTTTATTGAAGTACACACGGCTACACATCAAGCGATACATTTCCAGTATAAGCTGATCTCGCATTGATATAGGATTTCCGTACGATGAGAGGTTAGCTTATATTGGAAATTCATAGCTTGATCTGTAGCCGTGCGTACATAAACTTCAAGTCAATCATGTTAGTTGTTCTATTGATATTTTTTTTGTTATGAGATTATAATCGAATGCAATGAAGTACAAATAAGTTGATTTTAATGTAGCAGGTATACATAAGCAAAGAACAATTATCTACCAACCCTACCCTAACTTTAGGTACATAAAACAACAAAATGCCGCTCGGTATTATCAACATGGAAAAGGTATCGTTTTCCAATGACGTTTTTACGTAAAGCTGTTGTAAATCCCGATCATTAACTAGATCAAAGTGGTACAAAAAGTCGATATAGCGCTGTCACGACTGTCATCAGGCTGGCTCCACCCGCCATGAAATATGGAAACGCATGTAATTCACCATATCGCCACAATCTTGTCGAAGATCTGGAGCGACGAATACATTTCGTGAATAATTTAACAGACAATAGACTGACAACTATTTTATTCTATTATTTCAGTGTTGTCGTGTTTGCCGTCACGAGAAAGTGGCATTTGGACGGTAATAACTTTAAAAATATGTTTGCGTAAGCTTTTATCTACTCGCAACAATGGCGTGCAAAATTTTGTATTTTACATAGAAGTGCAATTATTAGGCATGCATTGTTG
This sequence comes from Achlya flavicornis, assembly GCA_947623365.1. Classification (NCBI taxonomy): domain Eukaryota; kingdom Metazoa; phylum Arthropoda; class Insecta; order Lepidoptera; family Drepanidae; genus Achlya; species Achlya flavicornis. The sequence goes on along the minus strand of OX392468.1, from coordinate 6,576,587 downwards.
TGTATAATACTTTGTTGATAGTTTAGAAAAAAAATACATAAATAAAGATTACACTAGAAATAATAACTTGCGAATTATGTTACAATAAGGATAGTAACAAGGTCACTAAATAGGTACATGTTGGTTTTGTCAGAAAATAGAAGGACAAGAGCAACGTAAGCGGATTCCAGCGGCGAGTTGGCGGCGCGTCCGGAAAACCCCAGCGAAGCCGGATCTCTTATTTTTACCGCTTCGTCTCAGACGGACCCGGATTGATTTATGGGACGAAGTGATGCCGTCCCCGACCCGACCCCGGCTTACGCTAACTAAACCTTATTCGGGGATTACGCAAAACACACGCCACACAACACTGCTGTGACGTGTGCTGAATTGAGAACGGAAGGGTAAGGGTGTACTAAATTGTTTCAAGGATCATAGCCATTATGTTGCATTATAATAGTGCTAGTTTAGGTTTGCTTCTGTTATTACATTTTTTGATCCGCATAATTAGTTATGGAAAGACAAACAAACAAACTTATCAAAAGAATAAAGGGTACCTTCGCCACAAAACTCGTACATTATTGAAATTTTATAATTACGTGTTATATTAATACTTTTAACTCCTCTTGTTATAGTAATACTTTTAACTCCTCTTGTTATATTAATACTTTTAACTCCTCTTGCTCAAAATGTCCGTCATTGTAGCATACCAGAGCGGAGATAAAATAGCATATTTTGCTCTAGGGAATAAAGTAATTTTGTTTTTTTAATTAGTAACAACCTTCCGAACCGGTATTAAGAGTCGGATTTTCATACTGCTTGTGTCTTACTTCTTTGAATAAATGATGAATAAAGACTCGAGTTATTAATATTTCATAAAAAAAAGTTCATTTTATTTTTGAAAATGGAACTAAACGCGGCGTTATGCGTGCATTGCGAAATGGAATACAGTATGGGGTTCTTCAAAAAGGGTTTGAAGAGATTTCTGCAGGGTCGGCAACGCGCGAGTGATACCCCTGGTGTTGCAGCGTCCATAGGCTACGGTAACCGCTTACTATTAGGCGGGCCGTATGCTTGTTTGCCACTTAGTGGTATAAAAAAAACTTTAGAATTTGTCTGTAGTCTTTTTGGCGGGGTTTGCAAAGTGACGTTGCGTTTTCATTTTTATTTTCATAAATTCGTGTATTTTCAGTTTTATTGCATATTATCGGTGGTATTTTATTTTATACGACTAAGTCGGTAAACAAGCATACGGCCCGCCTGATGGTAAGCGGTTACCGTAGCCTTATGGACGCTTGCAACACACGAAGCATCGCTCACGCGTTACCGACCTTTCCCCCCTCCCCAATGAGCTCTGGCGACCTTACTCACGCGCAGGAACACAACTTTACACAACATAAAGTTATTTGGCTGCGGTATTCTGTAAGGTGGAGGTACTTCCCCAGTCGAGCTGCTCTTTGAGCGAATAAACGCTATGCTCTACCTCTCTAATCTCTCTCTTTATCCAATAAAGTTCAATACATGTGCACCGGTGAAGTGAAATGAAATGAATTATGTGTATCGTGACTTTTCAAGTTGTCTCAAAAAGTCCGTGAAAAGTTTTAGTACAATTACCACCATTGTACTAAAACATGACTTGTATGGACGGTGACTGACTGAGGGCTATGGGAAAGTGATTTATTGGGTCTAGAACCTATAATATTACTGGAAATTGGCAAAATACACAAGCCGTGTGAGGCCATTGATGAAAAAATAAAAACTGTAATGACAAATTGAATTGGTGATCGTAATTTATTTTACAACAGTGAATATGTCATTATCTAGTGAGAATTGAGACCCTAATTTGCAGATGGAAGAGAAAGGAAAAAAATATTAATATTGTATTGGATTATTTTATTTTCTCGCAATCGTAGTGAAAAGTAGAGTGAAACCCCATTATAAATTTGTTTCTATTTACTATAAAACTACTTCGTACATAATAGGTAATTTTAGCCCCTTATGTATCCATCTACTACTATTAAAATCTATATAATACCAGCTACTGTGATTGATGTTGAACAGATTTTCTTTACAATTATCAATTGTAGAGTCTAAATAATATCTCTTTTGTGTTTGTTTATTGGACAACTATTTTTGCTGACAATTTGAGCGTTCTTTTTCTCAATTCATAAGTAGGTAATCATTTTTGGAAATAATTTAATTCGCCTTTTCTTTCGTTTTTGGTTAAATTATTACACCTATTAAGCGAGAAGCAAGAAGACACGTTTCGCCATTAAAGGCAGTCTCAGGCAGGCTGAAGCGCAGGATATTATCGCGCCGCTTGTTGCCCGCGTAAAATAATAATGGCCGAACTTCCGGTGCCGGCGGCGCGGAAAACTTAAGCGAAAAAGGCGGGAAACGCCTCCGGCCGTCGCCGCTAACTTTGTTAACCGCTCGGATGTGACGTCACTTAATTTATTAACACATCCCTACCTTCGCCGAGAGGTAATTCCTGGTTTTTACGACACTTTTCCACTTCTCACTCAACGTGCTACAATTTCGTAGACGCGCCGTAGGCGGCGGCTAGTTTAACGTCATTGTTAGCAAAAAGCTTCCTTTAATCTGTAAAAATTTGAACAGTTGTCAACTTTTTTTTAGTTTGTAGGCTTGCATTTGACCTCAGTATCTTAATACACAAGCGTAGAAGAGCCTTTAATTGTCGATGGGTAATTATTGAAGACAAATAACATACCTATTGTGATTCCACTAACGTCTATCCACAGATTACAGAATAATTCAGATGGAGCGCGCGGAACACGAAAGTGAAGCCAAAAAAGCAAATACAAATTGAAAATCTGACACCTGGTATTTGTTTTCCAGTTTGTATTTGCATTGTTTAACCACAGTTTCTTAATAAAGGAGTGTTTTTTGTTACATAAAGTTTTTTAAACAAAGCAAATACACATTCAAAAGCGAATACCAGGTACGTGTTTTTCAATTTGTATTTGCTTTTTTGGCCTCACTCCCGTGTTCCGCGCGCTCCATCTGCCTTATTCTGTAATCTGTGCGTCTATCCATATTTTTTCAGTAAAAATATATAATATTCACACAGCATTATATTAACTTATAGTTGGACGGTGGCACGGCAGTATATCATGTCCCATGTCCACTCCACATCGATAACGACAAGTGAAACTTAAAAAGTGGCGATCGGTAAAATCCTAGTGTGCGGGAAATCAATAATCGAAGCCGCACAGTGGGCATACGAATAAATACAACTCGACTATCCAATAAAACACGTGAATCGTTTACAATTAAAGCTTTAAATCGGCAATAGGTGTTGCCATAAATCGGACGAGAAAACAATCAGCGAGCGCGCGTCGTTCGCAATTAGCGCAGCGCGGCTCGATAAATTTGCATTAATGCTCTCGAAAAATCCGAGCGGCAATAATTTTCACGTGGCATGTGTTGTATAGTGCGCTAGGCCGTGTATGCCACCCTCACGCCCCATACACACTTTTTCACATAGGACTGCGCCAAACGCACACCTTTTATTGTGACGAAAATGTGAATTCTTTTTCATACTTATATTTGTTCTTATCACAATATAAGAAAGTTTGTTCGTCGGATTCAAGCATCTTAAACCTATTGTTTCTTTACAGTTTTGTAAGTATTCAATCATTTTGATTAACAGATCTATATTTGGATTACAAGCTGTGCCCCACGGTTGTTAAATATTTATTATTTTAAAAATTCAAGGATTATCCGTACGTTTAAAAAATCATTATTTGGTAAAGTATCTCTTGTCCACTCTACAAAACAATATTTATTATTATTAAATACATCAATTAATGATTTGAATAACAGGTGGAGATTTAGAGATGGCATATTTTCGAAAACTATGTTGGGTAAGTCATTCTGAACAACTTTTACTAGGTATAGGACCAATAGTGAATTCTCATTTTTTTTTAACTTTTCTTACAAAATGCCAACCTTACTCGATCATAATATATGGAAAGTAAAAAATAGATTTTGAGAATTCAGTGTTGGTCCCATAGTATGACTAACCCAACATAGGTTTTGAAAATATGCCATCTCGAAATCCCCACCCAGTATATTTCCACAAGGAGCATGTCGTAGGTGTATCGTATACTCGTATGTATTACGACAAACTGCGACATACTTCAGCAGTGTCGATTTACGCGGAGGCTCGCGTGATTTACCTAACGCCCCCCGCCTCATTGCACTTTACACTTTTGCAGGTTTGCGCGCACCATCGACTATTAATTGATATTCGTTACGACATACACTCGCACCCTGTATTTTGCATATTGTTATTCTGTTAAAATAGTATAAAAATGTAGGTAAATGGTTGGCATCGTTTGTATGCAAAACAACGAAATAAAGGTAATCTTTAATAAAAAAACCGGCCAAGTGCGAGTCAGACTCGCGCACCGAGGGTTCCGTACAAACCTGTAGGTATATAAGTAAATGGTAGTATAGACCTGAGTATTTGATATTAATTTCAATTTATGACCTATTAAAAAAAAACTACTTACTAGATCTCGTTCAAACCAATTTTCAGTGGAAGTTTGCACCGTAATGTACATCATATATTTTTTATAGATTTATCATTCTCTTATTTTAGAAGTTACAGGGGGGGGGACACACATTTTACTACTTTGGAAGTGTCTCTCGCGCAAACTATTCAGTTTAGAAAAAAATGATATTAGAAACCTCAATATCATTTTTGAAGACCTATCCATAGACACCCCACACTTATGGGTTTGATGAAAAAAAAAAATTGAGTTTAAGTTCTAAGTATGGGGAACCCCCAAAATTTATTGTTTTTTTTCTATTTTTGTGTAAAAATCTTAATGCGGTTCACAGAATACATCTACTTACCAAGTTTCAACATTATAGTTCTTATAGTTTCGGAAATAAATGGCTGTGACATACACGGACAGACAGACAGACAGACATGACGAATCTATAAGGGTTCCGTTTTTTGCCATTTGGCTACGGAACCCTAATAAAGCAAGTATAATAAGCAAGTAATATAAGTTTAGGTAATCTGTCCGCCTGTTCGCCTCCTAAGTAGCTACTAGCACTTGTTTATAACCTCAAGGTTTGGTGAGCGCTTCTATGCATCACTTATAACTTTTGACTTATTAGCGCCCAAATGTTAGGCGGCTCTCAAACTAAGCAGAGCCTGTACCTGTGCTTGTACGGTCAACAATGTAGGTAAGAATCTGAACAAATCAAAAATAAAATCATATGTACCTGCACTAAAACGAACATGATGTAGTATATGAATTGTTGAAAAGCACCGTTTACTTTATCTTTCCAAATTATGGAGTATACTCAACTACTTATGCTGCTGACTGTACTATATAACTAACAATGTTATGCTACTTGCTAATATACCTAACTTAAATATATATTTTCATCCAGAACAAACGCACATTTTTGTCCTGGGTCCTGTTTTTTTTTAATTTAATCCCCGCGCCAACCGGCCCTAGGGTGTTGTTTCTTCTTTAGTATTCCAGCTAAAATATTGACTGATCGATCCAATTAAGCAATGCCAGCATGAATCCGATGGATACACCAAAGGTACTGTAGTGTTTGTATCTATACAGTAGATATAATACACTGTCTCATGTACACCAGTAGAGGGGGGTAGCTGTCAACCGGCCAGTCTGACATTAGACGCGGTGCGGGTTGGACGTGCGCTTGCGCTCGGACCTGGTGTAGTGGTGAGCCAGTGCTACGGAGTAACTAGTCACTAATCTGTGCAGTGGTGTCAGTGCGTGGACGCTACAAGTGGCGACGAGATAAAGTACGAGAAACGTGTGTAAAAGGCCAGTAAATAAAATTCAATTATTATTAAAAGGGAAGGAAGGTGACAATAAAAAGTGTGTGAGTTTTATGCAATGCGTACTAAATATTATACCATATTTATAACATTTCCTAAGTAGACGAACCCAGTAGTACAATAGTAAGAATAATCAGTTGGATCGTCATGGAATGTTGTTTACGCAAAATAATCCCAATGTAATACATTTCATTCCACTTATTTAAGTGAAGTGACGATTTCGTCAGTGGTATTATGGATTGATGAGAGAATAAATTATAATGTAAGAAAAACTATAAGATGCTTGGGTACCTACCTTCCTTATCTTTTAACAAGATTAATAGAATGAAAAATGCTACTTATGTCCAAAATTATTCCGCAAAGGTAACAAAACAAATGTGTTGTCGAATAAATGATTATTGTTTATTCAAAAAAGGTACAAGGAGATTGCATTGAGCTACAAATCTTCCTAATTAAAAAGATGTCACTAATACCTTTATACCAGCATATAAAGGTTGCTTTGAACTCTCATTAGCAGGTTGTTTTCGGTAATATTGTATTTTCTATAGGCTTTATTGTACCTATTTGTTTCATACTTAAAGGAAGCGCTTAATTACCTATAGTAAATATAGTGACGGGCCCGTGTGCGCAGTTGGAAGATTCCACCTGTTGTGCCGCAGGTCATGGGTTCGATTCCCACACAGGACATGCATTTGTGTGCATGAACATGACTGTATGTATATGTAATAAACTATGCAGGTATATTTCAATTTATTTATTTGCTGCTTCACATGAAGCACACCTACACATACATTTTAGGTACATAGGTACCTAGTATGTTAAAGATGTTACAAAGAATAAAGTGGTATAATACATAAGCCCTGCAAGGGCATTGCAACATTACAATAATATTAAGTAATAATTAAATACATAAATCCAATTAAATTCAACAAAAATAAGGAATGAGTATTATTAGAATAGTATGTAATACAGTATATTGATTATATGAGTTACATGTCAGGCATATTTAAAGGTAGCTTTGAAGAATTCCTGCAGATTATAAAAGTATTTTTATAAGAAAGTCTTTCTAATTTGGATATAAATAATAAAGTATATCAGCTTATTTTCTTCCAGTATCAGTTTAGGAAGATTAAGATATATTATTATTGCACTAACATAATATGATACTGAACTAAACATTGTTAGTTTTGGATGTGGCAGGGTAGTGTTCTTCAGGATGTGAGAAAGATGAACGTGTTTGAAGCACCTGTAAATTGTCTCATAAAATTGGAATTGGGAATTGTCGTTACATAAGTAAATTAAGACAATAAGTAATTCATTAAATTGAAATTGAGGCTTCAGACTTCTTTTAAATAAGAGGTACTGTACTTAGCGTGTACCATACCTATTGAATTTCAATAAATTAGAGGTTTATAGAAATCTATATTACTAGGGTATTTATTACGACTAATCATATTTTTACGACTAATCAGGTACCACCACCTGAAATGAAATGAAATGAAATGAAATGAAATGAAATGAAATGAAATGAAATGAAATGAAATGAAATGAAATGAAATGAAATGAAATGAAATGAAATGAAATGAAATGAAATGAAATGAAATGAAATGAAATGAAATGAAATGAAATGAAATGAAATGAAATGAAATGAAATGAAATGAAATGAAATGAAATGAAATGAAATGAAATGAAATGAAATGAAATGAAATGAAATGAAATGAAATGAAATGAAATGAAATGAAATGAAATGAAATGAAATGAAATGAAATGAAATGAAATGAAATGAAATGAAATGAAATGAAATGAAATGAAATGAAATGAAATGAAATGAAATGAAATGAAATGAAATGAAATGAAATGAAATGAAATGAAATGAAATGAAATGAAATGAAATGAAATGAAATGAAATGAAATGAAATGAAATGAAATGAAATGAAATGAAATGAAATGAAATGAAATGAAATGAAATGAAATGAAATGAAATGAAATGAAATGAAATGAAATGAAATGAAATGAAATGAAATGAAATGAAATGAAATGAAATGAAATGAAATGAAATGAAATGAAATGAAATGAAATGAAATGAAATGAAATGAAATGAAATGAAATGAAATGAAATGAAATGAAATGAAATGAAATGAAATGAAATGAAATGAAATGAAATGAAATGAAATGAAATGAAATGAAATGAAATGAAATGAAATGAAATGAAATGAAATGAAATGAAATGAAATGAAATGAAATGAAATGAAATGAAATGAAATGAAATGAAATGAAATGAAATGAAATGAAATGAAATGAAATGAAATGAAATGAAATGAAATGAAATGAAATGAAATGAAATGAAATGAAATGAAATGAAATGAAATGAAATGAAATGAAATGAAATGAAATGAAATGAAATGAAATGAAATGAAATGAAATGAAATGAAATGAAATGAAATGAAATGAAATGAAATGAAATGAAATGAAATGAAATGAAATGAAATGAAATGAAATGAAATGAAATGAAATGAAATGAAATGAAATGAAATGAAATGAAATGAAATGAAATGAAATGAAATGAAATGAAATGAAATGAAATGAAATGAAATGAAATGAAATGAAATGAAATGAAATGAAATGAAATGAAATGAAATGAAATGAAAAGGCAAAGAAACGAAAAGAAACGAAAGGAAACGCTCTATCAAATTGAAAATAATCAGATAAAGGCGAATTAAAATTGGTAGTACCTCCATTGAATTGGAAATTGTCGGGAAGTTCAAATGAATACCTCCATTAAATTGGAAATCGTCTGGTATTTTAAATTAATACCTTCATTAAATTGGAAATTGTCGGAATTGGGCAATAATAACAGAAGTACACATTCTAGAAAAAAAAAAAAAGAGAGAGTTAGTGAAGAAATAAGCAAGCAGTTAGAGATAATAATAACAGAAATGGAAGATGCAAATAAGATGGATGGTTCAAGAAAGAAATAACATGGATACGACCAGCTTTACAGTAGTATACAGTTTTAAGTAGTAGGTATATGGAACGATGTTAAGCAAGATGTGGACCAGCATACATTAAAATTGAAATGTCATTGACAAGGCATACATAAAAATGAAATTTGGAATTAAATGACATAAAAGAAATGTAAGGAAAGAATAATGCAAACACCCACAAAATAGAATTCCATTCAATCGGAATTACCTGAATTCCATTCAATCGGAATTACCTGAATTCCATTCAATCGGAATTACCTGAATTCCATTCAATCGGAATTACCTGAATTCCATTCAATTAGAATTACTTGAATTCCATTCAATTAGAATTACTTGAATTCCATTCAATTAGAATTACTTTGTTCGAATTCAATTCAATATGAATTGCTTGAATTACATTCAATTGGAATTACTTGAATTACATTCAATTGGATTTACTTGAATTACATTCGATTGGAATTACTTGAATTACATTCAATTGGCATTAATTGAGTTACATTCATTTGGAATTACTTGAATACCATTCGATTAGAATTACTTTATTTGAATTCCATTCAATTAGAATTACTTTATATGAATTCCATTCAATAAGGATTACTTTGTTTGAATTACATTCAATTAGAATTACTTTTTTTAAATTACATTCAATTGGAATTAATTTGTTAGAATTCCATTCAATTGGAATAATTTGCAGTTCGATGGTGGTGATTCTATGCTGGCAGCATCAATCATATTGATAGCGGCCTGAAGCTGTCATCTCCAGGTGGTGCCGGGGGTCTCATATGCGAGGGATGTTCCAAAGATGGTTGTAACCGATATCTTCCAAGTTTACGTGAATGGTTCAAGCACTCATGTAAAGGACCGCGAGTACCATCTAAGGAAATAATAAAATTTTGGTAAAAGGGATGGGATGCAGTGTTTGTATCTATACAGTAGATATAATACATTGTCTCATGTACACCGGTGTTGGTTAGAATCAGTATTAAAATTAAAGACGTGTCTGTCGCGACACTGGGTGAAATCCACAAATATCAAAAGTGTAATTTGCATCAGTAAATAATAATTATCTCTAGTATTGATTACCTACATTTGAAATAATTAAAATTTGTTAAAAGGGAAGGGATGTAGTGTTTGTATCTATACAGTAGATATAATACACTGTCTCATGTACACCAGTAGAGGGGGGTAGCTGTCAACCGGCCAGTCTGACATTAGACGCGGTGCGGGTTGGACGTGCGCTTGCGCTCGGACCTGGTGTAGTGGTGAGCCAGTGCTACGGAGTAACTAGTCACTAATCTGTGCAGTGGTGTCAGTGCGTGGACGCTACAGGTACTATTTGCACTATGAATGCGGTTAATACTGCAGGCATATTCGCGCGTCGCTCTAGTATTGTAATAAAACCTATTGACCATAAAACTAATTTAAATAACCTATCTTATCTCCGCCGAATTTCATATTAATTAAATCATTAAACGGTACGTTGCTTCATTGTATAGTTACAAAATCTGCTTCGGGCATTACTTAGTGGGATGCGTAGGCGTCGAAATCAATTTAGCATGCTAATAAGCGCGTCTCCCGGGGAGCTAATGAGTGTTATAATTCTTCGGCGCCCACCTTTTATGTAATATCTCGCCTATATAACCGGTTTGTTAATAACTACTTATAGACAAATAGTCTACAGATCTAACGCGAAACTGTTACTACATAAAATGGTCGATTTAAATACTTCGACTGGTTATTTACGTCTTTTTAATAGTGTATTTATTTAAAGTGGGATATTTTATAGATTTGTTTCAATTTAATGTACAAATGGTGTGGTGCAGGAGCGTGGCATGTCACGCTGAGCGCTAACTGCGATATATTCCTTTGTTTATATTACAAAGTTGTATGTGGGCTGCTCGCCTAAGAGACAGCTGTTGTGTCCAACTATTATATCTGATAGTTTTGTCAGCACGATACGCAATACAGGAGGTCTTTGGATTCGCGAATGACGATTATTTACACTAACAATTATAATCCGAAGAATATTATCTTCAACCCATAGTTTTAGGTATGCTGCTTTATATGAGCTTCCATATCACGAAGATTTATCGGTACGTATTCTATATTAAGTTTCTATTATTGATTTGGCAAATTATTGTTGTAGAATGTTGTATTGTGCAAGTCAAAATCATAAGCAAATGAACATAGTTGTTTATTTTGAAGATCACAATTGTAGGTAACTCTGATACTGAATAAATACATAAAATATTTTATTCAATTTTTAATAAAAGTAGTTTGTTTGATGTACCTACCTATTTGTTATCATTAAATATTTATATAGCATGCGATAAACTCGGATAACAAGTGAGAATATCGCGCCAGAAAAAATACTAAAAAAATCTTTCAAAGTTTGTGGAGACGTTAACAGCGATATTAAATAACATCTCTATTCTCAATAAAAAGTAACATAAAAATGGTATAGCAGTTGTTGGATCGACGCTGGACAGTGGAGTTCGGACGCGCCGGAAGAGACGCGCTGCGAGGGGTACACCGCGGTTACTTACCAAATATATGAAAATATTCAATTTTATAACATTCCATAGCGATAACATCTTCCTGTCGATTTGATATTTTCGGCGGTAAGGTAATATTATATGTTGGGCAGTGAATGGAGGCCGGAGCCACGCTGCGCGCGCGCCTGCGAACATCGTAACTTAACACTTAATCATTTATACGGACACTTTATAGTGTCCAACAGGGTTGGTACCTATCTACATCAGGTAACCATTACCTGATGTAGATAGGTACCAACCACACTACAATGTGAGTTTAACTTATATTTGTGTATAGGGTTGCCTCGGGTTATTTTTTTATTTATGTTCTTGTACTGGTCCAGGTGGTAATCACAAAGCCTTGAAGGTAAAGGGCTCGAGCAGCAGCAGATTTGAACCCAAGACCTTTGCTGTAGTATCCAACGTCACTTCAAGGCCACTGAGCCATCATCGCTTTAAAAAAAACCATCTAATTCAATTAATTGGATGTAAACAAGAATAAAATACCTGATAAATAATTAAAAATGATGCATGCGAATAAGTTGACTTTATTGAATGTTTTTTTAGGTACCTATTGAATCTACATAGTTTACCCTTTGTACGTGTATTAAATATCATAACATCGGGTACCTACTATAATTTACAAGACAATTTTATCCGTATATCCAATAAAGATGTACAGAAACACAATGAACATTATCAATTTTTTAAATGATACGTACTCTATCAGTTTGATGATCGCAATTTGTTTACATTAAATAGTTCTTTGTTTAAAAAACTGTAGAACAAGGGACGTGACAACCGGTAACACTAACATTACAGTAGGTACATAAAAGGGCAAAGACCGCAGCAGATGTCATAAGTCAGCCAGTTGAGTGAGGTGGGACAATAAATTAGTGGCAGCATTGCCTCCCGCCCGTGTCGTGTTGTGTATCACGCGGCCGCGGCGGTGGCGGTGCGTGGGCAGCTTGTGCCAGTTAGCGGACTCTACAGGACACACTTTCTGCATCAGCCGTATTGTGTTACATCTCGCTAATATTATGACACAATTTGAGCACTACTGGATAGGACAGTGAGAAATAGAACAGGTTTCGTTGCGATCGTGAGAGATTTTATAGCGACATTAATTTCAGGATTTAGTCCTAATTCTTATTTATAATGAATTATAATGTTTAAATAATAATGTAGGTATGTTAATATAGTAATATCCATGTATATTATATTCTTCATATACGGATATCTGATCCCAAACTAAGAAGCTTTTAAATGGAAAATGGAAACCAAATATAAGAAATACATAATGTCTTGCTAAGTAAATATTTATGTTAAATTGTCAAAAGAAACCAATTTTATTGATAGCACTAAATAAATATTAAGATAATTATACTCATAGGTGAAAACTATGGCAAGCGTCCATATGGCTACGGTAACCGCTTACCATCAGGCGGGCCGTATGCTTGTTTATCGATTTAGTTGTATAAAAAAAAGTTAAAAGGCTATATTTAGTTTTATCATTATGTATCATCAAATTGTAATGAATAGCTGTTAGCTTTCCGATAAATAAATAAACAGTAGTGTGTGTGTCTACCTAGTGTAATATTGTTTATACATACACTACTTGTTAGCTGACCGACATTGAATTTTGCCCAAGCTCTAAATTTCATACAAAATAGGTGTTATCAGCAAAGTTTTTTACTACTTAAATATTAGTTTTGCCAATTGCATTTGATATAATTTGAAGTTCAATTAAAAAATCCAGCGTATAGACCAAGTTGTCATTTTAAATGTGGAAACGTTCATTTTTGCCATTTCAATCAAAAAGAACTCATGACCTGTGGCGTGTCAGTCAGAGTACCTACCTAATCGACTTGTAAATAGCATCAATAGCATAAAGCACGAAAAGCGTTCAAGAGCCGATATTGTAATAATGACATTGATTTATTTTTAAATGACTGGTTTTAAGTTCACCATATTCAAGAGCATCGAATCAATGAGTCAGATGCAGTGTCCGGCCGATGCACCGATGCCAAAACATACAAACAAGATAAACAAGCAACCGTGCAACGCACGCTCACAGAGTTGAGTCCGAGTTACGACTCCGAGTACAAAAAGATCGTTAGTCAACGCAGTGCTACCTACCACGTCAGCCCGTAACACAGTTCATTATTTATATTAACAGTTTAGCAGTCAGTGCGGCCAGCTCTCCGATCCCGACTTATAGTCGCGTGAATGTGCGTGGGTATTATTTGTACCCTTGTTAACCGCCGAGGATATTATAAAAATGATTCCTTTATCCGCGCTGTGACACTCGCTGGAAATTGGTCGTTTAATTTATGATAATCATAAAAAAGGATTCGAACCCGTGCAGGTTGGAATTTCATTCATAAGGAGGCGGAGGCGTTCGGGTCTTTATGGATGGATGTTTTCATTAATTTAACGCGGATCCGGGGAATGCCACCGAGGTGTCGGGTGTCGGGTGACGTGACGGCTGATCCCGAGATACCGGGCTCGTGCTCTTACGACTACTGTTCCTCTTTGTTTAACATCTGATTCTGTTTTGTACATGTTAGCAACATGACGTGTTTGCAAATTAGTATATTTGGTTCGCCTTTTCACATTCCCTCGACGTAGCACTCGTCTACTCATAGTTTGCAAAGTTTGATAAGGAACTAACTCAGATATAAAAAGTGCAACTCGTGATCGAGTCGTGTTTTGGCCATTTACATATTCAATCAAACATTCCTGAGGAGTCAAGTGCGTGACTTAATATATTGCTACGATCAGTGGAAAATAATTCTTAGACATTTGAGAAGAGCGGTCATTAGTCATGATGGAGCGGTCGGTGGTGATGCAGCGGGCGCGCTCTGTATGGCTCCTGAGTGACCGCCGCCCGCGCCGCGGCGCATCATCAGATAACACGACAATAAGTCGATACGCGCTCCAAATAAGCTCGGGGAGGCATTAGTCACCGCACCCGTGGTGACCGACCAAACCGCACCGACAGTTCGCCTAATCCACTCAAAACATTCGGAGACATTTGTCGGGCCGCGCCAGGGATCGGGTGATCGATAGCGCGACTCGCCACAAAACGATAGATAAAAGCTGATAAGTCAGAAGAAATATGACGCGAACAAAATCGGGAGATGTACGTAATAAGATAAAAGTCAAACAATGATTCGACCGCGGATTCGCCGCGGCATAATTTATGTGACAACGCGTGATGGACGAGCGGCGACTTTCGGTAAACTATTTACATACGGCGGCGGCCGCGCTGTCGGATTGGGTTCTGCTTGTGACAGAGGGTGGGGCTTAGTACCGAAAACAAATGTCACTGTTATTTATTAGGTTACGGTACTATTAAGCCTAAGACGGGAATTATGGTTTAGGGATAGCCGCGACTCGGCTCAGTGGCAACTAAGCTGTATGAAAAATTAGGAATTCAAACTGAAATTATATTGCCGAGTAGGTAAATGTTATTTATTTTTCATGTTATTATATAAGTGAGTTATATTATGTCGGAACCTGCTACTCGGCGTCGTCAGAACTTCGAAGCGGTCGTTCTAATTGAATCAAGTATCCTCTCGTGGTCTCACCGACTGACTGAAGCTCAGAGCTCACCGATACGGCCGGCAATTCCCTTAACACGTCGACTTAGATTGCTTCCTTTAAACGATATGTGTATGTAGGTACACCTCTTCAGAAAATTGTTTTCATGCTCCCTAATCTTATTTTACAACAGTGATTGATGCATAATTTGAGAACATACAAGACAGTTCATGCAAGAGTTGAATTTCTGGTTTATACTTTTACCACTTTATTTTAGTAGGTATTTGTTATACTATATCCAGTAAGTATATACATTATTAGAATGGTTTGTGATCAGAATAAGAAGGGGCAGGAATGCCCCATGTATCGGAATGCGCCGAGTGGGATAACAACCTGCCAAATAAACTGACGATTCGTCAGTCGTTGTGAGCTACTGTATGCAAGGTTGTGGAAATCTACGGAGTTCTATTCAGCCAGCGGTGGAATACGTAGGTTGGATAAGTTATATTATATGTATAAATGCCGGTAGGCCTTTACAAACTATTTCACTATGTAATTACGCCGGCTATCTAGGAGAGGGGTTGTAGTTGTCGCGCACATATATGAGAAACATTCT
This sequence comes from Achlya flavicornis, assembly GCA_947623365.1. NCBI lineage: Eukaryota > Metazoa > Arthropoda > Insecta > Lepidoptera > Drepanidae > Achlya > Achlya flavicornis. Next base: position 6,561,074 of record OX392468.1, on the reverse strand, counting down.
CTACGTATCATTCGTAGCCAGTGCTACGAGTGTCTACGAACTCATTACATAGAAATCCTATTATAATTAAAAATGTAGACTAGAACAAAGATTTGCACGGGCTATTGCTTTTTAGGAATAAGTATCGATTGTTGTGTTGTCTTGACAGTTTGCATGTCGGGGAACAAATAGCGTCGCCGGATGATAAGGACGGGTCGTAGGTGAAAACGTTAGCCGAGCGACAATCCCCGCGGAGACAGCGCGAGGCTGCCTCGCTTTTTATCTAGGCGCCCGCTCCACGCTCCTCGGCGTGCGCGCTCGACCGTGTAATTGGATGAGAACGGCGCGATCCCAATAGCGCGCCCTTATCTGTTCGCGGCAAATCCGCCACCTCCAACCCCCGCCCGCGCACACCCTGCCGCGCCGCCCGCCCGTACTCAGGCAATAAGTTTTTAGTGAGTAATTTAAGATAACCCCTTGATGTTGTTCATTTTCACACTTCCTTTCGCGAGAACAGCTCTTTATTGCGTAATATGTAACTGTCTCGTCGCCGACGGGTGTCCCGGGGGCGCGTAGACAAACTTCGCCCCTTTTATGATGTTAATGCGATCGCCTCCGACCCTCCTATCTGGATAATGATAATTGCTTTTTCCAATATTATTGTTTGATGTTGTCGCTCGGTGTAATTTCTGGAAGTTGTGTAAATTGAGTTTTGACTTTGTGACGTTAACAGCTAATTGATTTGATATTATATTAGAAATGGTTTCGTGACAGTAATTTGTGTTGCAAGCTTTAGAATTCGGGATCTACTCAAGAGAATCAAAATATTGTTATCTGTCCTGACAAACCTAAACGTCCTTCTATGTTAGAAGGACGTTTTTCTTTTCGTTGTTCTTTTATTTATTCACGTAAACATATTTAGAGCAAATACCTGTCCTTCTTATGTTGTAATGGCTTTTCTATGTACAAACATTTATGTCATTAATGGTTCTGAATATTTTATTAAAACGTATTATTGAAATTAAGAACCTTTGGCATTAAGGAACCTCCGTACACCTGTTTACAAGTGTTTTTTTTACGTCTAATCACTAAGTATAAATCTAGGTTTTCAGTAAAAAAAAACAATACTAGATACAGCACACGGATATTGTATATCTTCTAACTACGTGTTCAGTAACGCACACGACGCGCAAAAAGACTACGAAAGAATAGGATGTACCCAAATCTTTATTTCTTCTTCTTTTTGTGTATTTAAAGTACAAAATAATACATCGCAATATCTGCATTTCCATAGCACGTACTTCCCTAGATAGAGTTCCGCCGACAGAATGATCGAAGATGTAATGTACGTTGTGTTGTGTGCTTTGAAACTGAAAAATACGTGACGGAATTTTTTGTGTGCCGCAGACTCCTTCGCTCAAAAAGCCTGTCGTCTGCGCTGCACCTAATCGGTATCAGATGGGCGTCGGCAGTGTCGGCACAGCCACTTCGGCTTGGATGCTATCTTCGTCAAGTCCTAAGTACTAACAATGTACTTCTCAGCACCATTTGTAACTGGATTAGACTTTAGAAAATAATATTTATAATTATTACTTGAATAGCAATTCCTTGATTTTTTTCATAAGAAATAAGATTATATATTTGCGATCCAACGAGTTCATTCTCCTATCGATTGATATACCGATACATCTTTTATCGATATTTTTCAAAACACGGGCGCCATGATGAAACCCGCGGACAGCAAGGCTTTGCTGGTGCTGTATTCATAAAACTATATCGTTTTTGATTTGACATTTGGAATAGTAAGTCCGAATTAATTTACCTTTAAATATAAACATAATATATATAAAAACTACATTGCTGCCCACTTTTTTTTTTTTTTTTTTTAATACAACATAGTCGATAAACAAGCATACGGCCCGCCTGATGGTAAGCGGTTACCGTAGCCATATAGACGCTTGCAACACACGAAGCATCGCTCACGCGTTATCGACCTATCCCCCTCCCCTATGAGCTCTGGCAACCTTACTCACGCGCAGGGACACAACTTTAACTTTAACATAAAGTTATTTGGCTGCGGTATTCTGTAAGGTGGAGGTACTTCCCCAGTCGAGCTGCTCTTTGAGCGAATAAACGCTATGCTCTACTTCTCTTAAAACCTACCTACCTAGCTACACACAGTTCAATGTAACTACTATTTAATTTTTTAAATATGTTAAGTATTGTGTATGTATTTATTGTCTATTGTGTGCCTTATTATGTGTGTAGAATAGGTAAATGGTTTTAAATGGTTGAAAAATATAAATATTTTCTAACTACCGCAGTTTTCTCGAAATCATCAGAATTCCTTAAAAATAAAATTTAGTTCTTTTTAAACAGTTATGGCCCAAACCAAGAAATTATATGTCTAAGGAAGGTTGAAAAGCCATCGGTGCGTGAGTCAGAGTCAGACAGACTCTTCGGGGGTATTTGTTATCTATAGTTTTCATAGTTTTCATAATCTTAACAGTACTGAGTGGAGTAAAGATCACATCACGATCTTTCTCCATAACTCCGTTACTCACAGCAATATGAAAGTCATGGATTGTTGGCAAACTGGCTTATTTATTTATTTAGTGCGGGTGAAACCGCAGGGCAAAGCTAGCAGATAGATAAATCGATAAAAGATTGTTTGTCTCGTATCAATTTTATTTTTATTTTCCGAATCTTTTGTCATATTAGAGTATATTTCAAAGATATTTTTTTTTATAGTATGTTACTAAAGAAAAATGTAGGTATCCTGCCTAGATTCAGGTCACAGTCGTAAGAGATTTAGATAGCAAATATTCACAACAAACTAATAATTGTTTCAATACATATACCTTAAAATATAAAGTGGGTTGGTAGCTGGTAGGTAACTATGTTATCAGCATCACAATGTGGCCTCTCGAGTCGGGAGCTTGCGAACTGTCGTCATATTCCAGTACTATCAGATTGGGTCCCCCGAGAGCCGTTCCCCGGCCGTCCCTATCTCTATGCCTAACCACTCCGGACATAACAGCTTCAGCCAGGACATGTTTATATTTTAAAATAGAAAACAACATTATACAGGCTGTGAATTTCTTTCGTATTTAAAAGTAAAAAGTTACGGAATTATAACTTTAATTATAACTAACTATTACATTGTAACTTACATAAATATTAGACTAAGGGCTGATTTGTCAATGGCCAGATAAAGTGTCTGGCTGCTAATTTGAAATTAGAATAGTTTTTTTATAGACTTATCAGATAAACGGCTTATCCAACGGCTTTTTATTTAGCGCTCTTTCCAGTTCCAAAATTAGAAAGAGCTGTCGTTGGCTATGACAGGTTTTGTTACATTTTTACGATAAGGTTTTTTTGCGATTAGTTACAGCAATATGGCAATGGTATTTTAATATTACTTGTATGGAATCAATAAACCTTTATAACAAGCTTCTGTCACGCGCTGTTATCCCGTATTGGAGGGACCTAAGGTTTTCCTGGGATAAAACGAAACTTCATACAAATTAGTTCAGCCTTTTAGTTAGCTTGAGTCACAAACATTCAAACTTTTTCATTTATAATATCAGTAACACAAAACTGTTTAGCAGTGAGAGAACTTACCTTCCGATCAAAACAAGAGATATGATGGCACGGCTGACCGAGGAGCAGCGGTGCTCACGTCGCCAGCTCTCATTTAGGGATCCGCCGAAAACTTATTTTTTATTGTGTTCATTATTTTGAGTGAAATTGCGAGAGCATTAAGTTGAGTATAGGGTGGGACGCGACGGGCCTATTACCGGCCGCCTTGTAATCAGCGCCCGCACCGGTCCGCTCCGCGCGCCAACACACCACACCACTCCAACACGTATTATTAATTTGTTAGCGAATTCTTGCTCTGTTCTTCGAATTGCCAAGCGCTTTGGTACCGTCAAGTGCCCTCGCTTTTATTACCGTTACTCAATATTGTTTCCCTCGACGATCGTGCACAGTCAAAACAGATTTGTTTGAAACATACTATTTGATTTATCATCAAAGCAAATCTATCTCGATATCAGACTATATTGTGTTAATACCAGTAGAAAATATTCAAATTAGATTTATTTTCTCTTAATTTTTATAATTTGAGCCTCTAGTTTATGAAAAAATACGAATTTCTCAATTTGATTTGATTAAATTGTAAGTTACTGTACTGATACTGTACCTACATAGTTTGAGGGACTATGACTACCCTAAGGACTGTAACAATGTGAATATGTATCATACAGGCAGGACGGATTGATCAGATAATGTCGTCTTTTCTCGCCATGCTGTACGTACAACCTTTACCATGGATCTGACTTTTGCAGATAGGCTGATTCCATGAGCATTTTCTAATTCACCAATCCATCCCATATCTGTGCCATATTAAGATATTGCAACTGGTTCCAATGATTGTAACTACTTATAAGTTTAGTATTTTTTTATATTGAAAGATGTTATAATTTCTAACATGGTCCAGAGCGGGCGGCGGGCGTGTGTGCGGCGGCGAACAGACAGCGCGGCCCGTGGCAACGCATCATAAACGTGCGATCGGCGCACCAGCCCTATAATTTTCTCCCTAATTTTCCCATTTTGAATCTGTGATCCAAATTAGGATTTGCATAAAATTGTTAATGACAGTTAACGCAATATTCAACGTGTCAAGATTGGCGTCTACCTATTTCAATTTTATTTTTGGACTATATTATCGCCATAACATATTAAATTGGGTTCGAGTGGGTAATTTGGCTTAAACACTCGCTTGAGCAGAAGCTAAAAAACTTTAATACGATAGGTATTAGAATCGCTTTTTATAATGCCATGCAACCTTTAATGTTCGCTAAATGTATTTTGTATTGAGAAACCAATTTACCTGAATTTCTTGCTTCCTTTACAACAATAAATTTGGAAAGCGAGATAGGTAATATTCAAGCTATTCCCTGACAGATTGTAGCATGTTGGGTGGCAATAATTACTTACTCTAACACTTTATTATAGCAAAATAATCATTATAGCTAAGTGAGTAAGAGTATTCTCGGCCGGTGGCGTGTCCCATAGCCTGTAATTTCGAGCCGGCCCCCAATCACGCATTTCTCACCCGAGCGCGTTGAAAAAATAATACCTCCCCGAGATTTGTCTATAATTTGCTGGATGCCGCACGTCCGCGTCACGTACGGTAACCGCGCGTGCACTACGCGGCAGGTCGCCGCGGCGCGTATCAAAATCCTTTCATAACAGCTGAATCATTGTCCCTTTCTTTGTTATTTTATTTAGACAGTAGCTTTCTAATATATCTACACTATAATTTTTAGTAGATAAGTATAACCGACATCTATTCATGTTTAATACAGACAATTTGGAACGTACGCGGAGTCAGTAATTTCATTGATGAGGTTTGATAAAAACTGTTAGGTATTGGAATTAAATCAAATGTTAATAATAATGATGTGAAGCCAGTTGTGATTGTAGTGCGGAGTGCGCTTGTATATGCTCTATAACAGCTTGTTTTTTGTGAACATTCGCAATGAAACTCTAGTCGAAACATCTCTGTTAACATTTTGAAGAGTGAGTAGGTATAAAAATACCTACGCTTTGAAAGAAAACCATATTACATTACACATTTCCAACATAAGTCTGCGTGATCTGCCATCATCATGCTAAGGTTCTATTGGTTATCTCAAGATGTTATCCTTAACTGAAAGTTCATGCGACGGTGTTATATGTGTGTGACCATAGAGAGTACCTAAACCTAGATTCCTCTAGCTCTCTCTGTTCCTGAGAAACAAGATCTTCATAAATGGACAACTAAGTAATCCTATAGGGTTATTTTTCTCATTTAAAGGTACGGAAACCTTGAAATGATAAATAAAACCACGCCGCCAAGTACCTACAGTTTTTTTAATCGGCGCATGTGGTTAAACAACATCAAAATATTTCTATGATATGGGAAATTAGGCGCAAAATTCATTGTCGGGTGATATTTTGACATTTGAGTGACAGTTACTTTCAATAAAGAATTATGCGTAGCTGACATGTGACGGAAAGTCATGTTACTCTTCCTTTTATATCGGTAACAATGGAGCACGGATTTTATGGTACAACCGAAAAATATGTAACGATATACAAAAATTAAAAGGATCTTTAAATCCTAACACAAACAGCCTTAGCTGAACATCTACCATGTTTGTTTTGAAGCCTAGGCATAGAAATACCTAATAACTTTAAGTACAAATAAGCCAATAGGTGTTCAGTTGTTGAAAGCTTATGAAAACTTTTCACCGAGAAAGCACTAAAAGTTTGTTGTTAAATGAACATTGAAGTGGTTACTATATTATTAGTGGTAATTATTTGCATTTTTTTCTATGTAGTAGTCCATAGGCTACGGTTACTGCTTACCAGGCGGGACGTATGCTTGTTTGCCACCTTAGAGGTAAACAAAAAAATATGTCACTTAATTTCCTACGAAATTGCCTGTGTTATGCCCGCAAAACTGCCAAGCCGTACTTTTTGAACAAGATGTAGAGTTTGTAGAGTTAGGGGTTTGGCTCTTCATAAGAATGGCTCTAGCTCTCCACCCAGTCTTGGCATTCTGCAAACTCCCTACCTTGCTATGATCCCTACATAAAAATTACAAACAACTCGAGGAAATATTCTATACATAGATTGTATTTTGTAATTATTTTCTGTAAATATACTATACACATACCTATATAGACATGCAATGATCTAATACTAGCTGTCTCCTTCGCGGTTTCACCCGCATTCCCTGGATTAAAAGTAGTTATGTCATTGTCCATACCATTAAGCTATCTGCGTGCCAAATTTCATCGTGATCAGTTAAGTAAGCGTAACAAATAAACATATTTACATTTATAATATTAGTAGGTATACAATATGTTGAATTTTCTGAATAATTAGTATAGGTATAAATATAACTTCTACTACCGATGGCTGGGATACAAGATGATCGAAAACAGAACGAACAGTTTCCTTTTCCACGATGCCAGTAACGCTGGCCACACAGCGTGGCCTGTCAAAGAACAAGAACGATTGCTTTTTGAATGCTACCTTTTACCACAGTAAGTATGCGTATTATATCAAACAGTAGACATACCGACCGACACAGGGAATCTGTACATAAGCACGGTTCAGAAGCAAAACATACATTAAAGTATAAACTACAAATATTATGGTGCGTCCATGCTTATCGAACCGAGCACGAGCCGAACCACGAACGAGCACACTGCGAGCACTCGTTGTAGGCTCGTTAAGTACGTCCACGCTTGAAATCGCAAGCAACGAACGAATCCTGTTCGTTCGAGCTCGCTTCGCGTAGCATAGACGCACCATAACATAACACGACCCAAATTTACTCAACCAATAGTTCATACTATTCTATAATCTATTTATAATTGAGTATTTTTTACTGATCGAGAGCCCTGTCGCAAGCATATTACAAAATGCCTAGGTAGATAGATAAAAACATGAAGATAAATCTTGGACCCCTTTTCAAGTATATTACGGGCACGGAGGACTGTGTGATTTGGCATAGGTACCTAGTTAAAGTTAGGTGGAGTGCAGAAAGCAATTTTTTTTTCTTTTACGGTCAAATTTCAACCACTTGATGGCCCACTAGTTTAATTGAATGAACTAGTACGATAACTTGAGAATGCTTTTACAAGATAGTAAAATCTTTAAGTTATATAGATACTATTTTAGATGATAACTATACTGTGGCACCGTTCCCCGTCCTGTATCTATAGATCGCAACTCATCCAGACAATGTCCATTCACGTAAGACAAGTTCGTGTTATGCTGCCAGAAAATCGATGTTAATCTTATTGTAGTGGAAAACAGTACAGATTTTTTCTCAGCGATTTGTCATATTTTTAATGTAAAAAAAGATCATGACAGACAGTGGCGGCAGGTGAGCGGATGGCATTGATCGACATTCGATAATATGGATTGACAGCGTGTTAGGAGAAGTTATAGTTGCAATAATTCTGACTTATTACTAGGAGATCCCAGTGCCACCAGCCTTCCTTATTGCCTCCAGCCTTCCTTCCTCGACGGTCGAAATGTACAAAATTGAGTAGTATTAGTACGTTCTTCAACCGTATGAATGTCCCGTCGGTTAATTTACAGGTACTATGCATGAAAGGAATGTTATGCACAGTACTTTTCTTAAATTCTGAGAGCTGATTTTTATATGTTACTCAGGCAATTATTTCAATTCTTTTTGCAAGCAGCCAGACTAATCGTAGCAGGCAAACACAATTAAAATGTCGATGGAGTCTGTATTTGCGCGAAGGCATTATTATAATGCAAGTAAGACGATACTTGGCATTTTTAATCCATAGAATAATGGCTGGACGTTAGAAAAAAAAAAACAACAAATTTAGGTATTTTTTAATTTTTTATAGTTTTTTTTTAATAATGTGTAACAATAGACACATACTTTTGCTTGGGGTTGTACCCCAAGCGGTACTTTCCAAGCTTATCCAAAGTAAAAAAAATATCTACCTATATGAAAAATATCTATTAACAGGGAGTCGAATTTTCAATGACAAAAATGACGCTTAAAATATGAAAATACATTATTTTCACGATCACAAACCACACCTCGTGCTTACATATTAGTAGAAGAAATACGCCACATAAAAAAACATATAGGGACCTACCTATATCTATTAGGATTGCAACTTTGACTTTACCGCCACCATCAAACATAAAGATTACTATCTCAAACACCTTATTAATTGTCAGTGGATATAGTTAATGAATGCATGTATCATGACTGTGAAGTGGTGTGCCGGTGCCGGTGGCCCGGCGCGGCCGGTCGGTATGTAATGTCCCATTGTGCTGATGTCAAGCGGGCCGCATGTCACATCGCTTAGTGACGGATTACTGAGCTCTTTAGCCGCTTATTGATACATGCGGCTTACTTTTGCTACAGCCGACATTTGTAGGGTAGTGTTGTTGATGGAATTTTGGTTACAATCGATTGTCAAAGCACTGTGTTGTGTTCGTTCAATGATTGATTGGCGCATATATTTTTTTGCATTTCTGACGTAAGATTTTGCTGCAATTTTCCATGTCAATGACCTTTTAATAATTACACAGTTAATTATGTTTTAGTCAATATATTATTAATTATTATTAGCTTCCATTCCATCAAATCTAGTTTTAATATAAAAAAATGTTTAGGAACAATATATTGTTAAATGTTTAACCAATTAAATGTTCATTGTATAATATAATAATTATTATAAATTTGGTAACTAATGTATATGTATGTAATATACCTACCCTATTTGAAGTATATCTAAGTAGTACACATAATTAAATGAAGTCACGTATCGTTCAGGGTAGATTAAGGGTGTACTCCAATGACCCTTGCGATTAGTAGTTGGAGTCGGAAGCGGTCTACGCTTTGGAACGCAAAGCCGTCAGTAATTGCGGCTTCGTCGCTATCCCCGGCAATCCCTCACTTATCCCCGAGGATGTTTGTTAGTGATACCCACTGCTATTAGAAACAATACATATAATTTCTAAATCGGAAATAAAAGGTTATAAAACAATTACTCAATTCCATTAGTCTATGTAACGAGTTACCATTCAGTTTAATCAGCGTCGGTCTGTAACCACTCGACGATAGCGCATTTTACACGGTCAAAGGAACAATGACATAAAAACAATAACTGATAAATTACCCACCAACCTAACTAACTGAATGCCAACATTAAATGTTAGAGACTTCTTTCACCGCGGAGCTGCCGCCCGCGCCGCGCCCCGGCGATGCGTGCGCGCAAGTCATCCAGGCATCTCGGCGGCGATCACAAATTACAAACAAAAAGCTAGGAGCGTCCTAATCTGACATCACATCACGTCCGATCATCGACTGATCATGATTTACGAACACGCTGAACGGTGATAGGTGATCTGGTCTCTAACAATTGATTCTCGTTTGTTGAACTTGTGCGAGCTCTCCATCTATTTCTGTCTATTACTTGGTATTTATTGCATTACTAAGTAGCTATGAAAAAGGTTAGACTAAAAATTCGTTTGTCACGCCTTTAAAAATTCTGTCGTTTATCAAAGAACATACCAATTTTGCAATAGGTCATGCCGGCTTACGAGATTTTTAATGAATTATGATTTATGGCTTTCGCTTGCACAATCATTGTTCAATTTTTCATATTTGGTAAGTAGGTCGACATTATCGACAATGTTGGTCTAGAATTATTATTGCGTAAATACTGTTAGCTATCAGTTAAAAATAAATCCATCACTTCAGTTCCAAAAATGGAATTACTTCGAAGTGAAGAAGTTAAAATAGTGATCGATCACAACACGACCTTTGTTAGCGCGTAGGTCCCGGAGCTCACCCTGGCGCGACAGGGAGATGCAGGCCCACGTCAGCTCACCTGTCCGATTAGCATCACCTCCTTTATGTGGGTCACTCACTGACGGCATTCCGCGCTACAAATTGAAATCTGTTTCGTTATGCCGTGTCAAAGAATCTAGCTGACGCGAAGAAACACCGCTGGATTAGAGGATGACTAATAGCAAGACACACTTCACATTCCGAGACTTTATAGACGTTGCGTGTTTTCTGAACCAATCAAGGTGATAGTTGCACTCAGCGATATCAAATTTCCATTACCGTGCAATATCAATAGACTGACATCGGACGAACGGGCGGCTTAATTGATTACAAAAACAACATTATACCGCGACCAGTGGACCGCGTACTTCCTGAGTTGTTGCATATATTAATCCAAATTAAAAGCAGCGACGGATACCAAATGCCGAGCATTAACCGGGCGGCCCTAGAGACTCCATTACGGGCAATAAAATGCCTATTATTATCGAGGGCCGAAAAGCTGATGCACGCGATGCAATTACTTGATTGGTGGTGTTCTGGCTTGCTCTGGCTGAGCTGTGATTGATGGTGTACGTAATTAGAAAACACTTCAGCGTGTGTCTTCATCGGCGCAATCTTAATTGCAGGCAGCACTTACCTCGCTGAGTCAAACAGCACGTGCCGCGTTACGCACATCCCGATATCGATCTTTTGATACTCTCTAAAAAGCATTCAAGTATCTTATTGATTTTTCCTGAAGTTGATATAATGGTCAACAAGTAAATTCTAAGAAAGTTTCTCAAATATGTAAACATCTATCTACTATGGTAACAACTTATACTTAGCAGAATAAAAAAAGTGGTTAACAACTTATATCGGTATCAGAGATATTTGGATTATATGATTAAATTAGAGGGGAGATCAGTAGAAATATAATAATAATATACAGTGTGTAATATGTATGTTGAAATTTTAATAATATAATATCGACATGCAGATTGAATTAATAAAGAATATATAACATAATAAATCAATCATACCTCACCACATATTAATATTGTATAAGTTTAAACGGATTCCATATTCCACCCAGCGTAAACACAGGTTGGACCTACTTAAAATACTTCTTAAGCTGCTTTGCAAATGATACAAACCATCAGTCGGAGAGTGAGGGGCCGATAGCAGCCGACACCTCGCAGATTTATAACCGCTATGCAGATACCGTGGCTATTTCCGGACAATATTGATATTTTCAGCTCGCTATGTGGCTATTAACTTCCAACGCGCTGAAGTACTTTGCAAAATGAAACAACTGATTCATATTGCATTTATATCCGTTTGTATTGTATACTAACTGATTCACAGGCCAATTACAGCTCTACAATTCAATGAGTATCCTTTTACTGAGGAGCAAAGGCTCATAAGTCTGTTTATTTATCGCAGATTTACCCCAAATGCATACAATTACAATACCTTGCACTGGCAAAGATTATGTTAGCTTCGTTGCATAAGTTGAGATGCAGTTCGCATCGCTGCACGCGTCGTCCGGCCGGCAGCCGCAGCAGCCCCGCAAGTAATCAACCTATTAATAAGGGGCTCAACTCTAATGCGACCAATTAAAACGGCGACTCTCATCTTGAGACGCCCACAGTTTTTGGGCTCGTTCCAGCCGGATTAGGATTGCTTCGGCGAACTTACTGTCTATTTTATGCCGTCCACAATTTGCGTGACTATGGCTTATCTCGATTCATGTGAATTTTATTTAAATTTGTTATATTAATATTCAATTGTCGATAACACTCATCGCCCGTAATTTTAGCCGGAGGCAAACATTTAGCATGGGCCGTGACCGCGTTGACAGGGCGGGTTGAGGAGGCAGCGGCGTCTTTGTCGGTGTCGGTCTTTGATCGATGCGCGGGCGCCAGTAGCGACGGGTTCGAGTGCCAGTTTATGACCACCGACGCGTTTTATTGCCCGTCTGCCAGCTTCAATCAATAAGCGTGAATGGCTATTAGCCAACCTACGCGGTGGCGTTGCAGCACTGGCCAAATTTTGCATGCCTGGTATGCGGCGCCTTTAAATTTCAAGTAACCAATTCATTCGTTTGAAAGACGACTAGAGATTAGTTTGATGTTTACTGAACATATTTTAAAGACATAACAGAGCTATGTTTGTAGGTACAGTCGAGGACATAAATATGTATACAATTAGTAAAATTCAACAACGGTTTCCTCTTAAACTACTGACTGAAATTATGAGATATTATAAAGGCAGAATCTTCTGACATATTACTATTATGATTTGTGTAATAGTTTAACACTTAAATGTTAAACATGCGAGAAAATCGCATTTGAATTTCAAAAAGTGTATACATATTTATGTCCTCGACTGTACCTGTAATAATTATCATTATTGAGATTAAACTGTATAGTATATAATATAATACCAATACAAACTATGTAAATATTTTTTGTTCCGAAAAACATGACGAGTTCCAAGATAAGATTAATAAAAGGTTTGTTGAAGTCCTCTTGCCAAACAAAGTCTAATGAACGACTCGATTTCTTTGTTGATGTATTTTATTTCTAATACCTAGGTAGGCAAACTGCATTACCTTACCTCATTAAACATCTTACGTTGACGGCGTTAATAAATTATCATCATAATATTCGACTAGAAGTAGCTGAATAAAAGCTAGTATAGCGTTCGATATCGTACATGAGTGTTCTCGCACAATATATTTAGCATCATTATGATAGTGGTAGGTATCGTTTACGCGCTATAACGCGACTACCGCGAAGCTCCCAACGCGAGCAAAAACAATGTTTCATCAACACCAATTCCGGACGGGATGGTAATTAGTTACGATTGCGTTTAAGGATTGCGTTATGCAAGATGAAAGTATCTAGCTGTATGTATTTAACGTGTATTGATGCTGCTATTGTGCATTTTAGCGCGGTACACAGACATCGTTGTATAAATCTACAGCTAACTCTTTATCATTACATACAGTTGCCCTTGTTTAAGAGTCAGGGATTTTAATTTGTTATGTACAGGGTTCTGCAACATAGGTACTATCATCAAAATCTCTAATAATCATAAGGCACAAATGAACGATAGAATTGTCTCCAGTTTGCCGATTTTTTCAAAGCCTAGAGATGGTGGAACTGGTGTGTTTCACCATTTCGTAATATTTCTCATATACGTATCTTAAAGTAAGTAACAAGATATTTTGTGGCTATGATTATGGGTAACATTAAATAAATATGTTGATCCTTTGTTGGTTAATTCAAGTTATCTTTGTGCATATCTACTCCATAAAATTTTAATTGAATTGTTTTTAATATTTGGTTCCTTCAAGTAAGTCAATATCCTGGCAATAAATGATATCGTTACTGCTTAAGGTCCACAGCAGGTACCTAATAGGCGAGACTGATCAAAAGCCGATCGAATTCGCAAAAAAACGCATCTTGAATCGACCAACAGTAAACTGACGATTTTGTAGGGTCAGAGATATAAATAGTATTTTAAAAATTCTTATTATCTTATGTAAGTCATGCTCACTTTGAGGCCTTTGCTTGCGGCGGCGTCGTGTGACGGGTCGCTCAGTTCCCTCCAATATGGCGAGGAGGGCGATGGCTGCCACACGCGTCATACTTGTGAACAGGTGCTGCTTGTGGGGGCTGGTCTGCTTAAGTTTGATATTTATTTACTTATTTAATATTTATTCAGTCTACTTTTTAATTTTGCCGCCGCGCCAGGTCACGCAATTGTTGTCAGTGCGATTAGAATGTAAATATTATGTAATGAATTTAAGCTTGTTTTGAAAAGAGTAATTGCTGAGTTTATTGCCGGCTCTTCTCAGCAAATGCAACCTTCCGAACCAGTATTCTGAGCCAGACTTTTCATAAGTGCATGCGAAGGTCTATTTGAATAAATGAGTTTAATTTTTTGACTTGAATCTCGTATTTATTTATTCGTTAAATTAGGCAACCTAATAAGTTAAACATTAGTTTTCAGGGAAAATAATTATCAGGTAATTTTGTCTACTGAAAGCATAATTCCAAAAAATATAATTCGTTATGTCAGTTTAATTTACTACGAAACACTGATTGTGCCAAAGCAACTTGCACTTTTGGCCAGGTGTACCTATAGACTTCCGAGCCCGACCGTCTGCCGCGGAATGCGCCTGGAGCTGCCCGCAGTAGGCCGGATTCTGAGAAATATGTTGAAAATTTTCATGATGGTGATGTAAATATATTATGTTATTTAATATAGTAATTTCACAGAAGTCATTACAAATATTTTAATTTCCTTTTCTGCATTGCAAAATTCGCTCAACACCTGCCGGTGCGTTTCATATATGATTCATAAGGTGCCCATATCTGTTTGTGTCTAAATAATAATAAAAACGATTTCGTAATTATTTGATGTTTTTGTCATCTGTACTGAGCGCGGCAGCCACAAAGTGGCAGGCTACAGGTGCTTAAATCGCGATCAAACATGATCGAGACGAGCTCAACGCCGCCGCTCTGTTACCCACCTCGCATAATCAATACCCTATCTGCTAATATACATACCGTTGCCAACCATACTTTTTAGGGTTCCCTACCTAAAGAGCACAACGGAGCCGTATTGTTTGAATCTGCTGCCTGTCTGCCCATCCATATGATACGAATCTCTAACTCGTAATATATTTTCCATGGTATGTTGACTTATTTTCTAGAGTATGTATGATGTATGGGTCGTCCAATTCTTGAAGAAAGTCAACCTAAAAAATCAAACTATGTAATTTATACGAAACGAATTAAACCATAGAGCGAGGCCCATCTCGTACTTGGCCGATTATTAAGAGCTTCGGTTTACCGTGGACTTTTTGAAATCTGATGCATCTACCATATTTACTGAACAGGGAAGTAGGGAAGATTACGAAAACACAAATAATTCTAGTAATTTAATTGTTCCTATTCAAATAAAAAACGAAATTAATAATGATATCCGAACAACAGACGACGCTAAACACTCATAAGATATTTTTTTAGCGGAACCACTTTGGGTATTTTTAACGATTTTCATAAAGAGCTCTTAGAACCATAATAACACTGTATCAAATGTCTGGCGCCAGATCTCTTTTAAGACAGTCGGTAGCAAGAAAGTGTTCATGTTTAATCTCTTAGGAAGCCGCCGAGTCCATCACATCGCTCTTGACTTGCAACAAAAATAGCCGGCTAGAAAAACTGCATATGGCTCGGTTATCTACTCCACGACAAGTGAGCTACTTGTTGCTATCTGTTTAATGGAACCGGCTATTTTTTGTATCGTTTGTCTTATAAAAGTGCTTCAGTAAGGTAAGTGGGCTTCGGGAGATCGTAATCGAGATGTGATGTACGTAGTATTTATGCACGTACATGAATCTATATATATAAAAATGAATCACGCCATAACTTGGGAACTACTTTATCGGTTTCATCCATCTTTTTTTTTTAAGTTTTCTAATACTTTTTACGGTTTTTTTTAAAGAAAGTTGCGTATAAAATTAGAACGTTCAAGAAAACTTAAGAGGAAATGCTGGTGGCGTTTTTTTCCAGACAAACAAAATCCTCAGTTAGACATTAGAGCAATGATTATTTTACCATGCAATCTGTAGGTACCACTGTATGTCCCTCGATTGTATTTTTCTCCATAAATTCATTATTATAAGAATTAAGAGCCTTCTAAAATCACAAAAAAATACTATTTTTAACGCCTTATCAGACGTCCAGTAAACAAATTTAACGAATATAAAAAAAAAGCAAAACCGACGATTCTTTTTTGTAATGCATCCAGTTTTGAAGGGGAAAACCGTGGATTACGAAATAGCGATTTCGTCTAATTGAAATCGGTCCAAGCTGTAGTTTTCTTTATCGCCCTTGGGCAGGATAGCTCGGGCACAGCGCGACAGCAATAGACATGTTAAAAACTTATTTTTCAAATTTCTTGCAGCCATCCTTTCCTCTTAACGGTAGGGTAGGGTAGGATATCCCTCGGGTAGGTGGGTAAAACCACGGGGCGCAACTAGTTAATTGATATCTGCATATACCTACAAAGATTTTTTTCTCCCAACAGGGGATGTATGTATCTTCGTCACTCCGCAAATATTTACTCAATTACCTTAATTCCTCGACCAATATGGAAAATAAACATTTCAAGAGTCCACGTCATCATTATTAACACATCTGTAAGGAAACATCTCTCTTCACCCCAATGGTTGGTTAATCACAATTGTCACCAATTAACAGGGTGTGGGTGCACAAAAAATTGGACCACCATCGTGGAAAACACCTTGGCTAATGTGCAAGTTGACAAACCAAGATAAAAATGTGAAAAAAAAAGTTCTGCGAAACCGCAGGGTGCCAGCCATCAGTGGCAGAAGTGTCCAAACACGGACCTCCGGCGATACCACACGTGGTCACTAGAATCATCTGCTTCACTGGAACTCATGTTATATTGAGTCTGTCAATATAAAAAGTTGATTTATATGTTTTTGCCTTCGCAAATAATGTACGTGATTAAAATCAACAACGCCCTCCGAGCACACGCGTGTTCTTTAAATGTCTTGAAATCTTTGAAGGCAATGAATTTTGTTATTATAAACTAAGTAAAGTTTACATGTGAGATTTTTTTCAGGCCAGTATGGGTAAATATTGGCAATGGTAAAAAGTTGAGTATTCTACTCAAAAACATTTCTAAGACTGATAAATTATAAAGGTATGACATACTACGAAAGGTAAGGTTTATCTCTTAAATTAGGTACTACTTGAGGATAGAAATCGATAGAATATCCTGCAGTTTGCAAAAAAACATAAAAAAATATGAATAAGCTCTATAAATGTTTGTAACAAATAAATTATCGACATTTTATGTTGGTGCGAAACACGAAACAAGGCACAGCCTTTTTCGTAAATATTCATGATGGAAATAAAGTTTTCCGACTGATTCATAATTTGAATTACCTGGCTTTGCATAATGTTCTAGATGACAATGACAATGATATTTTGCTCGTATTTCACTATCGATCGATAAAAATCTTATTTATTAAGTGGATCTTTGAACAAAAGGCAATGTCATAGAGCACAATACTATAGAGTCCTTGAACTCAAACGTTAATAAAAACAAGTAATTTTTCACAAGTCATTGGATGAGCCCACACGGCGAGTAACCGCAAATATGGCGTTCATTGTGGGTAACCAACGTTTAGTTTGTACTAGAAAACGCCCACAATAATTCATTCGCACAAAGGAACTCCACTGAAAACGTCTTAATAGTGTCGCAAGTGAGTTGCAAGCGAGTTGTTCTGATGAATGGAGCGCAGTTGGAGCTATAACGAGCATCGTATGACGAGGCAGATGTCGCCTCGAGAACTTGCGGTTACGGTATCCTCTAAATATAGGTACAGGGGTCACATTAAATATTCATGTGCTTTTGAAAAAGGTAGGTGTATTCTAAGCATGACAGTTTTTAATGAATTGAACCGTAAATATATTTGGCTCTACATTCAATGAATGTGGGAAAATACAAGAAGTGGGTATTACCTACAGGAGAATTAGTAAATGCTTTAGTGAATTGGTTTAAATTGTGTTATTTTCATTAATTAAATATGCAGGTTATTATTAATTGCACTATTATTGGCACATTAGTCGAAAATACAGACACAAGAAAAATATTGAATATTTACCAAATTTTTTTGTGAATGCCGCTTCGGATATACAGGGTTATTGGTAAAACACCAAGCGCCTTGTAATACGACCATCATGAACAACACTTTTGTTGTATAACTATAAAAAAAACATATAATAGATACCTACCATGAGCCTACCATTTAAAAAAAACAAGATTTCGTCTTTTAATTATTAAAAGTCATAGAATAAAAGTTGTTGTTTATGATGTTAGTAAAATAGTCCTAAAAGGTTGTTAATGTTTTACCAAAAACTCTGTATAATATTAAATCCTAACTAATATTATAAATGCGAAAGTGAGTTTGTTTGTTTGTTACGTCTTCACGCCTCAACTACTCAACGGATCACCATGAAATTGGGCATGCAGATAGCCTATGGTATGGAGAAGAACATTTTTATCCCGGGAATGCGGGCGAAACCGCGGGGGACAGCTAGTATATAATAATCCTAGATATAGAAAGGACATCACGTATTAACCCTGGGCTGTGACATAGCTAGCATATTCACTACATTGTTCAAATATCGTACCTAATATAAGAAACCTAATTACCTGAATAGATGTTTCCATTTGATGATTCAAAAATTACCATGTATTTTTTTTTAATATTACAAATATTTTATTAACTATATAATTTTATGGTTACGTAATGTATTCAACATTATTGTAAGCTTGTATTTAATACCAGTTAAATGACAATTTACTTTTCGCAGCGCGATGTGATGCAGAAGAAGTTTACAAATCAATCTTGTATTGTATTGTCACTATTGATGCTTAAATAAGTGTCAAGATACAAATACAATGACAATGATTTATTTTGTAGAGTCCCTTTTCATTATAAAATAATATAACCATGGCAACAATAAACACGAATACAAACAATACAAGCACTTTTGAAAATCAGTCATGAAAAGAAATGATGTACAATTCAATAAAAATACTGTTTTTTCAGTGTAATGTTAAGATGACATACTTCTTTGATATTAAATACTTACTAATATATGATCATGGTACACACGGCTACAGATCAAGCTGTACAATTCTATTACTTATAAGCTGATCTCACATTGTATAGGATTTCGGCACAATGGGAGGTCAGCTTATACTAGAAATATATTCTTCGTAGTAAAAATATAATATAACATTTTTTATTCGTCTGAGATTATAACCTTCTGTTGGATTCACACACTAGCTGTTCCGTACCATTAAATAATACAAACACAAATTCTTTGATAAATAGTGGATAGATAGACTGGAATTTTTAAGGAACATTTTGCAGATTGCCACATTTTTAGGGTTCCGTAGCCAAATGGCAAAAAACGGAACCCTTATAGATTCGTCATGTCTGTCAGTCTGTCTGTCCGTCCGTATGTCACAGACACTTTTTTCCGAAACTATAAGAACTATAATGTTGGAACTTGGTAAGTAGATGTATTCTGTGAACCGCATTAAGATTTAAACACGAAGATAGAAAAGAAACAAATTTTGGGTGTCCCCATACTTAGAACTGAAAATCAATTTTATTTTTTTAATAAATCCCATAAGTGTCTATGGATAGGTCTTCAAAAATGATATTGAGGTTTCTAATATAATTTTTTTCTAAACTGAATATTTTGCGCGAGAGACTGATAATGATAAATCTATAAAAAATATATGATATAAATTACGATGCAAACTTCCACCGAAAATTGGTTTAAACGAAATCTAGTAAGTAGTTTTTTTTAGTACGTCATAAACTGAACTTCATATCAACTCGGGTCTATACTGCCATTTACTTATATACCTACAGGTTTGTACGGAACCCTCGGTGCGCGAGTCTGACTCGCACTTGGCCCGTTTTTGGCGTTTGGAATCCCAAATGACCTTTTCGCTTCCCCATATCGGAGATGTACTAATCATGAAGATAAAAGGATAACAAAAGTAAACGTTGTGAAAAGATTTCTTTTAGAGATCTATATATATATATATCATTATCATATATATTAGGTATATTATTATCATTATAAGATATCTAGAATTTGAAGAAATCTTGGGTACGACAAACCCAAGATTTCTTGATGTTTTTCATTATTTGATGATACAGGCATTACATACATATTCAGAGAAAAATGCAACCAGCTATATTATAATATGGTTAAATGATACATTCCTGTGACAGACAGACAGATGGTAGGCGCGGCATGAAAGGGTCCGACTACCGTCGGGTACCTGGGTACGGAACCCTATAAAAGTGCGGTGTGAATTTTGATTCATCAATCGATCTTTTTTGCTTGAATACTTTACAAGTATATAATAATTAAAGTACAGTAGCACAGTAGATATATCAAACAGTAAAGTGACTCGACCCTTTTCTTGATTATAATTGCCTACAGCAGCACGGTACGTGAACACGCGAAAGGGCTGCCCACCTATAGTATTTTAATTTCATCTACCTACTTGTCTAGTTTTGTGATTTTAATCATATTTTTTATTTGATAAAATGTTTTTTTTTGTGAATGAAATAGGAAGTGTTCAATAAAATGTAAGAAACAGACGAGTAATATATATTTTTTTATAACCCCATTACCTACAGCACGGAGATACTCGAATACTCTATACTCTAAATCGAAATAACAATTTTTTTGGTCACCCATCCGATGTCGAACCGTTGCAAACGTTACTTAATATCAACCATTACATCGCGTGTGCGTTACCTACAGCAATCAAAACCTCTAACTACCTACTGCAAAATCTTACTTAAAAAGTAAATTATTATGTAAATCTTACTAGGTACAGGTACCTACCATTTATTACTCTCACAATCATTTTATAATAATATTTCGTCTAATTCAATAAATATATGTAAATAGCTAAGTACATACATAAGTAGTAAGTAGAAAGCCTAGCCTAGGAACTACTACTTTTTTTTAACCTGACCGTAGGTAGTCACTTTTTTCACCCAAGCCAGCCATCCACTTATTTATTTATGAATTCAGGTAGGTATTATGTTATTGACGAAGTCAAGCAACCAAAAAAGCACAATATAGTCTACTATAATTTCTCTTTGTCATATTAAGTAATTGTACTTACTTGTAATTATTTTAATTATTTCAATGAATATTTGTCATAAATCGCACGCTTACTGCTTACAAACCCATCACACCGTTCGTTCGTCACTGCAGCGCATTCGCGACTGTTTGCCAACCGAAAGCGAACCCAAATCGTGGCGCGTAGGTATGACTCGCGTTCCGGCCGTTTGTATGAAGAGCTAGTACTGATAGATATATCTACTGTGACAGTAGTATCCTTCACTCCACACGAACATTTATGTCGTATTTATTTATTAGTAGCTATAAAAATGTATATAATATATAAATGGCGGGTATACTTTCGTTTATATTGTGTCAGCAAAAATACATTTTAATGAGTCCTATTAATTGTGTGGATATAGTACTTAGGTATCTACAGAAGTATAATAAGACGGAATGCATGTCGTGTGGAGTGAAGGCAGCGTTCAACCGAGCTAGATATGTCTTCGTCACAATTTACATAAATGATATATGCGATCCGCCTAATACCATGCGCTGGTCATTTATTAGGCGGTTAAGAGTACGAAGTGCGCTCGCGCAGCCGCATAGCGCGCGTGCCGGAGCGCATGCGCCGACAGCGTCCGCGAGCCGTGCCCGCCGTGGACCACACTGAAGCTACTCGAGCTCATGGGAGAATTCCATGTCCGCTTTCGGGTCAACCTTGTTGACGTATGTAAATCATCCGCCAGATCATTATCCAAAAGATAAGGTTCACAAAGCATACATTACACGAGATAGAGAAGTTTAGCATGCTAAAGCATTATAGTACCTAATGATGTACCTACATAACGATTTGTAAATTTTTGCTAATGCGGTGTGGGTGCATTAAAACTTGTAAATCATCAAACTATTTGTGTCCATCCACGTGTGTTGTGCACACGCCCTCCGGCGGCCGGTGGTCGAGCGCGGGTGGTCTGCGCGCGCGCCGCCTGCGGGAGGCGTCAGCTTCACACATCTACGCGGCACATTTCTAGTTCACGTAACAGCTTAAATGCAAAGAAGATCATATCACAAGCACCCGAGAATGCATTTTCCCTAATAAATATTTAACCCAATATAACCTTCTCAAATCCCACAAAACAAAGCAACTCATTATACATGATAGTGGGTCTACCGAAAGTAAAGATTTGGACGTAATAACAGATGGGTGTTAATTGCTATCATGAGGCGTCAATAATTGTTTTTTTAGCCACTAATGGCAATTGAAGTTCCGGGTTATGAAAGTTTTTGTAGGGTGTAATCAAGTCGTAATCAGTGGTTTGGCTAGAGCGTGTGAGCTACTCTCTGCGGGCTCTCCTCACTGCGAGGAAATTATTAGTTTGGTGAATCTATTCGTACTCGAGTCGTGTTGAAGCGCCTGAGAGCGTCGTATGAAGACATTAGGGTGATCTTTATGATCACTTGCGTGTGGTTCTCTGAGTAATTCATGATGCAATCAAATCTCTCGTGTCCCTGCAATTTATGACTAGACTAAACATTGGGTTGTTACTGTGTGGTTTCTGATTTTTTGATTCGATATGAAACCAATTTTTTTAGTAACTAAAGTAAGATTCAACCATCAAATTAATCTTACCGGAAGAATCACGGATTTTGTTATAACAAAAAATATATAAATTAGACAAACACCACGTTTCGAAAAACAATTTGTAACGCCCTACTTAGTTCATAAATCATACTGTGTGTGTCTTGTTTCAGAGAAACAGCGCATTGCCGAAATATTTGGAATCGTATCTGTCATCTCTCGAATGAGTTTTTGCTTAAGTTTTTACGTAACCTCATACAACCGCTAGTGCTAATGAGATGACTGAAGAAAAGGAGAGCTACCGAAACTATTAATATTTATTTGTATACCAAAGCTTTTTTATGGGTAACAAAATTTTCTTGGTTGAAAGTACTCAACCAATTATCCAAAACCCTGAAATTAAGTCTGAAAGTCGTAAAAAATATCCCAATATAATAATAAATAGCTTATTCTGTAACGTCATCCCCTCATCACCATCGTATTCATTTGGTGGGAACTTCATAATGCGTTTTAGTTTCATTGTCATAAAATTTATCTGTAAAGATGAAGTGAAGTGAAAAAAATACTGTTTGTCTAGTGTTTATTTCTTTTCTCTGTGGTCTAGTGCTATGCTAGGGCACAAGGAGGGAAAGCAAGTACTTTTCGAAAATAAGTTTCGTTAAAAAAGTAAGTGACGGATTTAGGTTCGTCTGTTTTCAACTTAATTCGTTCAACGTATCACGAGCACATATTACCTTTTGAAACTGAATAGACAGAATACCAAGACTGTCCAAGACTGAGTTAGACAAAATAATGTTTTAACTGTTCGTTATCAAAGTACAAAATTATTCAGATCAAAGTTGTTTGACTGTATCTTGTCAACAAGATTAGTTTATTTAGGTATTTCGAAGTTGTCATTGCTTGTGTTGGACGTGATGTTTATAACAAGCAAAACCTTATTCGATAGCAAACGTCACATTTATTAAATGATTCTTGCAATCTGGTGCAAAACTATAAGGTGACGAACCTTTTCATTCTGTGACTGTACATCAACACACTTGCTCGTAGAGTGACATTTATTGCACCATTTTGAGTATCTTAATGCAGCTTTATTACGCACTAGTGCTTTTTAGTTTACATTACCGCACAGTTTCATGATAAGTACTATAATCCCGATTATGTTGAGTTTCTACCTCAATGCAATTGATATGTGTGTAGACGAAGCATTCTTAATTTAAACGGGTAAAACAGATTGACAGCGCATCGCTGACATAAAAAAAACCTGCGCGCCATATTTGTTTACGTTCTTATTGTGACTGTGGTTGATTATTATTATCAAAAAATCTAGTCCAAAAAATACAAGTCTGTATTTTCCTCGCAAGTGTGTTGAAAAACTTCGTATGACACGCGTGTGCATTGATCATTACACCCTCTCTCTTATTGCGTTCGCCTGCGGCTCACGCGCTTAATACCGCCTCGTCTGTAATTACCACCTTTGCACACATGTAGCATAATGAATGAATTTTATACTACTTAGGTAGCAAACAAGCATACGGCCCGCCCGATGGTAAGCGGTTACCGTAGCCTATGGACGCTTGCAACATCAGGGTTATCACTCGCGCGTTGCCGAAACATTTCAACAGCTTACACTTCTTTATAAGAAGAAGACCTATATTGGTTGTTAAAGTTTATTCCGTTGTTATTTTTTTCATTAAATGAGAATTAGGAGATTACATAATTATACGGTGCAATTTCAGTTTAATCAAATATGTACAATGTACAAATAACAATCTACATATAGAAAATTTCCTCAAGTCTGCCGCTGCTTCCGATTAACAACAAGGTTCCCAGAAGGCTAGCAGCTATCTTAAATTATATCCGAGTAAATTATTGGAACAGACAGACAAACGGACTTTACAAACTTTAGTTTGTCTTACCTAGGTCTTACCTTTAGGTAAGGGTTTCTTTATTGAATATGGAACCCTAAAATAATTTATTTCTATTCAAATTAACTCAGAACAATGTTAAGAAAACGATGATTTTTTTAATTTGAGAGTTGGTCCGCTGATTAAGATGTGTTAGTCAACATCAATGTCATGTTTGGTTAGTTTGTTTTGGTGCCTATTGTTCTAGTCTAACTGACAGTTACCTTAAATTTACAATTAAATTTCTTGTAAATTCTTAAAATCTTCATAAAAAAATTGCAAATATGGATATTCTATGACGCAAAAAAATCAAAACGTGTCAATATTTTCCGAAGACATCAGGAATCTTGACGCCATTATTGGCTAATTATGTGCATAATAATTAGGAGGTGCATACTACCGTGTCTGATCACAAAGGATGCGACTTCGGGGCCACCCGCGGCCTCAATGCTCAGAGCTGACCGCGATGTTGGTAGCCAAAACAGCACTACTTGGCTTTGCCTACTATCTATTTTCCCCAAGTTATGAGGGAATATATACATGAGTAGGCATACTAACTCATTTAAGACTTTAAATTGCCATCTTATAAAACAAAAACATGCAGTTGCGACAAACAACATAATCAACCTAACAAAAAACATGACAGACAAGAAAATGATCTTGCAAATAAAATAAAAACTAAACAACGAACCAGGGATCCGACAGATCTAATCGCAAAACCCACTATTTTCCATCAGAGCTGGCCATATTTTTGTCAATTTTTCGTCTGACGTATCCCATTTCCTATTCAGAAAAACACGGAGTAGATGTGAAGTTGGAAAACAAGGGAATGGAAAAAAGAGCGTCTCGTTCGAAACGACAGATAATCGTGTTAGCCGGCCGCACCGGCGAATAACTGATGCGAACCGCTCGGTGCACCAAACCCAATGAGATTGCGGTGTTTTTTTCTGCCGAGGCACCGCGGAGACAAACAAGGGATGCAAATTCGTGTTGACACCGCGATCCATCTTGTTCGCCTCTCCGGAGACCGGTTCCTGAACAAATAGAGCCGTGATTGAGACGTCCCAGCGGTTTATTTGTACGTTACATGGTTTCAGATGTTTTTCTTGCTGAAAAATAAGTTCCTATTTTTATCATTCGGGCAATAAATAAGCGTGGGGTGAGTGAGTTTTGGATGCCAGCAGTTTAGTTCGCTTAATCTTGGAAACAGAACTGGCGGTGTATCGTAAAACAGGAGCAACACGACACCGGGTGCGGCGCTCGGTGGCGCGGGCGGCGCGCGGCGTCGGCGGGCGGGCGGACACTACAAACTGTGACCTTACTCAAATGAAGAACGGCCTCCGCTCCGTTGCACATTGCACAATACAGACTAACGCCAACCACTCTAATATTTAAAACACCTTTGTTTTCTATATGTTTCAGTTTACAATTCTCCCGAATATTGTATGTAGGTAAAGTTCCTATATCATCTCAGGACATACCTTACGTGATGATGTTATCATTACATACGTTGAGGCTGACAATGAATTTTTTCAAACATTTTATTCAGTTTATAAGATAAAAATAATATTAGAAAATCTACTACATATTTTATATTTTACGTGCAAGTAAATATAACCTTTACATTGTTTGAAACACACCATATAAACCGAGTGGAAGCTTTGAATCGGAAAATGCAATTCTTTTTGCATTTTTTTCGTCTCTGTTTCGGGTTTCCTCTGTAGTGGCAACGTAAGGGTACAGTGAATAGATCATCCACTAGATCGGCCCCGCGCCGCGCACCACTGTCCAATAAATATATTGTTTCGCGCAGAGCCAGCGCAGATAAAGCAAGCTCGCGCCTCGCTGCCTCCGGGTGCGGTTACAGTGCGAGCGGTACCCACCTACTATGGTGACAACGTAACATTGCCACTCTGAAATTTTTGCTTATGAACTTGGTTAATGCTGAGTCTCTCTTTCTTCCTACGATATAAATGGAATTGTAACAGAAGGGATGCCATTTAAGTAGTAATATCTCACTCCGCATGTCTACGAAAGGTCTACGAATATTAATAATACGCATTTAAGTATAATTATGATAAATGTTCCGATTATGTTACAAACATGCGAATGTTTCCACATTGTCAGACCTTATCGTTGTTTTACTAAATAACATGATATGCTCAAAAGCAGCTGTTACACACCATTGTTTTTAACTCAAAGGTCAGTTTATATAATATTGGTAATAAAGAATAGTTATTGTTGCCTACTTATGTGATACTTTTGATTGATGCGTGGCTTTTGTGAAATAATAAGTATCCATTGCATACTTTTTTTGTAAATATTCTATGTTTTTTTTAAATCAATTTTAGGTGAAAGATAATAATATCGCTGTAAGGGAGGCCTCGTTTCCGCTTACCGCCTGGAACACTGTCAGCCGAACGCGGAGTGCTTGGCGTTTGCACATTATGACTATGTGGAGGCTGTGTTCTATACTCCTATTTATCATTTGAATGTATCAAACCCAAAAAATATTCTCGTTTAAGTATCTTAACAATTTATATTATATCTCTTTGTTTTATTGTAATAGCTATAATGACATAGCAAACAAACAACGGTAAATCTGGTATATATTAATTTTCACGCCTATAGTATTTTAGATTTACAAAACAGATGATGGAAGAACACTATAAAACGACAAAGCTTTGGCTTTTACCAAACGAAAGAGACTAAATAAATGAAACGGCAGAGAAACCAATACGATTTAGCGAGTCCCGGGAGAGGTGCGCTGTCTGTCCGCCACCACCGGGCGGGATTGTCACGCTACGTGAAGAGTACTGCCATATATTACTTTCCTTACTGTAGCTGGGTGTTTAGTTTATAAGAAAATGAGTGGCCTATACAAGAAACATTAGAAAGTAAAACATTTATTTCAATATACCGAGGTGGACTATACACTTCTAAACATTAAATACTTTTTATTATTAAATAATAATTGAAACGTCTCAAAATTGTGGTAGGCTTGCATACAATTTATTATTAAAATAAAAAATAAACTGGACTAGGCACATTACAGAAGTGCGTCTTTACTTGGGATATACTTGGAATTCAACTCTATCTATTTCTTGATTTATTAATTATTTTTATCGGGCTAACTTTTACAAACCTTTGGTTAGTTGGTCGGGAATAGTCGGGATACACTTTCCTTACTTATAATTTCTACAGATTATATTGCGTATTTACCTACTTACCTAGTATTTACAGATTTTATGTCATGCTTTTTTTCGAGTAATGGCATTTTCCCCACAATATCCTCGAATCACCATTATTTACAAGCAATAAACAGCTCATTGGCGGTCGAAATCTACTTAAATACGAGCACCCAGGGGCTTTTAATCACGATAAAAGTAGTAGTCGTATGTGTCGTACATTAATTAAGATCGGACCGTCCTAATTTATTCAGGTGACGTGGAGGCGCCGCCACAGCGACGTTTTGTTGCTGTCGTGTAGCTTGGCTAGCAGGTTGCCACGTTGCGTGGCGGTCACGCTACACAGCACCACTAGAACATGGTATCAGTTATTATGAAATATTTAATTTATATGGACCTAGCCGAAAATATAAGATGTCAATGAGAAAAGACTATCTAATATTAAAACAGCGTATTGTTTTTTTTATACTATAACTAATTCGGTGAACAAGCATAAAGCCCACCTGATGGTAAGTGATTACCGTAGCCCTTTGGACACTTGCACCTACATTTTACCGACCTTATGAGCCAACTCAATAATCTCTGGAGAGTGGTGACCATACTCACGCGCAGGAACACAACATTCAACTATTTGAATGCGGTATTCTGTAAAGTGCAGGTTCCGTAGTCTAGCTTCTCTTTGAGCAAAATAATGCTATTATAATTTTGAGAGAGGTAGAGCATAGCGTTTATTCGCTCAAAGAGCAGCTCGACTGGGGAAGTACCTCCACCTTACAGAATACCGCAGCCAAATAACTTTATGTTGGTTAAAGTTGTGTTCCTGCGCGTGAGTAAGGTCGCCAGAGCTCATAGGAGAGGGGGGAAAGGTCGGTGCTGCATATCCGGAGTCTGGGTGTAATTATGTATAGTAAGTATGTATTAACAAACAAAAGCTAGTATATCTAGTATGTCAGTTATATCAGTTCAAGGCGGGGTTCCGAACCAGTGGTAACTTCAGTAAATGTGACCTTCATAAGTGCCCTTCTGGGGCCTAAATTGAATATAACTGGCGGTATAAAAAGTAGCCTATGTCCTTCTCCATACCACAGGCTATCTGAATGCCAAATTTCATGATGATCCGTTCAGTAGTTGAGGCGTGATGGCGTAACAAACAAACAAACAAACTCACGTTCGCATTTATAATATTATAGTTAGGAAGGATAGTATTACTTTGTATGTAGGTACAGGTACATGTCAATAAAATTGTATACGTACTTTAAAAGATTCTCAATTTAAAAAAAACTGTAATAATAAATGTTAACATAAATAGATATAAACAGATTTGATTGCAGTTACTCTGTTATATTTTACATCAGTTTAACACCCCTGAGTGCCAGATCGCAAAAAGAGCTCTACGAAGAAGATGGATCGGGCGTACTTCACCGCCGAGGTGGTGGTCACACGTCCCCTTTTTACTTTTATTTGACCTGATGAGGACCTCACCGGATATGTTGCTGCTTAGCTATTGTTCTATTTAAGAGGGAAGGCAGTTCCGTATCCGTACTATAGTTTTGTTTAGATTTCAAGTTTGTTATTATTTAGCGATAAGACCGCCTGTTTTGCAACTTTTTCTAGGATCTTATTTGCTTCTACTTCTTTTTGTGTAACATTATCATTATGTGTTGGGAAATTAGTATTTATGTTATAATAGGTATTCAATCTTTATAAAGCTTTGTTATATTGATGAATTAGCTGTGAATCTTCATTACAGAATATTTGGCAACCGTTTTTTTGCTCTACATTCTACGCTTTACAAGCTACTTTCTTAATTTTTTGTTCATAATCCTTTAGAAATAAAATTAAATGGCTTCGATTAGTCGGTCCAACTCACAACTATTTGTACTTTTTGAGTAAGTATTTGTTATACTACCTTTTATAGAAATAACAATTTCAGTTTCAGGTTTGCAAGCAATATCATGTTCAGGAACATGTATGAACTAGCTTTCCATGCTGCGGCTTAAATTAAGGGTTGAGTTCTGAAAACCTTTAATATGTAGCTGACTTTTTTTATACCACTAAGGCCTATTTGATAGCCGTTACAGCAGCCTATAGATAGATGCAAAACGAGTTGCCAACCCTACAAAAATCTTTTCACACCCTTCTTGTAGCACCCCATGTTGAACCCTATCTACGTTAAGGAACCTGTACCTATGCAATATTCAATTCTTTAAACTATGTAGTTTGAGTTGTGCAGTTAATAATGTCAATAAGCCAGTTTTACCTTTTATTATTGTTATTACAGATAAAGTAAACCTTTAGTACTGGATATGATATTATTTGATTTAACTCTTTCAATAACATAGTGGTGCTAAATTTTTATAGGTCTAGTGAAAGTGGGAGTTATATCAGTTCCACGCAGCTGTGCGGTGCTATATCTGCATAGGTCTCTATTGGATTGTCAGATTTGCATTCAAACTACATCAATATGGTAGCTGCGGCTTTATCTAAACTGGATGCTAGCAAAATCTTAGGTAATAGGTAAGGAGCTATATCCGCTAACGTGAAGTCCAGTAAAATATAGATTGTATGTATTGTGTAATATGAAACAATGAACTGTGATTTTTGCGATTTTTTTAATATTTTGTTTTGTTAAATAAAACTACAAATATTAATGACCTGAAATTATGAATAGGTATATCTTCTTAGCATGTGTAATTTATTCTAGTCAATTAAATAAAACTCAGTTCAACTTCAAACAAGTTTTAAAACAGTGTAACGAGCATCTTGTTTTATAAAATCTTATTTCAGTAATCCCTGAATAATAATCATGAGACGTGAAAAAAACTGAAGCACGTCCCGTACTCGGACGATACTTACCGAAGAATTGCCTTACTCCCACACTAACTTGCATCAGATGCACCGGCGATACAAATGCAATTATAATCTTTATTAACGACTGAAATAGAGTCGATATTGGTTTGTAATAAAAATGTCCCGCCTACAAGGGGCGTCGTCCCCCCTCCGTCGGCATAGCCGAGTGCGTTCACACGAAGTTGCTACTTTTAAATTTTAATCACAACTCGGTCGTTGATTTGGACAAAAAGTGAATTGGACGCATCCAGTGACAAGTTAAGAACTTGTATTTCTTACAAGTGTTACATACGTAAAATCAAACGAGCCTTAACTATCAATGTGTGTGTATCAATATCAATGATTGGGTAATACAAGAAATACTACTGATTGATTTTTCAATATTGTTGGATGAATTAATTATTAATTTATAATTAGGTAGTTTTGTTTCATAATTATCTATTTTTTTAATGACTTCAAAATAATTAGGATTTTCCTGATTTATTTATTGATATGGTTACTACTTACGACACTGAGCATCCGTTTTAATATTTAATTTTAGCTTCATCCAGGGTTTGATAAAAGCTGACCATAGAAAAACCGAGATCATATTCATCCTATATTTGACCGGCTAGATTGTTTCATACTCTATCTTCAGATCTTCATTTTGTCGATATCTAGGTTAGATACTTTACATCACCTATGAAAAAATCTGCATCTTTTTATAAAACCAATATAAATTATTATTTAATGTTACTGAAATTTCTAATAATAATATGATACAAAAGATAATTAATTTTTTCAATAAATTATGCAATTATTGTAACTCGATGAATTTGGATAAACTGCAAAATTAATGACATGAAACAAGGAAAAACGATTCTGCTTGTGATAATATTGAATAAGCAATGTCTGATTTAGGGAATATTTTTATAATTAATATGAAAATAAAATCGCATTATATTGTTTTAAAATAAAACATCAGTCAATCACAGTTTTTATTTGAAACAGTAGGTATTGTGTTTTCGATTTACTATTCACGTTTAACCATTTAGTTATAATTTTATTACATAATAGCAATTTTACATATTATTATTATTATTAGCGAACATGAGGAAGCTTACATTTTATTGAAAATCTAGTAAACCAGCAGGTTTGAAGAAAAACAACATCCCAATTTTCCATCAAACCCCTTCATGGCCTTTCGTATGTAAAATTCATACATGTCTTAATTCATTTCACAGAGTGATTTTAATAATCAATATTTTTATAGATTTCCGTACTAATCATGCCATGTTCACCACCAATCTATCATTGAATGATCTTGTTTGATTTACAAGGTGTAAAGGAAAAGTAAATCAATATTGTAAATAGAAAATGCGTTCCTACATTATTATTTACATTTTCTGTTTCACATCACATCCAACAAGATCATTCGATTATTATTATTATCGACAAAACCTTTCAAACAAAACAAATAATTACCTCTTGAAATTATTGAATAATAACTGTTAGTGTTTGCCTTCATAGAAATCAACAAAATAATTAATGCGATTCGTCACAATTCATGCATCGGCAGCCATTTGTGCGGCCATTACCGGCTCGCCGACGATAAGGTTTACTGCCAAACGACATGGTTAGTTTGAGCTCCTCGCACGTAATAAATTATTATAAATACAAAACTAGGAGAAAGTATACGAGTTCAATTTTCCGCATATTTGATCTAGCGCTATAAATGTGGGAGCAATCTCGCGAGACCTACGCGGCGCGGGCGCTGTTGCGGGCGCGTTGATTAACCGACCCACCACAAATACCACTCCGCTGTGACGTCCTAATGGGCTTTATGAGACTTTTATAATTGAGCGGTTATTGTTAATTTAATTCCAGGTAAGGTTGCATTGTGGAAATATTTGAACAAAATATTTATAACAAAATTATTTTAACTTGAGATGAAATGTTTACTTATGAAGGTGTCGTTTTCGACTCCCTACTTCTGAAAACAATAGTATAGTGTCAATTAAATACACTACCAAAAGTGTACCAGTGATACAATCATTCATCATTTAAGAACTTGATTGTTTTTAACTTACAAATAATAAATCTAACTTAATTTTGTGGCTCTGTTTTTCAACTTAATATGGGATAGGTTATCTCTTGTACTTTGGAAACCAGATTATTATTATTATTATACGCATAATTCATCATATGTCACGAAAAAAAAAATACGCTGGTTGGGAATCAATAACGATAATCGATCGATAATGCATTGTACAATAACTTGAAAAATTATTGTATTTTTTGTTAAATTTATGCAAATATCGTCATGCAATCGAGGCAAGCTCAGCCCCTTCGATGCCGGCTCTCACATTGCATAAATAGTGATGCGAAGCATCGGCACAACGAGTAATGCGAATAAATACTTCGATACGATCGGTTCACCGTTTAACGATAGAGCCTTTTCCGCGCCGCGGTGAGCCATTTAGCGAATTTCAATAGTTATCGCGCGGAGAAAAACTCGCTTGACGAGAGGGACGGGTGCGAGCTACAAGCGCAGCGCGAGCGAGACGGACTTAATAAGAAAGAAGTAATAAAAAAGTGGTAGTGTGTGCGTGGTCGGAGTGTGGTGGCATAGGGCGGTGATGCAGGCCCCTCCCTGTGGCGCGCCGCCTAGCCGCCTCGCAGCCGCCTCAGTCGAGTCGACATCGCGCCGAGCCGCACCAGTCCGCTCTATCCGCATCAACAGTGCGCGTAAAAAGTTTCACCGATACGAAGAAACTTCTAAGCCGTGATAACACACTTCAACTGATGATTTAAGTGAACTCATACGCTTTTCGAACGAGATCTCGTACCTT
This sequence comes from Achlya flavicornis, assembly GCA_947623365.1. Taxonomy (NCBI): domain Eukaryota; kingdom Metazoa; phylum Arthropoda; class Insecta; order Lepidoptera; family Drepanidae; genus Achlya; species Achlya flavicornis. Next base: position 6,527,632 of record OX392468.1, on the reverse strand, counting down.
TGCATTAGATATTTAAAAGTTTGTGATTTTTATAAAGTTTTAGGATCTGTGGTTTTTAAGTTTTCTCACGTAACTTATTTTTTTTTATAAATAAACCTCGTTCAAAATTATAAACTATTAATTTGATCTAATAACAATCAACGAGAGACAAGACAGTCGACTGTAAAGAAGTGATAAATAAAATAACAATCCACCAGAACTTTCAAACTTGAGTATCCCTAGAATATGTTCTGTATTTCCATCGATGGGATGTTCAGACGGTGACGGCGTTTGGGCTCCAGGGGGTGGACTGGGCTCTGAAGCTGTCAATTTGATGCTGCTCCAAGGCGAGGCTCGAGAGCGGCAGGGGCCCGCAATGGAGGAGGACTGCTCCGCGCGCCCCTGTGCCACTGACTTCTCAATCGCAGCCATTATGGCCCGAGATCGTCAAGAGAGGCGAGAAAGAAGGAGGCACAGAGATCCCAGAGAAGATACTTTAACACCATTAGGTGAGTAACTATGTACAATAATATCCACTTTATTATTAGGTATATTCTAATTTGAATAGGTAGGTGCTAACTTTCCAAAACTTTAAGGAAAAGTCACACGAAAGAGCACATTTGAACTTGAAAGAATTGAACACCAACAAAATATGCACGTTAAAAAAGGGTTTAAAATTAAAATGCAATTGAATTGTACTTTTAAGGTTTTTTTATGAAGTTATTCATATTATAAAAAAAAAAAAACTTTTAAGAAAATCTAGTCTCATGGGACCAACTACCAATAATATTTACCAATTATTATATTTTAAATCTATTTATATTTACTACTACTATATATTTACTATTTATCTTCATTTTGCGACAATCAGTGTTGGTAACCTAGTAGTAGTGGTAGTATTTAAACACTGTAGACTTTTAATTGTGTGGCTCACACAAAACCAACCTTAAAGTGATAATGCATTTTTCGTTGATGTCTGAGCACATAATAAATATAATCTGAACTGCAATGCAAAAAAATCTTCACGTGTTATAGTTATAAAAATCATCACTTATTTAGTCACTCATGTTAGGGTTCGACCAAAATGTCAATAACTATCATATCTAAGCGATGATGTGTTCAAAGGTGGCACGCAAATCAAGCAAAACCTACAAAGGAATTTGAGAAGTCCTCGTAAAGTATTTTACTCATAAATTTAGAATTTTCTACTATTCTATCCCTCATCTAAGATTTTACTACTGTGTGGTATGTGGTTTCTTTGAACCAAAATATTCAAGCTCTTTCTAGGATTCAAACCCACGAGCATTACACAGTATTTGACGCTAAAACCACAGAGCTATCATCGCTTTAAAAATGTTGTCTAGACATTCTATGTTAAAAACATAGACAAGACGAGAAATCTTAAAAACAATTTTAAAAATTCAATAATTGAATAAAGTGAATAATTTTTAAACTAATGTTTACATAATTAGATATTCACCAGTATAAATATTAGCCTAAGAAGGTAATTTGATACAAAAGAAAGGTTTACAGCAAATATTTCCTCTTCTTTAATTATTGCACTGCATTGGGTATTGTTTAAAAGTTAGCAGACTTGGCTTGAAGTCGGTATAAAATAAATGCTTAAATTTTATAAATGTTTTAAATTCTGTTAAGGTGTCAATGTTTTAAATTTCAAACTTCATTCACAAATGGATGAGTTTCGTATTGTCCACACAAAAAACATTTATGATGTACCAATACAAGAAATTATAAATTTAAATGTATTTTCCAGCTGCAAACTTTTTTTATACCACATATACGAGTACAGTGCATTAAATTAATATTGAATCTTTAACGAAAACAACTTTTTGAAATTAAATTTCGTGCTTGGGCCAAATTCAATGCCAATAAGTTTAGCTACAACAAATACTTACGAACTGAAAACTTTTCGAGGATGCCGCTGCTGCCGCATTAAAATATGACATTATTACATTACTTTATTTCGTAGAAAAATCCTTATTTCTTATCAAAATAACATCCGTGTAACATATTAAAAAAAAAACACTTTCAAAATGTTCCTCCTAAAATTCTTCCCTCTAAGATAGACCCTAAACTGTTTCTAATAAGATTCAAATCAGGAGAGTAAGATAGCTATTTTCTTGAGCTGATGAAACTCTCTTTTAGTTACTCTGTGAGTTGGAGCAGTCTTGTTGGAATATCAATGAACAGTTACCAAATTGCTATGTCCACAAGCACATTTTCAAGGATGTCTTGTAGATAACTTTTCAGGTAAATTAAGCTGTTAAACTCTCCTTGTAATTAAACCTTTTCTGAAATGAACTTATTGCCACTTGATTGCCTCAAAATGAAGCCGACGAATAACGCTAAGAACGCTTAGATAATATCCATAGCTATAAATAAAATATAGTTAGAATAACTATAAAACCAGTCTAATTAATTAGTGTACAAAAAAGTTTTAAATAAATTATTTGCCAAGTTGTATAAAACTGTTTGTACGGAGTACCCATGACTACCTTAATTATATTGATAAATAATTGGCTGAATTTAAAATGTTAGTCACTTATATTCTTTGCCACTTATAAATTACTGACTTTTCTCACTAACTCAATTTCAAACTATTTATTCAGTTTTGGTCCTGATGCGTTGGCCCCAAGGGGCCAAACGTTACAATTGTATCGTTATAAACGTTACAATTGACTCTACCTCCGAGATCTAGTTCCCTTCTAGGCTCTGTGTATTTACAATCTTCAGTCACAGGATACTTATTAATGATCCTTAGAATTGACTCTACCTTGAGGCACTTATTTATGAACGTTACAGTTGACTCTACCACCAAGAGCCAGTTCCCTTAAGGCTCTGAGTGCTTACCATCTTCGGCCACAGGGCACTTATTTACAATTGAGTCAACAAAAAAAAACCAGTTCGCTTCTACGCTCTGTGTGCTTACCATCTTCGACCACAAAGCAATTATAAATGACTGTTACAATTGAATCTACCTCCGAGATCCAGTTCCCTTCTAGGCTCTGTGTGCTTACCATCTTCGGCCGCAGCACTTGTTTACGAACGTTACAAGTTACAATTGACTCTACCTCGAAGAGCCAGTTCCCTTCCAGGCCCTGTGCTTAACATCTTCGGCCTATCATCACTTATCATTGATTTTTGGAATAGATATTGTGGTCAATCACAAGCTTAAACAAAGTAAAAGTAAAAGGCTCTTAATATACAACGAAAAATTGATTTAAATACCCAATACAATCTATAAGCATATAGCAAATTTCAAGTGAATTATTCTAAGACAGTCAAAACAAAACTAAAAGCTGTTATACTTTTATTATTTAATACTTTATTTTCCTGTGTATCTTGATTCTTTCATTTAGGATGGAAGCTAACGTCATAACAGGTTTCACTATTTTAAAACTATTTTGAACACTAAATAATTCCTTTTAATTTTATTTAATATTTATTATTAGTTGTTATAGCGACAATACAATTCTGTGAAAATGTCAACTGTTACCGTTCATGTGATACAGCCTACTGACAGACAGACGGACGTAAGGCGGAGGCTTAGTAACAGGGTCCGGAATAAAGGAACGAAATGCATTCCATTTTTGGTTTTACCTTATCAATGTTATTTTAGGTAATTATGTAAAATAAACTATTATAAAAATCCATCACTATCACGGGTGAAGTAATAATATACGTAATAAAGATAATAAGACATCCATTGTGATAAAAATACTTACAATACAATTCAAAACTAAGTACCTATATATAGTTACAATTATATTTATGCACACAAATGTTAATTATTTTTGATTCTCGTTGCGGTAAAAAGACAGCCTATGGCGGGACTAAAACTAGTGTCGAATTTAACTGAATCGAATAATTTGTGATATAAAATAAAGATATAATGTTGCCTTCTGGGTTGTTAATTAAATTACATTCATGTTACTAAATAAACAGCAACTGTCTTCAATTATGTCAAAATGATAACTAAAATTAATATTTATTCATAATTAATAAACATTTAAATAACTTAATTAACCGGCAACCTTTATGAAAAGTGACCAGATGAATAAAAATACCTGATTTTAATCATATAAGTCGTCATTATTCATGATTTATGTTGATATAATTTGTAAACGTAGTTTATATTCGAGTATGTATTAGTATACTTAAACTATCTCAGCGGGTATCATATAATATATGAATATTAATTACTACCAAAATATACCGAATTTAGCATCAATTAAAACTCCTCAATGCAAAACCACAAATCCTCATATGGTCTGTACTCAAAATAAAATAAAAATAAAGTAAAAAAGCCTTTTATTTCTTGCAAATTAAATTACATAAAATTCTTATTAAAATTTAAACAAATTCATATTTATAATTAAAAAGTAAAAAAAAAAGTATTTATTCAATTTAGGCCCTGATAAGGCACTTATGAACGTTAATAAATGACTCTACACCGGTTCCAAATACAACTTGAACTGAGAAGAGTCCGGCAAGAAACTCAGCAAGTCTTTTTTTTTTAATGTGTACTTATAAGTATTACAATTTACAAAATATATATAGAACAATTCATTCAAATGCATTCTTGTCATCTGCAAAATCAGAAACTTTATAGTACCCTTTCTTGCATAACTTCTGTTTTACTATCTTTTTGAATCTATGTATAAACATGCACAATCAATTACAATTATTATTATCATTTTAATCAGATTACCTAGTATTAATTATACATTATATACAATTTTAATATATAGAATTTTATGTTATTGCATTAATTGAAATATATGTTAATTATGTTGTATTACAATTATTATTATATCGTGCAAGATCCTCAATCAGGTAAAGGCCTGCTCCAGAGAGTTATTTGGCTGCGGTATTTTGTAAGGTGGAGGTACGTCCCCAGTCGAGCTGCTCTTTGAGCGAATAAACGCTATGGTCATATGATAGGTTCAATTTGGATGACATTGGGTTGCATGGTATTAATTGCGGTATGGTTCACTATTATGTAATTTCTTGTAGCCACTACCCAGTAATTTGTGTCTTTTAAATACATCAATGCAGGCCTTCCTTATTGCAGGCAATGCATTATCTGACTCTAATATCGATATTCAAAGCGATATGTATTTGCTGAGTAGAGCCGACAATAAATGAAATTTTATTTTTTATCACGGATTACTATGAATCTATGAATAAAATTATGTACCAACAGACTGAGACTTTAAAAGTTTCACATTAAATAATTCAACTAGCGTAAACCGGTTATGTGAACCTTTATTTTTCCAAACATTCCCGCGTTGTTAGAAAAAGTATTAGCAAATGTATGGAAACGGTCTGAAAAGAGCGCAAACGATTCTTTAAATATTATTTTCATTTGAACATTATTCTTCTGAACCAAACTGATGATTTTATTCATCATCATCATCAGCCTATAATGTCCCACTGCTGAGTACAGGCCTCCTTTCACAAATGAGGGTGAAAGGGACTGGGCGATACTCCACCACGCGTGCCCACTGCGGATTGGTGGAGGTAGGCTAGTGGTCAACCTACTGTTGGAATTTTTCAAGCCGCCTAGGAGGCATCCAACTAGCTTAACGACTAAAAATAACTGGCCAAGTGCATATCGGGCCAAATGCAGTGTAGAGTTCCATAGTATCCCGTCACAATATACGGAAATAAGTAACAACTTCATCTATTCAGTATTTTTCACTGGAATGTGTCCGAAATTTTTCTTTTTAGTACTTCTCCAAAACATTTGGTCGATTATTACTTGTCATCCGTGATAGTTTTCCTTTTCACACATTTTTTTTTATACGACTAAGTCGGTAAACAAGCATATGACCCGCCTGATGGTAAGCGGTTACCGCAGCCATATGGACGCTTGCATGCAACACACCAAGCATCGCTGACGCGTTACCGACTTTTCCCCCCTCCCCTATGAGCTCTGGCGACCAGGAACACAACTGTACACAACATAAAGTTATTTGGCTGCGGTATTCTGTAAGGCGTACTTCCCCAGTCGAGCTGCTCTTTGAGCGAATAAACGCTACGCTCTACCTCTCTCAAAACAAACATACCACATATCCACAAACAAACGTTTAGCTGGAGGACGATTAAACAAAAAACAATATTTTATTTTGCCTATTGTCAGTAATATGAAGGTTTACTTGTTGACTACGGAATCTAAAAACATTGTAATTTACTTATCTTAAACATTTCAACTGCTATTTGAAAGTATTGCAGCTATTTCAAGATGTACCTAGGTAAATTCAATGGTGCGTCCATGCTACGCGAATCGAGCACGAGCCGACCCACGAACGAACCTATAACGCTCCTCCAACGAGCACGATGCGAATCCCTTTGTTCGTGAAAAAACTGACAATCGCGCTCGTTCGAGGCTCGCAAGCCCGTCCACGCTACGCGAATCGTGCTCGCAGGGTGCTCGTTCGTTGCTCGGCTTGTGCTCGGTTCGCCAAGCATGGACGCACTATAAGGAGTTTCATCCTTATCTGAATGATAATTCTAATAATTGATGTCGGCTAGTTCATTATCTACTATGATAACATTAAAACAATCTCAATCAATCCATGAAATTGGAGAATGGATTAAAAATTAGAACACAAAACAAACTTTATTATATTTACCTAACTGTGACTTATTATGTTAAGCATTTATTATACAATAAATAATAAGTACCATTGTGTTTAAAATCTATAATTTTTAAAACAGAAATTTCACTCTAAAATAATTGTGTAATAATATAAAAAGATAATAACTACCTACTCATAATATAATTACGTCGTTCGTATTAATATTTAGTAGTCATCCATTGTTTAGTTTACTTTAACTTTATCTTGATATTTTTACTTGTGACCAGCTGTGTCACACAACTTCCATTTACGTCAAATAGATATATCCCTAATGTTATGAATTTTTAAAATAAATCGGCCAAGTGCGAGTCGGACTCGCAAACGGAGGGTTCCGTACAATATGAATTAACTCATTGTGCTTTGAAAACAAAATACAAAAAAAAATACCTTTGTTGTTTGGGTGCCCCCTTTAATTTTTAATATTATTTTATTTTTATAATTTGTTGTTATATCGGCAATAGAAATATATATTCTCAAAAAATTACAGTTGTCTACCTATTACCGTCCATGAGATACAGCTCACTGACATACAGATGGACGGACGCACGGACGGACAAACGGACGGACAGCGGAGTCTTAGTAATAGGGTCCCGTTTGGACCCTTCGGGTACGGAAACCTAAAAAAGCTGGTCTATACGCATGTTCCCAAAGGATTTTTTATTTGTCCGGTGAAAAGAATGTAGAGTCGATCTCCTCTTCTGAATAAAACTACAGAATGGTATGTACCTAGAATGGTAGAGTCATGGAAGATTCTTATAAATAAATCATTAAATTAAGAATCAATCACCTTTCGAGCTACTTGCTCTAATATTTTTTTATATTAAATGGGCGTTCGATTGACCACTGAGCCGAGCCGCCCCCTAAATGACGAACAAGCTAACGTCTAATTCTTAATTTCTATGAATATGGAATTTTAAAATAACCATGATAATATTCCTGTTAATGATAAAAAATCATCTATGAATTGACATTGACATACTATTTGGGATTCAATAGGTAGGTATAGATAGACACTGAAATTTTGATGGGTGTAGAAAATGAAGCGCTTGACTCTACATAACTAAGTACCAAGCACCAATCTTTCGCAAATATATCCTACGTAACGTTTGTGTACAGAATCTAATCGATTTTATATAAATGACTGGGAGAACAATATTCTAGGTTACTTTTCAATATGATACATAATACTTAGTAAGAATTGCAATAATTTAAATAATTTTGAAAACCGCTTTAGTATAATTCAAGTAAATAATTTTAAGAAAGTAGTTTTACCAGCTTTTAATGGAATTGAAATTACTTATCAGAATCGAAAAATACTTACTTCTAGGTCTCTGAGAACTAAGATAGTCGTTCATAATCAATACCAGACATTTTTAAATTACTTCCAAAAAAAGGATGAGGTGTTCAATTCACGTCTATTTTTTTAAAATATATTTTCACCAATTATTCGGAAACGGCTTATCCGATTAGAGATAGATTACAATGTAGGAACTCGTGTGAACACGGAGTGATGTTATCACGTGGCCAAAGGTGTGAAGTACCCAAAACCTAGAAGGGAAGTGGCTCTAAAGTACAGCTGTCGGAACTCACAGATAGGTGCTTGGTGATAGACTCTCAATTCAACCAGCCGGGTGAGAACACAACCGTGCTTATGATTGTCGATGTTTTCCTTCGCCAAAAGCCTACAGTTGACTCATACTCTAATGTTATTTTTCAGAAAAATTCGTTGACGCAACAGCCTCAGCGTCAGGTTCTCCTTCACCCCCTCTCGTGGAGTATGAGCGCGACTCTCCCGTCGATGTGTCTTCGACGTCAGAAGCCGGCTCGGCGAGCGGCGCGGCGAGCGGCTCGCGAGCGCTGTCCCCGCCGCCGCGTAACCCGCAGCTGGCCGAACGGTGGTCCAGCGAGGAAATCAGACATATACAATGCCACCTCGAAACAAAGGAGCTCTGGGACAAGTTCAACGAGCTAGGAACCGAAATGATCATCACTAAAACTGGAAGGTATGTGTTTTGTATAATTTTTATAATGTGGAACATATAACAAAATATAAAGCGAAGATAAATATGTCGTGTATCTTGCCGCATCGTATTTACATTCAATTAAGTATCTACGCCGTCAGGCAAGTCACAGGCGACAAAATAATTGATTTCAAAGCTTTCTTCCAAATTTAACGTGAAAATAAAAACTTCGCGGTAGGTAGGTAATCGAAACGCGATTGTTGGTTAACGAGATCAAGGTAATATCGACGGCGCGTTTCAGAGGCGATAAGGTAGGTGGCACAGTGCGCAGCGGCGGCGGCCGCGGCGGCGCGAGGCGTATCGGTCGCGCCGCGATCGCGAACAATGGTCAATCGACCGCCACCGCATCGCCGCTGCGAACCGCTTGTGCGGTGCCTGACCGCGTATAGGTAATGCAACGCCTTTACAATCATAAAAACAAATATACTAAAAGTATCGTACATATTAACTGTTCTTCTTGATATTAATTTGATCGTTGTATCGTCTATTTACTTAGTAACTTGGAGAGCGTTATCAAAGCTAACAACCGGGTTCGTAGTTAGTGGCGCGGCGAAGCGTCGCGCGCCGGCGACGCTTATCGACGGCAGCGTAAATCAACGCGCGACAGGCCACCGATCGTGACAAATTCGCAAACCTAATCTTTTGATAACGCCTACTGTTTGCTTGCAGAACCCTCCAATACAAAAGTTATTAAGAATTTGATCTTTTGCTTTTAAATTTTCGGAGTTTTTATGAAAAAAATTATGTCGAGATATTCTGATCTCGCTATCTAATAATATTAGACCTTTGTAGCCGTGTATTTTATATTACATTGTAATATGTGTGACCTACATTTTCTATGAAGTAATTAAACCACACCATGAACTTATGTTGGGTTAATTCCTATGGGTACTAACTAATTTAACACCTTTGCTCTGAGTTTATTTAATACTAAATATATGTTGACTTCGAACAAATAAAATATGAACAAAACCGGGTATAGCCGGGTATACAAAACAAAGAAGGCTCTTTCACGGACTATAAAGCCGTATTAATACCTCACTTATTTATTCCTTATAATGTTCTCGAGTTAACGACGCCTCGGGCATTCAGTTTTTCTACCGCGCACCATAAAATACGACATCTGGAAATATATTCAAACTTTATTTATTTCCAAACTTAGCGGTCCAGAACAATCCTTGTGCGTGTTTACTGCGTTGATAGTAATAACTGCGCACCCGACCCGTCCACCAATCCCATTGATTTCCTGTCTCTGCTTCATTCTCTGTTTTCATGTGATGTCTAAAATGTAGATAGGCATTTTTTTTTATATTCACACATATCCGGAACATCGTCTGTGCATTGGATTTTTATCCACATTATATCCAATGTGTTAGATACGGTCGTAACGTGAAATAAAAGATAGTAAACGGTACAAAGAGCTCTGGCAAGTTGCAATGGGAGACAATTTGCCACACACCGTCACGCGAGCTTATCCGAGTCGGCCCCGTCGATTAGCATAAATCTCGCCAACTAACCGTCACAAATGAGCGACGGGCGCGGGACGCTCGCGCTCTCGCTGGTAACGGCTAAACAAACTGACGCGAGCGACGCGACGCGACGATGCGATCGCGCGACATTCGCATGTCGCGGCGACGATGCGCGACGAATCGCGACCAACGCTCGCCCGTATAAATCAGTATTATCTCTCGCGAGATAGCCCTGCGCTGGACCCACCCGCACCCGCCATATCACGCGGAGCCCCGTGTCGTTCGAAAAAATTAATGACTCGGAAAAACGATTCGCTTATGAGGGATCTTTCACTGTAATTGAATTGCCCCGTAGAGATCGGCCGAATTGTCTGGTAATATCGCGACGACGTAATGCCGACTCAGGTGCATCCACTGGTGGGTCTATTATTTTATGTGGAAAGTTAGAGATAAAATACGTTTATACGATAAATTGACTTCCTGAATAATTTTAAGATCAATAGGCCCTTACAAGTCCTTATGAATTGTCTGAATCTAATGTCTAGTTTACTGTTGTAATGTAATGTTATAATGTCAAATAGTGTGCGTTAATCAAGTCACATTGCTTGTGTGGTAGGTGTTTTAATACCATCTGCAGATAATAATTTAAATATGATTTTAAAAGGTATATAAAATTAAACGCATTATTACCATCAGGCGCCGACCCGCTCTCAATTAATCATTTGCAATTAAACGTATCATTTTAATGAAATTTTCATCACGAAAGCTCACACAATCTGATAAACAACTGATTTAAATTGCACACGCAATAAATGAAGACAAGAGAAAAATGTAGCGATATTAATCCGAGCACATTAGCTGCGTGCAGAGCAGTGCATGCACTCACCCCTCGGAGATTATCATAATAAGCGTAATAGAATAATGTAAATATGTTTGTCCGTACTCCGTCGCTAGTTGCCATGCTAATCGCGCGCGGAGCTAATGCGGTAAGCTCCGTTCTAAAACCTGCCTCTTTGTGTGCGAATCTTTTAGTTTATACAGCGGGGGCCCATTTTTCATTCACTCTGCAAATATTGTGATGTTTGTCGTTTCGGCAGCTTTTTATCCGACAGCTCAACTTTGATGAGCAAGTGAACATCTGATGCTATTGTTTATAATGTCACAAATATAAAGATTTTTTTAAAAGCTTTTTTAATCGAGTGGTATTTATGATGAAACAGAAAGAATATTTAACTCAGTTTTTTTTTGTCTTAGTTCACAAAAAATTATGTTCGATGGAGCTTTATGTATTTCTGTGATCTATCTAGTGTGGTACAAATACACTATTGTGTTTACGTACTGTGATTGGGGAAAACAACAACGATTCATTCACTACAGGCAATAATAACATTATTTTAATACTAGCATTTCGCCCCGCGGGTCCACCCGTTATTTTTCCCGTATAGTGGTTGTATTTCGGGAAATCTTTTCGTAGTCATCTCTAAATATTTCCTACAAATTTCAAATGTCCAGTCTTCCATCTCTTTCAATCTTCCAGTTGCGGAAACGTTTAGTAGCTATATATTTTTAATTACATATTTAAAAAGCACCTGTATTAATAAAGCTGTTAGTTTCCCATAATTATATAAATAAATCTCTAAGTCCATCGGTTTAGGCTTTACTTTATCTATAAGTCAATCAATATAAGAGCTTAGTAACATATGATCCTCTCCATCGTACAATAATTGGACTGTTTTACAAAAAACTTAAACCGACTTCAAAGTTCACGAAGAAGTAATCAGATCCTGATCTGATGACAATGGGACCAAACGGGAAGTGTACCCGATCAGACAAAAAAAGAATTTTCCAAATCGGTTCATAAATGACGGAGTTATGAGGTAACAAACATAAAAAAAAAAAAAAAAAAAAAAAACATACAACCGAATTGAGAACCTCCTCCTTTTTTTGAAGTCGGTTAAAAATTTATAGCAATCGGTTAAGAGGTTTAACATGAAAAGGTAAGAGATAGACAAACAGACACAGTTACTTTTGCATTTATAATATTAATATGGATATCATTCGAGATCAATGTCTTATGTAATTTATCGGTAGGTACTGAAACTCATTACTCTGATCCAATTCAACGAATGTTAATTACCAATAGACACAAATCTTTGGCTGAACATCTCGAAGTTTTGTCAGTAGCAGCAAACAGATCTAAATTAACATGTTCTCATAACATAATCTATCGTCGATCGGGAACGGTGCGTAGTGGAGATGTTTCGGTTGGTAGTGTTGCCAGCACTTTAATCGTCGGCCCGTAGACTTGGCACACAACAGCTTCTTTGATTTACTTCTCACCGACATTCCAACAATCATAAATCTCATCTGTAGGTATGATATAATAAATCTGAATACTTTGATCTAATATAACGTATACTGTTGATGCTGAATTATGCAAATCAAAATATTATCATCTAACATCTAAATCATATGATCATAAGGCTTTTGATGAGAGAAAGACATATGTGAAGAATATAGTTTTAATGTAGGTTCAGGCTATTACTGTGTATATAATATGACTTCCCTGTTATCCGTTTATAATTTGTTAAATTACTGCAGATACAAATCTTTGTGATACATTTCATCATCAGCCTATAATGTCCCACTGCTGAGCACAGGCCTCCTTTCACAAATCAGGGTGAAAGGGAATGAACAGATACTCCACCACGCATGCCCACTGCGGATCGGTGGAGGTAGGGTAGTGGTCAACCTACTGTTGGAGATTTCCAGCCGCCTAGAAGGCCTCCAACTAGCTTAACGACTATCACAATTAAGTGATAACCGGGACCAACGGCTTTACGTGCCTTCCGAAGCACGGAAATGCTCGATTTGAAATACCACTAGGCGGTCACCCATCCAGGTACCAACCACGATGGTAGTAGCTTAGCTTGCTGATCGATTAAGAACGGCTTATTTATCATGCTACACCACGAGCGCTTCATACATTTACTAAACTAAAACTTAAGATAAGGTAAAATTAGTTTTTACCTTACCTTAAGTCTAGGTCTTATTTTTGTAGAGACTGTACTGTGAAGCATAGCGTTTATTCAGTCAAAGAGCAGCTCGACTGGGGAAGTTCCTCCATCGGTACAGAATACCGCAGCCAAATAACATTATATTGTGTTCCTGCGCGTGGAAGGGTGTCCATAGTGTCCATATGGCTACAGTAACCGCTTACCATCAGGCGGGTCGTATGCTTATATATCAATTTCGTCGTATTAAAAAGTATAACAATATAGTTATTAAAAAGTTACCAATAAATGTATAATTATAGTATTTATTTGCAACTAATAGCGGTCTATACATAGTGTACTTGGTATTACCACAACTAGGTCCGCAATTTATCGAACAATATAGTAGCGTCCCGCACATATAGGTATTACCTACCTACGTGCACTACTTGAATTGCAATACACCATGGAACTGAGTGTAAAAACCGTCGATACGCTGTTTCATGCTTCGGGATGTATATTTGTTTGTTTTTTTTTGTATGGATATGGCTTGCGTTTGACCATCTCACTAAAGGATGTAGCCGAAGGTGGAAGTTGAGGCTCCGTCTTTTATTAAGATCTCACTAATATTATTGATGCGAAAGTAGAGTTACTTTATTACCCGTTATTTCCGTCAGGTAACACCTTTCGATTCCGGTGACATTTGGCACGCATATAAATTTTGGTATGGAGACGGATAGGTATGCCTTATTCTAGAAAGTGGGTAAAACCGTGGATGACAACTATTATAAAATATTTTGAAAATTATCTTTATTTGATTTAAAAGGTACACTATTTTTAATTCTTGTCGGATACAATTTTACTCACTATTTTCCATTTAATTTTATCATTAGACTGTATTAAAGGCCACTGTGAAGACGCATCCACGGTTTTGTAGGTTATCTGCATCACGGGCACTGTTGGGCGCACACCGCGTTTACACGTACACGGGGCCAGTTCGCCATTTGTCGCACTCGCGCGATAATTGTTGATATACGATCGCGATCCGACACCGTAATTGTCAACGCTTAATCTTCTAATTGGCTCGCATTTGCCAATGCCAGCGTATCGCATCCGATCGTTCGTTCGAATAGTTCGCGTGCAAAAAAAATATCAACATAAATTTAGTTACATTCGTGCTCGACATAAACCGATATCGTTATAAAAAGTCATCGGAGCGTCGAAGTCGAAAAGCAATTCGCAACGCCAATTTCAAGAACAGTAAAAAGTGCGATTCACAAGTGCAACTTGAAACGGCGTTTAAGAGCGAACTGAGGGCGGCGCCCACCGGGGGCGAGAAAACAATTTGGAATTTTATCGGCACCGAGGTGGCGCGAGGTGCGGGACGAGACGGGCCGGGGGGTGGCGTGGCGCGTTACCTCTGATTTATGTCCCACATTAGACGCAAGGTAGGCCCCGAACGCGCCAAGTGCACACGCGCCGCGCGCTCGCCATTGCCACTCACTCGCCTTCTTCACTATCACATCATGTCTGCCATTTCATTTACCACCGATAATATTTACAGTACCTAGGGTCCATCTTACCTACCTCAAGCGTCACAATAACTTTTCAAACAGTTGAAACCCGAAACTGTTTTCAGTTCCAAAAGTTCAAAGTAATAAGTTTATTTATCTTCATAATTTTGAAGTAAGGTTACATAATCTTATTCTAAAAGCTTTTAGCAAAAGTAAAATTTAATTGAAAAAGCTGGTTTAATGAAACCTTAATACAGCTTAAACTTCGCCAACTGATGCCGTGGATATTTCAGTGTCATTCGAATTCAAAAGCTAATTTCACTAAAACCTTAAATGAATCGAGTTGGCCGGAGCTCGCACATTATTTAACTTGTTCCAAGTTTAAATTGAAAACGCCACCGAACTCTTTGCGGAGTCGGAGTCAAATTTTGAACTTTGCCGCTGAATCGGAAATGTCTTTATAAATATCTTATTAAGCTTAAATTCAGTTGGTGTCACGCTGCCGACACTAATATTATTCGTAAAAGACGGCCTAGGAGCGGCGCGAGGGAGCGCGGGTGTTGGGTGTCAGTGAAAATATATGCAAACGGAAAACGCGATATTTGACGGAGCCGAAAACGACAAAAGAATTAAGGAGGATGCGCCCTGGGGCCCTTGCCTTCGGCCTTGTCTGAGCCGAGGCGCGCGACGTCGTCACGGCGATACCACGCCGCCGCCCGCCCTTTGTCGCCCTTCGCATTGCCATTTCTGTTTGCTTTGTGTCTGATTATGAGATGAAATTTCACTTAAGTGATTTCCTTTGCTGTCATTAGACCTTTCATTATATAATAAAAATAAAGGTAGGTAGGTATACTGCGCCAGCAATGTTGCAATGTAGCAACCCATATCGATAATTCAAAATACGTATACTCTTGTAGACAGATAATAACTGGTTGTAAAGTGTTGTGCCTTGTAATTTGTCTTTGTAATCAAATGAAGTAGAAAATTAAAAAGCATCCATAATGACTCAGTCGTACGGTTTTAGACATGAGATACATTTATAAATCAAGCGTACAACCCTATCTATTATCTAGGTTATGTGAAGTAAACACATGCAGCCTATTTGAATACAGCGAGTAATAGATGTGTGATTCATGTAAATGTACCCTTAGCAAGTGTATCGCGGCTAATCTCGCCCCCGCCGCCCCTGCCCCGCGCCCCGCCGACGGCAATATGCCGAGGGGGGATGGAGGGGTGCCGGAGAAAACGTGTAAACTAATTATGTACATTTTCGTAGCCACTTATTTACATAACCACGAGCTGAACCCCGCTTTCACCGTGAATATTTCATTCGTAATCTTTACTTTGACGGTTTAATATGACAGCTGTTGTTTTGTTTGGAGGAAACTTTTAATTTTTGTCGTTTTCTTCCGGTGCCACCACCCTTTGTGTACGACGCCTCCCGTAATGATAGGTGATTGTCGAACAACTTTTTTTTTGGTAAACGCCTGGGAAAATTCGTGAGGTGTAATTTGGAATTTTCACTGAGACGTGTCTGTTGTCTGTTGGAATAGTAGGTGCTTATTATTTTTGATGAATGTTTTGTGTAATGAACGATACCATTTATTGTATTAATAACTGGGCCATATGCTCCATTTTTTAAAGGGTTAAAGTGGTATAATACTATACCTATACTTACAAATTTTTTATTGAAACAATATTTCGGTAAGTAATTAGTGGCATGGGTCGTCGACAGGCTTAGTTGTCGTGAACGTGAAGCGTACAGGAAGCCGATAAGTAAAACTATTAGTAGGTAATGAGCGAGTGGCGCGCCGTTTCGCGGGTATTTATACCGCGCCTTCGTGAGAACTAATTTATGGAAGTAAGTACGTGGAAAATGTTTATGTAGGTACTTCAGCCCTCCGTCCTGCGCCGGTGACATCCGGTAATCTCCACGCTTACACAGAGAAAGCTTCAAGTGATGGAGGAATATTTATAATTAATGTATTAAGTGCCTTATTTGCATTAAACATTGAATGCAAATAAGGAAAAATAACTTTATTGTTATGATAGACAATGTTGCTATTCGTAGTAAATTAAAATGATTAATAAGTTAGTAACATATGAAACAATATAACCACCGCAATTTATAGAAATTGAAGATTCTTGTACCTATTAAAAAAATCGTAGTCGTCTCGTAGCAGAAGCAGTCGTATCGTAGCATGTTATCATTAGATATCAAAACATAAAAATAATGCTGCACGATTATTAGTTTCTGAATTATTTAATATATATACCTGCCTAATTAAGTAAAGATACGGAATAATGACGATTATTGAAAATGTATACCATATAATAATCTATTTATATGCATCTTTTAATCTTCACTAATAATTCACCTGTAACTTCAGTAGCTTTCAATGCTAAAATTCGGACAGGAATAATAAATTTTAATGTCAGATAGATCTACTAAAAAAATTGGCCTAAAGAGCCTAAAGGCCTTTAGATAACAATTATAAATATTTTTCGTATCAAGAAAAGCCTAAACATGTTCAGTATTTTTTGCAATATCTGCTAAATACATTGTTCTTATCTGCGGTTTACGAAATTACTTTTAATGTTTCTTTTAATGTATATTTCCGCATACAGATATTGATATCCCAACGAAAATTTTACTAAATATTCCCTGTTTGTCACCCAGATATAATCTTCAACTAGTTGGACCCAACCTCACGAGCTATCATAGAGGTCACGACATTATCAACGAACCTCCATCGTAGCGATTACAAGCTCTGAGACGAGACTCCGCCCGCTCCTCGTTGACATGTAGCGTTTTAACAGTCAGTACGTGACCCCCACCCCACCCCTACATCACCCCACCACCCCCAGTGACCCCCAGAACTGACGACATTAGCAGCCGCAGACATAGGGCACGTCCCGACAGACGTTGACATAGATAGCTAAAGTTAAATTTGCTCTCCTGCCTAGTCTGATATTTTAAAAGTATAGAGAAATACTTTCTTTTTACTTATCTGTATAATTAAAATAAATGTCGTTAACTAAATAATAGTGAACTACATTTATTTTAATTATACAGATATTATGTTGTCGTAAATTAAGTCTTTATAACTTTTAATGTCCCAAAATCTTCAGATTTACCTAATCTTAGTCTCCATTAATGTTTTTCTTTTTCAAGAAAATGTATTTGATACTAAAATATATAAATCCGTAAGTAAAAAGTTCATTACAAGTTGTATAGTTCATTTTACAAATACGCGACGGCTTACGAGCTTTTAGCAAGAGCTCACACTGGTCTCCGCTTGTATGGAAATGAAAACAACCTAACTATAGACCCGAATCCCCCCCCTACTAGAAGTGCACTTTATAGCACCTACTTACCTTATTGGTGCTGAGCAATTTTCCATTTTCATAAATTGACTGAATACCTATTAATATTGTGCGCATACCTACATAATTATGGTTTATTTATTACTTACGTTACTTTACTATCATAAAATGACACAAACTCTTGAAAAGCTTCAAAGACTGTAGGTATGGATGCAGGTATATTTACATGTAGGTATATATAATGAAATTAGGTAGAGAGGAGGCGAGGGAGGTGCAGGCGACGGTATTCGCAATATTGTCGCTAAAGTTCCCAATTTCAGTGTCGACTTGCGAAACTCCGCGCCGCATTTTGTTGAACGAAAACACGCAGGTGTGACTGTACCATATAACTAGATAGGCAGGCGGGCAGGTAGGTAGGTATACGATGCACCGACACGTGTGTGTATGTATAAACGTGACTCCAAATTGCGGGCTTTGCGAGAATTAGCGCCGGATTTGCAAGGAACTTCCGCGTATTGTAGATGTTACGATACAATTCGAAATAGGTACCTAGGAGTGCTTCGCTGGACTAAATACAAATTAATATAAAAATACCGTGAACTCGTTATTTGTGTATTGGTTGTATAATGTTGTATGAGGGAACTTAAATCATCTAATAAGTTTTAATTACTTACCGTGACAGGAGAAATTTGATATCAATTTGTAGAGTTAATAAATTCATATACTCTCATTATTACTTATACCTACTGACAACGTAATATCATCATCATCATATTCAACCCAAGGATGTCTACTTCTGAACATTGGCTTTACTCAATGAAACTTCTTGAACCGCTTGCCACTTCAGCTTAATGACTCTACGAACTTTTTCCGTAGCTTTTGTTCTTCTACGAACGTCCTCGTTCGGGACCCAGCTGAGTTATTCCGTAAATAAAATACAACATTATTCATTCTCAAAAAATTCAGTAACGACCGAAATAAGCTCACAACAAGAAAAGTGCGAGCGTGTTCTGACATCGTTCGCTATGCAATGTGACACCATTAGCGCAGTAAACTGCGCAAACAATAGAAACAAAATGAGGTGTTGGAATTTCGCGCGACGGCGGCGCAGATACCGAGCGCGCGCCGCCGCCGGCTCCGCCTCCAACTGCCTCTACAAAATTATACCAACAAAACATTTTTGTAACAAATAGGTGTGCTAAAACGAATAGATCGACTGTCGAAGATAAGTTGTCATCGTCGTTTGTAACGTTATTCCTGTCTGTCTGGTAGTTATCGCTTCAAAAATAATTTTAACAACCAAAAAATCCCATTTTGTTTTTTAAATCGGATCTAAGAAATATGCGCTAACTCGTCCAAGCGTTCTTAAAACTTGTTAACTGATACATTGCACACATTAAATGTTTATCATGTTCGTAAATTAATTGATAATAGTTGGATAATCCACGCGAAAATTGTTCTGGTGGTCGTAAGCTTCGATTATTCATTGTCGTTTAGTTTGTGCGTAGGAGCAGAGTGCGGCACGGCAGTGGCAGACCAAGCCGAGTCTCTTGGTCGGTTGTCTTATAAGACACATTCCACTTGCCCAGAGGCATCGATCGTTCAATCTGCATTCATACAATCTATCAATTTAATTTTAAATCAAAGAAACTGAAGAATTTTAACGAATACCAAGTTGGTGCTGCATGGAGAATAATAATAGATGACTGAAAATTTATTTTTAGTCCGTCATTTACATTATCAAAAAATATTAGAAACGTTTTTTTCTATGGTCAATTACACAAACAGAATACGAAGATATCGTGTGTTGAAGCGGGACATCACGTTGTTGTACAGTTTTTATTCTAAAGTGACGTCACGAGCCCCCACTTTCACGCGCTTTATCTTTAACTTTTTTTTTTATTTTTACGTACGGAATTATTAGAATTATTATTTTGTTTACCCAGGAATCATCCCTGTTGTTATTAAATTTATCGATTTAATTTTTAGGGCCTTCACATACGCCTGCATACCCCCTGGCTAAGTGCGATTGTATGAATAAGCATAATAATTTATATTGTATAAGTATTTGGAACAAAATGTAATATGAAAAGATCTTCCACAAAAAAATCCCTTGCTTAGAAGACCCCGTCAAGACATTGACGGAGTCTTCTAAGTTTAAGTGTATTCGGAACCGGTGGTAAACTCAACTGTATGTACAACATAAGTGCCTTACTAGGGCCTAAACTGACTAAATGACTTTTTGATTTTGATACGATAGACTTTTGTAAAGCGTCGTGTGCTATATTCGATGCAGTTAACAAACACAGGCCTATACACAGTAAAAAAAAAAAAAAAAAAAAAAAAAAAGTTTAATTTTTATATTTTTGTCCTCCGTGGATTGCAGAAGACACTACCCTCCAATGTACGCAAACCTTTACTTGTTTCCAAAAATATTTTGCCTAAGTGCAAAATGTTGTTTCCGGCAAGTTGGCCAAGCGGTTCCAATGGAGTCAGGTAGCGGGAGCACCAGTATGTCATTACCTCACTACTCTACAATTAAAATTGTACGCATAAGTAATATTTGTTTAAATTCACTAATTATGTTGCCGCTAATAAATACTTATACGCAACATCTGCTGTACACTAATGGCTGCCGGGCTGCATTGTAGAAATGTTTTATTTGCTACGCGCGCTGTTCGTTCGTCCTCGAACCTTATAATTTTCTGTTCGTGTGAACACAGTTTTGTCATGAATATGAGTATAAGTATATGATGCTCATATTGTATTGAACATACTCACATCCTTTGTTGTATAGCTACATTTTATGGGTACCTACATTGCTGCATTCAATGAAAATTAGATACCGCCTCTTGAGAGGCAAACTAAATGATTAAATGTTTTTTGTGCTCTTTGGTAAGTCGCTGGTGATCCATGACGGCACCGCACCACATCGCGCGGTAGTTAGTTATCTGAGATCTCGCCGCATCTATGCCTGCCAGAGATATTAATCAATGGGATTGACAAAATCGTGCTAGTGTCGAAAATTTGACGCGGTTTGGAACCCGGACCTCCCAGGATGAACGATATTTCACCCGCTGCGCTCAGCCGCCGCCCAACCACGCCCTACACCTCATTAAGTGTCACAAATGTACATCAATCTCATAGATCTTCTAATTATTTAAACATATTTAAGTCTTCGATATCGACACGTTTTTCTTATATTTCTTTAATTAGCACTAATTCCACGTTTCATCAACATCACAGTACAGTACCTACTGCAGCAGTAGTGTCCTGGTAACCTTTCATAAGAACATATTAACAATTTGGCAGAACCAATATCGCATCAGATGCAGCAAAGAAAAGGAACATAGAAATGAAATAGATCATTAATATACATATAAGCATACGAGTATTAACTGTTTTTTTTTCCATTTCCTTTGACTGTTTGACGAACCGCGCGGGCGAGGAAAACAATAGAAATCAATTGTCATTTTGTAACCGCAAGTCAAGGGATGCAAGCTTATAAGCATTTAATAATAATTATTACACTTATCAAGTTGGATGTACCTATCTACTGTTTCGCAAACAACCCTCATGATAAAAAAAAAATGCATTGCATAGATATAAATCAAAAAAATTATATACTTGGTAGATTTTGAACACAATTATTTTCAAATATGTAGTGTATACCAAGTAGATACTTATACATAAAAATATATATATTTAAAAAATATTTAGTGACATCCATAAACTAAGTAGCGAAATCCACCAAAAAAGCATTGCTGCGTTTCTTGCCGGATCTTATTTAAGTCTATTCCAAACCGGTAGTATATTAATTTGTAATGTTCATACGTGCCTTAATAGGGCGTAATCTGAATAAATGAGTTTTGATTGACTTCTCATTTTTAATTCCATCATAAAATGAATACCTACTCAATCAAGCAGAGCATTTCAAGCCAAATTGTTAATGGAGTCTTCAAATTATTCTAATGCTGTTGATACAAGCACGGAGCATGATGGGCATGATAATTAATTAGCGGGAGAAAAAAAGGCTAGTCAGACATAATGAGATCTGTGTAGCGATACACAGTGTTCCCTGGTGTATGTGGCAATCACGGTGGCTGACATTTGGTCATTTGTCATCGCGTCACTCACACGTCAGCGCTGCTGATACGCCCTTTTCCTGCGTAATCGTGTCTTGAGTACCATAAAATAATATACACCTACCAATATAGCATTTCGAAAGTATATTTATAATATGTACCTTACCCACTAAATTCACCAAATACGTCAAAGAGCTAAAAAGATTTGAAAGAAAAGAAAAAGAAAGAAAATTATTTTATTTTTCCAAAAACACAAATGAATACTTAGTAAATATAAAAATAGAACAGTAAAATAAAGTATAAATAAATATCGAATCTGTGTGTTCGGTAAGAAAAGGCGGCCGACTCAGCCTAATGTTGAGGTACCCCCCAACGCTGATATTCTGCCGGCGCCTCGTGAGTGTGCGTCACGAAAATCAGTAGGAAGAGATCAACGAGTGTTTTTTCTTTTAAAATTAAAATAATCGAACAAATAATAAAACCTTATTAACCATTATATGGATAAATTCTTATATGAACAATAATCAGTGAAAATAAGCTAAATGAATGAAATTTGCACTTACTTTCTTAGCAAAAATACCTTCCTACTGATCAGTCACACAGGAATAGAAGTTTAAAATTTCAAAGTTCCATCGAATGCAAGTAGGCGACGAGTCGTGACCGCGTCAGGAACGTCACGCACGTCACATCTTCATATGACACCACGTACCAAGCGATCCGTCATAATGAAGACCATGACGGAAAATGATGCTGAAATGGGAACTACAGCCAAAACTCGCTACAATTTTATTGTTTTTATTGCACGTAGTTAAATTTAAATCTAGCTAAATTATAATCATAACTGTGATCTCAGTATTATTTAATGAAGTGACGAAATAGGAGATGATAATATGAACATAGAATTATGTGCTATGATGATAAAAACATGGTGAATGATTTATATTTTCTGATGTAAAGGAAATCATCATTCGGGGAAACTTGCAGTTTTATGGTTTAAAGAATTATTATTCACATACAAAACAAAATGCATACATAGTCATTTTAGTATAAGTGTAAGACTGTAGACTATAAACAGATATTTCCCTGGACTATGTAAGATGAAATTGATGTTGATTTTGTTCTATTATGTATTGTTATATAGAAATCGAAGTAGATACTGTAGCGACATCTATCAGCCAGCACCTCATAATACTCTTTGTTATCACTTAATATGATAAAAAAGTCGATAGTTAAAGCTTTAAATAATGTCAACAAACAGGACAATTTCGGGTAAAATTTTGCGTAATTACTCATCATGATCACTTCACGTAGGCTTTCTTTTGAATAGATTATTTATTGGCTACCGACATAGATCATTGTCACTAATGTCACTGGTAACATAGGGCAGATATCACATAAAGTTCACTGTATAATTACACTATTAGTGACAATTCGCGCCGGTTTCCATGAGTTCAACATAGCACAAACGTTCTTTATGTCACAAATTATATGACGTTATAATTACAAGCTTTCAAAAGGTAACTATAAAAGCCGTAAAATAGGTCTTTGTTTGTAAGATAACTATTTGTAAGTGGCTACAGTTGGCATATCACATTACATACAACCATTTGAGTAGCAAGCGTCGAGAGTGCGCTAATGAGCGCTCGGGTCAGAATTTGCAATCTCGCGCCATCTGTCTCTAATCAACGAATCGAGTTAATTAAATCGCGTTGGCAATATGGCGGCGGGGTGTAATTGCTATTAATAAAGCGCTTTCCTGTATAATTAGACGGCCGCGTGCGCGGATTGGCTGCGCGACGGACCCTAATCACGATGTGATAACATTGCGCTAATGGCGTGCATAGCTTCTATTGCGTAATCACAGCCTATATTATTATTGCTTTCGCTTTAAATAACACTTAAGTACCGCTGAAATAAATTTTATTGTATTATTTATAACTGGTTATTAAAATCTAGTAAAGTTTTATATTTTCAGCCTATTTCTTGAAACTGCAATTATTGATTCCTAAACAATAGATTCATTCAAAACACAAATACCATATAACTAGTCTGGGTGACCATGGATTAATAAACAACAAAGATAGTATAGGATGCATGGTCAATAAAGTGTCAATGTTGTTGAAGAATATATTATTAATCAAATCAAACACCGAGGGGAAACAATGATTGACGAGTTCGCACCTCGGCTGGTGCCTTTCTAATTAAGACGACATGCGTCCGCGCACCGTTGCAACTCTTCGCGCTCGTTTAACTCACAAACCTACTAATTTTACTCTCCAACTCTTGTGACTTTCCAACACATTTACCTAATCGTTCCACTGAAAATAACCATTTAATTTTAAATAATTCTGTAATAAATAGCATTTTCTGCATATTAAGTGATTAATATTTCGGAATAATTTGTTGTAGGTACACTATGAACAATTGAACATAGAGTCCTAATATTTGAAATTGTTTCTGAGTCTATTTACACAGATACTCACTTTATAATTTTGATGTTGGGATGGAATATTCTATCACCGTACATAGATTTTAACAATGTCGTTACAATAAAGAGTCGTTGTAAACGGGCGCCCCTTATTTCTGTCTTCGGTATCTGCTCATTAAAGCGACTCATGTGCGTGTGTCGATGTCGTTTTGCTCTCGTACGCTTTTCCGCTAACTTTTGGGTGGTAGGATGATGGACGACGTCGGTGGACATATATCATTGTGGTAATATATCGCGCGGTGCGTCGAGTGTCGCCATTAACGCATGCGCGCAATTGCCCGTGCTCGTGCGCATGCATGCACTATCCTGAATGCTATAAGGAGTGTCTCACAAATCGACGCGCGCGACCACGGCTAAACGTGCATAAATCTTATTAATGGTTTTCTTATTTTTGTCCTCTCCTGATCTTGTAAAATCATTAGAACGCGTATCCCTATAACGCCTCACCTTTGTCGAACAACCCAATGCAATGAAATTGAAGCATACAATTTCTACTGGAAATCCAGCTAATCAAATGGTATTGTAAATATTTGTACGTCTCCACAATACCAGCAGACGTCTTGGGTGGTCGTCCATCATTTGTTATGAATATTCTGATAGTTCGCGGGTCAAAAGGCACATTCCATTTTCGCATTGCACAAGCTTCGATGGCGAATTGTGGAACGACGCACGGCGCGGCGCGGCACCGTTCAGTCAGCCCCGAGCCTCGGGCTTTGTCGACAAAAAGTGAGAGGCCGATAGCCGCAGCCGCGTCTCAACTTACAACCAAAGATTTGTTGTTTCCGTTCTCGCCGCCTCAATGACTACCATTTTATGTCGATTAGGAGATAGTGTTTCACGCGCCCGCTACCGACACCAGTTTTTGTGACACTCCTTTCTGCTTACAACGAGTTTATTATCACTGATCAGTTTCTGTCAAATATTTTTTGTAATTTCTACATCAGCGTTTCGTTGTGCCTCTTGTTTTTATAAGTGGATACTTATCTTTTATAAACGGGTACTCACATATGATATTTAGTTAATTTACTAAATGCTATGTGTTCTCCCCTCTTTACAAATACATAAAAATTAACAACAGGAAACCGCATTGACATAGAAGCCTGTAATGCGTGCTATTATGTCGTCCAACCACAAGCAATTTCACTCGGTGAATAAAAACACACACCTATACAAAAATGCCTACCCATTCATCTTTCCTCAACGAGACGTAAAAGAATGTCTCCTTAAAAAGGGGAAGGGAACAGTCTGATTAGGTTCAATATTGCATGAAAAGATGCAGAGAAAAGCAGAACATTATATTGTTAATAAGCTTTTAGGGAGTATTTGATTTTTTACTTAACTGAAATTAGAAACGAACATGTATTCTTATTCAAATATTTATTATTGCGCGTTGTTTCTACAGAGGGGAGAGTAAATATAAGTCGACCGACCCTTTTATATAGGGAATGAAGTAGTTATGCTATTTATTTGGGGACATTATTATACACTTATAGATGACACAATTTGTGTAATATGAGCTTCCGTATAGAGCATTTACCTCATCCAATAAATTCAAAGAGTATCGTCATCGTCAATTAGGTACTCTAGACTAAAATAAAATGCTTCAAAAGTCTGTAATAAATTTTTATTCATCAGTTTCAATAAAAATCACGGTTGCGCAGATGGCGTAGTAAGTATACGCGAGTATGAGGCGGTCTCTGAGGCACTAATTGTTCGCGATAATTTGCGATACGATAACCCCAGCTCTTAATGAGCGTAAGACGATTTGTGCCGGTCTCACCAAGCGATAACTCCAGCTGAACCAAGTAATTGTCGAATAATTGCGTTAATGTGAAAATGTACGCTTTATCATAACAATGGAACGAGGAAGTCGATAATACAGAAATAAAAATATCAAATAATTTTATGTTTCATGCAGCTGGCTTATAATATTTGTTGTTCCTACTGTAAAACTGGTTTATATGCAATCAGATTTATGTAATGGAGATAAGATAGCCTCGCAACTGCAGCTTCAACTAAGTGATCAGCCCTAGGTTTGGTTTAGGGTGGGCTTACCAGACATAATACTCAAATTGCAACAATCTTAACAAATAACATCAGGTAAATTTTGGTATATTTTGTTCGTCAGACGCATGTTCCCGACGGTGCGCGTGTCGTTCGCGGGGTGTCGCGCGGAGGCGCGGTACGCGGTGCTGCTGGACGTGGTGCCGGTGGACGGCAAGCGCTACCGGTACGCGTACCACCGCTCCTCGTGGCTGGTCGCCGGCAAGGCGGACCCGCCCGCGCCCGCGCGCCTCTACCCGCACCCCGACTCGCCCTTCTCCGGCGACCAGCTGCGCAAGCAGGTCGTCTCCTTCGAGAAGGTCAAGCTCACCAACAACGAAATGGACAAAAATGGACAGGTATAGTCATAAATTTCTTAGCTCTTAATTTCTAACTAATGCTAAATTAAATTATTAACAAGCTTTTTTGGCATCTTGGGAAGCGTCTATTTGTATGTAAATTATTGCAATAGATTCACGCTTGCTTCGTCTTTTGTATATTTATGCATCTTAATAAGATGTTTATAAATAAGATACTTAAGTAACAAACGAATAAGACAAAGATAATAAAGCAAACGACAATATTTTATTTGTACGAACAGTTGGTGCTGAACTCGATGCACAAATACCAGCCACGCATTCACTTGGTGCTGCGACGAGAGGGTGCAGTCAACGCTCCCATCACAGACCTCGAACAAGAAGAATTCAAGACCTTCATATTTCCTGAATGCGTTTTTACCGCTGTCACAGCGTATCAGAACCAATTGGTGAGTAATTTGACAGGATTGGCAGTGAAGCCGACAAGCGATCGCTATGTAGCTCGTTTATTTGGCAACAGGAGTCTCGATCTTGTTTGTATCATTTGATATCTAAAATAGATCAGAGAACTAAACGTTTGAAATTGCATAGCGATGTCGGGATACTATCGACGACATCTATTCCTGTTACACTAATTGCATCTCGCTGAAAGGTATGTCCAGTCTGAACAAAGGGAGGTGGCACATAATTTTTTGTCTATCAGGCGGCCACACGCGGGCGACGCTGACGACGGACGGACGGCGCGGCTGACGCGTGCGCGACGGTGACGATTAAAGTTTTCACCCGTGCTAAATATAAAACAGTCGATGTCTGACTCAATTGTGTCCAACGACATCCCAGCTCGATTTTTGCCAATGCTTTTTCCATGTGCTATCGTTAAGTCACTCGGTACTAATCTCCTTCTTGGAAGCATGCGCAAAATTATCAATGACGACGTCAAATATTTCCCTGATATATGAATATTTTACCTTCAAGGTAGGTACAGTTCCTTCGCAATATTCAGCGTACTTATTGACAATAGCAGGAATCTTATATACAGGCAGGGTTCATATTCTGCGATTTAGTACCGTGACGTCGCGTCGTCGTCGTCGCCGCGTCGCGTCGGGGTACGCAGTTCGAGCCCGCTCCCGCCCCGAGTCCGCTCGTGCGCCCGCTGGATGCGTGTCCTCGCCCGCCGCCGCATGTGTCGCCACGCGCAATTAATTCTCTGTCACAAGAGCGTTTGGGCGTCTCCAAGTTTCTCGTTTTGTTTCTTCCCGAGGAGTAAAATAATTAGGACGTTTTGAGGTTCATAAAGGAAGCGTTACTTTATATCGACAACGCGGTACATAAATCTTCATTCGTGCTTTAATTGGTAGTTTTTAATTTCAGTTTAGTAGAAACACAAAATACCTTTTACAAATTGTAATTTCCCGTTTCTCTGTTAGTGCCAGTAAGTTAATACAGAAATACCGAATCATAATTTCAGATCAACTGTAAAAAAATGATAGGTAAATAGGTACTTAATATCTGTTAGGTATACATGGAAGATGAAACGACACTTTGATATTTGCAAGCAATTTGCTATTTACTGATATTGGCATGAAGTTTATTGTTTACATAACCTGCTTTATGATTAAATTGAGGCGAATAAACAGCAACTATCGATAACGCACAGACGGAGGCTGGTCCATCGCAGTCAGTTTCCAACGGCTCCCCTGGGATACAGATTATTGATTTCCATTGATTCTAACGTGTTTCTAGATTTACTGCCCGCTCCTAGCGACACAACCATCTATTACAAATACGAGGCAGCTACGCCTACATCACTAAATCCAAATGATATAATTTATAACTAAACTTAAAGATGCGTAGTCGTGTCGTATTGGAAGCGTAAGCAGTGATACGGATAAAATTATAAATATAAAAAATATATTAGGTAGGTAGATAGATATATCGTAACATTGGTAACCTAATTTTCATAAAATTCACGAATGCCTTTGGTAGTTAACTACTTAGGTACATACTTTATAAGATAAAGAGCGTGATATCGGACTTCGATCAGAACTGCGGTCGGTCGGGGCGGGCGGGCTCGGTGACGGGGCGCAAGCGCAGCGCTTGGCCCGATTTGGCTGACGTCACTTCTCTGACAGCTAAAACATTTGTCGAACACCAAAGATAGTGTCACTGATAACCCAATCCCTTACAACAATGAGAACACGGTACACTTAGCATGTTTGCACCTGCGCGCCAACAGAGATAGATTTGACTTTATTTTATACCCGCATAACTTAAGACACTTATAAAATGCGTCGTTACAAAAAATATTTAAATTTTATCTTCACATTTTAGTATGATACGAAGTAGGTACGTATCATTCCATCGGGTATAACGTTATAGAAAAAGGTGTCACCAAATTTTAATGCGTTCACGACGTTTGTTAAATCGATTCGAAATGAAACATCATTATTGGTGCTTTATCATTTTGGGACGTTGATATAAGACGAGATAAGAGTGTACAAAAAACTTGAATAGAGTTTTTTGTGTGTGTATCGCGGTGTGAGACTGTGCGTCGCCGGCGCGGGCGCGCGCGCCGCGGGGCTGTTTCCCGGGAAAGCGTTGTTGTGGCGTGGCGCGATTCAATCGACCCGTTTCAATATTTATCATTTTTACACCCACCACTCTATTGTCAGGTTGCTCGTTTTCTGAAGAATACTTTGTTTGGAATTCGACTCGCACCCGAGGCGACAATGTTTGTTAGCGTTCACGCATCTTCAATGCACACAATAGATTTTTTTATCAGTCGATGACTTGTGAATTTGTTTTGATCGATTGCCCCGTTGAGGGTGTTTTACAAAAAAAAATGCGAATAGCAAACAACCTGCTAAACGTTTTGTGATATTGTAACTACACCTATTGTAATCGATGTTTCAGTAAGGCGAAATTGTTGGTATTGTTCTATTTTATAGTCAATAGTTTATAGCATAACAAATTAAAATAATTCACAAAATATTTTAATAACAAACGACAAAATGATGCAATTACTATCAAATGTGCATAAGTAGGTGCGAAATTATGTTTTGCTAAGAACCTTTTCAATCAAATACGATCGTTATTGATTCAATGTTATACAATGTAGTTGCAATAAATTAACGATTTGTACAAAATCCGTTCTCATTTAAACATGACTTAACAGTTATGCCAATAGCGTTTAACAATACTAAGTAGTTATACATGAAATAAAACGATTAGAGAAATCGTGTCACTGGTCGTGTTAGTCATGCTACCTCACACTATTACGCGGCTCGAAGAGATAATCACTAAAATAACTGCGCCTGCTCAGTCACATGTAGACGCAAACACTCTCAATAGACGCTTAATTGAAATTTATATCTCATTTCTCAGTATCAACAATCAATATTCTAAAATCTCTGATGCTATTCTCACATTGAACATCCACAAACGAGTTCTACGCGAGTATAATCGAACAATATAATGAAGGAGTAAAGGCAAACACAATTTCAATAACAAAGGGCATCCATGACAAATAAACATATTTCACGGGCCAAAATGGCTGCGGTCAGATGTCACGAGGTGTCCCTCCCGCTCCCGCTCCCGCGCACCTCCCCCTCTCAACCGTTCTTCTTTTGCTTCGACAATAATCGATTCATTCATTTCAATGCGATGCGATCCTTTAACGTTTTGTTGACTTATAATAACTCGTTTGAACGCGATATTTTTTATTATTTAATAAAAAAATATTAAAAGCCTAGCGTTCGCGCATCGTAGCGTTTACAAAGGTTCTAAGTTTTAATGTTCATTGATCACACTTGATTGATGATTTGGGACTATTTTTTACAAATTTTGTTTTACTAAACGAGAAACCTTTAATCTATCGCCAAGTACCCTATCGGTCTGTTCCGGTGCACTTGAGCTTGAGACAATCTAGTGATCCGGAAGAAACTGAATTTGAGATCTAGTTCTCAAATTGTGAGCTAGTTCCCATCTAAGCTTTGTGTGCTTACTACTTAGGACTTATTCCTAAAATCCCCCCTGAGAGAATCCTCCTCAGGTGGGAAAACTGAACTCTAATGTTTAGTTAAGTGTGCATGATACTTCCCGCATCTATTTCTCAGAAATAAATTTACGTTTATCCTTTTTGTCCAAGGACTTGGTTATTCTTGCCAGTGTCGAGTTTTATTATAAGTTTTAGCGTTAGTACTATTCCTTATAATACTTTCACTTGCCCTCCGTACAATTCAGGTTTTAGTAAATAAGTGGACGTTCTTCTAAAAGTTTTCACAGCCTCTTCTATACTACTTACAAAGTCATGATACGCATTCATTTAATTAATTCGCTGAAATATTATTTTATTGAATAAAACGCCACCAGTATTATTAAATAAAACTCGAAATACACTATTTTAAGAAGATAATACGAAAACGCAACGTCACTGCAAGTGCCCGTCATTCCATTCTTTTCATGGATTAAAATATTATTAACTTCCATAAATATGTCAAGAATGTAAAACCAAACCAAATTATACATAAAGAACCGCAGTTTCAGTTAATACCATTTTTCATTATGTTGTAATAATAACACAAATTAAAAGGAAGTTAATGTGAAAAAAAAAGTTTTCACATGTTTTGTTTGCTTTCCCATAACTGCATTTAATTGCATTTAGCGTTACTGATATTATTCACAAATTCACAAATCAATAAATAAGTTCTTCACCCGTTAACACTAAACTAACATAAGTCAATAATACAAGAAGTCAACGTACCTGCTTAAATGTGGATTTAAAATAATTTAAGATGAAATTATTTATTGATCTTTCATCTCTTTTCCTCTTCAAAGTGTTTGTATTTGAAGTGATAGTATGGTCTCGCTCTCCCTCACCATCGATCACTCGAGGTGTGACGTCACGCAGAGCCGTCGTGTGAGGCCCGAGAGAATTTATTGCGTCTGCGGGTGCGCTACAGAAAAACTAAACATTTGTTAGTAAACTGAATTTTCAACAATATATAAAAATAAATAAATAACATAGATACTATTATAAGGAAGTTCCACTCTCTTTTTTCAGATGCATTGCATCCTTTTTCGTTCGGTGAAAATATTGTTGCATCTTTCGTAAAAAAACATAATTTCAATTTGGCATCACTATGGCATCACTGAAATTTACCCCAAATTCAACTTGGGATGCCAAATTGAAGATATATTTTTTTAAGAAAGTGGTTTAACTAATATTTATTTCCCATCTTTATATAATAATAATATTCAGGAGGCATTGAAATGTGGCAAATTGCCTACTCGCTCATTTTCCGAGTGTACAGCCGTAACTACGGGCACGAGTGTAAGGTGGACCTCATACTATCCGTAGGGCCTCTAAAGGAGCTCTTCACGCGCCTCAACACAGAATCACTAGATCGGCTGCGCAACTAAAACAAGAACTATAGAAATGAAACTCACAAAGAAAGAACCTCAAATCAGGTAGAATAATAAATACAGTGGAACAAATAATACTACTAGCTGCAGATAGTTGAAATGTGGATATGCAGAATTCTTATTAAAATAGTATCACAGGTAGCCGATGACTTATTTGACCTACACGCAATATCCTTCGTGCTGTCCGTGGGCACTATAAGTGAAAGCTTGCAACTTATCGATGTATTGGACGAAGAGCCTGGCTTTTAATATGATAAAATATTAATGAGTTTTGTTACTATCATCAATTATAAATTTTGTTGGAATGCAACAAATATAAATGTTTTTATTGGAATGTTTCTGCCGACAAGCAGTAGCTTTGTAACAAATGCACATTATTTTCTGTTACATAGTTTCAAATACATACCTAACACTTCTTTCAGTCGGGTCAAAAGTTTAATAAAGTTAAATACCAACTTTTCAAACTCAAATTCACAAAAATGATAACCGAATAGAATATTAAAAAGTGCTTTGATATTGCCCATAAAAAATTCGTAAGTTACGTCACAAAAAAATCTTTCGCGTCGAAATTCTCCGTATTTTCAGCGATGACAACAATTTTATTTTTAAGAATATATTAGATACAGAATTATATAATAATAATAATAATAAGTATTTTATTGCCAAAACACAGGTTTACATTTTAATGGTGAGCTCTGACTCCTAAACTAGGGGTTGCCTGTATCTCAGGAGCCAACCTCTTTCCCCTTTACAAGTTATTAAATTTACAATAGAATACTAATTTAAACATTTAATTTAGGATATTAAGTTAATTTAATGCTGCTTACAATTACGTATGTGTTTGTGTTTGTGGGGGTGTGTTGGGGTGTGTGTTTTTGTGTGGGGTGTGCATGTGTGTGTGAGTGTGTGTAGTGAAAATTCATACTAGGAGTAAATTGCGGTGCATGTAAAGTACTCTTATTTATATTTATTTTTGTATTTAACTTTATTATCTTTAGAATAGATAGGTATATTCAATCTTAGAACGGCTGCAGTAACAGTTGTTCTGTACTGTCATAGTCAAAATTATTAAGCCAATGTTTTATTTTATGTTTGATCTCTTGGGTGCTAAGCGATTTCATTTTATATAATTTATTAATCATATTATACAAGCGTGGGGCAAGGACATAATACTGTTTTTGGGCAAAAAATGTTTTTGTGCATGGAACAGGACAGCGATCGAGTCTTGTATTAGATATTGGTAGATAGGGAACGACCTTTCGATGATATTTCCTCAGACATTCGTATACAAACATCTTTCTGACTGACAAGACTTTCGTTTCTTGGTATAAAATATACGTAGGATACATAAAAGGGCGATGCATTAGAACTTTCAAAACTGCGCGTTGAGCGCGTTCCACATCAATGAGGTAGGTTTTAGCTACTCCTCCCCAAGCGCAGATGCAGTAGCTAAGTACAGATTATATTAGAATGTTAACCGGACACTTATTCAATTTAATGTGTACATTCTGTATAATCTAAAGAAAACCCGTAAATAAATGTACATTTCATAGAGTCGACACATTTATGATTTACCATTTTCAACCCTATTCCAGTGAAGAACGAGTGCTGTCAAAATCGTAGTCGGTCCGCGCCTTAATTCCCAACATTATAGATTTCAAAAAACTTTATTTTTAACTATAGTTTTCTAAAACAATAGCTTACTCGAAGCACATAGTGTATTATCTGTATATATCAGCATTATCACATTATAGGGTGGTTGTACTTGTCGATGCCACATGCTAGGCGGTGTTCATAATTTCAGAGTATTTGCAAATTATTGTTTCAAGTATCGGTTTTCTGGAAAGTATCGTTACGGCTCGCAGCTGTAGGTCGTCCCAAATTTACAGCGAAACTCTCTGCTTTCTGACAGTCGATTTTATGCATGAAGCAATCAACCAGGATTTATGCAATTATTACTTTCATAAACAGGTTATGAGACGAGGTTAACAATAAATCTAGACATACGGTAGCGTGTTAAGCCAAGTTCTAAAAAACCCACGACCAAACTAAGATTCGAACTCGAAATCCCGAATGAAATCGTATAATTCCAATTTAAATGCGAGTAGGGCAAAAAGCTATTTTCTGGCTTTATTTCAAAAAAATAAGC
This sequence comes from Achlya flavicornis, assembly GCA_947623365.1. Classification (NCBI taxonomy): domain Eukaryota; kingdom Metazoa; phylum Arthropoda; class Insecta; order Lepidoptera; family Drepanidae; genus Achlya; species Achlya flavicornis. The sequence continues at coordinate 6,493,158 of OX392468.1, read as the reverse complement.
CAAGTTCCTTCAGCCACATCGCCACGTCATAGGGAGGTTGTTTGACCACAAACCTATCAATAGTAATTACTAAAAAAAAGTTCACCTCCAACGGTCTGCTGAACTTTGGCGCGAACATCAGTGTTTAATAATATATCATAACGCAAAATTAATAAGTTACATGGATTAATAATGTACCCTTTTTAAGGTTCCCTACCCAAAGGGTGCCAACGGGAGTTCCGTATTACTAAGACTCCGCTGTCTGTCTGTCGGTCAGTGGGCTGTATCTATCTCATGAACTGTTATAGGTAGGTATACAATTGAAATTTTCCCGGAATGTGTATTTCTATTAATTCTATTGCCGCTATGACAACAAATAATAAAATTTAATATACCTCCCCATACAAGAATCGTCTTTACGGAACCGTTCGTGTGCGAATCCGACTCGCACTTGGCAGGTTTTTTTAGACTGTTGCGTTATTTCTCTAATGAAAAATTACCATTAATGAAATCAAAATTGTCCTCCATAAAGCTACATATAACGTCACATACCATGTCCTTGAAACCTTTTACCTCGATCTTAGATTATAAATAGCACAATAAGATTACAGATGTAGGTAGGTTAACCAGGTTATAGTATAGTATAAATAATACTAACGTAGTATTATTTTTACCCGACTGACCCGGAAGGAGGGTTATGTTTTTCGAGTGTATGTATGTATGTATGTATGTATGTATGTCTATTTCTTTGGCACGCTCTGCAGCCTAAATGGCTTGACGAATTTAAGCATATAAGGTGTCGTTAGATTCGTCTGAACTGTGGGAGTGTCATAGGGTATATTATTTTTATATGGCGTCTACGGATAAGAAAATAGGGGGGGTATTAAAAACAAAAATTTCGTTATTATAACAATATGGGTATCAAATGAAAGCTTGTGAAGAGCCCATTCCATATATGTATATATTGTAATACTTTTGTGTTACCATTTTGACGTAAACTGCAAAAAACCATGTTTAATGCAAGGACAGTAGGTAGGTACCTATAGTAACCTACTATGAGCGGTTACCGTGTACGTAATTCATAGAGTTGCGATGGTTGTTAGCGTTACTTTACTGTACCGCTCATTTACTTACCAATACTTACAACTCATTCTGTATAAAACTAAAACGTCTGAAATAAATTTAATTATTAAAAGAAACAAAAAACCCGACTGCGTAAAACAAAAATTAACTGAAAAGAGAAAAACAAGCTCTTTAATCTATAGAATTTGGAATATAACTTGAATGTTATAAGGTATTGCAGTCGGGGATAAACAAATATTACAAAAAACATACTTAGGTTGTTGGTTTGTCCCGACTGCATGCCCTTATAACATTCAAGTTATATTCCAAATTCTATAGATTAAAGAGCTTGTTTTTCTCTTTTCAGTTAATTTTTGTTTTACGCAGTCGGGTTTTTTGTTTCTTTTAATAATTAAATTTTTATATTTATGTTTACAGGTAACTTCTTTCTACTATCTCATATTTTGACAGTTGATTAGTGTAACTGTGTTGGTGAGTGAACCTACTCATGTATCAGTAGCAGATCGGTGAGTATGGCTCAGTCATCGTTCGTCGCTGCACTGCATCAATCAATGAGATATGTAGCCAGAAAGGAGCTCGGGCGCACGCTAACGTGACATTTATTTATTCTTCACAATGTTCCTGTCGTGTCCCGCTCGACTATTCACATTGAGTACTCGTTTACGAGATAGTTTTATTGTGTATGCCTTTAAATACAGCGATTGCACTATTACTTTAAATTTATATGTAAAATTATAAGTTACCTAGTACTCATTTATTGATATACGAATACGAATATTTTGTAGATGCTGAATTTTCAAGTTGTAAGTAGCACTATTATAATGTACCTAAGCACTTACAAAACGATGACCAAACATTTATAAGTAAGTAAGCTTGCCATGAAGCAACTAAGTACTTTACAGAGCCATAAATAAATTAGAGCAGATGCTCGCTAAAATCATAAATTCTAGTCAGATCTTCATTAAAATGTGCTCTCTGATATTATCGAGTGCACGTGCAAAACAACTGTAAACGAGTCAAACTCCCAAATGATATGAATCCTGTAGAATGCGACTGATACTTCCATAAACAATACATCACCACCCCAATAATTAGAGCGTCGTTTGCAGGCGCGGGTGCGCGGGCGCGGGCGGGCGGCGGTAGTAGCGCGGCTCTCGTCTTTCCTCCTTGACGCCTTTTTGTGAGTTTTTTTTGTTTCCCGCCCGGGAATAATGTCATTATGGCGCCTTTAATGTTGTCAGTGAACGGGAGCGCGCCGCCGCCGCCCAAGGCGAACGTTTGTTGATACTTAAATTAGGTTGTTTTGACACGCCTCGTTCTTATGTTTGTACTAAATCTAATAAACGTCAGTAGCGAGAAAGCGTCTCATTCATTATTCCGTAGTATTCTCTCTCGCCGATAATATATTTTGTGTAGTGTCGTATAATTGAATTCCGAGTTATTGTCAAGGCAAGGAGCATGCGTGGCGTGGCGGCTATGACGCTCGGTTTCGTTTACGTAAACTGAATTCCCTAAACAAATATGAGGCATTGAAAACAATAATGGGCGGTCCGACAGCGCGGCATGCGTACATAATATATTATGATACGTCAATATTGTCAGTCCTGCTACTACTCGCATTGTAGGCGCACTCATTACGTCAGGCGCAGGCGCGACGAGAGTGCTCGGCCATTGTAGTCAATGGCGCTTGCCAGGTGGGTGTGCAAGCGTAAGTAGCTGCCGCGACATGCCGGTGACCCTCGACACGGAGCCCCTCCGTGCCACACCCGCGGCCCTGCCTCCAAGCAAGGGGCGAGGGGCCCTAGTGGATCCTTCCAGCGTCCAGTGTCACTGAATATCCTCTCGACCTCGCACAGTTATTGAGCGTGTCGTGCGCGCGGGCCACATTCTGTCTCACCAACTACGGAACTGTAATTCATGCTGGAAAGCTGACAATGCACTCATTCAGTCTCTATCGTCGGTTGTGACACCACTTTTTATCTTAAATATTAACATACATATTTATAGACGAGATATGTTAAATGGGCCACGAGTAGCGACAAATGTTCTTTGTCTAGTTTCCTTGTAACTATTTTTGAAATCATTAGTCTCACAGTGACACGCTGCTTGTAGAAATTACTCACGACAAAACCGAACACTTGACACGTGGCGGTCAATATTTTGTAATGTTTATTAAGTATTTTCTTTGATGCGGAATAATGTGACCCGACACATTTATCAAGAAGATTCGTAGATTAACGACGCTTTGATGAACCGCATCAAACAAAAACATAAATATCATTTAACAATAATTAGAAAGTTAATTGTCGCAACAATGGAATGTCTGAAAATAAAATGTTGGACATTTTATGTATTTTTTTTAACTCTATGTAAGATTTTTTTTCGGTTGATACTTTTTGTTAACTAGCATTCAAACTGAAATAAAAATGTATTCGTAATAATATCATTGAAATACCTTAGATTTGCAATAATTAGCGTACTCACGCTAATCTTATTTTTATATGATCGAGTAGAGCTCCTAAAATACGTGGTTAGTGCGAACTTGTCAGAACAATGTGCAATTAACGGATGCGTAGGCGCGGCAGGTAGAGCAGATCAACTCGGCCGCGGTAGAGCCGGCTCAATCACCAGGTAATTACCGTCGCCGACTGGACACGCTGAAAGACTGACACGAAACCACTACATACCACTCACTCTACAATACATTCAAGAAGTATCTCGATGACTTGTTTATTGCGAATCTGTAGATAAAATAAACATTTTTTTCTCACATCGTTGTCGTAAAACTGCCAGGGTTATGCTAAAATTAGTCCCTATATTGGTTAAATCCACTGGGATATTAGGCGAAGGATCACTATTTAAACGGTGACTGGTTACCATGAAAGGTTTTATCGTAAATATTATTCACAAATTGTGTGGAGCCGCAGCGGGAGCGCCACCACTCAGCGAGGGGGCGATTTTTCATCGACGCTGCCTCTGCTCTGCCAAACACATTTTTTAACACCTCGCCTCGCACTTAAATCAAACATTTGCTTTATGGGTACATCGACTTAACTCATTGCATTTCTCAGTAACAATTTAACTCAAATTAGCTTATGATTATGTATTTTGCAATACTTATATATTCATTATTCATTTGTATTGGCCAGCATTGAAATTAGTTTCAGCAAACTGCCTCTTTGTGTCATTTTGTTGATCTAAAAGTTTTGAGTAACGTCATGAAATATGTAATGACTTGCAATACTTCGGTGCGAGAAGTACCTCTAGTCCCCGAGTGTCCATAATACGTACAGTTAAAAACATACAGTTGTGTTAAAATTCACAACTTAGATATTGAGTTATAGGTAAAGCATACGTAATTATTATTTATCTGTGCGTTTCTGAACTAACGATCCTGCAAATTATCTTTAGAGTTAGGTATATCCATAAAAACCTTATGACTTCCTAAATAGTAAGCTTTTTATTTAAATTAAGTAGGTACATAAGCATATTTAAATATGTTCGAATAATATATTTTTAAATTGTGTTTCGCATTTAAATGGCGCAATTGTAATATCGTAGTAGTCAACTAAAGTGATAAACTGATGTGGAATGTCGTCAATAAGTTAACCTTATTAGTTGGTGTGCGCTGCTCCCGGCGGGTGGTGCCCGCTCCGATCTCTCCGAGCTCCGTTCATAATGAGATACGTACACTCAATATTGTACCAACAGTTAAAGATAATCTCGTGCAAGGGGGTGTTATCTCTCTCAATATGAACAAGCCTTTATGATGTACGCCGTCCTTCTTCCTACCATATTCGTCTAATTGAAACAGTGCCCAATACTTGCCCAACATTACATTCCATGTGAACCACCGCTATTTGATTATTTACATAAACGTACGCAAAACCTACTCATTCACTCATTTTATGTAAAATGTGTAGTTTCTGGAAAATCACTGTAATTTTTTTTTTGTTGCAGATCACGAAATTGAAAATCGATAGTAATCCATTCGCAAAGGGATTCCGGGACTCTTCACGTCTCACTGAATTCGAAAGGTAACTATCATAATAGAGTTTTGAATCGTTCGCTTTGAAAATATGTATATCCGTTACGTTACTGCAATAGATACTGACCGATGATTTGTAGCTGTCTACTATGCAATGAAACACGCAAAAGAAATCACTGTTGAAACAGTTATTTTGTATTGCCATGACGAATAATAATTAGTTAAGTACGTGCAGCGACGGTCGTATATCATTCCGAGGCATTCATTATGTCTCATTACGCGTATGACAGAATTCGGTTACAATTCTCTAATCGTGCATTGGGTACGCTCTCTCAGAAACAAACACCGCTAACTATCCGACGCTGATTGATAGGTACTCCACACACTTACTTATTATGTCTCTATATTTATTACTGCTAAGCCGATGGAATGGATTTAATTAAAGCCGTAACTCGATTTAAATTTCGCATCCGTGTAATTTATATTCCATCCATTTCTCTGACATTTGCTTCGCTAAACTCACCCGTTATAAGTTGCTTTCCATCGCCACCACTATTTACTCTAACACATGATTTATTTTAAATTTGCTTGTTTGTCGAGATTCTATATCACGGGAGAGCACGAAAGAACATCAGTCTTCCCCGATGACGCGCGCTTCAGCGCTGCAAATCATAGGTAGATACGATCATACAATCATTATTATTTATCTTCAGGCTAATATGATATTAGCTCCGATCGAGCCAAAGATGTTAAATTGTGATTTTCTGCTGTTTCAGGGAGACTATGGAATCAATGTTAGCGGAGCAGCATTACTTGCGTTCGCCGCTTCGGCCGTTCGATCTGGACCAACACAATAACAATCTGACGTTGGAGGAGAAGGCGATTCTTGCGGCTCGTTCGCAATTGTTCCTACGAGCGGCGTATCCTCTGTATGGAGTTCCCGCTGCGGCTCTATGGGGGCAGTGGGCGTGTTTGGCGCCTCAACTGCTGGCGCAGCAGCACCTGGCGGCGTCTGGATCGGGGCTGCAGCTACCCAGGCCGGTGTACCCGGGCGGGCTACCGGTGGGGAGTGCGGCGCTGGCACAGCACCGGTTCTCCCCGTACCCGGCGCGGCGCGCGTCGCCCGGCTCGTCCCCGGACTCGCTGCGGGACGCGAGCCCGCACCCGATGCCGCTGCCGCCGCACCCGCCGCACGCTCCGCATACACCGCATCCGCCGCACAGCCCCACTTAGTGATACAAGGAAAAATAACAACCTCACTGAGATCTCCCTCTAATAATATGCGATATTGTATGAGAATCTATAAATGGAACGTTCTCTTGCTAAATAGAAAATGGATTTCGAAGTGCGTCAGCTTTTATTTCCATGAGTCGGTAAAGGAAAGTGAACATAATAAAACTATAGTTTTTATGTGAAAGTGACCTACAAAAACAATACAAATATTAAATTAAAAGGATATTTTTCGTGAAAATATGTGACACTATCAGACAGTCAGTACATATTCAAATCTGTATCATATTGTAAAATACTATTTAATTATATAGGTATAATTGTTCTTTTAAATTCTGTAATTATTGTAATATGTTCCTAATAGTTTTGTCTCGTAGTAATGGTTTCCGCAAAATTCATGTTAAAAATAAATAGGTTTAGGAAAATAGTATTAACTGCATTGAAAGACGTCATTTGAAGACTATATTACCATTATCTCTTTATTTTGTATTTCTTTAACATTCAAATAACTGGGGTAAAAATGAAATGTTCCTTGTTGAAGTTTAATAAAAGAAGTTTATAAAGAATGACCCGTATATAAATATTCCTAAATGAGTATATTTTGGCTTTAATGTTTAGTGTCGTGGCCGAATTCAACTTGTTTTGATAAAAATGTGCAATACAACGGAAAACTAAATTGTTTTAGAAAACATAGGTGTTTAGTATTAATAGGTAGATGTATGAATACTGTAGAAACTATATTTACTATCAGTGTCTATAACAACATTCGAACAGACACAATAGATGTACCTACATAGTTAATTTGTAGTTAAATTATAGTTACTATAAATAATATATTGCTAAAGAATAAAAAATTAAATGTTTGTTAACATACTTTTGTTTTTTATTACATTTTGGTAACCCTAATAACCACCAAATATAAGTAGATACCTTCTTTACTTTTCTTTTTTAAAACAACTAAGGTAGCAAACAACCATATACATACGGCCCGGCTGATGGTAAGCGATAACCTTGCAACACTTGCAACGCCATCATTAGTGCATTGCTGATACTGCAAAAATGTCTTCACACCCTTTTTGAGAAACCTGTACACCGCACCTGCTCACAAAATATCACGAGACTCGGTTGAGAAAAGCGAGCTGTAGAGGAGAACAGCCGCAAATGCTTCGGATATCTGGACATACGAAAGCATTTTTGTCCAACCTGAAACGGGGATGCTTAGCTCGATCGGTCAATGAAGATCGACACGATGAGGAAAATAATCATGGTGCAAATTTTATAAATAGTTTTTTTTTCTAAGCTTTGTTAGGAGTACGGGGAGGGAACAAAGCCATTAATAGAACAGCTGACGTTGCTGGAACCGGGATTCAGTGGTGGTGATGATCATCAAGGCGGGATGATTACTACATAAGCTCATCACCGTGCTGTTGTTAGGAATATGAGGCCAAAACCTATTGGCATAAAGGTTTCAACAATATAAAGATTTATTAGTTATTGAAAGTCTATAAAAAGGGTCATTAATAAATACACGGATTCTTTAGAACAGGTAACAAACCTATATTTATTACAGACAGTAGGTAAGATTTATCCAATAGTACAAAGAGCCAGAAAGTGATTCTTGTAGGTCATTCTAGTACGTGCATTCTACGCACGACTCATTCCAGTAAACGCAACCAGGAAGTACGAGTATATCTATTCATACTTGTGGGCCCGTAGTGGTCGCCAATTCGACCGTTTTTGTTTTAGTTTGTATTAATTCTCTTCACGTATATATCCCTTAATAAAAAAGGTTTAAATCAGTCTTGTAACACCCAGGTAATAAGATAGCCCCGGCCCTTTTTGTTATATGACATTAGAAAGTGACGGATACATTTGAAACCTAGGTATTACCTCAGAGTACAAGTATACTTGACTTCCACCTTATTTATTAATACGGGGGGAAGACTTTTTATTCGTCTTAGTAACGCAGCCCACCCGATGTACCCAATGAAAAGGTACTAATAATTCACAAACATATTTTTTAAATTATTTGTATAATATTAAAAATTCATTAGAATTATGAAAAATCGAGATACTAATTAAAGTTTAAAAAAAATGATTTTAAATAGTAGCAAGTAGCGCAAAATCTATAGATACCTATATCACTTCTAGCTTATCATGGTATCTCGCCCATCTGTACATGGATTGCGGAAAGTTTTCCTCTGTGTTCACATGCTTTGTAAAGCTAACGAACACCGGAAATCTCTTGATATTTCTTGACAAATCCTCGTCGAATTGTTCAGATCTTGTACACAACCCTTTTACGTAGAAGAATTCAGTGCAAAATCAATCTGGCTAAACTTCATTTTGATTTAATAACCCATTCTCACGACCTGAGAATGAAAAAAATAGAAGAATTCTGGAAGAACTAAAATAATTATACCTAATTAGGTATTATTTTTTAATCGACCTTATTCTTTTTCTCATGGAATCACACCAATAAGAAATTATCTATATATAATTAATATCTTTTTTTATTAGTATAACGTATATAAAAAGGTTGAATACCTATATGCGGTGAGTACACAGTAGCCATTGTTGTTTGTTAGAATGCCGTTAGATGGCGGTAAGGGTTACGTACGGGGCGCCTCGAGCGTAGCTAGCAGCGGCGGGCAGGGCGGGCGGATTGGAATTCAGCGCTCGAGAATCAGATCGTACACAGCTTTTAGATTGAGTTTTACATGTACAATAAATGGAAAATTTACACTATATTTAAATATACCACTAAATATAAAAGTAGTACCTGTATTTTTCGTATTTTTGTAGTTTTTGTAATTGTGTAATTTATTTTGATTCAATTTATATTTTTGAGATTTTGTTGTACCTATGGAAATTCCACTTCAGGGCTTATTTATTTATTTGTTAAAAGCCTATTATTGAATTAGGATAAGCAGGGATGAATCCCTGCTGGGGAAAGGAATCCCCCTCCTTCCACCACAATTTTTTGTTAATATTGCGGAACTGTGTCATAGTACATCTTCATATTTGTAGAGTTCATCTCTCTATCTAGTAGTTGGTCTACCTCTTCTTCTATTAGCATCTCTTGGATACCACGTTGGTTGTTATGCTGCAGGGCCCCCTTAATATTTTTTTTATTTTATAATTCATTGTTTTATTTTAATCAACAGATTATGTGTAAGAATCAATCAGGTAAGAATAAGATAACACATTTTTAATAAATCTTTTGTACCATGATATATGCTAGTAAAGTGTGACAGATTGCGAAATGGTAACAAATTAGAGAGCACGGGTGGCAATTATGCAAAGCGGCAATAAAGTTATCTTTAGGAAAACAACGGCGTCACCCCACGCCAACTATTCAATTAAAATGAAACAGTGTCGAGGCGACATTCGAGTCACATAGGAAGGGTCCGGACTCCATCGAATTAGTTCGGCGCGTGGCCACATTACTGGGACAAATTTCACGTCCCGAGGGCACCGGCGGCAGCCGGGCGCGGGCGGCCGCCTCTAGGGTTAGGGATGCAACGCTAATCTAATCTGGATTGTAGCTAATAAATGTTGTAGCCCAGTGACGCGACCCGCAACAATTTATTGCTTGTAAAACTGTTTCCAATCGTAGTTATTGTTCGAATGACGCTCCAATTTTGATCAAGTCTGATTGAATTTAACGTGTGACTGAATATTTCATTTGGTTTTAGTGAGTGGTGTTCTTGAACTAATTGAATAGAGATTGAGGTTGGGGATTGCTTCAATCAAACTTAAGGGTAACCGTATAAAGTTCCAAGAAAATAGACATCTAGGATCATTGAACAAGCAGCGAATGGGAGCTATCAATGAACTAAGGTCATCAAAGTTTACGTAATCTCAGCCTTTGTAATTAACGAATGCACATTACAGGAGCTATATTTTACCTTCAAAAGCCTAGTTATCTTGCCAGATATATCCGAAAGAGTTGTTTCAGATTGAGGAATCTTACTTGATGATAAGCAGAACTAAGCAGACATTTGTTTCAGTGATACTCGTACCATAGGCCATTTTAGATAGTTGAAAAACAAAATGTTATTTGGAGTGGATTAACGGCGGCGCTCCTTGGCCAGTGCGGGGCGTATCGCACGTAATGCCGCGTTATTGGCCACTCGGCGCATAATCCCCTTTTAACTGCGGATCCCGGGCCTCAGCGACGTGCTCGGAATGTTTATATCCAGTTTCTTCCACTCGTGAACATTCGCACTCCTTAGCCTTCATGTCGAGCCGTCGACACAGACGTTGTTTTCTTTGTCTGCCATAGCATTGTTACAATGAAATCTTAATGGAGCAGGTATTGAGATACCTAGCCGATTACTTTTATTTTATGGACAATATTTATTGAGGGGAATGGGCAGATACTCCACCACGCGTGCCCACTGCGGATCGGTGGAGGTAGGCTAGTGGCCAACCTACTGTTGGAGTTTTTCAAGCCGCCTAGGAGGCATCCAACCAGCTTAACGACTATCACAATTAAGTGATAACCGGGACCAACGGCTTTACGTGCCTTCCGAAGCACGGAAACGCTCGATTTGAAATACCACTAGGCGGTCACCCATCCAGGTACCGACCAAGACAGACGTAGCTTAACTTTGCCGATCGATTAAGAACGGCTAATCATGCTACACCACGAGCGCTCCCTTTCACCCTGATTTGTGAAAGGAGGCCTGTGCTCAGCAGTGGGACATTATAGGCTAATGATGATGATGATGATGATGATTTATTGAGGCCTAAATTCAGGACAGATGGTTAGATGTTAGCGATGATAAAATTAGCAGTTAGTTTTTAAGTTAAAGTAACTCGTAAGCCCATCTTTCCAAGAAAGAAATGATCTTGCGTAGAAACCGCACCTAACGGTAAGCGCCAGCTGCGAGAGCCTCCCACCGGGCTAGACGGACCGACAAACTAGTCAGAATTTCTGGATGCAAGCGATACAAGTTTAAAGCTATCTTTAGTTGAGAAGTTCGGAAATCTTTGGTTTGAATTTGAAATTATGTACCTATAGTAAAAAATCCAATTAGTCACGCGCAAAAACAAGAAAGACTTACCCTTTTTTTTTATTTCTTATCTAAATATTGCAAGGGTGGTTGCTATAGGTGCATATAATATAGGTTCTAACATAATGTAAGTAAGTATACCCAAGTGTGAGAAGACATGGGAGGAGCAGCTGGCGCTAATGTCGCAGTTCCGTGGCCACACATCTCCACATTTCAGTAAAACTGCAAACGTAACAGCGTAATAAATTCACGTTTATTACCGCAGTTATATGTACTCGTACCTTGGCAGTCGCTACCGGAACAAATCGGAGGTCCAACGTTTACATGGAATACGCAGAACGTGCGTTTATGAAATATTAACGTAAACGCGCGCGTTACTGAAACAATGCATATAGAGTAGGTCGACAGGCCCTCATCGCTAAGGTGGGCACATTATCAGAACGGTGCGCTAATGGAATTGAACGTTTTTATTTATTGCCATAGGTATTCATTCGCGTCGTTTACTCGCACACCGATATTTGCAACATGTAGGTAATGGTCGCACATAATTCACGTATTCATATTTATGTACATTTTATTTCACCTGTTTGAGTTATTATTTTAACAGAAATTTTATAAAATGAAACTTTACCGAAGCAATATAATTATAATGCGTGATATTTTATTTACCAACTTTGAATCGTTGCGTAAATAATTAATGTTTAATATCTAGTAACATTACCTTACTATGACGGAACTGTAACAGCAACTATACTATTATTATAAATAAGTGGAGTTGGGAGCTTTACAAATTGATTAATAATTTGCGCTCTATTTTGAATTATTAACTCGATAACAAATCGGATTATAATAAGCCTATTTCAAAACAAATTTCGCTCGATAATCCTTTAATGTTTATGCGATAGCGTTGATGTCTTTTGCACTAAGTAATATTTATGGGACACTTTATTGATAAACTTTAACGAGTCGTTTAGGGTTTTTATTCAAATCCTATGAAGCATACCTACGTAGGTAAAATAAAATCTAGTTATTAACATTATTCCGCTCCAGTAATCCATAGTTCACAAAAGCTGAGCGCATATTGCAACTCGATAAAGTTATTCGCGTTCAATAACGCGAATAATCTGACTTCCCGTTTTTCCTCCACGAATGGTTTCCACCTCCCATTTGCCCCCTACCGTCGTCCCTGCCACCTCCCCTTGCGGTGCAAAGTTGAGGGCATTAGCGTGTTATCGGCGGCGGCGGCGGCGTGAAGACGGAGCCCACCTGATCCCGCATTACACCTCTCAACGACACCTGAAATAACGACCCATCCACATTCCCACGACAACATTGCTGGCTTTACAAAACCATCAGAAATACACCGACGAGCATAGACAGTGATGTAACCAAAATAATTAAATTCAGCCCGATGTATGCACGGGTCCCTAATAGGTGTAACAGATACTATCTATAAGCGTTGAGATGTGGGGATAGGTGGGAAGCGTGAACGTGTTTTGCAAACCAGCCGAGGAAATAAGGTGTCCCCAATTTTACTTTGTCGACCGCTACTGATAGCAGATAATGTAGTGTTACGAGGGAACTTTGTAAATGGTACCTTTTTCGTTGTTTTATTTCACGAATGCTATGGTAATTTTACAAACCTACCATTCCAAATCAGAACTTATACATTTGAGTTAAGTGCTATTTTACTCATCGATTATTATAATCATTTTATTATTAATATTTTTTCATGTTTTTTTGCTAGATACCTAAAATGAACATTAAACAATTCAGAACTCACTTTGCACTGCACTTTCTCCTAAATATATCCAAATTGACCACGACTCATATTATAATGTTTATAACATTTGGACACATTACAATTCTAGACTATAGCTTTCAATTTAAAGCTATCCTATATCTATGTCAAACCCACAATGCGTTCATTAGTCTTGCGTTTGTAAGTGTCCCCGCTTATTTTTATATCATCATTGGGAATAGCAGTAGTTCACACGGCTATCGTAATGTAATTCTAATCAAATCCATGCGGTCACAGGCAGACGCAAATATCGAATTTGCAGGGCAGAGGTCCCCACGGGCCGCGAGCCCATTGACAGGTTATTGATACAAATTGTAGCCACCCTCCCCTCCCCGCAGCCCGCCACCCCGACCCCCGGCACCCGCCCCGACAACACCAATAAAACCTGATTGATATTGTGTAAGTGCGCCCGGAAAATGTGGGAACTCGATTGATGTTACAGCCAAATTCGATTGGAGGAAAATTGAAAAGAACCACATTTCCAACGAAACTTTAACCCTATATTAAGTCGGTAAAGTCGAAAGTTGATTAGTAAGATGTACACTTAATGTCGTTTCATAGTAGAGCCTTTTTGATAGTAGTTGGAGGCGTGAATAGTGTTGTCTAATGGTGGAACTACACGTGCTGGCTTCAGCTATGCTGCGGACATACCTACCTAACAATACCTAATTGCTGGGTCGATTAATTCGTGAAGTGAATTTAGTTCTATCGTTTGGTTATTTTATATTTTATTACATTAGTTAATGAGTAAATGCAATTAAAATTAAATCCTTCGTCGCATTGTTTCTAAATTTTTACGTAATTCACTTATAATTGAACTAGACATCTCGGAATGGTTTACTAATGCAACATGGATTAATCATAAATCAAAACATTTATTTACCATACATACATTTACGGGCCAGCTGGCGCGGTTGGTTAAGACTGATTAAGATTCTATACCTATCGCGCCACAGGTCGTGGGTTCGATTCCCACACAGGACTTGCATTTGTGTGCATGAACATGTCTATTATGTCCTGAGTCTGGGTGTAATTATGTATATTAGGTATGTAATTACAAACAAAAAATAGTATTATATCAGTTATCTGGTTTCCATAGTACAAGCTCTGCTTAGTTTGGGATCAGATGACCGTGTGTGAGGAATGTCCCAAGATATTTATTTACAGCACAAAAACGAAATAAACATAGCAGTGATACAAGAAGCGTAGAGATAATATTAAAAACGATGTACCTACATAAAAACCTTATCAAAGTCCATTTGGAGGTTTAAAATTATACTAAAACTAGATACTCTAAAAGAAATCGCGCGCGTGGGTGTCTGTTTGACATCGATATTTGATAATGTACCAGAATGGTAGCAAAGAGAAGTGTCTTAAAACGGTAGTAAAAAAAACTTATGTCTATGGTACATGCAAATATCGTTTGAATAGACAGTAGTGACCTCAAATTGTTGTGCGGGCGTCAATTAACAGGCGATAGGCGGCACCTTACAAAAATAACTTGACAACTTGAAATTTTAACATGCGTTTTATCGACAAGGCAATCACATACCTACCTACACCTCAAATATTATGACATGCCATCCAAACGTCATTCATTACTTTGACAGGTCTAATAGTTGTTTTGAAGTTATAGCACCTCCCTAGATACAAATATTATTTATTTATTTAAATCAGATAATATTCATCCATATATTGTTATTACGTGCTTAAAAACTATGTTAGTAGGGAAAATAAATTAAATACTTTACATTATTATTTAAGATTAACAAGTGCGACCCTGGACCCCATGTGCAAGGTGTTCCGAATTATTGTGAAAGTGCGTTTGTTGGTTTGTCTTTCTTCCACACAGCAACGGAGCAACATATCGATGTGTTTTTTTATGCACAGAGATAGGCAATGTACCGGAGAGTATCATTGGTAATTTTTTAATCCGGGGACGCGGGTGAAATCGCGGTGCGGAATCATGTATTTATGTCAGATTTTACGTTGCTCTTACGTAATTTATTTAACCTTTTGAAAATTTTACTACATATTTCATATTATACAACCAAACATGTTAAGTATTTATTATATGGAACCACCTCGGGATCTACCGTGATGTAATATGATAACAGTTTAAACCATCCAAATTGCATAAGCCGTTTCCGAGTAATAAGAACATACAAAAAAAATACGCATCGAACATAGAACCTCCTCCTTTTCTTGAAGACTTTTAAAAATTAAAATCCCTTACGAAGCGCAATTTTTTCATATTTAAAAAAATAAATAACGAATAAATTTTATATGCACATTCGATGACATAGTAAATATGTTTTTTCTTTGTGAAATTAGAAAGCTATTTTCTCACACTGTATAGATTCAAATGTTGAAATATTACACAAATCATAATACCTAAATATTGACTTGCAATATCTCGTAATTTCGATATATAGTTTAAGAGAAACCCGTTTTTGAATGTCACTGAAGTGTATACATATTTATGTCCTCGACTGTACCTACAAACGATTGTTTTTTTTTTACCCCTAGTAGCATGAGTAGGTAATACGAATTGCATGTGAAAAACTATCTATCTAAAGAAGACAAAGACCTCTTCAATAGTTGTCACCATATCTCAACATTATATTAGTACTAGCTTCTTAGTAAGCTCTCAGAGGGTTGAGTTGAGAGTAATAGTAGGTATTTATGGTATTCCGATCAGTCCCGTTTTTACAGCGCTCTTGAGGGTTAACGGGTGTGAATGGCCACCCCATTGTGGGAAAATATCTATTAAATATTTATGAAGCCTATATTGAGCTCTGAATATTACTCGTATCGGCAAAATGTAATGTGCCTAGTGATGTGTTACGGGAGTACTTTTTATTGCTGATAAACGAAATTGATGCTGAACTCATACGGTTAAAGGGATATGCTCTCAAGCCGGGCTTATTTTTGAATAATATAACGATTATATATTAATCGATATATTATATTTTGAGAACCTTTTCTTATAGTTTATAAATTATATTGATATTGGCTTTGTGAAAATTGGCAACACATCGTCTAACTTATACATAATCTAATGTCCGCAGGACTTTTTGGCGGGAACTTGCAGAATGACGTTGCATTTTAATTTTTAGTTTCATAAATTCGTGTATTTTGAGCTTTATTTCATATTAAAGGTGGTATTTTATCCAATAAAGATCAATCCATGTGCAGAAGTCAAGTGAAATGAAATTAATTAATCAATTAATTAATTAATCGTGAAAAGTTTTTGTACAATTTACCAAAATTGTACTAAATGGTGACTGACAGTGCGGACTATATGAAGTGATATTTTATGACTATATTAATACAATTCGAGAAAACTGAAATAAGACAAGGTTGTATAGCTCAGTCCTTTGCCTGCCTTTTGGCGAATAAGACAAACAACAACAACAACAACTTATTTCCGCTGGCGATTATAGTTACTTTCGAATAAGTAGACCGCTTTCTTGCCTTCTCAAAAAAATATATATTTTCATAGTATTTTTTTCGCATATGGGTTCGATCTATTAAAACCAATTAATAAAAAAAAAAAAAAAAAAAAAGGACTGTTAACTAAAATGACACTTAATGTTCAAATTAATTTGGCATTATCAAATAGCCTTACTGTACTACACAGAAAGACACGAATAGTAAGTGACCTATAAATATAACGTCGTAATTTGTCCAAGTCCCCTCAAGCAATCACAGGGTTACATAGACATGTAGCGTAGGAGCTGTACAAGCGTGGAATAAATCAATTACCAGCACCCGCCACGACAATTACACTTGTAAACTTGTTCCGTGGTGATTTACCCACCCACACACACAGGCTCACGGAACCCCTGACAATCATTTATAAGAATATCAGTGTCACTGTCTGTTTCAAAATACACTCACAAGCTTATGATACCCCAATCACGGAACCCCCCGATTTAAATGCACGATACCCTATGCCACAACTGCTAGGCAACATTTCACTCTATGACATCGATTTAGCATTTATTTTTCATGAACGTTTGTTTGTGAAAGACTTTCCACAAATAAAGCAACTGATTCTGGTGTACAACAATTTTATTATTGTGAAATGAGTGAGTGCAGATGCGTAAAATCAACTGTTTCGTGTCTGGGTGACAATTTAAGGAGTATCACTGTTATTATCACTTTAAGCTTCTAGAAATACCAACATTTGAAAACACTTTTATTTTAAAAAATTGTTTTCAAATTTTACATATTTTTTTTAATAAAATAAGGAAAAATAATTAGGAAACGCTGCCAGCCTTCTGGGAACCTTGCCGTTAATCGGGAGCAGCGGCAGGCTTGAGGAAATTTTCTATATATAGATTGTATTTTGTGTTAGTTCATATTTGTTGTAAATAAAAATATATTATATTTTTTAATTTATATTTTCATGTTTAAAAACAAATATGTTTAATCCCCTGAAGAAAACCTTATCTGATTAACCTTCATAATATAGTGTTAGATTTAATATTGCCAAGAAAAAATATTGTTATTATAAAATGATAATTTAAAATTAAATTATAAGCGAGCTCGTTAAAAATGACATTAACTTCAGTGTTTCTCTTGTATTATTTCAATTGAAGGGTGAACTCAAATAAAATGATCATGCCATCTGCGCAATAGAGTTGCCTCGCACCCCTTGTCTCTAACTATTTAATCAAGACCCTGAACACACCACACATTACAAAGTGACACGGGTCTTGCTCACTGGATAAACCTTAGCTCAGAAAGTTAAAAGTCAGCTGTAAGTTAGTAAGTATAATATAGTACCTATACCTAATATGAATAGGGGGTTACTTGTGCTGTAAGGGATTTTGCCATAGTTTCCCATTTGCTGACAGTTAATAAAGGGAAAAATCAAAATCTTATTACAAATGTCCAAATATAATCTGTCGTCTGTCTTGGCTGGGGCCACGGGAGTGCCAAACGGCCAAGCCACATATTTTGACTAAGGTTTAGTTTGTGAAGTTAGGGCTTGTAGAGTTAGGGCGTGTAGAGTTATAAGCTTGGCTCTACATGAGATCTGATAACTTTTTGATAGTGCGAGCCATATGGTCTAGTCCTGGCAACATTTTACACTATAATGTTATTGGTGGGATAACATATTACCTGACACACTTCCAAAGGCTTTCAGGACGTTATGACAATGGTGGTTTATTTTTTAAGCTTATGTGTTTACAGCTGTTTACATCAGATATGCGTAATATTTTAGAGTAAGCACATAATGACAAAACTATAGGAGAACGGTACGTGACTTAATTGCATTGAAATTCTGAATGAAATAACCTCTGCATCGGTAGAAATATAAAAAAATCGGAAATGGTTCCATTTCTAATGAACCACTGTTTGTATTTGCAGTTATCAGAACGTAAAAAAGTTACCGGAAAACCGCTATATTGAACCGATTTCAATTCGAAAATGATTGAAATTTAGTTACGTAATCGCCCCACAGGGTCTCAAGTGCGACTGCCGATACAAACTGAAAAATGCTTCGCGACAGATTTAACTTCGCAAATGCATGGTGTTACCATAATGTATTCTCAGGCAACGTTACATAGCGGTCATCTCTCAAGTTTCCTTAGAGTAATAAAGTTAGAGACAAAGTGCCGCACTTCCTTACACTTTGTTGCCATGGCTTTGTTGTAGTTACTAATACGGATCATATTTCGATGCGTTTCGCCAATTACAGAGTACTGAAAAAATTCAGATAAATCACATGGTTAGAAACAAAAATTATACACCGGATTAGCGAATGAAAGGATGACATTAATAGCCTTTTACAGGTTCACTAAGGATATTAAACTAATTAAAGAACTGGGAATTTCGACTGAAATTAGGATGGGTTGTGAAAGTGGTAAAAAAACATTCAAAATAATATCTAAACAGCTTTGTGATGAGTATACGAAAAGTGTTAAATTGTAGTTAAATTAGTCAAAATAGTACCATGAAATTTAACAGGAATTAAAACAATTGATTTACTTGACTGTATATCGGAATTTCGTCATACCGATTGACTGTAGTGCGATTGTTCAAGAGTTCGAAATACGTTTACGTGTTCAAATGTATGTTATTGCGAAATACTCGGAGCCTGGTGATCTGTGGTACAGGTTTTCCTAGTGCAGACACCAGTCTCTCACAAATTGCTATACCTAAAAAGCTCATTATTGTTTTTATTTACATATAATTTGTGAAGAGAGAATAAATGATTATATTATTATTATTATATTATTACTCTAGGTCTCGAATGGTCATGAGTTCGAAATAAGTTAATGCGAAAGTATGCTATTCCGAAAAACTCCAGTTCAAAATCAAAATAAAAAGTCATTTATTCAGTTAAGGCCCTGGTACGGCACTTATGAACGTTAAATTGTTACATACAGTTGAATTTACCACCTGTTCGAAATACACTTAAACTGAGAAGACTAGAAGAAAGTTCGAATATTTATCATTGCAAAAATGTTTTTCGAAAGGATGTCATTACGAAAAACTCTAGTTCGAATCAATTTAAACACGACGTATCTGTTAAGTTAAAAATTATGAAACAATGGAATATTATAAGTTTGAATTAAATAATGCGTATACCGGGACTCGACTAAGAAGCACGCTGAGCTATTACCACCATCCCTACTAATATTATAAATGCGAAAGTAACTCTGTCTGTTACCTTTTCACGATCTTTTCTGAACCGATTGCGATGAAATTTTCCACGCATATATCTTACATGGAGAAGGCTACTTTTTATTCCGGGAACGCAAGTAAAATCGGGGGAGACAGCTAGCTTGTTATAAATATAAAAATAGCTTACCTACTCTGTGTACAAGGAACGCGTTCGTGATCGACGTGGCGATGCAACACTCATAAAACCCGAGCTCGAATCGGAATGTGCCAGAACAGAATGTATATCAAACGCGTGTTTATGTAATCATGATTTTATTTTATAGCAACACCAACTATCGCCGGTGACATCGACATACCAATGTAAATTATATCAGGAAAATGTGTATTCCGATAAAACAGAATAAGTAACTACAGTGTGGTCAAAGAAAACTTCTACGGCAAAACATGCATAAGCTAATATTGAAATTTCCCTTGAAAGTCTCATTGAAATTGGATTAGCCGTTTCCGTAATTTACCCATTATTCACATGTGTCAGAAGTCGATCCTCTCGGCGGCGATACTGTAATACTATTACTAGATTCAGAAGGCTTTGAGTTTTGTATGACTCTACAACCAGCCATAATTGTGTACTATAATGGTGCGTCCATGCTTAGCGAACCGAGCACGAGCCGAGCCACGAACGATCACACTGCCAGCACGATTCGCGTAGCGTGGATGGGTTTGCGAGCCTCGAACGAGCATTCGTAGCGTGCTCGACTGCGCTCCGCCCGATTTTCAGTTTTTTCACGAACACAGGGATCCGTATCGAGCTCGTTGTAGGCTCGACTCTTGAAATCGCGAGCAACGAACGAATCCTGTTCGTTCGAGGCTCGCTTCGCGTAGCATGGACGCAACATTAGATATCACACATCAATATTAAAAGCTCGCTCATTTAGCCTTATAGGTGTCGAAGATCATTAAGCATGCAAATATATTGTACAAAATAAATTAACGTTATATATCAGTTGCTTAATTAAACACTATTTATGACGATATAAACTAAGCAATTAGGATATTCAATGAGACGTAAAAAGTAATGTGCGTATGAAGACATAAAAACTAACCGTGCCAGCGAGCCACCAGCTGTTTTATTGGCCTGATTGAATATAAGGTGACACCAATGGCATTCATTGCGACGTTGTAGGAATTTTGTGGATATCCTCTTCATTGTAGGTTGGTACACTCTGCGTCAAAAGTAGCTGTTCACTTTACTACCGTGTCACATTAACAAATTTACAGTTTTCATTAAAATTGTCAAGAGTATGTCAATAGATTATGTATTATGAAAGGGTACTGGAATGCCAGTCTACTTTTGATCTAATGAGAACTTGAATTATGTGTTTTTCTGTTTTTTATGGCAAATTGACCGCATTCTCAATGAGCCTAGCATAGAGAGTCGACTTCTAAAAATAATACACGATAGTCCGATCAACTCTCTATAAAATACTATTATCACAAAATTGACGCCTCGTATTTTTTTCTGCAATTCTATGCGCTTAGCGCTTGATACAATCGATATTGTTGACAAACATTCGTCGTTTTTCTTATATCGTAATAATAGTTTGTGTAGTAAAATAATATCAGATTCATGATAAGATTAGGTAATTTTTTTAATGGATGGATGACTTCATACACCGCTGTATAATAGAAAGGAGTCTTGATAATATGTTTGTTACCAACAATAAATTGGCAGTTTTCATGACCCGTAATGAGAACAAGGCCTTTCCGTGACTCTTACCTCCTGTTTAAGTTTTTTCAATAACTAGATTGTACCTTGAATTTACGCACCTGTTGAACGAACTTTGAAAGAAAAAGTAATTATACCTTTTACAAATGAATGTCATTTGTTAATTGGAATTCTGCGATGAAAAAGTGGGTGTTAGCGTGATGTGATGATAAATACAATGCAAATAATCGCTTTATGTCTTTGTACAATTACAGACGGGAGTTAATTGAGTTTATATAATTTCCAGCCATTCGTTTTCCAATGCCTCATATTTGTACTTATAAGTTTATTTCTTTACGTTATATTACAATCAGTATACATATGTTCGTTTTTAAATTAAAATACCTTAGATATATGAATAATTTTTACCCGACAATTTAATTTATTTATATGATTACAATAATTTTATTTCACTATCTACTTATTTATGTTTTTGTTACTCAATTACGGGACGGGTTTTGAATGGAACTTAATTGGCACATACACCTATATATAGAGAAAAAAAAACATTATATTCCTCAGGAATGCGATTAAAACCACGGGACAGAAGTATAGTATTCTACCTTTTGTGGGCAGTATTTCAGCCGCATTTTAGAGTAATTTCTGAGAGCGGTTATGTTATACGCCTAAATATTTTCTTCGGGCGGCTTCGTTTTGAGGAATTAGCGGTCTATGATGGATGGGGACGAAGGATCAGCCGGTTCTAGGTTCCTTCACAATGCCTCCACCGGGTATTAGGGACCCAGATGTGGAGCCGATAAGTTTCAGCAAAGGTGCGACGTCACCGCCCGCGCGTGGCTTTGATCCTATCACATATATACCCTGCGCCAGCGCAATGTGACAAGTCACTACGGATTGCACTAATGACAATTTAGATTTTTTTTGTGAATTATTTTTTTAGGTAGAAAAGTTTTGAATCGTTACAAATCGTGTACCCATATAAAAATAGACCTCCAGGAACAACGGACTCTACCAATGCATAGGCGGCTGCTAGACTTTCCCCATTCATACAATCACAACTAAGCAACTTATGCATACCTTATTGTCTTTGCCATATGCCACAAAATTACAATTATAGGTATATTATACAATTTGTTGCTTTATCTAAAGCCCTGCGGAGGCATGCTCTATCGCAAACATCGACCCTGTCGAATATCTGAGCGTCATTGTTGCGTCGATATACTGCCGGGTATCGGTCGACAATCACTTCAGATCGACTTTACTTCCTTTAAGTCAATGAGATATTACATCCCGCCAAAAGTTTAAGAGGAATTCCATATTATAGTACCGGTGTATGTATACATATACATATACATATAATATATATTACTTGATACGTACCTATATTACAATGTAATGTACTTGCAAGAAACTTCAAGTATCTAATAAATGGCAATGTACTCCAAATCTACTTTGTATATTGATCATGATCTTTACTAGTATCCCGCAAGTTTTGCCACAGAATGTACTGCAAGAATCCAGTCTAATATACAAAGGTTAATTAAACTGAAGTCTTCATTTCACAACCAAATAAAATAACGTTAGTCTCGGTACTTACCCACATACAAAGCCTCGTGAAAAACATTATAATATAGCAAATAGTGCCGTCAAAGCTCTATAATTCAACGAGTCCTGTTATACTGAGCGATGCGCCACATCAAACGGCACTGTTAATGAAAGATCACATTTAGAATGTATATTCCGGATGCTCCAATTATACTATCACATTATTCATTAGGTTATTACCTAATACCGTCGCCCTCGGCCCCCCACTCAATTATTAAGTAATATCAAAAAGTTCGGTTGACTGGCTGTAAGTTCGTTGGTAACGGCCAAGTGGCACATAAAACAAAAGTAATAAAACGTAACAAAGTTGTCGATGTGAAAGGTTATTGCAAATGTTGGAATGTAACAGACGTCAACAGCTACGCCTGTTACATTGCAACGGTAAAGTCCTGAAATTCTTATAATTTATAATAGGGGATGATTCCTAGGTAAAAATAAATCTTCTCTTATCTCTTAGTATAATTTGAATTAACATATAAGATTAATCAAACCATCAATAATAGGGGTCCGTCTGTTAGATTATCAAAACATATTTGACACGTATTTTTCCTTTTGTCAATTAAACAAAAAATTACGAAGATATTGTGTGTTGAAGTTCCGCGTGACATCACGTTAGAGTACACTTTTTACTCTAAAGTGACGTCACAAGCCCCCACTCCCGAACTTTTACTCGCTTTGTCTTTGTAAATTTTTAATAATTTTGTGAAGCAAAAAGCACGTGTCCAATATTTTTAGATAACCTAACTGACGGACTAATTAGAATTATTATTTTTTTACCCAGGAAACAACCAAATATTTAAGTTTCTTCACTAGGTATTTATCTTAATTTTCTTTATCCTTTATCTAGGAAATCATGACTTTGTAAAACTTCGGCAACAAATTGCAACACCCATCTTCTAATAGATCACGGTGGCCACTATCCATGGTCCATGAAACATGGACCGTCTATCTGCTACTGTCCTTAACCTAGTTGACTATAAGGTATCTATGATGAAGGATGAAGTATTGTAGGAGATATAAAGGGATTAAACAAAATACATCACATTTTAGCTCTGCTCAGCATCTCCGAGCGGCGGCAAGACCCAGTCGAGGCGTGGTCGCACGATCTTATCACACCCATTAGCGAACGCCTCACCCAGCCACTATCTGCCGCATCTAATACACTTGCATACCATTAAACAACACAAATCATATCCAGCACACACTAAAACTAACTTAAACCACATCTACTTCGATTCAAAATCCAATGAAACGTATGGCATCATAATCGAAACTGAGAAATGAGGCTCATCTTTCTCCATTCTTTCGCATAGCTCAATAATATCGTGCGCTGATATTTTTCTTGTGTTAGATTTCCGACATGTGTAACATTTATCGCGACGTGTATCGCATACGTAATTTGCGTGATACAGCCGTTTTCGATGATGGCCGCGAAGAGTCGGCCTTCGTCAAACTGTTGTCAGGCTCTTGTTGGATAGATATTCGAAGAATGTATCACCCACGCCCCGTGCTCCACGTAGGTGCCTAATGCATTTACTGTTGAATAAAGTCTGATATCGATCTCGTTCCTAGAATTTTGACGGCGTTGTTGGATGAAAAATTTATATCATAAATAATGCTCTAAGCTTTTAATGTTTGTGACACTCGCATAGAGTTTGATTTGGTAACTTAAAGTGTGCCTTATGCGTGTATTATTTGTTCGGTGCATTGAATCAAATTATATACAAACAATCAAAAAACATTACAAGATCCATTATCAATTTTTTCTACATAGGGTGACTGGTAAACGATACTTAGACACAGATTGTACTCATGATAACAAACAACTTTTCCAAAGATATTTTTTTAATTAAATTTACTTAGCATGAGCCCTTACTATTTATTACCTAACAAGAATAAGAATACACCATCAGCTTTTGTTTAATTTAGTTATTTATCCCTATTTGTTTCTTTGGAAATTGCTCTACTTCTTGACTTTCGATTGACAGTACTCTCTACCTTCTGTATAGTCCTGAGAGGTTGTTACCAATAACCCTTTATAGGTAATAGATATTAGGTTCTTTATTATTTTTGCTATATCTAATTGCTCTAGAAATCCATGTTTGGCATTATATCATAGAGTTTAAAACCAGTTTAATGGAATTAATCGTAAAATTACAAGTTTTTTTTTTACAGTGCATTCTAAAAGTGTCATAGAACTCATATAAACTCATGTCAAGTTTGATATATTGCAATGAATCACGGATAAGATAAGGACGTATTAAAAAAAAACACGGTTTAATAATCTGAAATCGGTTTTAGTGAGAATATAGCTGTAAGTAACTTCTCACACCATCGCGCCTTAGCAAAAGACGTGTGTTCGAATCCAACTTCCAATGAGCTTGGAGCTTGCTCTAGCTTGCTAGCTTGATAAAAAGGAAATCGTGCTAAAGCCATAGGTTTGCTACTTTGTATTACCACCTGCCTAGTGGTAGTAACCACCCACAAGTAAAAAATCTTTACATACCGGTGTAGGTACATACCACAGCAGCTAAATTGAAAGAAAAAATCCTTTGTAGATTTTGTATGTAAAACACATCATAACATTCAAACCGTGCAAATTGTGGAAATTTCAGCTCATTAGTGGTTAATTCAACTTTGTGTGGTGCATTTCCATAATCAGTAAGTGTTACATGTAGGCGAGCAAGCGTGATAATTACCCGGCGATCATCGGCGGAAACATCTGCACTACACAGTTGCACTCATCGTCTGTTTAACATGCAACACTCTATTTTTTGTACCTATCGACAACAATGCATAATGGAAAACCGCAGATTAATTATCATTAATTATCACATACCCAGTAGGATGGTAGCATTTGTGAGGGATTCTACCAATCTTTCACTATTCGTCCACTAGTCTTATCGACAATGGCGGATTCTAACATTTTAGAAGAAAATAACAACAGATGTATTTACTGTAAAATGAAAGCTAAATGGTTTCTTTCTGTAACCACCATCTGCAAGACCCAGCTGATTCAATAATAGATTATAATATTTAAATAAATATTTACTTTTAAATAGTTAAACCTTAAATGAAACTAGTCGCAAATTTCTATGTATATAGGCGCATCTATCATACGTAGCTAGATTGTATAATGTATGATAATGACTGTAATTTACAACGCCATTGCACTTCCTTCCTACGTTCTGATATCATTGAACTAAGATCGATATCACCGATGCGGGCTAACGTCAAATAGCAAGAATTTATGATTTGCGTAGCATACTCGGTGCTGCGCGGGCGTCGTGACCGGCCGCGGGGTGTCGGCCGGCGGTGAGGGGGGTTGTCGGCGAGAACAAAGAGCGCCAGTTCAAACGTGCCGCCGCAGTGCCCGCTAATAAGCAATAAACAAGGGGGCGGAGTCGGAGGGCGCACCTGAGGGATCACCTCGCGCCTGCATCTCTGCTCCGGGAACTGCGCAAGCGCAGCTTCACTTTGATTCAGAATCTACTCTAATACTGATACTCTATTACATTTGTGGTCAATCGATTGATGGCCTATTCTAAATATAATATTTAATAAATGACAGCAAAGTACATACCCTGATCATAATTTTAATCGTTGGCATTTCGCTTCTCTTCACTGCGGTAAATAGATTTGTGCTCTCATCCAGTGCAAAATAAAAGTTAGCATAAAGAAATTGACTAGGTATATCGTTACTCAAAATAACTAGCTCAAACAAATAATCCAGAGATTTAGAAGGCGCTTTGTTCTTAACATTAGGCAAAAGTATTACATAATTTAATTGTATAATAATAGGTTACCTACTATACCAATATATATATATATATATATATATATATATATATATATAATACCTATAATGAAATCATTTTTGGTACATATTACACAGGAACAAATAAGTCATGTGTAAACGCTAAATATAAACTTTCAACGTAATGACCTATGAACCATTGCCTTTTTACGCCTATATCCTTATAACATTTTACGTTAATAATTTCGTTTCCTTCTTTGAAGAATCCTTAGTTATTAGGTAGTGCCTAAATATGCAAAGTAAAAGTGTTGTGTAGGTACAAATAATAATGTGGGAGAGCAACTATTTGACTGTTTTCCTTCCTGCAAGATTAAAACGGATCAGGATATATAGGAGATAGGTTTTATGGCAGGGAACGCGGGTCGAACCGTAGTCGAACTGTAGACAACGTCAGTTTCTTTGGTTTTAATTCCTGCAAGTTCTTTAAGGATCTAGATATAAATGAACACAGACAGCTCACAGCTTTTACCCGAGATTTCAGGATTTAAGTCAAACCGTAGACCATATGCGTTTTTTTGGTTTTACTTCCTGCAAGTTCTTAACGCATCAGGATTTCAAGATGTAAATAGACAAACCACCAACTCTATTTTGGGGAACGGGGGTCGAACCGTAGAGTGAAAATCGATGTGCAATAAAATGAAAGTAGACACAGTTTAAATGTTTAAAGTACAGATATAAAGTCAAGTTGTAAGCTCATCGAACCATCACTGCGTGTTTCCAATGCAATTAATAAGCAATAAAATGGTCGAATAGAATGAGAAACGCAAAGAGATGTCTGCACTATGCAGTCATTAGACAGGGGGAAAAATATCTCTGCAGAAAATATTTCTTTCTAGTGCAACGAATGAAACAAGTCTGCGATCTGTAACAATATCGATAATCAACGGAGATCGGAATAGGTAGAGTATATTATTATTTACCTAAACTTCGAGGGAGTAAGTTACATAGAGTAGAATACCTACTATAATACCGGGATTTAAGATATTGCAAAAGACATTATAAGGTCAAATTCTGCCAGCGTAACTTTTTGCGGAAGGCTTTATTTTATGTGGAAAATTACATAAACTAAAGTTAAGTCACTAGACTACTGCAGAAAAACCCACAAAAAAACTTAATCCCCTAGGTATGCGAAAAATGTAGAATTTGGCTTTCACTTGGAACTACTGCTTAGCTAAATAAGATATACAATAAATAAAAAAGGAATAAGTAACAATTTACTGTAACACCGCCCTCATTCAGCTTGCTGAGTGCTGTGATTCTCAATAGTCCAGTTAAATGGGCCGTGATAGGCACGTTCCCTCTATTATCGTTATTATCGAGCGGGTCGGCACCGCTGTCCGTCTGTCTGTATCTTCTAATCGCCCCGAGCTACGTCGATTCGCATTTATGTAAATATATCGTTCTTTCAATACTGGACATTAATTTCATTTGTATCACCTTCATCCTGGTATAACAGAACTATCGTTCCTATTAGGGATATGCAGAAACTCTGAAAACAATGAGGATAGTTTCAAATTATCAAAATTCGTTTTAAACAAACTTAGGTATGCGGTTCTGTTTTTTACAATAGTTATGGCCTAAACCAGAAATATACGTCCCTGAAAAGTCGGAACCTCGTTGAGCGGATTCAGAATCAGACTCGCAGTTGGCCGGTTTTATTTTTATTTAATACGACGGAGCTAAATTATACAAATGTTTCAGATTTAAATGAACACTTGTTATATGCCACCGGCTGGGAAACAATCCAGTATAAAGGTACGTATCAAGTGTAGTTGTTAGCCTGTCGAGTGTCGATCACATCACAATGTAACGACGGCTCCTCTCCGCACCATCCACTCACGACACGACAACCGCCGGTACTAGGACGATAATTATGCTACTTTGCACCAACTACCCTGTCAATCTGTTTCTAAACATAACATAGATGATTTCGGAATCTACGACATAACAAGATGAATGGAAAAACCAAATAGGTACAATTCAACTGTAGATATGCTGCTCGATTTATTTAAACACTACAATATTAGCTATAGGTACGTATAAAGGGTACCACGCCGCATCAATCGGCTGGACATCTATCGCCAACAACAAAGCAATTGTTGTGAACCCCGGGACGGAGTAATTCGTCGTTTCCCTTTCTGGACGCGACGATTAGCCTAGCTCTATTTAGTTGTCTATCCGATCGGCTGGAGCTGGCAGCTGACACCGGACGCATCCGACAGACGGACACCGTTACAACATAGACTTAGAAAAACGTTTGCCTGTGGATAACCGACCCATCTGTCTGTACCGAGCCCAACGAGCGACAGACATCTAGACCGATACTCGATTGATCGAAACGGTACTTTTGAAAATAAACCGTGAATTGTCTCGCCCCGTGTCTACTTATCGTTCGATTTCCCTTCACCTATCTCTACTATCGCAAAATTGGAATAAATTAGATTGAACGAGTCACGTTTAACATCTCTAGCATTAGGTACTATAGCTCTTTACAATTTAAACATATTGTAAAGTTCCCACAGGCGCAATACGGGCAGATCGCGATCTTGTGCAGGGCACGACCGGGCACAGGGCTTGCACGTGGGCCCAGACGTCTATCGTCCTTAATCACTGATAATCTACAGCGCCACGAGAACAATACTCCCATAACAGCAGACAAATGAGCGTAATTAAACTTAATACTTAACAAAAAAAAAACTCCCGGCAGCAAATAAAATATCAGTTATGTTGTCCATCAATACAATTGAGGAACGAAGATATTCTAGAATACATGGATCGCCAGATTCTTAACTTGCAGTCTTTGCTACGTAGATAGCACTAGCTCAGAGTATATAAATACTACGTACAAGCACTAGCATATTTAAGTTAACAATGCTCTTTCAAAGATTACTCTGACAGGACATTAAATCTTTTCTTTGGACCTTTCTTCGAACTAGTGTTTCCCTTGAAAACTAATCAGCGCAACCCATTGTAGGATCAGGGTCGGTTTTTACGTACGCCAATATATCTCGAAGGCTCCTCGGGCGAGGAGAGCGCTCGTCCCCGAGAAATTAGCCCTGACAACGCCACAATAGTCCATAATTATGAAATGTGTTGTGATTCCAAAAGGATATGCAATTTTTCTCAGGCGGCGAACAATGCGAGACGGTAATGAAAGGAGTCAATCAGTCGGTGTCTGCGAAATACGCCTGTGCTAATTTATGCATGCCCAAGACGCGGGCGGACCCGTGCTCGCGGTTATTCTCTCCCTTCTTTAATGTCCCTCGTGCGGACAAAGAGCGATGAATTCACGTAAGTGCAAGGTGAAATTGTGGCACATGACTAGATAGATGATTAATAAATAAGTCATTCGATATTGTAACGTGCCTACAAGTATTCCACGCTCGAGTATCATCTTCGGACGCGTGTCCTCATGCACGGTACGTGAGACGTATACTTACATCCTAGTCATTCGTGAATTTATAGCGAACGCCATATTATTTACTAGCATTATACGCACAATTTGCGAAGCTGTCGCAAGGGCCAACTATAATTTCTCGATGGCAGCAGATCCATCAATACAGGCCTCGGGCCGCGGCCGCTTTCAATTTGTAGGCCGCTTACATCGCCGGCAATTACCAGACGGACGGAAGGCCGATCATCATCGATATACGCGCTTAATAATGCCTAATGACACTTAATAAAGACAGAAAATAAAAGTGTGACGATTATTTATTATCTATATGTAACGGTTCATCGTAGGAAATTATTTTGAACGTAGGTAGACTTTCATTCATCATCACGGAATAAATAATAGTACTAACCATATAGTTAGAATTTAGAGAATTTAATAGAGCGGTCTAACTAAATGTCGTGAAACGAAGTGCACGTAAATAGTTTCAACGACTAAAATACATTATAATAAATGCTAATTTCTCGTTCATTATCGATACTTTTACCGAAAACAAATGACAAATAATCCATATCGACATTTTGTCTAACCGTAAATCAACTAGTGTACGATATATATCTGTGAATGCACTTATATGGAAACTGCTCACGCTTCGCAAGGTAACGTTAACGCCATAGACATATAAAAAAATCAAGACGGAGTGTCACCTTATAAGAAAGTGAAGCCGTGAAGAATTTCCATCGTGTGCGTGAGTAAAATCAGTACTGGCCCAAGTAGACACGAATGTTACTGAGCCTTATTGTCACTGTCAACGTCTCAATACGGAATGACAACCGATCGGCTTCCTATGGTGTATATGTGTGAGTGAGGCCATGTATTTACAAGAACGCCGGCTTCCTATTACTTGCGTCACTTAAGAACACAGACCGTTCCGTCTTTAATGTTTTCTTGGTCTGAGGTTAACGCTATCACTCTATAATATTTTAACTCTATGGTACTAACGCATGAATAAGTTAACACACATGGTAAAAAATATAAATATTGAACATATTTCCCCTATGTAATTACTTTCCTAATTGATATCCTGACTGAAGGCTGAGCTACAATTAGGTATATTAATTATATAATACCTACGGTCAAAGTAATGTACAGACAGAGTGAGAGTAAAGTGAGGATAGATGGATCAAAACCCTTCACTTATGGTACTGGCTGATAATAGTTAACAAATCAGATATTACTTCGTGATCTTCATTTAGTCTCTATTTAGGTAGCCAGCAACTAAACTGAACATCTATTATATTTGATATTTCAATATCATACCCAAAGATTTTCATAGGGCATCGTGCCTCTACCCAGATGGATAATGCGCCTTACTAAAGCATGACATTTAATTTCACTCCGCTTGAGGGGCTCCCTGAGCAAATCGCTCTCAGTTCGTACTGCGCACGGCTGTCAAATACTGTCAATTCTGGCTTGTTTATTTCATGTTGCCATAGAGGCGACTATCCTTCTGGACGTTTTAAATTCTTTGATCATACCATGAAATTGTATACCATAAATGTCAAAATTCCAGCTGTTAAAATGACACTTGCTTGTCAGACGCCTGGATGTCGGATGATTGAAATACTTCACGTCATAGAGAAAATAAAACAACGGTTTGTTTGATTTCAGTTTATTAACACTTAGGGCTTTACCCTGATATGTGTTGCTACTTGTATGTTTTGCTCACAATGCCATGTTTCAAATACGTTTACAATAATTCTGCTATAAACTTCTATTTGACAAACCTATAGTTTTCTAACGTGGAAAATGGAACAAATAGAGGGGAAGCATTATTACGTATCTAAATCATTCCATGCAGTATTCTTAATAGGAACTTTTACTTATTATAGTTCTGTTAGCTAACAGTTATTATAATAAAGAGTTGAAATATAAATGAATCAATCAAAATAATCAAAGTTTGTATGTCTTTTGTTTTTATATTTCTTTCTGGGGCCCAAGTCTGCTATTTCAATTGTATTCCAGTGGTGTCAAAATTGTGACATTTTACAGTTTTAATAGTCTACTTACTAACAGAATAGTGTCATTATGGCACCACTGAAAGATCATTGGAACACAATTGAAATAGCAGACTTGGGCCCCTGAAATTTCACTTAATAGGTAATGATTTCTTCCTTTCCAAGAGTACCAACATTTTTTTATATTTTTATGCACTTTAATTCACAGTAACAAATTTATTCTTAATTAGAAAATAGAAAAACAGAAATATTTTCAAATTACATGAATACATTTAATGACTAACAAAAAAACGTAATCTCAACAATAGTAAGCTTTACTGATTTGATACTTTACTAATTTTTACGCTACCGGCGAGTTTATAAAAACTAATTGATGGGTTCTTAAACGTAATGTAACTCCATACGTATTACCTCCATGCATAACTACTATTACATAAGAACTTGAAATACAGCCATTTTACAGAGCATTGTGAGCATTTTGCGCGAATATTTCTCTACTAAGACTTTACGTCATCAAAACTTCTTAATCGTTATAAACATCTAGGTGACCCATTATATACAGTGCTTATCCTACAAAAATAATTTAGTCAACCACTATACAATACATACATTTTCATATACCTTAACATAAGTGGAATATAAATAGTCTTATATTTAATAATATACACACAAATACATTATAAGGACTTATATATATTTTTATAAGTTACATTATCACTGATTTGGAATCCGTCGAATATTCAAAAATGTTTCTGTTTAACAAAAAAAGATATAAATTACCTTTCTGTATTTTTGAGATAATATCGCTTTATAAAACATTCCTCGATTTAGGAAAGTATGCTTTAATTATCAATAAATAGGTACGTTTTAATATTTAATAGTTTTCGAGGTTAAATAGACAATACTTTTCAAATATATGGAATGTTTCTGTTTTATCGTATCGAATATAATCGTTTAAAGAAACAAGATAAATGGGCATAGCAGTAGGTACTTTATAGCCGACTTGCCCCATGCGCATCCTGTACATGAAATGAAATTGCTTATCGATTTTACGTTTCCTCTGATTTTGATCGCGTATAATCATTATGGCGATGCGTCGACTCTGTTTTTGTTATAACAGCGATACTTGTTTGGTTTCTGCTGCAAAAACTTATCGAACTCGAGTTGGGGTATTTTATTTATTAGATAGGTATGTGGATGGTGCAAATTAATACTCTTTGGTTTATTACATTCAATACTAATTAAGCGGGTTCAATCACGTAAAACTTACACATTACATAGAATAATGCACCTTAAGCAGTTTTAATGAATGTTTATATTCAAAATATATACGATAATTAATAATAAATCTGTGCAGGTAACTTTTTATATATAGTATAGTTAATATCCATCTGAAACTACATTAAAAATACAGATGAAATTTTTATATTTTCGGGTAGGAACCTTGAAATTATGCTTAAGGGCTAACCTATCGACATTATTTTACTATAGATCTACCTTTTCAATACATACAATTTTCTATTAAGGTACTATTTTTTATTAAAGATTCACTCCATTAAAATTAAAAAGTCTGAGCTGATTTCATCATCCCCAAGCAAGCTTTAAACAGTTCAGTTTGGAAATCATTCAGCTTTATTTTAATACGTCACAGCACATTTTCGATAAAACCTTTCCGGTCGTAGGAACCTAGTTCTCAATCTAATGAGTTAAGTTCTATAGTCTTAAGGAATTTATTTCAAAATCTGGAATGATAGTAGAATTGTTCAGTATTTCACAGTGGATGTCTCGGTGAGGGCACATGGTCCTGGCGCGCCGGCGAGGCGGAGGGGTGTGCGGGGGGCGGGTACGGGCAGTAGCGCAAGGGCGCGGGGGGCTTCTGCAGCCACAGGTCCGGCGGCAGCGCCAGCGGCTGGGGCCACGCCGTGGGCCACGCTCGTCCCCCCAGCGCCAGAAGCTGCAACGCTGGGGGGGTCCTCGCCCACGCAGCTCGCTTCTCGGCCTCCTCCTCGGCCCCGCCACCCCCTCCACCAGCGTACAGCCGCAGCGGAGACCGCAGCAGCTGCTGCTCCATCAGCATCAGTTCCATTGGATCTCTGAGAAAGCAATACGTGTGAACTGATAAATAACTGTGTATGCAATGCTTTATGGAATGGAAGGAGTCTTAAGGTCAATGTACATTGCGATAGAAATATGTCTCTGAGCGTTTTTATAGCTGTTCTAAGAATTGTTCATGGTGTGAAACGGGAAGCGCATTTTCAGATGAATATAAGTACTATTTCAGTGGAGCTAGTGCAGAGAGCGTACGATACCGTCAGATTCCGCGAACGTGTGCGTTTTGCGAGTGCACCCGTTCGTTGCTTTTCAGCGGTCCGTAGTCTATAAAATGAGTTCGGGGAACGACATCGGCCACCGTCGGGCCACGTGGCGTTTTGAATTATCACAAAACTTTATACATTTGTCACACAAACTACAAACTATTAAAGATATTCCATTTTTGCTTCATATAAAATACTCAAGCGAAAAGACAAACTTATTAATAACTTTCAGACTCTATAAAATGTCTGTACATTTCAGAGACATAAGCAATTATTGCTAACATAGTGCATCTGAAAAATCAAGAAAATAAAATTAACATTTTATCGTTGGCGATTGTTTCGTTGAAATGTTTTTACGAGTGTTCTCGTAGTTAACGAGGCGCGCACTGAGTTCTTCCCGGCCCTTTATTGCGGAGCAGTGCGCGATGCCCTTTATCGGTTCCCGGAGGTTGTCGCGACCGCCACCGAGCACGCTTCTCGTTAACTCGCTATTTTCGCCTCTCTACGAAACTATTGGCGAAACGCATAACAAGCATGCTATATTGCATCTTTCACGCCCCGTCAATAGAAATCGAACGAGCGCAAAACTTCTTCCCGATTGCCGAGCGAGTTGTTTTATAGTTCTTGCGAGGTGTTTATTAATAATCACTCATGGTTTGAGAAATGGTCCGAGAGCGGTCAAAAGAGCGTGACGACACGGTTGTTTCAAAGTGAGCCTCAAAATTGGCATGACATCATGAGATGCCGTGTCGAATTTAATCTATCACCGCAGCGGCTGGCCCCGGGCGCCGGGGCCCAGTCGCGGTCTTCCCGGGAATTAAAACAGGTAGTGCCCACACACGCTAACAGAAAGACTTATATTTTTTTATGAATCCACCTAATTTCTATAAAAAGTATTAATAGCGGGTATTATTGGTATCGTAACCTTATATTATCCACAGCGTCTCATAGATTTCACACTATTATAACACGCGACCACATCTTTGTATAAAAAATATTCACCTTATATTACTCAGGTTTAAAAGTTTCAATCGTTTGTTAGTATTAACAAATATTCAGTACTATACACCTATGGCTTTTATAGTATTTTATTTTGCTTGAGGAAATTTTCTATATATAGATTGTATTTTGTAAATATAGATTGTATTTTGTAGAAAGTATGTTTTTCTTCAGTTATATAGGTACAAGAATATGTAATGCATAATGGTAGTTAATGTAGTTATAGGTAGACTTACGATCATTCCTTACAGAACTTGGGCCAAACAAAAATAAAATTAAACTCTACCATTCATTAAATTTAAATCATGACTGAACCCAATAAAGACTGGGTAATTTTTAACTAACACATTCCACGACACCGTGATGTTTTGAAATTTACACGTTCTCGTACATAATGAAGAAGGTCGTAACCGCAATGGAGTTTGTACGTAAGGCGGGCCAATTTCTTCGGGTGGTTATGTCGTTTCGGGTGCTGCGGGGGCGTTAATGGTGTATTTATTATGATCTCGGTATCAGCAGTAATAGCCAACACTCTCCGCCGGCAAATTACAGGGCGGCGGCTCTCAGAGGTCCGCCGATAGGAATGGGGCATGCTCGCGAATGCACTTATCGATATCTCACTGCGGTTCGCTTATCGATATTTGCCCGCAAATGCACTATGCATCTGAATGATAATAATGAAATATTATTTCCCTTTGTTAATATTACTTACAACTTAGTAACATACTGTGGGTGTGTACCTATTTAATTTCCTTTACTGAACATAATTTTGTTAAGATTTGCTTAGTTGTATTGTATACCTATAACAGCTACATATAATTGTTTCCAGAAAACTTAGAATAAAGAA
This sequence comes from Achlya flavicornis, assembly GCA_947623365.1. Lineage (NCBI taxonomy): Eukaryota > Metazoa > Arthropoda > Insecta > Lepidoptera > Drepanidae > Achlya > Achlya flavicornis. Next base: position 6,456,696 of record OX392468.1, on the reverse strand, counting down.
CTATATTTCTAAAAATCTGCTGTAATATATTTTTTTCCGTAACTGTAAAGAGGAGCCTATATAGGAACGCGGACGCCTGCGGCCAACACGCAGTTGTCGTTAAAGTTATTTCTAGCCCGTAAGTGAATCGCGCGCAATTAACGAAGAGGTGCGTCCGAGCATAAATATAACTCCTCGCCCGCTAAATATCGGCTCTGATTGAGCGAGGGGCGTATCTTATTAATTAATGGATGAAAAGCCGCCTCGGCCACCACGCCAAATAACTCCTCCGCCCGATTCTCACACAATGGCAATTCATCATACTTATTGTCTGACGATTTTGGACGTCAGCGAAGGAAGTCATTAAGGCTGAACGCCGTTAGGTGGTCGTTTTAAATATTAATGCTAGTGTGAATTTAACAGCCAACTAGAAAGTTTCGTGGGGACGTATACCTAGTTAGACAATACAAGCGGATATACTTGTATCACGTTTTAAATCAACCTACAATCGTCAAGTTGACTCGTGTAAGTGACAGACAGTAGAGTGGCAATTTGTATTGAGATTTTATCGATACTCCTACACGTTGAAGTGAATTAGCCGGTAGAGTTGTGAGCGCCGGCTACTGTGTGGCGGCTGACACCGATCAACGGAACTTGCGAAGCCTCTAATTATACGGCCTTTCATTCCGTTACATGCGCGAGAGTAGAGATTGTGGTGAGAACAGAAAGGCACGCAAGGATAGAAAGCACTTTTATTATACCTGTTAAATGTTAAACATTACTCGATATTCTCGTATTAACAAATTAAACACAAACCTTAAAGCCTTTGCCTACAAATTGAAAACTATCTTGAGGCTGTGCAAGCTTTAAAATAATATGTAATTTACTAAACAGCTGAAATAGTTGAGAATAATCGGTGGGTTAAACTGAAAAGGTATTTACTAAAGTGGGATACTAAAACCGTGCACCGTGCGGTTAGACAGAGAGCCGTCGCGGCGGAGTTGTTCTCAGCGTCTGGACGGCGGACGAGCGGAGGAAGCGCGGTAATTGCATCGATAACATCTCGAATTAGCCGTCAATCATTAGAGTGGTGAACTATCATCGCGCCGCGATGCTGTATCAATTAATCCAAATCGGTAGCCGAGTACTGACGCGTACCGAGATTAGATTATTAATAGGTTCGATAATTCTGCTGATCATGGTAGCTGCCTATACTGCCTCCACAAAAAATATGTGTGGGATGTATAATATAGATAATGAATTAAAGAATAGACGGAACGTCTGACACGACCAATATTAAAAGGTATATTGATTGATTAGCATGATAAGGAACAGTTCTATAAAACACAGTTTTAGTACTAAACATTATTTTAAAGGGACAATTATTTTTAACACTTTCTAGGTGATTGTTATTATATATTTTAGAGCTTTTAAATCATGTACCACGTGAACGTCAAGCTATTACGACCATGGCCTTCAACGAAAAGATTATCTTTAAAGGTGAACCGATAATTGTTTATGCATGGGCTATTCAGCGGGTTGCTAAAACGCGTATAAACACCTGAGCGATAAAATGAGTCGGTCCACATAACGCCTCCGGTGAACCAGTCCGGCCGTCTGTGCATCACACCGATGGCCAGATAATAGAAATGCACTTTAATTTGTCGTTTAGTGCATAATGAGGAGCGAGCCCTGTGATTACGCGCCGCCGCGCCGCCGCCGGCCCTGGCCCCGACCGCTGTTGACGTGAGCTGTTTCCACACGCCGCCGCTGCGCTGCACCCCGCCCTCTTCTCGCAACCACGCATCCTCGAATGTGTTAACACCAACCCGAGGCATTCCTCACACAGACATCACGCCAACTTACACAATGACAATGTTTTATATCGTAAAATTGGGAAAAACTGAGCAATAATATCTGAACATTACTTGTATCGGATTGATAAGCATATAAATAATCGTGATTTGAATTGAGAGTAGAGGTGGCTCATGGGAACGCCCGCCCGCGCCGCCCGCCACCTGCCTCCCGGCGAATTCTCGCCTCGCACACCAAACCATTGACTTAATGAGCGGAAAAAGAAATTTACCGAAAGATAAATCTTTAAAGGAATTTTGCCGATAATAATAAAACTATAACTACCTCGAAGAAACGCTTTAACCGTGATTTGATTAACCAGTGAGGCATCGTCGATAAACAATTTGATAGTACAATAAAAATCTTGTGATAAATAATCAATAAATCGTATTAAATGAACATAATACAATGAAGATTGAGGAAAACCGCTGATAAAACTAGTTCATACAGAAATAAAGGTAACGACATCAACGATATTGACCTCCAGGAATCACATTTTTGATTACCAAGTCAATAATATGCAGCTGTTGTAGGTATACAATACAACAAAGCAAATCTAAACAGAATTATGTTCAGTAAAGGAAATTAAATAGGTACCTACTTACGTAAGAACATTAATATAATCATGTAGATAATTTGGGCCACAAACAATCGGAATTATTGTAATAATAATAAATACAAATTCAATAACTTATATCATCTATATAATCTACTATTTCTATTTTCTCTGTGATTTCTATCCTATCCTGCTGCCCACTGATACAAATGTTCAGTCAGCCAGTTGCCAGGCCCATCTTTACTTTGTAAATCACTGCAACGAACATCTACAGGTTATCCCTTGAAATATAGATCAAATCGAATAGTTCCACGAGAGAGGTTATTATTAAAAAACAATAAAATTGCCTCACACTACCCAATCAACGGTAAGTCGCTTCAGGAATTTGACTGTCTTGGAGATCTCGGTGATTTATTTGACACTAAGCTTACATTCCAACCGCACCTGGAGAATGTATGCAAAAAATTATCAAGAATGCTTGGTTTTGTTATGCGTAATGCAAAAATTTACAGAAAAGCAGAAACGAAAATGATGCTCTACAATGGCCTGGTCCACGGTTTTGTTGAATATTGTAGTGCAGTATAGTGGCCTCATTATGCAACACACTCACTCCGACTTTTCCCATTTCTCATCTTAGTTTTAGAGCGGGAATCAAGAATAGAGTTAAATCTTACGATCAAAGATTGGACTACTTTAAAATGACGTCCCTTTCTAACCGCCGTGATATATTGGACAAGCTTTTTCGTAACTAAATAGATTGCCCGGGTGTGTCTAGATTCAACTTTAAAATCCCTCTTAGATATCCATGCAATTATAGTGCCATCACTTAGAAGAACCAACTTGGGCGGCAATTCTGCGATTCCAAGACTTTGTCGTTTGCTTAATGAGTGCTGTGACGCCACCGAAATATTTTCGGATTCTTTAAGAAGTTTTCGGAAGATAGCCGGTGAACTTATCTGCAGATATTAAATGTATTTTGTTGTTGCTTTTTTTGTTATATCCTCCACAACGTGCACCTGTACCGCTACACATTTATCTATTGTATGCTAAAATTAGTAATATTTCGATATAATAAACTATTTTTCTAAATAATAAGTTTATTTTTAGTATTTTTTATTTGTTAATGTAACTTAAGTTATGTTGTATATTATTGGTTATGCATTTAGCAATTTTTTTAATTTATGTTTTTATTCAATCTGTAATGTAATAACTGTTGGTGTACCTAAATAAATAAATAAACTACCTTATGCCAGTTTTTTTACAGCTCAAAATTTGTGATAAATGTCATATTTTTTATAAAAGCGCTTCAGCAATAAAACACAAAACATCTGCAATATTATCATTATTGTCTTCCGAAGATTGTAGAAAGATATGTTTTCCTACACTAGCACTTTTAAGCAGCTAGCGTGTCAAAAAAAACTGACAAATACATTTATTCGTTTTTTATTCCGTTTCCGACTTCATCGTTTTACCTATCTACATTGACACTGGCAGAAATATCATTCGAAGAATTGACATTTGCCATAAAAGAAAAAAATACTGCTAGTTACCTCTCTCATCAACTGTTCGATTTTTATACCATACACCATGTATTTTTATACAATCAAACAACAATGGACCGTGTTAGTATGAGATTCCCACGATTATCGCTCGATTCGATTTGCCGTTAACATAACCGCATGGTTATGATGTTCTCTGCTGACGGTTATACGAATACTTTGCCATGGTAGCTATTTCTCATAAGTTGATTGTGCGTTTTACCACTACACTCGTATCGTATTTATTCGAAAATCTGAGTCCAACTGTTGTACACGTAAAGACGTAGGGTCTTATTTCTAAACTAAAGTCTTTAGAAAAATACTTAGCTACTAATTGTAATTAAAGGGGCAAGTGGAACACACGGCTACACATCAAGCTATTCATTTCCAGTATAAGCTGATCTCGTATTATACAAGGATTTCTGTTCAATGAGAGGTCAGCTTATATTGGAAATGTATAGCTTGATCTGTAGCCGTGTGTACAATACATACAAAACAGCATTACATAATTAATTCTATATTGGCCGTGGTCCTAACGATTTATACTCACGAAACCTTATTTATCTAGCAAATCTAACTCTACATGATTTTAAACTAAAGAACTGGTTTATATAGGAACAATTTACTTGGAATAATTATGTACTTACAACAAAATAACAAACAAATAATCAAGTTTCCATTTTAACTGAATAGTTACGTATTAGTCCTTGATATTTATAACATAACATAAGTGATGGCAACAATAATTGTCATGACATCATTGACTTCGACACAATCGTACCATATTATAATAAATAAGAGACAGGTCAGCTCTGACAATGTGCGAAACTTAATTAATAATGAACGAGCAATTACAATTTAACTGCCACCTTACATAACGTTGACATTTACATAAATTACTTGGACTTCGATTGAGATGAAAGTTCAAGAAAAACTAATCAACCTTCAATGTCAAGATTGTCAACCGACCAGCTGCGTTGCAGCCGCCATTAAAATTTTCTCGAATGTGTTAACAACGAAACATGTGCATTTTGGCAGTATAGCGAAAGTACTCTCGAGCTGATAGGTATTCTGGGAAAGAGACTTGGTAAAACGTAAAGTTCAATAACTCTATTAATATATGATTTTAATCGCAGTACTTACAAGATTTAGTCGAATCCACCCTTAGGGAGTTAACAACAATGAACCGATAAAAAATATAATCGTTTGACCGAAATCAAATTTTTTTGCACTTAGATACGGCTGATAACAAAACAACATCCCTAATATCGAAGGTTTCGATCAGCAATCGGCTGCGTATCGCTCGCAATCAGCGGTGGAGGCGCGTTTTTAATCTTTTATTCATGGATCGCCGCTTACCGCACAAATTGCAGGGCAGCCGACCTAATGCCTTTCAACTGTTGCTAATAACCTGTCAATTTATCAACTCGCCTCGAGCGCCGCAACATGCCGTTTTGGGAACACTTTAGAGCATTCACAGAATTTGCGGGGACGCGCGCCCATCACCGTTTTTTTGGCATAACCTTGACGTCATATTGACAGGTTACAGCTGGCTCTTAACATGAAACACGTTACGATTAAAATAGTTTTAATTATTAGTATATAACGACATTAATAAAATCATCCAGTAGAGATTAGCTAGATCCCGTGCGTACAGGTACTAATATGAATCTAAATGAGTATAAAATACATATATCAAATCCAGATATGAATGAGATTTTTCCTACTTTATTATGAAAAATCTTAAAGATGTAAAAGTGATATACTATATCATTACCTTCCTATTGGAAATTATCAAATCAACGACAGGAAATTTAACAAAAAGGATCTAAGTAGGTATGTCGGACACAGTGGATGACACTTACCTATCAAAGTCAGTAAGCCTTGAAGAGTCTCTGAAGCCTTTCGCAAAGGGATTGGAGTCAATTTTGAGTTTGGTGATCAGCTGGTTCTGGTAGGCGGTGACCGCGGTGAACACAGTCTCGGGGAACACGAATGTTCTGTGCTGCTCCCTCGTCAGGTCGGTGATGGGGCCCCCGCCATCGCGGACTTTCACAAGGTGGATGCGCGGTTGATACCGATGCATGGAGTTTAAGACTATCTGTGAGAAGGAAACATGATTATTAGGTACAGGCTTTGATTAAGGATACATCCAGATTGAGTGTTGAAGCTGTGCACGCGTCGATAAAAATAGGCCCTAACTGTTAGAGGCTAAATCAAATAAAAATAAATAAAATTGCTAAATAATGTTTAATATTTAAATTTCTCCCGATTTTAATGGGAATATTTCAACAACTGCTATCATTGTGAACGTCACTATGGCAAGCAGAATGACGCAGAGGGAGCGTAAAACGTAGCTGTTACGCGCAGCAGCCTATAAAAGTTGGCCTGTTTTATATATTCGTGTAGTCTGGCGACGTTCTTTCTAGGTATATTTAGTTCTATGGGTACAGGTTATATTTGTTCAAAAATAAAGCAATGTTTGAATTTCTGATGAGTATTGGACAATCTGATGATTTGATATAGGTACTATTCTGTAAAGTTTACATCAGTGTAAACAATAGGCCTTGTTAACTCATTGGCTCGCGGTTAAAAATATAACAATGACATCAATTGTTATAGGACGCGCGTCCCTCGCGAGAACTAACGGGCGATTTAAAAATGTATCGCCAAGCAGATGAATTTACTGATGAATTCTGACAGTTGCACTTGACAGCCATTCTTCTTCTAGACTTAGTGTGCTTACCACCATGGGCCACATAATAACATGCCACCAAAATTCAAAGGTGAAGTTACGTTTTCACGGTTAAACCAATTTTTAAGAATTGTGATAGAAGTTTGGGTTACGGAGAGAAACAAATGACATTTTTACATTTTAAAAAGTTACACTATAGGTACATTATTCAGTAATTCATAATTCTGAAACAATTAGGTACTTAACCTAGATGCTACTCACGTACAGTCGAGGACATAAATATGTATACACTTAGTAAAATTCAACAACGGTTTCCTCTTAAACTACTGATTGAAATTATGAGATATTATAAAGGCAGAATCTTCTAACATATACTATTATTATTTGTGTAATAGTTTACCACTTAAATGTTAAACATGCGAGAAAATCGCTATTGAATTTCAAAAAGTGTATACATATTTATGTCCTCGACTGTACCTAGATAGGTACAAATACATAACGAGAGACTAGACGTAAAAAAACAATTTAGCTTCATAATTATTATGTTATAACAATGACATCAATTGTTATAGGACGCGCGTCCCTCGCGAGAACTAACGGGCGATTTAAAAATGTATCGCCAAGCAGATGAATTTACTGATGAATTCTGACAGTTGCACTTGACAGCCATTCTTCTTCTAGACTTAGTGTGCTTACCACCATGGGCCACATAATAACATGCCACCAAAATTCAAAGGTGAAGTTACGTTTTCACGGTTAAACCAATTTTTAAGAATTGTGATAGAAGTTTTGGGTTACGGAGAGAAACAAATGACATTTTTACATTTTAAAAAGTTACACTATAGGTACATTATTCAGTAATTCATAATTCTGAAACAATTAGGTACTTAACCTAGATGCTACTCACGTACAGTCGAGGACATAAATATGTATACACTTAGTAAAATTCAACAACGGTTTCCTCTTAAACTACTGATTGAAATTATGAGATATTATAAAGGCAGAATCTTCTAACATATACTATTATTATTTGTGTAATAGTTTACCACTTAAATGTTAAACATGCGAGAAAATCGCTATTGAATTTCAAAAAGTGTATACATATTTATGTCCTCGACTGTACCTAGATAGGTACAAATACATAACGAGAGACTAGACGTAAAAAAACAATTTAGCTTCATAATTATTATGTTGGTATAGTGGCGGAATGAAAAGGTTCGTCAATTTTCAACTTGATTCATTCAATGTATCACAAGCACATAGTACCTTTTGAAACTGAATAGACAGAATACACTGAATTAGAGAAAATAATGATTTAACTGTTCGTTATCAAAGTTCAAATTTATTCAGATCAAAGTTTTTCGACTGTTTATCTTGTCAACAAGATCGTTTTTAATGTTTTGATAAAATAAAACCTTCTTGTTGGTTTAACCTGCTATTGTTATTTATGTCAAATTAAGGCTATATTCCGAATTAAATAATATCGCTCACAGTGCTCACAGCAATAATTTGCGTACCGAGTTAGATATCACGATATTGACAGCTAAGAACTGTTAACAATTCGGAACGCCCGTTATCGCGCTCACAGTATTCAAAACAGAACATTTGAGAATTTAATTAAAATCTGATTTAACAATGCGCTAGGACTCCTTAGATCTTTTTTAATTTGACTCGCAAAAAGGAATATTCGCGTTCTTTATTATTTTTCTCTCATAAAATCATAAAAAGTATCTTTGCCAAATAGAAAACCAAGAATCTTATTAGAATTTCTGCCGAAAACACAATAATTAACCGTCACTTTTGACAGCGCTCACGGTGATATCAGTTTAGGGCATGGTCGGTGTGAGCGCAATATGGCGGATATCATGACGTCATCTATGACGTTTCACGGGACAACGTAATCTGTCATTACTCAATTCGGTACGGGTTTAAGCACGCTCAAATCGATTACAGCGATTATATCATTAATTCGGAATGCAGCCTAAAATTGAAAATAGGCCAATGTCATCACTGAAAAAAATAATAGGTTCTTATATTTTATTCCGCAAAAGCCATAAATTGTGTTTGACGTGATGTAAAAACAAGCAAAACCTTATTCGATAGCAAACGTGTAAATATGTAGCAAATATGTAAATGTTAGCAGCACTGTTTCTTCCTGTTAGGAACCTCACTGGTAATATGTTGGTACGTTGGTACATTATAATAAAATTGATTCTTGCAATCTGGTGCAAGCGAAATCCTACTCTAAGGTGAAGAACCTTTTCATTCCGCGACTGTACCTACGGTGGAACTATAGGATCTGTAGAAATTATGCAAAACAACTAATTCATATTTGAAGACAGATGTTCAGAATGGTGCCCACTCTTGCACGAATATGCAAATGTAAGGATTCTACGACAGACGCCTATAGAATTAGGTAATGGCGGCAAATTAAACACGTTATTATGGCGGAGCCTACGTCACAATATTATAAAAATATTACGATAAGCTATAACTAAAATTGTACACAAGTATTTAACTACATATAGGCATAGACATTTTTTTCTTGGTCTGAGCATATAGGTATCTATACTAATATTATAAAGAGGAAAGATTTGATTGTTTGTTTGCATTGAATAGGATCCGAAACTATAGAACCGATTTGAAAAATTCTTTCACTGTTGGGAAGCTACACTATCAACAGGTGACATAGGCTACTTTTTACCACGGGAACGCGGGTGAAACCGCGCGAGACAGCTAGTATTCAATAATTTAATGATTTACTTATTTATTTATTTATTTATTTATGGACAACCAACAAAACAAACACCAACACTTACAAATGGATAAAATATCATAATATTGAAATGAATTTAGTGATGCCTTACTTACAGGTTGCCACTGCATGCAAATGTGGATTTATTTATTTTAAGCTATAATTAGCAATGAAATAATGTAAGTCGATCAATTAGAGAATTTAAATGTAATACGTATGTGAAGTTAATAATATTGAAACAATTCAAAGAAAATAAAGTTATGAGGAGGGAGAACAAGTATTTGTTAAGGTTATTGAATCTAAAATAGTTTTATGATTTCTTTTTTAAATTTGTTGTGACTGTCATGAAATATATCTATTGTTTTAACTTTAATGATGAAGCTTAAATAAAAGAAAAATTCAACGAGTGCCTCAGGCTATTGACCAACTCTCTGGAAATAATTATCTGAGAAATAGTTTACCATTATGACCCAGAGTATGTACAACAAGTCTGTATATATAAAGTAAGTACCTTAATATATTCCTTCATGCAATTCATTGTTATTCATAAAGAAATTGCTAGCCAAGTAATTGAATAAAATTAAGCAATTTGATGTCAACAATATTATTTTAAGTAAAGGATAATCGTCGATTAAAATATTTCCCAAACAACTAGAATAGAGTTGCTAATAACATTATTATAATGAGTATAGTTATGTTGTGTCGGTGATTCCTCATCACGTTTCATAGTAGGTAATTAATTGGTCGCCGGCTGTCCGGGGCGCGATGTGACGAGCCGATAAGCCCGCCGCGCCGGCAAATTGTTCATGACTTTACGGCCCTGATGAGATAATTAACGTCTGTAAATTAATTAATTTGACTGCCTAGTTATTTTTATAACGTATTCGCGTTAATTGTAGACACAAAAGCGCCGATTCATTTTCCTAGTTCCATTTTATGAATGCGATATTTTATAATTTTTATGTTGATATGTGTGGACTAGTAAAGAAATAAAAGTTTATGTTTTGACTAGTCCACACGTTTCATATTTTATGCGTTATTCGAAGTCATTTCATCATTCACATTTAAATTATCATTTTATATTAGATGTATTATCTATAATTATATTTTTCTTTAGAGTCAAAAGTTAATTTTTTTATGTCTAAAAGTTGATAACTATCAAACAATTTATATCATTGATGAAGATACATATTTTAGGAATTGTCTGAAGATTTCTTTTATCTGCGGAATATATGAAGTAAGTAAGGTCACCTATTTACTTCTACTTTTGACCAAGCAACTTTTTATCTTCGCAAATCCTCCGAAACTCGGGTAAACCAGATAAGTGTTTTTATTAATTGGTTGATTTATAAGTGTCAAAGGGTTTGACTGAAAATAATTGTCCGCGTAAGAGTGTAACCCCCTTATTGCAAAAGAAGCCTTTTTTATATGACGTTAAAGTGACGGCTATAATTAAAACCTGGGTTTTACTAGACATGCCATAAACCTTCTTTTGTAAAAGCGGGTTAAAGTCTTCTTACGTTTTAGTCTTTTAGACAAGACAAAAACATTAAGACTGAATATCTGTGCTCACTTCTGAGATATGTAGGTTCTGTATGTTTGGTGTATGTTGAAATAAATGTATTTATCTTTATCTAATATTTAAAATAAAATATATGTTGGTACTTATACCTAACAATTTATAAGTATCTTTGGCCAAATCGAATGAAGGTAAGCAAGTGAAAAAAAATCTAATAACATTTCTATAAAATATTCATTTATAAAATTGAAGCTTGCATCACAGTACCTGGATTGGTGATGGAGGTTAAGGCGTGTCTGGTGTCATTACCGTGCCTCTAATTTCCACACCTGCGCCTTAATGAATTATCGCCCCCGCCCTTAAGCCCGGTCGTAGATTTGTTTTCAATATACATCGATAATTACCGCATCGATCGTCTGTGATGATAATACTGGGCTTTAATTAAGTTTCCAGATAGATGAGCTTTGATTAAATAAACAGCTATTTGTACAGTTACCCTTTCGATATATTTTTATGAAGAGTTTTGTATGAGACTTACTTCACTAAGTTAGTGCTTATGAACTTTATCAATTGATGGAATGCGAATGAAGCGTGATACAGTTTTAAGGCGCCGATCCCACAGAGAGAGTTCTAGAGTTCTGCCTTCAGAGTTCTGCATTTCGCGTTCGCTGTAATCAATGCGGCGCCTTTAAAAGTAAAAAATGTGTGTGACGTGTGATCGGTAGCGAATATTGCAGATCTCTAGAATGCTTGCTGTGTGCACAATAGTGAATGCGGAACGCAGAACTCTGAGCGCAGAACTCTAGAACTATCTCTGTGTGTGTATCGCCGGAACTCATTGGGGCGGGGAAGAGTCGGTAACGCGTGAGTGATGCCTCGTGTGTTGCAAGCGTCTAAATGGCTACGGTAACCGCTTACCATCAGGTGTTCCGTATGCTTGTTTACCGCTTGTTTTAAAATATATACATATATGTATATTGAGGTTAGAATTATATTTGACTTTAAGTAAACTATTAGAGCACTGTGGGTTTATCCATGTCCCCAAGAGACCCATGTTTCCCGGAATAAAAAAGTATTCGATAAAATTATGTAGGTGCCTAGTCTCAACCAAATTCATTTGTCACAAACACCCCAAACATCCAACTTTCATATTTGTAATTATAATTTCTAAGTAGTATAATTCCATAATTTTATTAAAATATTATATTTCATTAACTATTCAAATTCAAAAAGTATCTATTCAATTTAGACACTGATAAGTCACTTATTAACGTTAAAAAAATGACTCTACACCATTAAAATAAAGACATACCATGTAAAAAAAGGTAGCTGTTAACAAATTTTACTTTTAAATTTTTAATCAATTCCTTTGTGCTAAACTCATAAAAAATATTATAGTGGACAAACATAAGTTACGGTTAAAGCTTACATAATATGAAGCCTCACTTTGGATAGGTGTCTTATTATGCATTCAATAAATTTCCAGCATGAGCTGCCGATACGAAAACATTACAATAATTATTGCTACACCGATGGTATCACGCAGTACCTACGTAGGCGACGACACGAATCGGTCTGACTGAAGGGATGCGGCTCAGCCCACCCGAGCTCCCCTACGACATCAACCACCGAGCCATATTAATCTTTATTACTGGAAGAGTAAGATAATATGTGGCTTGACGGCGAAAGGGCCAGATAGCTGTAATTGCGGTGGGGGGCGTTGGGAGGGTCGTGGGGAGGAGCGGAACATGGCCGACGGTGGGGGCCAGATGGCTGCAGACTGTCGTACGGGTAGGATGTCAGTGAACCGCGCATTATATTATTTTCATTTTTCGGAAAATTATTTGTTTTGTAGCTGATACAATAATTGTAAAATTGTACCATGTTCCTTTTTTAAACTCACAGCTAAATTCTTGCCAAATTAAAATATTCTGCATCGTTAAATAAATGAGATAATTTTGGGGATAATCGGTTGTAGTAGTCAAATGGAGAAATAAGTATTTCCATAAGATTACAATATAAGTAAAGTTTTTCACTTCGGCGATACTAAATATTTATAAAATTCATTTGCAAGTTTGAGTGAGGTCGAGCGAGGAGAGCCGTCAATAAGCGGCTGCGTCGATATTTCGATTAGCGTGCGAGCTGGTGGATTACGACGGATTTTCGCCTCGACACCGCCGCACCGACAAATTGGCCCATTTGTACTTTCCACACGCGGTGACATGTACACACCTACCTACCGTACAAGCTACCTTGTTATATTTAAATAGTCATAAGTTATTTGTTTAAAAGTATTTTTATTTTTCTATTGCAAATTAACTGGCACTGGCAGGTATTAGGAATTATAACTTCGCGAATTGTCCTATTATAATTAACATTTATTAGTATAATTTCTCAATAAATAGGCTATTAAATATTCTATAGACATGCAGGGGAATAGTCTCTATCACTACTTATAGCAAAAAGATATTGATAAACATAATTACTTATTATCAGCAATCGTAGACACTTTCGTATTATTGTTTGTGCGGTAAATTATTGAATTTATTTAAAACAAACAGCACGTGTCCTTTCAATATGAGATGTCAACAGATTGAAACGAGATGAGCGCGTGGGCGTTAACACTGGAGCAAATAAATGTTTCATTCTCTCTTTGGAATTATCAACTATTTTGTTAAAAATATAATAGAAACTTGTCGATGTGTATGAGTACGTATCTATCTACCAATATTTTAGTTTTAACTACCATTAATCTCTTCTCGTAGACAAAGGAATCATAAACGATGAAAATTAGATAGTTATACCTATTTTATATACTAAAATTATTTTTTTGAGAATTCACTATTGTTCCCATAGTAAAAGTTGTTCAGCAGAACTAATCCAACATAGGTTTCAAAAATATGCCATCTCGAAATCTCCACCTGTTATATGTGTGTTCAACCACTCATTCAATGTCATTGAGATGGCTGTGGATTGTCATGATGAGAAAGAAAAAGAGAAAAGATAAGGACACATATACATATATATGTTAAAGAAATTAAATATTGATCGATGCCATACAGTTATGTGCGCGACAGTCCGATTGTGTGGAGGTTAAGTCAACAGCGGCTGTAAGCGATGAGAAATGATGCTCTAAAGTAGCGGATTTTTTTACATTTGCATTTGTTTACCTTTCCGCCAGCCACGAAGTCACCAGCTCTTTTTTATTGTAACCATCCTCATAAATACTTTAATATAATTTGCTAACCGATTGTCGCGGTAGGTATAAATGTCCCTCTTCATAACACTTTATTATTTAAATAAGCAACATACACATATTGTATTTGTATAATGTATATGTTACGGAAAAAGTCGCCCAAAATTAATAATCGATCTATCCACAATCTAAAAATTAAGGATAGATCGAATATTAATGTCAGGCGTAAGTGCTTCATTGCCAATACTTACTTTAAATTGCTTCGGAGAAAAATACATTTTTGCACCAACAAAGACTAATTTTAGATACTATTTTGAGATAAAAAATAGTTATTTATATTTTAATTATAAGTAGGTATATTGGGAATTTACTACCATTTATCAGACATGTTTATTTTTTTAACATTTTTACTATTTTGTTGTTTTTGTATATATGTTATGGGTTTGACAATAAATTTATTCCTATTCTTATTCTTAATCCCATAACATAACTTCATCAATTAAATATTGAGAAAGCAGTCAAAAAACGGTATTTCTAAAACTAACGTCATACGGACAAATTCCAAGTGGAAGGTATAAAAAACGAGCATGAGCCTTATACCTACTCAAGCACACTAATCTTAATTTTATACCTTAATCAATTTCATCTTTTATAGGTCCGAGCGTCTCAAGTTCACAAATTCATATGGGACATTAAAATAACTCAGAGGTACGTAAACGTTCATCATAACATCGGTGGCAGTAAAATATCTCCAAATAAAATACTCGCTCGTAAACCGACTGACATCGGGAGTCGAATGAAAAACTGGTAAATCGTCATTTAACTAGAGAGGCGCACGTCGCGTCGCCATCACCCGGGGAGTCACGATAAACGTCACCTCGGAATGAAAAAAATATATAAAAGGCATATTAAAAAACGACCTCCGATCGAAATGAAGTGAGACGATGGAAACGAAAAACAAATACGACTACAAATTGAAGTGAGAAATGTTATGTCGCTGCGGACGCCCCCCGCGAGGCCGGTCCTCTCGCATTATGGGCCTCGGAGGCTTCTTAAAGCTATCATTACAACATTTGATTAATACGCGGAGCCCTATCATTGGCATCACGTCACGACCGAACGAGCGGATCATAACTCTGCTAAATGAGCCCAACTCCTCACTGGCTCCGACGATATTTGCATACAATGCGTGAAACTACCTGCCCGGCAACCTCATTCCATCATTCGAATCATGAACAAAACAAAAACGAGGCTCTCGTACAGAGCTGTAAACTTAATAATTGACAACTGATAATTAACAAAACAATGCACAATCATGTAGTCAACATTCAATACGTGCAATTTTAAACTCTACAAGCGATCCCTCACACACAAGTATACAAACATGTTTTGAAGGGAACTTATTTGCTTAGAAACAAATTTAAGTGGCAATAATTAATGCGGACGAGTGATTTATATAACGAGTTATAAGTAGACAGAACGTTGTCCGTGGGCTCCCATAAAGCCTGGTATTTAGTAGACGCGCGAACACAACAGAGGTGACAACAGACTGGCTCGTAAACATCCAGATGTTGCTTCAAAACAAACATAATGTAAATCAAACGTTAACAATACTCAAAAGATCGCCGACGAGAACAAATTTCTGTTTCCAATTACTGAAACACTAGAAAATGAAAAACTACAAGAAATGCCATTTCTTAATACTTCAATTGATTTGAACACTGCAGATAACTCGAATTAAAAGTACTTTCTACGTAAAATATGCAAGTCAAATTAGCTAGACTAATCCAGTGATTAATTCAAACTCAAATCACAGTAGAATTGCATTGAATCATGTGATAAAGCTAGAAGTATGGCTACAAATTGGCAGTTATCTTCCGCAACAACCCGCAGCCCAGTTATTAGAGACCATTGAGCTGCTCACCCATTCGCGAGTATTTCCACATTATGAGTATGTATGGAGCTTGTAACGTGGAAATGAAAGCCACATAAATACAAATGACATAAGGATGAACTATGGACTGATTGTATGCAGCCCAGGTGTTTATAAATTGTTTTCTTATTCGATAATATCCGCATAATATGCCATAAAAATAAATTCAATTATAACAATGACTTTTGTTAAACTTATCATGTAAGTCTTAATTTGAATATTTTCAAAGTAATTTCCGACAGAGTTATTTATTAATGTGCAAAAATAAATATTTTATTATACTTATTGATGGTAAGTAAATGGCCAAATTATAAGCCATAAAACCATGCAAAGGCGGACCGACGGACAGCCAGCACTTCCGCCGTATAGCGCCCCTATTGCCGAGCTCTCTTTATTCCGATTGCCTTATTATGATATAAAAATAATTCATGACATTCTCTGTTAACATCGCCACAAAGTATTAAACAACCGTTAACCCTATTCAAGACAAGACTGGGAGGCCGCGAACACTTTTTTTTCTTTATAATTACAAAAACTACAAAACTGCGTACTCTGTCGGTAATTGGAGGCAATAAAGTTTGACCGTTGTACCTATGTCATAATCGATGATGATAATTAATATGATAGGTAGGTAATGTGGTTAAAAACAAATAATTTACCAACATGTTCGTATAGCGAAACATAAACTAATTTCATGTTTTGTCGTTTCTACCCCACTGTGCCACGCCGGGGGGTTATAATTAGCAGTTTTGTATGCATGCGCGTTGGCGTCCTTTCACAAACCAAACGGCTAGATAGAACTTTCATGTAAATTACTCACTCTAAATTTTCTATAAATCATTGTGCACCCGTTGAAGTCTTTTCATTAAATTCAACTTCAACTTATAAATGACAGAACATAAATGTTCGATCCCAACATTAATAACAACATTCAATAAATAAATATATAATAAGTAATCATAAATATCCCAATTTCAATAAACTACACAAAGAAAAAAGTGAAATGACTGACAACGAAGCTGTCAACATCAAACTAAGTATCGTAACTAATAATCTATATATATAAAATGCTTTGTCCTGAATGACTGACTGACAATCAACGCACAGCCTAAACCGCTGATCGTAGAGACCTGAAACTTGGAGGGTCTGTTCTTTGTATGACGTAGGCATCAGATAAGAAATGATTTTCCGAAATTCTACCCCTAAGGGGGTGAAAAACGGGGGCAAAGTTTGTATGGGACAACGTGATTCCTTGGTCCGATCTACTTCAAATTTTGCATAAACCTTCCTTAACAGAATTGATGCAAGACGATTTTCGTATTTTATTGAAAATCATCGCCTAACGGGGTCAAAAAGGGGTAGAAAGTTATTTTAGGGGTGATTTGCATCGAAGTTGATATCAATACTCCTTAGTACTTTTGATTTAATTAACATTTTTTATTTTGACACATGTTTGAAATCTCAATCCGATTTTCACAGATTACAGAATAAGGCAGATGGAGCGAACGGAACACGGGAGTGAGGCCAAAAAGCAATTAGGTACAAATTGAAAAACTCATACCTGGTATTCGCTTTTGAATTTGTATTTGCTTTGTTTAAAAAACTTTATTTAACGAAAAACACTTTCTTTTTAACCGACTTCAAAAAAAGGAGGAGGTTCTCAATTCGGTTGTATGTTTTTGTTACCTCATAACTCCGTCATTTATGAACCGATTTGAAAAATTATTTTTTTGTCTGGAAGGGTACACTTCCCGTTTGGTCCCATTGTCATCAGATCAGGATTTGATTACTTCTAAGTGTACTTTGAAGTCGGTTTAAGTTTTTTGTAAAACAGTCCAATTATTAATAAATTAGCACACATCAGCTTTTAAACCAGATATGGGTTTTTCAATTTGTACCTAATTCCTTTTTTTGGCCTCACTCCCGGGTTTCGCGCGATCTATCTGCCTTTTGTTCTGGAAACTGAAATGCTCTTTGAAATTGGAATGTCAAACATAAAAGAATATTTAAACAATTTCTTTGATTTAAACCGGATCAGAATTCGAAATTTGTTTGGAAGTTCATTTTCTCGGATTTTTTGGCGGAAACTTGCAGTGACGTTGCGTTTTGATTTTTATTTTCATAAATTTGTGTATTTTGAGTTTTATTCACAGGCATATAAGAACAAGGTTTTATTGCATATTATCGGTGGTATTTCATCCAATAAGGATAAATCCATTTGCACCAATGAAGTGAAATGAAATGAATTATGTGTATCGTGTCTTTTCAAAAGTCCGTGAAGAGGGTTAGTACATGACCACCACTGTAGTATAACATGACTTTTATGGACGGTGACTGACTGCATGAGGACTAGGTGAAAGTGATTTATTGTGACTAGAACTTATATAATATAACTGGAAATTGGCAAAATACACACCCGTGTGACGCCAAAGAAAAAAAAAGTTAATTTTCTCTATTTCATTAGAATATTTTGATTGTAGTTAATTTAATTTCTTTCTCATTTGTTGTTATAATAATTAAATAAGATTCTTTGATTTCGATTTTTTAGTGTAGGTATAATATAGGTTTTTAGTTTTAATTGTAAAAATATCTGTGTTTGATTTGTTGTGTCTAATAATCAGTGGCGTGCATTGGTTTTCGAAGCGGAAAATTGAAACCGTACGCGGGTGAAACCGCGGGGGTCTGCTAGTAACTTAATATTGTTTTCTCAAGTTGGAAAAACATACGTCAACCAAGAATGAGTATTTTGTACCAATATCGTTACGGATATTATTACTGATAGATTTGTCGATACAACGAGTCGATAAGCGCACATGATACATTAATTTATGAGGAAACATTACTATAATGACGTCCTGTGCTGTGTAGCTTACTCGTATATGAATGTTGAACTATGTTTACAAATCGCTATTGGAATTTATTCAATGAATTGTGATTGATGTTGATTTTGGTGTTGGAATGTTAATAGTTGGGTAAGAAGTTAAATGAGTGAATGTGGGTGCGAATGCCGTAGTTGGAGGTGTAATAATAACGACTGGTGCAAGGTATACGGACACAGGAACGCGTGCAGCGCGCCGCGGGAGTCCCACCGACGCCGAATAACTTATTAATTTATATTACATCTAAACTCATATTCACTGCCTACTCGAGTCACCTGTCTAGCGTGTTTGTTTTATAATCACCTTATTTGAGAATACGTTAACAACGTGAAAATATCAACAGTAATTAAAAAACGCAAATGATCGTCGGAATTGATGTTTGTCGTTGTTCATTAAGACGAGGCATCGTGCCGCGCCCGGCCGCGGCGCACGGCGCGGCGTGGTGAGCGTTTTATTAAATTTTATTGCCCTGTATATTCATGCAACAGCTCGGACGGCACCATAAATTGAGCGAGGATTATTAATAATTAAAGTATTTCGCGGATATGAGTGCGCTACGCGTCCGCCCCGCGCTGCGCCGCGCTCTGCCGGTGTTCAATCGTAAAGCACGGCGACAGCCTCGTTAATGCCGTCGGATTTTCAATTAATAACCATTTCTATATTCGAGGTATATCAAGTTTAAAATATAGTGCTAACTGCTTTAGTTGTACGAAATCTGTAATCACCTCGTTTTATGAGAAAAAGCGAATAATAAACGAGATAAACGAGGCTATGCACACATCTTAAGTGCATTATAATTGCTCGACCCACTTGCGTCGAACATTGCATAAAATAAATACGGCTATAGCGCGTCTAACGACATAATTCCCGGCGTAATAAATGGAATAAATTGCAGTGATTACGGGACCCGGGCGTGTGTGGGCCCCGCGCGGCCACTAGCGCCTGCGACACCACATACAACGGTTTCATTGACAACTAGCTTATTCTACCTCAAAATTAAAACCAGCACTGATATTTGGTGTAACCAACTTTTCTCCTTAAATTAGAACTAGCCGTTCCCCGCTGTTCTGCCGGGATTAACAGTAGTATCTATAGTACTTACTCGGGATAATGTTTTTGTTTTTTTGTATACCACTAAGGTGGCAAACAAGAATACGGCCCGCCTGATGGTAAGCAGTTATCGTAGGCTATGGACGCTTACAACACCAGGGTTATCATTCGCGCATTGCCGACCCTGAAGAAACCTCTTCACACCTTTTTTGAAGAACTCCGTAAGAAGATGTAGCATCCTTTTAGTGAAAAAAAATTACTAAATCGAATTAGTAGTTTCAGAGATTACCGTCCAACCTATCAAACAAACTTCACCTCTTTATAATTAGTATACATAAATATAACTATTCAATCTCGCCATTGGATATCATGAGTTCCCATTCAGTGTTTGAATGAAACGGTGACACTAGATTCATCATAATAGTATACTTCTGATAGTTTTCTTTTCATGTATCAAGATTATTTATGTTATGATTAATACTTTTACTTCTTAATAATCGATTACCAGATATAATCTTGATCATTGAGGTTATTATTTCAACTTGCTTGGATATGGTTGGCAACACACAACGAGGTTTTAATCTCATTATTTAAGTAAACGCCCAAAAAAGCTATTCATTAATCATCACTTCGCTCTGCTCCGTCGTTAGTGTCGGGCCACGAGTAGGTACTTATAGACGATTTACATATTTTCATTAATTATACGTTTGTTTACTTGTATGAGGTAAATTAATAATGATCTCAAAATACCCACCTAAACTTTGAAATGTTTCTTTTTTTAAATATAAATGTATAAATTGCGCGACTGATATGGCTTCGTGGCCACACAGGCGTGTCAAAGTTAAGCGCGTAACAGAAGGTACTGTAGCACAATCGCAGGCCGTCATCGCCATGTTCTCGTGATACTATTTTCATGAATTCTAATGTACTGACCCCGATTTCTACCCACGAAATACTATCAAGCTTTCAGATAACATTTTCAATACCATCTGAAACGTATTAAAATAAATGGTGGTAAATATTTTAATTGATTTTATTATCGATTTTTAATTATAATATCAGTGCATGTATTATTCTTAATCGTTTCGGTGTCGCTGTCGATTTCTCTATATTTTTCTTTTTATCTGTGTCTCCGAATAAATTTTCTGAACAGCAAAATTTAAGTTTATGAACTTCATTGAATTTGGCTCCCATTTTCCTGAATTCTGACATATTGGACATGTGGGACATGGGAATATCAAACAAACGTCTACGACTCGTCTAGTATCCCGTGTGGGGTGGAGTCTAAATAATAGAAGCCAAAATCAATGAAGTTCGTTACTAGTTCCGTATGCCGCCAGTAGCCCCGCTGAAAAATAATGAAAAGCTTATACAGGATTATGTATATATACTTAACCACCTTTTTTTTTCGTTTCATACTAGTCGTTCAATTGCTACCGGCCATTATTCGCAGGGTAGGAAAATTACAAGGCTCATGAATGTAGCATTTATTTTATTATTATTCGAATACAGGTAGTTAAGTCGCGGCTTGATGATTAATTCGTCGGTTTCATGGAGTTTTTGTTCCACAATTAGGAACGAGCGGAGACCGCGCGTGCCGCTGTCGCCTTGCGTGGCCGATACATTGTTACTTATATTAACGAGTGGTCAACTCCAGTTCCGTTTTTGATAATTTATTGTTAATTAGACCTGTTATTTTCAAATTCCGACTTATTTTTGTATTTGTAACCTTTTCAAGAAAATCATCTGAATCTTTCACATTGCCAGGTTAATTAAATAACTCTAATTAACTGTTCTCTGGGTGACGTGAGCGCGATAGGCATCGGGCATCGGTCATCGGTCTCAGGGCTATGGGAAAGCCAATTAGGTGCGTTTTTGGTCAGTGCTGGGTCCATCCATCACCGAGCCCCGCCCTCACCCGTTCCGTTCTGTTGCTTTTCCTCAACATACTATACTTATAATTTACTTCTATTTACTTATTTATTACAACATTTACTAGCTGTTCCCCGCGGTTTCACCCGCGTTCCCGTGATAAGAAGTACCTTATAAACTCGGGGAAAATGTAGCTTCCTATTAGTGAAAACATTTTTCGAATCCCACTGATAGTTCCTGAGATTAGCCCGTTTAAACAAACAAAAAAAACTTCCGCTTTATTATATTAGTATAGATATTACATTTTACGCGTAAGAAAATTAACTTAGTGTCATTAAATTTCATTTTATTCAATGCTAAGACGTTGCAATAATATAAACATTATAGCAAGATATTATGTTGGTAAAATTAATTAATTACTTACATTTTATTTTAATTACAATAAAGGTCGTATAAATTAACTCAATACAATTAAAACTCAACAAATATGCGCTCAAACACAATAAACGAGAACCGATAAAATGTTAATAACAACGTGGAACCAACACAACGTGCAATGTAAGATATTTAACTAAAGTTCATTCTCATCAGCCAAAATCAATTTACAATGGCGAATGTACTTATCAAGCTGTACTCTTTCATAACTGTCATATTCTTGGCTAACTTTGCTAAGTAAATGTTGTATCCAAAATGTAGAGATCTCTATGAGGCTTACAAGTATTCTATGGCGAGGTCCTTGTATAATAGCCGGGTAGAGTCGTGACATTTGCCCAGAGACGGCACCTGCGCGCCGTAGGTAAGTAGCCGTGAGGTGCCGGCTGACGCGGCACGACATGTGCGACTAATTTGTTGCCAGCAACGCACTCATTACGCTCTCCCCGACGACGCCCGAGGTGTCGCCGACACCGGCAATTTTACCCGTAATTCTTTAAATTGCCACACGCATAAGGAAATAGGTAGTCCACGTGACACGAACTCATCTCGACAGACGTGTCAAAATTTTAATTTAGGTGTGAACAGTAAAAACAGACAAAGTGTGCATAAATTTAATTTGACTGACTATTGTTACTTCTTCAGTTGTTTGTATTAGGAATTTTTCAATGTATTGTTTTTAACCTCGCTGATCTTCATGATAGTATATTCAATGTAGCGTTAATACTTGACTTTTATCTTTTTATCTTTTATATGATAATCTATCCAATTATTTTGCACTTAATAATTCTTTATTAATTCCAAAATCACTAGAATGAATAACGTATCATCTACATATCGCGAAAGGCATCTTTTCATTGAAATGCCTGCTCAAAGTATATAATTAAATGTTGACGGATAATTTATAAACCTCGATTTGCAGCGTAGCACGCACTTGGCCAACCTACAGCCACGACGAGGTAATAACACTGGCAACCATTAGCCAAGTTCTAGAGCAGAACCGAGTTGACCAACCGTGTATAATGAACAAAATAGTTTTAAAACAAGCTAAATATCAATTTGTATCCATAATTAAATTCTTGAGCAAGTTCACATTATTTGTGACTAGATCTAAGTACAAATGTAGAGTGTGGTCATAAGCGCTCGTTAGTCGCCTGCGATACCCAATGTGAACCGTAAATCAACCGTTTTACGTCAACACTTTATAGCTCATTCTGACTCATCGGTCGCTTTATCACCTTGTTCTTAATGCTGCAACGACCTCCACAAAGAGCGTTTTCGTATACCGATGCATTGATTAATAAAACCACAGCAAGCGAAATAGATATTGGTAAATGAAAGACTTGTAGAAATTCGTCATCTTCTAAGATAGCTATTGAATTGTTTCCACTAACCTGTCCATTTTTGTCCATTTCGTTGTTGGTGAGCTTGACCTTCTCGAAGGAGACGACCTGCTTGCGCAGCTGGTCGCCGGAGAAGGGCGAGTCGGGGTGCGGGTAGAGGCGCGCGGGCGCGGGCGGGTCCGCCTTGCCGGCGACCAGCCACGAGGAGCGGTGGTACGCGTACCGGTAGCGCTTGCCGTCCACCGGCACCACGTCCAGCAGCACCGCGTACCGCGCCTCCGCGCGACACCCCGCGAACGACACGCGCACCGTCGGGAACATGCGTCTGACGAACGTAAGGAACCCCATGTAATCGAGTGCTAAAACTCAAAATAAATTAATTTTTATGCATCTCATAAAATGTAAAATGTTTCTGAAGAAATTTTAATGTTATTGCGACAAATTAAAACAGCATAAAACTTAACTTTCGACTATAAATTTCCGAGGCCTCTGACGAAACGGACCTCACCGCGCTAATGACCTCATAAGAACCGACCGAAAACTAAATTAGACATTACGAATACAAAAAGCTTATAATCCCCGAAAGTGTTTTACGAGACCAAAACACATGCTCGCAATAAAAAAGATGATTAATGCATCTTAACAAAAACTGCCAGAGATCCGGCCACGGACGGTGACTTGTATAATTACAGGGTGAAACGCGAACTAGGAAATCAAACAAATATGATATATTCGATTTTAATGCACCCCTAAATGGGCCGAAGCGCTTCCTGCCAGCCGAGCGCCGATAGCATCTCGCCATCGTTTATTTATGACGTAGTCTTCCTTATTATATTTTTTTTATTTTAAACGGCGTTTTTGTAATTTCAATGCCCAAACAAGTAGTCATAGGCTTGTCAGATTAGATAAAATCGTTGACCAACATTTATGTTGATCATAACATAATCAGACAATGTCGCGCTACATTGCTTTCTGTCAACTTTCCAAATATCCAAAAGCTCAAATCTTGCTTTGAGAGCGGAGAATTCCTAATCAGGTGACTGATTAACTATTGACGCAAGAAACAGAATGCCGAATGAGTGTAAATAAGGGGATTTCCCAAAATTCATCCCTAGAGAATAAAATAGGAGATTAAAGTTAGTGTATGTTTTACGTTTTCCAACGTTGCTCATAATTCACATGGGGTTTTTCATTAGTCTGCATATTATGTCAAGTTAGCAACTAACTCCTAGTTAATTAAGATTAGAGTAAAGTAAGTTCCATCTACCAATTATAAGTTCGTGAAAAAATTGTGTTAACATTTGTAAAGAAAACCTTAAAACTTGAAACATTCATATTTAAAGTTGTCCACGCAAACGAAGACGCTACCGTTAAGCCAGTTCATAGATAAATTCTTGAGAGCAAGTAATAAAACCTCGGAATGAAAGAAAGAATTATTAGCACCCATAAACCACGGATGCGGTGTCAACCTGCCCTTAAGAAAAGTGTTATATCTAATAACAAATAATAAGAAACCTATAAAATTCTCGAAGGCTGGGGACACGGGCCCCGTTGGACGATAAAGGCCTACGAGTATTGAGGTTCTCGGTCGCTAGTTAAGTACTAGCCATAAATAAATCGTATTAAGGTTCGTTTTGAATAGTTGTTCCGTATCGGTCGCGCGGGATCTCTCGTCGAGTTTGACAATAAGTCGCTGTCAACTGCGTTTATGAGGGCATCGTTAAGGTGGAGAGTCGCGCGCGTCCGCGGCGATGGTTTGCCACCCAGCGCGGCCAAGTAATGAGTCGCATCCATCACGTGTATCAATCGATCGTACTGTACACAACGGTTACTTCATTTACCATAAAACGCAATACAATAATAATAACTGATGCACGTAAATCATTCATTTTTTATGTAAGAATTTGACATCCTTATATTAGAGGTGAGTTTACTTACTAAATACAATGTAAAAATAAGATCTTAGTATTTTTAGCGTCCATAAAAATAGCATAATCAGATATTGTATAAATATCCTTGTGGGAACAAAGGTAACGATTTTATATTAATGGCGCATTTGGCGAGTAATAAAGTTGGTAGAAACGTCGGCTGACGGTCAGGTCGGGCGCATTTACATAATTCATTAATAAACGTCGGACCTCGATGCCCTCGGATAACTTTAACAAATACTGAACGGAACATGTCTCTAATGACAACCGACAACTTTCAACGTGAAATAAAAACAAACATAATGTTGCTTTATCACAAGAAAGTGCTTATCAGTAAATGCAATTTAAAATAAAACCGGCCAACTGCGAGTCGGACTCGCGCACGGGGGGTTCCGTACAATATTAATTAACTCAACTTTGCTATGAAAAATAAAACGCCAAAAAAATACTTCTTGTATGGGCGCCCCCTTTAATTTTATTTCATTTTTATTATTTATTGTTACAGCGGCAATAGAAATACACGTTCTCTGAAAATTTCAGCTGTCTACCTATTACCGTTCATGAGATACAGCTCACTGACAGACAGACGGACAGCGGAGTCTTAGTAATAGCTTCAAAATTCAAAATCATTTATTCAAATAGACCTTCGCAGGCACTTATGAAGAGTCTGACTCTAATACTCTTTTTTTTTCGGGTACAGAACCCTAAAAAGAGATGATGAAGATTTTTTAATAAGGTATTTTTAAAATCAATATCTAGGCTAATATAGGATATCATAAAACCTATCCAGATAATACATTCTTTGCTTGTTAGCCCAGTTTTTTTTTCTCCCTTTGTTGTATAAAAAAAACTTAAATTAATTTATTATTGTACTACTTTAGGGCAAGTTTTTGGATTACCTTCACACTAAAATAAACCAGTTATCTATATCGTAGGTAGTTTAGTTCTGAACTGACAGTTATCTGTTTTCTAAATAAACACAGAAAAGATTATATCATAGAGTACATACTTTAATAAATTTGAATCTGAATTTAATAATAAGTATTAACTTTACTATTGTACAGTAAGTTTTAAAAACCAGTTTTAGTTATTGAATTGATGGTTTCAAACTTTCGACTTATAAAATGAGCTTACATGTACCTTCTTATCAAATGAAATTATAGGCAAAATTAAATTTACATAATGAATTATCACTGGACACAACACAAGCCTTCGTTAATCGATAAAGAAGTGTGTAATTGAGGTCTATCAGAAAATTGATTTTAAAAAGATTTTTTGTAAGAGTGATAGGTCTGATAAAGCTTTTTCAAAGGCATTGTGTTCGGCAAGTACAATGAATTTAATAAGAAAAACTACCAAAGGAACATGTTCTCTATCGTGGTTGATATTTTTTTTTATATATGTAATTGTTAAATTATATTCTCTTGCGGTAAGAAACCACAGTCTTGCGATAGATACGCATACAAGAGACTTATTTAAAATGAGTGAAACAATTACGGACAACCACATCCTGTGCGACGCGCGAAACTCACTCTTGTTATAATTTTGTCCCTCTATAATTATTATTTACTTTAAACTCATCCATAAAATATAAAAAATGCATTTATTCCTCTACTGATAAGTAGAAACCGCTACAATTAAGTTATGAGCACGTAACAGATAGAGTAGCCCAGACAGACATGTTATTATAAGTCAAAAGTAAGGCCTACTGGCAACATAATTTTAATATGTTATTTATTATGTTAGTATGACCTTTTCTTTAATTGGTCTCTATATAAATATAGGGGCACTGAGTTCATCAATTCAAGCAATAAGTTAAGTGTATTAATTGTCAACGTTTTTTCTTATTATTCCATGCTTGCGTGTTTCGCACAGTGGTACCATTGACTACAAACTCGCTTTTGATCTCGCATTAACCTCTTGTTCAAGTGCCACTTTGAGATAACTAGTATTTAATATGAAATTAAAGCGACATGACTTTTTATGGTAGTCACTCGGAATATTATACTTTAATCGACAGTTAGTCGATGCTTTGAGTTATTTTTTGCAACATTTAACAAGAATCATCTGGTCCTATTTAACACTACTATTAATTGCATCTCGACATTGCGAATAAAAACTACCCGTTCACCGTTATCGGTTAAAATTAATATTATATCTTTACTAATAATAAAGCAAAGATCTCAAAGGTTTGCATAGCAGACCCAATGGAATTAGCTATCACAGTTAAAATTAGCTTACGAAATGATCTATATGCCCAGTTTGGCAATAAAAAAACCTACCATTGGTAAGCAAAACGATTCGTTTTTGTTGTTTATAGAAACCGGGCATTAGCGATGCAAGTGCGAAACGGTAGTTACATAAATAAATTCATTGTTCATAAATAATAAAACTGGTTTTTACTCGCGGATTACCGACAGCCTTATCTTCGAGTTAAAGCAAAAAGTGCACAATACTTGTTTATCTAAATCATCAACTCGGTAGCTAGAGCGAGAGTTGTCATAAATCTTGTTCATAACTCATCATTATCTTGTATATACTTGTGGAAATTGTTCTATTGTGAACCGTAGCAATATTACTCCATAACGTTTTATAAACAAGTATGATTGAGGAACTATTAAAGGTACTTTCCCACACACATTCCACAACACCGTCAAGTTTCATATCAGTAACGTCAAAAATATAGTTTTGTAGAAGTTGTAGGACGCATCCGCACACGTCAGTCGCCGTCACGGTACGTCACGGCAGGCATAAAGGTACATACATACATGCCTGTGACAGATCGGTGACAATCGTAATGTGACTGCTATGGTGTATCATTATTGTTATTATATTGGGGTTTTACTAAGATAAAATAATCCTCGGACACTCCTCACATTACGGTCATCTGATCCCAAACTAAGCAGAGCTTGTTCTATGGAAACCAAATAACTGATATAATACATATACTACGTTTTGTTTGTAAATACATAGATAATATACATAATTACTCAGAACATACAGACATGTTCATGCACACAAATGCATGTCCTATGTGGAAATCGAACCCACGACCTGCAACGCGATAGGTGGAATCTTAACCAGAGTCTTAACCAACCGCGCCAGCTGGCCCGTCAAATTGATAATTTATGTATTTTTTTAGGTCAATCGGGTGAATTCGGGTGTACGTCGTGCCTATTGCTTAGCGGTTACTGTAGCACTATGGACGCTTGAAACACACGTAGCATTACGCGTTACCGAACCTTCCCCCCTCCCCAATGAGCTCGGGGACCTTCCTCACGCGTAGGAACACTTTCATTAAACATTCAATTTCCCGACCTTCCCCAGTCGAGCTTTTTGATCGAATAACGCTATATATGCTACCTCTCTCCTATTATTATTATATTAAGTCGCAAATACATATATAAATTACATACAGATCTACATATTTATGAGTAGGATATATTTAAAAAAAAATTAGATGCAGGTACAATGTAATGGAAACACGTCTGGTTTCACGAAATGTCAACCAGACGCAGACAGCGCGTCCGCACGCGACTACAGGGTCGTTGACTCCGTGTGTATCAGCTCTTCATTCACACCTAATAATAATATTCCATTATATAATAAGATATAATGTAAGATTTTAGCAATCAATTATTTTAATTTCAAAATTTCGACCCCTATTTATAATTAATCAAATAAGGTCACAACCATAAAAGCGTTATCAATATCTATCCTATTTGCGATATGTTTATTAAGTTTGGTTCATCATAACTTTGTCTAAAATGACAGATAGGCCTGACAGACAACGCTCAGCTTAAATCAGGTAATGTAGAGAACATAAAGATTTGAAATTAGAGGAAATGTTCCTTGCAGTAGGAAAGGATTTCCCGAAATTCAACGCCTAAGAAGAAACTGCAGGGCATTCCCGCCCCGCGCTAGTTGTAAAATATAACTGTTGAATATATTTAAGTAGGTACATTATACTGTGAAATGGGTATAAGAGTACCTATCCATTGACACGTGCGAAGTATCAACTGTCTGTCGCTCATGCGTCTCGTTACGCCCGCCACGCGGCGTCGCGCGCCGTACGGACGCTAATCTCACCATTCAAAACAGAATATCCAGTTTCACCAACCTACTCACACACAAATGAACACACGAAATTAAATATTTAATACAAAAAAATCAACAAGTCAGGTCAACCTACGAAGCTTCGCCACCGTAGCGGCGCGGCGGCGCGGGAGAGCGCCACGCGAACTGTCATCTGTCAGAACGCCATTTTAATTCCTCTGTAAATTATACAAATTGACACTTGACATGTTTTGTCGCCTCCCGGGTAATCGTGCGAAATGGAACTCTCATTTTATTACTTTTGTAAAGTGGTGGAGGGTCTTGAAGGCGCTTTGCTTTCATACGATCTAGGTTTATGATTGTCTTTTGTTGGCTCACAACTTGCTATAGGTATATTAACTCACCCAAGACCTCAAAGCTTTTTTTTTGAGAAATTGCTTTTACTTAATTGAATTCTTCAGATAAGTTCGATGTTGCATATGGTTATTGTACTTTGATTTGCCACAAACCTCTTAATCAGCGAAATTTCAATTTTACGATGTCGTTATACATGAAAAATAATGGAGACATAAATATTGTGAAAAGTGACGTTTTGTTAACGACCTCAGCGCAATGTGTATAAAGTAGCCGCGCCGCGGGGCGCCTGCGTCCGCGTCGCCTCGCGTCCGTCGCCTCGCTCTACAGGTAACGCTTTGCTAATTAAAAAATCTTCTTTGTTTTTGCGTTGAGATTGTAGTTGTGCGGGAAATATTTTATTCTTTAACACGATAATTTACAATAAGCAAAGTAACATTAACGCCAAAGCGTGAAATTCTTAACTAAATTGGAATTGCCCGTAAATAAGCTCACGCTGGGTTTCTATGTTCGTGTTTTTATGTTATATGTTTTCATTTTTACAATAACTTAATTTAGATTTTCTTTAGTGTAGATAAGGTGATATTAAAAAATCTTATACTCTGGACCTTTCTATTTTAATATATTTTTAAGAAAATCAGAGAGATATTGCAAATGTCTATTATCGGTAAAAAGGTAAACAAGTAAAAGAATGTACTGCTAAAGTAGTTTGTATTCCCTCGGACAGCGAGGCGAGCCTGCGAGGTGTCGGACAAGTGGCGTGCTCGGGAGTGAAGGTAAACGCAATGATTTAGGGATGCACATTCAACTTTTATCACGTAGCGATCCAACAACCGTTTCTTGGACTTTGTTGCAACCCCTATCTTTCACGAAAATTGTCGATTCTGATATTTACCTACTACGACAACTGCTACGAGCTACGATGCTACGAATAATTAAATTATAGTACGTTACGTTATTTTTCATTGTATAATGATACATTCGATGTTTTCTTCAGGTTGTTTTTTATTTATATCTTTTCTAAAATTCAACAACATATAATTTGCAAAGAATGACATAGGCTTCTGCCTCTACGTCTTTTCCTGCGATTACTAGATGTGACATTATAACAAACTATGGTTTTATTCCATAAAATGTTATTAAGTGGTAAGGAATATTTAATAAGTAAGCAAATATTAATTAATCATACTTCTAGGCATATTTATATTATTATGAACATTAATTAATAACTTAATTTTCATTGGCGACTTGGTGATCTTTATCAAGCGTCATAATATAAGTCATCTGCCAATAACTAATTAATATCGTTAGCAATTATACAACAGTTAATATTAACAAGCTGCCCTTTAATAATTATCTTTGGAATCTGAGTATGACGTCGGTTTTACGACACTTCCGCCGGTGCCCTTCGACTTGTCATAAACTTTACTTAACTACGTCGAGTTGTTGATGTGCAACATTCGCCCTCGTAAATAACACTGGTCGTGTTCAAAATTCAATGGTGTGGCTCTGGACAAAATATTAAAACACTCAATGACCCCATATAAATTTATAACGTCATAAAATCAAAAATAGGCTAGTTGTGCTTGTTACAACACTAAAAACAATCCTATAATTTATGCTTTTAACGCTCAAAAAACAGCTACCAAGTTTCCGTTATGAAAAGTAATAAAGAATTTAAAAAAAACTACACAAAAACGTGAAATGCAATAATATATCGTACGATGGTAGTTCTGAACATTGATATAGTGTTACAATTGTTGTTGTCATTAATCAGTCGTCGATACACATAAACAATTTCCCATGGTCTCTAAATAACAGTCGTCAAAACAATAGTCTCGCTTGACACGGCAGATCTAGTAAGTAAATTTTGCACGTATTCTGTGTTATTATTTTTTGCTTTGATTTCTACGGCAATTATAAACAAATCTATTCAATTTTAAGAGAGGTAGAGCATAGCGTTTATTCGCTCAAAGAGCAGCTCAACTGGGGAAGTACCTCCACCTTACAGAATACCGCAGCCAAATAACTTTATGTTGTTTAAAGTTGTGTTCCTGCGCGTGAGTAAGGTCGCCTGAGCTCATAGGGGAGGGGGGAAAGGTCGGTAACGCGTGAGCGATGCTTCGTGTGTTGCAAGCGTCCATATGGCTACGGTACCGCTTACCATCAGGTGGGCCGTATGCTTGTTTACCGACTAAGTTGTATAAAAAAAAACATAAATTATAAGCGTGTGGTAGACGTCGCTGTCACCGCAACCAGCAACTATTATCTATATCCGATGCGTGACGTCTTTTCTCTATGACTACGTGATAGGTCGACGGGAATCATCAGTGCACGTATGTGTAATTGTCCGATCGCAGTTTAATCGGTGCAATTTCTCAGTAATTTTATTAAACTTGAACTTATCTGTAATTTATCTATGAAACAATTAAAAAGAAAATCAATTTCGAGTGGTTTAAATAATTGAAAATCCTATACAAATTTATAACACATTTTAAATTTAAATTAAAGAGTGCGAATATGGTGTCATTATCCGTGTTCATTATAATCGTCGGAAGTATCTCGAGCGCCACGTCTCGGGTCGAGATTACTTCTGTAATTAACTGTTTTACACGCTCCTAATGGCTTAATTTCGCTAATGACCATCTCATCTCGCCCCTTTACTCCTATCTACAATACTCCCCGATTTGAATTTACAAACTTTATGATTAAAATTTTGTACGGTGATGAATTAAATTGCTGAAACAGTTTATACTCTCACACACTTTTTTAATGCACAATTGCATAGTATGACTTACCTATACAATAATAAAATAATCAATGCTATACGTTTTAAGAGAGGTAGAGCATAGCGTTTATTCGCTCAAAGAGCAGCTCGACTGGGGAAGTACCTCCACCTTACAAAATACCGCAGCCAAATAACTTTACGTTGTGTAAAGTTGTGTTCCTGCGCGTGAGTAAGGTCGCCAGAGCTCATTGGGGAGCCCCCTCCCCAAGGTCCCCAAGGTCGGTAACGCGTGAGCGATGCTTCGTGTGTTGCAAGCGTCCATTTGGCTAAGGTAACCGCTTACCATCAGGCGGGCCGTATGCTTGTTTACCGACTTAGTCGTATAAAAGAAAAAGCGATTTTAGATTTCAAAACCAACATATGTACCTATAACTCATATGGTAATATCAGGAAAGAGTTCAACATAACTGCGAATAGGTTGTACAGTTGTACACCGCTAGATATTATATTCTAACATAAAATACGCACTATCATATAAAGATAAATACCGTAGGCCGTTAAATATATCCACACTTAAAATTAATGATGTCGTATGTCAGTGACAAGCAGTTAAGCCACGAAAGTACCTATAACCTAATCGCATTCGCAATACTTAAACTCAGTGTGTGACGACAAGGCTGCTATTATCGCATCAACATAACGTAATGGAGTTGTTGATATCATGTACAATTATTACTACATTAACTGCAGACTGGTCACAGAGTGAGGAATAAACTCCCATATCCTTTAAACAGTCTTACGAGATATATTTGATGTCTCCCTATCATTTCCAAGATAACTGAAAGTCCTTTGAATTCGCTTATCGATGAATTAATGTTAAATAGTTTGATTAGATAATAAACAGCTCTATGCAATCGACGCTGATTTAATTAAACCTTATATAGAAGATGATTAATATTCATAGGAATCGGTTCGCGATTGCAAACCAACGGGCGATTAGCATTTACATTTTAATTTACACTCTACAAACATTATAAAGATGATATAAATTCTATGTTTTGATATAAGGCTGATGGTGATAGAGTGAAATTTTATGCAAGTAAAAACCTTCTCAACAATATAAAAGGCAAGTATATGTACCAAACTTGTTCGTTCCTTCCAGTTTACTAGCCAATTGGAGTTAATATTATTGATGTAACATCAATATTCCTAGAGTTTATGCTATGTATACGGCATAAAGAGCTCGCAAAAACACCCATAACGCGGACCTACAATATAGCTTGCTCGTGTAGTGGTGAAATAGTCTTGTAAATAAAATAGAGGGAATTGAATGGAAATATACCACTTGCGTGTGAGCAACAACACAATACTATGGCATTTAATATACGTACTATTGATTCGATATTACCTCACGAACACGTTTAAAGATAGATACTTACATATACCGTTCGTTTCGCCAAGCGGACTGAGATCGCCATAAAATAAACTAAATATTTATATAATGTTATACATATTTATATACTGCTAATCTGTTGGTTTTTGAATCGTAAAATACAGGCACTTCTAGACACGAATTTGAATATAAACGAGATCATAATTTCGATTGAATTGCGTCTCAACACGTATCAAGCCACATTCTTTAACGATGTACTCGCGCCATAACGAGTCAGTATTCGCTTGGGAGATTTTTACTACTTTCATTAAAAAGATGTATCAGTAGACGCAGACTGCATGACACTTTTCCTTGGTATTACAAACCTAGTTAATTACTGCTCGTATAACTGGTAACAACATCTTGAGTGTGTAGCAAAAATACATTGTATACTTTCTTTATTTACACCTCAATCATATGTAATAGAAAGCCTTTTTTGTCAAAATATAGCTAACCTTTGTCTATACTGATATTTTTTGATAGAGATTCCACATATCAAATTTGTTAATGTTAAATGAAAGACGTCATGTTGAAGGAGTCGATTCCTCGCCAAGTAAGGATAAATGAACCGTGGCGCGTGTGTAAAAACCAATAAACCGTAACGCAGGTGTCCGCTGCCTCGATAAACAAGCGACTATCTAAACTACTACAAAATGCTTACAGTTCAGAACATAACTTAAAGATATCAAATAGAATAAGTAGTAAGATTATTTTTTAAATTACCTATTTATATTTTCGAGTATGTATTATGATAATATCAATTTAATTGAAATATTCAAATCATTATAAACATGAAGGTCTGCCAATAAAGATTATGTGCAAGATAAAAATATAATCTGCAAAATATTTTGTTGTAAGTACACCAACATTCTCGCAAAATTACCAGCGTAGTGTTAACAATGTTCTGCCAATTATGAGTGTAAAGCAAGTATTTAGTTCAAGCAGTGTAACCATGTTCCCACATGTGTTAAAGCAAAGATTGATATCGCCACTTAACCAAAGTCAGCTGCTGATGTAATTAGCGATGCGACTTGCAAACGGCTGCAAGAATTTATCTTGCATTTCTTACATCTTGTCGGGTACTAACAAACTTGAGCTAATTGAAACTGGTGAAAAATTGCGACCACATACTGCGCAAATTAATGTCATTGCCTCGAGGCACATACCTAGTAATTCAAACGAGACAGTGTTTACTTTTAATTCTTATATATTCCTGTATAGTAAAAACTATAACTTAGTTCTGTAGTACAAAGTAAAGTCTTTAAAATGACATTCATTTGAAACGAGAAGACCTTAGTGAAGGCTGTGTGAACATTGTGTGAGAACATTTTATTACAGTTTCAACCTGCTATAACTTATACAAAGTTTACCTAACACTTAACAACACTATCAAATTTTATTTCTTTGTACATATTTTTCGGTGATTATGTAAGCTTTCGTGTAATCTGTGAGGTGTCAAATCGCGATGATGCGGTGTGAGTGGTCTTGGTGCCGTCGTGGCTTGGTGTGACGGACAGAGGGCACGGTCGTTAGTGCAGCCGCACCATTACCGATGATCGATCACCACCGCCGGCGCCATCGCGCCACACCGACACCCGACAAATCAAATTTAGACCACTAATGCCGTGGTTGATACTCTACTCGCTAATAAAGTTATTTACGCTAATATATATATTGTTATATAAATAAGTTATGGGACGAGGTGTAATATAAAGAATATTACACCTCGTCCCATTTTGTGTACTTTTACCCTACCTACATAAACTGATCTAATAAAACGTATCAGAAAACAAAAGAAAAGTGTGTAAAATAACCCCCTTTTATGGTTGGTATAACTTATGGTAGGTACATTCCAGTATAAACGCAATACAATGTTTCGATAACTCCTCGAGCACATTAACGTGGCTACAGCGTACGCACATAAAATTTATAACGTAATTCAGTTTTAATGAGCACAAATAACATTTACAGGTCGCTCGCGAAGAGATGTAAACTGCTTTAATTGCACCTTTCGCAATCAAGCACCCGAGCTGCCACTAGAGTAGAATCAACACCTCCAGTCCAAATTGGAACATAAACTCAAGGCTGTAAACGACTCTTTAGGCCTTATTTACAGAGTTTTAGTTTCATTGAATAATAACGAAAATAGAAGACGTAAAATTTTGACAAAATATGCTATGAGATGTTCACAGTGGGAACAGACAGTGCAGCGTCGGTAGACAGGTAGGTGGTTGTGTACGTATGTAGGTAGGTATGTGTACTCTGTGGGGAGAAGCGGGTGGTAAATGCAGTCGGTCGCGGCGCTAACGTGCGCGGGGTAGTGCGGAGCGGGTGCGGCAGGGGTGCTGGGGAGCAGACGTCGTCGAGGAGCGTCGGAGGCTGCGATCGATGAAGCGCGGACACGCCTCGCGCACGCCACCGCACCGCAGCCCGCACCAGCTCATTGTTGATTCAGCCGCCGCTCCTTCGTCTACCGATCTAACCTACCTCCTACACATGTTGCCACACTCAGATCTAAAGACGACCTTTCGAGACATACATTTATCATCTGTAAACTAGTTGGCTTGATGTTAGAATTCTTAACCCAAATGGCTTCCCGCATGATGTCCAAAACGAATGTAAGTTTTTTTTTTTTATTTCAAACATAGGAGCTGTCAAGAGATCTTCCAAATGCGATGAGCGTGTTAAACGACTGTATTGTGGTGCGCTGTCACTGCTGAGGTCGGTGCCTTTGCTCCAAACTCTTACTACGATATTATCTCTCTCACGCACTAGGAAGCCACTCATTCTAAGCTCCAGAGCTTTTGAAGAAAAATAAATCAACGTAATCCGACATCGATCGATCGATATTTTAATAATCCTCTTCTCTAATAGGTAAAATTTTATGATTGTTTATTTAAGAAAAGATTATTATTTATTCATTAACTTTGACGTTTTAATATTCGTAAATTTAAAGAATAAGATACCATCAACTTATGTTGGTTGGATCGCACCTTTAAATGGTAGTATCATAGTTCAAGTCCGCGTTGATAAGAAATACATTAAATTTGTATCTCTCTGGTTCAAGTAGTGAACTAGATTAGAAAGATATGTAGTTGAGGAAATTTTATTGATAGTTTATTCAAACATCAACGATTTTCCTATCAACGTGGGCTTTTCTATGATACTACAATTTCATGTATCTCTAAATTTCATACCAATGTCATATGCATTGTGATGGTGGATGGATAGTATCTCAGAGTATATAAATACTATACGTAAGTATGTACGTAATCTGACAAACAATGTTTTTTCATATAAGCAATGTTGCGGATGTAGCCTTCAAAATAATCCGAATCGTACAAAATAGGAAAAAGAAAGGCAAAAACTAAATCATCTTATCGTAACATCTAAAATCTTGTCAAAACGGTTAGCTAAGCGCGGGATCGGGCGACGAGTACAAAACGAGTGACGTGTTTGGCTCAACTTAACCGCCCCGGGCGCGACACATCAGCCCTTTATTACACAGCAAAAAAAACTTTATAAGCAACCGTGTAAGGTTCTTATTCACTTGAATTTGAAAATAAATTATCATTTTGTAAGCGGCGAACAATCTGAATTCCAGATGACTTCGGAAGACACTGATCCGTCACCGATAAAGCACTCTGGCTACATTTGGTGACAAGTCACTTGTCCACTTGTAATCCGTAAGATTAATAAATATATTCACTAATTGCTCGATTCAACTGGGTGCTCAGACACTTCGACTACGATTAAGCCGTCTCAAGTTTTTAAATTACGCTTTACACGAAGCTAATTGCTTTATATACCCACTAATACGCCGTTAATTTCGCCATAATGGAGCTGACGGCGGCGAAATATGAATATTATATGTATAAATTCTTTTATCTTCGGACAGCTCCTCCATAATTTACAATCATAAAATAATAACCAGGGAAGTTAATGAGGCATCAGTCTAAATTACCACGGGTTGGATGACGCCAAAGCGTAAATAGCCGCTCAAAGGGCCAAATATGATACATTATATTTATTAACTCTATGTAAAGTTCCAGTTAGGTTGGCAACAAGGGCTGTTCTGGCGAGGGAGGGTGCTTGTGTGTGAATATGTGTGTGTGCGGGTCACGAGAAATGTAGAAATACGTTTTTAAGCCTCAGCCATCGGAGGCAAGAACGCTTCAAATATATTCCAGTCAAAATAGAAAACTCGCGTCTCCTCACGCATGCACAGTTTTATAGAGCCTGCTGAGCTGTATTCACACCAAATTATCGTAGGTCACGCAACATGAAGGCATAAAAGCTTATCAAGTCTGATTATAGAGCAGCTAATTAGAGCAATGCTAATTGTTATTTATAGTCACTCGGTGTTACAATGCTGTCAGAGTTCAAGCTACACGGAATGACAAAAATATTCATACACGTCTAGTTCTAGCCAAAGTATTGTTTAGATAGTCAACTACGTATACCATACTACAGACATTTTTAACTCTTTGACCTTATCGTGAAACATCTATAAGGAAGCATACACACTTAACCGTTTGTTACAAACGGAATTACGAATGTTTGAAGTTCTTATTAGGTACTAAGTATAAATGATTATGGGTGAGATAGTGTCAGGAGGTTTTCTTAGTTCGATCGTTTGATGAGACAGGTTGCACCTGTAAGTGGCCGCGCCGGATCGACGGTCTAATTCGTCCGAATGGTAATGAGGCGGTCGGGACGGTCGGCCGCGCGGGCGGTGTGCAGCGGGTGCTCGGCTCGTGCATTTGTAACCCGACGCTACCTACACCTGTCTCGATATGAAATAATTTTTATTTACGCAGCCCTCCGAGGATTTTGTATATATCCTAGTGCTATCGCATCCCACATCGAGCCGCATATTATGTTACTACACGAGGTAAACTATGACGATCCATAATTTACGCGACGGACATCCTATAACCTGAGTAACTTTTGATATTAATTTCACTTGACACCTTCTCTAGTAGTCTGTAGACGGAGTAACATAATGTAGGTATTTTGTTACTATAAATTGTAATATACGAACTTCTTTTTAATTGGAATTGGAGTTATTTGAATAATTAAGAAGAGAAACTTTTAGAATCAGATCAAAGATCAGATCATAGTGGCATAAATCTATTATAATTTAAATTTGCAATTATGTAATGAAATGTATAAATTATGACTTGTAATCTTAAATATTACTAATAAATATGTTTATCTGTTTATCTGTTTATCAACTAACAATATAACGCCTAAAACGTTAAGTTTAATACCTAGGTACTAACCCTAACTACTTATCGTAGGTATAACTCAAAATCGAATACCAATCTCATAGCTCTTCCCTACTTCGTGTGATTCTTCAAAATGTCTATAAAACATTTTATAAAGTCTACCGTACAAGCGTGGTATTATAATGAGCAAGATCCAGTCCTGTATTGTCTGGATTCCGTACACGCGGCTCGGGTCATCAATCATGTTGCCCTCCCCGCGCGAGGCGCCCCGTGACGAATGCCAACCCAAACACCATTGTGACCGATACCACCCACTCGGCAACCTGTTCGCGAAATACAACATCCACGCAGATAGATAGGTACACTATAAATTTATGAAGGTTCCGTAGGTGACAAAAATTATAAGCTTTTTGTTCGAGAGCAGGTATGCAGTTAAGATAAAGTTCTTCGTAAAATTAAATTTAATATTGATGTAATCGTCAGTAGTACTCTTTTTAAAACTACACAAAAAATTAATTACGCTTTTTTTATATCAATTTACTTTGTACATCAGAAATGTCGACCTCCATCGGGACCTAAAAGTAGAGTTAGTACAGACAGTGATTAAAAAATATGCAGAAGTTCACCACGACCGGTTTCATCATCATGTGAACGTTGAGGCAATCCAGCTCCTCGATCACACAGACATAGTGAGACGACTCAAAAGCACTAAACCGTTTGAGTTAGTGTAGTGATAGTTATAATAGTGTAACGTAGTCCAAGTGCTATATATAAAGAACACAAGAACTAAGTGTCTTCCCCTTAATACAGTGGACACATTCTTAGATATAGTCAATATAGAAGTTGATGTTAAATATAAAGACTTATTAGCCTAATATTAAGGCTAGATTGTAGTAAGAATAGGAAAAAAACATTTTGGTACGTAATTCAGGAATTGAATTGAATTATGTTTGAATCAAGAGTAAAGGCTAACTGGAAAATCATGTAATTCAAATGTTATGAAGAACCCTACGTACTTTAATTCCTCCGATATACTGAATCATACAGGTAACATTGAAGACAAGCTACGGAAATAGAATTGTTCACACAAAGAACAAAGTAATTGTGTTTTGCCATTGACACATTAAAACAACTTTTCAACAAATACGACAATGCAAGTGTGATATTAATGGTCATGCTCCATTCTTTGCCTTTCCTAGAAAGCCTCCTGGAGTGAGTCACTATCAACAGCTTGAAGTAAAAACATAAAAGTTGTAACTAAATGGACAATAATGGTAATTTTGTGCTCTACCACACACAGCGATATATATATCGCTTATCTTATTTTCTGTGATATTCTGGTAATTTATTTATTACACATGAGGAATAGGTAATACCTATTGTATAGATTATGTTGACCGTAAAAATATTAATAGATCAGTAAAACAAGAATGATTAAAACTCGATTATCTGCGATTCTACATAGGTAAGCACGTATAGTAATCAGGAGCATTTAATAAACTAAGAGAAATCACAAATCAATTGATGATGTTGCCTAGGCAATCGTGTTCATAAAACAAATCAAGCGCGTTTCAATCGAGCTCGGTTCACCTCGGGGAATGGTCCGAGCACATGTGCAATTAATTGGCTTATCGTGAGTTTATTGATTCGGTAAGGCGATCCGTTTTAATTACCGCCATCGCTCATTTGCCGCTGATTGGCTCCCAGCACAGCTCTCAGTACCGACTCGCTAGTTTCTCGTGCAGCCCGATCAAATAAAGATTCCTTCTCGATTCTTACCGAAAGCGCGCCTTGAAGAGTTATTTCATTTTGTGCCGTTAATTTTTAATTAAGCTGATTGATCAAATAAAGATTCCTTCTCGATTCTTACCGAAAGCTCGACTTGAAGAGTTATTTCATTTTGTGCCGTTAATTTTTAATTAAGCTGATTATAGAGTAGTTTTAATCAACGAATTATTGCAGGCTTCGATATGAATAAGTGGGCAATCAATGTTTTCATAAAGGATAAGTATAATGAAAGAGTATGATGATTTACCTACTTCAATTATATAAACACATACGGTATTACTGTACGTATTATTTATATACTCTGAGGTATTACTAACAGCATTCAAAATGGACTTATGATA
The DNA here is from genome assembly GCA_947623365.1 of Achlya flavicornis. Classification (NCBI taxonomy): domain Eukaryota; kingdom Metazoa; phylum Arthropoda; class Insecta; order Lepidoptera; family Drepanidae; genus Achlya; species Achlya flavicornis. The sequence continues at coordinate 6,415,237 of OX392468.1, read as the reverse complement.
ACAAAATCTTCAGATAAACTAAGTTTCTAAACAGTTTTAAATTACCTTGAGTACTCGCCTATAAAATATATCGCGTACATGTAAATGTTGTAAGTTGCCGACGATACATAAGTTTAATCTGACAAAGCTAAGCTAGTATTTCCTCGTGTTATATAATTATGTATCGTAAAAAGGGTAACAAATATAAAAGTTGGTCGTTGAGCATATGTCGCGACGCGACGCGAACAGTGTGCTATTACAGCTAATTGACAGTCGGCGCACGAGCTGTGTTTACTGCTGTATTTGTCACTTCCCCTCCACTAATGATATATTACGCGCCCATACCCAGAGGAAACTTTTGAAAATAAATAAATACTGTTGTTTGTAAAGCCACGCACGACCACACGACATGCTGAGCACGAAACGACATTCAATGGATTGGAAACAAAGTTAAAATCATTTACCCATCACATTTTAGTTTCAGTAAACCCCTATATCTGCCTAAATATCATCTTATGTAACAATAAGCGATGTAATTATCGCTTATGTGACGGAAGCGGTAACCCTCAACGCGCCTACAATAACAAAGTTATCAATAATCACTATTTGGCTAATCGCCTGGGGCGGACGGCACGGCACGGCGGGGTCTGCTATAACAGACTCATAACAAAGATATAATATCGCCGTCGGCGTGCTCTCCCGAGGGTGACGAATCGCACGTCCGATTAACTCTTAAACGACAAATAGAGGAACTCCCTTCCCGCAGCCCTCCCGCTCGGGGGTAAACTAAGCCACGACTTCCGCTAATTATTCGGGGGAGCGGCTCGACAAACATCGCCGTCCCCCTCTCACTCTGCGATCCGATGCACATCTCCGCAAAAACTCTCTGAAAACCAAAATTTTCCCTTCTCTCGACGGGTGGTCATATTTCTTCCCTCTCACTCCCATTAAACACACCGTAAACGCTTTCCTTTTTTCACGCCCTCGCTCTAATAGAAAGGCAAATTACGAGCTTACGGGCGCGGACGGGTGGCGATGTACGAAACCGCCGCGGCCGTGTGTCGTGCGTCCCGTTTTCACCCGCCCGTCCGCCATATTTCCGCGCCCGCTCGGAAAAACAAGGGTCGACTACGTGAACTTTCACGTCATATGTTTATACCTATAATGTACTAGCTTTATCACTAAAATACGATGTGACTATGGATATCTATATTATAGACCTCTTCTATTCGTACCTCGGTGCAATTTTAGTCACACAAGCATATACAGATGCTTTAGATTTATGAGCTAGTCATTCTAAAATCATCTAGAGGATTTGTAACTCCAGACCACGACGAAAATTAAAACTGATATAAAAAAAAACGTGAATGAATATTAGAACCTGTTAAAGTTTGGTGACTACCAATATTTATTTCTAGATCTATCACCTCAAGACCAAAGTAAAAACTTTATTGTTAGTACAATTTTCCATAAAAGCTGTGAACTCCTGAGTGAGCCGTTAAATATGAATGCAACGTGCTGACGAGCGCCTCGCGTGACGCTACTGATAGAGCGTTGTAGATGAGACTGTGACACTCGACCATTTTACCCGATCGATGTAGATTACGGCTATTAATATAGAAAAGCCAATTTTTATGAAATCCTATAGGATATTAAAAGTTTTTAACAGCAGTCAAATGTTTATATTAATAATATTATATAAATAAATTGGTTAAACATTAATTTTAAGGCCTGTATGTAATAAAAATTGCAAATTTTACAAATAAATTGAAAATGCTTATTTCTACAATATAATTCAACTCAAGACTACCTTCGCGAGGTCTAAATAACAAGTTCAACAAGCGTCGCACCGGTGAGGCAGCTCAGAAACTACAAATTCCATGATTCGGTAATGATCACGTGCCAGCAGATTGTGGCTTGTTCATACGAATTGCCGTCATTTTCGAGTTATCGACTTAACGCCGCGGAAATGAAAAATAATGACTTCATCGCTAGGCGGTTCCAACAAACGTACACGGACAAAAAGTACTGTACTGTTTTATGTAAAAAGGTTTTGTTTTTGTTTGATCTTGTTCCAAAAACCCATAGAAATATCATAAGTATCAAAAAACCCACAATATTTCAATTATCCGAACTAGTCTCAGTCCCAATTGTTCGGATAATCGAGGTTCTACTGTAGGTCTACATACCTTTTACACATCGATCGATTATCAAAAATCATTAGGAAACATAACGTACATATCATTTATTTTGTATAATAACATTTTTTTTCAAAAAGCGGTTTCATTGTATATTTAAGTGATTACACAAAACAATTGCACAATGCAACATGCATTTAAATGATTTGTTTCCCATGTGTACTTTTAGAATTGAATTATTTGTGATTAGAAAGTTTAAGAATCGATCCTTGCGAATTAATTATTTGACAAACATTGTTTGGTGACATGTCAGTAAATCGGCTAATGTATTTTAGATTGTATCTCTAAAATACAAACTAACGGAACCAAGCAATTGATAAATTGAAATGTACTTATAAGTAAGTGGATTTACGCGTAGATATGTTATATGGGTTTGCTATGCTGAACAATTATTGCTATTTGAAATTTCAAATCAATATCAATATTCCTTAAGTTCGTGTAATTCGTTCGTAATTTCGTAAAACAATTCGTAATTTCAGAGTTGGTCCCCAAGTAAAAGTAGTTCTGTATAACATAGGTAACCTTCCTTAGGCACGTATTGACTGGCATCGAAGAACCGCAGTTCGACAGTTAGGTACTAGTTAAAGTTACGTGTCTACCTTTGATTATGCATTTGTTATTGAAATTCAATTTCCGATTAACTGTGCCCAATGGTCCAAACTCTTTGTTTATCCACTGAAAGGTAATTGAGTCGTGTAGCCTTAGCACACATAAGAGAATAAAAAGTAAGTCAAGTTCATAATAATGGACGTTCAATGTCGCGCGTCGACAGTGAGAGCTTGCGAGGGCGGCGCTTTCCCAGGCTAGGGCTCGCCGCCGCCGCCGCCACGGCCATCCCGACAGCTGCGTCCGGGACTGGGACAAAAAGTTACACCACGCTACGTGGCGAACCTCATTATTTCACTGGTATTTGATCCTATTTGTATAATTTCTCACTTCTCATAATATACAGCGAGATAACACAAACTTTTTTATTTATGATGTAAAATCTTCACTAAGCTTGTGTAAAAATGTTTCACGTCTCATTACAAATGTCATACATGCAGCTTATGTGACTCCACGTGACTATGAAGGCCGGAGGAAACTTAATTCTGAGCTGTGATAAGACCAGACTGCAGTCAATCAACCCTTACTTCCGCGACACGGGAGACGATTACGTTTTTGTTAGGAGATCGACTGGTTCGGCCACCCGGAATCGACATTAAAATAATTTATTCGTGCGGAGGGGGAACTGTGAAAATTTAACGCTCTACATGAAAAAAATGACACCACATGACGATGTTTAAATCAGTCTATCCTTTACTTTGGAGTATCGTGTGAGGGGGACACGAAGCGGTTGGATTTTTTATAGTATCGGTTACCGCCTGAAGCAGTAGCTAGATTAAAAAAGTTCACGGTACAACTGCCGAGTGGAGTGTATTACTTCCGTGTGTTAGTACCGCTTCCAACGACGTGGTTTGACACTAACGACCCAACCCTAATGAATAGCTTAACAGATGACACGCAAAGCTTACCTACTGCGTCAATCTGTCGAATGAAAAGTTGTTTCTTTCTATTCATAAAAAACTTTCTTGATGTGTTGTTGAATTTATTTATAATATGAGAGTGTTAAAAAGGTATGCGCAGTGGTATGTTTACACAGTTTTCAGCTAATATAAGTTAAATATTTTTTTCTGACTGCGGAAAATACTCAGGAAGAAGAATTTTAAATTTCATGGCAGAATGACCGCTGTGTTGTTGATGATTGCAATTGACAAATAATAAGGTATTTTTAATGTTAACAAGATTAGATTAGAGTTATAAGATGATGTGCGCGAGGTCGCGTCAGGCATCGGTAACGAGGAGCAGGTCGAGGGTCGCGGACTCACAATGGTTCGTTTGGCTCGTTTGGCCGCACAATGCCGCCCCCTCGCAGCCCACTTCATTACGCGCGTATTGTGCCACACACGGGCACGCGCGCTCTCTACCGAGCTAAACCTGTGACTTATGTGACCCACCGCTGCCGTCACCGTCACCGTCAACGTCGCCGACGCCGGTGGCCAGCCAAAGCATTCCACATTACGATACTTTTGTTTCCTGAAGAGAGCAAACAACAGCGGTTTCGTAAACAATCGGCTTATTTAATTACACCTAATTGTACAAGGCACCTTTACCGAAACGATCAAAGCGACCGCAAGCTTACAAACTTTATGTATACAAATTAAATTAAACTGAAATATTGCACAACAGTTCTAAAAGTGATTCATCGCAGTCAAAAAGCTGTTTGCGCTACATTCTATTAAATAAGCGAATTGAGGCAATCGATCATAATGAATAGGCTAATACGCCAATGATGGAAATATTAAATCATTATCTATTTAAGCATCGAGTGTTCGGCTAATAACAGTGGAGATAATATCTCATTGAGAAGTGTGAGTGGAATGGCAATGCGCGCGCGATCGAAGCGATCACAATGGGCGTAGGAGTAAAACCAACACGGGCGGCCGAGCGCCCGCGCCCGCGCACTTCGCACAATAGCTACCGGTCGAACAATGGAGGGCTAATTGTGCGTCGACAGGCCAGATACCACCTCATTGTTACTAACACACAGAACAGACTCGATGTCGTTATTAAATTAACTCCTACGCGGCCGATCGCTTCCGTGCAATCGAACGGACTTTCAAATACTCACCTTATCGACCTCGGTATAAAGTTACTCCACGCGTAAAATTAACTTCGAAATTCGATTATACATGTAGTTAAAAACTCACATCATGACCATCGCTTCAATGTAACGTCAACGAGCCGTGAGATGAATGATGATTACTCTCTATGAGATTCCCGAAATCACCCGATGTCCATGATTACGTAATCAATCTCCGTCGACCTTCGCCGTCAGCCTTTCATCGAGCGGCGCGGGCGCATAATTCTCTTCTGTGTTCAGCCTTTTACACCTTTTTTCATAATTATTTAACCTTACTCATTATATGTAAGGCGTTAATGGCTGTTAAATGACCATCCTCTTGATGATGCCTCTCCTTTGTTGAGCCTCATTTCAGGTCATGCGCATCACTCATATAATGCGTTCAAATTGACTTCTAAATTGGGTGTTGTAAAGAAAAATTACTTAGTGGATATAGTTTTCGTCTGTTTAAACCTCAAGGCATTCTGGTTTTTTATAATTTATGTATCTCGATACGTCAATCATTGGAGATAAATGCACGATAATGCGAAGTATTTGCAAATCTCGCAGTGTGCAAGCGAACAACAATTGCACAAGCGAACGGTAGCTGACAGTTCACACCGGCGCAAATCGAGATTGCGTAGGTGCACCCTCATTGTGTGCACATCTCATTTTCTCTCATTGAAATCACAACAGCCACAAACAGAAGCTAATACGTTCAACATCAATCACCCAGTCACTCTCAATTAACAATTATTTTATTAGGTGCAATAATATTCAAAGATATGAATGTAATATTTTTTTCATTACAAGTTAGACTATTTAGTTTTAAGTGCATGTTCATAGGTCAATTATAAAGTAAGCATTAATTATTTCGTACATCGAACATAATTGCGTTTCATTGCAATATGTTAGGTGCGGCAGCGCAGCTTGATCGACTTATCGAACGATCGGAGCGCGTGCAGGCTGCATGCAAGTGCAGACGCGAACCGCGATCATCACTCCACCCAAGGGACCAATTAGGGACAGATATCTGCGTGTTATACTTTTTTTTTTTTTTTTTTTTTATACCACTAAGTTGGCAAACAAGCATACGGCCCGCCTGATGGTAAGCAGTTACCGTAGCCTATGGACGCTTGCAACACCAGGGGTATCACTCGCGCGTTGCCGACCCTGAAGAAATCCCTTCACGCCCTTTTTGAAGAACCCCATGCTGTACTCCATTGGGAAAACCACGGCGGGGAGCTCATTCCACAACCTGAGCGTCCGCGGAAGAAAGCTCCTTTAAGCCCGCACAGTTCGAAACAATTCTGGTTTCAATGTGTGAGGATGGATTCCCCGTCGATGGCGCGAGTTGCGATGGTGGAAGGTAGCCGTGGGCAACAAGTCAAACAATTCCTTAGAACACTCTCCATTGTACAAGCGGTAGAACACACATAAGGAGGCAAAGTCTCTCCTCAGACTAAGGGGCTCTAAACCGTTTGTGAGCTCGGGATCGTCAACAATTCTGATGGCACGTCGCTGAACCGAGTCTAAAGGCCCAAGCTGGTATCCAGGTGCTCCCGCCCACAGATGACAACAGTACTCCATATGAGGCCGGACCTGCGACTTATAAAGTTGTAGTCTTTGCCCCGATGTGAAGTACTGCCTGGCTCTGTTGAGCACTCCAAGCTTTTTGGATGCCAGCTTCACCTTGTCTACCAAGTGACTTCGGAACAGCACGTCGCTGGAAATGTCGACGCCAAGGATCCCGATGCTTTGGCTGAAGTTCAAGGAAGTGTTCTGGAATTGTGGAGCCACAGACCATGGGGTTTTCTTAGCGGTGAACGCGCAGGCTTGGGTCTTGGTGGGGTTGAAATGGACTAGGTTTAGTCGACCCCAATCGGAGACACTAGTTAGCGTACTCTCGATTTCAGACACCAGCCGTTCGCGGCTGTCCTCTACCTCGGAACGAGGGATATTTGCACGGCCCGTGTAATGGGTGTCCCCTGTACTGTCGTCCGCATAGCAATGAATGCCGTCAATAGACAGCATATCATTGATATGCAGTAGGAACAGGGTTGGGGACAGCACAGAGCCTTGCGGAACGCCAGCATTTATGTCCATGCTATCGGAGCAGCTGCCGTCGACGACGGCTCTTATGCATCTGCTGGACAGAAAGCTGGCAATCCAATTGCATAATCCCTCGGGAAGCCCGTATGATGGTAACTTCGTTAGAAGACCCCTGTGCCAGACCCGATCGAACGCCTTCGCCACATCTAGGCTCACTGCCAATGCCTCACCTTGACTCTCGATGGCGAGTGACCAACGGTGCGTGAGATACACAAGAAGGTCACCAGCTGAGCGACCGTGGCGGAAGCCATATTGTCGATCGCTCAACAACTCGTGATCCTCCAGGTATCTCAAAAGCTGCGTGTTGATCACACGCTCCATGACTTTGGAGAGAAGGGAGGTCACTATACTGGTCAGAATATAACAACTGAATTAATAATTGTCTTTAATTTTATAGATTATCAACAACATTAAGGTCAAATTAATATTAAAATTCTTTATTTTTTTGGAATAGTGGAATAAAATAATAAAAACCATGAACTTCGTAATTTCAAGTTTTTTATAGACCTTTTTAAAATCTAAAATAACGAGTTTTTTTTTACTTATCGAGTAGTGTAGAAGGTATACGAGCGTTGAACTCTAATACAGGCGCATATATAATGCGCAAGAGTACTCACATGGACGTGTCAAGCTGAAAGGTGCATTAGCGCAAAATAACACGTAGCCACGAAAATTTCAATTAAGTTTAATGCACATGTCGGACCTCCCCCCCTCCAACCCTTGCCCCCCAGTCGATTTATTAAAACCGATTACCAAGCTAAGCCGACGCCCGCCTGACTTCGCACTTGTTTTATCGCTGCCGATGCATTTTACTCCCCGAAATATGACGACGACATTATAATACCCTTTCATTGTATTTGATTCAAGAAATATAATTTAAATCGCTGATAGCAAGCGCGTTGTAACCATTTGTTAATGCCATTTGATAATTTTTCAACGTTTTCTTTCCTTATTACCTATTATATGAAATTTTTATTAAATGATTTCCTATAGTCCCTAACTTTTAATACTATAAATGCAAAAGTGAGAACGGGTGAAACCGGGGAGGACAGCTATTTATTCTGAAAAAAAAATGTTGTGTTGTACCTAGATATATAATTATTTACTATTGCTGTGGCACCATCGTCCTCATCAGAGAGGGTTTTGAACGAATATCAACTCCAAAAATAAAGTTTTTCAGTTCGGCTCTCCCTAAGCTAAGGGGGACCAAAAAAGATTTATTTTCTCTCTATGTATGTGAGATATCGTTGAATAGAGATTTAAAAATAGATGAGAAATTATTTATATATTTTTAAAAACAATTCAACCCGATTTCCGAACATATTATCCTATAAAACAGCATTACATTCCACACACAGCGGAGTTAGCTCCGAGGCACCTGTCCTGGGCCCGCCCTCACCAAGCAAAAACTATATTTATAAGCCTACTCATAATCAACAGTAATCATTGACTACAATAACTGTCAAAACGGCACTAAATATTGTTTGTTAAATGTCATAAGTTTTGTATTTTTTATAACGGTCAACACCTTTAGAGCAACTTACAAAGGAGTATAGGATGATCAAAAGGTGGGCCAGGTGCTACATGTTACTCTAAATATATTTTATCATTGATCTGTATCGGCTAAAGGCTTGTTTCTACCGGATAACTCTACCACTAAGATGCCGTATTTTTCTTTTTAGATATAGGGTGAATATGCCAGTTTGCCGACCACCACCGGTTCACGACCACTTTAACGATAACTATTATAAATAGTCAAACTGAAGAGCGTTAAAGTTACATTTTATTTCTGAATTCATCACCAGTCTTCCCCCTTCCTCTCGCTATACCGTTTTTTGGCCTATGATTAGAAATGTCCCTCAGGTGAGCCTTGGAACGACAGCCGTAAGCCCGTGACGCACTGTCGATGTTGGTTCCAGAAAGATAATAAAAAAAGAGTGAGCAAGGGTTTTAATCAGATTTGTGTTTAAATATTTGGCTTAGGATGTCAAAAAATACATTTACTTCTCTCAAAAGTATTATTTGAATGAAAATTGTGTTTTTTATTAAAACAATGGGTGTTCGCCAAACTGATCTACAAAATTAAAGCTTTTTCGTTTCTGAACCACGTGGTCGGGAAACAACTGTTTCAGGCCTATTTTGTTTTTAGATTTTCTAATATATACTGCATGGCACGGCACACCGTTTTTAGGGTTCCGTAGCCAAATGGCAAAAAACGGAACCCTTATAGATTCGTCATGTCTGTCTGTCCGTGTATGTCACAGCCATTTATTTCCGAAACTATAAGAACTATAATGTTGAAACTTGGTAAGTAGATGTATTCTGTGAACCGCATTAAGATTTTTACACAAAAATAGAAAAAAAACAATAAATTTTGGGGGTTCCCCATACTTAGAACTGAAACTCAAATTTTTTTTTTTCATCAAACCCATAAGTGTGGGTTGTCTATGGATAGGTCTTCAAAATTGATATTGAGGTTTCTAATATCATTTTTTTCTAAACTGAATAGTTTGCGCGAGAGACACTTCCAAAGTGGTAAAATGTGTGTCCCCCCCCCTGTAACTTCTAAAATAAGAGAATGATAAATCTATAAAAAATATATGATGTACATTACGGTGCAAACTTCCACTGAAAATTGGTTTGAACGAGATCTAGTAAGTAGTTTTTTTTTAATAGGTCATAAATTGAAATTAATATCAAATACTCAGGTCTATACTACCATTTACTTATATACCTACAGGTTTGTACGGAACCCTCGGTGCGTGAGTCTGACTCGCACTTGGCCGGTTTTTTATTTGAGATTTGTATTCTTTATGATATGGTTTATTTACACGTTACATTGCGACCAGCAAAATGTAACGTGAACTAAAATAAATAGTTTGGTGGTCGAGAACTAACTATTTCTCGTCGATTATAGTATGGTATGAGTTGATTATAAAACTAAAAATGGATTATGCCTATTCTTCGTCCACAAAAACTGGTCGTTGCAGTCTTTTTAATACTAACGTTTTGAAATTTAACGGTTTTGGTAGTAATGTTTTTATATTGATATTTTCTACCTAATTCTCATATACAATAAGTTAACAGGCTATTCTAAAATGCACTTCTTTTAGCTAGATCATCACAGGTCTGCTAATACCGGTAAGTAAGTAATTTTGTTTTAAAAATTAAGATAAAACAACTGACGCTCGAATTGTAGATATAATACATAACGCATACATTTTATAGATGTAGAGAGCTATCTCAAAACATAATATAAAAACCTATATTGCTCGTTTAATAGTACAGGATATTTGTACTCGGTCAATTGACCGTGTCATGAAGACTGCGTCATGAAATGGCAGAGCACAATTGGAGCATGACATGCCCACCGAAGACGTTGATATAAGACAATTTGTGATCATATTGGTTGGTGGCTCTTTATCAACTACAAATTAAGTGAATATATAATACTTATTAAAAAATGTGCGAATGAATTAGTGTTACCTCTTTTTCTTTTGATTAATCAGTCTTTCTCACAGGGAGTAGTTCCTGATCTTTTAAAAATATCCATAACAAAACCGATTCACAAAAAGGGAGATAAAACTGACCCCAATAATTATCGTCCAATTGCACTTTTATCCACATTTTCGAAAATATTTGAAACCGCAATGTCAAATCGTCTTTATTCATATTGTGAAAAATTTAAAATCTTTGATGAAAGCCAGAATGGTTTTAGAAAGAATCGGTCCACTACATTAGCTGTTTATAGGTATATACAACAAGTACTAAAAATTATAAATGATAAGCAATATGCTATCGGTATCCTACTCGACATGAGCAAGGCATATGACAGAGTTCTTTACGGTATACTTTTGGACAAACTGTATGGCGTGGGTGTGAGAGGCATTGCCCACGCGTGGTTCGCTTCCTATCTCAGAGATCGAGTGCAATATGTTGAGGTGGAATACTTTGATCAGGAAACTGGTAAAATCAATAATATTAGATCACAAAAAGTAGATATAACTAAATCTATACCTCAGGGTAGCGTGCTTGGGTGTATTCTTTTCTTAATCTACATAAATGACCTTCCAAAAACTATAGACGCGGTCAGTGTTTTATTTGCAGATGATATTTCGGTCGTATTTCCGTGCACAAATAGTATAAATTTAAATTGCCAGCTAAATACTCTGGCATCGAATATTGTCTGTTGGCTAAATGAGCATAACCTTGAAGTTAACTTTTCAAAAACAAAGTTAATGCAGTTTAGACCACACCAAAAACGGCCTTTATTAATTGATTTTACTTTTAAAAAAATAAAACTGGAATGCGTTGAGAACTTTAAATTGTTAGGCCTTAATATTGATACGAACGTTAATTGGAAATCTCATATCCGTGATATAGCAGGAAAGTTATCAAGATTTACATATGCGCTGACAGAGCTAAAGAAAACTACTGACACCAAAACAGCCCTTTCGGTCTACTATGCATATGCACACGCTTGGCTCCGTTATGGAATAGTTTTATGAGGGAATAGTACAGAAGTAGACACCGTTTTTATCTTACAAAAAAAATGCATTCGGATATTATCAAACGTAGATGCTATGGTGAGTTGCAGATCTCACTTTGTTAAACATGGAATTCTCACGCTTACATCGCTATATATTTTGGAAATTGGGCTATTTGTAAGAAAAAATATGTCCCTATTCTCTCAAGCAAAAGATCATTATTCCCAATCACGAAGCTTAAGACACCAAAATAGATTAGCCCTCCCCAATTCAAAATTAAACATATTTTATTCTGGTCCATATGTCACGTCAATAAAAGTATATAATAAAATTCCCCAACATATTAAAGATACAGAAAAACTTAATGCATTTAAAACACAATTATCTAATTACTTGAAACATAAATGCTTTTATACACTGCAGGAGTTTTTTGATGAAAAGTAAATACGCAATAAATTTCATATTAAGAATTATATTATTAGTTGGATATAATTTAAATTGTTTTTAAAATAAATATAATAAATAATAACACTATAAATATTATATCTGTTAAAAATGTAGAATTAAGTAATTTATGTATAACCATAGTTTTAATTTAATATGTTTATATTATATTGTAATTATTTATTTGCTGTGCCCTAACAGGGTTTCATGTTGTGCCTTAATAATATTTGTCAACTTATCTACACATGAAAAATGCAATAAACATTTGAATTTGAATTTGAATTTGAAATAAATAGGTGCAAAACAGCTTTAGAAGTAATACCATAAACTTATGTTGCAAAAAATTACGAGTGAGAGCACATACCCTAAGGAACCCTAAAGATTTAGTATGGATTTTAACGATCAAGTTGTCTACACATTCTTAATTTCGCGCTAGAGTGCGTCAGACAAGCAATATATTTGCACTGTCGTAAGTTGTACGGATTGTTCACTGCCGGAGTGTCAGTCAACCGCAAACCGATATTGCAATAACGTTGTTAACGTAACACAAAGCCAGACGGACATAAAACGGCCACATTCGAATATTTTGGACAAACTCATTGTCAAGAGAGGTCCAGCGTAACATAAATCGTCCTCCAGTTAGGTCCCTCTAACAAAGTCCACTCGGTAGTAAAGTGGCCGCTTGTAAATCAAAACGACGAATCGAAAAAAATGAAAATATAAATAAATCGAAACAGACCGACATTTCTCACAAGCGACGCAACGATAGTGACGTCCCTTCATAAGATATCGAGTATTTGTCGATAATATGTTATTATATAATAATGTTTCTACCTTGCGAAACATTAAGAAATAGATAACATGTAATTTTTATTGACTACAGTAGTTAACATTTATGAGTATTTACATTTCCCAGTTATGACTTTACAATAGATAATCGTTGGAAGTGATTTATATTAAATCTACCTACCGCATGCTAAGAAACTACTCGTTATTATGATAATACAAACATTACATGTTACAATACGTAAGTTGGTAAATTATGTGTTTGGTTATAGTAGTATTAGGAAAGTGTCGATAATAAAGTACGATATTTGGTGGTACCGAGCGCGGGCGCGAGTCAACCGACTCAACGTGGAAAGAAAAAGGATTGTGCATCGCAATAAAAAAAGATAAAGCGTATTACGGGATGTCCGGAGATAAGGGGCCATTTTATGTTTTCATATTAAGTTTGACATAAAAATGAGCGCAGTAACACATTTTACTGCTATTGGTTCCCTTTGTTAGCTTAGCACTCGCCAGTTTGTGGAGTTTTCACTACTGTTTTGTACAAGCTTATTTTCAGATTATATACCTATACTTTAAGTATAACTATAGTAAATAATATTAACGTTACTCCTATCCATTAAAAAAGATCTTTATAAGAACAGTCTAATCAATTCTTCATCAAGTTTCAGTTTACTTGAATTGAGTCATTTTTAGGGTTCTGTACCCGAAGGGTGCCAAACTGGACCCAATTACTAAGACTCCATTGCGAGTCTTGGTCATCGCACTTGGCCGGTTTTTTATACTTATTTAAACGTTTCTTATCGATTCTATATTCTGATTTCGAACATATCATAATATGTTTAGTACAAAGTTAAAATAGTTATTTATCGCAAGCAGAGTATGAAATTGCATTTAAAATAATATAATATAGACATTACATTGTAAAGCTATTTAAAAACATGCTCTAACATCTCCCCTGACAAAATTTGTCTCTGTTATCCCATTTTGATTGGATGGGTTGATTTATCTCTTGTTTTGGGTATGTCGTGGGGATCATGAGTAGTTGATACTTTATCATTTTTCCTGTATTTTTTTTAGATCTTATTCATCAATTATCTTGCGTAGGCATAGTGTAGAAATATACCTTAAGAATATTTTTAACAGTCTCTTTATCTTTAGACGTTTTCTATTTTTGACGGGCCGGTTGGCGTAGAGGTTAGTAGTATAGTACCCTCACGCACAGGTCGTGGAAGTCCAGGTCCAGGACATACATTTGTGTGACATGAACATGTATTTTTGTTCCGAGTCCGAGCCTGAGTGTCTATAGTAAAAGTATATACTATTTTAAAAGTAGTATATTATTATGTAATATAATAGGTACTTAGGTATATCCCTGGTTTCCTTAGTACAAGTTTTACTTGGTTCGGTATCAGATGGAAGGGTATGCGAAGCATTTCCCGACCAGGATAATTATTTTTATGTATATGTCGCAGCCACATTGATAGCCTGAATATAATTCAGGCCGCTAGTTGAACGGCGCCGTTTAGTAAAAAGGCTAGGCTAATTAATTAACAAATTGAACGGCCAATTTAAGCTAGTTGGCTGCGACATTTATATATATAATTTTCTTTGGAAAAGTAAATATTATGGGCTCATGTACTCAGTAAATTAAAAATATTTTTTTCTTTGGGAAAATTGTTTGTTATCATGAGTACAATCATGTGTCTAAGTATCGTTTCCTAATTACCAGTCACCCTATATATATTAGTTTTGCATCTGTTAAGAAAAAATATTTAAACATGCTGTTTTATTTTTTAAATAACGCAACTCAAATCCAACACTTTGTTGTAACATCACATATCAAAACGATTCGGTCGTATTACATCACGCAATGAGTGTAACAATGGGTTCGCATCCCTCGAGATTGAAACGCTCTCCGAACGAGTACCGGCTACAGTGATTTAGACTAACTGCACTTGTTGCGAATCGGGGGCACTCCCCCATTCCCTGATAACATATGACACGGGGCTAATATGAAGATTATACTCATTACAAACACTTGCTTCAAGCATAAACTATTTTATCATAACAATAGCGGAACGCACCGCAACCCATCATTAGTTAATCATATCAGACAACGGTATCAAACTCTGGTTAGTTACGCCAGGCAGGCCCTATTATTTACTTCAACACTTATATATTAAATTCCTTCACAGTTTCGACTATGAAAATGAGCTCTTTTATGGCAACCTATAAATCTATCTGGCAGGTAATATATATTGCCATTATTGAAAGTCTATGCTCGTTAACTACTAACATTTATTAGCAACCATATTTGGAATACGATAGAAAATTAATATGATACTTAAAACTGCCCGGTATTTTTATTAAATAGGTTGACAAATCAATATAATTTGACAGTAATCTCTTGGGAGCTAAATATCGATGCTCCGAGCTGGCATGGCGCGGCGCATCAGCTGAGCTTGTCCCGTACACAATGCCAATTTTCCGCTCTCCGCCACCGACTACGCAATTATTTAGATAAACCTCTCGGCGTGACTATAAAAACATCTTCCCCTCCCCCCACAACGCTGTTTGTTGTCTTTGGGGCTTTGTGAATTTATGGGCTGGCATTACGCCGACGGTTAGGAAAAAATGTACTTTTAATTTATCTCGTTAAAGGGTTGAAGGACGACTGGGTTCGCGAAGTAATTATTCCGGAATTGGCCACTTTAGCTGATGAATCCATTCCGTTGAACCCTTTGTTGGGGGCGCGTTTGGAGTGAATTAATTTGTTTTTGACTCCGATTTCAACGGAGTGAAAGATTACATTATGTTGAAGAGTGAAGCAATTCATTCAAGAATTTTACGTAGTGGCGAGCATTTCTTTATATTTTAGGTTAATGTGTCGCAATAACATAAAAGATTAATATTTATGCATAAAATAACAATTTCCTTACCTTCCAGTTTTGGTGATGATCATCTCGGTGCCTAAGTCATGGAACTTGTCCCAGAGCTCCTTAGTCTCGAGTTGGCAGTCCACGGACAGCAACTCTTCGCAGTTGCACGAAGTAGCTGGAGGTAGTGGTCGCGCCGGTGAAGGCGTATCGCGTTCACCTAATTCTGAGAATACATATCTTATTTGAATAGTAGGAAATATTCATTAATATATTTTCAAGGTATTTTAAATCTTATCTTTAAAACAAGATACTTAGGGCCGTTAGATCAATAGCAGTTTAAACTACAGAACAAAGTTTAATCTTCCGTTTTAGATTATTTCTTAAGATCAATTGTAGTTAAACTACCACTGACAGTTTAAACTATAGATTAGTTTAAACTGGACCAGCACTACGGTTAAACTCTCGAGTAGGGTTTAAATTGTATACGTTGACGTTTATTTCAATATGGCCGCATGTTGTTTTTTGTTTTGTTTGTGAATTCGTGCTTGTCTGTGTCGTGGTATTAAATTAAAATGGAAAATTACAACAGTGATTCCGATTCGGATATTGAATCGGCTTAATTTATTATTCACTAACTAGGTCTGTCTTTTAATTTTCCAAATCATTGGAATATCTCTTAACCGTCTCTTAAAAATCCATTTCAGATGTGCAGAAGATTCGCACTATTATTTTCAAGGCATCAGTAATGTTTGATAACAAAGAAAAAGTAATAATTAAATAAATCAGAAAATAGCACGGCGCAAACGTGGCGGAAACCATGTACAAACGACAGGAATGTGGAATTTTAAATGTCAGTGGTACATCTGTCAATGTCAATCGAACACATGCTGTCATTATTTTCATGAACGAATGAATGAAATCTTAAGAAATGAGTCAGTGTTGCCATTTATAATAGATTAATCGTAGTTTAGCTAATCTCCCGATGTTTTCTATTCGATCTTATGACAAAAGATTAAACCATAGTTTAAACTTGATCGTCGATTGTGAAATCTACAGTTTAAGCTTTTATTGATCTTACGGCCCTTAGAGAAAAGAATGCCTTCGTTGTTTGTTCAAACTCGGCCTTTTTTTTTACAGGTTCTAAATCACATATAAATGAACCTACCACGTGAGAATGTTTATTGTATTTTTATGTGAATGCTTGGTTCTTGTAAATTAACACAAGTTTAATTACTTTACTAGAACAAGAAAAAGTACGTATTATGATGTTAATGATCATCATCATATCAGCCCATGGATGTCCACTGCTGAACATAAGCCTCCCCATTGATTTCCACTGCGCACGATTTTGGGCCGCTTGCATCCAGCGGTGCCTAGCGACTCTGACCAGGGGCTCTACCGCGTAACTTTGGTGGTAATCGTAACGAACACCATTAATGAATTTCATCCAATCAGGGCCCACGAATGGTCATCGTCGCGTGCGCGTCATTGGTTGAAATAATTAATTGTGTTCGTTACGATTACCACCAAAGTTACGCGGTAGAGCCCCAGGTCGTCTGTCCACCTCGTGGAAGGGCGTCCCGCTCGGCGCTTTCCAGTACGTGGTCGCCACTCTAGAACCTTTCTTCCCTAGCGATTATCGGCTCATCGAGCGATGTGGCCCGTCCATTGCCACTTCACCTTACTAACTCTACTAGATATGGAACGAGCTATGCTCGGAATTTCTCTACGTGACAGGATCAGGTATACTAGAGGTCAATAGCAAAAAATTAAGTCCAGTTAACTACGGATCAAAGCTGGATGGTTACTGAGCTATATCGGTTCTTCGATTTTTTATCGAATCGGTTGAATTTCTTTGTATAAATTATTTTTTTACAACCTTTTTATTATGCATGTAGGTATGTATGTTCGGGTCGAATCTTGCAAGTCGAATTTCACCCACTTCCAGTCGTTGGATTTAACTATGGATTGACTTGATATTTAGTATACACTAGTGACCCGCCCCGGCTTCACACGGGTGCAATGTCGTGTGGTGTCGAGCGATTTGCGCGCCCGCGCCCGTCTCGGCCCGCCCGTTCACTATATCGTGAATACTGGCGAATACTGTTTCTTGCTAATTTACGTTAATAATTCCGTTGCTAAGTTCCGTTGTTTCTTGTTAAAATCCGTTGCGTGGTGTAGATGGAGTTAGCGGACAAACAGACAGACAGACAGCCAGACGCGGAGAGCGACACATTTTATACTATGTAGTGATAGTATATTGGAAGACATGCAAGTACAGGCAACAAAAAGTACAGTCACCAAAAAACGTTTATTTTAAAAATGTTTTTTTTTACATAAACATTTTAAAACAAGCGTTTTATTAGCTTGCAATGTAATGTAAGTAAGTAGGTAGGTATGTATGTTCGGGTCTAATCTTGCAAGTCCAATTTCACCCACTTCTAGTGGTCGGTTTGACTTGATATTTGGTATACACATAGTATTTTGGATGACAAAGTAAAACTTTTTTTTTACCACCCATCTCTGATTGATATTTTTTCATGTCATTAAAAATGTGGCCACTGTTGTAAAAACTTACCCCCTTCCTTAAACGCTATTTAATTAGTACATTATTAAAATAGCGTTTCATAAGTAAGGATACTAACCAGAAGAGGGTGCAGGTGATGGTGCAGCGTGGTCGGAAGCGTCCCGTTCACCATCCGAGCACTGCTCCACGTCCACCTCGACATCCTCCTCAGGCACGGGCGACCGACAGCTGGACGCCGGGGAACTGAGTGACGCTGGCGAACTCTGCCGTGATGCTGACCCTGGAGATTATGGTTCATGTAGCAACTTTAATTACTGTACTGTACTATATTTTGTACCGTGTCTTTAGATGGTTTTCGTAACTTTCGTTATCTATACATATAAAATGCTTTGTCCTGAATGACTGACTGACAATCAACGCACAGCCTAAACCACTGATCGTAGAGACCTGAAACTTGGAGGGTGTGTTCTTTGTATGACGTAGGCATCAGATAAGAAAGGATTTTCCGAAATTCTTCCCCTAAGGGGGTGAATTACGGGGGCAAAGTTTGTATGGGACAACGTGATTCCTTGGTCCGATCTACTTCAAATTTTGCATAAACATTCCTTAACAGAATTGATGGAAGACGTGATTCGTATTTTATTGAAAATCATCGCCTAACGGGGTCAAAAAGGGGTAGAAAGTTATTTTTGGGGTGATTTGCATCGAAGTTGATATCAATACTCCTTAGTACTTTTGATTTAATTTTTAATTTTTATTTTGACACATGTTTGAAATCTCAATCCGATTTTCACAGATTACAGAATAAGGCAGATAGAGCGCGCGAAACACGGGAGTAAGGCCAAAATATCAAATACAAATTGAAACACTCATACCTGGTATTCGCTTTATAAACACTTTCTTTTTAATAAATTGTGTTTAAACATGGCAAATACAAATTTAAAAGTGAATACCAGGTATGTGTTTTTCAATTTGTAACTATTTGCTTTTTTGGCCTCACTCCCGTGTTTCGCGCGCTCTATCTTCCTTTCGTTCTGTAATCTGATCTGAGCCGATTTTATTAAAAAGAACTTGGTGCAATTCAAATATGCTGAAATACTCTTTAAAATTGGAATGTCAAATATAAAAGAATATTCAAATCGGAATAAAATACGAAAATTAATTGCGAAATTTGTTTGGAAGTTAATTTTCTTTATTTCATTAGAATATTTGGATTGTATCTTTTTCATTTGTTGTTATAATAATTAAATAAGATTCTTTGAGTTTGATTTGTTAGGGTATAAATCAAAGGGTATAATCACAGGGTATAATATAGGTTGTTAGTTTTAATTGTAAAATAAGTGGCGTGCATTGGTTTTCGAAGGAGAAAATGCAAACCGTACGCGGGTGAAACCGCGGGGGTCTGCTAGTCTATATATATAAAATGCTTTGTCCTGAATGACTGACTGACAATCAACGCACAGCCTAAACCGCTGATCGTAGAGACCTGAAACTTGGAGGGTCTGTTCTTTGTATGACGTAGGCATCAGATAAGAAAGGATTTTCCGAAATTCTACCCCTAACGGCCGGTTCACACATGTCTCCGTTTTACTGTTCCGTTTTATCGTGTACGTTTTTTTTTCGTCGATGGCGTATGTAGTTGTATGAGCGACTTCACACATGGCACAGTATTCTGTATACAGTAAAAAAAATCGTTCCGTAAAAAAATTACATTCCGTTTTGTCATCGAATACTGGACGACGGAACAGTAAAAATATACGGATACGTAGAATTTTAACGGATAGATACTGTGTGCGTGGTGGGCGGTGTGTGCGGGGTGTAGGAGGGGGAGTGATGCGACAGGTTTTGTTTGACTCACATTTTTCTGTTCACACATCGCATCCAGTAATGACGGATTCGTTGAACGTTATACGGTGCCTATGTGTGAACAGCGCATAAATTTATGACGTATCCGTTAAAAACGTACCAGTAAAACGGACTCCCATGTGTGAACGGGCCGTAAGGGGGTGAAAAACGGGGGTAAAGTTTGTATGGGACAACGTGATTCCTTGGTCCGATCTACTTCAAATTTTGCATAAACCTTCCTTAACAGAATTGATGCAAGATGTGTTTCGTATTTTATTGAAAATCATCGCCTAACGGGGTCAAAAAGGGGAAGAAAGTTATTTTAGGGGTGATTTTCATCGAAGTTGATATCAATACTCCTTAGTACCTACTTTTGATTTAAATAACATTTTTTATTTTGACACATGTTTGAAATCCCAATCCGATTTTCACAGATTACAGAATAAGGCAGATGAAGCGAACGGAACACGGGAGCGAGGCCAAAAAAAGCAAATACAAATTGAAAAACACATAACTGGTATTCTTTATTGAATTTGTATTTGCTTTGTTTAAAAAACTTTATTTAACGGAAAACACTTTCTTTTAAATAAATTAGCATACAGCAGATTTTAAACATAGCAAATACAAATTCAAAAGCGAATACCAGGTATGTGTTTTTCAATTTGTGCCTAATTGCTTTTTTTGGCCCGTGTTTCGCGCGCTCAATCTGCCTTTTGTTCTGGAAACTGAAATGCTCTTTAAAATTGGAATGTCAAATATAAAAGAATATTTAAATCGGATTAGAATTCGAAATTTGTTTGGAAGTTCATTTTCTCGGAGTTTTTGGCGGGAACTAGCAGTGTGACGTTGCGTTTAAATTTTTAAATACATAAATTCGTGTATTTTGAGTTTTATTGCATATTATCCGTGGTATTTTATCCAATAAAGATCAATCCATTTGCACCAGTGAAGTTAAATGAAATGAATTATGTGTATCGTGTCTTTTCAAAAGTCCGTGAAGAGTTTTAGTACATGACCACCACTGTAGGTATAACATGACTTTTATGGACAGTGACTGACTGCATGAGTTGAGGACTATGTGAAAGTGATTTATTGTGACTAGAACTTATATAATATAACTGGAAATTGGCAAAATACACACCCGTGTGACGCCAAAAAAAAAGTACATTTTCTATATTTCATTAGAATATTTTGATTGTAGTTAATTTAATTTCTTTCTCATTTGTTGTTATAATAATTAAATAAGATTTGAGTTCGTTTTTTTGTGTAGGTATAATATAGGTTTTAGTCTTTGATTAAGGATACATCCAGATAGAGAGTCGCAGCTGTGCACGCGTCGATAAAAATACGCTCTAACTGTTAGGGGCTAAATCAAATAAAAATGCAAAATAATGATCAATATTTAAATTTCTCACGATTTTAATTGGAATATTTTAACAACTACTATCATTATGTACGTCATTATGACAAGCAGAATGACGCAGAGGGAGCGTAAAACGTAGCTGTTACGCGCAGCAGCCTATAAAAGTTGGCCTGTTTTGTATATTAGTGTAGTATGGCGACGTTCTTTCTAGGTATATTTATTTCTATGGTTTTAGTTTTAATTTGTAAAAATATCTATGTTCGATTTGTTGTGTCTAATAATCAGTGGCGTGCATTGGTTTTCGAAGCGGAAAATTTAAACCGTACGCGGGTGAAACCGCGGGGGTCTGCTAGTCTTTACTAATAGTAGAAATTAATTTCCGTCTATTTATTTTTTCCGTTTTCATAGCTCGACAACAAATATATCGATGACTTTTGGTAGCTATGATTCCGAACAGGATTCCGAACTGGATTTAACAGGGAAACTTAGATAAAATGGAGGAGGACATGTATTTACTCACTAATTTGGAATCCAGCACATATCGATATAAAAAAAAACATTAATACACCGTTCTTATAAAATGAAATAGGAATACTATGTGTACTAGAGACCCTCGCAGACGAGTCTTTGTTCGCAAACTTATGAAGAGACCAAAGAAATTTGGAGACAAAGTATTCATTGAGTACCCAGAAAAGATTTTAAGAAATTCAGTCCCTAAAATAGGAATCGCAGGTAACCCGTGGGGCCGCAATAAAAATAAAACCACGTGTCTTAGTAATACTGCGCCTAGAAGTACTGTGGAGTGAGGCTAGTAGATATGTAACATAATTAAAATGAAACAAAGAACACACACAAATCAATCAAATAAGTCAAATCGAACACTTTTTGATTAGTACAAACTGGTTCCGGCTCCATACATCCAACATTACATTTTGCGTTCTATTTTCACGGAACACAAAACGTGTACATATGCAACGAGTAACGGAAAGGGTATATCTGAAAGGGGTTAAGATTACGTATAAAAAGTTTCAGTTCAAAATAAACTACTCAAAAATTCATACAAAATTTTTGCTTCCTAGTTTATTAAATTAAAATCATAACCAACGTGTCACCGCTCTATGAGAGTCATTATTTTCTCATGTCACTTGCTAATTTTATTTAAAAAAAATCTCTTTAGCGATCTGTGCGCCTAGGACTAAAGAAGTTGTGTAATTTTAATGATATTATACCCTTATAGTATTCTTAATAGAACCGTTATTACTTCTCAGGATTCCTTCAATTTATTTACTAAATCGTCGCATTTCAGTATTAATATTATAAGAATTTGAAATAATGTATGAATATGTTTATTTTTTGTAAGAAAAGAGTATAAAGGTCCAAGCAATTATGTACCAACAATACCAACTCGCTTTCCGCCGGCGATCTCCTATTTTACCCCCTTTGTGGGTGAATTTTGATATAGGTACGTAGGTATCTTATATACGAGTATAACAGGTGGAGATTTTGAGATGGCATATATTCGAAACCTACGTTGGGTTAGTCATGCATGCTGAATAACTTTCACTCTGGCATGAACAGTGAATTCTCAAAAAAAATATAACTTTCCATATTAAATGTCAACCTTGCTCGATAATAATGTATGAAAAGTAAAAAAAAAATGAGAATTCAGTTTTGGTCCCATAGTAAAAGTTGTAAAGCATGACTAACGCAAAATATGTTTCGAAAAGATGCCATCTCGAAATCTCCACCCAGTATAGGGGCTCAGTGTGCAACATTGAAGTTTCTAGAACTTGCAGATTAAGATGCATCTGTTAGTCAGTTTTTATAGCATTGAATTCTAATGGTGCGTCCATGCTTAGCGAACCGAGCACGAGCCGAGCCTCGAACGAGCCTACAACGAGCACGATGCGAATCCTTTTGTACGTAAAAAAACTGACAATCGCGTTCGTTCGAGCCTCGCGAGCCCGTCCACGCTACGAGAATCGTGCTCGCAGTGTGCTCGTTCGAGGCTCGGCTCGTGCTCGGTTCGCCAAGCATGGACGCACCATTATGATCGTAGCGGTTGATGCAGTGCGACGTCTAGAGTGCTACGACATTTGCAATAATTTTTATTTTATAGCGTTGAATTCTAATGCTAGTAGCGGTTGATGCGGTGCGACTACGAGATATACCAATGATCGTAGCGGTCGATTGAGTGGTGCGATGTCTAGAGTGCTACGACATTTGACATATTTTTTATTTCGTTGAATGCTAATGCTCGTAGCGGTTCATGCATTGCGAGCGGTGGCTAGAGTGCTGCGACATTTAACATATTTTTTTAATCATAGCTCATACATACATAGCGTTTGATATGATGTCGAGCGATGTCTAGAGTTCTATGACATTTGACATAATTTTCAACTCGTTAAAAATCTCGTAGAACATTATAACAATAATTGAACTGTTTTACAAAAAACTTAAACCGGCTTCAAAGAATACTAAGAAGTAATCAAATCCTGATCTGATGACAATAGGACCAAACGGGAAGTGGACCCTTCCAAACAAATTTTTCCAAATTAGTTAATAAACGACAGAGTTATGAGGTAACAAACAAAAAAAATGCAACCGAATAGAGAACCTCCTCCTTTTTTTGAAGTCGGTTAAAAAGTAGTTTACTTGTTACTGTAAGATTATCTAGCCGGTCAGTATTTTTTTTATATTTGTATGATAAAATCGTTGAATTAGCTGTGGAAATGATTCCAAGTTTTATTTAATCAGTAGCAAGAACCTTATATCGAGCTTAGCTGGATACATTGTCGTGTTTAATTTTTAATACATACATACTCGTTTAAAACAAAACATGTTTATGAGATTTCCCCTTTTTTTAAACCACCCTAGAAAAACAAAAGAAAAAAACAAATCGGTCAAGCAGTGTTTGAGATTTAGCGATATTCAAGATTTTTAATAAATATCATCTATACCGGCTGATCAAAAAAATTACATTCAATAAAACATTTCATAATTTTACCATGGATGTAGAGACAGCTTGTGAGGTGCACATAAATATAATAAATAAATATAGATAACCCACACAGGTAAGAAAAAGTACCAACATAAAACAATACGTACAATGAGTGTCACAGTCTCTACCACACAAGGAAATATTTATTGTGGTGCGAAGATACTTTGAAAATATGCAGTATGTGATTAATATCTTATTCGCATCATTAATTAATAGGTAATTATTATTATCTACATGACGATAGTTTTAATAACTATTTACTTACTTATTACAAATCCACAGCTCTTAAAAAATAAATACATTTATCTTATTAAATACATCTTATAGCCTTATAAATTAAGGATTAACAATTTAATACCTTATCATTTAATTAAAGTAAGGAAGAGACCAGTATGAGCAGAGTATTTATAGAAAACATAAAATTTTACAATTAGATTGTGCATGAAATAATATATGTGTTTGTGAGTATGTGAGTGTGGGTGGGAGTTTGAAAGTGTAGGGGGGGGTGTGTGTAAGTGAGTATGAATGTGTGAGATTTTGTATGTATGAATATATATTCAACCAAAAAGTCTAAATGTCAATTTGGAACTTATGTAAGTTGTAAATATCCATGAATAGCGTAAGTTTGTATAAAATATTCCTCCGTGCAAGGATTAACCGACAAACTACAATATTATAATAATACAAGTACTAGGTAACTAGATTTCTGCCCCGCAAGTACATCTGCGATCCCGTATTTAAGAGACTTAGGTAGAGGCATCTAAGAGAGGTAGAGCATAGCGTTTATTCGCACAGAGAGCAGCTTGACTATGGAAGTACCTCCACCTTTCAGAATACCGCAGCCAAATAACTTTATACTGTGCAAACAAACACGGCCCACCTGCAGGTAAGCGGTTACCGCAGCTATATGGACGCTTGCAATACACGAGCTCTGACAACCTTACTGACGCGAAGCAACTTCCCCAGTTGAGCTGCTCTTTGAGCGAATAAACGCTATGCTCTACCTCTCCTTTTATAATAAGTAATAATCATAATAATATACCCAGATTCATAGAACTTGGAAGGAATAATGATTTTGAATATTCATATGTGATATTATTAAGTTTAGATTATCCCTACATAATGTTGACCTTAATAAGATTCAGCGTCTATTTAACTCTACTTTGACAAGTGGTCCAAATAATATTTAGCTCTCTGTACTTCATCTCCATTATAAATCTCATACTACTCCATGCGCGCAATATCCTAAAAAGGGTACATAATTCGATTTTTTTCAGAGAGGTAGAGCATAGCGTTTATTCGCTCAAAGAGCAGCTCGACTGTGGAAGTACCTCCACCTTACAGAATACTGCAGCCAAATAACTTTATGTTGTGTAAAGTTGTGTTCCTGCGCGTGAGTAAGGTCGCCAGAGCTCATAGGGGAGGGGGGAAAGGTCGGTAACGCTTGAGCAATGCTTCTTGGGTTGCAAGCGTCCATATGGCTACGGTAACCGCTTACCATCAGGCGGGCCAAAAGTTATTTGGCTGCGGTGTTCTGTAAGGTGGAGGTACTTCCCCAGTCGAGCTGCTCTTTGAGCGAATAAACGCTATGCTCTACCTCTCTCAAAAGTAAGTTCATTTCTTCGAGTAAAACCTAATATCTAGCTAGCTAAATAGCCCTAACGTGAACAGCGCATCATCGATTTTTTGCATAGAGCACGTGCGGATATATTTTAGGTGCTTATTTGAAACCGTAGACGAAATTCTTAATCGGGCCCCTCTGATTTCGTATAAGATATTTTTGAATAAAAAAGTGATCTAGACATTAGAAGCTTACCAATGCTGTGTTTCTTAAATATTGAATTATACAACAGTTTTTTTTTTACTTTTACAATAGAAAGGAAAAAATAAAACTTCATGAGTAATATACGTGTACCTACCTACTGCAATAAAAAAGTAAATACGATATTTATAGGTGTTATTTGCGTGTCCCGACATCCTGCTCCGGTGTCGAATGTGTTCGGTTCCACACAATTAATCTGGAATAACGAACTGACCCGTAACACGACGCTGCGCCTGCGCATGCCGCCGCGCCAACCACACCAATTAGCATTTAAACCTTTTTAGTATTCAAACACTATAAAAATTAAACTAAAGCTTAATATTTGAAATTGAGTCAGTTTTGAAAATGAATTCGTTTTTTTTTATCAACTTATTTGCGATAATATGATTCAGCTCTTTTATAAAATTTACACAACAACTCAGAGATTAATTTTCTTGTACCGTATCTTAGTTTAAAGGAAAACTAAGCAAACCATAAAAGCAATAATATTCTCCATAACCAGATATAAAGAATTTAAGCTGAAAAATATTCTAATTAGATAGCACTTGATTCTACTTACTTACTAACTTTGCAATATTTGATTTATCTGTTTCATAAACTTCCAAACAATATAAATGTTTATACTTTTGTAAATAATCCCCAAATAATTTTTATAATAGGTAATTCATGAGTGAGATGACCTGTCAACACTACACAAAACAACTATAACGAATTGAAATAATCGTAGGACCTAGGTATTTTTCCAATAAGCCGTTACTTGTTCGTACCTATTAAAAAAAAAACTTCATTATTCAAGTCCTAAAAACTTATAATAGTTTTCTTAAGTATCAATATTTACAAAAAAAAAATTACGTTGTAAATCCCTGAATGCTTTTAATATTTTTAAATAAATATGTAATTATAAAATAATATAAATATTTTCTACCTAGGAGCTTTTACGGAATGGAAAATTAGTTTGATTGAATACATTTCCAGATTATTGACAAAGCAACATTTTGTTTCCTTTTGCGGTTTGATTCGATATTAAGAATCTAACACCTCTATTAAGTTACATTGGAAATGATTAGCAAACTCATAATAAATAATAAGAGAAGGTGTTTTAGTACAATCAGAGGTAAGCAATGATGTTATTAATTTAGGCCTAATATAGGTACCGGTAAGTGGCGGAGAGCGCGCGACGGGGCTGCGCGGCTCGACGGCGCTGCGGGCCATGATGGCCGCGATCGAGAAGTCCGTCGCTCTCGTCTTACCCTCCTCTGCCACCATCCTGTCTCCTCCGGACCTCCAGCACTCCACGCTTTCCACATCCATCAAACACCTCTCAATACCTCAGTCCCATACACCATAGATCTTCACGAACCATTTCACCGGCAGCGTCCGGTACATTGTTTCCGTTTATGCATTTTCATTGCACCGAAATTATTCTGACTTTTCAGCCGTTACAGAATTATTGCCATTTTGAGATGATTAAAAAAAATACAAGGACACACTCAAATACGTTGAACAATTAACGCACAATTTTTAGTTCGTTAATAACATATTAAATGATCGTTAAACGCGCGTACTGATTGCAACAACTGTCCGTTATTCGACACGAGCGAAAGCGGTACGGCGTCTGAGCGCGGACTGAGCGCGCGGGAGCGGAGCGCGCGCGGGGCGGGGCGGGCAGGCGGGGCCGCCTCCCCAGCGCAACCACTGGCCGCTCTACCCGCTGTCACCGATACCTCCCTCCCCCCTCGCGCCGCAGTCACTCTACCACCCCTACACTAAGCTTTTCAATAACAATAAAGTAATAATATTTAATTTCATATACTATCATTTCGAAATCAAATATGACATGATGTTCTACAAAAAACGTTCTGGCAAATATTATTTTCATATAAAAAAAATCTTTGCGGGCGCACCTGGATTATTATTAGTGAGGTTTATAAAGAAAACTAGTATTATGTGAAGTTATTTACGAAACGAATCAAATGAAAAAGATTTATTTGTTAAAATTAACGAATAAAAATAAAACAATAGTGAAAACGCGTACGCAACCATCTAGCGAATGCGCCGCCCATAAAACAGATCAGTAGATTAGAGCAAGAGAGCGCAACTGCGGTACGACGTCACGCTTGCGTTAGAAAGAGCTAAAACTATTAAGTAGGGGCATCACGCGCAATGCAACCGGCTATCATAGGAATATTTTATACTAGGGCACGCACTTGAAACTGGTGAGCAACTGAGCAACTTTCCTTACGTTTTGTGAAAAATATACTTAAATACTATAATTATTATAGGTTGGATTATTATAATGGAACATAACTACGTAATGATATCTGGATCCTACATAAATTTACATCAATAGGTACTTAGGCCCACAATTTAACTTTTTTTTGTTCTCCGTTCCGTATAATAATAATAATATTTAATAACCCAACTTTACTATGAGGTAGTAGGCGCAAATAAAAAAAAACGCCAAAAAAAAGACGTGTCTTATATGACTTACCCTTTATTTTTTATTTTATTTCATTATTATAATTTGTTGTTATACTTAGCGGCAATAGAACTATCTAGTTTACCTATAACGGTTCATGAGATACAGCCCACTGACAGACAGACAGACAGCGGTGGCTAAGTAGGTCCCGTTTGGCACCCTTTGGATACGGAACCCTAATAAATACTATTTTTAAGTAGGTAATAATAATATAACTTTACCATTAGCTGAAAATACATGCACCCTTTTTAATTGTGTAATATAATACCTACTTACTTACATGCTAACAAAACTATGAAGTAGCTACGTTACTCTAGGTACTTACACCAAAAGACATTTGTTTACCAACGCAGTGATAGCTTTGTAAATTGTCCATACGCCTACATAATATGCATTTAATAATTCAGTCCCTTTTAAGTGGAATGAGAGAACAACACGAAACGTCAGGCGTCGCGTCGCGAGTCTTCATGTATTAGGTATAAACCGTGAAATATTACCTATCTCACCGGGGCGCATTATGAGGCCAACTGCAAAACACTTCACTTTCCAGTCCCGGCCTACACAGCACCACACACAACACGAGCTTGCTCGCTCGCCACACGCCCGCGCCACGGCCAGGGGAACAAAACAAGCGCGTTACAACAGAAACATCCAAATAGCTATAAAAACTCCGTCGCATAGGGCGCTCTCGTCGAATACTCGCATTATTTGCGAAAATATGAAAAATACTTCGTACTTAAGGGGCTATAACTCTTCGGGTGAGGCATTAAGAGGTATTATGAGGCACTCGGATGTTTTTCAATTTGGTGGAATGGCGTCTGCGGAGTTCGTCTTTATAATACCTAACTTGAATACTTTGGCAGCGCCCGGAGCCTGGAGCACCTTCGTTCACCGATTCCCTTTGTTTACTTCGCTGTTAATTGCTACATAAGAGTTCTGAATATGAAAACATACCTTTATTTTAACTACCTATCCACGATAGCGGTATATAGGCAGGCATATTACCTGTTGGTCAGGTATACATCATGTCTAAAACTCTTAGTCACAAAGTTAGCTTTTATACCAATAAAATAGAATAGACCTCGGATCTACTACGAGTGCTACGAACAATCACTACGTTGGTAACATTGTATTTATGAAATGAGCGATTTCTATTTGTTGTGTACAAACTAATCCTAAACAACCAGTCACAACACCACAATGTGCTACGCGTCGGAACTCATATTTCATTCTCAAAATCAACATCATTGACAAGGTCATAAAAAGTATAGGAAATTGTGTAAGAATGAACGCGATGGTGCCGGGTACAAAGCTCCAGCTATTGTGTGCATGTAGCGCTAAAGCAAAACTGCTCTACACGAGCGCTCTCGGCGCCGATTTTTTCAATTTAATAGTCAACCATCAAAACGTCAATGAGCCTTTGAAATTCCAACCAAATATTTGTTCGGAACGGAACACACACATGGCGGTGAGGCCACACAGGACGGCATATTGGCCATATTGTGCAACATTAGAAAACGACAGAAAGTTACGACTTTTCACGTAAAAATTTAACGCAATCAAATCAACGACATATCGGTCACACGTCGGGCGTGAAATTAAATGTTCGACTGACGAGTGTTGGTTGGTACCTTGCAAATCAATTTAGACCTTGTAGTGTATGAAATCAGTAGATTGATTGTATACCTTTGTTGTTTATATACAATGATAAATCTAACTAGACACACCTACTTACTTATAGGTACTAAGACAAAAGAATATAAATATAAAAAAATACGATAAGGAATACCTTTGATAGGTAACACAGCTTTGCTTAATAGCGGCAAATCAATATTATCCTGTAGATACTGCCTAATTTAGTAAGTTATACTTTTATAATACTGTTTTGAAAAAATAATAGCTAGTTTAATGTAAGTATATAACACAGCAGAGGTTCTCTATCTAGCCGTAGAAATAAAACAAATTTCTTTTTTTGTGCAACAAAATATTCTTTAATATATATGATGGGCTTTCGCTAGATTCGTAAATTCTAGGAAATATTTTGGTCAGTTCAGCTCATCCACCATAATTTTAATCTTTCCGTGTACCTACTCTAATTGACGTATGTAATTAGAGATACCACTAGGATACGAGCACTTACTTTGATGTAGGACAACAATATAAGTCACCAGAAAAATCCTGTTCCATTAACAACTGCGCATAACATCAACTGATAAATAAACGAATGTATGAAGGAAATGATGGTACGCCGTAAGACAAACATTCCCTGACATAAAAATATCACTGTTCATAACGACAAACTGAAGTCATAAAATGTCATGAAAAATATTGCGCACATCGTACGGTTTGAATATTTGAATAAAGTATAAGTGAACATAAAAAGGCTGCGTAGTGGCTCGTGAGGTGAGGAGCAACAAATCGCGCGCATTATAAATGACAAATGTAAGCTGCGCGCATGCGGTGTCGGGTTGCGCCCACCCGCGCGCCGGATTAGTTTCAGCTTACTTACTTTCCGCTCTGCTCCCTGCGCTGCTCTGCGCCCGGGCGCCCTACTCCCGCTCCCTGAACAGAAATAACTCGCGCCCTCTGCCCTTGACGCCTGCTTGCTTGCTATCAATACTTTTAGGGTCCTACACTCAGTAATTACTAAAAATACAACTATTAGTGAAACTATACAACTTTTGAAGTGGTCAGTGGTACCACACTAAAGTTACATAATTACTTAAGTTTTTCACGTTGCCTATTAACTAAATACCTAAACATGGTAGTAAATTTAAGGAATGGCTGGTATTGGTACATCAATGGAGTTAATACTAGGTATGTTTAATTTAACAGAAGCTTCGTCTAAGGAAATCGTTTATAGTCCTTGTAAGGTGATCTGATTATTATCTGACAACAAGTAACCAAATGACGTATCATTCGCTGTTATCGGATCATGCGTAATCTCGTAGCGGCTAGAAAGCTCGCAACAGCTAAGTACTTCGCGTTTGCGTCGCCAGTCGCAGCAGCACAATACCTCCACACGGTTTCACTTACAGCTAAACCTATTGAATAGTTCTCATTTGAAGGTATTTAAGCTTTTATCGAGGTGCAGCCATAAATCGGTGCGCAGACGCACGTAATCCCCGCCCCCGCTGCGCCCGCACCCCGCCGCTAGCTATAAACAGAAGTCAACGTGTTGGACTTATAAATCGTACTCTTAACTATTGTATCTCACGCCACAATAATGAAGTTAGCTCGTTCAGGAAGAAATACTGCCACCACGTGGGTGGCCGATGCGGTCGGAATAAATCCTTACAGATTATTGCATACGAATACGCTTTACAAAATTTTTTGTGTGTAAGGCGGTAGTCAACCGAGGCCGTCGACACCCGAGGTCCCACAACTGGTGAAAGGTCCCCTGAAAAAACAAACTACGGTCGCCCGCGTGACACATAACGATCCCGATGACGAAGTGTCAGGTTGCTGATCATATCACTCAACGGTTATGCTGAATTCTAAAAATCCTATTCTTATTATAATTGTATTGTCGTAATCGATGATTCTCATATAGATAGATACTGAATACTTACATTTAACTTCACAATTAATTTAGGTACCCATCAGGGGCACATGTCACTAGTACATGTATCCATAGGTAGGTAGTAAGTGAGTGGCAGTGGTAATCCGCACAGCACCTCTGTTGGGCACGAGTAGGCTAGGGAACACGTGAGAACGATCGTGACGAATGCTCGCCGTGCAACATGCCATACTCGGCGTGAAGAGGCGTGCGTAATCGGCCCTATAAACAAACACTCGCATTCACCACTAAAACTGATATATTTCACCAAACTTTTATATCCGTTCGCTCCAACTTAAAATATATTACTTTTTCTTTAGCACCTTTTGTATCTTTTAGTGCGTTGTGTCCCCGCTTTTATGGGTGCAGGCGGTCCGTAAATCATTGTAGTAGAAGTGGTGTACACTCGTAAACAATACACTTCCCGCGGGGCGCGAGACGGTCGCCTGCTTCACCCGCTTGCACTCACAACAACACACAACCACCAATAGGTACTGTACTCTAGGTAACTATAGTTACTAACGACGATAGGTAACTTTAAAAAAAATGCTTATTAAAATATTTATCCTCCATTTTATTCATTATTCATGTACCTCGGTCAGAGGATAAGCCTCGCTATCCAGCGAGGTAACGTAGCCAGTCTTTTGGGCACCCTACCCATAGACGGCGACCTAAATTCTGTGTTTTATTTATAATCTTTTATGTGTATGTATTTTTCTTTTTAATTTTTATTATCACTTGTTCCATTATTTTTTGTTAGTTAGTTAGTTTTAGTTTTATAGTATTTTATTCATTTACTATGTTTTATTCCAGCGTATGACATATCTATGTGCTGAATTTCATTGTACTTATTATTCAAATCCGTTGGCCATCACGATCGCTGTAACTAAAATAATGCAGTTAGGTATATTTTTGCTTTGGTTGATACAGAGACAGTTTCCCTCACAGACGTCTTACGCCAGTAGGTAGAACATAAGTAGTTGCCTAATAATTTTAGTTAATAAATGATGTAACCCGAGAAGTTTGCAGAGATTTCAGGAGCTTATATTAAAACCCTGTTTTGAAAATACTATACAAATAATAATACTATATTATTATATTAATAATAAAAGCTTCATTTTATTTTGAATAAGTAAACAATTTTCACGTTGGAACCGAATGCAGACGGACATAACATTCCCGATAACCGTTAATCCGGAGACGCGCCAGCGCTGTAAATTAAACTTTATATCATTTTTAATGACCACCTCGAATGGTGTTTTGATTGCGGCTGGCTGGAGGCGTCGACAACTCGACACGATGATAAGGTGACAGTTAACGCGACACACAAAAAACGCACATTTAATGGCCAAAAAGGGACTCTCACGCAGCGCGGCGAGGTTCAACGTGGATGGAGCCGAGCTCGGCCCGAGCCGCCTGCGCCTGCGCACCGCACCGCAGCGCCCTCACCAAATACACTTTATGTGGATTCCTACACCGCAACACACTTCACTTTTACGAGCTTCTATAAGGCTGAAGTTGACATTATGGGCTATCGTTAATATTTTTTAACTATCTGTCTAATAGTTCGTTTTGTAATTTCTTATGATAATGTGACGTCACGGCCAGGACATTATGAAAATAATAGGCAGACGAATAAACAAAAGAGCGAAAAATACTTCACGGTGCGCGTTGTTCTCTTTGGTAAACAGCAATTATGTATTCCAAATGCGGGTTTTGTTCAAGTTTAGTGTGCATATCGTTGTAATTTAACGCTCATTGGTATTTAAACAGCTAAATAAACCGTGAAACGAGGCCACAAAACGCGTAAAGACCATCGAGCGATAACAAAAAGAATGCCATTAATCTCTCATTGTGTGACGTCGGTGAAACGTCCCGTTTTGTTTGCGGACTCGTCCCGATTTATATACATACTATAACATCGCTCGTTTACAGTTCACCATTGTCCTTTAACCGACTGGGTGTGATCACACACAATGCAGCTTTACAAATAGAGCGAGAAAATTTGTTTATTCACCATAACTCTGTACACAAATCATAAATTAAACTATGTTATTATTTATTTTAACTTGCAGATTATAGATAAAGTAGATTTATGAAAAACTAGCTGTCCCCCGCGGTTCGTTCCCGGGATAAAGTGTGAAGAATGAAATGAAAAATTCAGTGTCGGTCCCATAGTAAAAGTTGTTCAGCATGACTAGCCCAACATAGGTTTTGAAAATATGTCATCTCGAAATCTCTATTCAGTATAGTGTTCAAATATGTACATACGGAGAGCCTTAAAGTAGAGCTTTTAGAGACGGGGTAGCAGATAAACATTAGCGAATAGAAGTCCGTTGACCGAACTGAACAAAAAAAAGCTGAATATGCCGCGGTACCGCGGTAGCAACAAAACGATTAAAACGCGTTTAAATAAGTAAAGAAATCTCCGAAATTACTGCATCAAGGGACCGATCGCTCATCATCTAAAAGAATTATGTTTGTTGAATCGCATTTGAATTGTTCCTTTTTGTGATACCGTTGATCCCACGAGCGTGGAGCGGTCCCCTGGGCCTCAGCGCCCGCTTCTCATGCTCCTCGATTGACAGCTCGTGACATGTGACGGCTATTGTCACACTGACATGTTGACACTGTCAAAACTTGACTTCTGTCCGGATTCCGCATGTAAATCGTAAATACGGAACCATTACCCAGACAGCACTGAAAGGAGGGACACAATGTAGCGACAAATTAAATAATAGAATAATAAACTGAAGTTATGCGGCGGTCGATGATACAGCTGCCGTTTTGACGATTTTTTTGCTTCATTTATTTAACTTTACTGACGTCAACACCAAAAAAAAAAAAAGTTTACTAAAATTTTACAAATTCGTGTTTGCTATTGATTTCATTATTAAAGCTTGAGATTATTGAAGTATAACAGGTTTAAGAAAACTTACATAAGTCAAAATAATAATAAATAATCAGAAACAGTGTACTTATGCCTGTGTTATATTTATCTTTAACTAGGTGAGTAGGTATATTTTGTAGCCAGTTATGCCCCACGACTGAACGGACTTCTTTTTTTTTTGATTGCTAAAGGACTAAATATATATTTTAACAGAGGTAGAGCATAGCATAGATTTGCTCAAAGAGCAGGGGCTCTACCGCGTAACTTTGGTGCTAACCGTAACGAACACCATTAATAAATTTCATCCAATCAGGGCCCAAGAATGGTCATCGTCGCGTCGTAACGCGTGCGCGTCATTGGATGAAATAATTAATGGTGTTCGTTACGATTACCACCAAAGTTACGCGGTAGAGCCCCAGCTCTACTGTATTGGGGAAGTACCTGCACCTTACAGAATACCGCAGCCAAATAACTTGATGTTGTGTTCGTGCGCGTGAGTAAGGTTACCAGAGCTCGCTTGGGGAGGAGGGAAGGATCGGTAAAGCGTGAGGTATGCCCCGGTATTGCATGGGTCCATATGGATATGGTAACCGCTTACCATCAGACGGACGGTAAGATGTTTACCGACTTTGGCCTGCATTAGCACATAGGCAAGATTATATAATTTAACATGTCCACGGTTGGATATTAGTTGTTCTACGACGAATTCACCCTCAAACGTAATTGAGTCAACATGAGACAAAAAAATGGATACCTACATTTTTAAGGAAAGCTTGTGTTAAACATCAAAAATCTTCTCTTTTTATAGTTTATTTTTTTAGATCTTTGGTTTAGGTTTTCGGTTTTCCCCACTCCCATTACTGTCCGAATTATCTGTCAGAATTATACCTAAAGGTAGAAGTCATAATCCACTTCGGTTTAGAAACCGACTCTACAATCTATGCCATTTCATATTTTTTTAGCCCCGTGCCTAAACGGAATTGACAAAATTCACAAAGCACTATTCTTATAAAGAATCATGTCGAGATCCATATATTGATTTGTACAAAAAAATAAAACATTTTAGAGGGTTTCGAATCACTTTCAATGTTGAGATTACATTACCAGATTTACCATATAAGCAACATATAATAACATATACTTGAAATATTTTATAAACTCCGCAAAACATACAACAACATAACGATTTTGGTCGCGATTCGCTGGCATGGCATAAGAATGTCGCATTTTTATCCCGGGGATCGAAAAATATTTTAAATGACTCAAGTTATTCCTTAGGCACCAAGGATCAATTTATAACGTCATTTCAACATCTCATATATTACGCACACATTGTTGTCTAGGAATCCTTGGATATGGAAACCTTATACACTTGTCGTGATCCGAAACACACTTAGCCGGTTGTAAATTTTAGGATACTTCGATTATTTTTTGGAGAGTACTATTTATAAAAATGAACTCTTTAAAATATCTTCTACAATTTGTCTGGTTTTCAACAATTCCATGCAGTTATTTAAATATTGATAAAAATAAATCCTTAAAGTGTAAAGTGAGTAAATGAGTGGACGCACCCTGCGGGCACCCCCTGCGGTCAGCTTGCGACACCCTCCGGCTGTCAACCTTGCCTCCAGCAGAGATTCTTTCTCTCAGCTTCGATGACAAAGTGACAATTTAACCATTCAACTCTAATGTTGTTTAGGAAATATTCAATGGCCAGACAATTCCTTTTATTTATGGTCGTGTTGTGCGCCCACAAAAGACATGTCGTCTAAAATCTTTTTAAGCTGTTTCATTTCCGGCATTGAATAACATTTGATTTCGAGTATTTTGGCTGAGAATGCTATTTATAGATGTAGAGCTAAAATAAAAAAGGCATATTCTGTACTGGTTTTTCAAACCTATGTAAACCAATTAAATATGTGCTCACTTTTACACACTTACACATTAATCACGGAGTATAACTTTATCACCGTATCACCTACATTACATATCTCACTGATTACAGTGACACACCTAAATACTTTCGTAGCGATGTTTTAGGGGAAATTATTTATTAGTATCGATAGTATCATCCAGGAAACGTAGACAGAGAAATAGCTTAATAATATAACATAAACTTAAACGGTATTATTGAAGAAAGTATTGTAAGCGGCACAAAGTTCCGTATCTAATACAGGGGAGATGTTGCCCGCCCCTTCTATTAGCCACACTTTATCTGTTAGGATGTGCACCCCTCGTCTTTGTCCGCCACTAATCCGCCGGGGAAGTGGCTAAATATCTTGTGCAAATAAACATTTGGCTTGTTCTATTGTCAGGGGATGAGCGTAGTAGCTGTTACAAATCGGATTACGCGGCGCAAGAATACACTATCATAGTGTTCGTAATTAGTTTGCGTAAAGGTTGAATTTATTGTTAATCCGGAACAAAAATGCAACTGATTTCCTATCTGTAAATAAATATATTCTCCTTATGTACTATCATACTTTTTACAAGCTAGCATTCGGAATTTTTCTAATTCGAAATGAGACTTATGCGATTTTAAGCAATGATAACTCAAACCACTTTGAATGCCTAGACGGAGGTCCCGGGTTTGAATTCTACAATAAGCTTGAGCTTTCGGTGAAGAAAAATATCATGAGGAAACCATAGCACGGTGGGTACTTTGTAGTACCTACTCACCTGGCTGGCTTCCACTCTCAAGTTGAGAATCTGTCGCCAAGTACCTATCGGTAAGTTCCCAGCTGCACTTCAGAGCCAGTTCCTTCTAGACTTTGTGTGCTTTACACCTACGGCCAAATCATCACTGACCATGGTGAGATAATGGTCAAACATCACAATAAAAGAAAAAAATATATAAGACTGTTACTTACGATTGAGGATTTAATGTATCCATCTGTATCTCGTGAATGTAGAATATAATAATCTCAAGTAGGTGTACTCCAGGAAGGCTGTCAGGTGTAGTGTAATGCCACTACCGAAAACAAACAGTCTCTAGTCGCTAACACTTCACGTTGCTAAACAATGGTAAGCATTATCATTGTAAGGCTGGGAGTTGGTTCGACATTCAGAGACAGGTCCCCGCCCAGCGGTGCCACTCGGCCCTCGCCTTGCGACAAGCAGATATGTAAATATTCTGTGAATATCGTAACTTGACTATGACTTGCTTGAAATATCTGATTCCTCAACAAAATTCTATTCTGAAAATTTGTAACCTAATGGTGCATCTATGCTACGCGAACCGAGCACGAGCCGTAGCGTAGGCGCACCACTTGATGAAGGTACAACTATATCAAGGCTTTATTTTTAGAAAGAAATTGTGTTACGTTGTTTTATCTAATGGTGCGTCCATGCTACGCGAAGCAATTTCAAGCGCGGACGTACCTTCAGCGAGCCTACAACGAGCGCGATGCGAATCCCTTTGTTTGTGAAAAAACTGACAATCGGGCGAAGCGCAGTCGAGCACGCTACAAATACTCGTTCGAAGCTCGCGAGCCCATCCACGCTACGTGCTCACAGTGTGCTCGTTCGTGGCTCGGCTCGTGCTCGGTTCGCCAATAAGCATGGACGCACCATTAGGTATGTTCCAGACAAGCACTGCTATTCACACTATGAGCGTAGGTATAGGTATAATGTTCCAGCGCTGTCACGTCTTGGCCTTGACCATTATTTATTACACTTTGATGCTTAGACCACGCCCGGTGCCAGCCTTGTATATTTTGTCTTTGGCTTCGTACCTCATAAAAATCTTATTGAAATTCTCGATAATACAATAGAAAATTTCACACAACTTGAGGTTAAACATCTAAAAAAGAAGAACACCTAATAAACCTTTCGAGAAGTAACACGAAAGGGTATGTCTACAGAGGATGGAATTTGCATAAATCATAATAGTAGAAGCAGGGTTTGGGTGATCAGTGATTCGAGGGCAATGACGATGCACATAGCAAGAAAGGCCGAGCGAGCTCCGCATGCCTATTCATGAGCAGCGACGGCTGCACTCGAGCCCCCGGCCGCCAGCCCCGGCTCCCCCTCCATTTGAATAAATACAATTAACTTGTTTGTTTTACGCGCCCTGTTACGCCCCGAAACGCCGCAACCTGGCCTTCCGGCGAACGACACATTCCACGCTGTCGTGCGGCCTGCCTACTGACACAATCGCTTTAATAAAACTTATATTCATTAACTTTAAAAGCGACCCCGTCGATGGTGGTCATGCAGTGGCGAAATTGAAAACTATTTCGCATCGGAATAATATTCAAATTGCGGTTAATGGTGATATTCGGCAGCGGGCGGCTCAAAGGCGAACGCTGGCTGCGGCGTGCTGCACTGTTATTATCTCAACACCATCGCGCTCTCACCTGATCCATTCCTTTTTTACCAGACGCCTCCGTCTTGTTCCTTCCCTCCTGGATCGAGAGGGACTCTCGGTCATTTATACTAAACTCGACTCGGGGGCGTTTCTTCGACGATTTATCATTTAGCGTTGCCTACAGACATTATTTGAAACGCATTAAAATCGCGGTTGTGGAAAATTTGTCGGCATCGAAATTAGTACTCGACTCCAAGTGCATAATTTATCGCTTAGGCGGCATCCGGCGAGAGTTGCGATATTTCTAATTAGAAATTCATTGACGTTGATGATCCAGAATCTAATATTATCCATATTTGGAGGAACTCCGACGACACACTCCGTTTTATTACGTAAGTACCTAACTGAATCCTTTTTATGGTAGATAGGTATACCATTTTAGTATGAAAACGATTTCAACATAACATATTTTCAGTTTTTCAAGTGTACCTTAAACCTCGACCATAGATAGACATAAACACCTAATTTTCATCACATAGCATGGATGCCTATCCCTGTGTTAAAAACCATTAATTAATTAAGATGCAATTTAGAGCTCTTCTCAATTGACTGAAGCGAAGCAGAAATATTTTTTATGTTATAGCAAGTCCGAATGGACACGCGGCCAAGCGAAGACCATCGACGCTGCCCTGAGGAAGCTGTCACGCGCGGCGCGAACACGTGATGAATATGTATCGGCAGGCCGTAGCGGCGCCTTGTAATTTGAGACTCGCCGGTAATTATTTACGTGAGAATGGGTCGAAGCCTCCTGCCCTCCCCGCAGCCCCCACCCCACTGGAACGAATCGTTGATTGCGCGCGAGTTGAGATGCCGCCATCAGATTGCTGCTCACGCTCTGGTGCCCAGCGCAGCGCCCGCGCAGACGCGCCAACTCGCCGCCCGGCCCAACCACGAGTACTGGATACATGAACTCTAGCAATGTAAAAAATGCAGAAATTATACACTGAATAGCCTGGTAAATGAGTGCTCACAAGGGGGGTATAGATGAGAAGGTCGAAAGTAGAAAGTTTAACTGTGAGACTTTGTTTGGACTAGTTAGAAGACAAACATACTAAAAGTCTCCACCCGTC
The DNA here is from genome assembly GCA_947623365.1 of Achlya flavicornis. Taxonomy (NCBI): domain Eukaryota; kingdom Metazoa; phylum Arthropoda; class Insecta; order Lepidoptera; family Drepanidae; genus Achlya; species Achlya flavicornis. The sequence goes on along the minus strand of OX392468.1, from coordinate 6,374,762 downwards.
GGAGGTAAGCCCTAGGAGAAAATCTACCGTTTTTCGGAACTCATATCTAGACAAAGATTGGAAATAGTTAACAAGTGTGTAAATCAAAGTTGTAGAGAATTTTATTAGCTTTCATAATGCAGAATAACAAAATTTCCTATGATGTATTGTTTAAAGATGTAAACAAAAACCAAAAATCGAGACCTCCTTTGTGCTCTTTCTTCCTAGGGCTTACCTCTGAGGTGTTTTAGTATGTTTGTCTCCTAACTAGTCCAAAGAAAGCTCCGAAGTCAAACTTTCTGCTTTGAACCTTTCCATCCACAATAATTTTGTTTCCCGGACTAGAACGTAATAAGTGCTCTAAGACCAAAACATCCAAAATTAGTGAAATCTATAACAAAAAAAGCACGATTCATAATTCCAAAGCTGGTGATAGTAAGGGTCCGTTCACATAGACCGGCTCGGAGAGCAGAGCTTATTTTGTTACGCTTTTAAAAATAGACTTTAGAGTAATTGAAATAAGGTTTATTTCTACATTGAATGCTGGAGAGCAGACCTAACGCGCTAACGTCAGAAGTGAAATATAAAAAAATCCTAGTCTATTTTTAAACGCGTCTCAAAATATGCTCTGCTTGCCGAGCCGGTATGTGTGAACGGACTCTTAAATATCTTTCCAAGCACAAAGATGTTAAGCTATCAAAAATCCTATTCTGAAATGAATATCCACATCCTAATAAAATCGCAGATTCTATCGGTTTGAGATACCTACACGAAACCTTCGCAGCAAGTTCTTAACAATATTGTTTATTTTTGGGACAACCTTAGTGTGTCGGAGTGATGACGGTTGTTTTGACTTGGACTGACATATTTGCATGTAAGTATAAAGCAGCACCGTATCTTCCAATACTGGAACAAACGAGCGGAAATTTCACAAAGAGAATCAGGTAACTCGATTCCCGGTTCTGATCGCGAATGATATAAAATGGTTCAATATATCAATAGCCTTTATTTACTATCCTGTAAGTTTAGGGAGAGAAATTATCCTCTTACAGCCAGTCAAATTGTGAAACTACATGCAGCCGAAATTGTAAAAATGTTTTTTATTGCTTATCCATATTTCCTCAATGAGCATTTCATAGGCGATAGAAAAATATAGGAAAACCCGACCCTAAGAAATAAATATGCAGAGAAGGTAATATGTTAATATCAGTTAACATCTATTAAAAATCAATTAAATTGTTCCTAGAGCAATTCATTTGAGAGAAAGCGATGCGTGGACAAATATCTACCTAATACCAGTGCATGCAGTAACCATATCAGAGAGCAATTTTTGACCACGAATACTCTCAAGAGTGTTACGAGTATTAAACAAGTAAATACCAATAGCACGTTAAATAGAAATCTAAAATCTTAGAAATATACCACTAACGTTGACTATATACGCCATCTATCGGTTTCTTTGAAAACTACATACAGTCAAATTTTCCTGAATGAGACGTTTTCTTTCCATAGGGTTTTATAGAGTTTGGTTGAAAATACCTGCCAAACTGTTGATAATTCGAACTAATTTGAACCTTAAATACACAAATTGACAGGGTATTTTCAACCAACTCTATAAAACTCTATGGAAAGAAAACGTCTCATTTCCAGTCCAAATATGTTGTCGGTAGCATTAAAATATACGACTTTATAATTTCAATAATCAACTAGACCACATAAAGCAGCTGAGTGTTTGTTTTAACAACAAAATGTTAAATTGGCTGGTTTCAATAAGTGGGCACGGTTGTGTTCGGTGGGCCGCCCGCGCGCCCGGCCGGTGCTCTGCGGGCGCCCCGCTGTGCCGGGCCCCCTTAAACACACACAGACCGCGGGGCGCCGCACCCTGCCCGAGCCGTGCACACTAATAACACCGTCTTTCCCTCTGTCATGCCTTATTTCATCCGTACATCTCTTGTTTTTTCCTCGACTTCGTTTTTTCGTCCTGTGAACCGACGTCGAATATTAACAATAAAAAGAATCCTTGATGATAGTAATCCTTCATCCTCATTGTCTTTTGGCAGTTTCGTAGAATTAAATATGTGGTGCTCTGGCGACTTGATATCTGAACGTCATATTATAAATGGCATCGTTTAAAATATTTTAATACCCTCTACATCACGGCGATATTAATTTAGTACGCTTGAGTTGAACGGTCCGGGTGCCACCGATGGAATGTTAAATGACGGATTACCGACCGCCAAGATCGAAAGATAACTAGATATCTCGTAGATTCTATCATTGCCCTACCATATTGTAAAAACATTATAGTGAAACTAGATTTATCCAGCAGCTTACACCAGTTACACCAGAGTATTACAGCTATGATAAAATTTGTACGTAGTATTTATATACTCTGAGATAAAATCAACAAATTAAGTAGGTAAGTAGCTCTACTATTGACTTAAGAACCAAAGATATCCATAGATTTCGCTACGCTAAGAAGATATCTACTTACATATTTGTTTATTAAATAAATTTTAATGTTTAATTAAACTGTAACTAGAGCCTACCAAGAGGGGGAGCCAGGAGACTCATAGCTCACACTCATAGCACTCAGCACAAGGATGTGAGCTCCTGTCTCCCACAGTTAAATGTACTTACCTGGCTATAAATTAAAAATTTGTTTGAGAATAAATGATTTATTATTATTAAATTATTTATTATTATTGACTAGCCTTATCAAAAAAAATTAGCCTTATCAAACTTACACGGACAAAGATCTACTTTTATTATTGGTACATAATTGAAATCAAAGTTTTGAAAATTAGAAATGTATGCAAAAGCTCTCCATTGAAATTGATTTAAACACTATACAAACATACGCGTTCAAAACTCTACGGTGCCGCAATAAATTATTATTAAAACTAAATTGTTGCTTAGTAACGGTTGTCATGATGTTGTTATTAATTAATGTCAATTTCTTTCTATGTGTATATTTTGGTTTCTGCAGTAGAATTCTGTATTTAATTTGATTGTGATTGAAGTCACAGGTTAGAATCATAATCAGTGTGCTGAAAATTATTGTTATCATTGATTAGCTATAGTGAAGAAGATGGTTCAAATAACTGTAGATATGGTGCGCAAAAAAGCTGAACATCACGACCGATTGCTGGCACCGCTCGAAGAAATTGCTCTACATCAAGAGAATATAGAGAAGATAGAATATATTCAGGACTGGTGCCCAAAATTAAAGATACTTCTGATGCAAAGCAACCTAATTGGTAAAATTGAAAACTTAAATAAATTAAAGTATCTCGTTTATCTCAATTTGGCCCTGAATAATATAGAAGTAGTTGAGAACTTAGAAAGGTGTGAATCATTAGAAAAACTGGATTTAACTCTTAATTTTATCGGTGATATTTTAAGTATTGAAAGCCTTACTGGGCTATACAATTTAGAACACTTGTATCTAACAGGAAATCCTTGCACTGACTATGACAACTACCGAGATTTTGTTATTGGAACTTTACCTCAACTTAGCACACTAGATGGAAGTAGTATCGAACGGTCTGAGCGCATAAAAGCTCTGCAAAATCTGCCCCTAATTAGATCAGATATTCTATTTGAACAAGAAAACTATAAAGTTCAGCGAAAGAAACAAAAATCACGCTTAGAAGCAGATATTCAATACAAGTGGGAAAATGAGTACAAAGATATGGATCCTGAAGAAAGGAATAAGAAATTTTGGGCTGAGAAGTGTGAACATGCTCCTGAAGTTCGTCATGAAATAGAAAAAATGCGGCGACTTAAACTAAAAAGTTACGATACAGAAGAAAAGAAGGAGGAGAAAAGGCAATATAAGTTTTTCGCTCCTGATGGCAGACCGTTCAATATAAATCAGGCAAAAATTGATTTTAAATTTAGTGATGCTGAGCCCGATAAATACATTTTGGATCTAGCTGTGTACAAACATCTTGATACCAGTTTAGTTGATATTGATGTACAACCAAATTATGTGAGAGTTACCATAAAGGGAAAATTATTTCAACTCCATCTACCGGAGGAAGTGGACATTACTAACTCAACAGCTCAGCGATCACAAATCACAGGCCACTTGGAAGTTATAATGCCGAAAGCTAATTTTAATGTCAGTAAACTAGCGACACCAAAACAAAAAGAAACTAACCAAGCTCAACTTTATACAGAACATAAAGTAAAGGATTGTGATAATAGTTGCGGGCAATCAAAAAGAGAATTCTTAGAAATAGGCCCTGCAGATAATGTCTTAGATTTTACTATGATGGCACAAAAAAAATCTAAGCCAGACTATATCGACCCAAGGCTAAAATCAGGTTTCAAAGAACCATCACCTGATTTTGTAGACAATCCAGATGTTCCTGATCTCATTTAGTTATCACGTCGGATGAACTTGGATGTCTAGAATTTAAATAAACCATTTAATATTGGTATATATTTCAGAAAGCTCTCCAGCAACCAGACGTTCCCCCTGATGGTAAGAAGCTACCACCAAATGTGTTTGTTGGTGACCTTTTCAAAGCGTAGAATGCAAGTGGCTCTCAAGCGCACGCTATAAAACCGTAGATCTGCCTCAATAAAAACTTCTTATAAATAATTTGGTACGAGGGCCCAGTGGATATTTAAAATAAAACAATTTAAATAGGTAGGTACGGAATTGTTTATTCTTAAAATATTATTAAATTATGTCATATCTGAATAATAATTAAGTTAACTGTTTGAAGTTTGTCAATTTCAGTTTACTTAAAAATGGAATTGAAATATTTTATTGGGTATTTATATAATTACCCCCTTATTCATAATCGCTTTTTAACTAAATCAGTGTGGTAATAGTGTCCTCCGTCTCACTCTTTCGATCACGAAATGTCACCTGTCAGATAAAGACTTCAGAATTTTAGCTAATCAACGTTTGATAACTTTATTATGAATAAGGGGGTTAGACTTAATACCTACATAACATAACAACATAACACGCTAATTATAGTCATTCATCAATTTCAACCACGGGCTAGATTTTATAGTCTACTATAGCACTTTTTCTTAAAAATACGATATAACTATAGTTGTAACTTTAATAAATACTTATTCAATATATACTCAGTAATTTGTTTCAATGGCAATCTAGATCTGGTTACTCTCAGCAGTATCTGGAGGCAGTCCATTGGTTTCTGATGGCATGGCTACTAAGAACGAGAAGAACCCGTCAATATCTTGTATCTCCTTGGAGGTAAACTTGACTGAAATCTGTTGGCGTCCAGCCCAGGGAGGAGTGAGTTTGAACTGTGTTGTCGCTACATCTCCTGGTGCTACGTTCTGAAAGGAAGTTATAACTATGTGATACAAGTTTACTCTTCAATTAATGAGACATAATTTTGACTAGAGTAGTTCTTTCATCGAGATTAAAAAAAAACAATGAGTTTTAATTTATTCATAGATGGCGCTTGTGTCTTCACATTTACATATACAATGTTATTAGTAGTTACTTAAAACTTGAAAGCTTTCCTTTGATTAGCGTAACCTATTATAATAGTGATAATGATAAATAGCAGTATGTTTAAATATTATCACAATACATTTTTGAACAATAATAACATTAATAGAATAGCGCCATCTATTTCAACCTTGCTGAACTATTCAATGTAAGATAAGCGAAATCACCCAAGTAAGATTGCGTTGCGTCATAATATAATCATTGAGCTATTATTACTACTTATAGAGAAGCTATCATAAGCAAAGGTTATGGCCTATTTTTTTTTAGTCTACTCAATTTTTCTTTAGCGCTTAAACAATAATTAGTCGTCTAAGCAGACAGTACATACAAACACGTAGATACGATATCAGAACGCTTTTAGGAGTATTTTTTATCGCAAACACCGTGATTTTCACGGCGCTTACGTGTTTCGATCATCGTTCTACAACAACAAGTGTGGCCGGATGGCCTGACTTGAACGTAACGTAGTTGTAGTGTGTTACGTCTTCTCTATACGTAGTAACAATAGCTCAATGCATATAATACGATATTCCAAGAGGGCATCAAAGACGTAAGAATGGCTTGATACATGCGAACAGTTGTCTGAGTGTAATGAAAATAAACGTTACCTATCCAATAAATCATAGATTAAACATATGAAAAAAAAAAACATATCACTTAGAATATATTATGCTAAACAACTGTCACAGGTCTCAAATAATTATCATACAGCTCTACCATTAAGAAAAGTAATTTTACTAAAGTGCTTGCGACTTACTTCATCCAGTTCGATCTTGAGCTGCTTATCTAACCCAGGTCCTTGGACGTAGAACTTGCCATTCTTCAGAGGAATTGGCAGAGGGTTCTCCATTTTTAAAGTAACCGTAACCTCTTGTCGCGACACCGCCTTGCCCTCAAGAGAGATTTTGACGTCAGGATTCCGGACTCGGAAGTCGTCTTGCGCGAAGTAATCGAACTTCGTGTCAACTATGGTAGCTAAGCAGGCGATGTTGAATGAAGCCTAGAAGAAAAAATACATTCTGGATGAGTTTTCAATCTGATTGTAGATAAAGAAATTATATAACAAGTTGCTGGAAAATAGATAAAGCTAAATAAATTAATAAAACTGTTTTAACTAAGGGTGTACACGTGCGCGGAAAATTTAAACATTATTGGTTCAATCGATAGGTAAACCTCTGGCAAAATAATATCTTGTGATAAATCTATCTAGCTCATAAATTAATTAAAAAGCATTACCTGATCGACTAGCTTCTTAAAGTAGTCGTCGAAAGAGACGTGCATGTCAATTTGCTGCTTCTCCTCCGGCTTGAGGGTGATGTCAAACTCGTGCCTCTTGACTCCGTCACCGGTGACCCCCGTGTACGTGACCGTGTCCACGCGCAGCACGCCCTTCACCTGGTGCTCATCTGTCGAGGAACGGTTCCTCATGTGCAGAATCTGAAATATATGAAATTCAATATATACTATCATACTAGTTTTGTTTTGTTACCTCTTGACTTTTTATCCCGGGAAAGCGCGCAAATCCGCGAAGACTAGTCAGAATTATATTTTAACTTACGACATTAAAGTCCTCTCCGATCTTGATATCGTCCTTGAGTTCGAAGTCGAAGGTGACGTCATTGAATACGTCATTGAGGTAGTACCGCGCAAAGATGCTCTCCGACTTGCGCAGCGCCTTCTCCATGGTGGCGCGCTCCTGCACCGTGCGCTCCGGGTATTTGTACAAGTTTGTTATATCCTGGAAATACATCATTATCATCTTTATTACTACTTTAGGGGCACGAGCGCGAGAGATAAAGCTAATAAATATGATACGTAATACGAAAAGATTATTCAAATTCTTTGGAATTTTCATTAAGTATTTGCATTAGAAAGTTCTTTACCGAAGAAAAACCCTAGCGTTTGCTAAGTAAAACAAGTAAAATAACCTCTATCAGAGACACTATTCACCATACACGGAAAATGGGGTGTTTTAGCTATTGTTGGAGATCATAGCATTGTTATCCATTGAGTTGTAAATAATCGCATCATACCTGCCGTTCCATCACTCCAATTGCTTTAGTTGAAATATACCGTCCAATCGATGTGATGTCGCGGCCCAGCATTTTCAATGGTTGAATTTCACCAGAATATTTCCATAATAACTGAAACAAATATATATCATTCAAACCTATGGTTTCAGAGCAACATGATGGAGTACCATCATCTAACGTGACCATTCTGTTTTAAGATTTACAAGAGCCACTTTCTGTCAGCGTGACTGTTTGCGGAGAGTTGATTTTTTATATACGGAAAATGACATCAGCAAATAAAATCACGTGAAAACTCACGAAATCTGCATGGGGAAAATGTAGCAATTGGGTTTTGTATAGATGATTCTTTAATGTCATGCATTAACGAATGTATACAAACAACGCTGATTTTATGATTTCATGCTAAGTCTACCAAGTGATTATTTGGTCCGAAGATTTAAACGATAGCCAAATAAGGTTGGATCTCTGTGAGAAGGAAAAAGCATTTCAAGTAGTAATTCTTACCTTATCAGCGTTAACTTGTGCAAACACATATCCAGCGTCATAAGGTCTTTGCAGTTCTCCATCCCTGACGGCTCGTAATGAAGCAGGGCCACATCTATATTTGTCTTCGGACATCTCTTGAGGTGTCGAGTCTATAGCCTGCCAGCCGCCGTAATCGGGACCAAGATCAGGACGCTCCATCCAAACCTAAAATTTTATTCAACAAATTGTTATAGTTGACACAAGCTTTACAAAATCCAATACTATGAATTGTTAATTTTATAGTCCTGAATAGTTCTTGATGCTTAGGTACTAGGCCCCAAACTTATTTTAGTCGTATTATTTTGAAAAAAAATCTTGGTGAAGGAATAAACGCAATTAATAATATTATAATACATCTATAATAAAAGATCTCTGAAAATGTGTGTACATTCAAACTTATCTACTTAGATGTACATCTATATTAGATAATGCGGATCCGGTTACCTTCACGAGTTCTATATTTAGTTTGATTGATTCCTTGAAATGGATTTGAAAAATATTCGTGATGCTATAATAAGCCCGCTCTAAATACCATTGTACATATTGGCCATAAGGTGATAGGTTAGGTAGCTGTATTACGCCTCATACTTATTCAATGATTCATTCAATTAATACCGCGTCGGAGGTAGTTGTGATTTACCTAAGTTATATAGTGTTTTCCTTGAAATATTAGATCAGACTAGGATAATTACCTTCGGATAGGATCGGCTAAGATAGATGTTTGGATATCAAGCCAACATAATATTATATACAGACTAGCTGTCCCCCGCGGTATCACCCGCTTTCCCGAGTTATAGTATATTTTTCCGGAATACAGATTATCCTTTACATTATTCCAGAGTATAATCTTATCTAATTTCATCCCAATCCGTTCAGTAATTTTTGCTTGATAGAATAAAAAACATCTTCATACTCCCTCTAACCAAATTCTTAAATTATTGTGATTTCAGTGTTGTTCCCATAGTAAAAGTTGTTCATAATGATGAGTAGGTACAACCCTTGACAATTTGGCTACCCTTTGAAAAGTAAACCTTTATAGGCATGTTAAGTCTCGATTTATAATTCAGTATTTAGATCCCTTAACCCTCGATATCGGCATATCTTCACGTCCAAAATACCTCAGAGTCTGAAGACAAAGGTCTTCAATCAGTGCGTGTTACCAGTGATGACATACGGGACAGAGATGTGGTCTTTCACTGCTGGCCGCATAAATAAGCTCAGAGTCACTCAGCGAGCTATGGAACGAGCTATGCTCGGAATCTCTCTACGTGACAGGGTCCGAAACGAGGACATTCGTAGGAGAACGAAAACTACCAATATAGCTCGTAGAGTTAGTAGGCTGAAGTGGCAATGGGCAGGCCACATCGCTCGAAGAACTGATAGCCGATGGGGAAGGAACGTTCTCGAGTGGCGACCACGTACTGGAAAGCGCCGAGCGGGACGACCTCCCACCAGGTGGACCGACGACCTGGTCAGAGTCGCTGGGCGCCGCTGGATGCAAGCGGCCCAGAACCGTTCGAAGTGGAAATCAATGGGGGAGGCCTATGTTCAGCAGTGGACATCCATGGGCTGATATGATGATGAACCCTCGATACAACGATGACTACACGAGAGTACTGCAACAATTTTTCTGGTATTTGTTGTCTACACGTCACCGTGCCATCACCACCAATTCCAAATATTTTCTTTCTATTTATTGCACGAATATTGCAATTACTGCTTATATTTTAAGAACAGATTATAAATCTATTGCAATATTGAATGTATGCTGTGAGTAATATCTTTTAAGTATTGCAATACAAGTACTCATACTGTTTCAAAAGTAAACAAGAAACTTCATTACATATGGTAGAGTGGTTTCACTCATATTGATAAAAATAATGTTTACAAAGTTTGTTTTGATACACACATGGACTTGAGCAGGATAATTTGTTTACATCATGTATTTTTTTTTGAGCAATTTTAAATTTGATACGGAATTCAGCGTAACTTTTCATAAGAGAAATTTAGCTTGTAACAGCTTACCTCGTTCCAAACGTGATAGTTCCAAACGGAGTCTCTGGTAAACTCTTCTAAAGTGTTGCCATCTTCGTCCTTAATTATGTCAATGGTAAGACTGCCCTGTGCGTCGTGTGCCGCGTCGTAACCAGTAACAGGCCTGCATGGAATTCCGAGAGCTCTACAAACTGGAAAGTTAAGATTTTTTTGTGAGTACGTACTTATAAAGATGACTTTAACAGCCAGCTCAGTTCCAACTGGGATAGGATTTAGGTCAATTGAAACGAGTTCTTATTGATAATCAGTATCACCAATTAATTACACAATTATTTCTTCACAGGAATCTACAATTGATACATGGTAGTGGAAAAATATAATAATTAATTGGTATTGTTAAAATGTAAATAATTTAAAAAATATCCCCCTTATTAATAATTAAGGTTTAAGTCAGTCTTGTAAAACTCAGGTATTAAGATAGCCCCAGCCATTTTTGTTATTATGACATAAGAAAGTGACGGATATATTTAAAACCTAGGATTTACCAGACTTGACTTACACCTCATTTATTAATAAGGGGGTAACAGTTAATGGTTTACTTAATTGGCCCTGGTACACAATAATAACAAACGACATTAAAACATGACAAAGTGAACAAGCATTCTCGTGATCCGCTTAAGCGATTGAAATTAAATAAACCATCAAAACCTACTATTATATGTATCAAATGTATACAAAATTACACTTATTGCTTACTGACTACTTCGAAAGATCAAAAAATTAAATGTAAGGGAAAATTTAATGTACAGTAAGGGAATCCAAATACTATTTTTTTTAATATGAAGCTATATAAAACCTTACCAGTTGTTAAAACTCCAGCATAGACCCAACACTGCGCGTATTTCATGGGCTTCTTTTTCTCATAATACTTCTGTAATATTGCTAAAGAGCCAACCCATTTTAGGGGGTGGGTTCCACCGGAGTAGTCGCTCAGCTCACTGCCCCAGTTGCCGAATAATACTCCATTGTCATCTTGCACGTTGACTGCCGCTGACAGAGCTCGGACTGTTCGGATGGGGTCACCTCTGCCTCGACCTTTGACCTGGAGAATTCAATACAAATGCCCAATATTTAAAAATTGGCCAGTTTGTCCTGGAACTTTTGTGCAAAAGAGACAAGTTGTGATGGCTGCAATTTTTATAATATTGTGGTGCGAAACTCTTGCATGTGATACATACTTTTATTTGGTTGCAAAGAGGGACTAAAAATTTAGACTATTTACGTTTATATTATAAAATATATAAATATCCTGGGACATTCCTCACATACGGTTATCAAATCCCAAACTAAGTAGAGCCTGTACAATGGAAACAGGATAACTGATATACTACATACTACATAATTACCCAGACTCACATACACAGAGAGACATACAGACTGTGTGGAAATCGAACCCACCACCTGCGGCGTAATAGGTGGAATCTTAACCAATGTGGGCGCAGTTGGATAAGATTCCACTTAAATATTAATTATACAGATCAAATTTACAGCTTCATGTTATTCAAGTTACTACTTAGGTATTTACTTCTAATACACTTTTTTATTATTTACCTTTCCAATTTCCCTGACTAGATACATTGCACATTCGAGTATATCTTTTTCATACTGAGCGTAATTCCACGGAGACGGTTTGATACGATTGTAGACACCTCGGAACATCAAACCACCGTCGTGCTGAACATATTCCTCACGGTGAGTGTGACCTGAAATCAATTATAATTAATAATATTCCAAACTAATATTAACATTCCCAAGACACCAGTGTGCCACCTAATGACATTGTTAGAAGTCTATTAAATATTCACCTGGCATATAAACGCTGTCATTCAAACACCAGGGATTAAAGAGTATATAGATGGGTTGAGGATGTGTGTAGCTCAATGAACCTCCCGATGGCAGACGGGTGTCAATATCGAGACGCCAGGCAGCCACGATGCAATCTACTGCCGGAGTGACTGCCACCATCAGATGAGAGTCCATCTGACTCTCGTAAACGGCGCTCCACGCTCCGAGAGTCTCAGATCCTTTATCCAACAACGCCACTGCCGCAGTCGAATCATCGGACGGCCCACGCTTGCCGACATCTGTTGAACACAATGCATTCATTGATTAATATCTCTGCCATTCTTAAAATAATCACTGACGTATAAACATCTCAATACCGCAGCGGCCTTCGTCTTACCTTCCACGTAGAATATAAAGGAGACCGCGTCTTTGCTCGCGTCGTACGGTCTGTTGAGTAGTATGTCCAATTTGAAAGGTTGGCCACGTCTGATAACCAGGCATTTGTCAACGCTCCTCGTCATAAGATGGAATTTGTTTGTGTAATGATTTTCCCCGTTGGTGTCGTTGCAGAAATCAATTCCTTGCACCGCGAGAACTCCTTGCCTTGTTCCATCGATGACATCTGGATAAATAAACACATTAGATGTTACAATTACATTAAAACATTATTGCTCTTACTCTCAGTATATCTCTGAGTTAGGAATCATTATTTTTGATTACTATAATTTTATACAATTTATATACGTTTAGTATTATGTATATTTTTAACCGACTTCAAAAAAAGGAGGAGGTTCTCAATTCGGTTGTGTTTTTTTTTTTTTTTTTTTATCTTTGTTACCTCATAGCTCCGTCATTTATTAACCGATTTGGAAAATTCTTTTTTTGTCTGGAAGGGTATACTTCCCGTTTGGTCCCATTGTCATCGGATCAGGATTTGATAACTTCTTAGTGTACTTTGAAGTCGGTTTAAGTTTTTTGTAAAACAGTCCAATTATATAGAGAATCCTTTGAATTTATTAATTAACCCTTTATAGTGATATCACATAAGGTTAATTTAATATTACCGATAGAACTCTAGCACTTATCAATTCGTCATCGCCAAAATATTTCACGCCTGGAATTTGGCTGTATGCCAATACTTCAATTTTACAAACAATTATTCACTACTTATTCTCATAAAACCACGAGAAAAGTTATACACTCTACCGTGACTATTTATAATTTTCTGTTTACAGTTACCTACCCAAAATTAACCTCCGTCTTAAAGTTAATGTAAACAAGAAGCTGCTGAAGTAAAACTCATTTTTAGAATGGCCCAGGATATATATATATATTAGGTATTTTAGCTTTCTCTGTCTACGGTTGTATTAGTTATTAGAAAGAAACCAGTATTAGTTAATTTATTTGTCAAAGGACCGAAGGAGAAATTGTCAATTAATTATTCTTATCAGTCAACTTTTTTGATATTATAAAAGTGTTTTATGGAATCGATATAAAGTACTTTTTTTTAATATGTATTAGGTTAATTCAAACTTTTAATAGATACCTGGCTGGAATGGCACAATGGTGTATTTACGGCGACCTCCAAAATAATGTTTCCAAAGATTTTTAATATACTCCATGATTGTATATTTTTTACACTTTAGTCCTCGCTAATAGCATCACAAGATCATTTATTATTACACACAACAAAATACTTCTTAAAATCGTTTCGTTCGTTGGTTCAATAACGTGTTAATTGTTTGAACAAACGTGTAGCTCTTTTTGCATTCCGTCATAGACTGTGGGCTCCAGCGCAGCGGCAGCCAGACCTATGCATCCATAACCAACTCGGATGCTGATGTCATAGAGTCAACAAGACTAAAAGCTTCATCCCGTTACTAAGAAACTGGATTCATTCATTGACAATATATCAAGGCTAAGTCAGATTACTCATATCTAGTATTACATCTACAATATCGAAGTAGTGACATCATGGTAAGGAATATTCTATCATTAACATTAATAATAACGCTATGTGAGCTGTAGACCTCGCGAGTCTCGATAATTAGGTAGGATGTCATTTTTTTGTCAAGTCGGTTTTTGGATATTACCAAAAACTGAATCGATAATAACTGAACAATCCATATCCGAACCTGCTCACGAAATTTTACGAGAATCGGTTGAGAAATGCGACTTGTAAAAGGAGAACATGTGGGACATCCGGACATGGATAGACGTACACACGGCTACATATCAATCTATATATTTCCAGTATAAGCTGATCTCGCATTGTATAGGATTTCAGTACAATGAGAGGTCAGCTTATATTGGAACTGTATAGCTTGATCTGTAGCCGTGCGTATATACGAAAGCATTTTTCTCCAAACGGAGACGCTTCGCTCACTCGGTCAATTAAAGTTGTTTCTGTGTGTTGGGTAGTTGCTGCCAAAAAGGTTGTTTTTTTAACACTAAATCAATGTCAATTAATGAGGATACTCATAACAATCACAAGTTTACAGTTCAACGATAACGTTAAACATAATTTTAATTTATATACCTTTGTTTCCAGTCATAAATCAATTATTAAAAGGAATCAAGAATTACAGACCGCTAACTAATTATCTATTAAATATTAATAATTATGTAAATATTAATAGATAAAGTTCACTTTTACGGTTTACCTCATACAGATCGGGTATCCGCAGATAAACTGCGGATCGAGAAAGTACTAAAACTTATTCTGGAATTATTAAAACGATTTTATTTTAGTAACATAATTATTAATAGATAAAATTATGTTTTACGGTTTACCTCATACCTACAGATAATTATAAACTACGGTTCGGGAAAGTACTAAAACTTATTCTGGAATTGCTAATAACGATTTTATTTTAGTAACTCGTCGTAATACCTTTGCAGTACCTACTCAAATAACATTAATTAACTCTTGAGTTCTCGTCCCACCTACAGGTCAATTGGCGGCATTTGAGCCTAATATATCAATTTTATAAATATGGACGTATCTATTCGAAAAGTAAATATATGTTCAGGCGATCGGTGCTTTATTTCTCTGTAATAAACTACATATTTGGCATTAATTACAAATGTAGGTGGAGTCGCAGACTATACCGGGTTATACTCGGAACCTTGGAATTATAAGCGTGTAATAGATTTCCCACACAATCCGCAAACGGACGGGCGCGTAGGTTTCTACTTATAAGGCTTTATGTATGGCTACATAGACTATCTAAGATTGCATATCTATCATATACATTGTTGATATTACAATAGTACTTAATTTACATTAAAGCTTAATCGCTTACTGCAATTAACGAGGTAGATCTCTACGTACCTACGAAATGTAGAGACAGTGATCTATGTGCATATTAAATTAATCTTACAAGAACCTTTTCCAGCAGGAAAGACGTGGTTTTCTTTCGTATTTTCAACTGCTATTAGTGGAAACACAATAAAGCTTCACCAATGGAATTTCCACTTCAATCAAACATTGGTGTCTAAACAATACGTAGATTTGAGTAGATTTTGTTTTTATTGCGCCATAAATCAGTGTTCTCGTTTCAAAGTGGACCAATATAATCAAACATGACACATGATGGACGTAATCGTAAACTTTTTTAACTACTAATTGTGACTCGTCTTTTTAATGAAATCAAAAATACATATACTCCAATGCCACTCACATAGATAGCACATTCTACATTCGCTTTCAATTTATTAACTGACTATAGCCACACTACAGCTGTTAAACTTGTAGATTTATTTGTACTGGATTAAATATTATTTTCCTTCTTGGGTTACGTCTTTAATCTGAGCCTTGGGAGTCAAAAATTCGGAGAGAGAAAACTAACTAGGTAGGCTAAATGTAGAATGTAACAAAATATCAAAGATTAACCATTAACCTCAATTATTAAATAATCGATAATGTCGTTTAAAAGTCATGGTTAAAAATAATAATCTTAATTACATGGTACATACATAGTATGTATTAATTACTCGATGACTACACTCAACTATTACATCAAATAATCTACTCTGGCTGACTGACACACAGATGACAGGTGAAATAGGAACTTTAATTATATTGTTGCTATTTTCGTTATGAAATCTCAGATATACTCAACATGAGTCATACTTTAGGATATTACATGAACATGAGAATACAGCGGAAGAGATGTCTGTCAACATTTACTAACATTATGTTTTACTTACATGGAATATGTCAATGTTTTTCGTACGTAAAAAAACATCTTCCGGATTTTGGCCATCAATGATGAAAATGTTGCCTTCATTGTTTTAGGTATGTATTTCGGAGCCTTCTGTCTTTATAATGATTATCCATGAATACATTATTACATACTGGATATAATATGTCTAAAAGCTACCTACATATAATTTTGCACTTTTTGTCTCTTTGTATCTGTCGCTTTTTACAAGCTTGACGAGGGAGGTGCATTGCAATACTGCGGATAGTGAACTAGTAGTTCACCTTGAATGCGTTCACGCAGCCTTCAGTTTAAAGAAGACCAGAAAAAAGTGTACTTTATATCAACATTCCATAATATTGAAAAAACTATAACATTTCAACGTGAAATGAAAATAGTTCCAATTTTATAAAAACTCACACATTATTTAAAGATTATTAAAATGACCATATTTTGATTTAGGGAAAGTAAATGGAATGAATACCCTCTGAAGTAAAGCAGAAATCTAACTAATATTATAAATGCGAAAGTGAGCTTGTTTGTTTGTTACGTCTTCACGCCTCAACTACTCAACAGATCATCATGAAATTTGGCATGCAGATAGCCTATGGTATGGAGAAGGACATAGGCTTACTTATTATCCCGGGAACGCGGGTGAAACCGCGGGGGACAGCTAGTTAATTATAAGACAAATTCAAAGAACATCTTGACAATTGACGATGAGTAAAAAAATATTCTCAAAGTTGATTCAACTCACACCTATGTGTGATTAGCTGTATTATATATTGTAGTCTGTGTACTACTGTATGTGTAGATACGTATCGCATATTTGTAGGTGTGTAACGAGTACCATAAGGTATGCAAGGTGCAAACCAGTTTGCAAACACTATATTTCGTAAGGCCTCCGGGACCAATTCATGCGTAGCAATGCAATGATAAAATAAAACAATCTTCCAGGCTTGAGATCAAAAACAAAGAATCAATTTATACCTATATTCTTTAGAACTGAGGATTATTGTTGAACTGAGTCGTGGCCGTGAGACTGCGCGTGAGTATGCAAACGAGATCCCTCAGACAGCGAAAGTGCTCACAGCTGTCTTGAGACTCTCGATTTTCCTTTGGAATAAGGCTTGTGCATTATCAATGCGTACATAATAGGCAGTACAGTTAAAATTAATTTTAAATTATAATCTTCTGTAATATAGGATAGTCATGGATAAAGTAAGGACATGCAACTTAGTTACTCAATTACACAAGACTAACCTATGTGTATACAAAGTTTCAAACCAGTAGCCTAGTTCCGTACTTTTGGATGGATAAACTGGAATTTTCTTACCAAGTGTACCTGACTTGCCACACTCATCACTGACATATCAACTTGTTTTTACATACTTCATAAATAACGATAGTCATAAATCAACCGCAATCTTTATTTGGGATTAAAGGCAAGTCTTTAATCATCGTGATTACAACTTATTAACGAAAACCACCATCCTGCGATGTGTTTAAATTTCTTCTCAGTGGTTTCCTGCATTTTTAGATCAAGAAAGATAGATGAAGCTGTGTTTAGATGATTAAACACATGAAAAACCATGACTCTATCATGTCTACCAACACTGACAAAAATATATCTCTGCTACAAAATAATAAGTAAAGAAACATTTACATAAGTATTCAGTTAAGTATCAGCACAACAAGATAGAAATAAATAAACGGTGATATATATGTATGTTTGGAATAATCTTTTATAATTTATGACATGTGACATCATCAGTGTCAATATTGGTGATATTGTATAGATAGGTATGTAATGTAGTTTAACATCTTAATGTTAACCTTGACCTACCGTTGGAGGTATCCAGTTGAGGCGGCCGAGGCAACTCTTTGAGGTCATACGAATCGACTTTTCGAATTCCACAACAATTCCGAAGCGGGTAACACCAACTCGATAACTTGCTTTCTACAGTACCCATTTCACCCATATAAATCACTAATTACTACCGTCTAAGAACATATATTTTAAGACGAGATGATGGATCACTCTCGTATCAATTATCACACTTTAAACTCTACAATATATAACGCGATTAGATCACAACGGATTCCGAAATTCTCAACACGCACCGAGTTTGTACAGTCTGCCGCAATGTAAACAAACTATCAGCTGTTGTTTAATTTTATGGTTTCTTGAAAAATATTCTTGGTAAATAAACACTATTTAAACTCGCATCAAATGTTAAGAGAAACCTTATAATCTTATTTATTTTATTTAAAAGCACACATTGTATGCGCGTGCGTTCCTCAGCGCGAGGTCGATTCGTCTGAGCTGAATTGCTCCTCTGTACCTTGGTAGGTAACGCGCGCAGACCTGACCTCTTATCAGTAGACCACTCTTGATGAGTATGGGTACGCCCCAGGTCCATCACCAATAGTTGCGAATAATGAATCATTTTTCGAACAAAATTAGTCATTTAATATTAATTTACCTATGTCATGTGCTCTTTTGCGTAGATCGTAGCTACTTGGAAAGAACCACAATTGGATTTGCATTGAATTTCGTTTGTGTGAGTAAATAACACAGCCCTTTGACTCAATTCCATGATCGACGTTCAACTATAATATATTGATATAGCATCTAAATACACATTCAATACCAACAAGTTAACTGTAGGTAGAGGCAATATAGTCTACTGTAGTCTTATACAAATTGCTGCGCCCGCGCCGCCAGCCCCGTGGCTCGATAGAGCAGCCCGCTATACTATTCCTCCCTGCACCACCCCTGTCGCACCCAAGGCACTATACCTAAAAAAATATAAAATAAAGATTCTCAAAGTCCGTAACATTAATTTTACAACTCTATGATATAAGGTTTGTTTATTTATAGGGTTCCGTTATCCGAATCTCAATAGGAAAAACCCGTATCCGACAAATATTAGAAGTCAACGATTGAGAGTAATGGTGCCTAATGGTAAAACGGTAGTAATGGTATAGTTAATTTAAGAATAAATTGTTTAAAAATTTATGATAAGATTGAGTTGACCTCCTGATAACATGTCTGGGTATTTTTCTTATAATTTGGAGTATGAGTGTGGTTTATTGATTCCTAAGAGTTGGTTATAAAATAGATGATGCTCTAAACCAAAATGTGCGAAAGAATATAGTTCCCTATGATGTGTGGGTATCCAATACATACTAAAATCCCAATTTTGGCCAGATTACTAAGTATAGAAAACAAGAAAACTACTATTTTATCAGTTTCTTAAGAAAATACCTGAGGTACCAAAATATTGCTTTCGCCTGATAAAAATAAAAAACCGGCCAAGTGCGAGTCAGACTCGCGCACCGAGGGTTCCGTACAAACTTATGGTAACCTATGGTAGTATAGACCTGAGTATTTGATATTAATTTCAATTTATGACGTATTAAAAAAAACTACTTACTAGATCTTGTTCAAACCAATTTTCGGTGGAAGTTTGCACCGTAATGTACATCATATATTTTTTATAGATTTATCATTCTCTTATTTTAGAAGTTACACACATTTTACCACTTTGGAAGTGTCTCTCGCGTTTTTCTTATAATTTGGCTACGGAACCCTAAAAAGGAAATGATACTATGGATGGATCTTGCTGACTTTATTATAAGTTGGAGACACGCTCGGTCGAATAACCATGATGGTCGCTGCTGACGAAATTAATATAACCCACGATTATGTTAATTTACTACGTGTGACATCACCCACGCGCTAGATTACACTCATAACAAACAAACGTACCTCGTGCTTCTTTAATATACCTACCTAAAATATAACAATGTATTTTTCCTTAATTCGTCATTTCATAGGAAACTGCATGGTTGCTCCAAGAACTAACGCGACGCCATTATCGACGTCATAAGGACTTATTGACGAATTTATGTTACTAATAATTATATTGAAACTATTTCATGAGAATGTTATGGTTAGTTAGGTAGGTAATGTACCTATATTTGGGTCAGGGGAGATTTCCTTTAAGTAGCCTACAGGTTGAATTTTTCAAGTGGTCACATGGTCGGCCAAATCCCTAACGTACATTATATAATTAATAGCGTAAAATGCTCTGAGGAGTCTGTATGCAGATTTTCATAAAGAACCGTAGGTACCAACTTGGATTTTTAAAAATTAAATTTTCCGACTCGCAAATCGAATACATTGATTTTGGAAAATATTACCATCCCATAGCGTCGCTTATCATCGTTGGATCAAATTTTAGGGAATAATTTTTGAAGACAAAGTAATGAAAAGGTTTTTATTATTTAACAAAATAAGTAGGTACTATTTTATTTTTCATACATTTATTAATCTTAAATTCCCATAAATTAAAAAATTAACGTTTTTTGAAAATCTTTATATTTATTTAGATGCATTCACAGATATATCGTACACTGCAGTTTACAGTCAGACAAAATGTCGATATGGATTCCTTGTCATATTGTTATCGGTAAAAGTATCGTTTAAAAACGAGAAATTGGCATTCATTATATGTATTTTAGTCATTCAAACTATTCGCGTACCGGTGCTCACGGACCGTATACAGTACAGTACAGTCGCTCTTTTATTATTCTAACTCTATGTTTTAAAAAATGGAAATGGAAACCATCGTGAAAAAACTATAGCATAGTAGTAGATACTTTGTAGAACCCGCCTGGCTGGCTACCACCCTCAAGTTGAAAACCTGTCGACAAGCACATGTCGGTGAGTGCTCAGTGCAGCAGCGTGTTCCAAAAGTTGCACTTGTGAGCCTTTCTACATACAGACAGAGAGTAACGCGACCGTTGCTCTCTGTATTAAGAAAGGATATAGCAATATGAAATTTTGTTCAGTGCACACAATAAGGAGTCCAAGTTCGAGAATCTGAACTGAACTTCCTATTTTGGTTTTATCTAGGCCAAATTAGCATATACATAAAGATATTTTCCGTAGTTGTAATGATTGTGGATTAAAGATGTTCAGCATGTAGGTTCAGTTATTTTTTATTTTTTACTGTGTAAGGTTTGTGTTTGACCACAATCTCACCATGGTAAGTGATGATGTGGCCGATGGTGCACACGAAACCTAGAAGGAACTGGCTCTCAAGTGTCAAGGGGGGTAAGTTGTATAGCGGGGCAACCGCGTATATCAATTTTAATGAACTTCATTAAACTGGCCGGTTAGCCCCGCAGCTTTTTTAAAACAAATAATTTGTTTTGTGGAAAATACCTATTGCCATTGCTATTCGGACAATGCCAAAGTTTTGTAAGCACCAACCTAAAATTAGAAAGAAAGAAAGAAAGAAAGAAAAAACATTTATTTGCTACACACCTTAAAATTAACAACATAACATGAAAACGTTCACATAAAAACGGGAACCCGTGTGCAGACAAATTGGCCACCAGCTCAGCATAATGCTGTGTACAGTCAGCACACAGCGCTGATTTTCAGCCGGCGCCAGTGGGACGTTTTGGCCATACGTCCGGGCAAGTGATGGTCACCAAAGCATATAAATAAATACACATCATAATTACACAGATAAAACTTTTAAACTTTATATATTATTAAAAACACACACATTCTGAATAAATAAATAAATAATCTGGAAAACACAGGCGAAATAATCGGAAAAATTAAGAACTCAATAAAAAAAAAAAAGAAGAACATTTAAAAGATTAAAATTTTGAATTGATTTAAAAAAACTACATTATTCCATAACGTATATACCATATGTCCATAGTTCTGATGTTCTGATGTTCTGATAACGCGGGTGAAACCACAGCTGGTAAAACCATAAAACACGCTTTTCGATTAGGGTCTATGTAGTAGGGACTATATCTTGAAGCTGCAAACTTAGCACATGTACCTTATATTTAAATTTGAAAGCATGAACTGATGTGAGATTGCGGAATGGAGGAGGTAAATTATTCCAACACTTACTAGCCATATAGCTAAAACTGCCTCGGAAGGCCGCTGTTTCGTGTCGAGGTGTCAAAATAAGATATTTAGATGCCCTAGTCTTCCTAAGCAGATTCCGATCTCGCGACCAAAACAATTTGTCATAAAGGTAGTCAGGGGACTTGTTCCTAACGATACCAAAAAGCAACGTTGCAAAGTGTAAGTGCCTCCTCCAGGCCATCTTAAGCATTTTGGCATCATTTATAAAAGGGGTAACATGGCCTCGAGGCGGCACATGAAAACAAAACCGGGCGCATGCATTCTGTACACGTTGTATGAGACGTTTAGTTCTTACTAGTAATCTTGGACCGTAAACTGTGTCCGCATAAATTAGTTTCGAGAGAACGAGCGTCTCACACAATTTTATGCGAAGTTCCTCAGATAGACAATTCCGAATCCCATAAAGAACTTTTAAACGATAGAAACAGTTTCGAACACATTCTATTACATGACTTTCAAAACGGAGATTACAATCCATTACCAAACCAAGATTACGAGCTTTATCTACGCGTTCGATAGATTCTCCGAAATTACGATAATTATAGTGGTCATTCAGAGACAGTCTATCAGAAAATTAGAAAAACTATAAGTACTTACTTGGAAAAAATATACATGTTTGTGCTATTTGACCTAATAGGTACCTAACCTACTCCATAAAAATATGTCGTAAGCATAACCTACTTGCGTATGTACCTACCCGTATATAACCACAAGACATTACTAATCCACCATGACTAATGCCAAGAGCTTTTACTATTCCTCGTCGTAGGCATAACAGCGACAATGATATTTTACAACTGTTTTAGCTCCACATTGAGCTAACCTCGACTGAAGCACGTTTCGTTCTAGCTATGAGAACTAGCTATACTTATTTCACGTGGAGACATATCTCAATACTTTAGATTGTTTGAAGTCTGTTCCGTCGTAGCTAATGCTCAGCGTGCAATGGAGCACCTTCTTTTGCAGTTAGAAACCTTCCTCGTCCTGCGCACATTGCAGTAATACAATACAAAGCATTGCAGTAATTTAATACAATGTTCAAAGCATAGGAAGGCTTCATCCAACAATTAACCCAAATTCATTTTGGTTGAAATATATTCCACTAATTGCCCCGGAAGGCATACATCAGTTTATGAAGCACTGTATTAGATTATAATGTCTGCACGCCCATCATCTCCGATGAAGTAGATCAGAGGCACTAGATCATTACTGACTAAGAATACGCATAGTATATATATTTTTTACCACTAAAGTGGCAAACAAGCATACGGCCCGCCTGATGGAAAGCAGTTACCGTAGCCTATGGACTCTTGCAACACCAGGATATCAATCGCGCGTTGCCGACCCTGAAGAAATCTCTTCACGCCCATTATAATATATCACCATCACATATCATTATATTTTATTATCACCGTAACACTTACATTTTACAGGTTAATTTATATTGCCATTTTCTTTTTATTATGACATGAAAATTATTAACTTACTATTTGCACCCCGCGGTCTCACCCGAGGGATATGTTGAATTCCCGGGATAAAAAGTACCCAGAACATATTCTATCAGCGTGCCTAACATCCAAATCCGTTCAGTTGTTGAAGCGTGATTGAGTAACAATGTGAAGCGCTAGTGGTGTAGCATGATTAGCCGTTCTTAATCGATCAATAGAATTTTTATACTGCAGAAAAAGGCTATCCGCGCAATATATAAAATAAGGCCTAGAGATTCTTTGAGAGACAAGTTTAAATCTAATAATATAATGACAGGTCGTCACAGTACATATATGAAAATCTTATTCATGTGAGGAAAAACATAAATAACTTAAGAATAGCGACGCTCATAGTTTGAAAACTAGAAATAAGCACAAACTTGCTGTACCTTTAACTCGGCTCAGTAAAGTCCTCAACTCTTTCAAGGGGCAATGTATACGTTTCTATAATAAAGTACCCAAAGAAATCCAAGAGCTACCTATACATAGATTCAAAAAGATAGTAAAACAGAAGTTATGCAAGAAACTATAAAGTTTCTGATTTTGTAGATGACAAGAATGCATTTGAATGAATTGTTCGCTTCGCAGGCTATTGTTATATATATTTTGTAAATTGTAATACTTATAAGTACACATTAAAAAAAAAAGACTTGCTTGTATTTGGAACCGGTGTAGAGTCATTTGTTAACGTTCATAAGAGCCTTATCAGGGCCTAAATTGAATAAATAATTTTTGATTTTGATTTTGATTTTTTTGATCGGCATAGTTAAGCTACGTCTGTCGTGGTCGGTACCTGGATGGGTGACCGCCTAATGGTATTTCAAATCGAGCGTTTCCGTGCTTCGCAAGGCACGTAAAGCCGTTGGTCCCGGTTATCACTTAATTGTGATAGTCGTTAAGCTAGTTGGATGCCTCCTAGGGGCGCCTTGAAAAATTCCAACAGTAGGTTGACCACTTGCCTACTTCCACCAATCCGCAGTGGGCAAGCGTGGTGGTGTATCACCCAAGGACGGAAACATTCATTAGAAAAACCATTTTCTTTTGTTTTATATTATATTATTGTTTCCTCATAAATTGAATCAGCATAGTTCTTTACTCTATTCTATGGTATATCAGTTACCTAAACTTCGCGATTCATCAGCTAGTTACGTTACGCTAGGGCGAAGACAAGATAGGAGTGGAAAAATGAATGACCTAGCAGTGGGAATATTTATATTACTATTGATTCTGAGAATTTAGTTTTTTTTTGTATTTCCAATCATGAGAATATAAAATAGTGAATGGTGTCAGAACGGTTATTTCTGCGAGCTACAAAGTGGGCTACAAAAAATATTTATATCTTTACAACCGCCATGTGGACTGTGTATGAATAATCGATTTACAAATGGGTATGTAGTATGTACCTATATGTCTTGAGTTATGCACTAATATTCCTCATTTCACATTATTTATAGGTTTACCTATAATACCTGCAAAACTAATTATAGTATTACCATTTCCTCTTACTTCTACTGGTCTCCAACCATTGCAGTGATAGGTAAGTTAATTATAAAAATATGATCGTCATGCCGACATAGCTATTTTCAACCAGTAGGCCTAATTAATTTACTTTATTTATATTTACCTCTGTCCGTTTGATAGTATACACCTTTATGTAATTATTTATATTACTAAGTTAATATTGATTTGAAAGTAGTTCTAGTAAGGCTTGTCAAATGATAACCACAACGTATGCAGTGAATGCTTTATTATTTTTGAGATCCCAAAAACACACAAACACAGTGCTATTTTTTTTGTAGACATTTGTTTTTTATATGATAAAATGTATGTAAATAAAAACTTATAAAAGTTAATAAGTAGGTATAAAATAAGTTTAACTAAGATTATGTAGATATTTCTTAACGCTAAACTCCTTTGTAAAGAGATAATTATAGCAAAACATAATGGCACTTGAAGCATCGGTTTTCTTATCAAATACGATAAACATAATATAGTACTTATTACAATTCAAATCACACAGTGTATAAAATGTGAACGCATTTTTTTTGTATTTAATAGTTAATTGTGCAAGTGTTACAACAAATACGTTTTATAAAATCATTATCCATTCAGCAGGCCCGAGTCGTCATCGTAGGATACGTAGTTACAAAGTATACTAGAAGTGATTCACATCTATTCTCTACATTCTATATAATTGAGACGCAAAAGCAATAACCGTTTTCCCGTGAGTAATAATAAAAAATCGTTTGTCCTATAATATTCGTCATTAGACTAAATAAGATGCCACTATTAATAGGGCAAAAGACCTCCCTTTGACATAAGTCAATATAATAGCTAGCCCCTTTAGAGGAGTAGTTCAAGGTTTAATATGTTTAAGTAGCCTTTACAATGACCACTTCTTCTTCTTGAACATACACATGCTGTTCCGGCGCCACATGCGAGACATAAGATCGGTCCGTCTGCAGCGCTGGAGGCGAGGAAGGCCCCGGGGGAGTGCGCGGGGAGGGCGCGCGGGGCCCGGGGGCTAGCTAGCCGCGCACATTCACCGTGGTGCAGCCGAAGATCTCGTCCATCTGCCGCGACGAGAACGTTACCACGATGCGTCGCTCGCCATGTCGTCGTGGAACGAACTTGTCCTGGTAGTTCACGAACTCACCAGGCTTCACGTCACGGAATCTTATCTGCGAATGAATTATTTAATTAGTCAACTGTTATTTTTTATAAATTGAAATGATTTGGTCCATCTACCATACCTGTCGCGGTCGCTGAACACCGTTTCCTTCGAATGTAAAGTAGCAGTCGGTCAAATGCACATTCAACGGATTCTGGAAGCTGAACGTTACGGCGCATTCCTGTCCGATGCAAGGCTGGCTCCTCACCTGTAAATAAAGAGAATTGTAAGAACCTAATTGAATCATTTGAAATCCAAAACGTTTCATCTACATTTACCTGCACTTGCATCCTAGGCTTGTGCAGAGGGAAATCGTCTTCATCTGACCAGGCTTGGCGTGTCTGCTTCACATAAGCCATAGCGTGCACCTTCACCATGGCGTGGTCCACCAACTTATCCATGTATTCCTGAGGTGTGACGTGGAGCTTGAGTACTTCACGCTGTCCAGCGCGTACGATGAACTCACCCTGTGCTCTACGCAGTCTTGAAGCGATAGCGCCAGTATAGTAGCTCGAGGAAGCAGTCAATACGCACCAAATCGTGCGGTCTTCGTGAGATTTGTTCTGTAAATAAATAGTCGAAAGCAATTAAAAATTCATTATCATTCTGACTGATATTCTATTATAATGGTATTATAGTTTGATACCTGAATATTCATGGTGCAATCGAAAGGCTGGCCGTATGGCACAATGTCAATATCCATAAGGTCAAAGTAAACATCCTCGAAGTTCCGGTCGGGGTATTCATAATATTGCTGTAGACGCTGATAGCCACGGCAGGAAGCGATAACAGCGAGCCGCTCAGGAGAGGAACTGTCCACTGTTTTGTACTCATGAGTGATCTCCAGCATATCACTTTCACCTTCATCATCATCACGGTTTGGATTCTTGGTAAGGATCTTGCGGCCCACTCTAAAAACAAATAAATATTTATAGGTATGTTTGATTCTACCATATCATCAGTATACATAATATGAATGATACTTGTTAGTATAGATCATTTAGTTACTCACTGATACTGGTTCGAAGCCATTCTGATAAAGCCCCATTCAGAATTTTCTTCTTCTTGGAAGTGACAAAGCTCGGCGTTGAGTTGACAAAACATGAATGGCGTATCGTATTGGAAGCCAACCTCACCGCGGCGTACGGCTTCGACACTGGCTGGCCCGCAATGGTAAACAGCTTCCGCTTCTTCCTGAGGTGTAGAGTCGATAATCTGCCAGCCACTATATCCTGTATCGTGAATGTAAAAGCTTGGTTACAAATTAACAATTGTTTCAATAATTAAGTTATAATAAGGGCTGTTTAATCACCTTGAGGCAAATCAGGACGCTGCATCCAGACGTCATTCCACACATGGAAGTTCCAACAAGAATCGTAGCAATCTTCATCGGGGCCATTAGGCACCTCATTGCCATCTCGATCAAAGAATTTATCCACAGTAAATGTTCGGTTGGTGTCGTGGGCCGATACATAGTTCGTCACAGATCGGCAAGGTATACCTAACAATTCAAAGTGTATTATAGCATATCATTATCAATAACTCAAATTAAAAAGTTACAAAAATATATACCCAGAGCTCTACAAATAGTCACAACAAGTCCAGAGTATACCCAACACTGGCCATATTCGACTGGTCGGCCACCGTCTGTGAGGTAACGCTCCAGTATAGCCACGGAACCAGTCCAAGCGTGAGGCGCTACACCATCTTTGTATTCGCCATCGTAGCGGCCAACCATCAAACCATCATCATCATGATTCGAATTGATCTAAAACATATATTTTTTTAAGTTTGACGAACATACGCATATTCAATACATACCAATTACATTTATTATGCAATTATAAAGCTGATAAATACCATGGATGAAATAGCCCTGCAGACACGAATTGGATTACCACGTTCCGAATGTTCAAGACCACTGCGCTCCAGCAAATACATGCAAGCAGGAAGAACTACGTCATCAAATTGTCCGTAAATCCATTTGCGACCCTTCGGTTGGCGCCAAGTTCCACACCAAATCTTTCCGTGTTCGTTGTTCACATATTCCTTCCTAGATGATTCGTTATCCATGTAAACGGCATCTTCGCGACACCATGGGTTAAACAATATGTAAATGTCTTCGTCGCATTTATAGTCATGACGATTATCGCGCTGACCAAATCGATTTGTCTGGACCCAGCAATTCCAGACACCCACAGGAGCAGTGGCTGGGACATGAACTTGGAATGTAATGGTGTTACCATCCTGGCGTTGGATGCTTATATCCCATCGATCCATGTCATGAGCTAGAGCTGCCAAATTCTGCATCGATCCGTGACGTGAGCCATGACGGGAGCCATAGCCGCGGCCGAAGGAAGAGTGCTGTGTAGTACCACCGTAACGATCAATAATCGGTCGATCCATCGGTCCATGTGGGCTAAGTGGGCTATGTTGCAATGGCAAGGGCTCATTGCTGAATGAGCTACGACGTACGCCATAGGTAGTTGTTTCCCTCATGCCACTCATTGGTCCCATAGTACCCATAGTACCCATGGTTCCCATAGTACCCATAGTACCCATGGTACCCATAGTACCCATTGTACCCATCGTACCCATTGTGCCCATAGATCCCATTGTGGCCATTCCAGTGCTAGTATCTTGCATACGTGACATTCCCATGCCCATCCCCATTCCCATCATGTCTCGCGAATGCTGGAAAACGCCCTGCTGATTATTCCAGTTTACAGGAAGAACGACGCGGGTTCCCTTCGTAACGCTTGGCTTAGAACCTGCAAATTATAGACGCATGCATAATGTAAAGATTCAATTACCTGCATTAAGGCTAAGAACTATACAAGTAAGTTACAAATAAATATCACATACCAAAGCAAAATACGATGCGAATCATATCTTGTTGTTTGTCGTAGGTCCTGTCGAAACGAACAGCAAAGAAAAAGTTCTGACCTCTTCTCAAAACTGGGTTTGAAAGAATATTATCATTAACAAGATCATACTGTTCAGTATGATGGTCCTTAGAATTGTCACGCGAGTAGAATTCAGTCAGCTCTACTTTCAGTGGTTGTTGTGAATAATAACTTTGAGGAATCATTTCCAAAGTATCTTGACGACGGCGGCGTTCATTCTGATCAGCCATCTTGCAGATCAAATTGTGAGTATACTGAGTATTGGGGCTATTCCTCATTGAATGCTTCATGCGGTGTAGCGCGCCTGTGCTGTGGGAGCGACCCGGGCGATGCTGTGCTGTAGGCCCAGCTCGTTGCATTGGCCAACGACGTGATTGTCCCGGGCGTTGACAGAAGCTGGAAATGTTGTAATACGCGGACAATCCCGGCACATAATTCGAAGGCATCCCGCCTATCGTCATCTGTTGATCCCTCATGCAACTCAATGTGCTCATTCCTGATGTGAGGCCGGTTATTCCACCAAGCCCCATACCAGTCATGCTGGATGTCATGCTGGAAGACATCCTGTCCATACTGGATCTACGAACCATGGACATCTCGGCGTAAAAGCTGTACGTGTAGGACGATTAACCAAGTCCCGTCAAAGAACTGCACTGTGCTCTGGGCTGACACCAGAGCGAATGATGTCGTCAGGGTAGATTCTGCCCTTTATATAGCACCGTTCTGCGTGAGAGATTTTTCATCTTTAAGGTGTCAGTTAACGTGGCTGGCGCCGGAGCCTCTGGTTTCGGACTCAGCTATTGTTGGTGCTCACTGACTTGTACACGAACAAGAATACTTTCCTAGCCTAGCAGAGAATATAATACACTCTTTTGTTTCACATATTTCTTTTATAACACGTGGTTAATATCCTGAAACACAGCTCACGCTAGTTCAGGAATCAGGGCTATTTAGAATTGTAAACATTGTTATATACTTAAATAAATATTATTATTAATGTAGTTAGGATAAAATACCTAATAATATCAAATTTTTTAAATTACGTGCCCTTCGAATTCACTTATTTCCGATATTTCGACAATTTCATAAACAAGCTACAATATCAATAATATTGTAGCTTGTTTATGAAATTCTCAAATCTTTACAATTACCAATATAAAAGTTAGCATAGGTATTATGAAGAACGATGAGGTCAGTGATTTTTTATTCTGAGTAAACTACAGTCTCTTCCAAAATTAAGTTATACAAAACAATAAAACCATCTATTAGTTAGTCCTTTGCTTATTTCTACAACATTAGCGGTCTTATTCATCATAATAAGTTATCAAAGACTTATAAGCTCATAGTAGTAAAATTTTCGTAAATAATAATCATTATATTCAAGATAGTATAAGGTATAAGTCCGCGATATAGAATCCTCAAATAATTAGGAGTCATTTTGTGTAAAAAAGAAACTACCAGCAATGTACCTACTTACAGCAGGGACACAGAGGATTATCGGGGATGCCGAAGTCAAGCAGAGGCAGCTCAAGATCTATTTGAAAGCCAATAACAAACCTTTTTAGGATTCCGTACAAAAATAGTAAAATGTTCAAAGATAAGCAACTTCGATTTGTGCGGGTCGATAACATAATCTAGATACAGACTGCAGCACTATCTGCCGGGCTGATTTGTGAATCTAAATCGTATCGGGGTGCTTCATTTCGTATAAGACAAGTCCTGATTTTTTATACATCCAGACATTGTCGGAAAGTATGAAATTCGGCAAAACCCTATTATGCCTATTTAGTATTGGTACGTAGGTCGGTAATTAAATAATTCATCTCAACGTGCCTTTTGTCTGGTACCTATACAAAAAGAGTACCTAGGTAACGGACACCGCTACCGAGAGTTACACCTTACAATCCCATCCCATCCCATTGTCTCAGTAGTCAGTAGAGCCTCAGTAGCTTAGTTTAGTGACATATCTACTGTTAATTTTATGAGGTAAGAAAATCATACAGACGACGACTAACCACGACCCATTTAATTATGGTGGGTGACAAAATTTGGTATTTTTAATCTAAATTCTATATTACTTAGGATATTACAAGATCCCAGGGCCACCAGACCTTCCTTATTTTCTGATGGACAAAATGTATATAATTTAGTAGTGTACTTAGATTACCAGAAACATGATAATATACTTACCTACCATTTACCTACATGAAATCCTAATCCTAACTAATATTATAAATGCGAAAGTGAGTTTGTTTGTTTATTTGTTTGTTTGTTTGTTACGCCTTCACGCCTCAACTACTCAACGGATCAACATGAAATTTGGCATACAGATAGCCTATGGTATGGAAAAGGACATAGGCTACTTTTTATCCCGGGAACGCGGGTGAAACCGCGGGGGACAGCTATCCTAACTAATATTATAAATGCGAAAGTGAGTTTGTTTGTTTATTTGTTTGTTTGTTTGTTACGCCTTCACGCCTCAACTACTCAACGGATCAACATGAAATTTGGCATACAGATAGCCTATGGTATGGAAAAGGACATAGGCTACTTTTTATCCCGGGAACGCGGGTGAAACCGCGGGGGACAGCTAGTATTTTATAAACCCCGCAAAACAACATAACGGTTTTGGTCGCAATAAGTACTCGCGATTCGCCGGCATGGCATAGATTTTCGCATTTTTATCCCAGAGTGAGTGCGCCGTGTGATCGCCCGACGATCATCGTACCGTTAACTCGGTGTGATCGCCCAAGAGATCACACCGAACCGTTCAATAACATCGTCGGACGTCATCCGACGTTCGCACCCGGTCTTTCACTTCTTTATAATATTTTATTCAATCCTTTTGCTCCTACTTATCTCAAGGAACGTTTCGTTTATATTTCGTTTTATAGTTCCCAATTACACCTTCTTCGCAGTTCTCTTGTGCTTACTTTGAAAATCCCTTCTCATACTTCCAGCTTCTTTGCTAAGTCTTTTTCTGTGGAAGCTGTCCGACCGTGGAATGCAAACAAACTACTAAAGGGATACTACGTATGACAAGCTCAAACAGTGGATTCTTTTAAGACACTTGTTTTCTCTCACTTTATCGACCTTTAAACTTTACTTCTTACTTTTGCACCCCTATGTTATTACTATTACAGTATGTATTATATTTTTATTCTTTTCTATTTATTTGCTTTTCTATATTGTCTATTTTAATTATAATATATATATTAAATATATATATATATGTATATATATATATATATATATATATAATATATATTAGTTTATCTAAATAGGTATTTTAATTGAAGTATTAGGTTTTTGAACTTTATTTAAGTAGGTATTTGTATGTATATATAGTATATTTACTGCTCCATCTATCTTATATATATACTATTGCCTAGATTGCCTGGAAGAAATCGCTTCAGCAATAAGGCCGCCTTAATTGTTTGCACTTTCTATTTTATTTTGTTATTTTTGTATTGTGTGTTTTTGTGTAAATAATAAAGAATTTTGTATTGTATTGTGTATTGTATTGTATATGTATTATATTAGTTATCTGGTTTCCATAGTACAAGCTCTGCTTAGTTTGGGATCAGATGACCGTGTGTGAGGAATGTCCTAGGATATTTATTTATTTATATCGCATAGAAGAGGTGTAAATTATTTATTTTAGGACTAATAAAGTATCAAAACCACAGAAACGCTCTCATTAGATTTGCCTTAACAAACGACAGTGGCGATGGGGCGGGGCGCCTCCTACGCATAATAAAAGACTATTCATAGGGCGCCTCCATTATTTTCTATACTGTTTTTTGCCAAACTGAAGTGTTGCTTTGCTTTGAGGCTTTCGGAGCCTACGTTCCTCGGAACAAGTAATATTTACTATAATATTACTTCATAACTTACTCGAGCTACGTTTGGGGTGCGTTTAAGTCAATTATCCAGTGTAAAATTTAAACTGTCTAAAAACGTCAAATACCCCTTTCAAGCATAGGTACCGCGAGGCGAAAAAATAAACGGACTTAAATGTAATCTGCCTTATCTGCCCCGTTCACGGGCGTCCGCTAGTATAAGTTTTCCCGCATACATTTTAGCGACCTAAGAAGGTCGCTTTAGCATATTAGCCAGATTTATTGCTAGTTCTTAAGTATATGCCTGTGATTTATTGATACTAATGATATCAAACTATAATATTATTCCAATAAATATAAAAAAAATATAAAAAATGGTCGCTTTTAATGAGAAGTTTTCTTGTAGGTGTATTTAAAGAGTTGCTGCAAAATAACTAGGTGGCGCTGTCAGCACCAAATTGAATTGTCAAATCAAAATATGCTGTCACATAACTTTAGTGTTGCCACATACACCAAAAACGGAAGGTGTCCATCCTTTTTAATTCAAAATCGACAATTGAAAAAAAAAAAAAAACAGATTTCTTTTATTATGTTGTTCTTTTAGTAAATTGTAAATTGATATTAATGGCCACCATGAACCATGAACATGATTAAATGAAACCAAATTTCAGAGGAGCAAAACTTAATTTTCGTTGCTTTTTGGTAACAGCCTGTTTTTTTTCGTCCGAAATTAGTAATAAGAGGCGGCAACACTGGTATGAGTGGATGTTTGTTTCCGTTGTTTGTTTTGTTGTGGAAGTCACGCTTAAGGATTATTTGTTTCTATCATTGTTTTGATATTCGTTGGACATCCACCCTTGTTGCTCTTATCCACTGCTGCACTGTGACCTTAGTGGTTCATCAGTTGGAAATGTAAGACGTCCCTTATTGGTACAATTCGCAACTGCACAAACACGCATTTTCAATAGTTTTCAAACCATTCAAATCTAAGCTAAATTTCACAAAAGTTTTGAACAAAACACACATGATAGTGACATAATACTAGTTACAGACGATCCGACTGTCGGACGTCTGATGGTCAGGGCCGTGTGTAGCGCGGCAGGACTCTCTAAGTATATACTGTAGTCTTTGGGCAGGACGTGGAAAGCTTCCAACCGATATTAGTAATAATTATGAGGGTCCTGCCGCACTACACACTTTCCTACGGCAGGACGTACCTTGGCCGTGTCTCCTGCGTAATAATAAAAATAGGAGTCCGACATTGGAACGTCTGTTACCAGTATAAAGCCAAATAGTTATGGGCTGCGTTCAGTAACTACGCCGTGTGATCGCCCGACGATCATCGTAGCGTTCAGTAACAGTTCAATAACATGTGTAGTAGACTTTTTGGCGGGAACTTGGAGAGTGACGTAGCATTTTCATTTTTATTTTCATGAATTTGTGTATTTTGAGTTTTATTGTGTATTTTTGGTGGTATTTTACCCAATAAAGATCATCCATGTGCACCAGTGAAGTGAAATGAAATGAATTATGTGTATCGTGACTTTTCAAGTTGTCTCAAAATTTCCGTGTAGAGTTTTACTACAATGACCACCATTGTAGTAAAAAATGACTTTTATGGACGGTGACTGACTGAGGACTATAATGTGAAGTGATTTATTGTGACTGGAAACTATAATATAACTCGACACTGGCAGAAATGAGCCCTAATTTGGGCTTGGTTGCCAAAATTAAAAATAAGAAGAAGAAGAAAATGTGTAGTAACTGAACGCACCCATGAAGTTACATAGTTTTTTTTTTTTATTGAACTGACAGCAAGATAGTTCGTTTCAGTCATATTAACGCCATCTATTGAGACTTAAAGAAAAGAAAATTAAATACCTACAAGAAAACTTCTCATTACCCTGCTGTCAGATTGACATCTGTTATTCATTTTTACTGTGTAATAATTTCGAGATCACAAGCGAAATCCTAACTTTACGGAGATTGCAATATGCGTTGCCAGACGTCTCGATTTTTAGCCCAAAATTAAATGTCTCACGCGGGACAGACTCAGTCCCGCTTTTCGAGGTTTACTTGACGGTGAAATCATCGTTGGACGTATAAGTGGCAAATTATAAATAAAGATTGCACAGTAATGGCACCAGCTTTCCTGTGACGCGTCCCGCCCGCGCCAAAGTGCGCTAAATGCCACTGACTTACAAAAATCTAACTTCTGAGTCAGCGCAATCTAAAGATACGGCCGTACTTATATGCCGCATAATACGCTCCCAAAGGAATCAAACCCTATAGGGTACCTACTTCACGTTGACCTAGAATCATAAGGCAAGAAGCAGTTCCATGCAGCACAATACATAAGAGTACATAAGTACATAAGAATAAAGTACATGAAAACAGACTACTATAAAGGACAAATTAAACAATACTTTTTAAAAAACTTAAATACCAATTAAATGTAATAATAATCACAAAATAATAATTGCTCATGCTTCTAAATCTTTTTCTACT
This sequence comes from Achlya flavicornis, assembly GCA_947623365.1. NCBI lineage: Eukaryota > Metazoa > Arthropoda > Insecta > Lepidoptera > Drepanidae > Achlya > Achlya flavicornis. The sequence continues at coordinate 6,339,295 of OX392468.1, read as the reverse complement.
ATGATATAAGTACATAAAATAAGTGATCGCTGTTGTGCAGCGACCGCCTACACAGATAAGCCCTCGAGGCTTCCGTGCAGGCTATAAAACATAAATGTAAATTTGATAATATGGTAAATAAATATATTTATAAAAAAAAAAAACAAGTAAAGGAAGAAATACAAAAAGCGCGAAGACTTCGTTTCGATTCCCGTGATCAATAAACTACCTATTTACATATCTACCTACAAGTTTCTACGGAACTTTCGTTGCGCAAGTCCGACGCTTACTTGGCCGACAATACACAAGTTTATGAAAATAAAAATGGAAACGCAACGTCACTCTGCAAGTTCCTGTCACCCTAGTCAATTCGAAATTCATTTAAAAAAAATACGTAGGTCTACGAACTTTCTATATGCAACTTTTACGTACGTACGTACTTTTCTAATCTGGCCTACGCCTATCTGTAAATCCGAGTTGGCAACACTGAGGGGAGGGTCGGACATTTTATTCCTTGCAACATCACGCATGTTGCTTAGCAACCAATTATTTGTTTTAAATAGCAAATCAATCAATACAAACAAAATGTCGAGAGTTGAATAGATGATAAGAATTCATGGCAATAAAAGTACCAAACTTTTACTTATTTCTAACTTACACTTTTTTTTACGTTAAAAGGGATGTAAGGGGTCAACGTGTTTTGAGAAATCAACATGGGTTTATACAAATTGTTTAGTTACAATGTGGAGATCCAATATAAGAGTTGTTTTCTATCAAAAGCAATGCTATTTACTTTAATTACGACATTTCTAAATATATTTCTACCATTTCTTGTTGCGTATCGAAGTAGAGGTGGGTTAAATGTTATAGAAGATTTAAAAATGCAGTGTCGTTGAGTAAGTAATCCACCTCAAAAAGTTCTTTCAGGGCTCTGGTTGAAATCAAATAGTTTTTATGAACAGCCGTCTGTACATTTCACGTATGAATATCTACTTGTGGCTGAAACTGAAGACCCAAGTCGACCCATTGTGTGTGGTGAAGCTGCTGGCTTAGATAACAACTTCTTGGTTGGAGAGGAAATCTGTGCCGAAATACAGGTACACACTTTATTAAACATAAATATAGTTTTATAGCTTATAATAATTGTTTTAATAAGTTGAGTTTGTATTAAAAATAGAGTTCTTCCTCTTGCAGCGCAGACGACAGACTGCACCGCGCCGCACTTTTTAGTCTGTGAAAATAGAACCTATACAATTCTAAGCAGTAATGCATATGACGTGGAAAAAGTCCGGCGCACAACCCTTTGTTTCACACAGACTCTTTTGCACAAAAAGTGCGTCGTCTGTGTGTGTCAAAGTGTGCGCCCCATAACATTCCAGCTTTCTGGCATTTCAGGTTCAAGAGTTGGATAATAATGTAAATGGTAAAAATGATGTGCTGCACTTTAAATTTCATCTCAATCTACAGCCAGATAGAACATTAGCTTCTATTATATTAATTTTGGCATTGGACTTCCAGTTGAAGGTAATATTATTTCTAGATCTGAAGATAAATCATTTAAGCTAGTCTTTCATACTGAATTGTTAACAATTTTAAAATGTTTTTTTTTTCATAATCCACCAAACTAGATAGATATCTAATTGTCTGTTTAGTATATCTTTCTATCCTTTAGTTTGATGTCAATATTGTTATGATGTTCTTACTCATAATAAAATGTTTGTTTTCAGTCAATATGCCCCTTGCATATGCAGAGTTTAGTAATCATCAATAAAGAATTTTCAAAACCATCAACTGGTTTTAAATACTATGGAGATATTCAATTTTATCAGATAGCACACCTACCTTGTAAACAAAACCATATTGATACCAAATATAACAGTTCCATATTTAACTATCTGAATAACAACCATGGAAATGTTGTGGATTTTATAATAGATGAATACTACAAAAGAGATGGTAAGGTTTTGTTTATTATTGTATGTGCACAACTTAGGTATTAATTTAATTCAATAGCTAATTTATAGAATGTATATATTTTCTAATAATTTTCATTAAAAAAAAAATGGACTCCGCCATAATATTATAACAATTATGGTTAATAATTCTTCAAGTTACTTGATGCCTCAATTTTCAAGACAAGCTCTTGTAACTAGCATTATACATGAACACTATGAACAGCCAGCCCTATGTATAAAAGTTATTACTTTTGAAGGGTGTATGTTGGAAATCTTGTATAATGATTTCCCATTGTATAAAACACTGAAATCAAAGTTCATATCTATGTGACATTCACTACAAAAAGATCTAAATCAAGTTTTACACTTTTTTATTGTTTTAAGTATGAATTTTTGCTATTAAATTCAATTTAGAATACAGTAAAAGTTTAAAATAATATTCATTTTCAGTTGTCACACAAACCAAAATGATTCATGCAAGGAGTCAGAATGGACACACAGGAGCTGTTCAGATGAACATACATCTTAGAATTCCAGAGATGCACATAAAATATTTACCCAGTTTATTGCAAGAGTTGAGGTGGGCCTGGCCACAGTATCTATCTCTTGTGGTTGTATTTTACTGGATATTCAATAGCATCAAGAAATTTGTCTTCAACAACCGTTTACTAATGGCATGGGAAATAGTACCATGGAAGAATATTAAATCATAAGTTAAATGTGGTCATAGGCTGTGCCGATTTTATAGTATAAAAATAATCCATATTGAATTGTTCAATACTAATAATATAATTTACGATACATCATACTAAACCAAAAAATTTATAATATGGCTTTTTTATTCAAATTTCATACTTGCTACTTATCTAAGTTAATATACAATTTACAATGTTTACAATTTCAAGTTATTGCGTCAAGGTGAGTGTAGGCAGTTGACTATTGAAGCTTCCTCGTGAACTGTCAAGTGCTGCTCTGTTATCTTCTATGATGAAAGTCTTCCCACTGTAGTCATCAAGCTGGACTAATAAATATCTACATCTATAGTTTCCATACTCATCCTATAAATAATACAAAAATATTTGATATAGTTAGGTATAAAAGTTGAAGGCCGACTTACGAACTGGTGGTAACTTCAGTAGCTTTAACTTTCATAAGTTTTTATATTTGTTTAAATGGGCTAATCAACTATCAGTCGCATTCGAAAAATTCTTTCACTAATGTCAGCAAGATCTAATAGGTCCGTTTTGACAGCACATAATATATGTACATACATATCAAAGTGTCAAAAAGAGAAACATAGTGTGACAGGAAGAGACACCCTTTTGTCAAAAAGGGCCTCTGACATCTCGACAACTATAATAGAAAGCCACATTATCCCCGAGTATTATAGCCTACTTTTTATCATGGGAACATGGGTGAAACCTCGCGAGACAGCTATGATGAAAATAGGATAATAGAAGTTAATGGTGTGTTAAATTACCTGTTTCATGTCCAGTTCAACAACACCTTTGTTCCTAAGACCTTTGATGTAGAATCTCATTCTCATATGTTTTGCTCCATCTTTCTCATACACTGCATGACTGACATGTGTACGCCTTCTTCTTGTTGTCTCCTCTCCGAAGCCTTTAATGGGAGCACCGAGAGCATCTTCCACTCTGGGATCCTTTAATTAATAACATGTAAATTTATTGAAAAATATTAATGTTACTATATCAGTAAAAGCATTTTAAAATGATTTTTTTTTCATAGCAAATACAGTCGTAAGTCCTTATCATAGACAAATCACTTGGTTTGAGGCTTACATATATCCTAACGGCCACACTACAGGATGATTTCCACACAGGACAAAACAAGACAAAAACAAAGCAGTATAATAAAATTTGAAACCGTATATAAGAGTTATCTGGGTTAAAAAGTACAAGTTCTGCTTGATTTGGCATAAAATTGCTGTCATGAATTTTCTCAGTATTTGCCTTAATTTGCCTAAAACAAGCTTAAGTTTTCTTGATTTAACAGACTTGTTTTGGTTAATTAACAGATAGGATTAAAAAAAAAAAAATAACTAAATATCCTGGGACCTCACACATGGTCATCTAATCCCAAACTAAGCAGAGCTTGTACTATGGAAACCAGATTACTTATATAATACATATTATACTACTTATTGTTTGTAAATATATACTGAATATACATAATTACACCTAGACTCAGGACATACAGACATGTTCATGCACACAAATACACACATTTAGGAATATTTGTGGCAATTGATGGGTCATACAAAGTATGCAACTCTTGTCACAACTACATAAAATTTCATAGGAGGAAGTTCCTATTGTAAGTCAGTCCTGCAGAATTTTCCATCACAGGTGTCTTAGACCTAGCATGTCCAATGTCAATACTCACAATGAAGGGCTTCATTTTTGACATACCATGATATTTTTGTTATTATCCTTAATATTTTATTTTCAAACTGATAGATAATTTCAAAATTGGAATGAGAAGCCTAGAATTCCCCATAATTAAACCCATAGAACCAAACAACAGGGTTGATGATGGATTTGTAAAGTGTAACTTTGTTTTGTAGTGAAAGTTGAGACTTGAGAACAATTAGCCAGTATTGCTTTCTTAGTTGCAAACAAACTTCAATGTTGCTTAGAGTCATAGGTGGAAAAGTGTTGCATTGGTGTTTCAATTTTTGTTTAAGCCTTTGACTGTTTAAGCGACCCGTGCGGGCGAGGAAAACAATAGAAATCAATTGTCATTTTTTAACCACGAGTCAAGGGATTAATTGGCTTTGGATTCTTATGGGAAACTAAAACAGCAGTATTTCATAACAGCAGCTGAATTCCAGGAACACTTATTCAATGTGATTAAGATTTATATAAATCAATATCAAACCCATTACCTCCAACAAAAATTACTGTAAGATAGCATGAAGATAGCACACTATAAAAAGGTATTTTAATCGAACCTACTGTGTGTTAATGTATGTACCTACACCACAAGACACTATCAATCATAATAATTATTACCTTATCTCCTTGAGATTTAAATAGCCACATATTTACTAAACAGAGACAAACATAGCGAAACTAAGTGAGATAAAGGTCTCATGAAATGTACAGTTTTAAATCGCGGTGCACTTATTATACCTAAGAAATGCGCTCTATAAATAGTGGAATGATGAATAATACTTACATTTTTACACTTTTCTAGAGCCTCAGAGTATATGCTATTGGGGCTATTGCTCGAAAACAACTCCCGGAATACGTAAAAGAAGATGACGCCGGTAACTCCAACACCGAGTAGAATTACACCGGTATATGACACAGTCTTGGTTGTTTCCTTGATCTTCTCACCCAAGGGACGAACGTCTGTGGAAACATCGGCTCTTTCCTGACTCTTAGCTAAACCAGTATCTTTCCGAGTGGAATAATAAACTCGGGGATAACTATATTTAGAAGAGAAGGCTGCAGAGTAAATGTCAATAGTACTTGTGGTACGCAGCACTGTACGCAATTTCGAAATGATACTCATTATTGTACTATTTGATATTTTTTGTCGATTAATCTAACGAACGTATATGAAAAACGTAACGATTTTTATCTTCTACGTCAGAAGAATGTCTACAATACAATATTATACATGTAAAACAGTTAAAATCCTATATATTATAGGTAGTAAACCTAAAATCTAATTTGATTTGACTGACATTGACAGTTTGATAACATTAGAATTTGGCGGTGTTGCCGATAATAAATTGGTATAACATCAGAAATGAAACTTAAAAGTTCCTTTTCTTTTTAACCGACTTCAAAAAAGGAGGAGGTTCTGATTACTTCTTAGTGTAGGTACTTTGAAGTCGGTTTAAGTTTTTTGTAAAACAGTTCAATTATTAGTAGTAAAAACTAACTTCGCACATCGCACGCATCGCAGTGTACCTATATATCTCACCAAAAAGTATATCTTCCAAAAATCTCTCGAAGTGTTTACGCCAAAAATCTATTTCCTAGATAAAGCTACAAATTATTTCAGACATTCTAGAAAAATCTCTTACATTGTTTTTCCGATTTATTTGTTTGTCAATGTGTATAATCTTTTTACCACCAGAAAGGAACACAATTTTGACGTCAGTTGCAGACGACCATTGCGTCCCGCCCGAGTATGTTATAGACATAGATTACAGAAAAAGGCAGATGGAACGCGCGGTACTTCAAAAATGCAAACACAACTTGAATATATTATATAAACTTTATTTACAGTAGTACCCAACTAATATGGCTTATCGATGTACCTGCGCAGAATATACATTACCAAAGCGCGGGAAATGCTATTGGTCGGCAGCTGCCACCATGTGTGCGGAGGGCCGTGACTTGCGAGTGAGACGGAACTAACAGCTGCAGTGAATTATGAACCTTATAGTAGTGATCTAAGGTTGATTGTAAGTTTTAAGCATTCTTCCGTTAATCTTCGGGCCATACTTTATTTTCTGTGCGAACGAAGTTTCACGACGCGCCTTATCAGTTGGGTAACTAAAAAACTGTAACGTAAACCAATTTCTTTTTAATTACCTTTGTTTAAAGAAAGCAAATACAAATTCAAAAGCCAAAAACCAGGTATGTGTTTTTCAATCTATATTTGCTTTTTTGGCCTCACTCCCGTGTTCCGCGCGCTCTATCTGCCTTTTGTTCTGTAATCTGAGGTTATAGACATTGTGACAGTATCTCTAATGGCCGATTTTTATAATTTACGGACCGTTATCGGTTAAAATTAAGACTCTTATATCTTTACTAATAATGAAGCAAAGATCTCAAAGCTTTGCATAGCAGACCCTCCCATATGGAAGTAGCTATCACAGGTAAAATTAGCTTACGAAATAATCTATATGCCTAGTTTGGCAATAAAACCGGGCATAAGTAATCTGTGATTGTGACTTGTTCCTTGAGCAATTGTGACGTTCATAGAAAGAAAAAACCCGCAAACTGCTGTCAACTATATTTTATCACAATATTATCAGTAATCCGCTCCAAAATCAGTTTTCACCACAAACATACGAAGCATAGGTTTTCACAACATGATATCTAGATATATCTAAAAATATAAGAATTTATGACAGCACTAGTTTTTACTTTTCTCATATAAACTAACATTTTTATGTCGCGTTTTGATCTGTCTTTGTTTATTTTTACCTGCTGGCTTGCGGATGGGACATGCGTCCTATAAATATGTATGAAAAAAATATGTATGTGTATAATTAATCAGTTTAATAGTAGTTCTTGGAATAGTATTTATGTATTTTTCTTATGTGTATAGAACGCGCGTTCCATCAGCGAGTTTTAAGTCATCAAGATCCACTGAAAATAAAAAAGATCTGAAACCCTGATTTGAAGATCGTACTGGCAGCACTGAGACATTCAGGCTGTCAAAGTCAGCTGAGTGATTGTATTTTTAATCTTTTGTGTTTTTTTTTTTAACTACTCTGTGGGATTACTACTGTCGCGAATAGTTACATGTAATATCTGTAATATAAATATATTTAATGTTGGAACCATGTTGGAACGATGTTGGAGAATGTAACAGTATATATATATTTGTTTCCATTATCGGAGACTGCCAAAATGTTATAAAAATTAGTTCAGATATGTATCTGTAGAAGACTCAGGGGTGCGTTCTGTTACTACACATCGGGTGACCGGTGCGATCGTCGGACGTCGTCCGTACATGTCCAAGATGTACATGTTATTGAACTGTTATTGAACGCTACGATGATCGTCGGGCGATCACACGGCGTAGTTACTGAACGCAGCCCAGTAGAAGATAACTTTTTATGTATTTTCGATGAGGGTGACATCCCGACCATCCCGACAAATTCATTGTATGAATAAATCCCTCTAAAATAAAAAATAAAATAAACTTGCATTTCAAACGTACGTAACCGTATGTTCTATAAAAAGAAAAAGCGTTAGTGAAAAGCTTTTTAATAAGCGGGAAAATACAAAGTACCTATAAAATATAACAGTTTAAAGTTACCTATCTACATTTTATTCATTCATGCGTCCCACCCCACCTCTGGGGTGCGTTCATTTATTACACACCGGGTGACCGGTGCGATTGTAGGACGACGTCCATGTTATTGAACTGTTACTGAACGCTATGATGATCGTCGGGCGATCACACGGCGTAGTTACTGAACGCAGCCCTAATGAAATGACATAATGACAATGTCATTTTGACATATAACATAGATTTTGTTCCCACTACTTGTTTGTTTGAAAAAGCTCTTTTATTTAAGCATTATTGCTTTGCATTTCTCTGTCGAACTCATAGTATTAGAAAAAGATAGGTATAATAATATATCTCTGCTTTCAATGAAATACCTATAACGCACCCGTGTTTCAACGCTCGGCTTGTGTGAATCGATTCGATGTTGAAGTCGCTGGATTATTTTGAGTTAGGTATTCAATTCGGTGACGGTGTCTGAGTGGAAGTTGAATCAGTCCAGCTCATAGAGTAACTTATATATACTAGAGACAGCTCCAGTCAGTGCAATAATGAAAGAGTATAGTAAATAATCACTACGTCCTAAGCCAGTCGTTGTGTAAAATCATACGAGCGTACAATAAGGTGTTTTCTAGATAATGAAGCTTGTCCTAATCAATAATTTTAAATTACACAGGCAAGAGGTTACAATACTGTTTAATATTTGAGCCAGTGAAAGACAAAAGTTGAATAATGGATTGGATCATTTGGGACGAGCTGGGGCTGACGGTGGGACACCTTGTAGGCTGGGGAGCGGCTGGTGCTATGATCATTGGAGGTGTGGCCCCGTACATTCCACAGTATAGACAAATCAGAAGAACACAAGATGCTGAAGGGTTTTCTCTGTACGTCTGTTTAGCACTCCTTATAGCTAATACATTGAGGATACTATTTTGGTATGTATTGATGTCACAAGTCACATAGGTACTTATAACAAAGGTACTTTCTTTTTATTTCTTTGTGTATTTGCATTTCCTTATATATAGGTACTCAAAGGTAACAAAGATACTTCTTTATTGTGTATTTGCATTTCCTTAATCATGTAATTGTGTCTTTCTCTGATAAGGTTTTATTGCCTTATAAAATTGAAAGTTATTGTAAACATACTGATTGGTGTGGGAGTAACATACACTGACTTCTACACCCCAGTTTGTGAGTTTGATTCTCATACAGGAGATTTTTTTTGTGTGAATTAATGTGGCTTCTGGGCTATTGCATATCTTTGGTAGTAATCATAACAAATTTCATACAATGCTGCAGTACAATGAAGACCACTGTTGACCCCTGATTGGATGAATTAATAAATTGTGTTACAATTACCTCCAAAGATACATGTTAGAGCTCCTGTTACTATTATACTATTTACTGTTACTATTTACTGGGTTCACTTAGACATCTGTCTGACACATCATGTTGAGATTTTATTCTGATTATCCCTATTTCCTTATAATATTTCTGAAATAATAAATGTCTAAATCAAATCACAAACCAGTTATGATCTCTCTCTCTGTCTTGGTTTATCAATAACGGAGGTAACTTTTAATTTTCAGGTTTGGAAAGCGCTATGAATTACCTTTATTGATTCAGAGCATTGTAATGAATTTAACTATGTTTGTAATGATTCACCTCTGTGTTACTGTTCGCAAAAAGAACCAAATAATTAGAGCCAGGGAGCGAATATTTACAGGTTGGTATCAGTAATTAATATAATACATGTACATCCAGCTGTACTTTACAAATGCATGTCTATATTATGTTTTTTAATAAAAATCCATGTGCGGAGTTTAGTTTAAGATGTAAAATATGGCTTTTGACAAATATAGCTTTTTTATTTATTAGTTTATTACATTTTATACATCTTACTTGGATTGGTTTTCTAATGAGCAAATATTTGCAATTATTTGCTTGGATCATCCCTATGACTGCTGCAGTAGTCCAACAGATCAAGTTATAAGTGGTGATATGTGCCATTGAACAAATAGAGCTTATGTTTGAAAACCAAGCCACCTTAACCTTCAGCTATCTTTAACTATGATGGTTATATGATTTTGAATAAATATTGTTTTTAACTAAATAAATAAAACATTGCTGCAAATTTTCGGGTCAAAAATCTTTGATTTTGTCATTGACATTATATCCTAATAGTATTTATTTTTTTAAATGATTATATTATATACAGGGTGTAATGGAAAGTGTATATACCTTACAGTAATCCACTTTTTTGGTACTAGGCGCACAGATTGCGGAAGATAAAATTTTATATTAATAATTGACTGTGACATGTTGGTTATGATTTTAATTCAAATTTTTTTTTTGAGCTGAATCTTTTTATATAGTATCTGATGTAGTCTTCACCCCCTTTGGATGTATATACCCTTTCCGTTATATTTTTTGTTAACAAACTTTTATGTTTTGTTTGGTGGTTGGTGTGATTGGTGAAAATAGGTGCAATGTTCATGTTATATATACTGTTATGTTGTGTGAATGGATCAGCTCAGCCGGACGAAACGGCACGCTGGCTGAACCAGCGCAGTGGTGTAGCCGGTGGTGAGAAACCTCATCGCTTTTATGGTAAGTGCCACCTCTGAATAAATGCCTGTTGTGTTGAAAATGATTGCTGGCAACCACTATCACTTAATATATATTCTATTTGTTTTTGTTTCAGCATACAGTTGAATCTTCATGCTTTGTAACAATTTATTTTGAATATGTTTTGTTATGTTTTATATTAATTAGTATGGGATATTAAATATTTGAATTTCCATTGTCATTCTGCTTTTTTTTTTCATTGCATGTATATTACATACAATTTGAATAACAATGACCTTTCTGTTGATGATAATGATTTTGGTGCTTATGATAAAAGAGGTGACAAATAAAAGCTACTGCAACCAAATGTTTTTTTTATCATTCCATACAATTACTACCCTTGTCCACCTTATTTTATTATAACTAACTCGGTTCATTGCTCTCATTATTATAAGTTATTACAATGTTACTTGTAATCTTTATTCGGAATGGAACTGTGACTGGGTCATATTCGTGTAAGATAGCTTATCTAATTGGTGTCATACTTCCAAGTTACTGTATTTCCTACTTATTGTGATGATACGTAAATATTTAAAAAAAAATGATTGCATTTTATAAATATTTCATGATTGTTTTTGTTTGATTATTTTCATTTGCATTTCATTTTTAAACAAGATTTATTTATTTATATGCATTGTGATGTTAAAGCAATATGTGGGTATGCAGGATTAATTCATATTGATTTGATACATATAAAATATAGAAATAAATAAATAATTGGATGTAGTACCTATTAACTAGTTTTATTTTATTTTTAGATATGGAAAAGAAATATTTCTGGGCATGGACAGACTTCCAGAGTTATGTGGACTGTATGTTGGTATTCTCGGTATTTGGGGCCGCCGTTACATACTTGTTGATAGAGTTCGCGCCCTTCGTGGAGCTTATTGGATTCCTCGCTGTGTTTACGGAGGCCATGCTCGGAGCGCCGCAGATAGCGAAGAATCACCAGAACAAAAGTACAGAAGGAATGAGGTATAAAAAAACTTACCGTAAACTGTATTTAGGTACAAATACTTACCTACAAACGCCTCTCTTTCTATCGTATAACTCCATCTCTTTCAGACGCGGCACGAGTAACGATAGGGTTTTCATCTAGTGAACGTACAATTCGATCTAAGTTCTTACCTATTTTATTTAGAAAGTAGTGTTAGTAGGTACCTATTACATTTAATGTAAACTGTCAGTCAAGCCCGTAAGCATGTTTTCATTCCTTAAATGAAATGAGGAAGGGCTGCTACATTAATATTTTGTCAAATCTGTTGCCCCCCTTAGTTTTAACCGCGTTCCCGGGTAGAAAGTAGCCTATCAATGATAGGCTACTTTCTACCCGGTATGATAGGCTATCATACTTGGGGATATAATAATATAATATAGTTTCCTACCTCTTAGTGAAAGATTTTTTGGAATCCGACTGGTTCTTCCAGAGATTAGCCCTTTTAAACAAACAAAAAAAACTCTTCCTCTTTATTATTTTAGTATAGATATGAAATATTATAGATATATGCACACCATCTCATCAGTAATAATGCAACATGTATTAAAAACTGGCTATCAGTTGAGTTATCAACATCAATGTTAAACATTAATGAACAACTCATGAAATATGACACTAAACATTAAATGTTAATTATGTATTTATTTATAGCACACAAAATAAGTTAGTTGATAACTTCTAACCGAAAGCAGCGATAAAATGTTAATTTGCGAAGGTTAATATATTGTTTGATAGAGCACAAATCTATTCAAAACCACACTCTATGTACAAACTGTACAAAGCCTTTTTTCACTGCAGTTTATTAGCGTCAGATATTTTCAGATTTATATTTCTCTGAAACATATTAAAACCTAGTTTTGTCACAACTGGTTTCATATTTTTTTTTAATATCAATCATCATAGCTTCAGACTTTTCTAATGAAATGCTCGAGACATTTAATAGAAATCATATTTTTTTATACTAAAAAACAGCCTGTCAGCTGTTGTTACTGTTGGAAAAAAAACGGAATTCGTTCGTAAACAATTTGAGTAACAAATAATAGTATTGTGTCTGTCTTCCAGTGTTAGTATGGTGATAATGTGGACCTGCGGGGACGTTTTCAAGACTGCATATTTTGTAATAAGAGATGCCCCTACACAATTTTGGGTGTGCGGCAGCCTTCAAGTCTTCTTAGATATTGTCATTCTATTTCAAGTAAGGAACTATGCTATTTTATATAAAATTGACATTTCTAGTGCTATATACATATTCAACTAATCTAAATAAATGATGGAATATATTTAAAATAAACCGCGCAAGTAAGCATCTCCCTAATTTTATACCGCCATCTAGTGGTTGCCACTCCACGCCACTCTGACCTTGAAAGTCTCTTAATTGTAAGAGTCAGGAATCAGACGCCGGAAGCAAGTTCCACTCCCTTGCTCTCCGCATTAGAAATGAGGATGCAAAACGCTGGTTCCGTTTTCGGTATGTCAACAATATACGGGTGAATTTTTTTCCAGCGTCCTGTGGTTTGGTGAAAAAATGGCGATGGTGGAATAAGAATTTGAAGAATCTTTTTGTTTGTTTACAGGTTTGGTTGTATCGGCACAACACTGCGGCGGCGCGGAGGCTTCGGCGCGGCGACTAGCACTGGACGGAAACCGACTTATAGCACAAGAGTCGCGCCCGCCCCATTCTCGCCCCACGCGCCTGCGCCTGCGCCTGCGCCTCATACTCGGTACAATCCTTCTGCCTTCCATATACTTTATGACGAATTATGTGCTTCTCTTCACTTTAGGTTGTGTCCTACAATCGAATAGCTACCTAATATATATTTTGAAGAATTGAATGTGCCAAGGAACTTTGAGTAATGGCGATACGAAGATGTGTGCTACGGTGCGAATACACATTATTGACATCTTTATGTACCTTGTATACCACTATACCTATTATGTATGTCTTAGTAAACCCGTAGCGTAACGGTGCTATAGGCTCGTGCCTGAACTTCGATAAACGAGGTTCTCAAAGTACTAGACGAAGAATGTATTATGCGATCACCACGTCTCCATTAATATTTTTTTATGACGTGAGCAATTTAAAATGAAACCTTTTTTCTAGTATCTAACAACTTATAGTAAGCAACGTGTCTCGCTTGTAGCTTTTAAGAATCGTACATAAATCTACTATACTTAGATACAGTAATAAATCAGTACAGTGAGAATGTAATAATAGTAGTGTAATTCTAAAGACCAATGTCGCAATACGCCAATTGACATGTAATAGGTTGTCAGACAAGCGTCATTTACTAACACCGACATTGCGCTCTGATTGGCTAAGTAAAACAATAAACATGCAGTGATTGGTCGGTAATGTTATTAATCAGTGCAAAAGCACTTGTTGCGGAATTGGATTGCTCGGTATACAACTTTGACGGGAAATTTTCCTCGGCGTTAGCGGTACAATATCAGTCGTGCCCGTCATATTTTCGTAGCTACCCAAACTTTTACATATTATATACATTTTTGACATGAACCTTCCAGTGGCATCCCTAGCGTTGCGGTATTTATTTGTTGAAGTCAACCTACTGTATTCGCATATTGTGCCAATATTGTCGTTCCCATATTTTTACTAGTTGCCATAGTACCTGTTGATCATATTTTTAGTATAGGTACATAGGTATTAAATTAATAAAATGGTACATAAATGTAGACATCAATTTACTATCAGGATTCTAGAAGCGTAGGAGTAGGTACCTACTCTGTTACAATTAATCGCTTTTGTATGCAAACATTTTAAAGGTCTTACTTTTAAAACGTTATTTAGCTAATATACTGACTAAATGGGCACGTAAATAACGTCACTTTGGGTGACAACGACAAAAAGGTCTTTAATAAAATGTGAGACAATTATACTGTTTTAGTTAACTAAATAGCGTTTTATGAGTGAGGCTGTAGGTATATTTTCCCCAGTCCTCCTCTCTCCTCAGCAGGTTTTGTTTGACTGACCGTTTAAATGAAAACGCTAATATGAGGTCTCATTACTTATTCCAAGACTTACATTGCAGCGACAGTAATGTGATCATTTTATTAGTAAAAAGTGTACTTAGAAATCGCCATTTCGTACATCTTCTAATTCATTGATAAATGATTCACATTCCGTACGTTTATAGAAAATTATTGAATATAACTAATAGTATTACATAATTTAAAAGTATGTACCTATGACATAATAATTGTTGTTATTTAATTAGTCGCACACAATTCGAATTGTAAATAGGTAATATTAATGAAATCATAGTATAAAGTTAGCGTGGCGTGAGCCTGTTTCTGTTAGTAGGTAAGTATTGTAGCGAGCGTTTTAATGACATTCCCATGCACCAGTTTATTAGCATTTTAATATACTTGGCCATAGTCAGGCCACGTTATAGACGTGTTTTGGAGGCGTTCGGTAAATATTTATTACAGCTAGCATGTAATAAAAGTTATATGTTATATATTTTTATATAAGGTGACTGGTAATTAGTAAACGATACTTAGACACATGATTGTACCCATGATAACAAACAACTTTACCAAAGAAACATTTTTTTTTAATTTAATTAATACATGAGCCCATAATATTTAGTACCTAAGAAGAATAAGAAAACACCATTAGTTTTTATTTAATTTTGTTATTTAGCCCTATTTATATATTTCTTTGGGAAAGTTGTTTGTTATCATGAGTACAATCATGTGTCTAAGTATCGTTTACTAATTACCAGTCACCCAATATATTATATGAATGGAATTCGATTCGCGAATATTTCTGGACGTTCATCATTAATCCATAATTTTAATAAATCAATGGTATTCGATCGTGATATTTTAACGCGGGAACATTTCTTCACGTTCGTAATTTACAATTAAGATAATTTCGAAATGAATTAATTAAAATGTATGTACCTAATTGTGGAAATGATGTACCTATTTAATAATTGTGACTAGTATTACCTATATAACGTTAAATTATGTTCATGAATAATACTTTCATCGTAAATTATGTTTAAACATTGAATTAACCGATATCATTTGTTTTTCAGTATAATTAGAAACGTAATATACATACCGAATATTTGTGATAATAGTAGGATTTGTTGATTCATTAATTGATCAGCTTTGTGTACACACGGCAACAGATCAAGCTATACATTTCTAGTATAAGCTGACCTCCCATTGTACGGAAGTCCTATACAATGCGAGCTCAGCTTATACTGGAAATGTATAGCTTGATCTGTAGCCGTGTGTACAAATGCTAGATTCAATTTACAGTATAACATAGTAATATACACACACGATTTAACGGACATAATTCATAGTACTGTTACGAGCTGGGGTTCAGGATAAATAATGGTACACGAATTTACCAAAACACTGGTCACACTTTTATTAAAACTCTAATTAAAACACTCAGAAATTAAATAGTTCACTAGCACTTAACTGTATTTCACTTCGATGTTTACTCACTGATTCACTAAATCAAACTCCAACTCCCCTGCGCATTGTCTCGTATTTATACTTCATAAACGGCATCTGGAACATTCTACAATTTACCCGCGTATTCTACATGCCTACAGTGCTATCGGGAATATTCCAGAAGCCGGTAGCTATTCGTCGATAGATGGCGTTGCTTGATAGATGTTTACTCCTATACAATAACAGATGGCGTTACTGATAGTACCGCTATTCCATAACAGATGGCGTTACTGGTAGCAATTTATTCCTGTTGTCGCGATGTCGTAACACTACCCCCTCCTTTGACATGCTCGTCCCGAGCAATGTGAATTCCACGGTACAGCGCCATCGAGATCCCTGGGGCTCTTCGAACACCAGCCAGCACCCGCCCCGCGGTCCTGGCGTTTACTCGTGTTCCTGTTGCTGTTGCTGAGCAATGTCACCAGTCACCGCTGCTCTTCCTTTCCAGAGCCGATTTTCTTCTTTTCTGTAATTTCTCCACTTCGGACAACTCCTCCGCAGGTGTCCCTTTTCTCCACAGTTGTAGCAACGGGGCGAGGCCACAACTTCTCGGGGTCGAATTTCTTCTTTTCTGTACTTTCTCCACTTCGGGCAACTCATCCGAAGGTGGCCCTTTTCTCCACAGTTGTAGCAACGGGGCGAGGCCACAACTTCTCGGGGTCGAACTTCTTCTTTTCTGTAATTTCTCCACTTCGGGCAACTCCTCCGAAGGTGTCCCTTTTCTCCACAGTTGTAGCAACGGGGTGAGGCCACCACTTCTCGGGGTCGATTTTCTTCTTTTCTATAGTTTCTCCACTTCGGGCAACTCATCCGAAGGTGGCCCTTTTCTCCACAGTTGTAGCAACGGGGCGAGGCCACAACTTCCCTGATGCGGTGAGGTCGGTCATCGCGTCGCACAGCCTCCACTTCTAAGGCATGGGCTAAAGCGTCTTTCAGCGACTCGTGGTGCCCTAATCTCACGGCAGCTCTGACTTCCAAGTCGCGTATACCATCCACGAACGCTTGCACTAGATTACCGTTGATCATCACTGGTGCAGACTGGTATGCTTTACGGACCAGCTTTTCTACCTCTAGAGCCCACTGTTGTATAGTTTCGGCGCTCCATTGCACACGGTCCTTGAGTTGGGCACGGAATACGTGTTCCAGGTGTGCGTCCCCGTATCTAGATTCTAGAGCTTCCAACAGTTGCTCATACGTCACGTCCTTCCCGAGGGCCTCCAGTATAGTGAGGGCCTGGTCGCGAAGACCCAAAGTGAGTGCTGTCATCGCCTGTGCACTAGTCCAACCATTCGCCTTCATGACAGCTTCGAACTGGATTCTATAGGCTGACCATGACGAGGTGCCATCAAATGGCGGTACCTTGAAACCACGTGAAGAAGCCACAGGTAAAGAAGTAGCAGTTCCAACCTTGAGTCCAACGAGGGCCTTCTTCACGTCTTCTATCTGTACTTCGGCCTTGGACATACGATTTTCGGATTCCGAGATACGGGACTCATGATGCTGAAGCTGTTCCTTCACCACCTTGAGGTCCTTGCCAAGAGTTACTTGTATTTTTTCTAATAAAACCATCTGTTCCTCTTGACGGCGAGCCTGCTCCTCCTGACGGCGAGCCTGCTCCTCCCTAACCCGCTGTAGCTGTTCCTGCAGTCGGCGAGCCTGCTCCTCTTGTCGGCGAGCCTGCTCCTCTTGTCGGCGAGCCTGCTCCTGTAGTCGGTGAGCCTGCTCCTCCTTATCCCGCTGTAGCTGTTCCTCCAGTCGGCGAGCCTGCTCCTCTTGTCGGCGAGCCTGTTCCTGTAGCATTACCATCAAAGCGCCAAGATCTGGGGTTGCAGGTACTGCTCTGACTTCAGGTGGGTCGGCAACTGGCAAATAGCCAGTTGGCTGCTGGCCACCCGAAGTCTGCGACGGAGAACCTCCAAACCTCCTTTCATCCATCTCCTGCTGCCGCTGGCCCCTTGTACGGATACCCTCAGTGACTTCCTTTGGCATAACCGGCATTATTTATCCTACTACTTCTGACACCAATTGTTACGAGCTGGGGTTCAGGATAAATAATGGTACACGAATTTACCAAAACACTGGTCACACTTTTATTAAAACTCTAATTAAAACACTCAGAAATTAAATAGTTCACTAGCACTTAACTGTATTTCACTTCGATGTTTACTCACTGATTCACTAAATCAAACTCCAACTCCCCTGCGCATTGTCTCGTATTTATACTTCATAAACGGCATCTGGAACATTCTACAATTTACCCGCGTATTCTACATGCCTACAGTGCTATCGGGAATATTCCAGAAGCCGGTAGCTATTCGTCGATAGATGGCGTTGCTTGATAGATGTTTACTCCTATACAATAACAGATGGCGTTACTGATAGTACCGCTATTCCATAACAGATGGCGTTACTGGTAGCAATTTATTCCTGTTGTCGCGATGTCGTAACAGTACTATAAATACGCATAGATAGATGATATAAATGTACTAATCAAATTTTATTTTTGTATTAACCAGACAATGTGATTTATTATGCCTGTTCTTGTTTTTATCCATTCCATGAACGAGGTGATGAGTTGTCCATAATATGTAGATATTACGATTTGTTGCAAACGATTTTAGTTCTTAATATCACGTAGGTTAATATAGTTGGTTTATAATAATAGTTAATATGCAATGATTGTACGAATAGCGCCATCTGCTACGAAAATTGTGTTTCTAGTCTAAATAAGTATCGAAATAATAACTGCTTATAGATAAAATGTACCTAAAATATAAATAAATTTAATCGTTATTTTGTGTACCTTTGTTTGCACAGCCGCTAACTACCAAAAAGTACACGGAGAGTCGAGAGTACGTATTTTTACAGTATGTTGCAGTACCGCTGTATATAGGGTGACTGGTAATTAGCAAACGATACTTAGACACATGATTGTACTCATGATAACAAACAACTTTCCCAATACCAGTCACCCTATAGGTATATTTTGTGTATTAAATATTATTCAGATATCAAAAATATAAATTACTATTATAAAATACAGTCTTGTATATAAATAAAATGCCTTTATACAATTTTACGAATCTTCCGTTATGAATACGTATACTTTATGTTACGTATAGTTACTCTACATTTAATTTTTCATTATTGTAGAAAAAAACCGTTACTGTATTTATATTTGTTTAAATCCTCGTATAAATTGTGAATTTATTTGTAGAGATATTAAACATAGTTTATTATTTTAATAATAGATGCTACTTGAACATGAGAGATTTATCTGTTAATGTAATAGAACATATCATATTTATAACTCAATCTATATATATGTGTATATAAAATCCAAGTACATAATATAAATATAAAATATATTTTTGTTTGATTAATAAAATATATCTATTTGTCAATTAAAATATAGATAGATATGTAAATGTGTGAATTGTAAGGTGAACATCGTATGTTGTGGAAACATTTGTAAGAACTTGTTGTGATTTTATGAGTTTCATATATGAAATAAAGTTATATTGTTTGTTAAATGATACAGTTTTGATTTACCTGTTTTACTGTTGGTATACTTTAAGAAGCCGAGAGTTTAACAATGTTTTACCCACAGCATTAGCACATGCGTGTAAAATTTTAATCAAAGATAATTTATCACAACGCCACAGCAAATGATTATATGCGGCGCTTACTAAAACACAAAGGATTAAAAAACTTAGTTATCGTTGACGCATGCCTGATATAAAGCTCATCATTGGCAAGATTAGGTTTCAATTTGGTAAGAAAATCTATCTAATGAAACTGCGTCGAAATCGTTCATAGGATCACAAAGAGCGCTAACATACAATAGAGTTCAATTTATAAATATGTCCAATAAAATTATAAGATATTAATATAAAGCTCTGTAATCATCATTACGAAGCTCTACCTCATCAAAAGATTGTCGTGAAGGGCCAACATATTTATTGCTGTTGTTTAGATTAATATGAGCTTTATGTTGTTAATGGCAAGAGTGCGTGGGGGTTGTAATGGAGGGTGGATCGATGGGAGGTTGTGGCTGGGAGCGCGCCCTCTGTCGGGGACTGAAGCTGGTGCAGGCGGTGCGGGACGATCAGTGTGGATCAGTGTGTGTGCGAGGTTTGCGTACGGCGGTCGGGCGTGTCGGTGTCGGCGGTCGACCGTCACCTCACCTCAGCGCAGCCTCCGACACCCGGAGCGGGGTAAGTGGACCACTTGATAACGTACTGCGCCAAAATGTGAAATCCAATTACATGTCACTTCACATGATAGCTTAGGGATGAGCTCTGATTTTCTGTGATTGTTCTCGAGTTCGAGATAATAGTTGTGATTCTGTTTCGGGATTAATATTTGTTTTCTGAAATTAACGTTGCACTGCGTTATTAATGTTATGGTAATCGTCTATTTTTAAGTATAATTAATGCTCTATTCAAGTTAACTAATAACTCTACTTTTTTTTGTTAGATGTTTTGTTAAGTATTTTACTCAAAATGGTCTAGGATCCATTAGTTAATTAGTTATTAATATCTTAATTAAGAATATGATTAGAGCAACTCTGAAATCACTATAAACATTAGCAGTTCCATACAGAAATTAGTCTCAATCTCAACATTAGAAAATCTAAACAACAGCAAGTATGGTTTTCGCGTTTCAAGTGTTTTCTTATTTATTTTGTATGTAACATATGCTATGGGTATCTTACCACGTACGAGATAAAATAAACGAAGGTGGTATTGCATAAACTGGCAGTCCTGCACACTCACCATCACATCCATTCTTAACACCCTCTCACAAACACTCCGACAAACACACCCACACACACGCTCCTGTACAGATTTTTTTCGTTCACATAAATATTTTCTTTTTGTTCATGACTTTCATAACGATGGCAATTTTTTAATTAACTTCTTTCTTGAGATCCATTGTTTAACTTTTTGCAACTTATTGTGGAAGAAATATAAAGGTTTTTTGTGCTCTAAGCCTGTAAAGCCTGCAGAAAACCCACATATAGGAGCTTGGTAACACGTTTTTAACGGTAACCGGTTACTACAAAGAACCCTGCCATCATTACCCTGAGTGTAATGTAACGCTTCCAAAGAATTAACGTAGGTAACTAACGCG
The DNA here is from genome assembly GCA_947623365.1 of Achlya flavicornis. NCBI lineage: Eukaryota > Metazoa > Arthropoda > Insecta > Lepidoptera > Drepanidae > Achlya > Achlya flavicornis. Next base: position 6,318,103 of record OX392468.1, on the reverse strand, counting down.
TTTGCGTATTTCTAAGAGAATTTAAACGCGTTAGTTACGTTAGATCTTTGCAAGTTTTACACTCGGGGTACTGTACAATCAGTGCTTTGGTTTTTCTTTCATAACATATTTCAGTTTACTGAAAGCTCAAGCTCATTGTGTGAATCGAAACCACCGCTTTCGCGGCCGACGTCACTACTACTATTTAATAGATACCTATCTACAGCTGTAGGTGCTCTGTGACCACCACAGACTGAGCTATCATTGCCTTTGTTCAAATTGATGAGTATAGGTATCTTAGCCCCCCTTTAATTATATAAGAGATACTTAACAGACATTTAGTTAAGTATATCCTGTACATTTAATTAATGCTGGTTTTGCATTTGTTTCTGCATTCTTTTGTTTTTATTATTGCATATAAAATAAATAGCCCCGACTTGATCAATGTAATTTTATGGTGCCGATCCCACAGCGAGTGGTCTAGTTCTGCGGCCAGAATTCTACGTGCGTTCTCTTTGACCGCAGCCACAGATTAAATGCGTAACCGCGCAGCGGCCGCTGTGTGCAATGATCAAAAGCGTTGCATAGATTACAGTGAACGCGGAACGCAGAACTCTACACCACTCGCTGTGTGATCGACGCCTACTATAGTTATTTTTTGCTTATATGACTAGAAATACTCAGGTAAAATGTAAATAGTTTTATAAAATAACTTGCTATTGCTTTGGGAAATAGGGTATTTTCTAAGTCAGGTCTACCTTCGCCCGGCCTGTGCATACAACTCATCAGTTCTAACGCAATATCGTACGTAGGCTTCCGTACTGAAGAGTTGTGTCTGTGTAAGTATGGTAGATATGTTCCAAAACATCGTTTTCATAATTCAGTAGCTCACTGACATGACGTAGTCCCGCCCATTTACATTACAATCATTTTTCACATGTCCAAATATTGTTCAAGTGAATTATTATTTAGATAAAACGTACTAACTTGCTATAAACACAGAATAAAGTAGAATATTTTGTGTACAAAACCAGGAAGGTGCTTTGAATTCTTTCAGTCGACTTATGCTCGTGAACTTCTACTCTCTGGGCGCGTGGGTGCTCCTTGTAAATGTAGTCTTCGATCCATAGATTAAATTATACTCGGTTTTTTGTGTGATGTAATGTATCTATTTAAATCACATAAATAATCAAAATATTTAAATACGTTGTTTTACTGGTTATTATTATGAATGAAAACAACTTTTTCAGCATTGGTTGATAGCAAACGGTTGCACTTTTCCACAAAAGCTTAATATTGAAGTACATAAGACACACAGCAGGGGCCCAAGTCTGCTATTTCAATTGTGTTCCAATGAACTTTCAGTGGTGTCAAAATTGTGACATTTTACAGTTTTGGTAGTCTACTTACTAACAGAATAATGTCATTATGGCACAATTTTGACACCACTGAAAGTTCATTGGAACACAATTGCAATAGCAGGCTTGGGCCCCTGGTGTTTACTGCCGGAGACGATATAAATCTTCGCGATTTTTGTCAGGCTTGGAATACTTACTGCTTTGCTGTTGTCGTTACTTCAGCACGCAGCGTGAGGCGCATCCGCATCGTACCTGCCGCGCACGAAATGCAATGCATACTTTGTATTCGTCAGTATTCGTCCAAATCATCTCTATTTGTAGCATCTCTACCATAAAACTTACAAAATGGCTGTGGTTTACAGGCCGAAACTATAACGATAACTGTCTTTAGTTTTACTACATGATATGTTTTAAGCCATGTCATTTATGTTTTAAATATATACGCTAACCGTTTCAATGCATTTTCTTCTCTAATTAACAGATTATTACTAATTTATATTTAAAGCAAAAAAGTCGACTTTGCTTATCCCCGAGAGACGATGCAGCACCGCTGCAACGTCTCTGGCGGTGGATACCGTGTTTTATTTAAGATATGATTTTAACAATGATCAGATGATGATATACGGGGTTCAATATTACTTTGAAAGGTGTTGACTTCTTGTGTGTCCAGATGTGATCACGGAACCCTTCACTGTGCATGGTCCGACACACCCTTGGCGGATTGATCTTGAACATGTGTCCTGATATGCTCATGAAAAATATGTCTGTAAGGTGTATATACTTACTTAAATGGATATCCCATTCTCGATCTTTTTTCAAGTTTTGTTTTTTGTAGAGTTCCGAACCAAAAAGGTAAAAAGGAACCCTTATGGTGCCACTCCGTCCGTCTGTCACAGCTATAATATATTTTAGCAACCTCTGATACTATTTATTAGAAATTTGGAATATTTATAAATATTGCTTAACCACAGCTTTTAAATAATTTTTTTTTTTAAATAATCATGTCATAAGACAGTAATTCCTTGTTTGACTAAATTACTACTAGGAGTACTGATAAACTAGCGTATCAATGAAAAGTTTACCTACTGAAATTATAGGGCTACGTAGAAGTCGTAGTCAAGTCGTAATAGTACTCAACATCAACCATCTACCAATTAAGCACGTCAAATATCAAAGTCAAAGGGGAAACCGTTTATTCAGTTTAGGCCCTAGGACTCTAGGAGAGCACGTATGACGGTCGAATCTACTGAAGTTATAGTCGTAGAAGAACCGGAAATGAACTCAGTAAAATATAAACTACCTAGGAGCGCTCCGCAGTTTAACCTAAAATTTCGCATTTTATGAATATTTTAGCAAGATACTTAGTCGAATAACCTAGTTACTTTGTACCTATAGCAGCTGGGTGCTAGTGTGAAGCGAAGCGCAGTATTAACTCCTCACGTCTGTAATCTGTATGCGTGTAGAGCGACTGCTCCCAGATAGGGCTACCAGACGACACCAATTTTCCTGACATGTCAGGAATTTAGGTGCTCTAGGAATCAGGGAAAATCTGAAGTTGTCAGGTCAAAACAGAAGATTTGATTCGATTTATGTAGACATTATTGTTGCACCAAAAGTTCCTTCGCTAGCCACAGCTTGCATATATACGGGACGCGAACACGTGTGGAAAATATTATTAAAGAAAATGTCAGGAATTTTGCTTGATAATCCGGAATTTTCCGTTCAGGAAATTGTAGTTTTGGATCTGGTAACCCTACTCCCAGGTGTCCATGAGCAGCTGCTCGCCTCACAGAATGAAAAGCAGATTCGACTTTACTTGTCCTACTATAATCTTACAGCAATAGCCATTAAAATCGTATTTATTTTTATAGTTTTTATATCAGATTAGATAACGCAATGTATTTAGTTGAAGTATAAATATAGTACTTAACAACTTCATATTCAATCATGACTGAGTCATCGAAGAGAGACTATCACAATTACTTATGAGAATAAATGATTCTGATAAGTATTGACTTGCAAAACGCACAATGTATGCCAATGGCCAGTAGTATATCTTTACTCTGCAGCTGCAGCACTTGGGCGTGACCACGGCGTGACAATGTTATTAAGGAGTATTCAACATGACAAATAGGCATAGAGATAGAATATTAGCAAATAGGTTAATGAAGTAGATACCTACTATTTAATATGTATTTGTTATACCTATTATGTTTTAGTGGTGTCGCATTTCGTTATCATAATGTGTTTCTCCTACACAAATATAAAAAACAAAAAACATGAAAAATATAGAACACTAGCTATCGTGAGGTTCAAGAGAAATCTGGTTACAATCCGATTAATATCTTCGGAGATATGCGTGGACAAACATACATACATCTATGAAATTTTGTATATTCGTTTGGAAGCCCTAATATATTATCTCATGTGATTATATTGCAGTTCCAATAATATTACATACATACGTGTCGAATTGATAATCTCCTTTTTTTTAAGTCGATTAAAAATGATTGCTAACTGCGCCAGCGCATATTCACTGCATGCCACGGCCACCTGTTTGCAAGGTACTTATTATAAGGCCAAAGGACTATGACGCATAGCCCAGGATCTGCGCATTCCAGTATTATAATTACAAGTAACATCGTTGTAAAAATAAATAAATAAGAATAAAAGCGCAATTCATATAGGTAATATTGAATCATAATTTTTAAAGCGAACTACAACAATTATTCAAATGATAAATTAAAGGATCATGGCGAGATTTGTACAAAAAAATGCAAAATTCTATGCCATGCCAGCAAATCGCGACCAAAACAATTATGTTGTTGCTATATTTTGCAGAGTTTATAAAATATTTCAAGTATATTAAAATGTTGCTGATGATGTAATCTTAACATTGGAAGTGATTCAAAACCTTCTAAAATGTTTTATTTTTTTGTACAAATCAATGTATGGATCTCGCCATTATTCTTTATTTCAGACTATAATTACATCGATTTATCATCATCATCCTATAATGTCCCACTGCTGAACCTCCTTTATCCCTACTTAATCATAACTTAAGTGTGAGTGGCGTTTTAGTATTTGGCCATACGACTAACTAAAAGCTTACATTATACACAATAAACTTTTTACGTCTTTTTTCAGTGCTGAGCATTTTTATGCTTCAATCTTAAAAAAGGTATCCCACGGATATCACGTCACTCAAGTCACCATGCGTGAATAGACACTTTTTCACAATAACACTGCCTAGACTCGTCTGTTTTCATAATAAAAACCTACCATAAAGTGAGGGAGAGCGCTACGTGGCGCTACGGTAGGATATTTTAGATTAGAAATTCCTATTTTACTTGAGGTTCCATTCCAGGCGCAGAGTCTCTACATAGTATAAAACAAATAGACCAAGATCCCAGGCTCGCCAAACATAGGTAACTCTGTTTCTGACGGACAAAATGTACTTATATTATTGAGTAGTGTTAGTACGTACCTACTTCAAACGTATGAATACCAGCTGCTTATAGGTATGTTTGTATAATATCGAACAACAGCAATTAAACTTTCTCATCTTTCCTACCAACTCGTATATTTTAGGAGCAGCACAGTTAAAAGGGTGCCATTTAAATCGTATGGATAGGATGGACAGAGGGCCGAGGGTCTGCATTTTCATAGAAATGGGTGTCTCTATATTATGGAAATGGCGTCAAATCTGCCTTCATATTGATACCTACGTATTCTTACTTGTCCTTTTTCTATTTAAGTGATTACTTAAATAAAGATTTTTATAGTATGTGGTATAGTTATGATATTATTATTCATAAATAACTATACCTCAAGTTATCCAAACAAAGCCCCCGCAAGCAGCTTTTGTTCACAAGTATGACGCATGTGGCAGCCATCGTCCTCCTCGCCATATTGTACGCTGCCATTAAGGTCTTAAGAGTGACTAACTTTATCTTTGCTAAGAATAGATACTAGAGGATTAAATATTTATATATAAACTTTTTCCTTATCTTTATATATAAAATTCTACTGCACGTGTGTATGTCACTGAATTCCTTCTAAACGGCTGGACCGATTTGAATGTTTTTTTATGTATGCGTTTTGGTGGCGCCCTGGATGTTTTAGATTCACAAATCAGCCCGGCAGATGGCGCTGCAGTCGACAATATAACCTAGATACCGACTCTAGACGATAGATAACTAGCTCTACTGGGGCAGTAACTCCACCTTACAGAATACCGCCCGCCAAATTACTTTATGTTGTGTTCATGCGCGTGAGTAAGGTCGCCAAAGCTCATTGGGGAGGGGAGATAGGTCGGCAACGCGTGAGTGATGCCTCGTGTGTTGCAGTTGTCCAGTTACGCCCAGAGTACCTTTTTTATGTATGGCTACGGTTAACTACGTTAACTACTTACCATCAGGCGGGCTTGTTCACCGACTTCCTAGTATAAACAAAACTGTTTAACTACCTGTATAGCCATGTACTTAATAGCCACTCTGAACTGAGTGTTTTTTTATTAAATGAACAATTTTCACAATAAGTCAGTAAATACAGATAATAGGTACATTATCTTAGTCAATAAATATAATCCCAGAGGGCCGATTTACATATGAAAGAGATAAAATTTATATGTAAATGTTTGTTGACACGTAATTAAACAAAAAGTCGCTTAAAATGCTATTAGTGGTGCAGACAGGGGAAGTTGCCGACGCCGACGCCGCCGCCGCCGGCGACTGACGCAGTCCCCAGGCTGTTCTCGGGACCTCATATTGCCCATTGAGCTGTGTGACCCTTTCCCTTTGCACCATTTGTTCAAGTCACGATTCGACCGGGTTTTCTTTCACCAACCGTACCTACCTAAAATTTACGCCACATGGACCGGCAAAATAAATTTTCCAACAATATGAATATTACATGTGTGCTATTTTGCTGTCGGATTATATTGGCAGAGGAATAAATTATTCATAAATATCGAATATGTTTCGCTAAACGTTTCATGCCGAATTATCATAAAGAGAAAGAAATATAAATTATTTTATAGCTATAATTTTCGAAAAGTAAGTACAACTTACTTAAATTAATAAATTAATAGGTAATATGCATCAACACAGAAAAAATATTGTTTTTATACTATTATAGCAAAGGGACTCCGCTGTCTCCGCTCAAATTTATGCTAGAGACCAACTCACTCACTCTAGAAATCCGTTGTGCAGCTACAGGATAAAAAAGCAGTCCAGCGTTGGTTTCGGCTTAGATCCGTTTGAATTTCATGTTAGATAGACGTGAGTTCGAATCATACAATGAGCTAGTGCTTTCGAGGAACGAAAATTTTGATAATAATCAATATCCCGTAGTGTTTATTCTCTATTCGTTATAATCTTCATGTGCGATGGCACTAAACTTATTATTGTACCTATTCCAGAACTACTTACTGAAGGTATTTTAAAAGGAATTTACCAGAGAGTAGGTATCTTCTCGAGACAAAGCCGGCATTGCGCTATCTCATAAACTGAGCAACAAAGAGCTTTGAGCGAAGCCCGGGGCATCCTCTCACAAACGTCGGTGTCTTGTGTAAAACGTCTGAATATTCTCTTAGCGTTCAACTCACGTATCAGTTTTCGGTTCTCCCCGTCGTAAAAGTTCTTGGACACCACTGACGTTAATACAAAAATCGTCTGGCTCGTTTAAAATATATAGTTACTACGTATTTACTATATTGATTATAATCTGTTGCATATAAACTGAAAGACGCACCTATATATATATCGGTGTATTTCTGAAGCTGCACTTAAGAGCCAGATCCCTTCTAGGCCTGCCAAATTCGCCAGTTTATGGCTAATGAAAATTAGGTATATACCTACCTACTAATAACAAACGTTAAGAACTTTGTACGTAAGTAATTTATCACAACATCAGCAGCTGTACACGTGTGTTCTAATATCATCACGTGTCTTATCAAAATAACATTAAATTCGACAGATGGTTTGAGCTCAAACAATTTATGTAAATAGGTGCCTATGTAACCCAACTTTCCGTCCACAAACATTTATCAAAGGACACAAAAGGAAATAGTCGGAGGGATCGACCAACTCTACACTAATGTAGGCAGTTTCTATACCTATCTATTATGTAGGTATATTAAAAGGAGTACCTATTATCAGTTACTATGTGCCATTACTATTATCGTAGTCGCTTTCCTGATGTGATTTATGTTATATTATTATGTAGAAAGTATAATTAATAATCAACCTGACTGACTCAAAGGAAATAATTAACCAATAGGTAATGATTTATGCATACAGTGATAACCTAATTGGTAATTGATAAGATCGCAGTAATGGGCATAACTTAGTGATGAATTCACGTGAATTAAACAGTAAATAATACCTAATATGAGTTTGAAATTAATTATTTACACAGAAGTAACTAGGTACTTAGTTGTATCACAGCAGTATTTTTATCATTCTTCTTTGGTGACAGTACATTTTCTTCAAAGCTATTATATCGATCCCACTCTACCACTACGACCCTCGTTAATGTTTAATATCACATCGAGGTCTTTCCGTAAGGTCAAGTTGGGCCAATGGGGAAAAAACATCGATTCAGTGCAAAAATAGTATCTGCATTTGATTGAATTATTCAATATGGTACCTATTTATTGTCTTATCTTTACTGGCGTATCTGTCAAAACTTTGTACAAAAACCTCGTCATATTGGCACGGAATAAAATTAAATAATATTGATAGGCAAGTATAAAAATAATAATTGGACTGTTTTACAAAAAACTTAAACCGACTTCAAAGTACACTAAGAAGTAATCAAATCCTGATCTGATGACAATGGGACCAAACGGGAAGTGTACCCTTCCAGACAAAAAAAGAATTTTCCAAATGACGGAGTTATGAGGTAACAAACATAAAAAAAAAAAAAAAAAAAAACATACAACAATTGAGAACCTCCTCCTTTTTTTGAAGTCGGTTAAAAATACGTCGATCCCTAACCTACGCAAATGTACGTTGTCGTTGTATTACAACGTAAAGATATATATGGATATATCTGAATTTTCACAGCCGGCGTTATCTGTGCGTCTCTCGCTTTGACGTCACTAGGCGGGGAGCAGCCTCCCCCATATCTCCTGCTCCATACCGATCCCCCTACACGTCTTTTGAAAGCCATTGTTATCGGGAAATGCTCACCTAATTAATTCGTTTTGAATCATAGAGCCCATTAGCCGATTCCAAAAAGGTTAATACCTACGCTTGTACGTAGTATATTATATACTCTGATCCTACACGATACATATTTAACTTGTATATACGAGATGTTTTTTTTTCAAAATTCAGCTCGGGGTTTCTTTCAGCGTTTTTCTCTAAGGCGTAGTTCAAACGTTGTCCTCACAGGCTGGAATAAAAAATCACCTGTATACTCCATACGGCCTCTCAATTCAAATGTTGTTCTTTGAATATAAGTTATCGTAATGTACTTTAATATTTGAGTTTATTAATCTTCACATTAGGATAAAGTACATTTTCAAACAAAACTTCAAGAGCACAAAAGTTATAAAAGCGTAGCGCTTCACAATTTGGTATCTTAGTCAAATTATTATCTTGACAATAATGTTATTTGCTTGAGCCCACATTTCATTGTTTATTTACGAGCTACTTAGAAGAAGCAGTCGAGTGTCGCAATCTTCGTTCCATAATCAAGATGTATTATTCAGTTACAGCGCCTACAATTTGTTCACGCCTGTACATATATAACCGCTTTACTTATTTATTACGATCCGCCTTTATAAATATTTTTTCAACACACTCGCTCGTAAAGTGACATTTATTGCATCGTTTTTAGTATTTTAATGCAGCTTATTACGCACAAGTGCTTTTTACTTTACCTACATTACCGCACAGTTTTATGAAAGGTATAATACCGATTATGATAAGTTTGTACCTCACTGCAAGTGATATGTGTGTAGACCAAGCATTCTTAGTAAAATATATTGACAGCTCAACGATGTCAAAAAAAAAAACTTGCGCGCCATATTTGCTAACGTTCTCATTGTGTGGTTGAATATTATCAAAAAATCTATTTGAATAAATACAAGTCTGTTTTTTCCTCGCAAGTATGTTGAAAAACGTCGTATGACACGCGTGTGCATTGATTATTACTGCCCGCCTCGAGTGTTAACAACCAACTTTGCACACATTTATCATACATAATGTACCTACTCTAACCGCTATTTCACACCCGTTACAACTGAAATGAGCTGAAACCTTGAAATATTTTTGCTCCTTTTAACTATTTCATGAAACTATTTTTTTTAAAGTCAAATGTTGAATGTAGTTATGACATTAGCTGTCCTCCACATTCATCCGCGTTGCTAGCATAAAAGAAACCTCCATACAATTGGCTATCCACATCCCAAACATCGTGATTGGTTCAGACTTTTAGTCGTGAAAGTTATTTATAACAAACAGAACAATGATTTTAAAGCGATGATAACTCAATGTTTAGTGACGTCGAATGCCGAGAGGACGGTCCCGGATTCGATCCTACAAGTCTTCGGTGAAGGGAAACATCGTGAGGAAACCATAGTACGGTGGTAGGGTACTTTGTAGTACCCATCTGGCTGGCTACCACCCTCAAGTTGACAATCTGTCGCCAAGCACTTATCGGTGTATTCCAACAGCTGCACTTGAGAGCCAGTTCCTTCGAGGCTTTGTGTGCTTACCACCTTCGGCCACATCATCACTGACCATAGTAAGATTATGATCAAGCACAGGCCGTGCGAAAATGAAGGTAGGTACCTACTTAATTTTCATTTCTATTTAGGTTTCAACTAGGTTTGTAGGTATTTTTTATTAATATTGAACCAGTAGCGAACAGTCACTGAATCATCAAATTACACTTATCACGCAAAAGCTTTATAAAAATGGAAAATATATTTTTATGATCGATCAAACCTTACACACTTATTATGATTTATCTTGTAGGTATATTGTCTAGAGAACTTCCTCGTAAGTCACAGCTTTAATAAACTAATAACGCCCTGTAGTGTCAAGGCAGGCAACAAAGCTTCTGATCTCTGATAATCACTTTCACTCACGTAGTTGCGCGTAATAAACGCTATAATTATCTCGGTATTTGAGGTCATTCGCAATCCAAATGAGTGAATGACCAAGGAACAATCCCTATATTATTTTATTAGTCACAATTACTCTCCGGGCTCAAATGGATTCTGTATTGCCTTCGTCCCACGGTCTGTCCCTACTCGTCCTTTCAACCTTCAGAGAATGAAGAGATATTTTGGGCCTTAACAACGTCTTACGCCCACATTGCGTATCACTGAACATGAAACTTAAATGTATATTATTTTTCACTTCGTTTATATCTACGAGGTACAGGCCATAACTTATGTTCAACTAGATCGTTAAGAAATAATTCAATATCTGTATTTCACCACGTTCCTGTGCAAAATATTTAAAATACCTACCTTGTCTTAGTCTCGCTCCAATCAAATACCTACAAGATTTATCGAAGGTTCGAAGTTGGGATTCCAATACACCCAACTTTTATCCATACGTCTACGATACTCCTACTTAATTTATTTGATACTTGAATCTTGGCATTCCATATTATGAATTGGATACTGCGCTCCGTAGTAAAACTTTTCAAAAACAATTACTAAGTTAGAAATCATTCCCGATCGAGAGAGGAACATTCAAATTAGATTTGCAGCGTCCTTACTCGAGAGGTCACCCTCGCCGTAAATGGAGCGCGATTACCATTCCACGAGGAGGATCTCGTTTCCTTCCTTATACCATTCTTATTTCCTTTGATCAGTAGTAAGAACGTTATGAAATAGAATTTTGGCAACACAATGTTCTAGTTATGTAATCGTACTACGAAAGCTTAACAACATTTTTGTCCCGCTCGAAGGCCGACTGCAGTGCGGTGCCTACAAAAATAGGGGATCTAGAGAATAAACAAAGGGGATTTTCAAGAGGGACTGCACACTTGGGAAGGCGCCTAATCAAATGTTTTTATTCGTGAAGAGGGTCACAGATAGGGTTACCATATCAACTTTACATCAGATTTGTAGTAGAACATTGCTAATTTGAGTAATTTTCATTAATTTTGTAAAGTACTCTAACCCCCTTACTCATAAAACGTTATTTAACTAATATTCTGTTTAAAAGATCACGTAAATAACGTCACTCTATTGTCATTGTCAAATAATGTGACATTATTTACGTGACCATTTAAACAGTATATTAGTTAAATAGCGCTTTATGAGTAAGGGGCTAAGTCTTTAGGATATACGGTTGGCGATCCTTGTCACACTTGCTGAATATAGAAGTGTAAGAGCTTTTGGGCATGAAGCTAAAGATATTGTTTCGTTTTGTTGTAGGTCGACCGTAAAATCAGGCAGATCACGATTTGCCTTGGCACATCCTGAAGTGCCGCTGTATCACGAAGTTCGAATGATATTAGGCCAATCGTCCAGAGGTACTTCTTTTTGGTAATCCTACCCCTCTGAAATTCACTTAAAATTCAATCTTGTAATAGACCGAAAATAACTGGAAATAAAACGTGTAAGTATCTATTAAAAATGCGTCGGTTGCACTCTGTGCACTTAACTATGGCAGATTTTCTGCTGCGTACATACCTACGTACATAAAACTAACCCCTAATTCCTAGGGGACATAATCATATCGGGCAATTTGCCAATAAGTTAAAGCGGAGGCTATTGGATGTCCTTTCTCCGTTATCAAGGGCAAGGCAAGGACAACACGGACGAAGGCCTTACTCCCTATAAAGACAGATAAAAACTATTTATATGTCTCCTTTTCACAAATAAATTGAAAGAGACTTTTGTCCGTGATGATCACCATTATTGTTATGTTACAATTACCTTGATATGTATTATCAAAGTTTGGATTAGATTCGAATTCATAAGTAATCTAAACCTAGGTAAGTATTTTTCGTACCGTTATTTTGTTGAACCATAAAAAAACGAATGAGACCTTTCAAAACAACACATTGTTGGTAGCTAAAAATAGTGTTTCTTGTTGCTATTTTCGAATATTATTTACGTAAAATAGACTAGAATCTATATAGAGTAGAATCTATATAGAGTAGATAGCACTCACTCTCGTACCTTATATTAAAATGATAAAAGCCTAAAGGTACCTAAAAAGCCTTAACAAATCCCTAAATAAAGCTATCGACTTTTATACGAAACATTTATATTTGAGCCAGGTAGGTACATACTTGTCCATTAATGTGGAAAATTGGTAGATGATAAAAGGGTCGGAGGCCTTCGCTCTATAAAAGGTACTGTACGTTTAGTTAGACTAATATTATTAGACCCTATGGCAAAATTAATTAAAATGTTTATCATCTTGAATCCCTATTTCCCTTGGTCTCGCCAGTAAACTCCACTATAAGTACAGACTGTAATGCTACAACTTCCATATATAAGATAGAAAAGAAAATAAAGAAAGACCTCCAACAACATCATCAATACAACTTACTAATCTTTGAACATCATGACATGACATGACAACTCATCATCATCTCACAACCACCATAGATATCGCATTTTGCTACAAAATTAAGTATGTAACTCAAGACTAATTTTTATTTGTCCCATACAAATCCCTTACATTAATTTTCGACTCTTATAATTGGCTATGTTCTTCTATTACATACATACAAATTCTTTGTCAACCACACACACTCGGCAAGCATTTCCTAATTCGACATAAAAGCGACAATCAATCAAGAACCAGCTTTAATCAAACCTGGATACTGCCAATCGGTAGTATGCTTGAAAAGAGTAATTGCTGAGTTTATTGCCGGCTCTTCTCAACAAATGCAACCTTCTGAACCGGTATTAGAGTATTACAGTCAGACTTTTCATAAGTGCCTGCGAAGGTCTATTTGAATAAATGATTTTGAGTTGAATTGAAATAAGAAAGAAAATGCATTTACTCATCAAAAATGGACGTACACAAAACAAATATAGTTAGGTAATTATGAAAAAAGTACCTACTTATAGTAAAGTTGGTTGAGGTCACAAACATACGAAGAATAGTCATATTCATATGTCTGTGGTTGAGGTTCGTTGGTATGAGGTAGCCACGGAGTATGAATTTCTGTAAATAAACAGTAAACTTTATAAGATTTATACCGCCTTTCTCCAATTAATGCGAAATCTTATTGCGTGCAAATGCATCAGCTGCTGCTTTATGCGTGGCATATACCTACAGACATACCTACAACATTAAAATAGGAATATTTCGCAAAACTCTCTCATGATAAGTAGATATGGAGTGTTGTCAGTTCCCGAGTTCTTGAGAACTAAAAAGGAAAATGGGAAAATTAAATAAGAACATTTTGAAAGCATTACCCTTTGAAATCAATTCGTATTTCATACGCATGCATTAGCTCTCCGTATTTCGACAATAGCTTCGTAGCAGTGTCGTAGCACAATTCGTAGAACGTGTTCTATAAAAGTGCTACATTGGTATACCTAAAAATGCTATAAGTGAAGTGACTTGTTTTTATGAGTTTTTAATTATAATATAACCATGTTGGTTGAATCCTCAACGACCATAATTTAATGAAGAGTTGATAAAATTGACAATGAAATCCGCTTTGTTTTGTTTCAGAGAAACACAAGGAAGAATGTGCGAGCTTTAGCACGTAACTAAAGGTGAGGCAACTGGATCAGCGAACTCTTACAAGTACAAAAGTTCGTCAAGTGGCGTGGCAAGTTCGTTCACACGAATAGCGTAGTGGTGGTCGGCCGGTCGTGCGTGCGTAGCATGCGGCGACACACTGTGACACACTAGTCCGCACCGCACCAGTCCGCACCACTCGCTACATCCAAGTGCGATAGATAACCGGCCTCCGCTGCGAGCCAAGTTTCGATTTCATCGTCACTCTCACTCAATCACTCCGTAGTCGCACGTGTGGTGCAGCAGACGCCTCGCGCCTGGCGCCTGAATCGCTCGCCCTCGTCGCGTGAGACATCTTCAGTGCAGTGATGCAACCCGTGCACACTGACTGATTCAATCCTGGCACAAATCGCAATCGATATTTGAAATTTTATCTTTGACAAGTGACATGATCCGCAAATGTGCCGCAGTCATACAAATGTAAATAAACATTGTGTGAAAGTTGACTGATCTATTCGTAAAGTGTTTCTGTAGAAAGTGTAAGTTCAATAAGTGCATCATGACGTCCCGCTCGAAGGAAAAGGTAGCAGCTGCTTTCCGGAAATTGTTCCGGTCTCCTGAGAAATTGGATAATGATGGGGCTGGACCCAGCGGCTCGCCGGCAAGACGCGGTTTGCTTCGGAGACACAGGTAAAATAATTAGTAATCTCCGGATCAAATTTACTTAAAAATATCTTGAAAATTTCAAGTGTAATCGAGATTCTATTATAGGTACCATGGAGGCTAAAAAGGAAGCTCAAGCAATATTGCTAATGCAATTATTTTTTTACAAATTCGCCGGATCTTATGCAATTCATAAATAAAATATTTGTTATGTTTTAAATTGTATATAATGTAATGTAGTGACTATTTTAACAAAAAATATTGGAATTACGTAGGATCTGCCAAGAATTCAAAAAATGAATTGATTAGGAATATTACTTCAACGGCCTTTGTTAAAATAAATATAAAACGACGGGTTCCGGGCTAATTGTATTAAGCGACACTCTGGGCGATATAGACTTTTATACATATTTGGAATCAGCGAATTTTTCTGCGTCGTTTGAGCTGGGTTTGGTGACGATCGGATCACTTTTTTGTCGCTTAATACAACCGCATTTTTGGGCCCATTTTTGGACTGCAATGTATGAAGTAACACAAAATATTGACAAATTTAGGAACTGTGTACTTAAGCTCACTACCAAATACCAGACAGTCGTTTGAACTATTTTTCCTGGAGCAAAAATTTACAGGCAACCCACGTTAAAGCATTTAGCCTGACCTTATAAATATATAAAAATGTCGCTTCATGCAATTAGCCACTACGTTAAATTCTTATCCAGTGTCGCTTAATGCAATTAGCTTTACCTTATAAATATACAAGAATGTCGTTTAAAACATTTAGCCTCTTGGTCAAATTCATACCCAGTGTCGGTCCATACATTTAGCTCTGTACATCAAATGTATGATGTTGTCACTTCAACCATTTAGCTTGCAGTAGGATAATGATATGTCGGTCGCATAAACTATTTAGGATTACAACAGTAAACATTTAAAGATTATGGTTAAACCTATTTTTCTATATATTTTTTTTTTTTTTTTTCGTGGGGTAATCCTCATATGATACCCTACCGCCCCGGGGGTAGCGGCCGGGTTATGCCGGACTTTTACCGGCTAAAACCCCACGGTGGTCGCCATCTGCGCTGTAGATAGGGGGGCGGGCTCTCGTGTTGAACGCGTACCTGCTCACCCCTCCAAGCGCAGCGCTTTGATAGCTAGTCCCGGGGGAAGTCTCACACCTCCCCCCAGCACCCTCGCTGTGCTATCGCACGATGAGTCGTGACCACAGCGACCCATCGTCCTCCTTGGGGTCGCTTCTGGGCGCACAGAGCCCCCGCTCTGATTGCCCACGACCCCAAAGGCCCCGTTTAGTCGCCTTTTACGACAGGCAGGGGAACACCGTAGCTGTAATTCTAAGCCCGAGCTACAGGGCAGGGGGGCCGCGACGAGGCACGTTTGCGCCCCGGCGGCTTCGCCTCCGGGTGGGATCGGCCCTCTCCCGATCCCGCTCAGCAGCCTCCTTCTGGACCATTACGGTCTCGCAGAAGGAGGCTACGGCCCTCCACGCTGTATCCCCGCTCAGCATCGCCGACACGACTGCTGGCAGGGAGAGATTCCGCCCGATCTCTTGGACCAGGATCCGCCGCTCAGGCTCCCATGCAGGGCACACCGCGAGCGTGTGCGATGCAGAATCCTGGTCACTTCCACCGCAGTGGAAGCAGGCCGCCGTCGCCTCACGTCCGATCCTATACAGATAATCACCGAAGCACCCATGCCCGGTTATTATCTGTGTAAGTCTGTAGGTGAGTCGTCCACCTTGTCGCTGCATCCAGGCCTCGAAGACCGGCAGGACTGCTTCGACGACGCGTTTGCGTGGAAAACGCTCCTCACGAAGCCTTGCACGCCAAGTCGCGAATGCGATAAGTCGCTCCTGCCGTTTGATCGCCTCTTCTGGGTCGCCACAACCACTCTGGCGGACGATGCGGATTCGGTCATAGACCCTCGCATCCATGTCCGCCAGAATATCCAGTGGCAGAAAGCGAGCCAGAATAGTTGCCGCCTCAAAGGATACGGTACGGTATCCCCGTACGATCCGTAGTGCCATCCTACGCTGGACGCTGTAGATTTTCGTTCTACAGCGTCGGATGGCCAGCCTCTTCGCCCATACGGGCGCTCCGTAAAGGGCTACGGATCGTATGACCCCCGCATAGAGGCGGCGAACTTCCTCCCTCGGTCCCCTGAGATTAGGCAACAGTCTGTGCATGGCACCTGCTACCCTTTCGATTCGGGGGACAAGGCGATCAAAATGCTCTTCGAAGCCCCAGCGACTGTCTAGGGTGAGACCCAGGTACTTCATGTACCGTCCCACCCTGACTTCCGACTCCCCCACTCGGACGCACGAGTCGGGTGGTTCCCTGCTTCATGGCAGTTTGTGGAACCATAGCGCCTCGGTCTTGTGAGGCGCTATTTCTAGACCCAACTCATGGATTTTGGCAACGACGACTTCCACCCCAAGTTCAGCGAGCTCTTTGGTCCGCTCGAAGGTATCCCCACTGGCGACCACCAACGTGTCATCTGCATAGCAAACGAAGTTTACGCCAGCGGGGAGGTCGACACGCAGAACCGCGTCGTAGGCGAGGTTCCACAACAGCGGGCCTAACACTGACACCTGTGGAACTCCACGCGTGATTTCCCTCCGGATTCTCCTACCGTCTTGGTCCATGTACAAAATGTACCTGTCGCGCAAGTAATCCCCGATTACGCCTTGCAGGTAGGAGGGCACCTCATGGTATACAAGTGCCCCCCTAATGGCGTCCCAAGGGAGAGAGTTAAAAGCGTTGACGATGTCAAGACTTATCGCCAACGCCACTCCACCCCGGGACACCGCCTGCTCCGACAGAGAACGGACGCGTAGGACCGCGTCTATGGTCGAACGCCCCTGTCAGAAGCCGAACTGGCTATCGGCCAGGTCAGGACCGACGCACGACAGATGCCCGTTGAGACGAGCGGCAAGTATTCGTTCGAACAGCTTGCCAACCTCGTCCAACAGGCATATGGGACGGTACGCAGAGGGAGAATCTGCGGGTCTGCCCGCCGTCTTCAAGAGGACCAAACTTGCCTCCTTCCAGGCCGTGGGGAACTTGGCATACCGGAGGCAGCTGCTGAACAACTGCCTCAGCCTGTCCCCCAGGGCAGCCAGACTCAACACCCACACCCGACCCGGTACACCATCGGGTCCTGGTGCGGTGTTTCGGGCTTTCAAGCGGCCAACAGCTCGATCTAGCTCCTGTACGGTCACCCCCATCTCGTCATGCCACTCCCACGACGTTAGGGGGTGAACTGAGGGACCTGACCGGCCCACCGGGAAGAGAGTGTTCACCACTTGACCCAGCAGGCCCGGATCTAGGGTTTCCGTCAGGGGAGGCACCCATGGCCTGAGTTTACCCAGGACCATCTTATATGGGCGCCCCCACGGATCCTCGTTGAGTCCCTCCAGGAGCTCATCCCAGCACCGTTTTTTGGCGTCTGAGATGGCGATCTGCATCGCTACTGTAGCCGCTCGATATGCCCTATAGAGACTGGAAGTTATATGCTGTATAATTAAGTATATAACGAGGTAGGATTTATATTAGTATAGGTATAAAATAGTAGCAAAACAGTATTGGATATTCATTCATAATGCATCCTATTTCGTGTTATTACACCCGCGGTTCTGACGTACACGTAAAGGTGTAAAGTTCTTATATACTCAAATGTTAAAGATTAAAAATGAAGAAGAATGAGAATAATTATTTCAGGTAATAAGACTGTAGGCTACGTAATAAAAAGACTGTTTAACTTCTGATTCGTATACAATTGTGATAATAAATTTAGTTGTTACCTTGGTAAGCTATGACATAACTGCTGTTCCTAGTTGATTGTCATTTTTAATAAAAAAACTTATCTTTGAACAATTTATAATGTGTTTTATTTCTCATTTCATAATTATTAACAAGATAGGTAGGTACACCCTATGTATGGACCTTTTAATTTATCAATGTTTTAACCGCCAATTTCTGCAAACTTCATTATTCAAGTAGGATTGAAAACAATTTATTTAAAAAAATACCAGTCGCATAAACTAATTAGCCATACATTAATAAGTTTAAGATATGGTATTTAAATCAATTAGCTTAGGTTTGAAATATGACCAACTCTTTGATTAAAGCATTTAGCTTAGAGCCATTATTTGCATGCCTAGGCGGTTAAGTCATTTAGCTTGGAACAATAAATAATAATCATAGGCGGTTATGTCATTTAGCCTGGAATAAGAAACAATAATCATAGGCGGTTAAGTCATTTAGCCTGGAATAAGAAACAATAATCATAGGCGGTTAAGTCATTTAGCCTGGAACAAAAAAAAGTAAAATATTGGTCATTTTGTATTAAGCGACATTTATCTTCGTTAAAAATAGGAATATTAGAAAAAAATAATATTCAGATTATGGGGAATATGTTATAAAAACAGTAATATCCTTCTTTTTACAAAAATAATGCGATTTGCTAATGTTATAATTTTTTTTCTAAAAATTGAAACTTTAAACTGCTCTGGTGTAAAGTTTCAAAAATGTCGCTTAATACAATTAGCCCGGAACCCGTCGAAAAATAAGTTAAAAAATTCTGATTCATATTATGTTAAATTCAACGGCACAAAAATATCCAAAAGATATTTTGGGTATAAGAATATGCAATTGTTCAATAACAACGAAACGGACGTGTAAGGTGTCGTAACATCATTATAAGGTGGAATGTTTGATAACAAAACATGCAATCGAGACGATCGGTCACGTAGGAGTCGTTCATTGAGCCTCTACACCATTTTCGATAAGTTAAAGTTTTTTAAGTTAAGCAAGGTATTTAATAATTTCTTACTTAAATATGTATATAAATTACTTAAGGTTAACTCGGCGAAGACTTATAAAAAAAACCCGGCCAAGTGCGAGTCAGACTCGCGCACCGAGGGTTCCGTACGAACCTGTAGGTATATAAGTAAATGGTAGTAAAGACCTGAGTATTTGATATGAATTTCTATTTATGACCTATTAAAAAAAAACTACTTACTAGATCTCGTTCAAACCAATTTTCGGTGGAAGTTTGCATCGTAATGTACATCATATATTTTTTGTAGATTTATCATTCTCTTATTTTAGAAGTTACAGGGGGGGGGACACACATTTTACCACTTTGGAAGTGTCTCTCGCGCATACTATTCAGTTTAGAAAAAAAAAATATTAGAAACTTCAATATAATTTTTGAAGACCTATCCATAGACCCCAAACTTATGGGTTTTATTAAAAAAAAAATAGTTTCAGTTCTAAGTATGGGGAACCCAATTTTTTTTTTGATTTTTTCTATTTTTGTGTGAAAATCTTAATGAGGTTCACAGAATACATCTACTTACCAAGTTTCAACATTATAGTTCTTATAGTTTCGGAAAAAAGTGGCTGTGACATACGGACGGACAGACAGACAGACATGACGAATCTATAAGGGTTCCGTAAAAATGCTTTAGACGGACTTTACCACCACTTTGGACAGGGCTTACTATATTCTAATATATGTATTAATTAGGTTAAGCAATTAATCATGACCTTACATACACAGATCCGAATAATCAAATAGAAAAAGCACTTAACATATATTTTTAACAGCGTGGTGTTATCATACAGCCTAAATTTTTATAAATATCCTGGGACATTCCTGTACGGTCTTACCCAACAGGTGTTCGCAGAGTTGACTTACTTTATTTATAACATATTTGTAATTATTAATTAACTTTAGATGTGATGTTAGCATGCTAATATAATAAAAAAAAATCTAATGCATTTTAGTATCAGTAAGAATTATTAATTCATGGCCCTCATTAGTATAGTATAATATTTTAAATTGAGGAAATCACTCGTTTCGCATTTGCATAATTACATGTTGTGGTTGTTTATAAAATTTTAGATTACTTACTTCATAACATCTTTTTATTACGTTCGACCATCATCGTAGGTATTCTATATTAGGTGGTTTGCAAAGTACACAAGTGGCACTAGATCCATCTAAACGGGAAAGCTATTTTGGATCTAGTTCATTACTTCTGCTATTACTTGCTGCTACTTGCGGATCTAGTGCTATTATATTAATTTTCCTGTTATGGCTACTGCAAATATATGGCTATAATCAAAAAATGTCTGGGGTTTCATTACAAGAACATAATCGATGGTATTTAAAAAAGGTTTTTAATAAGTAGCTGTACAAAGATATCAATATACCTAAGAAGCAATAAAGAAGTTTATCCATGTCCATGATTCCATAATATACATGTATATAGCAAGCTGACAAAACTGCGCCCGGCATCAATACTGTATTTTCTAAACCAAAGTGGGAACAAAAGGCGTGATAATAACTAAATGATAAGTCACTGACCATATATCAAAATGAGACATGCGGCTCTTTACAAAACTGACTTTTTAGGTCGGTTAGCTTAGTACCTGGAGCAAGTTTGTGCAGTCCACGTGCAAGCCACAGCAACATGTAGCTAGCACGCTAAAACTATTTAAAAAAAATTATATTTTAATTTAAAAAAATGTTTTGTTTTTGCAAACCATGTCTATAAGGGTTTACGTTAGGAATCGGTTCCTCTCATATAAATTAATTTGTTAAATTTTACTGTAACTAGATCCTACCAAGGGAGGGGGGGAGGCAGGGGACTCATAGCACAGGGAAACCTAGGGCTCCTGTCTCCCACAGTACCTACCTATTTATTAATTTAATTTGTTATCCTGTTTTATGTGGGAGTGAATAAACGATTGTATCATTATTATATTCAACGACGGTTTCTACATCAGTAATTAAGTATAACTAGGTTACTTTGTTTGTTATACACAAAGTTATACTTCAACTCTTTGTTTGTATGTTTGTAACACAATAGCTTTTGATTTCTACATAACATGACTGTATCTAATATATTAATAAGATCAAGGCGATCTTTGTATCGGAACACGCAAGTTATACCGTTTTTTGTTACCTATGTAGCCTAGTTAAAGTTAAACGATGGCCATGCTAAGATGTCATATTTGACATGAGGGTGTCTCCTTGCCGCACTATGTTTGTCTCTTTTTGACACATGGATGTATATGGGCTGTCAAAAGTGACCAATAGGTCCTAATAAGGAAGGCCCTATAATAGTACTGAATTTGCCAACGATTGATAATACAAACATAACGCGTGTCAATGTCGCAAACTTGGCAAGCGACATCGTTGCTATAGGAATTTCGGAGTACTTTCCGGAGTCAAAGCTCACTTCCTCACTTGGTTATCTACCGTATGCAAAAATACTGAAACTGACTAAGGTACTTGTCCCGTTAATAAGTATAACTGAATATTTGTGACTTTTAGTACCTAAGATACTGCCCAAAAACTAACAAAATACTTTCACGATATTACAGTGCAGCCGCCAAGAGAATGCGTTTCTGACACCTGTTTGTCAATATTGGACTAATGTCGGAAATGGTTAATCCTATTGCCCTGGGAATTTTACAAGATGGTTCAGTATTTTCGTCGTAAAAGTCCCATCAGCCGTTTCAGTAAATTGGGCAATATTAACAGGTGTCAGAAACGCATTCTCTCGCCCGGCCGCAATGTAATAAACCAATAATGTATAGAACGTAGTATACTGTTACTAATAAAGTATTTCACATAAAATATCCAATAGCGTTGCTTCAAATGACAATAGAACATTGCGTAGGTACCTAGGTGTTGTTTCAACTCTTTCTTCTTAGTGCGAAACCGATGCCGCGTCATTTCATCACTCCTGTGGTGTGGAGACAAAGACATTGTTTACACAGAAGCTCTCAGGCATGCTCTAGCTACTGTATTGTGTCGATTATATCTAAGGTTGCCACTCGAACTTTAGAAAAGAAACTTTTATTTTCTACCTAGTTTTTTTTTGCGATTGGTTGCTGGGTTGATATCAAACATGAAAATTAATGTAATAAGTAGTATGTTGACCATAATAGATACTTTATAATAGTCTTTGTGTATTTACCACCTTTGGCCACTTCATACCTAAACCACGATGATTGTGGTTAATCTCCATAATAAAATTAAATAATTAACAAGAATATTCCATAAAAAGATGGTATGCCCATATACAATCGCGGCCGCACCGACTGACTGACGTATCAACGCGGAACACTGCAACAAAGACATCTCGCATAAACTATTACGAACACAAGTACTTACCTTATATGAACAAACCTCCCATGATTTTGCCATAAGTAAGTATATTTCCCGTTATGTACCTACCGCAAATAACAGGTGTACGGTGTCCAACTGTCTCCTGATAGTCTTCCCTAGATTTTCGCAGCTGTAATTGTAAGTATTTCTCAACCTAAAGATGTCTTTATGGTAGACTAGTTTCTTCTCCGCGGTTCATCCGCATTACCGAAGGATGTATTGTATCCCGGGAGAAAATATTCTTTCTGTGTTTCCATCCAAGTCTTTTCAGATATTGAAGCGTGATTGAGGTACAAAGTTACAAAGTTAAATTGTATAAAATTCCTCGGCCAAATAAGTTTAGTTATAAAAGAATAATTATTATTTATACATAGGTACAAAAATCACATAAGCGCGCAAAAAATATCCGTAAAGAAATCAAAATGAGGGGCCATCTACCTTGAAAACGGGAGTTCTGGTGGTTGAACGAGGAACAAAACGACATTATGACATTTGTAGAGTCATTTTGTTAACGTTCATAAGTGCCTTATCGGGGCCTAAATTGAATAAATACTTTTAAGATTTAGTTTTTTGATTTTGATTTTGACTCTGATTTCCACAAACTATTATGTATTTTGAGTAGATTGAAGGTACCGTATAGCTAGATAGACGAATAATGTAGTAGGTACAACAAATGTGAGGTAATAAGTATTACTACACCAACATGACAATGTAAATTATTAATGATGAAAGCATAAACACGACATCCATTAGCATGTCATCTGATTAGATAGAGTAGAAACCTACCTAGCGCGCCGCAGACTGTTGTTTGTTGCTATACTTAGATTGTGTGAGTAAATGACAACAAAAGTGCAATGAACAGAAAGAATGGCGCAATACATATTGCTAGCATTACATTTTTTTACCTACTTAATCTTGCATCTATTAACCGATGGAATTAACGTTTAAAAAAAAAAAAAAGAAAAAAAAAATTGCGTTTACAAAAAAAAAATGGGACAAATTATTTCCATGAGTTTTCCGCGAGAGGCGTTGTACCAATTTCTATAAAGAAACTTTGTACCTTTTTGACAAGTTAAGAGGGTGTCTTTTCTTGTCGCTCTATGTTTGTCCCTTTTTGACACATTGATGTACTTATATTGTGATAGATAGCATTAAATGTTTTTACCTACTTAATCTTGCATCTATTAACCGATGGAATTAACGTTTAAAAAAAAAAAAAGAAAAAAAAATTGCGTTTACAAAAAATAATGGGACAAATTATTTCCATGAGTTTTCCGCGAGAGGCGTTGTACCAATTTCTATAAAGAAACTTTGTACCTTTTTGACAAGTTAAGAGGGTGTCTTTTCTTGTCGCTCTATGTTTGTCCCTTTTTGACACATTGATGTACTTATATTGTGCTTTCAAAACGTGCCTATTAGATCTTCCCGACTTTAATAGCGTCAATTATTATGGTACTAATAGCTAATAAGTCTCCACGATGTTTAAATATAAACCTAGTCATGTCCCACCATGGCAATTTGGTGTGATCTGAGAGGAAGGTACCTGTTGGAGGCGTTACGTGCAGTTGCGAACACAAATGTCGTCATTCAACGAAGTTGACCGGAGCAAGATGCCATATTCTTACTCAATCTATTACTTTCGCTCTCGTGTATTGTATTCATTCACATTATTATATAGAATGTAATTTTCCCTTGCATTAACTTTTACGTTTACACTGCATAATGCTTAAAATAATTAAAACTATAATAAGTTAAAAAGAAACACTTTTCCTTTAAGTTCTTAAGAAATGCATAAAGCTCACAATACTACCAAAATTTTGATACGACTTATATGTAAAAAGCGC
Source organism: Achlya flavicornis (assembly GCA_947623365.1). Taxonomy (NCBI): domain Eukaryota; kingdom Metazoa; phylum Arthropoda; class Insecta; order Lepidoptera; family Drepanidae; genus Achlya; species Achlya flavicornis. Next base: position 6,293,374 of record OX392468.1, on the reverse strand, counting down.
ACTCGTACCTACGTAATACCCAGTCAATCCACTTCCAAAGAAGTTAAAGTAAAAAACACCGGAAAAGTGCGAGTCGGACTCGCGTATCGAGGGTTGCGTACAAACCTGTAGGTATATAACTAAAAGTTATGATATCTGTACAGCTTAAAGGTCGAATACTCAGGTCTATAATAAGACCTGAGTATTTGATATGAATTTCAAATACTCAGGTCTTATTATAGACCTTGAATACCTCTACGCGTTCATCATTATCTGTGCTTTAAGACGTTGCATCGTACCAAATTTCAAGATTCTGAGTTCACGGGAAGTACCCTGTAGGCTTTGATTCCCTTGCGAGTGTCGAAAATTTGCAGCATAAACGGCTGTATCTTTTGATTGCGTTGGCTTAGAAGTTTGATTTTTTCACAGCTCCAAGGGACAGTAGACCTGAGTATTTGATATGAATTTCAGCTTGATACCTCCAAGCGTTCCTGAGGAAAAGGGTCTTGACAGACAGACAGACGGACGACAAAGTGATCCTATAAGGGTTCCGATTTTTCCTTTTGAGGTACGGAAACCTAAAAATAATATAACAGTTAAAATTGCGCACTGGGGCGATTGGAGAAAATCTAATACAAAATAGGTTACCTACATTATCTAGGTAAGATGATTTAAAGTTGAGATGCTAGTAAAAATAGATTCCGCAAAGGGCTAGAAACATACTACACTACCCTCAATATAACAACAATATATTATTAACTAACTTAGTATTAATTTATATTAATAACTAGCTTTTTGCCCGCGGCTTCGCTCGCGTAGACTACAAGATTTGTTCGCGTAATAAACGCTAAGATATTAATTTCGTGAATATTCCTAATTGTTCTTGTGAACTCTGTGGCCAATGCGATGATGGGAGCGCGGCGCGGCGACAGCTGGTGGAGGACCACGTGCTCCCATCCATCAATCATCAATCAGCCAGGACTTTGCTTTTTAAATGAGTAATTTTAATCTTTTATATAAAGCCGGCCAAGCTCAAGACTTAGTCTCACTCGCGCACCGAGGGCTCTGACCTTCCTTGGACGTATATTTATTGGATTGGGCCATCACTGTTGTTTAAAACCGGACCGCATAATTAAGTTTGTTTGTGAAGGAATTTGGATGATATTGAAAAAACTGCTAGCTAGAAATATTGTTTTATTTTTCCTATACTTTTTCCAGATTTTTCGCATTGCGAACCTCGGAGATTGGCATTATTCATCAACAGTCAAAAAGTCTTAAAAAATAATAGAAACATGTTTTAAAATGTACAAATAAAGCCCTTTACCATGATACCTCACTTAAATTTGTAGCCCTGCTTTGAAATTTCAGGGCCCACTCTGTTCACCTTTACAACCGTAAAAGTAAAAAAATATATATTTGCAATAAGGTTGGGTATGCAATATTTAAAACTATTCCAAATTTTAAATCAACAGCATTACTGGTTGTTGAAATATACCTATCGCTGTAACAGTCGAACAGACAGACTAACTGGCACCATAAGGGTTTCATTATTAGCTTTTAAGTTCGGAACCCAAATAAAAACGAAATACCAGTCACTAATAACGATATCCCAAGCACTATACTAAAAATTAGTGGCAAAGTAGATGCCTCATAGAGTAGGTATAGGCTACACGTTAAAATTCAAAATTCAAAATCATTTATTCAAATAGACCTTCGCAGGCACTTATGAAAAGTCTGACTCTAATACTCTAATACCGGTTCGGAAGGTTGCATTTGCTGAGAAGAGCCGGCAATAAACTCAGCAATTACTCTTTTCAAAACAGGCTTAGATTCATTACATAATATTTACATTCTAATCGCACTGAAAACAATTGCGTGCCCTGGCGCGGCGGCAAAATTACAAAGTAGACTGAATAAATATTTAATAAGTAAATAAATAGCAAACTTAAGCAGACCAGCCCCCACAAGCAGCACCTGTTCACAAGTATGACGCGTGTGGCAGCCAGCGGTTAAGAAAGGATTTCCCGAAACGTAACCACTTGAAAGAGAAATTGGACTCTGGCTGCAGGCAGGTTCTCTCGTTACTAATTTGGAGCAGCCCGAGCAGGGAGGTTCCTCCCCCTTACATCGCAGTTGTTTTCCTGCGGTGAGTAAGGTCGCCAGAGCTGGGTGTAGGGGACCAGTATGTAGTAGGCACCAAATAATACCTACCGCTGCCGGCACAGCGACTCCTCTCAACCTTCAAACACTTTTTCAAGAAGGGTGTAGAGAGAGATTCGGTAAAGCGTGAGTGATACCCCTGGTGTTGCAAGCGTCAATAGGCAACGTTAACTGCTTGCCATCAGACGTACAGCAAGTTTTTTATTTGTCCTGTCTTCGTCGTAAGTGTAACTATTTATATGCCCTATATATGCCTATGGCTACCAGTATGGTACTTTTGTCGAACAGGCTGGCCACCATACATACTATGGTGCGTAAAAAGCACAGGCAGGATTCCGCTCCACTCCGACTTTAATGACATCATTCATAGGGCTCTTGCCAGAGATCTCGTGTCAGCTATTCGTGTATCGAGTGGCTTGAAGCGTAACGATGATAAGAGGTCCATGTGTTATTAATGTCCTGGAGCTCATTGTATTTATCGCGACATATCGAGGCGTCTGATTGACGGTTCCTATAGCCAAAGGGCTGACGAATACTCCAGCTAGAAGATAAGCATCACCATACAAAGTTGCCGCCGCCTGCAAAGTTTGGGCACACTACCAACTGGCAGCAAATTAGATCAGCTATATTCTCTTTGTGAACTGCTGTTTTTTTTTTTTTTTTATTTGTGTTCTGTTTGTTTTCTATTTCCCACTTAGTCTGTCAAGCAATTTCATCATATCTGAATTGTTCATGGTCGTTTTTGAGAAATCGATGAACATACATGAAATAAAAACTTTTTAACAAAAAAATAAACCAACGAAAAAACTGAAAAGCAAAAAATAATTTTGAATATAACTTGAATTTTATAAGGTTTTGCAGTCGGGGACAAACCAATAACCTACGTAGATATGTATTTTTTTTTGTAATATTTGTTAAATGTAATGTTGGTCTAAAAAGGAAGCTAAGCATTATTGCTAACGCAATTCATTTTTTCGAATTTAAATATATAGCGGTAGACCGCGTAACTTTGGTGGTAATCGTAACGAACACCATTAATTATTTCATCCAATGATTCGCACGCGGTATGTCGCGACGATGACCATTCGTGGGCCCTGATTGGAAGTAATTAATTAATGGTGTTCGTTACGATTAACACCAAAGTTACGCGGTAGAGCCCCCGGTCCCATAGTATAAGTTGATCGTATACATGAGTACTTTACGTGGTTTCATTTAATGTTGTATTGTCGTAATAGCTTATGTTATTGGTTTGTCCCCGACTGCAAAACCTTATAAAATTCAAGTTATATTCAAAATTATTTTTTGCTTTTCAGTTTTTTCGGTGGTTTATTTTTTTGTTAAAAATCCAATAAAAAATTTTAGAATTATCAAAATCGGACTATTCTGTCAAAAGTTATGCGTGATCATACATAAAAAAAAAAAAAAAAATATACGCGTCGACTTGTAAACCTCCTCCGTATTTTCGTCGGTTAAAAAGAACATACGCGTCCAACTTACAGTTTCCTCCTTCTTTTTTGAGTCGGTTAAAAATAGGATGCCTTTTATCACGGGAGAGTTCCCGCGAGGGTGGTACAGTGGGAATAGTTACTCGACCCAGAGCTATGCCATATGTAGGCAAAGAACTTTAAATGAGAACACATCGTGAAGTTTTACAGGTTCGATTCTTACTTAGGTAAGCCTTTTTCATAAGTTCGTCGATGCAGCTGTACTTATTTGTAGCTTTTTTTTGTAGTGAACGAAACTAAATGGTCGAACGGGAGAGCGCTGATGGCTCTCATCAACAAAAAAACTAATATTAAAATCATTGATCCTGTCATAAAATTGTGAGAACGAAACCATAGTGCGATTCAGGAAAAAGACAACGCCATCTAGTAGTTCTCTCCCTCTGTGTCGTGAGACGGCCTGTAATTAAATAAATTGAGATATCTTTTCTTCCCATGGGCCGATTTTGATGAAACAAAGCCTAGTTGAAGCGCCAAGCAACGCTCAATCACTCTGTGGAAACAGCATGCAAATCCGTTCAGTGGATTCGAAGATTATCCTGTTCAAACAGACAAACAGACAGACAGAAAGACAGACAGACAGACAATTTTTTTTTAAATGGTATTTATGTATTGTGTTAGTCATTCTACATCACCCCCAATCAGTTTTTGGTAAATATATTCAATGTACAGACACGACTTTTCTACAGTTTTATTATATGTATAGATAATTATGAAGTTACATTTATATAAGAATAACATTATGTAATGGAAATCAATAAATAAAAATCTTCTCGGGATAACCTTAACGGCAAAAATAAATTTTGGCCGTTCTATTGAGTCGAAGACAGAAACTGAAGGCAGAAAGCTGGGTATCTCTCTAAGGTCAAGCGGTACTTCATGTCTGGACAGTTGCTTCAACGTTATAAAGCACAAGTCCGGTCATGCATGGAGTACTACTGCCATGTCTGGGATGGATCCGTGAAGCCCTCGACTGTATTATTAAAAAGAAATACAGGGAGGGTAACACCGACGAATTTGTACACTTCTGACCCCAGAACTTTTGCAAGAAAACGGAAGATGCATTAGTAAATAATAGAAGTAGAACATATATAATAATAATATGTTGTACAATTAGCCACAAAGCCCACAAACCACAAAGACTCCACCTAAGTGATACGGAGCTTGTCAGCTGAGACTTGTTGATGGCCTTTACGTTGTTGTTGGTATGCCGGATCCAGATGACGTCATGAATGTTCTTTGTATATTTTAAGCATGACGTAAATGAAATTTTTATGAGATCCGTGACGTGTCTATTAACCGCTCCATTTTGCGATGCAAATAGAAACAAAGACTTTGTTGTAGATAGAGCGATTTATCTAACCTCGAATTGATTGTGCATCGAAGTACATACTTTATATTTAGTTCAGAGAATGCAATCTATCTTCGGCTTGCTGCTGTTGATGTAATCTACTAATACTTAGAGTCTTACATAAATCTCCCGGAAGTCAATGACCGCCTTCAAGCGCATTAAACCCGCTTTTTAGGGTTCCGTAGCCAAATGGCAAAAAACGGAACCCTTATAGATTCGTCATGTCTGTCTGTCTGTCTGTCTGTCTGTCTGTCTGTCTGTCTGTCTGTCTGTCCGTGTATGTCACAGCCATTTATTTCCGAAACTATAAGAACTATAATGTTGAAACTTGGTAAGTAGATGTATTCTGTGAACCGCATTAAGATTTTTACACAAAAATAGAAAAAAAACAATTAATTTTGGGGGTTCCCCATACTTAGAACTGAAACTCAAATTTTTTTTTTCATCAAACCCATAAGTGTGGGGTGTCTATGGATAGGTCTTCAAAAATGATATTCAGGTTTCTAATATCATTTTTTTCTAAACTGAATAGTTTGCGCGAGAGACACTTCCAAAGTGGTAAAATGTGTGTCCCCCCCCCTGTAACTTCTAAAATAAGAGAATGATAAATCTATAAAAAATATATGATGTACATTACGGTGCAAACTTCCACTGAAAATTGGTTTGAACGAGATCTAGTAAGTAGTTTTTTTTTAATAGGTCATAAATTGAAATTAATATCAAATACTCAGGTCTATACTACCATTTACTTATATACCTACAGGTTTGTACGGAACCCTCGGTGGGCGAGTCTGACTCGCACTTGGCCGGTTTTTTCACATTGGATGTAAGTATTCCAAGCCCAAGGTTGGTACATGGTGAAATTATTTACGACTCTTGTTAGGGTTCCGTAGCCAAATGGCAAAAAACGGAACCCTTATAGATTCGTCATGTCTGTCTGTCTGTCTGTCTGTCTGTCTGTCTGTCTGTCTGTCTGTCTGTCTGTCTGTCTGTCCGTGTATGTCACAGCCATTTATTTCCGAAACTATAAGAACTATAATGTTGAAACTTGGTAAGTAGATGTATTCTGTGAACCGCATTAAGATTTTTACACAAAAATAGAAAAAAAACAATAAATTTTGGGGGTTCCCCATACTTAGAACTGAAACTCAAATTTTTTTTTTTCATCAAACCCATTAGTGTGGGGTGTCTATGGATAGGTCTTCAAAAATGATATTGAGGTTTCTAATATCATTTTTTTCTAAACTGAACAGTTTGCGCGAGAGACACTTCCAAAGTGGTAAAATGTGTGTCCCCCCCCTTGTAACTTCTAAAATAAGAGAATGATAAATCTATAAAAAATATATGATGTACATTACGGTGCAAACTTCCACTGAAAATTGGTTTGAACGAGATCTAGTAAGTAGTTTTTTTTTAATAGGTCATAAATTGAAATTAATATCAAATACTCAGGTCTATACTACCATTTACTTATATACCTACAGGTTTGTACGGAACCCTCGGTGCGCGAGTCTGACTCGCACTTGGCCGGTTTTTTTTCATTTCGTACTAAATGGTGTCGCTACAGAAACCTATTTTACCTAATTCAGCGACGAAATGCTCGAGTTCCACAACTAATCGCTCATCACTGTCAACACTTAAAATAGGTACATGGGTAGATGTCTTCTTCTGATTATATTTATGCGAAATATTCTTTAATTCCACTGTTTCATCTGCGCTAATTTGTGGCATAAATTTTATCAATCAGTCACATTTTACATCCGGCTGCTTCTAACAAGTCTCCGCCGCTACGTTTTTTTTTTAATGACAATGTTTATTATCAAACCAAGATGGTGAAACGTGTGTCACTTTGATTGTAATTTCGCTATCGTTTGACTTGATTTTATTAATGGCCAAGTAATCGATCGTAGGTATTCTCTTTTCAAGATGCGCCGCGAAATCAAATGTTAGAAACTTTCACACGGGAAATTACGCTAATTCTTGGAAAACAAAACTCCCAATAACTATTTTATGAGTACGGGTTCTATAACTGGATAATTAAGCATAAACTAATTTAAAGGCGCGTATAAAGCCAAAAAATATAGCGACTGGCAGATGAAACAAACCTATGTCTAATATTCGCGTGGCATGAGACAGCGATTGCGTGATTCGCGGAACAAAATGAACTAAGCGCTTCTAATCTAAATAACTCGTAAAGGGTAGAATATTTAAAAAAAATGTTAGTATCGGCCCTAGGTATGTTAGTGATATTATTTATAGAATTTTTGTCTTAATTAGATTCACCATGAACGTATAGAGGTAGCTTTTTGATTTTTTTCTATCGAGGAATTTTCATACCATTATGTTTTTGCTCACACTGAACCCTTGCGTATACTATAATGAAAATATTTAAATAAAAAATAAAAATATTTTTTTCATTTAAATATTATTTATTTGGGTAAATTTAAAGCAGATCTTATGCAATTCATCAATCCCAAATCTTTTAATGAATCGAATTGTATATAATTAGTAACTATTTTACCAAAAAATATTGGAATCACTTAGGATCAGCCGAGCGTAGAATTGCGTAGCATTATTGCTTTAGCTTCCTTTTTAGCCCCCTGGAACAATGAAAATTATTTCCGACAGACAAGCGATTAGATGTACCTATAAAACGTGCCCGGAAAGCGTAACAAACAAACAGAGTTACTTTCGTATGGATTCAGGCAGTCCCAATTTAGATAAATAAGATGGACCTAAAATATTATACTGTTTAGGTATTGTAGTAACCGGAAAGGAACTAAGGACTAAAGCAATATTGCTAATGAAATTATTTTTTCCGAATTTACGGCAGATCTCATGCAATTAATCAAATCTGAATCTTTTGATGAATCGTACAAAAAGATCTGCCAAGAATTCGAAAAAAAATATTGCATTTGCATGTTTAAGCTCAAGCGGTGCAAAATCGGCCTTTTAAGCCCAACTGACAGTGAATGCACGCCATGAGAATTGCAGGCCGACTGCATTCCGAGCGGATTCTCTGTAAGAATACCAGTCTGTCCGAGGCTCAAATCATATGATATCTTGCTCACTGAATGAATAAGATTTGCATATTTGAGAGTTCTTCGTTGTAATGAGAAATATGTAGGTAAGGGTCATAAACGCTTTACTATCAAGATGTTCTAAGAAGGTTATCTCATTTCAAAGTCTATGATAATAAATCATCAGGAGTTAATGAATATAACATTGATAAACCCACTTAGCCTACATAGGCATTTATCTATTCCATAATAATTATATAAAATCGTAACATCAGGTAAGTATTACCGTTTATACCTATATTTTGACTGGCTTACCATGCAAGTGTAATCCGTTAATTGATCGATAATCGTATATTTTTTTCGTCACACATTAAGTAAAACTTACAAAGTAGGTGCCTTCGGTACGTACGCACATGTAGGATGTAGGCTTGGTACAGTCGAGGACATAAATATGTATACACTTTTTGAAATTCAATAGCGATTTTCTCGCATGTTTAACATTTAATTGTTAAACTATTACACAAATCATAATAGTATATGTTAGAAGATTCTGCCTTTATAGTATCTCATAATTTCAATCAGTAGTTTAAGAGGAAACCTGTTGAATTTCACTAAGTGTATACATATTTATGTCCTCGACTGTACACTCGGTATTTCGTAATTGAATTGTTGACATTAGAGTGATGTAATATAAAATAACATTAATCACCAACCTATAACTATCTACGACCCACTTGCGTCACCCTGAATGATCTTAGTAACTCAGAGTTGCTTACCAGACCCCTAGACAAGATGGTTGACAATATGGAATCCCATACAAAGGTTGATCGTTTACTAACGATGTCGATTGTCGTTAACCATCTTGTATACTGGCCCTGGGGTGGATATTGACATTATTTATGATATATTTAAACCCAGGTAAGTAACTAACTCTCGAGTTAATAAGATTACCCAAAGTTGACGCAAGTTTTTTTTTATTATACCACTAAGGTGACAAACAAGCATACGGCCCGCCTGATGGTAAGCGGTTACCGTAGCCAATGGACACTTGGAACACCAGGGGTATCACTCGCGCGTTGCCGACCCTAAGTACCTACACAATGCACAGTGGTACCTATAGAAGGTAGGTATATAGGCTAGCTTAGCTTACTTTTCATTACAGAATCGGATTGGAATGTTGAAATGCACTAGCATCACGAATTGTGGGGGAGGACAGGTTTTTATGTATGGCATGGCTCATTACCTTTCGAATTAAGTATACGAGTTCGATTCCCTTTCTTTAGAATAAATAAATAAAAAATACTACAATTTTCGATGTTTAGGTATGTAATTTCAGTTCCAACAAAAGCTAGAAATATTTTGGGATTCAAAACTATAGCAAAGGTTTTCCTAAAATTATTTAAAATTATCCGTGAATTTCGAACATATATACACTACCCTATACACTACCCTACCCTATAATTTGTAAATTTTTATATATTATAGATGACGAGCTAATGAGCTGATTCTTACTAGATATGCGACGGCGACAAATTATAGTTAGGTAGTTCCATAATACGTAAAGATCTTTTTAATATTATTTACAGAGATGGTGTAAGTCCAGCAGAGACGGCAGCCAGTTTGCCTGCGAGTCCCTCTGCCACGACACTCGTCAAGAAGAAAGCAGCGGGCGCCAATGAGGTGCGCGAGCGTGCCGCCGCGGTGCGTACGCGCAGGCTCATGAAGGAACTCAAGGAGATCCAGCGGTTGCAAGAAAGTCGGCCTAATCCTGTCTTCACTGTGAGTTATTTATTATAAAGACATTTTTTTCATTGTATTTTATAGACGGCTCGAAGTCGACTGTAACATTAACTAAATTGTAAACTTTTTGACCACAAAAGATCGATTGGTATGTAATATCATAGACCGGGAGATACTGGCACAAATTTCCTGGTCATTTGTACCAGTATGGCGACCCTTCAGGGGTCTAATTACGTAATGACGAAAAGGAAAATTATGGTCATAACGCTGGTACCGGGGCGGCCCAATCGGTTGCCAATTTCTTCCTCCATGTGCGTGCACCTTTACTTTCTATACTTATGTTCTGGTACTAACGTATTGTATTCAATTATATTGACACGGCCCCATCATTGGCTGGCACATATAGCCAGCGTTAGTTAGTGTTCGCGGTAGCTGTTCTAATACCTTAATTATTCAAAGGTAGCTAATTCCTATGGAACAAATTGTTTTATTCAGGTGGAGCTAGTGAACGACAATCTGTTCGAATGGCACGTCCGCCTGCACCAGATAGACCCGGAGAGCGACCTGGCGCTGGACCTGCGCGAGCTGCACATCCAGCACATCTTACTGCACATCGTGTTCCCGGAGAACTTCCCCTTTGCGCCGCCCTTCATGCGCGTGATCGAGCCGCGGATAGAAAAGGGATTTGTAATGGAAGGTGAGAATATAAAAGCTGGTAGATAGGTACCCATCTTTGTCTAGTAGGCGTCACTAACTAATGGTCAGTTCACTCGGAGAAGCAACGCGGTGGGTACTTTTTAAGTATCGATACAATATAGAACTTAATTTACTACACAAAGTTGTACATTATTTCAGTGAGAGAATTCGTGACAAGTTATTCGCGCTTACCGCAGGCGTACTCGAATTTTAAGTGTGCGCCGCGTCGCGTCTCGGTGTGAGCTGACCCTTATAGACAATAGGTAGGAAATCCGTCCTAATGTAATGTAACTAAGGGATCAAATCGACTCCTTAATTCACTATGTGGTAGGTAGAGAAACCTAGAGACTACAACTTAAGTAGTGTGCGCTTTCAATGGTGGAACGTCACACCGATTGAATGATATACCTATGTACTAAGTATGTATCGTTTGACAGGCGGTGCGATATGCATGGAGCTGCTGACGCCGCGCGGCTGGGCGTCCGCGTACACGGTGGAGGCGGTGGTGATGCAGTTCGCGGCGTCCGTGGTGAAGGGGCAGGGGCGCGTGGCGCGCGCGCCGCCGCGCCCCGCCGCGCACTTCTCGCGCCGGCGCGCCGAGGAGGCATTCCGCTCCGTCGTCAAGACGCACGACAAGTACGGCTGGGTCACGCCTGCACTCTCTGACGGTTGACTACATTTGGTAAGGATTGTTTTGCATTGCTAATTTACGGGTCCAATCTTTTTTTATTTTAGGCCTGCGATCTCACCACGGTTAATGATGATGTCGCTGAAGGTGTTAAGCACACAAAGCCTAGGAGGAACTGGCTCTCAAGCGGCAGCTGTCGGAATAGAACGATAGGTGTTTGGCAACAGATTTTCAACATGAGGGTGGTAGCCAGACAGGTGGATACTATAAGTAGGTACTCTACCATCGTGCTATAGTTTCCTCGTGATGTTTTCCTTCACCGCAAGCTCAAGCTCATAGGATTCGAACCCGGGACCTTCGTCTTGGCATCCGATGTCACTACCACTGAGCTATCATCCCCTTAATCCATACTAATTAATACCTTCTTCTAAACTGATGCCGTTATGAGATGAACCTTACTATACTACCTTGGGTTGAGTAGACAGATACATTCCTATTCTCTCGACTGAACATGGCCACCTTCACGATATGCCAACCGTTATCACAAAATATCAGATTACAGTCTTAAGAATTATTGTGAATCAAAATAAAATACAAGCTTCTCCTTAGTCCGAGGTTAAAGTCGCGTTTCCGAAGGATTTTATGTTTACCGGAACAAAAAGTTCTTGTTTAATTCTAAAATAATTATGATAAATACGCTATGTTTTATCTAAGTAAATCCGTTCAGACAGGTTCATAATGGCGAGATACAAACATTCAAATATAAATTATAAATAGGATAGGTATCTAAGTACCTAATTGGCCGGGATAACATTCATGTTAGCAACGAACGAAATTGTATTTCAATACAAATAATCAAAGGTATGCCCATGACCTGAAAAGATCGCATCGCCAGAGCAGGGCGGGCAGGCGGGCACCCGCCACGTATCGTAACTGCATCATTTACCAATTTAGACTATCAAGATGACAGCCAACGAACGACAGGACAGTCGTCTGTAACTATCTATGTACCCACAATATTGGTTATACTAATAGGGGTGCAAACGCGGCGATCGAGCATTATTCCACGTTTATACTATGAAAAACAATATACAAATAATAGTAGGGCGCGAGTACACACCATTGCATTATTTTAATTTCTTACCGACTAATTCCCAGCGTGCTTTGCAACGCCTAGTTTTTAGGGTTCCTAAAGGGTGCCAACGAGACCCTATTCCAAAGCATCGGCTATCCATATGTGTGTCAGTGGGCTGTATCTCATGAACCGTAGGTAATAGGTAGATAACTGAAATTTTCACAGAATGTATACCTATTTCTATTGCCGCTATAACAAATAATAAAAATGAAATGAAATTAAAGGAATACAAGGTCGGTTTTTTAGTCATGCCAGTTTTCGTTTCGTTGAGACTCACATGAAGGTTCAGCAATGCTATTCTGCGAAACATAAACTCGCCTACGCGGTTCACCCAGTGAACCGCGTTCCCTTCGACGTTCATTTCGCTAAACGAGTTTCGGTGTGGTTTTGGTATTCTCGAACACCTCATATGTCTGAGTGAAGTGAAGTGAGTTTGAAACATCAGCGTGATGTTGGCAATAAACTAGAGATTGACGCCATGACAGTCTTTATGAAGCGATATTTATCGGTTTTTCATTATTTCTTTATTTCTTTTGATTTGCAACTATTGTACATTATTAAAAATATATGATATTACTGATTACTTATATATTTATGTATTTCAAAGTGTATATATCTCTATATCGTACAAAATTAATTAATTAATTTCTACATTAGGCAGAATGGTTCAATACCTATGCCTATGATGCGGCAAGGAATTAAAAAATCATTGACTGTTGTTTATTTATATAAATCTTGTGATATTAGTGTGTTATTTGCTTAATTTAGAGAAAAATCTTCACAAATTCCTCAAGATGAAACAAATATTATTTTTTCTACAAGCAAACTTAAATGGGAAGCATCTTTTACGAGTAAAAAGTAGCAATGCTTCGCTATGTATTTTGAAGTTCATATTCTTCTTCTTATTTTTAATTTTGGCAACCAAGCCCAAATTAGGGCTCATTTCTGCCAGTGTCGAGTTATATTATAGTTTCCAGTCACAATAAATCACTTCACATTAAAGTCCTCAGTCAGTCACCGTCCATAAAAGTCATGTTTTACTACAATGGTGGTCATTGTAGTAAAACTCTACACGGACATTTTGAGACAACTTGAAAAGTCACGATACACATAATTAATTTCATTTCACTTCACTGGTGCACATGGATGATCTTTATTGGGTAAAATACCACCAAAAATACACAATAAAACTCAAAATACACAAATTTATGAAAATAAAAATGAAAATGCTACGTCACTCTGCAAGTTCCCGCCAAAAAGTCCGAAGTTCATATTCATATTGTGACTGTGTTGATATTGTGTGTATCTTGTGAGCTTGAAGGCATCCTGTCTTAGCCAAAGGCATTTCTAGGACCCTGGGTGTGAGAGAAAAAGCCCAGAGAGATTGGGAGCAAATCACTTTACGCATATTCTTGATGGCAGCACAACAAAGACTTGGAAGCATGGATGAAGGTGCAGTTTTTTATTTTTAAACATTACGAGAGTAGACTTTTCATTTGTATGTTATATACATAATCATTACATATAAATTATCTAGCTCCAAGACGCCAAAGAATAGCAGCAATGGGTTCATCACCATCTCAATGTTGAACTCAATTTGCAAGTGTTGCTGAGAGATTTTTGCATATCGAAGAGCAACATAGAACAAGCTAAAGTACAGCAAAATCATCATTTAACCATCTGTGATAAACTTATGTGAAACAATTATTAGCTAAAATGCACCAAGTTCCGAATATCAGCACAACCTATGATGTCTTTGGGTGAAGGCTTGGTGAAGATTGGACAAGGGTTGCTGTTAATAAAAATAAAGATTAATTAAGTATTTTTTGTATAGAACTGTATCTCCAACCTGTTTTTAGTACCTATTTGTTGTGTTTTCTCTTGTTATGTTAGAATAGTTAGAAATACACACTTAGGAGATTAAAATGACTTGTAATAAATTAAATTAGGACCCCATAAAAGAAAGGTTTCTTCTTGCCGGAGCCTTCTCAGTTCAAGTTGTATTCTGAACCAGTGTAGAGTCAATTTTGTTAATGTTCATAAGTACCTTATCACCTAAATTGAATAAATGCTTTTTGATTTTGATGTGTTGATTTTGATTTAGTACCTTACCCCAGTTTCTAAAGCCTGATTAATGTTAATCTCTTATTATAATATACTAATATAATAAAGCAGAAGAGTTCTTGTTTGTTTAAACGGCTAATCTCTGCAACTACCGTTCAGATTGGAAAAATTCTTTCACTTATAGAAAGCTACATTGTTCTCGAGTATTATATATAGGCTTTTTATCCCAGAAACCGAGGGGACAGCTATTCTATACTAATAATAATATCATAAAGAGGAAAGATTTGATTGTTTGTTTGCATTGAATAGGTTCCGAAACTACTGAACTGATTTGAAAATATCTTTCACTGTTGGGAAGCTACACTATCTCCGGGTGACACAGGCTACCTAAAGTATATTTTCAAAAAAATTTAGGGATCCTTACTTAAACTCCAAAAATGTAACCCAAGGTGTAAAAAAAATTCAGTAGGTCAGAATAGGGCGTAAACTATTATTCATACCCGTGGGGTAGGGTAGGGTAGAACCACAGAAGTCGCGCCCGGGCAGCTAGTATTATTATAAGTAGACTTCACTGGTAAAGTATGATCAATTATTTATAGAAATACCAAAATGGACGCCATGGATTGGACTTTCAGAAGGGGCCATGATTATTATTAACAAAGTTAACAGTGTTCTTGTTTATAAATATTATTGTTGGTGTGTCCCACCATAATAATTAAATAAAATATATTTAGATTTCAATGTTTTTTTTGTATATCAATATAAATGTTCTATATCTAGGTCATTTAATAAAACTGTAGAAACATTTTGCCGTATTATTAACCATGTAAAATACAATTTCTAGTTTCTTCACTATGATCTCACTTACAAAACACTAACTTTTAATTTGACACATAAAATCGTAAGTGATCGTCGAAGTGATCGCGGATTTTTAGACGAGAATGCCGATACCACAAATTTTCCTCAGAGAAATGTCAAAAATCTCGCTTGAGTGAGTTGTTCGATCTACCGGCAAGTTTCACATCGACGACACTATCACGCGAGGGGCGCCACATGTACATTTGCATGTTTGTGAATACCGATTTGAAATCTCACGCCGGTTTCAGCGTCGAGACTACTCGCAGAATAGCACTGCAGTATTTTCTTAGATATCTTTAAACGGAAAGTCCCGTCGAACCTCTCTCAAAATTATAATAAAATATTAAGTACCTATTTATCTTTTCAGATGGTGCAGGTCAACTGTAATGCAGAATGGATCTCTTTAGTTATTCTCAAAGAATAATTTTAGTTTTAATTACTTAGTGAAAATTTTAATAACGCTATCTGCTGTGTGTTTAGATTATGTGCACTTACCTATGGACGTTATACATTGATCGGTCAAGTTTTTCGCTCATTATGTACCTTGTTAGATTATGTTACGGGTGAGGCCATTTAATATCTATTTATACAAAAAAAAAGTATTTAGGATGTGTTTTTCTTTTATTAGACGTATAAACAATGTCCAAGCGTCCAAGCAAATTAAATAAAGTATGTGTAGTGATAATCAACAAATTGATTATACCAAATACCAACCTAATCAACAACAAAAATGATAGTTATATGAGCGTCGGAACAAAAAACCAATAAATCACTCGTTTTTTTATGGGAAATTCCAAATATTGGCCAAGTCTATGGTTTTCTAATTTAGAATTTAACGACATCTTTCAATTTATTGCTGTTAGAATCTCTGGAAACCTAAATTCTACATTCGTGTGTGCGGTAGGTCTCACATACCTGTTGAGATGTGGTTATTGGCCAAATCAGCAGGATTATATAGGTTTTAGATGAAACACTATGAAAAAGTGCTAAGGATTTATAGGTCTGTTCCAACGCTCCTCAATTATATTATGTACCTACCTATACTATGTTCTTTTGTTATCAGCATTAGTTGCCGACTACATTCATTATTATGGTATCTATCTACCTACCCTAATAGGTAATCTTGAAAACCTTTTGAGACTTTTAAACAGGTTCCATTTAGATAATACGAAACTGTAACAGATGTGTGTCTATACATTGAAGATATTTACAAAAAAGGTTACGCTAGGTAGGTGTCCTGACTCCAAATCACCAATGTTCGACTATCAGGCAATAACTACGCGATCGATTTTGTTTAAACATTTGGTGTTATGATTTTACATAAAAACTGGTATGTATTTTATCTCGAAGTCGGGAGCCGGATAGATTTTTTTTCCCAACCAATTGGTGTTACTGAAATTATAAGATGAACTCCGATATCAAGTACATTATAATATAATATTACATACATACGTGTCGAATTGATAATCTCCTTTTTTTTAAGTCGATTAAAAAGGAGTTTATCTTTAAATGGCCCTTACAGTACCTAGATGTCACGCGAGCGGAGGCAGGACGGAGGACGCCGGCAAAAACTAGGAATGAATAGTTTTAATTACTTGTAGGTACTCTCTATGTAAATGGATATTTTTATTCTATGCTTATGTAAATAACATTTTCGTGCCAAATGTGCAATAAAAATGCTCATAGCCTGAGGCGAAGACTCATTATTACAAAAATTATCAAGAAAATTTAAAATTAACTCATTTTTACAATTGATGTTAAATAAGATAAAATAAAAGAATTTTGAAAACCTCTAAAATATAAATTAAGGATTCAGATAAAATGTCATATTTTTTGCAGAATACGTTATTCACGTTTTTAATGGAAATTGTTCCGTCCCACAGTCATTTAATCTTTTTGATAATTATAGATAAATGTAGAATTTTAGAATTCCACCAAACATTCTTAACTAGAATTTGTCGTCTCATACTTCACCTATTATTTGTATCGTCAATACTTGAGATAAGTAAGTGTAACTTATATCTTAAACCTCATAGTATGCATGCCGAACTATTGCATGCTTTATGTGAAATTGTAGTAGCCAAATTATTATTACTACAAAATATGTTTTCATGAGTAGTCAAATGCTCCGAATTAGTGTATTATTTTCTTGAATTGTGAAATGAAAGGCTTGTGGTTAAATTAATTGTAAATTATAAAATTTAAATAAGAAAAAAAACTTTAGAAAATTGATGTTTATGTCGGGTCAACCAAAGATGTATAATTTTATGTGTACTTCATTCAGTGCAAGATGTATAGAATATACCTGAATTAAATGTACAACGTTATAGGTGTAATAAATTACCTGCTCAAGTGTTAGCCTATTTTATTTAATAAACACTTCCTTCAGTTCCTCTTTTGTGAAACTATAAACAACAACTAATAACTATAAATGCAAAAGTGAGTTTGTTAGTATGGTACCATATATCACGAAGATAGTCTAAGGCTTGGACGAGAAGACATAGATTACTTATTACCCTCAGAACGCGGATGAAGAGCAGGGGGGACAGCTTATGCGTAATTTAGCTGTATTTGCTGAAATTCGATCCAGCTTTTTTAAAGTTATGAGAGCTCTTTTCCGAATTAGTTTGCCAATTTCAGAGACATGTAATAGCATATATTTAGTACCTGGGTGACCAAGATTTTTCTCCTCCCAAAATCCCCCATATAGCAAATTTCATCTAAATAGTTGGAAAAGTTTTTGAGATCTCAAAACGTAAATACAAACATAGCTAGTTTAATAGATTCATTCCGTTTACGTCGCGCGTAGCTCTACGTCGCGTCCGTCTACGGTGATTCCGCCTACGTCGAGTCTTGCGACGGTGCATCTGCTCGCTTATGACGTCATAGTGTACAGTAAGCCTACGAAACATATCGTTTTTTTCAGTTTTATAGAAGAAAATATGTTTTTTTTTGGATTTCTTCACACGGCCATGTGATAATTAATTATTATTCTTATGAAAACCATAATTTGATTCGAAATTCGTTTGTAGCAACCACTAGTGTTCATAAATATTTACTGGAGATATCAGATGTTTACGGAGATACTAAAATCCACTAAGATAGGTACCTACCTATCTGAACTAAAAAGGCCTAGGTAAGAATGCCATAAATAGTTTTTAAATAGGTACTTACGCAGTAGGCCCTACACAATTTGTGTTAACAAATCATATCCCAGGCCTGTTAAGCGTGGATGATTCCACCATCACGCCGCAGGTCGTTGGTTCAATTCCCACCCAGGACAAGGCATTTGTGTGCACTGACATGTCTCCTTGTCCTGAGTCATTATGGATATTGTATACAAACGTAAAGTAGTAGGTATATGCAGTATCAGTTATCTGGTTTCCATAGCACAAGCTCTGTTTAATTTGAGATCAGATAGCCGTGTGTGAGGAATGTCCCAGGATCTTATCGTCCATGATACATACGTACAATTTAGCCAAAATTACTGCATTGGAGACTCGAATGTATGAATGACGGATATCAGGAATTCGAAAGAAGAATTATTGTGTAAGTTTATTTTATAAACTTGTTATTATTACATACTAGCTGTCCCGCGTGGTTTCACCCGCATTTTCGGGGGATCGTATGATTTCCCGGGATAAAAAGTATCCTATGGGTTAATCCAGAACATATTCTATCTGTGTGCCAAATTTCATCCAAATCCATTTAGTAGTTTTTGCGTGAAAGAGTAACAAACATACATGTATACTCACAAACTTTCGCATTTATACTATAAGTAGGATTATTCTGATGTTATTTGCAAACATAGCTATGACGCGGAGTGGTACTGCTGAGGAAAAATCGTTGGAGCAAGGGATAACAAAAACGCATTCTCTCGGCGGCCACACTGTAGGTTGTTAAGAGTTTGTTAATAATCATTACTTCAAGTAGGTAGTAAGTATCTAAAATGTGTAAAGAAAGTTTAATCATTTCCGTATTTATAAAAAAAAGTATTTCTTCACGCTCATTATCTTCGAAGTGGTACACAGAAGTTTGAAAACACATTTCACACTTACGTTGACCTAAAACACAAAAAACCACAATGTCATTATCAATCCTCAGAACAATACTTCTAAGTTATTAAATTAACTAAAGAAAAAAAATGGGTTTAAAGCATGAATACCTCGGGAACGCGGGTGAAATCGTGTAACATAATCTAGTCATACATTAACTCTAAATAAAATAAAATCTTTATTTTTGGGTTCCGTTCCCAAAGGGTGCCAACGTTATCTATCTGTCTGTCTGTCTGTCTAACTGTCAGTGGGCTGTAGGGGAGAGGGGGGCACATTTGAACACTTTTTGAGTAAGGTAATATATTACTCATATGGTATTATTTATCAAGATTTATTCTATTTAAATAATAAATATGGGGCTTATACTACATAATAAAACTGATATTTGTTTATTTAGACTTATGAAAGTAACACAATTCCAGTTTTTAAAAAACCATTTTTTTTTCAAATGTTCCCCATCCTCGGGGCACATTTGAAAGCCCTAGGGGCAGTTTTGAAAATGCAGAATAAAATGAAAACCATGTAACCTAGAATAAAATTAACACTATATTTATGTTATTAGCATCTTATATTATCATTGTACAGCGCATTTATATCTTACATCAACTTTTAATTAAATAAACTGTATAAAACTATAAACCGTCTGGGGCAGTCTTGAACGAGGGTTACAAACTAATTAGTATAACTGAGATCAAATAAAATATTGCAAAACGAAATCATAAAGTAATGGGCCTTTATAAACATCACATTTAAAAGAGTCTTAGGCACTTTGAATACATTCCTCATCGTTGGTGAAAACTTGATGCACGGTGTGTTTGCTACTAAAGTTTTTATTTTTTGGTGTAATATTCTCCTTATAATTCTTTTCTCTATAGAATAAAGTGGTTGGTTTTATGTTATATAATTCAGCAGCGGTCCTCAGCTTCATGCCATCGTTGACAACACACAATACAGCTCTTTTGGCGTCATCTTCGTTCACGTCATATCCTTTTTTCTTTTTGTAATTTCTTACCATTATGACTGTAAAAAAAAAAATTAATAATTTATTTATATTTACTTATAAACTTCTAACCTTTAACTTATAACCTTTAAACTAAAAAATAAATATATCATTTATTTGCACAGCATGTGGCACTTTTGAACATTTTATTCAAAAGTGCCCCCGTGATTTTGTTAAAATCTGCCCCATTACCAACCTTCAGAAATATACATGTCTAGAAGAAAAACTAACTTGTGTTCAATGAACTTATATTTGTTAAAACTTTGTCAATAATATATGTAACATTAAAAAATAATCACAAATCAAAAACAATACTTACTTTGTCTGTAATTCGCTTACAAGTAATAAAATATATGTTTATTTTCGTCTGTAATAAGTAGCCGCCTATTTTTTTCCGAATTGACACTGATATTGACGTTAGTTGGAAACTGACAGATGTGTAGTTCGGTGCTACCAATATTAAAAAGGTTTTAGAGATTAGGAAAAATAAAATTTGCGTTCATAAATCCAATAATTCAAAACTGCCTCTGTTCTAAACTGCCCGCCTCTCCCCTAGTATCTCATGACAGTAATAGATAGACGGTTGAAATTTTCACATGTGTATTTCTATTGCGCTATAATTTCTAATAATAAAAACATTAATCCCTCGGAAACACGAACGAAGCCGCGTGGCAGAATCTAGTAATACGTTAACCCTAAATAAAAAATAAAATTTCTTCATTTTTTGCGTTTCTAACCGAAAGGGATCCTATTACTAAGCCTCCGCTGTCCGTCCGTCCGTCCGTCTGTCAGTTGGCTGTATCTCATAAAGGTAGACATAAGGTTGACATTTATACAGACTGAGTATTTCTTTTGCCGCTAAAACAACAAATAATAAAAATGAAATACAAGAAAAGTTTGTAAGGAACACTTCGTGTGCGGGTCCGACTCGCACTTGGCCAGTTTTGTCTAGTTTTTTTTTTTTTTTAATATTTTTGTTTAAATTGTGAAATATTGCGGGCACGCTTGCGGCACTTAAGTCGTGTTTCACTTATGTACACGCTCCGTTATATTTTGCGATTTCGTTTGCTTGAAATACATTTAGAAATATTGTGCTACACTTTCTTATAAGGCGATGCTCCATCCTGATATTCGTATAATAAATATCTCTTTACATCCTTGAGTGGGATACATCGATATAGTGATGAATCAACTATGTTTTGTTATTTTTGTCATCATCAATGCAGTTCCTATTATCATGATCGTGAATGTTTTGAATATTGGTTAGCTACTTACAATATTATCGATCGGTAGTAATAGTACCTATAATTCAAATCAATAATTATTTCCTGAATTTTCTGATCGGTTGAATTCACTAAAATGTCACGATAAAGAATTGTCAACACAACAAATAGTTTATTTATTGATGGCCAGCATATTAAGACTTTTTAGTAAGTTCACAAACCTTCATGATATTTTGAATAGGTCGGTGCACCGTAGGTATTGTTTATAGGCTGTGTTTATAGGTAAGAATCTGTGGTAAGAATAGCGTACTGGGGAATAAGGGAGCACGTACATGAGCTACTTTTTGAAGCCGCGATAATCGCGGCGAGTTTTGTCAGCGATTTTGTGAGCGACTCACGGCGACCGTAACTTTGTCGCTGGCTATCGCGGAAATGCACCTTAGGGATGGGCAAATGAAAAAAACATATCGTATCGATATTTTTTAAAGATATTGATATAATATATAATAAGATATTTTCTTAAACGTACGTATTTATGTATGTAATTGTATTTATATATGTAATGTAATGTAAATTTATTTACCTACCTATTTTTGTCATAAAAGTATACATCACCGTCTAATAACGTGTCTAAAGTAGTAAGTGTCGCTGGGTAGTGGGTAGTGTGCGTTAGTTAGTACATAAAAATTTCCGAACGTATCATTTTACAGTGATAATCGCCGCGCCCGGGAGGCAGCGATTTTGCTAGTGAGCGACTTTTTGTAGCTCGTGTGAGTTTCAGTATTGAACTCTGAATGTTCTATATTGAGCTTCAAAATAATCGCTCAGCGTTTATCGCTCGTATGCGGGCTCCTTTAATTGTTACAAAAAAATTGTATTGTGTAAAGGACAATGGGCAAATGGCCTAGTGGCGGGCAGCAAAAAAGTTTATTTTCCGTTAGGCATCAATACCTAGATATATACCGGGGTTTCGGATGGGTATAATGGTGCATCCATGCTACACGAACCGTGCACGAGCCGAGCCACGAACACAAAGTAGACCGAGATCCTATAGTGCCGCCATACCTTACTTATTTTGTACCGGACAATATGTATAGAATTGAGTAGTCTTAGTATGTACATCTAACGAAGGAATACTTGCTAACTTGTCCCGTCGGCGTCGACCAATTTAAGGGTAAGGCATGTAAGGTATGTTATGTACATTACGTACTTCTCTTAAATTCTGAGAGCTGATTTTTATTTTAAGTGGTACTCAGTGAACTATTTCAATAGGTACTTTTTTCAAGCAGCCAGACCAATCGTAGGAGCCAAACATCCCCTAAACACAATTAAAATGTTGCTGGAGTATGAGCGCGAGGGCATTATTATAATGCAAATGGCATTTTTCATTCAGAAATTAATCGATGGACTTTATATCTGATCTTTATATATAAAATGATAAACTGATTGATTATTGATGAGACCATGCATAATTATTTTATTGATGATATCTCAACACACAGCCTAAATCGCTGCACCTAGAGACTTGAAATTGTGCACAAAGATACCTTCATCATATCCAAAAATCCTTCCTTAAACTGTAGCGACATCTATCAGTAACACTGAGATAGTTTACACACGGAAAGATAGATGGCGTGGCGCTACAATATCCTGCATCACGCTTAAGAAGTTTTCTCGGGAACTGTCCGACATACAGTCGCGGACTAAAAATGTTTACTACCTTACGGTCTATAATCGCTTGCACATTTCTGTTTCATAAGGTTGACCAGAAATAAAATGACTTTTGATAGACGTGGATTGTATTTAACATGAAAACAATTCAAAGAGGTCAAAGGTCACAATATAAAAATAAAAATATCATTTGATTAAATGAGTTTCCAGAATCAAAAAGTCATTCACAGCCTTTTTGCTATATATTCGATAAATAAAAACATTTCGCAATTTTAAAATGTAATATGGTTGTCGATATGACACGGTGTGAACTGGAATCGATTTTGAAATGTGATAAACATTTTCAGACCGCGACTGTACAGTTGGACCGCGGTCCCAGGCACGATGACCCAGCCTGGCAGAAGATCTTCCCTTTTAAATGGAGGTTTCATCCAATCCAACTTGCACCTCCATATTACTAAGGAATAATCATCCGCAAGTCAGTCAGCTTCAAAGTTAGGACCTTCAAAGTTTGCGTTTAGGCTGACAAATACATTGTTTCATGTGGCATGCTTACATGTGAGCTCTCAATCTACCTGAACTTTTGTCGAATATAACACCTAGTAGCAGGCAATAGCCGTGTCCAAGCAACCCGTTGTTTTTTTTTTCAGCTCAGTAGGATGTCAACTATTTTTATAAGTTCAAACGAGCAACTGACGCATATTCCCCCATCAACCATCAGCTGACGACTTTTTTTCAGCTACTGTGTCGGCGTACTATGTCTTTTTTTTAGCACATCCGTTATCAGCTACTCCCACGCCCGCCGCTTCTTGAGCAGCTGACGGTCGGTTCACTTATCTATACTAATATTATAAAGAGGAAAGATTTGATTTTTTGTTTGTTTGCATTGAATAGGATCCGAAAGTACTGAACCGATTTGAAAAATTCTTTGTGACATAGGCTATATTATATTTTCAAAAAAATGAGGGATCCTTACTAAAACTCCAATAATGTAAGCCTAGGTGTAAAAAAAATTACCTAAAATATTCATTACATCGCGTGCGCTGCGAAAACTATTGATGATGTGCCCGCATAATTCTAGGGTAGGGTAAGGTAGGGTAAGGTAGGGTGGGGTAGGGCAGGGTAGGGTAGCATCACGCGAACGAAGTCGCGCCGGGCAGCTAGTTAGTCATATAAGATCAACTATCCGTGTCAACGTCAGCCGGCATACGCTACCTCCCGGACTAGCCACGCGAACGAATGACGTCAATCGTTCGCGCGATTTGCTGACAAAAACGTTACAGAATAGCAAAGCAGAATGCTCATTGTCCTTCTAATCTACATAAAATATGTCTAGTACATAATCTTGACATGAATGACTTTAGGGTTTATCCACGCTGCGCATGGCGGCGGAGGGCGCGCGCGATTTTGAATTTTGACACGCGTTACTTGCACTGCAAAACTTTAAAAAAAAACCTTAGACTAGATATAATAAATACAAAAACGCGATTAAAGCCCAGCCGGTAGTCGCTGGCGAATATCGATAATGTTACAATAGGAAACGCTATTACGCTCTTCAGTCTGTATTTACGGGCCATCTGCTAAAGTGCGGATGAAACTCAAGACTCAATTCATGAACCTGTGTATACGTCTACCTACAGGTTATTATAGCATTACGTTCGCAGTGCGTTATGTTGTATCTTACGCGTGTCTATAGTGCGTAAACAAATCGCCGTGTGAATAGGCCCTTAGAAAAAGAAAGTGATGTTTCATAATATTTTCATAAAAGACATAATAACTTGCACACCAAATTTCATTAAAATCATTATAATACGATTATATTAAAATAATACTAGCTGTCCCCCGCGGTTTTACCCGCGTTCCTGGGATATAAAGTAGCCTATGGTATGGAAAGGGACATAGGTTTATTTACACTTATTGAGGCGTGAAGGGGTAACAAACAAACTCACTTTCGCGTTTATTATATCAGTTAGGATGATTGCAGCGCCACCTACTGGGACCAATTGTGTACCTAAAAACTCAAGGGGCCCACTCAACTCTCTCAAACTCTCAAAAAAAACATAAAAAAAATCCTATAATCCGATTGCAGCGCCACCTACCGGGTCCAAATATAAATCAAAACAATCAAGCGACCCATCCGAACTCACACAAAAAGAAACCTATAATCCGATTGCAGCGCCATCTACCGGGTCCAATTGAGAATCTAAAAATTAAGTACATAAGATACCTTTCAAAGGTTTTGATAACCCAATCCATTATTACATGAAAAATATGTAGCTGGATAAGCCATGCCTACTCTCTCGCAGAGCCAGCATAAAAAAAAATAAGTAGGTACCTACATAATGATGATATGTTTTAGAAATTAAAAGAAAATACACTTTTTTCGTTTTTGATATTATTTTTTAGAAATAACTGTACTTTTATGTCAAATCGCGATTTGACACGCACCGTAGGAAGACTCGACGTAGGCGGAATCACCGTAGAAGGAACGCGACGTAGAGCTACGCGCGACGTAAACGGAATAACTCGTTTAATAGTATAGCATTAGGATACCTTTATTACTAATTCAATTGACTTCAATATTGGTACAGTAGTACCCAACTAATATGGCTTACCGATGTACCTGCGCAGAAGACACATTTTCAAAGCGCGGGAAATGCTATTGGTCGGCAGCTGCCGCCATGTGTGCGGAGGGGCGTGACTCGCGAGTGAGGCGGATCTAACAGCTGCAGTGTATTATGAACCTTATAGTAGTGATCTAAGGTTGATTGTAAGTTTTAAGCATTCTTTCGTTAATCTTCGGGCCATACTTTTTCTGTGCGAACGAAGATTCACGACGCGGCTTATCAATGGGGTACTTACTATATATGTTTGTAAATATGATGGCCCTGCAATAGGAGTTGCAGTGATAACTTGGACCTAATGCTATAGTATGCATACTACCCAGGTTCTTAAAATGTTGGTAAAATATATTGTGATTAGTTTTATTCAATCAGTATTGACGAGATGATGATGATCATGTTGTGTCAGTAATAAAGCTGTAAGATAGTCATAGAATCAACAACTTGAAAATTAAATATATATTTTTAACAAATTAAAAATAAAAAATAAAAAAAATTGTCACATAATATGTATTGTATGTACACACTTTATAACAGGTGGTTTTTTTAACAGATTGTTTTGTATGGACACAAAACAATCTGTTAAAAAAAATAAAAGAAACAATTCAATGGAAATTCATTAGGGGACTTCTAAGTAAACAAAAGAAGTAATCTCAATTAACGAATTGAAACAAAATAAGTAAATGCAACAAACAATATACTGGGTGGAGATTTCGAGATGGCATATTTTCGAAACCTATGTTAGGTTAGCCATGCCTCAGAGTATATAAATACTACGTACAAGTCATGCTGAACAACTTTTACTATATGGGACCAATAGTGAATTCTCGAGTTTCGAAAATATGACATTTCGAAATCTCCACCTGTTATAAAGTGTGTACATACAATACATATTATGTGACAATTTTTACACAGGCCTAGGGCTTAATTCTTTCAAATCCAATTCTTGGATTGATATAAATAAATATCCTGGGACATTCCTCACACACGGTCATCTGATTCCAAACTAAGCAAAGCTTGTACTATGGAAACCAGATAACTGATATAATACATAATACTTTTTGTTTGTAAATACATACTTAATATACATAATAACTCCCAGACTCAGGACATACAGACATGTTCATGCACACAAATGCATGTCCTGTGCGGGAATCGAACCCACGACCTGCGGCGCAATTGGTGTATTCTTTACCAGACTCTTAACCAACTGCGCCAACTGGCTCGTCAATATAATTTTGAAGATTTGGTCTTGTTGTTTGTTGTGTTGTTTATTTGATCATCTTCTAGAATATGAAGAGTCAAAATTCAACAATAATTTGAATCCATTTTTCTCACTATTTAGCTAAACAAATGAATGAATAAACGCATCTGCAACTTGTGGCGGTCACTATAGTAATTTCAAATAGCATGAGTTTGGTGACACATGGTATTTTATTAAATTTCTCAATGGTTAATGCTCATTTCGATATAATACAGGAATACAATGATGGAGTGAGGTTTCATGAAATAATTAAAAAAATAATAAAAAAAATGGAATTTCATTAGATATTGGTAAAAGACCTTGACAACTCATCCTATGTGAAATAGAGTATAGTCATTCTAATGTGGTTGCCACTAACAGCTTAATGTGTTTTATCATAATATACGCATCGGTATTTTTAGCTTCACAGGATATTCAATGGCAGCAGCAACCCTAGCATAATTTTTTGGTGGGTTTTTAGGGTGCGGCCGCACTGCTTTCACCACCCCAGGGCCGCCACTGTTCAATGCTATCCCAATATAATGCGTGTTTAAAATATTGAACTTCAAAATAACCTTATTTAAAGCAAAGAAATGAAATGACACCAATACTCACATCATTATCGCTTTATACAAGGAAAATAAAATTAAGAGTTATAAATATAAGTTGAATATTATCACAAATCAGATTACTCTCCCCCTCTGAGCGCTAACACCAAGTGAAGTACTGAGCCACCTTGTACTTTGTAGTCTTGTGCCGTCTTCTCATCATTCCTGAAATGGAATATCAATATATTATAACCAGTGCAGCTATTCATGTTAAGATAGCAAATTTTGTATATTTGACACACAAAATGAAGAACAAACGACTATTTTATTTAACACAGTAGTAAAAGTAGGCAATTTTATTCATATTGATTTGACATGCAGTGATGTGTCTGATTTTGAAATGGAAAGACAACATTACACAGTGCCGTAAAGACTTGAAATAGAATAAAAATATGTTTTCATGTTCAGTTTTAAATGTTTTGTAGGTAGCTTACATTTGCTTTCCTGAAAATATGAGACGCTGTTGCTGTGGTGGAATGCCTTCTTTCTCTTCCACTCTCTCTTTAATCCTCTCTACTTTGTCTGTAGGCTCTATGTCTATTTCAATCTCTTTCCCTGTGAGAGTCTGCAAACAAATGAGGTTATTTTAGCAACAAACAAAGCAAGTAAAATATAGTGTAAAATGCCATAATTTAAGTCTTACCTTGACTTTGATCAACATCTTGTATGTTGTGTATTACTAGGAGATCAATATGCAATCTATAGCTATTACTAGCTTAGTCTACAAATAAAATTGGGAAAAAACACTCGGTCTGCAAAATTGCAAATAATTGTTCACGGTTTGCTTTGCTTGAGTCGCTTATTGGTTGGTCGATGATTTGACAGTTTTGTATTTGTCACTTTTGACAGTGGTTTCCACAGGATATATATAAGGTGCGTTCGAATTGGGGTATGGTAGCAAAAATAACAGTCCAAAATGCCAAAAACGATCACAACTGGCGTTCGATTTGGAAAGTTGTGGGCGAAATTGGCGTTTTGAACAGTTTTCGTTCACCGTTCGTTTTGCTTGGAAACAGTTAAAAACGACATCGTGAACTGCAAATTTTGACCCACGTCCGAGGCAGGGTCGTTTGTGTTCATATTTTGACATCTTTGAATCTGACAGATAAGTTTCGGAAAATTCATACGGGAAGCGAAAATTCTAATTTTTATTATAAAATTTCATAGAAATACTAACAGGTAAGAGAATAATTTGTTAGATTAACTTTGTTTAGTGATTAACTGAAGGAAAAAGGTAGGTTGAGACAAGTGACAAGCAGGCGATAAGCATGGAAATGACATTTTTGTATCTAATCGTTCGATTTGGGAAATAACGTTTGTGGCAAAAGTTGCAAAATTGTTGAAATTTTCCAATTCGAACGCTTAAACAAAAATGCCCATTTTGAAACTGTTAAAAACGACATCACTCCAATTCGAACGCACTAATAAGGTGCGTTCGAATTGGGGTATGGTAGCAAAAATAACAGTCCAAAATGCCAAAAACGATCACAACTGGCGTTCGATTTGGAAAGTTGTGGGCGAAACAAGGGCGAAATTGGCGTTTTGAACAGTTTTCGTTCACCGTTCGTTTTGCTTGGAAACAGTTAAAAACGACATCGTGAACTGCAAATTTTGACCCACCTCCGAGGCAGGGTCGTTTGTGATCATATTTTGACATCTTTGAATCTGACAGATAAGTTTCGTAAAATTCATACGGGAAGCGAAAATTCTAATTTGTATTATAAAATTTTATAGAAATACTATTAGGTAAGAGAATAATTTGTTAGATTAACTTTGTTTAATGATTAACTGAAGGAAAAAGGTAGGTTGAGACAAGTGACAAGCAGGCGATGAGCATGGAAATGTCATTTTTGTATCTAATCGTGCGATTTGGGACATATCGTTTGTGGCAAAAGTTGCAAAATTGTTGAAATTTTCCAATTCGAACGCAAATACAAAAATGCCCATTTTGAAACTGTTAAAAACGACATCACTCCAATTCGAACGCACTAATAGGATGAGTTATAGGTATACAGAGAAATAGAGGGGCACCAAGAATCAACAGAACGAACATGACATAATAATATGAAAGGTCATATAGTCAGAATGAAAACTGCTATATGCAGATCACACCAATAAATCCAGACTTGTCACCTTTTCTAAGTCTTTGGGTGGTCCAAAGTCATCATCCACAGGATATATATAGGATGAGTTATAGGTATACAGAGAAATAGAGTACACCAAGAATCAACAGAACGAACATGACATAATATATGAAAGGTCATATAGTCAGAATGAAAACTGCTATATGCAGATCACACCAATAAATCCAGACTTGTCACCTTTTGTCTTTGGGTGGTCCAAAGTCATCATCTTCCTGCCCTGTTCCCAATCTATATTGGTGGTATTTTACCCAATAAAGATCATCCACCAGTGAAGTGAAATGATTTATGTGTATTCTGTATTTTCAAGTTGTCTTAAAAAGTCCGTGAAGAGTTTTAGTACAATGACCACCATTGTAGTAAAACATAACTTTTATGGACGGTGACTGACTGAGGACTTTATTGTGAAGGTGATTTATTGTGGCTGGAAACCATAATATAACTTGACACTGGCAGAAATGAGCCCTAATTTGGGCTTGGTTGCCAATAGCGATGGGTAACTAGCCAAAATTTCAATAGCTTAGCTAGCCAGCTATATGTGGTGTAAAAGCCAGCTAGCTATTTTGGCTATTTGGCTATTTGCCTTGAGCGGCGGCGCAGCTAGTTGAATAACGTTCAACTGCGATCTTAGTTCGATCCTCGCCGCTGCAACAAGTCAACACATTATAATAAACTAATGTAATGATTTTGTTTATAATTTACTTTTTATTTTATTCACATATACTCTTGAAAAGAAATGACTTTCCCTCATAGGTCGTACGTATTACTAAAAAAAACATCGAAAATCAACAATAACGTTATCTCTATGTATGGATATGAACTAAAAGCTTTGACAGTACATCCTGGGACATTCCTCACACACGGTCATCGGATTCCAAACTAAGCAGAGCTTGTACTATGGAAACCAGATAACTGATATAATACATTATACTACTTTTTGTTTGTAAATACATACTTAGTATACATAATTACACCCAGACTCAGGACATACAGACATGTTCATGCACACATGTTTTGAATCCATGAATGTTTTGGAGTTGGTCTACAGCAAGTTACCTACTATTTTCAACAAACGAAAACTGAGTAAAGGAAAGGACTAATTTATCAATACATTTTGCATCTTCATCACAAAATTTCTTCATTTCATTTCACACAGATACACTTCGGAAAATCACAATAAGTAAAAATGTCTAAGATTTTTACCTTTGTTTTGAATCCATGAATGTTTTGGATTTGGTCCACAGCAAGTTACCTACTATTTTCAACAAACGAAAACTGACTAAAGGACTAATTAATCAATACATTTTGCATCTTCACCACAAAATTTCTTCATTTCACACAGATACACTTCGCAAAATCACAATAAGTAAATAACAACAACACTGCATACAATGACGATACAATGCCATCAAAACCATAAACAAACCAACTGTGACGAACACACTTGATCCGACCTGTAGGCTTACTCTTGACACTCAATTCCAATGCCCAATGTCAATTTTAATCCAAGAAACGCTGTTTGGTACTCTTGAAATCGACAGCAGCGCCACATTGTCTTGAAATTGAGTGGTAATTTTAGTGAACTAAATGAAATCGGAATTGCGACCGCGGGATTGAGAATGGGTACTCTTGAAGCAAATTTGACACTGACATATTGTGTTGGAATTGTGTTTACATTGAGTATTTTACAATAGCTAAAGAGTAACTTTTTTAGAATTGAGTTTTGTGTTTTTATAATAAATACTTAATAAAATGTCACAATTGGGAATGCAATCCAACATTCTAAGATTAGCCCATCAAATAGATGTACGGCAGTGAAGAAATTTGCGCCGTATGGCCCGTTATAACGATGAAGCGTGATCCATGTCCGACAATGAGATTCGTGCTAATTATCGCCTCACAAATGATTTATTTGGCATCCTGTGTAGTGAATTAGAGCTCCTAATGCAGACTCCTAAAAGAAGGAGTTATATTTCTTCAAAATACAAGGTATGTATATCATAAAATTACCGTGAATAATTTGTGGTTATGTTTTGTTTTTAAATACAACATCGTGTATCTATTTGGATAGATATTGATAGCACTGACTTCTATGCCACAAGGAGCTATCAGCGCTTAGTAGGAGGAACACATGGAATGCTTATGTCTCAGCAATCTATGTTCATTATATTGTAATGTAATATTAACCATAAAATATACATTGTTTCAGGAGATACAGGCTTTGCTCAAAGAGGGTATATGATGAATCTCATAGTGGATACAGTTCTGATGAGGAGCAGTACACAAAATTGCATTGCACAGCATGGAACACAGTAGAATGCGGAGAATAGGACTATTTAAAAATAGATGGCGGTGTTTGTTGGGGCATAGGTGATGTTGCAGCAACAATATTAAATGCTTGTTGTGTGCAGCATAACAAATGTAATGCACCTCGCTAAGGTTTTGATGGTCCTATAGATCCTACACCAAATGTTGAAGTTAGTCATAGCACTGTCCATCCAACACTTGATGTAAGTCCTCAATAGATCTAAGGAGATGTGCAGAGGCTCGTCCAAACCTTGAACATCAATTGTGGACAGCCCGCAGATAGATTAAGATCTTTTATTGCTAGGTTATTTACTAGACAAAATGGAAAATCATGTAGATATACCTACTTATGTAATATTTTATTTAGTTTGTACTTTTAGATAGGTATATAAATAAAAATCGTTTTTGATTACAACAATTTTATGATCTGTATTCTTACCTTGTTATAATAAAATATACCGACTATGTTTAATGGTTCTAATACATGATAATTTATGTCATTATGGTGTTTGCCCCTTATAATTATATTAAATAAACTTAATCTATGACAATGCTTTCTATTTATTTTACCTACAACTAATGTGATTCTTGTTTAAAGTAATATTCAAACAAAATAAACCTTTAAATTAAAATCATTATTGGTGTTATACAGTATTAAAAATCAACAAAAGAAAATCACATCTAATTAGGCAACAATCACTTATACTTTAAACTAATAAATGTGGACTACTCCACTATACTAAACACAAACACTTCAAAATCATTATCATTTATGGTTGTGGCGAGTACACTGCACTTTCTTTTTATTTCCTGCTTGGCTAGTTGGGTTCGCAAGAGTTCCCCCTTGCATTGGAACATCTTGATTTTCCTCCAAAAACTCCACCAAGGCTTCCAGTTGGACTTGAGTAGTGCGAGCCACGTTTCACGATATATCTAAGGACAAACAAGGTTATAATTTAATGCTATGAACATTGAATTATTACGCTATGGCTATGATGAATAATATTTGTTAGTGTTAAGCTTTAAGTATAAACATTTAGGCGCACTTACCTTACGTTCGTACTTCTTTGAAACGTCGAAGGAATGTGAATAGAAGTAACATTTGTTTGATATGGCTAGAGCACATAAGTAATACCATTGTTAAAATCCGTACTAACAATCTTTATTGGTAATAAATTATGAACAACTTGTTGAAAACTAGTAAAACGTAAATAAACATTTGACATCTTTACTTTTTTTTAAGTCTCGACCATAGATATGTAAGCGTACAAGTGACGTTTCATTCACTCATTTGTATATTTAGTCTGTAATCTGAGTCCCGTAAAGATCACCTTACTAAACACAAACTCAATGTCCGGCCAATACGCAATCCAATCCCGATCTCAATGTCAATGTCGTCAAGAGTACCGTGCGGGGCGCGGGGGAACGACGCCGATGGTGCCAACGTGAGCACGAGACTCGTGGCTACACGGAGGGCGAAAGGGCGCGGGGGGGGGGCGCGAGGGGCGCGCGACGCGGGGCGCTTGGTTGCCCAGTACTGTTGCTG
Organism: Achlya flavicornis; assembly: GCA_947623365.1. Classification (NCBI taxonomy): domain Eukaryota; kingdom Metazoa; phylum Arthropoda; class Insecta; order Lepidoptera; family Drepanidae; genus Achlya; species Achlya flavicornis. The sequence goes on along the minus strand of OX392468.1, from coordinate 6,259,826 downwards.
GTACTCGTTGGGGCTCTTGCCTGCCCGTTGATTCGCTGCAGCAGATCTTCAATCCTCTCAATGAAAACACCAGTTTACTTTCACAATTATTCCTTTATTCCTTATTTCACAATTATTCCTTTTATTCCTTTTCTTTTTCCTTCTTGGTTGTTCTCTCGGAGGTTGCTGCCGTAGGAATACCATTTCAAGAAAACCGCGTCTATATTTATACCTTTTGGCAATGTACCCTGACCAATCAAATCGCTAGTTTTAATTATTATTGACCAATGAGAGTCGATGGCGTGATCCGAATCACCCTTGACCTTTTCTAGCGGTTTGTTTTCTAGCTATCTCTGTCTATCGGTACTCTAAGCTCTTCTAATGCGTAGTTTGCCTATTTACTGGGTTTTTCTTGGAAATGGCTTTCCTATTACAATGAGAACTTGTTTATCGACTAGGTATTGACATTATATACTTTATACAATAATAATTACCTAGATATTCCTATTACTTTAGGAGTAATAATACAAAATACTGAAACGGCTCACGTCTCGGTAATGCCGCGTTTCAGTGTCTTATTTTTCTAAATAATTTTACACAACAATCTCAAAATCTTTATTTCCTACACTTTATTTACCTTAAGACAATTCTATACAATGACAATTAATACTTTAATATGGCAAAATACAATTCATTTAATTTTAAAAAATTCAAACATTGAAAATATAAGACGACATTTAGATCGCGTCGCTAACACCAACACAAATAAATTGCGGAGTTATATTTGAGTTGCTCTAATGTTGGTAAAATGTAGTTTTTTTAATTTGGATGGGTTACCTTACTTACAACAGACAGAGTAGGTAAGGTTACTTTTGGTCCATAAATCGCGAATGTCAAATGTCAGTCAGTATGCTAATGCCATGCTATGCCGAAATCGTTTTAGTGTGCGTGAATTTGAGAGGCGAACTAGCGAGTGCCTGCGCGGCAAAGTTTGAAATTTCGTATTGAATGTAAGGTTAGAATTTTTATTCAAATGAATCAAAATATTACTGTATTGAATCTTATGAGGTAGGCATTTCTTATTTGCCTATATGGAATGCACGCCACTGGAATCGAACCCACGACCTGCGGCGCTATAGGTTAAGACTCCACGTATTAACGAGGATTGTTTATGTTACCTCTATGGTCAAAATACCTGTAAAATCGTGTACTTAAGGTTCAAATTGGTTCGAATTCAAATCAAATCAAATCAAAAAGTTTTTTATTCAATTTAGGCCCTGGTAAGGCGCTTATGAACGTTAAATTGGTACATACAGTTGAATTTACCACCGGTTCGAAATACACTTAAACTGAGAAGACTCCTGCATGAAACTCAGCAAGGCTTTTTTTTTTTTTCAGTCGTGGAAGATCTTTTCATATTACAGTTTTTTTTCCAATATACCTACCATATAATTATTATGCTTATTCATACAATTGTCACTTAGCCAGGGGGGATGCAAGTGCAGAGAAAAGCTACTACAACCATATATTCTTGTCTTCCACGTAATGAGCCACCTTATAGTAGGCTTTGTCAATTAACCTCTGCTTTATGAAATCTTTGAATTTATTATAAGACATTTTAGCTACTTCAAGTGGGATTTTATTATAGAATTATCAATAGTTAGATAGTTTCAGCATAGAGGTATCTTAAGAAAACTCCTCATTCTAGCTAGCCATAGCCAGTAGCCATCCAGTAGCTAGTAGTCAATTATCGTGTTGACCACAGCAGAGGTGCGTAGCTCCGCGAAAAATATTAATTATGTCGTGATGCGCTATTATTTCCTGTAGGAAACGAAGTGAGGAGTCGGAGTGTAACTCAAGGAGGGATTTCCTTTCATCGATGAGTCTACAAACCTTTATTTAATTGTGATATTTATAAAAATTTATTGATGATAATTTTAGGTGTAAACGATAAACTCTGATACTACTGCAAAATAATACATTGAAGGCAATGTACTCACTTTATTTGTACGCAAGGCAGCGAGCGCAACTCCGCACGTAATGTATTGCATTTTTTCACATTTGTCGTGAGTCGTGCGTGACCTGTCGTGACCCCAAAACACGTGCATCGATAGTTTTGTTCGATCAATATCGATAAAATTCATCTTTTTATCACTGATTTGATTAAGGCAATAGTTGAAAGTTATATCAATATCCGCATTCATCTGTTAAAATTAAGCTTTCAAAACGAGAATTTCGAAACAAATAAATTTTATTTCAAGGGCAATAAACCGTGTAAAAATAACTTTTTTTTAATTTACTTCATCATGTTAAACGTTTTTTTTTACAGTTCAGTATTCTTAGCACAATTATTCTTATCGAACGTGAATTTTCTTACGGAATTTCTAAAAATAATTAAATTTAATATCGACGAAATTAAAATATCGATAATTTTATTGATTTTTTATCGATTACTTTCGCTGCATTAAGCGAATAGCAATAAGTGTTGCTACTCGACGCCAGTCGACGCAGCTATTACGCAATTATCAACATTATGTCTAATGCGTTTGAGTTCAAAATTGCGTTCCATGAAAATAACGCCATCTAGTGCCGAGTGGCAGAACTTTTTCGTCGATTGAATCTAGTTAGTTTGTAGATTACAAAACGACGTAAATACTTTGTACGCTATTGAAAAATAAATTTTATGTTAACGTAAAAAGGTATATTTTCATATGTATGACCTGTGTGATTAAAGCTATTTTTGAGTAAAATAGAAACGACCAATCAAAAGGATTGTTTATTTGTAGTACAATATATGATTTAACATTTATTTGTGTGAGTTTGGCGACGCTGGTTCCGATACAAATTCTAACGCATCGCCCTTCCATGGTGTTGACAGATAACATAGCCATGGCTATTTTATAAATAGCCGTTTTTTGGCTAGTTATATGAATAGTTACCCACCCATCTGTAGTTGCCACAGCCAAACTTAAAAAAATAAAATAAGAAGAGAGAAACAATAATATTTTTATTATAATTTTATTATTCTTTATCCTCATTTTGCGTACTTACTTTTATGCCTGTTTCTTTAACATCGAAATGTTGAGAGTAAAAGAAATATTCGAAAGAATTGAGAAATTGACTCAAGAAGGTAAGAAAGCAAAACAACTACTTATACAGACAGCGGCACGCTATGACGGCCTTTTTGACAGCCCATATACAGGTTGAAAAGTTTAGGGTTAAAAGGTGTACTGAATTTAATTAAAGGACGGTAATTCTGATATCGGTATTCAGGTAATTTCTGATAGATTTGATTCTGTAATATGGTGTCCTAAACTTAACCGTTATGGAGATAACCAATTTTAAAGTTCGAAGTTTCGTTATTTTGTAATCCCACATGGGCCTATTCAAATAACATTATTTTAAAAATTTATGAACATACCATACCTTTCTAAATAACTAAAGAGACATAGAAGTTTTTGAAATCATTTGCAGAATAAATTCCATCTTTTTTTTAAAGTGTATAAAACTTTTAAACCCGTAACCCTGTATAAATCAAAGCCAAAAAGAGACTCATAAGCGGAGATGGCATGGAGAGGCACGCCCATGTCAAAACAGTCATCATACTTGGTACCTACAATATGTAGTTTACTTATGATATTTTAGTACAAAGCTAAACTTATTTAGATATACAACAATAATAAATTTATGACTAATTGAGTGTTCTAATTTCCAGAAGGCCAGTGTGATTTTTTATCAGCTCATGTCCAAACCTTCAGAAAAAACAAAGAGCAAGAACATGTGGGGGAGGATAATCTTAACACATTTCAGATTCTTCAATCTTTTCTTCAAAAGATAATTAATACAATTGACAACTTGGCTAATGAAATAATTACTGATAATACAATACTTATCAGTGTGAAGAATCAGAAACTGCTTCGTACCTGCTTTCAACTGATTACCTCTCTTGGTATATCACCATGTCTGATACCCGGTTTGGGAATATCTTTATCAAAAAGATGTTCATCTGCTGCGATTATACCGACACTCAACTTTAGTGATGAACAAAAGTATGAAATGCTACTAGAATGTACAGATTTCTTCACACAAAGCTACAAGGTACCGGTTCTAAAAAACATTATTATCACATTACATTTGTGTGACTATTTGGCTGCATTGATACAATTATCATTTGCACCACTAAAAAAGCCTGGTACTTACAATAACTTTGTTATGACAAATGAAATGTATGAGAAATTACGTGTAGATCAACAAAAGTATGCAAAAATATATGACCATCTGGTTGCCAATTGTTTTCAACCAATCCTTATGAAGGAACTCTTAATACTGCAAAGTGTAAAAAACCCATCTCCTCCAGCATTTGTAAAGAGAGTGATAGCAAAGGAGTTAAGCCAAAGACTTCTCATGCCGGGTGGCTTATTGAGCCTCATCAGATGCTTCATTGAAAGCTATGACATTGACACTGGTTTTGAATGGAAGAAAATTGATATGATCTGTAGATTAGTAACAGCTAAACATGGAAGCAATTCTGAAGTTGATTACCTCAATAATATTTGTGCACAATTAAATCAGATATTATCATTGAACAACACACATTATTTGGCAACTGCTGTGGCATGTGTGTTGAGTCTTAATGAGAAGTATACCCAATCAAGTCCTGTGAAGGATTTGGTTAAAGAAATCTTTCAAGCATTAGATTATGAGAAATTGGTATCCAAATCTAATTTACCAGGAACTATAATACTCTCACCTCATGAGATAGAGCACAAAGTAAATGTTTTGCATGCCTGTGTGTGTATAACGAAGTTAGATTGGGCAGCAAAACTTTTGAGACCCAATTTATATGTCCTTTTTTTGCTGGGAGTTAAATGCACAAGAAGTAATGACATGAAAACAAAGTTAAGAGATATTATATTGAAATGTCTAGAGAAATTTAATAAAGTTGAAGTGTCTGATATCACTAAGATATATTTATTTGGAAAGGAGACCAGTACACCAAACCTTCAAATTGAAGAATATGATGCTGGTATGGCAATAAAATTAGGAGTTGATCATATTGATATTCCTAATGAAGATAGGCTGCTTTTCTTTTTAAATTTATTTAAAGCTGCAACAGATAATGAATTAGTCACAAATGTGTTTGAGATTTCTCTACTGATTCTAATTGAACTGAGTGTTAAAAGACAAAGAAAAAGCAATGATAATACATTACTTGCTATGGAAGATGAACCAGTTCTCTTAGATAAAATTGATGAGCAATATGCTATTATACTTCAGTTGCTCTCTGAAATATCTACATCACCTAAAGTGATAACATCTTTAAAAACAAATCCCTCAATTGTTTTTAATTTCATAGAACATTTCATCATTAAAAATGATGCTAAGTCAAATGACGAGTGTATCACTATCGCTCTAGTTTTATTGAATACAATATTAACAAACTCTAATAGTGAAGATTTGGAAAAGAGATTTAATAATTTAATACCAGTATTGAAGAAGATGTCTAAGGATACTTCCAGTTTTAATCATATTCTATGTAATGAAGCTTTATTATTGATAACATCTGACCTGCCTCAACAATCAGAGACACCATTTGGGAAGGCATTATCTGATGCGTTTGATAATTTATTGCCAGTAAGAGCTCATGGAATAATAGAGTTGACAAAACTCATTGATGCTGCAGATTCAGAAACTATTTCAAAGAAGCATTACATATTTTGTCTCTTTCAGGTATGAATCTAAAAAGCTTATAGCTACTCAATAAGATGATAAAAGCTCTGGCCCCCTAGACAAGATAGTTGTCGACAATCGTCATCGTTAGTAAACGATCAACCATTGTATGGGATTGACATAAGAGATTACTAAAAATCACGTGATATTTCGATTTGAAATGTCAATCCCATACAAAGGCTGATCGTTGATCGTTGAGTCAGTCTTGTAATACCCAGGTATTAAGATAGCATCATCCCTTTTTGTTTATATGACATTAGAAAGTGACGGATATATTTTAATCCTAGGTATTACTATACTTGACTTAAACCTTATTTATTAATAAGGGGGTATATGTACATATGTTCAATAAGGATGCATTTTTTCAGGAGCAACTAAAAGATCCAGATTCCTATATATATCTATCAGCTGTCAATGGTTTAGCATCACTGTGCACACATTGTACTGATGATGTCTTGCATGTACTGTGTAAAGAGTTCTTACAAGTATCCTCCAAAGAAGACATTATTGAATCAAGTGATACTCTTAATAAGATTTCTGAATTGAGGCTGAAAATTGGGGATGTTATTGTTAAGGTCACTAAGAGACTTGGTAAGAATAAATCTTATTGAGGAAAATATTCATAATGGTATCTACATAGCTTTTCCATTTAACATTTCAAGACAAGTAGGTATAGCGCAGCGTTTAGGTATTCGCTCTAAAGGGCCGTTCAAGTATTACAAGTATCAAGCAGATTTATTACAATTATTTACCCTTGTCAGCAAAAGTAAGCAAAGCTCCCATGCTTACTTAAACATTGATATATGGATTTGTATTTTATTGTAAGTATTCTGTTTTTTTTATTGATTCATGAGCAGCAGTTATCATTATTTGTGGAAATCCCCGAATATGCGTTTAGTTTTCAGGCATAGACAATGGGTGGGTTGCCATATGTGTAAGAGAGTACATAATTACTGCTGACATAATCACCATCTAGACCACCACACGCCCCATGTCATCAAAAATAAGCAAAGCCCCCCCTATAGTGCTTACGTAATACTTGAACAGTCCCAAAGAGCAGTTTGACTGGGCAAGTACCTCCACCTTACAGAATACCGCAGCCAAATAACTTTATGTTCTGTTCCTGCTCGTGAGTAAGGTCGCCAGACTTCATTGGGGAGGGGGGAAGGGTCGGTAACGCGTGAGTGATGGATGCCCCGTGCGTTGCAAGTGTCTATAGGGCTATGGTAATCGCTTACCATCAAGCGGACCGCACATACACACATAGTAATTTTAAATAATTTAATAAGATTGCTTAATTATACTTTAACTTCTCTTGGCTTTTTGTAGGTGAAATGGCAGTTGTCCATAAGACTGTACTGTTGAATACAATGCTCTGTGGATGCCGAGATGAAGATCCTTTAATAAGAACCTCTGCTCTTTCCAACTTGGCTGAAATCACTCTGGTTATCCATTACAGGATTGGTTCCATTATTTATGAGGTAATTTATTCTACTACCTAATATTATAAAATACGAAATTCTGTGAGGATTGTTGTTACAAAGTCACACTATATGGCTTAGAGAATAGATTTAGAGAAACTTGGCACAACAAGCTCCAGATTAACATTTATAAGTTACTTTGATCCTAGGAAAGAGTAAGATCTCTCTGATCTGCGGAGCGAAAACTTTGTTGGTTTGTTCCCAATCTATACTAATACTAGGTGCCCAGCGCGAATTCGTTTGCATGGTGTCCTACCTTATACCCTACCCTATCCTACTAACTTTTTACTCTTAAAAAAAAAGATGGATAAAAAAAAAGTCCTTCTCAAGTTATGGCGTGACCAAGGGAAACAGGGATTCATTTTTATATATATCTATACCAATTTTATAAAGCTGAAGAGTTTGTTTGTTTGAACGCGCTAATCTCAGGAACTACTGGGTCAAATTGAAAAAATCTTTTCGTGTTGGATTTCGTTAGGATGAAGGCTTTAGGCTATATACCATCACGCTGCGACTAATAGGAGCGAAGCATCAATAAAAAAATGTTGCAAAAACGGGGAAAATTATTCCTATAGGGTAGGGTAGGGTGGGGTATCACCACCGGGTAGGGTAGCAACACGCGAACGAAGTCGCGCCGGGCAGCTAGAAGATAATTTAGAGGAAGAGTTTTTTTATTTGTTTAAACGGGTTAATCTCTAGAACTATCAGTTGGAATCGAAAAATTCTTTCATTAATAGGAAGCTACATTATCCCCGAGTATTAAGGCTTTTTATACCGGTAACGCGAGTTAAACTGAGGGGGATAGCTAGTATTCTTATATATTGAAATCGTCATTTGAATAGCTTCACTCCAATTTTAGAATGTAATGCTTCAAAAATATTGACACAAGAAAATGTAATGAATGCGTAGCAAGTAAATAAAATTCCATTCCCAGCGCGTTTGAATAGGTACTACGAACTTAAGCCCTCGCTCGAAGCGATCTATTATTGCGGGCTAGCAATGCACGGTCACAGAATACATAATAGTTTGGTTTACTAGTTACAATAAGTGAGATCATACTCAGGGACTCCAACTGGAAATACAAAACCAAACTTGTGTCGGCTCTTACTAGTTATGATGATATCTTAACCCAGGACTAACTAGACTTCCTTTTGGAGCGAGTTCCCTCGCGGTCCTTGAGAGTTTCTACGTAGTGAATATGCAAATCGAAAACATGACATCACCTTAATTTTCAGGTATTGCTATGTGTCTGGAGTATAATAGAGACTGATAAAGCAATCGAATGCAGAAGAGCTGCAGTCATGGTGATATCAAGTTTGATCAAGGGACTGGGTAAAGAGACATTGGTAGAGTTAAAGGAGAATTTACTGCCAATATACAGATCGTTAAAAGCTCTTTACAGCGATTCTAATGAAGACTCGGTTGTTAGACTACATGCTCAAATAGCTTTAGAAGAACTAAACGATGTCGTTAACCAAATTTTGTTTCCTGAATTGAAGATGGAAGGACAAATGTTTGTGTTGGATAAACCAGAGGATGTATTAAAATAAAATATCAGTAAGTTTTAACTTTTGTTTTAATCACACTCTTTATTGCTTATTTCCCGATGTTTAGAAAATCCTTATTAGCATAATGTTATTAGTAAAACAAATCCTGTATTCAACAAGTTCAGCAACAACATTTTAATATTTTGTAGATCGAATTTGATGCTTCCGGAAATAAGCCATGGTCTTAAGATATCTTATAGTAACAAACAAAATGGTTAAACTAAAGTATCATACGATACTGATGTTTAACAGAAAAGCATTTATTTTTTGTAAAACATCGATATCCAACTAACTTTTACAGCCACTATAACACTTTTTGGTCTATGGTTATCATACCAACCAATGATACAAACATTATATAAGTGTTCAATCAAAGTGCAAAAAAAATTTACTGGATATTATTGGATGGATTTATCGCATAAGTGTACCGAAAATAGAATTCATCATTTCAATTTCACTTTGTGTCGTTGTCGTTTATATGTACAATGTCATGTTTACTTGGCCATATTGTAAAGTCATTAACTATTTTTGGTTCTAATATTTACATTAGTCAAGCATTACCGCTCTCTTCTCGTCTAGCTTCAGAACACGTGCAAGGTGCACTTAATTAAATGTTTGATAGTAGGCTACCTATTAATAAATCACGCTTCCGATGTGTTATCACCATCATTCGCTTTTTGCACTGGACCCTCTTCCTTTTCCGACAGTGTAATTGAATACACGGAGCTTTGGTCAGAAAATCTATCTCTATTCCGTCTCCCGAAAATTCCGCTTCTAAGAGAAGATACTGTCGCAATCGATATGTTGTCTTTGTCTGATTGAGGTACCACCTTCCATATCAATAATGCGATGCCTCCAAAAGCGGCTACTACCAAAAAGATGACTAATGAAACTTCGCCAACAACACCTGAAAAAAAAGTTGACATTCAGACTAAAAAACAACTAAAGAAGGTATTTTTTTTAAATATAGTTATTACTGACTTTGATGAGTCTCCTCTTTTCTTGCCTCGAGTCTGGCAGGCTGAAGCTCGTTATAATCCATATCTTGATTATCGAACGGTTCCACTGAGCCACTGTGTGGTTTCGTTTGATGAAGCACATCTCCAGGATTCGTTTTGGGCAGGTTAATGCCGGCTCTAACGGTCAACGTCTCCGGCTTGTAAGTGCATAGAACCAAAAAGCTGTAAATAAAAACAGGCGTTTACAATTTGAAAGCGTAACATCGGTTTAAAGGCGTGTAGGTATTTCGTTCGATTTTATCTTTTCTTACCGTCTGGTGCTATGCGTGAGTATCGGCAGATTTTCTTGTACGATAACGTAAGTCGCTACTGTGGTGTCATTAACTTCAGAACCGCATTCGTCATGGTGTATTCGCAGGATGTATGCGTCTTGTGCGCTGTTGGGGTTACCCTGAATGGAGCACCTTTCTGGGCCTCCGTCTGCGGCTTCCACTGCGATGCGACCGCCAAAGAAGGGCCCTGTAGATACTTCCACCTCACTGGCGTGAGGAAGACACTGCGTAGCGCGAGCTGAAACTAAAACAATATGTACATAAATAATACCATTATACCATACAGTATTTTCATCAGAACTTCAGTGGGATAATTTAATTACTTACATCCTTTGGTGGGTACTATGATTATTTTGGAGCCGATAGAGTGCGGGTCAGCGAGGTCACGCGCATCCCGCCTCACTGGGCGCACTTCAAACGAGTACGTGGTAGCCATGCGCAGTCCTATGATGCGCGTGCCGTACGTGCGCCCGCGACGCCCGCCAGCCGACTGGGTCGACGTTGAGGCGGAAGATGATTCTGTGCTCGACGACCTAACTGATTTTTCTTCATCCAAATTATCGATTACCTAGAATGATAATGATGCTATTTTAATTAATGATGCTGATATTTTATATCGGCTATTAATGACAGAGCGAGCGCGAAGCGCGAGTGAAGCGTCTCCGTCCCGCGGATGTTCGGCTGTTCTCCTCTACAGGTCGCATTTCTCCACCGATGCTCGTAAAATGTTGTGAGCAGGTTCGATAATTATATGGTTTATATTGTCGATTCAGTTGATTAGATTTTTTTCAAAATGGCGGTGTTTTAAGCTAATGCAAATACTCGCGTGGTCTACAGGCTCACAGAGCCACTAGTATTACCTATATCATGGGGAGATATAGAGGTTTGGTATATTTTTAATGGTGATTAGGTATATTTCTACCTCAGTCTATATGGAATAATAAATAAATAAATAACCTGGGAATTTTAACCTAATGAACAAAGGGTGCGTTATATTTTTTGCGGTCACGGTGCGGTGTTTTATTATAATAACATTATCACGTAATGTAGCTGCAATAATGAGTGTCGGGCATATTTCTCGTCGCAGTCGAGCTTACAGTCACGCTCAATGCGCGAACCTGGGCCCATTATATCCCGTTTCGGAGTGCCAACTCATTACTACATAGGTACTTCATTGTCGAGACGCTCATACTTCGCTACACGTTAATGTCGGTGCCCACTGCACTTTATAGTATGTCAATGATCTCACACCTTGGTAGAAAGTTCACTCTCAGTTTATTTGCGGTAATAAAAACGCGACACGTGACCGAGGCCAATATCGCGTCCTTTTTGATATGATTCCTACGATATTTCTTAGCAATATTTGGGTAATTAAAAATTAACCTTTGTACGACATCGATACTGTCCCCACGCTTGTAGTTCACAATAGTGTACTTGGAACGCAACCAACTTGGGCCGATCTTCTTCGTCGTCCTTCCCGAATTCCCATCGCAGACGCACGTCACGAAAGTCTGGCTCGCCGATGAGGTGTAGTACTTCTGTAACAACCATTTTTTTTTGGCTAAGTCTAAATTCCAAGGCGTTTCATATAATTATACCTATTCCTTCCCTGTGATACGCTCGGATGCATAAGCAAAGCGATGCAACGATCCGGGCGTTCCATTAACCCAATGACTTGCTCACTGAGCCGTTCTTGCCTATAATAACTATAGTATCGCCGATGTAATGGGATCTCCCGAGCTCCCGTTCTATGAAATTGATGATCCTAAGCAATCTATTCCTATGCATCTAGCTATTTTACTAAATAACTTGATTATTGTTTTCAGTTTTAGGACACAATTAATCCTTTGCGATAAATCTGTTCAGAGTGATACAGGCTAGGCACCATAGAAATATCATATAGAGACTTATGATATTTCTATGCTAGGCACATAAAAAATATGTGAACAACAGACATAAATGAGGTCCATGTTTTTTCTTTCTGGCTTGCTAGTTTACTTACTATACTTACCTATCTATGGTAGGTGACAAAAATGCGTTTTTTTTCGAGTGATAAAAGATGAACGAGCGTATACCTACGTGAAGAAATGCTATAAGCAAGTAATTAAGAAACTGGATGATAAAATAAAAAAAAAACGGACAAGTGCGAGTCGGACTCGCGCACTGAGGGTTCCGTACAGACAGACTCTTAGGTATGTAAATAGTTCGTTCATCACGGGAATCAAGTCTCGATGATTATTCGCCTTTTTTCCGATATTTTTTTTTTTAATGTGAAGTAACTACAAATTTACGTTACTTGTGGTATATAGCCTTGCTTCTTGCCAAATTTCATCATTCTAGGTTAACTAGAAGTACCTTATAGTAATAAATGGCCTTATCTTTTGATTGCGTTGACTTTGAAGTTTAATTTTTTCACTGCTCGCTACAAGGGATTGCAGACCTGAGTATTTGATATTAATTTCAACTTGTTACCTACTTACTTGCTACTAGAAAAAGGGTGTTGACAGACGGGCAACAAAGTGATCCTATAAGGGTTCCGTTTTCGTTTCTTCCGTACCTCAAATACGGAAGCCTAAAAAACGAGTTCTCAACAACTTAGAAAGTTTCCAAAGAATTTGCGTCTATTAGATGATGAATGATTCCAATACAGAGTCTACAATACATTAATAGACTGAATTGAACCAAAGAACGGCAACTCTCCATCCAGCAGCCGGAGGCGCTGAAGATCGTGCTGATCTCTGGTATACACCAGCTTGCAGTAATGAGATATTTATCTTTGGAGCGCAGCAAACTCTACTTAGGTAATAGCGTTTACAGTTTTCTTGCTGTTATCACTAAGCCGAACAAGAATAGGTGCCTGTTCCGGAAAAAATATTGCTACAATTTTTTTGTGTCCACTCTGAATGGAATCCTGAAATGCATGCGGTCCGAGTTGCCAGTATAAACTTTTTTTTTTATGAGTTAACAAGAATATTGTTACGTAATTTAATTAACTTTTGTAGTATACATATTATTTTGTTGTGAGATATTACTTTCATCGGTTAACGTGCCAACATATAAAAAAAAGTAGATCACAAAAATGCAGCTGCTACAAATTAAAGAGATGACAGCGCACATTCGTAGCAATTTACTCCAAAACTAGAAAGCGGTTTAGATGTTTTCAAATAGGTAACAATTTCAATAAATTTCGTTTGGGACGATAAAAATAAAATTCAAGCTCAGAACTGAATAGCGTTCTTTGACTTAAAGTTATCCAATCTATCATTAACGACACTAACGACTGCTCAAAGTCAATTAACGTATGAACTACATTCTGTTCTCATTTTGGCACAAATTATATCGATTTGTATGTCAAATGTAGTAGGTAGGTACCTTAATGTAACTATCAAAAGAGATCACCAATATTTACAATAAACAAATTTATCTTAAGCACATTCATCACAGATGAATATCTAAATAATTTACTTAAGGGAGTAGCAAATTATAATTTACCTACCTATTCCGCTAATGAAGTCTTCTGAATTTATTCTTTTCATTTAAGTCCACAATGATCAGATTTCAAACAATATAATCTTTTTCAAAAAGGTTCGTTATGTCCTCGATACGAACACGAGGTACAATAACCAGAAGTTGGTTAGGCCTCGAAATGGAATTGCACACTCATTAGCATTTTTACCGCACCAGGTACATTTGGAAACGGATGTAGCCTTACTACTCTGTGAGAGGAAGCTACATTGCTACCTACATGCATAAAATCGTAACATGCATAATTTCGTTCGAGTATAGTACCGCTATGCGATATCAATGCAATTTTAAAATTACTGAGACACTTTACCCCGTTATAAAATGTCCTATAAGCAAACATCTTATAGTATAGTCCATATTTTTTTTAAATGAAACTAAACGTTTCTAATATACACGATATGCACTACATCCTGGCGGATAGTAGATCTTAAAAAACATCCCATCAAGTCATCCCGTTGGTCAGCTACCATAAGTCTTAGCTGAGTTGGCACTATACCTACTTATCTATTACAAGGAAGACATTACCTATTTCAATAATTAGGGTTATAATGATTATGAGGTATGCCGTATGCGTCGTTTCTGCTACTACCAGGTAATTAAGGTATTTAAGCGTGGTTTTCCCAATGGAGTACAGCATGGGGTTCTTCAAAAAGGGTGTGAAGAGATTTCTGCAGGGTCGGCAACGCGCGCGTGATACCCCTGGTGTTGCAGGCGTCCATAGGCTACGGTAACCGCTTACCATCAGGCGGGCCGTATGCTTGTTTGCCACCTAAGTGGTATAAAAAATAAAAAAAAAAAAGTTATTTTGACCTTATAATTATTTAAACTTTTTAGAGTTGCGATGCGACTAGTCTGTGCTGTACACATTAACCTGTGTCCGTAATATAACAAACGAAAAAGTTCCTTACATAATGATTATTATGTGTGATCTATCATTTGTACGAACTTAATAAGCCATAGCGTGAAGAGTATGTTGGTCTGACGGATGTGCAGGCATGACCTGGCGACTGGACCGTAACAGCTATTGTGGTCATCAAATTTTGTACACAATATTAAAATATTGAAGTGGGGATTGAAAACGATGACTGATATAAACATAGGTAATATACAGGATGGAAATTTTAGACGGGTGGATGTGGTCTTAAGTAACTGTCCTTAATTTTTTGAGTTATTACAACTTTTGAAAAATATTTTGAATAGCTTAATCGATCCTGTCTCCGACATGGATCAAAAGGCCCTTACTGACCCATCTAAAATTTCCATCCTGTATAGCTACTTAACGTTAGCTTACAAGTAAAGTAATTCGACAGAGTATCTACAAAGCGTATCTATTTATTTCCGAATTGTTAATTTAAGAAAATTTAAGTGCTTTCTGTTTCTGTATGATTCCGAGAAGTTTAAACAGTTTAGCGGCCAGCTTCGCAATAAATATTTATTACCTAAGAATAATGAAGTTTTAAAAATTCAAAAAGCAAGTTGTTGTTTTTTTGTTCTTTGAGACACTAACCTGATTCAAGATAAGTTTACTTATCATTTCGATTATATTGCGGTTGTAATAAACGGCTAAAATTCGCAACCATTCGAATCTGATTGAAATTCCGCGCGTATCTGGATCGGAATAACTAGAGTAGCCTGTTGTTTATGTAGAAAGCTTTTATTTAACCGAACAAGTCGACGTTATGCCTTTCATTCTTATAATAAATTATTTATGACGAATATTTTGTATACCGTCATTCGCCATTGTAGCAAGTGAGTGGCGCGAAACGGCTCTACCCAAACAATAAAGCGTTTCACGCGTTGTGCCCTTCCTGCACGAGCTTTATTTATGAGGCCATACGATTTCATGGTGTCATCGAGATCGCTACTGCCGATGCCATTCCATCGATGATAGTCATCTTTACTGTTGTCTGTATATCATAAATTCTTGCGGTAACTAACTTAACTACAAAGCTCTAACTATTTATAGTATGGTTAGTGTTAGAAATAAAGCAACTAGCTCCCAGGTTGACGCAAGTGGGCATTAGCAGTTTAACTTCAGCAGGAAATCCATTCTTAGTGCTCGCTCTGGTAGGTAGCTTGTTAAATCGAGAGTAGCTAACGTTGTATCTAGGTCCTTTCAGTAGGTATTTTATTATTACATACCCGATCGTCGCAGTTATTGAGTGTGGTAAGGTAAGGTATAAAGCTGAAGGGTAATTAAAATCCTGTTTAGCTCATATGTAATTGTGCGAAAAAGCACTAGAAAATAGGTTTCGCGAGGGCCGCTGTAAATGCTAAAAAGTACAGTCGGCGACATGCGCCACTGCACTCTCGTATCACGTAGATACTAGGCCCGGCTGTACTAGATCTGACCCATCGAGGAAAAATGGCTTTAGAGTAGAATACCGAGCAATCCAATTCCGCAACTAGTCAGTGATTTTGCACTTATTTTGAACAGAGAGGTCCAATCCCTGCATCGTGTGTTCTTGACTTGGGCCAATCAGAGCGCATTGGCGGTGGTGGGAAATTGGCGGAATACATTTCAAGCAAAATTAACGTCATTGCGCTTCTTTGGGGTAATTGTTCGATGACCTGACCTGACATTCCAAACAACAATGTGGCGAAATTATCATTATCATCACAATTGTCATTCAATGAAATGACCTACCGCACCTAATGATGGCTTTCAAACACTTTGGTCTGATATAGATAGAGTACCGTAAAGTACTTAGGCCTATGCAATGCTTTACGCATATATCTACTTAATTTTAGTCACGCAAATGCGATCCATCCAACCGAACAGTCTCATCGTCATATCCGACTAATCTAGCCATCTTAATAGGTCACACTTGACAGTCCCACATCTATGTGCCGAAGAGACAACATTCAAATATGGCTTCTTAGTTTGGCCTTAGTTTATTTTTTTATGAAAAGTAGTTTGTGTTGAAAGACATTGGACAAAAAGCTAGCGTGTATATAATCTGCACAAACGCTCGAGAAACGATGAAAATCCATATAGCATTGTTGCGCGTGCGTGTATAATCACCGTTGTTACCGAATTCTATTAAAAGTGACCCACTAGCATCGACGCGCGAACAGAACAAAGCGGGCTACTTCGTACGCCTGGGACGAACACGAAACACAACACCGAAGCTTGACGCTTGATAAATTTGACACAATAGTGTTCAGCTGCTGAAAATGGGACACTTAAAACGAGACACACGGTTGCAAACATACATTTTTACAATTACTTAACTGTAAGAGCATTAGATGGATTCAGAAGTTATATAGGTACAGCTTATAAGGCAGATTTTTAAATTGCCTTAGACCGGCCGTCATGTCTATTACTATGCTCCGATGACTTCTTAGAATTTAGTCAAACGTTGTGTTGCTTCAGTTGCAGATACAATATAACTACCTACCTACGTGCCCGCACTTGATTATTTTTGATTTCTCTATTATCCGGCTCCGAAACGCTTATCTACCGAGAATACCGCTCTCATATTCAAATGGGTACTTTGTAGTTAGCGCTGGGTGTGTGATGCTAAAGGCTTACATAGAGACTCGAAAGGAAGTAGTTTTACGATGTGATGTGATTATCACATTATCATGAATAAACACCACTCGTCATTGTTGGAATTTCAGTACCGTGTCCGTCACAGGGCCATTACACCATGTTTATCGTGCTAAGCGGGGGGTCGACCGACGCACGCGCACGGCAGCGGGGCGGCGATTAGAATTATTTGAAATGCATTTATTATGTAAGATACATTAGGTCCATATTGGTACATGTCTCGTCTACATGTTTTGCGGAACATTTTCCGTTACCTTTGCGCTATTACTAAGACGAGTTGAGAGAGATTCCTAAACTTATTCATGTTTCAAGAGTTCATCCTAAATTATTGTTTTGTTTATATGTAAGCAGATAAATTCATTCAACCCTACTAATACAATATAGATAAGTTTGTGGCTCGGAGAGAAAGATATGCTACATTTGAAAGCAAAGGGGCATGCTAGTTCCAATAAATAATTTTACACAGAGTAGGGTACCTATCAACTGTTTCGGTGTAAGTATCTAGGTATGTGAGTTTATTCAAATTCGTTCAACTACAACGACGTGATTCCACTCCAACTTTCACATAAAAAATATTAGAGGAACTAAGTAGGTAGGAAAACTTTAGTAGGTAGGTACCTAGGTAGGAATCAATAGACGTATTGTCATCCCATTCTTCTTTGAAAATACAGTGATTTGATATTGATGTAGGAAAGTAATTATCTTCGACTTACAAATTACCTATTATGGGTAATATTATCTCGAAATTCGTTTTAATTTATTGCAAGATTTCAATTTATACGGAGTGCCATTAAGAAATAGCTACGGGTCCTAACCATAATCCAATCGCCAATAAAATGAATAACCGTTCATGGTTATGCAACTGGAAGATGTGAAGTGGTTACCGTTCCCATGGTTACTTTTATGGATAAGCTGTAACTGATTTGTATGGAGGTTGCTTGCTGGAATCCCTATGATGCGGTAGTGGCAAGCCACGACCTACTTCGTAACAAATAAAACGATTTAGGCCGAACGCTACATATATTTAAATCATCAAACACGGAAGACATAAAAGCTTTATACCTATTTATAACAAAAAATAATTATTTTTATTTAGTGAATCGAGTACCATATCGCGAATAAGCGTGGGTAGAGTCCATAAACGTAAACGGCAAATGCGATATAGCCGTTATTAATTTCAGGGCAATATTTTTCAATATGGCGATGGTCGTTAGAGACGTCGATGAATAATTCCAAAATAGTAGGCAGTGGGTGGAAGACATAGAGATAAAGTATCTTTAGATTATATTTACGCTGTGGTGGCAGAGCTTTTTAGCTGGAAACTTGTGTTCTAAGAAGGCAACAACGGTCTCGACCCGCGCTCGGCGGCGCGGTCAGCAGTGCTATTCTGTAACGTTCATTTGTAAAATCACTTCTGAATCCGCGATGAGATTAGAATTTCATATTCTTAAACTGAGTGAGTTCGACACTAGCGCCACCGAGTGATGACGGAAGTGAGAAGAACTACGACAGGTGAGTATTTTGACGTTTTTCAATAGGATTTGGTATTCTGAAACGTAATTCACCCGCCAATTCAGTTGCGAGGTGAGTTGCGAGATGACTTTCGAGATGATTTACCTTTTACAGAATAGCATAGCAGGACTCCTAGCAGACATCTCATATATAAAAAGGTACTCTATGGCAGACATTGTCCCACTTTGCTTGCTTACCATGCTACGCGACACCCATCGGATTTATGTTAGAATACCCGCGTACGGTGTAAGTACAACCACGGTACATAAGTACAACCAACGGTACATTAGTTAGCGCATTCTTTCGCATAACCTTTAATTAAAATTAATTTAAGGTAGGTAACTACCTACTTACCTATTATAAGTAAAAAAATATTTTATGCCAAACTGAAGCACAGATTTGAAGATTCAAGATTGATATAACAATATATAGACTATTGTTGCAATTTTTAATATCCTTCTAACTGCGCGAGCGACTCTTCGGAGAAATCTCCCTGCGGCTATCCTTCATTTTACATACATTGGCATTTTAAAAGCGGTCAGGCAGGCCGCATATTTGATTTCTATTCAGCAGAAACTGCTAATAGCCATTGGATTCTAATATATGATTATTGTAATTAGGAATATTATTACGAGTTCTACAAATGATCTGCGATTTCGGCGGTCTCTCCACGTTCGTGTACCAATACCAGTCTGCTCCGACTTTCGGTACCTCGGATAAAAAATGCAGAGCTATGGTTATATTGACCGTGATATAAAGCAGAGAATCAACTCAGGTTGGATGAAATGGTAACAGGTAACAGGAATAACATGTGATCCACGGATGCCTTTAAAGCTAAGGGAAAAATCTATCAGTCCGTGGTAAGACCTGTCTTAATGTATGGTTCGGAATGTTGGGCAGAAGATGGATGAAAGAAGATTGCATGCAGCTGAGATGAGGATGTTGAGAAGTGTGGAGTGACAAGAATGGATAAGATAAGGAATGAGTATTATAAGGGGAAGCTTGAAAGTAGCGCCAGTGACTGAAACGTTGAGAGGGAACGGTTTAGCGTGGTATGGACATGTTATGAAGAGAAATTAAAGCCACGTCACTAAAAGAGTGATGAATATGAAAGTGGTAATCGAAAAAGAGATGGATGGATTGTGTGAAAGATGATATAGTTAAGAAAGGAGTGGATGCTGGTATGCCGGATAGAAGAGACGAATGGAAGAAGCGTAAATATTGTGCCGACCCCAAATGCGGGCAGGTAGATGATGATGAATATTATTAAGAGTTATCGTATCGTAGGTACTTATTGATGATTGCATTGTGTTTATTCATATCTATGAAATTAACTTAATAGGTTCGTTTATGTTGTGTTTTCAAACACCTTAAATTCCTGTCCATCAATAATAATTGATACTAAAAATGATATTCCAGAAAACTCATTGGAAAAACAGTTTAGAAATTCATAAAAACTTTTCAATCAATCAATGCTATGGTACTAAGTAATTACAAAGCGATGGTAAGTGACAATAAGCCTCCACGGTATCATTTCTGAGATCTAAAACATAATTATCAACTAATTAATGTTATGTCGAGTCAAACGCGTTCAGTGAAAGCAGTTTCACACATGGCCCATTTAGGAACGCACACATGAGCAAAAAGTCTGTATTTCGGCGCGACATTTCTCTCATTAGCTCATAGTGATCTATAATATTACTTTCATGGTGAGTAGTTTTATGCGGTGGACAGGTTATTAGTGTGGCTTCTTGATGACTCAGGTCGGGGTCAGCACTGAATCGCACACTACCGTTAGCGCATGCTAATGCCGACCGCCAAATGTTCAATTGATGTAATGACACGGGCAATATGGATTTGCGCCTGATTCCCCAATGTTACCGCCACCGCAAACGGCTACAGTATCGTACCATTATTATTATTTGGGTGGTATATTGTGGCTGTTTCAAGTCTTTCCAGAGCCTGATCTATTGTGATCGCCACGTTAATTAAATTTCACTCCCAAGACTTACAGCTATAATAAACTGCAAAATATCGTACCATACAACAGTGAGTAGGTCCATCTTAAGTATTCAGACATGACAGTGAAAGATGTAAATAACATTATACTTCCTGGTAAACAAAACCCCCCTTATTACAAAACATGGTTTAAAGCAAAGCCAGGTTTTACTGTCATTTGGTCAATTTCTAACGTCATATAATAAAAAGGGACGAGGCTATTTTAAAACCTGGTTTTCCTTTAAACCATGTTTTGTAATAAGGTGCAACGAGACCATTATTACGGAAATCTACTCGTATGTTGCATCTTGTTGGTGAATGTGCTAACGATATTATAGACGCCATCATGTCGTTTTTGCCACAGTTTGATTGCCCTGGACACGGGTAATCCATCAAAGTATAAGTGGGCGAACACTCGTTGAACCTGACCTGACTTTGTCTATCTATAATTTTGCTCAACGGTCGACTGTAGAGTGCCCGGAGCTTTATGCGCCCTTGTTATCACATCCTATACTCGTTTTGTTATTTATTAACCATCTCTTTACTTTATTGCTCGACATATAAACTTCCACTAAACCTTTTCTCTATAAAACAATTAGGTATTCCATATAGTACCTGGGGAAGTAAGCGGAATGAGAAACCAATCGGCTATGGGTCTTCAGTTATTGTCTGCGACCTAGATACAACTGCTTGACTATTCGGTACTTAACTATCAAACGAATCCGTTCATGTCATGTAAACAATGAAAATAATAAAGATGCTCGATAACGGCGACAGCATCAATGGCTGTTATATACTCTTATATTATTGTGGCGGGTACCGATTGTTCCGTGGTGTGCAGTTAATTTGACCGAAGCAATCTCGGCGATCGATGGCGAAGATAATGGGCTCGCGTTCCCGCTGCTGCGCCTGCGATCCGTGACACAGATAACATTACATGAACGTTTCCTACCGGGCTTATGCATGTCCCGGGTACCCTCTATTTAGACATACAATCGACGCCGCTGTTATATCGGTCTTTATAGTTCCCTTGTTATTGCCATATTGATAACAGAAATATCGATCTTTAGAGCTTCTCTAGATTGTGCATTACAAGAGTCCCGTTAAAGTTATGGTTACAATGCAATGTGGGAAAAGTGAGAAATATCGATAGTTTGCGATAAACAAGTATTCTTGCTTGCAGTGTCCCTGGCGCCGCCAAGTGTTTTTCATAAGTGCCCTACTAGGGGCTAAATGGCTTTGAGTTTAAATATTTTGAATGAAAGAAAAATACATTCCGAATATGGGGAATTTCATATCTACTATATGAAAACTTAGCATTGAACATTAAAATATGTAAGTGGAGTGGTTTTAAATATGAATCCAATTAAATGTGGGTTGGTGGGGTATATAACTGTTGCACGCGACGAATTTCAAGTTATCTTTATTTATTTCGGACAATTTAGTATCGAAGTTATTGGGTCGCTTCCTACATAAGTACAATAGTTATAGAAACAACACGTAACATCTATTTTGCAGTTGAAGTTTAAGGCGAAAAGCTCTCAACCGGGGTTATAATTAGGAAACAACGCCTGAGGGCGCCCCAGTTGGGGGCTTGGGGCACGAACCTCGACTCAGGGAGTTACCGGGAGGAGGAGACAGACTTTTTATTATAAAAACGAGTTACGCCTAATTTGGTACGGTACGATACGATTACAGTTTACAGTTGGCAGCTCGGGCCGCTTGAAAGGGATGAGACTGAGTGAGACGTCGCGACGCGTGTCCTCGACGGCGAGGATCGGTAGCCTTATGGTAACGTGGTGAACGGTCACGGTGCGATTGTGTGTGTGTGTATTATTACGAGCTTCGTCAGCTGCGATCTGAGTTAAGATGGGGTCATCGGGCCCGGTGAGGGCGTGCCTTGGCCGGCGGACTGTGGATATATGTATGGGATGGCGTGTAGGTAGCCGCTATTACAATAAGGGGATTTCTGTGGTTGGCAGCAGTGTCAAAGAATCTGCGTGAAGCGCGTTTCATGAATTGTTTGACCGTTGGAATACCTAAGTCGATGTGGAGGTTTTCAATACGCATGTATCACGGGGCACCCGTGATTTTGCGCATGAAGCGGTTTTGAACCACTTCAAGACTATGGATGGATCCGTTTGGGCGTTACGTTTGCGAACATAGCACAAGCATAAGTGAAAATGGGGGCGATGCACGCATTGTAGAGTCGAATCTTGCTTTGTTCAGAAGGGAGTGAAGACGGCCCATCAAGAAAAAGGGGCGCGAGCGTGCCTTTTTAATGTGGGGGCCAAAGCACAGGCCAAATCTCAATCGATCATCGAGGGTTACACTACACCTAGATATTTGGTTTGCCTTTTCCACAAAATCATCCCTTGGATATAACACGAATTAATGATAAAGAAATACATGTTATAAAAAAAATATAATATAAAACTTCATGTTACTTAGGTTCTAGGCAGTTGTTATCTCATCATAAGCTAAGTATCTGACGTAAAAAACAGTATGGTTCCACTATAATAAATAATGATAAAAATACAAAATACCTACTTACCTCAAAAGGATAACCTTATAGTGAGTCCATGCTACGCGAATCGAGCACGAGCCGAGCCATACAATGAGCCTACAACGAGCAGGATGCGAATCCTTTTGTTCGTGAAAAAACTGACAAAACTGACTGTGCTCGCAGTTTGCTCATTCGTGGCTCGGCTCGTGCTCGGTTCGCCAAGCATGGACGCACCATTATATAAATAAAATAATTAGTGACCAAATACAAAATGCTCACCTTCATTTGCATCAATTTCAGCGATGGGGGACACGGACGTGATTCGGAAAATAAGTCCAATTATAAATATTATATTCACGCGACAAATCATTATTCCCAATTCAACCTACTATTTGTAGCACATTTGCTTATAACATATAGATAATTTTAGCAAAACTTTTAGTACACTGTTGGAGAAGGATAAATATTTTCCACCGCGCTTTCGTATTCTTTTACGCGGAACGCAGAGGCTTTCAATACGTCAGACGTGCGCTCGCGCAACAACGGTCGCTGAACGACTACTGACGACTAACTGATACCTATGTGTAAGTACAATTGAGGAGGAGACAGGCTGCGCTTTTGGATGGGCACAGTTACTAGGACACAGTACAATGGCTGAAACTATGCTATTTTTTCATAAGCTGCCTGTGAGCATACAAACGTGCTTTACGAATGGATTGAACTTAATTTGATACCCCCTTACTCATAAAGCGCTATTTAACTAATATACTGTTTATAGGATCACGTAAATAATGTCACATTATTTGACAATGACAATAGAGTGACTTTATTTACGTGACCCTTTAAACAGTATATTAGTTAAATAACGCTTTATGAGTAAGGGGGTTTATTTTTATCAAGGATTTTTATAAAGCCAAGGCAGCAAATAAGCACACGGTCCGCCTGATACTAAGCGGTTACCGTAGCCTATAGACGCTTGCAATACCAGGGATATCCCGCTGCTGACCATCTCTTCACACCCTTCTTGAAAAGGGGACGAGTTGTGAGGAATCACTGCTAGCAGCGGAAAAGACAAGTGGCTGCGGTATTCTGTAAAGTGGAGTTACCTTCCTACTCCCCCAGTCGAGCTGCTCTTTGAGCGAATAATCGCTTAGCTCTACCTCTCATTGCATCAGAACATAAATCGCTTCTCTGGAAAAAAATATGGTATTGAACCCATAATGGATAAAATTAAATTAGATGTTGTACCTACTATTCTTCCACATATTACAGATTAAGGCAGATGGAGCGCGCGGAACATGGGAGTGAGGCCAAAATGTGTTTTTTTTGAATGTGTATTTGCTTTGTTTAAAAAACTTTATTTAACGAAAATCACTTTCTTTTTAATAAAATTTGTCTAAACATAGCAAATACAAATTCAAAAGCGCATACCAGGTATGTGTTTTTCAATGTGCTTCTTTGGCCTCACTCCCGTGTTTCGCGCGCTCTATCTGTCTTTTGTTCTGTAATCTTCATCAGATGTGGCAAAAATAATACTTAGAAATAAAGCAACAGTGAACCTTGAATCCTATAAAATATTCTCAGATCAAACACCATATCAACAAAAATTTATGAAGAACCTAAAAGAGCAGTTACACGTGCGAACACAAAATGGTGAAGAAGATTTAATAATAAAATACATAAATGGCACCCCAAAAATAATTAAGAAAATTACAAAAAACTAATTCAGCCCGCAGTACTCCAATCACAAACCACAAATGAAAATATAATACCAACAACTATAACAACATATGAAATTACCAACAACTATAACAACTTAAGTACAAATTTAAAATCGTTAAGGTGCTTATATTCAAATGTGCGAAGTCTAGTTAAACCCGGAAAGATTGACGAACTGAGATGCATACTGACATCAATACAGAATGTTCATGTAGTGGTGTTGGTCGAAACATGGATAAAATCGGAAGAAGAAGCACAAAGATTACACCTGCCAAATTACACACATCACTACAATTTTAGAACCACTAGCAGAGGGGGTGGAGTTTCCATATTTATTCACAATGATATTAAGCACGAGTATATAAGCCAAAAAAGTGAGGATGATAATCACTTCTTATGGGTACATCTTCAAAAATTCTGCTTAGACATATGCGGAATATATAAACCGGAAAGAACTAACAGCAATAAATTCCTTGAGACCTTAACAAATGAACTTGAAAACAAGAAAAGAACCATATTATTTGGCGATTTCAATTATAATCTGCTTGGATCTGATCGAAGTACCATGGAATATAAAGCTGCACTCTCAGAAAATGGCTACACTATTTTAAATAAAATTGATGCAACGCACTGTACTCGTGAGACATCTACAACCCGCACGACTTTGGACCATATTTCTACAAATCTTAGGAGTCATGATTTTCATCTAGTTATAATTGAATCAAGCATGTCTGATCACAAACAGCTATTTCTAGAGGTCAAACAGTATAAACCAGACCCTATAAAGAAAATACAAATTAAAACCATCTCATTTGCAAAACTGTACAAGACTATAGAGAAAGTTGATTATAAAACGGTGGGTGACGACTTTACAAAACTAGAAGAGGTCATAAAATCAGCAATCATCGAGAATCAAACTACAAAAATTAAAACACTGAACCCGCCAAGAACTGAATGGGTAACGAAAGATATAATTAAGAGAATAGACACGAGGAACAAATTGTGGAGACAGCACACATGCAATCCGAACAACAAGGAGTTTGAAGACAAGTTTAAAAGTGAGAGAAATAGAGTATTCCAGTATATGCAGTCAGTAAAAAATAAATACTATAGAAAGTCTTTTGATGAATGTAAAGGTAAGCCGTTAAAGATGTGGAAACTTGTTAATGATTTATCTAAAAACAAAACCAAGGAAAGTTGTACTCCTCTTAAATTACAAACCCCCACAGGCCTTATCACAGATGAGAGAGAAATTTGCGAACACTTTAATACATACTTTTCTAACATAGGCACACTCCTGGCAAGTAAAATAGCTACTAAACATCACAATAGTAATGTAAACACAACTTTACTACATACTGAAGCTCCGGGACTTTCACAAATGTTACCAACTAACTGTAAAGAGATCGAGAAAATTATTGATAACTTAAAAACAAACACCAGTACCGGCTTAGACGGCATTAGTGTCAGAGCCATTAAATACATAAAAAAGCTTATACTACCAAATCTTGTTCAATGTTTGAATAAATGCTTACGCGAAGGTAATTTTCCAGATTCACTAAAAATCGCAAAAGTTGCACCGATTTTTAAGTCAGGATCCAAGTTAGACCCAGGAAATTATAGACCCATATCGGTTTTACCGGTACTTTCTAATATACTTGAAAAAATTATCCATTCCAGGCTTAGTAACTATTTAGATTCCTTCGGGTTTCTCTATGAACGGCAATACGGATTCAGGCCCAAGTCTAACACTCTAGCTGCTGCCTCTGATTTGGTAACTAAAATTAGGACTAAAATTGACCAAAAACAAATTGCACTAGGAGTTTTTATTGATTTGAAAAAGGCCTTTGATACTGTTAGCCATAACCTGCTCCTGCAAAAATTAGTATCCATAGGAATAACAGAAAATTCATTTAAAATGTTCGAGTCGTATTTAAAAAATCGCTATCAAGTTGTTAAAGCAGGAAAAAGTGTCAGTAGCTTTAATTTGATCAAATGTGGGGTTCCCCAGGGTTCAATAGTGGGCCCTCTCCTGTTCCTCTTGTATATAAATAATGTGCACGAATTAGGACTAAAGGGACACATTACACTCTATGCCGATGACACCTGTCTGTTTTACTTCGGTCATTCCATAGAAGCAATCATACAAGAGGCACAGGATGATCTAGTTATTTTGGAAAGATGGTTCTTGGATAACCTATTAACAATTAATACATCCAAAACGAACTACATAATTTTCTCGGCCAAGAATAAAAAGATTCATAACCACAAGTCTTTGTTGATAAATGGAGATGTCCTAAAAAAAGTTAATACAGAAAAGTATCTGGGCCTTACTCTTGATAGTCACCTGACATGGCAGCCCCACATAGAAAAGATTTGTTCTAAGTTGTCAAGTCTTATGGGCGCATTACGGGGAATAGCTAGATGTTTACCACCAAAAGTTCAATTTACTGTTTACAATTCCTTGATAAAATCGCATATTGAATATTTGATTGAAGTTTGGGGATCGGCTACTAAAACCAGACTAGGCAAGTTACAAATCGCCCAAAATAAGATTGTCAAACTTCTCTTTCAGTATCATTACTTAACATCCACAAATAAAATTTATAACGAAACCAAACTATTTAATATTACCCAAATTTATCACTATAACACTTGCATATTAATTCGAAAAATTCTATATAAAGGCGTACATACACAAATAACATTTACTAGAAACTTTGAAGTACAAACACGTTCATCGCGACGGGCACATAACTTACAACTACACAAACCAAGAACCAACCACGGAAAGAAAAATATTAAATATGAAGGAGTACAACTCTACAATTCCCTACCAAAAAACGTCAAAGAAGCAAAAACATTATACTTATTTAAAAAATTACTGAAAAAACACATCTTTGACAGCTACAATATAAATAAATAAAACTATTAGAATGTTGTGATGTGATTGTATAGTGTGTACGGTGCTTTAGAACTAAACTGTGTTGTCGACCGGTCGGCGTTGTGTGCGACTCGTCGCGAGCAATATTATTTTGACATACCCACAAACTTTATAAAAACGTAATACTTCTGCGACACTGGACATAATCATTGTTAAAACCCATTAGTACCTACTTACTTTGTTTCTCGTTTAAGTGATTTTTGTAAATCTTAGAGAAATAAATGATTTTAAACCGTAACCGTAAACCGTAAGTTTTGATAATTGTTTTTGGTGACTTTAATGTTGATATAAGTAAGTACTTACTTATTAGTTGTTACTTTATCAGATAGCTAAAACACCGTATTCTAGTCGTAGACTATTTAATTAGTCAGTTGATGTATTTAATCAGTTGTTTTTTTTTTGGCACGGCCCGTAAGTATATATGTTCCACCAAATTATCTGAATAGCCAATCATCCTTTGAAGTGTAAGTACCACTATCTAACCCTAGGTAGGCAAAATATTTACAAACAAACAAAGAGACGCCGATGTTATCGCGCATGCGCTATGAATAAAAACCCGCCCCGATATCTCCTCGCTGCCACATAGTGATAGTGTTCTCTTTTTCCTTAATAACATGATAACTTCAATAAATTAAAACCAAAATCAAAATAAACAATACCATGGGCAACCAGTTCAAGAACGTGGCGGTGATTGCCTGCCTGAAAACGTTTCTTTTCGTCTTTAATGTTGTTTTCTGGGTAAGAAGTCCTTATATATTAGGAAAAACATAAGCTTTCTTACACGACATATGGAATGTAGGAAAATCTGATATTTACTCAATCATTTTACGTAATTACTAGCTGACCGGCGCGACTTCGTTCGCGTGGTGCCTACCCTTATCACTTAGGGGTATGAAAAATAGATAGTAGCCGAATCTCAGACCTACTGAATATGCATATAAAATTTGGTAAAAATCAGTAAAACCGTTTCGGAGGAGTAAGGTAACTAACATTGTGACACGAGATAAAACTATAAGGTTCCATGAGAGTTCCATTTTCTTGAAAACTGGACGCAGAATTAGAAGCCGTTTGTTAGATTTTAATAATTAACAGTACTTATTAATAAATATGTAAACTTGTGTAGGTAGGTTGTATAACTTATTTATACTTACTTACGTACTTAGCTATGGATGATAGCGAGACTTATGAATAAACTCATTACCTACTAATACCTGCCTATTTCATCATTGACAGCTGACTGGCTTGCTCCTGCTAGTGGTCGGCCTGTGGGCAGAATTCGATCTCTACAAGTACTTGGAACTATCCGCGGACTTTTCTGGAACAGCTCCTCATGTGCTGATTGGCATCGCTGCCCTGATCGTGCTCATCAGCTCCGTCGCCTTCTCATGCATTATCAAGGGCCAACCAGCGTTGCTTTACATTGTAAGTTAACAACTAGGTAAAAGCGATAACATGATATAAGAATCTATGAGGTTATAAATATACATACCTACCTACTTAATTCAACTGAAATTCCAGTATGGTGGCTTTCTGGCGTGTATCTTCATGATGGACGCGGGTGTCGGAGCGTCTGTGGCATACTACCGAGACACATTCGCGAAGGGCCTGCACGACGGTCTCACCAAAACACTCGAAAACTACGACCCGAAGAAGGCTAACTTCGACTTCGCACAATCAGCTGTGAGACCATTTTCTTTATGGACACCCGATTTTAGCATACCTACAATTTGTTTCGGTGTCATCCCATTTAAAATTCTACGTAGGTCAAGGCGGCAAAGACCGTCCGGTCGGGTAAGACCGTCCGGTTGGGTAAGACCGTACAGAAAGAAATATGTCGAATTCTGAAATACTACAAAGATAGCAGCCCGATATTCAAATAAAATTACTATTAAATTGATTTTTTACTGGACTGCGATCTTTATTATGATGCGTGTATATCATTTCAGTGCACTTGCCCTAATGTAATTATCAAGTCTATTCTTAAAACTGTTCACTGAAGGAGCACTGATCACTGTCTTTGTAGCTACTTATTCAGAATTCGTCGTATTTCTTACTGTACGGTCTTCGTCCATTGACTTATACGAATAATTGTGCCTACTTATTTACCTAAGCGTTCGTTCTATAGTAATAATTAATCTAAACATGAGGGTAAGGTGAATGACGTTGTTTACAGTTGCAATGCTGCGGCGTAACTAACTACACGGACTGGAAGAGGCAGTCACCGCAGAAGGTGATACCAATCTCCTGCTGTCTCGACCCGAACAACTGCATTACGGCCAATTATAGTGATGTCTATCAGAGAGTAAGTTTTATGGTTTAGGCTGATAAGTTAAAATGCAATTAATCTACATCATTGCGTAAATGTATGCGTAATCTATATAGTAGTAGTAATATAGTAGTAGTGGGTAGTTATTTATAGTTATGGATCGCTTAGAACCTATGGGTTTTTTTCTTGCAGTTGCACTTGAGTCCCAGTAGTGTCCTTTTAGGGTCAATGTCTTACTTCGGTTACTTTATCACTTACTGTGGCGTGGAGAGTGCTGCCTGCTCTGCTTTAACTTTTTTATAAAGTAGTAGGTATTTCGTGCCCGCCGTCGCCGGGGTGAAATTTCCGAATTATACGGCGCGACTTTAAAAAAATCTTTCATACACACCTTGACATCTACGAACATTGGGCGTGCAGTTCTCAAGTGATGCTGTTACATACATGTGGCAACAGATTTTTATTTATATAGATGTGAAATTTTGGATGTTTGCGACTCCTACCTAATCATGCATAAAAGACTATTTGATTTGCGGATTTGGAAGAAAAGTACTCACATAGAATATATTCGTGTTTAACACATAAGATACTTTTTATCCCGCGCAAAAATTTGATCCCTTGAGTTAACATATATTTTAGGTAATGTACAATGTTATTTTTCAGGGCTGCTATGAAGCAATTGTGGAATACTTGGAAAGCAACATGGACCTTTTAATCGGAATCGCGATCAGCACAGCCCTCCTCCCGTTATTGGGTACGGTCCTGTCGTGTTGTCTAGCCAGCTATATCAAAAGGTCAAAATACGATGTCATGAACTAACCGATACACGCATTTATAAAAGAATTTTACTACTTGAATCTCAATTTTACTCTTTGACTGACGCCCAAATATATTAAAGTTTTGAATAAATTATTAACGATTCAATTAAAACGTAATCTTTGTATAGGTATTAAAAATGATGTCTACTCAAAATAATTATTGATGTTGCCATTATGAATTTTAATATTAAATATTATTTATATTTTTGTGATTATTGGATAATATCAAAGATTTTTCGAATGTTATTAAATTTGAAGCAAAATCTTGTTTAATTCTTTTCTGAAGAAAATAATCTGTTAGATTAAATAAAATAATTTATTTCATCCTTACTTACAGTCTTGAAACAATAACTAATATACATCATCAACAGTGCATTTGTTTACACTAACCACCTTTTCAAATAGTATTGCCAGGAGCATATTAACTATAATATGTATGTGCAAGTCCTCACTGGCAGCACCTTTATAAATCACATACACATAGCATAGGATGTTTTTGGTCATCATTTAGTTTTCAGCAGTTCATCCCTAAGTCTCGATTTGCAATTTTAGTCACTGTCTGAACTATTCTTATCCTCCTTAGGCTCCGCAGGCGCATCTTGCTTGTAATGTCTGTACTCCGGTTTCAGCTCCCACATATTTTTATGTGGGTTTTTAAGGTTATAATTGCACACTTCCTTTAGGATCTCCTTTAGATAAACTATAGGCTGCTTTGTTATCTGAAAAATATAATGGATAGATATTTTGAATAAGATTTTAATAATTTGAATAGAATTTCCTGGAGTACTATTTTTTTTACCAATTTAAAAAAAAGGTTCTATGTTTGACGTGTATGTTTTTTTTATGATATCATCCTCAATGTATAATGGAATTCCTCAACGAAAAAGAGCACAAACATTGCGATTGAAGTATTTTATTCTATATTGTCGACATGCACAACCTCGGTCAGAGCAGTGCATGCCAGTATTGAAAACGAATATGAAACCCAGAAGTTAAAAATAATTAATGCACTTTTTAACAAAAATAAAAACAACCAAAAAAGTATTAAATAACTCTTATCTGAAACTGTTTTGAAGTAAACGACATTTTTTTTTAAGGTCTATAGAACATGAAGCGCTGTTTCGCTGACTTCAAACCAGTGTCAGATAAGATTTTTAATAATTTTTTGTGTACTTTGAAGGCAGTTTATTTCATTTGTATTTTGGCTCAGATCAAGAAAAAATGAAAGCTGAAACGGTCTGTGTTCCTAAGTGATGCAAGTGATAGGAAGCCAGCATTCTTGTAAATACATGGCCTCACACACACATATACACCATAGGAAGCCAATCGGTTGTCATTCCGTATTGTCACTGTCAACTTCTCGGCTCAGTACCATTTGTGCCTGCTTCGGCCAGTACTGATTTTACTCACGCATAGATAGGAATTTTTCGGCTTCACTTTCTTATAGGGTGACACTCAGCCTTGTTTTTTTTATATGTCTTTGTATTTTGGGAATGTATCTTTCAAGTGTGACCTATTAGTATCCATTCAACTCTCCACAAAAAAATGGAATATAAACATGATAGGTCAAGTTGTATCACCTTTTGCAAATCTTTAATGTTATAATACTGATGTTTCTCAAATGCAGCAAACAGCATGTTAAGGACTGCATCTTTGTCATCACGAGCCTTCTTGCCCTCAGCTTTCTTCTTCTCTTGGTACTCAATCTGTTAAATAAAAATATTATCATATTGTATGATGATAAATTGACAAATTGTTATAATGAAGGAGTTTATTGCCTTTTCTATATTTATGTAGTTTTTATCTATATATATAAAAATGAATGCCACTTTTCGTTGTAATTTTATAACTCAAGAATCGCCTCACCTATCCAAACCAAATGTTTAGGCTTTGTTCGGACTATTTAGTAGATAGTTTGTGTGAAGTTTGCACAAAATCGGCCGAGCGGTTCTTCATTTATCACATTTTTTGTAACAAATGAATTGAATAAATGGCGGATCATTTTGTTAATGGGTATTTTGCTGTCAAATTGAATCTTTTTTCAGTGTTGACAGTACAAGCATGTTGTTATGTCATTTATTTCTGTCATTTCATTTTGGATGTGCTTCGATTAAAGCTTGCAGTCGATAATATAATCTAGATACCCACTTCAGCGCCATCTGCCGGGCTAGTTTGTTAATCTAATGTGATGGTTGAGATAGGGTAGAGTACGGTAGGGTAGGGTACAGTATGGTAGGGAAGGGTACGGTAGGGTAGGGTACGGTAGGGTAGGGTAGGGTAGCACCACACGAATGAAGTCGTGCCAGGCAGCTAGTAAACTATAAAAAAATGAATCCCAATTTCCCTTGGTAACACCATAACTTGAGAAGGACTTTACTGATTTAATCCATCTTTTTTTTCAAAGATTTCTAAAATTCTAGAGGTTCTTACGGATAAAAAAAAATACTGTAGGGTAGGGAAGGATATCCCTCGGGTATGAGAGTGAAACTGCAGGGCACAACTAGTAACACAATAAAAAATTATGCTTATCACTTTACAAAAAGAAAAAACACTTACATTATGTTTATGATCTGAGACAGGTTTGAAGTTTTGCACTATTCTGTCAAGTTGCTGCACTTGTCGCTGTGGCATTGATGCTTTTCTAATGGACTCTGACTTCAATCTATAGTAAGTAGGATCAGCATATGGCCTACATTCAAGCTTTTGAACTATCCTCCCTTCCATATAAAGTTTCTCAGTCTCAGGTACAACTGCATCTGTATTTGATGCTGAAAATAAAATAGTTAATATAAAATAGTGTTGTATAAGATAATAAATAAAAATTTGCTGTAATATTAATGAAAATAATATTGATACTTACGAACAGCATGTGAAAATACTCCTAAAGATTGTCTAGTTACGTTGGACACGTCAAGGCGATGCTCTTTCGGTATGCTCTGTTCTCCCGGGTCTTTGAGGCACATCACCGCCTCTGAGAGAGACAGTTGCACCTGAGCTCGCTGGCCAGGCGCACGGGATATCTTTAACTTGCCCACTTCGATGTTCCCAGGGGCTTTCTCCCATTTATTGGCTATATACTTCGGCACTTTCACGAGCCATACTCCTCGACCTGTATTCGACAGATCTAGTTCACGATCGATATGTGGGGCTGGGGTAGGATTACTCATTTTATAGTTCTAAAAGTTCAATTTATAATTTAAAAGCAATGCAGTCCAAGCAATAATCAATATAAAAATGCTTTGTTTTGTGCTGCAGTCATAAATTTTCTACACGAGACGAGACACACGAACACGAACGAATGTAATAATAATATATTTGTCAATAATTGTCTTGTCAGTTGTCACCTTGTCTTCTTCTTCTTATTTTTAATTTTGGCAACCAAGCCCAAATTAGGGCTCATTTCTGCCAGTGTCGAGTTATATTATAGTTCCCAGTCACAATAAATCACTTCACATTATAGTCCTCAGTCAGTCACCGTCCATAAAAGTCATGTTTTACTACAATGGTGGTCATTGTACTAAAACTCTTCACGGACATTTTGAGACAACTTGAAAAGTCACGATACACATAATTCATTTCATTTCACTTCACTGGTGCACATAGATGATCTTTATTGGGTAAAATACCACCAAAAATACACAAATTTATGAATTTAAAAATGTTAAAGCAACGTCACTCTGCAAGTTCCCGCCAAAAAGTCCCTGTCACCTTGTCAGTCAAAGTCATGTTGTTGTTTGTCTTATATGCCCAAAGGCAGGCAAAGGTCTGAGCCATACAGCCTTGTCTTATTTCAATTTTCTCAAGTTGTATTAAATATAGTCACAAAATAAATCACTTCATATAGTCCGCACTGTCAGTCACCATCCTTAAAAGTCATGTTTAAGTACAATGGTGGTAAATTGTACAAAAAGGATCATGGCGAGATTTGTACAAAAAAAATAAAGATTTTTAGAGACGTTACAATGAAATTATAATTTGATCCTTGGTGCCTAAGGAACAACTTGAGCCATTTAAAATATTTTTAGAACCCCGGGATAAAAATGCGAATTTCTATGGCATGCCGGCGAATCGCGACTATTCGCGACCAAAACCATTATGTTGTTGTTCTGTTTTGCGGGGTTTAAAAAATATTTAATGTATTAATATGTTGCTGGTTATGTAATCTCAACATTGGAAGTGATTCAAAACCCTCTAAAAAAATTTTTTTTTTGTACAAATCAATGTATGGATCTCGCCATGATTCTTTACACGGACTTCTTGAGACAACTTGAAAAGTCACGATACACATAATTTATTTCATTTCACTTCACTGGTGGACATGGATGATCTTTATTGGGTAAAATACCACCAAAAATACACAATAAAACTAAAAATACACGAATTTAAGAAAATAAAAATGAAAACGCAACGTCACTCTGCAAGTTCCCGCCAAAAAGTAAAACAGTCAATCTGCCTGTCTGCCAGGTTGTTTTACTTTACAAGTTGTCACAAAAAGTCCGTGAAAAGCTTTAGTACCACCATTTTACTAAATCATGACTGGACGGTGACTAATAATGCGGAGCATGTGAAAGTTAACGTGCGGACTATATGAAAGTGATATTATAAAATAAAATGTATGCGACTGAAGGACTTGGTATACATGGTCATGAACAAATAAAAAAAATAAAAACTGTCATCTATCAAAATCATAGGTATGTGCTACATTCCGAATTGAATAATATCACTCCAAGATTTATAAGATTCTTGTATCGCTCATAGTGCTCACAGCACACTGCACAGGCTCACAGCAATAATTTGCGTACCGAGTTAGATATCACGTTAATGACAGCTGAGAACTATCAACAATTCGGAACGCTCGTGAAAGTGCTCACAGTGCTCACAGTATTCAAAACAGAACATTTGAGAATTTAATTAAAATCTGAAGAAGAATTTAATTAAAATCTGCTAGGACTCCTTATATCTTTTATAATTTGACCCGCAAAAAGGAATATCCACGTTTTTATTATTTTTCTCTCATAAAATCATAAAAAGTATCTTTGCTAAATAGAAAACCAAGAATCTTATTACATTTTTGCCGAAAACAAAATAATTAACCGTTACTTTTGACAGTGCTCACGGTGATATCAGTTTAGTGCAAGAGTTTAGGGCATGCTCGGTGTGAGCGCAATATGGCACGCACATGTCATGACGTCATCTATGACGTTTCACGGGACATCGTTAGCTGTCATGTACCAATTCGGTACCTCGCTTCAATTCGGAATGCAGCCATGGTTGAATCCATAGGTATAAAAGAAAAGTCTGACAGTTATCAATGGTTATCAAGTAGGCATGGAAATTATTGCTACTTTAAAGGAATTCTCATTTGATGATATTATTATTTTTTATAGCATGATTTCACTTGCGATATATGATTTGCAATGATTTGTAACCTACGTCATCGATGCTGATCGACGGTATTTTTCACAAAATCATGTGCGAGTATCGCACGCAAGTGTCAAATTATCACTGATGCAAATTATATATACTTTCGTAGCAAAAAATTATTTTTCTATCCTGCTACATAACATGTTAAAGAAGTTAACACTTTATGTCACTTGATTTAAGGTTTATTTTTGAATACTCTTAAAAGCTAATCAATGATAAAGTTTTTTTTTTTTTTAAATTTGTTCATGACCATGGATACAAAGTCCTTCAGTCGCATACATTTTATTTATTTTCTTAAATATTCTTTATAACATGTAACAGGCTATGTCATGGACGGTAACAGATGTGACATATGAAAACAGAATCATATTCTTTATCACCTGCTACTTGTGATAGGGATGGCGATTCTTTCCGAAAAACATCGATTTTTAAATCGATTCGAATCGTGACCTAATGAATCGATCCAGAAAAAATCGAGGCCAATAAGATCGATTTCTGAAAAATCGATCTTTTTCTCAAGTTTTTGTTTATAATGTTATATAAATCTATTTTATTAAAAACAAGATACGTATTATAATTTAACGATCTCTTATCAGTAAAATCAGGTAATTCGATCATAAAAATATTTTTATTACCATATCAAAACATCAGATCAGGTATAAAACAAGACATTTATTTTTTAAATGTACTGATTTAACCCTTTAACCGGCAGCCGGCAGCACTCTTATAATACGGGTACATTCAATTAATTGTAAATACTTTTTTGGTTTATACCGTTTATACCAAAAAATAAAATAAAATCGAATGTCGATTTTCAAGGGTGAAATATCGATTCACTGAATCGATACAGTACTACATATCGATTTAAAAAATCGATCTTTTTGGCTCCAAAAATCGATTCTTCGATTAATCGATCTCAGATCGCCATCCCTAACTTGTGATTTATGCCATGCCTATTATCAAGTCGATGAGAATTCCTTTTTAGCGTTAGGTATTCTCATTATTTTTGAATTAGATAGGTGTGAGTTATTGCATTATTGAGATTAACATAGTATATAAAATGACCTTAAATATTTAGTGTAATGTAATCATGTTTGGATATAGCAAAGAAGCAGTAAGAGTGAAAGTCAAGGTTTGTATTGTATATATCAAATATTTTTCTTTATTATTAGTCTAAAAGCTAAAAGTGTAAAGCATCAGTTTGTTATAATTAATGCAATCAATTTACATTTGCCTCATCGAACAAATGCCTAGGTTCTTATCGTGTAAAAGTATTTTGACTCAATGGCTAAGAAATCAATATACGATTCGTCACAAATTTGAAAAATTATCACTATTTTTCTATCACAGTATTGCATATGTAATCTAAATTGTTATAAGGCAATCACAGTTTAGGCTATTATTTGGCCATATCAAGTCATTGAAAATATATTTCATTCAAAATCTTAAATTGATTCTCGAAATATCTTAATTGCCTTGACCTATTTACCTAAGTTTTATAATGAAATCTTTCTATCACAGAAATGTGAAGGGAAACTTCAGCCAGAGTTGAGAAAATTCTCAGTTGACCCACAAATAACTTCTCTGGAAGTGTTACAAAGCATTTTGGTGAAAGCATTTGATATAAAGTCAGACTTCACACTATCTTATAGGAGTTCTGATGACTATGGTCAAGAGATTTACTTACCTCTTCTCTCCGATTGGGACTTGGATGCTGCTTTTCTTAAGTGAGTGGTCATTCTTTGTTAGTAGTCACACATCAATGAACATATGGGGTAAGCATTAACCTAATAAGTGCAAACCACAGTTATCACATTTAGTTCATAAAATGTTACTTTCCTCTCATTAAAATTCTTGTGTGTAATCCATATGAAGATACATATCATTGTTTTTAACCCTCCATATATGAGGTGACTAAATATGTTATATATGTTCATTCAAATTATACTAAGAGCTGTGGATTTTATTTGATTAATAAATAAATCTCACATGCCACACAAGGTGGGGTTTGACATATCCCAAAAATAACAGGAATTCATATGAACAAACTAATACTTAAATGATAAAGGGGAAATATATTGTAATAATAAACTCATAATGAATGGGTTTAAATAAAACTCATTTTTATTTATACATAAAAAAAGAGATTAAAAAAAAAGTCTTCATTGTGTTAGAATGATTACAAGTTCTTAATGGCTGGGATATGTCCCCATCTCATAAATGGAGGGTTAGTCTACATGAAAATAATTAACCTTTTAATATTAAATTCCTAGATAAATTATTTAAATTATGTTTTGAATTTCAGGGCGCATAATATAGCACTTAATCAAAGATCAGAACCATGCGTTCAACTAAAAGTCGATATGAGGCCATTTGCAGAAGCATCAGAAGACTGGGAGCCTCCAAATGTCAGTCCAACTACTCCATTGATGAGCCAAAACTGCAAGGAACAGCCAACCGTGGCTCCCACACTACACCAGGCTGAGAAACAAGAGACGCAAACTGGATTCCAGGGGCTAATCATGAACCAGGTAAAACATATTTATTTATGGCCTTGACCCTGGGATGTGTTCAAATTACCAAGAACTCCTTTCCTTATTATTAATAATAATAATAATTACTATTATTATTACTACTAATTACTATTAAATTAATGAATAAGCATAAAGAGTAGTAGATGGGTGTACTTTTTACCCGACTGACCCGGAAGGAGGGTTATGTTTTTCGAGTGTATGTATGTATGTCTATTTCTTTGGCACGCTCTGCAGCCTAAACGGCTTGATGGATTTAAGCAAATGAGGTGTCGTTAGATTCGTCTTAACTGTAGGAGTGTCATAGGGTATATTAATTTTATAAGGCGTCTACGAATCAAAAAAGAGGGGGGGTATTAAAAACAAAAATTTCGTTATTATAATAATATGGGTATCAAATGAAAGCTTGTGAAAAGCTCATTCCATATATGTATATAAATTATTATACTTTTATGCTACCATTTTGACGTAAACTGCAAAAAACCACGTAAGGACAGTAGGTAGGTAGGTAAATTACCTACTGAGACTGAGCGGTTACCGTAGTAACTCACAGAGCTTTACCTTACCGCTTATTTACTCACTGAAATATAAAACTCATTCTGTATAAAACTAAAAAGTCTGAAATAAATTAAATTATTAATAGAAACAAAAAACCCGACGGCGTAAAACAAAAATTCACTGAAAAGAGAAAAACAAGCTATAGAATTTTGAATATAACTTGAATGCCATAAGGTATTGTACTCGGGAACAAACCAATAACCTAAGTATGTATTTTTTATGTAATATTTGTTTAATAGCTTGTTTTTCTCTTTTCAGTTAATTTTTGTTTTACACAGTCGGGTTTTTTGTTTCTTTTAATAATTTAATTTATTGAATACACCAATACTATCAGTCAATAAAATCCCTGGGGAACACGAGAGAAACCTCGGCGAAAACTAGTGCCTATTATACATATATAGTACTTAGTATACTTGTTTGTTTGGCTTAGGTTGAAAAAACATTCAATATGGTATCAAGAGCACTTAACCTTTACGAAGATCCAAACAACCCCCCTCGATCTCCACTAAGTGATATTGAGTTCAGGGCTTTTCTTGATGCAGTCGGCCAAATCACAAATACTACCAAACTAAGAGAAGTCATCTATTGCGGTGGAGTTGACCCTAGCTTGAGGTAAGTACTGATTAAACAACATGCTATTCTAATAAACATGTATATCATATCAAAATACAACTACTATGAATATGATCATCTCTTATATGCATAATATTTCAGAAAAGTTGTTTGGAAACATATACTCAATGTATATCCAGATGGTATGACTGGTAAAGAGAGAATGGATTATATCAAAAGGAAAGCAAATGAATACTATGGCCTTAGAACACGGTGGAAGGATTGTATACAGAAAGGAATGGTTTGTAAAGAAAATTATTTTGCTCTTAACCCATTGGTTCTCGTGAGGGACACATGTAATTTTTTAGTTTTGGACTGTTTCTTAGCCTTTGGTTTGGAATCAGATGGCCATAAGTGAAGAGGAAGTCATATGTTCGTTTGTATATCACTGATCAGTGATAGATTTTTGGTTCAATTACAGGTGAACCCAGACCTAGCTTATGTAACTGGAATGGTTCGGAAGGATGTACTAAGAACAGACAGACATCACAACTTCTATGCAGGTAGCGACGACAATCAAAATATTGCCTCCCTCTTCAACATATTGACTACGTAAGTTAAAAACAATTATATTTAATTCGTTATTTTTAATCTATACATATGCAGTGTGTTTTTGTTTTCCAGCCAGTTAGGGCAAGTTATCAAAATGTACCTCTTATTGTTTGTCAGAATGCTAAGAGCGAATTCTTTATGCCTCAACATAGTAAGGTCCCTACGAGATCTGCTCCACCTCGTCAAACTTTACGCAGGATAAAACCATGTTCAAGGAAAATTTTAAATAATATTTTGGATAACTTCTAGCAACTTGTGACCAAGATTGTCATACATAATTTGTTCATATTGTGGCATAGAAACATAATTTTGAAAAAAAAACCATAGCTCTCAAAAATACTCCTTTTGTTAAATAAATTTGAATGTCACTTTTTTTTTTCTTACAAATTCAGCTCATGGTTCGTTTCAGCGTTTTTCTCTAAGACCAGAATTTGCCCAAACTGGCTAGAAAAATAAAACAGCCTAAACTTATTTAATGACTTTGATTTTTATGTCCTGATTGACTGATTCATCAATGCAGCGCCTAAACTGGGATGGGATTGAACTTGAAATTTCGCACACAAGTTCATTTTATAATGTAGGCTACTATGCTGCTCTACTAAGAAGTAAATTTAGAAATTTTACATTTAAGGGTGTGAAAAGGGGATTTTGTTGGTATGAAAATTCTTATTCCTTAGGTTTATAAATTTGAAGCTTAGCATGATAAC
Organism: Achlya flavicornis; assembly: GCA_947623365.1. Lineage (NCBI taxonomy): Eukaryota > Metazoa > Arthropoda > Insecta > Lepidoptera > Drepanidae > Achlya > Achlya flavicornis. Next base: position 6,218,576 of record OX392468.1, on the reverse strand, counting down.
GAACTTAAATAAATAAGAAAGATTCTCATTATTCGATTTTGAAAACGACCCCTAAGAGGGGGGAGGGTTTAGGGGGCGTTAAAGTTTGTATGGAAGAAACCCACCGCGCGGTCCGATTAACTTGAACTCGGTATTAATACTTCGGATAGAAAATAAAGAAACACGTGTTTTTGGGTATCTCGAAAATCGACCCCTAATGGGGCAGATGTTTGGGGTACTGTTGTTTTGAGGGGAGGATTTTACTGCGTTTCTTGATTAACTCAAAAGTTTGTATACATTAGTCCCATTACTATAAGAAAGGATTTTTGGAAATATTATAACTAAAGGGGCGCGAGTGAAACCGCGGGCGGAAAGCTAGTTCACTATAGATAGTTTCTTATCAAAACCTCACAAAGAAAATAATGCTTACATCGGTAAGCTGAAAAAAACCAGACTTATTGGTATAGAAATTGGTAAAAATAAATCTGGAGTATATCTTTATTTGTTCAGGTATGCATTGAACCACCCCACGGTAAGTTACTGTCAAGGCATGTCGGACCTCGCCTCGCCACTGCTAGTGACGATGGGAGACGAGGCACACGCCTACATCTGCCTCTGCGCTCTAATGACAAGGCTATATCCCAACTTCCTACTCGACGGCGAAGCTATGACCGTTAAGTTCTCCCATTTGACTGAATCTCTACAAGTATATGACCCTGACTTCTATAACTATTTAAAATCCCAACAAGCCGACGATTTACTCTTCTGCTATAGATGGCTGTTATTAGAAATGAAACGAGAGTTTGCTTTCGACGATGCTCTCAGAATGCTCGAAGTGTTGTGGGCGTCGCTACCGCACAAAACGCCGGCACTTGAATTATCCCTAATGGAAAAGGAGTTCGATCCCATTATGGAAATAGATGATGACCCACCTCCCTTGAGCCCGTTAATAAAAGCACCACGAGAAAATGCTTACACCAAAGTATGTGCAATAAGACGGCAGAGCTCTAGTTTTAGTTTAGCGAACGTGAAAGCCCCAAAACTTTCTACGTGTAAACAGATGAACCACAGCCTTGATGAGAATGCCACTCGAAAAATATTTAACAACCCGTCGCTCAAACACGCCAAAGAATTTCAAAGTTTAGACGATGCAACTTTACACATACAAAAATCGAAATTCGATAGAATCGATTTCTGTAAAAACAAAGAAAATAACTTGTCTCCAAAGGATTCGAAACTCCACGTGAGAAGAAGTATGAAAAGTGTGCCTGAGCATGGAAAACCTCCGGAGCCTCGGGATACGCTCGCAACCGCGTGGTCGAGTACAGGAAATTTAATGAACGGAAGTACACATAACGAGGATAAAGAGATACCACTAGCACTGGGGAATCAAATAAGACAACTGAGAGACAAAATATCCGTACATAATAATAAATTCTTTAGTTCCTTAGATAAACTCGATGATTCTGTAAGTGTTGAGTCTTCCAATAAGCCAAAAGTGAAGATGATAAAAAATCTTAACGAGTTTCTTAATTTTGCTACGGGGAGCAAAGTAGGCGCTGCTACGCAAGATAAACTGCAAAGAACACATTCTGCTATTGAGACTCAGCCACCCAAAGAACGTCAAAGAATAACGTTAACCAAAACGTCGTATGACGATGCAAATATGCCAAATCCGAAAGACGAAAAAGCTAATAATATAAGTAAGAACATGTATTCAGATACGACCGAGGGCAGCAGCCCCGACGATTCGCAGGAGTACTACCCCATGACCACATCTATGACGAGAGAGCTAAGACTTGAATTAGAACATTTAGATCGCCAAGTTTTTGGGCCTTCTTATGTAAATAGATGCAGCATGATATGCGACTCCCCCTCAGATTCCACTAGTACCGAAGAGAAGCCTACAAACAATCATACAGAAGTGAGGGTGGAATGCGCTCCACACGTATCTTTAAAAGTGCGAACGGAGGCGATTGAATCAATAGAGACAATTAAAAAATCTCCATTACTCGAAACAATAAAGTCAAACGCCAGGAGTGCGGAAGACATTTATTTATGGGAGAATCCATTACATAGAAACCATCCAATAGTTCGAACGACTGCGAGTTGCCCTCACACCCCAGACGAACAAGCCGAGCTGGACTTTGATGGAGACACTGGTGAAATATTCGAAGAACACTCCGGCAAAAAATCTGTTACGCCAATAAGATTATTGAGAAAGAATCAATCTTTGGAACCACAAGATTTGTACCGGGAATCCAAACAGTCAAGCAATCACTCGAGTGAAACCGATTCATCAGCAAGAATTCTCGAAGAGTCGTCTAACATAGAATCCGAAATAAATAATCAACGAGATATAACGAACACATCAAGATCTCATAAATTTTTCTCCAGTATGTCGCAAGAATTGGAAAATGCAAAAAAAAATTGTGAATCCCTTTTGAATGCTAAGCCAACTAATTTACACAGTGTCGCTTCGACTATTAACAATTTTCAGAAAAAATACGAAGTCTTCAAACCACCCCTTCAGAAGAGCATGAGTGTCTCTACAGCTAGCGACAATTCGACCAAATTCAGTATTAGCAGTCTTCCTCCGCCTACTGTTTTCGGAGGAGGCAATCCATTTCTGATGTTTCTTTGTTTAACTGTATTACTACAACACAGAGACTACATCATGAGGAACCGAATGGATTATAATGAACTAGCGATGCATTTCGATAAGATGGTTCGGAAACATAACGTTAACAGGGTATTGAATCAGGCGCGACAGATGTATGCTATTTATTTGAAACAACAAACACATAAGACTGGTGATGTTACTACTTGAACAAAACGCAAAGATCTCTTGGTATAAATATTTGCTCATAAGATAATATTTTGGTCATCATAATAAAGATTAACTAAAACACCATTAGAATAAGTATTATTATGTTAAAGCTAAATATGTAATCCAGATATTGTGTACTTGTATAATAATAACCCATATCAGAGAATATTTTTTTTATGAGTTAAATATTTTTTTCTTGATAATGTCACGGCGAACTGGATCGAACATTAGGTACGATTACTGCCCAATTTTGCTATAAAACACGTTAGTCTCCAAATTGACGGACACAGAATATGAGGTCGCCCGTTTAGCTGATAGCATTTCTTCGGCGCTGACTGCAGCTGAATACACTATTTGAAAGTAGCTTGAGTCTTCGCGAGACGGCTGCTCTGCGTCGGTCAGCTTGGGGAGGAACTTATTCTTTCACCAATTTTATTTTACATTTATAGTTAATTATTGTACTTAATATTTTTTTATTGTTTAGATTTAATTCCAAAGAGCCTTTATTTGAAAACAATTGTGATATTTTTTATTTATAATAGTTTTAATTTAATATAAAATTATCTGAACGTAAATGCATTCCATATGAGCTATTGTAGTGGTGGACCGATGTAGTGGACCTAAAATAATTTTGCATGAAGTACCTACCTATTAAAAGTGTATATATATATTTTTTAAGTCTGAATAAAAATTTTAAATGGATGTAATCGACACGGGGGCGTCCATAAATACGTGCCTTACCTTCATTTCGTATTTATCAATCACCTAGGTCCTAGTCTATTTGAACCGCATTGCCGTATGATCCTCTTTATTGCGCACTATACAGGGTTATTGGTAAAACACTAACAACCTCTCGGGACTATATTACTAACATCAACTTTTGTTCTATGACTTTAATAATTCATCACACTTTTATAAAAAAAAAACATATTTAAATACAACGGCCTTAATGTTACCAACTCAACGTGTAGCAAAAGACTAAGTGACAGTGCACGGGAGGCGTGCCGTAGGTATAACAAAATACAGAATTAAAATGTGGTTTACATGTATTTTTTTATCATCATCATCTGCCTGCCCTGTTCCCAATCAATTGGGGTCGGCGCAATATGTACGCTTCTTCCATTCGTCTCTTCTATCCGTCATACTAGTATCCACTCCTTTCTTACCCATATCATCTTTCACACAATCCATCCATCTCTTTTTCGGTCTTCCTCTTCCCGTATATCCATTCACTTTCATATTCATAACTTTTTTAGTAACGTGGCTTTCATTTCTCCTCATAAAATGTCCATACCATATATATAAAGTCATACAAAAGTTGTTGTTAATAATACATTGGTAATACAGTCCAGGGGTGCTAAATAGGAAGCTAAAGCAATATTGCAAATGGTTTTTTTTTCGAATTCACAGCAGATCTTAAGCAATTCATAAATTCCGAATCTTTGAATTAATTGTATAAATAAATAATATTAGTAGCAATATTGCTTTAGACCTTATAAACCAACCAAGAGGTACCTAATACGAACATTACAAAATGGAATTAGTTAACGATTCACAAGTAATTTCAGCATTTTATTATATTTCTGCTATACATTGTCTACTTATAATGATTTATACTTTTTTTTTTATCAATATCGGGTCGGTAGTTTAGCCATAAAAACGTAACAAATTGACAGACAGACTCGTTTCAATAAAGTTAGCAAAAATGGCAAAGTTCCTAAAACCATTAGAATTTCCTTAGGCATACTGGCGTTTATTGAACTATGATTGTAAATAATATACCTACCTTCAATTTTTGTCCTCATAACTATTCTGATTTAGCGACGTCCCCCGTCGATCGATATTTTATTATTCTTTGGCCCTGTCAAACGACTTCATTCTTAATGATTATTAAATTTTAATTTTACCATGCTCTGTAAAACTATATGCTATTGATTACTTCGATAAACTTGAATCATTCAGTCGATTTCATAAACAATGTCAACTTAATTTTATTCGCAAATAAAATTATTACTTTTAGCTTGTAAATAAACTACTTATTCAGAACTGTAGTTTGTACTTATTTATTTAATTTTCAAATCTTAGTATTGAAAAAAAAAGCTCGCTCTGGCTCCTTCCTGGAGACGCCTTGCTCAACAGATTTCATAATATTCAGGCGTGTCGGTGGGCGACACCATTTTACCAACTGATGACATATAGGTATATGTATTGTTTTTTCATTTATAACGCAACTAGCTTATCCCTGTCCCGGTGGCCAAGAGGAACTAACGACGCCAGTTTGAAATGTCAATCTGCCCGCCATTCGCCATTGGTCGTTTGCTCCACCAAATACGATAACAGCGCCTTTCTCACCGGGCCAGATAAGTTTTGGGACTGTAGTAATGTTGACACAATAGTGCTGTGGTATATATTTTAGGGGTACAATTGACAGCAGTACCTCCACGTGTGCCAACGTAGTCTTGTTATCGGGAAGGAATGTCTCATTCCCTCCGGATGGGAAGGCTGCGGGCCGGTGTACCCCGGGCGTCGGTTAGCGACTTTTGGTCCTGAAGATTTTGGATACTTGTGTTCGGTGTTTTCAGGATCAGATCTCTCTAGCCGAGGGCTAAATCTGCTGTCTCCAATCCAAGGTGTAATTCGTACCGTGCCGATGGATGCGTGGCTGAGGGGTAGCTCAGTCGCGAACGGTGTCTCCTCGAAACCGGGGCAACTCGGGGAGTATTTTTGCCCTTCGACTGGACAAGCGGGGCTCTGCCAGTCGTGACGTTTAGTTCCCTAGCTTCTCGTGGGATAAGAAATGCAAGAAAATAAAGATGTATTTTTAAAAAATATTATTTCTGCCCTGGATTCCATCCAGGTCAACTCTCCTGAAGGGTCGGCGGAAGTGCTCGATGCACTCCAAACGCCCTCGACATCCACCTCCGCTGCTGTGAGGCCGAGCCGTGAGACGGATGGAGACTTAAATGACTCCAGACCGATCATGGTGCCGATCTCTAGTGGCGAAGTACCAAAACCTGGCAGGATTAGACTGTCGGGTGCTGCTCGGAAGAGGTTCCAACGGCTTAAGGCGGCGAACGTGGGAGTCAATGAAGCCCTCGTCCTCTGCCGGAAGCCGTGGAGCGAGATTCCGAAGGACAAACTTCCTCCCGTGGGCTCGCCTAAGGTTGATCCTAAGGCGGTTAAAAGAACACGGTCGGAAGAAGAGTCCCCCAGGGAGCATCTTAAAAAAGCTCCAAAAACTTCCCTAGAAGGAGGAATTAAACCGACTTTTAGTGAAATTGCTGGTGCCTCGCGAGTGGGAATCCGTAATGAGAGTCCCATGAGTGAGGATCAGATGCGCTTGGTTCGACAAGTGTATATTTTAATATGGAACGGGGAAAAGTAAAATGCGTGTGCTCGCTATGTTCGATCAATTTGGTATGCGACTTTATTGTTTTCCCAATAGATGGCGTTACTTTGTAACAAATTCCCGGCAACAACAAGAACTTGTTTGATTGTAACAATTTCTTTTAAAAATGAAGTTTTTAAACAATTTCTGTACATCTTTATGGGAATTGAAAAATAAATTACATCATGGATAAATAAAGGAATTTACAAATAATTTAGTTTTCTTTTCTTTTTTCTAACGTACATGGAATAAGTTAAGTATATCTAAGTTAAGTATTAAAATTACAAGAAGTTGTTAATGCAAATTTTTATACAATATTAATTTTTAGGTAGAGGACAAATATGTTTGAACGATCTTCTTATTTCTCCGTCGGGTGTTTTGAGTTTGGCCACTCTGATGACGTTGTCTGGTCCTGGATGAGTGTCTAGGATGCGTGCAAGCTTCCATCGACATGGTGGGAGACGGCTGTCCTTCACGAGAACCAGCGTGCCGACGTCTAGATTGGGGCCCTTGCTGCTTCTCCACTTGGTGCGTTCTTGTAGGCTGGTGATGTAATCTCTGGACCACCGCCGCCAGAAGTCTTGTTGCAGCTGTTGAATTTGTTGGAAGTATGTGAGTCTGTTTGTTGGTACATCAGCATAATCGTAGTCGGGCAGCGAAGTGGGTGCTCGGCATATTAGGAAATGGGCGGGTGTAAGGATTGGATATTCATTGAAATCGGATGTAGGAATTTGGCAAATTGGTCGAGAGTTAAGGATACCTTCTATTTGAGTTAAAAGAGTACTAAATTCTTCATAGGTTAAAATCGATGTGCCTAGAACCCTTTTTAAGTGATACTTGCAACTTTTAACTGCGGCCTCCCATAGTCCCCCCATATGAGGTGTATAAACTGGTATAAAACTCCATTTAATGCCTTCATTTGCACAAGAGGTTATAATTTCATTAGAAATTGTATGTAAGTATGTATATAGATTAGCCAGTTCATTATTCGCCCCGTGAAATGTAGTAGAATTGTCACTTACTAATTCCTTTGGTTTACCTCGCCTGGATATGAACCTTCGTAGTGCTGCCAGAAAAGCCACCGATTCTAAACCTGTAATTAATTCGATATGTATTGCCCTGGTTGCAAAACAAATAAATATAGCTACATAGGTTTTATATATTTTATAACCACGTCCTCGTCTATCGCGTAGGTTAAAGGGTCCTGCGTAATCCAAACCAGTTATGTTGAATGGAGGAGAAGGAGTGACCCGTGAAGCGGGTAGGTTACCCATTATTGGTTTACTTGTCCCTGGATTTGCTCTGAAACATTTTACACAATTGTGAACTATTTTTCTACACATATCCTTTCCTTTAATGGGCCAGAAACGTTCACGGATTGATGATAACAGCAGTTGTGGACCTGCGTGTAGGAGTTTGATGTGTTCCTCTTGTATAATGAGTTTGGTAAGTGAATGGTTGTATGGAAGTATGATGGGATGTTTTTTGTCATGTGTGAACTGTGATTGGTCTATGCGACCGCCTACTCGTAATAAACCATTTTCCATAAAAGGTCTCAAACATAATATCTTAGAATTGTTTGGAAGTTCTTTATTATTTTTTAATAATTGGTATTCCTTATGAAAGGATTCTATCTGAGTGAATTTAATTACTTTACACGTTGAGTGTTTTATTTCGTCTGTGCATAACGGGCCTACTCGTTTCTGACTAGGATATTTAATGTTGTTTATGAATCTAAGTACATAACCAAAAACGCGAATAAGTTTTGTATAACTAGACCATTTCTGGAACATAGTTTGCATAAATGTGTTATCGGTAATGATTGTGTGTGTAACATTACAAACAATTTCCTTCTTACTATCGATTTTTTGAAACAATGACATATGTTCATTCTTGGGCCAGTCCGACTCTGGTTTTGATAACCATGACGGTCCTTCGAACCACAGAGAATTGTTTGTAAGTTTTTCGGGTGGTACGCCGCGGGATAACAAGTCTGCCGGATTATCTGATGAAGAAACCCAATGCCAGTCCTTTACACTCGTTTGGTTATGAATTCTATTTATTCTGTTTAGTACAAAGGTGTCAAGCTTATGCTTTGTGTTACTATTTAGCCAACCTAGTACAACATTGGAATCTGTCCATAAATACATTTTATTTATATGAACCTTAAATGCAGTTTTAATCTTTGCAATGTAAATAGCTAATAAAACTGCTGCGCATAATTCTAGCTTTGGTATTGTTTGTGTTTTTATTGGAGCTACCTTCGATTTTGCGCATAATAAATTTACTCTAATATGGTTCCGATTATCTATCGATCGCACATAGATGGCAGCGCCATATGCCTTTGTCGAGCTATCTGAGAAACCGTGTAATTCGATTATTACATGGTTATCTATTATCACCTGTCTTGGAATTCGTAATGAATTTAAATAAAAAAAGTTTTCATAAAATTGTTCCCATTCTTTACATAAATCATAAGGTAAAGGTTCGTCCCAAGTGGACTTATCCTTCCATAGTCGTTGAATGAACATTTTGGCAAGTACTATCACTGGACCTATAAGACCTAAAGGATCAAAAATCGTGGAAATTACTGATAGTACCTTACGTTTTGTAATTTGGTTTGGCATTGGTTGACCTTTAATGGTGTATAAAAGTTCATCAGACTGATTCGACCATGCTAGGCCTAATACCTTAAGGGTTTTGTCTCCGAACTCAGTCGGCTGACTTGTATTTGGGCAGTTTGTTGAAGTTGTGTTTGGTAATGTTGTGGAATTGGTTACCTGGTGTAGAATCGAAGCGGAATTGGAATTCCATTTCCTGAGGTTGAAACCAGCTGATCGAAGTATTTCGTTCACCTGTAAAGCTGTCTGGACTACCTGATCCTCATTCTCCATACTAAGGATCCAATCGTCGATCCAGAACTCGTTGGTAATGGTGTCAGAAGCAACTGGAAATTGGTTTTGATTTTCATGAGCTAATTGTAGTAAACAACGGGTTGCTAAGTGTGGAGCCGCCTTTAGGCCGAAGCTAAGTGTTGTAAGTTTATAGACCTTTATAGGTTCGTCTATATTTTCACGCCAGAGAATACATTGTAGATATGTTTGGTTAGGATTTAGGTATATACACCGGTACATACGTTCGATGTCTGCGCTGATTACGTACTTGTGTTTTCGGAATCGTATTAATATATTTATAAGTTCGTCCTGTTTTATTGTTCCTTTATATTGAATATCATTTAAGGATAAACCTGTGTCGGTGGGGCATGACGCATCAAACACTACTCGGATAGGTGTCGTGGTGGATTCACGTGTGACTGCGTGATGGGGAAGAAAGTTGAGAATTTCATTATTATTTTTTGTATCGATTTTTACCATGTGACCACTTTGTTCAAAGTCTCGCATAAATTCGACATATTTTTGATGAAAATCGGAAAATCGTAGTTGATAAATTTGGACTCTAGACCTTTAAATCGTTTATAAGCTACATTTCTAGATTGACCCAGGTTGCTAGGCGGAAGTTTGAGAGGAAGTTCAACAATAAATTTACCATCAGAAGTGTGTTTGTGGGTTTCGAGAAAGATCTCGTCGCATTTTTTATCATCATCTGGTAAAATATTATTAGGGTTGTCACTTTCAAAACATTCCTCCATTTCCCAAAATTGTTGCATTTGTTGGTTTAGTGTGAGATTGCATCTTATCTGAACAGGATCATGATAACCTTGTAATGCATTGTACGGGCCTGAAATTACCCACCCGAGTCGCGTTTTTTGCAAAATGGGTAAGCCTTCGCCTAGTTTATGTTGTCCTATACAAAGTAAATTGTAAAATAATTCCGCTCCCAGAATCATTTCAATTTCTCCCGCTAAATGAAAATCGGTATCGGCTAATTTATAACGTTTTGGAATATTTAACAAGTTTGGATTTTGCATCTGTGTTGACAGATTACAAATTGAGGGCACAATAAAACAAGATAATTTGGTGGTAAATGAACTATCTATAGTCGATTGGAGGGACAGCTTACACTTATGAGTAATATTCGATTTAGTGTTGTTAAAACCCGTCACCTCAATATTAAATTCTGTTTTTGGTAAGCTAAGTTTTTTAAATGCATTCTCTGTAATGAAATTAGATTGCGACCCTGTGTCGAGCAGTGCGCGTAGTTTGTGTGGCTGTCTATTGGTATCGTATATGTATACGTGAGCTGTGGATAAAAGAACAGTCGATGTCGTGTGAGTCATCGGCTTGCCGCTCGACTTCATTTGTGTAGTTAATGTTGTATTTATGTTTGTATGATTTGGTGCATTTGAAATATGATTTGATTGATTGGTATTTTGTTCATATGTTGGTTGTGGTGTGATTGGTATTTGTGTGTTATGTTGTGAAGTTGGGCTGTTTATGTGTAATAATGTATGATGTTTTCCCCTACAGAATCTACACAGACTAGCTCTGCAATTTGGTAATGCATGGTTATTTCCTAGACAATTAAAACAAAGTCGAAATCTATTTACTGTTTTTATACGAGCACTGGGATCTTGGGACATGAATCTTGGGCACTGGTTTAAAAAATGTTTGTTACCACAAAGAGGACATTGATTCAATCTCTGGTTTGGTTTATGAGGGTAATGAGTGGATGGTACCTTATTTTGCGAGTTGGACGAGGTCGTGGTTACCAAGGACTTTTTATGACTGCCAGTGCTGTAGGCCTGGCTGCATGCTGCGTCTGATCCAACGTCTCCTGATGTCTCGAGCTGATCAGCACGAGTTCGCAGAAATGATTTAAAGTCCTGCAACGAGGGCAACTTTTTTGAATCAATTTTTTCTTCCCACTTTGAACGAAGTCTTGGTTCTAATTTGGCGGACATAAAATATATTATCACTAAGTCCCAATCCTCAGTGGGGACTTCAAGGGATTTAAGAGTTCTCAAATGTTTGGTTATGTTATTTAGCAATCTTCGCAGTCCTACGGAGGTTGTTGGCACTGAATCTATTTCAAACAAGGAATGCAAATGATTTTTTACCAATAAACGAGGATTATTAAACCATTCACAGAGCGAATGCCAAGCTAAATTGTAACTATCGTCGGTGTAATCTATGGAATTTATAACCTCCAATGCACTGTCCTTTAAACAACTACGTAGGTATTTATATTTTAATATTGGTTTGAGTTGGCTTTGGTTAACCAACCCATCAAACAAATCGCGAAACTCAAGCCACTTTTTGAAGTCACCATCGAATGTAGGTAGATTTATATCAGGAAATTTAATACTCTCACCTTTATCATATGAAATTGATTCATTTTTTGCGGGCGAGATTGGTGATAGCGGTACGTCCTGCCCGCTCGCGATGCTAGGATCTGACTGACTGATTAATTTGCCTTGTGAATAAACCTTGTAATACAATGTTTCGAAATCCTCCCGCTTTTCTTCTTGTTGCTCGAAATCAGAACAAATTAATTCAATTCGGTCTTGGATGGTTTGGAAACTATCAAATAATTTTGGGAAAGTACTGATCCTAGTGCTGAGCTCAATATATTGCTCCGCAGTTAGTTTTTCATTGCCTAGAGTGAGCAAATATTTCTTAAAAAGGGTTACTTTTCGCTTGCAAGTACCTCTTTGTATGTTCAGTTCTCTTAACTCTTGAGATTGACTATATGTAGTTTTCTTGTCGCTATCGCTATCACTCATTTTAACAAAGGGTTATTTAAGTTACTAGGCTATAGAAAAAAAATTAAGATAGGTTTGAATAAAGGGGAGGTAGGATAAAGGGATATGCCACACCCACTTGCCTTTACTCTTGGTGCTTGTTGCCGCTGAGGTGATGAAATTTTTGGGGCACGTGGCGGTTCGGCGTGTTGGTTCACGGCGCACCACTTGCCCGCAGATTGGTAGCTCAGCTGCCTGTCGATCTTCACACTCGATGATTTTGAGGCACGTGGCGGTTCGGCGTGTTGGTTCACGGCGCACCACTTGCCCGCAGATTGGTATCTCAGCTGCCTGTAGATCTTCACACACGAAATGCTCTTCACCCTTTCCTGATTTTCGTGTATCGTTGACCAGGATTGTAGATTGATTGCAGCACGTTTCAATCGGAGATTTCAAACCTTGGAACGCCCTTGGAACGTCCTTTCGCTTCGAACGTGGCACGTCGTACCGTGCGTAGTCCGTTTTTTTTCTGGTTTTCTTTTTCCGCTACGTCGCTGTGCAATTTCAATCAGGATTCTTCTTTCCAGATCACGTCGGGGTCACCATAAATTGTATATTTTAATATGGAACGGGGAAAAGTAAAATGCGTGTGCTCGCTATGTTCGATCAATTTGGTATGCGACTTTATTGTTTTCCCAATAGATGGCGTTACTTTGTAACAACAAGCTATTAACTACGCCATCATAAAGATGGACGAAAGCGGTGTCGGACCGAGATTTTTGGGACTCTCTCATAAACCAGGCTGGCTTCTCGTAACCTGTGAAAATCAGGAGAGCCAGCAATGGATCGAAAGGGAGGTCCCAAAGCTGCTACCGTGGTCTGAGGCGAAGCTCTCCGTAATCCCGGAGGGTGAACTGCCTAAGCCTACGGTTGGCATAGCTTTTATACCCAAGGGGGAGGTGAGCACCATTGAGGATGCCCTCCACCTTATGAGGGTACAAAATGTAGGGCTTCATACGGAGCACTGGCGTATCCTAGCCAGTAAGGAGGACAAGGCTGGTTACACTGTAACCATGGCCTTGGATGAACCCTCCGTTGAAGCCCTAAAAGAAATGGATTTCAGGGCTGTCTTTGGCTTCAAGAGAGTACTCTTTAGGATCAGGGGCAGCTCTGAATCCACGAAATCAACAGCGGAAGCATCCACGGGGGCTGTAGTGTTACCACAACCTACGAATCCCCCGGGAGTGGTCGCTGCCCCAGTCGCTTCTACCAGTGGGAGCGGGGTGCCCCAACGCCTCCCGGCGACACGGCCCTCAAGTCTCCCGTGGCAGAATAGCGGCTCTCGGGGCGGGAAAAAGAAGCCTGGGAGGGCTCAGCCTGGTCGTGGACGTCATCGTCCGCAACGGGGCAGAGCGCAGCCCGGGCCTTCCGCTGCACCATAAATGGCGCCCCAGAGAGAATCGGCGAGGATCCTCCAGGCTAACCTCCACCATGCCGTAGCTGCAACCGCGGTCGTGGAGCGCTGCTTTGTTGAGGGTCATGCAGAACTCGCCTTCATTCAAGAACCCTGGGTGCGCAACCAATCTATTCTGGGACTCAACGCTGCTGGCAAGGTACTTTATAATACCTGCGGCGTAAAGCCCAGAGCTTGCATCGTGTTTTCGAAACATGTTAATTTTTTACCTGTTCCAGAGCTTTGTTTTGACGACCTGGTAGCAGCGTTTATTAATCTCAAGGGTTGGGATGGGGCCAGAGTAATTGTGTGCTCGGCCTATCTTCCTGGAGATAAATCCGATCCGTCTGAGGAGCTGAGACGTGTCGTCGATTACGCCCGGCAGCATGGCGCAGAGCTAGTGGTAGGTTGCGACGCGAACGCTCACCACACTGACTGGGGCAGCAGCGACGTCAACAATCGGGGTGAGTTATTATATGACTATCTTATTCAAAACAATCTTGGAGTGCTGAATGTAGGATGTGAACCAACCTTCGTCACAAGCAACAGACAAGAAGTTTTAGATATTACCTTCGCCACAAACAAACTGGCCTCTCATATTTTTGATTGGCATGTTAGTGGCGAAACCTCAATGTCAGACCATCGACATATCCGCTTCGAAATCAAAGGCTTGCTAGCCTATGAATCGATCACTTATCGGAACCCCAAGAAGACCGCCTGGACTGACTACAGAGACATTCTAAGGCGGAACCTGGAGGACTGTCCGAAGAGAATCAAAACATCTGAAGAGCTTGAGATGGCGGCGGTCATTGTCTCTGAAGGCATCACAAATGCCTTCGAGAATACCTGCCCGCTACAAGAAAAGACTTCTAGAACTAAAGTCCCCTGGTGGAGCACAAAACTTAGGAAACTAAGGGAGAAAACTAGGAGACTATTTAATAAGGCTAAGAAGACGCGGGAATGGGAGGTCTACACGAAAGCCTTAACAGAATATAATAAGGAAATAAGGAAGGCCAAGAGAGCTTCCTGGAGAAAGTTCTGCGAGGACGTCAAACACACGCCTCAAGGAGCTAGGATTCATAGAATTCTTGCCAAGGAAAAACCTAGGCAAATAGGTCTTCTCAGGAAGACAGATGGCTCCGTCACGTCTAACGAGAAGGAAAGCTTGGAGGTGTTAATTTCTGCCCATTTTCCTGGGGCTCAGGCTATGAGCCTAGTAAATGCCGGAATGCCCGTCTGCAGAAGGCCTCATAACGAGGACTGGCGCAGGGCGGCGCAGATCATTAGACCACAACAGGTAAAATGGGCGGTAAACTCCTTCAAACCTTATAAATCAAGTGGGGCTGACGGTATCCAACCTATTCTGCTACAGAAAGGATTGGATGTCCTTATTCCTTTCTTGATTAAAATATTTAGAGCTAGTTTAGCCCTGGGGGTGGTTCCAGAACCATGGACCAGGGTAAAAGTACTATTTATACCTAAGGCTGGTAAAAAGGACTATTCTTTACCAAAGTCCTTTAGACCTATAAGCCTTACTTCTTTCTTGCTTAAATCTATGGAGAAAATCATAGATAGCTATATTAGGGATATGGTTCTAGCCACGAATCCTATCCATTGTACTCAACACGCCTATCAAAGTGGAAAATCCACTGAAACTGCTCTGCTCAACCTTGTTGACAGAGTAGAGAAGGCGTTAGAGGACAAAGAAATTGCCTTATGTGCTTTTCTAGATATTGAGGGAGCCTTTGACAATACCCCTACTAGCAGTCTGGTTGGGGGACTGGAACATAAAAATGTGGACCCCACCACTGTTCGATGGGTTAAGGCCATGCTCTCCAATAGATCTAATACCGTATCACTGCATGGCACTTCTCTTGAAGTATCTGTAGTGAGAGGCTGTCCACAAGGAGGAGTACTATCTCCCCTACTTTGGACACTGACCATTGACCAACTCTTATATAAGATGGCGGAACTTCGTATAGATGTGCAAGGCTACGCTGATGACCTTGTAATCACTGTTCGAGGATTCTGCCAAAGTACCATATCGTACCTTATGCAAAGAGCGCTCAATACTGTAAGTAGATGGTGCAAAGAAAACCAACTATCGGTAAATGCCGACAAGACGGTTCTGGTACCATTTACTAGAAAACGGTGCCTAGATAAACTAGTCATGCCGACACTTAATAACAAAAGTGTACAGTTTTCCAAGGAAGTCAAGTATCTGGGAGTAACCATCGACCAGAAGCTGACTTGGAACAGTCATGTCGCTAACATAATACATAAGGCGAAAATCGCCTTAGGAATATGTAGCAGAATGGCAGGTCAACGTTGGGGACTCAAGCCTCAAATGATGCTATGGCTATACTCCACCATTGTGAGGCCGTTGATAACATACGCCTCTGTGGCTTGGAGTAAAAAAGTCAGTCAAAAAACAACAATTGCCTTATTAGGCGGGATTCAAAGGACCGCCTGTATTATGGCAACTGGAGCCATGTCAACCTCCCCTGGAGCGGCCCTTGATGCTATGTTACATCTGACGCCCCTGCATCTACATGTAGAGAAGGTGGCGAAGACAACCATGCACAGGATTCACGCACAGGTGGGAGTGAAATGGCTCTCCCAGGCACTAAACTCCCTTCAGGATTCAGTAATGGAAATTCCTATTCTGAACATGGTCTCAGACATGATGATCCCTCAGAATAATTTTCGTAAGCATTACGAAATTGAAATACCCACCCGTGACGACTGGCTAGATGACAAGGTCACGTGGGTGGAGGGTAGCCTCAAGTGGTATACCGATGGATCCAAATCAGGATCTGATGTAGGCTGTGGAATTTATGGAGAGCGTCCAAAAATCAGCAAAAAGCTGAATCTTGGAAAATATGCCTCTATATTCCAGGCAGAAGTACACGCCATACTTGAATGTGCGGACACTAACCTGCAGAAAGACTACGTCAACCATACAATCTATATCCACTCGGACAGCCAGGCAGCTCTCTTAGCACTGGCCTCCGATTCAATTAACTCTAAGCTAGTTAAAAACTGCATGGACCTACTAAACCACCTGGGCGAAAAGAACAGGGTTGTGTTACGGTGGGTTCCTGGACACACTGGAATCGTCGGTAATGAAAAAGCTGACGAACTAGCTAAAGCTGGAGCTAATGGGACCCCTTATGGCCCCGAGCCAATTTGTGGTGTACCTAAAAGCCTGGCTAAACTAATTATGAGGAACTTATATGTAAACTCATCCATTGATTCTTGGAAAAACGCTCCTGGAATGAACCATTCCAAGGCACTTATAAAGGCCTTTGATAAAAAGTCTACCATAGAGGTATTATCTCTAAGTAGAAACAACTTACGCATACTTGTGAGAGCCTTAACGGGGCACTGTGGATTGAACAAACATATGTTCACCATCAGCGTTCACGACTCGAGGCTTTGCAGATTCTGCCGTGAGGCAGATGAAACACCATTACATCTCTTGTGTGACTGCAGTCCACTTATGCCTAAACGAAATACACATCTGGGAAAACACCTGTTACACCTAGATGAAGTAAAATCCATTCCTGCCAAGAATATTGTGCAGTTTATTATAGCTGCAGGTCTTGGCAGTGAAATTTAATTAACGTGGCGATCACAATAGATCTAGTCTGGTCGCAGTGATACAAGCTCTGGAAAGACTTGAAATAGCCACTTAACCCCAAATAATAATAATAATAGAGTTGATATTAGACTGGCGGTCGCTCGCTCGCACTCGGTTATGCGATTTTCACCATTGCTTTCGTCTCTATACAGAATGTATTTTTTTAGCAACACTATCATTTGTATTATCGACCCTGAGTCGCTCGTCGCTGACCAAAACAACGACCTGTATAGGCGCGCGAGACTTCTTGTTGCTCTGTGCCTGAATAGAACCATAAACTCACAAATGTATAGGTTGAATAAAATAAAAGAGTATAAGTACTAGATACTTGATAATTTATTAAAGCCAAAACTTTAACACCACCGCAAATTAATGCCTACACGATAATATCACATTCAGTCACCACCAAACGGGGCTTGAAAACAAAAGCGAAGAATATTTGTATATCCTACAATGAATTTCGTTTTCGCGAGAAAATTGAAACATTACATTATGGAATTTACACAATACATTGTCAATATTTAGTCCGATTATTTGGACAATTTTTATGATGTACGTTATAGGTATTTTTATTTACTTCCTCTTGTTGCCGCCGGCTCCGGACAGGATCATAGCGATGCGCATGAAGATGTTCAGTACATCCAGGTATACCGATACAGCCCTGTAACAAACAACATACCAATATCGTTATCAATTCAATATCCATAAAATATAGATAGAACATTCAATTAATATGCGCAAGTGAGATTTTATAATCGGCTTCTCGCCCCTTTACCTATATTCTTTATTTTTTGAGAGCCGATGGGACTGCAAGAATAGCTTTTTATCTGCAAAAATCAAAGTTCGCTTTGGAGTGACTTAATACTTACGAATTGATTGGGTCATAAGGTTGCAATCCATAATTGGGATGCATCTCGGCGCGCTTGATGATAGCTTGAGTGTCGTACAGCAGGAAACCACCGAAGACAATCAAACCACCGTACAAACTCAGCGAATATAGACCTGGAAACAAGATCAAAATATGAATTAAATTTGCTAAAAAAAAAATGCTAGGTACCCCATCGTTGCAATACTTGCAATAATACACAGGCGTTTCTCAATCGCTCACATTGATAGCAAACGAAATATTAATTTATTGAAGAACTATAGAGTAACTCTTACTTACACATAGATTAGGCCTTAGGGAGTTTCGTCTTCTAGAGAGAGAGATGGTTATCATACACTGTTTATAATGTAATATATCAGTAGGTATCGTAGACACGTAAGTGAGAGTTAGTGTATTATTATTCAATTGTAGTTTGGTATGTGTCGTGTGGTGTGGTGTGGTGAACACTGACCAGCTCCCAGCGCGGAGGTGGGCGGCAGGAACATGCCGGCGAGCGAGGCGGCGAACACGGCGCCCAGCCCCATCGCGAGCGGCGCGCGCATGTTCAGGAACTCGCCGGAGGGCGCGCAGATCGCGATCGTGCTCAGACCACCCACCACTCCCGCTGTGTACCTGACCATTTTAAAGAGAACCTATAGAATTCTCCACAAATCTAAGTTCAGTCTGCACCCACGGAGTCGGCGCCCCTGTCTGGGGATAGGTATAAGCCAATGGCCGTCGTATAACATCGAGACAACGCACGAGGTCCCTGATTATTTAATTGCATGTGCTCATAACACTACCCCCTCTGAATCACAGCACAGGCAGTTAAAATATAGTCTAAAAGTTAACGTTTTAATACAAACAAAGAGAAAAACTGTTTCCAGGGAATTTTAACAATAGAAGAATGCTGATGATTGCTTCATCATCGCTGATGCAACGTTACGTTGTATTTATAAGTCGTTATTTACATTATGTGAGATGAAGAAAATATGCCAAACACTCGCATTATTTATTTCCAATAGGTATTCTTGATGAAACTAAATTCAAAGCCTAATTGGGGCCCTAGGAAAGTTACTGAATAATAGTAATAAATTATTAGTATTAAGTTTTATAACGTAGATTATTCAATTAGAAAAAAACCATATACATATAGCATTTATTGAATAGTAGTTTAATAAAATAGTTTTCCCCTTCCTCATTTTTATGGTTCTGTATTCTAATGGCCCCCTATTACTAAGCCGTCAGGACTCTGTCTGTCAGTGGACTGTATCTCATTAACCATTATGTGTGAATGTGTTTTTCCATTGCTGCTATAACAAGAAATAATAAAATAAAGAAAGGGGGCCATACAAGAAACGTTTGTTTATTCGATTTTAATAATGGCAATAGGTAGATGCTTGATGCTTTTGGGAGATTGATTATGTTAACAAGAAATAAGAAACACCAGAGAATTCATCCTTGCGGTATTTAGTTTTTGATCCAATGCAAGTTGGATTAGTTTGTACACAGTTCTGAAATGTATCAACCATTTACCCCTTCTTATAACACATAATTTATATTCTATTACTTTATAACAGGCTTTAGTCATCAAGGATACCAATAACACATTCTATTTTATAACTTTAAGTGTTATTTTAAAATTATATGCAACAATTTCTCCAATTCTACTAAGCAACGCACAATATTTTTTTTGTTGCTTTAATTTTATTACTTATTTCTTTATTTTATTATTATGTTCCTTTGTATGTACCTATTTGTATTTTGTGCGTTGTTTTGGCAGAAATAAAATAATTTTCTTTTCTTCTTTCAATTCAAACAAACATAGATAATTAATATCTAAGTATATGTTAAAAAAAAACTTACCAAGCAGCTCTCACCAATATTGGTCCACCCAGGAAGCACATCGGAGCAATTACAGCGCCCATGATCCCTGTGTGAACAATCCAAGCCAGTTGCTTCGCACCAAATCCAGGTTGGTACTCCATACCCCGGACCACCATACCTGATCCAATCATTAGACCCATTGTCATTATGATTGACTGAAATAGAAGAAAACAATTATTTTTAATAGTTGAGCAAGATGTTTTCTGTCCACTTTATGAAATTATGACTTTTAAAACAATTAGTTTATATAATAATTGGCTTAAAATTTCTACAAACCATCCAGCCACTCCGTGCTACCAAATTAAGTAATGCAGGTGTCCTAAAAACTGTCATAGCACTACCAGCTGTTATCAAGAGGGATCCAGCAATGTATCCATATGTTGTTTTGATGCGGTCCTTCACATATTGTGGCCATAGGCTGTCAACAAGAACAAGACAAACTGTAGTTACATTCAATGCTTGAGTTTGAGTTCAAAAGTAGTGTCATTGTTTCAGCCATACAGATATTTTCTGTTCTCAAAGAAAATAAGACAACAGATTTAAAAAATATCAAAAACATTCACCAAAAAGTGAAAATTTTAATTAATTTGAAGTAGATTATTAGGATAATACATGTAAAGACCTAATTATCTCCATCAATCAATCACATCTTATCATATTTGTAAACAAGAAATGAATGACTCACTGTGCATCTTGTAGTGTGCCAGGTTTTACTCCAGATCCATAATAGCATAGTGCTACTAAACCAACGGCTGATGCTCCTGCCAGTGCACCTTTTCCCAAGCTGAAAGCTGTAATGATAATAAATAAATATCCTGGGACATTCCTCACACACATTCATCTTATCCCAGCTTGTACTATGGAAACCAGATAACTGATATAATACATATACCTATTACTTTTTGTTCATAAATACACACTTAATATACATAATTACACCCAGACTCAGGACATACAGACATGTTCATGCACACAAATGCATGTCCTTTGCGGAAATCTAGTCCACAACCTGCAGCGCCATAGGTGGAATCTTAACCAACAGCGCCAACTGGCCCGTCAATACATGCAATTATAACAGCTATATTATTTTCAATGATGTTCTCAGAACAGTATCATTGAAAATAATATAGAACACAGAATAGTACATTATGTCTTCCATTAGCAAAGCCAGTATAATATTAATATTCAGAGCATAGCTATAAATGCACACTATAAGATAGACGTATAAAAAAATCATTTTTTTTGGTCTGAGCACTATAATAGAAAATGCTTCAAAAATTATTGTACACAATGCCTTACCGTAGCTATGTACTATTAAATATTCTGTGCCGTAGCTGAGTATAAAAAATCATATTACCATTAGGTCCGGCAGGCGCCATTAATTTCTCCCATAATGTAGGCTGGGTTCTGGAGGCGACCCTTGATCGGTTTTCTCGTGCGTAGTTTCTGACTACATAATTTCGGGGTATGAATCGTTGTGGCACTGGAGTTTTAAGGGTCTGGGTTACATTGAAAGCCGAACGGGCGATGCACATTCGAGACAACATTCTGATAAAAACAATGAAAAAGATCAGGTAAGAAAAAAGATAAAGAAATAAAACTGAAAAAATCTCAATGTAGGTACTTACGTTGACTCCTACTTTACTATGAATTATAAAACAAATCACTCGCAGACACTTGTAATTTATTATTATTATTGTGAAATGTCGGAATACAACCTCGATAGTACCTATGTCCTAGTCTATGGGATTACTTATTTTAAATAGAAGAAAAAGAAGTAGTATGTGTGTCAAGTCTGTCAAGTGAGAAAATATGGTATAATTGTGAATTTAATTATTAATATAAAATATGTCGGATAAACTGTAAGTAGATTTATTCCAGTACGTACAACCTACCCCAACATAAGGTTATGGGCGATTATACTCGAATGGAGTAAGTTAGTACAAAAAATATTCATTAAAGAATTATGATGAATACGATTAATACGAATGTCAATTGTTTGCCAATATTGAAAGGCGAAAATTATTCAAACTGGAAATTTAGAGTAAAATCACTGTTAGAAGCTAAACAGGTAATAAAAATTTTAGAATATGACGAAATAGAAATAAATAAAGATGAAAAATTGATTGCTGATAATTCGAAGGCTAAAGCTTTAATTATACAATGTTTATCGGACAAGCATCTATCTATCATACAAGAATGCTCAAATGCAAAAGAAATGTTTATAAAACTAGATAGCGTGTTTCAACGGAAAAGTGTTTTCACAAAAATTACTTTGAAAAAGAGATTATTAAGTTTGAAATTACAGCGACATGAAACATTAGAAGATCATTTCCAAAAATTTGAAAAGATTATTTTCGAATTAGAAAACATCGATAAGAAATTTGATGATTCTGACAAGATCTGTCATTTATTATTAACATTAAATGAAGACTACGAACACGTTATTACAGCTATTGAAACTATTAACACGGATATAACATTAGAGTTCGTAAAATCAAGATTACTCGACAAAGAAATAAAAATTAAAACAAAGAACGTTGATAATTCTCTCTCTCAACAAAATATATTTAAAGCATCAGGTTCTGGATTAAATTATAACAATAGTAGTAACTATACAAGATATAGACGACCTTTTAGAGGAAGAGGTGGTAGAAATAGAGGTTACTACAGACGAGGTAAAAAAGAAAACTTAAATAGTTATATTGCTTTAACAGCATCAGACAACAATGAAAGTAATTTTATATTAGACAGCGGTGCTACGAACCATATGGTAACAGAAAATTTAGAAAAATATATGACTAAAATACAAAATTTAGAAAAATCTATAATTATTACCATTGCAGACGGAAAAGGTTTGATAGCAAATAAAAAAGGAACAATTACTGGATATTGTAATAAAATGAAAATTGATTTTGAAGCACTAATTGTAGAAAATATAACACATAATTTACTATCTGTCGAAAGAATTACAGATAAAGGTTATACAGTTCTTTTCAAAAATGATTCAGTAAGCATAAGAAGAGGAAAAACATATTTTTATGGCAAAAAACATCAAAATTTATACATTTTAGAAATAGACTTAAAAGTACAAAAGGAAGAGCATGCAAATATTACAAATGATAAAGATAATGATTTATGGCACAAAAGGCTAGGTCATTTAAATAGAAAAGGTTTAAAAATACTGAGATTACCAACTTCAGAAAAAAGATGTGAAAGTTGTATAGAAGGGAAAAGTACACGAAGACCCTTTATATCTAATAAAAGAGAAAGTAAAGAGATAGGAGATCTTCTGCACTCAGATTTGTGTGGACCTATTAATCCAACGTCAATAAATGGCGAATGTTATTTTCAAGTGATGATTGATGATTATTCACATTTCGTAATAATATATCTATTGAAAAATAAGAATGAAGCAGAATATAATATTATAAAACATATACAGCTTATTAAAGCACAATTTGGAACAAAAACAAAGAAAATAAGATTGGACAATGGTGGAGAATTTACTTCCAAAAGATTTAAAGAATCATGTCAACAAAAAGGCATAATATTAGAATATACAAGTCCATATACGCCACAACAAAATGGCACATCTGAAAGGATGAACAGAACATTACTAGACAAAGTTAGAGTAAAGTTTGCAGAAACAAAATTACCCAAAGAATTGTGGAGCGAAATGGTTTGCGCATCAGCGTATGAGCTTAACCGTAGTCCTACTAAAGCATTGTACGGTAAAACACCAGCTTCAATCTGGTATGGATGTAATGATTTGTCAAAACTGCGAGTTTTTGGTTCTAAAGCTTGGACTGTAACAATACCAAAGCCGAGCAAGTTACAACCAAGAGCAAAACCAATGATAATGGTTGGCTACACTGGTTCAGGATATAAACTATGGGATGATGAAAGTAATAAAATTATAACTTCAACAGATGTTATATTTGATGAAACAAAAAATGTTTACCGACCTGAAAAGCAGGAGGAGGTACTAAACTATCCTTATGAGAATATAATAACATTCAATGACGAAGATGAAGACAAATGTAATAAGAATACATCGACACATATACAAAAAAGACAGGAAAGTTTAAATGATCAAGATGATTCTGATGATCTAAATAATTCTAACTATATGACAGATGATGATGATAATGATGATAATGTACACAATGAAAATGATAATAAAATAACAACTAGATCTGGTAGAACTATAAATAAACCAAAACATATGAATGATTTTCAACTATACACAGCATTTTGTTTGATTACAACTGAAAATAATGATCCAACTTCGTACAAAGAAGCTGCAAAAGATAAAGAATGGTTGCAAGCTATAAATAAAGAAATAAATTCATTGAAAAAGTTAAATACATGGACAGAAGCTTTAGATTTACCTAGAGGAAAGAAAGCTATAGACACGAAATGGATATTTAAAACGAAGGAAAATGGTTTAAAAAAAGCACGACTAGTTGCTAGAGGTTTTCAAGTAGAAAATGTAGACTATTTTAATACAAATTATTCACCTGTAGCTAGAATGAGCACAGTAAGAACTTTTCTAGCACAAGCGGTACAACAAGATTTTAAAATTTATCAGATGGATGTACCGACAGCATTTTTAAATGGTTATTTAAAAGATGACGTTTATATCAAAGTTCCCCAAGGACTTAAAGAAAATAAAAAGAAAGTACTGAAATTGAATAGAAGTTTATATGGATTAAAACAAAGTCCTAGATGCTGGAATGAAAGGTTAAATGAATTTTTAGTAAAATGTGGATTACAAAGATCGAAAAATGATAACGATATGATCCGTAGATATGATCAGTCCGGAAAACAACACGATGGAAAATGATGGAAAAATTGGAAAATTCGTTCGTAACTGAGCAGTGTTGCCAAGTTCCACAGATAATATAATATCACAGTATCACACACACACAGACATTCCGAATTGAATAATATCGCTCACAGTGCTCACAGCAATAATTTGCGTACCGAGTTAGATATCAGGATATTGACAGCTGAGAACTGGCAACAATTCGGAACGCCCGTTATCGCGCTCACAGTATTCAAAACTTTTCTTTAAAAATCAAAATCTTATTTTACAATGCGCTAGGACTCCTTATATCTTTTTTAATTTGACTCGCAAAAAGGATTATTATTATTATTTTTCTCTCATAAAATCATAAAAAGTATCTTTGCCAAATAGAAAAGCAAGAATCTTATTAAACTTTTTACCGAAAACACAATAATTAACCGTTTCTTTTGACAACGCTCACGGTGATATCAGTTTAGGGCTTGGTCGGTGTGAGCGCAATATGGCGGATATCATGACGTCATCTATGACGTTTCACGGGTACGGGTTTAAGCACGCTCAAATCGATTACAGCGATTATAGCTTTAATCTGGAATGCAGCCAGACTTAGTAGAGATGCTAACGCATCTAATAATTAGCAGGCCTGTCCCACTCCCATGTTTAGGTACGATCGCACGCGGACTACCGGAACAACGCTAGTCGGTTGCAACGCGCACGCAGCGCAAGACGCGTGTGGGTATAAATACCTACGTACTACCTATATAAAGTGTTTGGCCCTGATTCTGTTGTTCACAACTAAACTAATTTTAATCTCGCTATGTCTCTTTCTAACAAATAACATAAGAAAAGGATGTGAGAAATTTAGTCCTGTCAAATTAGTCCAATGCTTGTTATCAATATAAATTTAGTCGCCATCTATCGCGGTTACGCCTAAATACACGCAAAATAAGACGGCAAAGAATAATTTGACAGCTTCAAATATGTTCTATCCTTTTTCAATAATGTTCGTAAGAAAGAGATGAGATGTGACTAAAATTAGTTTAGTGCGATCTACAACAGAATCGGCACCACTGTTCTTTTTTTAACACTATCTTGTTTAAATATCGTTGTTTTTATAGTTCTAGATATTTTGTTGTTGTTTCATTGTATTGTCCTAAAGTCCTTATTATAATAATAGGCCCGTTTTGATAACATACCAGTGTGTTAAAAAGAGACAAAGATAGAGCGACCAGAAGAGACCCTCTTGTATAAACGGGCCTCTTAGACCTCGAAAACTCATGTGAATGATTTTTAACCCACTTCAAAAAAAGGAGGAGGTTTCTCAATTCGACCGTATATTTTTTAACCGACTTCAAAAAAAGGAGGAGGTTCTCAATTCGGTTGCATGTTTGTTTTTTTTTTTTTTTTTTTTATGTTTGTTTCCTCATAACTCCGTCGTTTATAAACCGATTTGGAAAGTTCTTTTTTTGTCTGGAAGGGTACACTTCCCGTTTGGTCCCATTGTCATCGGATCAGGATTTGATTACTTCTTAGTGTACTTTGAAGTCGGTTTAAGTTTTTTGTAAAACAGTCTAATTATTTTTATGTGTGTTCGCGGATAACTTCGTCGTTTATGTATTATATTTTTTTTTAGAAACTGTTAGTAGTTCCAGAATAGAGAGAGTTCCCTCTTTAAATATACAGTAATTCTACCTTACAACTCATAGACTAACTAAGATTTAACATACCACTATTTTAAAAATCAGTAGAACAATATTCAGAAAAATTTAACAATTCTTATTGTTATGTAGGTAAGTAACTCAATATTTTTTTTTTTTTTTTTTTTTTTTTATTATGTATAGGCCTGTGTTTGACCACAATCTCACCATGGTAAGTGATGATGTGGCCGAAGGTGGTAAGCACACAAAGCCTAGAAGGAACTGGCTCTCAAGTGCAGCTGTCGGAACACACCGATAGGTGCTTGGCGACAGATTTTCAACTTGAGGGTGGTAGCCAGCCAGATGGGTACTACAAAGTACCCTACCACCGTGCTATGGTTTCCTCACGATGTTTTCCTTCACCGAAAGCTCAAGCTCATTGTAGGATTCGAACCCGGGACCTTCGTCTCGGTATCCGACGTCACTACCACTGAGCTATCATCGCCTTATAATATATCCTTTTTTTGGTTAATTCTTTATTAATTTTTATATAACAAACTTCTTTAATCAACATGAAGATTATTAAGAACAAATATTGTGAATTTCGGCTGACGGCTACTGGACTAGGTAATCGTGCCGTTTCTTGTCGCGTCGTCAGTCATTCCAGATTTGATAAGCATGTATGTTACTAAAACCCTTCCCCAAAATAGTTGTATTCAGTTTCGTAGACAGTACCTCTACCATGAGTTTTCTACACTAACGTAATCTACAGTCGCTAGCGACTACGGTGACACATTTTGTATGAAATGCTTCCAAAAGTGTCCACTGGAGGCGGTGCTCGCTATACAAAATATTCACCGTAGTCGCTAGCGTGTGTAGATTACGTTAGTGTAGAAAACTCATGGTAGAGGTACTGAATACACATTCAGTATACAAAGTACGTATAGGTCTAACAACTTAGATTAAAGTATGTAGACATTTTAAAATAACTTTCTGATCTAATACTAGTTAGCTAGGATATTTTAAATGTCATTGTTCACGAAAGGAGAATAGCATAGAAATAAAATAAACACAGAGAATAGTAATAGGACATACATAGGCGATAAGGAAATATTGACGATCCATAATACGTCATTAGAAAACCCTACCGTAACACGTGCCGCGTCATACAGGATAGAGTTATACGATAGAAAGAGAGGGAAGTTGTAGGTGAATATAATTTTAGGCGCGCAGCGCTGCGCGAACTGGATTGCGCTTTATTCTGTCGTTCCAAGAGTCGATTTTTGTATGTCGTTTTCGAAGTGGGTTTTCTGTACGTAGTACTATTAAATATTCTGTGTAATTAGTAAGTAGCACAGCCTATTATAGGTATATATTATATACCTATAATATGCTGTGCTACTTGTGGTCTGCTACTTCTGCCTTGTGTTGTTTTATTAATTTAGAACTAATGCTCGCTGTTTTAATACATATATTATTGTGAAAATGGAACTAAACCTGTGAAAAAAAGGTAGGCTATACTCTATTATACTCTCATGTTTGATAATAAAACATTATTTTTTATTGTTATTTATCTACTAAGTAACATTTAGCTACTTCTAGCACCTTTTTTGGGCAATCTAGCTACTTTTTGCAAGATGTCTAGCTACTAGCTAAAGCTAGCAGTTGGCAACACTGGCAAATAGTGGTTGGTTATAATTCTCGCTATACACGTGGGTAAACAAACTAAAAAGTGGAAAAAAATACAGATTCGATAGTTTTATCAATATATAACTCACAATGAGAAAAGTTAAATCCGCTCCCGTTGCGGAGTCCTCAGAAAATTCAGGTAAACGTGGTTGTTGTACATAATTCAGGATGACGAGAGTCGGTATTTTAATAATTGTTATGTCTTGCAAAATACTTCCAGGGGTTTAAGATTATAATAGCCTTCTCCATACAATAATCTATCTGCGTGCCAAATTTAATCGTGATCGGTTGAGTAGTTAAGGTATGAAAGCGTAACAAACAAACTCACAATCGCATTTATAAATATTAGTTGGGATAGGTAATACCTTACCTTACCTATAATTTGCATGTAGGTACTGTTAACATTTTCATTTGGAGAAACATTAGATTTGGCATAACTCCTAATGTTTACCATAATATTACAGAGTCTGAAGAAGAAATGGACCCAGAAACTCACAAGAAATCATTAGAGAAACTAAAGAAAACAGATCCCGACTTCTACAACTTTCTTGAGGAAAACGACGAGAATCTATTGAACTTTGGTCTGGACTCAGGAGACGAGGAATCTGACAAAGAGGGTGATGGAGAAGATGTTGTACACCAACCTCGACCACTACAGGGGGATAGTGATGAGAGTGATTTTGAGGTTAAACCAATTTTTATTTAAAATTAAGCATTACTCATTTATATTAACATTATGGATTGCCAACTGGCTTTGGGTAAAAGAATACAATTATGTGAAAAGCATGTCAACAATAAATTTAAATGTCCGCTGATTCAATCCACTAAGGGCAAGTGTGTAGCTAAGGCTTGTAATCATCCTAGTTGTTCATGCCTTTTATACAAACCCCCTTATTCATAATAAAGTTATCAAACGTTGATTAGGTAAAATTCTGAAGTCTTTTATCTGACACACGACATTAGGTGATCGAAAGAGTGAGACACAGTGGACACTATTACACTGATTTAGTTAAAAAGCAATTATGAATAAGGGAGTTAATGTATTACTATAATATAATATTAATAAATGATAACCCTTAGATTAATGAATGATAAAGACCTGTGCATACAATTTTCAGGATGATGAAGCCAAACCAGTTCAAGGAAAGATCACCCTTAAAATGGTGTCACAGTGGCAAACAGAATTACAGAGTGAAGGGAAAATAAAACTCGCTGTACTAAGCAATGTTATTAAAGCCTTCAATGCAGCTATGATAAGAGCCACCAGTGATGATGGAACATCATCTGGTGAATACAAAGTTGAAGGTATGATGCTTCATTAATACTGTGAAACAAGTATTAAATAATGTGTGTGTATAATGCAGGTGTCTCTTCATTTATCAGTCATATAATGAATACTTAATGCTTATGTAGGTACTTACTCATTCAATAGAAATCATACAAAATACACAGGGAACATTTAACTAAACTTCCAGTGTTGATAGCATATTCTCAGATACTTTAAACAAAAATTACAAACAAAAATTTTGTTTCAGGCTCATCTGTATTTAATGCTGTCATCCAAATGTGTGTCCTGTATCTACCTGGTGCCATTAAAAAGTATCTGGGTATGGAACAATCTGGAAAAGATCCACAGAAGTGCAAACATTTTGTCAAAATCAAGGGCCCACTTGTGGCCTATTTAAATGATTTATTGAAACTGCTTGGTGGAGTAACATCAGATAATATCTTGACTGTACTTCTGAAACATTTGCACCAAATGTCTATATATGTAGCCTGTTTTACCAGAATAGCTAAGCAATCGCTGAAAAAGCTAATATCTTTATGGAGTACCGGTGAAGAAACAGTAAGAGTGTTGGCATTTTTATGCATTCTGAGAATAACAAGAAACCAACAGACTGCACTGCTTGACATTGTTCTGAAGACAATGTACATGACTTATGTAAAGAACTGCAAGTTTGTCAGCCCCTCCACGTGGCCAGGGATCAACTTCATGAGACGATCATTAGTTGAGATGTTCTCATTGGATTTGAATGTGTCATACCAGCATGTCTTTCTTTATATTAGACAGTTGGCAATACACTTGAGGAATGCAATTGTAGTGCAAAAGATTGAGAATAGACAGGCGGTGTATAATTGGCAATTTGTGAACTCTTTACATTTATGGGCAGACTTGTTGTCCTCAACATCTAATAAACCACAATTACAGCCGCTCATTTATCCTTTGGTAATGGTTATAACAAATACTATAAAATTGGTTCCGACACACCAGTATTATCCTCTGAGGTTTCATTGTGTTGAGATACTGATCAGCTTATCGAAGGAATCAAACACATTCATACCTATATTGCCGTTCCTTGTGGAGGTAAGAATTAAAAATGATTATCTTATTCAACTGAATATTTTCTCTAATGCCTGTATTATATAGAAATAGATTAAATCAGAAAAAGTCTAAAGAATATAATTGTGTTCATCGAAAATAAATCTAATATCATTGGTGCAGGTTCCAAACTGAATTGTTTTAATTTTGACTCAAAATTTGACTTGAGCATTGATTGATGCTCTAGAATATGGACCTTAAATCGACTTATTTATGTATGTATAACATATTAAATATCTTCTTTACAGGTATTAACCACATATGATTTCAATAAGAAACACAAAAAAGTTTCCATGAAACCAATAGACTTTTCGTGCATCCTTAGATTAGCTAAATCCCAGCTAATGGAGAATGGGTTCAAAGATGCAGTTATAGAGCGGCTGTATGGTCTCTTGTTGGAGTACTCAGCAAATACCTCACACTCCATTGCCTTTCCGGATGTCACCCTGCTTGCTGTTATCCAGGTTAGTTAGCCTGTATATAAGATTATACAAATTTAAAAGACCATAATAGGCCAAGGCCCAAAATTGGTATAATATATGTGATGGTATACGCCTCCTTTATGAAAAAAAAGTAAAAAGAAATTAATTGTTAATATATTTACATAAGCACAGAAGACCCCAAACTATCTAAAAAAAAAACTATCTGGTTTTGTTTACCCAACTAAACTTGTAGGTAAGTTTAGTTTAGGTAAGTGTAACTATTTTGTTATTACTAATTCTAAAATAATTTTATTTTGTTTATTTAAATCTAAAATAATCGCATGGCATAAATGACTGAGAATAAATCATCGTAAAATTTTCAGTTAAAACAATTCCTGAAAACATGTTCCATATCAAACTATACAAAGAAATTACGTCAGCTCCTCGAAAAAATAGAAGAGAATAGTAAGTACATAGAGCGTGAACGTGCTAAAGTCAGTTTCTCTCTGAGCGATGACAAGATGATCACGGCGTGGGAGACAAACATTCGGACCAAGGGAACACCTTTGTTGACATACTTCGAGAACTGGAGCAAGATAAATAAGATACAAAAACGTAAAAAGATCACCAAAAACGATGAGATCGCTGGAGAGTTGCCCATGATAAAGAGAGCCAAGATATCTGATGAGGTTGTACAAACTGCGAAACCAGAAAAGAAAGGACCGTTAGTGCTCTTCCCTTCAGACAGTGAGGACGATGGCAATGATAATTTTAAAGGAGATGAAGAAGACAGTTCTCCTCATAAAGAGAAAAAAATTAAGAAAAAGGTGATGAAAAAGAAAAAGATAAGCAAAAATAAAGTAAATATTGCAGAAGACAATAATATGTTAATCGATAAAGACGATATCGTGCAAGAGTTTAGTGTAAGTGACTGGTAACAACGCCATGCTTTATTTAGAAAAATATATGTTTTTATTACTACAAAATAAAATACATAATTCAATCCCGTGAATTAAAATATTTATTAATTACCATGAATAATATAACTACGAAAAATAAGAAAAAAATATATAAAATCAAAGTATTCCTTGAAGAAAATAGGTCCATAGAATCTTAGGTTCAGATGGTTCATGACTCTCAATTGTGAGGCTACCGGTCGGCACGACATTCCAGTCTGCATTCATTCTTTCAAATAAATACACCGGCACTGTCAAATCCTGTTAGAAATAACAAGTATTTACATACCTTGTCCATTATTAATATTTGTTTGACGATTGATAATGTCAAATAAAAATAAACCTTATTTGTATAAAATTAAAGTTAATTCGTACCATCATACATTAATCATTGATTTAATAGATAAACCTTATTGTAATGTTAAAAAGTTCATTTTTCTATGGCATTCTTTCAAGTCAAATAGAACAAATATAAAACAATCATGTCCTACCCGACTACAGCAAAGCCATAATAAACTTTACGATGGTATTTACCATGGTACAGAGAAACTGATAGAGTACAAGACGTACACACAAGCGTAGATATTAACTAACCTTCTTCGATTTTATAGGTTCTTGCGACGACTTTACATAGAACTCCTCGCGATCAATGTATATTTTAAAGATTCTCGTGTCCATGAAAACATTTTTAAATGTTATCGTTGTAAAACTACCTGCTTTAATCTCATATGGACCTTGTGGTTTTGGTTCAGACGCTGTTCCTTTAATATTGAATCTGTAAGGTAAGGACATGTTTACAAAACATGAGTACAGTAACATGAGGCCTTGGAGAATAAGATTGCTTATAAACTTACACGAATTCACCAGCAACAGCAGAATTGAATGAAACTCTACATTTCTGTACCCCAAGTTCAGTTGGCTCGAACCGGACTAAACACTTTCCCTTTTCAAATGCGCCCAAAGAATACTCCCTGTCAACTAATACGGATGGATGAGTGATCTATAAATTATTAAACGTAGTATTAAAATAGGTGATAAGCAGTAAGATTAACAAGGGTCTATAAAGATAAAGTTATACCGTGCAAATAAAGTCGGTCTTAACATCAGTTTTATTTTGCACTCTTAGCCTTATGGGAATGCAGGTTCCTAGCGGTGTAGTAAACTCCATATCCTTCTCTTTGGCAGGCAGGCACTTCAGGACCACTTTGTAAACGTATGTACCCACTAGAGAATTGTTCACTGTCAAGTAGTCTTCTGTTTCACCCACCACTAAAGGCGAATACGTCAAAATTAAAGTAGCCTGTAAAATATAACAAACAGATTATGTCTATTTTGTAGATACAATACTGAATAATTACAACGAATTTCGTTTTTTAGTTAACGTATTCTCCATTATCGTCTTTTACATAAAGAATAAGTATTTTAAATGAAAAAAAACCTTTTACCTCTGAATTTCTACTAATTTTAAGCACATCGGGGCAATTAAGTTTATCGCATTGCACGTGGAAATCCGCATCGTTGGCGAGCGGGTTGGTGATAAGGAGGTCTTTCTGCATGGACTCTCGCGCTCTCGACACAAACGACAGAGTTTTGACGATTTGACACGGAGTCACGGTTACTATGATGTTGTAGAACTGATACTCACGAGATACCTCGTTTATAAACATTACCTGAAATAATTGTCCACAAATTAGATCTCTAAACGCCCTAAAAGACTCTGGATCCTATTCTTGTAGTTTAGATACTTTATAAAAGTACCTTCTACGGAGATAATCCAACTTACTTTCATATGCATTTCACATTCTTCATAGCAGACGTAAGTCCACCGACACGTAGCGGCTGCTTCTCCCCACACCTTAATCGTCTGCGGAAACTTTATTTCGTAGTAGCCCTCGAACTTATCAGGAATGATTTTGACTATTTCTGTAGACACGACGTAGGACTCGGGGAGCTGAGGGGAGACATTATGTCCATTCTAAAATCTGGAGAGGTGTCAGGAAACCTACATTTTGAAGTTGTTTCTTTGTCTGTGTCTCGTAAGAAAATAACCAATATATATTTTTATGAGATAAGTAAGTACTAAGTACTAGCTTATTTTGATTTTTTTCATTGGCGCTTTGGCTCGAACACTATAGA
Source organism: Achlya flavicornis (assembly GCA_947623365.1). NCBI lineage: Eukaryota > Metazoa > Arthropoda > Insecta > Lepidoptera > Drepanidae > Achlya > Achlya flavicornis. The sequence goes on along the minus strand of OX392468.1, from coordinate 6,184,860 downwards.
AGTACAGAAGAAGTGATGAGGATTTTTCGCTTCTCCGCAGCATAAACTAGCTGTGTAAAATCTCCACCCTATTATTACCATAGTTACATAAGTCATATTTATTATTAGATGATTTCGCCTGACCTCTGTTATATTGTAGACGAATAACTCCTGAGTATGGCTATCTTTAGCTGGTACTACGATATTTATACTTCCATTTGGGTTCGGATGAACAGCTGCTCCAATCAATGTGACGAATAGTGCACTCTCGCCCAGAGGTGAGAATAAAACTTGACACTGACAACAAAATAATAGATTTACTTTCACATATCTTGCTATTTTTTAGGTACCGTAAAAAACAACCGAAAAGCTATATTTGAATTGATGATTAGTGAATTAGTTAGATATTAGTACCTAATTCAGGCTGTTTATACACCATATTTCGAGTTCTCGGAAAACGGATTATGTCGTAAGACTAGTTTGTTTACCTCGTGTTTGCCAATAGTTTTTGGTTTAAAATGAATAGGAATATCAAAGGTAGAGTTGGGCTCCACGTTGAACTCCCTCAATGTTTCAAATGATCCGCCTGATACTTCGGACAATACAAGCCACATATCGTCAGAACTGCAACACAAATTCAGAACATTGTAAGAACTTTTGCTTTGCTCCTCCTACCTAGGTAGCATTAATGTCATACGTACGAATTAGTCACTGTAACATATTCCGTCTGTACCTCTCGCACAGGACATTCCATGTATACATTTTTGTTTAAAACATTTCCTATGTCGACACATGTCGCATACATCGCCAATTCCAGAGGTGTATAGTTGTCTAAATTACAACTTGCCTACAAAAATAAGAACAACATGTAGATGTACCATGCGCAATTTACGGATAATTAAAATCGAGATTTCGAGAACTTCTATCAAAACGTCGTTCGAGGTAGTCCCATAGTTAGCAGCAACGTTAATAGTGGATCAGCAGAAGCAGATGGAAGTCTGAAAGTATTAACACTGTATATTATAAACAAACTTACCCAAACTTTAATAAACGGGTTATGATTTATCGGTCTGAAAGTTATAGTAAATGTCACATTTGTATGCGCAGCTATATTTCCGCATTGTGGACTTATTTTAAATTCATCTGATATTAGTGGCTGCCACCAGAATCTAACGAGAGGTACATAATTACTAAATTGGCATGTCGTTTAATTTTTATTAGATATCTGTTTAAGTGGTCATATACCTCGAACCAAAATCACCCTTGTTCAGCAACATGACTTTGAGTATCTTACAGCCTCGTTTGCGCACACGACCAAATTGTAGTGAATTCTGACTGAAGCAAAGACTCACACCAGTAGCGCTTCCACTGAGCCGAACCAGAGGTCGTTCGAATTGAAAGACTTTCATATTCAACTGAAAAATTAATACAAACCATTTAAAGGATATCTCATGAGGCCGTTATAGAGTAAAATATTGTGATCTGCTTACAGCGTCTATTCAAAGGTGTTCATGTTCTGCGAGTGTTGTAAAACTGACCTGAACATTAAGCGTGCTTATCATTCCAACAGGCTTGAACTGTACCTTCAGCGGAACTTTTCTATACGGCTTTATTGTACATTTGATCGGAATAACTTTCAGAGAGGATAGAGCGTTTTGTATATCCATAGAAATTTGCTGTCGAACTTTGTCGTCATTGTAATTTTGTAGCATTTTAACTCTGTAAAATGATTTTATATGAGAAGGTAACGACTCCTGACTTATCTGATAAATCTGTAAGTATTGTAATTTAAAAATAAAGATTAAAATCTTGCTTATACAAATTGGAATTCGCTTCGCGAATTTGTCATTACGTGCGATTAACTGAGCATTTTATTTACCGTGATGGGCCAGCATCTGTCTTATGGTTCGTCACGCTGGGACTTAAGCAAATGCTAGTCGCTTCCGAGTTAGTCGTATCTTCAACTACGGGGTACATATCTCTAAAAATAAAGCTGGCATCGATTGCAACCTTACTGTGATTCATCACTTCTATTGTTCGAACTATTTTGTCCCCCACTTTCACCGGTCCTAAGTCAAAACTCTTTTGACATCCTTCATAAAGATCAAACAAAAGAGGAATTCCTGAAATAATGTTTAATTAATAATGTATGTAATCAGTAAAAAGTATTACGGTAACCTTACCACCAGCCGTATGTTTGATTGCCGACTTATATACACGAGTATATAAAAAAATAAACATCTTTAAATGGCTTTCGAAACTATGGAAACAAATCAATAACCTTATTTCTATATCCTTATCCCTTTGATCATTATAATAATAATGATGTAACAATTGAATAGTGATATTTATTTAACACCGCTGGTGCCATTTTATATCATCTGATACTAGATCGAACTTTGATCTTTCCTAAACATAGGTAAGTAAATAGAGTCGAAAACGATACGAACGAAGGAAAAGAATATAATTATTTTAACGATTAGGTGTAACTATACTGACGATTCCAACTATCTCACTTGACTTGCGGTTAAAAAATATTACTTACTAATATTAATATTACAATTGATTTCTATTGTTTTCCTCGCCCGCGCGGATCGCCAAACAGTCAAAGGATATCGCGGCGCGCAGGTCGTGGGTTCGTTTGTGTATTGATTAAGTAGTTAAAGCGTGAAAGCGTAACAAACAGACAATCTCGAATTCGCATTTATAATATTAGTTAGGATATGTATACGATCTATAAGTCCTGCTTAAAACAATAAATCCTTAACTAAAGTACCTACCTACCTCAGTCGTTTAGAATTATCTGATATTTGCGAAAACCGACCTTCTCCTTTTATTGTTACTATTTCTTCACATAGAGAATTAACCAGAAATTGTATTTTGAACTCGTATTCTCTTACTTGCTTCGGACGAAAATAAATAGCAATTTTTAAACGCTTGTTGGGTTGTATTGAAGGTACTTGATGATAGTCAACAAATAATTCCGGTAGGTTTTTGAAATTCAGATCAAGACTGCAACGTAGATATTCAGATAAATGTTTAATCATTTTAAATTTAGGTTTCAATAAATAAAAAGTAAATATTATTTTTGAATCCTTACATTATAGGTACTTTATCTTCATTATAAAAAGCTAAATTCATTTTGTAAGTAGGGTCCGGTGCATTAACAAAACATTTCCCGAAGTCATATTCCATACATGAGAAATGGTATAGCGGCTTCTCTATTTCCGCGTGAAGGTATATATTATACTCTGGACCATCCGATATCTGAATACAAACGTAGATACATATTACGGAAATCTAAACTTAGGGACTACTATATAAAATATGAAAAAAAAACGAATTCAGGGATTTAATTTGATATCATCAAATTACTAACATATAACGTGACAGGGAAAGCCTGAACTGGCACCTCCTTCAATTTGAAGTACAGAGTACACTCGACTTCACTTGCTGGTGGTACATGTCCACTCTTGGGCTCGACGCTCACTTGCAAATACTTCTTAACCGCATGATCGGTGTAATGCCAATCAAAAAAGAACGTTGCTGATCCATCGTTTTTTATCGTAAATGGAATCGACCTCTCGTAGGTTGAAGCAGTCTTTGAAAAATGAAATTTTAATATCACGCAAATTGTGTAAAATAACCACATAGCACCTTATTACAAAACATGGTTTAAAGGAAAACCAGGTTTTAAAATAACCTCGTCCCTTTTTATTATATGACGTTAGAAAGTGACCAAATGACAGTAAAACCTGGCTTTACTTTAAACCATGTTTTGTAATAAGGGGGATAGAGTCTGGGTGTAATTATGTAGTCTATTAAGTATGTACTAACAATCAAAAAGTAATATATGTAGTAAGTATATCAGTTATCTGGTTTCCATAGTGACTCTGCTTAGTTTGGGATCAGATGACCGTGTGTGAGGATTGTCCTCCCCTGGATATTTATTATATGAATTCATACTTTAGTTCTTCGACATCTGTAGTGTAGCCTATGCAAATCGACTGTACAAATATGCAAACGATTAAAGTTATACCTGATCCAAATGTATATTAGTAACAGCATCGCTATTTAAAATATGCTCGTTGCCAATTAAATAGTAAGTGACTTTTGGTTTAATGGAGTTACTCAACGCGTTCACGCACAATGTCAAATAATTTGTCAAGTATGTTATACTTGTGAATATTTTGAAAGACAAAGGCCCGTCTTGGATCGGAGTGTAAAGGATTCTGCAAGAAAAGTCAACATATGAATTAAATAAGAGTAGGTTCATTGAAAAGCAAATATATGAATAGTTTGAAAGTATTTTCTCACTTTATTGGTGTTTCGGAATGCGGTTTCAATATTCCAAAATTGGGCTCAACGACTACTACAGTTTTGCCCGATTCATTGCATAAGGAATCGCCCTTGAATTCAAACTTGAGGCTTTCGCTTTCATTGTTTTTCAACTTGACTAAATTATTCATGGTAAAGCCAACCAGAGAGTTTCTTATGATTAGTATTGTAGGAATAAACACAACGTCTGGCTCTCTCACTAGACCGACCACAAGTAAATTAATAACCAAGTTGTATATGGGTATGATGAACTTCCATTGTGATTCGTAAACCTTCAAAGGAATTAATACTTACATTAAATGTAAAATTTTATGGTATCGAAATATTTGAAGTTATTATTACCCCTGGTGCTGTAGGTGAAAACGTAAAAGTGACTTCTGTTGAAGTTCCACCCTCCACGTATCCTTTTAACATGTTACAATGAACTGGAATTAATTCTGGTTTGTCGGACATTACCATCTCGAATATAAACTCATACGCTTCATTTGTGGGATTTATCACGTTGAACATTCTGAAAATTAAGTATGCTTAAATTATCTATAGTTTATTGTTTCTTCACCTGTCTGTCCTGTCCCAATTATTTGGAGTCGGTGCAATATGTAGGTACCCATCTTCCATCCGGCTCTTCTATTCTTCTATCGTCTATTGTTTAGTCTTAAAATACTTACTAAACGGAATCTTTTAATGTTTCTATATCCTTGCTAACCATGTGGGTTTGCGAGTAATAATGAGGTTCCTATGCGATTGGGAGCACGAGACAAGTTGGTTGGTAATAAACTATGTATGCTGTATTACCTACACCTCAAGCACACTGAAGCCTTACGATTGCGATCTCAAATATTTAAATTAGTTTACTAAAGGCTAACTTCACTCACTTTTTATAACACCCTGAACCTAATACATTGAATTCTAACACAGTCATATGACGAGGCAAGGCGACACCTGTGACCTTTCTCTTCCCTGAAGTCAAATAATCACTTTCTTCTATATCGAGATGGCAGTATGGTATTAGTGATTTTGCTGTTATTTTGCTACACGGATTCTGATCGTACGGATCTAAATTATCTGAAAATATTTGTTTAAAATTATAGACAAATTAAGTAAATATTATATAAATGAACGTTAAAAGAAATCGAAGTAAGTATACCTATAAAGCTTTTCAATCTCACTTTAAAGTCAAACGCTTCTAAAGGAGAAAATGTTACTTTGAAATGTTGACTTTCGTTTTTCTCCAGACAAGCCATTTCGGGCTCTATTTGGAAAGGTAAATCCATTTCGAACCAAGTATCGACGCTCTCTCTTTCTATGCTGCCACTAAACAAAGTCACTTTACTGGTAACTGAAACGAACAAATATAATACCTAAATAATAAGTGACATATTAACAATCTGGTTATTTATTAAAACACGACAAATAGTACCATTTTCTACTTGATTAACATCATTCATACTGTCACCTCCTTGTGTATGATCATAAGTAGCCTCCTCGGGTATCTAAAAGTAATTGATTGATATCACTCTACGAATATTCCCTATCACTAGTTAATAACATTTTGAAAGCAAACTTTAGCTTGCAGAAATACCTCTTTTAGCGAATTTTTATCTATTCTAGCTGGAAATTCGTCATCGATGTGGAAATTCCATGATACTTTTAATGGCACGTTTCCAGTGTTTTCCATTTTAAAATCAAACTTTCTAGTCTAGAAAATAAGGCAAAATGTTATCAACATTACCCACTTATCATCATTCTTAATATCTAGATTGATGCTCGTACCTGATAGATGAAAGTATCACTCAAAGACACCTGTTCTCTTAACGTACAATCGTATTTAGTATATTCTGCCATTGCCGAATAAACTATAACCATTGTGACAGTTGCCAAACAAGTATCCGAAGAAAAGCCAGTATGTTCGTCAATCACAGTTTCATATCGTTCGTTTATACTGACATCCCTGAAATTGAATCGTGTACCTTATATGTATGACAGTAAAATTCGTTATACTCTTTTGAGAAAATCTAAAGTGTACCTGTTGTGATCGAATATTGTCACAATTTGACGATTGTCCCAGGTAGCACCTTTCAAATCTATAGTCAAGGAATCGTCATTTATTACATTCAGTGTACATATTAGAAGTTCCTGTAAAAATAAACGATTTAATTAGTTACTATTAATATTATCTAGGTGTGACGACGACAGTTTTATGTTTAATTTGACAAATAACTAAGATATAACTTCCTCAAGAATATTTCCTTAGCAAGGGAAAGTAAAAATCCACAGAAATTGTATATTAATTCATTATGTTGTTGTCAGTTAGTTAGGTCAGGTAGTTTTATCTTGAAGAAAAAAAAAAGTATAGGTCTTAAAAAGGTAATGTCTAGGTAGCTAACCCTATCTTCTAATCTTACCTCTCCTGCCCTTACCTTTTGCAATATAACGGGTTTTGCCGAAAGGAACATAATTTCCAAATCCTTTTCTTCGCCAGGTGAAATGTAGCCAACAGAGGGCTTCATCACCACATAATCTATTTCTTCCCAAGCGAATTTATATACTTTATCCGAATTGTTGACCATGACCATTGACCTCCTTTGCAAGGAACACAATTCGCATCCACCTTAATTTAATAGTTCCATGAAATTATTTCGAGTAATTATTTATTTATGAGTATATGTTTGTAAAAGGTATATAAATAACTATATTTTACCCGCGTTTTAACGCGGAATATTTTTCCTATAAAACTGGTAGTTCCTGAGATTTGTGTGTTCAAACATAGAAAATCTACAACTTTATAATGTTAAAATATATGTAACTACATAAAGCATTTATTTAATCCATAAGTATAAATTAAGTTAATACATAACAGTATAGGAACCCAGTTAAGGGAACGTCTAACTAACCAAAATTCATAATATACTTTAGAAGAGACGAATCTTGGGTAGCCGAATCACTATATTTCGTGGAGGCCGATGATAACTTTTTAGTTTTTTTTTGCAATATTGTTTTAGACTTAGTATCCACGGGTGTTATTCGACTTTCATTTCTCGTTCTATTTTTTTTACTATCGGCAGTGGACACCGTTGATATGGTTCTGAAATAACGTCATAATTATAATGCTAAGCTCTTGTTAATAATTTATTATTCCACGTAGAATTCATAGACGTATAAAAAACCGGCCAAATGCGAGTAAGACTCGTGCACCGAGGGTTCCGTAATTTTTGAGTTTCAGTTCTATTTATTCTATTATTATTATTCTATTTATTTTCTATATTTGTGTGAAAATCTTAATGCGGTTCACAGAATACATCTACTTACCAAGTATCAAAAGTATAGTTCTTATAGTTTCGGAAAAAAGTGGCCGTAACATACGGACGGACAGACAGACAGAAATGACGAATCCATAAGGATTCCGTTTTTTGCCATTTGGCTACGGAACCCTAAAAAAGACGGAGTTTCGCCTAATAAGAATGAATCTCCAAAAGGCAGTCGCCATTGTAGCCGGCATTCTTGTAAATAGGCACACATAGGTAGGTAGGTATACATACACCATGGAAGCCGATCGGTTGTCATTCCGCATTGAGACGTTGACATGAGGTATCGCTTGTGACAGTACTGATTTTACTAACGCACCTAAAGCATGCATTGCATTTAAAAAAGTGAAGCCGAATATATGGCTTAACTTTTTTTAAAGGCGACACTCTGTCTTGACTTTTTTATACGTCTATGTTAGAAATTTAGAATAATATAAAAACCCATTAAATACCCTTCAGCAGATATTTTATAAGCTTCTAGATCAGTTTCCATTGGAAGCATTTCCAAACCCATTAAAATAACATCTTCCATAAATGCTTCAGCTTCACATAATACCTAAAATATAAAATCAAATCACATGCCAGTAGGTACGCTACGCTTCTAAGTTAGTCTAAAATCGTGTAATAGTCGTATTTACAATATAATATTCATATGGATTTTCCACTATTGTGAGCTTAATGTCACAATTAATTCTGCCTCTTTTTATTGGATTATAATTCACTGTTAACGTCGCTATTTCACCCGGTTTAGTAATAACTTTCAGGTGTTCATTCATATCTTCTGAAAAGTTGTTAATATGATGGTTCATATAAGTAACATATTAACTAGCTTATCACAATTCGCTAACTCTATTACAAACCATTATTGCCAAGTAAGAGCATGTGTTCTGTGTTTGGAGGAACTGTCAACCAAAAAACTGGTCTATCTTCAAGGAAGGGTGCCATAACATCCGCAACCACTACAGTTTTGACAGAACACGTATTTTTAAATTGAATCGGTTTATTACTTAAAGAACCTAAACAAGTGACAGGAAATCGCAACAAAGCGATCTTCTGCTGTTTCACTGTTGGTGAAATTAATTTGATTCGCGGTATAACTCCTTCACCGATTAAACATATTTTGAATGACTGTTCTTGACTGTGTAATAGTTTCAATTTGATTTCCAAAACTGCTCGATACTCCTAAAATTTGTAAACGTTGTAATAAAAGTTAAAATAGATGACATTTCCAAAACTATTACCTACTTATGTAGGTACTAGTCTGATGGAAATTCCTGACATTACCTTGAGAGCTTTTGGGCTAAATATAATACCGAGGTTCTTATGCAATAACGGTTCGATATGCGTCTCATACTTATCCAAAGAGAAAATGTCTGGATTAGAATTGGACTGGTAATGTAACTTCATCGTGAGCGCGCAGGCAACTAAACCATTGTTATACAAGTCGATGGCACCTATGTGACTCGAGTTGACTGTCACACAGAAGAAATGTAACGTCACCGAGTTCTCCACAAATACGCAATGCGGTGATGACTGAAACATGGAAATGTTAAATTCATATTAGGTACTTATGCGAGAATAATTTTAATTTATGAACAAAGTTTATTGTAAAAGTAGTCATCACCTCTGGGACTTTGTAATCAGATAAATTCTTAACAATGAGGTGTTCTCTGAAAGTCGTTTCTAGATTCCACAGATCCAAAGTGGGCATTGCTCCAGTGCCAACTAATCTGAGTGGCACCCCTTGAGCTTCAGCGGGGCAAGTATCACTTATCACGAAATTAATAGTTTCTGTGTACATCTTTGGTGCCGTTGCTACGAATTGTATTTGAAGCGTCCGACTTGTCCCCGGTGCGAGCAAATTATCGTCATTCATTATCATAAAATTTCCACATTTCAATGGAGGATTCTTTAACCTGTTGATTTGTCTTTCATGAAAATAGTCCTGAATAAAGTTAACAAATCTACTTTCACCAATTTCGTGTTTTTTTTTTTTCATTTTTTTTTAAAAACGCGATAAGTTCTTTATTAGCCTAAGTTCATACTTGTTATCTTTTCCTTTCATTGGCACTGGAGGTGCATCAGGATCTGTTCTGTATTCTGGTGGCAATATAATTTCAAACGTAACAGGGCATTTACTTGTATTATTAAGTATAACTTCTCTATTTACGCCGCTTCCGACTGGTATGATGTGGAAATTCAATTCACCCAAAGGAAATAATGTGAAACTGAAAATCAATTATTTTAATCATTTCATCAATCATCTATTCTAAATACTATTATATTCTATTCATCCTATAATATTATATTCTATTCATCCTTTCTTTTTTCTATTGCCGCATACAAGATGTTTTTTTTTTATACAACTAATTCAGTAAACAAGCATACGGCCCGCCTGATGGTAAGCGGTTACCGTAGCCATATGGACGCTTGCAACACAAGAAGCATTGCTCACGCATTACCGACCTTTCCCCCCTCCCCTATGAGCTCTGGCGACCTTACTCACGCGCAGGAACACAACTTTACACAACATAAAGTTATTTGGCTGCGGTATTCTGTAAGGTGGAGGTACTTCCCCAGTCGAGCTGCTCTTTGAGCGAATAAACGCTATGCTCTACCTCTCTGTAAAATAATGTCTTTCCAATCATTACTATTCCAAAACATTGCTAGCCACTACTTCTGCCGAATAACTTAAAAACTTACGTATTATAGAATGAAGCAATTGTAACACATATTGGAAACTTGGCAACGACAACCTGCTCCTTACTGCCGTCTAGTAATGAGCACGTGTATGCAGGCACGTTCACAAGATTTATAGATGTGGTTGGTGTACACTCGAAGTCTATGGTGACGAGTTTCAAAGTAGGAGGGATCACCCCACATTCTGCATTCACCTCAAAAGAGCGCAATAACGCTGGCTCCGGGAAGTTCTTCACTTTCTTTAACCTTATTCCAATGCAGAAAGTACGGAATGTAATTCAGTTTTACTTAAACCAATGAAATACTCATATATCTCAAAACAAACGTGTCGTATAACTGAAAATGGCTACTAAGTAGAATTTAAAACCTGGATAGACACTTACTTGTAAAAAATATTATACTTGCCACGATTTAGCAAATACATTTCTTGAACAACTGTTGAGTTTACTTTTACATTCCCATAATTGAGGAAGTTCTCGTTGACATTTTCAAAGGCATATTCTATCATTACATCGTAACACTCAGCCGATAAAAATAGATTGTCTATCACCATAGGCTCACCTCGACCTTGTTCATCATATATCTAAATGAAACACATCATTAACACATCTAGTATGGACGATCTATAATTTAAGCTACACCTCTGTCAATGGAGAAAATGATGATGATAGATGATTAAATATTTATTCAGTCTACTTTGTAATTTTGCCGCCGCGCCGGGGCAGGCAATTGTTTTCAGTGCGATTAGAATGTAAATATTATGTTACGAATTTAAGCTTGTTTTGAAAAGAGTAATTGCTGAGTTTATTGCCGGCAATTCTCAGCAAATGCAACCTTCCGAACCGGTATTAGAGTAAGACTTATCATAAGTGCCTGCGAAGGTCTATTTGAATAAATGATTTTGAATTTTGAATGCACCCATAGCTCAAACCTATGGGTGAAATTCCCCCCCCCCCTCTGAATTACGACTTTAGTTTGACCAATTCAAAAAAATGATAAATCCCTATGTTTTATAAACAGCGCATTTTTAATATCAAGTAAGTATTACGTTGTCAAAAAAGGTTAGATTAAAAAATTACGAATTTTCTGGAAAATATGTATTATTCATTCATTTCTTATACAAAACTTTCCCCATAAACGAAGTCGTCAATCGCAGGGGCTGAAATGCTTATACATGAATTAGGCAAAGTTTTTTTTTCAAAATTCATCTTCTAAAGAGATAAAATAACTTATTGGAAAACTAAAAGTCCTACATAGGTACTATAGTACAACCCACATCGATAATCAGCCCTTGTTGTGATATAACGCCAACTCTGCAAGCGATGTATGTAACAGGAACCACTTGATTGTCATGTCTTGGCACGAACCCTGTAGTCTGGGCTATTATAAAGTCTTCGACAAAAGCTTCGGGGTTTCGAATTTTCCACATTATAGGTAATATGGAATCATTTTTCACAATAAACCTGTCGTCTGCTCGGCGGTAAAGGAGAAGCTTACCATAATCTGAAATAATAGTGTAATGAGCTGTGCTGTGATACCTTGTGATCTACAATACCTTGTGTTGTTTGCTTACCTATCAGCTTAGTAAGTGGTAGTATTTCAATAATAGGCACGACCCCACTGCAGGCTATGCTTACAGTCGCTATATCCGGGTTATCCTTTACGCAGAAGAGAAGAACACTATGATGATCACCGACTGCTGCCGGTGCAGCTGAAATTGATAATTTTTCACGGCCACCGGGCTGAAAATTATGTTTCTTCAATTTTTTTTTATCTGTCATGAAATGTGAATTTTATTTTTGCGCACCAAATCTTTTAGGGGAAATGTCTACCTTCTGAAAGGTTGGTGTTTTTATATATCTACTGACTTTTATATTCAGTCTTTTCAAAATACGGAATCTTTGTGTTGTTTAATAAGTATAATAATAATGGTCACCTCCAATATAACAAATGTTTTGTCTATTTGAAAAATCGATGTACTCTCTAAGAATTCTATTTCTACTTCTGCTATCATTAATGAACTGTTTTTCAAATTGATAGAATAGTCTTCTTCATAAATTCTGTAAAATAAACAAATGTATGAGTTTTTTTTAAGCAGCCAATAATATATACAAAATTCCAAGGGTCGTCACCATTTCTATCAACGCAGATTTCGCTTACACCGTACGAAAATCGGCATAAGAGTGGAAAAATCTAAGTGGCATAAAGAGTGTGTGAATGTGATTAGTTTGGCCCATTTCTGAAGACGGCTGAACGACTGGGTGTGCGGTTTTTAGTTTTCGTCTCTTACAATTTAATCGTACCAACAAAATTGAGATATGAAATCTGCCAAATCGGCTTGACTTATCTATGGTGCAAGGTGTGCGGCGGTGCACACGGGCGCAGGAGCTCAGGGGGCGCCGATATACGCTCGCGACGCGACCTAAAGAGCATGCGGCCACATGCGGCGGTCTCAAATACACTACGTCAGTATTATGGACGATGAAATTATAATATTAGTAGGAAAGGATTCAATATTTTTGATTTAAAAACAAAGTCAAATCTTCTTTTACCTATTGATTCCGACAAATATTGGTCCAAATTCAAATACTTTGAGATCATCAAGATACGTGATTTTATAGACATGGTTTTCAATAGTTCTTCTGGCGAAATTATCGAACATCTTTTTCGGTCGACTATCCAACCTTCCATACAGATAACTTTTATTAGTCATGCATCAATCCTTAATTTACCCAAAATCCAGGGCGTAAACAATAAAGATTTCTCACCTTGGCAAATCGCAAATTCCGGTCACATTTATATCGACACGTGATTCGGGCCATCCACTTACTTCTACAAACCGTTTGACACTAAAATTACCTTCTATTTTTGGATTGAACAAATATTTACATCGCACTAGATCACCAGGGTGGAGAATGAGGCGTCTATCAGGAGCTAAAACATTCATCATATTATATCAATAAAATACACAAAAAAACTGATACCTTTATGATGACGATATTAATTACCATTTATGGATTTAACACTATGAAGTGGCAGTGGATAGAAAAAATCAACCTCGCTTTCTTCTAGAGGAATTTTCTCAATAGATGTTGTCGGTATATCACTAGTCGACGTTTCAGATGAAGTCACCTTTTATAAAAATATAGGTACTTATTAAAATTGAATAAATGATATTAAATCAGTTGCAATCCTGATCATGAAAACAGTTTTAAAATTACCTTCTTGCCACAAGTACAATGCCACTTAGATAGAATGTTCAAAACATTATCAGGAGTTGAGTCATCCAGTAAATTAAGATCGGTCAGCTGGTTACATTCGCATTTTTTTATCTGAAATCAAACTCAAGTATCATAAAAATGTGTCAACGGTATTTAGGTCTATCTGGGTAAGCGGTGCCACTCGAATGAATAATAATGTCTTAAAGTAATCTATGGTAACAATAATGCTTTAAAAAAGCTAAGAAAATAAATAAATTGTAGAATCATTATAAACGTAGCTTAACTTTCATTCAAATTTTATAGTAATTGAACACTTCTAGTGTTTGCCTTTTGTCTCGTGTGGCCAATATTATTATTTTTTTAATAAAAGAGTACATTACCGGTAGTTCATATAAATAGAGCCACTTTAATGGTTCCTCGTGATGCATAATTGGCAATGTTTTTGGTAACAATACGGTATATTCCTTTGTCATCACTGGTTGCTTAAGAATATCGAATGGCTCATCTTCTTTTAAGGCTTCATGAACAAGGGGAGATTCGACCAACATTTTAACTAAAGCATCTTTGTAGTGTTCACAGGGACACAGTATGAGAGTCAGCGGAAAACCTCTGTCGCTGAAACTGACTTCAGAAATCTACGGAAAATTGTTTTTAATCTAATTTCAATATATCGCAAAAAAATTACATTTGGGTAGTTTTAGGAACTTGTTATTGTTATATCGATTATGACTCGAATACTTTAGAGAGTTTTATCTATCTAACGTAACGCTGCTACGTAACGTTAAAACTTACTACTCTCTTCGGACCCTCGTTATTTAAAAAATATTTATAAATAAGAGTGCTTTTACTACTACTGTGTACATAAATAAGCTTGTAAGTAAATATATTCCGACTAACAAACTTGCCTGTATTTGCATTTCGGACTTTTTCTTTACTTTTTTCTGAGTCGTACCCACTACCTGACCGTTGAAGCCATATAATGGGAACCCCAAATCACACTCTTCTACAATCCAGTTATTAGCAATATTTATAAGAGTATCAAAAACAGTTTTACTATATTCGTTATATTTCATGCTCATCATCAAAACTTCACTTGTTAGTTTTCCTAAATCAAACATTGTTTTTTATTAGAATAAAAAATAGCAATTTAACACCTTGGCACATTGTCAACCTCTGACATACCTTTGCCATCTTCTTTTTTTATTTTTTTCTTCGATTCTGATGTGTTCAGAGCTATTAGTGACTTGCTGTTATCTGTAAAATGACAAACGAAACAAATTAATCAGTAGACGAAAAAGGGCCTTCACCTTATTCAGACCTACTCGACTGACATACCGATGTTTTGGGTTGGGTTGTTTGCTGATGCTATGTTAGACGCACTAAATTTTTTGCGATTATGTAGTTACCAAATTTCGAATGAAAGGGAAAATAGAAGCCATTCGATTCAGTAGACACTATCGGATCGAAATCGGGAGCGCAACCGAGCTCCTCTGAATAACCCGAATTTAGCCTAAAGACTTTGCCTTTCAACAATGTTTAAAGTTATTTTCATTGTTTGTGGTTGTCTATTACCTAAATGGAATCGGCGCAATATGTGTGTTTCTTTGCCATTGAACACTTTTATCCTTCATCTTAAACTTTACTACCAACTATTTTACTAATATACCTACTACATCACATAATCCATCTATATCTGCTTCGATCTTTCCATTCCCACATATTTACCTACACTCTTATTTATCAGTATTTTATTCACATGACATTTGAAGTGAAGGTGATGACAGCTCAGTGGTAGTACGTCGAATGCCGTTGAATCTAACAATGAGCGTGGGCTTGCGGTGAAGGGAAACGGATGGTGAGGAAACTTTAGTCCCAATAACAATTTAAAATTCCGCTATCCATGTAATCCAGACGGCCACGGGCCGGGCCAGTTGGCATGGTTGGTTAAGATTCCACCTATCATGCCGCAGGTCATGGGTTAGATTCCCACCCACCACCATGTGTGCATGAACAATGAACATGTCTGCATGTCCTGACTCCGCGGTGTAATGTATGTAGGTATTTAATTTACAACCAAAAATTTGTATATCAGTTATCTCGTTTCTATAGTACATACAAGCTATGTTTAGTTCGGGATCAGATAACCGTGTGTGAAGACTTTCCGAGGATATTTAATAATCTTCGCACGGAACTTACCTTTAGCTGCTTTATCTTTCTTTTGTAATGTCTCGACTGGGATTCTGAAAATAAATTTAGATAATTATAATCATCATTATCATTACTGGTGGGTATTTAATGGTGGGAGGAGGGTGGGAGTTAATAAATCAAATCTGAAACACCATGTCCATTAGGGAATGCTTGAGCAGATTTCAAAACCCGGGACAAATGATCATAAGTATTTAACTTTCAGCCATTAGCATGGCCTGTTATAAATAGCAATAATTTCTTATCTTAATACCGCCTCGACTGCAATTACAAACTTTGCACACATGTAACATAATATACTACTATTTGAAAATACACTTACGCAGCTTTCTCATAATACTTTTTCTTTCTTGCCTCCAAACCATATATACAGTACAATGATTTTAGTTCAGCAGGGGAGTTTTCGTACTCTTCTTCATCCATATCCTCAAAAGATTGGATTATGCCATCTATTTCTGTTTCACTGTAAGCTTGTGAGGCATGTCTAAGGAAAAAATGCATATAAACTAAGTAATTTAATGAGAAGTAAGTAGATACATGAAATAAAAGTACATAACATTTAAAAAAACTAACGCATCCACCAATTCACTCTCTCTTTGAGCTTCTTCATGTGACTGAAGCCATTTTGAAAACTCCGATTGGCATAATATGAGATGAATATTCCTTATTGTATGCTTACATTTTAAAACAGTGGTAAGAGCCAAAGGTGGATTCTTCATTATAATGCTAGTAAGTGAATCTATCACAAAACCTTTAAGAAACTTGGGTTGTTGAAAGAATTCAGAAAGTAGTTCAATAATCAATTCCTATAGAAAACAATGAATGGTATAAGTATATAATTAGGGAATGGCGAAATTCCTTTGGGGTAAAACTATTCTCGACAATTCTAGAACAGTCGAGAATTCGAAAGAGTCTAGCTATTCATGTCGATTATAAAGTGAACCTTCCCTCGATATATGGATCGTTCCGTTCGAAACACTTTACCAATATAATTAAGACAAAAAGGAACGAAACAAATTTAAGATCATCCATATCACCATTTGGAACATCGTTGTAGATCCCATTGCCGCTAAAACTGAGTGTGAAGTAAGAGATGAAGTAGGAGACTTTTTCTTTTTCTTCTCGTTAGCTTTTGAACGAGGGGTTGGCATATTCCTACTATTGGCAATAAATATAATTTTCTTTAAAATAATATCAAATTCATCTTCCGTATCTCCAAACATTTCTGAAAGATAAACAATTTAATCACAGGAAATAGTATTTATCTTAGCGTCGTGAGCCCATAGCATGCTCTCACTCAAGTGCACCGGAACGGAACACACCATCAGTTACAGCGGCAGATTTTCAACTCAAGGATTGAAGCCGGGCAAGCGGGTAGTACAAAGTACCCTGACACCTTCGAAAGCTCAGTAAAATTCGAACCTACGATGTACGTCACAGCATTCTTCGTCAATACCACTGAGCATTCATCACGTCATAAAATCTCATCGTGTAACTATCTGATCAAACCCAAATTGCACATATTTAGCGTTGATTTAGTTAGTGCCACCATAATAAAATGCGCAGGCACAGGTACAGTATAGGACAAAATTGCTACACTTTCGAGGCCTACTATGTTGTTGTTAGTTCGATCTAGTTATGTTATATTGCATTAATAAATATAATTAATAGAAGTACTTACTTAACCCGCAAGTGGGACAAACAGTACCTGTACGTAAAAATATTACCTTCAGTATTTTCTTCATTTCCATCTGAATCCACTGTGTTAACGTTTCGTAGCATTTCATAACTTTCGTTTATAGCACTGAATAGAACAGTTCTAGCGGGGCATGTACAAACACATAGAGCCTCTACTATGCATAGGTCTAAATTAATTGTAAGTATGCCAAGACTTTTTCCGATAGCATACGCGATTTCTTGACATTGCATTTCTGAAAATGTTTTTTTAACGCTTTATTAGTATTACGCTTGTATTCTAGATGGTTTCAAAGGATTTGCGTAAAAATTTTGTTTTTTTTAAATCTTTGGGTATTTAATTATTTATATGTTTTAATTGTAACCTTCACATGGAGAACCGTGCACAAAAACTATTAGCCCTTTTAATTGTTTGTCGGTTCCGCTATCAGTCGACTCTTGATCAAATACACGCAAACTGTCCTTGAGTGGATCAACTTGATTTTCTTTTAATGTTTTCATCTCATCTAAAAATAATTCATTAGGTATTATTTTTCATCAGTATCGATATCGAATTAATAGATAATCATTCTTATTAATCCAAAGATATTTAGTAAATTTATTAATGATACCTGCTATAATTTCCGTTACGGTCCGAAATTTTCTTACGGGTGCATCGGTGCGATTGGGTGACGATGGTTTAGCGGTGGTTTTGGGACTTTTTGATTTTCTGAATTAGAATTTATTAGGATTTTATTTATAATTATTTGCACTTTCTGTATCGAATAAAATAATTTCGTTACTAACTTTGGAGTTGCAGCTGAAGCTTTAGTAGATTTGGTTTGAGCAGCCGCTTCCTCATTCGCAATCCTTAAAACATTTTTTTAGTGATCTTGTTGTCATTATTGTAAATAGGTAAACAAATGAGTTACTAAAAATCTTACTTCTTGACGCTCTCCGTGAAATTTTTGTAAAAGTTTACAATTTCTTCGGACATTCCGATTCCGGGCCGGATAGCGGGCACTAACATTTCTTCTGGCTTATTGTAGTACTTGTACAGTAATTGATACATTTCATCCTCTTCTTTCCATTCCCTTCAATGATATACGTTTCTTTAGAATATCTTATATCACTGTTTAACCAATATATCCCTCATAATATCGTATATAAGGTCCTAATAAATTAGTGAACTTCCTCTTGAGGGATGAATGTAAAAAAAAAAAAACCTTCGCGCGGCTTCTTTGATTTGCATAGAGACAGTATAGGATTTTTTTTATTTTTTTTCCCTCGGATTGTTTTTCTAATATTATTTTTTGATTACTAATGACCTATACATTCATCCCTCAAGAGGAAGTTCACTAATTTATTAGGACCTTATATAAATATAATATTAAATGACTACGTCATATTTCTGCTTACTCGTCAGAGTGGGCTACAATGAGCTCAATAGGAAAAGGGCAAGGATTCGTTAGTCCAAAATAGATTTCAGTTGTGTCAGCCCACGGCAGCGTTGGTGGAAAGTTGACATTGGGGCCGATGATGTGCACATGTGGTATGATACCTTGCCCATATACCGGTATTGTCATTCTATTTGGATTCATATGGAATCTGAATATCAGGAGTCCTTCGTACATCATCTGCATTGGAAAGAAATAGTTGAAGGTAGGTACTTTTATTTATTATAGGTATTATTTACTTATTTGCAACGTGTATAACTTATTGATTAATCACATATGAGAATAGATTAGGTAAATTACAGGTTTCACATTTAAATAATGTTGAAAATGAATTAAAATGTATAGCGGTTCTGAAGTACATAACTAATTAACTACCTGTTTAGAGCAAGATACACGTGGTTGTATGTGCAAGGGGTTTGTAGATGTCGGGGTCTGTACATGAGAGTATTTATAATTCTAATGGGAATTTATTTTGTCTTACTTTCTTAGTTTTAGGAAATTTCTTTTGTCTTAGTTGAATTATTTTTTCTGAAAGTGACTTGAGTACAGTCGAACCTGTCTACCTTATCTTAGTAAATCTTTTAAGGCATGTATTTACCTCCATAGTTGGTTTAAACGCCAAACTGAGCCAGCCTCCTTCACCCGGCTCATATTTCCCTGAACTATCCATTATCATCATAGGGTTTGGGCCAGGAGCTTTCAATCTTAATGTGACGTACCAAATGCAAGTCGGCTTACCCCTAATGAGCATTCAAGTGCACATTCGATATATTGTTTTATAATAAACGAATAGACGGGCCAGTTGGCGCAGTTGGTTAAGACGTGGAGTCTTAACCTATAGCGCCGCAGGTCATGGGTTCGATTCCCACACAGGACATGCATTTGTGTGCATGAACATGTCTGCATGTCCTGAGTCTGGGTGTAATTATGTATATTAAGTATTTATTTACAAACAAAAAGTAGTATATGTATTATATCAGTTATCTGGTTTCCATAGTATAAGCTCTGCTTAGTTTGGGATCAGATGACCATGTGTGAGGAATGTCCAAGGATATTTATTTAATAAATCATAACATTTTTTTTTTCTGATATCTATTTAAAGGATTTCAAAATGATACAATATAAGACTCACACATTCTTGAGCGGTATTGAGCAAATTATCTTATCGCCACATCTCACTAAACCGAAATTTATTTCAGCAACATTTGAAACTAAGTACGGCACTGCACAGAGAGCCTTTATATTAACTGGTATGGACACACCGTACGGTACCTAAGTATTGAAATACATAGAAATAAATCAAACTAAATCACGAAATAATAACTGGCAAGAAAATTAACTAATGAAACTTACTTCCAAATTAAAAGATGTCTCTACATTTTGTTCCAATTCCGTAAAATCTGTAGCCGTGGGTGAAAAACTCACTTCAAATTTTCCTACTTCTCCAGGCATTAGTTTTCCGCACAACTTCATCCCAAGCCATGAAGGAACGACAGTGCATTTGGCAAAATGCAACTTGGTCGGAATTGGACCATAGTTTATAATTTCAGCTGTATGTTGCACCTATTTATTAGTAATATATTGACGAAATAAGAGAGCAAGTTGACGATCGTCATAAGTTTAAACCTACATCGGAACATTGCAAAAATTCCGTATTTCTCCTAGATGTTGCGTTTGTAAGTTACCAAAAATCTAGGGGCAGGTCGGTTATCTAAAGTTGGCACGTTCAACACATTTACACGTTGCGCTTGTGTAGTGTCCGTGAATAAGCGCGCGTGTGGCCCTGTGCCTGGGCCGTGTTGTATTTTTTTGCATTCGTCCATTAGAATCGACGGACTGCTTAGAAGCAATAATGTAATAAAACATACTGTATCGTGGGCGGTACCAACTATAAAGTAAAATTAAGGTAACTGTACGCTGTACCTTATATAAAGGTAAATATCTGTGAAAACTTATAATTAGCCTTCTTTTTGTGATATGTATACTTTATGTACCTAGCTGTTAGTTTTCCTTTGATCTTAAAATAAAATAAAATAAAGGTGCTACGCTGTTTTATATGGCGATCGCCAATCTCCTTTCTGATTCTGTCGTATAAATTAAGAATATTTTAATAGGCCATTTATGCATGAGATACAGAATATTTCTGATCATTCATAACGTTGCCTTTGTTGATCGTGAGCTGAAGCCCCATTACGATTTGTATGATAGATATTTTTTACTTACGTAATTTGATCATGTTTAGAGTAGTACCTACCTACCTATTATACGCGACTATGCGTTGAAAGTTAAGTTAAAACGTCTACACAATTATGGCAAACACTTACCGTACTACCAGTTATGATAACACCGAAGTCAATAACATATGGTGTAGTATAAAAACCAGGAATAGGTCCTATTTTTGAAGTGGTTGAGTATGCGATCAGTATTTCTGGCCGTAAGTTTATGTGGCTTATTACTAACATCCTCTCTATTGCCAGTTCTATGTCCATCACTGAAGGATATCCATCCTATATATGTTATAATAATATTTGTAATAAAAGTGGGAGAAACTGACCGAGTGATATAAACCGCTAAACTACCCTACGCTACCCTACCCTACCCTACCCTACGCTACCCTACCCTACCCTACGCTACCCTACACTTTAAGAGTAACATGTTTCAGTTTTTGGTAAATCACCCCATTAGGGAAGAACGGAGGTGGTAAACTTTATATGGGAAATAATATACCCATTTATTAGTTAAAGCCCGTACCCAAGAAGAACATAAATGCCAATCATTCTGAAAGTCAGGATCTTCAAAACATTTCTCTGTTAAAGGCGTATTCACGTGTTCTGGGGTACCAGTAAAGAAATCACAAAGCGCTGCCAAATAGTCTATCGTCAGCGAAGCAATAGCCCCATATCCAACTTCTGGGTGTAACTACAATAACAAATTAAAATAAATAGATTTAATAGGTTTATTATTACCCTTGGCTATTTATTTGTTAAATAGTATATCAAAATGCTGAAATACTTTCATGTCATTGTAATTGTGGACTCACATTAGCCATTTCTGGTCTCTGCAATGTTAAATAAACTTGAGGAATAACTCCCCAGCCGAACACTTCGATTGGGATATGAGGAAGATGTCCTATTTCCAATAAAAACACCCTATGAAAAAATCCAACAACACCGGGTCTCATTACGATTTTCATTTCTGTTTCTTCTTCTGGTTCTATGATTTTCTCTTGAGGTACTAAATCGAGAATAGTTCCTTCTAATTCATTCTCGAACTTCGGTTCATTCGTATAAGTTTTATATTCAAAAGGCAGTTGTGCTATATTAGATATTATCAATTGTTCTGAAGCCAGTTCGTGGAATGACCTAATTTTGAAATTTATTTTTTGTGTATTAATATTGTATATCAAATCGGAACTTTGCCCAGTAATTATAATCGTTTCCGATGGACCTCCTAAAACATCGCATTCAAGTATAGCCCGAACATTTATATTATGTTTGGGCTTAAAAATTACGTGAATATATTGAATTTCACCAGGTCTTAGTAACCCCCGATGTGGTGTCAGCTGTAAAATATCATTTATGCCGGTTTTGTTCGGCTTGGTTATTTTACCAAATTTACATGTCCAATGAAATTCTGTTTCATATTGAGCATCTATCATAGGTGTGATTTTATTGAAATATCTTATTTTCATGTATTTTAAATCTTCAGAATCTTGGACCGTTAACGTGTCTCCAAATATTGTTTCCCGAGACGAAGAAGCAGGGGCTTTTAAAATTTCTTCATTTATCTTACCGTCTGGTGACCGACGTGCCAAAATTTCCTGAAGCTCTGCAACAATTTGCACATTTGCATAGCATAATGATAAAATAAAATTATAAGAAACAAAAAAATTGCAACTTATAACACAGGTGCATTATAAACTTACCAGTAGCGTCTGTTTGTTCAGTTAGACTGCAGATTGGACTGATATTACTTTCTACGCTCGGAAGTTGGGCCTGTGGAATAAACATTTGCTGTAATGAAAGTTATTATAAGTTCATTTATGTAGTGAGATTAGCTCAAATCAAATCAAATAAAAATGTAAAACAATATTTATATTACTTACTAGTGTTTTATTTATTGTATATTTTTTCCATTTAAATCTAAAACAAACTAATAGTGGAGTCACATTTTGTATCTTAACGGTTTTACTTTCGACGCTGCCGTTTAAAACACACTGAAAATCGACTCTCGGTGGATAAACTAAGATATTTGGGAAATTTATTTTTCCTACTAGTTTTATTGCATCCTTAAACAAAGAATAATAATTTCAGTTATAAATCCCAAAATACTTACATAATATTATTTGCATATATATACCTAATAAAATATTTTGAGGGAAGATTGGTACTAAAGTACCACAGTTACAGTACTAAGGATATACTTACTTTGTTCTTATGACCTTTGAACTTTATTTTCATTGACTCACAGTACACTTTTGATTTTAATGACAAGTGTTTCGCAGTATCAAATAAAATCTGTAACTTCATAACTTCTTGATCTTCTAATCGCTCCTCAATACTATGAGTCAGGTTAAATGCCATTTTTATTTTATTTATGTCTTGGAAAAAGTGTAACGGACTTTTTCGCAGTGGCTCAACTGGTTTCATAGTCAAATAATCTATTAATATGCGGGACTGAACTGGACCAGACCCATCAAGTATATTTGGTAGATTTAAATCAGATTTATTGTAACATATACAACAACATAATTTTTCTTCATGGGGCGGTATCTTATATGTACCTTGTTTTTGTATTAAAGCAAAAGGAGGCTTGATGCCAATTTCCATATCCAAAGGTAACTTGGAAACATTTTTTATAGTTATTATATCTGAAATTACAATAACATTGGTTATCAATGGTTAGTAATGTGAAATGTTCTAACTTTCTAACCATGTTTCTAATTAACCACGAATTCTACTACCATAAAGTACCTACAGGCTAACTTATTAGAGTGAAGGGGGTGTGTCTTCATTCGGGCATCAAAAGAAGCGCAATGACGTTCATTTTGTGTGAAATCTATTCCGCCACCGACAGTGCGCTTTGATTGGCTCAGTTAGGACACTTGTGCTCTGATTGGCTAAGTCAAGCACAAAAGTGATTGGTCCTTACTGTTCAAAATCAGTGCAAAAGCACTGCCTAGTTGCGGAATTGGATTGATCGGTATTACCCCAGTTTTACCATTACATATGGTAATACGGTATTACCATATTATTATGTAATGCCACATATGTAATGTAGCTCTGCTTAGTTTGAGATTAGATGACCGTGTGTGAGGAATGTCCAAGGATATTTATTTTATTTATTTATTATTACTGTTCGAAAGGGATATTTCCTCTATGCATTCGGGTGTTTCTTCTTCATGTCTTCGTATACAATGCGGCTGCCGATATAATGCGCTTCTGAAACCTGTAGTTAATATTGGACTAATGTCGGAAACGACTAATCCTATTGCCATGGCACTTTCACAGGATGGTTCGGTATTTTCTTAGGCACAGTTTAATGAAAGTCCCATCTTAATCAGATCAGCCGTTTACGTGATTTGGCCAATATTAACAGGTGTCAGACACATATTGTCTCGGCGGCAGCACCATAGGGCCGATGCCGTCATACACTTTGAATCACTCGTTCTTGCATTTCACATGTCCCTTCCTCCTAAATCTATATTCTTAGGTATTTTTTACCTTTGTGTGAATTTGTGTGTAGAGATACAACTATGTAGGTAACCGCGTATAGCTACTTGACGGTTCTATCTAACTAAAAAAAAATTGACTTTTGCTCCTCCTCCGGTTTATAACAATTTAAGGCCCTATACCTACCTATACATTAATTAA
The DNA here is from genome assembly GCA_947623365.1 of Achlya flavicornis. Classification (NCBI taxonomy): domain Eukaryota; kingdom Metazoa; phylum Arthropoda; class Insecta; order Lepidoptera; family Drepanidae; genus Achlya; species Achlya flavicornis. Next base: position 6,160,108 of record OX392468.1, on the reverse strand, counting down.
CTATACAGTATCGTGTACCTGTCAGTTTATAATGCTCATTATACGGACTAAAATCATAATTAAAGTCCATAACTAAACACGAAGTCTCTATTTTCGGATCAACAAATTCTGCTACAATCTGGCACTGCAGTAGCAGCTCCTTCTTGTTTATTCCTTCAACGCTGCCGACTAAATACCACATTTCCTTAATTGTGGTTACTTTGTACGATAATCCTGTGATCGTCAATTCCATTTTCTCTCCTGCTGCCATTTTGAATACCTTTGGTTCCAAATTGAAGAAAGCCCTGAATAATATTAAATTAAAGTATTTTTAATGTAGGTACATTATATAATGCACGATAGATATTATATTTTTATGGAAAGATATACGTACGCTGTGTGTTGTTTTGTTTTGGGCGCCTTGTAATGCTCACTCCATTCCAACGCATGTAATCTTGTTCCACAATTTTCCATAACAATTTGACTTTTCAGCGCTATTTTAGTGAAGTGTCGACCGAGCATAATTCTATCACGTAAATCGCCTACCACAATACTTGTGCCGACACCAGTTGCTGATAGCGGCACTAACTGGATTAATAAAAATATTTAGATTGTCAAATTTTAAAGCCTATCATCATATTCGTATAATAGGCCACATTGAACAACCCTTGGCCGGTATCTTCATACTGGTCAGTTAACGGTGTCAATTTAATAATAAAGCAAACAGCCAATAACTCTACTTTTTATAGCAACAAAGTAAGACAATTAAATACAAGATTTAATCAATAATAATTCTAAACCGTCCCTCCATCTCGAAAAATCACTTCAAGACAGGATCAGGTCTTATTTAGTTTTTCGTAAAAGGATACGATACCTAGTATAACCTTTAACTGATGCAGTGATATACCTACCAGTCTTATATTTCGAATTCAATATGACAAAACAAGATCAAACTTGGAATTGTAAACATCTCTCTACAGGACAAAACCAACTGACCAAACTTAACATTAACACTGAAATATCTCTAGGCGGTGAATAAGATGAATGAAGAAGAATATGATGGAGATAAATAAGATACTGCGAGCGAGCTATGGAACGACCTATGCTCGGAATTTCTCTTCGTGACATGGTCTGAAATGGGGACATTCGAAGGAGAACGAAAACGACGGATACAGCTCGTAGAGCACAGACGTATGAGTAGTAGTACCTACAAAGTACTACTACTCATACGTCTGTGTCGTAGAGTTAGTAAGCTGAAGTGGCAATGGGCAGGCCACATCGCTCGAAGAGCCGATAACCGATGAGAAAGGTTCTCGAGTGGCGAACACGTGCTCGAAAGCGCCGAGCGGGACGCCCTCCCACCAGGTGGACCGACGACCAGAGGGAGCCAATTTTCATTCACTCGAATTCATCACTCGTTCGAAATAAAGTTCGAACTCGTACTTTATTCGAGTGAAAATCAAGTTAGGCTATTCTGACCATTTCGAAGCCGCCATTTTGTCTCATTTTTCGAAGGCTAGCGCTCGAATTGCTTCGACTGGTCGGGACCGTTCGAAACATATTTCGAATACGAACTATCACACGTCAAACAAACAGGGATCCAATTCTCAACCACTCGAATTCATCACTCGTTCGAATTAAAGTTCGAACTCGTACTTTATTCGAATGAAAATCAAGTTAGGCTATTCTAACAATTTCGAAGCCGCCATTTTGTCTCATTTTTCGAAGGCTAGCGCTCGAACTGTGCTAGTGCTTCGACTGGTCGGGACTGTTCGAAACGTATTTCGAATGCGAACTATCCTACGTCAAACAGTTAGGTTGTCATTTGGAAACGTAATGATAACAAATAAACCTAAGGATTTCCGTTACGCATAGTCAATACTTTTTATATTAATTTATAATTATTAAATAAAATTGATAAATTTACGAATTCCGGATATAACTAGAAATAAAAAGTATAAAACGTTGTTTTAAATATTTCATAGTCATTAAATCTATTTAGATTTTTTTTTATTATAGCAATATTGTTGTAAAAACCTTTCATTGTTTTTAAACGTTATACATAATAATAGTATAGTACTATACTATGTATACTTATACATAGTAATAGTAAAACTGTGGTAATAGTTTCAAAAAACGAGATGTATATTGTTTAGGTTCGTCTGCACGTTTAAGACATAATGTTATCGCGTACCTACTTCAATTATCAAGTGAAACGAAACGCATCGTGCAATTTGTATCCATCATAATGGCAACATTTATTCCTTACACTCGAAATAATTTCGAAGGTTAGTTCGTTTAGTACCGAGAATACAGGAATCGAAAAATTTACTCCGCCCCTCGAAATTTTACAATCGAAATTGCACTCGTAATGCAAGTTCGGTTCGAAGGGAAGTGAGAATTGGGTCCCAGCCCAGAGTCGCTGGGCGCCGCTGGATGAAAGCGGCCCAGAACCGTTCGAAGTGGAAATCAATGGGGAGGCCTATGTTCAGAAATGGACATCCATGGGCTGATATGAAGATGATGAAATGAGATACTCACAATATCTTTTACTTTTTCCAATTGTATAGCAGCTTTATTTGAATAAGTGTCAGCATCTATCAAATATAGACTAAGAAGTAAATCTGTTTCTGATTCTGGTTCTACGAAACCTTCAGTAGGTGTGATATTCCACCTGCCGTCTCTGTTCAGCTGTAAACCATATCGTCTTTATATCTGTGTTCTGCAAATCTATGTAACTTGCTCTTCACTCGCGCAGATTTCAAAAATGTCTAGGTGAGGTACCTACTATATTTTTTTCAATATAGATTATCATTGCTCGATTGCTGATGATTCACTGCTTTTTTAGGGAGACCTAACATTAAATGTTATTAAAAAAAAGCTTACTAATGAAGCCTTAAAGTTGACTCCTACTGGAGAATCATTGCATAGAGTCAATGTTTTTTGTGACCTTGTCAATAATTTTACTTGACCCCAATGTAGTGCCATGGGCGAACAAGTAACGATGGGTCGCACGCCACATCCAGTAATGTGACAAATCTCGATGGACTTAGACATTCCGAATAAGCGTAAACTGTAAAAAAACATTTTATGATTCCTTCTTTTTGGATTTGAGAAGCATTAGAGAATTTTACTATAACAGAAATTAGGTGTTATTTTTAACCGACTTCCAAAAATGGAGATTAAACCATCTCCATTTTTGGAAGTCGGTTACGATACGATCGTGTTCGATACGTAATATATAATTTTACATTACCTACCGTATACTATATTCTTGTACTCCAAGAAAACCCGTCTTTATTACCACCGGTAAACATAATGGTCTATTAGGTTCTATCAAACCTTCTTTGATAGCAACAGACACTTCAAACGTAGACTCTTCCTAAAATCACAAATAATTTACAAAATTATAACCTATATACCATAGAAATAAATATACCTAGAAAGAACGTCGCCATACTACACTAATATACAAAACAGGCCAACTTTTATAGGCTGCTGCGCGTAACAGCTACGTTTTACGCTCCCTCTGCGTCATTCTGCTTGTCATAATGACGTTCATAATGATAGTAGTTGTTAAAATATTCCAATTAAAATCGGGAGAAATTTAAATATTGCTCATTATTTTGCATTTTTATTTATTTTTATTTGATTTGCGCCCTAACAGTTAGAGCGTATTTTTATCGACGCGTGCACAGCTGCGACACTCTATCTGGATGTATCCTTAATCAAAGCTATATACCTATTCCTTACAGTCAAAAGGTAAAAGATATGTTCTTGTACCACCTCTGTATAGCACCTATAAAGTACCTAATTACCTGTGGTTCTTCTAATGTGAAATAGCCCCAGAACTCTTTGCACGTTACCCTTATGTCATGTTCATAAGAATAATCTAGGAAACAAGCACGCAGTTTTATTTCTGGAGCTGGAGTGATCTCCGGAACCATCGCATTGAATATAACAGGTAAAATTATCGGTGGACTGTCAGATTTCTCAAGTTCTAGCTCCAGAGATGTTTGATTGGCTCTGATTAAATTTGCAGTAAGCGTTACCTGAACAATATAAATATCAAACTTAATTGTTTGGTAATAGGTAAGATAATTAACAAACAAGTGCGAGTCTGAGTCTGACTCGCGCACCGTTCCATTGGTTTGGCCATAATTTAATTTTTCATTTGCAATAACGTTGGGTTAGCAATATTTAAAACTATTCCCAAAACCAGATAACTAATATAATACATATTATATTATTATATATATACTTTTTGTTTATAAATACATACTTAATAATATATACATAATTGCACCCAGACTCAGGACATACAGATATGTTCGTGCACACAAATATATTTCCTGTGTGGGAATCGAACCCACGACCTGCATTCGGCGCAATACGTGGGCCAACTGGCCCGTCAGACTGCCTCACATTAGTTTTGTCCAACGGATTCTACACTATACTTTAAGAATTTGATAAGCAGCTACTAACAAGATTAAACATTAACCCCCTTACTCATAAAGCACTATTTAACAAATATACTGATTAAATGGTCACGTAAATAATGTCACATGTTTGACAATGACAATAGAGTGACGTTATTTACGTGACCCTTTAAACAGTATATTAGTTAAATCACGGAAAGTTAAATAATGCTTTATGAGTAAGGGGTAAAGGATATACCTACCTATTATCTACAATTACCTTTTAATTAAAACATGATTAGTTCTTATCTGGTCTAGGTTATTTTCTATTACTCATATGGAGTGGATACAAAATATATTTTATTTATCATAAATACCTTTAATGATATTCTTGATTCGGGGTTTATATTAACTTTACATGGCTCAATATTAAACTCCCTTGGCCACTGAGGAACTTCTGGTTTTGGTTTATCGGTTACAGCGTAATCAGTTAGCGTAATACTGCTTACTTCAGGCCCATCTGAGGATATCTTCACAGAAGCACTGACATGGACCACTGATTCATTGATCACTTCTAATTCTAAAGTCTTGGGTACCCCTGAAATTCAGCTTTATGTAGGTATAGGACGATAGGTCCCGGCGCATACCCACCAGATAATAATGTTAGCTTCGTCATGGTGAATACTCGCACCAGTTTGCAATCGAGATATTAAAAATGATTCAAGATTTTCGCTAGACATCAGCAAAAAAAAACAGTATAACGAATCCAACTTTTGTTTTGAAACATGACGCTATAGATTATCCACCCAATATTAGTAGGGGGTTGTTGTACTCACACCCACCAATGTTATGATTTTAACTCCGAACATGTAAAAAAGAATTGTGTACCCAATAAAGGTTGTTATTGAGATATTAGTTATTTACGAAATGTAAGATAAGCGTTATACAAAGACTACAGTATATACTTAGGCGTTATAATCCACATGGTCTCAATCCTAACTAATATTATAAATGCGAGCATATTGTATGGAGAAAGACAAAGGGAACCTTTATCGAGTGTAATCGCGGGGACAACTAATAAATCAAAGGTTTTTGTAGTTTTGGCTTATGGTTTGTCTGGTCCTGCAAATTTGCTCATAATTTTGCATCTGTGATCAAGTTAAACCTTACTGTAACTTACCGACACTGACCATCCCAAAATCCAAACATGGAATACCAAACATAAGGGACGGGTAAATTATCTCCCCTCTGCAATCAATTAATAATAATTAAGTAACATATTTTTTTTTTTATAAAATTACTTTATGTAAGAACAGTAAGTATATGAAGCGCTCATGTAGCATTATCAGCCGTTCCTAATCGATCGGCAAAGTTAAGCTACCACAGTCGGGGTCTGTAGGGGAAAGGTGTACGAGATGATCCACTTAAGGGAGAATGCTTGTAGTTTAATCGATGTTCAACTTAATGGAGCAGAAAAAGCGTTTATTCACAGTAAATTTATCTGTCTACGTGTTCTCATACTCAAAATATAAAAATTTCAGGTCTAATATTATTAAAATTCACATTTTTTAAAACACTATGAAAGAATCATCTTGTACACCCCGGTGTCCAAGATGATCCTATGGGTAGGGGTAAGATGATCCTGCGGATCATGTTGCCCCTATTTTGGGCATGACCTAGGTTTTAGTAGAATTAAATAAAAAATAACTTATCATATTAATCTATCTTTAATTAGGAAAACAAGTATCTTACAGACCTTTACTTAGGTAGAATGAGCCAGTCTTATTAATTAATATTCAGTCTCAAAATCACTAAATATGTAGTCAATTATATAAATTATGTAAATTATATAATCTTCTAAAATAATTGAAATGACTAATTTCAGTAACTATAATCAACATAAAACCGTAAAATTTTAAAACATAAATAATATTTATTATAATTCTCCATTTTTACGAACTGAAATATCAAAATGAAACTAAATAAATAAAATTTTATAGTTCCAAGCGCGCCTTCCCTGGGGTTGTTGTACACAAATCACATGTGAATTCATCAGGATCATCACTATCTATCCCTGCACAAGCTTCATGATCTTTGGCATACAATACATTCCGCATTATCATCATTATCCTTACCGCGCTTCTATCATCTTTGGAAAATGTTTCCGTGCAGAATAGACATTCTTCTTCTTCTTCTTCGGATGACTCTGACACAATATCAGTTTGCTTCCTTTTATTTGACATTCCTTTGCCTACTCCTTTCTTTTTCTGTCTCTTTTTATAATGAGTTTTTTTAACATTGTGTTCTTTTTGTATTTTTCTGTTTTCTTTTTCGTTCTTTTTATTTTTTTCTTCCTCTAAATAATTTTTGTAAGGCGTGCTAGTTAGAATCGACGTGTCCATTCCTTTTCTTTTCAGATGACTTCTTTGCCTACAATTTTTGGCAAAGGATGAATTTGGGCCGATGTAACATTAAAAGGATATAAAATGCAGGCTGCAGGCAGGCAAAAGGCACGTAGACTTAATTCGTTAAATAACGAATTAAGTCTAAGGTATTTGTAAAAAACAGATAGTATACAAATTGTTAAAATTGATCTTGGTACAAGATGATCCGCACGGATCATCTTGTACACTAGTAGTATAATCATCTTGCCCCAACATTAACTTTTTTATTGTATGTTCGATAACATAACATATATGTTTTCAACTGTTACCATGCCGTTAAAAAAACGAAATATAGCAATAAACCAAGGTACTGAGACAACAGCCTTTACAATAGGCTACCCAGAACACATTTGACATAAACTTAAAGTCAACCTTACCTTAGAGCAATGTCACATAATTTTTGTTTTTCTCCGCAAAAAAATTGTTTGTCACTCATGACGCCATTACGATTGAATGTGGCGAGGGACTACCGAGGACTATGTTTTACCAATGAATACAACTAGATGAAGCTAATAGTTTCGTTGCAATAAGAAAGGATCATCTAACCTCAACGGATCATCTCGTACACCTTTCCCCTACCTGTATGGGTAACCGCCTTAAAATCCAGCGTTTCCGTGCTATGGAAGGCACGTAAAGCTAAGTTGGTCACCAGTTTGTCACTTAATTGTGATAACCGGGACCAACGAACACCTGAGTGTGATGATATTCGTTAAGTTAGTTGGAGGCCTCTTAGGCGGCTTGAAAACTCCAACACTAGGTTGACCACTATCCTACCTCCACCGATCCGCAGTGGGCACGCGTGGTGGAGTATCTGCCCACTCCCTTCCACCCTCATTTGTGAAAGGAGGCCTGTGCTCAGCAGTGGGACATTATAGGCTGATGATGATGAAGAATTGTATAGAATCTACCAAATTCCATATTTCCACATACTTTAGATATAGCTTCAATATGACGTCAGTATCGCGTATTAAAAAGTTTATTTCTTCGAAAAATGGTCCTTGATTGGAGTTACAGAAGGAAATTATAAAAATTTCCTTATCTCCAGGTCGTAAGCAGTGCAGTTCTGGAGAGCATGTGATATAACTACCGAAAAGGGTCGGTACTTCTTTATATACGATCACACCGTTTATGTGCCCTGTTGATGATTAACAAGATAAGAAGACAGTACTTTCAAAATTAAATACTAAAATTGAAATAGTTGGTACCTCTATTAATAGCTACTATTTCATAATTATAAGTTTTGTTGATATAAGCACAGTCCATATCAAGTGTTTCCAGATTCAAATGGATCGATGGAGGCAGAGATGTTCCAACCATCGTCAACGGTACACGATCAGTTATTCCATCGATGTCTAAAAATGCTGTTGCATTGAACTCCCCTATTTCTTTCGGAGAAAATGTAATAGTCAGTTCCGTAGCTTTATTCGGCCACAGTTTTCCTTTCTGTAGAAATGATAATTAAAACACATTTTATACAATAATCTACTAAGTATAAATAATTTGCAATGCTTTTTTCGTGATTACTAACGATCGGTGAAATAGAGAAGTGTGTATTTTGGAAGAGCAATGATTCATCGGCTACGAGCGCCTGTATCTCGTCAAAGAAAATCCTAGTGTATACTCTCTCGTGCTCATCGCTACTTAAAACATCGTATTGTACTAATTTCATAGACTTCGAAGCTTCACTCTCTTTTAAACTGTAAAATATGGTAGCGAGTTTCACTTTTTCTTCAAAATCTGAAAGAATAAATGGTAAAGTTACGGAAAAAAGTATAAGTTTTTTGTGTGAAGTGAAAATTTTGAATTAGCCAAGTAAGTGAAATTCAAAGCCATTCATTCAATTTAGGCCCTAGTATGAATTACCACTTATGAAGGTCAAAGCTACAGAAGATACCACCCGGCTCGGAATTCAGTAAGGGTGATCGACATCCATATACAATCTTTTTTATTTTGCGTAATAGCAGTCTCCGAGTAAAATCACGTTTTATTTTTGACTATCCATATAGCCTCAATGGGAGTAACTGAAGAGTATAGGAAGTCTAGTAGAAAATACGAAAATATTTCATACATAATGGGAAACCAGTCAAATCTTTGTGAAGACCTTGCCTACCCATCTCAAAAGACATAATTCAGCCTACATACATTTTAGGGCCTATCTGTAAGAGCCGGGCAAATTTTTTTTTTCTTGATATTGATATATCTAGGATCCAGTAATTTAGATTAATTATTGACACGAAAGTCGTAATCATTCTGCGACCATCAGTTGAAAGGGTTAAAAATCATCATTTCATAATGTAATAACAAATCCAGACTTGTCACCTTTTTTCTTTGGGTGGTCCGTCTGTTCGGGATCGTACATAGTAACTGCGCATTTTTAATTGTTTATTCTGATACTAAGGTAGCAAAAAAGCATACTGCTCACCTCATGGTAAGCGAGTATCGTAGCCTTAGGACACTTGTAACACCAGGAGTATAACTCGCGTATTGCCAATAATTATTCAAAATTACTATCGATCTAAAATATCCAACAACATTTTATTTTGGCCGGTACTGTCGAAAAAAAACCCTAGTTGAATGAAGTCCTTTCAGCTGTACACTGAAAACTTACCATAATAGACGCAATCATTTTTCATACACATATAAGTAAGTAAGTGATTAGATTTGTTGGTTATTTTTAATGTCTGCTGACGCACCATAGTATTGTAAGTGTCAAGGAACCTGACCACTTGTTTCTCCAACTCTATGCTCACGGTATGCGTGACTCCCGACAATTTGATTCGAAAATTCTCTCCTATCAAAAGAAGCATTTTGTTACAAATTTTTATATAACAAATAAATAAGTATCTCTTAAAATTACACAATATATTACCTGTTTCAATCACAACGTATAGTATGCCGTGACGTTCTCCCAAATTCATCGTCTTAAATGTTAATCTAATGTCAATTTTTTGACCGGGATTTAAATAAGCGGACATCGGCCGGACCGAAAAAGGACTGCAAAAATATTAGGATTTATAAGTCTGAATTGTTTCTAGGTACTGAATATTTTCAGTACCTAGAAACTTACATTTGTGAGTCAGTGTTTACCATTTAGTATTTAGTGTGAATCCTGACGGTATCATGCCTATATTATGTACTGATATGAAAACATGGCTTTCAACTTTAAGTGGGGTCTTTGGTATAATTACTTCATCTGGAAAGTCAAACACGGGGCGAGGTCCCATAGCTACAACACAAAATTAAGATCCGGTATTAGAAATTATTCGTTGATGCAATGCAATGCATGGTAGGTGCTCAATACGGTGGGTGGACTATTTTGCAGGGCCGCGCCGCTCTGGTACGAATGATAGAATGTATACCTATTATTCACGTAGATAGGCCATTATTATTACCAACCAGCTGTTCGTGCCCGGTGTCGACCGGGTGAAATTTTCGGTAGGCAGATTTTCCAAAAAATGTATTTCATAAAACCCTTGTCCTGACAATTATGAACACAAATCAAGGAGTCATCAAAATCGGTCGTGCCACGGGCCGTTCTCATGTGATGCTCTTAAATACATGAGGCAATTGATTTTTATTTACCTACTAGCTGTCCCCCGCGTGTCCGGGATAAAAAGTAGCATATGTCCTTGTCCATACCATAGGTAATCTCTATCAAAAATATGGATGAAATCGAAAATGAAGTCGCTCTCAAGTTATGGCGTGACCAAGGGAAGTAGAGATTCATTTTTATACATATAGATAGATACATGACAGATATTTAGTTCATCAATAACTTACCTATCAACGGTAATACATACTGGTCTATATCCGTAAAAAACGTAACTTTATGAGTATAATCTTCATACTGGACTGGCATAAAAGTTATTGCGAATGATACACTAATGCCAGGCGCAAGTCGGGAAAGCATCTGACCACCACAAGGTTTGATGTAGAAAAAGGATGACTCCTTGAACACCATATTGATGTACGTTGGCGCCTGAAGAGTTATGGTATACAGAGTTATTTACAATCTATACCTTTATATGTTTTTTTTTAAATATTAACTACTTATATGGGAAATTCTTATAATACCTACCTGGCTGATGTTTCTTACAGTGAATTTGGCAACAATTTTTTCATTGGGCTTAAAATTTTGAAATAGAATAATTCTGGGTGTGAAGGATAGGATAATTTTATTCTTTTTGCCACTGCTGATGATGTTGTCTACTTCAAGATTATTCAGATTCTTTAGTCGCTGTTGTGTGTCCATTTTAATTTCTTTTTCATACTCCGAAGGAACGATCTACAAACGCAAATGAAAGATGGTGGTAAGAATCATTCCGAAAGGGGTCGTCCATTAATCACGTGAGTCCCGAATAGGGGGGGAGGGGGTTCGGATAATATCACGATTAATCACGGTAAGGGGTAGGGGGTCTTGAGGCATATCACGTGTTTTGTTTTTGATGCGCCCACGCAAATCTAACCACGCAATAAAATCGAAAACTGCACTTGCTTGCCAAAGGTGTGGAACTCACTTCAGGGGTCTGTGTTTCCTGAAACCTTTAACCTAGATGTAGATGGTCTTCAAGGCTAGAGGGAACACGCATTTTCTGTTAAGCGTGCGTAGTCTTCAGCCTTGTGACTCCTCCTGGGGTCACTCGACGGTCGAATCTAAACCCATTGAACATAAAAAAAGCCTGCATTCTCCGGCACAGTGATAATAGAGCATTGACGCAGAGTAAGTATCCAACCTGCACGAATTATTACTAGGCTCTCCTGTAAGTACTACATAAATATAGGTAAGTTATTTGCGTGGTGCGAGACAACGATGATGTCGAGTGACTGGATGAGAATGAATTATATCTTCTAGCATTAAGTGGTGTTAACTGCTGAGGAACATGATGCTTGTCCACTCCTCACCATTGAAGACAGGCAAGTAATCCCATGGTGGTTCTATTTAATTTATTTATTTCATTTTTTGACTATCTTTACTTTAGAGGCTGGTTAAAAAAATACACGTGATTCTAGTAGGGGGGGATGGGTAGCCTAAACTCACCATATATCACCAGGGGGAGTCAAAAAGTAGTCTAAAAAACCTCACGTGATTAATGGACGACCCCAAACAAGTTCGGGACTAACGTTTCTAATACCTCCCTTTTTTAATTCCTGGAATTATTTTTTCATCATGGTAATTATGCAACGCGTGAGTGGTAGGTACTCCTGGTGTTGCAAGCCCAAGCGTCTATAGGCTACGGGGGCTACGGTAACCGCTTACTATCAGGCGGGATGTATGCTTGTATACTACCTTAGTAGAAACAAACCTGTTTTATTTTAGAAAATTACATGTTGGATGTACAAATTATACCACAAATTACATACTGTAGGTATTACCACGGTATTACCTACCAAAAGTTAGTCGGCCAATCGAAAAGAGCTTATTACTTAATGTAGGTACAAACCTCCTCTGAAGGGTCCACCAACTTCTTTTTAGCAAGTAAGTGGTACAATTCAGATGTGAAATACCCATTTTCTTTAAATTTTTGTAATATTTCCATGCTTCTAATGATGCATATAATTGCACTTGCTCGTCATTCATGACATATACAATTGTTTATAAACGAACCTATGTTACTATGGCTACAAATTAAAATATCTTTTCTTCTTTCTAAACGACGACGTAAGATGGCAGTATCATGATCGTACGTAAAAGAGTACCTAGAAGGTAGGTCCATAATTTATCCACCCATAGCAACCTTCATATTATCCCTAGTTGGGGTAAACCCTAGGTAAACCACAGGTAAACTTACGTGCCTTTAATCTAACTTAGAATACTTAGGAAGTTTGAGACCTTTCTTATTAATTATCTTTTTTTGCCTAAAAGCTTGAAGGATAATCATCATGAGATAATTAATATGAGGGAACTTATAAGTAACCTACGTAAGTAGGTCAGTTATTTACATACTGTACGAAACTGAGTAACAACATGAAGTACTTAAAACTATTTTGCAAGGTATTTGACTCCGGCAAGAGGGCGCATCTAGTTGAGTGCGGAAATAGCAGCGCGTCGTAATTTTAGTAAAATCGGGGCAACGCGGCCGCGGACAAAAATAGAGGCGGCGGCACACGCGTCTTCGCGCTGTCAATTTCGTCCGGATAGGGTTCACGATTAGCGGCCGCTGGGATCCTCCGACCAGTGCAACAGTTAGGAGTGAACCCTCCACACTCCTGCCTTACCGAGCCTGGATACGTCGCGGGTGCAGTGCTTATCAACCTACAGTGTGCAGTTGCATAATTAGACATTTTGTATGCAGCTATGTCGTGTGCAACTCGATCGTCTATTCTAGTGTTATTCTTTTATACAGTGTTGCTATCGTCAGACAAGAACACATCAACATAGGTAAGGACAACAATATTAATGTAGGTATGACCATAGCTTAGGGTATATTCGATAAACGAGTGTTTCTATTATATTCTATTAGTACCTACCAACCTACGCTCGGGGGATGATCAAGAAATTAGACGAATTTATCTGTAATGAAGTATTCATTATACAGAATTTAGTGTATGACAGGGATGTATAGTTTACAAGTAGAATGTTAATTGTTATTTACATTCGCCGAATTCACTTTCGATATTTTGGGATATGAGTTACGGAATATGGGTCGACAACGCGGCAACGCCCCGCTCTCTATCCCGGTCATAGCTACCGTTCGCATATGTTAATAATACATATATCTACAGCTATAACAAACTATACAAAACCTAGGTAATAATATTTATTTACCGTATTAAAAAATACATAAAAACAAAACTCACCATAATAAACCAAACAGTAATAAAAGGCACAAAATAGGTAATAGTAGGTATATACTGACAAAGGTTTGTGACAATGTTTTAGGTATATTTCAAAGATATAGGTATAATAGATATAATTCAAATTTATAGCCATTATTCAGTTGAGGCTCTAGGGGGCCTCTTCGAAGGTTAAAGTTACTGAAGTTACCACCTCGTTGGAAATCAGCCTGCAATTGCAAAAAAACTGGTAATAAACTAGACAGCGCTACATTTTATCAATATTTTGGACGATCTATTTTACCATTTCAAAACAAATTACGAAAGCATAAACACAAAAAAACAACAACAAAATAAATAAATAATAACAACCCAAAACAAGTTCATTCTTACAAGCATGGACAAGGTGCACTTGTACGCAAAGTGCAGTCACTTCCAGACATCGACTACAAAATTACAATCGCTCGTTTTTGTAAAATTGTAAATTTTTTTTTACTATCAGTACCCCGAGTGTAAAGAATTGACGTTTCTAAACGCTTACCTACTAATTAGTTTGCGTTTACGACACTTCTCTATAGGAATTGGCACAGCGCGCCTCTAGCGGGATACTCGTGGTACTAATTTCTCCCATAAAAATTTATTAGTATTTATTATTATTACAAACGAATTAGTAAGCGTTTATCTTTACATTCGGGGTACTGCTGTACAAAGACTACAGTATATACTTAGAGATTTATGCTGCTGTAGCTGCAGCCCTAAGGCGTCGTCCTAATTGGCGACGATCGTACTATCCAAACGATTAGGACACTCTAAAGCGTTTTGTGTATTTAATCTCGTCGTGCGACGAAATCGTATCGTTTGATCGTACGATCGTCGCCAATTAGGACAACGCCTAATAAACCGTCGCGTCGCGCGTCTTCCCCATTAGGTACGAACTTAAAACTGATATTTTTTTCGTTTTTATTTGTTTCTGGGACATAAGTAGTTTAGTTATATGGATATGCATGAGACGTATCGTAATGGATTTTTCTGAGTAGGTATTTTATTCCACAAGATAAAAGGTACCGAAAATATGCAAAATAAACGAATTCTTCTAACTACGAACGTATTAATAAATTTTTATAATTCGTTATAATTTATTATTCGTCAATTGGCTACTTGACAGTTATAATGAAAAAATATGAAATATGTTAGATATGATAGCTAATAGGTTAACAATAATCACACAATATATTTTTTGCATAATAATAATTTTCTTCTTAAATAAGGTTCTTCAAAAAGGGCGTGAAGAGATTTCTTCAGGGTCGGCAGCGCGCGAGTGATACCCCTGGTGTTGCAAGCGTCCATAGGCTACGGTAACTGCTTACCATCAGGCGGGCCGTATGCTTGTTTGCCACCTTAGTGGTATAAAAAAAAAAAAAAAAAAAAAAAAAAATTTTTTTATATTTTATTTTAGGAAATAAAAAGTGAGTTTTTTTATCTGTGGATTACAAGAACCGAAACGCGGGCGGCCGGGATTGAGCATCTATGGTTTGTTTGTGAGGTTTGTGACGTCAAATTTAACTAGAGGTGTGAAACTCATCAAAAATACGCGAGCTGCATAACAGCTCACGGCTCAGGTGTGTGAGGTGGTTCAATGACTCAGCTCGCAGATCAGCTCAATTTTTACCTATAGTCCACGATAAGCGCGCACGCTCACTGCGTATCGGCTCGATTCGACGCACGGTACGCGTTACATCGTGGACTATAGGTACAAATTGAGCTGATCTGCGAGCTGAGTAATTGAACCGGCTCACACAGCTGAGCCGTGAGCTGTTATGCAGCTCGCGTATTTTTATTTAGTTACACACCTCTAGTTTTGTTTAAAGTGATGTGACGTCACACCTGACAAATGTCACGTGACCGGGTGTTTTTGCGCGAATTTCAAATGAAATGTTAAAAAATATTTTTTTTTCCTTGTAAATAACATTTTTTTGATAAAAAGATAATTGTAAGAGGTATAAAATACACGTATGTAAATTTTAAAATATGTTTCCGAAAATTGTCAAGTAGCCAATTGTCTGATTTTTCTAACAGCAGATGTAGCAGATCTTAATTTACCAGCTAAAGTTATACATGAGGACCTCATTGCAATTTACTATCGAATGCTATACCTAGAAATATAGTTTACCAACTAGTTTCAAACTACATCTGCCATCAATTTACTAATACCCGACTGTAGCTAGTAGCTATACTATAAGTCTGGCATCACTAAGTATAGTAGGAATAAATTGTTTTGATACTTTACAAAAAAAAATATAAATATTAAATTATGTTTGAAAATACATACGAAGTAAGAGATAAAATTACTGATGAAGAAATAAAGCAGTTCATCAGGAATGTAGGTATGTGACGATAGCAGTGAGTTGGATGCCTCACTAGAAATTGAATTTTTAGATTCTGATTTGGATTATGACTCATAAAACATTTTATTATTATATTATATTTATTATATTCTATCTACAATAAAATTAACATCGCGATAGGTGGCATCATTGAATTATTACGCAATTCAATGGGTGGCATCTTAAACAACCGCGCCAACTCGCCTGTCATGAAGAGGTTGATAAAAATTAAGGTGATCGAGAGAATGAGAAGGTGGACTATATCTGAGAGACCAATAGATGGTATATCATTAACTTGCTAGAAACAGAAATGACCATAGTATTGAACCCTGGCTTCGATGTGACTAATTCCAACCTTTTGACATGTGTACGATCAAATCAATTCAATTTAGACCCTGGTAAGGCACTTATGTACGTAACACACAGTTGAATTTACCACCGGTTCGAAATACACTTAAAATGAGAAGACTTCGACAAGAAACTCAGTAAGGCTTTTTTTTTTTGTCGTGGAAGATCTTTTCATATTACTGTTTTTTTCCAAATACTTATACAATACTAGCTGCCCGGCGCGACTTCGTTCGCGTGGTGCTACCCTACCCTATGGTGCTACCCTACCCTACCCCACCCTATGGTGCTACCCTACCCTACCCCACCCTACCCTACCCTACCCTATCCCACCCTACCCTACCCTACCCTACCCTACCCTACCCGACCGATTTTGTGCAAACTTCACATAAACCATCTAATAAATAGTCCGAACAAAGCCTAAACATTTGGTTTGGATAGGTGAGCCCGTTCTTGAGTTATAAAATTACAACGAAAAGTGGCATTGATTTTTATATATATAGATACCATATAATTATTATGCTTATTCAAACAATTGTCACTTAGCCGGGGATTGCAAGTGCAGGGAGAAGCTACTACAACCATATATTCTCGATAAAACAAGATAATGAGCAGATCCCTGAATACTATAATTTCAACAGACTTTAGTCGGCATCCTTTCTCCTTTGTAATGTCAATATCTATAGGCGCTGTTGGCTCCTTCTTATGTTATCTTGTGCAGGTGCCGAAAAATGATTCGGACACTTCGACCCATTGGGATCTATTGTGGTCCCGTAGATAACTTAATCCTCCCCAGGGTCCTGGCCCCTTACTATCAATCTACTGACATAAATAAACCGGTTTTTAGAAATGCTGAAAAATCGAGGACGCGATCCTCGAGCCGCGATGGCGTCGGTGCCAACGCAGCAACAACTGACAATGCGCCACCAAGCGCAGGCGCATCCTACAACACGACAGCCTACGCAGATGCCTGCACAGAGGGCGCTGCCTTCTAGACCCGAGCCTGATTATGAGGTTGTGGAATTCCCCACCGAACAATATATGAATGCAAAACTGCAGCCGCCACCACCACCGCCTCCGAGACCGACTGCCGGTGAGACGTCTTAACCGAGTTATTTATTTAGGCATACGTTGGATTGGGTCTTGGATTTCTTTCAAGATTTTAATTAATAATATAATATCGATGTTACGGCCACCTTCGGACGCAGTCATATTATTTGATATTGGGTATTTAACGAATAATTTTGACAAATTTGAGAAGTGCAATCAATAAAAAAAGTAGCAAGTAGGTTCTAAAACGATGTAGAAAACACAAAGTAGGAGAAAAAAGAATTAATCGGTGCTACTATTGTAGGTCACCCAGTGGATGCTGGAGCGTCATGCGGCCTGTGCGGCGGAGGAGGCGCGCGGGTGCGCTGTGCCGAATGCGGCCGCCGAGCTCTCTGTGCCTCATGCGATGACATGTACCATCGACATCCGAAGCGCAGGAACCACCAACGGCAGGTAGGTACCTACCTCCTCACATAATTTAACAATGGTGAACTTTACCTACAAATAATTACCTACATACATCTTCCCAAACACTAACTGATTGAATTATACTTTTTTCTAGGCAATATCCGCATTACAAATGCGTGATGAAAGACCGCCACTACCGCCCAAAGTTGCTGCACCCATTCCTCCTCCACGAAGACATAAGGTACAATTATTGCGATCCGTATGGTTTAAAGGTATTATAGTTATTAATTTAACATGAATTATAAATTTTAATATCTTTTCAAATTTAAAACTTTTTAGATAAGTGGTGACAGAATGAGCGCGAGCCCGAGGCCGCCTGGACAAGACCAAAGAGTCTGTACGCTCGGCCACTCATCTATAGTGCCTGGAAATCACAATCAAACATCAAACCCTTCGCTAAACAATCATATTGCGTCTCAACATGCACTGCACCAGACACAGTTACATCTTCAAGCCAAAATATCGCCGGCTGGTGCGTCGAGCCATCTCGGCAGTATGCCATATTTGCCATCGACCATGCCTCATGCACCCGCACCTGTCGCTCAGCTTCAGGGTCAATCTAACACGTTGGGACACCTCAATGCTGCGTGGACCCGTCCACGTGGTTCACTTCAAGGATTCAATATGCCGCTAAATATGGTACATAAGTATATCATATTTTATATTAAGCCCCACACTCACAATAATACACATTTATAAATTTGTATGTTTATGTTACTTTAATTTAAGTTATTCATGTACATATTATTATTTTTACCGGTTCTATTTGTTACGCCTTAATCATAAACTAAATATACTCTGTTATGGAAGAGCGAGGTCCACTAGCACAAGTATTTAGGAGATCTCTACTACGTTTATTACTTTTAGATGATTAAGATTTTGATAATAAAGCATTAGTTGTACGTAGTATTTATATACACTGAGGCATTAGTATCGTTAAATGAAAAAAAAACAGTGTCAGATTCACAGACATATGAACTATGCTTCGTATGTTTGTGCCACAAACATATGAAGAATTTATATGTCTGTGATAATAACACAAACCTACAAAAATATACAGGTTTCACCACATGAAACATGGCAAAACCATGACAATATTTCCCCAACCGGTCAAGCATGGACGCGGCCCTTAAGAAGAGGGGCATCCGTTTTGGAATTGGGTGGTGGTGCGCCGCAATGTGTTGGATGCGCGCACTGCGCTCCTACACCCTGGCGCTACGGCAGCTGCGCCAGTCTCGACCACCCCTGGGCTGGAGGGTGGCAACCCACGTGCTGCGGTACCCCTCATCCACCTTCGCAGATGCAAATACATCCTCATTCGCATCAGCATCCATCTCAGACACCTCAACCTTATCGAAGAGGTTAGTTGTAACGATCAAATCGATTAAAATCCACAGACGTATGAATAGTACAAGTTAAAATCACTTTTTTATATTGAGGCTGTTGTTTATTCTCGGACAAGGCTTGTTTGATCACAAATATCACAATCTCATCATGGTAAGCGAGTTGGTAGAATTTAGTCGTATTATTTATTTTAGTTGAAAGCCGCACGGTGTCGCGAGCCGCATCACGTGCTGGATCTCGCGCGGTATCTCCAGCGGTGAGCACGCGGTCACGTGTCTCGAGGCGCACCAAGCATCGCACGCCGTCCCCACCGCCGCTGCCTTCTAGCGACGCCGACTCGGAGAGTGAATGCGAGAGTGATCATGGCCCTGTACACAAACACCAAGAAACGGTGGAGGAAGAATCACTAGGACCTGTGCCACCACCGCCTAGTGCGTCGTGGCAATGCGAACATTGCACCTTTGTGAATGAACCTGGGGTTCGTGTGTGTGTGGTCTGCTGCCGTACACCAACAATGGCCCCGAAAATCATTGCAGCCAATACAAGTATCAATATGGAAAGACTGAAGATCACGGAATCACCACCATCGCGCGTAGCTATAGAAACTCATCATATGGAACAAAGTAAGTAAATACCTAGGTATACCATCCATCTATCCTACTAATCCTTAATAATATACTTATATATAAAAATGAATCCCTATTTCCCTTGGTCACGCCATCACGCGTGAATGGCTGGACTGATTTCGCTAATTCTTTTTTTGTTGTTGGTTATTGTCAGGAGCTAGGTTCTTATGAAAGAAAAAAATAAGAAAGTTGCGATGGTAGAGTAGAGTAGGGTAGGGTACGGTAGGTTAGGTAGGGTAGGGTAGAGTAGGGTAAGGTAGGGTAGGGGTAGTGGTAGGGTAGGGTAGGGTAGGTTAGGGTATAGGTTAGTACGACACCACGCGAACGAAGTCGTGCCGGGCAGCTAGTACTTAATAAATGCGGAAGTAACTTTGACTTTTGTAATATCTTTTCATGGCTAAACTTCTGACTGCACAGATCGCGATGAAATTTGGCACGTAGATAGCCTATATGGTATGGAATGGAGAGAGATAAGCTACTTTTTACATTGGAAACGCGGTGGAAATGGGGAGCGTATTGTACATTTAGACTGGGGATTTCCTTACTAATAAAGTAAAAAAAATATAGAGCTTTTATTAAGTCTGAGCCAAGTAAAGCTGCGGGTGAGAAATAAGTTTATTATTTAAAAAGTAGATAGGTCAACATTTATTTTTTATACAAGTGAAATTTGTAGGGTATGGTAGGGTAGGGCACCACGTGAACGAAGTCGCGCCGGGCAGCTAGTGTTATATAATTATGTACTTAGAGCTAGTAAGTGACGTTATAAAAATATTTACTTCAGATGGAGGTAGAGCCACTACAAGATCGAAAAGAGAGCGTACTTCCATTGCCTGTGGACAATCTCCACCGAGAGATGGGATTATGCCTACTAAAAAACCAACTAACCGACTCGTTACTCCAACTCGAGAACAAATTGGCAGTGATCGTGCGGAGCAAATACGCAGACATGACATGGCCGTCGGGCCTTCACCACCTCGTGAAGAACACCAGAACAACAGAGCAATAGAGTTATCACCATCTCGTGAACCCAGTAAAACAATGAAAGTTTCCCCCTATCGCGAAATTAAGGAACTTTCACATACAGAATCCACAAACCGACAAACCGTTTCGGTGGGTCCATCGCCTCCACGTGAAATAACAACATCGCATTCTTCTCACGTTATCCCGTCGAACAAATCGAAGAGTCTTCAAAAAAAGTCCACTGGGACATCCCCGCAACGGGAGACGAGTGATACCCGATCTCAATCAAGAGGAACGGTTTCTAACACCGGCACATCCCCGCCACCGCAAAGCATCTCTACGCAGGTAATTATTAGATACTACTCATTCTGTAATTGTTTACCATACCTAGATCAGTAGCATAGCAGTGGTTTATTTTTGGTGAAATCACTGTACCTCTGCGGCAAGCTTGTTCTTAAGCTTGACACATTAGGTACAGTGATTCACCTCTAAGTATCGCAAGGAGACCTGCATTCCCACTCACCCATTTGAACTCTAAGCAGTTGTAGCAGATCGATCGCCTGCGAATCGGTGGGTGGATGCAGCATGTGGAGGACCGAAAGATGTAGCAACTATTGGGAAAGAAAGGTCTATAGCCAGCATTGGATGTCTATAGGCTGAGGATGATGATAAACAGTAATATTGTATGCTAATAAGTAGTTCATCACTACATCAATACACAGACATACGAAGTGCCAAGTACGTGGGAGCGGGCTCCTTCGGCAGCGCGGTCACGTCCGCGTCGACGCTTCCGAGACGAGGGGCCCCGCGAGCGGTCGCACAGTCGACACTCCTTGTCCAGCGACACCCGCGTAAGTTAAAAAAATAATATAAACTATAAATAGTACTACAATAACTATATATAGTAATACAGTATAAACCACGGAGGGTAGGGTATAAACCAATACAAGAATTATATCCTTATAGATCGGACAGGGTTATCGCAAAAGATGTACAAAAAACGAATTTGTTCTCAAGGTTATCGTATCGTTTTTGCTACGTGTATCGTTAAAAACAACAAATGATATGTGCAACAGGAGAGCGAAAGAAGTGTGCGCACAAGTGGACCAGGCGCGAGCAGCGGCGGGAGGTGGGAGTGGCGCGAGCGCGATAGTAGCCCCGGGGGCGAGTGGAGCGAGGGTCACAGCAGACTATCTCGTCGCGCTTCACACCTCGACCTTCGCCGATCACGCCCTACGCGCCGCTCTAGTTACTACGGCTCCGAGGTAATTAACCATCTTGACGTTAACATCGGTTTTCGTTGTGAATTAAATACCAACATCGTAAATATGTTTCACACAGGCGGCATCACCCGAACCTCAGTCTGCAACTCGAGCCATTTCCTTGGAAGCTTTAGCGGGCGCTGGTGGCAAGAGGGAGGCAGAAAGAGGGTTGGAACTAGGTCGACTGATGAGCGAGGCGGAGAGGCTGGGCTTCAGCGCGGCAGAAGTGCAGGCGGCCCTGGCACAGAGCCCGGCGGCGCCGCTGGCGTGGCTGCGAGCGCGCTGGCCGAGCCTGGTGGCGGGCGTACGGGCCGCCGCGGCGCGACTGGCGCCCGCGCTGCCCATCACCGACATGGACGCGCGCGCTGCTCTCGCTAAACACAAGGGTGCCATGTGGCCAGCCGTTACCGAATGCGTCGATAGGCATCGCCACAAGGTAAAAGAACGCACGAATGCCGTTGAACATATTCGATTACAGATCAAATACAGGTGGACCAATTTTTTATAAAATAATATAATCTATCGTACCTCTGAATATTTCAGCCGGAGGCAATGGGCGTGGGCGAGGAGAGGCGACTACGGGGGCGTGTGTGGGGTTCGCCCGCGGGCGCCGACGACGACGCGGCGCCGCCTTTGACTTCGATCCACCGATCACACCGCACGCGCGGTAATCTCAAACAGACCACAAAGCAATGAAATAACGTTACATTACGAGATCACTACATCATCATATCACGTCATAATCCTCACGTTTACATTTCAGCAGAAGATAGTTCAGATGAGTTCGAAGAACCTACACAGACCAAATTTCAAGACGACCAGTGGATGTACCTACCATTAGAGAATGAGAATAAAATAACATATATAGCAGAACACGATCTTGGTTACTGGAATGATAATTATTTACCTGACGAAATACCGCGTGACAATACAGAAGAAATTGCTCAAAAGCTTAAGAAGCTTCTCGTACAAGCTGGAGTTCCATCAATCGACGAAAAGTTGCTTTTAATGGGCTTATTGTCAGATAATACAGTGTATAAAAATTCACAGGAAAGCAACACATTACCAAATAAAATACCTTCGATTGATTTAATTCAATCAGAAAATGATTTTATAGATGCTTATAATGCTTTAACGAGAACAAGTCCATTACCTAACATTAATTCAACTAATATTTCTCAAAATTTTAATGAAGACATACCTTTGACCTCTAAACAAGAAACGCATGTTTTAGAGAAAATGGAGTTTGAAAATGTCAATGACAGAGGTGTGAACAATCAAGAGAACCTCACTAATAATAATTCACAACTAAATCAGAACTCCCATACGCCAAAAAATGGTTCTGATAATAATTTAGTACAGCAACAAGCAAAGGTGAACCATACAATTGAAGTAGGCACAATATCTAAACTAATTCATAATAAAGAAAAATCCATAAGCGAAAAACATACAAGTAATAATTCTACCGAAAATGACAATATTCAAATTAAAGAGAAATCAGAAGAACGAGAATCATATCTGCAATCGGAAGAAAAATCAAAAAATTTGAATGACATTGTTGATAACACACAAAAACTCATTCAACAAATGAAAGAAGAGATTACTTCAGATATTAATTCTCTTGATGGTACAAATATATCACACAGTGAACCTGATACCAGTTCCAATGATGAACAAGAATCAAGCTATAGTGATACGGAAGAAGGATCAGACAATTTAACATCTGATGAAAAAGAAACGGCTAGTACTGATGATGATGAGATTCTACATCTATCGAGAAAAGACACATTAACGAATAATAGAACCAGCTCCGAAGATAACGAACAATTTGAAGAAGCTTTAGACAACTTAGACAATCAAATAGAAAATTTCAAACATAAAAACATTGAAATTCTCGATTCTATCGCAAGAAATTTACAAAAAGAGCATACTATTACTATAGAAATTAGCGAGTCGAGTCAGCTAACGAAAGGTAGTACATTGCCACATCAGGATTTAAATAATAATTTATTTGTAGCAGTAAATACTTTTGAAGAAATTTATGAAGACCTGAATGGTACTATCGCAAATAAACGTAAAAATATCCAGCCAACCTTACAAAAACCTGTAAATGTTTCAGGAACTATTAAGAGTGATAAATTGCATGATATAAAATTATACGAAAAACATGCTGCAAACTTATCTATAATTAAAACTGAATGGCCAATTAAACTAATATTTTCTGAATACTTACAACCTGTATTTCAGGCACGTTTAGAAAATATAGAAGAATCCTTCATAGATGACACAATAGATAATAAGATGGACAACGACATTAATGTGGAAATCACAGATAATCACAATCGATTTGAACTGTCTCTGACTAATACATCAGTTACAGACGTAGATACCAAGATTGAATCAAATCGAATCGACGAGATTGAATCAACAAGAATCGACAAAATTGAATCAAATCAAATCGACGTAAAATCTGACAAATCCAGAAGTCTTTCACCATTACGAGATAGAAACTTACAAATTATAACACAAGATACTAATAGAAAAATCTCAGAACAAGAATTGAATACAAATGTTTTCTCTTCTTTGCAAAGTAATATTATAAATGAAACCGAAAATATTCATTTAGAAAACAATGTTCAATCAAATGAACTGAAAACTAATAATAAAATAAATTCAACCCAAGATAAAACCTCAGGGCATGCTAATAATAATAACAGCAAAAATCCCATTGGCGTAAAATCAAATATTCCGAAACTCATAAAACTACCCCAGAACACTAAACCAAAAACCGATAAAAATTCTCCAAAGCTTATTGTATCTAAAGTGCCAATACGGCGAGCTTCGATAAAACAATACCCAGCACCTGCTCCTCCAAAAAGCCATTTTGGAAACGTCCAGAGTGGCCTAGTTAAAAAACTACAAACTCGACTTTTTAATAGTAAATCTTCCAAAGCTAGCAACAATATACCGGAAACAGATGTAATAAAGCCATCTACTTCAACACCAAATAAGAAAAAACCTGCCCCGCCTCCACCGTTTGAACCACAGGGAGAGAAAAATTCTTCGCCACCAAAACAATCGCAATTAACTGAAAAGAAGAATAATTATTTCCGTGAAACCTGTCGGACTGAAGATGAGTGGACGGAGAGTGATTCTGACGATTCACAATTACAAACAATAAAGTCAAACGAGGAGCCAATTCCAGCGCCCCCTTCACCGCCGCCTCCAATTACCTTAAGACGTGTATCAGGACAACTTATAGACTTGGCTAAAGTTCGTCTTCCGGAGGGTTCACCTGAGGTAAGTTAAGGAGAGTAAGTTAAATGCTGTAAAAAGTATTGGATATTTTCAAAACAAAGCTAACAATAACTTTTATACACACAGAGACAAGCGCGTATGCTGTTAGCCGAAGGAGCAACAGAAACCTGGGAACAGGCGAAACTCGCGACAGATCTAGTATCTCGTGGTATAGAAACTCCGGTCGCCTTGCTCGCTGCCCTTGAATGCGCCGATCTCAACGCTGCTCTCGCTTATTTGCATCAAGACTGCGAACTGTGTGCATCTCGATTTCCTGAGCATGAAGTAAGAACTATTGTATTAATTTACAACTTGGAGTAGGTTAATAGGTACCATTATGTGTCTCATTTTCTTGATTGTTTTTATAGATGGTATCGATGCTACGCTGCACTCACCGATGCTGTCGCGAATGCGCTCATCATTACTTCACCGTACAAATAACGGAGAGGAGTATAGCGGACTGTGTATGCCCCTATTGTAAAGTACCGGAATTAGAAAATCTTCCAGAGGACGCTTGGCTTGAATATTTTGCACACCTTGATATACTTCTTAAAACTCTGCTTGAAACCGACGTCCACGAATTATTTCAAAGAAAGGTAAATCTTGATTTAACAGTTATAAATTAATACTTTGCTGCAGAAGTTATATTTTTTTTTACATGACTTACATTTTCAAAACAGTTACGGGATCGGACCCTGGCAAGAGATCCAAATTTTAGGTGGTGCATGGAATGCTCTTCTGGGTTTTTCGTTCATCCAAAACATAAGAAATTACGATGTCCAGAATGCAGATCGGTGAGCTGCGCTTCCTGTAGAAAACCCGTAAGTAGATGTTTTTACCAGACTAACCAGGCGGCAGTGGCGTAGCGTGGGTTTCAGCCGCCCGGGGCGCAGACAAAAGACTAATACCTAAACAGTAATCCTAAAGATAACCTAATCGGTCCGAATTGTAGATGCGACATAAATATGAAATGAATCAGTGGCGGATTTACAGTAGTATCCAACTAATATGGCTTACCGATGTACCTGCGCAGAAGATACATTTTCAAAGCGCGGGAAATGCTATTGGTCGGCAGCTAACGCCATTTGTGCGGAGGGGCGTGACTTGCGAGTGAGACGGAACTATCAGTTGCAGCGTATTATGAACCTTGTAAGTTTTATGCATTCTTTCGTTAATCTTCGGGCCATACTTTCTTTTCTGTGCGAACGAAGATTCACGACGCGCCTTATCAGTTGGGTACTACTTACTGTACCAGCAGGCCGAGTAGGCTTGAGCCTAGGGCGGCAGATTTTAGGGGTGGAAAATTTTGGGACCATTTTTTTTCTCATGTCTTGCAGAAAGGAGCGTACCTTACCCAGCTTATTAGTCGGTGCCTTGTTCATATGTCTGTGGTCGGTGCATGATTGAACTTTTTGAATTGATTTACACAGAAATATACCCAAAAAAAACATAAGCAATTTCAATGTTGTATTTAATCTGTGGTTGTATTGTTAATTGTAATTAGTATCTAGGAACTGGCCATTGTAGAGATAAGGTCGGCAAAAGTAGCCATTAATAGAAATTAAGTATGACCTATTATTATTTATTCTGAAATTATGCCGCCCCTTAAAAGCGCCGCCTGGGGCGCCGCGGGTATATATGGGAAGGTATTAAACATAGCTAGTTAATACCCATTTAAAAATTGTCTTGATTTCTTACTTATTATCTCATGTTAATTAGTGGACAACAAACCACGAAGGTTTATCGTGTGAGCAGTATACAGTGTGGCTGGAAGACAACGACCCGGAACGTTCCGTTGCTGCAGTACAACAACATTTACGAGAAAATGGACTCGAGTGTCCACGTTGTCACTTCAAATATTCTTTATCAAGGTATTTATATTTTTTGCTTGATACCTTAGATCTTACATCCATCATCCTGGGTTATCTTAAAAACTCAGTGTTAGTTGATTTGAAATTATAAGTATGACATACCTATCACCAACTAACTATTACTAATATACTACAAAAATATTATTAAAAGTATATAAAGTGCCAGGTATAATAAATTTACCTAAGACAAAAGAAGAAGAGTATCTAACTAAAGTTTGAATTTAATTTGGAGCTCTTCAGCCATATATAAAATGTTACGCTATCTGGAAGGTCGGGTACGTCATTATTTCATTATTTTTTACGGAACTATTATTCTGTTTTGATTAAAATTCGGTAAAACAAATATATAAATAATAACCACTAGCCTTCTCACGTACCAATTCGGTAAAACAAATATAACTACTAGTCTTCTCACGTAACCCTACGTGAGGGGAAATATTTTACAACTTTACTGTGCAACTTTAGTTATATAATTTCAGAGGAGGATGCATGCACTTCACTTGCACACAATGCAAGTACGAATTTTGTTACGGATGTGGAAAGCCTTTTATGATGGGCGCTCGATGCGGCTTGAGTGAATATTGCGCAAAACTGGGGCTCCATGCACATCACCCACGAAATTGTCTCTTTTACTTGCGCGACAAAGAGCCACATGAACTACAAACACTGCTACAGGTATTAACAGAAATAAAATATATTATCTCTATTATATTAACTTACTAAATAAATAACTGAATGCAAGATCATAACTTGAGAACGGCTCGACCGATTCGGCTGTTCTGATAATTATTTTTAAAACATGCCCAGAAAATTGGAAAAACTGAAAGTGCTTTTTTCAATGGGATTTCTGACAGTACCTTTACAACGTGTTGTGTCAACTCATGGTCAGCTAGTTACCTACTTATAATGAAGAATTACTCCTTGTTATTTTTTATTAATATTAGTAAGTACCTCACTTCCCTCCAATATGGCGAGGAGGGCGGTGGCTGCCACACGCGTCATACTTGTGAACAGGTGCTGCTTGTGGGGGCTGGTCTGCTTAAGTTTGCCATTTATTTACTTATTAAATATTTATTCAGTCTACTTTGTAATTTTTCCGCCGCGCCGGGGCACGCAATTGTTGTCTGTGCGATTAGAATGTAAATTTATTATGTAATGAATCTAAGCTTGTTGCGAAAAGAGTAATTGCTGAGTTTATTGCCGGCTCTTCTCAGCAAATGCAACCATCCGAACCGGTATTAGAGTAATAGATTCAGACTTTTCATAAGTGCCTCCGAAGGTCTATTTGAATAAATGATTCTGAATTTTGAATTTTACTTGTGCTTTCGTAAGTATTTGGCTGTGCCTTGCCTTGCCATGAGTTTGCTATGGTACTTAGTAATTTGCGATGAATTACTACTGATGAATTGCTTACTTTTTGTTAGCGTAAGTCGCGCGTCAGGTAGAGCGCGCGTGTGACACCCTGACACCTCAATGAATTAGCCGCATGGAAGCGGCCGCGCTGCGTAGGTATATTTTTCTGAAAACGTGACAAGTGCGCCCGCCCTGTCGCTAGCGAGTATCGATCACCTATTTGATCTATCCTTGATTTTCAGATTTTGGATTAATATATGACATTTTATTTCTTATAAAAAATTATAACAAAAATCAATCCACAATCTCAAAATTAGGGACGGGCGTACTTACGTTACTGTAGCAATCTCACGGTAGGAGTAGATACTTTCATTTAATATCAAAATCGAATTTAAATGTGATTCATTTTCAGATGAACAATGTAACGTATGAGATAGAAGCGACAGATGGCGCAGGACGATGTCCCTTGCAACTGCAACGAGAAACGCCAACTGGTCTCGTGGACGGCACCTGTGGCAGCGAAGCACCGGCTAACTATGCGGGCCTCTGCAAGTTAGTTGACATACCTTCATTTATAATAATTAGCACGCTTTTATTTATTTTTAGAGTTCCGTACCCAAAGGGTAAAACGGAACCCTATTGCGGTCAGTCTGTTGTTTGTCCTTCTGTATGTCACGGCTTTCTAACGGAATGACTTACAGTAGGTATACAGACCTGAAATTTTGATAATTTGTGTAAAATGTTGACCCAAAACCGAATATTTTCCCAGAGGGTCCCATACATGTTACGGAACCCTCCGGGTGCGAGTGGGACTCGTATTTGGCTAGTTCATTTTACATTACATTATAGGTACAATGTAATTACACCTACATACCATATCAAATTTATATTTCCTCTCCTTTATTCTTCACGTGTACCTACTATACAGCGTAGCGTTGCAACAAGCCAGTCATACCAGTCTTTACAACTACCGTCATGATTTAAGCATAACCTAAACAACTGAGTCACTTCCAGCGTCGCGATCTCCCAATTACACGCTGCCCCGGTACCTATTGTAAATGTTCGTTTTCATTTTACTCTCTAGATCAGATCGAAAGATGTAGCACACTAATACAGATCAAAAATGTGAATCATTATTCAGATACAGATTCACTATTAGGTATTGAATGTCTGGAAAACGTGAAGTAGATACTAGAATGAGGAGGCGAGCGCGGCGGTGAGCGGGGAATGTGCTTACAGGAACCATTACTTGGAGTACCTGAGCCGAGTGGTGCGCAGATGCAACATCGACCCACTTCCGATCCTGGGCGTGGACGACCTGGAGACGCTCGTGCGCCGCGCCGCGCTCCGCCTCCCGCCGCGGCCCTACGGCACGTTGGAGGGCCTCTACAAGCGAGGCCTCTTCGAGGTGTGTTCACCACCGCTATTCTTGCAGGGCCCACTACGTGGAGTACCTGGCGGGGCTGGCGCGCGGGCTCGACCCCATTCCTATAATGGACGTGCCGGAGCTCGTGGCGGAGCTGCGCCGCCGCGCGCTGCCGCTGCCCGAGCGCGGCCCCTGGGACACCGACCCCATCTATGCCGGGATGTGTGCCCAGGTACACAGCGTGCCCAGCCAGCCTGTGCACTTCTATTGCAAACATATTATACGTACCTAATTAAACGTTCTCTAAAAATATATATGATACTAACATACATCTTCCTCCTTCCTAACCAAACGCATTCACTCTCAGAATTAAGAGCGGGGGGGGAGATGGGTGTTCAATTACCCAGCGGTGTGGCGTGGGTTACTGCAGCCAACGGCGGAAAATAAAATTGCCGCCCTTTTTGTTTTCTACCGCCCCGGGGCGCAAACAAGCCCCCGCCCACTTTACGCTATGCCATCCACTGCAATCACCCCCCGAAATCTTCGTTTTTTTTTTTTATTTAAATAAAAATCTGACTAGGGACCTAATAGAGAAGCATTCATTAAGTTCCATTATTATTATTAACGGGGTTTCACCTGCATTCCCGAGGGATGGTACCTATGTTTTTCCGGTATGAAAAGTACCTATGTGTTAATCCAGAACATAGATATTCTGTGTGCCAAATTTCATTCAAATCCGTTCAGCAGTTTTTGCTTGAAAGAGTTCAACAAATTTCCATAGATACAAACTTTCGCGTTTTTAAATTATAATTTTGTATTACTTTACAGATTGTGAAGGAAAAAATTCCCCTGGACTGAAGAAATTAACAACTGGAGGTTATGAGTAGTAGGTACAACCCCATCGTACATTCTACTCGGAAGAACTCATTTACAGCTATATTTCAAGTAAAATTATTATACGCATCATTATAATTATAAATAAAATAATAAATTAGGTAGATATATTAAATTGTGTTTTATTTATAGTTAATACAGTGCCCTGCTGTTTCACCCGCATTAAATTGGGATTAGGTATAAATGATGTTATATAGCCCATAAACCTCTATAAACGGGCTAAAATATTGACATGAAAGCAAGGATTTTTTATACTACGTAACTGGAAGGTCCGCGGTCCGATAGAGACTTACTTTTTAGGCGCGGTGTCTCTTTCTAAAAGGGCGACCATCGTTTATGAACTAAGCAGGAAAATATTCGGAATTAGACAATTTGTTGGAGTATGAGAGTTGGAAATAATTCTATTTCATTTAAAATATTTTTATACTGTCAGCAATATACTTAAAGCGATAAGTAGGTACCTACCGAGAAAATAATCACTTTTCGAAAGAAACTGTAATATACCATTGAACCAAAGATTATATTGTTTTATTTATTGAGCAGTAAGAACTTTTTCTTGGTTGTTAGTCGCATTCACGGATTCAGGGAGTCAAATAATTTTCTTTTATCAAAGACAGTTTGATTAAATAAAATGCATTGCTAATTTTTCTCAATCAATAGTAGATTATAATTTTCAAGCTAAGATTCTTAATTCACAGTAATAGGGCTGATTCTTAAGAAAAAAAATATTCTTATTCGTCCGTCAGTTAGATTATTACAAGTTATTGGATACGTATTTTTTGCTTTACCAAATCAAAAAAAAATAACTATGATGTGTCAAAGTTACGTCACCTCACGAGTCCCCCGTGAACTCACTTTTGAGTAAAAAGTGTACCACCACGAGACGTCACTCACGCTAAACTTCAACCACCATATCTTCGTATTATTATTTAATGAGGAGTTTTCTTATGCTCAAAATATCTGTCAAACTGTTGATAATTCGAACCAATTTAAGCTATCATAAGAAGCTCCTCATTGACGTGTAAAATATATGAAGTTGGCGGACCAAATAGTTTTTTTTAAGGAATCTAGCATATGATACTTGATATAGGTACTTCTAGGAAACGAGGAATATTTGCAAGGCCCGTGTAATGAGCGTCCCCTGTACTGTCGTCCGCAGAACAATGAATGCCGTCAATAGACAGCATACCCTTGCGGGACGCCAGCATTTATGTCTCCCAGCTTTTATGCATCTGCTGGACAGAAAGCTGGCGACCCATTTGCATAGTCCCTCGGGAAGCCCGTATCCTGGTCACTTCGTTAGAAGACCCCGGTGCCAGACCCGATCGAACGCCACATCTAGGCTCACTGCCAATGCCTCACCTTGACTCTCGATGGCGAGTTACAGTAGTACCCAACTGATATGGCGCGTCGTGAATCTTCGTTCGCACAGAAAAGAAAGTATGGCCCGAAGATAACTAAAGAATGCTTAAAACTTACAATCAACCTTAGATCACTTCTATAAGGTTTTGTGGCGACATGCCACAAGCGGCATAAATCGCTCGTCGCCTATGGCCTGCACCGCCGCGAATAATGTATTCGCACCAACGGCAAGCGGCAGCCAACAATGTACCGGCCGACCACGCCCTAGCTAGCTACAGCGGATTGACGGAACGCCAGCCAGACCTCATGCGCGCTTCCCTTGTTTACTTCATCATATCTTTGTTAACCTTGCTAGAACTGAACTGTAATATTCGTAGTAGCCAAATGGCAAAAAACGGAACCCTTATAGATTCGTCATGTCTGTCTGTCTGTCTGTCTGTCTGTCCGTCCGTATGTCACAGCCATTTATTTCCGAAACTATAAGAACTATAATGTTGAAACTTGGTAAGTAGATGTATTCTGTGAACCGCATTAAGATTTTCACAAAAAATACAATAAATTTTGGGGGTTCCCATACTTAGAACTGAAACTCAAAAAAATTTTTTTCATCAAACCCATAAGTGTGGGGTGTCTATGGATAGGTCTTCAAAAATGATATTGAGGTTTCTAATATCATTTTTTTCTAAACTGAATAGTTTGCGCGAGAGACACTTCCAAAGTGGTAAAATGTGTGTCCCCCCCCCCCCCCCCTGTAACTTCTAAAATAAGAGAATGATAAATCTATAAAAAATATATGATGTACATTACGGTGCAAACTTCCACCGAAAATTGGTTTGAACGAGATCTAGTAAGTAGTTTTTTTTTAATACGTCATAAATTGAAATTAATATCAAATACTCAGGGCTATACTACCATTTACTTATATACCTACAGGTTTGTACGGAACCCTCGGTGCGCGAGTCTGACTCGCACTTGGCCGGTTTTTTTTATTCAATCATACCGAATAGTTAGTAACTTCATCATCATCATCAGCCTATAATGTCCCACTGCTGAGCACAGGCCTCCTTTCACAAATCAGGGTGAAAGGGAATGGGCAGATACTCCACCACGCGTGCCCACTGCGGATCAGTGGAGGTAGGCTAGTGGCCAACCTACTGTTGGATTTTTTCAAGCCGCCTAGGAGGCATCCAACTAGCTTAACGACTATCACAATTAAGTGATAAGTTCATTTTTAATTATTGTCGTTATTCTCATATGGCGATGTTTACCTCCAAATATCTCGGAAACGTGACACTTTGGGACACCATATTGATTAACATTTTTTTTTATAGAACGAAAATTTACAATATTATAAAACCAACGCCAATCGCAAAGATAAATAATCCGCCATGTTGTTACCTTTGTTTGCAATGGGTTACCAGCACATTGCAATAACATTACTCCTATAATTCAAAAACTTTTATTAGAGTGTAGACACATTTTTTTATTAAGTGAGAAATGAAAGCAAATTCATTTCACCTATATAAATCGATCCTTGTGAATTTTTAGTGAAATTACGTATTTCCTAATAATCCTGTTGTTTCTACCATGCCAATTTAATTGAATACTGGCAACTGTGTGAAAGGGACACGGCGCCTAAAAAGTAAGTCTCTATCAAGACCGTTTTTCCTCATACCTAAATTGAATAAAAAAATGGACGTTATGTCCTTTTTACATTAAAAGTCGAGTTAGCTATCCAGTTACGTAGTATATAATATCTTTGCATGAAAGTATAATATAGGTAGATTAATAGATTGAAGGTTTATCATCTCCTTGCAAAATGTTCATTCATGTGTCGTCGATCGCGTTGAATGTAATGCCTATTAGAATGTATCCTACTCTCGAGCGATTCAGGTAAGGCTCGAGCCTCGTTGTGCAGCAAGGCGCGTGGTGTGTGCGTATCGTCG
This sequence comes from Achlya flavicornis, assembly GCA_947623365.1. Classification (NCBI taxonomy): domain Eukaryota; kingdom Metazoa; phylum Arthropoda; class Insecta; order Lepidoptera; family Drepanidae; genus Achlya; species Achlya flavicornis. The sequence continues at coordinate 6,125,965 of OX392468.1, read as the reverse complement.
TGGGGCGCAGGCGCGGAGTCGGCGGCGCGCTGGCGGGCGACGCGCCGGCCGCGGTCCTGCTCGCGCTCGGCCCCCGCGGCCAACATCTCCGCCAGCCGAGCTGCTCGCTCCGCCGAGTTTGGCCCTTCACGTTTCGATCGCTCACGCTCCTCTGTCTCTTTTCTTGTCGAATTTGTTTTTCGTGGACTCAATCTTTCATCAAACGAGTCACGGCGACTTCTCGTCATTTTAGGTTTATGAATGTGTTTATCGCCTTTATTGTTGCTGATATAAGAATCATCGTCACTCAAGCTTCTTCGTCGTTTACTCTTGTATTGCTCCTTTGACTCATATTTTTTTTGTCGCGAAGGGCTTCCATTTCTATGATGTCTATCATTTGATTCGATCTTTTCAGTCTTCACATATTTGGAAGGAGCTTCATTATCAGACTTTTTCTTCTTTTTAGACTTCTTAGATTTAGATTTTTCTCTATCATGTTTTCTTTTCTTTTTCTTCAATTTATCTTTTTGCCTGTCAGAGGATGAGTCAGATGATGAATCTTCTGAGGCAAGCAAGGCTGACAGATCAATATTTTTCTCACCTCCTAAAGCATTTAGTTTGGCTGCAAGTATGTTATCGAGATCCTTATCTTTACTTTTTGTTTTTTTCTTAATTTGAGTTTCTTTCTTTTGTTCCTTAAAAATAATTATTTATTGTTTTGTGAATTGTATGTAACTACTATGCAAGATAATCCATAGAAGAACTACAGTTCCACCCACGGTGCACTGATATAAAAAAGTAGTAGATATATTTATCATTGAACTACACTTGTGCAGGTTTATAAAATATGGTAGTAATATTTACTTGATAAAAATTCGTTTCATACTAATTACTTTTACTATAATGGCAATCTAATTGAACTTCTGAGGTCCTTCCATAATATGTGAAATTATAATATTATTTATAAAAAAAAACTATTTACCATGTTTTTTTTAATAACGTAATTTTAAAATGTTTGTAAATTGTATATTTTGATATTTATTATAAATATCGGATTCTAAATTAATCCTGGGTCCAGCAAGCTTAGCCATATAACCGTAGCATAATCAATAAAATCAAAAATTAAAGCAGTATGGTAAAATATTCTTACTTGTTCTTTTCTTAATAGCTCAGTAAGTCTTCGACGCTGTAGAGGGTTATTTAGGAGTGCAGCTCGAGCAGCTCTTTCACGCTCCTTCACTAAGAGCAATGGATCTTCACGAACTTTACGTGCCAAGTCAACCTGTGCATCCTCTGATGTTGTCAGCATGCTAGATCCAACTACTCTGCGTGCTACAGCAGGAATAATATTTGCCTCTGTTTTGTCCAAGTGTTCATTCTTATTAATGGCTTTTCCTAATAAATAGTCTTCTTGAAGTTCTTTTTTATCAGGCTTCTAAAATGTACAGAAAATTGTTTTAATAAGTTACTGACATCACCAAAACTGTCAAGCCCCATGTATTTAGGGTGATGATGTTGTATGTTACAACTATACATTATAATAATATTTTGGGACATTCTTTACACACGACTATCTGATCCCAAACTAAGCAGAGCTTGTACTATAGGAACCAGATAGCTGATTACCACCATGGGTGTAGCTACGGCCGTATCAGCAGTATCAAAGATACGGGGACCCCAGGCACAGGAGCCCCGAATGTTTGCAAGCAAAAATGTGCAGTCAGGTAGCAGGGGACCCCAACAAACTTTGATACAGGGCCCCTCTAGGGCCAGCTACACCACTGATTATCACATATACTACTTTTTAAATATATACTCATTAAAGATAATTATTGCAATCTAGGACTCACGAGAAACAGTTACGGAGAAGTTCATGCACACAATACCTGATCTGTCTGTGTAGACACAGTGCATTCAATCAAATAAGCCATAATAAATAATGTATGAAACTGTATAGCACTGTCATGTGTGAACTACTGTGAACCAATGGGATGTAACAATGAAAAGTTTTCTTTTTTGTGGAATATTACAACATTGGGGATTTATTTTATAAAATATTTCATCTATATTAATACATTGCTGTGGCACTACAACATATCTTTGGTGGTAATCATAAAAAACACCATTTATGAATTAAATCCAATCAGGGCCCACCAATGGTCATCGTCATACTGCGTCATTGGATGAAATCATTAATGGTGTTTGTTACAATTAGCACCCAAGATACACAATAGCATGACTCGTGATATAATCAAAACATTTGTTATTTTTTTTGTAATGAATGTATGCTTTAAGATTTTTAGAGAAGTTACAATTGATCCGTTTCCATTATCTGAATCTCATAGTATTTCTTATTTTATGTTGCATACTAAATTATGAGGCATTATGAGGCCTAGTTACATTTTCTTTTTGAGTAGACGTACTACAGAATTGATTAAAATCAGTACCTTGATATTAGGGTTACTCCTAACACCTTAAGTTTTGATGTCTAATTGATGAATGATAAGAGTTAAAGATTGATGAGATTGGATGAAACAAATGCCAATGTGCTATACACCTTTAGCTTTTACATAGCTCAGAAAGAAACTAGTTCAAGCTGCCCACACCGCTAGGTAGCTAGCTAGCTTGGCAATAGATTTCAACATGAGTAGGGTTGCCATCTGCCGGGTTTCCCCGGATTTGTCCTAGTTTAGAGGGCAGCCGGGTGGGGTTTCATTTGTAGTCCGGGTTTTTTCAAATTTAAATTCTGATGATTCTGTTTTGTAACATTTAAAATGATGATAAAAGGTGACTAAATTTCATTGTAATGTCTTTGCAAATAAATATAAAGTAGATTTATGACATTTTGAACTGTTTTTCTATATTATATGTCCGGGTTCTGGGCTCCAAAATCCAAGGTTTTCACACATCTTGTCCTGGTTGCAAAATTACATGAGGCAACCAAAGGTACTACAAAGTACCCTACACAATGCATGGTGCATTCCTCTTGTCGTACAAATAAAACCTTACAGCAAAGTGAAACAGGCAGTATGCTATAAATATCCAGTCCAACAGAAACCTTTCACAGTTAAAGCCCATCACAGACGTAGCTATATCTATATATATAAAAATTAATCCCTATTTCCCTTGGTCACGCGTGATGGCCTATAGGTAGTAGGTACATAATATTGGATGTGATGTAAGATAGTAAGTGAAGTGATATACACGCATCAGCTTTAAGCTGCACAGTGTATTAATAATAATAATGTAAAGAATCTACTCCAGGGTTTATCTAACATACTTCATACATCCAGTGCAGGCGATTCTCGCTGGCCGAGCTGGTGCCACAGTTTCGTTTAGCCATCTCATTGAGCTCAGCACGGTCCCTCTCTTCACCGCGTTCTCGTTGTAATTCTATTATACGTTTTTTCTCTTCGGCAGCAGCTTGTTCCGCCTTCCAAACACGCTCTTGATTTTTTATGGTACTTGGATGCCATGATTTCTTTGAATTCTGTAATTTATATCATGGTCGACCTTATTACGCTATGTTTTTGGTTGATTACATATTTCTGTTAGTATTTAGTAAGATAGGAATTAATACGCACCAAATCTCCACCTCCCATTTATTTTGTTTGTTTGATTGAAATGAAAATAAAATAATCAAATAAGTACGTAGTGTAGCCAGTGTTGCCAACTGCTAGCTTTAGCCAAATCAGCGTTGCCAGAGTGACTTGACGATAGGATACGCACAGCACCTAAAAATAGTACGAAATTTGACTTTTGAGTACGCAGTGAATTGTATTTTTTAAGTGCCGTTTGCGCACTGAAACCGAATGAACCACGAAAGAACAAAACCAAACCAGTGAAACCACAAACAGCAACACAGAATGATAAAATTAAATTATAGAAAGAAACTTGGAGACATTTCGGCGGGAACGTTTTTATTATCATAAATTCGTGTATTTTGAGTTTTATTGCATATTATCGGTGGTATTTTATCCAATAAAGATCAATCCATGTGTGTATCACTCAGTGAATCCAGTGAAGTGAAATTAATTATGTATATCGTGACTTTTCAAGTTGTCGCCAAGAAGTCTGAAGAGTTTTAGTACAATGACCTTGACAATTACCACCATTGTAGTAAAATATGACTTTTATTGACGGTAACTGACTGAGAACTAAATATTAAAGTGATTTATTGTGAGTGATTGGAAATTATAATATAACTTGACACTGGCAGAAATAAGTCCTAATTTGGATTTGGTTACCAAACTTTTTTTAATAAGAAGAAGAATCTTGGAATTGGAACAAGGAATAAAAAAAAACACACCGGGGTCGCTACTGCTTATTTTATACTGAAACTTGCATGACAAATTAAAACTATTTTATTTTTATTTATAACATATTTTTTTTGTTTGACAATAAAATAGTACGCAAATTGGCGAGATAGTACCTGTGAACGCTTCCAAACGAAATAGTACGCAATGCGTACTAGAGCGTACCCTAATGGCAACGCTGGTGATTTGGAGTGACTTCACAATAGCGTTGCCACTTGCCAGTGTGACTTAACGATAGGATACGCCCAGCACCTGAAAATAGTACGAAACTTAACATTTGAGTACGCAGTGTATAAAAAAATATTCAAGTAATTGTCATATAAAGTCATATAAATCAATTTTATTGCATTTTATAAATGCCGTTTGCGCACCGAAACCAAATACACTTACAGTAGACACAGAAAATTGCACAAATAACCCAAAGAAGCGCAATGAATATCGTTAATTATGCTTGAAATCTATTCCGCCAATTTCTAAGCTTTGCTAAGTCAAGGACACATGCGCTCTGATTGGCCAAGTCAAGGAGATACGATGCAGTGATTGATTTTTCTTTTCAAAATCAGTGCAAAATCACTGACTAGTTGCGGAATTGGATTGCTCGGTCGATGACACAGAATTTTGAATGAAATATAAGAAAGAAACTTGCAACATGGAATTAAAAAAAAACACCGTGGTTGCTAGTGATACCCCGAAGTTCATGCTTTGGACAGCAAATTTGTCATTTTTAAACTGCTTGACAGAAATTAAAATTATTTAATTTTGTTTTTGATTATAATTTTTTTGGCTTGACAATAAAATAATACGCAAATTGGCGTACGAGTACCTGAGAACGCTACCTAACGAAATAGTACGCAATGCGTACTAGTGCGTACCCTAATGGCAACGCTGAGCCAAATAGCCAGTAAGCTATCTTGCAAAAAGATTTCTTTGGCAAAGAGTTGCTAGATTGCCAGAATTTGTAATCCCAAAAAGGTGCTAGAAATAGCTAAATGTTACTAAGTAGCTAAATAAGGTAAATAACACTAAAAATTATGTTTTATTAAATCAAACACGTATTAAATACCCACCTTTTTTTCATAGGTTGAGTGAGTTCCATTTTCACAACAATATATGTATTAAAACAGCGAGCATCAGTTTTGAATTGATAAAACAACACAAGGCAGAAGTAGCAGAACACAAGTAGCACAAGCTATTACAGGAGTAATATACGGTTTGAATGAAAAAATGAAACTGGGAATTCCCGGCCATCGACCTATACTCCAGACTCATAGCGTCGTGTTTAGTATTTTTCTTTCGAGATACAGTGCCCTATTACGAACTCTCGAAAGTATTAAAAAGTAGCTAGAAAAAGTAGCTAAATAAAGAATCATTTCGAGATCTATACAAAAAAATTAAACATTTTAGAGGGTTTTGAATCACTTTTAATGTTGAGATTACATTACCAGCAACATATTAATATACATGAAATATTTTACAAACCTCGCAAAACAGAACAACAACATAACGGTTTTGGTCGCGAATAGTCGCGATACGCCGGCATGCCATAGAAATTCGCATTTCTATCCCGGGGTTCTAAAAATATTTGAAATGGCTCAAGTTATTCCTTAGGCACCAAGGATCTCATAGTAACGTCTCTAAAAATCTTTATTTTTTTGTACAAATCTCGCCATGATCCTGTAGAAAGAAAGAAAGAAGAGAGAAAGAAGAAAGAAAGAAAACACATTTATTTGACGAACACATTAACAGAAACATAACAATATTTAATTTAAAAATAAACCAGTAGGTCTGTGCCGTCAAAAAGGACACAGCTCAGCATAATGCTACTGACTACTGTCACCTGTCAGCAGCGCTGATTTTCAGCTGACGCCTTTAGTGATGTCACGGTCGTAAGCACACGAATAAAAAACTAAAAATGATAAACAATAAAATAAAATAAATATATATTAGAGTGTGAATACTTAAAAGTAAATAATGAATACTAAAAATTGGTACGTCACATCCGCTGTCATTCAGCAACACAAGCAACACAATGTAAACGATTCAATTTAGCTACAAGTTTCATAAAATTGTAGTACCTTACACCAAAAAATAGCTAGATCTAGCTATAAAGTAGCTAAGTTGGCAACCCTGTACGCTGTATCTTTATTAGTTTGTGGTAATGAGGATACTTTTTAAGTTGCAGTGTTGCCAACTTTTATTTTCTTCACATGACACAAGACATTACAATTTATTACTTTTTTAGGGTTCCGTAGCCAAATGGCAAAAAACGGAACCCTTATAGATTCGTCATGTCTGTCTGTCTGTCTGTCTGTCCGTCCGTATGTCACAGCCATTTATTTCCGAAACTATAAGAACTATAATGTTAAAACTTGGTAAGTAGATGTATTCTGTGAACCGCATTAAGATTTTCACACAAAAATAGAAAAAAAACAATAAATTTTGGGGGTTCCCCATACTTAGAAATGAAACTCAAAAATTTTTTTTTCATCAAACCCATTAGTGTGGGGTGTCTATGGATAGGTCTTCAAAAATGATATTGAGGTTTCTAATATCATTTTTTTCTAAACTGAATAGTTTGCGCGAGAGACACTTCCAAAGTGGTAAAATGTGTGCCCCCCCCCTGTAACTTCTAAAATAAGAGAATGATTAATCTATAAAAAATATATGATGTACATTACGGTGCAAACTTCCACCGAAAATTGGTTTGAACGAGATCTAGTAAGTAGTTTTTTTTTAATACGTCATAAATTGAAATTAATATCAAATACTCAGGTCTATACTACCATTTACTTATATACCTACCTACAGGTTTGTACGGAACCCTCGGTGCGCGAGTCTGAATCGCACTTGGCCGCTTTTTTTTTACTAATACAAATGCCAGTTCTTTCCTGAAGAGTTCGTTTACACTCAAACTCCTTCAATACTTTCCCTTAATCAACTGTTCAGCAATCGACAATACCCAGTGAGCGACAGAAGGAAGAGAAAGTCGCACGAGGTAGCCTCATTGAGATACTCTAAGCTCTATGGTCAAAGCGTGAGGTTCGAATCTGTGGTTCGAATTAACAACAGCTTGACGGCAAAGATTTTCATAGGGCATCGTGCCTCTACCCAGATGGATAATCCGACTTACTAAAGCATGACATTTAATTTCATTCCGCTTGAGCTTTTCCCTGAGCAAATCGCTCTCAGTTCGTACTGCGCACGGCTGTCAAATACTGTCAATTCTGGCTTGTTTATTTCATGTTCCCATAGAGGCGACTATCCTTCTGGACGTTTTAAATTATTTGCTTGACGGGTATTTCGACATTTCGAGCATAGCATACAGGAGTTTTGAGTTTTCTTATGGTACCTACCTACCTGTATTTGTTATAATTTTAAATTGAATTCCTAAATATTCAGAGCCATACCACAGTAGATTTGATGTATCTACTGTGGCCATACTGTGATAAAATGTGATAATTTTTCCCATCCATTAATGTACAAAACGCATTTATTTTAGAAAAGCAAAGAATCTTGTTGTCTATGGAGAGTTTCGAGTTTCTACCCAGCAGCCAGTAGAGACCTTTGTACTTGAGGTTAATCTCATCTCTTTTTGTTTGGTTTCATGTTTCTTCCAGGTAAGTCTGCGGTCCAAATGCATACCCAAGTACTTCACGGTGGAGGAATGAGGAAGTTGTGTATAGGGATTGCAATCCGGATACTTCGAAATCCGAAAATGACTGAAAAATCCGGATTTTAGGGTCCTATTATAAATCCGAATATTGAGAATAAAATCCGGTTTTTTCGAATTTTAATCTTAATTGATAATAATTGATGTTTAACTAAAAATTTTCATTAAATATCCAGTACATTTAGGTCAGTATTACTCTGAAATCTATGCACCGCTCGGCTCACACGCGGCTAGCTGCTACCGCTCATCCGTCTAGCTAATAGTTAAGTCGGCCAGTGAGTCTTAGATGGAGGCGATGCGCGCGCGGCGCGAGTAACAACTCTTTGCACAACGTAATATCAAGAATGATAGTTCTATATAGTCGGGTTACCGCTGAAAGCATTTTGTACATCGGCTGATCTCAGTTTTTTTTTACTTTTGAAAGGCAGACCCTTTCAAAAGTAAAAAAAAACTGAGATCAGCCGATGTACAAAATGCTTTCAGCGGACACCCGCTTTCTAAGCTAGCTTCCTTCATATGAAATCTCTGGTGGTTTGTGCGCTTGGATTTCCAATTTCCTGAGCGAACGGTCTATTCATGTAGTCATAGACGGTTGTTCGTCGGACCTTTTCGCAATCAATTCCACAGAGATCAGATTCAGTTCACTCTGCAACCTTATTTCTGCTGCATATTAACGATCTGGTGAAGTCCGGTATCTTTGGGTACGTAGACGATAGCACCGTTGTCATAGATCCAATTGTTGCGAGAGGCCATGGTAGAGCGTTTGAACGTTTTTATTTTTTATTTTTTTTAATTAAATGGGCTTGCGTTTGGCCACTGACCCGCCCTTAAGGGGCGATGACGAAGCCTAAGATGAAACACGCTTACCCAGAAGAAACCTATTCACTCTGGCCTTGAAAGTTCCTAGATTGTAGGCGTCAGGAAACACAGACGCCGGAAGCAAGTTCCACTCCCTTGCTGTCCGCATTATAAATGAGGATGCAAAACGCTGTGTCCGTATTTTCGGTATGTCAACAACGTATGAGTGAAAATTTTCCCGGCGTCTTGTGGTTCGAGGTAAAAATGGGGATGGTGGAATTAGGTTGAACAATTCCTGCGCACACTCTCCAAAATATATCCTGTAGAAAACCGATAAGCAAGTAACCTTTCTTCGATGGTCGAGGCTCGTGAGTTTCGCCTTAATTAAAGACTCATCTCCAATGAGTCTCCTGGCTCGGCGGTCTATTGAATCGAGGGCCTCAAGCTGGTACTTAGCTTACGTAACATTACAGGCAGTCTCCGATTGGGGCAATGCCAATCTGGTCACTTTTAATGCCACCATGACGCAGGTGTGTCTTTTCACCACCAAACGGAGCCCTTTCCACCAGGCTCTAGCCCTCGACTCAATAAACCACCGAGCCAGAAGACTCATCGAATATGAGACTAATTATGACGAAACTCACGAGGCTCGACCATCGAAGAAAGGTTGCTTGCCTTATCGGTTTTGTACAGGATATATTTTTGAGAGTGTGTGCAGGAATTGCTCAACCTTATTCCGACCACCATCCCTATTTTTACTCCGAACCACAAGACACGGGGTTTTTTTTTCTTTTGTATCCTCAATTATAATGCGGACAGCAAGGGAGTGGAACTTGCTTCCGGCGACTGTAGTTCCTGACTCTTAAAATCTAGGGACTTTCACGGCCAGAATGAATAGGTTCCATTTGGGTTAGCGTGCTCCACCTTAGGCTTCGTCATTATCCTTTATGGACGGCTCAGTAGCCAAATACAAGCCCATTTTTTTTTTATATTACTTGCAGTTTAATTGAATTTTTATTCAAAAGCAAGCAATGGAAATACAATAAAATAGAACATCTCTCTTCAAACTACTAATAATTAAGCATAAACAACGCGTACAGTTTAAAATTACAAATTATTGCAAAAAAATACAAAAATCCGAAAAATCCGGATAATCCGGATTTATATGTGATGATAAACTTTGAATCCGGATTTGAAAAAAATCCGGATTTTGCAATCCCTAGTTGTGTACCGTTCAAAGCGACCGGTGGACAGTTTCCTTTGCGAAGGGCAAAAGTTACATGCACTGATTTAGACACGCTGGCAGCAATTCTCCATTTAGCTAGCCATTCTTCAATTTCGTTCAAGCTGTTTTGTAGAATTTGGGAAGCTTGAACTGGGCAATCGCTCGCAGCAAGTAAAGCCGTGTCACAGTTTTACTATAGTAATACTGTGGCCGTGTCATCAGCGAAAGTAGCGACTGTTACCTCCGCGTTTTGTGGCAAGTCGGATGTGTACAAAGTGTACAAAACAGGTCCAAGCACAGAGCCTTGTGGTACTCCTTTTCCAGATTTCTTGAAATCCTGACATGCAGTTGTTTTCTTTAACTTGGAATATTCTATTAGTTATATACGATTTAAGAACTGTATAAAACGGATGTGGTAAGTAATAAGGTTTTAGTTTTAAATAACAGCCCTTTATGCCAAACTCTGTCGAAGGCCTGTTGTATATCAAGAAAGGCTGATGAGCAATATTCTCCCTTTAAAAATGATCTTCTAGAATAAATAAAACATCAACATTAACACGTTTGTATTTTTTCCGGGATCGGAAGTTCGGAACTTAATATTACGTCATTGTCTGTCTATCAAACGTCAATATGGCGGTGTGAGCGCACGGAGGTTATGATGGCGTTTTGTTTATTTCATAGTATGTGATGTGTTACGTGGATTTAGGACGACACAGCTGGTGTCCCTGGCTCTGACGATTGTGGCAAACTATTGGAATTCGAGGACTGAGTGCGTTGTGCTGTGATCGGACCTTGCGATTTATTTTGGACTCTTTGTTGTGAATGGGGAGGGACAGGCAAAGCTAATCTCAGATGGCGCCACCCTCACTGGTAACTGTCATTGATATTGAATTGATGGATTTTCATGAGTTTCAATTAATTAAACCAACCAGTAACCGGCTTTTATAATAAAATCGTTAGGTTTGAAGTGATAACTGCATAATCTTGCTATGAGCTTGGTGTCCATTTTTTTTTGATAATCCACGGCTTTTTTCTTTTCAATTGGTGTAAACCTTTATTATTGCATTAAAATTCACTACACAAAGGTATTATAATTATTGAATAACTTATTTGATGACGAATACGTAAAAAATGTATGGTGTTTGACAGATAGACGGCACCAGCGACTATACGACACCTAGCGGGATAAATTGTCAGTGTGCCTCCTCATTGGAATTTCATTTACTGTGAAAAAAAAACTCGACAGCAACAAGACCCGTATAATAAATGTTTCATTTATTGTACTTGGTGTTTTTCTTTTTCCATTTCATATTATGAAATATAAAGTAAGAAGTATGTATATCAAGTAGATACATATATGTATAGGTATAATAGGTAGCTATGTATAATGTAGTATCGAAATAGTATTGGAACAAAGTGTGAGATAACGTTACGTACGCAAATCTTTGAATGAGACCTCTATATCAGATATAAAAAACCGGCCAAGTGCGAGTCAGACTCGCGCACCGAGGGTTCCGTACAAACCTGTAGGTATATAAGTAAATGGTAGTATAGACCTGAGTATTTGATATTAATTTCAATTTATGACCTATTAAAAAAAAACTACTTACTAGATAGATCTCGTTCAAACCAATTTTCAGTGGAAGTTTGCACCGTAATGTACCTACATCATATATTTTTTATAGATTTATCATTCTCTTATTTTAGAAGTTACAGGGGGGGGGGCACACATTTTACCACTTTGGAAGTGTCTCTCGCGCAAACTATTCAGTTTAGAAAAAAATGATATTAGAAACCTCAATATCATTTTTGAAGACCTATCCATAGACACCCCACACTTATGGGTTTGATGAAAAACAAAATTTGAGTTTCAGTTCTAAGTATGGGGAACCCCCAAAATTTATTGTTTTTTTTCTATTTTTGTGTAAAAATCTTAATGCGGTTCACAGAATACATCTACTTACCAAGTTTCAACATTATAGTTCTTATAGTTTCGGAAATAAATGGCTGTGACATACACGGACAGACAGACAGACAGACAGACAGACAGACATACAGACAGACAGACAGACATGACGAATCTATAAGGGTTCCGTTTTTTGCCATTTGGCTACGGAACCCTAAAAAGGTACTCTATGGTCGCCTTCTTGCTAATAGTAGCAAGAACAAAGAGCAAGAAGGCGACCATAGACGTCCGCACTGCTATAGAGCAGTGCGGACGTCTATGGTCGCCTTGCCACCGGTAATGGTTTTTTGGCGGGAACTTGCAGAGTGACGTAGCATTTTCATTTTTATTTTCATAAATTTGTGTATTTTGAGTTTTATTGTGTATTTTTGGTGGTATTTTACCCAATAAAGATCATCCATGTGCACCAGTGAAGTGAAATGAAATTAATTATGTGTATCGTGACTTTTCAAGTTGTCTCAAAATGTCCGTGTAGAGTTTTACTACAATGACCACCATTGTAGTAAAACATGACTTTTATGGACGGTGACTGACTGAGGACTTTAATGTGAAGTGATTTATTGTGACTGGAAACAATAATATAACTCGACACTGGCAGAAATGAGCCCTAATTTGGGCTTGGTTGCCAAAATTAAAAATAAGAAGAAGAAGAACAATACGCGCTACTATTTTGGCTACTATAGTGGCAATAGCTGTAGCAGCTACTAAAGAGCGTCCGAAAAAAAAAAGGAAAGAATGGGCAAAATTCTATTTAAGACACCGGGAAAGGTTTAGCCCACAGATTACAGAATAAGGCAGATGGAGCGCGCGGAACACGGGAGTGACGCCAAAAAAGCAAATACAAATTGAAAAACACGTACCTGGTATTCGCTTTTGAATGTGTATTTGCTTTGTTTAACAAACTTTATGTAACAAAAAACACTTCATTATTAATAAACTGTGGTTAAACAATGCAAATACAAACTGGAAAACGAATACCAGGTATCAGATTTTCCATTTGTATTTGCTTTTTTGGCTTCACTTTCGTGTTCCGCGCGCTCCATCTGAATTATTCTGTAATCTGTGGTTTAGCCAAATGCAATTACTGAAGGTTCTTGATGAGAACGATTTCCGTATATATTTACACATGAACCAAGAAACATTTGAGGAATTACTGAATTTAGTCAAGCAATTAATCACAAAACGTGATACAATTATGAGAAAAGCGATTACAGCTTCTTTTTCTCCCTATTATAAGCTGTTCTCATGTTATCCATTTTTTTTATGTTTTTAAAGTTGCCTTATAGTCGTATTTTCTAAACACATCCAATCCAACAATATTTTATATACGCACTATTTCTAGCTTCTTTATTTAAATACGCGCTACGCACGCTCTAACGGCAGGAAGTCCCGCCTCCTAGGAGTCCGACGGTAGGAACGTTTGTTACGGCTTTTATAATACTTAGACACCTACCATGAATAAAACACAATATAGTTATTAATTATTGTACTTTTTTCTTTAATGAATAAGTAAGTCTTGCTTGACACATTAGATAAATATAAAAAAACTTAAGACTATCATTCTTAGTAAAACGGCACAAATATTTAAACAGCTGATAAATTAGTCTTTTCTCGGACACCTAAGCTAGCTAGATAGGTATAATTTTACACTTCTTAAATTATGGTTGTTTTCTGCTCTGTACATACTTGAATAACTTATCTAATATAGTACCTACCTAATTATATGCAAGATCAATACTTCAACTTAATTAAATTAATACTCCTCCAGATTAAAGTTACATTTGGTAGGTACATGACATACAAATAAAACTATTTAATTAAATCTCGAGGAGTTCACTACAATCTCATGTATGCCAATATTGTAATATACAGCCTTCAAATAACTAGTACTAGGTACCTACTTTAAAAATGCTAAAAAATTAACAATGTAGGAAGATTAAAACACAGGTTCTGTGTCGGAAAATATGGAATTGTGCTACGACGATTCCGCTGCTGCAGGGGCAAATTGAATCACCGAGGTATGACGTGCTGGCACCACCTCTGGTTCAGGTTGCGGGATTAGTTTTCGTTTCCTTGGAGGTAGCGAGGATGGTGCAAGAGTGTAATGTAATGTCGTTACAGGCGCCACGGGTATAGGAGTTGATGAAGGAGAAGTGGCTTTCGACGGAGAAATTACCGTAGGAGGACATTCCGGTGACGGAGGAGAGCTTGGTGGAGTTGGCGGCAGCTGTTGCAGAGCGGCTTCCACCAAATCACACATCACATTGCCATTGACTACTAGCGGGACCGTGGATTGACTTGGCGCTGCTCGAGGAGTATCTGCACCGTGTTCTTTGTATATATGGGCTTCCATTTGTTTTTTAGTGTTAAATGTCCCATCACATACGGTGCACCGGTAGCAACGTTCACCATAATGTTGAAAACGATGTAATTTTAACACATGGTTGTAGCCAAAGTCCCGAAGGCAGATGTCACAAGTGTATGGGCGTTCTCCAGTGTGTGTACGCGAGTGCACTTTTAACTGCTTCGAACAGGTGAACCCCTTACCGCAGCCGGGTGCGGGGCAGCGATACGGCTTTTCTCCGGTGTGAGTGCGGAGGTGAATAACAAGTTGTCCAGACTGAATGAAAGTTTTATGGCAATGTGGACAGGCGTGCGGGCGTTCTCCGGTATGAATCCGAGCATGGCGATGAAGTTTACCAGAGTGCTCGAAAGCTGCATCGCAGACACCGCACCTGTAAGGTCGCTCCTTGGTGTGGATGCGGCGGTGCACCTGCAGGTTCTCCTTGACACTGAACATCTTGTGGCAGTATTCACACTCGAAGGGCCGCTCCCCGGTGTGGGTTCGGTAGTGGCGCACCAGGCGTGCAGGCACAGCAAATGTTTTATGGCAGACGTCGCAGCGATGAGCATCGGCGGTGACACGATGTGAGCGAGCGTGAGCGGTTAGAGCGCTTCGCGTGGAAAGCGTCAATCCGCATTCGCCACATTGATGTACGCGTTCCTCTTCACCTGTCGAGCGATATTTATTCACTTGAAATGTAGGTAAGGTTTCCATTATTATAAATAAACTGATCGTTATATATTATTGGGACACCGTATATAACACGACGACCGTTCACAGTACGGTGTCTGTTGTGTATGGCATGCAGCGATCAGGAATATCAGGATGCACCAACATAATACGGCCGCGCAGGGGTAAGAGCGGGAAGCGGGGAGCGGAGTTTCAAGCCGAGTGAATGTCCTCTGATAGCACGTGGAGGCCCGACTGCGGTTTCGTCGCGATAGTGCCGCGGTGCAGGCCTCCACGTGTACGGCCGCCGACCCCGCGCAATCCGCACTGTGAAGTCTCCCTTTCCCCGCGCACCCTCCCCTTTACCCTCTATCTGTTTTATATACTAGGTAGGTACCTACCTCATTTAAGTATTTTTACACTGTTAGTAAGATAAGGTTATTTTTCAATGTAGGTACCTACTAAGTTAAATGAAAAATATTAAATTAATCGAAAATTTCAATTTGGTAAGTACAAAAATAGAGATAGGAATGGTACCTATGCTGTGGCCTGCTTCCTACCTAAGTATGTCAATTAAATCTTGAAAAATATACAAACTAGGTACCTACCTACTAACAGTAACAATACCGAATGATAGCCATCGAGATAATAAGACATGAAACAAATATAATTTACTTAGTTAGCACCTACATACCTACCTAGGAAATATAAAATAATCTTATTTAAAAATGGTGATCTGTACTCTGTCCTTAAAATCTTTTTTAAAGTTTATAGGTAGGTATGCAGATTGATTACTAGCTCTTGTCGTGCCTGAGCTAGTTTAGGACTAGGTTTGTATGTCAAACAATATTGTATCCAGAGTTTTTTAATGAATATATCAAATAGGTGTACATGTATGTAAAGCTGTAATTATATATATATTATATATATATATAAATAATAAATTGCTCTTACCTATCATGTTACACAATGACGATGATTTCCGACCGTGGCCAATGACGTTAATGTTAGCGTAGGTTGTGCACAAAGGTACAGAGACACCGCGCAATCGTATCTAGCGATATAACACGCTCGCACAACACTCTGGTCCGAGGCCGAATGCGCACCGCGCGGCTGACTGAAGTCGAGTCGGCTCGGTGGGTGCAGGCAGGCCACTCAGGCCACAGGCAGGGTGGGCGAGTGCCTGACTGAGTGAGCTCACGAAGATGGGACGGACTGACACAAAACGGTTTAGTAATTTTGGTTGCGCGGATGTGAGCGATGCAAAAATATTAACGTTACTCACGTACGTACTCTGTGCTGCTCCCTCCTGGATAATATATCTAACTCTTCACTTCACCCCTACCTAATGTCTCACTCACTCCTGCCACCCCCGTTTCAAATAATTAGGTAGAAATGTCATGTTTTTAGGATAAGGTAGATAATAATGGTAAGGTCAGTGAATTATTACACAAGTAAGGTCATTAGGTCAATTTATTCTGTGGTAAGGTCACCCAAATGCGTTCATCGATTTATTTGTGATTGGAGTCAAAAATATCCCAAATTTCAATAGGTATTACCGAGGCTACTTCACTCAAGGACGCTCGATAAGTGCCTACTGCCTACCGCTTGCTGCACTGCCCGCAGTGCAAGTAACAGAGGGCCGCCGCACAGAGTAAAGGGGACAGAGACCAAGCTTTATACAAACGCGCTACGGTAGGTACACAACTACAAGCTTGAGGCGCGTGTGTGCGAAAGCACAGGCGGCTCGTCACGTACGAGGGGAAACCGGTTTATACTGGCTCGGCCTGTGCTCAAACTGAGGGCACTCGCGCATCGTGTTTGTTTACGTTTCGATTTTAACAATAGAATTTTAATATCACAATGTGTAAATATGGTTTACTTTACTGAGTCTATGAACAATAATATAATTAATAAGTTTTCTATTAGTATCTTGCATATAATAGGTATTATTAGCTTTCTGGTAAATTGTTTTTATATTGTCTCATGCCATCATTGCTCTCATTGTCATGATGGGTGTTTATGATTTCAAATACGTAGGTGTACCTACCTATCCTATTTAACGAGCATGTATGTTTTGAGATCTCGAAAACGGCTTTAACGATTTCGATGAAATTTGCTATATGGGGGTTTTTGGGGACAATAAAGTGATTCAGCTAGATTTCATCTCTGGGACTGACTGGGACAACGCGATCTGCCGAGTTTGCGAGCAAATCTTAGTCACACAGGTATGGTCAGCGTCAAAAGTAGATTTGCATTTTAGTACCCTTTACTAATAATCTGTAATATGTGAATAGCAATATTCTATCATCACGAAAAAGCTGATAGGTATACATTTTTATGTATTCATTTAATGTTATTCTCCTGTGCTAACCCTACCAAAATAGGTATAATTTTTGAACGCTCCTTAGAAGCTTGTACTCTGTTCCCTTCAATCCTCTGTGGCCGCCGTAAGCCAATGCGAGAACTTGAAGGTACGCAATTACGAATGACACAATTTACTTTTATTCAATTTTAACCGTATAAAGTACCTACCTATTACATTTCATTGGTTTGTTTTATTTATAAAAATAGCATATTATAGCGTAATAATTCAATGCATATTATTGAAATTTTTCTCGCGATTTAGTTATGCATAAGCTAAAATACTTTTTATTCCTTATGAATAAACAAATAATTGTAATAATACAAAAATATTGAAATTCAGTCTTTGTATTTATTTATATATCTTACTAGCTGCCCGGCGCGACTTCGTTCGCGTGGTGCTACCCTACCCTATGGTGCTACCCTACCCTACCCTACCCTACCCTACCCTACCCTACCCTACCCCACCCTACTCTACTCTATCCTACCCTACCCTACACTACCCTACCCTACCATACCCTACCCTACCATACCCTACCCTACCATACCCTACCCTACCCTACCATACCCTACCCTACCCTACCCTACCCTACCCTACCCTACCCTACTCTACCCTACCCTACCCTACCCTATGCTACCCTACGCTTCCCTACCGTACCCTACCCTGACAGCAAAATCCCCCTTAACAAAATGATCCGCCATTTATTGAATTCATTTGTTACAAAAAATGTGATAATTGAAGAACCGCTCGACCGATTTTGTGCAAACTTCACATAAACACGATTAACAGTTTTTCAGGCGCCATATCTAGATAACGCAACCGAATATTTGTTCAGTTTTTTTTAATTTGTCATCAGTACAACTAGCACTTACTTTCTACGTCGAGTTCAGCCATTTACCTTATCGTTTTTTTCGGTAACGATAAACAGTTTTTCAGGCGCCATATCTAGATAACGCAACCACTTGGCGCAGGCAGACCGACATATTTGGCATCAGAGAGGTGTCCTTTATCCCATGAACATGAGTTTAGCCGTAAACCTTATCGTTACCATTTTTGTCATGCCCTCCTAGTCTATTAGTTTGGCCGGAAATTTTGCTCTAAAAGCCGGAAAATCCATAAAAAATAAAGAAAACTCAATTAGAATGGCTCGATTCACGTAACAAAACTTCAACAGTGTCGTAGCGAAATTAACGGTAAACTGTGCTGTTTATTATTATAATGACAAATGAATTATTCAAAAACGATCCTATTATTACAAATCGTAGATTGAGGTACCTACACACTTTTGAAAGTTTTTCATACAAAATATTTCACGAAACACAATTAACATACCTACATACTAGGTACCTAGATAAAGCACTCTCTACGACATCGTTGAAGTTTTGTTACGTGAATCGAGCCACTGATTTAAATTGTTTATTATTTACTTATGAATGACGTAATTACCTAACATAAATTAATCAATTAAGTACCTACCTACCTATCGGTTATTCTCATTCAGTATGAAAAATATCACGTCTTGTGCAGCCAGACAAAAGCCTAACAAAAGTCGGACAGGCCGGACGTGTAAATATTTGGTCGGTTACGACTACGACCGAAAAAGCCAAAAATGTCCGGCTAAAGCCGGAAACCTGGCAACCCTATTACGTAGGTGACTATCTATTTATCTATCTACCAAGTAGGTATATATTATGGTTCTTGTTGATATAGGTAGGTATCTAGGTATTTATTTAATTACATTTAAATACCTACCACACAATACCTAAACGTTGCCGTTGCCGCGCGGTTGATCGTTGAAGGTTCGTCGGAATCGGAATGCTCAACACGACCGCGCGCGCGCGTTTGCAGGCGAGAGAGGGGCGAGTGCTGCGGGCGGGATGGAGGGGGCGACGACATCATACGCGTGGAGGCCTACCGCGGTTTCGAAGCGCGCGTGTGAACTCGAGCTAACATTGCGCGTGCGTAGCTCCTCGACCCGCCCGCTCCCTCCCGCACTCTCCCTCTCACCGCTTCTATTATCTGTCTGTCTAGCTAGGACAACATAATGTCAACTACGTTAGGTACTCAGTGGAAGTAAGGTGAATTATGGCAACATTGCAGCACTGGCGCATGCCCCTTATTATGGCATCTTTTTGCGATATTATTGTATTGTATAGGTACTTAGTCCGTATTACTCTGCAATGACCTGTTATAATAATATTTGCCTTAATAATTAATATTTTAAATGATATATATAATTAGTTTACATCTTGCTCGTGCAGTAGGTATTTCCGGCACAGCCGGATAAATTTTACGCTTAGGACGTAAATTGATTTGTTGATACCTACCTACCTATCCTATTCGTTTTTATCTTACTATAGGCCTATAGGTACGTGAAGAGAAAACTTTGTACCTACCCATTCTATGTGTTTGTTTTACAAAGGGGTAAAACAAAGCATACCCAGTGCGCACACGGGCGAGTGTGAGATTTGGCATTATGTAAAGTTTATACGGAGTGGGGAAGGCCGAAGGAGTGCAGAAAGCTAAAATTGATCTTTGATTTGATTTATTCAAACTTAACAATTTCATTAATTACGCTCTAATTTCGATCACTGGGCGACCACTAGTAAAATAATAAATAACCATTGATGTGTAATAATTCAATGTAAATAACCAAATAAAAAGTTAGGTAAATAAGTAACCAAATAAAAAGAGATTTTAAATTGCCATAGATAGGTAGTTAATGAAGCGATACCTATATTATATTGTTGAAAATATAGTAGGTAAGTACCTCCGTTCTCAAGTATTTCATTTAAGTAACTAGGAGAAGACAATATGTGGATATTCACCTTTTTTAGGGTTTCGAACCAAAAAGGTAAAGAGGAACTAATGTAGAAAAATACCAGGGTTTGGTAAGACGACAGGATTTTTCCTTTCACGTCAGGAATTAATAATCAAGGTTTTTGTCAGGAAATCTTAGTTTTGGATCTCGTAACCCTACCCTTATGGTGCCACTGAGGATGGACTCCGCGTCGATGGCGAGAGATGCGGTGGTGGAAGGTAGCCGTGGGCATCAAGTCGAACAATTCCTTGGAACACTCCCCGTTGTACAAGCAGTAGAACACACATAAGGAGGCAAAGTCTCTCCTCAGACTGAGGGGCTCTAAACCGTTTGTGAGCTGGGAATCGTCGACAATTCTAGCGGCACGTCGCTGAAACGAGTCTGAAGGCCCAAGATGGTATCCAGGTGCCCCCGCCCACAGATGACAACAGTACTCCATATGAAGCCGGACTTACGACTTATAAAGTTGCAGCCTTTGCCCCGATGTGAAGTACTGCCTCGCTCTGTTGAGCACTCCAAGCTTTTTGGATGCCAACTTAACCTTGTCTTCCAAGTGACTTCGCAACAAAACGTCGCTAGAAATGTCGACGCCAAGGATCCCGATGCTTTGACTGATGTTCAAAGAAGTGTTCTGGAGTTGTGGAGCCTCAGACCGTGGGTTTTTTTTAGCGGTGAACTCGCAGGCTTGAGTCTTGGTGGGGTTGAAATGGACTAGGTTTAGTCGACCCCAATCGGAGATACTAGTTAGTGTGACACATGCTCATGTGCAAGGCTGTTATACCTGTCACCAGCTCGTAGGAGGAAGGCACAGCTCTTCTACGCATCAGACGATCCTGACAGAATCGTCTGATGGGAAGAAGAGCTGCCTCCACGGGTACGATGCGTAGTGTTCAGTATTCACGCAACTCTTTTTATTCTTATTTTTATGTTTGCAACCAAGCCCAAATTAGGGCTTCTTTCTGCCAGTGTCGAGTTATATTATAGTTTTCAGTCACAATAAATCACTTTCACATAGTCCTTTTAGTCAGTCACCGTCCATAAAAGTCATGTTTTACTACAATGGTTGTCATTGTACTAAAACTCTTTGGCGTACTTTTTGAGACAACTTGAAAAGTCACGATACACATAATTAATTTCATTTCACTTCACTGGTGCACATGGATGATCTTTATTGGGAAAAATACCACTAACTAATACATAAATACACAATAAAACTCAAAATACACGAATTTATGAAAATAAAAATGAAAAAGCAACGTCACTGTGCAAGTTCCCGCCAAAAAGTCCTTCACGCAACTCATCCCAGTCTGCTGCAGACGTCCGGGTGACCGAAGCCGTGAGCAGTCTTCCCCTCAAAGTCGGCGGACCGAGAACCATGCTACTCGACGTGGTGAGCGTTGAAATCTAATAAAATCACTAACTCCGTGGAGGGGTACTGCTCCAGTACTTTGTCCAATCTGCGATTGCAGGTGCTCAAATAACCGTTTTGTGTCCGAGTCACCGCTGTGGGACCTGTAAAGGCTGAGACGGCTGAGATATGTCTGTATGTCACTCTGAGGAGAGTCTTCGCCTCCTTATGTGTGTTCTACCGCTTTTACAACGGACAGTGCTCTAAAGAATTGTTTGACCTGTTGCCCACGGCTACCTTTTACCATCGCAACTCTTGCCATCGACGGAGTTTTATCTTCATACATTGGAACCGAAATGATTGCGTACTGTGCGGTTTCAAAGGAGTTTCCTATCAAATAGGCTCAGGCTGTGAAATGAGCTCACCGCCGTGGTTTTCCCAAATATAGAATGTGGTTCTTCGAAAAGGGTGTGAAGAGATTTATGCAGAGGCGGCAATGCGCGAGTGATACCCCTGGTGTTGTAAGCATCCATAGGCTACGGTAACTGCTTACCATCAGGCCATAGACCCATCAGTTCAGGTACTTATTTATATTAGAATTTTTGAATTCATCTACATACTTTGAATACCAATATATCCATTTGATACAAATCTACGTCAAAAAGAATTCATTTAAATGTTAGGTACGAAATCAAATCCTGTAGCTCCATACATAGATTTGTACAAAAAAATAAAACATTTTAGAGGGTATTGAATCACTTCCAATGTTGAGATTACATTACCAGCAACATGTTAATATACATGAAATATTTTATAAACCCCGCAAAACATAACAACAACATAATGGTTTTGGTCGCGAATAGTCGCGATTCGCCGTCATTCCATAGAAATTCTCATTTTTATCCCGGGGTTCTAAAAATATTTTCAATGACTCAAGTTATTCCTTAGGCACCAAGGATCAATTATAATGTCATTCCAACGTCTCTAAAAATCTTCATTTTTTTGTACAAATCTCGCCATGATCCTTTGCTCCTCTAAGCTCTCAGCACTGTCCGTCCTGCGTCTCTTGCAACCCAGAAAAAATCAAAAGAAATAACATTTCAACAGAAAGGCTTTGTTTGGTCCTCGCAAAATAACGCATACGAAATAGATTAGTAATAATGTGATTTGCATATTTTAAGCATATTTTAACATAGTAATATCGGTGGTAATATTCTATCGGTCAATTCTGGCATGTATTTGCCAAGTTTGCTAATGAAGCTACGCTCAAGATTTCTTTTGTTATGTTATATGATAAAAGAGTTTGTAAATAGGTATTAATAGTTGTGGTGAAATGTTGCCTTACCTACCTAGTTTAGAGATTTGATTTATTGATGTTACCATTGATGTTACCAACAAAACCACGGAAAAACCCAGATTATAATAAAAGATTGTAAAATAATTATGACCATACTAGTACTTTTTTGGAAGACTATTAAAGGATAACAATATTATCATACGTTATTTGCTGCGCGAAAATGCCTTCCGACGACTGCATCTTTGCCGACTTCATAAAAGTTAGGTATTCATTTATAAACAACCACAAAAGTAACCTTCCTTTTGAAACGCTGCTCAAGTAAAAACCCGAATAAAATCCGTTCAGCAGTTTCAGGAGTTTCAGAGAAAATCGTGCACAGGCACACGCGGGGGGATTTATTCATTTTTATACAATAACAATAAGTGTGCACTGCATGCATACCTACTTATATATTTTTACGAAAAGAGTTTTTTCAATCAAGGAAATAGCTTAGCGGATAAATTGTGCAACTGGAGTAATTTGCATTATTTAAATAGATAATAATTTAATTATGTAGATTGTATCGTAATAAATAAAGTAGAGGTTTATTGTTAAATTAGTTTTTAGGTTAATAATTATGAATATTGGAGAAAGGAACTATCTAATTAGGAACATAGATAGCTTAACTAATACCTAGACATTTCAAAACAGAAAAACTGATAAATATAACTAGCTTATCTATATATATATAAGAAAGTCGTGTTAGTTACACTATTTATAACTCAAGAACGGCTGAACCGATTTGACTGAAAATTGGTGGGGTTCATTCAACAATTTCGGTCATTTTGAGATAACTTTGGATCGTCAAAACTTTATTTTTTTCTATAAAAACTATATTTAAAAATAAAACATGTATTTTTTATTTTTATTAATGAGTGGACCTCGCTAAATACTTAGCTAGGTAATTTAAAATCACCTGTATAATTCTAATATTTATTTAAGCCGCGGACCCTTAGTAAAAGCGAGAACAAGAAAACAGTTGGTCTCGAAATGTGGTGCTGGAGAAAACTGCTTCAAATATCTTGGACAGAATTCCATAGGTACCCAAGAGCCTAGAATTATACAGCAGTAGTGAAGTCTCGCATTCTTACATTCCGTAGACATGTGTCTTGGCTTGGAGATGTTTCTATACATAGAACGATTAATGGTGCAGAGTAAAGTTGAGGACACATAAGCGCGTTGTAGATCACCAATAGCACTGAATAATGAATAAGCCTGATCCCCTAAAAAGGAAGCTAAGCAATATTGCTAACGCAATTATTTTTTTCGAATTTAAAGCAAATCTTATGCAATTCATCCATACCAAATCTTTTAATAAATTGAATTGTATATAATGAGTAACTATTTTACCAAAAAATATTGGAATCAATTAGGATCATCCGAGAATTCGATTTTTTTTGTGTAGCTATATTGCTTTAGCTTCCTTTTTAGCCCCCCTGTTGAAAAAATCCCAATATTAAAAAGAGGAAAGATTTGAATGTTTTTTTGTTTGCATTGAATAGGCTCCGAAAGTACTGAACAGATTTGAAAAATTCTTTCACTGTTGGGAAGCTACATTATCCCCGGGTGACATAGGCTATATTCTATTTTCAAAAAATTAGGGATCCCTACTAAAACTTCAATAAAGTAACCCAAGATGGAAAAAAAATACCTAAAATATTCCTTACATCGCGTGCGCTGCGAAAACTATTTATGTTAGAATAAAATAATGTACTACGACTTTGCAGAACATATCATTATTTACAAAAAGTGTCGCGACAATATATGTCTAACTATTATAGTTATGCGACAATAAGTGTTCTTTTATTTTAATTTTTTTATTGAAATGCCGCCGCTAGAAAAGGCTCTTTATTTGTATCTTGGTATAAATCCTTATCAAAAATGATTGAAAAACTGATTGCCCACGACCCCAAAGGCCTCGTTTAGTCGCCTTTTACGACAGGCAGGGGAACACCGTAGCTGTTATTCTAAGCCCGAGCTACAGGGCAGGGGGGCCGCGACGAGGCACGTTTGCGCCCCGACGGCTTCGCCTCCGGGTGGGATCGGCCCTCCCGATCCCGCTCAGCAGCATCCTTCTGGACCATTACCTATGGTCTCACAGAAAGAGGCTACGGCTCTCCATGCTGTATCCCCGCTCAGCATCGCCGACACGACTGCTGGTAGGGAGAGATTCCCTCCGATCTCTCGGACCAGGATCCGCCACTCGGGATCCCACGCAGGACACACAGCGAGACTGTGACGCGAGCGCGTGCGATGCGAAGTCCTGGTCCCTCCCACCGCAGTGGAAGCAGGCCGCCGTCGCCTCACGTCCGATCCTATACAGATAATCACCGAAGCACCCATGTCCGGTGATTATCTGTGTAAGTCTGTAGGTGAATCGTCCACCATGTCGCTGCATCCAGGCCTCGAAGACCGGCAGGACTGCTTCGACGACGCGTTTGCGCGCAAACCGGTCCTCGCGAAGCCTTGCGCGCCATGGTAATCAGTACTCATGTCGGGCATACAATAGGGTATCAAATTGAAAAATTAAATCATAATTCTTTGGAGTAGTCTGAGAATGAATATATGGGACTCTATCTTTTTCGAACAAAAGAATAGAGTACTTTGGAACCAAGTCACAGAATAGTATAGGCGGGTCCCATCAAACCGGTACCTACCCGAAAGAACAGTAGGGAAGAATGACGTGACGGCATAATTGTGAAGCGAAAAAAAAGTGAGCCACAAATCATACGTCATGATGACCACAACAACTTTGTCAATAGTGAAACGTCATGAGAGAGAAGTCTCCCATTCTAATTTGACAAAATTAGACATATTAGGTACTTAGTTACAGAATACCGCAGCCAAATAACTTTATGTTGTGTAAAGTTGTGTTCCTGCGCGTGAGTAAGGTCGCCAGAGCTCATTGGGGAGGGGGGAAAGGTCGGTAACGCGTGAGCGATGCTTCGTGTGTTGCAAGCGTCTATATGGCTACGGTAACCGCTTACCATCAGGCGGGCCTTACGCTTGTTTACCGACTTAGTCGAATAAAAAGAAAAAACAAATAGTTGCTCAGCAGCACTAGCAATAAAGTAGGTAAGTACCTAGGTTTGTTTACTAATTTTTTTTTCAGAATAATATAGCCTCAAAGTCAAACCTAATACCAAAACTATAAACGAGCGGCGAACTTGTAGGCGTATAACTACTAAATACAGGACTTCACAGATTACAGAATAAACCTTTTGTTATGTTATCTGAGCAGGACTTATTATTATCTTTAATTTTACAAGTTACCAGTAAACAATGTAGTAGTAGTAGGTAGTTATTTAAGATAATGCATGGTCGGTTATTAAGTAGGTACCATACCTACTCACGTTCACTAACTACTTACCTCTACATAAATGGTTATTGTATTACATATTCTCTAGCTAGGGTAAAACATAAGAATTTGCGGCAGGTGAGACAGAAAAAAGTAGCGATTTAATATACTTTATGGGGCCCTGAAAACCGTGTCTGTTACCTTGAATACTGGATAGGTGTTAATTCAATGAAGGCAATTATTATAACAAGTAAAATGGTATACATAAATACCGTGAAGATAGGTTGATCAGTACTTAGTATTATAAGTACCTATAATATATAAACTGAGCAACGAGGAGGGTGCAGGCATAAGCGGAGTGTGGTGTGCGGGACGAGGCGTCGACACGCGCTGCACGGTCACCGAACGTTCGGAACCGACGCGGTGAGGCCACTCGGCTCGTGCGCCCCGATTCAACCTTCCTCAATGCGACCGCAACTGACCCGCGCCGCGCACCGCCCCTCCCGCGTCCCTGGCGCCGCCCGCGCCGCGCACCGGCGGCAGTCCCTCGCCCGCCCCGCTTCCACATCTCGACCGTTTCGATTTCAATGTTTTGTAGGTAGCGTAGGTTAGGTATACCTACACTTGAACCATGAACGATCCAATAAAGTATCCTGCCTATCCTACTTCTTCTAATATTATTATTTAGTTTTTGTGAGCATTGCGTGAGATTAATATACCTACACTACATAATTATACACTAGCTGTCTCGCGCGGTTTCACCCGCGTTCCCGTGATAAAAAGTAGCCTATAATAGGTACTCGGGGATAATGTAGCTTCCTATTAGTGAAAGAATTTTTCGAATCCGACTGGAAGTTCCAGTGATCTTCCAGTGAACAAAAAAACTCTTCCACTTTATTATATTATAGTATTATAGTATAGATAGGGTCGTTGCGCCAGTTAGCGACCGATTAGCTGAGTATCTAACTTTTTGGTAATTCACCACATACGCTATATACCTAAGCGCAAAATAGTAAGCGCCGATGTAAATTGGTCCCAAATATAGTCAAGTTTTAAAACAAAGTATAAAACATCATACTTTCATTCATAAATTATGAAAAATGATTGGAACAGCTGAAAAATACCGAAAGTGTTAGATAGCGACCACTTATTTCAGTTTACGACCACTAAGAATGCTAGATAGCGACCACTATTTTAGAATATAAAAATTAAGTAATAAAACATCTTTTATTGATTTAAAATATACCTATATTTTTCCCTTTTAAACTAAACATAATTAAATAAACACAAATAGTATTAAATCATAGGGAATAACAACGAGCGGTGCACACTTGGCAACACTTAAAAGCCAACCTGTAACACGCTTTTTACCTACATGTCCCGATGTCCCGTGAAACGTCATAGATGACGTCATGACACAGTCTATTAAACCATATGGTTTAATAGACTGTGGTCATGACATGCGCCTGATCGCATGATCTTGCGCTCACACCGACCATGCCCTAAACTGATATCACCATGAGCGCTGTCAAAAAGTGACGGTTAATTTTAATAATAATAATATAATTTATTTTCCTCACAAAACATTACAAATTTTACATAAAATAAACACAAGATACAACAACTGAATTGTGAAGGACTGGTGTCTGAGCTAGGAAAATCCTGTGTTACAGATCACCAGGCCCCCAAAAGTGGCGCTAGTGCAAAAACTTTTTATTGTGTTTTCGGCAAAAATCTAAAAAGATTTTTGGGTAGTCTGTGGGTTTAACATATGGCAAAGATTATTTTTATGATTTTATGAGTGAATCATAATAAAAAATGCGGATATTCCTTATTGCGAGTCAAATTAAAAAGATATAAGGAGTCCTAGCGCATTGTTAAATCAGATTAAATTCGCAAATGTTCTGTTTTGAATGCTGTGAGCGCAATAACGGGCGTTCCGAATTGTCGACAGTTCTCAGCTGTCAATATCGTGCGTGATATCTAACTCGGTACGCAAATTATTGCTGTTAGCACGGTTGTGAGCGATATTATTTAATTCGGAATGTAGCCAGAGTCACGTCAAATCTCTTTTTTAGGGTTCCGTAGCCAAATGGAAAAAAACGGAACCCTTATACATTCGTCATGTCTGTCTGTCTGTCTGTCTGTCAGTCCGTCCGCATGTCACACCCACTTTTTTCCGAAACTATAAGTACTATAATATTGAAACATGGTTAATAGATGTATTCTGTGAACCGCAATAAGAATTTCACACAAAAATAGAAAAAAAACAAATAAATTTTTGGGGTTTCCCATACATAGAACTGAAACTAAAAAATTTTTTTTTAATAAAACCCATATGTGTGGGGTGAATATGGTTAGGTCTTCAAAAATGATATTGAGGTTTCTAATATCATTTTTTTCTAAACTGAATAGTATGCGCGAGAGACACTTCCAAAGTGGTAAAATGTGTGCCACCCCCCTGTAACTTGTAAAATAAGAGAATGATAAATCTTTTAAAAAATATGTGATTTACGATGCAAACTTCCCCGGAAAATTGGTTTGAACGAGATCTAGTAAGTAGTTTTTTTTAATACGTCATTAATTGAAATTCATATCAAATACTCAGGTCTATACTATCATTTACTTATATACCTACAGGCTTTGACTAATGATATATCAAGACTGAACTACGAAGCTGTTTACGCGTAGATAAAAATGTCCTCTAACTGTTAGGGCGCAAATCATTTTCCCGCCCTCAGTGTCAGTCGAGACGTCACTGGGACACAACCAAATTCACCAAAAGTGTATTGTTCCAAAATGTATTTTTGTGTGATAAAAGTGTGCAGAAACTACATAGGTCGATCAAGATCAAATAAAAAACTCAGCTATCATCAGTAAGTAACAATATTTCCTATTAGTTCCTGCAATATAAGCCATTGAAATTTTTCGAAAATAAATTATTTTGAGTAAGCGCCATATTTACGTATTGCCTGTCCTGCCAGTTTATGAACTCGAAACTCCCATGTTAATATCATTCAATAGTTAAATACGAGTATGTAGATACTTAAATATCAAAAGCGACGGTGACGTGTGCGAAGTTGACGTGTTTATCGTTTTCGGATTTTTCGATTAAAGTTATTAAGCGTGTGACGTCCATTTTGTGAAAATCTCGAATTGAGGGTCGTATTCGAGTATATATATATATATATAACCTGTAAAAGGCGGCTAAGAATGCTTTTTTCTTAAGTTAAACATACATATAGAATTTTAAAATGGCGGTCTTTTTTTTTTATGACTCATGTCATTCTCGACAGTGGATGTCACGTTTTTAAATTATTTTTTTAGTTGATAATGAGACTTTTTTTTACAGAATACCAATTTATCCAATTTTAAGAAGCCAATGGATAGACATCATTCGAAAAAGCCGTAGTGAAGATATCTGGAAACCAGCCAAAAAATCAGTCCTTTGTTCTGACCATTTCAATAAAAATGACATGTATTTTGTGAATAAGCAGGGACGCCGGAGATTAAAAAAGGGAGCAGTGCCTTGCAAGGCAAGTATTTTTTACAAGCTTTGATTTTACTTGCAATGTTTTTATGTTTTCGGACAAAATCTTGCAAGTCGAATTTCACCCACTTCCAGTGGTCAGATTGACTTGATGTTTGGTATACTAGGTATTTTGGTATATAGGTGGTAATTCCAATATACCAATATATTGGACCTACAACAAAAAGTACAGTCACCAAATAAGTTTGTATTAAAATGAAATATTAAAAAAAACTTCCGCGGACGCTCGGACTGTGGAATGAGCTCCCCGCCGTGATTTTCCCAATGGAGTGCAGCATGGGGTTCTTCAAATAGGGTGTGAAGAGATTTGTTCAGGGTCGGCAACGCGCGAGTGATACCCCTGGTGTTGCAAGCGTCCATAGGCTACGGTAACTGTTTACTATCAGGCGGGCCGTATGCTTGTTTATCGACTAAGTTGTATATATATAAAAAAAAATGGCTCGATTTGACTTGATTTGGCTCGATTTGACTTGATTTGCTCGATTTGACATGGTTTGACTCGGTTTGACATGATTTGACTCGATTTGCTTGTTTTGACTCAATTTCACTTGATTTGACTTGATTTGCTTGATTTGACTTGTTTTGACTGGATTTGACTTGATTTGACTCGGTTTGACTGGATTTGGCTCGATTTGACTTGATTTGGCTTGTTTTGACTGGATTCGACTCGATTTGACTTGATTTGACTCGGTTTGACTGGATTTGGCTCGATTTGACTTGATTTGGTTCGATTTGACTTGATTTGCTCGATTTGACTTGGTTTGACTCGGTTTGACATGATTTGACTTGATTTGACTCGATTTGCTTGTTTAGACTCAATTTCACTTGATTTGACTCGATTTGACTTGATTTGCTTGATTTGACTTGTTTTGACTGGATTTGACTCGATTTGACTTAATTTGCTTGATTTGACTAGATTTGCTTGATTTGACTTGGTTTAACTCGGTTTGACATGATTTGAATCGATTTGACTCAATTTCACTCGGTTTAACTCGATTTGACTTGGTTTGACTGGATTTGGCTCGATTTGACTTGATTTGGCTCGATTTGACTTGATTTGGCTCGATTTGAATTGATTTGACTCGGTTTGACTGGATTTGGCTCGATTTGACTTGATTTGGCTCGATTTGACTTGATTTGCTCGATTTGACTTGGTTTGACTCGGTTTGCTTGTTTAGACTCAATTTCACTTGATTTGATTCGATTTGACTCAATTTCACTCGGTTTGACTCGATTTGACTTGGTTTGACTGGATTTGGCTCGATTTGACTTGATTTGGCTCGATTTGACTTGATTTGCTGGAGTTGACTTCATTTGACTTGGTTTGACATGATTTGACTCGATTTGCTTGTTTTGACTCAATTTCACTTGATTTGACTCGATTTGACTTGATTTGACTTGTTTTGACTCGGTTTGACTTGATTTGACTCGATTTCACTTGATTTGACTCAATTTCACTCGAATTGTCTGGATTTAACTTGATTTGACTCGTGTTGACTCGATTTCACTCGATTTCACTCGATAGTAAGATAAGTAAAAATAATAAGTATTAAATTAATATCGGCGCCATTACTCTTATTTATATTATCATGTATTATCCCGATTCAACTTTTATTTTTGTAGTTTACAAAGATATCGAAACCGTAATATATTTTTCCCCATTTTATTGGATTTTTTCAACAACTGGTAACATTGTAAACTTCACTATGACAAGCAGAATGACGTACCGCGAGCATAAGACGTAGCAAAGTTGGCCACTTTTTAAAAATCATGTAGTATGGGCATGGTCGTTCTAGACGTATATATTTTCTAAGCCTACAGGTTTGTACGGAACCCTCGGTGCGCGAGTCTGACTCGCACTTGGCCGGTTTTTTATACTGCTAAAGTAGCAAACAAGCGTACGGCCCGCCTGATGATAAGCAGTTACCATAGCGTATGAACGCTTGCAACACCAGGACCACCAGGGAAGAGATATTGCAGGGTCAAGAAGCCGCAAGTTGCTGACCCTGGAATAATCTCTTCACACCCATTTTGATCCCATGATGTACTTACTCCCTTGGGAAAACCACGGCCGGGAGCTCATTTCACAGTCTGAGCGCCAACGATAGGATACTCGTCTGCTTCCTTCTCCCTTCCGCACAGTACGATAATATATATGTCGGAGAGTTAGATAGTTGGTCGGACTCAGTTGTATTATGATATTATCGTGGTACAAGGGTTGGGTGAAATAGTAGCAACACTGATTTGACTTTATCGTAAATAACAGATTTAATGAGGGTATGCGTAAAAAGTAAGAATACCTATTTGAATATAACGTGAATAACAAAGTTAATAAGGGGATGCATATTGCTTTTGGGACAATTAGTTTATCACAAGCTCTCGAGCTGTACACATCTCAGTGCTACACCCGGTTCTTAAGCCTATACTTATTTAAGAATGTACAATTGTGTGAAGTGAAGTGGAGTGATTATTTAATTGTAATATTACGACAATAAACACATTGGGCCCGTGAGGAGTTTGTTGCGTCGCTTCTTCTCCTCATACGGGACTTTTACTTTATTGTATTTGTTGTTTTATTGCCTGCACTGCGCCCACCGAATCCTGATACCACTGAACCCTAATCGTGGTCTTTGTATCGCTTGGCTGTCGCTGACTCCGACATATATAATACTATTTAAGATCCAATGTGTGAGGATTGACTCCCAGTCGATGGCGAGAGGTGCGATGGTAGAAGTAAGCATTAGGTCAGCAATTCTTCAGAATATTGTTCCTTGTATAAGCGGTAGAACACACATAAGGAGGCAGTTTCTCCTCAGATTAAAGGCCCTAAATCCCTTTTGAATCGTCAACAATTCTGGTCGCACGTCCCTGAACACAGTCTAAACGCCCAAGCTTATATCCAGGTGCTCCAGCACACATATGACAGCAGTACTCCATATGGAGCCTTAATTGCGATTTATAAGGACGTGTTCTGGAATTGTGGAGCCACAGCCAATGGGGTTTTCTTAGCGGTGAACGTGCAGGCTTGTGTCTAAGTGGGGTTGAAATGGACTAGGTTTCTAGGTAACCTACTAGGTTCTGCGCTGCGCATACGTTTACCGAACGCCTACGTTTAATTCAATTCATTTATATTCAATTCAATTCAATTACATTCAACTCAATTAAATTCTATTCTATTTAAAATTAGTTTTGATTTAATGTTTTTTTGTTACGATTGTACTGCCTTGAAGAAAATAAGAAATGTGGAAAAATAGGAATTTGTAAAAGTAATAATATGGAAATATAATAATGCGGAAAATTAGCGCCTCTCTCACCGGGCCAGATAAGTTTGTGGGACTATATACACAATCTTATAGACCGTACGTCTATAATCACTGTAATAGAAAATTAAGTTATTTCATAGCATTACTAGCTGTCCCTCGCGGTTACACCCGCGTAGGTATCCTATGTCCTTCTCTATACCATACGCTATCTGCGAGCCAAAGGAGACTTCCAAAAAATGTATGGGGCTTGGTACTAAAATAATTAATAATTTGAACCACAATCTGAGCTATATAGGCAGAAAATACGTAATTTTTTAGATTTTTTTGAGTAGTTAAAAAATTTTTAGTGCTCCGTTTTTTTTAAAACTGAAACTGAAAATCGAGTCGGAAAAAAAAGATGAGTTGGCAACACTACAAACATTATCTAAGGGTTGGTAGCTCAGAGTAAGTTTGGTTGGTAGCCATGTGGCGTGTGTGTATGTTGCAAAGTAAATGAGAGTTCATACAAACGTCATGTCATGATGTCTGTCATTATGACAATTAGGCATGGCATAAATCACAAGTAGCAGGTGATAAAGAATATGATTCTGTTTTCATATGTCACATCTGTTACCGTCCATGACATAGCCTGTTACATGTTATAAAGAATATTTAAGAATATAAATAAAATGTATGCGACTGAAGGACTTTGTATCCATGGTCATGAACAAATTAAAAAAAAAAAAAAACTATCATTGATTAGCTTTTAAGAGTATTCAAAAATAAACCTTAAATCAAGTGACATAAAGTGTTAACTTCTTTAACATGTTATGTAGCAGGATAGAAAAATAATGTTTTGCCACGAAAGTATATATAATTTGCATCAGTGATAATTTGACACTTGCGTGCGATACTCGCACATGATTTTGTGAAAAATACCGCCGATCAGCATCGATGACGTAGGTTACAAATCATATATCGCAAGTGAAATCATGCTATAAAAAATAATAATATCATCAAATGAGAATTCCTTTAAAGTAGCAATAATTTCCATGCCTAATGACAATACAGATTTGACTGACGTTATAACGACACGTTTTGATATTGCAATGCATTTAAATTATTCAATAGTTTTCGATTTAATTACATGGAGCTGTATGCAGGTGAAATTAAAATAAAAACTCAAAGTCCTCAATAGAAACGGCAATTTTAGCTACATTATAATACATATATTGCTCGGGAAACGAATAACAAAAGATACTTTGCGTTTTATTTTTGCTGAAACATTTTGCACTTTTTTACAAAAACGGAGGCTTTAATTTTTTTTTTTATCATAATCTAGTAGCTTTATCAATAACCTTTCTAATAAAGTATATCACATTGCTGTTCAAATTTCTTTAGAATATTATACCACTATTATCCGTCTCCTTTCACCGTGATCAGTTGAGTATTTAAGGCGTGTAATCGGCAAACAACCTCACATACACTTTTATAATAATATAGTATAATAAATGCTCTGCACATTGTCTTGGTTTATTATGTTAAAATACCCGACATAAGTACAATGAAACATAACCATTAAACTAGTAATAAATAAATAACAGGCCTGTGTCTATGATAAATTATCTAAGAGGCAGAACTGTTTAAACTATTTAGTAAATTGTATGAATACTTACTTCCAATTTCACTAGTAGGCGAAATCGGAAGGATAATTTTACCGAAAAAAATCGTTTAGCTTGCAACATTACTCGTGCGCTTGTGTGCGTGTCAGCGAGTGTAATTATATGGTACTCCCGCACACATTGGTTGTCAAGTGGCTAACGTACTCTTTGGCTTACGTTTCGCGACGATTTTTGTTCGATACTTCGGGTCTAAGCGTAATAATTCAATGTATTATACTATATTTTATATTATTATAAAAGTGTATGTGAGGTTGTTTGCCGATTACACGCCTTAAATACTCAACTGATCACGGTGAAATTTGGCACGCAGATAGCGTATGGTATAGAGAAATAAGTAGGCAGTGATTTTAGCATTTTTTTTTTGTTGGGCGTAGTTGTAGTTTAATTTGTTTTAATCGTTTGATTATAATGATAATAGATCTCATAACTCTAAGTCAATTTGTTAACTACAAAGATAATTATTGTAGAAGATATATTTTTTAGTTAAAAGTGATAATTTTTAGACTTTTCAAAATTCGGCCGATTAGTTTTTTAGCTCTCCTGTAAAATTTGCGAAAGTGTACATTCGCGGTATTTAACAATGTTAGTTACGCGGAATTGGACTATCAACGACGATATGTCTCAATATAGAATTATTACTGTATTATCAATCCGTGGAGTGGGATCCTGGTGACTTGTACTACAGGTTTTTTTAAACCTACAACAAGCACCAGTCTCTCACACTCTGCGTAAGCACTTTTTTTGTATCTACATATTGGTGAAGAGAAATAATTTTTTTTTTTATTATTATAATTAAAATGTATGCGCCGCGCCGGGGCATGCAATTGTTGTCAGTGCGATTAGAATGTAGGTAAATATTATGTATTGAATCTAAGCTTGTTTTGAAATTAGTAACTGCTTAGTTTTATTGCTGGCTCTTCTCAGCAAATGCTACCTTCCCTTTGAGTATCTTAGTAAATACCTTCCGAACCGGTAAGTGCCTGCGAAGGTCTATTTGAATAAATGATTTTGAATTTTGATGCGACTGAAGTTCTAAGTATCCATGGTCAAGAACAAATTTAAAAAAAAATACTATATTGTTAGGCTGCATTCCGAATTGAAGCTATAATCGCTGTAATCGATTTGAGCGTGCTTAAATCCGTACCGAATTGGTACATGACGTCCCGTGAAACGTCATGACATGCGCCATCTTGCGTTCACACCGAATATGCCCTAAATCTGATATCAATCACCGTGAGCGCTGTCAAAAGTGACTGTTAATTATTGTGTTTTCAGCAAAAATCCAATAAGATTCTTGGTTTTCCAGATTTAAGGGGATATTCCTTTTTACGAGTCAACTTGTAAAAAATATGAGGAGTCCTAGCGCATGGCTAATTCAGATTATAATTTAATTCTCAAATGTTCTGTCAGTGGCGTAACAATAGGGTGGCAGGGCTGGCAAAATTGCCACGGGCCCCCGGCCCAAGAGGGCCCCGGCCCAAGAGGGCGCGAGCTCAAAAATATTTTTTTACATTGTATCTGAGTATTTTATTTTATTTCAATAGTATATTTTTATAAGTTCTGCTTAAAATCCAAAGTGAGACAACTAAAGACCATAATACAATATCAAGTTAATCGTTAAGCATTTCAACCAACCTAAACAAAAAGATGTTGATTCATTTTTAGAGATGTACACGTTACCCGTGACGAGTAATTTTACGTACTTATGACCGAGGATTTTTACTGATAGGGCCCCAGCAAAAGAATTTTCCACGGGCCCCAGATGGTATAGTTACGCCACTGTGTTCTGTTTTGAATACTGTGAGCGCGTTCACGAGCGTTCCGAATTGTTAACACTTCTCAGCTGTCATTAACGTTATATCTAACTCGGTACGCAAATTATTGCTGTGAGCACTGTGAGCGATATTATCCAATTCGGAATGTAGCCTTACTAATGTTTTGTTTGCTTGCAGCCAGCCGCCGCCGGTGTAATAAATTGTGAAGTATAAAGTTTACGAAGGCGTAGAGTTTCTGTTAAAATCTGAAATTTGATTAATAATCACCGTTCAAAAATGGTAAGTGTTTGATGGCATTTATTTATAACTAAATGTCAACTTCGTTTCTTTTATTATTTTGGAACCAATAATTAAACATTTACGGAAATTATTACCAAATGACTTGAAGAAGTATTACTATGAATGTTATGTTTCTTTTATTGTTTTTCAGACGATCGGCAAGAATAATAAAATGCAACAGCATATCAATTACCGAGTAAGAGTAATATTACAAGATTCAAGAACTTTTATTGGGACTTTCAAAGCTTTTGACAAACATATGAATCTCATACTAGGAGATTGCGAAGAATTTAGAAAAATTAAGTCTAAGAACAATAAAACTGCGGATAGAGAAGAAAAGAGAACTTTGGGATTTGTTTTGCTCCGTGGCGAGAACATTGTATCCCTTACTATCGAAGGTCCACCTCCACCTGAAGAAGGTTTACCGCGCGTCCCCCTACCAGGTGCAATCGGTGGTCCTGGAAGCGGGCGAGCTGCGGGTCGTGGGGCCGGGCCTGGCGGTGCTCCACCTGGACTACAAGGGCCAGCTAGAGGTGTTGGTGGTCCATCTCAGCAACATATGGCTCCAGGGTCTAGAGGACAACTCTCGGCACCTCCGCAGATGCGTGGAGGCCCTATGATGGGTGGTCCTCCTCCTGGCATGATGGGCGCACCACCAGGAATGGGTCGGGGTGGACCAGGAGGCAGAGGACCACCTGGAATGAGGCGTTATTAAATTCATATGATATGGAATTACTAAATTCATCTAGCTTTACCTACCTATTGAATGTGTGTTCAGGAACAATTGAAGTGATTTCATAACAAAAGTTAAATGAATCCATTGTGAACTGATACATGTGTGTAATTTTAAATAACTACAAATATTAGAATTAAGAATACTTGCATTGCTTATTTTTTTTTAAACTTCCCATTTACAGACAAGCATTTTGCTTTTAAAATTATGGTAATTTTATCAATGAATTGTCGTCTGTTTCATATGTATAAAATCACAAAATGTTAGGTACTTACAACATTGGGAATGAATATGATATACTGATCATGTTTTAGCCTCACAGTTGTAGAGCGGATATTTTCTGAGATAAAGTTACATCAGTTTCACAATCCCTTTAGCTTCTGATCAGCCCCCCTAGACATGATGGCTGTCGACAATCGTCATCGTTAGTAAGCGATGAACCTTTGTATGGGATTGACATAAGAGATTGTTAAAAATCATGTGATATTTCGATTTGAAATGTCAATCCCATACAAATGTTGATTGTTTACTGTCGATAACCATCTTGTCTACTGGCCCAGTATACTCTGCCTATTTATCAACCTAATTGGAGTCTTTCTGTCAGGGCCACTAGTTGAATTAAATTCTGAGTGTCAATAAGGAGAAATGGCAGATATATATGGGGCCGTCCCACCACCAATAGTCATCAGTCATTGGAAAGGTCTTTTTATGAAGTCTAATTGTTAGTAAGAGATAAAAACTTAAAACATTGTGTGTCAAATGTTACAGGTACTTTTGTATTTCAAAATGAAACCTAGATTGATGATATGCTGTTTTTTTCAACTTTAGCTTTAGGTTGCTGTGGAAGTTAAATACTGACTAACACGCTTCAGATCATCAGATAAAACTTGAATTGGTTTGGTGTGTCAGTGTGAATATCTATTTAGGTAAATATTTATGTAACCATATACTGTTCCTGCATGGAACCAAGCTTCATTATTCACAATCCAATGTGAGGTCTTCTGGTATGATCATCTAGACTGTTGAAAAATCTATGCTCTTCAATAGACTAGTGTCTACAACTTCACTCTTTGCTCTCCATGACATGTAGTGTACTAGCTGTCCCCACAGTTTCACCCTCGTTCCCAGGATAAAAAGAAGTCTTTATGTCCTCCATACCATAGTTTAGTCAACAAGTTCAAAAACGTGTTAATTCTTGATAAGCTAAAAATATGAGCGACAGCACATTTATGTGGAATGGCGTCTAGAAAAAATCTATCTCGTCTAATCTATATCTATCTATTAACAAATTAAAATGAAAAAAATATGGTAATTATTTAGTTTTACGTTAATAACTCAAAAACTAAATATTTAATAAATTTTTATAAAATATTCATAAAGAGGAGGAAATTTCCTATCAAAAATGTTCGATTTAAGTTTTTTATTAATATTATATTTAAATAATAAAACTAGCTGTCCCGCGCGGTTTCACCCGCAGTCCCGAGGGATCGTATGTTTTTCCGGATAAAAAGTATCCTATGTTAATTTAGAATCTGTGCGTGTGCGCCAAATTTCATCCAAATCCGTTCAGTAGTTTTTGCAAGAGTAGGTAACAAACATCCATAGGTACATACAAACTTTCGCGTTTATAATATTAGTAAGGATATTATATTAAAATCAATTACATCATCAACCGAATCACACAAAAAATACGTTTTTAGGGTTCCGTAGCCAAACGGAACCCTTATAGATTCGTCATGTCTGTCTGTCTGTCCGTGTATGTCACAGCCATTTATTTCCGAAACTATAAGAACTATAATGTTGAAACTTGGTAAGTAGATGTATTCTGTGAACCGCATTAAGATTTTTACACAAAAATAGAAAAAAAACAATAAATTTTGGGGGTTCCCCATACTTAGAACTGAAACTCAAATTTTTTTTTTCATCAAACCCGTAAGTGTGGGGTGTCTATGGATAGGTCTTCAAAAATGATATTGAGTTTCTTATATAATTTTTTTCTAAACTGAATAGTTTGCGCGAGAGACACTTCCAAAGTGGTAAAATGTGTGTCCCCCCCCCCTGTAACTTCTAAAATAAGAGAATGATAAATCTATAAAAAATATATGATGTACATTACGGTGCAAACTTCCACTGAAAATTGGTTTGAACGAGATCTAGTAAGTAGTTTTTTTTTAATAGGTCATAAATTGAAATTAATATCAAATACTCAGGTCTATACTACCATTTACTTATATACCTACAGGTTTGTACGGAACCCTCGGTGCGCGAGTCTGACTCGCACTTGGCCGGTTTTTTGCCATTTTTTCAACAATAAATACCTAGTAGGTATCACGTTTTTTTCAATTGTAACTATAGCGACAATCTACTCCAAATTGATGCACAGCATAATAAATTAATCTTGCCTTTAATCATATCGTGGACTGAAATTTGGTAGGCATATACAATATATTTATTGACATATTAAATTAAATATAAAATACGTTTCATCAAATAAACATCTCGGTGAAGGTTTTGGTTCTTGAGACACCGAAGAACCTTATTTTTTGTAACCAGAGATCGATAAGTTTATTTGGCGTCTGGTAGCGACTCCAGAGACCGACTTG
Organism: Achlya flavicornis; assembly: GCA_947623365.1. Taxonomy (NCBI): domain Eukaryota; kingdom Metazoa; phylum Arthropoda; class Insecta; order Lepidoptera; family Drepanidae; genus Achlya; species Achlya flavicornis. The sequence goes on along the minus strand of OX392468.1, from coordinate 6,085,966 downwards.
CAATTCAAATCCGTGACATTCCTGCCAGGACCACAAACTACCAAGAGAACTAAAGTTGCCAGGACCGCGTTCAGTAACAACGCCGTGTGATCGCCCGACGATCATGGTAGCGTTCAGCAGTTCAATAGTATGTGGTGCGATCGTCGGACGACGTCGGACGATCGCACCGGTCACACGGTGTGTAGTTACTGAACACAGCCCAGGACGTGTTACTCGACTTTACATTGAAATACCATGCATTCATTGAATTATTACGCTAATTTAATGCATGCATTGAACACTCGAGAGCTGTTTATCTATTTATATCAATGACATTGAAATGGAAAGTCGTGGCGTGGGTGAGAAGTTATTCCATTACCAATATTGCTTTAGCTCCCTTTTTAGCCTACAAGTTTATGCTTTCGGTGAAAGAAAACCTCATGAGGAAACCGTGACACGGTGGTTAGGGATTTGGTTTAGTCCCCCCACACTACACTTGAGGACAAGAAGCTTCTTGAGTGTCAGTTTCCTTCTTGGTTTTCGGCCTAACTATAGCCACACTCATTAACTTGCCATGGTGAAGTTTTGAAATAGGTAGAAAAAAACCGTACCTTCCTTAGACGTAGGTATATAAATATTTAGTTCAACATCTATAGCTGTCGAAATATGAACGAACGCGCTTTCTTTTTGTAGCGAAATTTAAAGTATGGCACTTTTAAAATTCAAAATCTATTAAATGAAAGTTTATCGGTTAATAAGTACTTATTTAATATGAAAGTTTATTGACGGGCCAGTTGGCGTAATTGCTTAAGAGTCTGGTAAAGATTCCACCTATTGCGCCGCAGGTCGTGGGTTCGATTCCCGCACAGGACATGCATTTGTGTGCATGAACATGTCTGTATGTCCTGAGTCTGGGTGTAATTATGTATATTAAGTATGTATTTACAAACAAAAAGTAGTATATGTTTTATATCAGTTGTCTGGTTTCCATAGTACAAGCTCTGCTTAGTTTGGGATCAGATGACCGTGTGTGAGGAATGTCCCAGGATATTTATTTAATTTGGCAGGCTTTTTCTGGCAAGGCTTCCATGAACGAATAATAAAAGACTTTTATTATTCGTAGGCTTCCATCAACGAATAATAAAAGACTTTAATTATTCGTAGGCTTCCATCAAGGATTTGAATTCTGATACTGTCGCTAATTTGGCAGTCAGATCTTCATTAAGTCATCTAGGTTGAGATACAGATGTGTTGCAAGCGTCCATATGGCTACGGTAACCGCTTACCATCAGGCGGGCCGTATGCTTGTTTACCGACTTAGTCGTAAAAAAAAAAAAAAACATTAATTTCTCCTTCATAGGTACTCATTAGCATCATTTGCATGCAGTGCGACATCACGCCACAGAATATTTAATAGTACCTACCTACTACATAATCACGCCGGGCGCTTATTCACAGACACTACAAGCGCAACGTGTACCTAAACGTTGAACGTGCCAGCTTTAGTTAATCGACTGTCCAAAACTAATTTCCCACCAAATTTTACTGACTATAAGCACAAAGCTACCTAGTAAGGGGACCCGCTATCTCCTAAACGATATACAGCTTGAAGTTTTTAGGAAACTGGCACGCGGTTGGTAGGAGACAGGTGTCGTCATGGGAAGCAAAAGATTAAAATATTCTCCGTTTTGCTGACGACATCATCCTTTTCTCATCTTCAGCCTCCGAGATAAACAGCTTAAATTAAAGACCTTAGTGAGGCAAGTCTCGAGGTCGGACTTATCATGAACATGTCAAAGACTGACAAATAGCGCGAAACGTAGGATTGGGGGTGGGGGTGTGGTGATTGAATATGTTCATGATTTCATCTACGTACTTACTTAGGTCAAATAGTCTCAACTCTCATTCCAGGGTAGGCAAGATAAAGGGAAGTCACACGACGCACAGAAAATGCCTGAATGAATTTCATAAGTCTAGCCTTAATAGTTCCTGAAATATATTGTAATCATATAACTTTTTGGATAAGACTGCTTATAGGTCAATGGTTTTTCACTTTCGATTTATTACCTACTCGTACTAAGTATCTATATCAGATATCTACTATGTTCGGTCGAATATCAGTAGGTATATAATTCAAACCACTCTGAATTTACTATTTACCTAATATGACAAGGTAAACCTACTAAAATGTTTAGCTAATTCTGCGATCGAATGTACACGCAGAATAAATTATAGGCTACAATGGTATAATTGCAACCAAACATAGACTACAGTTTGCATGGTGTATTCCCAACCGCCCCATTGCGCTATCCCCATTGATGGGGCCGTTGGGAATTGAATAAAAAAATAAAAAAAATTATAAAGTAGGTGAGCTCGTATCGTGTCGTACCTATTACGAAATTATAGGAATAGCTGCTACAGAACAGTTTGTGTGCTAGGTGTCATTATAATATACACTGAACCTTTTGTTCTGTAATCTGAGCACTAAAAAACGCCTTGAACATTCACTAAACACGTAGGTATCAATGTTTCATAATTACGCACAATCATGAACGCGTCTTCCCTAACCTTGTTTGCAGGTTGCGGCCTGCGAATTCCCCTCCGTTGCTCTGCGTAAGTAGATTCTTTGCGCGACTGTATGCCTTATGTTAAAACTGTGGTAGTACAGTAAATAGGTATTTTATGTTGATATAGGTAGTTCCATGAATTAGATACTTTTTTTGTCTATAAAAAAAAATAAGATGAAAGTTCGAGTCTTCCAAAGATCGACTTTAAAATACTGCCTTAAAAAAAATATTGAAGGCACTTGAAGAAACCCAAATGAAATACAATTTGATTTCATGAAATTTTATAGGTACATAAATAGATACATATAATAAAATAGAACATATTTGATAACACAAATTTGACAGGTTAAATAGTTACAATGAAGAGAATGCCTAATAAATGAAATGCTAGTGGCAGTAACCACAGGAGGGGTGGCACCGGCGGCCGTCCACGCCGCAGCGACACCCGCCGCTCGTGTCCGCTAGTGGCAGTACCCACAGGAGGGGTGGCACCGGCGGCCGTCCACGCCGCAGCGACACCCGCCGCTCGTGTCCGCTAGTGGCAGTACCCACAGGAGGGGTGGCACCGGCGGCCGTCCACGCCGCAGCGACACCCGCCGCTCGTGTCCGCTAGTGGCAGTACCCACAGGAGGGGTGGCACCGGCGGCCGTCCACGCCGCAGCGACACCCGCCGCTCGTGTCCGCTAGTGGCAGTACCCACAGGAGGGGTGGCACCGGCGGCCGTCCACGCCGCAGCGACACCCGCCGCTCGTGTCCGCTAGTGGCAGTACCCACAGGAGGGGTGGCACCGGCGGCCGTCCACGCCGCAGCGACACCCGCCGCTCGTGTCCGCTAGTGGCAGTACCCACAGGAGGGGTGGCACCGGCGGCCGTCCACGCCGCAGCGACACCCGCCGCTCGTGTCGGCTAGTGGCAGTACCCACAGGAGGGGTGGCACCTGCGGCCGTCCACGCCGCAGCGACACCCGCCGCTCGTGTCCCCGCGCCCGCCGGCGCCCCAGCGACGTCCACGCGTCACCCAACAAATTTCTGTTTTACACGCAGAACATTTAACCCAGTCGCAGCCCCACTTCTTGGTAATAATGGCACTACATTCTGGACACTCCAGAGCTTCTCCTTTATTGATTAATGTATCAAGTAACGCTAGTGTGCTTTCATCAGTTTCATTATCGGCAGTTTTAGCAGCCTTCTGAAGTGTGACTCTGTACTGCTCACAAGTTCTGCCCTCATGTATAGCCTATTAAAAAACGGTTAAAATGAATTAATAAATTTAGCATAGTACACACGGCTACACATCAAGTTATACATTTCCAGTATAAGCTGATCTCGCTTTGATATCAATATATATATATGGATTTCCGTACAATGAGAGGTCAGCTCATATTGAAAATGTATAGCTTGATCTCTAGCCGTGTTTACCTAAAAATCAACTAGCTTTCCCCGCATCAAAGATCAAAGAAGTAACGCGTTCACGTAGTCTATAGCAATCTGGAATAATGTAGCTTCCTATTAGAGACAAGACTTTTCAGAATTGAATCTGGGGCTCTACCGCGTATCTTAGGTGGTAATCGTAACGAACACCATTAATGAATTTCATCCCATCAGAGCCCACGAATGGCTTATCGTCCTACCGCGCCACCCCGAGTGTAAAGAATAGAGAGTAGAGAATAGTACGCGTTGTTTAATAGACAAAACAAAAAAATCTTGTATAATATTTTTTGATAGGTAATGTTTAAGACGGACTAAATAGTTTTTTTTAGAAAACTAGCCCAATTATGTATTTTATACTTGCAATTTCAGTTTAATTTCACTAGAAAAATTCAGTAACATAATCGTAAAAAACCAGTGCAGTATCGTTTCCTGGGCAAATCGGGTGTAGCCAGAGATTTGCAGTGCACATTTCGGGGAGCAGACAGAAAAATTCCTATGTTTATTACTAATGTGCATATGTCAACACTAGAAAGTGATATAATAAAACATATTTACAATAAAACACAGGAAACAGTGTCATTAGAAAAAATAATCATGAAAGTTCAAAGGGGACACAAAGCATTCAAGTTTCTTATATCAGAGGCTAATCTACCAAGGTACATGGACGAAACTTTGTGGCCTGCAGGTGTAGTATTTCGACGGTTTGTGAACTTCAAACACAAGAAAACGAACAGTGCACATCTTACTGACGCCGGCCTAAATAAACCAAATAATGGATAGTAACCCTTATAGATTTGCTACTTTCAACTGCAAGAATGTTAAACGTTCCATTGATGACGTTAGAGACTGTGCCGTACGTGTGACGTAGTTTGTCTCCAGGAAAGTTGGTTAATGCCACACGATATACCATACATTAGCTCGATCGACAGCGGTTTTGGTTATACTGCGACATCCGCGGTTGATACATCTATGGGCATTCTGCGCGGGCGTCCCTATGGCGGCGTTGCGTTATTATGGAGATATAGTGCGTTTCAACAGGTGTCGGTGTTAAAGTGCAATAATGTCCGTATTTGTGCCATTAAGATAACCACAGGTGACAGACCAGTAATCATAATGAGTGTTTACATGCCAACAAACTCTGTCGATAATTTACAAGATTTTACTGATTGTTTGAGTGAGATAAGCGCTATTATTGACGAGTATGGAATCGAATCTGTGTTTATTTTGGGTGACTTCAATGCTGACCCGGGTGAGTTGTTTTTCAGTGAACTTGTAAATATTTGTAACGACCAACAATGGTCATGTATAGACATAGATGTGCTGGGGTTGGACTCGGGTACTTTTACTTTTATAAGGCATGTATTTAACGCGGCGACAAATTAATCTGAATTTGGTATTTATAAAAAATGAAAGGAGGTACTAAAAATAATTAATTGGCAGCAAAAGTGAAGGATCATTTTAAGTAGAAAGCAGCAGCTAAATAAGCTTTGTTTTAATTTAAACTGGCATCGATATTTTTGTTTTGGTAACTGAATTTATTGTTAGGCGAAGACTTGATGGCGGATAAAAAGTAGAAAATAGGCTTTCTTAAATTATATAATGAGGTTGTATATAAAGTAAACTGCGATGAGAAGAAAATATGAACATGGTCATATAAAACATACTTTGTGCGACATTTTAAGAGCTCTAATTAAAGCAAATAGTGGCATGCAAAAAAAATAGTGTGTGTCTATAGATTTATTTCTTGACTTTTATTTTCAACACGCTTTTATTAGCTTCACCTGGAAACATGGAATTGCTTCACATTCTATGGAATCACATATATGTAAGCCGTGTTCGGACTTGTTGGAATCGTCTTGAGATGCATGATGATGCATTTTAGTTTTAGTTTTAGTTTCAGTTTCAGTTTTAGCTTAAGCTGTAGCTTTAGCTTTAGTTTTAGTTTAGTTTTGGTTTTGGTTTCGGTTTCGGTTCCGGTTCCGGTTTCGGTTTCGGTTCTGGTTCTGGTTTTGGTTCTGGTTCTGGTTCTAGTTCTAGTTTTAGTTTTAGTTCCAGTGCTTACCCTCCTACTCCATCATCAGACCCTGAAAACCTTACATGGTTAAAGTTCATCTCACGACAATTCCAACAAACCCAAACACGGCCAGGATACGATAATCCACTATGGAGTTCGAGTGCTTACCCTCCTACTCCATCATCAGACCCTGAAAATCATACATGGTCAAAGTTCATGTCACGACAATTCTAACTACCCCAAACACGGCCAGGATACGATGATCCACTATGGAGTTCCAGTGCCAACCCTCCTACTCCATCATCAGATCCTGAAAACCATACAAAATCAAAGGTCACTGTTTTCGGTCCCGAAACCAGAAGACCCCGGTTCGAGTCCAGCTGTTTTTTTTAAATTCGAATCTAAATATAATTTCCAAAAAACACGATAAGCTATAAAGTAAAAACCAGGTTCAACGCGGTCATGCCGGTCATCCAGAAACTAATTATGATGCCACAAACAAAAATACTGAAACCCTAATTCTTAATTGTAGTACCCGTTTAAATTTTTACAGCTGCTTGCAAATCGCAGCCCGAAAGTGTATTTTTATATGGAAGCCTATAGTTGCCAATAATACAATGTTTGTTATCCCACTGTCAATATTAGTCGCCAAGTCATTATTTATAGTACCCCACCTATTATTTCTATGTGCCTGTTTAATATATTTGCTACCTTAAAGAAGCTGCCACTATTTGGTTTTTATGATACCTTGCAATTTGTAGCCCATCTAATTTAATAGTTACCAAATTATTTAACCGCTGCCAAGTTATTTTTTTAGTAACCAATAGTTAGTCGCCCTTTAATTTGTTAGTCGCCTCGAAAATAATTAGCCCTTTTATAAGTGATGTGCACGGGACTAGCAGCTGGCTTGATCATTGTATAGCTACTCACTCGGCTAAGCAAGCTGTTGTTAATATAGATGTTAAGTATGACACTCTGTGGTCTGATCATTTCCCACTCATCATAGTATGTAACTTAAAACTACTAACCCCAAAGGTCGCGTTTAAAATTATTAATCCTAATAAAGATGTAGTATGGGGTATGAAAAGTGAGAAACAAGTTATGATGTATGCCAAGGAGTGTCATAAACGGCTAAGATTGATTGACTTTCCTTCGGAGTGTGTAAACTGCGCTGATTGTTTTTGTAATGACCGTGGCCATAGGCGTGTTCTGGATACGCTTTACTCCGACATTGTGAGTCCCCTAAGTGACGCAGCGGTGGCAAGTCGGGGGGGCACGAGGAAGGGTGGGGGTGGTCCGCGCATAGCAGGGTGGAATAAACATGTCAGCGGGGCTCACAGGGTGGCCAAATCTAAGTTCGACGATTGGGTGTTGTGTGGTAGGCCTAAGTCAGGTTTTCTATACAAAGAAATGTGTGATAGCAGGAGAGTATTCAAGTCGCGACTAAAATGGTGTCAAAGTCATCAGGACCAAATAACTATGGATGCTCTAGCTGTGAAACATAGCAAAGGGGATTTCCGCAGCTTCTGGCAGAGTACTAGTAAAATAAATATACGGCCTGGCCTTCCTGTGAGCGTCGATGGTATGAATGACCCGAAGGAGATTGCAAATCTTTTTAAGAACCATTTTTCTGTGAAGTCACCGTTGGGTACGGCGACTGAGATGTTCAATGCTGATATAAACAATAAAGAGCTAGGAACTACATTCCTGGCAAAGGACGTAACTAAAGCCATCGGGCTTATCTCGAGAGGTAAATCCCCGGGGCATGATGGACTCAGCATTGAGCATCTGCAGCACGCCGGGCCTCACGCCGCTAGGATCTTGGCTGTGTTTTACTCGTTGTGCATGAGCCATTCCTACTTGCCAGCCGACTTTATGAAAACAGTAGTAGTGCCTGTGGTGAAGAATAAAACGGGTGACCTTACTGATAAGAGTAACTACAGGCCTATTTCTCTTGCTACTATTATTGCAAAAGCAAACCATCAATTGCTTAACACACAGTTGAATAGATACGTAACACTGCATGATAATCAGTTCGGGTTTCGCCCCCGGCTGTCCACCGAAAGCGCTATACTGTGTCTTAAGCACACCATCAAATACTACACGGATCGCAAGACGCCCGTGTATGCGTGCTTCCTTGACTTATCTAAAGCTTTCGACCTGGTAGTTTATGACCTGCTGTGGAGCAAGCTGAGGAGCATGGCTTTTCCACAGGAATTCATAAGCATGTTTCAATACTGGTATGCGCATCAGTCCAACAGTGTCGGGTGGGCGGGGGCAATGTCGGATCCGTATCAGCTCGAATGCGGAGTCAGGCAGGGCGGCTTAACATCACCGACCCTATTTAATTTATATATGAATGGACTGATTGGAGCGCTCAGCAGTCAGCATGTCGGCTGCCACATTGACGGTGTTTGTATCAATAATATAAGTTACGCTGACGATATGTTGCTGCTGAGCGCGTCAGTCTGTGGCCTGAGACAGCTGGTGCAGACATGTGAGGAATATGCTTGTGGCCACGGATTGTTATCTATACATATAAAATGCTTTGTCCTGAATGACTGACTGACAATCAACGCACAGCCTAAACCGCTGATCGTAGAGACCTGAAACTTGGAGGGTGTGTTCTTTGTATGACGTAGGCATCAGATAAGAAAGGATTTTCCGAAAGTCTACCCCTAAGGGGGTGAAAAACGGTTGCAAAGTTTGTATGGGACAACGTGATTCCTTTGTCCGATCTACTTCAAATTTTGCATAAAAATTCTTTAACAGAATTGATGGAAGACGTGTTTCATATTTTATTGAAACTCATCGCCAAACGGGGCTAAAAAGGGGTAGAAAGTTATTTTAGGGGTGATTTGCATCGAAGTTGATGTCAATACTCTTTAGTACTTTTGATTTAAATAACATTTTTTATTTTGACACATGTTTGAAATGTCAATCCGATTTTCACAGATTACAGAATAAGGCAGATGGAGCGAACGGAACACGGGAGCGAGGCCAAAAAAGCAATACAAATTGAAAAACACATACCTGGGGGGCGATTACGTAACTGAATTTCAATCATTTTCGAATTGAAATCGGTTCAATATAGCGGTTTTCTGATAACTTTTTTACGTCCTGATAACTGCAAATACAAACAGTGGTTCATTAGAAATAGAACCATTTCCGATTTTGTAATATTTCTACCGATTCAGAGGTTATTTCAATCGGAATTTCATTGCAATAAAGTAAAATTACGTAATCCACGTATTCGCTTTTGAATTTGTATTGGCTTTGTTTAAAAATCTTTATTCAACGAAAACACTTTCTTTTTAATAAATTAGCACACAGCAGCTTTTAAACATAGCAAATACAAATTCAAAAGCGAATACCAGGTATATGTTTTTCATATTGTACCTAATTGCTTTTTTTGGCCTCACTCCCGTGTTTCGCGCGCTCTATCTGCCTTTTGTTCTGGAAACTGAAATGCTCTTTAAAATTGGAATGTCAAATATTAAAGAATATTTAAATCGGATTAGGATTCGAAATTTGTTTGAAAGTTCATTTTCTCGGACTTTTTGCAACTTGCAGAGTGACATTGCGTTTTAATTATTATATTCATAAATTCGTGTATTTCGAGTTTTATTGCATATTATCGGTGATATTTTATCCAATAAAGATCAATCCATGTGCACCACTGAAGTGAAATGAAATGAATTATGTGTATCGTGTCTTTTCAAAAGTCCGTGAAGAGTTTTCGTACATGACCACCACTGTAGTATAACATGACTTTTATGGACGGTGACTGACTGCATGAGGACTATGTGAAAGTGATTTATTGTGACTAGAACTTATATAATATAACTGGAAATTGGCAAAATACACACCCGTGTGACGCCCATGAAAAAAATCTCTATTTCATTAGAATATTTTGAGTGTAGTTAATTTAATTTCTTTCTCATATAATAATTAAATAAGATTCTTTGAGTAACATTTTTTTGTGAAGGTATAATATAGGTTTTTAGTTTTAATTGTAAAAATAATTGTTTTTGTTTTGTTTATTGTGTCTAATAATCAGTGCATTGGTTTTCGAAGGAGACAATTCAAACCGTACGCGGGTGAAACCGCGGGGGTCTGCTAGTATAATGTAAAAAAGAGCCAGCTTATGATCTTTGAGACCGCCAGTGCAAAGTGTCCTGGGAGTGTACCACCGGTTAGGCTCAATGGTGTTCCTCTGGAAAGGGTTAACCAATTTAAATACCTGGGGCATATTTTGACTGTCGACCTCAAGGATCACGCAGACATGGAACGGGAGCGGAGGGCGTTGTCTGTTAGAGCAAACATGGTCGCACGCAGGTTTGCGCGGTGCTCAAGTGAGGTAAGGCTTACGCTCTTTAGAGCGTACTGTGCATCGCTGTACTCGTGCAGCCTGTGGGTACACTATACCCATAGAAGTTACAGCGCCATCCGCGTACAGTTCAACAACGCGTTCAGGGCGGTGATGGGGCTGCCCCGATACTGCAGTGCCTCGGGAATGTTCGCAGAAGCGCACACAGACTGTTTTAACGCGACTATTCGTAAGCGCGCCGCGTCCTTGGTGAGCAGAGTAAGGGCTAGCTCCAACAACGTGTTGGCGATGATTGGGGAAAGGTTGGACTGTCCTTTTATCCGGCATTGTTCCAGCAGACATGTCGCTTTACCAGTGCCGGAGAGAAGACTCTAATTATGTAATATAATGTATGTTGTTTTATTCTGTGTTTATTTGTGTATGCTATTTGATGTTATTTGAGTTTTATATTTTATGATTATTATTATGTATTTTCTTAGATATTTGATGTGCAATTAATGGGTGTAAATTACCTGAATAAATGAATTTATTATTATTATAATGGATCAATGGGTGTTTGACGTAAGTGAAGTACACTAACTGATATTATATGTCTAACTGCCGGTTTCTATATTCGATACGATTGTGAATTGATCGATATTTGACATTACTTTTATATACGAGACGTCACGCATTGTGAATGCCTTAAAGGTAGGTCTTCGTCTTCGGCTTACAACAAATGAGTACTCTTAACGAGTACTAACTACACACCCAATCTCACTATGATTTGAATACCCCACACCCTTGCCGTCTCCTTGTTAGTGTTATATATAAAAATAACCCTATGATACATATTACATAGCTATATTATCAGAATATACCTGACAGGAAACGCAGTTAGTACGCTTGCAAACAGGACAAGGAAACTGGCGAACGCCAGGATCGCAAAGTGCCCAACCAGTGCAATCTCTAGTGCGGCAATGAAATGCATTACGCGTCCCACTCTCCGCCGCTGCCAAACTATGCGCCAGCCAGCGCTCATAATCTTCCTGAGATACAAGTGCTCGAATTTCACGTTCTTGGAGAACTCCAGGACATGCTGTTGCTGGGCACGAAACTATTGGCTCTTCAGAATGTCTTATGACATCTGATAGACAATTCCTGCAGAAGGTATGTACGCATTCGCGTAGTACCACTCCGCCTCCGGGCACAGTTTCTTCCATACACACATCGCATTCAAAAATCTCGGCATTGGGAACTAGTGCTTGTTGTTCTAATTTCACCAATTCAGTATATACTTTGCCAGCATTGTCATGTTGTTGAATTTTTATTGCAGGTATTTCATTGCTTTCTGCATTTTCGGATCGAGTAGAAGGTGCAGTTTTTGTTTCTGTAACATAAAATTTATATTTGTGAGTGGACTTCGCCGGAGTGAAGCGCAGAGGATAGATATTATGGTTTATATAGGATTATTTGTAAAACAATAACAACCTTGCAGGACTGTATTAAAACAATACCATCTACACAGATAAGCCATCGAGGCTTCCGTGCAGGCTCTAAACTATAATAAATAGTTAGTAGTAGTAGTTTACTGTTAGGTATAAGTTTGGCAAATAAATATATTTCTAAAATAAAAACTTTTGATATGAGTTTTTACAAAACAATAATTTATCAAAAACAAACTCAAAAAATTGCAAAAATAATAATAATTATTTTCAGAAAATATTATGTACTTTTATTTATTTTTTATCTTTGGAAGCTGCTCGGTGGTACTGGAGAATAGAGCACCATCATCATCCTATAATGTCCCACTGCTAAGCACAGGCCTTCTTTTACAAATGAGGGTAAATGGAATGGGCAGATACTCCACTACGCGTGCCCACTGCGGATCGGTGGAGGTAGTCTAGTGTTCAACCTGCGGTTGGAGTTTTCAAGCCGCCGAGGAGGCCAACTAGCTTATCGACCATCACAAGGAGTACACTAGGAGTAATCAATATAATATACACACCTGATTCTACCAAGCATAAATAGAAGGGTGCACTGAGATCAGGTCCAGCCAATGACACGAGTGGAGTGTTATCATGGTTGCACAATGTTCGGCCCACTATCCACCGCTGCAGGCGCGCTGGTAGACCCAATGATGTCTCAGCCTGTCGACGAAGATCACCCATTACGCCTCCTCGCTGTATGCGCAAGGTTACAGGCCCACGGGCTGCTTCACGGTCTTCAACCCACACTACCACTCTAAAAAAATAATCATAATTATTTTATAGTAAACCGTTCAGTACTCCCAAACTGTGTGGCTACACCGGCTACCTCATATCTTTGGTGGTCATCGTAATGAACACCATTAATGAATTTCATCCAATGACCCAATGGTGGGCATTGGGTCTTCGTCGTTTGGCGGCATTGGATAGGGAGTATCGGATACATTCGGGAGTAAAGAACGATTTACGCTGACCCATCTCTTTCCACCCTGTTTATTGATACTTACGGAACCATATTCAGTTCATTTTCTGTAGTAGTAGCTTGTTTGGATGTAGACGGTTTGCTCTCCACGTTTTGAGCTGTACAAGCATTTTTAACATCCTTACTATTTGCGAATTTTGGCTTTTCCGCGTCCTTGGTTGGCAAAACTGTTTGCAATGGGACGCCTGAATTTATTAAATCATTGAATTGGGTATGTTCAACACTAGATGAAATGTTTGGTGTTTGTTTTATTTTCCACTGGTCCGACTGGTCTAACAGATTTTTGTTATCAATGATGTTTCCATCATTTTCACTCTCTCCAATTGGTTTTGACCCTGATGTAGAAGCTCCGGCCACTATTTGGGATGAAAATGATAGAACAGAACATGAAAGTCGCAATTGCGCCAGTTTAACAGCTGCTTCAGCTGCTGCACGCTCGTTTCCACTGGCTATTGATTTTTCAAGTTGATTTATTAAATCTCTTCGTCTTGAATGTTGATCTACTCTTTCTATTATTGAACTATTTGATTTGATTAAATTATTTGTTTTCGAAGGACTACGAATCTGAGACGAACTAGAGATTTCTTTAGTATGTTTTGATCCTTGAAGCGTTGGTTTATTTATGACTGTTGTAGTTGATAAATTTTGTTGTTTTTCAGCTGGTTCTTGCTTTTTACATTCTTCTTTATTAAGCTGTATAGCATTATTGCTAGATTTAGTTAATACAACGGGTTTATTTATATTAATAGCCTCTTGTTGTACTCTCACTTCTTGTGGTATTGGTAATAAACTTGTTGATGATTGTTTACCAGTATAATTATATTTAGAAAAGGGTATATAAACTGGGTTCAATAGGGACGATATTTTTAATGGCGTATTCAATTTTCTTTTCTCTATGGTAGTTATCGGTAAATTAGAATTATTCTCTGTGTCGTCAAAAGTAGTTCCTAACCCGGGAGTTTTTTGCACATTTTCCACATTTATTTTCTTTTTTGTGTCTAATTTAATATTCACCTGATGCGTTAACACCACTGGCTGCGTTACCAAAACAGTTTGTGTGAAACTCATTGGTTTCGTACTATGTATATCTTTATTTACTGATATTTCTGTACTTGGAATTTTAGATGAAGATGGCTGGGGTGATGGCGGTTTAATTTTTTTTTCATGTACTGAGTCTGAAACTGACGAGCCTATGCGTAGTGTTGGTGTTTCTATGTTTTTATTTATATCTTTAGATTCAACACTTTCATGCTTTGGCCTTTTGGGAAGAGAATCTTTCATTTCTTTTAGCATTTCCCTGAGTTTCTGCTTCTCATCCGATCCCGTTATTCTGTTTGGGATACCAACATTCTCCGTTTGGGTATAATCATTAGAAATATTAGACGCTACTGCCTTTTTATTTTTATCTCTACATAAAACTGACGATCTTTCCTCCGGAATACAATAAACACAAGCAATTACCGATGCGTTATATTTTTTTAAACACCTAGTACAATACCACATGTCTTTTGAAGACTTTGTAGATGCATGAGGATTAATTTTTATTCCGTCCATATTTGGCAAATTATTGTTCTGCTCTAATGCTTTCTGTTTACAGGATTCTATTATTTCAGCGGCTTGTTTATCTAGTTCACTTATACTCGGAAGGAGTTTCACTGAAGCTATTTCTATAGCAGAGTTTCTTTTTCTATTTTCAAATATTTGTTTTAAAAAGCTCCTTTCAGATCGATTCTTAGATTCTTTTATATTACCATCTCTTTTTGTATATTTTTCCGATTTGCAACCGGCCGAATGGTCTTTATTCGGCTGGGGCTGCTTATCACGAGCCGGCGGTTGGCTCATCTGTATCGATATAATATTAGGTCGTTCAAGACCTTTTATATTTTCTTTCGACTTTTCGATATATTTAATTGGCGGCTGTGGTGCCGGGCGCTTCCTCGATCGCCGAGGCAGCGTGGCGGCCGGCGGCGCGGCGCGGGTGGCGGGCGGCGGGGCGGCGGCGGCGGCGGGCGGCGGCGGCGGCGCGCGCCTCTTGCCGGGCACGTGCGCGGCGCGCTCGCCTCGCGGCAAACACTCGCTCGCAGCTCTACGGTCACGGTCGCATCTACTGCCAGTTTCACCACTAACTCTACGAACTGGCGGTAGACTAAACGCGTCGTACCCACTTCCGCCTTCACTTCGGTACAAACCGTACTTTCGATGTAGAGTCAGATCTCTATCGTGATGCCGCCGTTTATTTCTGTCTTGAACTCTTTTCTTGTATGAGTCAGTCGGTGGACCGGGAGGCGGTAAAACGAGAGGGGGATGCACTGAGCGGTAGTGTGTCGGTGCTAAGTATGCGAAACTTGCTACCGTGCGGTCGGAGCCGGCACTCGATAGACTGTCGCTGGACGAGGAGCGGTCTTCACGGCGTAACCACGAGAACAGCGTCCACAGGCCGCCAGACAGTGGTCGAGGGCGAGGTGCCTCTGATGCTACGACGCCACTCATTACCTCTGAAATTAACATCATAATGTTTTATTTAATGAGCAGGAGATAATAAGACGATATATTTTATGAAACATCTATAATTGTTTAGGTAATCTTTTAAGTAGGTATTTAGAACACAGATTTAAAGTACCCGTACCCGGCAAGTTAGTGTATACTATCTTGCCGCACTCCTCTTTTAGTTTGCGACTTTAGTCGCATCAGCAAGTCGTCATGGTGAACAAAAAAAAATAAAAAATTAAGCCATTATCAATTGTAAAATCTCTTTAAGGGTAGTGCGCCAAGTCAATAGAGATTTTTTATTTCAATAAAATTGCCACGCACGATTTCATATACTATTTGATGAACAAGCGTTATCCCTCTGCAAATCTGTGATTTAGAACTATATATTTTCTATCTTTTGATAGCTACATAAATCTGTGGCTACATACTACAACTAAGGCAATCAAATAATAATGAGGCCCAAAGGTATAAAATAATATTAATGTGAAAAATATTTTCGAAGTAAAAATAAGTAAAAATAAATACTTACGTTTCTCTGAAATGTATGCGTTTGAATCTCGATCTGCTGATCTAAAATATAGCTACTGTTCGCCTCGACACCGCACATTTTAGGGCGGTCTGTTTAAAACATAGTTAACACCCATCACTTGTATCATCATTCCATCCATGAGTGAATAGTTTTAGTACCGAGTGAGCGATGGATATAACATCTGAGAGCAATAATAATGTCGCAGTTGTGCGCAGCGCAGCATAGATCACAATGTGAACAAAGCGAGGTGACGAGGTCGCGTTGGGCGCGGACAGTGAGGCGCGAGGCGTGCGTCGGGACGCGGGAGGACACGGGTTGGACTGGAAGAGTGTGCGACCGGCTGCGCTCGCGTCGCCGCGTCGTCGCCGTCGGTCGGCCGGTACTAGATGCGCTGGCCCGGCTGGCTGCAGCGACGCGCCCGCCCGCGCCCGGCCCTGGCGCGGCGTCCGCGTCGCCCGCCCACATCTATATTTAGCAGAACTTCGCGACTCCGTTTTTGCTATTTTCATTTCATTCTTGTACCCCGACCTCACTTAAATTTGGCTTTCTGCCGATTTTTATAATATAATGGTTGCTTCAGTTTTTATGGATATAATTATTCTGTTATTATGGAGTTTTAAAGTATCTACTTCCTATAATAAGTGCCTTTTTAACGAGAGCTCGCAATATTTGGAAGATGCCTTTCATTCGATCTTAGTAATATTACCATAATGAGTTATTACTGCATGATACTACATACTGTTACGAGCTGGGGTTCAGGATAAATAATGGTACACGAATTTACCAAAACACTGGTCACACTTTTATTAAAACTCTAATTAAAACACTCAGAAATTAAATAGTTCACTAGCACTTAACTGTATTTCACTTTGATGTTTACTCACTGTTATACAAAACCAAACTCCAACTACTCTGTGCATTGTCCCGTATTTATACTTCATAAACGGCATCTGGAACATTCCACAATTTACCCGCGTATTCTACATGCCTACAGTGCTATCGGGAATATTCCAGAAGCCGGTAGCTATTCGGCGATAGATGGCGTTGCTTGATAGATGTTTACTCCTATACAATAACAGCGTTACTGATAGTACCGCTATTCAACAACAGATGGCGTTACTGGTAGCAATTTATTCCTGATGTCGCGATGTCGTAACACTACCCCCTCCTTAGACATGCTCGTCCCGAGCAATGTGAATCCCACGGTACAGTGCCATCGAGATCCCTGGGGCTCTTCGAACACTAGCCAGCACCCGCCCCGCGGTCCTGGCGTTTACTCGTGTTCCTGTTGCTGTTGCTGAGCAATGTCACCAGTCACCGCTGCTCTTCCTTCCCAGAGTCGATTTTCTTCTTTTCTGTAATTTCTCCACTTCGGACAACTCCGCCGCAAGTGTCCCTTTTCTCCACAGTTGTAGCAACGGGGCGAGGCCACAACTTCTCGGGGTCGAATTTCTTCTTTTCTGTACTTTCTCCACTTCGGGCAACTCATCCGAAGGTGGCCCTTTTCTCCACAGTTGTAGCAACGGGGCGAGGCCACAACTTCTCGGGGTCGAACTTCTTCTTTTCTGTAATTTCTCCACTTCGGGCAACTCCTCCGAAGGTGTCCCTTTTCTCCACAGTTGTAGCAACGGGGTGAGGCCACAACTTCTCGGGGTCGATTTTCTTCTTTTCTATAGTTTCTCCACTTCGGGCAACTCATCCGAAGGTGGCCCTTTTCTCCACAGTTGTAGCAACGGGGCGAGGCCACAACTTCTCTGATGCGGTGAGGTCGGTCGTCGCGTCGCACAGCCTCCACTTCTAAGGCATGGGCTAAAGCGTCTTTCAGCGACTCGTGGTGCCCTAATCTCACGGCAGCTCTGACTTCCAAGTCGCGTATACCATCCACGAACGCTTGCACTAGATTACCGTTGATCATCACTGGTGCAGACTGGTATGCTTTACGGACCAGCTTTTCTACCTCTAGAGCCCACTTTTGAATAGTTTCGGGGCTCCGTTGCACACGGTCCTTGAGTTGGGCACGGAATACGTGTTCCAGGTGTGCGTCCCCGTATCTAGATTCTAGAGCTTCCAACAGTTGCTCATACGTCACGTCCTTCCCGAGGGCCTCCAGTATAGTGAGGGCCTGGTCGCGAAGACCCAAAGTGAGTGCTGTCATTGCCTGTGCACTAGTCCAACCATTCGCCTTCATGACAGCTTCGAACTGGATTCTATAGGCTGACCATGACGAGGTGCCATCAAATGGCGGTACCTTAAAACCACGTGAAGAAGCCACAGGTAAAGAAGTAGCAGTTCCAATCTTGAGTCCAACCAGGGTCTTCTTCACGTCTTCTATCTGTACTTCGGCCTTGGACATACGATTTTCAGATTCCGAGATACGGGACTCATGATGCTGAAGCTGTTCCTTCACCACCTTGAGATCCTTGCCAAGAGTTACTTGTAAATTTTCTAATAAAACCATCTGTTCCTCTTGGCGGCGAGCCTGCTCCTCCTTATTTCGCTGTAGCTGTTCCTCCAGTCGGCGAGCCTGCTCCTCCTGACGGCGAGCTTGCTCCTCCTTATCCCGCTGTAGCTGTTCCTCCAGTCGGCGAGCTTGCTCCTCCTGACGGCGAGCCTGCTCCTCCTGACGGCGAGCCTGCTCCTCCTGACGGCGATCCTGCTCCTCCTGACGGCGAGCCTGCTCCTCCTGACGGCGAGCCTGCTCCTCCTTATCCCGCTGTAGCTGTTCCTCCAGTCGGCGAGCCTGCTCCTCTTGTCGGCGAGCCTGCTCCTGTAGCATTACCATCAAAGCGCCAAGATCTGGGGTTGCAGGTACTGCTCTGACTTCAGGTGGGTCGGCAACTGGCAAAGAGCCAGTTGGCTGCTGGCCACCCGAAGTCTGCGACGGAGAACCTCCAAACCTCCTTTCATCCATCTCCTGCTGCCGCTGGCCCCTTGTACAGATACCCTCAGTGACTTCCTTTGGCATAACCGGCATTATTTATCCTACTACTTCTGACACCAATTGTTACGAGCTGGGGTTCAGGATAAATAATGGTACACGAATTTACCAAAACACTGGTCACACTTTTATTAAAACTCTAATTAAAACACTCAGAAATTAAATAGTTCACTAGCACTTAACTGTATTTCACTTTGATGTTTACTCACTGTTATACAAAACCAAACTCCAACTACTCTGTGCATTGTCCCGTATTTATACTTCATAAACGGCATCTGGAACATTCCACAATTTACCCGCGTATTCTACATGCCTACAGTGCTATCGGGAATATTCCAGAAGCCGGTAGCTATTCGGCGATAGATGGCGTTGCTTGATAGATGTTTACTCCTATACAATAACAGCGTTACTGATAGTACCGCTATTCAACAACAGATGGCGTTACTGGTAGCAATTTATTCCTGATGTCGCGATGTCGTAACAATACTTACTACCTAGATAGTTAGTGAATATCGAATGAATATTGAGATCATTTCATACTGCTTTCTTTTCGGACTATCAATAGCCCCTAAAATCCGGTTTACTGCAATTTTGTTTCGTTGAAATTATATAAAACGATGAATCAGTTCATGTAATTAGGTGGTATTTACATGAGTCAAGCAAGACACAACTCAATGAGACAATGAGGGTCAATCTAATGTACGCGTGCGGCTCATCTGTGTTCAGTTCAGACACACAATCAATCAAAGTAGGTATTTACTGACCAGCTCCAGGCTTTAGCATAGTATTCTATACTCTAGGAAACATATAGGGCTCCTTATGACTATGACTACGTTAGCACTATTATTTATTCTGTGCTATGACAGAAAACAATTTTATTAAAATAGGCACAAGGGGTGAATTAGTAACATCTAGATTTATTTAACTGTTTTATTTCATTAGGAAAAACTAATCTTTTAACATTCACTAATATGCAAGCTAATGCTCTTAAACTTAATAATGTTGGTTGAAGAGGTAGGTACTCTTCTAGCATTGAGATAAGCAAAATCGTCAATCAATTCTTCAAAGTCTATAAATAAATAAAATATATTTATCGGTAATATCGGTTATCGGCCGGTGATCTGGCAGAAACTAGGGGGCCCCCATCATCGCGCGGCCCTGGGCAGTGGGCACTTGCCCAGAGTGCCTCGTGGAAAGGAGGGGACTGGGTATCCGCATTGCGTAAATGTGTAGCAGGGATAAAATATATCAAACAAAAAGACTGGGCATAAAAATTATGAAAGAGCTCGTTAAACTACCAATACTATTTTTGAAACGGGGTTTATAATATACCCCTCAAATGGATTTAATTGAATTTGTCTCATTTCAACCGATGTACCTACCTATATTTTTATTCCAGGGTTCTCAAGACATTTTAAATGCCTCAAATTATTCCATAGGCACCATGAATCCAATGGCTCTACAAAAACTTTATTGACTTGAAATCTTGTCCAAGAAGGACAGCCATGTTTCATTGCGGGTGCATCGAGGAAAGATCCCTTTAGAGTAGTAATAATTAACAATCAAATTCCGAAACTCGTCAGTGATTTGTCACTGAATTTGAACAGTAAGCACCAATCACTGCATCGCGTGTTTTTGACTTGGCCAATCAGAGTGCATGCGTGCTTGACTTAGCCAATCAGAGCGCGTTGTCGGCGGTGGGAAATTGGCGGAATATATTTCAACCAAAATGAACGTCATTGCGCTTCTTTGGGTTAATTGTTCGATGTGCGGGTGCATCGATATAATGCGGACTCGCAAAAATATATTAAGCCGGTAAATGCGATATAATGTAGAGTGTACATATCTGTGTGAGGTGATTGTCGAATATTGAAGTTTAATACTATCGAGGTTTATTTATACAACTATATAACAAGATATATATACAACCATATAACAAGATATAAGTTCATAATATACAGGTTGTTTGGTAAATCGTTTGCCAAATTTTAATGGCGGTTAGGAGGTTTTTCTATCTCCATAGCCCCTAAAAAATTCTTAGCCCCAAGGGAAAATATATTAAAATTTTTGAAAAATTCAAAAAGAGCCGCCTTCCTATCCAGCCTTTAAATATGAATAAAAACAAATGTTATGTCTATATTCCTTAATTGTATTGATGTCAGCTACCGATTTTCATGCCTGAGTATATTTTTTTTGAGTCCTGATGAGATTGCTAATGAGTCCTCCTAACCGCCAATGATGCACCAAACATTCTGTATAACCATACTCGGTGCTACTACACCTCAAAGATATAATAGAACTTTGGAGCAAGAAGGAATGCGAAATTAAAAAATTTAAAAAAAAACAACGATATAAGTATGTCCAACAATTATCTAGGAAAATATTAATATCACAATAAATATATATCGGGTGTTGTTCTGCATTTCTGCCATATTTAAGGAGGTTGATATTTACCTTGTATAGAACCCTAAAAAATTATAAAATCATGGTCGTAAAATTAAATATTATTTTTAAAGTTTTGTAAAAATAAAAATCCCCCCGTCTTTGACGATGTTTTATAAAGATTTATAAGATCTAGGTTGGTGACCGCTGCGCAGCGGCCCGGTTTCTCCCCTCGCCCCGGATCGCAGACCTATTCTGTGCAGTTATGAAGTATTATTCTGATTTGACGTTAATTACAAATCATCAATAATTGTTTACTTATTAAGCCGAGAATTAATTACCTATTTTAGAATTACTAAATAAATCATTTACTATTGGTTCTGTAAATATGGCACGAATGCAAAACAACACCTGTATACAATATGTTTATAAACCAAAACATGAATTAATCTAAGATGAACGTAAAGAGTTCACTGCGTGGTCGGTTCGCTCTGTGCAGTTTTCGCTTTTGTACTATGTCTCTCTGTAGAAGATTGTATAACGAGCAGCGAAGCGGCCACACGCGCAGTCAGTTCTGCTTGATTTAGCTCGTGCGCCCATGGCACGCGCCCCCACCTCACTAACTGTTACAAAAATTACATACATTACAGATACACCGGTCTCGTATAAACATATTATTATGATGAACTAGCTATTTGCCCGTAATTTCACGCGCGTAGCTAATAGTACATGGAAATGCATAAACAGAGAATAAACTTTAGAGAAGGTAGTTGGATAATGGTGCTAATTCTGTTGCAAGTTCGATTGAACTAATTTTAATCACATTACATCTACATATTTGTTACTAAAATGATTAAAAAAGGATAGCTAATATTTAAATCTATCATTAGTTTGCTGTTTTGCGGGTAAACAGACGTTGAAAACGAGCAATTGGAATAATGTGACAGGATTAAAGGATCATGGCGAGATTTGTACAAAAAAATAAAGATTTTTAGAGACGTTGCAATGACGTTATAATTGATCCTTGGTGCCTAAGGAACAACTTGAGCCATTTAAAATATTTTTAGAACCCCGGGATAAAAATGCGAATTTCTATGGCAAGCCGGCGAATCGCGACTATTTGCGACCAAAACCATTATGTGGATGTTATGGTTTGCGGGGTTTATAAAATATTTCATGTATATTAACATGTTGCTGGTAATGTAATCTCAACATTGGAAGTGAATAAATACCCTCTAAAATGTTTTATTTTTTTGTACAAATCAATGTTTCTTCTTTGGAAATCTTTTCTTTGATCGTTTTCTTATTTTCTTTTTTGGAAAGATATATAAAGAATAAATTAGTTAAGCCGTTGGTTTACGGGCGGGACGCGCGTCCTATTAAAAAAATTGATGACATTTTTATATTTTTACCGCGAGCCAAGGTATGATTGTAACAACAGAGTCAGCACCATTGTTAGGCATTCCATCTAGCATACCTGTATCCAAAGTAAATTTACAAAAAATAAGTGGGAGAGAACGAAAGAGGAGATGTTCTCTCCTTAGTCTGTTTAGCTTAGAAGTTATATTTAACTCCAAAGTCACACCTCGACCTATTTAGCCAATCAGGAGATACAGGAATCCGGAATAAGTGCCGACCCTATTCGGGTCGAAGACTTAGGCGTGAAAAGGCTACACATGCAGACAGTTACTTTCGCATCCATAATATTAGTTTGGATAAAGATAAATAAACATATTCTTATGTCGTAAATCATGTGCCCTAATTCATTGATGTTTCAGGCATCTGTTTATGAGTTAGTTTCATTTTTTTATACTATTAAGGCAGCAAACAAACGTACGGCCGGCATGATGGTAAGCGGTTTCTGGAAGGTGGTGTATGTAAAATGGTTTGAATACCTGGTACTCTTCTTCGAGTCGAGCCAGCATGACTGCGTCGCTGGGCTCCAGGCGCCGCTCGACGCACGCCAGCATCAATAGCGGAGATTTAAGGGCCTCCACACCGAAGCATATTGCTGTTTCAAACAATATACATTATTAATTAGGGGCAGCCGATCGATCGTTGGCTTGGTGCAACAAAGTAAGGGAGGGATCGTATAGTTGACAACTTTATAAGAGGGACTAGCGCTCGGCGGTTTCGCCCGCGTTACCGGGATAAAAACTCTAAATCCTATATCACCAGGGGTAAATTAAGCTTCCTATATTAGTGAAAGAAATTTGTGTAAATGTGTTGAACGTGCCAGCTTTCGGCAACGCGTTTTTCCATTCTATACAAGGCCAGAACGCAGCCATAGGAGACTGATCGCGTATATTTTGTAATGCTGTTTTTAAATCTGTGATTACAATGCATATACGAATTTTGCGTACTGATCGTGTATAGTTTGTAACTTGGATGCTCGCGTCTTCGTTCCAGACTATACTACACCACTAGGGTTACTTCCCGGGACCCGGGAATCGGGAATTCCGGAAAAAAAAAACGTCGTTCCCGAAGTCGGGATTTCTTTTGCGGTTGCCCGGGAATTTCTTTATTAGTTTAAATGCTTTAAAACACCTGCAAATCTTTATCAAAATTAACAAAAAACTTTTGATAAACGAAATAGTGTTTCATAAAATCATAAAACAAATGTCGACATCCACCGAAATCAAAGGTACCTACATTTTCTGTATCGGTAAATTTCGCGATCAAAATAAGGTTTTTTTTTAACTACAAATAAAAGCTGAAAGGAACCATAAACAGATTTTTGAAGAAAGTAATAGTGACATTAATATTTATCCAACTGACCCGGAAGGAGGGTTATGTTTTTCGAGTGTATGTATGTATGTATATTTCTTTGGCACGCTCTGCAGCCTAAACGGCTTGATGGATTTAAGCATATGAGGTGTCGTTAGATTCGTCTGAACTGTGGGAGTGTCATAGGGTATATTATTTTTATATGGCGACTACGGATAAGAAAAGAAGGGGGGTATTAAAAACAAAAATTTCGTTATTATAACAATATGGGTATAAAATGAAAGCTTGTGAACAGCCCATTCCATATATGTATATAATGTAGTACTTTTGTGCTACCATTTTGACGTAAACTGCAAAAAACCATGATGTTTAATGCGAGTATGTACTATTAGCAGTTACCGTACAGAGGCCGGCAAACAACTTGAGCCAAAGTCGACGTAGTGGGGGTAAGTTCGCGCATGTACACTCATGCTCGGCCAATAGCGTGGACGCGTGCCGACAGAATGCCCCCGCGCACCTCTCTTTCCACCAACGACACCTTAAAATCGTCTACTGCGCACTCAAGGTCATGGCTCAAGTTGTTTGCCGGCCACTGTACTTAACTCACAGAGTTGTGATAGAGTTACTTTACCGTACCGCTCATTTACTTACTAATACTTACAACTCATTCTGTATAAAACTAAAAAGTCTGAAATAAATTAAATTATTAAAAGAAACAAAAACCCAACTGCGTAAAACAAAAATTAGCTGAAAAGAGAAAAACAAGCTTTTTAATCTATATAATTTGGAATATAACTTGAATGTTATAAGGTATTGCAGTCGGGGATAAACAAATATTAAAAAAAAACACATACTTAGGTTTTATGTAATAGAAACAGAGGTCAATAAATCCAAATGGCGAGCATGTAACTGCTCACGTATAAATTGTAATCGCAAATTGTGAAATGTGAATTGTGAAACATACACGATTAGTCCGTATGCGTACTGGCGCTGTACATTTTGCAACAAGATATTACCTTCGGCACTACGAAGTCCGAAGTATACGCGAGTATTTGCGTACTGCTCTTGTATGGATTGGAATAACTTAGTAAAAAAGTTATTTCCTAACTATACGTGATTAGTTTCACACCCTTGCGTTCTGGCCTTCTATATTATGGAAAGAAGCTTCGGCTCTAGTAGGTACAGTAGCTCTATTCATCAGTGGCGTGCATTGGTTTTCGTACTAGGTAGGCAAAAGAAATCATGGCCATACACGCCTAAATATGCCTAGATAGATTATGTTTTTTGACCCGATTCGTAAATTGTTTAGGTCAGCGTATCATTTCACACACATTTGGTATGATTCATTAGCAAACAAAATACATAATAACAGAATAATAGATTCGAATAACAGCACCCAGATAGCCAGGTGTTTAATAAACATAATATTCTGTGTTAAAATGTCTGTGTTAAGATTTTTACCTTTGTTTTAAATCCATGAATGTTTTGGAGTTGGTCTACAGCAAGTTACCTACTATTTTCAACAAACGAAAACTGACTAAAGGAATAATTTATCGACACATTTTGCATCTTCACCACAAAATTTCTTCATTTATTTTCACACACAATACACTTCGCAATTTCACAATAAGTAAATAACAACAACATTGCATACAATGCCAGCCAAACCATAGACAAACCAACACAAATAAATTGCGAAGTTATATTTGAGTTGCTCTAATGTTGGTAAAGTAGTTGTAACTGCAGTCTTTTTAATTTGGATGGGTTACTTTACTTACAACAGAGTAGGTAAGGTTACTTTTGGTCCATAAATCGCGAATGTCAAATGTCAGTCAGTATGCTACGGATAGCAAAAGCGTGATTTATGCTTTCGTCGTATTATCTTAAAGAAGTGTGTGTGTGTGTATGATTATGCCGAAATCGTTTTAGTGTGCGTGAATTGCCGTGAATTTGAGAGGCGAACTCGCGAGTGCCTGCGCGGCAAAGTTTGAAATTTCGTATTGAATGTTAGGTTAGAATTTTTATTTAAAGTGATTATGTAGTTTAATTGAATCAAAATATTATTGAATTGAATCTTATGAGGTAGGCATTGCTTATTTGCCTATATGGAATGCACGCCACTGCTATTCATATTCTAACTCAAATGTAATGTAAGTGTCAAATGTAACTTCTTTTTTATACAACTAAGTTTTCAAACAAGCATACGGCCTGCCTGATGGTAAGCAGTTACCGTAGCCTATGGACGCTTGCAACTCCAGGGGTATCACGCGCGCGTTGCCGAACCTGAAGGAAATCTTTCGAACCCTTTTTGAAGAACCCCATGCTGTACTCTATTGGGAAAACCATGGCGGGGAGCTCATTCCACAGTCTGAGCGTCCGCGGAAGGAAGCTCCTCTGAGATCGCACAGTACGAAACCGTTCTAGTTTCAATGTGTGACTGGTTTACTTACTGAATGTATACTACATATTTGCGAGCTATTCATCGCGGATTTTCACTAATTATTTATGCTTTTTGTAAAATTATGCCATTCCTGATTAATTACGGCCTGCGAATTGCTACCAACCACTGTTTTAGGAGAGTTTTGTCTTTCAGAAAAGTATAGAGGCATAATCAATATTGTACCATATACAGGCTGTTTTTTTTTTTCCAGCCAGTGAGGGCTACTTCTTAACTACAGGTCTTGGAGAAAAACGCTGAAAGGAACCCCGAGCTGAATTTTGAAGAAAATAAAAATGCCATTAAAAAAAATGTGATTTTTAGATTTTTTTTTTTTAAATCTTTTTCTGCTTCTACTTCACAATACGAACAAAATAATGTACCACAATCTTGGTCACAAATTGCTAGAAGTTATCAAAATTGACCTCAATTTTTTTGTCAGAATGCTAAGAGCTAATTCTTTATGGCTAATTTAAATATAGTGAGGTCTCTGCGAGAGCTGCTCTACCTCGTCAAACTTTATGCAGGATAAAACCATGGTCATGGAAAATATAAAATAATATTTTGGATACATAATTTTGTTCATATTGTAACGTAGAAGCAGAATTTAGAAAAAAAAATTGTATTTTATATATTATATATTATATATAGAATATTATATATTATATATTTCGTATATATAGAATTTTTTCAAAAATTCTATATATCCGAAAATACAAACTTTTGTAAATAAATTTTAATAGCATTTTTATTTTCTTCAAAATTCAGCTCGGGGTTCCTTTCAGTGTTTTTCTCTAAGACCTGTAGTTCCGAAGTTGCCCACACTGGCAAGAAAAAAGTTCACCTTGTATATTGGCCCTGTCATGCAATAAAATATGGGTATATATAATATACTTTAACCCCTATTACTTTGGACAATTTTACTCTCTCGTGGCGCCAACTGATGGCCACAGAAACGGTAGCCGCCATTTAAGATAGGACTGGCATGGTCAAAATTATCAAAGTAGGTACTTAAATATAAATAGAATTTAAAATGCCATTTTAAAAAGGAACTATACACATACCATTATTAGCAGTAAAGTCATAAGACAGGAAGTATTTCGCTAGAGCTGCCCGTGTTTCTGATGTGACGGGCGGTGGCTGGAGGTCTTTTGATACCTCCTGCGTTACATTAAATCTCTTCCGAAACCACTCTAGTATGGGTTCCCATTTCTCTTCTTGCATGGCTCTCAACTCTTCTTCTTCCTGAATGAACATTATATTATTAGCTAAGTCCATGGTTTCAAGCATAAATAAGCATTGACATTTGACACAAATAACATTACATCTCTGCCAGTCTCGGGTACAGTAGTACCAACTAATATGGCTTACCGATGTACCTGCGCAGAAGAAACATTTTCAAAGCGCGGGAAATGGTATTGGTCGGCAGCTGCCGCCATGTGTGCGGAAGGGAGTGATTGCGAGTGAGACGGAACTAACAACTGCCGTGTATTATGAACCTTATAATAGTGATCTAAGGTTGATTGTAAGTTTGAAGCATTCTTTCGCTAATCTTCGGGCCATACTTTCTTTTCTGTACGAACGAAGATTCACGACGAGCCTTATCAGTTGGGTACTACTGTACTGAAGTGTCCATATTTAAAATTTAAATCTCCCAGAGCTAGGACATTCACCTAAGGGCTTTTGAGAAATAACCCAAAAATATTGTAACTGAGTGTTTTTTTTTTGTATCTCAGCAGACGAGGATGCGACTGAACATGGGACAACTTTGTCCAAGAAGACAAAGACAATCAAATTTTAATACTTGAAGTGAATAAATGAGTGAATCATCCAGGGGGCTAAAAAGGAAGCTAAAGCAATATTGCTACGGAATTCATTTTTTCGAATTCTCGGCAGATCCTACGTAATTCCAATATTTTTTGGTAAAATAATTACTCATTATATACAATTCAATTCATTAAAGGATTCGGAATTGATGAGTTGCATAAGATCTGCTGTAAATTCGAAAAAAATAATTCCGTATATTAATTATAATATTGCTTTAGCTTCCTTTTTAGGGGGCCAGATATTGTTACCTAATGCAATATACAAGACGATTAACGACGTTCTCCTTTTCATACAGGCATTCTTTGCATACCATGAAATGCGACACAACAGTTACTACCCCGTCGTCGTCTTTTAGATTTTTTTGTCGACGTGTTCGTCAATTAATCATTCATCGAATTTAACGTATAAAATTATATAGTTGCTCCGCTGAAACTGTTAAGCATGAATAGCCTCCATTGTAAATGCGTTTTTAGCACATGCAATTCTTTTGCACATTATTCATTTTATTTAATATATTTAAAAAAATATTATTTATTATCCCTCTGAATTATACTATTTCCACAATAAAATCTTTACAGGGATATTGTCTCACACACTCAACCAGAAACTCATCCATGACCACCCCTCTTTATTTCTTCGGCACGGGAACACGTGCATAGCGCGTGCAGTGTTGCGCATGCAGTACAAACCGCCCCGAGCGAGTGGTGTGAGTCGCCCGTCGCACTCGGACACTCACTGATAGCCTAGCAACAAAACTATTGGAACTACACATTCACCCTCGCTGCTCACCAACTCGTTTTCAGTTGCTAGCTTAGTTTTCTCTGTCTACGCTAGCTCTACTCGCTACTCGTTAATCACCGGGGCGATGGGACAACTGCCTAATGGAAAAATCAAATATCTCTCTGTGTTTTGGCCGGTTCACAACCCAATGACTCATGTTTATAAATTATTCCCCAAGATTTGAGCATGTGACATAAAACCAGACCACTGTGTCGTCCGGACGCAGGTGCCTTGTGCGCGGCCCGTTACGCTCCGGTCACCCGGGCGTCGTCGCGTGTGGCACTATAAGTCAGCAGACTGGGATGGATTGCGTGAATTCTACGCATCGTACCCGTGGAGGCAGCTTTGCTTCACAGCAGATGATCCTGACACCTGTGCAGTTGCCGTCGCTGAGGCGATTCTGGCGGGAATGGAGTGCTATATCCCAAACCCGTTAGTGGCTGCAGGGGTGAAGAAACGACCGTGGTTTAATCGGCGCTCCAAAGAAGCTAGACGAAATAAGCAGACTTTGTACGAGGCTTGGACCACGGCCCGAACTAATCAGGACCCTAACATCTCTGTTGCGAAACGCAAATTTAACGCTGCCTCGAGATCCAGTAAGCGAATGATTGCCAGGGTTAAGTTCGATTTCGTCGGCAGAATTGGTGAGAGGCTAACTAGCCTTCCCTCTGGGAGTCGCGCTTTCTGGTCTCTTGCCAAACTGCAGAAGGAAACTTTTGTCAGTCGTCCTTGCCACCACTTCGTAAGCCGGACGGAAACTTGGCCCACAGTGCAAAAGAGAAAGCGGATCTTTTGGGCAGTCTATTTGCCTCGAACTCGACTTTGGATGACGGGGGCGCTACACCGCCTACCATCCCGCAGTGTGCTAGCTCCATGCCGGAGATAAGCATTACCCAACGGGAGGTCCGGCGGGAATTGCTTTTTCTGGACATCCATAAGTCGAGTGGGCCAGACGGCATACCGGCAGTGGTGCTGAAGCTAGGGCATGCAATACCGGAGGGTTTTCAGTTCCGGAACTAAGTTCCGATATTGGGCACTCAATTCCGGAATTCCGGAACTGGTTCCGGAACTGACAACTATTTAATGGTTTTTCGTTTCTGGGAATAGTTTCGAATCAAAAAAGTTTTATTGATCAGCCTTTTAATCAATTTAAGCCACCTTTGACTTTTAATCATTTGAGCTTTTTAGCGGTGTTCATTTATATTACGTGACATCTAAAATTAAATAAGTTTTACATTAGTTCTCAGTTAATATAGAATATTGGTATTTTTTTCGTAAAATCGTAAAATTTTCATAATGAAAAAATTTAGATAAACTTAGCATAATAAATTAAATCAAGAAAAATAATATTTAGCAATAAAATGAGATTAAATCAACAACTAACTTAGGTACGTAGACCTCCATATAATACATTTAGCATAATAAACAACATCAGAAGATTAATAATTGGCAATAAACTTAGATCAAATCAACATGTAACAACTAACTTATACAATAATTACTTTTTTGAGATGAAACGTTGTTCTTGATAATTTGTTCTCTAGACCTATTTGCTAGAGCTAGAGCTTTTCTAGAGCTTCGTAATCGGTTACAAAAGTACCCCAGCACACGAAAACACTCCCTCGCTCTCTTCTCTTGTTGGCAGAACGCACAAAATATAATTATAAGGTTCTGTGAGATACACGCGTCGATCTCCTCCGTTATCGTACATAGCCTTTTTTAATTCTACAAACCCTGAAAAGTCAAAATTGGCAGACAGATTCTTGCAGACTTTTTTACACTTATCCCTTTCATTATTTAATTGCTCTTGTAGAGTTGGTACAATAACTTCAATGTCGTTATCTGAAAAATCTGGGTCGGAGGACACTGCAGGTGTAAAGCACGCAAGTTCGCAGAGTCGTTGAGGTAATCTCAGCATCTGTGTAAAGCGTCGCATCACGATTCACGATGGCATAATGAGAGTACAGCCAATTTTATAACATCTAAGCTATAATTAATGTCTCTCAATGTTTGAATTTCATATTCGGAAAAGGATATTGTTGATTTCCAGTCTATTAGAGAATACACGAATATAATAATAACGATGCGGAGTGAGAGGCGAGGCATGCAGGGGGAACGGGACGGGAGTATGTGTCACCCGGGAGTATGGTTGTATAGTTCCGCTGTAGCTGTAGTTAGATTGGTACGTACAGAAAAATTAAAATATCACTCGATTTGTAAAATTTATGAA
The DNA here is from genome assembly GCA_947623365.1 of Achlya flavicornis. Lineage (NCBI taxonomy): Eukaryota > Metazoa > Arthropoda > Insecta > Lepidoptera > Drepanidae > Achlya > Achlya flavicornis. Next base: position 6,054,859 of record OX392468.1, on the reverse strand, counting down.
TACCGGAATTACGATATTAACTAGTCCCAATTCCGGAACTGAAATATCGGATATTTGTTCCGAGATTCCGGAGTTACGGGATTCCGGAATCCCGTAATGCATGCCCTAGCTGAAGCGGTGTGCTCCTGAATTGTGTCCAGTATTAACGCGTCATTTCGCACTTTCCTACACCAAAAAGGAAGTCCCGTCTTCGTGGAAGACTGCCCACGTGCTCCCAGTGCCCAAAAAGGGCGACAGATCAGACCCGACGAATTACAGGCCTATCGCCATCACCTCCCTTCTCTCTAAAGTCATGGAACGTGTGATCAACACGCAGCTTTTGAGGTACCTGGAGGATCACGAGTTGTTGAGCGACAGACAATATGGCTTCCGCCACAGTCGCTCAGCTGGTGACCTCCTTGTGTATCTCACGCACCGTTGGTCAATCGCCATTGAGAGTCAAGGTGAGGCATTGGCAGTGAGCCTAGATGTGGCGAAGGCGTTCGATCGGGTCTGGCACAGGTGTCTTCTCACGAAGTTACCAGCATACGGGCTTCCCGAGGGATTATGCAAATGGATCGCCAGCTTTCTGTCCAGCAGATGCATAAGAGCCGTCGTCGACGGTAGCTGCTCCGATAGCGTGGACATAAGTGCCGGCGTCCCGCAAGGCTCTGTGCTGTCCCCAACACTGTTCCTTCTGCATATCAATGATATGCTGTCTATTGACGGCATTCATTGCTATGCGGACGACAGTACAGGGGACACCCATTATACGGGCCGTGCAAATATCCCTCGTTCCGAGGTAGAGGAAAGCCGCGAACGGCTGGTGTCTGAAATCGAGAGTACACTAACTAGTGTCTCCGATTGGGTTCGACTAAACCTAGTCCATTTCAACCCCACTAAGACCCAAGCCTGCGCGTTCACCGCTAAGAAAACCCATGGTGTGTGGCTCCACAAATCCAGAACACTTCCTTGAACATCAGTCAAAGCATCGGGATCCTTGGTGTCGACATTTCTAGCGACGTTTTGTTCCGAAGTCATTTGGAAGACAAGGTTAAGCTGGCATCCAAAAAGCTTGGAGTGCTCAACAGAGCGAGGCAGTACTTCACATCGGGGCAAAGGCTGCAACTTTATAAGTCGCAGGTCCAGCCTCATATGGAGTACTGCTGTCATCTATGGGCGGGAGCACCTGGATACCAGCTTGGGCCTTTAGACTCGGTCCAGCGACGTGCCACCAGAATTGTTGACGATCCCGAGCTCACAAGCGGTTTAGAGCCCCTCAGTCTGAGGAGAGACTTTGCCTCTTTATGTGTGTTCTACCGCTTGTACAACGGAGAGTGTTCTAAGGAATTGTTTGACTTGATGCCCACGGCTACCTTCCACCATCGCAACTCTCGCCATCGACGGGGAATCCATCCACACACATTGAAACCAGAACTGTTTCGAACTGTACGGGCTAAAAGGAGTTTTCTTCCGCGGACGCTCGGACTGTGGAATGAGCTCCCCGCCGTGGTTTTCCCAATGGAGTACAGCATGGGGTTCTTCAAAAAGGGTGTGAAAAGGTTTCTTCAGGGTCGGCAACGCGCGAGTGATACCCCTGGTGTTGCAAGCGTCCATAGGCTACGGTAACTGCTTACCATCAGGCGAGCCGTATGCTTGTTTGCTACCTCAGTGGTATATAAAAACAAAAAAACATATACAATCATTCCGCTGCGATTTAGGTGAGGACGTATCCACCCTCAAGGCATTATCAAAATCTCAACCCTGAGACAGATGTTAGTCCAGCAGCCTACTGGTCAGATTCTGTTTTATGGCTGGAGAGTTCTGATTGAGACTGATGTAGGACCAGGGGAGAGGGTTGTGAAATAGCAGTGTGTGGGTGTGATACCAAAAAGTAATATTACATACATCAGAATAAAATAGAAGTGTGTCTGTTGGAAAATACTCAAGCAGGTAACTAGCTATATCATGTTTTGTCAATTTCCCAGGATTGTCTAATGCGGTATTGCACAGAGCAGTCTGAAAGTACAAATAAAAAATTACATACAACTTATACTTACATACAAGATAAATGTACAATATATTGTTTGTGCTTGCAATTTTAATCCTATAATAATTTGTTCAAAGTTTGTACAGTATGAGGCATGAATGGTGAGCATAGATAGGCAGTAGTGGGGGCAAGCTCGCGCTTGTACACTTTTGGCCAAATCACAGTAGCCAAATGACACGGAAGAATCCAATAGACGACGAGCATCGACTGACAAACCAATCGTGTGCAGCTCGGCACTCCTTCATTCCGCCAAACAGCCCGAAAATTAACAACTGCGCAGGTGTCAATCTGTGCTCACCACTCGTGCCCCTTACTATAATGAATGTTACAACAAGATTAATTTATAATTATAGAGATCAAGGATGTTAAAAAAATTACATATTCTCGCTAACAAAAAACTGTGTCTATGAGAGTCGGCCACCTCTCACGCATATATTCACACATTCAATACTCAATCATTTATTGCAATGTGTTCATTGGATATTTATAATGTTATACATAAAACCCTATAATAGGGTGTAGCATTTTAAAATAATAGGTATAATATTATTCTCCTAGAAATTAAGGAGGGAGGATGGACCTGTGTGAACCTGGAACCCGACTTGAAGATATAGTTCTTTTTTTTTGCATATGTTAGTACTCCGTATGTACCTGTTTGTACCAACTTTTTTTTCGTTTGTACCTCAAGGGGTTCGGAAATACGGGGGGTTGAAAAATACTCAGAACCCGACTTGAAGATATCGTTTTTTTTTTGTTTGCATATGTTAGTACTCTGTATGTACCTGTTTGTACCAACTTTTTTTTCGTTTGTACCTCAAGGGGTTCGAAGATACGGGGGGTTGAAAAATGCTCAGAACCAGACTTGAAGATATCGGTTATATTTTTTTTGCATATGTTAGTACTCCGTATGTACCTGTTTGTACCAACTTTTTTTTCGTTTGTACCTCAAGGGGTTCGAAGATACGGGGGGTTGAAAAATGCTCAGAACCCGACTTGAAGATATCGGTTTTTTTTTTTTGCATAAGTTAGTACTCCGTATGTACCTGTTTGTACCAACTTTTTTTTCGTTTGTACCTCAAGGGGTTCGAAGATACGGGGGGTTGAAAAATGCTCAGAACCCGACTTGAAGATATCGGTTTTTTTTTTGCATACGTTAGTACTCCGTATGTACCTGTTTGTACCAACTTTTTTTTCGTTTGTACCTCAAGGGGTTCGGAAATACAGGACTTTAAAAAACCTGTTCCCTAATATCGGAATCTCGGGCATTTTTTGAGATAATCAAAATCTGCCAGCGGGGTTGGATTCACCGTCGTTTGTACCCGTTTGTACCATCTTTCTTTTCGTTTGTACCTCAAGGGGTTCGGAAATACAGGACTTTAAAAAACCTGTTCCCTAATATCGGAATCTCGGGCATTTTTTGAGATAATCATAATCTGCCAGCGGGGTTGGATTCACCGTCGTTTGTACCCGTTTGTACCATCTTTCTTTTCGTTTGTACCTCAAGGGGTTCGGAAATAGAGGACTTTAAAAAACCTGTTCCCTAATATCGGAATCTCGGGCATTTTTTGGGATAATCAAAATCTGCCAGCGGGGTTGGATTGACCGTCGTTTGTACCCGTTTGTACCATCTTTCTTTTCGTTTGTACCTCAAGGGGTTCGGAAATACAGGACTTTAAAAAACCTGTTCCCTAATATCGGAATCTCGGGCATTTTTTGGGATAATCAAAATCTGCCAGTGGGGTTGTATTCACCGTCGTTTGTACCCGTTTGTACCATCTTTCTTTTCGTTTGTACCTCAAGGGGTTCGGAAATACAGGACTTTAAAAAATCTGTTCCCTAATATCGGAATCTCGGGCATTTTATGAGATAATCAAAATCTGCCAGCGGGGTTGGATTCACCGTCGTTTGTACCCGTTTGTACCATCTTTCTTTTCGTTTGTACCTCAAGGGGTTCGGAAATACAGGACTTTAAAAAATCTGTTCCCTAATATCGGAATCTCGGGCATTTTATGAGATAATCAAAATCTGCCAGCGGGGTTGGATTCACCGTCGTTTGTACCCGTTTGTACCATCTTTCTTTTCGTTTGTACCTCAAGGGGTTCGGAAATACAGGACTTTAAAAAACCTGTTCCCTAATATCGGAATCTCGGGCATTTTTTGAGATAATCAAAATCTGCCAGCGGGGTTGGATTCACCGTCGTTTGTACCCGTTTGTACCTTAAGGGGTTCGGAAATACAGGACTTTAAAAATCCTGTTCCCTAATATCGGAATCTCGGGCATTTTTTGAGATAATCAAAATCTGCCAGCGGGGTTGGATTCACCGTCGTTTGTAACCGTTGGTACCATCTTTCTTTTCGTTTGTACCTGAAGGGGTTCGGAAATACAGGACTTTAAAAACCTGTTCCCTAATATGGGAAACTCGGGCATGTTTTGGTTATCAACTAGAGATTCGTTTGTACCTTAAGAGGTTTGATTATTCTGAGTTTCTAAAACTGCAAAAAAACAAAACCGAGCATTTTCTAGTCCTCTTTTTTTTTCCTACAATCAACTACAAACCAAGATCAGAATCAGATTTATTATATGCCATAAGTTTGCTTCATAATACAGCATTGTTGCAAAACATAGCCATACACTTGCAAGATTGGACTTGTCAAGCAGGTTATTTTTTGTGCATGACCTTCAAACAAATTGTCCCTTTGAGTAGCTGGAGTTGCAGGGTTGCGGGAGGGGATAGTGACGTGATCGCAGTGTCGCGGCAGTCTACGCTCAAGTTACAGGCTTGCAACTGCGTTTGGGTATGTGATACCCTCCCACATAGCTGATGTATATTTTTCGTGACCACAAATAACATTGCTTTTTCTGCTATTTGAACTTATTTTCTTTTTTTAATTGTAGATTTAAACCGGAAATGGATGTTGACAGTGCAAAAAACTGAATTCGGTCTAAGGATCGGAAGACAAAATACTCATGTGCAAGCTGTGGATAGGCTATTTGAATGGAGCATGCAATATTTTTTCAAGTCCAGTCCCTCAGATGTTCCAAAGATTTTTAGTTACTTTTTTTTAGTTTATAAAGTTACTTATTTCATATTCTATCATACAATGAAGTTTCTTTTCTTCATAAAACTTGTTTTTTTTTAGTTCCTTTCAGTTTTTGAGAGACCTAAAATTTTTGTTCGAAATTCATTTTGACTTGTTTCCAGTTAAGTAAAAAATTAAAATGGTTAAAATGGCATGATTGTTTTATTTCCAAGGCATTACGATATTATTGTCTTATTATAACAAAAACATAAATCTATACTATTATAAAGCGGAAGAGTTTTTTTGTTTGTTTGTTTAAAGGGGCTAATCTCTGGATCTACCAGTCGGATTAAAAAAAATCTTTCACTAATAGGAAGCTACATTATCCCCGAGTATTATAGGCTACTTTTTATCACGGGAACGCGGGTGAAACCGCGCTAGGCAGCTAGTAATATATATTTTTTGAGAAACAAGTTTTATAACCAGATTTGTTAATAGGTATGTCATACCCTGCCACATACTACTTGTTACATTTTCTCACCACACTCTCCCCGGGTTAAGTTTCATGTCATTTGTACTGATACTGTGCATTTTTAGTTAGAGATTTAAACATAAATCAATATTACGGCAATATCAATTTATGTTTAAATCTCAATGCGTGCAAACATTTGTTGGCAATTCCATGGGAAACAAGACTGTTGTTGTTTACCTGCGCTAGACTAATGTGTGAATGTGCGTACCGGCTTGTATGTACAGAGAGGTGGCCAAATTCAGCGACACAGTTTTATGTTAGTGAGAATAAATCCGATTTTTTTTACATCCTTGATAGAGATGTAAGATTTCAAAATATATTAGGTAGCAAACAAAGGGAAGCTTAGCTGCTGAGAGGGCAGCTTTAGGCCCTGGTTTCATCCGACAGCTAGGTAACTAACAAGCAAAACCGCATTTACAGTCAGACCAATGATATTTACCAAGTGCATAGTAGGCTGACTGATTGTTTCAGTCTGAGCATCCCACTCGGTAGCGATGGCGAGAGCTAGGGCCTCGGTGCTCACAGCCAATACTTTCCCATTCGGGGTTTTTAAGCGCCGCTGATCCAATGTCACTTCCCATTTATCATCGCTCTGAATTATACTAGTTCCACGATAAAATCTTTTTCGTGTTGCTGAAAAATTTAATGAATTTAATTACTTACTAGATAATGTTTTGATCAATAACATTAACAACAAGCACATACCGTAATTTCGATTAACAAAGCCAGAGGGACATTGTGTTCTTACGATGCGTAAAATGGCCGTTGATAATGGAAACATTTTACTTGTCCCTCTAATTTACACAAGGAATCTTATATTGTTTCAATCTAAGGTTTCATTCAATCAATCTCTCGATCTTATTGTAGGTTAGGTTATGGTAGGTTAGGTACTTAGGTACAGCCACAGGTTAGTAAGTTCTTCTTCTTCTTCTTATTTTTAATTTTGGCAACCAAGCCCAAATTAGGGCTCATTTCTGCCAGTGTCGAGTTATATTATAGTTTCCAGGCTACATTCCGAATTAAATAATATCGCTCACAGTGCTCACAGCAATAATTTGCGTACCGAGTTAGATATCACGATAATGACAGCTGAGAACTGTAAACAATTCGGAACGCCCGTTATCGCGCTCACAGTATTCAAAACAGAACATTTGAGAATTTAATTAAAATCTGAATTAAAAATGCGCTAGAACTCCTTATATCTTTTATTAGTTGACTCCGAAAAAGGAATATCCGCATTTTTTATTATTTTTCTCTCATAAAATCATAAAAAGTATCTTTGCCATATGGAAAACCAAAAATCTTATTAGATTTTTGCCGAAAACACAATAACTAACCGTCACTTTTTGACAGCGCTCACGGTGATATCAGTTTAGGGCATGGTCGGTGTGAGCGCAAGATGGCGCATGTCATGACGTCATCTATGACGTTTCACGGGACATCGTGATGGCGCTCAAGGTAATATGGAACGGGTTTAAGCACGCTCAAATCGATTACAGCGATTATATCATTAATTCGGAATGCAGCCCCAGTCACAATAAATCACTTCACATTATAGTCCTCAGTCAGTCACCGTCCATAAAAGTCATGTTTTACTACAATGGTGGTCATTGTAGTAAAACTCTACACGGACATTTTGAGACAACTTGAAAAGTCACGATACACATAATTCATTTCATTTCACTTCACTGGTGCACATGGATGATCTTTATTGGGTAAAATACCACCAAAAATACACAATAAAACTCAAAATACACAAATTTATGAAAATAAAAATGAAAATGCTACGTCACTCTGCAAGTTCCCGCCAAAAAGTCGGTTAGTAAGTTCTTCTTCTTCTTATTTTTAGGTATGGCAACCCAATCCTCTTCAAAGGCCTTCTCAATCTTGAGTCTTGACCAAGGATTACTACTGCCATTATCAAGTGGGATATGTAGGTATGGAGTATTGAGGATAATTAATAGGGCATATTGGAACAGTTAGGGCAATATATAAATATAAGTAATAGTAAGGAACTAACTACAAGGATATATTATGAAACTTTAGGAATTTAACTAGAGACTTTATATACAACTTATTATTAAGAGATAAGATAGATGATAGGTCGCACGGAAGAGGAGCCTTATAATTAATCAAAATGTTGTACAAGGGAAGGGAATGGTACAAAGGGCACTGAAACAATAAGTGTTGGATATTACCTTCCTCCAAACCACATTCGCACAAAGAAGAATCTAATATTCTTAATTTGTGTAAGTGTTGGGGACATGAACAATGACCAAACCTCAAACGAGCAATTGTTGATGACAGTTTCTTATTAAGTTTAAGTCTGGAGAACCAAGGACTTAGGGACACCTCAGGTTGAAAGCGAGCGAAGAATCTTCCCTTGCTTTGCCCTGCCCAGTTCTCATTCCATGCTTTATTTAAATTTTGTTTTGGCAAACTAAGCAAATCTTGGCAGTACACCTTATTATCAAACCGACCCTTAACTACAGCAAGTTTGGCTAGCTTATCTACATTTTCATTACCATGAATTCCTGAGTGACCAGGAATCCATGCCAATATAACTTTTAAATTTAAATCTGCACATTCTTTTAATTTACTTTTAATTTCGTATGTAATAGGGCAAATATTATTACTTTTAAATGGATTAGATAAAAGTGATTGTAGGCAACTCAAAGAATCTGAAAATATTAATGAATTGGGAAATTTGTTAAAAATTATATAGTTTACACATTCTAAAATTGCCATAAATTCCCCGGAGAAATTTGAAAAAAGTGATGAATATTTAAAAAGCTTAAAAAAACCGGATGAACTTTGTAAAAATGCTGCACCAGCATTTGTTGAATTAGCATTATCCGAATGCTCCGTTGGAGTTTTTGAGGCATCAGTGAAGAACACCTCCGCATTTGGAGCGTTATTATTAATATAATTGTTTAGTTTCAAGTTTGCATCTGATGTATCCTTATCAATACCAATTGAAAGTTTTACATCAGGGCAAAATGTAAGAACTTGATAATCATAATAAAAAAGAGGAAAACAATGAAAACTTAAATGCTCGCAATTTAAACTAAGAAAATTTCTATAGCTTTGTACCAAATAAGGAATTGTTTTATTGCGCCAGAAACTACTATTGTTAGCAATTAAATCATTAAGGGATCGAATTTTCGGAAGTAGTTGATGGCCCCTGAACTGTAGTGACTTATAAAAGAAGCGGTCAGACAAAAATTGCCTCCTAAGATGGAGGGGGGGCTCAGCACATTCTACCTGCAAAGCACTAATAGGGGTACTTTTCATTGCACCTATTACAATTCGCAGGCTTTTGGACTGCATAGCATCCAATTTACATAAAGCCTGTTTATTTGCTGGAATTAGCGTAAAAGACCCATAATCCAAAAGGCTTCTGATTAATGCATTATAGACTAATTTTAAAGAAAGAGGGTGAGCACCCCACCAAACTCCAGCAAGCGCTCTTAAAATATTTATATGTCTTTCACATTTACTTACAATATAGTTGATGTGAGAAATACCATTAAATTTAGTATCGAATTTTCTTCCCAAAAAGAGTATTTCACTAGAGACAGGAATACATGAATTATTAATATTAATATTTATAACTGGAATGGATCTCTTTTTAGTAAATACAACAACGACACTTTTTGAAGTGGAAAGGGATAAATTATGTTGAGATAGCCATTCTGCGAGATTAGATAAAGACGTTTGTACATTAGAAGCAGCTAACTCAATAGAACTCTCCGATGAATACACAAGTAAATCGTCCGCATATTGAAGAGTAGAACAAAGAGGAGCTATTCCCTTATCAAGATCCAATGTGTAAACATCATAGAGCAACGGACTCAGCACAGAACCCTGAGGAACGCCCTTCCACAGAACTCTAGGGTTAAGATCTATACCCGGAAAACGAACAGAGATCGACCTATCGGAAAAAAGATTAAACAAAAAATTTGAAAATTTGCATGGAACGTTTAAAGAGTCTAACTTTTGTTTTAAAATACTTAAATCAACATTATCATAGGCTGCTGTAATATCCAAAAATGCTGCAACAACAGACTCATTTTTGCTAAAAGATAATAATATATCAGTTGAAAATATGCTATGATTATCTGTAACACTTTTCCCCTTTCTAAAGCCAAATTGTGAATTGGGTAATAAATTATTATGTTCTAAGAACCATTCTAGTCTATTTTTTATTAAATGTTCAGCTAATTTAGATACTACTGAAGATAGTGCCACTGGTCTATATGATGACGGAATAGAAGGATCTTTATGAGGCTTTAAAATCGGAATGATAATTTGATGTTTCCATGAAGTAGGAATGCGACCAGTATCAATTACAAAATTAATGATTTTTAAAATAAATGAAAGAGTATTTGATTTGGAATTCACAAAAAAAGAATATGGAATGCCATCAATTCCTGGGGATGAGTCAGATACACGACCTAAAACAAACTTTAATTCCTGCAGACTAAATGGATCACTCAAATTGCTATTACATGAAACATTTGAAGAATAAATGAATGGCATTTGATTACTATTTGGGACAGTATCTGGAGCTAACTGATTTATAAATGGTTCTACCCACTCCAGAGAAAAAGAAGTTGTAGGAGTATTACTGAGAGACGATCGAAAACGCTTTATATTATTCCAAACCAAAGAAGGCGGGGATTCAGGGGAAAGGGAAGAGCAGAAACGTTGCCAGCCCTCTTTCTTCTTTTTCCGCAGTAGTCTTTTAGTTGCAGCAGTAGTATTTTTATACTGCAGGAAGGATTGAAGATTGAGATTATCCTTACAATTTTGTTCTATTTCATTTCTTTTTTTCACAGCTTCAGTACAATCTTTATCCCACCACGGGGGTGAAGATAATTTACCACTGGCAACATTTTTCAAAGGAAAACAAAGATCAGCTGATGTTAGCATGCAAGAAATTAAATTATCATACGAATCCATCAAGTTTTCCAAACTTACATCGGGGAGTGAAGATATCTTTTCTTCTAAAGTAGCACTGAAAGACTCCCAATCACAATCAGATAGCTTATATTTAAGTAAAGGTGGCAATGGTTGAATTACACTTCCGGTGCTAGGCAATGTTATAAGAATAGGATAGTGATCACTACCATGTGTAACAGTTAAGCACTTCCATGTAAAGAGCGAGAAAAGCATTGAAGAACATAACGTTATATCTACATAACTTTGATTTTGGCCGAAGGTAACAAAGCGGGTCGGTGAACCATCATTTAAAATGCATAGATCAAAGTCGTCGATTAAATTAACAATATTTGTACCAAGTCTATCATTATTCGGAGCACCCCACAAACAATGATGTGCATTAAAATCGCCTAATATAACAACAGGAGGTGGCAAACATTCCAATATATTTTTTAAAATTGGAATTACTGATATGTTTTTATTGGCAATATAAATAGAAACATATGATACCCCACCTACGCGTGCAGCTACAGCACTAAGAAAAGAATTGTCAAATTGAGGAAGAGGCAGAGCACTGTAAGCAGATCTTTTTTTTATGAGAAGGGCAGCCCCTCCCCATCCATCATCTCGATCATCTCTGATAACTGTGAAACCAGGAAACCGAAACCGAGATCCTGGCCTCAACCAGGTTTCAGAAACAGCTATAATAAATGGATTAAATTGGTTAACTAGTGATATTAATTCGGTTAATTTAGAATGTATACTTCTACAATTCCACTGAAGGATGTGATCCATTTTTAATTAAGTCAAATATAGTTAAAGACATATTATTAATAAGTACTACTGCAACGGAGTCTGGTATGGAAGAATTGGTAATAATGTTTATTAAAGATGCTAACAGATTATTTAAATCAAAAGTCTCGTTATTATTGTTCACAATGGTTTCAGAAGAAAGTCCACAGCCATTCTTTGGAGAAGGTATAGCATAATTGCTGATCAGATCATTGTGAGCTTTTTTATCATAACCTTTATGCAAAGGTAAGTGAGATTTTTGCTTAAGGAAAACAGTCTTTTTATGTGAGGTATTATTACTGGATATATTAGTTCTTGGATAATTCAAAGTACATGCAGAAGAAGTATCATAAACCAAGTCTTGTTGAGGAGTGGAGATAATTTCAGCATAAGATTTTTTAACAATAGGGAAATGAGTGGAAGCTTCTTGATAAGAAACTGAATGATCTGTCATATATTTTTTTATGTTGGTTTGTCTGATGTATTCGTTGCAATTTCTGTCAGTTGCCTGATGATTCCCAGTGCAGAAGATACATTTTAAATTATCCGAAACGCATGAAGCACCATCATGCTCGCAGCCGCATTTATAACAACGTGGTTTACTTCTACATTGAGCTCTGGTATGCCCAAAACGACAACAATGAAAACACTGTATTGTTGGATACACATACTGCTCCACCGGAAGAGAAGAAAAATAGGAGAATACACGTGTAGGGAGAGCCTGACCATCGAAAGTTAAAACAACAGTCTGAGTAGGAATCCATGTCACTCCTGTAGGATTGACTTGTTTTCTGCTCAATCTGCGTGTGCGAACTATTTCTCCAATTCCTTTGGGGACTTTGACATTTTGGACAATATCATCATGAGACCAATCCGTTGGAATCCCTCTGACAATGCCCATTTTACAAATGTTGAAAGAAGGAATAAAGATTTTATATGTACTTTTTATTAAATCATTATTTAGGAAAATATTTGCATCTGTGCAAGTTTTAAATTGGACAGACACTCTGTTTCTACCAATTCTTTTAATTCCATCTTCCAAAATATTACCTAACTTATTCTTATATAAAAAATGACCAAATTTAATAGTATGTAAGGTAGAGCCAGAATTAACATCGGGGGATATTAGTTCCACATGAACAATGTAAGGTCCAGGGTCAGTGTCTAAATAAAGCGTTCTGAACTTTGTCTCTATTTTATTTATAATATTTCCCGTTTGAGACTCTACTTTATTTGTAATATTTCCCGTTTGAGTTTTAGAAATTTCGCATGAATCCTTGTTATTAATTGATTTAACCATAACTAAATCTTTATTTAGATTTCCTGTGAAAGATATGGCATGGTGGAAGGGCCGCATAGGAGACGATTTATCCCTTGGTTTAAATATTGAATTCTTTGAAATTTTATTTTTACCCTTTTTATTATTACGCGATATGGTCTCAAAAGGCACATCATCTGTTGAGTTAGCCGCATTTAATAATGTGATCAAGGGGTCGGGTGGTTCTTCAGGCTCCGAAACCACGTCCATATTTTTAAGACTAAGCAATATTTAAAGAATAAAAATGTTAAAACTTACCTAAAAGAGCTGCTACGATAATAACTACTACTAATATAGACAAATAAATACAAACAATAAATAAATTGAAAATCAGAATTTTTTTTAGACCGCCCTGTTGAAAAGCCCGCCAAAAAACGTCGGTTAGTAAGTTGTATCCAGTGTTGCCAACTCTACCAAATCAAATCTCGCTAGATGGCTGGTTCAAAAGTCGCTAGAAGTCGCCAGATTTTTTTTTCTAGAACTCGCTTTTTTAATGATGCTTGAAAAGTGAAACTTAAAATAATAAAGTATTCAAATTTAATAATAATATTATAAAAAAAAATATATATAAAATCTTCATCATCATCCGAATCAATAACAATCGCACTTGAGGTCGAGGGTTGCGGAACTTGAGGATCACTCGCCATCGAGGTCGATGGTTGTTGATTTTTCTGGGTAAATGTGGCTTTATTGGTGCCAATAAGCCGGAGTACCTCTAATTGTAAATCATAATCATAAATTTTTTATTCATTAAAATGGAATTCAATATTTTTAAACCCGTGCGATTTCGTAACTTTGATTTTACTATTATTAAGAGCACTAAATATTCTCTCGATTTCTCCATTATCGATTGTAGCTACAGTTGTGTTCAATATGGAATGAACTAAGGATTGTAAATTCATTTATTGTATAGTCATAGTTACACAAATGTGGAATCAAATAAATTTAAATGAGAAACGATTCACATCAAAAAGGCGCTAGAAAAGTCGCTAGTTTTTTTTGTCGCTAAATGAGAATAAAAAGTCGCTGTGAGTGTCAAAATGTCGCTTAATCTAGCGAGAAAGTCGCTAAATTGGCAACACTGGTTGTATCACAAACAAACTACGTAAGGTGCGTTCGAATTGGGGTATGGTAGCAACTTAGAGAATCCAAACAGTCAAAAATGCCAAAAACGATCACATCTAGCGTTCGATTTGGAAAGTTGTGGGCGAAATTGGCGTTTTGAACTGTTTTCGTTCACCGTTCGTTTTGCTTGGAAACAGTTAAAAACGACATCGTGAACTGCAAATTTTGACCCACCTCCGAGGCAGGGTCGTTTGTGATCATATTTTGACATCTTTGAATCTGACAGATACGTTTTGTAAAATTCAAACGGGAAGCGAAAATTCTAATTTTTATTGTGAAATTTGATAGAAATACTAACAGGCAAGAGAATAATTTGTCAGATTAACTTTGTTTAAAGATTAACTGAAGGGAAAAGGTAGGTTAAGACAAGTGACAAGCAAGCAGGCGATGAGCATGCAAATGACATTTTTGTGTCTCATTGTTCGATTTGGGAAATATCGTTTGTGGCAAAAGTTGCAAAATAGTTGAAATTTTCCAATTCAAACGCATAAACAAAAATGCCCATTTTGAAACTGTTAAAAACGACATCACTCCAATTCGAACGCACTAATTGTAGGTACTTCACTTCCACAAACACATGAAGGACTTTTTGGCGGGAACTTGCAGAGTGACGTAGCGTTTTCATTTTTATTTTCATAAATTTGTGTATTTTGAGTTTGATTGTGTATTTTTGGTGGTATTTTACCCAATAAAGATCATCCATATGCACCTGTGAAGTGAAATGAAATGAATTATGTGTATCGTGACTTTTCAAGTTGTCTCAAAATGTCCGTGAAGAGTTTTAGTACAATGACCACCATTGTAGTAAAACATGACTTTTATGGACGGTGACTGACTGAGGACTATAATTTGAAGTGATTTATTGTGACTGGAAACTATAATATAACTCGACACTGGCAGAAATGAGGCTTAATTTGAGCTTGGTTGCCAAAATTAAAAATAAGAAGAAGAAGAAACACATGAAGGTATGTTTTGACTTTTTGGCGGGAACTTGCAGAGTGACGTTGCGTTATCATTTTTATTTTCATAAATTTGTGTATTTTTGGTGGTATTTTACCCAATAAAGATCATCCATGTGCACCAGTGAAGTGAAATGAAATGAATTATGTGTATCGTGACTTTTCAAGTTGTCTCAAAATGTCCGTGAAGAGTTTTAGTACAATGACCACCATTGTAGTAAAACATGACTTGTATGGACGTTGACTGACTAAGGACTATAATGTGAAGTGATTTATTGTGACTGGAAACTATAATATAACTCGACACTGGCAGAAATGAGCCGTCATTTGGGATTGGTTGCCAAAATTAAAAATAAGAAGAAGAAGGTATGTTTGTGGGTGGGTCTGTGGGTGGGTCCCCCACCCGACCCACCCACGTAGATAGAGGATTAGCTATCTACAGTGGGTCTAATATTTGAGGACGACATATTTCTTTTTTATTTGTTCTTGACCATGTATACGATGTCCTTCAGTCATAGTAATATCACTTTCATATAGTCCGCACTTTAACTTTCACATAGTCCGCATTATCAGTCACCGTCCAGTCATGTTTTAGTAAAAGTGGTAAAATGGTGGTTATTATACTAAAACTTTTCACTGACTTTTTGAGACAACTTGTATAGTCACGACTCACGACACACAATTCATTTCACTTCACTGATGCACATGGATTGATCTTTATTGGATTATATACCACTGATAATATGCAATAAAATATAAAATTCAAAATACACGAATTTATGAAAATAAAAATGAAAACGCAACGTCACTCTGCAAGTTCCCGCCAAAAAGTCACTGCAGTATTCTGTAAAAATAAGCAGAAGCTCCATACTTCGCACTAGAATATATACATATCATATTACTTTTCATTTGAGTATCGGCCACTGGCAACACTGGCACTGATGCCAAATGCCAATGCCAAGATTTTTTGTTTGCCTGCCTTCGCTTTCTTTGTCTTCCTTGGAGTAAATTATCACCTAATTTTTACAAGAAAGTGTTGGAAATCGTAGGTGTTGTTAGTATATTGTGTTGTTTCATAATATTTTGTGACGATGTCTTCTATGGATTTTGGTTTTTAACACAAGCTTAGTGTGAGTTTTGGGACAACAAGTGAAGTGACGCGACCTCCGTGTTTAGGCCAAACCAAGCTATAAATAATTTGCTTCGGTACAGCAATTTGAAAAATCTATTTTTTCTTCTTATTTGTGATGTTCCCGCATTCCATCAGAGCGGAAGAACTGAAGACGAACTTGATTCCGAGTGTGAAACTTCTACACTCTAAGAGAAAAGGAATATTCATACACCCTTCTGCTATGTACAGAAATAGTACACTGCACTTTACAAGTTTGTGTACACCGTCCATAACTAGAAGTTTGAGTGGATAAAGCCTTGATTAATATACAACAGAGAAAATGAAACTCTTAGAGAGTGGCCGCTTGGAGGCGCTGAGTAGGGCTCTTTCAATTCTGAATGGAGACAGCGCAGTCCAAGGCCGCGTTGAGAGCTACAGCTGTAAAATGGCGGGAGCTGAAAAGGCCTTTTATAAAAGGTTCACAGATGATGGTGAAACTACTCATAATCTTCAGGCTCTGTCTCCACCAGAGGGAGTTACATATAGGTACTAAGTTTACATAGTTAAATCATTATAAACTTCATATCAAGCTTTGTATAACATGTTGTCACATTGTAATTTGTTTTTTTTTTAGCCGAAGCTTATCGGGTGATGAGGATGGTGTTCTGTGTGATACAATATCACGAAAAACATTGTTCTATCTCATTGCCACACTAAATGCTGCCTTTCCAGATTATGATTTTTCAATGGCAAAGGTAAATAGAAATGATAAATGAAAATTAATCTATGTTCCTAAGTGTATTTTAAGTTTCTTTATAAAACTGCTGTATTACTAAGGTCTGAATTATAATTTTAGTTTAGGACCATAGTTGAACTTTGGGCTATAGGAAGCCTAATAACTTATTATTAATTCATCTTAGTATAGGTCTCAGACATATATCTAAATAGATAGCAAATCCCTAAGACTGTCACGTTTTTGTATCTACCATAATGCTTCAAGATTGATTTAGTTAGGTTGGCATTACATTTTTAACATGAAAATGGAAGCTCTCCTATTTGTCAGCTAAACACATCTTTCACTACACATCTCTGGTGGACAAATGCAGCATTCTGCGAGTTCCCTGTCCACTCTTTGAGCATTGCTCTCCCTTTTTGTACAGATTTTAACACGCAAATATGACCAAGTTCAGTTTCTTAAATTATCTAATTTTCTATCAGAATTGGAAAAGAAGAAAGTTTATCATACCTCGAATCCCAATAATCTCCACTGACCTACCATTTCAATTCAAAAGACTCCAATTTCCAATCAAACTTAGTTTTGTTGTTACCATTAACAAAGCACAAGGGCAAACATTGCAGTTAGCAGATATATGTAGCATATTCCCGTTTTGATTGATAAAATCTATATAAACGCGGGCGAAGCCGCGGGTAAAAGCTAGTGTACAAATAAAACACAGATTGTTAGAGTCTTCTGTACAGTGTAGTAACACAAAAAGCAATTTTTTTTATGCCTTATCATTATTGAATACTTTTGAAGCACCTATGTGTCCAGCAGTGTGGGCTTTACATACACTGTCTGTTTACATTTGATTACAATAATAAAAGATATACAAAAAGATATGTATGTATAATTTCTTTTCAAATATTTTGAATCATGAATTTGTACCTAATTAAAATTGTGATATTTATCGCAGTATGGTTAGGAATAGTTCTCAGGTTGGTAATTAGATCATTAGGTAAATCATTGGATACATAGACAAGGTTTCATTGAATCTAGGCTCTAGCTTAATGTAAAAGCCCTAGGAAAGCTGCAAAAGTAAGTTGATACTTAGGGACCAGCAGAACAGTCAATGATAACATTGATTTGCTGATCATCAGCAGGCTAAGCATTGGTATGGCTGCTTTTGGTATGCTCCTCAAAGCAAAATAATCAAGCTAATGGAAGTAGATACCTTCTACAAGAAAACGGCAAAATAGTCAGCACTAATTTGCTAACTTTTGTTTTACAGAGCGGTGAATTTAGTGCAGAGCCTTCACTGAGCTGGGTGCAAGGCGCTGTGGATGCTGCATTGTCTGCAGTGGGTGGCATGCGATGGCGACAGCTGAAGCCCGCACTGTGGGCTGCAGTGGATGAGGAAGTACTCCTACCTGAGTGCCGCATATACAGCTACAACCCAGACCTAGCAAGCGATCCCTTTGGAGAGCCAGGCTGTCTGTGGGCCTTCAACTACTTCTTTTACAACAGAAAGTTGAAGCGAATTGTTTTCTTCACCTGTAGAGCAATGAGGTTTGTTGACTTTATGTGACTATAAAACAATGTATTTGTTCTCATGTTGTTATAATAAAAATAATTTAGTTTAAAGGCATTAGATAATGGTAAAGTTAAAGAAAAGGATTTTTAGCTAAGTGTAAATAATAACATTACAATTTAGGTGCCAAAGGTTACCTTGAGGTTTAAAAATATTTTGAATCACCGTATAAGAAAAAAAAACAGCCTACTGAAAAATTGTGGGACAACCTACAGAAGCAATAAGCATCTCCCAACTTTCACTTAAAAAAATTACTTTCGACTTTTGCTCTTTTCCCCTTTGACTTTTGTCTTCCGACTTTCCCCTTTATTCCCTTTTGACTTTCTTGTTGGCTTCCCGTGGGATTCCCTTTCCCGAGCTTGACTTTGCACCAAAATGTAATTTTATGTAAATATTAGACAACTGTCCTAACAAGACTTAATGACTGCAATTTTTTCGTGGAATATTTTAATTATGCATGACATAATATGCTGCTGTTAATGTACCTAATGTCAACATTGAAAGACATTTAAAAAACACTTTTTTTTGTACAAGTTTCTTTTGGATCTCGCCATTTACATTAGCAAAACAAGTTACAATATTAATAAAGTTACCTATTTGAAATGATTGCACCCATTTGTATATTTATGTTGTATTTTTGTTTACAGCCCTGTATGTGCTGTTGACTCAGGTGTAGATTTTGCTATGGATGAAGACGAAGAGTACAACTGAGAGATGTTAAATATGTAGTATGGATAACATTCTTCCATTATTTCCATATTTTTTTGAATTGAGTGAGAACTTTGCCTAACATGGTCACAATTGACAATTTCAGGCAATAATGAGACACTGACCAGTTTTAATTTTAAACTACATACCTGTTATGTATGTGTTAATACAAACATTGCTTCTAAACAGGAATTCATAAACGCTTACCCCCTTATTAATAAATAAGGTTTAAGTCAAGTATAGGTTTAGGGTCGGCAACGCGCGCGTGATACCCCTGGTGTTGCAAGCGTCCATAGGCTACGGTAACCGCTTACCATCAGGCGGGCCGTATGCTTGTTTGCCACCTAAGTGGTATAAACAAAAAAAAAAAAAGTATATTAATACCTAGGATTAAAATATATCCGTCACTTTCTAATGTCATATAAACAAAAAGGGATGAGGCTATCTTAAGGATGATCCAAGACTGACTTACACCTTATTTATTAATAAGGGGGATAATGTTTAATAAAAAACCGTACATCATGTATTCTATAGAATTACCAAAAAGCACTAAATATATCTTGGTATTATAATAGCACTAAACACAATATTTCTATTGTTCTGTTATTATTTATATTGACACCTTTGTAATATGTATTGTACAATTAATAAATTTCTGTGTCCAGCATTAATTCAGTTGATTCATATGTTAGAGTATTAAAGTATAAATCTGTTAAGCTATTTAACGAGACATGTTTATGTTCGATTTTCTGAAAGCAATTTTTTTTTAAGGGATTGTTTAAACCTATAAAAAGTGTATTAACTATTTCTTAACTGCTGACCTATCTATATATGATTAAGATTAATTTATAATATAATAGTAGTCATCTAACCGCCTACTTCAAATATACCGGACGTTCTTTATATTTGAGTTCAGCAAACAATGTGTATCCACATCAGGGTCAGTGAGGGTATCATTTAAAATACCGATGGGCCTTTTCAAAGACCAGGTTGGACCTATGTTTTCTTCGAGTTATATTAGGGGTTAAAGTATGAAATTGCCGATTTGTACTGAAAAATTGAAATGTTTTTTTTTAATTTAGCATATTTATATCATCAAAATAATTACCATTATTATCTATACATTGCTACCATCTAATAGGAAGGTCATTTATGCCTTTGCGATAGAACTCTGGTGATCTAGATTCGACAAACTGTGTGAAAGCATTTTGTACTGCCTCCTGAGAAGAAAACTTTTTATCACGTAGAAAATTGACCAAATCACGAAAAAAAATGTAGTCCGCTGGAGCAAGGTCTGGCGAATACAGAGGGTGACGAATGGTTTCTAATTGTAGTTCCTGTAGAGTTAAAACGGTTTCTCGTGCTGTATGAGGTCTCGCGTTATCATGGAGCAATAATGGTGAAGATCGATTCATGAGTTGGGGCTGTTTCACTGCTAGTTTTGCCATCATTGTTCGGAGTTCGGCACAGTAGACTATTGCTTGACCAGATCGGAGAAAGCTATAATGAATAACACCATGCTGAGACCACCAAACAGTTACCATTGCCTTTTTATTGGTAAGCTTTGCTTTAGGACACTGTTGCGGCGTTTGACTTGGGGATGAAAAGTGGATTCTTTACGATAACCGTAAGCGAAAAACGCAATGGCTGACATTTTTCGCTTACGGTTATCGTAAAGAATCCACTTTTCATCACATGTCACAATTCGATCCAATATTCCTTCATTTCTGTATCAATTCAACAAGGCAAAACAAGTATCAACACGCGTTTCTTTCTGCAGCTCAGTCTAATCATGAGACACCCATTTTTCATATTTTTTTATTTTATTGATTTGACGCAAATGATTCAATATCTCTCAAAACGCAACATTGATATTGCGAGCTGTTTCTGCTTCGTTAGTTCCGCGTCGGAATTCAAAAATCATTCGAATTTTCATCTTTCTTGTCCAAGCTGAGTAAAAAAAAACCACTTAATGTTGATAATCGAATGTTACACATTTTTTTAAAGAAGAACTTTATACGTACCGTGTGAAAAAAGTTTCACTCAAAAATCTCAAACCATGAAGGTTCTATGTCAATTCGAAGTACCTATTACAATTAAACGGCAATTTCATACTTTAACCCCTATTAAAAACAACTAGTACAGTAACTTAGTACCCAACTGATGTACCTGCGCAGAAGATACATTTTCAAAGCGCGGGTAATGCTATTGGTCGGCAACTGCAGCCATGTGTGCGGAGGGGCGTCACTTGCGAGTGAGACGGAACTAGCAGCTGCAGTGTATTATGAACCAACCTTATAGTAGATATCTAAGGTTGATTGTAAGTTTTAAGCATTCAATCTTCGGGCCTTACTTTCTTTTCTGTGCGAACGAAGATTCACGACGCGCCTTATCAGTTGGGTATTACTATACTTGGAGACCTATAAATAATTATCTATTAATTAATCAACACATATTGTTCACAATACTTCCATAATATATTTGCCTAATTTTCCTTGACCATCCCAGCTGAGGCAAATATATTTATAGGTTGTTTTTTGTTTTAATTTGTGTCAGTTTTTCCCGTGGTGCGTGGTTCCACAGACTCACAGTTCTATTTCACAAGCGAATTAATAAACAGCGTGTGCGTCCAGTACGCGGAGTACCGTAATCCACCTTTAGACGCTGAATAGTGATCGCAGACCTACACTAAACGCACTCATACCATTTGTATGAAATCAGATAACATCCATAGCGAAAAAAGTTACCTCCGCATTTCAATAAATATCAGGTCTGCGATCACAATGTATCAATGATAAAGATCTCGTCCTTAGCTTTAAGATTTCCAATAATTGGGAGTATTGTTACTTTAAGGGTTTAAATCGCACATCAATAAAATAATTACTTTTGATTGAAAGTTTTACAAACATCAGCGAACGTCACGGCACGTCATTTTCTTCGAAGATTGAGTAAATCGAAATGCCTACGCAATTTTCAAATTTGTTTACACCTAATGGCAAGATTTACTGTTTGTTGTTTTTTGTATTGGCTCTTGAATTATAAGTAAATGTACAATTACCTAAGTTACTTTAAATTGTAAATTTACACTCACGTGTTTGTTGGTACCTGCAGTTGTAAATACATATGAACAATTTATTAGGTTAGGTTAGGAACAATTAATAAATTGTTATTTACTTCATACATCGTTAAGGGTTGTATGTAAGCTAAATGTCATAATCAAGGTTTGCTATTTTAAAGTGACATTAATCGAAATAGTATTTTAAAGAATATTATCATAAACTCAAGACATGTAAACAGTTTTATTAGTCTCTTAAAAAATGCTACAATAGAATATGAAAAATAAATATTACCAAAATTAACGAAATTGAGTTACCCCTTACAGGTCGGTTAACGAAAGCTGGCACGTTCACAGTACTCATAAATTTGCAATCAGTCAAGTCTAATGGACGAATGCAAAAATAGACCACTCTATATTTATGAGCAGTAGCAAAAGCAAAACAATAACTGTCTCCTTCATACTCATAAGCTTGACTTTGCGCGAGAGAGACGGTGTAAATGTGTTGAAACGTGCCAGCTTTAGTTAACCGACCTGTACCCACATGCGTGACTTACTCGGTATCCACCCGCGCTGAAGTTACCTAACGGACCCCAAAGGAGCATAATGTTCTCCACCAGATTGAGTGGGTATTCACTTGTTTTATTGTTTTGGCACAAGATAAAGACTATTAATCCCATGGGAATCGATTATAATGGTGATAGATTATGCCTCGCTC
Organism: Achlya flavicornis; assembly: GCA_947623365.1. Classification (NCBI taxonomy): domain Eukaryota; kingdom Metazoa; phylum Arthropoda; class Insecta; order Lepidoptera; family Drepanidae; genus Achlya; species Achlya flavicornis. The sequence continues at coordinate 6,032,238 of OX392468.1, read as the reverse complement.
TGCGTATCGGTAAATATAAAATTACGTACGAAAAATGTCAAATATCAACCCATATTCAAGGATAGATTGAATAATGAATCGGGCGTTATGAGATACGTATTTTTTTTTATTTGTACGTGAAGTCACGCGAAACTTCAACACACGATATCTTCGTATTTTTTTAAAATTAATTATAGTAAAGACGGACTAGATAATTTTTTTAGTCATCTAGCTGCTAAATTACATCCGAAAGAAAAACTAGAATATGATTACCTACTTTAACTTTTATTTGTATTTATTAAGTTGTATGACAAATTAATAGTACACTATGATACATGTGTGCAAAGTTGGTTATTAACACTAGAGGCGGTATTAACCGCGTGAGCCGCAGCCGAACGCGATAAGTGAGCCGAGAGTTATTATCAATTCACACGCGTGTCATACGACGTTTTTCAAGACACTTGCGAGGAAAAAACTTGTATTTTTTAGTAGATTTTTTGATACAGGTCGCGTCATTTAAAAAGAACTCTAGCGGTCAAGCTGCGCATTAGGCAATTTATCGGTCTATTTGGTGGTAAGAGGTGCGGCGCGGGGCGGACGGGTCACGCGCCGCATGCTTGCCGGTGAGCTATTGGTTCGTCATAGTATGGTTGGTGCGCTAGTGTAGGTACCCATGGGCAAACACACCCCTCCACTTTCTTCCAGCGTTCTTTTACATGACGCTACGCGACCTGTAATAATCAACCACACAATGAGAACGTCAACAAATATGGCGCGCAAGTTTTTTTTTTTTTACAGCGGGTAGCTATAATCTGTTTTACCCGGTTAAATTAGAATGCTTGGTCTACACACATATCACTTGGAGCGAGGTACAAACTTATCATAATCGGGATTATTACCTATCATAAAACTGTGCGGTAATGTAAAGTAAAAAGCACTATTGCGTAATAAGCTGCATTAAGATACTAAAAACGGTGCAATAAATGTCACTTTACGAGCGAGTATGTTGAAAATACTTATACATGTTGGTATAATTGAAATAACCATCCAAGTGCGTTTCTGAGGCTGACTTGCTCACCGAGGGCTTCTGCCAGTTTCTGCCTTCCATGGACGTATATTTCTAGGTTTGGGCTGTACCTGCTATAAAAAACCGGACCGCTTAACTAAGCTAATTACAGTTCATAAACATTGACGTAAATATTACAGGAAAAATAGAACGAAGTTTATAATTAGCAGTTTCTTCAAAATCAAATAAATTGCTTCACAAACAGAATACTATCTTAGTAATGGCCGAAACCAGTAAATATACGTCCGAGGAAGGAAGGAACCCTCGGTTTGCGGTTCAGACTCACACTTGGCCTGCTTTATTTTTGTTTGAGTGTGAGCTTTCTTATTAGGTACACGGTACACTGTGTATGAACTATATTTTATGATAAACAAAATACTTTTACTGCAATATATTAATTAATATAAGTAGTTTTCTGACATGGTCAAGTAGAATAATATTTCTTGTAAGCAAATATCGGTTTATTCATGGTAATTAAAAAGATCATCATATTTCATAATATTAGTACAGTAATACCTACCAATTATATTCGTTTCTGCCAGCTTTCTTTTCAATTCAGATTGTTATTTAATTCTATATCTTTTTTTGTATCTTTAAGTAATATAATACACCTGTAATAATATAATCTCTCTTTGGATTTTTATTTCTACACTAATTGTCTCGCGCGGTTTGTCCTTATCTATATATACCTAATTTCATCGCTATCGGTCCAATAGTTTCAGAGTGATTCATTTTGAAACAAATTAAATATACAGGCAAAAATATTTAAATGCAGCTTTTTGTGTACTCTATTACGTAATACCTAAAAGTATACAGAGTGTTTGGTACATCGTTTGCTTTTGAACGGCTATTAGGAATCATTTTCTATATATTCAGCCCCCAAAAAAAAACTTGAGCCCCAAGGAATTTTGTATTTCAGTTTTTTATTGAAAAATCCCAAATCAGCCTTTAAACATGAATGAAAAAAGAATAATGGGTAGGTATCTATAAACTCATTTTTTTATAAATTGTTATGTTGAACGGTTCTCATTATCAAAATTATCGCTTAGAAACATCTAGTTTTTTTTAATGTCACATAGATTTAGAAATGGTAAAAATTAACCCCCTTATTCATAATAAAGTTATCAAACGTTGATTAGCTAAAATTCTGAAGTCTTTAGCTGACACGTGACATTTGGTGATCGAAAGAGTAAGACGGAGGACATTACCTCAGAGTAGATAAATACTGTTATTACACTGATTTAGTTAAAAAGCCATTATGAATAAGGGGGTTAGTGTTATATTAGTCGACTTTGAATTGCAATAAAAAAAACTAAAAGAGATCCAGTTCATAAATTCCTTTAAAAATCTCTGATCGATCTATCCTTTTTGTAATGATATGCAATATTGCCTTAAAACATAATAGCATAGAGTAAATAATATAGGTACTTCGTAAATACATAATAGTAGTTGTATATTATTAAAATAGGTAGGTAACTATTGAATCGGGACGCATTAGGCTGATATTCGATATTCAGGATAGATACCTATTAACTTGATTTTTGTAACTAATAATAATATTAATAATAACCAAATCTTAATCATTTTTTTTTTATAATAACAAATCTTGCTTCTAAGAACTTCATTGCGTATGCACGCGTAACATAGGTATTTCTCTTATTTCTAACGTGGTGGTATATAAGCGAATTTCTTCTGCCACCTGTAGGATTAGGATAAATTATTTTTTGTTTCGACTTCCGTGGCGTAGACAAGTTCTTTTGCCCATCCCTAATAGTTCTTAGGTCTGGGGAACGTAGAGGATGCCATGGAATAGGGAAATCCCTCCCAATATATTAAAATTTTTACTTCAATTACCTACCTACTCACGATTTATCTGGTCATAATTTGAAGAGACTGCTAACGAACCAGCACCAGCTATTCAGTCCAATTGCCAGCTACTCGAACCACCCAGAACTCAGCCGCAGCCGAGTTACTACATTATTTAAACTTGGCAAGGGCTAGGGATACCAATCCCTGCACGTGGTCAGCTGCTAATAAGAGATGCTCTTCTGATCTTACTGCTATTTCCCGCAAGATCGTTGTAGGTTCTACAGTAAGCTGTGCGTCACTGGTAGCCAGAGCTCATTAGGAAAGGTCGGTACAGAGGCCGGCAAACAACTTGAGCCAAAGTCGACGTAGTGGGGGTAAGTTCGCGCATGTACACTCATGCTCGGCCAATAGCGTGGACGCGTGCCGACAGAATGCGCCCGCGCACCTCTCTTTCCACCAACGACACCTTAAAATCGTCTACTGCGCACTCAAGGTCATGGCTCAAGTTGTTTGCCGGCCACTGTAACGCGCGAGTGATAACTCGTGTGTTGCAACTAGTTGAAATCATCTATATGGATACGATAACCGCTTACGGGCCGTACGCTTGTTTACCGACTACGTCGTATACATTAAAAAAAAGGGGATTTCGGAAGCAGGTACCCGGTAGAATCGGCACTTAACACTTAGATTAATCTTATCTTCCAATTATTATAATACTATTAAATATAATTCGCCCCGCTGTTTCACCCGCGTTCAATTTCAAGGGACCCATTGTTTTCCCAGAATAAAAGTACACTGTTAATGCAGAATATATTCCAAGTATCTGTGTGCCAAATTTCATCCAAATTCGTTCAGTAGTTTTTGATTGTTACTCTTTTACAAACAGTAACATCCGTGTTTATAATATTAATTATTATTATTAAACATAATTGATAGGTAGCAAATCGCACTACTATATCTGCAAGGCTCACACGCACACACATGCACGGTCAAGCTGCGTTAATAAGAGGGAATCAACTTGATTTGATACTTTATATTTTTTTCATCTATTTTTGGTAACATTTTTAACACGCTTTTATTAATTCCATCTGTACGTAACTAACTTTGCTAGTGTATGTAGTTCGGATGACAATGTAATAATTTGGTATCATCGAGCTGATCTGATGATATATCCGAAAGGTAGGCACTGGAACTCCATGACAGAATAACGTATTGTTAGACGTGTTTCGACTTGTTAAAATCGTCTTGAGATGCACTTTTGACATATTATGTGGTTTGTCTGAGTCTGATGATGGAGTAGGACTGAGAGTAGGCACTGGAACTCCATAGTGGAGCAACGTATCATAGCCATGTTTAGGGTTCTTGGAATTGTCATGGGACCAAATTTAATCATATATGGTGTTCAGCGTCCCATGATGGAGTATGAGGGTAGGCAATGGAACTTCATATCGGAGCAACGTATCCTAGCCGTATTTGGGGTTGTTGGCTTTGTTATGAGATGAACATTGACCATATATAGTTTTCGGCGTCTGATGATGGAGCAGGAGGGTAGGCAGGCAATGCAACTCCTGAATGGAATATATTTGTGATTATAAATGTGGGTGTGAGATTGTTTCATTTTTTTTATAGTAACATCATCAGAGAACCGACTGACCTAATGTCAGTCCAGTCGGTCCACAAATATCAAGCAGCGACGACAAAATTGTTTGTGTCTGCACAGCGATCTATTTCTTGTGAACGGCTGCTGCCTAGCGACATATAGGTAGTCTCACCACGGCGCACACAGACCACTATAGGGGATACTACGTAAAATGTTCGTTACTTTACATATACAAGAAAACTGAGACAGCGCCAAGGAAACAAACCCTTATTTCATAGACGTCAAGCTTGACGTGAATTTTAGATAAGTAAATGGTGAAATATTGACGAAAATGTTTTAATTTTTTTTGAGGTTTGTTCAATATTTATGCTGATTTCCTTTCAAAGGATAAGTCTTAAATATTTATTTTTTATTAGGGTATTTTTTTAATTCATTAAAATCTCCTAATTATTGAGATCTTTGGATCGTAACTCGGCCTGTTTTCGTCGTTTCACGGGAGGCGGGTACGGAAATCCAATTTTATAGACTTTCCAAAATTGAAAAGTCTGATAATTAAAAAAAATACTGTTTCAACCATCTACAGTCAAAGGTGTATTGTATCATTTGGTATCAGCAAAATTTGCAAATTTCAATGGATTAGTCGGTAAATCGATCGGAAAACAGCTAATTTCTCAATATTTTGTATATGCGTCCTTAAATAGGATATTGTGGTAAACGGTTGTAACTATCAGTAGCTTGATACCGCCTCGAGTGTATAATATTTTATTTGCGTGCCCCGCTTAAACTTTCCAAGTCGGTTCCGATCGAAACGAACAAGTCACTGAAAATTCGGCTCTATCCACATCGAGGAACAATCCCTTAGAGTAGTAATACCGAGCTATCCGATTCCGAAACTAGTCAGTGATTTGTCACTCATTTTGAACAGTAAGCACCAATCACTGCATCGTGTGTTCTTGATTTGGCCAATCAGAGCGCATTGTCGATGGTGGCAAATTGGCGGAATAGATTGCAAGCAAAATCGACGTCATTACGCTTCTTTGGGTTAATTAATTGTTCGGTGGTATTATACAGCCACGTCTACAAAAGAATAAGGATTCCTAAATAAAACATATTATTTTTCAAAAAAAATATAATAAACAATCAAAACATAATAAATCTTTATCGAACTATACAACAGAGCCAGGGGGTGTAGGGAACGAACATAAACGGGCGATAACCTAGGAGTCCCTAGACATAATATGTACACAATGATTGTTCAGTGATCAAATTATTTACAAGTCCATCGGGAGCGGCACGAGATAGGCACTAGCGCTTGTCGGGCGCGGGCGGGTGCGGCGCGGGCGCGGGCGCCGGATGGGGCGCCGGAGGGGGCGCGTGCGCGGCGGGGGGCGCGTGCGCGGCGGGGGGCGCGTGCGCGGCGGGCGGCCCGGCGGGGGGCGCGGGCGCGGGGGGGGAGCGCAGCTTGGCGCGCGGCCGCCACGCGTCCAGCAGCGCCTCGACGCGCTCCTCGGTGGGCCCCCAGCGCGTGAACCCCGCCGCGTTCTGCAGCCACACCACCACCGTGCCGCCGCCCCACCTGAAGTACACCTCGTTCCTGCCGACACACAACACACGCCGCCCTCCGTTCAACTCGAACACACAAGGTAACCTCAAAATCAGATACACTAGACTTAGACCGTATAGCTTCCCCTAGAAGGCAAAATTGATGAGGGCCCTTCTATCTGACTGTGGCAAAACCAAATGTTGGGTATTTTTTTTGTTATTTTTGCTTACACACGTTCGTGGCCCCTGTAGCCCGGGGCCCCGAATCATTGATACGGCACTTACGGACTTACTTTCGGCTACAGCCGCAGGTGGTAAGCACACTACGACCTAGAAGAGTATTTATTATTGATGTCGACCGGATCTTACGGCTACATACTGAAAGACTGACCGTTGAGAGCTAATGATATTGAGGGCGCACTCAAATTTAACCGGCATTCTCAAACGCTAATCAAAAAATTCAAGTCGCCCCGCGATTTCTCCCTCGTTCCTGGGTATAAACGTAGTCTATGTCACTTCGTCCAGAAGTTTAGTCTATGCAACAAACGGACAGTTTCATTCTTTATAATATTAGAGTCGTGTGCAGACACGCTAGTTCAAAAGTTTTATTAAACAAATATTTAAACATGGTAATAATTATGACGCATCACTTACTTTGGAAGAACATGTTGAAATCCGTGGCGATACTCGTGCTCGAAGGCAGGAATCACCACCTGAATAAAATTCGTGATTAAAGTCTGTAATTTTTCCTAAATAGAGCAATAGTAGATTGCATGACAAGGGAGCAAAATAGTATTCGCTACTTTGAACATCGCCCGAGGGAATAATAATTTGCTCTCGAGTCATATACTCTACTTTTCGTCCCCTATCTATGAGAAAATACTTTGGATTTCTTTGGTTTGTGTCCTTCGGATAGTCTCTTCAGATAAGCTAGTAATTTTGAGTAGCTATAAATTTTAATATTTTTATTGCATTTACTGCAGATTTACTGCATTGAGTATGTACTCCAAAGGGTAGAAGGTTGCTTAGTTTTGGCCAATTCATGAAAATAGGCAAAAAACACATTTTCAATTCTTTTAAATATTTCTCCCGGGATTTTGTAGGTAATAAGTTTTGTACGACGTTGTTAGCTTCTATAGTTATTGTTTCAGGATTTAATGCATTGTCACTTTCATAACTAGACGTAGAACTCATTATTTTTGCAAAATACAATAAAATATGTGAATGATATATATAAGGTCCTAATAAATTAGTGAACTTCCTCTTGAGGGATGAATGTATAGGTCATTAGTAATCAAAAAATAATATTAGAAAAACAATCCGAGGAAAAAAAAAAAAAAAAAACCTTCGCGCGGCTTCTTTGATTTGCATAGAGACAGTATAGGATTTTTTTATTTTTTTTCCCTCGAATTATTTTTCTAATATTATTTTTTGATTACTAATGACCTATACATTCATCCCTCAAGAGGAAGTTCACTAATTTATTAGGACCTTATATGTTCCAAATTCAAATCTCATTTCCGCCCGTTTACCTTTTGGTTTACTAAATAAAGTTATATATTCTATAGTTATTTTAAAAAGTGAGCTTCGCGTCGCATCTCTGTGTTAGCTGACCCTTAGAGGTTGAATTTCGAAAAAAAACATTACGTAGTTCACCCCTAGCTAGGGTTGCCAGGTGTCCGGCTTTAGATACCGCCTGATTATAAGCGGTTACTAGGTATTTTAACCTTATCATCAGGCAGTATCACTCGCACGTTTTCGACCATGCAAAAATCACTTCACATCCTTTTTGTAGAATCTCATGCTCACTCCACATTATGGATGCTAATAGTTGCTCTAGTATCGAGCCCTGGGCTACTTCCATTTTAACTAAATAAAGTATGCTAATTAAAAGGATCAACATTACTTCGAAGATTAGAAAATATGGTGGAAAAGAGTCAATCAGTTGAACAGGCAGGATTCCGCAAAAACTACTAACAGAAAAAGGGATTAATAAAGACAACATAAACCTCAAAACAGAAATCTATAATAGGAGTACAGCAAGAAAAAACTAGAGAGAGCAGGACCATCATTCCGAATTGAGCGTCGCGTTAAACAAGGAGATCCACTTTCGCCAAAAAAATTCATCTCCGTTCTGTAAAATATTTTCAGACAACTGAATTGGAGCAATATGGGCATCAAAATTAATGGTATCTATCCCACTTGAGATTTTCAGATGACCTATTTTTAATGTCAGAAGAGTCAAATGCGCTGCAAGTCATGATACAATCCCTTCAAGTCAGCAAAGTGAAGCTATATGTCTACAGGTGAATAAAAAAAAAGTTTTAACAAATAAAACCGAATTGTTGAGAATAAAAAATACATGGAACAAATATTGGGCTATGAAAGAAATTTTTAAAGGTAGTTTACCGACCACACTTAAAACAAAACCTTTGAATATCTGCTTAACACCTTGCCTCACATATGCTTGTCAGACTTGACCTCTTTTTAAAAAACACCTAGAAAAGTTAAGGATTTGTCAAAGAGGTATAGAACGAAGTTATATTTACCTAAAATTAAAAGATCGCGTGAAAAATACGACGATAGGGGAAAAAACAAAAGCGAGGGATGTAATCGAATAAATCCTTAAACTAAAATGGAAATGGTCAGGACACTTACAAAGAGTAGAAGCAAACCGATGGGCGCAGGTTGTGACAAACTGGATCCAAAGAGGAAAGAAACGTAAACGAGGAAGACCATTTAAAAGATGGCATGATGCCAGGATGGAATTGCCAGACACAGACAGGGATAGAAAAACTTTGAGGAGGCTTTTACCGCTTCTGGCGGCCCTTACACTAATCAAATAACTTTTACTTTTTAATTAATCTGTGTGTAAGGCATTTAAATAAAAGTTTATTTATTTTAATTAAAAGGCTCGAGTGAGAAAGTGTACCTGTTTCCTCTTGAAGTGGCTGGCCTGCAGCTTGTGCAGTGCGTGCGTCTGCTTGTCGGGCCACTCGGGCAGCACGACGAGGAAGCTGAGCGGCTCGGCCGAGTCCTGCAGCAGCCGCTCCATGTGGCGCAGCGCCGCCTCCACCAGCGCCTCGCAGTGCGGCGGGTGCGCCACCAGCGAGCCCGACACCGGCCGCAGCTCCAGGAACGGCCTGCCCGGGCCCCCACCGACCGATTAACATTCGCTACCTACACCTACACTACACAATGTATGCCTCACCTGCCAATGCCACTGCACACTGCCACCAACTACTAGCCTTTTGTTTTTAATCGCACAGCTTGTGTATTTTGCCAATGTCAGGTTATTATTATAAGTATTAGTCACAATAAATCAATTTCAAGTCCTCCCTCATTGTCAATTGTGTGAAACATGATATGGATATGGGTAAGAAAGGAGTCAATGCTGTAAGACGGATAGAAGAGCTGAATGGAAGCTTCACATTGCGCCGACCCTTTGTTAACAAAGTGGTAGATGATGCTGATCTAAATAATAGAACCAGTAACTAGCAGTATGAGCGTTGTTAAGATATAGATAACTCACCCTCGCGAGCCGAAATATGAGTCAGTGTCCGCGAAGGCCGAGCAGTACTGTCTGAAGTAGCAGTCGAGCGGGCTGGCGAAGCACTCGAAGCTGACGCCGAAGCAGCGGTGCAAGCACTCGAGCACGGGCACCGGCAGCGCCATCTGCGCCAGGTGCGCCTCGCCGCCCGCGCCCATCCACGCCGCGTACCGCCGCAGCACGCACCACACGCGCGATAGAAACTGCTCGAACTTTTTGTCGTCGAAGCAGCTGTACCGGTACAGGCACTCCTGTACGCCGCGGACAACTAACGTGCTTAATACTTTTTACTGTAGTTCCCTTTCCCAACGATGTATGTATATGTTACTGTTAAAGCCCGAATACCGGTATATGATACACGTTTTACATTTTGATCTTAGGATTTACCAACATGGTGAATGTAAGGTTGATTTTATGGGCTTATACCATTAGAGTTTGGTACAAACTAGGTTTTACCAATGATGCTTGGTAAATATTAGTTTATGGAATTAAACAAAGTAATACGAGTAGTTACATATACATTATTTAAAATAATCGACTTGAATATATTATCTTTAATACACTTAAAAAAAAAAAATTGTCGATAAAAAAAAAAACTATGAGTACTATGAGATGTTCGGCGCTCTAAAAGTGGTGTAAATATCTGTAAATATTTGGCGATACGTCGTCTGCCTCTGCGCGAAAATTTGGCATCCGCGTACCGCCCGCGCCCCGCGGAGGTCAGTGTACAAACTGAATTAATAAAAATAGAGAGGCAGCCCAAAGCCTAAAAGGAAAAAAATCGATAACAATAAATAAAATTTGAATTTGAACTAGGGCTTTAACCCCATTATTAATAAATAAGGTGTGAGTCAAGTTTAGTAATACGTAATACCTAGCATTTAAATATATCCCTCACTTTCTAATGTCATATAAACAAAAAGGGCTGGGGCTATCTTATTACCTGGGTATTAAAATACTGACTTACTCCTTATATATTAATAAGGGGGTAAGAGTATTTTATTTATTCTAGGTCTTACATACATTACATACATTCTTCGTTTTTTTTATGCTAGGAAGTCGGTACAACTAGGGATGGGCAGGGAAAGAAAAATATTGGGAAGAAAAGAAAAATACGGGAAAATACGGAAAAGAATGGAAAAATACGGGAAAATTCCCAAACGGCGGGAAAATACTCAAATGGCTTTATGTTCCTCAAAAAAAATATTTGTTGATGCTTTTGATTGTTATTTTAATCATACTCGCTGTTGTATGTACCTACATCACCTACGCGCGGACCTACGCGGACCTTGGAGGAAGTTATCACACTTTTTTTTATACTACCTAGGTAGCAAACAAGCATACGGCCCGCCTGTTGGTAAGCAGTTACCGTATCCTATGGACGCTTGCAACACCTCCCTCGGGACCCGGGACGGGCTATATAAGCGTCGTACATGTGCACACGTGCTATTTCTGCATGAGACCGTCTGTCCGACTGTCCACCACAACCCTTACACCCCAAAACGTCGCATTTTTTAAAAACAACGCAACTTTTTTTTTTATTGTTTTTTTATTGTATGAAATGAGTATGACCCCAATAGAAATCATGTTAAATGTTATTCAAACGATTTGGTAAAGGTATTTCTCGCTATATACGCAAAATCTACTAAATATGACCATTTGAGTATTTTCCCACCCAATGGGAAAATTCCCGGGTTCTTTCCCACTAAATTGGAAATTTACTCGAAGTTGGGTTTATTCCCGGGAAGAAACCCAACCCTAGGTACAACACAAGCGTAGCGACAAGCATATGGCTCGCCTGTTAGTAAGCGATTGCTTGAACAATTATTACAGAACAGCTCACACTTTTACCCAATAAGACTTAAATTAGGATTTACCATAGTTCGATCTTTTACAGTAACATATGATATTAGCTTTCACAAAACGTTATAAAATGTTATTCTCAACACCTATTCCATATCAAAACGTGAAAATACTTCCAAACTTTTTTAAGATTAATTCACTTCTGCGCAGGTCAGCACGAGATCCATCCCGATTATTGTATAGAATTTAATTTGGTTTCAAAATATAGCAACTGTTTATAATTAATCCATTGAAGAATAAAGGTTTACGATCATTATTTCTTTGTTGAAATGTCTTATCTACAAAAAAAAAGTATAGCTATGTAAAGCGCAATAAAACCACATGTTGAACCCTACTGATATAAAAGTATTAATACTTGCCAGTTTCTGCAAATAAGTAGCGTTCAATAGTTGATTTTCGGCGAGGTACCGCAGCATCGCCTGATCGCGGTCGAGGAAGTGTTCGACGAGCGGCGGCCGCGGCGCCGGCACCGCGAACTGCACCGGGTAGCACCACACCTTGCGCAGCGCCGCCTGCTGCAGCGGCGCCGGCAGCTCCTGTCCACAACACAACACATAGGTAGGTACCATACCATACCATAACTTATGGTATGGTATAGTATGGTACCTACTCTACCCACTCAACTTCATATTATAGCCCAATTTATATTCTATTTATATGATAAAATTTGGTACACACGGCAACACATCAAGCTATACATTTCCAGTATAAGCTGATCTCGCATTGTATAGGATTTCCGTACAATGAGCTTATATTGGAAATGTATAGCTTGATCCGTAGCCGTGCGCACTATTCTATGAAACAGCCCTCAACCCTTGGATTATGGTTTAGTGTGCAAAAATGTGTCTGAATACCGCTACCGCCAAGTTTAGCCGCCGAACCAAACAGGTAAAAAGGAACCCATATGGTGCCACTCCGTCCGTCTGTCACAGCGATATATTTCGGCAACCACCGATGCTATTAATTTGGAATAGATATAAATATAGCTTACACGATATTATTGCAAATGAAAAATCCCAAAAAATACTTTTAGTTTCTTTGCAAAAGGGACCGAAATGGGGAATATTTCATATCGGGGTAACATATGAAAGGGCTTCATTTACCTACACATTTCAAGGGATCATCATAATCATCATATTTTAATATAGTTATGTAGACTTCTAACAAAACATTTTTTTCTCACACAATCAATTTCTATTACACATAGATTTTGTTTTTCGTCTCGTCTTGTAACTAGCACTGTTCATGTCATACATACAAAACTTTGATTTTACCTGTATCCCGTTTTCTTTTAGCAGGGCACTGTGTTTCTCTCTTATTTTTCGGGCATACTCAGCAGATAAGTGATATATTTTGAGACAAATTCCCTCCACAGATGCTTTAACAGTTTCTGCTAGATGTGGTTGGCATTGCCTCTGAAATAATAATATTTAAATTTATTCCTTTTCCCCAATTTATCCCACTGACCTCCATTCAGGAGGGTAATGTCTATAACAAAAAAAAACACATATTATATATTTAGCTTGTTGCTAAGTTACAGGAAATTGTCCATGTGTTTTGGAGTAAACTTCTTAATCTTAATCTTGCAATAAACTTCTTACAGTACAATCAGCAAGAACAAGAGCTGTATTCACATCTTGATGGCAATATTAATTCTATTAAATAAGAAATCAAACTCCATGGGATCAATGCAAAAAACTTTGTTGAGAGGGAAAGGGAACCATGTTTTGCAGTAACTCCAAGGATTTACCCATCTTAAATTTCCACACTGTGTATCTAATAGTAAAATCTTTTTAGGGTTTTTAATCAAAGTGTTCCAATGGGACCTTAGTAATAGAGGCAAAAAAATAAGGTTACTAAGCCTACACTAGGTTACTAAGCCGCCACTGTCTGTCTAGTTAGTGTGCTGAACCTCATGAACTGTAATAGGTAGACTGTTGAAATTTTCACAGAATTTGTATTTCTACTGTTGATATAACAACAAATAATAAAAATTAAAGGGAGCCCCCATACAAGAATCTTATTTTCAGAACCTTTTCGAGTGTAAGTAGTGCAAGCTAGTAATAGGAAAGAATGGGAGGAGTTGGGGGAGGCATTTGCCCATACTCGGCGCGCTGAATAAATAAAAACAAATAAATTAAATATACTTTTTTAATAAGATAGTTTAAAAAAGAATATCATGTTAAAATTATTGTAAATGTGTAACTTTATGCAGAAATAAATGTGTGTGTGCAAGTCTGAATAGGACTTTGTTGGCTTGGCCAATCTAACTTAGTTTAGAGAGCAGAGTTTGTTTTTTATAATCTTTGAAGATAAGTAACATATTTTATTTTATATTTTTGCTTTAATATATTTTTCTTATCCATATTGAAATACCTACTTATGGTATAATATAATATTTTTATATGTGTGATATGTTAGTAAAGTTTGGTAAGTAATATGTTTAATTTGATAAACTTATTTCACAGGGTACAGTTTGTTGAACAAATATATTTGGAGTGTAAGAGAAAATAAAATAGAAATTTATTTGTGTGTGTGTGTGTGAAAGCATATGTAAATTAAATCAAATTAATGCATTGTTAATTCAAAGCATTGACAGATCCAAAATTTCGGTTCGAGGGGCCTGACCCAACTGAAAAAGGCTCGTTAAAGGCTCCCCTTTAACGAGATTTATCAGGGGAGGACCCAGATGCTTTTGGGGGGAGAGCTTGAGTCCCACCCTGGATCCACCACTGATTCAAACGGATTTAGTAATGTAGGACTATAAGAACGGTGATAAAAAAAAACTATTCCTTACTCGCAAATGTGCTAGTCTATCTTGAAAGTCATCATACGTAGCTCCAACTGTGCGTCTCAGCCACTGGAATGTATCCTCAGCATTCCATTTCACTACCTTACGGCTCTCTGGTGATGCATTTCGTGATTCAATCATTTTTTTAGCTGCTTCGGCATATCTAGATAACTGTTTCCTAGCATCACCAGTAAATTTAGGATGAGTAAGCTTAATTGGAATGTCATTCATAATTTCCTCATACATGGAACGTGATATTTCAGGAAAACAGTGACTGGGCAGCAAAGGGTCCGAGCCACCCTGGTCATTCACTTTCCTCTCCATCAACCAACGATTAAATGAGTCCTTAGGAGCATCTATACCTTCTCTAGTGTGACATAATTCTTGATAACATTGCCTTAATTTATTAGCCATTGTAAACCTAAAACCCTCTATTTCTGGGTGTGGATGCGGACAGATAGTGGGGGGACGCTCATATATAACTACATTGGTTGGGACTTCTATATCCCACGGACCTGCCAATATAAACTTTTTCGGTGGAGGACCATTGTCCTCTGAAGTTCGCCGTTTATTAGCACCAGGTGTCACATTACCAGCGCCCGAGGTCCCTGTGTGACAAATTCCTAGTGGGTCTGTAATAGGATCAAAATCCCTCTTTACTGCTGGTAGTTCCCACATTGACTCCCCTGACAGTTTATTCCAAAAGTATGGCCTATTCTCACGTTTTGACCAATACTTCCGCCAACCCTGTTGTAATAGATCTGGATGTAAATCAGCAGCAAGGTGCGGCGCAAGGGGAGCTGGCGCGCCGGGCGTCTGAGGCGTCTCGCCACTTGCACCCGGCGAGGACTGGATCTCCGGCGAGGAGTCGCTGTGGCTAGCAGTGCTTTCCCATGTTGAGGAGCCGGCCACAACTTTGTCGCGAACGTCGTTCATATTGACTCACGAAACACTTATAGCCTCGGTTCAAATAGGTTTTATATCTTTGGTAAAAAATTATACTGTTTAGTAAATCCACTTAATCACTTAAGATTCCAATAAGCATAATTTTTAATCAGAATCAAACTAATGTTAGCGCCGAGAAGTGAAACTTGATAAAATAGTTTGATCTCAAAGACACACATGATCAGACATATTTAGTCATAAATTACAATATTTGTTTACAAAAATAACGTAAATATTATTATCAAAACATCGAAAAATAACTGTATCGTATATTAAAAGGAAATAACCCAGCGTAACACCCCAAGCATCGCCATCACAAAATGACAAATAATCAGTGCTGCCAGCTATAATATAGCAGTAGTTTTTTCATCCATAAATGGATAGGCAAGAGTTAATGACCCATACAGCCTTTTCATATGTGTAATTTTATTTAAAATATCACATTCATATAGACAGCACGTTAACTTTCATATTATCCGCATTATCAGTCACCGTCCAGTAACGTTTTAGTAAAATGGTGATCATTGTATGCTAAAGCTTTCAAGACAACTTGTAAAGTCACGATACACATAATTCATTTCATTTCACTTCACTGGTGCACATGGATTGTGACATGGATTGATATTTATTGAATAAAATACCTCGAAATAGTATTGCCCTAGAATAAAGGTTCAAAGGAATTTTCGCAGGTGTCACTATTTCAGTTTCAGTTCGGTCCAACCACAGCAAAGTTCAGCAAACGTGAGGGCGCGTGGATATGCGGCAGTGTGCGTTGAAGGGCGTTTTTAAAAAAAAGTGTACTCGTGACTCACCGGAATTGATATTTGTGAAGTGGAGATTTTACCGTGTTTTTTTATCTGAGTTGATGCAATATACTCTAATCTTTTAGGTAAGAATTCTTATGAAAACACTCCAATTCGTCACAAAGGAAAATAATAAATAAAATAGACGCGTTTTACCTGAAATAAAACGCATATTAAATACTTACCTTATTTGAAGTTATTTGAAACCTTATAGAACGAGAAAGGCCCTCCTTGTTTTTTTGCTTTATACTTCTTTCTTTGTCTACCTCATGTTGCCGTCTACCTCGCACATCTCCCAACTATCCACCCATTGACCCAGGCAGAGCGTAAAAAATTAAGAAATTGATTTGTAATCTCCTTCGTATAGTCCTACAAACACTGGCTAGGTGGCAAGGCTTAGATTTACTTTGACGGCCATTGATTTGGGAGTTCATATTTTTTTTACAAGAATATCACATTATTGGAAGTCTCTACACAAAGTTTCAAGTTGCGGAAATAACATATATGGTAGGGAATCGCTTTTTCGCATTTGCATATTCTTTAAATGCGTCGACATGTCGGTGGCTATCCATTTTTGAACAGAACTTCTTCTATGTAATTTTTTTAAAGTGTTCCAATATTCAGCCCAGATGTGGATGGTCCAATTTGATCTAAAACAAAATAAAATTACTTTAGCTCGCGGTTAAAAAATAACAATGACATCAATTGTTATAATATGACGCGCGTTCCTCGTGAAAACATTAATAATACTATTCTTTTTGCAAAATAGGTAAATAGTAAATACATACTAGTATCAAGTAAGGGGTCGTCCATTAATCACGTTAGGTTTTTTAAATTACTTTTTGACAATCTATCGGTGCCGGAGAAAGCAGGCTTTTTTTATGTTCAATAGGTTTAGGTTCGACGGTAGAGTGATCCCAGGAGGATTAACAAGATTGAAAATTTCGCACAATTACCCAGAAAATGCCTGTTCCCTTCTAGCCTTGAAGATCATCTACATGCAGGTTAAAGGTTTCAGGAAATACGGTCTGTATTTCCTGAAACCTGATGTGAGTTCCACACCTTTGGCAAGCAAGTGCAATTTTTTATTTTATTGCGTGGTTAGATTTGACTGGGCGCATCAAAAAAAATACACTTGATATGCCTCAAAACCCCCTCCCCCCTACCGTGATTAAACGTGATATTATCTGAGTCCCCCTCCTCCGGGACTCACGTGATTAATGGACGACTCCTAAGTAGTAATCAAGTGGATTATGTAACTGTTCTTCTAGCAAGGTTATTATATGACTCGCATAAAGGAATAACAGTCCCGATCCCCTTAGTATAAGTAAGTTTCTGTAAAAAATATGTTCTTCCAATATACTACCAAATATCAAGACAATCCGACCACTGCAAGTGGGTGAAATTCGACATGCAAGATTTGACACAAACATACATACATTGCAAGTTAATAAAAAAGCTTGTAAAATACAAATTAATTATAGTAGATTTCAAATAGCATGAGTTCGGTGTCGGTGGTATTTTATTAGTTTTCTCAATGGTTAATGTTCATTTCGATAAGGGAATATTATGATAGAATAGAATAGAATATTTATTTGTCTGAGCATTGTAGAGCAAGGTTTAATGAAATATTTTGAGTAGTATTTCAGAGTAATGGAATTTCACTAGATATTGGTAAAAACCCTTGACCTTGACGACTCATCCTATGTGAAATAGAGTGTAGTACGCAAAATATAACTATATATATTAACTTGCAATGTATGTATGTTTGTGTCAAATCTTGCATGTCGAATTTCACCCACTTGCAGTGGTCGGATTGTCTTGATATTTGGTAGTATATTGGAAGAACATATTTTTTACAGAAACTTACTTATACTAAGGGGATCGGGACTGTTATTCCTTTATGCGAGTCATATAATAACCTTGCTAGAAGAACAGTTACATAATCCACTTGATTACTACTTAGGAGTCGTCCATTAATCACGTGAGTCCCGGAGGAGGGGGACTCAGATAATATCACGTTTAATCACGGTAGGGGGGAGGGGGTTTTGAGGCATATCAAGTGTATTTTTTTTGATGCGCCCAGTCAAATCTAACCACGCAATAAAATAAAAAATTGCACTTGCTTGCCAAAGGTGTGGAACTCACATCAGGTTTCAGGAAATACAGACCGTATTTCCTGAAACCTTTAACCTGGATGTAGATGATCTTCAAGGCTAGAAGGGAACAGGCATTTTCTGGGTAATTGTGCGAAATTTTCAATCTTGTTAATCCTCCTGGGATCACTCTACCGTCGAACCTAAACCTATTGAACATAAAAAAAGCCTGCTTTCTCCGGCACCGATAGATTGTCAAAAAGTAATTTAAAAAACCTAACGTGATTAATGGACGACCCCTTACTTGATACTAGTATGTATTTACTATTTACCTATTTTGCAAAAAGAATAGTATTATTAATGTTTTCACGAGGAACGCGCGTCATATTATAACAATTGATGTCATTGTTATTTTTTAACCGCGAGCTAAAGTAATTTTATTTTGTTTTAGATCAAATTGGACCATCCACATCTGGGCTGAATATTGGAACACTTTAAAAAAATTACAAAGAAGAAGTTCTGTTCAAAAATGGATAGCCACCGACATGTCGACGCATTTAAAGAATATGCAAATGCGAAAAAGCGATTCCCTACCATATATGCAGAATAAAGCATTCATTTATTTTTAAATAATGTTAAAAGAATAAGAAATGTAATAAATTAAAATATAATAGAATAAGAATTGTAAAATTTGTATATATTTTGATTTTTATTTTGTTATTTATCTATTAATTATTTTAGTTTTAGTTGTTATTTATTATCATAAGTGTTTAATATGTATTTTGTTGATGTGTCATATTCAATAAATAAATAAATGAAAATATATAGGCCTTTTATTTCCTATGTACATTCGATATTTTTTTGGTTTCAAAACATTAACATCTATGCATGACTAGGATATGAAGAGAATCCTTTGCCTACTATTTAAAAACCGAAAAAAAAAAAAAAAAAAGCTGTCATTTTCCAGCGGCGCACTCCACTATTGGATAAAAATGATGTTCCGAGTCATCCGTCTGATACCTACGTAGTATCCCTTTAGTAGTTTGTGGTACTGAGTAAAGCTAGCAGTTGGCAACACTGTACCTAATAGTTTGTTTGGTTGGACTTTGATGAAATAATTGTAATTATTTGTAATGTAATGATATCCAATCCACTGAGGATATCCATTGCATGCATTATTTGCAATTCAATTCACTCACATTGGAACGGACTTTGAACGGATTGTTGGAGTCTTATTTTATTTTTCATATCTTGGGGAGCAAACTCGAACGAAACTTAATTTAGTGAAAGCGAATCCCACCACAAAAGTTTTGTTGATTATAGTTTGTAAGTTAGTAACATGTTAGTAATAAACTTAGGGAGATTAGTAGGTAATCGATAAGTGAACGCACTATCTGAATATGAAAGTAGAGTAGAATAGCGAAAATCTGGAAATAATTTATTATTGTTTTCTACTTGTTTGCAGATTGTCACGAAACAACAATCCAAGATTAGTTATGGCACTAAAAGGCATTAAAGTAATAGAAATTATGGGCTTAGCTCCAGGGCCACTTTGCGGAACAATATTGGCAGATTTTGGAGCAAGTGTCACTGTTGTTCAAAAGGTAGGGAATTGTAAGGACTGTATGTCTACTAGGGCGTCCACTTTTTTTAATTGTGAATTCTTTACAGTAACAATGTTGAATCACTGGATTGTAGGAAATGAGGAAATACTGAAATACTTACTTAGTTCAATTTATTAGTCTTAAAGTCTATCTTCATCCGCATTCTTTAAACAAAGTAATTGTTATTATAACCACTGTACCGTAATTGTACCACCGGTCTGGCCACGAGATATCAATGTTAAGCTCATAGCCCATATATATGCAGCATTCAAACCCATAGACTCCAGATTAAACTTGGAGGGGTGGCAGCCCTAATGTCTAAGTTTTTTAACAAACAATTCAATTTACTTAATATATTTAACATGTATGAAAAAACCTAAGCAGGTGTTGATATTATGTAGAAACTGACTATCTTTCCACACAGGGCTTCCAACTGCTTTAAATTTAAAAATAACCGGGCCACATAACTAAGTTTGTTTGAAAAGGAATTTTGTTGATTTCTTAATAACTGTGACGTGTAGAAACATTGTTGTTTTTTCTTGTAATATTTACATCAATGTCTATCATCTGTAAGTATTTAAGCTTCTAACAACTTTGGAGATAAGTCAAAAACTAACTTCCTTAAAAGAAAAATATCCTATTTTTAACCGACTTTAAAAAAAGGAGGAGGTTCTCAATTTGAATGTTTATATATATATTTTTTTTTATGTTTGTTTGGGCATAACTCCGTCATATGTAGACGGATTTTCAAAATTATTATTTTTTTCGAAAGGGGTTTATGCCGAAATGGTCCCATATAAATTTCATACAGATCTGTTGATGAGTTTCCGAGACAGACAATGGAACTCTTAAAAAAACGACAGCAAATCAACCACGATTACTGCTATCGCATAAATATTCATTGTTTATGCAGGCCTTTACACGCGATAGTATTTAGTATAATATATGAAACTAAAAATTCAAAAATAAGTAAACTTTTTAACAAAATAATAAACCGCCTTCAAAGTACACTAAGAAGTAAGAAATAACTCTTAACTGACACTGTTTTGAAGTCAGTGAAATATTTTCTACAGAACACAACATGCAATTTCACTTACTTCAAAACAGTTTGAGATAAGAGTTATTTATTACTTTTAGTGTACTTTGAAGGCGGTTTTTTTTTTGTTAAAAAGTTATTTTTGTAACGTACAAATGAAGCACTTTCATATGATACACCTTTTGAACTTAACCCTACTTTGAAATTTCAGTCCCTTTTGCAAAGAAACTTTTTTCTTCTGTTGCAAAGGGTTCCGGTAAGCACTATTTGAAACTAACCCAAATATCTAGATCGATTTTTTGATCAGAACCCTAAACATTGATCTTATAAAAGTAGATGTTACAGTATTGACCAGGGACCAACCCTTATCGAACTACCTACTGAGATTTTATATAGTGGCCCACGTTGCCCACCTGTAGGTATAAAAGACGGCACACTATTTCTGGGTTACAAGGCGTCAGAGACCCATCTGCAGTAGGTCCTGCCGCCAGAGTACTCGCCCCTGGTACAGTCGAGGACATAAATATGTATACAACAAGGATGTTATAAAACTGTAGTCTGTGGTATACAATTAGTAAAATTCAACAACGGTTTCCTCTTATTTTTTGAGTTATTGCAATCGGCATTTTTGAAAAATATTTATTTTTCAAAAATCTGTAATCTGTATTAAAAGGATCAAAAGGCTCTGTGAGACCAAGATAGGTTAGGGAGGAACATATCTTGGTCTCATAGAGCCTTCTGCATTTCTAGTAAGAAATTTCAGAAATTGAAAAACACTTTTCACATACGTTTGCTCTACAGCTGCCCTTAGAAGCCTTACTGACCTGTCTAAAATTTCCATCCTGTAGAAGTGTAGATTAAAACAATATTATTATATTTCAGATTGATCCTTCTCCATTTGATGTCATGTCTAATGGTAAAAGAATGATGTCTCTTAACTTAAAAACTAAGGAAGGAGTGGATATAATGAGAAATCTTTGCTCTTCTTCTGATGTTATTTTGGATACTTTTCGCCCTGGAGTTATGGAAAAACTAGGTATCGGTCCTGATTTGATCATGAAAGAAAATCCGCGCTTAATTTATGCAAGATTAACAGGATATGGTCAAGATGGGTTTTATAAGTCAAAAGCTGGCCATGATATTAATTATGTTGCAATGTCAGGAGTTCTTTCAATGCTTAGTAAAGATAAACAGCCGCCAATTCCACCTTTGAACCTTTCAGCAGATTTTGCTGGTGGTAGCCTGCTGTGCACTCTTGGTATTATATTAGCACTTTTCGAAAGGTCTAAGTCTGGTAAAGGACAGATAGTTGATGCAGGAATGACTCAAGGGATTGCTTATGTTGCAACATGGCTATTCAAATCACGACAGTTACCAATTTGGTCTGGAGAGCCTGGGACAAATATGTTGGATGGCGGGTTCCCTTGTTATAGTACATATAAAACAAAAGATGGCAAGTTTATGGCAGTAGGAGCTTTAGAGTATCAATTTTATCTGAACTTCTTAAAAGGATTAGAGTTATCCGAAGATGAATTTAGCCAAACTGATGATACAGAAAAATGCAGAAAGAAATTTAAAGAAATATTTTTGACTAAAACCCAGAATGAATGGGTACTAATTTTTGAAAATCTGGATGCTTGTGTTACTCCAGTACTAGAAATGGATTCTATTGACAAATCAAAATTTTATGAATTTGGCAAATCCTTTTTTAGGGATCCAAATAATATTATTGTACCTGAACCAGCCCCAAAGTTGTCACTAACTCCAGGAGTATCTACAAGCCACAAACCTCTGCCAAAAGCAGGAGAACATACATATGAAATATTGAAAGAATTAGGTTATAGTAACAAAGAAATTAAAGAACTTACATTAAAAAGATGTGTGTATTCAAGAACTAAGGCAAATTTATAGATAAATTAAACTTTTTAGGTTCATTTGGAAGGTAAAATATAGTTTTATGTACAAGTTTTATTCAAATAGTCACATAAAGAGTTTTTTATATATACAAAATTGGTATTTACATTATTGATGCATTTACTTAATGTTGGGTGTTCATAAATTTGATTCATTATTATCAATATATTTTTTATGTCATGTGAAATTTGATTTTGACCAAAAGTATATTTGCCAAAACTAGTATAACTTTCACTAGGAGATAATCTCTTTTGAGCTATAAAACACACAAAAACTATAAATGATGAACAGTCCATACCAAAAAGAGATTTTAATATAAGTTGACACTGCACAGAAAATTCAGGGGTAGTCTGAAACTCTTCTATTTCTTTTTCAACTGATGACAAGGTATCCTGTAATGATTTAAATACAGTATTTATATTGCAAGCATTAATCCAGTTGTGATTTATGGATATGGTATCCAATTCATTGATAACTTGATGATACCATCCAGATGGTACAAATATAGCATCCCCTTTTTCTTGTATGATATCAAAATATTTAATCTTGTTGTCAAATAGGTTTGATTGAAATGTTAAAGGTAGGTTTCCAAGTTTGTCTTTAAGTTTATTCTCTTCTCCTGGTGGAAACAAAGTCCATTTTTTCCTGCCTGTTACATTTACAGACCAGCTGTATGAACAATATACATCTGCATGCAGTGGGGTCCTGAAACAAGATAATATTAAATTCACCATCACTATTTTCATTCAAAACTTTGATGAAACAAATGTATTTGATGTTGATGATTACATACCATGAGTGTCTTGGCCCAATATAGACAAACATAAAATCATCTTCCTGATTATCTTGAGCATATTCATTAAGCCAATCTGATCCAAAAATCTTAGGAACATCATAAAAATTATCATTGGGTTGACATCTTTTTAAGTGCCAATCTTTCAAATACAAAAGTTTGTCTTTTCTTTCGTGACTACTTCTCAAATAGTTTATATAATCATTGACTTTCATGTTACATTTGCACTGAGAATTAAATGATATACTATTGCAATCTGCTACAGGAGCTTCTAGTTCACCATATTTATGAGACATGTAATCATAATTTATTGTATCTTTTTCTACCCATTTGTGAGTGCACTCCCAATTAGAACCAATGTTTTTAATCACACAGGGTAGATTTTTTAACAAATAGTTATTGTGAAAGTCTTCATATTGCAAGTCACAGTTTTCTACGTTAAAATTACAATTCCGATAATCTTGCACAGGATCTAAACAACTCTTGATATCAATCTGATTCATTTTACGCATGGTACAATAATATACTTCGCCAGAACTTGTTTTCTTGCACAGACCACTATAGGGGATACTACGTATACAACACCGCCTAAAGGTACATTATAAGCACAATGTATCACAGTTTCAATTGAGTACACTCACGGAGGAAAAATCTCGAAGAACTTCACTCATACTTATAAAATGTCTAAGCACTCAATATAAAAACCATATTTTATTTTTATGAAATGATGAATGACAGATAGGTAGCAGTGTTTCCACTTAGGATTTTGGTTTTGCCCTAAATTCTTTGCAAAATATCCCTAAAAATCCCTAATTATTTTTCAAAATACCCTAATTTAGGGCGCATGAATAAAAAACACGTCTTTTGGCATAATTTAATTTTATAGGTACAAATTGAGCTGATCTGCGAGTTGATTCATTGAACCGGCTCACACACCTGAGCCGTGAGCTGTTATGCAGCTCGCGTATTTTTGTTTAGTTACACACCTCTAGTTTTGTTTATAGAGACGTGACGTCACACCTGACAAATGTCACGTGACCGGGTGTTTTTGCGCGAATTTCAAATGAAATGTTAAAAAATATTTTTTTTTCCTTGTAAATAATTTTTTTTTGATAAAAAGATAATTGTAAGAGGTATAAAATACACGTTTGTAAATTTTAAAATATGTTTCCGAAAACTGTCAAGTAGGCAATTTTGATCCACCTCCGAGGCAGGGGTCGTTTGTGATCATATTTTGACATCTTTGGATCTGACAAAAGTTTTGGAAAATTCAAACGGGAAGCGAAAATTCTAATTTTTATTGTAAAATTTGATAGAAATACTAACAGGCAAGAGAATAATTTGTCAGATTAACTTTGTTTAAAGATTAACTGAAGGAAAAAGGTAGGTTAAGACAAGTGACCTCGTGAGTAAATTGTATTCTATGCAAGTGATAAGCAGGCGATGAGCATGGAAATGTCATTTTTGTATCTAATCGTTCGATTTCCGAAATATCGTTTCTGTCAAAAGTTGCAAAATTGTTGACATTTTCCAATTCGAACGCATAAACAAAAATGCCCATTTTGAAACTGTTAAAAACGATATCACTCCAATTCGAACGCACCTTACGTCATTACTTGGAAGATACGCAAGTCAATGGCCAGCGCGGGGAGAGGAAGTGAAGTAAAGGGAGGGCGGCAATGGCAAAAAATATGTCATTTTCTAGGCAAGAACTTGTCTATGGCTTTTCTCTAACACCGTAGATTAGGTAGATATGCTGTCAGCGAATGGTGAAGAAGAAAGCTACATACAATTAATACTGCCATATTTACTCTTTTACCCCATTATGTGGGTTAACTGGTATTGGGTATTTTGGTTTTACTATACAATGCGTGTGGCAGGTGTCAATCCCATACAAAGGTTGATCGTTTACTAAAGATGACGATTGTCGACAACCATCTTGTCTAGGGGGGCAGATGATACTGTTATAACTTCAAAGAAGTCAAAATAAAACACGAGATTGATGAAGTATACTTTAATTAAGACCTTAAGAGACATAAGGACTTGAAGACTTTTTTTATGAGTTGTTGTGACGTTGTGACTTATCACGTTTTGACCGCAACCTGCTCAGGTATTGATGTATAAGATTATATATTCGGCCGGGGCGTGGTTAATAAATAGTTAGTTTAATACTTTATATGTTAATGTTAATAATGTCTTCGTATGTACAATAGCTTTTATTTTTTACGTATTGAAAGGACTAAATAATCAACGATGTTAACGCTCTACTGTGGTTTTGCGTAAAATTACGTCTGAATTACGGATTTGGGTTGAAGGTAGTGCGATAAGCAATATCCGAATTCGGTCCGAGTTTTCTAGATCTGTATTTTCGCGGATTCGTATCGGACGTTAGGCGGAACCGCTCTAAGGCCTGTTACATATTATAGAAAATCGTAGTTTAGAAGGAGTTAGTGGACAAACAGACGGAAAGCAACTTCATTTTATAATATGTGGTGAAGACTGATTAAACAACTGATAGGTGAGACAATTATACCAAACTATCCTTTTAGACTAGGAGGGCACGACAGAAATGGTAACGATAAGGTAAATGGCTAAACTCATGTTCATGGGATAAAGGACACCTCTCTGATGCCAAATATGTCGGTCTGCCTGCGCGAAGTGGTTGCGTTATCTAGATATGGCGCCTGAAAAACTGTTTATCGTGACCGAAAAAAAACGATAAGGTAAATGGCTGAGCTCGACGTAGAAAGTAAGTGTTAGTTGTACTGATGTCAATTTAAAAAAAACTGACCTAATATTCGGTTGCGTTATCTAGATATGGCGCCTGAAAAACTGTTCATCGTGACCGAAAAATAATAATAATAATGGCTGACCTCGACGAATCATAGTCGTCACCATTACTTGCTTATTAATAAAAAAACTGTCAAAAATTTTGGTTGCATTTCTATCTACGTAACATACGTTTCTAAGCGATCTACGTAACAATTATTACTATGAATAATTTGAGTGTTATACGGTTTCGCGGATTATGCATTGTCAAAAATATTAAATGTTATCAGTGCCGCCCCGTCCCTTCGCCGCCCTGCCTGCACTGATCGGCATTCAGAAGTCAACAGGCAAACATAGATAAGATTATAACATTGTTATAAATACTAGCCACGCTCTGAAAACTTATGCAAAATTATTAAAAAAATAAAATGTATAAGATTTTCAGATGTAAGTTGATACCAATTTTAGTTGATTTCTTGGTCTGACCATAGACTTTAGATTGTGGGGTGCTCACCTGGAAGCCTTAGGTGGTAAACTGAGCTCCGCTGCTTTTGCAGTCAGCAAAATAAGGTAACTGACGGACATTCATACAGCCAGATTAATTTATTTTGCATATTTTCATAGTCTTATGTCTTACGGTCTTTTGCTGTGGAGCTCTGTTTGATTGTTTGTTTCTGAGTTTTGTTTTGTAGCATATATGATATCAATGTAACTATGACACAAACCTAAGCAAACTTTTGGTTTTTATTTGTAACTTTTATTTTATGATACTATTATTGTTTGTTTTTTTGTTCTTAAATTGGTATCGTTTGTTGTTATTATAATAGCAAGCTATTAACGTCTGCTAAACTTAGTATAAATATTATTTTTCGCTTTAACCCTTTTGGGTTAATTGCAAAATGGTCCCATATAAATTCATACAGATCTGATGATGAGTATCGGAGACAGACCTTGGAACTCTTAAAAAATGTCAGCAAATCAACCGCAATTGCTGCTATCTCATAAATATGCATTGTTTACGTAATTACACCAAATAAAATCAGGCATGTACACGAAAGGGTTACGCGGATGTATTCAGCATAATATAAAACTTTCGCTCACTACAAAACAGTGCAAAACATACTGCTATGAGGAATTTTATTGTAAATTGGATACATAATATTTTCAAAAATGTACTGAGACAGCAAAATTAATATATTAATTTCCAGAAATACATTTCGTGGAGACTCCTGAGAACCCAAACAGTAGATGGCGCGAATTGTCCTTTTTTGTAATACAAAAATTGATGCCAAGTCTGCGGCAGAGCTCCATAGCAAAAAACCGTAAGACATAAGACTATGAAAATATGCAAAATAAATTAATCTTGCTGTATGAATGTCCGTCAGTTGCCTTATTTTGCTGACTGCAAAAACAGCGAAGCTTAGTTTACCACCTAAGGCTTCCAGGTGAGCACCCCAAAATCTGCAGACTATGGTCAGACCAACAAAACAGTCTTATCTACTATATTAAGTTTACTACCAATACCATCCACAATAACATTGGTATCAATATTGTACATTATTTGATAATGAAAATCTTGTACATTTTGTTTTTTTAGAATTTAGCATAAGATTTTTGGCAGCAAACCATTGAGACACTGTTTTCAGAGCGTGGCTAGTATTTATAACAATGTTATAATCTTATCTATGTTTTCCTGTTGACTTCTGAATGCCGCTCAGTGCAGATGGGGCGGTGGAGGGTATAAAGGGACGGGGGCGGCACTGATAACATTTCATATTTTTGATAATCCAAATTCCGCGAAACCGTAAAACATTCAAATTATCCATAGTGATAATTGTTACGTAGATCGCTTATAAACGTATGTTACGTAGATGGAAATGCAACCAAAATTTTTGACAGTTTTTTTATTAATAAGCTAGTAATGGTGACGACCATGATTCGTCGAGATCAGCCATTATTATTATTATTTTACGGTAACGATGAACAGTTTTTCAGGCGCCATATCTAGATAACGCAACCGAATATTAGGTCAGTTTTTTTTTAATTGACATCAGTACTACTAACACTTATTTTCTACGTCGAGTTCAGCCATTTACCTTATCGTTTTTTTTCGGTCACGATAAACAGTTTTTCAGGCGCCATATCTAGATAACGCAACCACTTCGCGCAGGCAGACCGACATATTTGGCATCAGAGAGGTGTCCTTTATCCCATGAACATGAGTTTAGCTATTTACCTTATCGTTACCATTTCTGTCGTCACCTCCTAGTATATTTGCTTCCATATAAACTCCCGAAGTTTCATATTTAGAGTTACTCGGTTGAGCCTGTCGGATCTGAAAGAGAAAAAATATTTATTTACCTATATATCTGTTTTCTATTTATTTTATCTGAAATAGAAAATATGTATGCATATTATTATCCTCTTTATTATGTTTGGTGGTTTAAAAATTAGGCACATGCCTACATATATTGTTTCCATGTATCATCGTCGTTATTTATAAGTTATTATTTCCAAAGTAATAATTTTTTATGTTTGTATCAAACTTACGTATAAATATATAAAATAAATTACTAATGTAACTTACATGGATTAAAACTACAAAAAATAAAACACGCTATTTAAAGTGGTAAAAATAATAAAATGCTGGTATCCCCATCAACTTATAGTCCGACTATTTACGAATGACAGGTAGTACCATAGTTAACCACCCACAATAATAAGCCTCACACTTTGGTCGGTTAGAAAATTGCTTGCCATCAACGAGTTCAACGACACTGATTTTGACACTGATGTCAAGAATAGAAAAAAATAATAAAAAAAATAACAAAAAACAAAAAAATAAAAAATAGAAACCTATACGCGACATAGGGACAACAAAATATGCTTAGTCCTGCTCACACATACACGTTTTGACATATACGTATCTCGCTTTCGTAATTATTATTATTTTAGTGGCATATCTACCTAATCCTCAATCTACGCTAAATAGCTAGACATCTTGCAAAAAGTTGCTAAATGGGACTTTTTGGCGGGAACTTACAGAGTGACGTAGCATTTTCATTTTTATTTACAAAAATTTGTGTATTTTGAGTTTTATTGTGTATATTTGGTGGTATTTTACCCAATAAAGATCATCCATGTGCACCAGTGAAGTGAAATGAATTATGTGTATCGTGACTTTTCAAGTTGTCTCAAAATGTCCGTGAAGAGTTTTAGTACAATGACCACCATTGTAGTATAACATGACTTTTATGGACGGTGACTGACTGAGGACTATAATGTGAAGTGATTTATTGTGACTGGAAACTATAATATAACTCGACACTGGCAGAAATGAGCCCTAATTTGGGCTTGGTTGCCAAAATTAAAAATAAGAAGAAGAAGAAAGTTGGTAGATTGCCAGATTTTGTTACCCAAAAAAGTTGCTAGAAGTAGCTAAATGTTTCTAAGTAGGTAGATAGATAACAGTAAAATTGTTAATTAAAACACTAGGAAATTAAAAATCAGTAAATATTTTTAACACATTTGTTTTATTTACAACAAATAGGTTCGTACAAAATACATTATATAAGGTCCTAATAAATTAGTGAACTTCCTCTTGAGGGATGAATGTATAGGTCATTAGTAATCAAAAAATAATATTACAAAAATAATCCGAGGGAAAAAAAATAAAAAATCCTATACTGTCTCTATGCAAATCAAAGAAGCCGCGCGAAGGTTTTTTTTTTTTTTTTTCCTCGGATTGTTTTTCTAATATTATTTTTTGATTACTTATGACCTATACATTCATCCCTCAAGAGGAAGTTCACTAATTTATTAGGACCTTATATATATAGAAAATTTCCTCAAGCCTGCCGCTGCTTTCGATTAACGGCAAGGTCCCCAGAAGGCTGGCAGCGTTTCCTCTTTGGATAGCCAAGCTGACGCGTTGGTGGAAAAAGCTCCCCGCCCGCTGGTCTCCGGAGGTCTCGATCAAATTGATCGGATCAATTTTGAAGACAAGGTGCGAGCAAAACGGCGAGCTTCGGACCCCCACGGTCCCAAGGTCTCGACCGCAAAAAGCATAAAAATATAATTGGGTGCAATCGATGCATATTTTTTGAATTTTGAATTTTCCGCACTGGCCGCAGCTGCCCCTGCAGCTTTACAAGTTGCCGGTAAGTGAGATGGCGCGAGTGTATCGACACATGTGTGTGGCATCCCACACCAGCGACTTGCCGACACTCCAAGGGATGAGACTTACACCCATAGAAATAATATATACCCAGAAAGAACGTCGCCATACTACCCGAATATATAAAACAGGCCAACTTTTATAGGCTGCCGCGCGTAACAGCTACGTTTTACGCTCCCTCTGCGTCATTCTGCTTGTCATAGTGACCAGTCTGTCGCGACTTAGAAGAAGAAAAAAGTCAATGAAAATTGGTAGAACTTTTATGGAGCCCTCTCATTTCCGTAGTCTGTCTCGCTCTATGATTAAACGTCATCTGTCACTTGTTGTTTCCCTCCAGTTTTAAATAAATGAAAACATTTTGATAAGTTGAGAATATTATATTATATTATAGAATATTATACAGGATAGTGGTTAATATAATTGCTAAGTAGAATAATAAGTGTATTGCTTACGAAACCGTTTATTTTTTAACAAAGAATAAAGTATAGAAAATGCGAAGTGTGCGGATTAAGATCGGAAAGGAAAGATGGTAAAAAACGTGTTTTTATGGCCAAATTTCCCCTGGATGCAGTTCGGTAAGTAAAATATCATATTATTTATGAGTTCTATAATTCCTTTAATATAAACATCTAAATAGTACATTAAGGTATATACCATAATAATATATAAGAAAATAGAGTTGTGCAACATTTATTATCGAATTCGATATCGATATTTTTATATTTTTAGGTGTCGAAAATGACAGGCAACGAGGACTTGGCTTACATTCCAATAGAGAAACTAAATGAATTAAAATATATTTACGAAAACCGTTTTGTTGAGAAGGACTTTTAGAAAAAAAAACACGACTAAAGAAGACTGCAGTTCCATCCATAAGACTCTCAGCTAAGCCACTCTCTAAAGACAAACTTAAGGGATTTCCCTGCTACCTGAACAGCGAGCATCAAGTCAGTAACACACATATTTAAAATCAATACAAATAAAACGATAATTTATTATATAAATTTTAAATATTTTCACTTTCATCTAGATTATCCATCTACTTCTTCGGCCCCAAATGCCTCATTGGATGTTGAACAATCCATAAATTTAAATGATAATTTATCAGTTATTTGCAATGAAATGATATTCCAGTAGAATATACTATATAGGAAGACTTTATAAAATCAATTTGATACAAAGTAATGATCATCTTCTATTCCAGATATTCCGCATATTCATACTGTTCCTGCTAGCGGTAGAGCTAAAGGGGTCATTGGGGAAAATGTTTTTAGTGTAAGACGTTGAAAGGTTCGGTCTTTAAGGGTCAGTTCACACCGAGACGAGACGCGACGAGACGTGTCGCTACGATTCATGAAGATGCCTATTATGTAGCCAATCCTATTATTAAGGTTACGTTGTGGGCAGAGTCAACAAAACTCCAACTTGCGAATATATTTTATTACGCTATATTAGGAGTGCACAACAATAATAATAACATGACACGTGTGTTTATCAAAAGGCAACGTTGAGACTGGGATGAGAGTGGGAACTCTATGGCGACTGAGTGTGACGACTGCGTGTGACGACTGCAAGCGGCGCATACGGCGTACGCTTTATATTGCAGGGATAAAGCTATGAGTCCCTACATACAACATATTTTTTTAGGATTCACAAAAAAAAGCCTTATTGGGGCCTAAACAGGATAATTTACTTTTTGTTTTGATAAAACGTCTAGTTGCAAATATTATGTAGTTTTAATTAAACTCCAATCACAAACCTTACTGCATATTAATATAATGTGTATTGTATTAGTTAGTTCTTTGCCTCGACTTTTTACGGTTTTCTTAAATACCCCGGTCTGTGATCCACAGGAAAAAATGCATCTAATTCCCCTTCCTATTTAATATTATATTTTAATAGTAAAAAATATTAATATTTATTATTATTATGTAACCTTGTGTATTAATATATTGTATGGTATTATATATTTTTATACAAGTCATAATCTGAGCAAAGTACCACTGGTTTTGTTTTGGTAGTGCTAAAACAAAATCAGAGGATCTTAAATATCTATATTATTTACAACAGTATATATATATATATATATGTATATATATATAACGATATCGATAGATTTAAATATCTACTAAGCAGCGCATCTCTATTTCGTTCTAAGGTTGGTAGTACTGATTGTTATTATTCTCACGTTGTTCTCATTGTGGCTTTTTTCGGTACCCAATGGAAATTTAATCATTTTTATCTCGCTCTATGGAGTCCCGTCTCTTCTTACGTACCTAGTTATTGAATACTCTTTGATAGTGACGTTCATAAAGATAGCAGTTGTTGAAATATTCCAATTAAAATCGGGAGAAATTTAAATATTGATCATTATTTTGCATTTTTATTTATTTTTATTTGATTTACGCCCTAACAGTTAGAGCGTATTTTTATCGACGCGTGCACAGTTGCGACACTCTATCTGGATGTATCCTTAATCAAAGCTTACACCCATATTCTAAGTCAAAACCTCATAATTTCCTCGACTCGACTCAACCTCACTTAGGTGTTTTGATATTACTCTTGCCATCGCCCCGCACAATACCGACTGGTTCCAGTACGGAAGGCACGTTAGCGACAACAAGAGCCCTGCGGATAATGTAATTAATAGCTGAGTGTCATGATATTCGACCAGCACTTAAGGAGCACGAAAGCCCATGGTGGCCGAGCTCATTGACGAGGTCTCCGCAGCGGCAGCGATTAAATTAAATACCTTTTTTTTCCAATTCACACACCTATTAAACAGCGAGCATTCGATTTAAACGATTTGACAAGTATTTTAACAATAGAGGAGAGAGATTTATAAGTACTTACTGTTTACTTATTTTTTTAAATTGATATAAACGAGTGCTGTGATCTCCTGTAATTGAAGGTACATATAGAACTTATGCCATGTGTTTTATTATTAAGAGTGTAATATGTATTTTTGTTGGAGTTCCTTAAATAAATAAATAGAGGTATCATAAGAAAACCCTCATTACCAGCCACCGACCTATACCCTCACCCACGCCTTTATTCTTTTTCTTTCGAGACCCAGTGCCCTATTACGAATTCTCGAAAGTATTGAAAAGTAGCTAAATAAATTTAGCTACAAGTTTCATTAAATTGTAGCTGCCTAACACCAAAAAACGCAACTTGCGTTAAAATTGGAGTGATGTCCTATTTGGCTTGAGCGGCTGCGCAGCTAGTTTTAATAACGTTCAACAGCGATCTGAGTTCGATCCTCGCCGCTGCAACAAGTCTAGTCTAGATGATAATATAATAAATTAATACTCTTTTGAAAAGAAATGACTTTCCCTCATAGGTCGTACGTTCTTTTATAATATTTTATTTTAGTAATACTAAAAAAATTAAGATAGTAGGTTTGAATTCGTATAATTAGTACCTTTCAAATTCGAATTAATGATAACGACATGCACTCGAGTATTCTGTAATCTGTGCACTCGAATTTCACGCTTTCGGAATTTGCTCAACTCAGTTTCGAGCGTACGCAAACACAGCTATCGGCTACGCGGCTACTAGCCTAGCCTAGAATGGCTAGCCGGCCAGCTACCGGCTAGTGGCGGCTACTGCGGCTAGTAACCTGTGGCGGCTAGACGGCTACCCGCTGTGGCCTGTGTGTTGTGTGACGTAAACTTCTCGTTATGAGGTGGATGTGGTGGTGTTGTGTTGATGTTACCTCTATAGTCAAAATACCTGTAAAATCGTGCACTTAAGTTTTAAATTGGTTCGAATTATCAATAGTTAGACAGGTATTTTCAGCATAGAGGTATCTTAAGAAAAATCCTCATTCTAGCTAGCCATAGCCAGTAGCCATCCAGTAGCCAGTAGCTAATTATCGTGTTGACCACAGACATATGAATATGGCAGACCAGAAATTAGGGAAAAAATAGCGTAGCCAGTCACACACACATTGAATGATTACTAAAGCGTGGGCCGTATTCAGGGTACGAAAATATTTTAAAGGTTGACAATTATGTAGGTAGGTATGTAAAATGTGTAGCAAAAACTAGTCATATTTCTCATACATAAAAGAATTAATATATTTGGTATATATCCAACTTTTTACGTCTTATAAGTGCTTATTCGATTTATCGTTATTTATATTTGAGATCATATCGACAAATCAATGTAGTAAATGCGCAATCGAATGTATAAGATCAATTTATTCATAGGATATCCTAACTTCATAACTTCCTAACTATAATATTATAAATACGAAAGTGAGTTTGTTTGTTTGTTTGTTACGCCTTCACGCCTCAACTTTTCAACGGATCATCATGAAAGGGGTTTGCTCAAGTTTGTATGGGCGTGTGGCGTCTTTTTTTTTATTGGCGGCCACTGTTATTTTTTTTCGTTATTTTGTAATGCTATAACAACAATATAAATTAAACGAATAAACATTTCTCCAAGTGATATCGAAGCCGAGATATTGAAGTTTGAAATATCATCATTATAGTTAATCTTTGATTGTTTTTTATAGCCCTGTGCTCGGGTAAGCCGATTAAATACCTTATAAAATAAAATAAATGTGGGCACTACGTGTAATGTGTATATATAATATGCAGTGAGTACCTACACCTGAACTACATCTACCGGCTCATCGTAAGTTTCGTTTTCAACATCGTGTCTTATAATGAAGTCCAGAAACTGTGCTGGAGGAGATAGGATCATCAATACTCAGCTCCTCAGGTATCTAGAGGAGCACCAGTTGATTAGCGACCGCCAGTACGGCTTTCGTCACGGTCGTTCCGCTGGTGATCTTCTTGTTTACCTGACGCACCGATGGGCTGAAGCCATAGAGAGTAAAGGCGAGGCATTGGCAGTTAGCCTCGATATCGCTAAGGCCTTTGATCGGGTCTGGCACAGGGCACTGCCGTCGTACGGAATTCCCGAGGGTTTGTGCACTTGGGTGTCTGATTTTCTTGCTGATCGGAGCATCAAAGTCGCCGTTGACAGATGCTGCTCCGATATCAAGAATATCAATGCTGGCGTACCGCAAGGCTGTGTGCTATCACCCACACTGTTCATCCTGCATATCAATGATATGTTGAAAATTGCCAACATTCACTGCTATGCGGATGACAGCACTGGGGATGCCCAATATTCCGGCCGTGCTAACATCCCTCGGTCCACGGTGGAGGAAAGTCGAATACGACTTGTGTCTGAAGTTGAGACTTCGTTGGAGCGGGTCTTGGAATGGGTGAGACTTAATTTAGTCCATTTTAACCCCTCGAAGAACAAGTCTGCGCGTTCTCCGCGAAAAAAACCCCATTCGTAGTAGCACCAAAAGACGAAGACACTCCTCTCAACATCGCACAGAGTATCGGGATCCTTGGTGTCGATATTGCGAGTGATGTCCAGTTCCGAGGTCATTTGGAGAGCAAAGCCAAACTGGCTTCAAAAAAGTTGGGTGTGCTGAATAAGGCTAAGTGGTACTTCACGACACTCCAGCGGCTACAGCTTTATAAAGCGCAAGTAAGACCGCATATGGAGTACTGTTCGCACCTCTGGGCAGGCGCACCCGCTTATCAGCTTTTTGTGGATCAAGCTGATAAGCGGCTAAGCTTGCACCGAAGCAAGTGGTTGCCTCGGTGCAAAGGCGGGCCATTCGTATCGTTGACGATCCCATACTCACTGGCGGTTTAGAACCTCTCAGCCTTCGGAGAGATATAGGCTCGCTCTGTGTGTTCTACCGTCTGTATAATGGGGAGTGTTCGCAAGAACTTTTTGACCTGGTGCCATCATCACATTCCTACCATCGCACCGCTCGCCGGCGATGTGGAGTTCATCCTCACATCCTCGAGCCGCCTCGATCGTCCACACAACGTTTTAGTCGGACGTTCTTATTGCGGACCATTAGGATGTGGAATGAGCTCCCCGTTACGGTTTTCCCTCAGCGCTACGATATGGGGTTCTTCAAAAAAGGCGTAAAAAGAGCTCTACAAGGTCGGCAACACATTGGCGATCCCCCTGGTATTGCAAATGTCCATAGGCGGTGGTGACCACTCACCATCAGGTGGCCCGTCTGCCTGCTTGTCAACCTATGACGGGCCCGTTGGCGCAGTTGGTTAAGACGTGGAGTCTTAACCTATAGCGCCGCAGGTCGTGGGTTCGATTCCCACACAGGAAATGCATTTGTGTGCATGAACATGTCTGTATGTCCTGAGTCTGGGTGTAATTATATGTATATTAAGTATGTATTTACAAACAAAAAGTAGTATATGTATTATATCAGTTATCTGGTTTCCATAGTACAAGCTCTGCTTAGTTTGGGATCAGATGACCGTGTGTGAGGAATGTCCAAGGATATTTATTTTATTTTATTATTTATTGACCTTAAAAAAAAATAAAAAAAAGATAGATTCTCCTGATATCTCCCCCATCCAAGGAACCATATTATTGACATTACATGGGAACAGCAGCCCAATGTGCGTTTTCCAACAATACAAGAACAGTGATGCCCTAATATGGAATCCATGCCTTGTGCAGGCCTTTCTATTAATATATAAACATAATAAATTCTCCTGCGGGGTTATTTTAAAACGATCGAATTCGGATTCGGGAGCGGAATCGGAAACTTCCGAGATGAGTTTCCGACATGATAAAATAATAATGAAAATGTATATTTGCACATTAAAATACAATCAAA
Source organism: Achlya flavicornis (assembly GCA_947623365.1). Taxonomy (NCBI): domain Eukaryota; kingdom Metazoa; phylum Arthropoda; class Insecta; order Lepidoptera; family Drepanidae; genus Achlya; species Achlya flavicornis. The sequence goes on along the minus strand of OX392468.1, from coordinate 5,995,210 downwards.
ACTGTAAGAACATCAATATTTATTTAACATAGTATGATAATAGTACAATTTAAGTGTTACAAAATAATACTTAAACTAAAATAAATATATTCTGCATGATAGGTTAAAGCGGCCATTGCTATTTTAATTTCCGAATCGAATAGTTTGACGTTTCTCGACGGAAATATCAATCCGAATCATCGAAAAGTTTCCGATAGCTTTTAGATGGCGGAATTCTTTCCGAATTTTATTTAATGTTCGTTTTTGGCTATTATTTAATATAAACGCATTATTTAAACTTATATAATGGTTAGTTGGTACTAAACTGAGTGTGTTTGCCCCTATTTTAAGTAAATAATGAATAAGTAAGGTCTGCGGTAAAAGTAATAGCTACATACTCAAACTTCGTAGGGACTAAAACATATTGGTCACTACTCAATACCGTTACTCATGTTGGATGCTAGATTCACTACCACTAAAAAATCTACGTAACCATAAAATCTATTGCAAATTATCTATTTGCAAATAAAATTTAAAATATTTTATTAGACTCAAAAGAAAAAAAGAAAAACATAAAATATTTGTTTTATTATACTCTCCATGAATGTACTGAAAAAACTACTTTGACACAGAGGGCTTTTTGGCGGGAACTTGCAAAGTGACGTTGCGTTTTCGTTTAATTTTCAAAAAATCATGTATTTTGAGTTTTATTGCGTATTATCTGTGATGTTTTATCCTATAAATATAAATCCACGCGCACCAATGAAGGGAAATTAAATGAATTATGTGTATCGTGACTTCAACTTGTCTCAAAAAGTCCGTGAGAAGTTTTAGTTTATTGACCACTATTTTACTAACACATGACGTTTATGGACTGTGACTGACAGTGCGTACAATATGAAAGTGATTTATTTTGTGCCTAGAACTTAGGTATAACTCAAATACGATTAGGCTGTATGGCTCAAACCTTTGCCTGACTTTTGCTAATGTTATAAACAACAGTTACTTCGACCTATCAGTCAGTTTTCGAAGTTCGATAAAACTAGAAACCATTTTTATGTTTATTAACACAATGTAGACCTAAAATCCAAAATATAGAAAATAACAAGTATCTGTCTTTATGCATTTGATATGAGTGTTTAAATGAGGGCTTTCAACAATAAAAATCCGTAAGCATTTCAATTTTAGTTTAAATTTTAGTTTAGGTATACCATTTCCTACCATTATTAAAAACAAACTTTGTAAACGCACTCCAACTTTCCGCTATCGGATCTTTTCGATGAAGGTTTCCGATTCCGCTCCCGAATCCGAATTCGATCGTTTTAAAATAACCCCGCTGGAGCTATGGCGTGACTGGATCGTGCCTCTCAGTAACCATACATCATTTAAATCGAGGTTTCTATTTCTGAGATCCTCCAAGTTGGATTCCTTATAAACTTCATTGATATAAGTCCCATTTTTAATGTGTTCCCCATAATAACTACGAGCTTGCTCTATTTGGTATGTTCCAAGTGCATATAAAATTAAGTCATCAGCACTCGGGACAACGGGAAATTCATCAGACCCGATCACTTCAGCATTCAGATACTGAAAATCAGCCCGCCTCCTGTTCAAATTATTTTCTAATACATATTCACTCAATCGATTTCTATTGCCATGTCTACGACTAATTCTTTCTATAATATGTTGTACCAATCTGTGATCTGTTAAAGGTTTTCCATAGGCATTCAACAATGCACAAGCTATTTCTATTTCGTCAAATAAATGGAGAGCAGCCTTATTAAAGTTCTGCGACCGTACCTGCCGGAACTGATTTTTTAACCTTCCGTTCACAGTTTAGACTACCCAGCGACACATCGTTACTTTACGGGAATCGTTAGCCTGCTGAGTAGTAAGTTGCGGTTCCGTTTTATTTTTACATGCTGGCATATATGAATTGTATCCACAGCTGTCTACTTCCTCTATACAATCCCTAAAACCTCTATCCAAGAACAACACATCGTCTTCTTGGAAAAACCAATTAAAAGGGTCACTGGTAGACTTCATGATTTCTGAAAGAATCGTTGCGTCTGATTTCGTGGCTTCATATAACCCATAATGCTTTTTTGTGATTGGTTGTAATGGCCACTGAGATAAGTGGTGGTGCGTATGAGGATTATCTATGGTGTAGAGGAATGAAATATCTCTTAGACAACCAATAAATCGTTAGAAAATATTTATTTTGATGATATGTTAGTATTGTCTACTAAGAAAAATATAAAGTCGAATAACTCGGCTCCGATATATTTGAGAAAAATGTCTTCGTAACAAGTTTTGTTAGTGTTGAGCTATATTTTCAATATGTCATATTTTCATAAGTGGCTGCGAAAGTTGAAAAAGACGCCAACTTTGCGCAAACCCCTTTGGCATGCAGATAGCCTATGGTATGGAAAGGGACATAGGGTACTTTTTATCCCGGGAACGCGGGTGAAACCTCGGGGGACAGCTAGTAATGTAATAAGGATAAGGGAAGTGACTGTCCTATTACTAGATAGGGTAGGTATTCAAAAGTCCAGTTTCTATTAGGATTATGTTTTCTTTATTGGTCTTGATATTACTTTCATTAGTTGTGGATAATAAAAAAGCTTAGAGAATTCTGACAGTAGGTACAGAAAAACTTAAAATCATTTCGTGATTTACATGATTTAACGCTTTTTATTACAACATCATTATTTATTTATTTTTAAAGATTACACACCATATTTTAGCCTACGAAACCGATTTCGCAAGACAACATATCTTATAACGTAAAACAAGGTACTAATAAAATAAAACTTCCTTTATTTTATACTTACTTTGTAGGACTGTGCGAAACGGACTTTTATCAATTAAATGGGCTTCAAAATGCTTAGAGCATAGTACACAATGTACGGTAGGCTGCCAATTTTCCCTATTTACATTCTTCACCCAGGCATTTCTAAGATGTACTTCTTAAGGAAATCTAAAAAAAACATGATTATTATTAAACACAACTTATGGCTACTCTCTGACCATTAATTAAATTTACAAAACTCAATAAAATGGCCTGGGATGTTCACAAAAAGCTTAAAAAAGTAAGGCTTAGTTGTACTTTGACGTCCAGCGATTTGGGAGTCCTTTTTTTTTACAGGAAGGTCACTATTAGAAACCTAATTACATAGCGCTACTTATATTAAGATCGCCGACGTTACAGTCTTCATCGATATTGCAAACATCCGATCGCTTATGCAGCGTTGACGTCAATCGATATTTCCTGAATATTTAAATTTTAAAAATGGGCTTTCCCTCTTTGAATTGGAATGATCATTTATTAATAATTGTAATTTTAATTTTTATCAAATCATTTTCGGTTTTTTTTCGATCCTCCAGCTTTTGGAAACGTAATTGCCTCTACACAAAGTTTCAAGTTGCGGAAATAAATGGTTGACGAAAAAAAATTTAATCAAAATCGTGAAAAACTATGCAATATTTTGCCACTATCAACACTTTGTTGCGCCAAAGTCATGTTTCGTTTTATGATGGTTATATGTAAGCAACCATTGAGTATATTATAATCAACAAACAAAAAATTTAAAGGTACTATATTTTTTAATTAATTTTAACTTCATTGGTTACGTAAAAATATTCATACTTATTTTTCTATGGTATTGTATAGAATGCCACGAGAAGAGTAGGTAAAGTTTAAATTAAAGGACAAATAAAAAAAAACTTTTTTGAATGAACCAGATTGGTTAGATTAGGTTTGAACTTTCATAATACCGTGCGCGAGCCGAGCGAGCGTAGCGAGCGGTGCCGCGGTAGCGGGCGGGGGGTTGCGCAACTTTTCCTTCACAGGGGGGTTCTACACCTACCCCCCTGCCTATTCTCCCCCTCCCGGCCCTTAAATCGATGGACGTCAAAGTACATTCCTACCAAAAGTAAAATAATCTGCCTGAGTTCGTCCCTTCATGGTACAATGGAAGATTTCACTTAAAAATCGTCAAAAGGCGAGCCGTAATATTGTTAGTTTAACAAATCCTTTGATGGATCATTCACATGTTGATATTGTTATAATAGAAAGCGATAATACATAACAATATTCTTCACGCTTTTTACTTACCCGTGGAAAGTAATTCCTGGCGTATTTTTATACGACGCACTGATAGTGGTACACATCAGGGCACTGCACTTCACCATCTTATTTTTTTTTTTTTTTCAATGTAAAAATTGATATTGTATTTATTATTTATTTACATTTTAATATACATAACATACTATAAAACTAAAACTAACTAACTAACAAAAAATAATGGAACAAGTAATAATAAAAAGTCAATAAGCCAATTAGTTTCAAAAATAAAACGATATTTTAATTAAAATTGACAACGTCAACTACATCAACGAAGCCATATTGTCGCTTAGTGTCACTTAGCGATGGCTACGGGCGTCACTTTTGTGTATGTTGGCGACTGTATTGCCAGATCAAAAAGAGATAATCTTATGCAAATTTTATTGTTATGAAAGGGACGTAAATAGTTATATAAAAATATCAAAGTAGGTATGTGTAATGTTTAGTCTGCTATTCTTCGTATGTTTGTGGTGTTGACAGATAACATAGCCGTGGCTATTTTGTGAATAGCCGTTTTTTGGCTAGTTATATGAATAGCTACCCATCTCTAAGCGATATTATCCAATTCGGAATGTACCCTAGATAATATATAGGTAGGTACCTAGGTATTTTACTTTACTAAAATCGTAAAATCATTAAAATGTATCGTTGTGTCTGAGTAAAAACTTATGTATTTTTTTTTCTAAGTGATATTATATATACATAAATTTACTGTGCCCTATCTATAGATACTGGACCAGGTACTGGATTACAATGTCGGTAGCTTTCGCAGCAAGGGGTAATCGTCCTCCTTTAAACCCTGCGCAAATACAGAAAATGTTAGATGAGAACGCTCATCTTATTCAAACCATACAGGAATATCAATCAAAAGGTCAACTTATGGAATGCCACCAATATCAACAAGTACTACATAGGAATTTAGTTTACCTTGCATCTGTGGCGGACGCCAATCAAAATATACAGAGCATCCTTCCGGTAAGTTTAAATATTGTTCTTATTTCAATCAATTAATTGTGATGTTGTGAAACAGATTTATTGATGACAAGATATCTCCCTGCCATATTCATCTAAATCAATAGTGGTATAGCCTAGAACTTTGTACTTATCAACCCTCAGTTTCATCTGTATTCCTGAAATGAAAGCCACATATGCCGGCTATAATCATACATAATACACTATACTAGAGAGCTATAATGCAATGCATATTATTAACAAATTCTGTTAACATTAAGGAATTCTGAATTCATAGCTGCGTTTCTTGCCGGGAGTCTTCTCAGTTTAAGTGTATTACGAACAGGTGGTAAAATCAATTGTAACGTTCGCAAGTGCCTTATTAAGGCCTATATTGAATAAACAATTTTTGAATTTGAATGACAATAATCAAATTAGAGTTTTGAGCGTTAGTGCTACTGAGCCTCTTTTTTGCCAGTACAAATTTAATTATCAAAAGATACAATAAACCTAATAATAATAATAGAGATGAACAAGTTCTGTAAGCTATAGAATTTGAATCGGATATTTCAGAAACCCCATGAGTCAAGCAAAGTTAATTTTCCAGGATAAGCAAAAACTGTTTTGAAACGTAAAATTGTTCTGAACTAACTTTATTTTATTAACATTAGAAAAGTTTAAGTAATAATGCAATGTTTTTATTTTATAAAATAAATTTTCTTGTTTATTAGTCCCTAAAAAATCACTTAAAAGTTATTTGAATTATAAATTGGCATGTACATTCCTAAGAATAGTATAGGTATTAATAATAGTAGTGGATAATGCTAGTCCAATATACATTCCATCTGGAACCCTCTTCGGGTGAAGGCCTCCTCCAGAGATAGCCATCCATGGCGATTCCTTGCGAGGTTGGACCAATTGCGTTTTGGATGGTCTCTATCTCATCCTTCCAACTTGCTTTTGGTCTCCCTCTGCTCCTGTGCCCATGTGGTGAGATTTTACTTATGGGGTTTCGGAAATACAAGAAAACAAAAGTTTTTTTTTTGTTTTTTGTTTAATTTTTTTATTAATAATTTGCCATTTGAAACCAAAATTAAACAATAGATTTAATCCTCATTTTTTTCTCAATCTTTCTTGACAAAGGTATGTTTCAAGTTTTTTAATTTATGGGTCTTTTTTTTTCAATTTATGAAATTAAAACAAACAAATATTATGTGCATGCTCAAATACATACAATATTTGACTTGATGCTGTCCCTTTGATATTACAGTGACTTATATGATTTTTGTTTGACATATGAATTTATCTTAGAAAAACAAAAACGCGAATACCTTGTTTGGTAAAAAATATGACTTATGAGGTTTCTGAAATACGTGTTTCATTTTTAATAAACTTAAAGTTTTTTTTTATACCTCTAAGGTGGCAAACAAGCATACGGCCTGCCTGATGGTAATCAGTTACCATAGCCTATGCAACACTAGGGGTAACACTCGCGTGTTGCCGACCCTGAAGAAAACTCTTCACACCCTTTTTGAAGAACCCCATGCTGTACTCCCTTGGGAAAACCACAGTGACGGATTCAGTGTCTGTGGATGAACTCCCAGTTGATGGAGAGAATTGTGATGGTGGAAGGTAGCCATGGGGGTCAAGTTGAACAATTGTTTAGAACACTCTCCGTTGTACAAACGGTAGAAAACACATAAGGAGGCAAAGTCTCTGAACCGAGTCTAAAGGCCCAAGCTGACCTAAAGGCCTAACCTAACCAGGTGCTCCCACCCATAGATGACAGCAGTACTCCATGTGAGGCAGGACCTGCGACTTATAAGCAGCTTTTGCGACGATGTGAAGTACTCCCTAGCTCTGTTGAGCACTCCAAGCTTTTTGGATGCCAGCTTAACCTTGTCTAGAGATGTCGACGCCAAGGATCGCGATGCTTTGACTGATGTTCAAGGAAGTGTTCTGGAATTGTGGAGCCACAGACCATGGGGTTTCCTTAGTGGTGAACGCGCAGGCTTGAGTCTTGGTGGGATTAAAATGGACTAGGTTCAGTCGACCCCATATGGAGACACAAGTAAGTGTACTCTAGATTTCAGACACCAGCCGTTCGCGGCTTTCCTCCACCTCGGAACGAGGGATATTTGCACGGCCTGTTTAATGAGCGTCACCTGTACTGTCGTCCGCATAGCAATGAATGCCGTAAATAGACAGTATATCATTGATATGCAGAAGGAACAGTGTTGGGGACAGCACAGAGCCTTGCGGGACGCCGGCATTTATGTCCATGCTATTAGAGCAGCTACCGTCGACGACGGCTCTTATTCTTCTGCTGGACAGAAAGCTGGCAACCCATTTGCATAATCCCACGGGAAGCCCGTATGCTGATAACTTCGTGAGAAGACACCTGTGCCAGACCCGATCGAACGCGTTCGCCTGATCTAGGCTTACTGCCAATGCCTCACCTTGACTCTCAATGGCGAGTGACCAACGGTGCGTGAGATACACAAGGAGGTCACCAGCCGAGCGACTGTAGCGGAAGCCATATTGTCGGTTGCTCAGCAACTCGTGATCCTCCAGGTATCTCAAAAGCTTGATTTGATTGAAAAGTTGATCACACGCTCCATGACTTTGGAGAGAAGCGAGGTGATGGCGATAGGCCTGTAATTCGTCGGGTCTGATCTGTCGCCCTTTTTGGGCACAGGGTGCACGTGGGCAGTCTTCCACGAAGACGGGACTTCCTTTTTGGTGTAGGAATGTGCGAAAAGACGCGTCAATACTGGACACAATTCAGGAGCACACTGCTTCAGCACCACTGCTGGTATGCCGTCTAGCCCACTCGATTAAACATTTTCAAAGTAAAAAAAACCCGAAGTCTACAAGATGCAGGGAACTGAGGGGGACAAAATCCTGGTATAATCCTGCCCAAGTATATGAAGACTAGGATGCAAATGAATATAAATACTATTATTTATATTCACCAAATATTGGGTTTTTACTAATAGTTGTATAAGCTGAATTCTGTTTTTTTATGAATATTCATATTCACCGAATATTATTACAACTATTTGTGGATATACAATGTGTTTGGGCATGTATTACCCATATTTCAGCGGTTTACTTTTTAATTTTTTTAATCTATGAATCTACCCCCTTCTTCTTATTTTTAATTTTGGCAACCAAGCCCAAATAAGGGCTCATTTCTGCCAGTGTCGAGTTATAATATAGTTTCCAGTCACAATAAATCACTTCACATTATAGTCCTTAGTCAGTCAACGTCCATACAAGTCATGTTTTACTACAATGGTGGACATTGTACTAAAACTCTTCACGGACATTTTGAGACAACTTGAAAAGTCACGATACACATAATTCATTTCATTTCACTTCACTGGTGCACATGGATGATCTTTATTGGGTAAAATACCACCAAAAATACACAATAAAACTCAAAATACACAAATTTATGAAAATGAAAATGATAACGCAACGTCACTCTGCAAGTTCCCGCCAAAAAGTCATCTACCCCCTTATAATGATCTACTTCACCCTATTGGAATGACGGCCATTTTTATTTTTTCAATACTATAGCGGGAATCCTTGTACAAAAATGATAATAAATAAATACTGAGCTAGGAAAGTGAAATAGGTATATGAACATAGAGATCTTATTCATACTATTGGCATAAAGGTAATAATAAATCTCTGTTTTAATTTTTCCATGTAATGAAAAAATAGGTCCATTAAATTTTAACTTTTTTTTTGTTTTATCGATTGATATTTATCTATTCTACAAAACAACACCGAATTTTTTTTGCTTGCATTGCTTTCTTTAAGTACTAATATTATTTTGTATAACTTGTATTGGTATTTATTTATTTATTTATTTATAATGTGGTATAATGTGGTATTTTCATTTTGTTGAGTTAAACTAAAATGCAAAGTTAATAAATCCTTCTATTTGGTTGGATTAAGTATTAGACATAAGTAAATAAGTAAAATCCTAGTATTTGAATATCATATTTCATTACAGCCTCCTCATCAGCTAGCTGCAGGAAATGTGCCCCAGGGACCAATCAATTCAGCAGCTGCTGGTGCTGATGTGGCTGGTCCTGCTCAACAGCCATATCGTCCACCATCAGGAGTTTCATCAACACCAACAAGACCCACACAATCTTATGGACAACGACCTTATCCTCAGAATCAGTATCAGAGCCAATATCAAGGGGCACCTGGTGTATACCCACCACAAGCTGGTTATGGTCCTCCTGGGCAAGGATATGGGCCTCCTAACCAATCTCAACAACCCCAGGGCTATCCCCCTAACTCTAATTATGGTCCACCTATAACGACAACACCTAGTAATTATCCCCCTTCTACACATCCAGGTCCTGGTTACCCACCATCATCAGTACAACAACCCTATGCTCCTCCGCCTGGTAGTCCTGTTGCAGCTGGCACTCCTTATCCTGTACGTAGTGCTTCCCAACCAAGTTACACAGGTAATTCAGCTTATCCACCTTCTCAGGCTGGTTCAAATTACCCTAATGTTGGTGTCAGCACCTACAACTCGACTGCATCCCAACCACAACCATACCAATCCCAACCATTCCCCAACACAACACCTACTTCAGCATATAGCTCAACTCCAACGTCACAACCAAATCGTTCTCCCCAACCCCAACCTAGTGGATATAATTCACAAAACCAAACCGGTTCTGGTTATGGCTCACCATCTGCTCAATCACCCACTTACAATTCAAGTTCCCATGGAAACAATGCGCCACCTGCTACAGCTGCTTCAGGAACCCCTGGGCAGGCTCCTGGCGGGCCAGCAAGCCAACAGTATCCACCTCCTGGACAGCCTTCTCCATATCCGCCTGTGACTCAGCCTCCATATTCTAACCCTTCATCGCAGCCTGGAAGCCCTGCACCATCTATCTCAACAGCACCACCTCCTCAAACATCCTATTCTCAAAATCCTCAAAGCTACCCACCAGCTGGTGGTGCCTACCCTCCTCATGCCTACCAACAGGGATATCCCCCAGCTCAGTACCCTCCTTCTGCCTACCCTTATGCTCGACCTCCGGCTCCCGGAGCCCCGCCTCCCGGTGCTCCGCAACCATATCCCGGGTATGGTTTTCAGCCTCCTACACAACAATAGATGGTTGATTACTTTGACAATAAGTTTAAAGGTTCAGACAATTGTGTTAGGCTACGTGTGCATTACAATATTTTGCATGTATTATAATTGCTAGTGTTATCTCAACTTCGGAAGACTTCAAAACAACAGCTAATGTAGGTATGTATATCGCCATTATTCTATATGTATACCTACACGGTGAATTTTTATTCGTTTTTTTTTCTAGAACAAACGTTGTTCAGACCATGGTCTACTAACATGCTATAACATCAAATGAAAAATATTACGTCATTGCTTTTTGAAAAAACACAAAATAAAGTTAAAAAGTCGGGAATATCGTTACTCCTTACAACCCAGACACCGCGCTTGCACTTCAAAGTAGCTGTGGCACGGCGGCCAGTCAGTCAGTTTTGTAGCAGGTGTGGGAATCCGCGGCTTTATTTGATGTTATAGAATGTTAGTAGACCATGGTCTGAACGTTTGTTTCTAGCGAAAAAACGAATAATAAGTCACCGTGTATACACAGAAATATAAAAACCAAATTACTTGTTCGTTGTTCTGTTTTCACGCGTTTACTGGATGTAAATTTATTTAGGGTTAAGCTCGCCTTAGAATGTATTTTATGTATACAATAAAGAATATTAAGACTTTATTTGCGCATGGAAAAAATCCAATACCTTCTGTTTGTCTTGTTTCCGTGTCTGTCGTCGGTTTTAGTGAGTCATGATGTCCCTCCAGTGTAGGTTAATACAATAGGTACATCCTCTTCTATTTTTACGGGCAGTTACCAAGGCAAGGGCTCAGGTTATATAGGCTATCATATAACCTTCACCATTCTTCTATTTAACAGTGGAGTGTTATCCTCCAGGAGGCATCCCAGCATTTGTCTGACCTGGCTTTGCTTGAAGGATCGAATCTCCTAAGAACCAAACATGGGAAACAGATTTTTTACATACCCTTATTTTGAAGAGTACTTATTTGAACTTTACTTTGTCAAAAACCCTTAGATAAGGGTATTTTTTACCACAATTTGAAACCACAGTGAAACCTAAGAAAGTTGATTTATTGGCTTCGGAACTCTGAGACGCATGAGCTAGATAGCTAGCTTTACTGCAATCACTGACTAGTTACGGAATTTCATTATTCAATATTACTGCTCCAAAGGAATTTTTCCTGGATGGCTTCATCTTACCGCGTCATTGAATGAATTGACCACCGGAGGCGGTACGTGGCTGGTAGCCCCACTGATATACAGTTCTGTGTGTGTATGTCATGATACATATGATCAAACACCTGCAGCAATTTTTTTCCTGGGATGACTTGATGTTATTCATGATTTATAACTTATTCCATGACGTGATGATGTACTAATTACATGAGTTGACATATCAGAACAATTTTATTATTAAAATATTCCAAACGTTTTATCGTTTTATTTAGTAAGTAGTTATTTTGCTGCATATAAGCGCATATATTTAGAATATTCTACTACCTTACATGTGAGGGCGTTAAAACTGCCTGCTGGCTTAGGCCAAATTAAAATTTCTAACCAATTGGGTGTATAAAAGCAAGTTGGACTTTTTCCAATATAAGGGACCTGTGATATAGCAGTAGGTCGTGGGTTCAACCCACCCAGGACAAACATTTATTTGTGGTAAGATCGTGCAACATCCATGAACTCCTTAAAATTCTAATTTATCAATATAAAGTCCAAACTTTAAGCGCAACTAAAAAAAAAGCAAACCAATCTTATTGACAATGCACAATGGCTAAAACCATTTATGAGATCGTTACACTTACAGGTCGCTTACTTAAAGCTGGCACGTTCAACACATGTACACGTTGTGCTTGTGTATATCTGTGATTAAGCGCGCGGCGTGACGTCGCACTGCATGTACATCATGAAAAGTCTGTCCGTCTCTCTAGCTTATTAGTATGTCAAAAGTAGAAAGTCAAAGCCATTTATGCAATTTAGGCCCCAGAAGGGCACTTATGAAAGTCACACTGTGAAGGTGCCAGCTTTCGGTAACCAACCTGAACTGAAAACATGCATAGTTTAGTTTGACCATTATTAGGCGGTATTTTTGGATCAACAAAATTTTAAAGCGTCCACTACACTCCAGTTCGAAGTTCTCAGTGAAGAACCCCTCTGATAGCACGGCCCACCCCATAATTGTCTGGTGCCTACCCCAGGATGTTAGGTTTCCATCAGTATCGAAACATTGATTTAGGGCCCTGACACGTAGAAAAGTAAAGCTCCTGGAAAGTAGCTCTGGGATAAAAGCCAATAACAGTATACTTCTTTGTTTTACAGTGACTATATTGTCTCAAAACAGTTTTAAAAAACCTAAATTGTTCTTGTTGGTGCCTTAGAAATGCTCACAGTAGTTTCGGATGACTACATTTTTATAGTTCTACAGTCAAACAAGAAACCCTTACATATTAAAGCTATAATAATATTAGTAACGTAAAATTATTATATTTCTACATAATATTCTAAGCTTCTTCAAATGATATTGAAGGTTCTTCAAACTGATGTAAAGATTCATCATAGTATTCCAACGGTAAATCATCTGTGGGTGGATGTGTGGGAAACGGTGGCGATGTTTTGTTTTTTCTTAGCGGTAGAACTGTATCAAATAAGTAACACATTGCGCCTGTTTCGCCCGGAATACCAACTCCCAATGTCCAGATAACATTGTATTTGGTATTGATACGTAGAATTTTTACACCACGCAGTATCCTCCACCTGTAAATGCGAATATTTTCCAATTATGGTAACTCACAGAAACCACGCGGGACACCAGAGCTAGCAGCTACTTGGGCCAAAGAATAAGCATCGCATTTCAGCGAACATTGCCGCCAGCATTCTAGGTACTTACTACGTACTCTCATTGCAAATTATGAGAAAAAAATCTTGTGTTTTATGAGACATATATTTATTATGGGACAAAAAACAGCTACAACATAAATATAAGAAAAAGATTACACAAACAAAAAAATATCAATGGCTGCAATAGCCCACTACATTGTCCGCAGATAGCTTTCAAAATATTAAGATTATAATGTGCCACTAGAGGCTATAAAGAAAATATATTTAAAATTGAGTAATTAAAAATGAGAAATGTCTTATAAAAAAATTCTGTCGCATTGGTTGTTATGTGAGATGAGACCATACATATTACAAGAAATGTCGGATTTTACACGCCCATACATTTTATTTCCTGTCTCATAAGACACAAGAAATCTTTAATGTGCAATAGGCCTTAGGGGAGGTTTTTATAACTAGCTACCTCTGTATTGCCATGCTTCGCGCAGTATAATCTTTGGTCTTGCATCTTATCGAAATGGTTTTCAAAAGCAAATATTTTTTCTGTCATCACAAATTCTTCATTGTATTTTGTAAGGGTCAGTCATTATAGGATTGAGCCATACATACCTATTTCCCATGTGTCCAGGCATTTTAGTTCCAGGCCAAACTCGGGCTTTTTCACCTCCACCTCCAATATTACCAGGTCTTCTGTGAGTTTTTGTAACTCCATGAGAAGCCGGCATACCTTTGAAGCCCCATCGTTTCATAACTCCTTGGAATCCACGGTCCATGCTATAACCAAAGCCTCGTTAGGATTTTGTGAATAACTTAATTATCTACATCTACTCTATACTAGTGGTATATATTTAAAATGGTCTTGCGTGCTGTAAATTACAGCGTCGAGTCGACTAACGATTTTACGTGAACTTGAACCAATATTACAGATTAAAGACGTAACAGATACTTCTCTTCCTTGAGCGAAGTACGCTATTGAGCGTTTCTTCATTGAGCGACACGACACAGCAACGGCAGCCGTCCACGACATCAGTGGATGCATATGAGACAGCGGCGACATGTCGTCCACAGCAAGTCTCCCACTGGTGTCGTGAACGGCTCTTTATGCATGTGTTGTGTACACACAAGCTTCCAAGTAGGCGCGCGAGTGGACGCGCCGCCCGCGACCCCGCGGCGGGCGGGGCGGGCGGCGGCTCTCATTATTACCGCGTCGTGTCGTGTCGTGCCGTTCCAATGAAGAACATAGCTGCCGGAGTCGCCCGACGACATGTCGCCGCCGGCAACGACATGTCGCCGCCGGCAACGACATGTCGTGTGTGTCGCCCCAATGAAGAAACGCCCACATTGAGGTCAATTGCCGTGACGCTAAAATTCATATTGCTCCACTCTGTACCGGCGAGTCGGCTAGATCAAACGCATCCGCGCCGCTCGCCCTTGAACGCGGCACGCGTAGCGATAGGGTTGTATGGATTCTGATAATTCTGATGTTCTTAGCTGGATACCTGCCTACATCTAACAATCTATACATATAAAATGCTTTGTCCTGAATGACTGACTGAGTATCAACGCACAGCCTAAACCGCTGATCGTAGAGACCTGAAACTTGAAAGTTGTGTTCTTTGTATGACGTAGGCATCCGATAAGAAAGGATTTTTCGAAATTCTACCCCTAAGGGGGTGAAAAACGGTTGCAAAGTTTTTATGGGACAACGTGATTCCTTGGTCCGATCTACTTCAAAGGGGTACGAACATTTTTGTATGGGAGCTGGCATAGCTAACCGCTGCAATTTAAAAAAAAATTCAATGTGGCGGCGCACGGCGTAATTGGTATATTTGGTTAGAGGACACTTATACAAACAAAAAATGTTGTTCAAATACTAGTTCCTAGGTTTATTTAACTATTTATTAAAATAGAGTAAAACTAGTAGCACGAGAAAACAATATATTTAATTACTTACCTACTAAACAGCATCGCAATATTCGCAATGAACCACAATGTTGTTAAAGTAGCTCGGATCGTGACTTGTTTTCCAACTTGTCGTTTTTATACAAACAAAAATGACAATACTTGTCGTAAAATCTCATGTTACCAAGTTAATTGGAACTAAAGATCGCTAAATAATGCTCCCTGGGCGACGTAAATAAATAAAAAAAAAACCGTTTACGCGGCCCGCCCTAATAAAACTTCTACTAAAATGAAAGTTCCGTCTCCGTGGAAGACTGCTCATTCGGTATTGATCACTCGCTCCATAACTTTAGAGAGAAGGGAGGTGATGGCGATTGGCCTGTGATTCGCCGGGTCTGATCTGTCGCCCTTTTTCTGCACGTGAGCAGTCTTCAAAGATGGGACTTCCATTTTGGTATAGGAGAGCGCGAAAAGACGCGTTAGTTAGTACAGGACACAATTCAGGAGATAATAATTCGATTTCATCAATGAGCATTATTTGATGAAAGTGATTGCATTTTGGCGACGTCGTCGTCGCGAGCGGCGCTCGGCGCCCTCGACCCTGCGCGCCGCACACCCTGCACTTTATGTAAAGCGTGCCCTGATCCGAGCTACTTGGCAACATTGTGTTTCATTGCGAATATTGCGATGCGGTTTAGTAGGCAACTAAGCAGCTAAGTAATGAATAATTTTTTTTCGTGTTCCTTGTTTTACTATATTCTAATAAATAGTTAAATCAACCTGGGAACTTTTATTTGAATACAATCTAATGCATATAAACAAGTAATAAGTTCATTTTTAATTTTTGTCGTTATTCTCATATGGTGATCTTTACCTTCAAATATCTCGGAAACGTGACACTTTAGGCCACCATATTGCTTAACATTTTTTGTTTTTATAAGGGTCCTCTACCCAAATATACCACTTACATATTGCGCCGCCACATTAAAAAAAAAAAAAAAAAAATCCCCTTTTGCATAAACATTCCGAACAGAATTGATGGAAGACTTGTTACGTATTTTATCGAAACGCATCGCCTACTTGGGTCAAAAAGGGGTAGAAAGTTATTTTAGGGGTGATTTGCATCGAAGTTGATATCAATACTTCTTAGTGTTTTTGATTTTAATTACATTTTATTTTGACACATTTTAAAACTGAATCCTTGACTGAATCGGATTTTATACAAAAAACTTGGTGCAATGCAGTAGGTACTTACTCCAGTAGAATTAGCTCAAAATTAAGCAACATTTTACATTAATTGTGGTACTAATGATTTTTGGCATATAGATACGAGTTATGTATGAATACTAGCCCCCCCCGCGGTTTCACCCGCGTACGGTTCGAATTTTCTCCTTCGAAAACCAATGCACGCCACTGATTATTAGACACAACAAATCAAACACATATATTTTTACAATTAAAACTTAAAATCTATACTAAAAAATCAAACCCAAAGAATCTTATTTAATTATTATAACAATAAATGAAAAAGAAATTAAATTAACTACAATAAAGAAATAGAGAAAATGATCTTTTTTTTTCAATGGCGTCACACGGCTTGTGTTTTTTGCCAACTTCCAGTTATATTATAAGTTCTAGTCACAACAAATCACTTTCAAAGAGGCCTCGGTCAGTTACCGTCCATAAAAGTCATGTTTTCCTACAGTGGTGGACTTTTGAAAAGATACCATACACATAATTCATTTCACTTCACTGGTGCACATGGATTGATATTTATTGGATAAAATACATCCGATAATATGCAATAAAACTCAAATACATGAATTTATGAAAATAAAAATGGAAACGCAACGTCACTCTGCAAGTTCCCGCCAAAAAGACCGAGAAAATGAACTTCTAAACAAATTTCGAATTCTAATCCGATTTAAATATTCTTTTATATTTGACATTCCAATTTTAAAGAGCATTTCAGAATATTTGCATTGCACCAAGTTTTTTTGATAAAATCGGCTCAGATCAGATTACAGAACAAAAGGCAGATAGAGCGCATAAGGTCGCCAGAGCTCATAGGGGAGGGGGGAAAGGTCGGTAACGCGTGAGCGATGCTTCGTGTGTTGCAAGCGTCCATATGGCTACGGTAACCGTTTACCATCAGGTGGGCCGTATGCTTGTTTACCGACTAAGTTGTGTAAAAAAAAAAGAGCGCGCAAAACACGGGAGTGAGGCAATTAGGTACAAATTGACAAACACATACCTGGTATTCGGTTTTGAATTTGTATTTGCTATGTTTAAAAGCTGCTGTGTGCTAATTTATTAAAAAGAAAGTGTTTTTCGTTAAATAAAGTTCTTTAAACAAAGCAAATAAAAATTCAAAAGCGAATACCAGGTATGTGTTTTTCAATTTGTATTTCCTTTTTTGGCATCACTCCCATGTTCCGTTCGCTCCATCTGCCTTAGTCTGTAATCTATGAAAATCGGATTGAGATTTCAAACATGTGTCAAAATAAAAAATGTTATTTAAATCAAAAGTACTAAGGAGTATTGATATCAACTTCGATGCAAATCACCCCTAAAATAACTTTCTACCCCTTTTTTACCCCGTTAGGCGATGAGTTTCAATAAAATACGAAACACCACTTCCATCAATTATGTTAAAGAATGTTTATGCAAAATTTGAAGTAGATCGGACCAAGGAATCACGTTGTCCCATACAAACTTTGCCCCCGTTTTTCACCACCTTAGGGGTAGAATTTCGGAAAATCCTTTCTTATCTGATGCCTACGTCATACAAAGAACACACCCTCCAAGTTTCAGATCTCTACGATCAGCGGTTTAGGCTGTGCGTTGATTGTCAGTCAGTCATTCAGGACAAAGCATTTTATATGTATAGATAGATTATTACCTTAAATTCGCAACCGATTTGGAAGTACGGAAAATGGTGAAAATTGAGAAAAACTTTGATATTGAATAATTCCTAAACAAAAATTGTGGTACTAGTTGCGACAATACCATGTCTTTAGAGAATCATTACCTACCTTCTCAAGCAATTTGGACCGGTTGCAACACACGGAACATACCTAAACATAAAAAAGTTATTTTTCGCCTTTATCTCCTAGGCAAAATGTGTGGTACTAGTTGCGAACTCATTGGTAACTTGTATTAGCCTTTTACACTTAGTTTTAAGTTTGCAGCCGGTTGCGATCTTCGGAACCCTAAGAAAATCCTTTTTACTAAATTCTACTTCTAGCAAAATTAGCGTATTCTGTATTATTGCTTGTATCATATTTGTAGGTCGATATCTAGCTACTTTGTGATCGCAACTGAAGAGAACATTACGGAACATAGTTTCGTAACAGGCGAATACGTGCACATTTTACTTGCAACAAAAACTATGTTCCGTAATGTTCTCTTCAGTTGCGATCACAAAGTAGGTAGAAGTCGTTAGGGTTAGGTATGGATGGAACCCTTAAAAGTACTCATAGTGTGTCGAAGTATTATAATTCATATCATCATACTAACGTCTTAGCGCGGACATCAATGTGATCTCCAACCCTGAAGTGTGTCGCTAGTAGTGGAGTACCTGTGGGTAATACTGCTTCTGGTGATATCATAAATCTGCACAGGTGTCGTTTGGGTAACATGCCTACTCCATCAAACAAACCACTGTAGTTTTTGGTCACTAGACTAGGATCAATTGTCTCTGAACCAACTAAAAGGCAACCCAATTTTCGCTTTTCTCGCCAACTTAATTCACTAGTCTTCATTGGTTTAAATTCTTCAGGTGGAATATATTTTATAACATGATTATCCACAACCTTAAACATAGAAATATTAATTTATGAATTCTTGTTCTGATATAAAATATGAACAACAACTATTAAAGCCTTGGTTGGTTTAAAGCTCTACTAGAGATGGGCAATCCTGGGTTCATGTTCAGGGATGGATATGGTAAAATTTATATAAAAAAAAGAAACTCGGCATTGGTAATGTGGATAGGCAATAAGTGCCCCAAAACCATAGGACCTGCCGACCAAACATTTCTATGAACCGTTTTCACACAAAGCGATAACGACATAGCACAGTGTTTGTTTACTAGTTAAGAGTTTTCTAGTGGTTTTATCATGTAGAAAATATTCAAAAACGACATTAAAACTTTAAGTGGCAGTGGAGACAAACCCCTGTTTGTGGGATAAAAGTGATGAATGGGTGAACCCAGTATTTTCGGACTCTTTTTTTTAAGTTGCCGGCGTTTCATATTTTGACACATGATGGACGTTTAGTCGCAAAAATGAATATTCGTAACTGTAGTTAAGATGCGGTGTCGTCTTTCGTGTGAAAACGAACGACGACACTACCGTTTGCCATATATCGTCGGTCGTCTATCGTGACGACAAAATTGTGTCGTTATCGTCTCGTGTGAAAACGCACGATTGCAACACCAGCGGTATCACTCGCGCGTTGCCAACCCTGAAGAAACCTCTTCACACCCTTCTTGAAGAACCCCATGCTGTACTCCATTGGGAAAACTACGGCGGGGAGCTCATTCCACAGTCTGAGCGCCCGCGGAAGAAAACTCCTTTGGGCCCGCACAGTTCGAAACAATTCTGGTTTCAATGTGTGAGGATGGACTCCCCATCGATGGCGAGAGTTGCGATGGTGGAAGTTAGCCGTGGGCATCAAGTCGAACAATTCCTTGGAACACTCCCTGTTGTACAAGCGGTAGAACACACATAAGGAGGCATAGTCTCTCCTCAGACTGAGAGGCTCTAAACCGTTCGTGAGCTCGGGATCGTCGACAATTATAGCGGCACGTCACTGAACCGAGTCTATAGGCCCAAGCTGGCATCCAGGTGATCTCGCCCACAGATGACAACAGTACTCCATATGAGGCCGGACTTGCGACTTATAAAGTTGCAGCCTTTGCCCCGATGTGAAGTACTGCCTCACTCTGTTGAGCACTCCAAGCTTTTTGGATGCCAGCTTAACCTTGTCTTCCAAGTGACTTCAAAACAAAACGTCGCAAGAAATGTCGACGCCAAGGATCCCAATGCTTTGACTGATGTTCAAGGAAGTGTTCTGGAATTGTGGAGCCACAGACCATGGGGTTTTCTTAGCGGTGAACGCGCAGGCTTGGGTCTTGGTGGGGTTGAAATGGACTAGGTTTAGTCGACCCCAATCTGAGACACAAGTTAGTGTACTCTAGATTTCAGACACCAGCCGTTCGCGGCTTTCCTCCACCTCGGTAAGAGGGATATCCGCATAGCAATGAATGCCGTAAATAGACAGCATATCATTGATATGCAGAAGGAACAGTGTTGGGGACAGCACAGAGCCTTGCAGGACGCCGACATTTATATCCATGCTATTAGAGCAGCTACCGTCGACGACGGCTCTTATGCTTCTGCTGGACAGAAAGCTGGCAACCCATTTGCATAATCCCGTATGCTGATAACTTCGTGAGAAGACCCCTGTGCCAGTGGCGTAACTATACCATCTGGGGCCCGTGGCAAATTCTTTTGATGGGGCCCTATCAGTAAAAATCGTCGGTCATAAGTATGTAAAATTACTCGTCACCGGTAACATGTACATCTCTAAAAATGAATCAACGACTAACTTTTTGTTTAGTTTGGTTGAAATGCTTAACGATTAACTTGAAATTGTATTATGGTCTTTAGTTGTCTCACTTTGCATTTTAAGCAGAACTTATAAAAATATACTATTCAAATAAAATACTCAGGTACAATGTAAAAAAATGTTTTTGAGCTCGCGCTCTCTTGGGCCGAGGCCCTCTTGGGTCGGGGGCCCGTGGCATTTTGCCAGCCCTGCCACCCTATTGTTACGCCACTGCCCTGTGCCAGACCCGATCGAACGCCTTCGCCACGTCTAGGCTTACTGCCAATGCCTCACCTTGACTGTCAATGGCGAGTGACCAACGCACACTGGGGCAGCATGTATGGGACACATGCGCGAAAATATTTAAAAGAAAACAAACCTAAATCGTACAAAAATATATGTTTTCAAAAGTTCAAATATTGGTCTTATCTAGACATAATTTACTTAACAAGTATTTTCAACTAAATCACTACAATTAAATAAACAAATCTGATATTGCGCGCGAGTGAAATGCAACGAACCTCAGACTATGCAACTTTGTATTGATATAGTAATCTTTTCTGCGGTTTAATATTCATAAATGATTGTCAAATGCCCTCTAATAAAATAATATTAAATTGTTTTTTCAAAAAACTTTCATTTTAAAATTCATTTTTGCCCATGTGTCCCATATATGCTACCCCAGTGTGCAACGGTGCGTGAGATACACAAGGAGTTCACCAGCTGAGCGACTGTGGCGGAAGTCATATTGTCGGTCGCTCAACAACTCGTGATCCTCCAGGTATCTTAAAAGCTGCGTGTTGATCACACGCTCCATCACTTTGGCAGGATATTTGCGTCTCTGTAAGGAATAACAGGGTCGGCTGTGCAGTCTCAAGGTGTTGGTGGACAGCACTGATGTTGGAGTGAAGTTCCCTGATGTTGCAGAAGTCCACAGAAAATGTGGACGAGGTAAGGGGAATATTTTTCAGCGGCGCTGAAAAATGTTTATGCCTTCTTTCTTTTTTTGGCCATTATTTAGGAGTGAGTTGAAGAGGGTGTAGAAAAGTGTCTGTGCGAGTAGCGGAAGGGACAAAGCGCAGTTTAATTTCACCGGAGTGCTGCACAGGTGATGCGGTTTGCTGTTGCGGCGGCCGGAAGGGTCTCCGGTCCCCCCCTGACACAGTCGGCCGAGTCCACTCCGGTCTTCTTCTCCAGCACGGCCAAATGCACCAAGGATTATGCACTAGGTAGCGGGCCAGCCTCCCAGGGCGGAGATTAAGTGATCCCTGGGTTCGGGACCCCTACAACATTCGGGCAGCCAGCGGGCAGCTGTTCCACCAGGTCTCCCTGACCGCTACAACACGCCACGCCTGCACAAACCTGGGGTAGTTCTACACTGCTGGTCCCAACACCCTGCCAGCACAGCACCTCCTCATGGAGCTCTCGCGACCTTACTATCGCAGGAACACAACACCACAGTAAGGTGGAGGTACTTCCTCATTTGGGCTGCTCTGAATTTGAACAGGAAATTGTTTGCCCTACCTCTCTTAAAATATGGTATATGTTATGGTATATATGGTATGGTATATGTGGTATATATAAAATTTGTTTTTGAATTAAATTTCCCTACTAATTATATGCAAAAGGTATTTTTCAATGCCTGTAATTTCTAGTATCTACTGGAATAAGATTGGTGAAAGAAAGGAAATGGGAACATAGGTCTTTTTCCAGAATCTTGTTGTAAATAACTGCATGTCAATGCAAAAAATATGGGTTTTTAGCTTTTTGACAACAGTAATGTAATTCTTAATTCTTTATTCAAAGGTAGCTTCCCAATGCAACCCATCTCAAGTTTCCATCCAGTACATAAATAAACCAACCTGCAATAAAGTAGTCTGCATTTTCTTTCCATCTTTTGACCATAAAGGATAGTTCCCTATTTTACGTGCAATTAGTCCAGCTCTGCGGGTTAAAGGATTCCATTGTGCAGTATTCATTGATTCTTTTGTTACTAAGGGAGACTCTAAAGCTTCTTGAATTTTAAATTTATCTTGCATCACCTCCTCAAGAAATTGTTTGTTATCTTGTGTTAAAAAATCTTCAGTCATCTGTAATAGGTAAGAAGAGAACTCAATATATATATATATATATAGCCTTGGACATTTCTTTTGACACATTGCTAGGGGTGTGTTAGCATGATTATGATAGAGGATGTTTGAAAAAGTAGCCTAGTGCCAAGAACTCAATTTTGACAGATGTGTGGGTTGGAACATTCTCATTAACTGTAATATATAATAATATCCTGGGACATTCCTCACACACGGTCATCTGATCCCAAACTAAGCAGAGCTTGTACTATGAAAACCAGATAACTGATATAATACATATAATACTTTTTGTTTGTAAATACATACTTAATATACATAATTACACCCAGACTCAGGACATAATACAGACATGTTGATGCACAAAAATGCATGTCCTGTGTGGGAATCGAACTCACGACCTGCGACCCTTAAGGTGAATCTTCAATTCAATTCTTATTTATGGCTTTTGCGGAAGGTGAATCTTAACCAACTGCGATAGAAAATATGCGATACAAAAAGTGCTATCCATGGAAACAGTAAATAAACAAACATACCACTCTTTCCTTTGGCTCATACCAATAGGGTGGCCGGAATTTTGGATGTTTATAGTAACCATTGGATCGCGTTACTACATGACTGATCCTGAAAAAGGAAATACGCAAAATAAGACACTCCTTCATGCGGCAATCTCGCGTACTCAAATTGCTCCGTTTGAATTACCATCCATACCTCATTTTAATAAGCCTACTACACAAAAGATTTAAATTTGATGAAGCCATTATAGCAGACGGTATAGTTTAAAAACAATATCTTAATATAAATAGGTTAAAGTAAAGATTTGGGACTTAGATTAGAATACCTATTTTACTTTGTCAATCAAATCGAATGAGGATAATATCGCTCACAGTGTTGCCAACTCTACCAAATCAAATCTCGATAGATGGCTGGTTCAAAAGTCGCTAGAAGTCGCCAGATTTTTTTTCTAGAACTCGCTTTTTTAATGATGCTTGAAAAGTGAAACTCAAAATATAAAAATATAAATAGTATTCAAATTTAATAATAATATTATAAAAAAATATATATATAAAATCTTCATCATCATCCGAATCAATAACAATCGCACTCGAGGTCGAGGGTTGCGGAACTTGAGGATCACTCGCCATCGAGGTCGATGGTTGTTGATTTTTCTGGGTAAATGTGGCTTTATTGGTGCCAATAAGCCGGAGTACCTCTAATTGTAAATCATAATCATAAATTTTTTATTCATTAAAATGGAATTCAATATTTTTAACCCCGTGCGATTTCGTAACTTTGATTTTACTATTATTAAGAGCACTAAATATTCTCTCGATTTCTCCATTATCGATTGTAGCTACAGTTGTGTTCAATATGGAATGAACTAAGGACTGTAAATTCATTTATTGTATAGTCATAGTTACACAAATGTGGAATCAAATAAATTTAAATGAGAAACGATTCACATCAAAAAGGCGCTAGAAAAGTCGCTAGTTTTTTCTGTAGCTAAATGAGAATAAAAAGTCGCTGTGAGTGTCAAAATGTCGCTTAATCTAGCGACAAAGTCGCTAAATTGGCAACACTGATCGCTCACAGTGCTCACAGCACAGGGGCAGAGACGGAATGAATGAACGATGTCGATGAATGTTTGTGACTTTTGACATGGATTTTTTGGCGGGAACTTGCAGAGTGACGTTGCGTTTTCATTTTTATTTTCATAAATTTGTGTATTTTGAGTTTTATTGTGTATTTTTGGTGGTATTTTACCCAATAAAGATCATCCATGTGCACCAGTGAAGTGAAATGAAGAATGAAATGAATTATTTGTATCGTGACATTTCAAGTTGTCTCAAAAAGTCCGAGACGAGTTTTAGTACAATGACCACCATTGTAGTAAAACATGACTTTGATGGACGGTGACTGACTGAGGACAATAATGTGAAAGTGATTTATTGTGACTGGAAACCACAGACATATGAATATCTGGAAACTATAATATTACTTGACACTGGCAGAAATGAGACTTAAATTGGGCTAAGTTGCCAAACTTAAAAATAAGAAGAAGAGAAGACTTTTGACATCGAAGCAAAGGCTGTATGGTTCAATAACCCTTGCCTATCCTTATGGATAGAAGAAAAAATTGTATATTTTTTTTATTGTTTGTTATGTTTATTTATTTTAGGGAATTCACAGATAAGTCAAGACTCAAGAGTACTTTTTTATAACTGGTTGAATTTTGTTGATTATAGTTATCATAGAGTATTCTAATGTAGTTATTTTGGTGCAAATCAAAATTATGTAAATATTAAAATAAGAATTTTAGAAAAAAAATAACCTAAAACTATCTATCTTGTTAAAGATATTTTCCACCTTCCTTGGATTGTTTGATTATGACCTGATGTTGAATATGACTACCGTCAAATGCTTTTCTATATTGGTATGCCTTGCAGTTAACATACATTCTCAGAAAATTAATCTATCTGGCCCAGGTTTGCAACCTGAAACAATAGTGTTACCGGCGAGGTATTTTTTCATTAACTTTACATCTGTCAACACAAAATCGTAAGTTTCTTGTTTATTTATGTGTATTAATTTAATACCAAGCATGCTTTCAAGTAGATATAGAAATATCTACTTGAAAGATAGGAAAATAACTAGATAAGTAACAAAAAATCGCACAAGAAGCTAGTCAATTCACGGTAACTTTAGTAAATTGTAGATAAAATCCGCGGGTTGGAAGCTAGCAACAAGTTATGACAGTGTAAACTTAATATTTGGTTTTCACCACCCATCAAACTGGAAAGCGGTAAACTGGCCAGAACGCCTCAGCAAAGGATAGTTGCTTTTGCGATCCACCTATCTAACGTATTCCAACCAGGGATTGCTCTGTAAAATCAAAAACCTATTTCCCCCAACCCTTTTTTGGCCTGCTTAAATACTACACCTTAGAATGAATATTCCAAGTCAAAGATGGTGAATATACAACCAAGTTCTATGATATGAGTGCAGGAGTACCCCAAGGATTGGTGCTAGGCCCAGTACTGTACACTATCTACACAGGCAACCTGCCAGAAACACCGGATGTAGTAACCGCTACATTTGCAGGTGCCACTGCTATTCTCGCAACCAAGCCTCACAAAACCTCCATCTGGACTTATGGCATTCAGCTCTTGGGATTGGCATGCAAGTCCAACATTGCCATTATACAAAGGGCACAAAATGGCATCCTGAGGAACCTGTCTAGCGCTCCCTAGTTTCTAAAAAACTGTGAACTCCACCAAGAACTCAAATTCAACACAGCTAGCGAAGAGATAAAATAATACTCAACTAACTACAAACTAAGTCTCTTGCCCATCCAAATCCCCTAGCGGCAGAGCTAATGATAATAAAACATCCAAAGAGACTCAAACGTTAACACATAGTTGAACTGGATTTAAAGTGAAGGGAAGAAAAGTTGATGGACTGATCTTCCCACAGGACATAGACACCCAACAACAAATCTGCTCAAAGTCCGAGACTGAACACAGATAAAAGTAGAAAAAAAAAATGGTTTTGTTAGAAACTGTAACACATCTTATCCAGTTAAAATATCGTGTCCCATTAAGTGGCAACCACCCACTGGAATGCACTGAGCGGGACGACCTCCTATCAAGTGGACCAATGACCTGGTCAGAGTCGCTGGGCACTGCTGGATGCATGGTAGAGGCCTATGTTCAGCAGTGGACATCCTTAGGCTGATAATTATGAGTAGGAATATTATTACTACATATTTGTTTTTGCAGATATACTGCAGATTTGGCTTCAAATCTTGCTGTTGAAATAACAGGAAAGTCGGCAAACAATAAGCACTGCCGCGTCTGGGTTAACAAATTGGATAGAAAAGATGGAAGCTTCATTGTGCGTTACAAAATTTATGAAACTTGTTATGATCTATCTATCAACATTTTTTACAAAAATAAGCTGATAAAAGATTGTCCAATCCAATTTAAAGGTAAAAGTTGTTATTTTTGCAATGCAATAAGTTTTTTTTTTTCTAAATACTCAAAGGCATCCATATTCAAACAAGGAACTCTTATCTAAAAATTCTATGACAAAACCTAATACGAATTCCACTGATATGACTTGTACACACGGCTACCGATCAAGCTATACATTTCTAGTGTAAGCTGACCTCCCATAGTACGGAAATCCTATACAATGCGAGATCAGCTTATACTGGAAATGTATAGCTTGATCTGTAGCCGTGTGTACATAATAATTGGTAGAGTAACATGTATTTAAACCTGTCGACTTACGATTACGATGTGCATCCCACAACTATAAGGTTGCAATCTCTAAAATCTGGCAACCACTGATAGTTACTAAATAAAATAAAATTGTTAATTGTTGTGACTTGAAAGCTTAAACTCAGATTACAAATAAAACCCTGTCTGGATGCTCCCTGGAGGCCCTCTAAACTTTGTCAAATCCAGGGAAACCCGGAAGGATGGCAACCCTACATATGAAATAAATATAATTCCATGAGCTGCTATTCAAGTGATTAAGAACATAAATAAAAAATTAATTTAAATTTCAGGACCAATTCATCCGGACCAGTGTGACTGCCCTATGAGAGATTTTCAAGAATGGTTAAATAAGTATGGTTGTTCTAATGACTATCAACAAATTGCAGACGATCTTAAAATATTTAAAGAAGTCAATATGAAACAAATCATACCAAAAATAATAGAGAATTATCATAAACCAGAAAGTACAAGTTTTTGTCATTATGTAATAAAAGACAACCATATATACAGAAACTGTTACGGTAAACATGTTGGGTTTAATATGTTTGCTGATAATATATTGTTATCACTTACTCGAAAAGCTGTGTTTCCTGATATGGAGTTAGTCATCAATTTGGGTGATTGGCCCCTAGTTTCCAAAGGTCCTGAGCCATTACCAATATTTTCTTGGTGTGGAAGTGATGAAACACTTGATATTGTAATGCCTACATATGATATAACAGAATCAACTTTAGAAAATATGGGAAGGTGAGAATAATGAATTAAGAGGCCGGCTAAGTCCGCTCGAAACTTCATTTCGAGATACGTGCATAAATCGACCTGAATACTATCTTTGTTTGGCTGAAAACAAATGCGCACGAAATGCGATCATAGCACATCATATAAAGAAATGGATTCTTTACTCATGTCGTCACAGTTCAAGTAAGAGGAACAGTATTGTTATGAGCTGGGGTTCAGGATAAATAATGGTACACGAATTTACCAGTTTTGTTAGTTAAGTTTTGGGAAATTCGTTTTCTTTCTAATTCTTAATTAGCAGCTATATTAAAAAATAAAAATGGAGCAACAATTTAATGTAGAATTCTCAAATACGTAACATTAGAACCACAGTCAGTAGGCAGCCCTTTCGCACGTTTGCTCACCGAGCATAGGTAGGTAATCATCTCAAGGACACTGCCGAGTCACCATACTGTTCTTCTTACATCTACTGTGACGCGGTGCAACAGCCTTACTTGTGACAAAGATTAGGTAATAGTAAGTACCTACCTATATCTACTATTCATATTGGCTTGAAGGCACATCGAAGTTTCTATTAGTAAAGATGTGCGAAAAATCATTAGTACCACAATTAATGTAAAATGTTGCTTAATTTTGAGCTAATTCTACTGGACTATTAGGATACAGGTGGAAATTTGAGACGGGTCAGTTTGAGTTATTGCAATCGGTATTTGCACATTTTTGAAAAAAGGTACATTCAGCGAGGAAACGGCGATTTTTGAAAAAAAAAAAAAATTCGCTTATTCGATCCTGTCTCTGACAAGGATCAAAAACCTCAATGAGACCAGGTTAGGTTATACCTACTAGAAATGTCAGAAATTGATAAAAACTTTTTGCATACATTTTGTTAGGAAAATTAATTGTAAAACAGTAATGGAAACTGCCCGACAAATAAGTTACGAATTTTAAATTCACCCTAGTACTTTATTAGCTACTACAAAATCATTACGTAGAAGAGCTATCTTTGTACTGAAAAAATTGGACAAAATTTCGGACAAACACTTAATATTGCGATGGTTGTGTAGGTGCTTCTAAGCCTAGGTACCTACTACCTTGCTTTTTATTCTATTATTTCTTTTTTTTTAATTTAGATCATTATTTTAATATTATAAATGTTAAAGTGAGTTTGTTTGTTTGTTACGCCTTCACGCCTTAACTACTCAACGGATCATCATGAAATTTAGCATGCAGATACCCTATGGTATGGAGAAGGACATAGGCTACTTTTAATCCCAGGAACGGGTGGGAAACTGCGGGGGACAGCTAGTATGTAATATGAGGGAAACAGAGAACCTTATTGTCATGATCGGTAAAAATCCACATGTCTTGATTAATAAATGAATAGGTAACTAATGTGTGGTGCGTGTTGTTTTGTTGCAGGGTGACATTGGACATATTGTCAGTGCAAGGCAGCGTGGAGCGGGCGTGGGCGCAGCGCGCGGGCCGCGCCGTGTGGCGCGGTCGCGACTCCCGCGCCGAAAGACTCAAGCTAGTAGACATAGCACGCGCCCATCCAGAGCTTTTTAATGTGTCTCTAACTAATTTCTTCTTCTTTCGGGATAAAGAAGCTCAGTATGGACCGAAACAGCCGCATATATCCTTCTTCAAGTTTTTCGATGTCAGTGAGTGATAACTACCTCCAATATCCTAATCCTAACTAATATTATAAATTCGAAAGTGAGTTTGTTTGTTACGCTTTCACGCCTTAACTACTCAATGGATCATAATGATATGTGGCATGCAGATACTCTATGGTATGGAAAAGGTCATGTGACACCGCGGGAGGCTGCAAATATTAGAGAAACATAATGACACTCTTTTCTGACCCATATTTAACCATAGCTAATTTATTAAACAAAAAATTTCAGTTCAAATACCAAGTGAACATAGATGGTACGGTTGCTGCATATCGTTTGCCATATTTATTAGCTGGCGGTGGAATGGTTTTGAAACAAGAATCACCTTATTATGAACATTTCTATCGACAACTTCGCCCATGGGAACACTATGTGCCTGTGAAACGTGATCTAGCTGATCTGACGGATCGTATTCGTTGGGCACTTGAACATGATGATGAAGCTTACAAAATAACAACTAATGCTATGAAATTTTCCAATGAAAATTTACTGCCCCAACATATAATATGTTATCACGCTGTCTTATTTTCGGTGAGTGTCAGTAAGTCGACATTTGTAATTACTATCAAATTTTAAAATTATACATGACTACAGAAACACTTACACACACTTAGGGGTCTGCGCTCCCCTACAAATAATACCAATCGCGGCCTGACGTTAAAGTCCATTTACTGCCGATTTCTGTATTATATCAATCCTTTATTTTGCGATTTTAGATTAATATTTTGATGCTATTTGTTAGAAATGTAATGACAAAATTTCTTTCTTTTCTTTCTCTTTCTTTCTTTCTATGCCTGTTTGTTACAATTTTACGACTAAACCTTTGAACAGATCGCGATGAAATACACACAGATACTTAGGTATGGTATGGAGCGGAACCATAGGCTACTTTTTGTCGCAGAAACGCGAGCAACAGCTAGTGACTATTTTTCTAGAAAGAAAGAAAGAAAGAAAAATGGTTTAATTCAGGACAACACACAACATTACATTAATGATAGGACATCATTTCTCATATTATTCTCCTGTTATTTAACTTTATTATTATCATAAATAAAACAAATATCTTGGGGCATTCCTAACACACGGTTATCTGATCCCAAACTAGAAACCAGATAACTGATATACTACTTTTTGTTTGTAAATACATACTTAATATACATAGCGAACCGCCCCGGCTTCGCACGGGTGCAATGTTGTAATTTTCCAGTAGGTATACGATTATATATTTAGTAGTCTTTGGTCGTAATGTGGTGTCGAGCGATTTGCGCGCTCGACCCGCCCGGTCACGGTCGAATACTGTTTCTTTCTAATTTTAATTCTGTGATATCTTTTAAAATATAAATGATAAATGATTTTCTGTAAAGAGCAAACTTTATCTACATTAAATGTCCGTCGTAACGTAACAAACTTATGTAATTAAATAAGGATTAATATTATATGGGTCAAAATAACTTCGAAAATATAGCCCACAAATAAAATGTATTTCCATGGGTAAAAATGGTAACTGTGGGTTATCTATAAGATAGACAAATACCATCGTGGACTTTTTTGAGGATATTTATAAGATACTCAATTCCATAGTGCATCATTTTGATATATCTCGTAAAGTTTATTCAGCGCTAGCAAAGAAAGCGCAAAAAATTCTATGTGTTTACAAAACGATGTTCCTGGGAAAATGTATCTAACTCATAGTGAAAACCGCATCAAAATCCGTTGCGTGGTTTAGAAGGAGTTAGCGGACAAACAGACAGACAGACGCGGAAAGCAACTTCATTTTATACTATGTAGTGATTACACCTATTCTCAGGACATCCAAACATGTTCATAGACACAAATGCAAGTCCTGTGTGGGAATCGAACAACAAACAAAAAGTAGTATATGTATTATATCAGTTATCTGGTTTCCATAGTACAAGCTCTGCTTAGTTTGGGATCAGATGACCGTGTGTGAGGAATGTCCCAGGATATTTATTTATTTATTTAACCTGCAGCGCGATAGGTGGTCTTGTCTTAACCAACTGCGCTGCGGTAATTGGCCTGTCAATCATACTGTATGTAATCTTGAATAAATCCGATATTTTACAGAAATGGAGCAAGAAGATAACCAGTAAAGTAACAGTGGGCGAGGGAATGACGCATGTACCACAGTCTAACTCGGCATGCGAGTGCGAAAAACAAAGGAGTCATGAAGAATTGTAATTTGAAAAAATGTGCATCAATTTGCACATGGAACTGAAGTACACATTCGATTTACAAATAAGTCGATGAATTTAATTAGATTAATTTAAAATGTGATCTATTAAAAGTAGTAGTAGTACCATGTTAGTATCATTGTAAGTCCTAGAAGAATCTACCTACGAACGTATCGAACTACAGCACATTATACATTGCACTAGTAGTTTTTATTGCGTGAAGACTCTAACGTTACGTCATGCAACTTTTTAATTGCTGATAAAGACTGCTGCTGAATGTTGGGGAGATTAATGAATGCATTTACGTGCGATGAGAAAATGAGCGACCCATTTGTATAATCCCTCGGGATGCCCATATGCTGGTACCCAACTTCGCTAGAAGACCCGTGTGCCAGACCCGATCGAATGCCTTCGCCACATTAAGGCTCACGGCCAATGCCTCACCTTGACTCTCGATGGCGAGTGACCAAACGGTGCGTGAGATACACAAGGAGGTCACGAGCTGAACGACTGTGGCCACATATGTGGCTCAACAAGTCGTAACCCTCCAGGTATTTCAAAAGTCGCGTATTGATCACTCGCTCCATAACTTAAGAGAGAAGGGAGGTGATGGCGATAGGCCTGTAATTCGTCGGGTCTGATCTGTCGCCCTTTTTGGACACTGGGTGCACGTGGGCAGTCTTCCATTTTGGTGTAGGAAAGCGCGAAAAGACGCGACAGTACTAGACACAATTCAGCATACCCCTGGTGTTGCAAGCGTCCAAAGGCTACGGCAACGGCTTACCGTAGGCGGGCCGTATGCTTGTTTGCTACCTAAGTAGTTAAAAAAACCTTTTGTTTAAAAGTTTTAAGTCACGGTTCGTTTCTACTACTTACGTGTATTCTTTTATTTTTAAAACTGATGCAATATTATATGACCACAATTTCATTCATTGTTCTCATATTTATTATACATCGATATTTCATTCCAAATATCTCGGTAACATGAGATTTTAAGAAAAGAATTGTCATTTTTAGGGTTCCGTAGCCAAATGGAAAAAAACGGAACCCTTATAGATTCGTCATGTCTGTCTGTCTGTCTGTCTGTCTGTCTGTCTGTCTGTCTGTCTGTCTGTCTGTCCGTGTATGTCACAGCCATTTATTTCCGAAACTATAAGAACTATAATGTTGAAACTTGGTAAGTGGATGTATTCTGTGAACCGCATTAAGATTTTTACACAAAAATAGAAAAAAAACAATAAATTTTGGGGGTTCCCCATACTTAGAACTGAAACTCAATTTTTTTTTTTCATCAAACCCATAAGTTTGGGGTGTCTATGGATAGGTCTTCAAAAATGATATTGAGGTTTCTAATATCATTTTTTTCTAAACTGAATAGTTTGCGCGAGAGACACTTCCAAAGTGGTAAAATGTGTGTCCCCCCCCCTGTAACTTCTAAAATAAGAGAATGATAAATCTATAAAAAATATATGATGTACATTACAGTGCAAACTTCCACTGAAAATTGGTTTGAACGAGATCTAGTAAGTAGTTTTTTTTTAATAGGTCATAAATTGAAATTAATATCAAATACTCAGGTCTATACTACCATTTACTTATATACCTACAGGTTTGTACGGAACCCTCGGTGCGCGAGTCTGACTCGCACTTGGCCGGTTTTATTGTTTCATAACGGCGACATGGAAAACAAGTCAACCACCACGATCCGAGATTCCGAGCTACTTGACAACATTGTGTTTCATTGCGAATAGGGCGATGCTGTTTAGTAGGTAACTAAGTAATGAATATTGTTTTTTCGTGCTCCTTGTTTTACTATTTTCTAATAAATAGTTAAATCAATCTGGGAACTATTATTTGAATATAATCTTATTCTCATATGGTGATACCTCCAAATATCTCGGAAGCGTGACACTTTAGGCCACCATATTGCTTAACATTTTTTGTTTGTATAAGTGTCCTCTACCCAAATAAAACACTTACACTGTGCGCCGCCACATCGAAAAAAAATTAAAATGGCGGCGGTTAGCTATGCCAGCTCCCATAAAAATGTTCGTACCCCTTTCTTAATCGTATAATTATTTATTTACCTACTGGTAAGTATTTTGTAACATAATAATTCAATACGATGTACAACTTACCATGTTAAAATTACAAAAGAGTTTAAAATAAATTAATAAAATTAGGCCCCCTCGGCATTGTACCGAAGATGCTGGCAGCATTTCCTCGCTGTATCGCAATGCTGATGCGTTGTGCGAAGAAGCTGCCAGCTCTTCGGTCCCCAGTGGGGACCACAAATCTTTTGGCCAGCTCTTTGTATAGCTTGCGAGCACCGGAACCACATGGACCTAGGGTCTCGACACCGAAAGGAATGAAATTATATTCGCCGCCGAGACCCCTATACTTCGGCCGCCGCGACTGCTTGGTTGCAGGTTCCATGGAGGTGAGAAGGGGCCAATGTGTCTACGCAGGTAGCGTCCCATACCAGCGCCCTTCCGAAACTCCACGGAATCAGGGACATCCCGTCCGGTCTCTTGCCGTCGTCCCTAGCAATGCCGGCGTGCCTAGAGAATCGGCCGGCACTCTTCTGGCTTGACAGCCCGTGGTGTCCCAATGGGTCGACTTCACTGCCGCAGCGGCATGTGGAATGCAGACACGAACCCCAAGCCGCAGACACGTTGCCAGGCGAAGTGTGCCGGGCATTAAGAAAGTGCCGATGTTTGGCGAGGAATCGGCGTGTAGCCAAAGACTGGCCTCCGCGGTGGTTGACGCCAGTAATCTAGCCCGTTCTGGCCCCGTGCTACGGCTTAAGAGAGAATCACGTCATTTTACATACTATGTCATCCCAGCTCCTTTGGGAATTTGGGTGGTCAGGGACATCCTGTCTCGCGCAAGCAATTAACCAAAAGTTTATGGACTCTTCCAAACTAGCAGTCTCATAGTTTGAGGGAAAAGCCCTTAGGATTATACCTATGAGACTAGCTGAGCTTTGGGTAGAGGACAAAAAGGCTGGTAAGGAAATACTAGTAATTTTGCGGATCCCTAAACCACCATAACGAATGGGTAGGGATGCCTGTGTCCAGGACTGGTCGTTGAACTGTATGTAATTTACTCTAAATTTGATCTGATGAGGTCGTCCAATGGTAACAAAAGATTTTGAAATTTCCAAAAAATTACCTACTTACATGTACTTTTACAGGGATAATAATACGCCTAATACAGTAGTGTCGAACTTACTTCAATTATAATAACATTTCCGTGTAACATATAATTCGGATTGCTATCCTTATTCGATGCGATATCAATCCACGCAAAATAAAGGATAAATCGTAATAAAGAAATCGGCAGTCAAATGAAATAAAAATCTTAGAGCACCTACTTCAAGTTCACTTTGGACCATCATTAAATTCATGGAAGGGAATTAAAAAACAAACAATAGAACTTAACAAAGTCAGTAGTTTTATTATAAAATGTCACTAGACCTATGTTGATGTGGGTACACAAAATATTAATTATAAATACAATTTTAGGCTATTAAAATTTAAATTGATCCACAATTATACATATGATATAAATCATAAATGGGTCGTTCTTCTTGTTTACCGACAATGTTTTGTCATTTTTCTGTTTTCTGAACTAGGTATCGATAATTTGCTTTTGGTATTGGATTTTTATAAACGTTGCATGTATTTTTTATTAGGACTAATTAATACTTCTTTCACTGCCGAAAATGTTTTTTTCTTTATGGTGGGTTTCCTGAAAATACTGTGACAGAGTGGCAGTTTTCACATTTTGGATTAGGCCCTCTGTCACGGTTTTCTATGGAAAACGAACTAATGAAAAAAATACTGGCTAGAGAAAGTGAAAGAGTATTTTGAACTAATAATTAAACAAATATATGGATGTATATTCAAACACTTAAAACATATTCAATAAAATACTCTAATGCAACGTATAATAAGCAGAGGACAGGCGATTTTCGATAAAAAAGAACGACCCAAGTAATACAAGTATGGTGGGCCTTCTTAACAAATATATTTTCATTTTACCTAATATTTCGTCTGTACGTTTTTAAAAATTTATTATAAATTAACAATCTTATATATTGGAGTAACATATTGCAAAGCCAATTAATGATTCCCACAGATATAACCAAATCACCCCAAATATACTACTAATTATTGCGGGCTTACGGGTGGATATCCACCAGAGAGGTGTAGCGAGGAATGTGTTTTAGCTGACAAATAGGATCGCTTCATTAGAGCTATAACGTGAAAATGAAGCAATCCTATTTTATAATAATATCCTCGGACATTCCTCACACACGGCTATCTGATCCCAAACTAAGCAGAACTTGTACTATGGAAACCAGGTAACTGATATAACACATATACAACTGTTTGTGTGTAAATACATAATTACAACTAGACTCAGGACATACATGTTCATGCACACAAATGCATATCCTGTGTGGTAATCGAACCCACAACCTGCGGCGCAATAGGTGGAATATTAATCAATTGCGCCAACTGGCCTGTCATTTGTCAGCTAAACACATTCCTCGCTTCAAGTCTCTGGATATCAAACCCTGACTATACAAATTGTATGTCTATACACACAGCCTATCCCGTTATTTAGTCTTTTATCGCAAAAGTAAGCGCTAAAGCCTAAATGGTAAGTTTTAATAATTACAAGTAGTTAATAAATTACCCTCTAATTAATATGAAAATTGATATAAATAATATTAGAAAAGTATAATATAGATATTATTTTCTGCCTACCAGAAAATAATATCTACATTTATGAACATTATAGTTTATAATAAAAAATCTCCATTTTGTAACAAAAAAAACCCAGTTAAAGAGTAATAATTAAATGAAAAGCCTCATATTACCCGTCTAAGACGGCCACTTGCGCAAACCTGGGTTATCTTAATAACACGGAGTTATTGCTTACCTGCGGTTGATTAGACATTATATGATACATTCATATAAATTTTTATTTACGACTATATTTAACTTTTGACGCCTTTATTATTTTAAATGCAGTGTGTTGCGAAATAGTATATATACTGGGCTGTAGGTGCAACCTGCGTGCTAATCATTCGATTGGCGGAGATGCGGTGGCATACGGCCCGCCTGATGGTAACGTTTATTCGCTCAATGAGCAGCTCGACTGGGGAAGTACCTCCACCTTACAGAATACCGCAGCCAAATAACTTTGCGTTGTGTAATGTTGTGTTCCTGCGCGTCAGTAAGGTCGCCAGAGCTCATTGGGGAGGGGGGAAAGGTCGGTAACGCGTGAGCGATGCTTCGTGTGATGCAAGCGTCCATATGGCTACGGTAACCGCTTACCATCAGGTGGGCCGTATGCTTGTTTGCCGACATAGTTGTATAAAAAAAAGCTACTGTAGCCTATATACACTCGAAACACGCTGCAATATCAAATGTCATTCTAATAGATCTATGTTAGATTTGTCGATAAATTTATTTATCGATACATCCATGCTAGCGAGCAGGTATAACGCTCGCGCGTTGGCGACCCTCTTGTCACAAGATCGTGTAGGGTAGCAGGTGTGTAGCTACTGCCGTATGAAAGATGCCCCGGGCTAAAAGGCCCCAAACGTGTGTAAGCAATAATTCGTAAAAATCTTTGCCCTCAATTTGGGCTTCGCCGCAGTCAGGTCGAAAGGCCCCCTAGCCGTGTAGGGCAAGTGTCGGCAGTGTAGTGTAGTGTAGTGTAGTGTATTGCAAGTTACCGGTACATGGCGACGTCGGGGCTGCGGTAGAAGCACATGTATGCGTCGGCGAGCAGCCGCTTGGCGTGCGGCGGCAGGTGGCGGTCGAGCGGCGCGGCGGCGTGCAGCGCGCGGCCGCCCTCCTCGCTGAGCCACGCGCCCACCTCGGCGCACCACACGATCTCGGGGATGTTGTACCCGTGCCGCGAGCCCCGCCGGTCCGCCATCGAGTCGAACAAGCACCACGCCGCCTCGGGGCCCACGCCCGCCTTCACGAACGCCACGTAGTGGCTCGTCTCGATGCACAGCACCGCGAACAGCTCCATGTACACGCGCGGCACCGGGGACGTCTCCAGTATCGAAACTAACTCCTCGGACACCACCAGCGGCGTCGCCTGACGAACGGACAACACGGTTGATATCATACCATACAGTTACAACATTAATAGAGCGACGACTGTGCTAGAGTACGTGCCGTGAGCACCCGTAAATAGTTTGAACGATTAAAATATATATAATGAATGCCAATTTATCGTTTTTTATCGATACTTTTACCGAAAACAAATGACAAGGAATCCATATCAAAATTTTGTCCGACTGTAAATCAATAAGTGGACAATATATCTGTGAATGCATCTATTAGAAACTGCTCACGCTTCGCAGGTGACTAACATTGTTAACGCTATATCTCTATAATATTGTAACTCTATGATCAATATCATTACTTTATACACTTTTTTTTTCAAAGGCGTCACGCGGCTATTTTGCCAATTTCCAGTTATTTATAAATCACAATAAATCACTTTCACATAGTCCTCAGTAAATCATCGTACATAAAAGTCATGTTTTACTACAATGGTGGTCATGTACTAAAATTCTTCACGGACTTTATGAGACGACTTGAAAAGACACGATAAACACCTTGTGATTAGGCCTGGTTTGATGCGCGAGCCGCAGACAGGGTGCGCACAGCGCGCCGCCCTCCAGCGCGCCGGGTGCGGGCGCCCCACCCGCGCCCGCACCCGCGCCCCCCCCGCCGACCGCACACTCGCCGCACTCCCAGCGCGCCAGCGACCCGCACACCGCGCACTGACGCGGCACTGACAACATACAACATACCATACAACTAGCTATACACGCGAACCTCCATTCAATATTGTTTTAAAAGGGTTTCAAGATTTTGACATACTTTTTAGCAACCATTTTGTTTCTTTTTTTCAAATGGCGGCGCACAATAAAACCTGTATACAGCGATTGGGGACACTCATAAAAACATAAAAATACTAGGCTGTCTATGTCCTAAAACGTCACGTTACAGTTATTAAAAAAAAAAAGATTTTGACAACTTTAATACCCATGAAATATTACTCATTAAATATTTGTACGCATTATATGTTGC
Organism: Achlya flavicornis; assembly: GCA_947623365.1. Lineage (NCBI taxonomy): Eukaryota > Metazoa > Arthropoda > Insecta > Lepidoptera > Drepanidae > Achlya > Achlya flavicornis. Next base: position 5,956,563 of record OX392468.1, on the reverse strand, counting down.
TAGAATAGAATAGCTAGTAATGCATTGATAATCTATACTAATATTATAAAGCTGAAGAGTGTGTTTGTTTGAACGCGCTAATCTCAGGAACTACTGGTTCGATTTGGAAAAATATTTTTGTGTTGGATAGTCCATTTATCGAGGAAGGCTTTAGGCTATATAACATCACGCTGCGACTAATAGGAGCGAAGCATCATTGAAAAATGTTGCAAAAACGGGAAAAATTATTCATATAGGGTAGGGTGTGGTATCACCACAGGGTAGGGTAGCACCAGGCGAAAGAAGTCGCGCCGGTCAGCTAGTATACTATATTTTTGTTTGTATGAGTGTCCCCAATCGATGCATATAATTTTTATAGTGTGCCGTAATTTGCAAAAATAACAAAATTTCGCATGATGAGTATGCCATATATGCTTTCACATGACTTATTTATTTGATCGATGCTATGATTGATGATGAACTTACAGCCTTCTATGAGATCTGTGACGTCCAGAAGAGGTGAAGGAAGTACACGCTGATACAGTTTGTACTGTTTACCAAATCTAGGCATTTGGATTATGAATGCTGCTGGCACCTGTGAAATTACAAGTATTTTATGATGGCCGTTACCTCCCAACTACTTCTCAATGAAAACTGCTCTAAGTCATACCTCGCTAAGTTTAACACCGGATGTTGCGAACGACTGCTCCAGCAGCTGCTGTACACTAGGTAATGAAACGTGTTCGTCTTTTTCCACGAACAACTGATAGCAAAAAGCTTCTTGTCCCGAAGATAATTTCAAAAACGGTTCGGCTCGCAATAGTTGTGCTACTAAACCATTTAAAAATTCTTCTGGATCCTGAAATTAGTAATTGCCTGTCGTTAGTTAGTACATCCAACTTTTGTTAAACTTTTGTAACAAATTTTGTGTGCAGTAAACACCAGATACCTGTAACTACCTTGGTTCTCAACTACATAAAAGTAGTCAAAACAAATGGTCTCAAAAATGAAGGGCTTTAGTCTCAACACTGGGTGCCGTAAGGTAATAGTGCTTGCAAGCGAAATGATTTAAAATATGATTATTCTTGAAGTTGTTTGATGGTACCTTCTCCTCGGAGGTGAGTCCGGGCACGTCAGAGAGCCGCTCGAGCAGCGTGCGCAGCTTCATGACGCAGCGGGTTCACCACCTCCTCGCGCAGCACCTCCGAGTAGTGCGGGGAGTCCTGCACGCATCGCCTACTATAACAAGTTGTTTGATGGTACCTTCTCCTCGGAGGTGAGTCCGGGCACGTCAGAGAGCCGCTCGAGCAGCGTGCGCAGCTTCATGACGCAGCGGGTTCACCACCTCCTCGCGCAGCACCTCCGAGTAGTGCGGGGAGTCCTGCACGCATCGCCTACTATAACAAGTTGTTTGATGGTACCTTCTCCTCGGAGGTGAGTCCGGGCACGTCAGAGAGCCGCTCGAGCAGCGTGCGCAGCTTCATGACGCAGCGGGTTCACCACCTCCTCGCGCAGCACCTCCGAGTAGTGCGGGGAGTCCTGCACGCATCGCCTACTATAACAAGTTGTTTGATGGTACCTTCTCCTCGGAGGTGAGTCCGGGCACGTCAGAGAGCCGCTCGAGCAGGGTGCGCAGCTTCATGACGCAGCGGGTTCACCACCTCCTCGCGCAGCACCTCCGAGTAGTGCGGGGAGTCCTGCACGCATCGCCTACTATAACAAGTTGTTTGATGGTACCTTCTCCTCGGAGGTGAGTCCGGGCACGTCAGAGAGCCGCTCGAGCAGCGTGCGCAGCTTCATGACGCAGCGGGTTCACCACCTCCTCGCGCAGCACCTCCGAGTAGTGCGGGGAGTCCTGCACGCACCGCCTACTATAACAAGTTGTTTGATGGTACCTTCTCCTCGGAGGTGAGTCCGGGCACGTCGGAGAGCCGCTCGAGCAGCGTGCGCAGCTTCATGACGCAGCGGGTTCACCACCTCCTCGCGCAGCACCTCCGAGTAGTGCGGGGAGTCCTGCACGCATCGCCTACTATAACAAGTTGTTTGATGGTACCTTCTCCTCGGAGGTGAGTCCGGGCACGTCGGAGAGCCGCTCGAGCAGCGTGCGCAGCTTCATGACGCAGCGGGTTCACCACCTCCTCGCGCAGCACCTCCGAGTAGTGCGGGGAGTCCTGCACGCATCGCCTACTATAACAAGTTGTTTGATGGTACCTTCTCCTCGGAGGTGAGTCCGGGCACGTCGGAGAGCCGCTCGAGCAGCGTGCGCAGCTTCATGACGCAGCGGGTTCACCACCTCCTCGCGCAGCACCTCCGAGTAGTGCGGGGAGTCCTGCACGCATCGCCTACTATAACAAGTTGTTTGATGGTACCTTCTCCTCGGAGGTGAGTCCGGGCACGTCGGAGAGCCGCTCGAGCAGCGTGCGCAGCTTCATGACGCAGCGGGTTCACCACCTCCTCGCGCAGCACCTCCGAGTAGTGCGGGGAGTCCTGCACGCATCGCCTACTATAACAAGTTGTTTGATGGTACCTTCTCCTCGGAGGTGAGTCCGGGCACGTCGGAGAGCCGCTCGAGCAGCGTGCGCAGCTTCATGACGCAGCGGGTTCACCACCTCCTCGCGCAGCACCTCCGAGTAGTGCGGGGAGTCCTGCACGCATCGCCTACTATAACAAGTTGTTTGATGGTACCTTCTCCTCGGAGGTGAGTCCGGGCACGTCGGAGAGCCGCTCGAGCAGCGTGCGCAGCTTCATGACGCAGCGGGTTCACCACCTCCTCGCGCAGCACCTCCGAGTAGTGCGGGGAGTCCTGCACGCATCGCCTACTATAACAAGTTGTTTGATGGTACCTTCTCCTCGGAGGTGAGTCCGGGCACGTCGGAGAGCCGCTCGAGCAGCGTGCGCAGCTTCATGACGCAGCGGGTTCACCACCTCCTCGCGCAGCACCTCCGAGTAGTGCGGGGAGTCCTGCACGCATCGCCTACTATAACAAGTTGTTTGATGGTACCTTCTCCTCGGAGGTGAGTCCGGGCACGTCGGAGAGCCGCTCGAGCAGCGTGCGCAGCTTCATGACGCGGTCGGCGCGCACGTACCCGTGCCGCCGCAGCGGGTTCACCACCTCCTCGCGCAGCACGCGCTGCACCTCCGAGTAGTGCGGGGAGTCCTGTATCACACAACATTAAGTAATCACACATGTGGCTCAAATACTCACGGCACTATGATCAAACATGTTATCGTCAGAATAAAAAACTGAAAGTACAATGTATGTAGGTACATCTTAAGTCTTTCAAAATAGCAAGTTATTTCATTCAAATAATGACCTCAGGTTCCGGCGGGCGATACAGCAACGCGTCAAACACACTGGTGAATGTAAACATCGCGAAGAGTGTCGCGTCGAGGTAGCATGAGTTGTGGTGGCCCTGGATGCCACGATTTTTTCCAGCCAATTCTCCGAGTGAGCTCAATGGAGGTACCACACCCGGAACAACGGGACAATCTGGCTGTAAAAAATAGATTTTCACTCTCATAATCACAAAGGAGGTAGGATGATAGATATCTCGGTAAAAATGCACCTACAGCCCTGTACCCTACTGTCATATGTATTAGACTGGGGGATGATAACACAAATTTCCTGGTCATTTGTACAGTCGAGGTCATTCGCTCTCTTCTCTTTAAATCTTTTTTATGATTTGTACCAGTATGGCATTTGGATTTTTGGAAATTATACCGTTATTATATTTGCCATATTTAAACTTAATTTATCCGACACGTTCGACTAACGCCCACGCGATTGGGCCGCCCGTACCAGTGCTATGACCATCATTTTCCTTTTATTCATTACGTAATTAGACCCCTGTAGGGACGCCTGCCATACTGGTACAAATGACCAGGAAATTTGTGTCATCATCCCCCGGTCTATATGTCCTAATGTGAAAGGTAAAAGAATTGCGAAGGTCAAAGAACCTAAACCTAATACTCAAAGGTGTATACCTAGTCTAAGCTTTAGTACAGACATTTAGGTTTGTTACCAGTTTGTTTTAAAGATTCTGTAATTAATCAGTGAGTGGTGTTTCGCTACTATTTTTATATTCAAATGAGATTTGCAACAAATTCTGACATAATACATATTGATATCATAAGACATAAACTGTCAACTATGCTGATAAGAAGAAAAGGCTTGGAGCCGATAATTTTGGCACAATCCTAACTAATATAATATAACAATCAACTACGTTACATATCGCCATAGAAGGTGGGGGGACACGACGTTTAACCAATTAGCGCGCAAGGTGCGTTTCGAGCAACGACGCATTCACGCATGATGCCAGTTCACAATATGAACGATTGTCATGGATAGATTATAAACTATCGACAATGAATACGTTATATTGTAAGCAGTATGGTACAGTTCACAATATATCGGGGAGTTCATAATCTCGCTAGGTAGATTATAAACTAACAGTTTTCACAAAAATATGGTGACATATACAATAGTTGCTTTTATAGCCTATAAGAAAGGCCGCGGGTGAAACGGAAAGCTAGTATCTTATAATTTCAATTAATAGTTTAAGAGAAAATCGTATTTGAATGACAAAGTTAATACATATTTATTTCCTCGACTGTACATGTTTTTCGACCATGATATTGATACCATATGTAATAGATACGTGAACAACCGTATCTTATGATTTATCACTATTGAATATTTAGACAATTTGAAGTATTATATTGATTCAGATAAAGATAAGTGCTTGTTGGTGGTCTATTATAAAACAGCATCCCAAGATGTGATAAATATTACTTTTAACCAAACAACACAATGTTTCGATTCGAGATGTGCATTTTGTGAGTAATTTACCTACATATTACATTTAAATTCAACAAAACATTATTTTACTGTTGTACTAACAGGTAATTTTACTTCACAGGTTTTTAACACTCTGTATCACTCTGAGTGGAAGTCTTAAAATTGGTGCAACACGCAATAACACAAGACATTTTCCCAAAGATTTCCTGTTTGGTACTGCTACAGCTTCTTATCAAGTCGAAGGAGCATGGGACGAAGATGGTATGACCAATTTTCAAATCTTTTAGCATACAATCTTGTTAAGTTGTAAAGTTTTGTTTTATTTTAATTTCAAGGTAAAGCTCCAAATATCTGGGATCACTTGACCCACACGGAACCTTGCATCATTAAAGATTGTTCCAACGGTGACATTGCTGATGACTCCTATCATTTATACAAGAGAGATGTAGAGATGATGAGAGAATTAGGTATTGATTTCTATAGGTTCTCGCTGTCGTGGCCGCGAATATTACCTACCAGTTTTCCAGACCAAATAAATGAAGCAGGAGTACAGTACTACAATAATTTTATTGATGAAATGCTCAAATACAACATCGAACCCATGATTACGTTATATCACTGGGATCTACCACAAAAACTGCAAGAGTTAGGTGGTTGGACGAATCCACACATCGTAGACTGGTTCGCTGATTATGCACGTACTGTTTTTAAATTATTTGGAGATCGTGTCAAATATTGGATTACTATGAATGAGCCATATCAAATTTGCTATCAGGGCTACGGTGATGTAGCTAAGGCGCCAAGACTTAATATAAAAGGTGTTGCTGAATACATGTGTGCAAAAAATTTGCTCTTAGCTCACGCGAAAGCATACCATATCTACGATCAGGAGTTTAGACAATCGAAGAATGGAGTAATTTTTATCGCATATAGTGCACTTTGGCATGAACCAGAAAGTGACAAAGACATCATTGCTGCTAACGAATGTAAGCAGTTCATGGTAAGTTAAAGTCAATGTATAAATCAGTAGTTCCGCGCAAATATTCTTATCATATGATCCTTTTACAGTGGGGCTTATACGTTCATCCAATATACTCGGAGACTGGCGATTATCCTCCAATTGTAAAAGAAAGAGTCGCTGCTAAAAGTGTTGCTCAAGGTTTCCCTAGATCCAGATTAATTGAGTTTACTCCGGAAGAAATCAAATACATACATGGAAATTCAGATATCTTTGGACTTAACCATTACACAACAAATTTAGTGTACAGAAATCAAACTGTCACTGGTTATTACGATACTCCTTCATTTTATGATGACATGGAAGTAATAATGTATCAAAAGGACGAGTGGCAGATAGGGGAGTCAACCTTTGTTAAGGTAAACTTTACATATTATCACAGAATATTTAATAGTACTACGTACAGAAAACCCACTTCGAAAACGACATTTAAACAAAAATCGACTCTTGGAACGACAGAATAAAGCGCAATCCAGTTCGCGCAGCGCTGCGCGCCTAAAATTATATTCACCTACAACTTCCCTCTCTTTCTAACGTATAACTCTATCCTGTATGACGCGGCACGTGTTACGGTAGGGTTGTCTAATGACGTATTATGAATCTTCAATATTTCCTTATCGCCTATGTATGTCCTATTACTATTCTCTGTGTTTATTTTATTTCTATGCTATTCTCCTTTCGTGAACAATGACATTTAAAATATCCTAGCTAACTAGTATTAGATCAGAAAGTTATTTTAAAATGTCTACATACTTTAATCTAAGTTGTTAGACCTATACGTACTTTGTATACTGAATGTGTATTCTGTCTACGAAACTGAATACAACTATTTTGGGGAAGGGTTTTAGTAACATACATGCTTATCAAATCTGGAATGACTGACGACGCGACAAGAAACGGCACGATTACCTAGTAGCCGTCAGCCGAAATTCACAATATTTGTTCTTAATAATCTTCATGTTGATTAAAGAAGTTTGTTATATAAAAATTAATAAAGAATTAACCAAAAAAAGGATATATTGAGTTACTTACCTACATAACAATAAGAATTGTTAAATTTTTCTGAATATTGTTCTACTGATTTTTGAAATAGTGGTATTTTAAATCTTAGTTATTCTAAGAGTTGTAAGGTAGAATTACTGTATATTTAAAGAGGGAACTCTCTCTATTCTGGAACTCCTAACAGTTTCTAAAAAAAAATCGTCAAAATCGGTTCATAAACGACGAAGTTATCCGCGAACACACATAAAAATAATTAGACTGTTTTACAAAAAACTTAAACCGACTTCAAAGTACACTAAGAAGTAATCAAATCCTGATCTGATGACAATGGGACCAAACGGGAAGTGTACCCTTCTAGACAAAAAAAAAAATTCCAAATCGGTTTATAAACGACGGAGTTATGAGGTAACAAACATAAAAAAAAAAAAAAAAACATAACCGAATTGAGAACCTCCTCCTTTTTTTGAAGTCGGTTAAAAAATATACGGTCGAATTGAGAAACCTCCTCCTTTTTTTGAAGTGGGTTAAAAATCATTCACATGAGTTTTCGAGGTCTAAGAGGCCCGTTTATACAAGAGGGTCTCTTCTGGTCGTGTTTCTTTTTAACACACTGGTATGTTATCAAAACGGGCCTATTATTATAATAAGGACTTTAGGACAATACAATGAAACAACAATAAAATATCTAGAACTATAAAAACAACGATATCTACACAAGATAGTGTTAAAAAAAGAACAGTAAACACTTTATATAGGTAGTACGTAGGTATTTATACCCACACGCGTCTTGCGTTGCGTGCGCGTTGCAACCGACTAGCGTTGTTCCGGAAGTCCGCGTGCGCGCGATCGTACCTAAACATGGGAGTGGGACAGGCCTGATATTATTAGCAATGTGGTGCCTGCCTCATTTATTTCTCGTGAAATAAGCTTCTACAAGATCCTCTTGCTTAATAGTGTATAAATATTGCAGCGTCGCTATTCTTCTGACTAGATACATAGTTAAATTATTAATTTCGCTAGGCTTTACAACAAAAATTTTTCATAAATCTAATAAAAGCTTATTCAAATAACTATAAACTGAGAGTTGTCTGTTTCTTTTTTATTATCCAATTATTTCTGCGATCGGCTTAGCCATAAGCAGAATTACCTATTATTATAATACGACTGCTCCTATATTTTAATTTGAACTTGTTATTCTTGCAGTCTGTTCCATGGGGCTTTTACAAACTTCTCACGCAGATAAGAAAGGACTACAACAATCCTCCAGTTTTTATCACTGAGAATGGATTATCGACACCCATTGGTTTAAATGATGACGATCGCGTCACAAATTATAGGAACTATCTTGGCGCGATGTTGGACGCCATGGAAGAGGGATCTGATGTGAGGGGTTTTACTGCCTGGAGCCTCATGGATAATTTCGAGTGGATGTATGGATATACGTATGTATTCATTTGTAAAAGCTAGCTGATCCGTAACATTATCGTGTTCGATATCTATATTTATTCAATACTACGGGTTTTTTTTTGCCAAATTGAAGTTAAACGAGTTTACTTAAACACCAATTTTTTATTTTGATATGTCTTAGTACAAAAAAAATAAGTTATCGGTATCGAAAGATGTCTATTTTGATATTCGTCGACGTGCGGGCGCAGTGAAACACGCTTGCCACCCGCACGCCTGGGTTGGGATTGCACCCCCGCTGATACCCGCGAGTATCCTACCTAGTACCCTAACCCGCGTTTTTTTTATGTTATTACGAATAGATGGTTTAAATATAAAAAAAAAAAAAAAAAAAAAAAAAAAAAATTTTGCAAATTTCAAGTAGGATACAAAAAAAATTTTTTTTAACAAATGATGGAAATGACAATGTATTCTATTACTGATACTGAACCGACAAAAAATAATATTGGTGATGCAAGCGTCCATAGGCTGCGGTAGCCGCTTACCATCAGGCGGGCTGTATGCTTGTATGCTACCTAAGTAGTATAAAAAAAAAATAGAATCTACCCGCATGCCAAATTTCATCACTATAGCTTGTTCCGTTGTGGTGTCAAGACGTAACAAATAAACTCACATTCGCATTTATTACATTAGTATCGATTAGAAAAATAACCTTATTTTATATTTTATTATATCCAGTTTCCAGACCTACTGTACCCACAAACTTAAATAAAGTTTATACGATGGTAAAAATTATATTAGTATGATAATAATTATGATGCACGTAATTAATTCCGTTCAGCAATATTGCTCCAGTGACCTTCTTAGACTTTTTGAATATGATTAACCATTCAGTTATGGTAGTCAGATGCGAATACGTGAATTGAGCGTGCTCAACAATGTAATTGTGTGTTACAGTCAACGGTTTGGTCTGTATGAAGTGGACTACAATGATCCGGAGCGGCGGCGCACTCCTCGCAAGTCAGCCTTCGTGTACAAGGAAATTGTGCGCACGCACACCATAGACTTCAGCTACGAACCTGACACAACTTCAATGGCCATAGACGATGGACACTGATTTTAATGTGATTTTTTCTAAACATTATCATAGTAATAATAATATGGGATTTAAAGTATTGAATAAAATAAAGTTAAATAAAAAAATAGATATTTTATGATAATTTGTAGCAACATGCGGCAAGTAAACATTTTTAATACAGTAATTTAAAATGGATTAGCTACACCAAACGACAACCAATAAAAAAAAAATTTGGAGCAACCAACGAGAAATTGAATAGTACCTATCTATACGTAATCTATGGGATAACAAATAAAAAGTTTTGTCTTAATCGAAACATAGCCAATGCAAGTTTTGGATCAACGAAACGGAAGGGGCTTAGGCTATTTTAACTAGAAAAAGTAGGATGCATTTCGGTAGTAGTAGCTTCTCAGGGAGGTGAACTGAAGTGAGGGGTGTAGTGTAGTGTAGGTAGTAAGGCATGTAATATCGGAAGTTTTTTCAATTCCGATATTGATTTCATATTGGATCTCAATATCGGAATTCCGATTTTAATATCGGAATTAGACATTTTTATTATAAATTGCACATATTCCTTATAAACCGTACATAATTATCTATCTATACTAATATTATAAAGCGGAAGAGTAATCTGTGGAACTACCGGTCAGTTTCGTTTTTTTTTCTCCCTTATAGGAAGCTACATTATCCCTGAGTATTATTATAGGCTACTTTTGATCCCGCGAACGCGAGTGCAACCTCGAGGTACAACTAGTTCGTCATAAAGTTGGATTGAAAACACTCTTGTCGGAGTGGTCTTGGTTGCAATAGATAGTGTACCTGTACATGGTGGGTCTTCAACGCCAATGTTCTCCTTGACTAGGGTTACAGCTTTCGCGATGCTTTTCCATTTTTTGCGGTTCGTAGCGTTGCGAGTACACCCTCCCACCCTGTACAAAAAGTCTCTTCATCGAGTGTTCTTTTCTGCAGATGTAAACAAAGAACTTAAGAATTCGAAGCTGCACAGTCAACGAAAGCTTATCTGTTATTCAAAGCTTCTTCAGGATCGTTATTGGTGCGAAGGCGAAGGCGTCTTCAGCACCAAATCTCCAGCGCGTCAATTTTCCGACGATCATGTATGCTTGGTTCTTATCAAGTTTCAGCTCCAGAGAATGATTGAAAAGACCAGGGCCAGTAGACAAGATGGTTATCGACAATCGTCATCGACAGTAAACGATCAACCTTTGTATGGGATTGACATTTCAAATCGAAATATCACGTGATTTTTAACAATCTCTTATGTCAATCCCATACAAAGGCTGATCGCTTACTAACGATGACGATTGTCGACAGCCATCTTGTCTAGGGGGGCAGGCATCTCATTAGTCGAATCTTTATTTTCCTATATAGTTATCCTTCTGTCTTTCCAAGTCTTCCTACTGCTGATCTTGTGATTGCACATCGTCTTCTGATCTCATCTTCACAGTCTCCTGTGTTGGAAATGGTAGAGCCGAGGTATATGTAGCTTTTTCGCAGTACGTCCATTTCATTAAGTTACGCCAGGTCTATTATTAACATTAACCGAATTGGAGACCAGTGGTTACATAATGGCCAAGAGGTCTTCCATATCTTCTTTACTTTGGTTAAGAAGAGTAGTATCATCAGCGTAGCGTAAATTATTCTTTAATTTGGTACAACACTTTTTTGTTTTATTACGTGCATTTACTAAATCACAGATTTCGTATTATTATCCTATATTACTAATTAAACTACCTCAGATTCAAAATTTATAAAACTTAAAATGTGCAAGCAAAATTAAAAGTTATGAATAATAATTTATTAGAAACTAGCTGCCCCCGCGGTTTCACACGGAATTAAAAGTAGCCTATAATAATTAATATTATATAAGTATAGATAAATATAATGTTGCCGATTCGGTTGTAAATCACACTAAATTAATTTTAGTCACATCACATCTCTTTCTTACAAACATTATTGAAGCATAGAACATATTTAAAGCTGTCAAATTAGTCTTTGCCGTCTTTATTTACGTGTATTTAGACGTAACCGCGATGGATGGCGACTACATTTGTGTTGAAAACAAGCATTGGATTAATTTGACAGGACTAAATTTCTTACATCTTTTTCTTATGTTATTTGTCAGAAAGAAATATAGTGAGACTAAATTAGTTTAGTGGTAAACAACAGAATCAGCACCATTGTATGTTTATTTTTAAACGCATGTTTTTCTTGCAAACATTTTCCTAAAAACAAAGCGTCAAGCATTTATATGGATATTGAACTTCGTATTTTGTTGAAAAAATACGCTCACTTTCAACACTGGTAGGCAAAATTGATGTACGATACGTTAATTTTATAGCTCTTGGCGACCATAACTTGTGGCGCGCTTAAAAGCTTTATTTTTAAACTCAAATAAATAAAAATATCTGATTACGATATTGAATCACTCAATTCCGATATTGTAATATCGGAAAAAACATTCCGAGATTCCGATATTGCGAGATTCCGAGATTCATGCCCTAAGGTAGTTGGGTTGGTTATGTTACCTGTTCGTGATCGTCAAGGTCGTGCAAGTCAGCGCGATCGGGCGGCGGCGTGTCGCGGAACCGGGCGTCGCGGCGGCACAGCGGCAGCGGCACGAATAGCGCGCGGCCCGGCGCGCACGAGAACACGCGCGACCCATCGCGGCTGCCGTCGCCCAGACCGCACACGCTCTGCTCCAACTCTACACCCGCTGTTGCCGTCTCTAACACACGAAGTAAAAATATATATATAAAAAACATTAATAAAAAAAAAACTCGCGTTGAACATCCTCCATCTTCCTCCTTTTTGAAGTCGGTTAAAAAAGACTCTTCTTTTTGACGTATAGCGCTGTCTTTCTCCTTCTCTTCGGTGGTTCAGCCGCACCAGGTTCGGTCTCTGGTATTGCATTATTTAAACCACCAACAGCCGGATACCCACAATATGCAATAAACAAATGCAGTAGCATAAGAGCTCCCCCTGACTAATTAAAACACGCCGTCCAACCCTACCGCCACCAACATGTTACGATTGTGTCCTCATGCAGGGCCGTCTTTAACCGATGGGAGGCTCTGGGCACTTTAGGATAATGGGGATATGACTATGACAGAGGACAATTTCATTAAAATAGGCAAATGGCGTAGATAGGTAACATTCTAGATTTATCGAACTAATTTATTTCTTTAGGAAAAACAACTCTTATAGCATTCACTAATATGCAAGTTAGAGCTTAACCTTAATCATATTGATTGAAGAGGTACTCTTCTAACTTTCTATGTGTAGAAACATAAATTATATTTATCGGTGATACGGTTATAGGCTTGTGATCTCCCGATCAAACCAGCAAGTGCCCAGGGCCCCCCTTGGCACTTGCCCCGTATGCCCAGTGGAAAAGAGGGGCCTGTGGTCACGCAAAAATTGTTGAATGTGGCATCCTTTAGGCTTATTGGTCTATGTCACGAGTGAACTGTATCCAGTAGTGTGACGATTAACCACAGGATTCAAAATTCATTTATCAATAGAAGTATGAAAGCATAGGTAATGGAGAAAATAAAAAGCTAATTCACTAAAGCAATCTAAACTTATTATAACATGCTCAACGACTGAAACTGTGGCAGCAAACTTATTATATTAAATTATCAGCTACAACTAGTAGGTACTACCTATTTAATAAAGTTGCGACTGTATCTAATATAAATAATAATTACCATCAACAATGCCTATCCACCTGACGACACCATAGTAATGTTGATCAACATCGGTGGCGACCTCCACTAGCGACCCGACGCCGATGTCTTCGTGCGCGTGCACGGGGGACGGCCGCGAACGCGCCCCCGCCCCCGCCCCCGCCCGCGCCAACCGGGGAGACCCCATTGCAGGCGAGTCATACACCTCTTCCGGGGCTTCGGTATTGCACACATCTAGAAACACGAAAAGTACAACTTTATCAATGCAATATTGTAATACAGATATGTTAAAACGACGTTGAACATACTATGTTGGTATTGGAGAACGCAAAGAGGTATTTCATCCTCAGTAAGCTCGCGTAAATATGTATACGACATATTTGTAGACGTGTTATGCAGCGCCGGCCGCCCACTGCGCTATACGTACTTTATCTATAAATAGAAACTAGGAAAGCTAAAATGGGATAACCTATGGACGAAGATTGTGCGCGCAATGTCATACTGCATACATTTGTGTTTACCAATGTTTGCAAATTACATTTAGTACTAAGTTATTTTCTTATCAAGTTAGGTAATTGTGGAATAGTGAAGTGGCGTGGAAAAATTAAATTAAGCAAAATGGTAAGTGAATATTTCAAGATAGGTAGTAAATATTAAAGAAGATCAACAAGACTTATTGTTAATTGTAACCATAAACAGGTATGTAAATCTATTCCTGGTGGGAGGTAGGAGAACTACTGCACCAAAATAGGTCCCTAATAGTATAATAATAAAAATAATTTATTTCAAAATAGTAGTGCAATAAAATAAGATACAAATGTTTATAAATACCGAATATGTACAACTAGGTAGGATAGTAATTTTATAGAATTGGATGTTAAACACAAGTAATACAAACTAAATTCAAATCTTTAGTACAGATCTTCAAACGATGATAATATTTAAGGGCCTTTGGATACCAATATATAGTGTGTTGACTTAAAACCAAATATTGAATTACAAATTTAAAAACATACATAAACCCATAAATTAAAAACCAAAGCAAGTACAATAACAAACACACTTGGTGGTTCAACTTTGCTATGAAGTTAATATTAGGCACACAAAATATTAATTTTGATACATAGTCAAAACTTTAATTTTACAATTTAGGCCATAGTGGCTTTTATGCCTCTATCTAATATGATAAATAAAAATAAAAAGAATTAAGTAGTCAAAACTCAAGGGAGTCCCAAAACCTAAAACCTCACAAACATTTCTCAGTCTTTTTTAAAAAAATGGTAATACACGAAATTATAAAACTTGGTCTGATTATATTGCATACTCTATATAGTAAAACGACAAATTATAGAAATATTTATATATGACAAATTAAAAAGCAAGGCATAGCTACCGCCGTATCAAACCAGCCTACAGGAGCCCCAAATGAGTGAAAGCAAAAAATCAAAAATATCTTTACCCTCCTTTTGGGTTATGCCACAGTCAGGTAGAAGGGTTCCCAACAGATTTTGATACAGGGACTGTCTAGGGCAAGCTATGCCACTGTTAAAAAGTAATGACTATGTTATGTGAATGTAAGATGTAAGAACCACAAAATGTTGTTTATTATTATTATATTACAGAACGCATTCGTCCATCTCGCACTTGGCTAGGTTTTTATTATGCATGCTTTTGACTAGAATATGTGTTAAGTAATCTCAATCTATGTAAAAAAATAGCTTACCAACTAATACACCTGTCTCAACTTTTTTTGGTTCATGAACCATTTTGCTTCCCGGTCTTGAGCCTTCCAGATGAGAAGTGGGAGTCGTGGAACTATAATTTGTTGGTTTATTCCGTCGTCGCTCAGGTGCCAAGTGAGCTAAGAGATTTACAGATTTGACTCGTTCATTTTGGGAAGAACGCTGCATAGTGCGATTGCTACTGCTGGGTACAAACCCATACTCAGGATGCTCTGGCTCACGGGGTGCTGGGGGCCAGCTCCCACCAATCAAATTGTATAAATCAATCTAAAATAATAATATCTAATTATTAATTTATACACATTGGATATTGTAGTTAAATTTATCCGGCCCACATTTATTTAGAAAATTCTTTTAAGCCACATGAGGAATGTTAGATTAGATCATTAGGATTTAAGAAGTGAGCAAAATATCTGAACAATGTTAGTTATGTTAGACAATATTCAGTACCACTTACATCCCTTGAATTTATAAATATTAGATTAATTTGCCCAGAGTTTCGGATGTAACAGATGTTAAAGAGTTATTTGTAACTAACTGGACCAACTGATTCATTCATAGAATCATACAACTAATCATTTGTTTACATCCACAGGTCAGCAATTGTGGTGATCTTTTAGTTTTTGTTTGTGTTGGGTACTGTTGTAATATAATTTACCTAGTCACTTGTAAAATTTATCCATACAGCAAATTGTTGAAGTCCCTTCTTCCCTTCCCTGTACATGCAATAATCATTGCTCCATGGGCTAATAACGCTATGAACCTATATTAATGTTTCACTTATCAGATAAAAGACTTCTTAAAAAATCATACTTAGGAATGGTAAATCAGCTTCAACATACATGTATTTACACACAAAAGAAAACCAAGAAGCATTAAAATTAATAAAAATAAGTGGCACTAAATGGTTGAAGTGTGTGAGGTTAGTAAGACCCTTCTATTCTGTAATCTGTGAGTAAGACTTCAAATATTGTTTACAAAGAACCTGTGAGTCTCTGCTGCAGCTAGTATTGTCACTTTCAGGGTAGATTTCATACTTTCCCCGGTTCATTCTGCTTGCTGGAGCACGAGCTTATATGATTGGCTTCTTGAGATATCATCTAACTAAACTAATTTAGAACAGAATTTTTATCAAACGGTCCATCTATCGATTTGATCATTGGCCGGCTGGTTGGATGAGATGAGAGCGTACAATATGAGTGAGATATATAGGTATTCTTTTCAACCAACCTGATAATAATTATTTACATCATGTGCGAGAAACTTTAGTCAAATACAATTTATTCAATCATCGCACTCAGTCAGTACACCAAAGTTGTAATATTATATCGGCAGTAGACTATCTATTATCATGATCCAAGTTGTGATTTGATATGACAAAACAACAAGTCTGGGAAACAACGGAACACAGCAACAGCACAGAACAATACGTATAATATAGGTATATAAATATTCAATTCAATTCTTATTTATCGTATACAAAATCGTATACTCATAAAACTAAAAGGTTCAAGGTATGGAGTATTTTTTTAAGGCTTAGTGCGCATAGAGCATAGCAAAGAGCATACAAAGAGAATATAATAACGCTACGCAGGTCATAAAAATAAAAACCAAAGAAAATGAAAACAAACGAAACAAACAGGATCTCAGTGTTGCCAGTGGCCGATATCATAGAATACAATTTACTCACGAGGCCGATATGGTCAAAACAAAAGCAAAGAGAATCACAAACTAAGTAGAGATACTACTACGATACTACGAAAGAGAATATAACGCTACGCTATCAAAAGCAAAGACGTCAAAAGTTACATGAGTCTAATATATACACAGACGTATGAGTAGTACAAACAAACTAAGCATTCGCAAAAAAAATTGAAGCCAATTACACCTACAAAGAAAGTGTAGCTGTTACAGAGCCGAACTAAGGCCGGTAAAGATATTTACGCCTATGAATGAGGGGCGGCGGCGGCGGGCGGAGATAATCCATAATAATATTATAAATGCCAAAGTAGCTCTGTTTGTTTGTTTGTTACGGTTTCACACGTCAACTACTCAACCGATCATCATGAAATTTGGTATACAGATAGCCTGGTATGGAGAAGGACGGTTTCAAGGTCAACCCGCGGGGGACATCTAGTAGTCTGTTTTGCACATATTTTCATGAAAATGAAAGAAAAGTATAATTTAGTAAAGGTTTTATTGAAAGAAAATCAATTCACTCAAAAAAAACAATTCACAATCATTTATTCAAATAGACCTTCGCAGGCACTTATGAAAAGTCTGACTCTAATTCTCTAATACCGGTTCGGAAGGTTACATTTGCTGAGAAGAGCCGACAATAAGCTCAGCAATAACTCATATAAAACAAGCTTAGATTCATTACATAACATTTACGTTCTAATCGCACTGACAACAATTGCGTGCCCCGGTGCGGCGGCAAAACTAAAAAGTAAACTAAATGAATTTAATAAGTAAATAAATAGTAAACTTAAGCAGACTAGCCTTTGTGGGGACAAACACCAGCAGTTCACAAGTATGACGCGTATGGCAGCCATAGCCCTCCTCGCTGTATTGGAGGGAAGTGAGCGACCCGTCACATGATGCCGCTGCAAGCAAAGGCCTTAAAGTGAGAATGACTTACTTAGGTCTGCCTTAGAAATAAAAAAATAAACTAAAGGGAAACTACTAATCACACAATTTGTTATCACTGTGAGTACTGTGACTATTGACAAGTTTAGACTAAATATCATTTAAATAGAAAATATAAAAATTAGCCAGACATAATATATCAATGCATTTATCTATTTATAAATATTTGTATAATAATGTGTATATACGTGAAACCATTGATATACGACACTTATGGACATTCGCTCACCATCAGGTACACTACAATAAGCATCATGACGAGGCTAGTTGTATATCAATGCTCTTCCAATACTTTTTCTCTACATTCATTCTTACTGAATGAGCTACTTCATCATTGTCGCGGGGTAGGAGCCTGGTGATCTGTGGTACAGGTTTTCCTAGTGCAGACACCAGTCTCTCACAAATTGTATCTTTTGCCATACCTAAAATGCTCATTATTGTTTTTATTTACATGTAATTTGTGAAGAGAGAATAAATGATTATATTATATTATTATTATATAAAAATTAACCCCTATTTCTTCTGGTCACGCTATAACCTGAGAACGGCTGTACCATTTTTTTTTTAAATACTTTTTAATACTTGCTTCCTAGAAGGTACGTAGATTAAAAATTAAAGAAAGTTGAAAATAACAATGAGGGCAGGAAGAAGCATGGGTGCCTGCTCTTCGTTACGCAAGGGCGAAGGGGCTGCACTGCCCGCAGCGCCAGAGCCGATGCAGAAGTGAATTTATGCCATAAAAACCTCATCCTCATACCTCAACGATGAATATCACGGAAACCAAGAGCTTGCTTCAAGTTTGGGGGGTACCGGGGGGAAGGGAATTCCCTCCCGCACCCCTCGCACACACCTCTTACCCCTGCCCTGTGTGACGTCTCCGAAAGTTTTACCCAAAATAAATTTAATTTACCAAATCCGTCCCCTCGATACATTATATGTAAACAATATATAAATCTTTAGATTTCTTAAATGATGTGCAGTTTCCTTTATATAAAACGTATGGAAAGTAATTTTAACATAATTATTTATCATATTTTCAAATTATCGCCTACGAATGGTAATTACTTCTTTATAAAAACACCATAAAAAATATAATTCATTTGTAATGAAATCAAAACTAACCGATGAAACGTTATTCCTGGTAATTCCTTATGACTTGAACTATCACACTTATAGGCACTACACTTAACCATATTTAATCCTAGATTTTCGCCCTATTTCTACAAAAACATTTAATATTTCGCAATAAAACCTAATAAAAACATACAGTTGTTGACCCGTCACACGGATTATCATGACAGATCAGATGACGGAAAATTACTTCAGTTTATCTTTTTAATACTAGTATAATACGTAAAATAGGTTTAGTCTGTTAGTAGTTTGTTCATACGTCTGTGAATATATAAGATTCTTGCATGAGGACAGCTCAAAAAAAACATTTTCATGAGACAAGTAACATTATCTTATATTATGTAGAAACGCTGTAAGAAAACGATACTACTGCAAAATGACACTTTATTTATTTTTATTTTCTATAAAACAAATAAAAAAAGTTCCCGATGGTATAAGTATGCCTATATCCTATAGATAACCCACAGTAACCATTTTTATGAGATAAAATATAAATGAGTAAGAAACACTAAACAGTATTCGCGATACCGTTCACGGTACGTGTTGCGGACGGAAACGCGGGTTACTAGTAGGTATTAGACAAAGAATTTAAAACTTCCAGAAGGATAGTCGCCTCTATGGGAACATGAAATAAACAAGCCAGAATTGACAGTATTTGCCAGCCGTGCGCAGTACAAACTGAGAGCGATTTGCTCAGGGAGCCCCTCAAACGGAGTGAAATTAAATGTCATGCTTTAGTAAGGCGGATTATCCATCTGGGTAGAGGCACGATGCCCTATAAAAATCTTTGGTATTAGAATTAGAAATTATGTATGGTATTAGTATTAGAAAGGGTCCAGATCATATCACCTTTTTAACTGACTTTAAAAAAAGGAGGAGGTTCTTAATTTTTTTTTTAATGTTTGTTACCTTATTATAACTCTGTCATTTATGAACCGATTTGGAAAATTCTTTTTTTGTTTGGAAGGGTAGGGTACTCATTACTACTCATCCCGTTTGGTCATCAGATCAGGATTTGATTACTTCGTACTTTGAAGTCAGTTTAAGTTTTTTGTAAAAAAGTTCAATTATTACCCGTCCCCATTTCATCTGGCAACGCCGGCCGAGTCACCTTCATTTTATTCAATGTCAAAACTGTCAATAAGTACTAAAAAAAGTTGTTTTGCTAATTTATTTTGTTGTAATATTTTGTTTTAAATATTTATTTATGTAGGTATACAAATACAATTATTAAATCTTCTTGTACATTTTTTTTTACATTTTCGTGTACATTAGGGCCATTTAATAAAAATTGCTATTTAATTTATTATTGCACTGAATTATCGTGACATGTATGTTGAATACAAGAGTATTTTTTGTAAATCCTCTAATCGACCAGCACCGAATTTAAAACCGTGTGAATTTATATCGTCATTTTTGTTCTTATCCATAAATAGGTAATAGGTACCTATTTAAATTTAACTTGTGTGCAAATTATTGTTTTTCAATGTTTGGCAGGTTATCCCAGATATGATACGGCAAGGCAGCATTGACGATATAAATGCTCAACAATTTTTAAAGATATCCAACTATGAGGACACTGTACGACAGCTAGATATATACTATGCCATTGGTGAGAATATTATCCAATTAAATACTAATAAATACCGCCCCTTAAACAGGGTACCACAGATTACAGAATAAGGCAGATGGAGCGCGCGGAACACGAAAGTGAAGCCAAATAAGCAAATACAATTTGAAAATCTGATACCTGGTATTTGTTTTCCAGTTTGTATTTGCATTGTTTAACTACAGTTTATGAATAAAGAAGTATTTTTTGTTACATAAAGTTTGTTAAACAAAGCAAATACACATTCAAAAGCGAATACCAGGTACGTGTTTTTCAATTTGTATTCGCTTTTCTGGCCTCACTCCCGTGTTCCGCGCGCTCCATCTGCCTTATTCTGTAATCTGTGCAGGGTACTTTCTGACCATTATTTTTTTTTAACCCTTACCTTTGTTTTACCTGATGATTTATTGATCTATTATTTTTTTCAGTGAAAAGACAGTTGTTAAGATTTCAGAGTCCAATAACTGGACTTTTCCCTGTCTTATCATCAGATCTTCATATAGGAAGTGTCAGGGACAGTATTTATTGTGCTTCAGCAGTCTGGGGCCTTTACCAGGCTTATAGGTATGTGATAAAAACTTAAGTAAATTTTATTGACCTATATGCATCTGCATTTTTAAATTGCACCTTTATTGACTAGACCTATGTAGTATTTGACATCATCATCTGCTTGCCCTGTTCCCAATTATTTGGAGTTGGCACAATATTAATGCTTCTTCCATTCATCATATCAGTATTCACTCCTTCAAATGAAGCACACAAGCCAGTTGGAAAGTTAGGTATATTATCTAGGGGAGAGCGCACTAAATGATATACATACATATATACAGTATCAACATTTTTTTGTTGTTTCTAAAAAAGTTTGTACATATATTTCAGACGTATAGATGATGACAGGGGAAAATCCCATGAACTGGGACAGAGCACAGTTAAATGTATGCGTGGCATCCTCCAATGCTGGGTCAAACAAGCAGCTCGAGTCGAGGCTTTTAAGACTCGTCAGAGTGCTGCACATGCTTTACATGTAAAATTCCATCTCACCACAGGTGAGCCTGTACTCACTGATGAGCAATACCACCACTTGCAGATAGATGTGATATCACTGTACCTGTTGTTCCTTGTTCAGATGATCACATCAGGCTTGCAGATTATTTATACTCAGGTATGCTACAAATATTTTAGTGCATTCCACTTCCACTTCCTGCATTTATTCCATATATATTCCTTTACTATTCACAGGATGAAGTGGCATTTGTACAAAACCTTGTGTACTATGTGGAGCGTGCATACAGAACCCCAGATTATGGCATGTGGGAGCGAGGGTCTAAATACAATGATGGAAAGCCAGAAATTCATGCTTCTTCCATTGGTATTTATGAATAGTATAATTTACGATAAGAAAACTAATTTTATGCATTTTATTATATATTGACTTAGTTACTTGACTAGGGAGTGCAATACCGATCCACGCGATCTGGATCCTGTGAGATTTCCGAGACATTTATAAGAACAATCCCGAAACAAAAAATTGTTTTCAATTAGATTTACTTTATTTGATAAACCTAACATAGTGATATACTAATAAACTATTACTAACTCTACTGACTGATGCTGGGAAAAATGCTTACAAAAATCAAAGTCAAAAAAGGCAAAAGTTACCACCAGTTCGTAAGTCCGCCTTCAACTGAGAAGAACAAGCAAGAAAACCAGCAATTTTACTTTTTTTTTATATATTTTTTGGACAATCTGAGTGTTTGGCTATTTTTTCCAAAGTATATGTTTTTGTAGAAAAATACATACAAAAACTTTAATGCAATGATTAATAATTAATATTTTATTAAAATTGCTGGTATAAGAACCCATGGCTAAAATTGATATTCAGCTCTTTAAACAAAAAAAAAAAAAAGTATTCGAGATCCCGATCCCTAGGCATCTTGTGGGATTGGAATCTCTAGGAATCTCGAAAGGGCAATCACGACTTTGGATTGCATACCCGATACTTGACTTATCAGCCTGTAGCTTCAGTGCTGCAGATAGGTCTCTATCAAAGCGCGAATCTCCTTCTAGTCCTCCGTTTTCCTCATCTTGCCACCCGCCTTCCTCAGGCACTTATGAAAAGACTGACTCTAAAACTCTAATACCGGTTCGGAAGGTTGCATTTGCTGAGCTGGCAATAAACTCAGCAATTACTCTTTTCAACAAAAGCTTAGATTTTAGATTCATAACATAATACTACTCGCACTGACAACAATTGCGTGCCCCGGCACGGCGGCAAAAACTACAAAATAGACTGAATCGATATTTAATAAGTAAATGGCAAACTTAAGCAGACCAGCCCCCACAAGCAGCACCTGTTCACAAGCATGACGCGTGTGGCAGCAGTTAAAACTATATCCCAAGGCTGGTGAAAATGTATCCCATATTTTAGAGTGAAAGAAGATGCTGTGATATTTAGAAGAAATTGTTCCTTATGATTGACCTTTTAAATCACTATCATACAATTCGCGGGTTTGATTTCCGGTCCAGGCAGGCGATTTATCAGAAGTCTATAAATTCGGCAGTTGCTTATTTAGAAAAAAAAAAGCTTTATTAATTTGTTTGTACTATAATTAAAGTACTTTCCCTCATATACCTATTTTTATTTATTTGTTATAAGGTATGGCCAAAGCGGCCCTTGAAGCCATCAATGGGTGCAATTTGTTTGGTGATAAAGGTGCCTCATGGAGTGTGGTCTATGTAGACATTGATGCACACAATCGCAACAGAAGTATATTCGAAACTATGCTTCCGAGAGAATCTAGTTCGAAGGTAAGGTTAAGTATGTCGTGCGTGTCGCACGCGTTAAGAATCATTATTACAATCTGTAAAAGTTTCACTAAAACTTTTTTTTTTTCTGTATGTTCAAGTAGTAAGTTTTTGTAAGATGTTCCATATATTTCGTGTTAAAGAATTTAAGTGCAAAATGTATTTATTTGTCTTTCATTATGATGATTACCTACAGTTAAATATTCTAATTAACATGTTGAGGTATTGTCCTTGATCTGTTATACGTTGTAGGTATATTGATCAGTTCTCCCAAAATATAGGATTCTTATTTAAATATATATGACAATCATGTGGTTAATGTAGATCGGTTGACTAAATCTGGCATGTTCACAGTACTCACACTTTTGCACGAGCAAATTCACGATACAGTATGTTTTATTACATTATTGCATCTAATCAGTTAATCAATTCTAAAGGACAAAAGCAAAAAAATACCACTATATTTATGAGCCGTAGCCAAAGGAAAACAATAACTGTCTCGTTCATACTCATAAGCAAGACCGCGCGCGAGAGAGACGGACAGACTTTTCATAATGCAAATGCAGTGCCGCCGCACACAGATACACACATTCACAGACACTACACAAGCGCAACGTGTAAATGTGTTGGATTTGCTAGCTTTCGGTACTCAAACTGTACGTACATCCATTATAGTAATTCCCAACTGATATGGCTTACCGATGTACCTGCGCAGAAGATACATTTTCAAAGCGCGGGAAATACTATTGGTCGTGACTTGCGAGTGAGACGGAACTAACAGCTGCAGTGTATTATGAACCTTATAGTAGTGATCTAAGGTTGATTTTGAGAAAATTTAAGAATTCTTTCGTTAATCTTCGTGGCCATACTTTCTTTTCTGTGCGAACGAAGATTCACGACGCGCCTTATCAGTTGGGTACTACTGTTCTTTACTATTTAAAATAAAAAGATGAATGTGTCTTCAGGGAGTGGACGCCGCACTTCTGCCGACAATATCATTCCCGGCTTTCGCCACACATGAGGAACACTTATTACAATTAACAAAATCTAATATTCTACGGAGGCTGCAAGGCAAGTACGGCTTCAAAAGATTCAGCCGCGACGGATACAAATGCGTAATAGAAGACACTAACAGAAGATATTATAATGAAGGAGAGTTAAAAGAGTTTGATGGCATTGAGTCAGAGTGGCCACTTTTCTATGTATTGATGATTATTGATGGTGTATTCCGCACACTACCCGACCAAGTAGAGGAGTATCAAAAGCTATTGAAGGCACGAATTTATATGGATGAGCATGGAGGTAATTGGTACATAAATAAAATAATATTTTTTTAGTCTTTCATCATTTAATCGAGTACATCAATATCGCTTTTCAGACCCTGTCATACCATGGTACTATTATGTGCCTAAAGAAGGAATAGAAAATGAGCGCGGTGAGCCGAATTCAGTACGCAGATTGCCAGCTAGTGAGTACTATAATTTATTTAGACTTCATTTTTAAACTACGAGCACCTTATTACAAAAAATGGTTTAAAGGAAAACCAGGTTTTAAAATAGCCTCATCCCTTTTTATTATATGACGTTAAAAAGTGACCGAATGACTGTAAAACCTGGCTTTGCTTTAAACCATGTTTTGTAATAAGGGGGCGAGTGTTTGGTGAATTGTCCGATTGTGTTGTTGGCGTATTACATTCAAGCTAGGTACTCTTTAGTGTCTCTAAAAATACTTAAATTTTGATATTAATAAAAGTCGTGATTTTGATAAAATTATTCCCATACAATTACAGACCATCCCGGTGATAGCGAAAACAAAGGTAACTGAGGTGTGAGAATGACTTGTTTTCTTCTATTAACCATTTCTGTTTTCTTATTTTTGTGTTAACATATTTTTTCTTGGCTACTTCGAGTGTTTAAATAACTGTTGCCTAATTGTTTTATTTGAAAACATTGCTTTTTTACTTTTCGAGTAATAAAATTAGCTTGCTATAAGAAACTGCTTTAAAAAAAATTGATCACATTCATAAATAATTTATTTGAAATTACTTGAAAGCCTCCACAAAGTTTTATTTGACTGTTTTATGTTCTGCTTGTGGTGATTGATTTATTATAATAAGAACTTGTACATATTTGTAAAGTAGAATAGTATTTCTTGAATCTAATAAAGTACTTGCATCTGCATATACTTGAACTGCTTGTGAACGGATACTTAAAAAGAAACAAAAAAGCAGTGGCAAAAGCACATAGCAAAAGTTGTAATTTCTGATTCATTCCGTGTAAATCATTCAAACTATTGATATTTTTTAAGGTTTAACCATTGTATATTCCGTCCTCGCTCGTAGACAAGACGATAAACTAAACTAACTAATAAAAGCGACTCGCTACTGTAGGTCGCGCTTTTTTGCAACTCTTTCTATCTAACACAAACCGACGAGCGGAAATAGGATGCATCCTAATATTTCTCGTTTGTACACAACGATTAATTCAGACACAGGGGGTCTGTTCCTGTGGGCGCAATCTCTGTTCGTCCTCGCTCAGCTGTTGACTGGCGGGCTACTTCACGTGAACGAACTGGACCCCATCCGGCGCTACTTACCGTCCTACAACCGCCCGCGACGCGCCGGACGGTACTCCGCTTTCCAGGTAAATATGCACACTTGGCAACTGAATGACATAAACATATAAACTGATAAAAAATATAAGTATTTACTTACATTTTGGTACATTTGTACCAAAAATATTTTGTTTAACCTCATCAATTTCTTGTTTTTCTTTTTATTATCCTCTAATTCTTAGCTGTTTATCCCATAACACAAAATTTAACATTTCAAACAAGTTAATACCCCAAAGCTTATATGGGATCCTGCCGATGTTCTTTGATTGTTAACATGTAATAATAGAGGTAGTGTAAGCTTCATGGCGTACCGTTCAACTGCAATGCAATGGGTCGGTTCCATGTGGGTAGGTGCGCGAAGAGTCAGTTTGATGCAGCGCGATAGTGCTGCTGCGTGTTCCGTCACTTCTTCCTCACTGCGCCTCAGGAACTTACCGAGTTAAATTAAAATGGTAACCCTGTAATAACTGTTAAAAGTATAAAATATTTTGGATGCATAACAAGACTCAAGCGAAACAATTCTAATAATCGAAAAATTGTCTGATAACCTGTGCCGTTAAAACGATCCACCGATTTCATTTCATGATCAGACTGAATATATATAAATAAGTACCTATCTATAAAATTTTGCAATACGAGTATAGCACCATTCAGTGTTTTAGCATGTCTCGTCACTCCTTTATGGGTTAACATAATACGTAACATAATATATTTTATGATGCCATTTTTTTTAATTAGTTTTAAACCATGTCATCATCATCATCATAAGCTTTGTTCGTTTTTATCAGTTTAAATGTTAGGATGGGATAAATTTAAATTTCAAAATTATTTTACTTTCATGTTCAAATCGCAGGCCAAGCCAGGATTTGTAAGTACATTTTAGAAAATGCAACAAACTAAATCTATTAGCATGTTCATGTAGCATTTTCTGCAAGTCGTTGTTTATTTTGCATGAAACTACTGACTGCCTTAAATGTGAGAGCCTGCAGCTTATTTACTTTGGCAGAAAATAAGGCTTTAGATTAATGTTAATGTATGGTATCAAGTCTAATAAATATAAATTTTATTGGAAGCTACATAGTTTACAAACAAGCATATTATTATATCATGTGCATAAATAGCTGCAATAGGTTGAATGAAATGAGACAAGGTGCTGATTCTGTTACAAATTACACTAAACAATTTTTTTATCACATTATAAACATTATATTCCTAACAAACATCAAAAAGGATAGCAATCTATGGCGTTTTCATTTACGTGTAGTAAATGGACTACTAATTTTGATGGCGACTAAATTCACATTGAAAATGGTGTCAATTCTGTTGTAAATCGCACTTAACTAATTTTAATCACATCACATCTCTTTCTTACAAACATTATTGAAAAGGGATAGAACATATTTTAAGAAAATCAAATTTTTCTGCAGTCTTCATTTGCGGGTAAATAGACGTAACCAACTTTGATGGCGACTAAAGTGGAAAACATGCATTTGACTAATTTTATAAGACAAAATTTCTTACATTCTTTTCTTATATTCTTTGACAGAAAGAGATATAGTGAGACAAAATTAGTTTAGTTGTGAACAACAGAATCAGCACCATTAAGGAATTGGGCTAGTTTGACAGGACTAAATTGGCGATATCCTTTTCTTATGGTCTTTGTTAGAAAGAGATTTAGTAAGACTAATTACTTTAGTTTGTAAACAATAGAATGAGCTCCAATAATTTAGAATCAGCACTGGCATTGTAATTGTATGTTGGTATCGTTTAAATCGGGGAAGTGAAACAATTTTGTTTACTGTAGGGTATAGCAACCGATTTGGTGGTGCAAGTGGTGTTGATCGCGGAGTCGATGCGTCTGCAAGCCATGATGGGAACGTACGGAATTCAGACGCAAACCCCTCACGAGGTCGAGCCAGTGCAGGTCAGTAAATTACGTGTTTGGTTCCATTCAGCCCACATTAAACATTTAAATGCAGTCATTGGTCGGTACTATTAATATATCCTGTGCAAAAACACTTACTAGTTCCGGAATTGGATTGCTCGGTATGTCTCAAAGATAGCTTCAAAACCTTATGTCAGATTGGCTGCGGAAGCAGACTGCGTAGTGCGTGGAGGAATTATAAGAAAATAATCGACAATAACCAGATAAATACTCAAAAATGTAAATATTATAATATATCATCATATTACAGGTGTGCAGTTCCACTCAGCTTGTTCATGTCTACAGAGAACTTGGGGTCTGTTCCAAATTGAAGCTTACTGGACGTCCAATACGACCCGTTGGTTCTTTAGGCACCAGTAAGGTTAGTTAAGATAACTTCAACCGTATTGTAAGATGAATAAGACCTGTTATTGATGGAAATGGTTTTCAGATCTACAGAGTATGCGGCATGACAGTACTGTGCTACCCGCTCATATTTGAGGTTTCGGAGTTTTATTTGTATCGAGATATGGCATTGCTCATAGACGATATTAAAACTGAACTACAGTTTGTTGGAAAGTAAGAATCTTACAATAACTAATCCCCGACACTATTCTTTATTATATAAATTTATGATTCTGTATACATGAAACCACGTAAAGTACTCATAAATACGAACAATATTTAGTATGGGATCAACTTCGAAATCGCCCAAAAAATAACAGAGGTTTTATCTAGGCAAGTTCAAAACTTCAAGACAAGAAAAGAGAACTGGCGAGCAGCACCGTGTGTAATATTACACGAACCATTTTGAGCCACTTTTGAACCCTTTATAACTCAAAAACTATTTAACATAAACACAAAATTTGTTCATATATTGTGATTTCGTAGTTGGTCCAATTGTAAAAGTTGTTCGTATTTATGAGTACTTTACGTGGTGTCATTTATTGTCGTATCCGTTCCTGTAGAATTGATTTAAGGCCTTAACACAAAGCAATAAGATAAGTTTTACTGATCAGATACTGGCGGCTGTCCGGTCGCCCGACAGTGTGTCTCCTAATACGCGAAGAGCACATGCGCGACCCGCACTTCAAGCAAATGTTAGACCTATTCGCGATGCTCAAGAAAGGACACTGCGACGGCGTTAAAGTGCGCCTCGGAAGACTGCAGAATCTCATTTCGAGCTCCTGTATGGGTACGATATTTTTGTTATTATCATCTTACTATAAATATATATGTATAGTAATTAGAATTATTTAATGTAAATAGATAAATTTAAGAAATTGCATTTTAAAAGGATTGGTGAAAACGTATTGTACCCTTTGATGATGTAATTTCAATAAATATCATTATTAGCCCTGGTTCACTCCACAGTTTAGGAACTAAATAATACCTACGGACTCATGAGTCGTGCTTATGTAGGTAAGATTTTGTACCTAAATTCAGTTTTCTAGGTACTAACTACGGTAGCACTAAGTACTTCTTCAGTGTCATTACAAAAAAAACATCCTGTATACTACTACTACTTTTTGTTTGTAAATACATACTTAATAAACTTAATTACGCACACAAATGCATCTCCTGGGTGGAGATGATCCCACGACCTGCGGCGCGATAGATGGAATCTTAACGAACCGCGCCAACTGGCCTGTCATCGTAATATTTCACTCAAAAACATATATCTCTTAACATTATAAATCCTTCGTTGGCAGAGCACTTAGACTTCATGTCCCAAGGCGATTTCCCGTCGGAAATGTTCACACAGTTCAAACAGTTGGAGCACGAGTACATCGGCTACCAGTCACTGACGGACGTGCCTCGCACGCTCACCTACCGCGAGGAACAACTCACATTCGAGTCGTACAAACATCGCTCCACGCCCGACGTGGTCGCCGCCTTGAGGGCCACTGATAACATATATGCGCAGTGTCAGCTCTGGGGTATGCTCATGGAGAGAGAAGGGCCTATGTATGAGGTTAGTTCTCTGTTTCGAGTTTTGTGTTCAGATTTTGTTCAACCTGGGGGTAGTGTTTATGAATATGGGGGTAGCAAATAAATAATAATTGGGGGGTAGCAAATGTATAGAAAACATAAGATCCGTATACGGAACTTCTATTAAAGAACTTTTTTTGTATGTTAAACAATTTCAAAACATGTATGTAATGTGTATTTTCACTCATTTGGGAAGCCCTGGCCTTTGTCCGCGGTAATGTTACATAAACCTTTCAGAACAATTTCTCGAAATGTTCGCAGAAACCGCATCAAAATCGCGTAGTTTAAAATAACTACGCGCACTAACAGACATAATTAGATATGTAATAGATCATCCATAGGCTATCTGAGAGATTATACAGGTGAAACGGAAAGTGTATGTACATTACAGTAATCTACTTTTTTGGTACTAGGCGCACAGATCGTGGAAGATAAAATGGACTGTATTTTAGAACTTCGAAATTTGAAACATCGATCGACTGTACTGCGAATGTTCGTGAGATCGAAAAACGTTGATTCGAATGTATGCTATTGCAAAAAACTAGCTCGAATGTTCGAAACTTGACATGACTTCGAAATACGATAGTGCGAAAGTATTTTAATGCGAAAATTCTAGTTCGAGTATTTTTCATTTCGAAGTACGTTTTTTCGAAAGTATACCATTGCGAAAGACTTTAGTTCGAATGGTTTTCATCGCGACGTATCTTAAAAAGAAAGAAATATGCGAGGGCTGATTGTCAACGTCTTCTCATATTCAAGTACCGGTGTAAGCATATGTAATTCAAGCGTATTATCTTTCATTGTTTCATATTTTTTTTAACCTAACATATGTCGCGATAAAAATCATTCGAACCAAAGTTTTTCGCAATGGTATACTTTTGAAAAAAACGTACTTCGCGATGAAAAATATTCGAACTACAGTTTTTCGCAATAGTATACTTTCGCACTAACGTATTTCGAACTTATGAACATTCGAGCTAGAGTTTTTCGCAATAGCATACATTCGAACCAACGTTTTTCGAACTCACGAACATTCGTAGTACAGTCGACCGATTGAATTTTTGAGTAATTTATTTTGAGCTGAAACTTTTTATAGAGAGTGTACCTGATGTAGTCTTCACCCCCTACGGATGTATATACCCTTTCCGTTACAGCCTATATAATAAAATAAAAATAAATAAATATCCTGGGAAATTCCTCACACAAGGTCATCTGATCCCAAACTAAGCTTGTTCTATGGAAACCAGATAACTGATATAATACATATACTACTTTTTGTTTGTAAATACATACTTAATATACATAATTAAACCCAGACATAGGACATACAGACATGTTCATGCACACAAATGCATGTCCTGTGTGGGAATCAAAAAATGTGTGGGAAAAAATGTGTTATGAGCCTTGAGGCGAATAGGTTTTTAAAAAAAACTATTAAGTTCAATTGTTAAAACAGCCGTCTAGTATGGATGGAAGATGGGATGAGACTGACTGGAATAAATGGACTAGCTACTAACTATTGCGAGAAAATGCTGAGTGGACAGAAAAGGACCATAGTATGCAAAAGGGGATGCATTGCCAATATATAACACCTCCCTGGGATAGACTAAACTTCGGGGTTGAAAATTCGAAGTTTAGGAAGAGATATAAATTAAGTGTTTATTCTAATACTTGGAGATGGAACATTTTCCTTAATCGGATGATGTTTACTAATCTTTACAGGGATGACAGGGTCAGGATTAGGAGTCTGAACTACAGGAGAGTTTATTGGAACTGATCGGGAAAAACTGACAAAGTGACGGGATAGACGGCTGTGCGATTTAATATATAAGAACAGTTTAATAGAACAATAAAGAGAGATTATACAAATTACTAAAATTAATATAACTGAGTAATGAGTCTCGTATTTGATTATTTGATGTTGATTTAAAATTTTATCAGCTTCATCTGACATTGATTTTAATTTTGATTTTGTTTCTTTTGTGAAAATATCCAAATCGATGTTTTGTAATTTGATACGAGGTTCATTACCTATTTCTAATTTAAACTTATCTAAGGTACAACAAGAATCGTTTATTATATTAAAATCAGAGTGGGATACAGTGACGTTAATTTTTATATTACTGAATTTAGGTATCAATTTGGTACTTTTGCAATATGCAATACAATTGGTTGGAATGTTTAAAATTCCTGTTCCGATTATATTTATTTCTAAACCTTTCTGGCCGGGACATTCTATATATAGCTTATTACTCTGGGATTGAACAAATATCCAATTATTATTAAAGAGTGGTTTCCATAGATCTAAATTTCCGTAAATAAAATCAGTTTGACACTGCACTGGTAGGGCACTTATCACTTTCGACATTAACTCACTTTCACAGCTGGGAGTTGCACTAGTAGGGAACACGGTCATGACGTCACAGATGTGCTGACGGTTTGTTATCACTCTGCATTCTTTCAGTGATTCAAGATTACAATACTCAGATTTATCTTTGGTCATTGCGATGTACTTACTGCTAGGAATTATAAAACTAAATGAGTTCGGTTTTACACTGTTATGTGGAGTAGGTAGTGCTATAGTATGAAACAGATTGAATTCCTTAGGTGATACTAAAGGTATTCTTAGAATGAAAATAATTTTGTTATTTAAACTGTAACAAACAACGCTGGATATGTTCATCAATATATGAATATGACTTAATTCTAAACTAACAGGTAATTTCAAATCTGCAGGTATGTGTCTGTAGTTATCGACAAGCTCTTGATACAATTGCGTGGGGGGTAATACGGACGGGTGAAGAATGTTTTGACTACTAAACATGATAGCGTTTGTTATGTCTTCTAATTGAAACGATAAGGCAAGTATGGATGCTTCTAAACTATTTAAGATTGAATTAATATTAGTTTTTATATTCAAATCGTTTGTAATTAATGACACATTTTTAATTTTCTCAGAGAGGTTGTCGATAGCTTCGTTAAGCCTGGCTTCATTAATTTTTATATTATATAAAGTATTATTAAATTTGGATAAAGTGGAAGTTGTAATTAAAATATTTTCTTTCATTAATGAACCCAGCCTTTTTTCATTATTTTGAACACTTCGTATGGCATTGTCATATCTGACAGCATCGTCCTCGTCTAGAGTCCCAAAGATAGTTTTGGATAGGGTACCTATACCTCCTATCCATGCGCTACGTTTGAATCTGTTGTTATTTATAAGATGAGCAATGGAGGAATATTCGGTAACAATATCATTATACCTAACTGTGAGTGGTTCTAATGTGTTATGACATTCTAAATTACTTGGGTTTTCAATTTGGATTTGACTGCATATGAAACGTATAGTGCCTAATATTGAGTTAATATTTTGAATATGGGGTCCAATGTAAGAAATATCGAATGGGGTAACTATATCTAGGTGCCCAATATTAATTTTAAGTTCGCCAATTGGATCAAAGTAAACACCGGAGCTCGAGTTGATTCGTTGGACATATTCTTGTTGACCTTGGGCCAGTACGCTGCTGTAATGAAAATACATCTAAATTACTACTAAGCTTAGTTATCCTAACTTAATGTAAACTTCGCAAAGTTTTTAGTTTAACACTACATCATAGTTTAATACTACATTATATTTAATAAGGTAAAATGTGTATAAAAAAATTGTATATATCAAATAAAAATTGTATAAAGTAAAAATATATTTTAATTGGATGTTTGTCCGTGGGCGTGTTCCACGTGTTTAACTTCGTCATAGTGATGTTTTACATGACGTCTGTTTATAAGTAATGATAAGGTATGATTGCCGTGTATTTTGACAACTTTGTACGGACCTTTCCATATGGGTGATAAGGTTTTGCGCAACCTAAGATGGTTTTTTAATAGGACAAGGTCGCCAACTTTGTATTCTACGGGACGGGTACGTGAGTCATAGTAAGTTTTAGAGTTTGTTTTAGATTTATGGATGTATTCTAAAGCTTTATCGCGTGCATGTTTCAAGCGATGTTGTAGTAGTTTTACGTACTCGGGATAGGTAGCATTCGACGTATCGTTATAAACTGAGTCAGGGATATTAGGTTTATGTCCGAATAATAATTCATATGGTGAGTAATGTGTAGTTGAATGCACAGCGGTATTGTATGCTAGCATAGAAGTATATACGTATTGGGGCCAGTTATCTTGATTTTCGTTTACGTATGATTTAAGATATTCTTTTAGAGTTGAGTGTGACCTTTCCAAGGCACCTTGCGTCTGCGGATGGTATGGTGATGACCAAAGTTGTTTGATCTTTAGGAAATCGCAAGTTTTCTTAAAGAGTTCCGCTGTAAAGTTAGTGCCTTGGTCAGTGAGAATATGTTTGGGAATTCCGAATAGAGATATAAAATGGAGAAGGCAGTCGCTAGTTTCTGCTGCAGTGTTACTTCGAATGGGGTATGCCAATGAGTATTTCGTTAGGTCATCTTGCAAAGTCAGGATATACTTGAGTTTAGCTGTACCGGATTCAGGCAGAGGACCTACGATATCAAGAGCTAGTCTCTCGAATGGAGACGTAGAAGTAGACGTTATAACCATTGGAGCTCTATTTATTTTGCGCAGAGCTTTATTGGTTTGGCAGTAAGGGCATTTCTTGACATAGTTTTCGATATCGCTACCCATATTCTTCCAAAAAAATCTTTCTTTGATGCGGCTTAGCATCCTTGTGGATCCGAGATGTCCTGCAATGGGGATGTCATGGTTCTCTTTTAGGATTTGAGGAATTTCACTCAGTGAAGGAAATATAATTTTATTATGATAGATATGGATACCGATGTTATTTCCTTCGAATAAGTAGGCTAATATATTATATATTTTCACGAAAGAGTGTTTGTCGAAAGGATTTCTAAAATCGGATATACTGATTTCATTAACCGTGGGATATGACATGATTATTTCATCACGTGCGTATTTTAGGGATTTAAATATATCAGGATATGAGTGATCATCAAAATGATGTACTTTCGTGAATAAAAAGAGGTAAGTTTTGTTTTGGATTGTAAGAGGTAAAAATGTATGTAAGGTTCTTTCTAATTTCAGGAATTCGTCGCGTTCAGGGCCTGGACAATTATTTAGTACTTCTTGGATATATGGCATAGATTCGTCCATGTCCAATGAGGTAGGTATTATTATTATTTTTTGTGCTCCTTTTAATAAGTTTTCATTGTGTTCCGTTATAGGAGTATCATATAATTTGGTTGTAGATTTTAGGAACTTAGTATAGGTTTCATCTGGAACGGTTTCAGGTACTGACGGAGTTTTTGGATTTGGGTAAGTAGATGTAGGTAAGGTTTCAGGTATTGGAGAAGGAGTTTCTGGATTTGGGTAAGTAGATACAGGTAAGGTTTCAGGTATTGGACGAGGATTTTCTGAATTTGGGTAAGTAGATGCAGGTAAGGTTTCAGGGTTTTGCCAACTGGTTGATGGTTGAGGTTCTGGTACTGGACATGGTTCAATTACCTCTAAGAGAGGATCTATGGGAATAGGAGGATTCAGAGGGCTGAAATCATAATCTTTATCATCTAATGGACTGAGATCTATTCGTATCCATTCATCGAGGGTTTCTTGAGGGATATCAGGTAGTGGTGATACCGTTTGAAATTCTGTATCAAGGTTAGTATCGTTAATAGGATTTGGGTTCAGATTATCCTTATTTTCAGGATATACAGGATTCACGGGATATCTAGAGAGAGCGTCGGCAACAGAGTTCAACTTACCTTTGCGATATGTGATTTCGTAGTCATACTCTTCTAGTTTTAGGCGCCAACGTATAAGGCGTGACCCTGGATCCTTGCACTTGAATAGCCATTCTAACGGTTTATGATCCGTTAAAACGGTGAAATGATGACCGTATAGGTAAGGTCGGAAGACTTTGGTGCCGAAAATGACGGCGAGGCACTCTTTCTCAGTCACACTATAATTGCACTCTGCTTTATTAAGGGTGCGAGACGCGTATGCGATGGGACGATCTTGTCCTGTAGGACCTTGAGATAATATTGCAGATATAGCGTAATTGGAAGCATCACACGTCAAAAGAAATGGTTTTGTAAAATCAGGGTATGCTAGAATTGGGGAGGAGAGGAGTTTTATTTTGAGGGATTCGAAAGCGAGTTGTTGTTCGTTTTCCCATTTAAAGGGAATGTCTTTCTTTAACAGAGACGTTAAAGGTTTAGCTAGTTTAGCGAAGTCGGGAATGAAGCGTCTATAGTAAGACACGAGGCCAAGGAAAGATTTAACGTCTTTTGGACATTGAGGGATAGGAAACTCGGATACGGCTTTTGTTTTATCCGGATTTGGTTTGACACCGTGCTCAGTAATCACATGACCGAGGTAACAAACCTCTCGTCTTAAGAATTCACACTTATCTGGCTGTAATTTAAGATTGAAATTTCGGATCCTTTGAAAGATCGACCGGAGGTTCATGATGGAATTTTGGATATCGTAGGCGTAGCAGACCACGTCATCTAAGTAAACAAAGCATCGGATGCCTTGGAGTCCAGATAAGGCAGAATTCATGAGTCTTTGAAACGTAGAAGGGGCATTTTTAAGCCCAAAAGGCATTCGCAAGAATTGGTAATGTCCTTCCGGGACGTTGAAGGCTGTTTTGGCTTTATCAGCTTCATTTAAAAGGATCTGGTGAAATCCGGATGCCAAATCCAAGGTCGAGAAGTACTTACTATTGCCAAGTTGATCTAATATTTCAGTAATCTGTGGAATGGGATATGTGTCACCAATCGTGACGTCATTGAGCTTCCTGTAGTCAATCACGACTCGCCATTTCTGAGTGTTGGAAGCATCAAGTTTTTTGGGCACAACCCATATGGGTGAAGACCAAGGAGAATCAGAAGGCTCGATTATATTTTGTTCCAACATCTTATCAATTTGATTACGAACTTCGGCTTTATGGACTTCCGGGAATCGGTAAGACTTAGTATGAATTGGTATGTCTGATGACGTTTTTATCTCATGTTTCAGGGCGTTTGTAAACGTAAGGTTTTCACCGGGAAGATGGAATATATCAGAGAATTCAGAACATAATTGCAAGAGGGCTTCTTTTTCCTCACTATTAAGATGTGAGACACGCAACTGTTTCAGGACTTCTTCCGTTCTTGTGACACTATTTGTTATGGGATGTACATGGTTAACAGTACTGAAAGAGTTTTCTTTGTATTCTACTGAATCAACTGGGATAAGTTTCAGGTTAAGGTTTGAATGTAATGTTACGGGTTCTTCAGAGGTATTTACAACGGATATATTTATTCTATTATTTTCTTTGACACGCACTAAACAATTTGCAATTAAAAGGTTTTCAGATATTTTTTGATCTAGTATTAATCCTTCTTTTATTTCAGGATTTCGAACAGAACATTCAATAACAGTTTCAGTTCTTGCAGGAATTAAGTATGCAGGGTCATGGAAATGTAATTTCAGGGATGATTTACCAATGTGAAGTGAATTATTGGTATAATCTATGTTGCAGCTATATGCGTTAAGCATATCGGAACCTATGATGCCATCATAAGGTAAGTGTATTTTATCGATGACGTGAAATTGGTGTGAAATGTTAGATTTGGGTAGTCGTAATTTTAATTGGAAGTGACCACGGGTTTTGATGGATTCTTCCGAAGAATCAATACCTTTTAATTGGATTCTTTCTTTTACGAGTTTAGGGTGTCTTTCTATACAAGAGTGTTTCAATAGACTCACCGAAGATCCTGAGTCTACGAGCAGGATTAAAGGAATGTCTGATACGGGAGTTTCAACGAGAACATGAGGTAATAACATTAATGCAGGATTATTGGTAATTTCAAAGACATTGGATTTCGAGGTTTTAAGCAGATTTGCATTCTGCGTTGATACAGTAGATTTTGGCAAATCAACAGTTTTGTGTTGTTGCGTGGATACAGTGGATTTTGGCAGGTCAACACTTTTGTGTTGCTGCGCGGATACAGTGGTTTTTGGCAGATCAACACCTTTGTGCTGCTGCGCGGATACAGAGGATTTTGGCATATCAACACTTTTGTGTTGTTGCGTGGATACAGTGGGTTTTGGCAGATCAACACCTTTGTGTTGTTGCGCGGATACAGTGGGTTTTGGCAGATCAACACCTTTGTGTTGCTGCGCGGATACAGTGGATTTTGACAGATTAACACCTTTGTGTTTCTGCGCGGATACAGTGGATTTTGGCAGATCAACACTTTTGTGTCGCTGCGCGGATACAGTGGGTTTTGGCAGATCAACAGCTTTGTGTTGCTGCGCGGATACGGTGGATTTTGACAGATTAACACCTTTGTGTTTCTGCGCGGATACAGTGGATTTTGGCAGATTAACACCTTTGTGTTTCTGCGCGGATACAGTGGATTTTGGCAGATTATCATGTAGTGATGTCTGCGACGATATTGACATAGTTGAAGGATGACATCCATGTAGCGGAGTCGATTTGGATTTAGGAGTTTGATTAAGGGCGTCGGTTTCTAAATAACTAGGTCCCGTACGACACCGCGACGAGACGGTTAATCGTTTTTTGTTTCAGCATCAACGGTATCATAGCCTTCTTCTTCAATAAAGTCGGTTGGATTTTCGTCATTAGGGGCATTAGAAGTATAATTGATTCTATGAGGTGCTCTTGACTGATTCTGATCGAGTCTGAACCGGTTATTGTTGTATTCTCTTTTACGACATTGTTCTAGGGTATGTCCAGGTGTTTTGCAGTATCTGCAAATTGGTGTGGAAGTATCATTACTTGGTCGATTAGGGTAGAAATTTGGTTTTGGCTTAGATTGATTTGGAAATTGCTGACTCTGATTGCGACGAAATGCTGGCGGTTGGAAGTTTGCCCTTGAAGTGCTGGGCCTTTCTTGACGTGTGCCTGTAGACGTAGTCTGTTTGAAGAGGAATTGCTGTATTTTCTCTTCTGATGTTGCTATGTTCACCGCTTCGTTAAGTGTTTTGGGTACCTTGCACCTAACGATGTTTGATATTCGTGTAATCAGACCCATTTGGAAATGATGGAGGGCTAATTCCTCCATGGCTGCCGTGCGTCCTACCATTTCTCTACTCTTGTGACCATGCGAAATGGATATTTCTGTTAGCAATTGCGAAAGGCATGTCTCGATTCTTAAAGCGTACTGGCTCACTGGCTCGTTAGTTTGTTGTTTGCATTCCTGCAAATCTGTGAGTAAATGGGCATAGTGCTTTCTCTCGCTAAATTGGGTTTTAAGGAATTCTTTTAATTGTATCCAATTGGTGAACTCTTTAACAGAGCAGGCTGTTTGCGCTTTACCCTGCAGTTGGCAAAGTATGTATTTAAAAAGAATATATTTTTGGGGTTCTGTGGCTAAATCATGGGCGTTATTGCAGTTAACTAGAAAGGAATTAAGAGATTCTCTGCAGCCATCATAAGGCTTGATGAATTTTAATAAAGTGGATAGATCTAATTCTACTTTATTCGTGGTTATAGTTTTCTTTTTGGAAATTGACCTAGTGGTAGGTCCAGAAGGCGGAGGAAGAAAACCGTCATCTTCTGTGTCAGTGACGGTGAGTTCAGGTTTTTCTGGTTTTGGACTTTGGGATCTACTCTCGGACATTTTGAAGAATTATACACAAAATAATTAAACACACACAATAAAAATTAAATAGAAAGACAAAACGAAAGATCGATATTCGCAATGACCAAATATAATCAAAATCACTTACTTGAATATGGACAGTGTGATAACGATATTTATCATTGTTTTGATGTTTTCACGGGGCTCAGTGGGATGTAGTAGGATGTAGATAAGAGCGCGTCTCGGGCGTTGAATCTCGGATGCTCACGAAGTGAAGTGTAGGCTGTCTGTGATGATTAGCTTCGTCGGATGGCCAATACCGGTCACAGTATTGAACGATACGTGACAGTGGGTATGGCTTTGATGTAGCTTCGTCGGATGGCCAATACCGGTCACAGTACTGGATGATACGTGACAGTGGGTATGGCTTGGATGGTTCTTCTTTTCACAGACCGGATCGTAAGTAACTCGGTACACTGATGCACAATGGAGTCACTCACAGCACTCACGACGGTTTCGCGGAAACTTAGGAGACGGTACCGGGGACTTTTATAAAAATCCCTTCACGCTGCCACCAAAATGTTATGAGCCTTGAGGCGAATAGGTTTTTAAAAAAAACTATTAAGTTCAATTGTTAAAACAGCCGTCTAGTATGGATGGAAGATGGGATGAGACTGACTGGAATAAATGGACTAGCTACTAACTATTGCGAGAAAATGCTGAGTGGACAGAAAAGGACCATAGTATGCAAAAGGGGATGCATTGCCAATATATAACAGAACCCACGACCTGCGGCGCTATAGGTTAAGGCTGGACGCATACATTCGTTTTCCGTATACGGAATTCCGTGAGCCTAGCGCAGACGTTCAATTTTTTGAATTCGGAATATTATACTGCCAGTGCGTTTAGTGGTGGCATTGTGAACGCACGGCCATGGAGAACGATGATTTAATTGCGATTGCATTTAAATTGGTTATTTTATGAGGTAAAAACATTAAAAAAAAAAAAACAGCTGAATTGAGAACCTCCTCCTTTTTTTTGAAGTCGGTTAAAAAATAATTTTACCCTTGTTTTCTCTATCCACTTTGGTGCATGTGCTCCAATCCTGTATAACATCTTTAAAAACTTGCTCCCACGCCAAATCTTTGACATCTCTGTTATGGTAGTCCTTGTCATGAATATCCCACAAGCAGGGGTGTTTTTCAACAGCCAATATCAATGCTTCTGCTTCACACATTGTCGTGATGCACTCGCGAAAAACACACAATACACGTCCGTACGCATGGCGCGTGTCGCGGTTCTGAATGTAAATTTCCGAACGTGTGCGGCGGTACATAACAAATGTATGCCATTGCTGCGTTCCGCATGACGTCATTAGGTTTTTAAACGAACAGCTCTTCCGAACGCGCGGGCTGGCATTCGAAACGGACATACGGAATGTCACAGATTACAGAATAAGGCAGATGGAGCGCGCGGAACACGAAAGTGAAGCCAAAAAAGCAAATACAAATTGAAAATCTGATACCTGGTATTCGTTTTCCAGTTTGTATTTGCATTGTTTAACCACAGTTTATTAATAAAGAAGTGTTTTTTGTTACATAAAGTTTGTTAAACAAAGAAAATACACATTCAAAAGCGATTACCAAATACGTGTTTTTCGATTTGTATTTGCTTTTTTGGCCTCACTCCCGTGTTCCGCGCGCTCCATCTCCCTTATTCTGTAATCTGTGCGGAATGTGTTCCGTACGGAAAAAAAACGAACGTGTGCGGCAATCCATGTATTTTATATTGATGTTATGCATTTTAATCTCCGAATACGGAAAACGCATTCGGATTCCGTATTCGGAAAACGAATGTATGCGGCCAGTCTAAGACTCCACGTCTTAACCAACTGCGCCAACTGGCCCGTCAATATAGTAGTTTATTATCCCAGGTGAACGGCACGCGTGCTCTGGACGCGTTGAAGGCGATATACGGCAGCGCAGGCGTGTTGCGACACTGGCGCGCCGTGCGCTACTGTTCCTCGCTCCTATCACACACTGTCGACTCCATCAGCCCCTTCATCACAACGGTGCTCGTTAACGGAAAACAGGTGCGGTTACCCCCTCAACTTTAAAAGCTATCGGTACCTATTAATAATCTCCAATTAATCTAAATTACGTTCATTTACAGTTAACTGTCGGTGTAATTGGTCAAAAAGAGACAGTATTCGATAAGCCAATGACTCCTGGTGAGATTCAATCCGTCATGTATTCTACTATACAGCCGTATGACGTCATAGGAGCAGTATTACAACAGGTGAGTGAGTACATATAAAATGAAAATATGTTTTATTAAAATTGGTCTTCACAAGCACTTATGAATTGTCTGACCTCTAATACTGGATCCGAAGGTTGATTTCGCTGAGAAAATCCTGCAATAAACTCAGT
Organism: Achlya flavicornis; assembly: GCA_947623365.1. Lineage (NCBI taxonomy): Eukaryota > Metazoa > Arthropoda > Insecta > Lepidoptera > Drepanidae > Achlya > Achlya flavicornis. The sequence goes on along the minus strand of OX392468.1, from coordinate 5,915,099 downwards.
AATTAGTCTTTTAAAACAAGCATTAATATTATTAATTAATAGAATTGTTTAAGATGATGCCCACGGCTACTTTCTACCATCGCAACTCTCGCCATCGACGGGGAGTCCATCCTAACATAATGAAACCTGAATTGTTTCGTACTGTGCGGGCTCAAAGGAGCTTCCTTCCGCGGACGCTCAGACTGTGGAATGAGCTCCCCGCCGTGGTTTTCCCAATGGAGTACAGCAGGTCGGCAACGCGCGCGTGATACCCCTGGTGTTGCAAGCGTCCATAGGACACGGTAACCGCTTACCATCAGGCGGGCCGTATGCTTGTTTGCCACCTAAGTGGTATAAAAAAAAAAGCATTGATTTATTACATTTTTCATTCTAGGCTGACTGAAAATAAGTCGTGTGACCATTTTGGCATAGAGTATCTAAGGATACTAGGAATACAGACTTGTTTCTCTAAAATGTTGAAGGTATAAATTGCATTTTTTTTTAAAGGAAATAGTCCTATACTGCGGTAGATTGATCGGTACAAACCCAGACATGTTCCGAGGTATCTTGAAGATCCGCGTGGGGTGGGTGCTAGAAGCCATCCGCATCTATCTAGAGTTGTTCCCAGAAGAGAAGCGAGCGGACGCCACGCTCGAGAGCCTCTCGCCGTACAAACTACGCACGTTACTGCAGAAAGTACTCACTGTGTCCGATTGGGCTGAAGAACGAGGGTTAGTATTTTTGGGTTAATAGCCTTTTTTTAGACCTTAATGTCATATTACCCTGCATTAGATGCCTTTAACCTGATCTAAAAATTAGATCTCTTATTTGCCATACATTTTACGGTAATATGTATGAAATATTATTATGACATAAGGGTCATTTTGCAGGCTAACACCACTTCAACGAAGACAATTAGAAGGTTGTCTCTGTCGCGTGCCAAAGCACTTCTACATTCAAGTATGGGATATACTACTGCGTACTCCAAAAGGAATTATTGTACAGGTATGTATTTATATGCAATTCACATACATTTTTAAATCGTCGGCAGGATTGGCGATCGGCTTGCATGTTTCCCTTTTGGGAGTCGAGAATTCTGGTCGCTCGCCAATGCTGTCGCAGGTAACTTCTGTCGGTCATCGCTTCCTCCGCTGTACTTACCGGATGACTCTGGCCCATACAGCAAAAGAGAAATCCGATTTACTGGCAGCCCTCTTTCCAGCTAATTCGATACTTGACGAGCGACACCGTCTAGCATCCTGCGTTGTAACAGCTGAATGCCGGAAATACGCTTTTCGCAAAACGCGAATGTGCGAATTTTTCGTTTCGTGCCAGACGGTATTCCCGCCATTGTGAATAGGACGTGTGCTCCAGAGTTATCTCCAGGGCCGACGCGCCTATTCTGGCTTTCCTATACGTAGGACGTGTTCCTTCTCTCAAAGATGATGGAGCGGGTCATCAACACTCAGCTCCTTAGGTATCTAAAAGAACACCAGTACAGCTACCATCAAGGTCGTTCATCTGGTGGTCTTCTTTTTTAGCTGACGCACCGATGGGCTGCAGCTATAGAGAATAATGGCAGACATTGGCAGTTAGCCTCGACATCGCCAAGATCGGGTTAGATCGGGTCTGGTACACACAGGGCACTTCAGTCGAAGCTGCCGTAAGCGTCGTACGGAATTCCCGAGGGTTTGTGCACTTGCGTGTCCAGCTTTCTTGCTGATTGGTGCATCAAAGTCGCCGTTGAGGGATGCTGCTCCGATAACAGGAATATCAATGCTGGCGTACCGCAAGGCTGTGTGCACACAATGTTCATCCTGCATATCAATGTGTTGGAAATCCCAACATTCACAGCTATGCGGATGACAGCACTGGGGATGCCCAATATTCCGGGCGCCCTATCATCCCCTCCGTCCGCGGTGGAAGAAAGTCGAATACGACTTGTTTCTGCAGTCGAGATTTTGTTGGAGCGGGTGTCGGAATGGGGGAGACTTATGTCCGTTTTAACCCCTAGATGCTCCAGAATCAAGATCAATAATAATAGATGAATCAAGTCTGCGCGTCCTCCTCGAAAAAAAAATCCATACGTAGTAGCACCAAAATTCAAAGACACTCCTGTCAACATCACAAAGAGTATCGGGATCCTTGGTTGGTTGTCCATTTGGACAGCAAAGCCACATTGGCTTCAAAATAGTTAGGTGTGCTAAATAAGGCTAAGTGGTACTTCACGACACTTCAGCGGATATAGCTTAGGTTGGGCCGCATATGGAGTACCTTGCACTTGCCTCGTTGCAAAGGCGGGCCATGCGTATCGTTGACGACCCCTTACTCACTGGTGGTTTAGAACCTCTCTGCCTTCGGAGAGATATAGGCCTGCTCTGTGTGTTCTACCGTCTGTATAATGGGGAGTTTTCTCAAGAACTTTTTGACCATCATAACCTTTCTACCATCGCACTGGTCGCCGGCGATGTGGAGTTCATCCTCACATCCTCGAGCCGCCTCGATCGTTTGTGACACACAATGTGAAATGAGCTCCCCATTAAGGTTTTCCCTCATCACTATCAAAAAAGGCGTAAAAGGAGCTCTTCAAAGTCGGCAACACATTGGCAATCCCCTTGGTATTGCACGTCCAATAATCCGGCACCCTCCGCCCGCACGCGCATTCGCTCCGTCGCGTCGTCCGTCAAGCAGTCGTCTAACCTCATAACTTATCACGTGCACGACCGCAAATATTTACCTGCTTTTGTCAAGTGGGAATAGTGTACATAAAATGCTTTATTTTATTTATTATGATTTTTTCTATACAATTCAGTAATCCGAACATTCCAATAATCCGGCATTCTATGGTTTTTAATAGTGCCATATTAGTGAGATTCTACGTATTTATAAATAGTATGTAGTTTTTTTAATGATATCTCAGAGTATATAAATACTACGTACAATGATATGTATATCATTTAGCCCAAAATTGATTCTAAAAGAAGAGTTTGTTCACCTAATGTATTATGTATATGTATTGTATGAATGTGACAGGGCCAGTCAATCCCAGCGGAGCCGACGCTAGTGAACATGTCACGTTCGGAGCTCTCGTTCGCGCTGCTAGTGGAGGCGGCTCTGGTGCGCGTGGCGAGCGCGGCGCGCAGGCAGCTGTGTGTGGAGCTGCTGTGCGTGCTCGCCACCATCCTGCGCCGCAACCCCGAGCTCTACCTGCAGCAGGCGCTAGACCTCGACCGGCTGCTTGACGACGCGCACTACACGTACGCCAAGGTAATGACGATCGAGTTTGTGTTGTCATGTGTTCGGAGCTCTCGTTCGCGCTGCTAGTAGAGGTGAAACATCACATACTATAAAAGATCAACGCTGAACGATCAAAATGTAAGAAAAACATTTTTTTTTCTTTGTAAAAGTTCTTCCAAATTATGAGTACAATAACCCTTGAAAAATTGACTACCTTTGAAAAGTAACCCTGTATAATGAACCTTTAAAATAACTTTCTGGAGCCTGTCGTATCAGTTTGTCCTATGGATTTATTTAATGTAATAAGGATTTGTTTGTGTACACCAGGACAGTGGCATGAGCGACGCCAGCGAAGCCCTGAACTCTGCGCCGACGGGGGTGACGGTGGGGTACCTGGCGCGGGCCGTCGTCAACAGCGTGCTGCAGGCCGCCGCCGCCGCAGACCTCGTGCCCTCCGCGCAGCCCTCCTGCCTTGTCTCTTGAACTCACTAGCGCACCATCATCACATACGATCTTGGCAACGACGTTATGGATATGAAATTTCGGATCTGGATATATGAATAACATTATACCGGTTTCAGATACGTTTACGGATATGAAATTATTTCAATACTTATATCCGATACTTTCTTTTCTCTGTGATTCCGACCCTATCCGAAACTCTTTATATCAGATTGGGTTAAGGTTTCGTATAGATTTTTATTTCGGATGTCCGACTTTCGGTGATGGAGCTCCATAACATCCCTATCTCTTAGTGAGTGGCTCCTGAACGGTTCCTAGCTGCTCTTAAACAAAAGTATATTCCGATTATTGGACAGAATAGTTCTTGTTATCTGATAGTAGCTTAGAATTTTAGTTTTTTTACTGGCTGTGTTGATTTGCCATTATTAATTTTAATTTTCATATTTTAAGTCTGGCACAGGATTACGTATTGTGGTATTGATCGAAGCATAATTAACATGGTTTCGTCATGAATGTGTGCCCGGTCTTATAGTTGATTTATTTGTATTACAAGTATTAGCGAAAGACATGTTTCAATCTCAATGTGACAAAGTAGGGTAGCGTTTTTAAAAACATAACTGAAATTTTATTGAAAAAATAACTGGTACACATTCCTTACATAAAATGTACCTTAAAATTTAAGCTGTCCTTTATTCAAATGTATATAGTATAAGTTTTTACATTTCTATGCTGGTATGCATTGTTATCAAAATTGATATATTTTATATGAAAAATGGAATAAGTGGAATCAAAATGTAGCTCCTCAAATCATGTATGAATGTAAATATGATATATTGTTCTATAATTATATTGTGAGACCTGTTTATTTCAATTATTTTTTTAATTACAAAATGCGAATGCCAACAACAAAACAAAAAAAAACAACTTCAATTGGAATAGTTTTATTTTATAAAAACAATCACATATATCTCGCGATAACACAAAATTCTTCACACAGACGAAACTTTGTTCATACCTTTGCACTTTCACTACTTAAATAAATTAAATTGGCATTATGGCCTACTATAGTCCATTGTATACTTTATTGACTGGTGTTTGTTTAAATATTTTTTGCAGAGCTGAAACAGATAAAATAAAAGGTTAAATTCAATACCAATCACTCAAAAAAGATATGATTACTGTTCTAAAAAATAGTTTACCCTCTTTCTCCTGATCAGTGAAGTCCTGTTTAGGGAAGTCAATATCAAAGGTAACATATAGGTTTCCATGGAGGTTGTTGTTCTCGAAGTTAGGCATGCCCTCGCCCTTCTTGCGCACGCGCGCGCCCGCCCACGTCACCTTGTCGCGGGACACCGATACCTTGTGCCCGTCCAGGTGAACCAGTTCTAGTGTGAACCCAGTTAGAGCATCCTGCAATATAATAACGTCATTAATAATTCAATTTATGTACTGCAATTAGAATTGCACTAACCAAGAGTATTTTTAAAAGTATCCAATACTGCTTTGGATAGAAGCAAAACCAATTCATTGCAATTAATATAAACTGTTACCCCCTTATTAATAAATAAGGTGTAAGTCAGTCTTGTATTACCCAGGTTTTAATATAGCCTCATCCCTTTTTGTGTATATGACATTAGAAAGTGACGGATATATTTTAATTCTAGGTATAACTGTACTTGACTTGAACCTTATTTATTAATAAGGGGGCAAATGTTCAAATACAAAATAAATAGAACTTCTTCTCTAATATATGATATACAATCAATGCCATAATTTCTCATGAACAATAATATCAATTATAATAATGTGTATACAGCTGATTTAGTGTTTAATTTTGGTGATGTGTTGATTATATAAAACCTTTTGCACAAATGAAAATTTGCATATAAAGCTAGTATTAACTAGTAACTGGAGTGATTAAACTAGTATTGAATTGAGATAAGAGTTTTCCACCTATGATTTTATATTACTGAAATAGGTACATACAATAAAATACATAAAAGTAAACATTGAAAAAGTTGCAAATGCATTAAAGGACTTGAATTAAGATCTTCAACCTTTTTTATTTTTTATACCTACTTTTGGCAAAACAATTCAGTAATGCCATAAGTAAAGATGCATATACAAATTCTGCAAGATATTGTACCTAATTAATATTGTCTGCAAGAAACAAATAGATTACTGAGCAACTGACCTGTAATGTTATAGTGACGTTGGTGTATAGATCATCTCCTTTACGAGTGAATTTAGGGTGTCTCTCAGCTTTGAACAAAAAGATAAGATCACCAGGATCTCCATCCATATGTGGTTCACCCTCGCCTCGTAGCCTTGACTTGTGTCCATCGGGGGCACCAACTTCTACCTGCAACATTGAATACACTGTTATTGAAATCAATGTGTCATAGCAATTGTCTCTTTCATACATCTATCCAATTAATTGATGGGTATACATTTTTCTACTTTCTCTCATAATTGGTTGAGAAGTAGGATAAATCATTAATGGTGTTAGAGTGCCAGAAGTATGAAACCCAATTTGTTTTTTTACCACACTCTTTTTATCTTCAGCCTTCCACAATATGAGTGTTGTTGAAATTATGCTAATTCAAATAAAAATATGTTTTATGTACAATTACTTGAGATTAGTTTAACAGTCAGAATATATCAGCTTATCTATCATACATATTATCTGGTATTGTATCAGTCTAGTACAAAATACACAAGTATATTATTGTTCATATCATACCTACACCTAATAAGGTTATAAATTTATACTAATATAACAAACCTGAAGAGTTTTATGTTTGTTTAAATTTAAACTACCAGTTTGATTAAAAAGGATATTTACTATCCCTGAGTGTTATAGGCTTCTTTTTACCCAGGAAACGTGACAGCTAGTCAAATTGATTAATTGTTATAAAAGCCAAACACTATATTTACATACATATTAAATTATGATCAAACTAAGGAATTTGTTACTCTCTAACAATGTTAGAGTGAAAATCAAATATATTTTGAAGCATAATATTACCAACCTCAATTTCTAGCAACCTCTCTTCATTAACTAATTTTATATTGGGACACTCATCACAAACTGTCTGTTGCATCATCTGGAATCGTCCAGGGCCAAGGTTTCTGGTCACCATCTCCTGCCGGCAGTTGCACTTGCGTGTGCCAGATGCTGGTTTCAGTACAGGTTTGTTGCGAGTTATCTAAAAGAAAAAAAGTGGTCAGTTTTGCCAGCTGTGACTTTAGGACTGTGTAATTAACAAAGGTAATACACAAATATCAGAAATACTTATGATATGTTAATTTTATCTTACTTCAATGAAATTTCCACTATAAAGTTCCTCAAGGGATACTGGAATTTCCATCGTGATATCCGCTCCGCGTGGTGTTTCATGCTGCTGCGACTCGCCCCCAAAATGAAAACCGAAGTCACCGAAAAAACTTGCAAATGGGTCATTATTATTCATCATTCCGTCTTTCTTCAGGCAATCCTCTCCGCAGCGGTCATATAATTCCCGCTTCTCAGGATCCGAAAGGGCCTCGTAGGCTGAGCCAAGATCTTGGAATTTTTGCGAAGCATCTGGATCATCTTGGTTTTTATCTGGATGTAGTGCTTTTGCTAATTTTCTGTAAGCTTTCTTGATTTCGTTAGTGTTAGCCGAACGAGATACACCGAGTATTTGATAGAAATCACGACTGGCTAGTGTTAAGACTAGGGCTGACATAAAATAAATTACGAACAAGTATGCAGCGTTGGTAAGCATTGCGTTTAATTTTACACCTAGGAACTAATTTAGAAGCTAAATAATTAAATTCTAGCGAAATTCTGGTTAACAGTTCAACACATTTCGCCTTTTGACAACATCACCCCATCAGTTTGACAACTAGGCGTGTAAGACAATTCGTCTGGTCGTCATTGGTCAATTGAATAAACTAAAAATAATAAAGACGTAAGTAGAAACTTTGTCTAGCAAGAAGTAGGCCTTATCTACTTGATCCTAAAGACTATTTTTCAACCACTATTCAACATTAATTTATCAACCAATGAAATGCTGCCTAGTATATAGGAAAATAATGTTGCCAAAACGTTTAAACTCCATCTCCAGTCCATGCTCTAGTCCAAATTGATGTTTATGGTTCTATCGATCGAGTCAACGATTAGTGCGTTTTCACACGAGACGATAACGACACATTTTTGTCGCGACGATAAACGACCGACGATAATTGGCAAACGGTCATGTCGTCGTTCGTTTTCACACGAGGAACGATAACCGCACCGTAACGACAGTTACAGCGAGGTGACAAGAAGTGTCGTTATCGTTATCGTGCTGTTCGCCGTGTGAAAGTCCTGACGTTTTTCAATACATTTCGAAGGTCCGCTAAATCGCACAGTAAAAAAATCGTCACGATCTAGCCGAACCAACGACATAGCCGAATTATCGTTCCTGTGTCGTGCAGTGCTGTGTCGTTATCGTTGCGTGTGAAAACGGTACATAGAAATGTATGGTCGGCTAAATCGTCACAGTTTTTTTACTGTGTGGTTACGGTGTCGTTATCGTCTCGTGTGAAAACGCACTTACTGTTTCATTGTTTCTGGGGGTCCGGGGCCGCGGGGCTATTACGTAACTTTGGTGGAAATGGTGGAATCGGTTTTATATAAAAACCGTGGACTTATAGGGAAACCTTATAAATTAAAATTATAGCCATTTATTTTAAAAATAATACGAATTTTCTCAATGAATTAAAAAGTGTCTCCCTATCTCTAACTTTTAAACTATGGACAGGGCCGTCATAAGCCATGCCGGGGCTCTTGGTTGGGCACACAAGAATATACAAATATATAGCCGAATGCCGATGAACAAGGTTAGATGAGAAGGTGCAAGAGTGTCTACTCAAGTACCGTCCCACACCAAGATCGCCCCATGATGGGGCGATCTTGGTGTGGGATCTTGCGGAAAATCTTCAGGGAAGATGGGGGTCCCATCTTAAGATCAAAGATTAAGCATTGCCATACAGCGTGGAAATGTAGCCAGTATTTTGGGAACTTTACTGGTAGTGGTAGCGGCTGTTAGATTATGGTAATTTAAGATTCTGAATACTTGAGTTTGTATATTATTGTCTCTGAGCTTGAAGCACAGCGATTAAATATCTGTGCTCTACGCACAGTACAGTGAAGTAGGTATCTGTATGACAGAAAAGTCAAGTCATCGCGAAGGGCATAGATCGTGCATAGATAGTTGAAATTCTTGATTTGACACACTTAACCGCGTTGCCAGACCTACGGATTTTTCCGTAGATCTACGGATTTGAAGTCTTGTCTACGGACACGGATTCTAGTGGTAAATCTACGGATTTTTGTTCCATCCCCACACAATAGTTCTAACTTTATATTGAAAACAAGCATTGGAATAATTTGGCAGGACTAAACTTACATCTAAAATAAGTTTAATTGTAAACAACAGAATCAGCACCAATACCTGTCATACCTTTGAGTATTTAGATTATACATACTCAAAGTGTCATGCCATAAGTACACAAGGTAGTATGATTACGATTGGCTAAAAACGAAAGGAACTATTGCGGTGGTTTAGTTTAGTTAGGTTCTAGTTTGCGTGGACAAACATACACCTATGAAATTTTGTATAATCCGTGACTTTTATTCGTCTTAGAAACACAGCCCATATAATGTACCCAACGAATAGATTAAAAAAAAACATAAAAAAAAATTTTTTTGAGCATTTTTTTATTAAAAAAAAACAAATTATTATGAATTATGACGTATAACGTAGTTTTAATTAAACTCCCTGTAAGGAGCGCAGTCTACTCGACTCGTGCTCTGGGTTGGTATTTTCTACCATTTTATACGTTAACTGTAATTATTAACTCGATTTTTCGTAAAGCTTGTTTTTTTTTATTATACATATGAACAATTTTTTTTTATTATGTGTGTTAAGTACATTTTCATTGGTTAGATTAAGTGGGCTGCGTTTCTAATACGAATAAAAAGTCACGGTGTATTTGTTTGGAAGCCCTAATAGATTATCATAAATGTGAATATATTACAGTCCCAATAATATTACATAAATACGTATCGAATTGATAATGAAATATTTTTTATTGTATTTTACAATAAAGAATATTTCATTCATCATTCATCATTAGTGTATGTAGACCAATACAATTTATACTAGAACAATTTATACTACATTTATAATAGAATAAAATTTGTACTTAACATAGAACAAATGATAATAACATCATAAATTAAGGAAGTTATACAATATAGGCGGCCTTATCGCTGAAGTGATCTCTTCCAGATGAAACTTTTCTTGCTTTTTCCTTTATTTTGTAGATATTCCAGCTGATTTCTTTTAGTTCACAACATCAATTACAGCTGAAAAAAAAGTCAAAATTTTGCTTTAAAAAATGTCTGTAGATGTACAGATTTTTGAGCGTAGATCTACGGATTTTAAAAATCAGATCTTGCAGCACTGTTTGACATTTAAAACTTTTGTCTTTGGCCCTACTTCACTTCATTAATTTTCGTTTACAACAATTTTGTACAATCATCATTGTAGCTAGAAGTTTGGTGATCATAACGAAATAATATAATGGCTTCAGTATTAGTACCTGAATTACCTGCACCGGGATTCTCTTTTGAGAATTGTCAACGGTGAGTACCTTATTACTTGAGATACAGACCGACTCATGTTTTATATTTTGTTTGATTTAATGCTAAATTTCCTCTATTTACAGCAATGCCTTCCTCGCAAATAAAGGTTTCCCGGCCCCTAAAGCCACGAAGACCGGTACAACAATCGTTGGTATCATATATGCCGATGGTGTAATTCTTGGTGCCGACACGAGAGCTACGGAAAACACGGTTGTGTCTGATAAGAATTGTCAAAAAATTCATTACTTGGCGGCTAATATGTACTGCTGCGGTGCAGGTACTGCGGCAGATACGGAGATGACAACTCAAACTGTGTCTTCACAGTTAGAACTGCAGCGACTGCATACTGGGCGCACGGTGCCGGTCCAAACTGCCGCCACTTTACTGAAGAGCATGTTGTTTAGATATCAGGGGCACATAGGTGCAGCACTTGTACTTGGTGGTGTTGATAGAAATGGCCCTCATATTTACTGCATTTATCCACATGGTTCTGTAGACAAATTGCCTTATGCTACTATGGGTAAGAATGTTTATGCACCTGATACAAACTTGCTTATAAGTTAACAAGAACTGCATCTAAGTTATTAAAAAAATCTTATAGGCTCTGGATCCCTGGCTGCCATGGCAGTATTTGAATCAGGTTGGAAGCCCAACATGAGTGAAGAAGAGGGCAAGAAACTGGTACGAGATGCCATCGCAGCTGGTATCTTCAATGATTTGGGATCTGGATCAAATGTTGACCTTTGTGTCATCCGTAACACTGGCCCTGCTCAATATCTTAGAACATATGAAGAAGCTAATGTGAAGGTACACTAGCCAACATAATCTTTGTTACTTTTACACGCAAAAACGAATTAATGGATTTGGATGACATTTGTCACATAGATTGATTATAATCTGGAATAATATATAGTTACGTTTTATCACAGAAAACATACAATACCTTGGTAATGCGGGAGAAACTGCATCTAGTCACTTTATAAAGTGAAATGTGTCTGAGAAAACATATGAGTCTAATAGTTTTACTGTAGACATCATACAAGTACTGCAATGTGTATCATTTCCATTATTTACATGGATTTGTTTGTAACATTTATTCCATATTTTTTATTTTGCAGGGTAAGAAGCAAGGCTCATACAGATATGCCCCGGGCACCACTGCTGTTCTGAAGCAGCGAGTGATTCCCTTGGAAGTGGAAGCTGTGGCCATTCGTCCTGTGCAGCATCCACAAGCAATGGAAGTTTAACCATATCCCAGTTGCCGTTAACTACACATTTCTCATTGTAATGATAATATTAAAATAAATGTAATTCTTTTATATTAACTGAAGTGCTTATTTCATCTTAGTCACTATAACTTTTTACAGTTACATAGTCAACAAGGAACCCTTATAGTTTCACCATGTCCTCCCACCTGTTTGTCTGTCCGCGGCTTAGCACAATGACTTAGAAAGCAATGCCGACAATGTGAAAAAATTGGTAGTTAAGAAAAATCATAAAAATATTTTTGTTATTGGCGTGCCAACCCTAGTCGTAATGATGATTCTTGGGAATGATTTCTTTTTCTTCAAGTCACGGTGGAAAACTATCACAGCTAAGTAGGCCTTACAACAAGTTAACAGAGTAATAGTTGATTAACCTATAACATGAACTTGGAGAAGTAACAATGAAACTTTCGTACAAATTCCATTGAAAATTACTTAGATGAACTTGTTAGTTTTGTAAAAAAGCTAGTAAGTAGCCCCCTCCCAAGTTCCCATATTGCATACGGGCAACAACGGAACCCTACACTACTCGTGGCGCGACACACACTTGGCCAGTTTGAATTAATTAATGAAACACTGATGTACAAAATTATATTATGAATTTATTATTAGAACTACTAAATATAAATATGTACTTTTCTATTCAATACTATTTGGACGGAATCTGTTCCCTTATCTTACTTAGGTACTTTACATAAGTATTGATGTAACAATACAGGTCAATTGGTGAAAATTAAGTACAAATCTTGAGCTTATTACTAATACTGAGTATTCTTACACATAAAAAATTAAGATTTATGATATTGTGACAAGTTCTTTGAAATGGCAGCATGGTAAAAATCTATAGAAATATCAATACTACATTATCCTCTCTTATGTAAAATGAAATCCCAAGTGTCTTTCCATCTAAGGTTCATTAGGTCAGTTTCAGTCAAGTCAGTGTTTCCATAATTGAGAACACTGAATTTTTTAAAAGTCAATACCACGTACGCAAGCCATACAGCGGCGCATAAAATGAAAATATTTGTCAGGGGGCGAGTCCTATTCCGCATTTGAATAACGAAGTAAATATGATCAATCATGTAAGACAGAAGAAGGATTTTGAAAATGTATGCCGGTAAATAGTGATGGAGGAATAATGTTCGATCCATAAAGAAATAAGGTAGGTAATGGATCAAGTAGCCTAAGAAAAGTATGTGGCCAGCGTCGTAGAATTTCTGTAGAGCTCGTGGTGGTAGATCAGTACAAGCCCTTCGCTGTCGAATCGTGTACAGAGCTAAGAAGCTTCCGTAAAGTACTATTGAAATAGTTCCCGTATACCACGTTATTAAGTTGCCAATTAGATGTATTTGAGCCTGAAAATAAAGAGAACAAAACATTTAAAGAGGATTGGAGATTACGTCAAGTTGCAATCAAAGTCATCTAATTATACTCCATTGCCAAATCTTATAACTTATTTGGAACTTGGAAGTGACAAATGAAAATAATAAATAAATAAATATCCTGGGACATTCCTCACACACGGTCATCTGCAGCGCTATTTTAAAACGTCGGATTCGATATTGGAAACGGATTCAAAAATATCCGAGGCGAATTTCAGTAATTGCTATTTTATTTAATTTCCGAAACTTTTCGATAAATCGAATCGATATTTCCGTAAAGAAACATATATTCTAATTCAGAAATTAAAATAGCAATTGCGAAAATCGCCTCAGTAGTTTTCGAATCCGTTTCCGATATCGAATCCGAGCGTTTTAAAATAGACCTGCAGATCCCAAACTAAGCAAAGCTTGTTCTATGGAAACCAGATAACTGATATAAATACTACTTTTTGTTTGTAAATACATACTTAATATACATAATTACACCCAGACTCAGGACATATATATTGTAATCTGTGGATAGCGTACTTGGTTTGACTTTGACAATATTTTTCATAACTTTATACCATGTATAACCAATTATTGTCATTCTGTTGTTCTGAATAAAATAAAATATCGACATGTTCATGCACACAAATGTATGTCCTGTGTGGGAATCGAACCCATGACCTGCGGCGCTATGGGTTAAGATTTCGCGTCTTAACCAACTGCGCCAACTGGCCCGTCAAACTCAATTAATAAAAGAAAGGCCTTACATTAGAGTTAGGTGATAGCCAGTATGCGATAGAGCGAACCAGCAACGGCCATTCTGAAGGTTCACTAGCGAACATATGTCCGTGAGGTGCATCGGGGGCATGCGCTATCATTTTGTACTGTAATTCTGCAAATTTCTCCCAGAATGTTAATTGTGTTACTGCTGTTGGTATCATTTCTGCTGATACGAGTTCGCGTTCCCGTTCTTTTCTGTCTTCCGCTGCAATTAAAGGAGGACATACAGCCTTCATACATTTTTGGGCCTTTTCTGAAAGCGCCGGTTAAAAGAAAATGTTGCTAGGTATTATTGCGTGCTCTCCTCATAATGGTCAAATTCTAAATTCCAAAAATCGATGGCCGAAATAGGGCTGAACACTTCAAATTAAAATAACTTGCGCGTACATTACACGCCAATGTGGATAGGAAATACGAATAATGAATGAGACATACTTAATCCAAGATTTTCAATTATATTGGGTCTTATTTGAATTACATACTTCATTAACCAAATTGTGTGCCAAACTTCTGTCCTTGTGTAGGTTAAAAAAAACGAACACACAGCCCAAACACAGAAAAAAAACAAATAGCGGATACGAAACATGTATGAATATAAATAGTACCTTTAGTATAGCGATGTTCCTCCACATTCCACATGGTGTCTTGATGAGCGAGTAGTTTGTCGGCGACCACCTCGTGCTGGTGGAAGCCCCAGGCGGGCAGCTGGCGGCCGCTGAAGCGCAGCGCCGAGCCCGAGCGCACGTGCACCAGCCGCACCACCGACCTGATGCTGTCCCACGTCGCCTGCTCACTCTGCCTGTTCACTATCTCTACTCGCCACAGGTTCTGTGCTGCCATCGATACGTTGTAGTCGATGTAGCAAGACACTTCCTGAAATAGATGCTCTTCACATCGACTGCCTTAACTTGACCAATGTCGACACTCGGCAACGGGGTTAGCTACGGTCCGTGGTGCTAGAAGACTCGTTGTTTCACTAGCTGAGGCGAAACTAACGAGCCTTGAACAGAACATCGTCGTAAGGTTTGACGTTTGTCGGTCTTTTATATGATATATTTTGGAATGTGCTACGAAATTCTTCCTACTTTATATTTTTTACCTACACGTTGTCGACATCCCGCTTATAGGACACAACTCTTCGCTTTATCATTCCTTAAATGAACAGAAAAGGTGTGGAACTCTCCTCCGGGGTCTGTTTCCCGAAACCTATTACTTACATCCACGGCCTCGTCATAACTCCTCCTCGGGTCAGACGCAAGCCAATCACATAAAAAAGATAGGAGTTCACCTACTAATAATGAAGTTAAGATTTGATAGTACATACCTGTGATTGTGGCGAAACAGCAGCAGCAACATCGTGCGAGTTGAGCGCTCTACTGGTGATACCGTGCAATAGTTGTACGACGTCCCCGTGTCGGATGGCGTCGGGCGGGCGCGCGACCGCCAGCGAGGCGTGGTCGGGCCGCTTCACTATCCACCAGTTGTTGACGTCCTTGAAGCTGTAGCAGGTGACCTGCTGCTGGTGCGACGAGCCGCGCCCGTCCGAGTACCGCACCGGGAACAAGTGCGCGTGCGAGTGCAGCCAGCAAGTGCGCCCGTGCGTGTGCCTAAATACTTTACGTGTTACCAACCAACCGCATGAAACCTCTTTAGAGCTTGTTCGCGGTAACTCGCTGGTGCGATGGCGAGTCCGGTCACGAACTATCAAACACAGCATAATATGCAAGTGTTCACGTACAAAACGCATGTGCTAAGACAAGACCACCGCGCCCGCGCTCGCGTGTTCTACGTGAACAAGCCCTTGGTTATTGTACTAATTAAAACTATAGGTATTTGAGAGACCTTGGGATCACAAACCATGAATTTGTCGTCAAAATTGAAAAAAACCAGTCCAGTGCTATTCGGACTCCCACACAGTGAGTAGACTTAGACACATGATTGTACTCATGATAACAAACGACTTACCCAAAGAAACATTTTTTTTTATTTAGTTAGCCCATGACACCATAATATTAGGACCTTACAAAAATAAGAATACACCATCAGCTTTCATTTAAATTAGTTATTTATCCCTATTTGTTTCTTTGGGAAAGTTGTTTATTATCATGAGTAGGTACAATCATGTGTCTAAGGCTATATTCCGAATTAAATAATATCGCTCACAGTGCTCACAGCAATAATTTGCGTACCGAGTTAGATATCACGATATTGACAGCTAAGAACTGTTAACAATTCGGAACGCCCGTTATCGCGCTCACAGTATTCAAAACAGAACATTTGAGAATTTAATTAAAATCTGATTTAACAGTGCGCTAGGACTCCTTAGATCTTTTTTAATTTGACTCGCAAAAAGGAATATTCGCGTTCTTTATTATTTTTCTCTCATAAAATCATAAAAAGTATCTTTGCCAAATAGAAAACCAAGAATCTTATTAGAATTTCTGCCGAAAACACAATAATTAACCGTCACTTTTGACAGCGCTCACGGTGATATCAGTTTAGGGCATGGTCGGTGTGAGCGCAATATGGCGGATATCATGACGTCATCTATGACGTTTCACGGGACAACGTTATCTGTCATTACTCAATTCGGTACGGGTTTAAGCACGCTTAAATCGATTACAGCGATTATATCATTAATTCGGAAAGCAGCCTAAGTGTCGTTTACTAATTACCAGTCACCCTATATAATTACTCTACTCGCTGCTGCCCTTACTGACCTGTCTAACAGCAATTCCACCCTGTATTACACATTAGGTTACATCATTGAATTATTACACATAGAAACAAAGTACGCGCGCGAAAACTAATCCATTCAATTGAAGCCATATATGGCTTCATTTGACCGCCGCGCTGTCAGTGTACTGAGTGACGTTATAGTCAGTGCAGCTCTCAGAATAATAATAAATATGACGGTTTGTGCAGTAAAATTGTGTCATAATTCATCAGGGAAGAATGATAAGAACCCTGATGTAACATTCCAGAGGAAAGCCACTAATTTTATTGCGTGATTCATCTAAAATAACAAAATTCAAAATTAAATATACTTCACTCAGATTTCGAGCAAAGTGTTGCCAGCTGTTTGTATGCGAATTTGCGTTGTTTTACGTAATTGATACTGAATTTGTTATTATTAAAGTAATTGAGTCCGATACCTAGGCGACTAACTGTCCCCCGCGGTTTCACCCGCTTCTTGTGATAAGTAGCCTATAATACTCGGGATAATGTAGCTTCATATTAGTGAAATAATTTCGAATCAAACTGGTAGTTTTACACAGTAGGTAGTAGTTTTACAGGTAGTTTTTTTTACAGAGATTAACCCGTTTAAACAAACAAACAAAAAACTTTTCCGCTTTATTGTATTATAACAAAATATGCTAAGCCCTCTCCTTGTAAGCCTCGTCTTTAGCTTTACTCATCCAGCTGTCATTTTAATCGACTTCAAAAAAGGAGATGATCTATTTGACACGTATGTATGCAATATTATTAGAACTATAATATATTTACATATGTATGAATATCTATCAGGGCTTCCAAACAAATATACAAAATTTCATAGATGTCACCTATGAAATTCAAATTTAATGATTGTTACCATCTTTTTCTATTTGCTTAAATGTACCTAATTAATTAACTAGATTATTTTTACAGGCTTTTAAAATTTCAATTTTATGTATTGTGTTAATGATAATTACCTAAATACCAACATACTACTTAATCTTCTTTTTCTATACAACCTATCATATATGAAACCTATAATTACGAAGGAAAGCTACAAATTGTACGATCGTTCATAGCTCTTGTTTTGGTTTATTATGTTAAAATACCCGACATAAGTACTATGAAACATAACCATTAAACTAGTAATAAATAAATAACAGGCCTGTGTCTATGATAAATTATCTAAGATGCAGAACTTTTAAAACTATTTAATAAATTGTATGAATACTTACTTCCAATTTCACTAGTAGGCGAAATCGGAAGGTTAATTTTACAGAAAAATTTCGTTTAGCTTGCAACATTACTCGTGCGCTTGTGTGCGTGTCAGCGAGTGTAATTATATGGTACTCCCGCACACATTGGTTGTCAAGTGGCTTACGCTTCGCGAGGATTTTTGTTCGATACTTCGGTTCTAAGCGTAATAATTCAATGGGTTAC
Organism: Achlya flavicornis; assembly: GCA_947623365.1. Lineage (NCBI taxonomy): Eukaryota > Metazoa > Arthropoda > Insecta > Lepidoptera > Drepanidae > Achlya > Achlya flavicornis. Next base: position 5,897,169 of record OX392468.1, on the reverse strand, counting down.
ATTATGTTAACTTTCCAATGTTAACAGGTTCCTACAAATGTAAACCATTCACAAAATATCTTAATTATTACCTGAGGGTGATTTGTGATCCATGTGCAACATGCAATGGTTGTCCTCGCGTAATGCTCGCGAGGCCGCCTTGCAAGGACGCTTGAAAGGCGCTCGTCATCACACTGTCATGTGGTCCGGCCTTCGGTAACATCACTAGATGAGCGTAAAATGCACCCACATACACCATAAGTGGTAACACAACTAAAATGAGGAGCCTCCATAATGCTGACAAGGCAATTCGTACTCCTGATTCAGTTGTCGAGAATCGCCGCCAAATCTGCCTTCCAACAATGAAAAATGCCAAGTAGTATGAGTAAAGGCCAGAGTATTTCACACTGAAATTAAATATTAATTCATTCATAAATAAATAAATATTCCAAATTAAATCCTAGGTACTAATATCTCACAAATGTCACTAAAATTATAATGAAAAAGTATGGATGTTTAGATGTTTGTGACTCAATCACAAATTTTACACACAGTTAGAAAAATTTCTGGATTTACACAAAGGACACTTTTTTCCCCGGGAAACCAATAGGTCTCTCAGGACTGCATGTGAAAACACAGGGAGGGAACTAGTTCCATATAAATTACTTAAAAACAAAGCTAAAATGACACACAATACTCACGAAAAGCAACAACCAAGAGACAATGCACCAAAACAAAGCCATACAGCAGCTACTATTCCAGTTTTACGTGTACTTTTGATTGCACACAGCACTCCACACAAACCAAATAATATTTGAATACTTTCTAGCAACATGAACCTTGACTGTGCAAGAAAACAATTCTCTGTAACGTGCATAGATATTAATATTGACAAAATATGATCTGTCATCAATGGTAATGATATTATTACATCAGTGATTATTTTTTATTTATTTGTTAATAGAAAAAATAATGGTGAGTTCTTCAGGGATGATACAATACATAAAAAGAAATATATATTTCTTATAATACTCACCAAATAAAACTAAAAGAGCAGCTAGGATAGCAGTCCATTGGTATACAGACATTTCTAGCATCAGTTGGTATGTAACTGATACCAATAAACTGCCAGCTACTGCAGGGATGAAACGTAATGCTTTGACAGGTACATTGTCCGTATATGGTGAGCCTATTCTATCAAATGTGAAGTTTCCATCATAGCCAGCAGCTCTGCCTGCCAAGTAAAGTAGTTGTTTGCCCAAAGGAGGATGAGCATCAAAGAAAAACACTCCTTTTGTATAGAGAGTGACATAACGACCATAGTGAAGTTCATCAAATCTGAAAGAGTTAATATAAACTAAGGGTTCATATATCCAAATGCATATTGTTTTTTTTTTAAATAAAGCCTTTATATAGCATTTCACTAGCTATCACTTATTTTTCAAATTAAGTACTTGTATTGTATACTATAAGATTTATTAAAAATCTTATTCAATATTTAATTTTCTTATAAATTATTGTAATTTTTTTATTTTATGCTATGGAAATTTCTTATAATTTCAATGCGATTTTTAGTAATGATTTTAAGTTGTCCAACAATATGGTGGTAATTAATAATTTTAATGTATTCCAATATAAAATGTAAATTTCAGCTTGTCTTACAACAACAAAACATGTCTTGTGCTTACTTATATTTTATAAAACCTTTAAGTTCACCATGTCTATAGCAAATAAATTATTCTTATTCTTCAAATAGATTACACTCTTAATTTCAAATAATGGGTTAACAGTAAGCTTGTATGAATGAACCTTACTTACACAATATATTTTGGTTCATCCAGGTTGTGCAACCTCGTGCAGAGTGCCAACACTAATAACCCTAGGCACACCAGGTCGATCTCTAAGCGCAGGTACATGCCTGAAGGTGCTCCCTTAACATCTTTTAAATCGTTTATTATTTCTGAAATCATCTCAGCATGCTCATTTTCTGATGGAGCACCATCTCCCTGGTTCACAAAGACATAAATAATAATGCTAAGCTAGTGATAAAATGGGACTTTGTGTGAACAGTAAAATTACTAAATGATTCTTCAATAGCGGAAAGTATTTTAGGGTAAAAAATATTTACTTCTTTGATAATAAACACCGAGCAAAAGCCAGTAAAGTAATATTTTATTTGTGGAAGATAAGATAATAGTAAGTAGGTACTTGTACATTTTCTAGAAATATTTATGTAAAATTTAATGTAAAATAATTTCCCTTGAATTATCTATCAATACTTACCACTTCTCTTTCAGAATTCAGTAAACTTTTCTTGTAACTGTCTTCCCTAAGTTCGTTGACCTCATTATGTTTCTTAGCTTTACGTTTATTAACAGATTTCACAAGATCCATTTCAGCCTACTACCCAGTTTAATTTATCTAAATGTTAAAAGTATTTCACTCGATAATGATATTATCATCAACAGAATTATACAAATAAAACATAATTCATTCAATTTCAATAAAAAAAAGAAAGTTTTTATACTTTGTTATTGTTTATAATATTCGCCAAAAGGCAGGCAAAGGTCTGAACTATACAGCCTCTCAAAAGGCGAACGCCATGTCAGTTTTTTCTAAAGAAGGTTAAGTGGTTAAATCCGAGGTCCAAGTCTGATTTTCGACGAAAAATCCCTTTAGAGTAGTAAATACCGAGCAATCCAATTCCGCATCGATGCAATTATCTATTTCCCCTATTTCTTCTGGTTACGTTATAACCTGAGAACGGCTTTACCGTTTTTTTTTTAAATGCTTTATATACTTTGTAGAAGATTCTTAGATTAAAAAAATTCAGAAAGTTGAAAATAACAAAGAGAGCAGGAGGAAGCATGGGTGCCTGTCTCTAAGTATATACTGTAGTCTTTGGGTGCCTGCTCTTCGTTACGCAAGGGCGAAGGGGCTGCACTGCCCGCAGCGCCAGAGCCTGAGCATGAGCTTGTTTCAAGTTTGGAGATACCGGGGGGAAAGGCTTCCCCCCTCCACACCCCCCTTACCCTGCGTCCCACCTGAGTCGATGTAGAAGTGAATTTATGTCGAAAAACCTTATATATAACGTAATTATAACATAATTATTCATATTTCTACAAAAACAATTAATATTTCACACATAGATTACAGAATAAGGCAGATGGAGCGCGCGGAACACGGGAGGCCAAAAAAGCATTAAATAATTATTCTGTAATCTGTGATTTCACAATAAAACCAAATAAAAACAAACAGTTGTTGACCCGTCACACGGATTATCATGGCGGAAAATTACTTCAATTTATCTTTTTAATACTAGTATAATACGTAAAAATATGTTTGGTCTGCTGGTTCTTATAAGCCTGTACACAAATTATTGATGTTATGAATGACCGTAAATTTAGCGTTCTACACCGTGTGTAGAACTCAGACTAATTTAAGTTACTGGCACTTACTGGCAACATGGGTTTTTTTGGTAGGGAGTAGGGAACACACCGATGAAGAACGTTTAGTTAGCTCAACGAGCTCAACTCAAAGAACAATGGGTCATATTATATGAAACGCGTCCCCAGAATGTAGCACTATAAGCTATGGTGGAGATTGTAGGCCACATCGAGGGCATCATTTCATTGTATGACACCAAGTCTGGATTCCATGGGAAAAAAAAGATATTCACGGTTAAAGCAAACAAAATAATGTGTAACTTTGTTACCTTCCCGCAGTATTTGTATAACTTTTCTGGTTTAAAAGTATTATATATACTAATCCAGAGTTTAATCTATCATTATGCTAAGTTTCACCCACATCTGATAAGCCATTTCGGTGTAATATAATAACAAACATCGATAAAAACTTTTTTACTTACATTACTAGCATAAAAAGGCGATGATAGCTCAGTGGTAGTGACGTCGGATACCGAGACGAAGGTCCCGGGTTCGAATCCTACAATGAGCTTGAGCTTTCGGTGAAGGAAAACATCGTGAGGAAACCATAGCACGGTGGTAGGGTACTTTGTAGTACCCGTCTGGCTGGCTACCACCCTCAAGTTGAAAATCTGTCGCCAAGCACCTATCGGTGTGTTCCGTCAGCTGCACTTGAGAGCCAGTTCCTTCTAGGCTTTGTGTGCTTACCACCTTCGACCACATCATCACTTACCATAGTCGATTGTGGTCAAACACAGGCCTATACACAGTAAAAAAAAAAAAAAAAAAAATAAGGTAAAGATCGGTGTCTAGTAGTTTTCCTTTAGTATTTTTTTTTATTTCTAAGGCAGACATAAGAAAGTCATGCTCACTTTAAGGCCTTTGCTTGCGGCGGCGTCAGGTCGCTCACTTCCCTCCAATATGGCGAGGAGGAAGATGGCTGCCGCTGCCATACGCGTCATACTTGTGAACAGGTGAATTTTGTTTGTGAAAGTCACTTTTTTTTAATGTTCCATATCTTGATGATAACTGAAGATGTCCATAAAGGTAAATACTTTGTATCCCGGAAACACATGTAAAATCCCTAGGTACAAATAGTACGTTAACGTTATGAAAGATAGTTTTTTTTATACCACTAAGGCAGCAAAGAAGTATACGCCCCGCCTGATGGTAAGCGGTTACTGTAGCCTATATTGACGCTTGTAACACTTAGGGTGCCACTCGCGCGTTGCTGACCCTGCAAAAATCTCATCACACCCTTTTTGAAGAATCCCATGCTATACTCCCTTTGGAAAACGTCGGTGGGGCGCTCATTCTACAACCTGAGCGTCCGCGGTAGTCAGCTCCATTGCAACCGCACAGTACGAAACTATTTCGGTTGCAATGTGTGAGGTGTCGCCCCGTCGATGGGGAGAGTTGTGGTGGTAGAAGGTAGCCTTGGGCATCAGGTCAAAACATTCTTTAGAACACTGTCAACGTTGTACAAGTGGTAGAACACACATAAGGAGGCAGAGTCTCTCCTCAGACTAACGGGCTCTAAACAGCTTGTGAGCTCGGGATCGTCGACAATTGTAATGGGTCATCGCTGAACAGAGTCCAAAGGCCCAAGCTGGTATCCGGCCCATAGATGACAGCAGTACTCCATATGAGGCCAGACTTGCGACGTATAAAGTTGCAGCCTTTGCCCCGATTTGAAGTACTGCCTCGCTCTATTGAGCACTCCGAGCCTTTTGGATGCCAGCTTATCCAAGTTACTATATACGGAACAGCAAGTGCCGTTAGAAATATCGACGCCAGGGATCCCGATGCTTTGACTGATATTTAAGGAAGTGTTCTGGAATTGTAAGGCCACACTATAGGGGCACTCCGAGCCTTTTGGATGCCAGCTTATCCAAGTGACTATATACGGAACAGCAAGTGCCGTTAGAAATATCGACGCCAGGGATCCCGATGCTTTGACTGATATTTAAGGAAGTGTTCTGGAATTGTAAGGCCACACTATTGGGGGTTTCCTTCGGGTTAGTATGTCTTATGTTACGTTTTCTAGCTAAGTTAGGTTGATATCAATTAAAATGACAGCATAGAGCCTACAGATGGATATGCAATACACAGCTAGTACTCTAATATGATAAATGCGAGAGTAAATCTGTCCGTTTGTTATGTTTTCACAGCTACATTACTGGACCCATATCGATAAATATTAGAATACAGATAGCATGGAACCTGGAAATTGACATACAGTTCTTTTTGTCTTGAAAACGCGGTTGGTATCGCTGGTATTGAGTATTCTGTGCCGCAGGGCAGAGCTAATAATAACAAAAAACAATCATTACCAAAGGAACATTTTTGTAACTTCAAATGTGAATATCTTTTTTCTCCCATGGAATTCAGACTTGCTGTCATAGAATAAAATAATGTGCTTGACGAGACCTACAATTACTACTATAGCTCATCGTGCTACAGTCTGGGGACGTTTTTACCCACTCTCCTTTAGCTCGGTTAACTTTTGTTATTCTAGAAAAAATTACGAAAAGGTCTATATATTACTCACCTCTATGGAAAAGGTTGACATACGTAGTATCTCTACCTAGTCTGTGAGGTTGACGAGCGAACCTGAATCATCTGAATGTAGCCGTAGTAGCCTCTGTGGTACAGAGAAAAAAATTTGGCGCTAGAATGAAATTCATTCTTGTTTGACTTCATTTTTGTTCGAGTTTCCAATTCCATTTCATTTATGCGTAGTAATACAATAGTAAAACTGTGCTAGTAGTATCTCTACTTAATTTCATTCAACTGTCTGTGATTTCAACATACATGATCTCGCCAGCCAGAGTAATAGTATTCTATGTACATGATACTCTTCTATTTATCGTAACGTTTAGCATGCGATACGTTTAAATATAAGTACCTAATAATGGAATCGCTGCTAAAGAGTGCCGAAAGTTCTTCAGAGTGTACCGTATCGTGTCCTGTATGTAACAAGAATTTTCAAAAGGATGTGATTGAGGATCATGTGAATAAATGTTTATTTTTAAACACTTCTGAACAAACTAATTGTAAGAGAAATAGTTCACATTTCAGCATATCTCCACGGGAGAAACGAATAAAATTAGATAGTGGGCCAAGTTCTTCTAAAACTGTAAGTTGATAGCAATGGTTGATATTAGTTTTTTTTAGGAAAAAAGCTGGCATTTCCTTGGCAGGAGAAGGTGGGAAGTTTTTAATCATGCAAAATATAGTGGCACGAAAAACTTCTGACTCCAATCCCACCTAGGAATTTTGTCTAAGATAATAACTTTATGATAATGCAGCTAATCTAAAATATTTTTACCTTATAAAATGTTAATCAGGAAGCAAAAGTATCAGAACCAACAACACAAAGTCAATCAACACATACGAAAGAAGCACCACTGGCAGAGCGTATGAGACCATGTCGCATAGATGATATTGTTGGACAAAATCACAGTTTTGGTCATGGCTCAATGTTACGCTCTATGTTGGAACAGAAAAAAGTACCAAATATGATATTGTGGGGGCCCCCAGGATGTGGCAAGGTAAAAGACTATAATTTTTTTATCTGTTTACTACCTATCACAATAATTTACTGTCTATAAATACTTGTCTACAGCTCATATTCATATAAATGATAAAAATACCAGAATACTGAATCATGTTTTGAACTGAAAATACAACTGAATTTATTGTTATTTTTTTATAATCCATTCAGACCTCATTGGCTAATGTGGTAGCTAACATATGCAAGGATCAAAATAACCTTAGATTTGTTAAACTCTCTGCTACAATGTCAGGTATAAATGATGTTAAAGAAATAGTAAAAGTTGCTAAAAATGAAGCCCAATATAAGAGACATACAGTACTATTTATGGATGAAATTCACAGGTAAGCTCTTAGTTGTTTTTTTTCTTCATAAATTTTACCATTATAAATCCATAATAAATAACTAAATAATACATAATGTTGTCACTTTGTTGTCTGTCTGTCAATCTATTGAGACCCATTTTCACAGAAATGGTTATTTTACCATACTTAGGCTTGTAAAAAATCAAGCTTTTAAGTCAAGGTAATGAAAAGATCATTTCTTTCCAATATTTTGATAGTCACTCATCAAACCTATAGGCTACTACCCCATTGCCCGAGAATCATTCTTCTCTTAAATAAAAAAGGCCGAGTGCCAGTTGAACTCGCACAATGAGGGTTCCATACTTACTTGTAGGTATTTAAATAGGTGGTTAATAACAGAAATCAAGTTTCGAAGATATTTACCCTTTTTCTGATTATGTTATTTTTTGTGTCATGTAACTACACGCTTTTCTGATTTCTTCCTCTACTTGTTGTACATGGCCTTGCTTCTTGCCATGATTCTAGGTCAATGGGAAGTGCCCTATAGGTTTTAATTCCCCTGTGTTCATCTAAATATGCGCCATAAATGGCCGTATCATTTGATAAGTTAGATTTTTTTCACTGCTCCAAGGGATTGCAGACCTGAATATTGGATATTAATTTCAGCTTGTTACCTCCATGCGTTCCTGAGAAAAAGGGTCTTTACAGACGGACAGAGCTCACAAAGTGATCCAATAAGTGTTCTGTTTTTTTTTCTTTTGAGGTATGGTAATACCTAGTTATTATTATTTATACCATGCCATGCCCAATACTTTAAAGTATGTGTATGACAACTCTAATCAGCTATGCTATTTTTTTCATATCCCAAAACAGGTTCAACAAGCTTCAACAAGACACGTTTTTGCCACATGTGGAAAATGGTACAATCACACTAATTGGTGCTACTACAGAGAATCCATCATTTAGCTTAAATAATGCACTGCTGAGCCGATGTAGGGTTGTTGTTATGGACAAACTGAATGTTGATGATGTTCTTCTAATTCTCAAAAAGGCACTTGCGAAAAGTAAACAGGCAATTGTAATGAGTTCTAAAGGAAAATTCGAAAATACTTTTGAAGATGGTGGTATTCCTATGTAAGTATGGAATACTAATTAAACATGTTCTAGGATTACGCTCAGTGACATCTGAACGAAACAGGATTTTCAGCAGAAACTGAAATTGAACCTTCGGCCTGAGTCTCAGTTTCGGCAGGAACCAAAACTTGGACTTGAAAAAAAACGTTTATTGTAATTAGGTAGTATAGTATATTCGAACCGGTAGTAAATTCAACTGTGTGTAAGGTTCATAGATGCCTTACCAGGGCCTAAACTGAATAAATGACTTTTTGATTTTAAGTATATTTTATAACTTTTTTTTTTATGTAAGTATATAATAAGTCAAGCACTCAAAAATAAATTATTAATTATATCCATTCAAACAAATGTGGCTACTGTGTACTTATAGGCTGACTGCTGAAACGTGGAGGTAAAAAATAAATTGAATATTACTAATTTTGTTCAATTAATTTAAAGATGTATAGTAGAGGAGGCTTCCTTACGATGGTTAGCTGAAGTGTGTGACGGAGATGCTAGAGTTGCACTTGGAGCTCTTGAACTTGCGGTCTCCTCCAGAGATCCTGGCACAAAACTATATGACACAGGCCCAGCTACGCTCACACTTGATGATATCAAAAATGGGATTAAGGTAAACAAAATGTACAAGCACAACATACAAAAAATATCAATTATTATGCTTAAGATGGATTTTTATCCCCCTCTGGGTGCACAGGAGACATACATGGTCAAAAAATGTTCACCCGGCACAATATATGTGTTACAAAATATCCCATAATAAATATAATTAATTATCAAAGCCAAAAATTTTGTCAACCCTAGTAAGCCTGAAATCTGTCATGTCAGATTATTTAACAGAAAGACCTATGTACCTATTTTACCTAATAATTGCCTACTTTAATAGTTTTTCTATTTTTCATTTAATTTCATAAATGTTTGCTACCTCAATACAAGGATGTCATTATACTCAAGTACTGACTTCAAAAACTGTCAAGTTGGAAAAAAAATATGTTGTCGATTTCAAATCTTCTAATCGACATCCTACAACTGTTTCGAGTTTTTTTTCCAATTTTTTTTTCAAAATAACTTTGCTTTGTAACTCGGAATATTACGATATGATGTTATGCGTAGGCCATGAAGATAGCAATTTAAATCGTGCTCGCGAACTGTATCTGCAACGATTTATCGATGGTAGATCACTGAACAGTAATGGCTGCCTTCGTACCAGTATTTTCTGAACATGTCAAGACGACTACCCACCGGCTCTTTTCATCGGTCTACTGGAAGTGGACGTCTAAGCACAGTCGACGCCAGGCACGCTGAATTAGTGTTAGAGTATTTAGAAGAAGAGCCGACCACAAGTACGAGGCGAGCCGGATTCGGAATTCTTCGTGACGGAAATCGTTACCCTTATCACTATCGCCGTACACAGGACCCTCCGATTTTGCACCCAGGAGGAACTATTGCGAGTGGTACCTCAGGCAGTTTAAAATAATTACTAATTACCCTAATTACGTAAACTATGTTCTTTGGGCGGACGAGGCAACATTTACGAGGTCAGGACTTTCAAATATGCATAACGATCACGTTTGGGCTCGCTTGAATCCACATGCTTCACGGCAGGTCAGATTAAAACACCAGTGGCGGCTGAATGTGTGGGCTGGCCTTTATGACGGGCATGTCATCGGTCCCGTCATTATGCCATCACGTCTGAACGGTAGCAATCTCGGTATCTAACGTTTTTACAAACGGAATTCGAAGAGGCGATTGACGACTTTCCTGTGGCTGACTGGGATTACTTTGAGAACCAAAGAAACATGGTGTTTCAACATGATGGAGCTCCGGCACATTTTGCTCGCAACGTACGAGAACATCTAAACGTTCGCTTTCCGCGAGGATGGATCGGCCGCGGGGGACCGGTGCTATGGCCTGCTCGTTCTCCGGACCTCACACCCTTGGACTTCTTTTTGTGGGGTTATGTGAAGGACAGAGTGTATTTCTCCGATTGCCCAACGATTGCCGAGATGGAACAGCGTGTTAGATCGGTTTTCGCATCAATAACACCGACGATGGTGCGAAATGCCACACAAGCCATATCCCGACGAGCGAGGTTGTGTATTGAGCAAGGGGGAGCACACTTTGAGCTGTTTCTGTAAATTTGTCGTTTATTATGAAAAAGTAAGTGTTCGTTTAGGTTGTTCTGTTAGGTAGAAATGTAGGTACATTCTGCGTAGTTTATTCTTTAATTTTACTGAAATAGGGTTTGCAAATAAAAATTTTTTTTAATTTTTTTTGGGTATGTTATACAGCGTTACTACGGTTCTTATATATTGTGAATGGACTCGTTATAAGGCCCCATTTAAACTCGTTTCGGCTTTACGGGCTGTTTTGTAACACCTGTATATAAATATTTGTATGCAAAATATCATACTTTCAGCTTATTTTTTTCTACTAGCTATAATACCTTGCTCTTTAAATGTCAAAGTCAAAGCCATTCTATCTATGCTATTCTCGCTATACAGGGAGGAAATTTTAGATGGGTCAGTAGGGCAGCTACTTTAAGCGTTAAATCGACATTTACAGATTGTTGACTAGATTTTTGCTACAGTCAGCGAGGAAACGGCAATTTTTGACCTTTTGAACTTTTCGGAGAAATATTTTTCGAAAATCACCGTTTTCTCGCTGTTTGCACCTTGTCCTTAAAATCTGTAAATGTCGATTGCCGGTTTCAACCGCAAAAAAATGGATTTGTGAAAAGATTTTTTTGTTTTCTAGTGATTGTTAAACCATAGTCCATACCATATAGTTAATACATGCTTATGTTATATATTGTAGCGTTCTCACATGGTATACGATCGTCAAGGTGAGGAGCACTTTAACACAATATCGGCGCTGCAGAAGTCGATCCGAGCCAGCGACGACAACGGCGCGCTGTACTGGACGACGCGCATGCTGCACGCCGGCGAGGACCCCTTATACATCGCTCGGAGACTCGTCAGGACAGCTTGTGAAGATATCGGTATTTATATTTAATACCTAAAAATCTTTGCTTTCATACAACTTAGTTACTATATATAAATATCCTGGAAAATTCCTCACACATTGCTAACTGATCCCATACTAAGCAGCTTGTACTTTGGAAACCAGATATATGATATACATTATAAAATTTTATGTTTGTAAATACATACTTAATATACATAACTTACACCCAGACTAAGGATATGATATACAGACATGTTCATGCACACAAATAATATATAGACATATATATGATGACTAGGTTCAATATTTGATTATGGAACCCTTTATTACATACTAGTGTCCGTCCCGCGGTTTCACCCGGAGTATCCTTTGTGTTATTCCAGAACATATACTATCTGTGTGCCAAATTTCATACAAATGCGTTCAGCCGTTTTTGCGTGATTGAGTAATTAGTGCGATTTTTCATTCATTTGTTCATTAGCGTTCCACAAGCAATGTTGGTACAATGTTAACAAGGATTTAGCGCTAATTGATTATATGATAATATTTTCAGGGCTAGCAGATCAAAATGCATTAGTAGAAGCAGTTGCATGTCTACAAGGGTGCCAGCATATAGGAATGCCTGAATGTGATGTTCTTCTGGCGCAATGTGCAGTGAGGCTAGCTCGCGCGCCCAAGAGCAGGGAGGTGTACAGTGCCATGAAACGTTGTCAGCGATCTGTAGCCGAATGGAAGGGTCCTCTTCCTCCAGTACCTCTCCATCTGCGCAATGCCCCAACAAAACTTACTAAACAAATAGGTAAAATATTATTTCTACAAAAAAGGAGAGTTATCGTCTCCTTCATACTCTACTGCTACTGCTCATAAATATAGTGTTTTTTTTTTTCATTTGTCCATTAGAATTGTATGACTGATTAGAAGCAATAACGTAATAAGTTTTTGTTAACAAATCATTTATAAAACAAGCTTTTCTTGGTGACTTTACTTTTTGTTGACTGTACTTGTATTATCATCCAATATACTATCGTGTACCAAATATCAAGACAATCCGACCACTGAAGTGGGTGAAATTAGACTTGCAAGATTCCATCGGAACATAGTTACATACATTGCAAGTTAAATAAAACATACTGTATCGTGAAATGTGTTAGTATTGTGAAGTTGCCAGCTATTTTTATACCACTAAGGTGGCAAACAAGCATACGGCCCGTGGTAAGCGGTTACCGTAGCCTAAGGACGCTTGCAACACCAGGGGTATCACTCGCGCGTTTGACTCTGCAGGTATCTCTTCACACACTTTTTGAAGAACTCCATGCTGTACTACCGTTTGGAAAACCACGGCGGGGAGCTCATTCAACAGTCTGAGCGTCCGCGGAAAGAAGCTCCGTTGAGCCCGCACAGTACGAAACAATTCTGGTTTCAATGTGTGAGGATGGACTCCCCGTCGATGGCGAGAGTTACGATGGTGGAAGGTACACGTGGGCATGAGCTTAAACAATTCTACAGAACACTGTTCATTGTACAAGCGGTAGAACACACTTATGGAGGTAAAGTCTCTCCTATGACTGAGGGGCTCTAAACCGCTTGTGAGCTCGGGATCGTTGACAATTCTGATGGCACGTCGTTGAACCGACTCTAAAGGATCAAGCTGGTATCCAGGTGCCCCCGCCCATAGATGAAAGCAGTACTCATATGAGGCCGGACTTGCGACTTGTAAAGTTGCAGCCTTTGGCCCGATGTGAAGTACATCCCTACTGGTTCGCTCTGTTGAGCACTCCGAGCTTTTTGGATGCCAGCTTAATCTTGTCTTCTCAGTGACGGAACATAACGTCGGTAGAAATGTCGACGCCAAGGATCCCGAAGCCTTTACTGATGTTCAGGGACGTGTTCTGGAATTATGGAGCCACAGCAAATGGGGTTTTCTTAGCGGTCAACGCGCAGGCTTGAGTCTTGGAGGGGTTGAAATGGACTAGGTTTAGTCGGCTCCAATCGGAGACACAAGTTTCTTCACTCTCGATTTCAGACACCAGCCGTTCGCGGCTTTCCTCCAACTCAGAACGAGGGATATTAGCACGGCCCGTGTAATGAGCATCCCCTGTACTTTCGTCTGCATAACCGGCAATAGACAGCACAGAGCCTTGCGGGACTTATCAATGATATGCTGTCTATTGACGGCAGTAGGAAGTGTTGGGGACAGCACAGAGCCTTGCGGGACGCCAGCATTTATGTCCTTGCAGTCGGAGCAGCTACAGTCAGCGACGGCTCTTATGCATCTGTTGGACAGAAAGCTGGCAACCTATTTGCATAATCCCTCGGGAAGCCCGTATGCTGGCAACTTCGTTAGAAGAACCCAGTGCCTTTTTCGATCGAACGCCTTCGCGACGTCAAGCTCACCGCCAAGGCCTCACATTGAGTTTCTATGGCGAGTGACCAAAACGGTGCGTCAGATACACAAGGTCACCAAACCAACTGAGCGACTGTGGGGAAAGCCATATTGTCGATCGCTCAACAAGTCTATCCTCCAGGATGCCTCCAGGTATGTCAAAAGTTGGGTGTTGATCACTCGCTCTTCTGGTAACCTACCTGTATTCCGAAGTATCACACTCTTACTAAGACATAGATACCTATTTCTACCATTTGTAATACTTATTTTATTTTCAGGTTATGGTAATGGTTACAACATGATGCATAAGGACAATTCCGGCCTCAATTATTTGCCAGTGGGATTAGAAGACGAAGATTTCTTTCAAGGTGATGGTGACGGCTAGAGGCATCTAAATAATAAACTATAAAATTAAACTCTGAAATTCTAGGGTCAATGTTTTATTTATTTGGGATAATCTCATTTCACAATAATTGTATGACATGGTAAAAATTTACTATTTACAAAGACTACATACATAATAAATGTATGTTAATATTACAAATTTATCTAACATTGTACCTTTCGTGACATTGACGGCGATTGCCACAATTTTTTTGATCCTAACTTTATAAAAATAATATAACATTATTTCTTACTTTACAACATTCACTACGGCACATTGTGCACAAACACGCCATGATAATTTACATCGATTTCTGCTGCAAACAAGTTCTCATTGTATAAATAGTCCTAAGCTTAAAAAATTCATCTATTGCTCAGTAGTTATAAATCTAGATATTCTTTAAGTAGGTGTTTATTGTTATTGGCTACAGCTCAATTTTACAATAAGCCTCTATATTGAACAAAATACAAAAAAAAAACGTGAAACTTGCTATCATAAAGAAATATTTTAGCTTCACATCTATGTTGTCATTGTTATGAAATAAAGACTGCAACGAGATAAATAAAATTATTAGCCACTTCAATTTTTTTATATTTAATAAAGTTACTTACATAATTTGTATTTCAAAGTTTGGATGAAACTGCAAAGTTAAATCATGTTTGTTGATTACTTAGGACCATAGAGCAGATTGCAAATCTATACAAGAAAAAATCTTAAACTAGTCCCAACTAAAACTAACTTAACCTACTAAACTATAATAATATTATGTATAAGAGAAAGTTGAATTAGTATTCTAAATTTAAATAAATTAGAATCAGACTTCTAATTTGGAACCTAATCATGGGAGGAACTACTATTCCGATCTGTTTGGGTCCAAAAATTATAGTTACACCAATACTACAATAAATCACTCAAAAACAATTACGAGGTCATAAGTTCATAAAACAATTTCCATACAACATAATGTATACACATACATAAATATATGTATATAAAGTGGAACGTTTTCAGATTGTTTGTATATAAAATATAGCTAATGCTAATATTGATCTTAGAAGACATATTCTGGCCCGGCCATATCGATAGCCCAGCGGAACTTATCGCGTTGAGTTTTGTTGTAAATTTTTTCGATGGGTACACCATGTTTCTTGCACCTGCAAAATAATAATTTGTTAATATTATTATCAGCACAACTCACAACAGGGCAAAAGCCTCGCCTCGTTAGTTACACTGGGATTTCAACCATTGCAAAATTGTCTAGCTGACCCTGCAATTTTCTCTGCTACATACCAATATTATAAAAAAAAACTTTGTTTTCAAAAAGTTACTATACTCACCAAGCAACAGAGATCCGAGGATCTAGATAATTTAGCTTAGAGGTACCAAGAGAAATCGTTTTGTTTTCATCACGGTCTGTCTCCTGTAGTTCAAGTTTCTTCAATTGCTCTCTCAGGCGCTCTAGAGCTTTCTTTTTCTTGTCGCAAGCAAGTTTCTCTTTTACTGAGCCACGCTTTGCTGCCTTTGTCGATTGCCGTAGGTCTTCTTCTGCCTCATCAACTTGATCACGTTTAGTTTGAATTTTTTCTTTTAGAGCTTCCATGGATTTTGAATGACCTAAAATAAAATAAAAAATGTAATTATTTTTCCATCGAGGCTATGTTTCATAAATGTTAAGGCTTTTAGTTGATAATAAAACTTTTATTAATAAACATAACTATGTCTAGGATAGTTTGGGACAAAGAATGAAACTAAGCATATAATTTATTACCTTTTGGCACAGCACGCTGATGGTTACAGAGAACAGCGACAGCACGGTTAGCTCGGTTGTAAGCAAGGATCTTTTCCGGGATGGAAGCATCAGCATCTGTGAGTTCATCCAATTGGTTTTGTAATGTTATAGAAGCATTGTATGTACGGAAGACCTTAGCAGTTAAACCAGGCATCAATTCTTTTAAATGCTCATTTAAAGTTTGTGTGTTCAGCCTATCAAAGAGATCATCGGAGTCTTTTTTGTTCTCCATAAACAGCTCGAGATTCTTAAATACACGTTTTTCTACTGGCACCTCATTATAATATCGGATAGAATCTTTACCGAGGAAATCAAACACCACCACATATTCTTTACCATCTTTTTCTTTGTGCAATTCAATATGTTCAATTCTTAACGAACAACAACCCACTGTATCTGCCTGGTCATCATCTTTTTCATTTCCTGCTCTCAGAGCAAGACGATCAATGAAATATAGAGCAACTGCACGTTGTCTTACACGCATTTCTTTGGCTTTCCAATCTTGACGGTAAGTTTCCCTGATTTTTACTATACTTTTATGCAGCTTTCTAGCAGTTTCATATTTCTGCCAATCCTTTTCCCCCTTCAATTTAGAACTAGGATTTAACATGACATATTTGGCTTGGTTTTGAACATTTTCTGTCCAAGATGCTAGCCACGTGACAGTGTTGTCATGTCTTACTTCCTTCCATTTGTGACCAGGAGGTGGTTTAGGTACTTTACTGTCTTTAGAGCAGTTAATTAATACGTCTTCTGGCATGACTCGTTTCTTTAGCATACCCATTTTGGGATGCTCACCACGACCTCTGAATAATCCAGGAGGTTCTATTCTAAAGTTGCCTATTTTTTCTTTATGACCATCAATAGTACAAAATCCAAATTCTTTTTGGATTTCTTCATTTTTATTTTTTAATGCAAGTTTTTCTTCCTTAGTACGATTCCTATTTTTCTCTGACACAGTCAAGAAGTATGCAGCCATTTCTTTGAAATCACACTTGGAGAGATCCTTGATTAATTTAGTTTCCTCATGAGTCATGACTTTGCGCCAGTCAGTGAAGAAATTGTTGTTGAATGTAGACTTGGTTGTATAGTCATGATCTAACATTCGCGCATAAAACCCTGCTACCTCTTCCGAATCCTGGGATAGTTTAACAACTTTGCCATCATAGCGAAACAAGACATTTGAAGGTAATGGCTCATAGGGTGGTGCAAATACTGGTCCCTTGTGCTCCAAGAATTTCCATTTAGTTCCATCATCCTTCTTTTCTTCTTCCCACCTATTATCAAAAGATGTATTTAGTAATATATGCACACATTACACTACACAACAAAAATCAATAAAATACAAAATATACCAACACACTTTAGCCTTTGAAATCGTTTTTGTCTTATAATAAATATATTTTTAGGCCGTGTCGGCAATAATCGACTAATTTGTAATAATTTCACAGTCCCAACTACACAAGCATTGATGAACATAGTTATTTTAAGACATAACCTCAATACTGACACAAGTCAGAATGTACATTGCACACTACCGCCCTCTAGTGCGATATACCAAGCAACTTTGATAAGCATATATACTACTAGAGATAAATAAAGTAGGTACTCAAAATCACAGTTCAAAAGCAACATAATGTTATTGATGGGAATATCATGTTGCTGGTTATTGAAATCAACGAAATATACCTTATTGAGGAACCATTAAAACTATACAACCTTGATTCCTTGCAGCAAATCGTGCAGCATTTGAGGATAACTTCTCCATCCACACAAGATCTAAATAATGTTCATTTCATAAATATATTTTTTTTTTTACTTACCACTTCCAAACTTCTGGCTCGTCATCTTGTTTTTTCTTGCGTTTTGTGGGACTGGCGCCGTCAGTTGCCTCAGATTTAACTTTACTAGCCGGTTTAGGTTTCTCTGGTTTTCTTTTCTTCTTTTTCGGTTTTTCATCCTCATCTTCATCATTTTCATAAGATTCTATGGCAATATGACAAATGATTATTCCTTGTGTTGTTTTGGCTGTGGTTTGCGTCATGTTATTTTTAAAATCAGATAATAATAGTTTTGCTAATGATACACATAATTTCTATGTTAAGGATAAAAAAATTACCTTTCTTAACTTTTTTCTTTGATTTTTTTCTTTGTAGCAATGGTATATCTTCTTCACTTTCACTGGGCATACGTCGCTTATTCGCCATGCGCTCCGTCTATGAAAAAATATCATTATCAGATATAATTTATATTATTTTAATGATTGCTTTACTTCCATGAAAGAATGATATTGTAAAATTACCAATGGAGTGTCTTCCTCACTGTCTTCATCTGGAGGCAGTTCATTTAGTGGTTCATCTTTAAATTGGGACATAGAGTAGTCGCATGAAGAGGCTGTTGCATTTGCATCTCCATAGCCATCCTCACTTTCTTCTTTAACCTCAGGTTTCACATATATTTCATCTATCTGTTGGATACCAATAAATCTTATCAATATAACAAGGAAAAACAAGTATCAAACATTGCAAATAACATGAAATGTATGTGTCATATTTAAATTACAGATATTACAGTATTCTAAACTAAAAGGTAACTCAAATGGTAACCTCCAAAGGATAATCCTTCATGGGAGAATCTTGGGTGTCTGATTCAGTCTTGATCTTATTTTTCTCTTGTTTCTCGCTGGTCTTTTCCTTACTTTTACTGGAGCTATTAAAGAAAAACAATGGATGCATTAGTTATTTATATAATTATAATAAACAATATATTAATATGTGTGTATAGGGTAACACAGAAATAAAACTTGTTAATGCTACATTCTGATTCAATTCATCAAATTTCAAATTTACATGCCATATGGATGCAAGTCTTACAACAAAATATATACCTTAATTATATAATTTAATGAGACAAGAAGTTATAGCATTTGTAAATCAATTTTGACACCATTTCGTTGCATATTTTTTTTAGTTTCAAAATGTGAACACTGTAAATTCAATACTGTACTACTGTAATTGCATTTAGGTTAAAAGGTAAAAAAATAATAAAAATTTGGCCTTTCAAATGATAACAATATAATTGACAAATAAGTGTCAGATTTAATTTAAATTGTGTCCATGGATGTAATCAAAATTTATAACCAACCTGTATTTATCTTTATTCTTTGAGCTGGAATATTTATCTTTATCGCTGCGATGCTTGTCCTTGTCACTCCTGTGTCTATCCTTCTCCCTGTCCTTGGACTTATGTTCCTTATCTTTAGATGATGAACTTTTGTGTTCCCTATCCTTTTCTTTATCCTTTGATGAGGATTTCTTTTCATCACTGCTGGTTTTGAGTTTGTCCCGATCACTTTTTTCTTTATCTCTATGCCTATCTTTGTCACTGCGGTGTTTGTCCTTTTCACTACGTTCCTTGTCCTTATCGCTGCGTTCCTTGTCTTTGCCACTATGTTCTCTATCACTGCGCTCCTTGTTCTTATCGCTGCGGTCTTTGTCTTTGCTTGATGACTTGTGGGAGCTACTGTGATTTTTACTGCTTGAATGTTTATCCTTATCTTTGTCTCTACAAAGTAATTTTTCCAATAAATTATTTCATTTATTATAGAATACACGCTAGAACTTTCTAGAAACTCACCTGCTAGAGCTGCTGTGTTTGGATGAACTTTTGTGTTCGCGGTCTTTGTCGCGATGTTTATCCTTGCTCGACGATTTATGGCTGGATTTGTGCTTCTCGGAACCGCTGTACCCATTGTGGACACCGTTCACGTGTTCACTTTTATTGCCGTTTACCTTTCCCTGTGAATGAAATAACCATATATTATTTTAGCTAATCTAGATTTAAAGAATTATATTCAATATGCCTCAGAATAAACATAATATCGTAAGAAAATGTAGATTTAGATAAGTTTCATTCTAAATGCATGTCCTACCGACGCTTTGCTGCTGTATGCCCGAGTACTTTAGTTGACGCCATATTGGGACTTAGAAAATTTTCGCTTCGTGGAGAGTAGTGTTCATCAGTAAACACGGTAATTCGCCGTTTCTTTACTTATAAAGTATGAACAAAACGATTCCTCTTACTAAAACGAATCAAGTTGAATACTTACTGATTCACAATCATTATCACTGGCTGGATTTTCGACACTCATTTTGTCAACGTATTACCGACGTTCCTTCGAGCGAGATTGCATGAGGCCGGCCGAACGAGCGCAAAATCTAAGTGCCAAGAAGTGACGAATACGCATGCGCCATTCCTACCGGGATTGTTAACAACTTCATGTAAATCGGTTCAATGTTCTTTGATTAGTACGAACTTTGTGTTAGTAGTGATGTTGCTATAGTAATAAATCAAGAATCATATATAAACTGTCAAAGTCAAGACGAAAAATGTCATCCGTCATCGTAGATTGAGGATCTCAATCTACGTCCGTCATCAACTTGTTCGTGGTCATCCCTAATACTTAAAAATCGTAAAATCCAGCCAAGTGCGTGCCTGAGTCTGACCTTGCTTCAACGCGAAGAAAAATCCCTTTAGAGCACAGACATATGAACAAGCTTTAGAGGTGGTTTAGAGTAGTAATAGAACTTACGATATAACTCGACACTGGCAAAAATAATTCCTAATTACAGGGCAACAATACCTTGTTTGTTTATTGCACGTTTAATGACATTTTATGTGTATTGTTTGTTTTGATTTCATGGTGGATGAGACGTACATACCTAGTTAGTTCGTTTATTATTTTGTGTTTGTGAATAAAAATAATATGACAATATACAAGCGAAATATCTTAGCGAGGATTTAAGGCTCATAGAAGAATTGAGAACCAGCAAGAAAATACTCCAGAAAGGCGTGTTAAATTGTATAAAATTGGTAACAATCAAGTATGTAAACAATCGTTTCCTGTATGTTTAATTTTATTATGAATAAATAATGTAAATTCTGTGTGAATTCTATGTGTCTACCTATTACGGATATTGAAATACAGCCCTTCTTTAGACAGGAGTCTTATGAATAGGGTCCCGTTTGGCTCTCTTTGGGTACAGAACCCTAAAAAAAGACAAATCTTATGCTTTTTATCTCACTCTATCTTCAATCCATCTCACTCTATCTTCAATCCAACTGCTATTATCAGCATAGACTTAATTTCCAATAAGGGTAATAAATAAGGGAACATCTTTTAGAAATAATTGCTTTTCTTTGTTTTACCTACTAAAAGATAAAGATAATTTATTTGCTTGAAAAATTTGTGAATAAGTACATACCTATTTCTTATAATAATGTTTTTCTATATGTTTCTCCATGACGGCGTGCAACGGGCTATGGTGCAATGCAATACTTGAGGCAATACTCTTTAAAATTGGAATGTCAAATACCTATAACCTTAACCTCAGCCTTAACTAAATATACCTAAAAATATACCCTAACTAAAAATGAGTATAATTCAGGACTTTTTGGCGGGAACTTGCAGAGTGACGAAGCATTTTCATTTTTATTTTCATAAATTTGTGTATTTTGAGTTTTATTGTGTATTTTTGGTGGTATTTTACCCAATAAAGATCATCCATGTGCACCAGTGAAGTGAAATGAAATGAATTATGTGTATCGTGACTTTTCAAGTTGTCTCAAAATGTCCGTGAAGAGTTTTAGTACAATGACCACCATTGTGCCCTCATTTGGGCTTGGTTGCCAAAATTAAAAATAAGAAGA
This sequence comes from Achlya flavicornis, assembly GCA_947623365.1. Classification (NCBI taxonomy): domain Eukaryota; kingdom Metazoa; phylum Arthropoda; class Insecta; order Lepidoptera; family Drepanidae; genus Achlya; species Achlya flavicornis. The sequence goes on along the minus strand of OX392468.1, from coordinate 5,875,540 downwards.
AGAAGAAGAGTATAATTCAATTTTTTCTTCAAAAACTGTTAATCGGAAATCTAATACGGTCTTCAATGACTGGGCGACGGTGGGAATTTATATAAGTAGGCGAAATTTGTATGAATTATATAGGGAAAACCCGTATAATCATGATTCTGTTTTTTTAAATTATGTAAGGAATTACTCAAAAACATTTAAATGCGTTTGTGCTGCGGCTAAATCAATACATAATTATCTTCTATCTTCTATATATATAAAAATGAATTGCTGTTCGTTAGTCTCGCTAAAACTCGAGAATGGCTGGACCGATTTGGCTAATTTTGGGTTTGAACTATTCGTGGAAGTCCGGGGAAGGTTTAAATGAAGGGTAGGGTAGGGTATTACGCGAACGAAGTCGCGCCGGGCAGCTAGTAAGAAATAAAATTAAAAATAGTCATGATAAGATCAAGATGACTTGGAAAATTATAAATAGTGAAACTGGAAAGTTCAAAGTACCTAATCATGAGTTTCGACTTATTATGTTATGTCCGGGTCAGACTGTGCATTGAATGTAATTTTTTTTAGCTATAATGAACATACTAACTTAGTTTACAGTTTGACTTGGGTTTGTTGACTAATGTAACAGCTGTCAATCACCAACCGACGAACCGATATGGTGTGCGGAAAAACCAAAAATGGTTTATGTCACACCTTACCTTTAAGTTTTTTGTATTCTTTTAATAATAAATAAATAAAATAAATAAATAAATTAATGATAAATCAATAAAATCTGATCAAGATGTTGCTGCCGCTTATGAGACTTTCTTCACCAATATTCCAGTTTCGACTACCAAGTGTCTTAATTCTTCTCCCACCCACTTAGGAAAAATGTAACAGAATGTACTGTTGACTTTAAATTCTCAACTGTTACTTCTAGCGATATAATTAAAGCGGTCAAATCTCTAAATTTGAAAAACACTGTTGATCTATGGGGGCTTTCAGTTAAACTTATTAATTCTATAATTGATTGTATTGCACCTCATTTAGCTGTTATTTTTAATTAATGTATTGATTGTTTGTGGTGAGTTTCCTGATCTTATGAAACATAGTAAAGTAGTGCCTTTATTTAAAACCGGTAGTACATCTGACCAGATGTACTACCGGTTTTAAATTAAAAATTAAAAAATTAATTAAAAATAACAGCTAAATGAGGTAGACCAATTTCCATATTACCGACATTCAGTAAAGTATTCGAGAAAATTATACTTAATCAATTGATGGTACATTTCAATAGTAATAGACTGCTTCACAGTAAACAATTTGGTTTCACTAGGGGTGTTGAGCTTATTCAACATATTTTTGACGCCTGGGAAAATTCACGAGACACCATTGGTGTTTTTTGTGACTTATCCAAGGATTTTGATTGTGTCCATCATAAAATACTGATCAGCAAATCACATCACTACGGCGTTAGAGACACTGCACTAGATCGTTTGATTTCTTACTTATGTGACAGAATTCAAAAGGTTGATGTTAATGGTAAAGTATCCCCTGGGTCATCAGTAACTATGGGTGTACCACAAGGTTCTATCCTTGGACCTTTTCTTTTTCTCATTTACATCAACGACTTACCATATCTTGTAGAAAAAAAACATGAGATAGTATTGTTTGCTGATGACACTTCACTTCTTTACAAAGTGGATAGATATGATTTTAATTTTGACGATGTGAACAATGCTCTTTCTGTAGTCGTTGATTGGTTTACTATAAATAATTTATTGATAAATGAGAAAAAAACAAAATGTATCAGATTCAGTCTACCCAATGTGAGACATTCGGATTATTCGGACACAAATATTGTAATTAAAGGCGAACAACTGGATCTTGTTGAAACAACTGTATTTTTACGTATCACTTTCGATAATAAGTTACAATGGAGCTCTCACATTTGTAAATTGGTGGATAGACTTAGTTCTGCAGCTTATGCAGTGAGAAAAATTCGCGCTCTCACTGACGAATCTACGGCAAATCTAGTTTATTTCAGTTACTTTCACAGTTTGATGTCTTCCGGTATCCTCTTCTGGGGCCGAAATCAATATAATTTTTATACTGCAGAAAAGGCTATCCGCGCATTATATAAAATAAGGCCTAGTGATTCTTTGAGAGACAAGTTTAAATCTATTAATATAATGACAGTGTCGTCACAGTACATATATGAAAATCTTATTAATGTGATTAAAACATAAATAACTTACCTAAGAATAGCGACACTCATAGTTTGAACACTAGAAATAAGCACAAACTTGCTGTACCTTTAACTCGGCTCAGCAAAGTCCTTAACTCTTTCAAGGGGCAATGTATACGTTTCTATAATAAAGTACCCAAAGAAATCCAAGAGCTACCTATACATAGATTCAAAAAGATAGTAAAACAGAAGTTATGCAAGAAAGGGTACTATAAAGTTTCTGATTTTGTAGATGACAAGAATGCATTTGAATTAATTGTTCGCTTCGCAGGCTATTGTTATATATTATTATATTTTGTAATAATTATAAGTACACATTAAAAAAAAAAAAACCTTACTGAGTTTCTTGCCGGAGTCTTCTCAGTTCAAGTTGTATTTGGAACCAGTGTAGAGTAATTTGTTTACGTTCACAAGAGTCTTATCAGGGCCTAAATTGAGTAAATAATTTTTGATTTTGATTACCAAAGAATATTTAAATCAAAAGCACTGATTATTGATATCAATTTCGATGCAAATCATCCCTAAAATAACTTTCTACCCCTTTTAACCAGTTGGGCGATGAGTTTCAATAAAATATGAAACACGTCTTCCATAATTCCTGTTAAAGAATGTTTATGCAAAATTTGAAGTAGATCGGACCAAGGAATCACGTTGTCCCATACAAACTTTGCCCACGTTTTTCACCCCCATAGGGATAGAATTTCGGAAAATCCTTTCTTATAGGATGCCTACGTCATACAAAGAATACACCCTCCAAATTTCATGTCTCTATGATCAGCGGTTTAGGCTGTGCGTTGATCCGTCAGTCATTCAGGACAAAGCATTTCATATAGAATATTCGAAGTTACAACGGTTGGCCACTTTAGACAGCGGCGCAGCGCGTGGCGTCTGTTTGAGTAGGTAACATTATAATTGAAGAATATAATTCATCATCATCATCATATCAGCCCATGGATGTCCACTGTTGAACATAGGCCTCCCCTATTGATTTCCACTTCGAACGTTTCTGGGCCGCTTGCATCCAGCGACTCTGACCAGCGGGGTTATTTTAAAACGATCGAATTCGGATTCGGGAGCGGAATCGGAAACCTTCATCGAAAAGATCCGATAGCGGAAAGTTGGAGTGCGTTTACAAAGTTTGTTTTTAATAATGGTAGGAAATGGTATACCAAAACTAAAATCGAAATGCTTACGGATTTTTATTGTTGAAAGCCTCATTTAATATCAAATGCATAAAAACACTCATATCAAATGCATAAAGACAGATACTTGTTATTTTCTATATTTTGGATTTTAGGTCTACATTGTGTTAATAAACATAAAAATGGTTTCTAGTTTTATCGAACTTCGAAAACTGACTGATAGGTCGAAGTAACTGTTGTTTATAACATTAGCAAAAGTCAGGCAAAGGTTTGAGCCATACAGCCTAATCGTATTTGAGTTATACCTAAGTTCTAGTCACAAAATAAATCACTTTCATATAGTACGCACTGTCAGTCACAGTCCATAAACGTCATGTGTTAGTAAAATAGTGGTCAATAAACTAAAACTTCTCACGGACTTTTTGAGACAAGTTGAAGTCACGATACACATAATTCATTTAATTTCCCTTCATTGGTGCGCGTGGATTTATATTTATAGGATAAAACATCACAGATAATATGCAATAAAACTCAAAATACATGATTTTTTGAAAATTAAACGAAAACGCAACGTCACTTTGCAAGTTCCCGCCAAAAAGCCCTCTGTCAAAGTAGTTTGTTTTTTTCAGTACATTCATGGAGAGTATAATAAAACAAATATTTTATGTTTTTCTTTTTTTCTTTTGAGTCTAATAAAATATTTTAACTTTTATTTGCAAATAGATAATTTGCAATAGATTTTATGGTTACGTAGATTTTTTAGTGGTAGTGAATCTAGCATCCAACATGAGTAACGGTATTGAGTAGTGACCAATATGTTTTAGTCCCTACGAAGTTTGAGTATATAGCTATTACTTTTATCGCAGACCTTTCTTATTCATTATTTACTTAAAATAGGGGCAAACACACTCAGTTTAGTACCAACTAACCATTATATAAGTTTAAATAATGCGTTTATATTAAATAATAGTCAAAAACGAACATTAAATAAAATTCGGAAAGAATTCCGCCATCTAAAAGCTATCGGAAACTTTTCGATGATTCGGATTGATATTTCCGTCGAGAAACGTCAAACTATTCGATTCGGAAATTAAAATAGCAATGGCCGCTTTAACCTATCATGCAGAATATATTTATTTTAGTTTAGGTATTATTTGTAACACTTAAATTGTACTATTATCTTATTCTTACAGTTTTGATTGTATTTTAATGTGCAAATATACATTTTCATTATAATTTTATCATGTCGGAAACTCATCTCGGAAGTTTCCGATTCCGCTCCCGATTCCGAATCCGACCGTTTTAAAATAACCCCGCTGGTCGTTGGTTCACCTGGAGGGAGGTCGTCCCGCTCGGCGCTTTCCAGTACGTGGTCGCCACTCGAAAACCTTTATTCTCCATCGAGAATGAATCTAACTATTCGACCACCATAGAATGCTTACACGCATAATGATTATTTTTTTCATGGTTTTCTTTCTTCCTTGTGTTAGGTAGGTAGGTATATTTATTTTTTGGAGTGAAACTATGTCATAACCTAGCAATGAAGGCTCGGACAGTAGCGTAGCTAAGCTAGCATGGGTCGCGCCCAGTGTGGGTGGATATCGACGATGGTGTCACCCAAAGAATGAAAAGTCTTAAAAAACCATAGGTTAAGATAAATATAATCCATAAACATCATATATTTTAATTAATTACCTATATAATTAAGGAAAGTCAACAATAATCAAATAGGAATAGAAGTAATAGAATTATAATATAGGAATAGTAGTTAATGTTTTATTCATGGACGTATTTTTATACGTCCATAGTTGTATTTTACATAAGTATATTTGTATGGTACTAGTAGGTACTTTACGTACTTACCTAATCTTTAAATTTTGTTGTATTGAGAGTAAAATGAACGCTAAAAAAATTAGTTTTATTATAAGTCATTTCCAAAAACGTACAGTGACACAAAAGAAACACAAAGGAATTATTTACTTTCGTTACACAAAAGTACACTGGGTTACACAAAAGAATTACAAGGGAAAGTTCATATTGATGCTTTTTTACTTATAAAATTGAGTAGGTAAGTATGGAAAGGGCTATTTACAAGCTTTCATTTAATAGGTACCCATATTATGATAATAACGAAAAAAATCTTTTTTATCACATTTCTCTTTTTATTCGTAGACGCCATATGAAAATAATATACCCCTTGTTTCTCCCACAGTTATGACGTAGGTTACGACATCTCTCTCTCTGTGGTCGTTTCTTCATGGCTGAAGATCGTGATCACCGGACGTCTTTGATAGAGCGTGGGCGGCTTGCCTCCAGCGACTTCTGTTGGTGGCTAACTGGACCACGTCGTAGAATCTGGCACCTTTTTCCCGTAGTTGATCCGTCCATCGAGTAGGGGATCTTCCGCGTGATCTCCTGCCTTCGACGTTTCCAACAACGACCAACTTTTCCAAGCTTTCATCACCGACATCTAATATCTTTAGTAATAATAATAATGTTTATTCAGCCATAAAAAATCTTAAAATAGGTAAATATTTTTCATATGGACTCAACCGGGGAAAATATTATAATAATTTGTAGGCTATTTAAGTTTACAAAGAGATATGCCTCTGACTCTCAAACTACGAAAAAACCTGTGTTTTGAGTCAATCAGTGGATTTTCGCTCTTTAAATCCATCAAGCCGTTTAATCTGCAGGGCGTGCCAAAGAAATAGACACATACATACATAAACATACACTCGAAAAACATTATCCTCCTTTCAGGCCAGTCGGGTAAAAACACAGTTTTGTATAACGGTACACAATGTTAACAGATAATTTGTTACACAAAAGATCAGAATATCAACGTGAAAAATCATTAAAGAAAAAATACAGTCGTTGAATACTGAATTATTATAACAAAAAAATTCTTGAGATAATTACTCACAAATAATATTTATTTATGCTGCTTGTTTTCTTTCTATTTTCAGGTAACATATGGCGCGGAAACGAAGGTGTTGCCAGAGCGCCGTGGGATGCAGGATGGCCGAGTGTTAGCGAATGATCCGTAGTCTACGTCACATCCCGACAATACCCACAATGTTATAAATGTATTAGATTATATTTTAATTAATATTTAATAATTTTAATAGGTTTTGGGTTTTTAATAGATTTTATCAATTATTTAATCGTTGCTAATTTGGCGCCAACGGCAGTGACGCCATTAGATGTTTATTTCATCGAGATTATTTTTAATTATTTTAACATTGGCTTTTTACAATAATGATTTAATTATCTAACGTATTTACGTATTGCTTTCATAATTATTTGCTAATAAAATAATATTCCGGAAGTTTATTTGTATTCCTTCATTTTGTTAACCGGAAGTAAGATTCTCGAGTTTGTGATTTATTTTTTAGGTTGTCTTTTATAAAATTGTAAACGATTCTTAGCGATATAATAGCAACAGTAATGTGCTACGAAGGGCCACTATTTCCTTGGCCACTATCATTAAAACAATTGTTTAAATCGGAAGCTCTGCCCGAATTACATTTAAATACCAAATCTGCAATCTGCATTTCATTTCTAAAGCTATCTCCATATCCACATACCGTCACACAACACAATTTTGTAGTGAGAGAAATTTTAATTGTTCCGTTTTGATTTTGATAAAGAAATAAATAGAAATCAAGTAAATAAAAAATAGTTTTACGGGAAAATATGTCCAAATGTCCAAACAAAAATACTGATACATTTTTGTAATTGTACAATCTCCAGTTCTTTTTTTAAATCTATAGTTGTTTTAGGTGGACAGCATTTTGTAAGAAAATGTACAACGTTTTTGGAAATGACTCCTAAAGGAAGCTTCGAAGATGCTGATGAACATTGTGAAGAGAATAGGTAGGTTCTGCAGCAATTTATTTTTGTAATAAGTTTTTGTTAAAAATAAAATTTTTAATACATGCTTTTTTTTGGTGACTTTACTTTTTGTTGACTGTACTTGCATTATCATGCAATATACTAAAAAGTCAATCCAACCACTGGAAGTGGGTGAAATTCAACTTGCAAGATTCCACCCGAGCAAACATAGTTACATACATACATTGCAAGTTAAGCTTGTAAAAAGGTCCAAGAGTACATATGTATTAACATTTCCTTATGTGTTAAGAAGTATCACAATTAGATAAAAAAGCTTAGTGGGAGGCTTGATTCTTACGATCATGCTACACTTGGTTATTTATTCAAAAACATGAACCTTCTCTCATTTGGAAGTTGGTCAATACAAACAAGATGATTGTTACTTATATCCACTTTATTTCTTACATTGAAGTATGTTCTTCCATTATTTTTTTATTTTGACAAGCCTATACGCTGAAGGCCACACTGAGGTTGTGGGTGCGATTCCCACTGAGGCAGAACAATCATTTGTGTATATGAACATATCGGTTTGTTCTTTATCTGGGTGTCATATAATTGTATTCTTAGATCATTGGACATATCTATCTAGTAGAATATAGTTAATAGGGATTTACATAAAGTATTTTATTATTTTTTAATATTCAAAAGCAAACAATATAGAAAGGCTCTCCTATGTATGTAGGACCAAGGATGTTTACTCATAGGATAGGTTCTTACGTATGATTGTTTTTGAGAATTATCTTATCTAATAAATGGTAGGTTGCATGTACCCCACCTACACATTTGTAAGCATCCTTGGTTATTTTTTATTTATTTGTAGGTTCTCTTCTGTTTGTTTGTAGACAGGTTTCCCATTTGAATCCCATGTATTTTTGAGTTTCTTGAAAGCAAAAGCCATATAAATAGCTGAAAACAGAAATAAGTTATTATAATATTTCCAATTCTCTAAATATATGTTTCTTGCTGTTGTTTTCTGTGTGTTATAATATAATAATATTCTAGTTATTTTTTTGTCAATTGTTTCATGCATGACAGTAATATCAGTCTAAAACATGAGCCACTGCAATAGTGCAAGAAAATTTACTTCTGGATTAAATAAGTGTCATAATCTACACTTGCATGTTGAAGTCTGAGGACCAGACTCTTTATCACCCATAAGGGTTTTTTTTATTTCATTTCAAATAAATAAAAAATATCATATATTATTATAATCTATAATTACACCCATAAATGAAATGTTGATATTGCAATGTTTAATTAATATATACTTACTTGCTACTTCCCATTCACACAAGCTCATAGTTCCAAGGTGGTCTTTCTCAGCCTTGTCAGCTTTGTCCTCCAAGAATAATCTGGCATGTTCATATTCCTTTTCCTCCGCTATAAGCTCCTTGCCAGGAGGTGCAGGGTAGCTCTCGAAACACATGATTCTATTCAACAACTGTTTATAATTGACTGAATAATCTTTGAAGAAATCTGCAAATCTAGCTTTGTACACTAGTTCTAAGCCAAATTCTTTTGCTAATTTTATAAATAGTTCAAAATTAACTAAAAATTCTGGACAATCTACCACACCTTCTAAATGAAAATCATATTTTGCTCCAAAAAGTGGATAACCCTCCTTTGGATCAAAAAGCAGCTTAATGTTATAGATCCTGTTTCCAAATGAGTTATTGGGTGATTTTTGGGCCCGTGACACAATCTCATATGCATCTGGAATTGTACCAATAAAGTATCCATCTGACCTCAAGCACTCGGATACATTAGTGAGCATTCGTCTCGCTTGAGCCAAGCTTTCAAAGCTATAATGCAAACCAAACTGGCAGCTGATAAGGTCAAAATTCATTGAAGGGTCTTTGTACTTATCCCTAAGCGTATCCTTTGTACAATCTGCTGCAATAAATTCGGCACCAAAAAGGCGACCACAGCGTTTACGGAGGTCGTCATATCGTGTCTGACACTGCTGCACAGATACCTCGGCGATATCGGCAAAAACAACACGATCTATTCGAGCTTTCTGCCACTTACTCAAGTCTCCCCCTTTGCCGCAACATATGTCTAGTACTTTCAATGATCTACCATAGTCTTTTTCTCTTATTTTATCTGTATATTCTTGAATAAGTACACTTTTTACCCAATTGTTGAAATTTCTGAGATAAAATATAGGAGAATTAAACCTTTCCTTGAGACCTTTCTCTTTAAGATGGTTATAATGGGCAGCAACGACAGTGCTATGCTCCTCATTATTTGCTTCCTTTAGGGTTATAGCGTCTTCACCATCATCGTTGTTACTTGGTCGTGGTTTCAAACCTTCATTTTCATTGAGATTTGCTTGCGATGCAATTTCTTCAGTGACAGTTTTTGTTTCATCGTGGTTATGTGACGGACTAGACATAATTACGTTGCCGCGTTGGTAGTATCAATATATAGTAATTCAGCTACTATATTAGCATAATGTTAAGTTAGTGTATCCCAAAAACTGTTTAGCTAGGTATATTACAATTTATTCATTCATCGATAAAGCAACGAACGTATACCTAACTACAAATTAACAAACTAATGCTGACATTAGCAGTGTTGCCAGTGGCCGATAGTTAAAAGCAACATGAAACAGCTCAAAAAGCAACATTTTCACGAGAAAAGTAACATTATCTTATTTTATGTAGAAAACTAAAACAATACTGTAAATGGCACTTTATTTCACATAAAAATCTTCACTTCTATTTGTTAAGATTAAAAAAAATCGTAACAATTGTATTAAATCCCTAAGTAAGAAAAGAAAGAAGAAATCCAAACATTCATGCTATTGCTATCTTCTTAATTCTTCTTGTGCAATAAAGAGAAAGAAAATGGACGATTGCTAAAAATCAAGTGCACCAACGCGCAACGCGACGAACGAGAATTTCCTAGCGAGCGTTTCACGGTTATTTTATATCTGCTGGAAATAGTTGAATATTTTTTATTAAGTAAAAGTAACTTAAAAGTAACATTTTGAGTCGTGTAACATGGAGGTAACATGAGTAGGTCAAAAGTAACGTAAAATGTTACAAAAGTAACATTCTGGCAACGCTGGACATTAGTGACATAATGACATTACTGTATTTCTGTATTTAGTATTTATGCTGTATTTACCGTTTTTTTTTTCATCAATGGCGTCATACGACTTGTGTATTTTGCCAATTTCCAATTATATTATAAGTTCTAATCACAATAAATCACTTTCACATAGTCCTCAGTCAGTCACCGTCCATAGAAAATCATATTTTAGTACAATGGTAATACTAAAACTTTTCACGGACTTCTTGAGACAACTTGAAAAGTCACGATACACATAATTCATTTCATTTCACTTCACTGGTGCACATGTATTGATATTTATTGGATAAAATACCACCGATACATAGAAATAAATATACCTAGAAAGAACGTCGCCATACTACACGAATATATGAAACAGGCCAACTTTTATAGGCTGCTGCGCGTAACAGCTACGTTTTACGCTCCCTCTGCGTCATTCTGCTTGTCATAGTGACGTTCATAATGGTAGTAGTTGTTGAAATATTCCATTTTTTTATCAACGCGTGCACAGCTGCGACACTCTATCTGGATGTATCCTTAATCAAAGCACCGATAATATGCAATAAAACTCACTCACGAATTTATGAAAATAAAAATGAAAACGCAACGTCACTCTGCAAGTTCCCTCCAAAAAGTCCTTTCTATGTTCTTCTTATGTTTAAGTTTGGCAACCAAGCCCAAATTAGGGCTCATTTCTGCCAGTGTCAAGTTATATTATAGTTTCCAGTCAAAATAAATCACTTCACATTATAGTCCTCAGTCAGTCACCGTCCATAAGTCATGTTTTACTACAATGGTAGTCATTGTACTAAAACTCTTCACGGACATTTTGAGACAACTTGAAAAGTCACGATACACATAATTCATTTCATTTCACTTCACTGTGCACATGGATGATCTTTATTGGGTAAAATACCACCAAAAATACACAATAAAACTCAAAATACAAAAATTTATGAAAATAAAAATGAAAATGCTACGTCACTCTGCAAGTTCCCGCCCAGTCAGTGCTATATTGTACGTCGTGCAATAAAGACGTCATTAGTTCTATTGTTATTGTTTAACTACGTTCGACCCTTTTCGTGAGCTCGTGGAATTTATTACCTGCGTTCGGTGCAGCTGTGGGCCTTAGTGTACAAACAATAATGTTCCTTATTTACGATGGAGGAGGATATATTACCGGATGACAGTATCGTTGATAGTATCATTATAACTGAACATGATATAGCATATGGATCGGAGCATGGTTCGGTAGATATGACACAATTAGATGACGATATTGTTAATGACGATAATACGAGACCAAGTAAAAGAAGACGGGATGAAGAAGAGGATCAGGAGGGTGAATGGAGTACTATTTCAAGAAGTAACAGGAGACCAGTAAAAAGAATAAATGAAATATATATATCAAGCGAGGAGAAGTTTCCTAAGCAATTTGCGTTGGCTAAATTATTTAAAACTCACAAGATAACAGGTATTACTAAGGTAAAGTATTTAAATCCTTACAAAGTATTCATTCAATTAGATAAAGAGCCTCATTTAGAACAATTAATAGAATGCAAAGAGTTTACTGACATGGGATGGAGATTTAAAAGACCTTTTGAAGTTGACATTTCGTATGGCGTTATAAGAAACATGGAGTTAGATCTAAGTGATGAGGAAATCAAAAATAGCTTATCTAGTTCGGCTGAATTGGTAGACCTTAAAAGACTTAAACGTAGAAATGATGATGGATCGGGATGGATAGATAGTGAAACTATAAGGCTAGGATTCAAAGGATCCTCACGTCCACCTTTCGCCTATATACACAACATGAGAATTAAAATTGAACCATATTTGTTTCCTGTTACTCAGTGTTCGAAGTGTTGGCGATTCGGTCACACATTAAAGTTCTGTCCCTCCAAAAAATCAGTCTGCCCAAAATGCAGTAACAATCATGAAAATTGCGAATCACAAAAATTTTCATGTCCTAACTGCGCAGGTAATCATATGGCACTTGCTAAAACATGTCCAGTATTTTTGAAAGAAAAACAGATACGTCAAATCATGGCGGAGTTTAATTGCACGTACAGAAGAGCGGTAACTATGTATGTCCCACCGTCTACTCCTGCATATGATACGGAGCAATCATTCCCCCCTATCAACTTCGTGGAGAATTCTCATCCGAAGGCGCAAGCCTCAATATCTCATGAGTCTGTGAATCCCAACAGCATGCCTACACTTACAAAAGTAATAAATAAGGAGAATGCGGAGAGTTCCGTACAGGAAGATGAGGCTAATAAAAATAAAACTTCTTCACCGAAACGTCCGGAGTCCTCGAAAAATAAGAAGAAGAAAACATCTTACACTCAGAATACATTTGATTGCGATAGTTTTTCTGTGCATGAAGAAAGCTATACATTTAATCCGGAAACAGAATCTGATAATGAAAAAAACAGGAAAAAACAGAAAGCCATGTCGTTTAGTGAACTATTGGAAAAATTAAAATTTATTGTTTTTATTAAAAATAGTTCAATTAAGGATAAATGCATAAATGTAGCTGAAACTTGTGTAGACTGGTTATTGACATTAATAATGCATCATTTATCTGATTTAACATTTATTAAAAAATTCTTTAATGGCTAAACAAACTAAAGTTAATATTCTGCAATGGAACACGCAAAGCATAAGACCAAAATTATCAACATTTGAACAATTACTTACACAGGAAAAAATTCATATAGCGGCATTGAGTGAGACATGGTTGGAACCGAATAGCAACTTTCGAGTTGGGGGTTATAATGTTTTTAGGCATGATAGAAATGACGCATATGGAGGCGTAGCTATTCTAGTGCACACGTCCATAAAATGTCAACCGAATCCTATACAAATAAGTAATTCTGAAATTGAGATTATTTCCGTCAAAATTAGCAACTGCGAAAATATTGAAAATATTATTTCGATTTACTGCCCTTCTTCCACTAGAACCTCTCAAAGTAATTGGGATTTATTATTTTCTCTCGCAACCAGAAAAACTTTAATTCTTGGAGACTTCAACGGTCACCATACAAATTGGTCTTATAAAACTGACACAAGGGGTACACAGATTTTCGATGCCCTAGTAGATAATAATTTGGTGTCATTAAATGATGGTAGCGCTACTCGAGTTAAAATGGTAAGTGGTCTTTTACAGCAGTCATCACCAGATATTACTATAGTATCATCAGATGTTTTGCTTAAATTTAAATGGTTTGTTACAAATGAGTCTTTAGGCAGTGATCATTTGATAATTAAAATTACCACAACTTTTGATTACATTCCAAACTCAACTCAAAAACGAAATTTCAAAAAGGCTTGTTGGGATGGTTACCGAATTCACACAGACGAACTATTAACTAATTTTGCTGTCTCAGACAACCTTCAGGAAACTTATGACCAGTTTGTCAGTATTATTAATAATGCAGCAGACTTACACATTCCATTTTATAAACCAGGCCCTAGTATAAACCAGAAATTTACACCGAAACCATATTGGAATCCTTCACTTTCTAAGGCAGTCGCAGAACGTAGGTTAGCACTAGTCCAATTTAGAAAAAACCCAACACCCGATAATTTAGATTGTTTAAAAGAGAAGATAGCAGTTTCTCAACGTCTTATAAGAAGGGCGAAAAGTGAAGCTTGGTCGCAGTTTTGTTCATCTGTAGATGAAACCTCTTCAGCTAGTGATGTGTGGCGTAAAATGAGGTGGTTAAAGGGTAACAGAACCAATCCAAATATTTCAGTTGATGAATATATGGCAAATAACCTCCTACGCAATCTAACTCCGGATTTTGTATGCCCTAATGAACCAACCTTTTCGGTATCGAACGATGTTTTAGAGCTTCCAATTTCAATGCATGAGCTAGAAGTATCTACCAAGTCAAAAGATACTGCACCCAGGTGCGACAATATATCTTTCTCTATGATAAAGCAACTCTCAGCTCGAGGTAAATTAATTCTACTTGCTTTATATGATTCTTTTTTAACTCAAGGTTTTGTTCCGATTCAGTGGCGCCAGATAAAAATAGTTCCTATACCTAAACCTGGTCGCGATACTACTTCAGTATCATCTTTGCGACCAATATCCCTCATGTCGTGTCTTTGTAAAATATTTCATTCTATTATTAACAAAAGGCTCGAATGGTACGTGGAAATGAAAGACTATTTACAGAAGAAACCACGGGATTTAGAAAGGCTAAGTCTGGACTGGATAATCTTAGTAGCTTAACTTCTAATATACAATTAGGTTTTTCGAAGGGGCATATAACATTAGCTTGTTTTTTAGACATTGATAATGCTTACAACAATGTAGACATTGTTATTTTAATGAAGATTTTAGATGGAATTGGGGTAGGAATTAAGATTAATAAGTATCTTTGGGCTTTCCTCCAAAAAAGATATCTTCATATTTCAACTGATAGCTCTAATTTCACGAGAACTACTGGTCGTGGCCTAGCTCAGGGTGATCCCTTATCTCCGCTACTATTCAACATTGCAACCCATAACATCTGCAAACAAGCAAGCAATATTCATATTTCGCAATACGCTGACGACTTCGTCTTATATATTTCAAGTTATACTCTACAAGAAGGATTACAAAGGTTACAATCAACTTTGGATATAGTATCAAAGTTATTACTTGATCTGGGGCTGGAGATATCAGCTTCGAAAAGCAAAGTATGTGTATTTAAAAAAGGAGTTAATAGACAAACTGTAGATCTCTGCATTGATGGTCGAAGATTACAGCTAGTCGATTCAGTTAAATACTTAGGGTTATGGCTTGATCGCTCTCTGAGATGGGGCAAACACATAAACGAAGTTGTCGAGAAGATATCCAGGTTTATTAACGTTTTTAAAGTCTTAGCAGGGTCAAGTTGGGGAGTCCATCCGAAACATCTGAGAAGACTTTATATTTCTATTATTCGTAGCCGTATAGATTATGCTAGTTTTCTATATGATAATAGTTGTCAATCTCACTTATATAAATTAGAGAAAGTCCAAAATCAAGCCATGAGAGTAATAGGAGGTTTTGTAAAAAGTACTCCAGTTCATGTAATGCAGAGTGAACTTTGTCTCCCACCGCTACATTTCAGAAGACGTTATTTGGCGGGAAAGTTTTGGTTAAAGACAAAATCTACAATTAACAACAACATTGTTAGTTTAGTTCAAGAACTCCAAACCCACTGTCAGAATCGTTATTGGTGTAACAAAAAGAAACCGCTGCTCGTTTCCATACATGAATCATTCAATGATTTGCCTATTTATTCTAGCAAAAAGCTTGATATGTTTTCTTTAGATATCTGGGTTAGCTACATTGATACATCAAATGTTATAAATACAAAGATAGATACAATGGTCGATTCTAAACGTAATTATACAAATTCAGTCTTGAAGATATTGTGTGAAGAATTTGTCGATAAGGAATATTCTCAATTTTATAGAATATATACTGATGGTGCCAAAGATGAAGATGGGATCGGAGCTGCATTCTATGATCCACAATTAGATATTAGTATGAAATTCAAAATTAACTCTAATGTTTGTATAATGTCAGCAGAGCTATTAGCTATTTCGGAAGCCTTATCGTATGTTGAATCGTTAGATTTTGATAGGTTTGTTATTTTGACAGATTCAAAAAGTTCACTTCAACATTTGGCTCGTTGTACTACAGCTGTCCGAGGCACACCAATAGCATATACAATTTTAGAAATGATTCATAATATTCAGCGTAAATCAAAAACCATAATATTGCAGTGGATCCCATCTCATATGAACATCGATGGTAATGAAACGGTTGACCTTTTGGCCAAGCAAGCGATCAGCGATGGTATACAGCTCAATGTTCTACCCTTTTATTTGGATTGCGTCAAAAATGTGAAAGACCAATGTTACGATTTGTGGAAAGAATATTTCGACGAGCGCTCCAAAGAAAAGGGTATTTGGTATAAAACCATTCAGCCTTACCCACTAAGAAGCCCTTGGATAGATAATGGAAGCATGAATAGGCACAATACAGTCACAGCTATGAGAATCCGTTCCGGGCACACTCCATCGGGTAAGTTTGCATTTTTGATGCGCAGGTCCACCTCTCCAAATTGCACTGAGTGTGGTGTGATTGAAGATGTACATCACATTCTGGTGGAGTGTGCGCGTAATGAGTCTATTAGATCCAGTAGCATTTATTTCAATGACATATCAACAAAATGGTTTTTGTAATAGCTCTTTAGCCAATCCATTTTCTGACCAAGCCAAATTCCTGTTTAAACTGTTCCATTGTAGGTAAATTGAATTGTTGTTATTAGCCTAAGATTAATTTATATAGATATATTAATGTACCTATATTGTCACTTATTAGGGTGATATTATCGCATTGGCGACAAAACCCTTAAATAAAAAAAAAAAAAAAAAAAAAAGTTCCCGCCAAAAAGTCCCCTTTCTATGTTCTTCTTCTTCTTATTTTTAATTTTGGCAACCAAGCCCAAATTAGGGCTCATTTCTGCCAGTGTCGAGTTATATTATAGTTCCCAGTCACAATAAATCACTTCACATTATAGTCCTCAGTCAGTCACCGTCCATAAAAGTCATGTTTTACTACAATGGTGGTCATTGTACTAAAACTCTTCACGGACATTTTGAGACAACTTGAAAAGTCACGATACACATAATTCATTTCATTTCACTTCACTGGTGCACATAGATGATCTTTATTGGGTAAAATACCACCAAAAATACACAATAAAACTCAAAATACACAAATTTATGAATATAAAAATGAAAATGCTACGTCACTCTGCAAGTTCCCGCCAAAAAGTCCCCCTTTCTATGTTCTTCTTCTTATTTTTAATTTTGGCAACCAAGCCCAAATTAGGGCTCATTTCTGCCAGTGTCGAGTTATATTATAGTTTCCAGTCACAATAAATCACTACACATTATAGTCCTCAGTCAGTCACCGTCCATAAGTCATGTTTTACTACAATGGTGGTCATTGTAATAAAACTCTACACGGAAATTTTGAGACAACTTGAAAAGTCACGATACACATAATTCATTTCATTTCACTTCACTGGTGCACATGGATGATCTTTATTGGGTAAAATACCACCAAAAATACACAATAAAACTCAAAATACACAAATTTATGAAAATAAAAATGAAAATGCTACGTCACTCTGCAAGTTCCCGCCAAAAAGTCCCCTTTCTATGTTGCTGACTGACTGAATCAGTCAGTGTTGTCAGCACGGTACATATATATATATATCAATGTAATGTACCGTGGTTGTCAGTGCGCTCTAGTCGAAAGTAGCGATGTAGTATGAGTGTAGTAGTATGAATGATACTATTACTTGTACGTAGTATTTATCTACTCTGAGCTATTACTAACTGAATCATTGGAATAATTCGAATGATCCTTAATGTATTACTAATAATCATGGTATAATCTTCATCTTATTTTTGGATATGGCAACCAAATCTTTTTATCAGGACTTATTTTTGCTAGTGTTGAGTCATACCTGCACTGTCAATCGTATAAATTCATACTTGTATTAATAGTCATATTTCATTATTGTATTTGATTTGATATGCAGATAATATTATTAATCGAAATTGAAGATTCAAATACATTGCTTAGATTTTATTTGATTTTCATTATAATTATATAGGAATATTATTTAAACAAGAGAGTTATTTTCATAGTTAATAACGCCATCTATTGAGATGTAAAGAAAAGTAAATTAAATCTCCTCATTAGCATACAGTAATTATCATTATTAATCATATAAAAGTTCAAGTGTATTTTTCTTGTTGATTATGAAGTTATAAGTTGAAGTTGCATTAACTCTCAGATTAACTAAATATGTACCTCAGAGCATATTTAGTTAATCTGAGAGTTAATGCATAATAATTTCTGTTTCTGAGCATAAGAACTTCACATTCACACTAAGACTTGTGAGTGAACATTGTGATGATTTTCTAATTATTTACAAGACAAATCTCATCCTCAGCCATTAGCCTAATTCACACAGAAAAAAAATCTAAAAATCAAAAATAAGTATATAATCTCATATTTTAATTTTTATTGTAAAATTAGGTGATAACACTAGTCACACCGGGACAGAAGGACAAGGAAACCATTTTGGTTCCAAAGTGTACCTAAGGTGTACAGTAGGTAGTACCAGTACCCAACTAATATGACTTACCGATATACCTGCGCAGAAGATACATTTTCAAAGCGCGGGAAATGCCGTGACTTGCGAGTGAGACTGAACTAACAGTTGTGGTGTATTATGAACCTTATAGTAGTGATCTAAGGTTGATTGTAAGTTTTAAGCATTCTTTCGTTAATCTTAGGGGCCATACTTTATTTTCTGTGCGAATGAAGATTCACGACGCGCCTTATTAGTTGGGTACTGCTTGTACCTAAGGCAAAGAGTATAGACCTAAGGATTGCCATGAGTATGGACTCCCGACGATTACCAGAGTTGCCATAGTAGAAGCATAGATTTTGAATTTTCTACTACCGTAGATCCTTCATCTAGTGCGTCCATGCTTGGCGAACCGAGCACGAGCCGAGCCACGAACGAGCACACTGCGAGCACGATTCGCGTAGCGTGGACGGGCTTGCGAGCCTCGAACGGGCGCGATTGTCAGTTTTTTCACGAACAAAGGGATTGGCATCGTGCTCTTTGTAGGTTCGTTCGTGGCTCGGCTCTTGCTCGATTCGCGTAGCATGGACACACTAGATGAAGGATCTACGGTAGTAGAAAATTCAAAATCTATGCTTCTACTCCAGAGTAGAAGGTAGCCGTGGGTATCAAGTCAAACAATTCATCACAACACTGTCCACCATCAGGCGGGCCATATGCTTGTTTGCCACCTGTGGTATAAAAAAAAACCGTCGGGATCGTCGACAATTCGAATGGCACATCGCCGAACCGAGTCAAAAGGCCTAAGCTGGTATTTAGGTGCCCCTGTCCACAGGTTGCAGAAGTACCTACTCTATGTGGGGTTGGACTTGCGACTCAGTGAAGTTGGTGGTTGGTTTTACGTAGTTTTATTTAATGTCGGGCGACATAATCGCACAAGCGACAAAGCCCATTAAATAAGATTAAAAAAAAGAAAAACGTATTGTCGTATCCATCCTGTAGGTATATAGGTTAGTTACACCATTTATACCTAACTCAAGAACGTCTGGACCGATTTGCATAATCTTTGTATTGTTGGATTTTTCTCCGGCCCGAATATAGCAGATAAGTAACTAAGTATTAGTAAAACATGGGAAGAATTCACGAAAAAAAACAAGAAAATTCAGTTTCTTAAATACATTAATATAGAACGGCTTTTTTGATGATTTCTCAAGAACGGATTGACTGATGTCTATGTTTTTTTCAATTATTGATTCTGAGGCGGTACGCAGTTCGCTGGGACAGCTAGTGGTACATAATATATGACAGCAAGGCGATGATAATTGAGAACCAGTTCCATGCTAGGCTTTGTGTTCTTATCACCTTCGGCTACATCATTAAATTCAACGCTGTGTGTTATCGGTCCACTGAATTTGCCCAGGCCTATGTCTGGAAATAGGTAGCTGCACTCTGCACAAGTGCACCTTGCTTGCTCATGCTTATACGAAAGCCAGGGCTGCGTTCAGTACCCCGAGTGTAAAGAATTGACGTTTGCAAACGCTAACTAATTAGTTTGCGTTTACGAAACTTCTCTAGGTATAGGAAATGGCACAGCGCCTCTAGCGGAATACTCATGGTACTAATTTCTCCCATACAAATTTATAGTTAACGCAAACGAATTAGTAAGCGTTTATTAACGTCAATTCTTTACACTCGGGGTACAGTGCCTGCAACTATGGCTTTCAAGTTGTTTTTTACCCACACTCCTAGGCTAAGAATGGTTATGAATGAAATTTCAATGTCATTGCTAATTTTGACTGAAATGAAACTCTATTTCTTGAGCGCTTGCTTGAGCGCGAAATCTTGTTTTAAATTTTGACACGAATTTTGACGTTGAAAAACGTCAGAGCGTTTTAAAACCATCGTTCTAGATAGTTGTTCGGTTGTGAATATTCTGAGCTAATTTTGAGGTACTGAACGCATTTTTGCGATTTAACGATTTAGCGTACATTATGAGGCACGAATGGTGAGCACCAATTTCTTTGGGTGAGCACAGATAGGCAGTAGTGGGGGCAAGCTCGCGCATGTACACTTTTGGCCAAATCACAGTAGCCAAATGACACGCAAGAATCCAATAGACGACGAGCATCGACTGACGAACCAATCGTGTGCAGCTCGGCGCTCCCCCCTGCTTCATTCCGCCAAACAGGCTACTGCGCAGTCGTCAATCTGTGCTCACGACTCGTGCCCCTTACTATACGTTAACCGAACGCTCTAACCGAGCCTCTGAACGGGATAGAGCGAATGGTTGCAACCGGAGCGTAGGCACTGAACGCAGGCCTGTAGGTCATTAATTGTGTTTTTTTTAAGGTTATTATTTATTAAATTTTTCTTTTTTTCGTCTGTATCTATCTATGCTTAGATAAATGTTTTATTTTTTATTTATTGTTAATTACTTGGAAAAAAAAGCCAAACATAGTCAGATTGTCCAAAAAATATTAAAAAAAATTAACCTTGCGTGTGCTTGCGTGCGAGTTTCTTGCCGGATTCTTCTCAGTTGAAGGCCGAGTTCTGAACCGGTGGTAACTTCAGTAAATTTGACCTTCATAAGTGGGCACTTATGAAGGTCACATTACCTTTGCAGTTATCAGAACGTAAAAAAGTTATCAGAAAACCGCTATATTGAACCGATTTCAATTCGAAAATGATTGAAATTTAGTTACGCAATCGCCCCGCCAGCGCCGATCTAATCAGGGCCCTAACATCTTTGATATCATGATATGAAACGTCAATAATCTATCGCTGCCTCTATGTTCAGTAAGGGAATGATTGCCGGGACTAAGTTCAATTTCATCGGCAGAATTGGTGAGGAGGTAGCAAGTATTTCCTCTGTGAGTAGAGGAAATTCTTGCTACCCTGAGATACCCTTGCTGAAGCTACTGAAAGGACCTTTTGCAATTTATTCTTGCCACCACTTCGTAAGCCGGACCGTAACTTGGCCAACGTGCTAAGGAGAAAGCCGATCTTGCGTGGATATAGGTACCTACTTATTACAATAATGACGATGATTGTTCTTCAAATTTAAATTCATTTCTTTTGCTGGTCATTATTGTTTGTTGTGTTGTTTATGTGGGTTGTTTTAGTGAGGCAGGGAGCAAAACAATATCGGAATGACTACACACACAAGTGTTTACAATAACATTATGTTGTTGTTAGTGGCAAGCGCAACTGTTTGTCAGAGGCGAGGCGAGGCACACACACACAGCGTAGCGTGGCATTAGTGAGAGAGGGCAGGTCCGGTGAAGTCAGGGCAGGGGCGGAGGCGCGGGGGCCTCGGTGCCGTTACGTGGTGCGCGCGCGACGGCGCGGCGGTGGTGGCGGTGGTGCCACGACGCGGACGTGCTTCACTCAGTTCGTGCGCGAAAGTCGTTACCTGCGTCACGATAGTATATCCTAACAGCACGCGAACGTCGTTCCCTCTATACGACTACATGAATCCGTTCAATTTATGAAACCTACAATATCAGTATCGGCTTGAGAGTGCGTAGGACTTGTAGACGGGTATACCTGACGCGATACAACCTTGTGTAGTTGTGAGAAAGCGCGTGACGTCAGAGAGACCGGCCGGAGCGATCATATGTTGGACGCGGATGCAGTGATGGAATGTGGCGTGTTGTTATGGTGACGTGCGATGGTGCAGTGCCCTGGATTACCTGGTGTATAGCTCGCAACGCCGCCTGAGCGCGGGTCTTTCACGGGAACCATGCGTAGAAAAAGATGAGCCAGGATGCTGAGAGCTTGGTAATATCCTTTTTATACTCTCACTTAATAAAAACTTACAAATTGCACACTTTTGTTATCACAAAACGCACTAAATATAAGAATATGAGATGACTTAATGTAAGAGCACCACGAATGTCCACGATGTGCTTCACGGTGTGCCATAATGTAAACTGGCAGCAGCGGATTAGATCACTATCACAAAAATGCAAAGAGGCGATTTCAGTTTGGCTATTTATAATGATGATAGTATATAATGTAAGCGTTGTACCTATAAACTAGGTACCTATCCTATATATAACCAAGGCTAATAACATTGATTCAGCTTGAAATATGAAGTGTATTAATTTTTTGTCGTTTGGTATAGGTAGGCACGTAGGTATATAAGGCTAGTACAATCACTACAGGAAAAAATACTATTGTGGTCCTTGCTCCACATTACAGTACCTACCATATTATATTTAAAAAAAACGCGTCAGATTTTATATTATAAATAACATATACCTCCCTACCTTCATAATTCTTGAATAAATGATATGAGAAGGTGTATTGTTGAACAACATTATATGGTTGGTTGCTTAGTTTGGTGAACAGGCAGCTTTGCCGTCGATGATTCAATGCGTGGGCGCACCACAGTTCGCCCACAAAATTATGGAAATATGATCTACAGTATACCTACCTATAAATGGGTTTCAAGAGCGACGGTTATTGACATTGTTTTGATTGGCAATCACCCTGGTATTGCAAATGACTATAGGCGACGGTGACCAATCTCCATCAGGAGGCCCGTCTGCTCTTGACATTTACGTCTTTAATCTGTGGCAGGGGTTTCTGTTTGTTGTTGTGCTCAAACGTAACTTATTTGGAATAAAGTCCGCGATCAACCGCAATATATTTTGGGAGCAAGTGATACAGGTGCTCATTCCACATCCCAATAGTACGCAACAGGGTCATCCGATTAAATCTGCAGGGAAGAACTAGGCAGCTCGTCGATATGAGGATGTGCTCCGCATCATCAGCATCAGCAAGCTGTGCGGTGGTAGAAAGTTGACAATGGCAATGGACCTCTTTGAAAAACATGATCTCTGTTTTATCTTTAAAATTACCTTCTTTCACTTTCGGTCCTACTTCAAAAGGTTCCTTGTACTATGTAAATATTGTACTTCTCGTCTTCTTAGCTCACTCTTTTGCGGGAAATCAATAATCTACATAGTTTTTATGCAGTTTTATAATGTGTTTCAAAGTTCTCATGCTTGCCCGTACAAGTAGGCTCAAAATAAGATGGTGCTACGCGTAATAGACCGGGAGATACTAGTACAAATTTCCTGGTCATTTGTACCAGTATGGCGACCTTTCAGGGGTCTAATTACGTAATAAGGAAATGGAAAATGATGGTTATAGCACAGGTACAGGCTGCACAATCGCGTGGGCGTTAATCAAACGTGTCGGATAAATTACGAGTGTCGAACGATTTTGTATTTTCCGATAGTCGATGAAAAGAAATAGTTGCGCGTATTAAAATGAAATGTTGTAGACTTAAGAGGGAATGCTGGTGGCGTTTGTTCTATACAAACGAAATACTCAGATTCCTCTCTGGATAATGACAATAGAACAATGATTATTTTAACATGCACTCTGTAGGTACCACTGTATATCCCTCGGTTATGTTTTTCTCCATAAATAAATTATTATAAGAATTAGGAGCTTTCTAAAATGACAAAAACTTACAATTTTTAACGCCCTTATCAGACGTCCAGTGAACAAATTTGGTGTACCTATATAAAAAAAAAGGAAAACCGACAGACATAGCCAAAGCCCTTCTCATTATGATTCTTCATATCGATCCAGTTTTGGAGGAGAAAACCGGGGATTACGAAATAGCGATTTCGTCTAATTTAAATAGGTATAATTGGTCCAAGCTGTAGTTGTCTCTATCGCCCTCGGGCGGGATAGCTTGGGCACAGCGCGACAGCAATAGATATGTTAAAATCCTATTTTTCAAATTTCTTGCAGCCATCCTTACCTCTTAAGCTAGTTATTAAGTTGGTTTCAACAAAGTATTATTATTATTATTTATATTATTTATAACTCTTGAAAATCACCATCCCATACTTTTCCGACGATTCCAAATGGTCGCCATACCACCGCATAGGTGCGATTAACGCCCACGCCATTGGGACGCCGGTACCAGCGCTATGACCATAATTTTCCTTTTTACCCGACTGACCCGGAAGGAGGGTTATGTTTTTCGAGTGTATGTATGTATGTATGTATGTATGTATGTATGTCTATTTCTTTGGCACGCTCTGCAGCCTAAACAGCTTGACGGATTTAAGCATATGAGGTGTCGTTAGATTCGTCTGAACTGTGGGAGTGTCATAGGGTATATTATTTTTATATGGCGTGTACGGATAAGAAAATAGGGGGGGTATTCAAAACAAAAATTTCGTTATTATAACAATATGGGTATCAAATGAAAGCTTGTGAAGAGCGCATTCCATATATGTATATATTGTAATACTTTTGTGCTACCATTTTGACGTAAACTGCAAAAAACCATGTTTAATGCAAGGACAGTAGGTATAGTACCTACTATGAGTGGTTACCGTACGTAATTCACAGAGTTGCGATTGTTGTTAGCGTTGCTTTACCGTACCACTCATTTACTTACTAATAATTACAACGCATTCTGTACAAAACTAAAAAGTCTCAAATAAATTAAATTATTAAAAGAAACAAAAAACCCGACTGCGTAAAACAAAAATTAACTGAAAAGAGAAAAACAAGCTCTTTAATCTAAAGAATTTTGAATATAACTTGAATGCTATAAGGTATTGCAGTCGGGGATAAACAAATATTACAAAAAAAAGGTACATACTTAGGTTATTGGCTTGTCCCGACTACAATACCTTATAGCATTCGAGTTATATTCAAAATTCTTTAGATTAAAGAGCTTGTTTTTCTCTTTTCATTTAATTTTTGTTTTACGCAGTCGGGTTTTTTGTTTCTTTTAATAATTTAATTTTTGTCATTATGTTTTTAGACCCCTGAAGGATCGCCATACTGGTACGATGACCAGGCATAGTAAAAAAAAACGTGTTGTTTTATGAGTGATCCCCGCTGTGTTATATACCTTTCGGAAATTCCCGCGATTGACTCGAACGGTAGACGTCGTGACTAAGGATTCGAACCCGGCAGATTTTTCTAATCCCGGGATTTCGGGATTATCTACAGTTAATCTAGTGATCACGGGATAGTCCCGGGATTGTATTGGTAATGGAAAGTGGTAACAAAAAGACAGTAAAACATTTCAAAATCAGTTTTTTATTTATCTTTTAGTTTTGTGAAGGCAGAATATTTAAGTTTTAAATCTTCAAAAAGTTTCTTCTTATAAAATAAACAAACTAGGCACTTCTGTAAATAATTAATGAAACAATAAACTTCAAAAAATCTACTTCTTTAGACTTAAGTATTTAGATAAACTATAAAAAAGACTATGCTAAAGAGATCAATGTTTATAGGTACCTACTCATATTTTTAAATTAAATTGAAAATAAAATCTAAGGAATAACAACGCATCCAACGTCTCATCTATAAATAATAATAAATAAAATATGGAGAGGCTGAAAAAGCGCGTTCAAGCTCGATGGAAGTTGAAGGAATCGTCAATAAATTTTTATTTGCCTTCTCCAAATTATAACCTCGAGTGGAACTAGCCTCAAAAAGGTAAATTTCTTGTTTAATGATTGTTAAAATCTCAAATCAAGTTTTAGTCCAATTTCTTTGAATCAATTTAAGTGCGTTTCTTTTCACGCACATTTTTATTGACTTATTTCAAACAGTCGGCGATGGACCGACTGTTTGATCATCCCTGTTCTAAAGGATTGTGGTTATTTGAGAGTTATGTACTGGAGGAGATATGGAGGAAATATTTCTTCTGATTAATCTTTAAACATAAAGTTTAAAAGTTATTAGTGTTCAAGCATTTAAATACAATTATTGAAATGTATTAAATAAGGTCACGTACGTAACCTTTTTTAATATACATTTGAACAACATTAACTTTAATAACTTAACTCTAAGAACTTTTAAACTATGTTCATAAGTGTGCTCACGACTCGTGCCGCTTACTATATGTGACGATGGCACCTTACAGCCACATCTGTAGCAGCTGGTGTCTGTAGTTTAGGGTTGTGTAAACGTGCAACCTTATTATTAAATGTCTAGAGTTTACGAGGATTATTTAGCAATTTTACTCGTCAATGATGTCAATTCCTATAATATATATAAGCACAAAGAAAATTACAAGAAATAAAATTGTATTCGGATGTAAGAGTTAGGTTTTGCAGTTACTTCCCATTTTTTTATTCCGAAGGCATGCAATCAGTGAGCAGGTTTAAAACAGTATTATGCTGGTGAATAATAATTATGTCCAACCCTATTTGACATGATGGAAAGGGCTATAATGAACGAGCCAACATTCAACTCGACGAAATAAGTAGGTACTTTCTGTGACGTTAAATGTAATAACTTCACAAGTATGGCGCCAGCAACTGGTTACAACATTGGTTTTGTCTTATTTTATAGCAATAACGCAAAATGTTGAAAGAGTTCGTTCGTGGGATCGGCGCGGAAAGCTACGTTTGCCACATACGCACTCGCTCCAGTTTCTACACCATTGTTAACTTTTATACAGCTTTGGACGTTTCCCTATTCGGGTTGGTTCTAAATAAAAATAACCCGTTACATAGGTACATTACTAACAAGAAAACAACAAGGTACTTAGGTGCATATAAAGAGGCATTGCCGTGAAAATAATTTTTCATCTCTCGTACTCTGAAAGTAGTCCTAAAAGTATCTAATGATGCGGTTCCGTATACTTTAGGATTATTCCATCCATGCCCACTTTGTATAATTTTAACACTGTTTAATCTTTCTCAAGACTGGATACACACATAACCCAACATATTTTTTTTCAAATGGGACTAGTATAGATCCTTAGATTAGCGTGTTTATAATAGTTTAGCTATAAAAGTTTAGCGAGTTAAGAAATATGAGGTATTTTAATTTGGAACAGCTTGTTTTTGACTCCACCTTGTGGCTAGTATTGTTTTTTTTTTGCAATTAGCTAGTCATATTCAAGGTCAACAGACTTTGAAATCAGCAAAGAATTTTGCCCGAGGATAGCAATGTAAGGTTACGTCACGATGTTTCGAAATGCTAAGTATACATACTCAACTTGCGTAAAATATGTAGCCGCTATACCTGAGTGACTCTCGTACTTGATAATCAGTATAATAAACTGTTTACTTTATCATATATTATCTACTCATTCATTTATTTATTATGTTTTTGTATATAAAAAATTAGGTAGATATTTGCTTGCGTTATTCTTATCTGTGGTCCGTGGAGCGCTCATAATTCGGCAACAGTCGCATTTTTCCGTAGAAAGTGAAACGGTTCAGACCTTCTGTTAACACTTTCACGTCACATTACGTTCTATGGAACTAAATGGTGAAATAAATTATCATTGCGTTTGTTTGCTGATAGTAGTAGGTAAATTGCATGTAAATTGCCAAAAAAATATTTTTCTTTTATCAAATCTTTTCTACTTTTTTGAGGTAGGGTATGATCAGGAAGTAGGCTCTAGTGTATGATTGTAATTGATACTATAAACTTTTTAAAGGTAATAAGAAGCCAATAAATCATGTTATTTATATAGCCTAAACCGCTGGTCCTAGAGACATAAAATTTAGAGGGTGAGGGTGATTGAGAGGGTTCTTTGTGAAGAGTAGGTATCCACTAAGAAAGGGTTTTTTGAAATTCCACCCCTAAGGGGGTAAAATAGGGGTTGAAAGTTTGTATGAAAGTCCATCAGTTTTGATGTTAGGGTCTTAAAATTTTGTGTTTAGGCTGAAGATTGAAAATTAATTTATACGTGTCAAAGCGTTTTTAATAATTCCACTCTCGAAGCGGGGTGGAGTTGTTTTGTTTTGTTTTCTTTTATTTTTGTAGAAAAATAATGTCATTTGTTTCCTGTAGGCCACGCGGGCGAAACCGCGAGCAGAAGCTAGTTATAAAATATACGTGAAGAGAAATCGTTGGGTCCTTTTTAGACGATAGCGCGCTCGGAGTAGTGTCAGAATTGGCATAGTTAGAGTTCATATGGAGAAGAAGTAGGTAATGCATAATGAATACATTAAATTACTTAATATTAGTATGATACATGTGTGCAAATTTGATTATTAACACTTGACGCGGTATTAACCGCGTGAGCCGCAGGAGAACGCGATAAGGGAGCCGAGAGTGTAATAAATCAATGCACACGAGTGTCATACGACATTTTTCAACACACTTGCGAGGAAAAAAACAGATTTCAATTTTGCAATAATTGTCACTTTACGAGCGAGTGTGTTGAAAAAGAACATTACTGAAACTACCGTGCGTTTGACACACACATATTATGTACTCAAACTTATTTGTCTATTTCTCTATAGTATTATTGAATGTCAAACATAATAATTATGTACTTATCTATCCTTTTTAGGCATATTACGCGTACGGAGGATTCTGATGGTGCTTCCATGCTACGCGAAGCGAGCACGAGCCCTGCCATGAACGAAAAGGATTCGTTCATTGTTCGCGTAGCGTGGACGGACTTGCGAGCCTCGAACGAACATTCGTCTGGCGCTCGACTGCGCTCCGCTCGATTGTCAGTTTTTTCACGAACACAGGAATTCGCATCGCGCTCGTTGTACACACTCCACACTTGACATCTCGAACGAAGGAATTCTTTGTTCGTGGCTCGGCTCGTGCTCGCTTCGCGTAACATGGACGCACCATGAGATTTCGCATAGCTAACATTTATTAATTAACTCAAACTGATGTGAGCTCAATGGAGGGGAGCTCAAGTCCATATAAATATATTAAGGATGAAGTAAAAAAAAATATTCACAGAAAATTAAATTTCTTTATATTGTGTTATAATGATTAAATAGAAATATAATAATCAGCACAAAATTATAGTTTATTTTAATAAGGTATCAAACATATTGATACCGTCTATCGTCTACGGCTACGAAGCGCAGTTGTACAACGCGTTGATATCTTTTGTATGGCTACGATATTCTTTTTTAACAAACTAACTGTCCCCCGCGGTTACACCCGCCTTCCCGGTATAAAAGTAGGCTATAGTACTCGGGGATAATGTAGATTCTTATTAGTTGTACACGTAGTATTTATCTACTCTGAGTTATTAGTAAAACAATTTTTCGAATCCGACTTGTAGTTCCAGAAATTAATCGTTTAATCAAACAAAAAAACTACAGCTTCATTATATTAGTATAGATTTTTAATTTTATTTAATAACTATTCATTTTAAAGTATTTTTCAACCTAAAATTGTTGTTTGTATGTACTTATACATAAGAAGTTTTGGTTTTTCTAAAGGCCTTTCTGTAAAGGAAATTCCTCTTAAATATCCTGTTGTATATATCTGTTATTTTAGTATACCTGAGAATCGATACACTCCAACTAGATATTAAGTTATAAATAAAACGTAGTGATTATATACTCTTTGGCTATAAATGCTTTGTATAATAAATTGTATAACGAAATACTAAACTTGATGTACTGTTTGCAGTGGTGTAGCGTGGGATTCTGCCACCCGGGGAACAAGCAAATTTTGTCCCCCTTTTGGGTTTCGTACCCAAAGGGTGCCAAACGGGACTCTATTCAAAGACTCCGCTGTCCGTCCGTCCGTCTGTCTGTCTGATCTCATGATCTGTATCTCATGAATCGTAATAGGAAGACACTTGAAATTTTCACAGAATATGCATTTATATTGCCGCTATAACATAAAATAATAAAAATGAAATAAAATTAAAAATTAAAGGGAGCCCCCAGAAAAGAAACGTCTTCTTTTGTTTTTTTTGTTGTTGCAGCTGCTATTCATTTCATAGACAATTTAAGTTAGTTAATATTATTTACGGAACCCTCTGTGTGTGAGTCCGACTCGCACTTGGCTGGTTTTTGTTTTCGGGGCGTAGTGGATTGGCAATTTGGCATCCACTACAATACGCCAATGACTGTTTGTTACAAGTTGAGGCCTCAACGGCTCAACCGATTATGGTGTATTGTATGAGTGACATGCGGGCAGATTATAACCTATACGCTAGTATAAGTTATAATAGAGAGAAAACACATTTTATTTCAGACACATTATGGCAGTTTTTTTTTCTAACCAGTTTGGGCAAGTTCTGAACAATAGGTCTTAGAGAAAAACGCTGAAAGGAACCCCGAGCTGAATTTCGAGAAAATAAAAGTGGCATTCAAATTTATTTTAAAATATGAGTATTTTCAGAGATATGTTTTTTTTTTATATTCTGTTTCTACCACACAATATGAACAAAATTATGTACAACAATCTTGCGCACAGTTGCTAGAAGTTATCCAAAATATTATTTTATTTTTTCCTTGACCATGGTTTTAACATGCGTAAAGTTTGACGAGGTGGAGCCGATCTCGCAGGCACCTCACTATGATTAGCCATAAAGAATTAGCTCTTAGCATTCTGACAAACAATTACAGGTCAATTTTGATAACGTCTAGCAACTTGTGACCAATATTGTCATACATAATTTAAACAAATAAAGACTTTGAACTTTATTACAAATAAAGACTTTGCACATTAAAAAAAAAAACATTTATTCGAAAATTCTTTTTTTTTCTTTTTTTTAATGGCATTTATATTTTCTTCGAAATTCAGCTCGGGGTACCTTTTAGCGTTTTTCAGAAGTTTTTTTTTTACAGCACGTGAGGGTTCACGGGCTGTAAAAAAAAACATTTTTGTATATTAGGCCATATTTGGCCCTTCTTCCACGCGTTTGTATAATATGGATATCAAACGAGTCACTGGAAAGTTTGACGAAACTACCTGAAAATGTATAATGGAATCGTTCTACTTAGCGCCTTGTTTGACATCCGGATGATACGCGAATCGCGTATGACTCTACGGGCCTAATAGCCGCTAGTCATCTACCTACTATCTATCCTAACTATAATATTATAAATGCGAAAGTGAGTTTGTTTGTTTGTTACGCCATCATCAACGGATCATCATGAAATTTGGCATCCAGGTAGCCTATGGTATGGAGAAGGGCATAGGCTTTTTATCTGAGGACCCCGGTTTCACCCGCGTTCCCGAGATAAATGCTAGTACTAATAATAATATTTTTAGCGATACTTATGACAATTTATTAAAAAAAAATACAAATCTTAATCAAAAAATCTATTTGTAATAAAATTATTTAACAATTAATTAGCACAAAATCAAGTAAAGAAAATAAGACAAATTATAGCTACGAATATGGTAGGTGTTGCCGCTCCGAAGTCTCGACGAAAAGTGAACCCGATACCGAAGCGCATTTTGCTTTTATAGAATGGCGGTCGGTCACAAAACAAAATGGATTCTGACGGCTAATACGGCCTCTCCTGACGTGTGGTCGTCCTCGGCCACATTCTCCGCATCCTCAAAACTCGGCAAGTGGACTCGGGTGAATCTCGACACTAGGACCCTCCATGGCATCAATGTTCAGTGGACCCTCTCTGCACGTTGCACTAGTAGATGGATCTTCTGAGATATCATCATTGGCTGAAAAACAGACAAAATTACACTGTAATTTTACTTAGTTTCATAGACAAGGTCATAACTCGATGACGTATTTCAGATTATAGACGGGACCCAGTTAACCCATCTAGGCAGAGCCAAAGCTGCCTTATTTTAAAATAATCAAACGGGGCCCAGTTAACCCGTCTCGACAGAGCCGGGGCTCCATGCCGTATTTTAAAATAATCAGGACGGGGCCCAGTTAACCCGTGTCGACAGAGCCGAAACTCCATGCCGAATTTTAAAATAACATACGGGACCCAGTTAACCCGTATCGACAGAGCCGAAGCTCCATGCCGAATTTTAAGATAACATACGGGACCCAGTTAACCCGTATCGACAGAGCCGAAGCTCCATGCCGAATTTTAAGATAACATACGGGACCCAGTTAACCCGTATCACCAATGGAATAGCTAACTATGGTTATTATAATATGGAACGGGGCCCAGTTAACCCGATTGGTTAAACCATAGGTTTATTACTTACTTTCAAAAAACGTTGCACATGACTCAGGGGTCCACTCTCCTCGCCAGGCAACCATGTGCTCGGCGGCGGCCTGAGTAGTTTTACCATACGAACCGGTTAGCAGTTGCAGTTCGTATCGGCCATGGGGCAGTACCTTTACCACACGGTAAGGCCCTCGCATACCCGAGTCCAACTTGCCTGTAATTTGAGAAGTTTTTATTACAAAAACATTATCGTTTAGGTTAAAAGATCTAGTAATCTTGCGATGTTTGTTTACAAACTCATCTTGTTTGCGTCTATTTTGGTCAAGAAGTTCACTAGCGCGCTGTCTTTGCAATTCTCTAATGCACTCGCGATTTGGCCTAGTGCTGTCTACCGCAACATCGCGGACAAGTGATCTTATTAATGGTGTGACTGCTTCAACCCCAATAAGTAGTTGTAGAGGTGAGGTTTGGGTTGTTTTGTGCTTTGTACAGTTAATGACGAGCTGCATTTTCGACAAGGATTCGGACCATTCCTTCTCTTGATTAGCGGCTTCTATGCGCAGCATATTAAGCAAAGTACGACAGTAACGCTCCACTTGGCCGTTTTCACAATGCATCTCAGGTGTCACAAAATGAATTTGACTACCCAATTCAGAAACCCAGTTTCGAAACTTCACACTCTCAAACATACGCCCTCGATCACAGACTATAAGCTTGGGAGCGCCAAATAGCGAAACGGCATTTGTAACTACCTCTATAAGTTCTTCAGAGTCTTGCTTTTTAATAGCATAAAAAAGACAGTACTTGGAATAAGCGTCCACAATAAGCAAAACGTACTTATTGTCTTTTGAAACAGGTAAGGGACCTAATACATCCATATGTAAAGTGCTAAACGGACAATCAGGCTTATGCCATGATGAAATCGGGTGGTGGGGAGCTCTGGGAACCTTTTTAGACGAGAGGCAGATCAAACAATGACCTATATACTTCTTTACAAAAGTACGCAGACCAGGAAACCAAAAGTGGCGTAAAATGAGATCAATAGTTTTGTCTGCACCAATGTGCTCATGTTGGTCATGAAAAAGTCTCAAAAGGCTTAATCGATGCCCTTTGGGAATGAAGCACAACAATTTTGTCTCTTCACCGGTTGGGGTGTACTTATAATAAAGTAGTTCGTTACGAACAACGTAGCGTGAAGAGTCTAACTCATTATTATTTACCTTATCGATCAGTATACGAGTTTCCTCGTCCGCGGATTGAGCTATTTGAGCCCAATTTTTAGGCCGGGTGATTTGGCGGACATCGACAGGATTTCTACTCAGATAGTCGGCATGCTGCATCATTACACCCTTTCTATATTCTATCGTAAAGTTGAAATCCTGCATGTATATCCACCAACGTGCGACACGCGGTATTAAATCCTTTTTGCGCTCCGTTTGTTTAAGCGCATTGCAATCGGTCACGATTTTAAATTTTATGCCCAGTAAATAATGACGAAAGTTCTGAAGAGCCTTAATGATTGCAAGCGTTTCGAGCTCGTATGAGTGGTATCGCGGTTCAGCACCCTGAGTAGTCTTACTGAAGTAGGCAACTACTCGCCTCTTATTTCCCTCATGCACTTGAATAAGTACTGCACCATACCCAATCGAACTCGCGTCTGTGTGCAATTCGGTTGGCAAAAGCGGGTCGAAAATTGAAAGAACAGGCTCACTGGTAAGACACTTTATGAGATATTGACGCGCATTTTCCTGTTCATCCCCCCAAAGGAACTTAACATTATTACGTGTCAAATTAGCTATAGGCGCAGTTTTGGACGCATAACTAGGTATATATCGGCGGAAGTATCCTGCCAGACCAAGCAGCTGCCGAACCTGCTTTACATTCGTGGGCACAGGGGAGTCAATTAAAACCTGAATCTTACTCATGCTCGGTCTAACCTGACCTTCCGAAATGGTTCTTCCTAAATACTCAACCTCTGTGGCCACAAACGTACTTTTCTTTAGGTTTATAGAAAAACCGGCAGAAGTTAAGGTAAGCAAAACCTCGCGCACGTTTTCAATTGCTTCTGTTACGGATGAGGCCATTACCATGACGTCATCAACATATACAAGGACTTTACCGGATTCAATTAACGTTTTTAAGGTTTTAGCAATGATTCGTTGGTAAACAACTGGCGCGTTGGCAAGACCAAACGGCATTTTCAAAAATTCAAAGTGACCCTCGGGTGTCACGAAGGCGGTCTTAGATATTGAGTCATTATCTAATACAATCTGGTAAAAACCAGTTGCCATGTCTAAACAACTAAAGAATTTGCTCTTGCCAAGGCGGTCGATGTGGTCTTCTATTAGAGGTAATGGATAGCGATCCTTTACCGTCATAGCGTTTAATGCACGATAATCTATGCACATCCTATCTTTACCGTCTTTTTTCTTCACAAGAATAATTGGACTGGCATATGGTGATTCAGATTCACGAATGATTTTTTTTTCGAGTAAATCTCTTATTATTTCGCGCACTTTAATTTTTTCATCGATTGAAAGTCTATACGGCCTATAGCAGACAGGTGTTTCATTCGTCAATTCAATACGCATATTACCAGTCGTTACCGTAGTTAATGCAGTACCAATTATAAAGAATTTATTAAACTCGTCAATAACTGACAATAGTTTCTCGCGATCGCTACCCTCAAGAGGCGTGTTGATCGGTAATTGCGCACTAGGACTGACGAGCAACACATTCCGGACAATATTTGAATTAGGTACCCGCATAAGTCTATGTTGATTGTTCGCGCGAATGTAAGTGACACCGTCACGATTTAATACATCGGTTCCAATTAAAACTGGTACATTGATACATTTGTGTGGAACAACAAATAATTCGACCTCGAGAGAAATGTCATTAAATTCAATAATTAGGGTAACGCGTCTATTGCACTCAATATTATGCTCACCTATACCACGCAAAACCAAATAAGTAGGGATTTGGGCACACTTAAAATGTTTCAGCACGGTTTCAGAAATAAGGGAGACACGTGAGCCACTGTCTATCAATACATCTATAGGTATACCTTGTATAACGGCGGTCGTGACATCACTGTCCGTTGACGTACCTTTCAACTCTGTACAAAAATTTACGTTATGTTTGTTACGCTCCTCAGACCTCTGTTTTGCAAAACAGACTGTGATGTCATGGCCCAATTTTTTACAAAATGTACAAGGAATACTAGGTTTGTTGGCTGGTACCACCGGTACATCCGTTTTTGCTTGTTTTGGACACAAACGTTGTATATGTCCGAAAGCACCGCATGAAAAACACTTAATATCATTTGGCCCATTATTACGAGGACGTTTTTTAGTGTTTCGGTCAAAATATCTACTATGAGAAGGTTTAATAGTACTCGCTAATCGATTAGGTTTAGGTTTTGTATAGATAGACAAAAACTCGACAAGATCTTTAGTTGATAGATGGGCATTAGTCGCAGCAGCACGAACTTGGGCATCAGTTACTCCGCGTATCACAATCGCGACTGTTAATTCATCGCTTAACCCTCTCACGATATTTAAACGCAAAATGGAACGTCTTGCATATTCAGCGTACGTTGAATAACTATCAGAGTTGGTACTCATAACATCGTATAAAATATTGGCGATATCGATTCTTCGCGAACACAACGGTTTGAATTCTATTTTAAAATTTGACCAGGTACGATCGTTAGTAACCCAATCATTGAGCCAGCTACGAGCGTCACCTTTCAAGCAATTTGCAATTCGGGATAAACACTCATTGTCATCCCAATGATTAGTCTCGCGTGCTCTTTCAACCTCCTCACACCAAGAATCGATATCGTGCAAACTGGGATCAAAGTTAGAGATATAATAATGGTTGGATCTGACCTTAGTTAATGCACTCAGTGCTCCAATGAGGCGATCAGTGACGTCAGACGAAGTCGAAGTACCAGCGAGAGAATTCCCAATAGTACTGATATTCGACACCGACGCGGCTGGTAACGGCGTAGACGCGATCACGCTGCTGGGCGCCTCCACGCCACGTGTGTCCGGCGGCGGCGGCGGCGGCGGCGGCGGCGTCGGCGGCGTCGCAACGGCTCGCACCTCCAGCGCCGTTTCATTACTCGATGTGGGTAGACGGGAGCCTTCTAGCGCATTGAGGCGCGCCAGAATAACTCCAAGCGTATCTTGGAGGTTATCAGCATTAATGTTTTGATCACGCCTCGTTCTACCTCTACTTCTAGTGGTAGGTCGTTCGGCCATGATCAAGTAAAAATTATCTCAACTTGAAAATTATTTTCGCTGCTAACCAAAGCAATAAAAGGCTATGGAGCCGATCCCGCTTCTGATTTTAGCGATACTTATGACAATTTATTAAAAAAAAATACAAATCTTAATCAAAAAATCTATTTGTAATAAAATTATTTAACAATTAATTAGCACAAAATCAAGTAAAGAAAATAAGACAAATTATAGCTACGAATATGGTAGGTGTTGCCGCTCCGAAGTCTCGACGAAAAGTGAACCCGATACCGAAGCGCATTTTGCTTTTATAGAATGGCGGTCGGTCACAAAACAAAATGGATTCTGACGGCTAATAATATTATTAATTAATTAATAATGGTTGTTTAGTTTATTGGGTCCGCTCCTCGTTCGGTACGCGGGCCGAATCTACCCTCTTCTTTTGCAGTGGTCGAAGTCTTTTTTTGCAGTGGACGTTTCGGTCCACTGTCAAAACTTTAAAAAAACGATAGTGTTTTTTTATAGCTTTGGTACCGATAGCTGGAAAAGTCTGAAATGTTCTTTGGTTTAGATTTACAATGGGACGCAGCAGGTGGCGCTGCAGTCGGACTCTAGGATTTTGATGACTAATATAATAAAGCGGAAGCGTTTTTTGTTTCTTTGTTTAAACGGGCTAATCTCTGGAACTACCAGTCGGATTCGAAAAATTCTTTCACTAATAGGAAGCTACATCATCCCAGAGTATTATAGGCTACTTTATATCCCGGGAACGCGGGTAAAACTGCGGGGTTAGTAACATTTTTATAACACAAAATCCCTCGCCGTGTTTGTCTAAGTTTTTCCGAAACTACTAAACGGATTGATATAAAATAAATGAATATTGATATGGTAACAAAATATCTTGCAAAATATTTATAAGTTAAAAAAAAAGTTACCGTGCGTTAAATGTGCCAAGAAGGCTGGCGGCATTGTTGAATGGCATTTCTGATTACTAGTCCGGGCCTTCCCTCTATATAGAAGTTTTACCAAGAGACAGAAATATGTCAACTTATGGCCGATTCCTATAATTTACGGACCGTTATCGGTTCAAATTAAGACTCTTATATCTTTACTGATAATGAAGCAAAGACCTCACAGCTTTGCATAGCAGACCCTCCCGTATACAAGTAGGTTGCTATCACAGGTAAAATTAGCTTATAAAATGATCTATATGCCCAGTTTGGCAATAAAATAAAAAAACCTACCATTGTTAAGCAAAACGATTCGTTTTTGTTCATAGAAACCGGGCATTATTATACCAACGTCTATACCACAAATAAACTCGTTTTTACGAATATAATATAATGAAAGTCTTTCCCCCTTATTCATAATCGCTTTTTATCTAAATCAGTGTAATAGTGTCCTCCGTCTCACTCTTTCGATCACCAAATGTCACGTGTCAGATAAAGACTTCAGAATTTTAGCTAATCAACGTTTGATAACTTCATTATGAATAAGGGGGTAAAACTTTATTTAATGGTAATTTACCAAATATTTTTTCTTGAGTGTAGTAATAAAGTAAAACTAAAGGTAGGTAATAAATAAACTTATATTCAAAAGTTAACAAAGAGGAAACTAGTCTTTTCTTTTATATAGTAAAATAAATTTAATGCATAAAGGTAAAAATATCATTAGCTAGATCATCGCCTATACAAAGACTGTTCTACTTTCAAATTAACGTCCAGATACCGCTTATCTGTACATTGTAGTCTAATTTGTAAAATAAACCTAGCTACACTAGCTTTATAATAATGGTAAATGGATAGTGGGCAAGCAGAATACTGCTCTATGTGATTGTAATGACACTGTATTTTAGTAAATTAAGATTTTTTCTTTGTCTTTTATCATATCTATGTGCGAAATTACATCCAAATCTATTCAGCGTTTTTCGTTTAGGCGAGATCAAGTCGTAAACATTAAAAAAATACATCTGTTACTTCAGTTTCAAGTAGGCTCTCTTTTAATTACTTGAAATTGTTATATCAACTATGTATCAACTTAATTACATTTTCAAAACATACCAATGAGTTAGTTATCACTACATAACCTCAAATTCAAATTCAAAAAGTATTTATTCAATTTAGGCCCTGATAAGGCACTTATGAACTTTAGCAAAATGACTCTACACCTGTTCCAAATACAACTTGAACTGAGAAGACTGGCAAGGAAAACAGCAAGTCTTTCACTCACCTGAATCTAATTTTCAAGAAAATCATTATAATCAGAAAAAGGATATCTACTGCTGAATATGCTGTAAAAATATGAGTATTTTTTACTTCCCGTAGAGATTTGTTTTGATGAGTTTATTGATATCCCATAGGTATATATCTCTGTAACCAGACGATAAATAAGTATAAAACAAGTAGTAGTAGTATGAAAAACATACTTATTATAACTTACCGTTCTACAATAAGTATGCTTGCGGTCTTATCTACCCTGGCATCCTAACAGGCAAGGGTAAGATCATAGAGCTAGTTTATACTTTTTCATCAGAAAATAAAAATAACTTGCAACAAACTAGCGTCCATATTATGTTTAAATTCCCAACAATGCGTTGCGAATTAAAACATGTATATACATATATAGAAATTTACAAAATCCATGGGGACACGTAAAATTGCAGCTAACTTGCCACGTTCGGCTTTTTTTATCGGGCTACGAAATCCTAAAAATTACAGCTGATGTATGAAATTCTCCTATTGGTGGATAGTTGATGACGTGAGCGATACGTCATCATCGTGCTTGTTCGGAAAAGCCAAGAAAACCTCGCACATGCGTGGTTTCCTTGTCGCGCCTGTCCTCTGTGACGTGCGGCAGACCTCGTGCGTGGCGGGCGGGACTAGTCAGACGACGCGCGCCGGGCGTCGAGTGCGGAAGGGCATCATTTGTCAACGAGTTTACTGTACTTTACATTTGCTTTTATTGAGTGTTCCCGTGTTATCCCGCCCAAATATTTCGAACAGTGACGTGAATTTGTAATTATTTCAAATTTGGAATATATTTTATTTCATAATTTTCGGTTTGTGGACAGTGACAGATACAGCGTTAAGTACGTTTTAATGTTTGTGTTTTGATATGTGAGCCGGCGTATAAACTCAGTGTAATTTGTATGGTAATTAATTAGTTAGGTATGCCAATTAGGTTGTTATTAGGTTATTTAGTCAATGCCAAGTTTAAATGTACTGAGTGATGATAACAATGCATTTGCTCTAAAATATTAAATTAAATCGTGACCTGCTGGGTTCTTGCATAAGTGTTTCAGAATACTTTAATTGGGTTTTCAACTTTTCATTGATTTGTTAGCTGGGATTTTCAATTATCTATATCTAGCTGTTTTTTTATAAAGCCGTACTATGGTAAATGCTTACTTGCTTTCAATATTTTACCCTCATAAACTACTTAGGTAGGTAAAGTCGATTGCAAAAAGATATAGGTACGTTTTCACATGATATACAGATTTTAATTCTCTCGATCATAACAATACTTTGCTGCGTTTAATAATGAGTTGAAAACAAAGCTACGAGCAAAAAGCAGTTTAATCTTGGTACACCAATAATATTGCGAGCGCTGGTTGAATAAAAGGTGCATTATGGGAGGCGAGCAGGTAGGATTTAAAAAAAAAAACGGTCCTTTGTGCTAGCATCGCACCTGACGGACTCATCGCCTGCCACCTGTCGTTACACAAATTTGGCAGGCTCACCTTTATTTTATAAACGCTAAGAGTGTATTTTGCAAGTAGGTAATGTAAATAATGTAAATGCACCTGGTTTTTGGCCATTTTATTTGCTTTTATGCGGTTCGTTGGGGCTTCAAAAACTACATTCATAATTCCCGATTTCTTCTTAAGAAATGAACATTTTTTATTGTCGTTTTATTTAACTATTATTATTTTTCGTTACGTACATACGTACTAATTTATTATTTATAAAACATATATACATATAAATACTTAATAAAATGTTACTTTATATGCAATTTCATATATTGCATAATGTAGGAAGTAAAAGTAAGATAATGGCCATAATATAATGTCTCTACAAACT
The DNA here is from genome assembly GCA_947623365.1 of Achlya flavicornis. Taxonomy (NCBI): domain Eukaryota; kingdom Metazoa; phylum Arthropoda; class Insecta; order Lepidoptera; family Drepanidae; genus Achlya; species Achlya flavicornis. The sequence continues at coordinate 5,834,843 of OX392468.1, read as the reverse complement.
AGAGGAAGTGTTAACAAGGGAAGTGATCGGAATTGGTAATTACCACAGCTTTTCAACTGTTAACCATTACCATCGGTTGTTACTTTCTATTATGGTTGCATTTGTTTACGATAATGTTACGTCGCTGGGGTTTGCCAATACCAGTGCAAAGTAATAAAAACGTCAAGTTTATTCGAATTGTAATCGATATATTTGAATAGCTACATAAGTAATTGATATTTTGAGTGATCTTTCGCGAGATGTATAACTTTCCAAAGTGTTTTTATGAATAGTTTTAGATAATATCGATTCTTAATTCTCAGTGTCTAAAACGAGTGGTGGCATGGCATCACCGCGTAGAAATCTTTTTATACATAAGATAGGAGCTATAAATTTAAATACGATATACGCATAAAACTATTTAAAACATTTCGTTTCATAAAAAAGTTATTTATGAAATATTTCAAAGCGAAAATAGAACTTTCAGAAGTATGATAAGTGCCCCCAATCTACCAACTGCTGCAAAATTTACATAGAAGTGAAATATTGAAATTTCTCAATTATTGAAAGAAAGTGTCCTATCACTGCCTATTTTTCGCCGAGCCAGTTGGCGCGGCTGGTTAAGATTCCACCTATCGCGCCGCAGGTCGTGGGTTCGATTCCCACACAGGACATGCATTTGTGTGCATGAACATGTCTGTATGTCCTGAGTCTGGGTGTAATTATGTATATTAAGTATGTATACAAACAAAAAGTAGTATATAATATGTAGTAGGTATATCAGTTATCTGGTTTCTATAATACAAGCTCTGCTTAGTTTGGGTTCAAATAACCGTGTGTGAGGAATATCCCAGGATATTTATTATTATTTATTTTTATTTTATTTTAGTTATAATTATAGTTACGGTGTGTGTACTTAACACACAAAAGTCTGCGCTTGAGTAGTATGCAGTGTATAGTTAAAAGAAGTTAATAAATGAGGCATAGATCTGGTGGGCCACTCCCTTCCTCAATTATCCAATTTCCTCGTCAGACATCGACCTAGTCCCTAGCAGACGTTAGTTTGCTCGGCAACCACGTTACCACATACCACATCTAGTAGGTTTGTTAGTTTATTTAGATACGCGATTGGAGACTTGTTATTGCGAAAGTTGGAAAACTTAGCACATTTTTCTTTTCCGTTGGCATGTTGGTGCCTTTACTGATACAACTTAGGTGTAGTAAAATGTTTTATGTTAGTCGTAAATTATGTTGCTCTTCAAAATCTCTTGCTCTTTTGCAAATTACAGTTCCATACCATATTATCGTGTGAGTAGTTGAAAAAAAAACCTCGACAAGTATTCTCAAATAGGTACTTCTTCTATTCATTTCAGAAGAAGCTATTGACAAAATCTCAAGAACTATGCGAATGTAATATTTGAAGTCTAGAATCTGGCTGTGTGGTAGCCATGGTTTTCTCACTATGTTTTCTATACTAGAAGCTAAAGTTCATTGTAGGATTCGAATCACCTCGAAAGTTAGTTATAATTATGATGCGTAATGTCGATGTCATAGCCCCCCCCCACCAAATTATCCTTATCCGATACTTATATGTCAGAATGTTTATTGTTACCTTGATAAGTACCTACTTCGTTTCTTTTACACCTTATGAATGGGTTTCACATTGAATTATTCTTGCGACCTTTTCTATTCGTATTAATGATGTTTATTACTACGTTAAATATGTATAACAGATGAAATTAAATGCAAGTACATTATGCGGAGAAACGTTTCAAAATAACAAATGCGCTGTTCAAAAACACGCACCTTTTTGCACCCAGTGCCTCATCGTAATACTACTACGTGTGTCACACTGTGCAACTAACAAAAATGAAATACAACATGTGCGAATGTCCTATAGCCCTGCTGTCAAAAGCACCCCATGTTCTGCACGAGTTACGCACCCCATACAAAGGTTTGACAACATTGTTTCGGTAAAATTATCATATGAGTCGCGAAAAATGTTATAAAGACAAAAATAAAGTAGTAAATACTCCATAACATCCTCTAATGGGAAATTTTACCTCTGAATTCGCAAACTTTTGTTTCTCTATGACTGCTTTTTGAAATATTACTTATCTACAAATATCTAAATCGAAATACTGGGTAAAAATGCAGCAGTGTGAATGCACTATTTACCTACAATAGTAGACTGCACTGCACCAAACTACGAGGTCTTATAAATTATTATAGTTGTATACCTATATCAGATGACAATTGAGGAAAACTATCGTGTACAGTACCTATATGTTACATTGTTCTATCTTTAGAGCAATAAAGAGTAAATTATCTAATCAAGAGTTGTTGTGATAAGTGTTGAGTTTGTCCGATGTCCGCAATAATACGTAACGTAACTAACTACTCATATTGGATCTTAGATATAGCGCTCGACCTTATCATCCAACCTAGACCTCGGCTTTTTATGTCATCCATTGATCTAATTTTGTCACTAGGTACATACACCACACACACAAACTGTATGTTGTTACAGTAACAGTTAATATCCCACTTTATAGCAAAGAAATCTTGTTAAATTAGTGTCCCTGTATTTTGATTGGTAGTTTAAAATAGAACTGAATAATATGCCAGTATTATCAGATCAACATTATATTCATAAATTTGAAACTATCCTACTACAAAGTCAACAACCATTTGAAGTCAGATCAACTATATATTTATAATACAGTATGACAATGTAAATGATAACAGGTACATTTTTCAGTATTTTTCATAAGTATGTATTCGACATGTATAATATACGTAGCATTTACCTGACCTACCTAATTAATGAGTTTTTCTGAGCAAACTCGTTGCTATCATCGTTTAGTCGTTTAACGGTATAAGTACTTGGCATTGATTAAATAAGCGATAACTGACTCATGATACAAATTGTGATTGCATCGTTGTAGCGATAACAGCTGCTGAATCAAAAGTACATTATTGTAAGTGTGAGGTGTTCGCGATGAGCGGTGTCGCTGATGAGGACAGTAATACAATTGTGAAGGAAGGTGAAGGTGGCTGAGGAGCTTGCTATGCTTGTGCGGGGGTGTGCGGGGGGCGAGTTGAGGCACTCGTTAGCAGAGCGAACCAAAGCGCTGGCGGCTCGCTGCCATGCGCTGCGGTCTCCTGCGCGGACGGACCAGCGCGAGCGCAGCGCCGAGCGCCGCCGGCCCAGGCACCGCAAGTCACAAACGCGGTGGTATGTCAAGGTTAGTTGGGCTCCAACACGCAGACATTAAAGTTTCAGATAACAGTGGGGACGGAGTGGTTTCAGAAGATACGATTTCAACGTTACGTGGTGTCACTGTTTATGAGCTCCAGATAACTAAACGTTTTAAAAATAGCATAAGAAAGTAACACAGTTTAAATTATTGAAGATTGTGAGTACATGACTAGTGGAAGTAGCGCAGGCTTCGAAGGAAAGATCAGAAAAATACATGGCTGGAAGGGCAAAGATATGTTACAGTTGGGTTGGCACTAGATTTAAAATCAAAATATCTAAAAATATAAGACTGGGAAGTAACTTGAGTTTCATGGTACCTACATAACCTACATGATGAGAAGCCAAGTTGCACACACAGAGAAAAGAAATATAAATTATAGTGTATTCTCTTTTCCGTGGTTGCACACCAGTTTCTTTTAAACAAACCCAGTTGATCTCACTATTATTATTTAAAATGAATAAAATACTCTTGTGAATATTTAAATACCATTGCCGTTTAACTCATCGGATGACCTAACACTTGGTTTGTTAAGTAATTATCCTCATTAGCTGCTGCTCCATTTAAAAACTCATGATCTGCCTTTAATTGTCTTCCGTTGTTGACCTGACTGTACTATAATCACGTACAATTTGCTTCAAGGCTGAGACAGATACATTCTAGAACTCGCCTCGCAATTTTACCTGCAATCCCTTAGAAAGGCTAATTTTCAAAAATCGCTGGAAAAGTCCGATCTTAATTTCCAATGAAAATAAGTCATATAATTTATGTGGAATTATCTCCATAAATGCGGGATTTTCGTACCCCTATTTTACCTCGTTAGGGATAGAATTTCGGAACAAGACATTCCTCGTATACTTCTGCACTATAATAAGAAGATTCTCTCCAAATTTCATGGTTCTATACACGTACATTGTCGTACATGGTTGAGGCTCTGCTTTGATCCTGCATTATCAATCAGTTACCCTGTTATTTTTGATCCACGATTTTTAATTTGATTGATAAATTGGGCGAATTTGGAGGCATTAGCATTCAGTAAGTGTGAAGTCAATAGTTATGTTTTAATAGCAGTGAGTGAGAATGACGAATACTACAACCGGATATTGTTTGTTACAGTAATTCATCTTATGTATGAATCAATGGGTTCTATGATATTTACATGACAAGCGTTACCTTTGGTCACCCAGTGACTCATTCAATACGTAGTCAAATGTATGCAAATATGTTTATTTATGGTATTGGAATAAGAGTCACCTTAACCTTCTTCTAGTATCAGTTAATTTGGAAGTGTAACAGGGTCAAATTATGTATTAGGCGTCGTTCGAAATTCGGTTATTCGTATGAGTGAGACCTTCAAAAAAGGTGATAAGAAAACAGTATCAAGAGTTCAATATTATTTATAAGCTGGTCGGCAAATCATGTTAAGAGGAAATGTTGGTGGCGTTTGTTCCATACAAACGTAATCCTCAGTTTCCTCATCTCTCTGGATATCTGCCTCTGGATAATGACACTAGAGCAATGATTATTTTACCATGCAATCTGTAGGTACCACTGTATATCCCTCGGTTGTGTTCTTCTCCATAAATTAATTATTATAAGAATTAGGAGCCTTCTAAAATCACAAAATCATTCAATTTTTAACGCCCTTATCAGACGTCCAGTGAACAAATTTGGCGAATATAAAAAAAAAACAAAGGAAAACCGACAGACATAGCCAAAGCCTTTTTTTTTTGTTTGTTATCGATTTAGTTTTAGAAAATAAAACCGTGGATTACAAAATAGCGGTTTCGTCTAATTTAAATAGGTATAATCGGTCCAAGCTATTGTCTCTATCGCCCTCGGGCGGGATAGATAGGGCACAGCGTGACAGCAATAGATATGTTCAAAACCAATTTTTCAAAATTCTTGCAGCCATCCTTTCCTCTTAATGGGTAATTTTTTTTTCTTCTCATCATAGTGTAGTCATTTCATAACGAGTCATCTCTGTTTACGTCCGCACAATACTGATTACTAATCGAATACTGCGCGAACTTAAATTGTTATTTTAGTCGTTTGGAAACTGCCAATTGATCTGCTACAGACATAGTGCTCGTAGCAAATCATGTTTTCTGCAAACTTTGGTGCTACCTATAGTGACGGTTATAAAAACATGCCTGAAAACTGAAAACGTTAATTGAAAAATGTGTACCGTGTATCTCATATTTTTATCGAGTGGTCGGTTCGTCTGCAGGCTTCGTTAGCAATGCAGGTCGAGGCATGAGTTATGTGAGCGGTCGTCGATGCATGCGCACAGGAATGTCAGCTGGTGGCTGTGAAGAATGCGACGCGTTGTCATGTTGCCTTTGTACAAACGGCCTAAGGTATTTGGTAAACTGTAAACATAACGTCGAATAGATTTGGAGACATACTTTAACATAGGTATATTTGTAGCTATGTATAGGTATGTTATTTATTATCTGCTAGTTTCAATATTTCAGTATATCCATCGCTGCACATCACATGTTAAATGATTTACTTACGTGTATTCTCGTGTTAAATTAAGAAATTGCTATCATTGTACTATATTTTTACCCAGTGGTTCGGTCACGATCCTCTATCTATTTTATCCCTCAAGAGTTGAATATCGGAAAATTAGTTCTTAGGATCTTCTTTTTCCCATACAAACTTTTGCACACTATTCTGTATGAGGAAAATATTGGAAAACGTCCAAATACTTGTTTCATTAATTATTGTATATAAAGCATTAGAAGTTAGCAGTAAAAATATTCCCCGTTTGTATGGGAAATAATATTTTCCTGCTAACTGCTTTCAATTCAATTTAATCTTCATCCTCTAATTACTTATTCTTATTACACTTCATGTAGGTATGTTTTCATACTGATGGGTTTGGGATGGGGTATGTGATTGGGTTTCAACTTCCAATTATACATATATAGCGTAACTAAAATGTCAACATTGTTAACACATAAGTTGTATACAATTTGGCACCGTTAAACCACTGAGAGAATTTAAGCAGCGTATAGCAGGGTAAACGCCCTTCGCGGCTCTACAGTACTTTAAGGTCATTGACTCTGCTCCCGTTTGCACCCCGACGGTTTTCACTGAAGCTTTGGCAGAATCCCAATTCTTATGCTGGATTCCTTATTTGCTTTTGTTATTTCACGTTGAAATACTGCCATAGGCAACCAATTGTACCCAGATTAATTAAGTCATGTCCACTGCTCGTAGAATTTGTGTTTTCAAATTGGACTATAGTTTATATTCAAAATAATGTCAAAATATTCATGCGGCCTTTTAGCTGTGGAAATATAGCTTCCGCTTAAGCAGAATCAGGGCGCAGGGTGATTTAGGTCGCCACTCAAGGCCGTAGAGGGCTGAAGCACCTTGGATGTAGACGTCATAGATAAGAGCCTTGGTTCACTCGAATCACACGATATCTGCTGTATTAGTGCTGTGTGTGTTTGAATTTTAAATGAGAATTGTGAATATGTTTTTAGTTAGGTACAATTCGGGTCAAAATATTTGGATAATGGGTAGCAATATCCCTGTAAACATTGTAGTAATATAAATAAATAGTTACGATTATTACTATGAAATTAAATAGTTTATTTTCCTGATTACTACCGAGAAATTGTCGTCGATAATAAATAAACTTAATCAAATTGTGTAATAGATAAGAACTTATGAAATCAATATTATATGGTGTGGAAATAAAACCCAATATTATAATTATATAAAAAAAATGCTGTTCTTAGTAATGCGATAATGAAACAAAAAGAGCATTTGTGAGTCGCGTGTGGCGACCAATGTTTGCATGAATCATTAGTGACGAATCGTTTGTTTGTGTTGTAGTTGTACCTACTCGTATTCATGTTGGTTACCGTAATCATTTTTGTGAATTTGATATTTTTTACTAGACTACATTTTTGCATGGCATGCTTCTAATCTAATGGTGCATCCATGCTACGCGATTCGAGCACGAGCCGAGCCACGAACGAACCTACAACGAGCACGTTGCGAGTCCCTTTGTTCGTGAAAAACCTGACAATCGCGCTCGTTCGAGGCTCGCAAGCCCGTCCACGCTACGCGAATCGTGCTACGCTGCGAGCAAGATTCGCTCGTGGCTCGGCTCGTGCTCGTTTCGCCAAACATGGACGCACCATTACCTATATGACTAGGTTATATATTTATAAGTAGTAAGTATATGTAATGTTATACCATAAAGAACTTAAAACCTACTTGTATAATTACCTAAAAATAATTTTACTGAAAGTCAGAATGCAACGTTCCCAGAATGCTGGCGGTATTGCCACATTGGATGGCAACGCTTACTCTCTGACCGAGGTATACGCCAGCAATGGCAGCATCTAACCTATAATAGCACTTTAGAAAATGAAATGAGTATTAAATAATTATGCAGTCATGCTGTTTTTGTGAGGAAAAATAGGTTGAATAATTCAGCAAAACAAGTAAAGTGTATCTCATCGAATTACATCAAACGAATAAAAAAGTAAAGCTACAAAATATAAGAAAGAAACAAACTTGCTGTAGCAGCCTATACTCGTTTTTTGTGTGAGCATTGGTTTAATACGCTGCCAATTAATTTAATTTTGACGTACTCTGTTCAGTCAAGTACCTATACTCCGAATTTCGATTATTTCCGATACAATATTAGCAGACTGTGATACACTTAAGAAAATCATGTGAAAATGTTCCTTGCGGACCTTGAGTATGTGGAATGAATCCCCATCACGGTTTTACCGCAGTACTCAAAATGGGACTCTAAAACAGGCATGAAATAAGTTCTTCAATGTCGGCAACACGTTAGCTAGCAATCCCTTGGTATTTGCAAATGTTTCCATACGCGGCGATGGTCAATTACCGTCAGGTGCAGCCAAAGGCGTAGTTTTTAGCCTAGAGCACATCAGGATTTTCTTGCAGTTAAAGCAATGTTCATGGATCTTCACGGAGCTAATGCTTATTATTAATGATATGGGAGACGGTTTTGGTATGCCCATGGGTGGATCACCTGCATGTCAGCCAAATAACCTGATTATCTAAATCTGGTGGGGTGGAAATTATAAACCAATTACAATCTTGGATAAACAAACATCACGTTGGTCCCACTAGGGGAATTTACAGCATAAACTAATAGAAATTGTTTATATTGGTTACTCAAGAATCCCTATTCCCGGAAAGGTCACACTGAATCTATATTTAGCAATGGTCGAGACATTAGTTAGTGGATTAATGGATTAATGGTCGAGAGTTAGTGGATTTTTTAGTCGGATTTCAAATCCTCCTCCTTGCGTCGTGTATCCTCAAGTCTGAGGTTCGTGATTTCCCCGTGAACAAATTTTACTCTTGGACGTTTTCCATCAACCTTCCCGATCATCATCAGCTGCTCGAGGTTGTCTCGAGACTTTCTGGCTATGTGACCAAAGTACGCCAGGACTTTGCGAAGGCACACAGAAGGTAGTCTCGTCTCCACTTTAATCTCCCGTAATATGGACCACGTTGGTGCGGAAAGCGGTCCAGGGAATTTTCAGCATCTTCCTCCAGCACCACATTTCAACAGCGTCTATAAGGTCACGGTCAGCCTTCTTGAGGGTCCATGTTTCCGCTCCGTAGCTAAAAATGGAGACTATGAGAGTCTTGACGAGTTTCACTTTAGTGTTGCCGGATTTCAAATAAATTGTTACTATTTGAAAATAATATCGATCTATAATTACATGTTTTATTGATAACTAGCTGTCTCCCGCGCTTTCAACCGCGTTCTCGGGATAAAAAGAATCCTATGTACTTCTCCTTACTATAGGCTACCTGCATGCCAAAGTCCATTCGTTTTTGAGTGATGCTTGAACAAACAAACAGACAAATATCCGGACAAATATTTTAAAAGAAGCTGTTTTGGGTTCAGTATTATACATACTATACCACTTACCTTTTTCCAATAATATTCTTTGTAAACAGATTGTATAAAAACTTAATCAAACAATGCTCAAAAAACGATATTTTTTGTAAAACCATTACTATTTTTAAGCTTTTGTTTTTTTAACACCATGGTGAATTTAGATCAAAACATTCATTATGGGTGATGATGTAGCTCCACATGGTAGCCACAAAAAGTGTAGAAGGGATATCAATCTCAGATATAAAAAGGTACTCTCTGGATATCAAGTCCAAACAGTGCTTGGCATCCGATTTTCATCTTGAGTTTGAGACACATATTTATGTAATTGCAACCCTTAAAGCAGTGCTGATGAATTACACGTTAGCCTGTATACTACTACTGTTAGCCAGGTCATACAGCAGACTAAATGATGATACTGTTGTTCATATGACGATAATGAAGGATGTGTTAATTACCTGACATTGTGTTAATAACTATCGAGTAGGTCATCGAGTGCTTGAGACGTGGGGTCGTTGTCACCGCGACTATTCGGTCCAATGCTCGACTCGATGCGTATCGATTGCAAAGCCGGTGAACTCCGATGGACTTAGTTATTTTTTACAGTTGCTTACCTACCTTTACTTTATGAAGTAGCAAGAAAATTAATAAATGTCAAAGGTGAATTAAGGGCGACCGGTTGGCATGGAGGTTAGACATCCTGACTTTGATTTGGACCTATAGGACTAATATTTGTGTGCATGAACATATCTGTTGTCCTAATTCTGTTTACAGTTGAAGACATAAATATGTATACACTTTGCGAATATACATAAGTAGGTATACTTAGTAATTTCTTAATGACTAGGTTAATTTTCAGGGCGTAAGGTACTTGTTTAATACAAAAAACTTTAACTATGGGACCTACTATAAATAAAAGCGCAAAGAAAATCAGAACTTCAATACAAAAGTCACCAAACTTAAAAAAAAATAAGGAACAGCTGTCCGCGCTTTCAGAATGTGTCCCATGGAACAGTTGTTTGTATCAATTGAAAACTTTTGAATACCCCTGAAAAAATCCCCGTTATAAAAATATGTGGTATTAGAACAGTCTTGTAGGCTCTTGACTACTGTATATAGTATATTAGTATACAAATAGTATATCAGTTATTTAGTTTCCATATATTTCCCAATATTATTATATAATTTCTGGGACATAATTCATTAAATCAACGTTTCGAGATTCCAAATGCTTTTTATATGAATCAATAGCGCTCGTGACTGTAGGTACAAATAATTGGATGATGGCACACCCAATTAAGTTGACAAACATTTACACTAATAGAGTTGACATTGCGGGTTTATTATATTTGAGGATTTCATGCATAGCCACTGTAAAACCTCTTCGTGTATACCTACAGTACTTCGTGTATATCCGTTGTAGTACGGCCAGCGTCACAAGTAGCTAATCATTTGAGCAAGGTGTCATATTACGCAATTCACAGTTTACGTACAAACTGTCAATTATAAAAGGGTTCTAAAAGACCATCTACTTTTGACGCTGACTGTACTAAAACTTGTTATACATAAGGAAAAGTGTGGTAAAATAAAATTGTATATTTTCATTGTTCTAGAAACATTATTCGTTGTCCGTTGATGATTTTGTTTCTCATTTGAAAAACACAACTTCCCGTTTTCACTATGAAAGTACTCAAACTCCTACTTTGTATGTATGCGGTGTTTACGCGAAGATGAACGTGGAATGAGAGAAAATGTGCTGTGTTGATTTTCAAATAAGGAAAGGAACCGAGTACCTACTATGTCGCTTTTTTATTCGTTGCTCCACAGAGAAACCTCACTCACACTTCGACGCCCCCGGGGAATAAAATCGTAATAGACAAAAGTAAATTTTACAGGACGAGCAAAAAACTGTTATTCTGTTTTAGCTCATAAACTAACCGGCCTATATTAACATACAATACATCATTTTTTTCAGTATTTTTTTTTCTTAATAAGTAGCTATAATAAAAAAATATATAATGTATACTTTTAAAGTTATTACGAAAGATGTATAATACTGATTTTATATTTAAGTGTATCCTAAGTAACGGCACATAACGATTTTATTCTCGTGAAATTGTAATATCATGAAAACTATATCCCTACATTACGATGTTTTTCTACAGTATTTTCATGAATGAATGGTAATTGTAATAAACTACTACAATTTTGTTCTTGTAAAAGCTACCAGTGTCTTTTTTCGTATAGCTATATAACGACTTTGTTTTTGTATAAATGTGCTTAGAGAGTTCATCGTAATATGCAGTAATGTTTATGAATTTTGGTTATAAATTATTGTAACACTGTTACTGTAATACCACTAGGTACTGGGTACTTCGTGGGTGCTTTTCTACACTCAGTCAGTACCTACATATTGTAAAAACTTAAATAAAATAATTAATGAAGTAAGTATAATAATATAGCCTTTTATTCAGATCGACTTACAATGGTTAAATTAATATACTTTTTTTAAAACTTATTATATTCTAGAATTTGATTCTTTTTAATTTTTTGAAGATCTGTTTGCCAATCGGCAAAGGCCTCCTCCAACCTTTTCCATTCATGTCTTTCTTGAGCCACTCTATTCCACATCACTCCTGCCACTTGTCTGATGTCGTCGTCCCACCTTTTCTGTGGTCTACCTCTTTTCCTTTTACCTTCTCTAGGGTACCATCGTGTTAAAATTTTGCTCCATTTATCTTCTCTTATGATGTGCCCTGTCCATCGCCATTTAAGCCTTCTGATTTTGGATGTTATATCTATGACCTTTGTCTTGTTCCTGATGACACGGTTTCCTAATCTGTCTGACTTCTTCACATTCAGCATACTCCTTTCCATTGCATACTGGCAGGTTGCGAGTTTGCTTATCATATTCTGTGTTAGAGCCCAAGTTTGGCTGCCATACATAAGGACTTGTAGTATGCAGGTGTTAAATAATTTGGTTTTCACATTTATATGCATATTTTTATCTTTCATAGCCTCTCTCAATCCCCAGTATCTCCTCCAGCCTTTGGTTATTCTTCTTTCAACTTATTTGCGTATAGGATCGTTTTGTGTCATTAGCTGTCCCAGGTACATGTATTCCTCTGTGTAATCAATTTGATTGTTTCCTAAATTTATGACGTTTCTCTTTCCATTTGTAATTATACTTGTTTTCACCGGGTTCAGTTTTAACCCTACTTTCTCGCTTTCAGTTGCCAGTTCATTTATCATTCTGGCTATGTCTTCTGATGTTTCAGCAAATAGCACTATGTCATCTGCGAATCTCAAGTGCGTTAATGGAACACCGTCCACATTGATACCGACATTTCTCCAATCAAGACCCCTGAATATTGATTCCAGTACCGCCGAGAATAGTTTTGGAGATAGGGGGTCTCCTTGTCTAACACCTTTTCCTACTCTGAACGGTTCGCCTTTCTTTTCTAGTTGAATTCTCGCAGTACTGTGACTATATACATTTTTTATTAAGCGAATGTATTTATGTTCAATGCCTTGTTCCTTTAGTGACTCCCATACCTTTTCGTGAAACAAAGAATCAAACGCTTTGCTGTAGTCTACGAATGCAATATAGTATGTACGCTGGTATTCTTTGTACTTCTCCAAAACTTGGCGTACTACGTGAATGTGGTCGATCACCGAGTAGTCTTTACGGAAACCTGCCTGCTCGATGTGCTGATCTTCGTCTAATGTTCCTTCAATCCGTTTTAATATTATCTTAGCGAATATCTTATATATGTTGGACATAAGACTTATAGGGCGGTAGTTTCCAATGTCATGTTTGTCCCCCTTCTTATACAGAAGGATAGTGTTGGATTCTGTCCATTGTTGTGGGATGATTTCAGTGTTCATGATTTCGTTAAACATGTCTGTGAGGATCGGTGTCAGAACTTCCTTGTTTTGTCTCAGGATTTCATTATTTATGCCGTCAAGTCCTGGTGCTTTATCTCTCCTTTGAGTATCAATATCTTTCTCGACTTCGGTATGGAGGATGTAAGTATACGAATTTCCTACTTTAAAATTTTTATTTCAATAATATACCTATTTACGTAATAATTTAAAAAAAAATACTTACCACTTTCCCATCCCTCAACCATTTTAAGAATTCTTCTAGCTCGTAATCCTTTATGCCGATATTCCATGGTTAAATTTATATATTATAATTATCACAGAATACTAATTATGTTTATTTGTTTGTAAACAATAGAATACCGTCACATCCCATGATTGATTATTGTGCATGATCACGCCGCCCGCGCATAGTAACTTGTAAAAACTTGTCGAAATTCGAGCGAAAAAGACAATAATAACCAAATACTCTATTAATAGAAGGAGAAAAAAATAGTATCACATTACTACATGTTTTCAAATTCATAAAGAATATTGTAATAGGTGTTTACGTGAAATAGTATTGATAATTATGTCAATAATAAAGCAGTAATATACGTTTCCCGTTCAAGATTTACCAAACTAATTTAGGTAAAGCATGTTATTGAAAAGAGTTATCAATTTATTTACGTGAATAAAATCGTATAATGCCTCACAGATTTTTCGCGACATGCGTTCGTTCCATAATGAACGACTACGATGTTTTTACGGGAAGAATTTGTTATATGATTTCCGTAGAATAAAAATAAAAATTGTTATAACTTTATGAATTTTCTGTCAAAAAATCTAAAAAAAATCAGTAGGTGTATATCGACACCATAGATGCCGAAAATGCAAAAACATTAAAAAAGTGGTAATAGCGCATAACCATTTTATTCCCCGGGGGCGTCGACTTGAAAAGGAAATGACCGACATCTCTTTGTATACACTGTGCCTTGCTATTACTAGCTAGGTAGTAAATGTATGGTTGGCTACTGCGAATGATATGGAACGACCTATCTATGCAGTAACACTGTCTACATTACATTACAGTATAGCTAATTCCAACAGTCATCTATCTCCATTTTGGCACTCCATGATTCTCACAACTTTTGCTGTTCGACAGTATTAATTCATCATTCTATCATGATTCGCCGCAACCGTTTTAATGTAAAACTTGTACCTAACAACAACTGTATGACTTTTAAATAGAACTCAGTCGATCTGTTGGAATACTTTGGTAACCAAATATTACAGACGGTATTGTATTGCACAATAGTTGGATGTTTGTTCCGGGTGTCATCACATCACTATCGTAGGGAGGGTGCGCCGACGGCGGCGAAGCGCATCCGTCACGCCTACCGCTTCAAGCAATGCCCTCATCCAATACTTTGCTACTTAGGTACCTACCTACATACTTACTATTCTTTGACATCGCAGCTCTCTAATAAAAACCAAAGAGTACAAACATTTGTATATAGGCGGAATAAGAACTTTAATGGATTCCGTACCGTGGCCCTATCCTATACGTGAACATACATTGGTAGGAACCTGCGGTAGGAAATTATGATCTTTATATCTGTTTTATTTATTTAACTATGAGCCCTTTTTCACCATCCTACTGCTGACCTTAAGCTCATCACGAAACACTTTTCGATCCACTGTCCTCGTCTGAATTTCGATTGGTTCTCTCTTGGCCAAAGCTGCAAAATGATTGGTTTATTCAATCTAGCCAAAGTCCTACACGAATATTTGTGCTAGAGTGAAAAGAATGATCAGACTTTTGTTTAGTTCTGAGACAATATGTTATGTGCTGGTTAATACGGGAATAAGGGTGCAGCTGCCATTGTGCGTTTGAATCAAAGTGAGTGCTCTCCGAGGTCTTATTGAAAGGTTTCGAGTGTGTCGAGACGAGGGTGCGTGACTGGGCGGAGCACTCCGCTTCGATCGGGGCTTATGCTATATTTGATCTAAGGGATTAATGCACTTGCGTACACATTGCCATTATTTTCAAATATCCATTGCTATAGAAATAAATTAAATTATATTCAGATGAAACTAAAACGTCAATGAATGCTTTGCTGACAAACATGGCAAAAGTAATAGTTATGGTATTTCTACAAATGAAACAAAGAGACTTATTACGAGTAAGTACCGACGAACCTACTTAGCATAAAACTAAAGTCTATTTTTACACTGTGTAATTGTAGTCTGATATCGTTGCTGTGGAAGTAGGTACGTAAATTGTGTCAGAAATGTGGGGAAGAAGAGCTTTCTTGATGGTTTACTGCGACCCTTATTATTGTGATAGGGATGACCGCGCGTCATTCATTACACGGTCGCTGAGCTTTTGCGTCATTCAGGGAATCCACTGGTTCGTATGATGTTGTTTTTGAGGGAAAAAATAATACCTAAACCTTATACGTCTCGCGTATTTTTATTATGCTGGATTATAATCGTTTACGTCAGAGTCGGGAAAACATCTCCAGTAAATAATTGAGTGCAGTGTTTTCTTGCTAATCTAATCGTAAAGTATTTGTATGTCCTCTATAAGATAAAAGATAAAAAAGATATTTTATCTATTGTATTGTATATAGGGTGACTGGTATTTAGTAAACGATACTGTACACACGATTGTACTCATGATAACAAACAACTTTCCCAATGAAACAAATAGGGATAAATAACTAAATTAAATAAAAGCTGATGGTGTATTTTTATTCTTGTTAGGTACTAAATACATTACTATATTGGCTCAAGTGCTAAGTAAATTAAAAAAAATTTTTTTTTTTGGGAATGTTGTTTGTTATCATGAGTACAAATTATGTATCTAAGTATCGTTTACTAATTACCAGTCACCCTATATAGCGTGTATTTAAAATTTTATAAGTTTTTGTGAAAATTGCCGTAGAATCCAATATTTATATGACTTTATCAAGCGGAAATGAACTAGCAGAAATGTCTAAAGACAACGTCCAAATACGATCTATAGCTACATAACTATTACGTATTTAAGTTCTTTGCTCTCAATTTATTAAATTGTACTTTCATTTTTAGCTTCGAGCTTAGAATTTTTATGTGGTTATTGAACCTTCTTACGAGTTATAAATATTTGTATATCGTATTCGTAAAGCAATTTCATCATCATTTGTTGAATTCGTGTTGAATCATGAATAAGTAATCATCATTTGTCAAATGTTACAAAAAATATTAACCATGCCATGTAGAGCTGTTTTTCATTTTATTCTCTCATATTGATTTGTAGGTATATTCATAAGAAATTCGGTAGAAGTTCTATCAATCAGTATACAGTCTGTCTCTAGATAACGTAGAATAAATATCATGGTCTAGCGATCTAGACTGAAAACTCTTATTGATAAGGTCAAGAGTTATAAACTTACCCCCTTATTCATAATGAAGTTATCAAACGTTGATTAGCTAAAATTCTGAAGTCTTTATCTGACACGTGACATTTGGTGACCGAAAGAGTGAGACGAAGGACACTATTACACTGATTTAGTTAAAAAGCGATTATGAATAAGGGGGTTAGACTTGTATTACTTATTAACGAGATAACTCAGATAAAGTCTCAAGATTAGATCGTGTTTATCGAAAATAAACTTAATATCATTGGAACAGGTTTCAAATTCAATTATTTTAATCTAGATTCAGAACTTGACTTGAGCATTGATGATGTTCTAGAATACGGACCATTTAGTTACCAAAATATAATCTTAGAAAGAAAAGTTGAAAAGAAATGTATGTTGACGTAAAGTAGCTAAGCTAGTTAGTTACTTGGATTGATAGATAATTGGAAGCTCGACGTAAGCAAAGGTTGCATGGCGTCGGTTCAGTTCGTACTTAGAGCTATATTTAGACTATCATGGTGCCAGTGTAGGCTAGATCAATAGAGGCAGGGTCGGAAACACATTTTCAAGGAAATTTGAACTCTATGATAGAGATTTTTAAATGCACTACTTAATTAGGTAATTGTTCATCGATCGATATTGAAACAGTCCACGAATTGATCATGAACGTAGGCGTCCATGTAAACCTTACATTGATTATAATGTGAAGCTTTAACATCGCCACGAGTCATTTCAAATTCAAATTGAAGTTATCAAATGGAATGTTCGAGGTAGCAAAAATAAAATACGAAATTACTATGCCAAGGTGAATTGATACTTACATTAATGCAGTGTAGGTATAGTTTGATGCGTCGCTAAATGGCTGAAAATTTTGTTTGCGAATAAACATCCAGGCTTAGAGTTATTACCTAATCTTAAGTGCAGTACTTTATGGTGTTATATATTTTAATAGTGAGGTCAAACGAGGTCGGCGCCACGATGGCTACTGGCGCGTCAACACACTCGTAAAACAGAATATTTGGACATTACTATCATAGTATTTTATATTGGTTTTAAAAGGTTGCAAACCTTTGAACTTCTGACAGGTTCAACTTAGAAATATGTTTATCTGTTTCTTTAATGCCACTTTTCCTCGTACGAGAGTATTTTGCAACTGAGTCATACCTTTTTGTGTTATGTTAGAACTGGAATTTATTATAAGATTACATTTATAACGCCTACCATTCAGAATTCAACGTTATTATGATTAGCAACAGCTATATCGCATAACAAACGCAATACGTACAGAGTAAATATTATGATCTATCAGATACCTAGAGTCTAGGTAGCTGAGCTCGTATTATATGCGATATGCAGGCTCTATCTCACGTGGACTTTCTCGCGATTGCAGAAATGTATGCGCATAGAAGATATGGCGCTGCGACAGTTCGTTTGGTTGGTGGACATATGTACATTGCACAAGTTTTCTAAACTTGATGGTGTAGTTAATTGGTTGTTTACTCGTAGTTAGGTGTTGATTACAATTTCCAATTGATTGCAACAGGCTTCGTAGTCGAGCGGGCAAGGTATTAGCCGCTTCATTGGGTGCGCGGGCAAATCGCGCCTAGTCTTGTTTATTGCAAAACGTTTATTTTTTAACCCCATCGCAAAAAGAGTTTGTTCGCCGGTTAGATTTCTTACAATTCGATAAGCCCGTTTATTGAGGAAGAAATGGCTAAAAACAAAGATTATTGGAAAAAGAAATTTGTTTATTTTTTATACTTACCGAGAAATCATTAGATCCCTCGGGAACGTTGGCAGAAAGTCCAAAAAAGTTAAATTTTCTATATATTTATTTATATCTATCCTAATCAAATTATAAAAATAATGTATAAATTACAATCTATACGGGATGGATACGAACATGCGACACACGTAAAGTACTCATGTATACAATCAACTTTTTCTATGGGACCAACTTAGAAATCGCAAAAAAAATACAGGATTTCATACAGTTTTGTCATACATATCATCAGTGGTTTCATTTCATGTCGTATTGTCGTATCCGAATTGTGGTATATAGACAATTTCCTCAAGTCTGCAGCTGCTGGCGATTAACGGCAAGCAAGGTTGCCAGACAGGCAGGTTGGGTTTCTTCTTTGGATAGCTACGCTGATGCGTTGGCGGAAAAATCTCCCCGCCGCTGATCTCCTCGATCTTATATTTTTTATATTTTATACCACTAAAAAGTTACAAAACTGAGAGGCTTGGCTGACCCAAGTACTTAGTATGTTTGTTTACACAATGTAAACGAATGAATTATAAACAATTAATGTACACCTGTTGTTGAATACTACTTGTACGTAGTATTTATCTACTCTGAGATACTACATACTTGAAATATTATCACGATTATATTGGATTACTAATTGAATTCGAAACATACTATATAGTAATCGTATTTGCCTATTTTCCCTCACTAGACGTGTATACTTAATATAATTACAGATGATTCTATCAGCGACTTCTAAACTAGCACTGATATTGTTATGTTTGAAGTTAATGCGATTAGCCAGAACAAAGTCCTTGGTATTTAAGCCTATTAAAATATGTTAGGTATCATAGCACACACACACATGCACGTGCCGTTTGTATAATATTGTTAGCACCTGGATGCCGTATGTTGGCTGCACGTAGCATCATTGACGTGCTCTATCGGAGTTTTTCACGCAATCTCTCCATGAAGAGAGCAGTCGCGCTGCGCACGCGCTGCAACATCAGCGCTTGTGGTTTTCAATTTAATATTTTTCCTTTATTACTGTTGAAATTTGTTCCCTAGTTTGGTCGCATAAAAACAGCGTATTAGCATTATAACATCACGCGATTCTCTTCGTATAATCTCGAAGGGGTCAATGCATCGCGCTTTCGGTTGAGTTCAGTGTGAAATTTCCTCGATAGTTCATCGCCAGTTATGCGTGTTATATGTTATATGCAAAAAAACGGTTTCATAACATCGCAGTGAAATGGGACGATAATTGCAGTGTTTAATAGACCGTACTCCGACGCACGTAGAAAACTTGTCGTTAGTCGAGAGTTCCTTTCGAATCGATTAATGAGTGAACCAATTAAAAGGTGACAGTTGAACGCGATTTATCAGTGAATCGATTAATGATATCGAGTTGTTAAAGCAAGCCTCGAGCCGGATGCTACCAACAAGTGTGCCGTCGTCTCCGATTTCACTCGCGTCACGCACGTCCGCGCTACTCGCAAAGTCGCTCCTCTCTCGCTGATCGATCCAATTACAGAATTATCCATTTGCATGTGGATCTAGTGTTGTGCGATGCGGTGGTAGTGAAAGTGAGCGTGATGCGAGAGGCGCTCAGCTGAGCGGGGGTGACGTCGCGCGTGACGTGTGCCATGGGCCATGTGGAGAATCTGCGGCGTCAGTAAGGCCGAGCCCGTGCTGTTCGCTGATAACGATGATGATTATGTAAGCTACCGTACATTACAATGATGCTACCACGATATTATGACACGCTCCTTATCTTCACTGTTATCAGTATCAGCTGATACTGTCATACATAACACTTACTTAGTAGACAGGACGGTAAATAAAGATTATGATGTCGTTAACCTGTGTAATAACCAGTATACAGTCCACTCTATCATTATTTTGACCAATTCTAGAGGGGTAAAATTATGTATAGGTACTGCTTTTGTTGATACCGATACTGATTGATATGCTTGATGTGGTTTTGTCTGTTGTGTTGACCTATTACTGGTATGTTTCAGCAGCCGACATGGCGGTTGTGGGGCGAGGAGCGCGTCGAGGGCGCCATCTACACCGTCTACCTCAAGAAAGTACGTTACCATCGGCCTACACGCAGCGCTTCTAGTGTGAGTACTGCATGGAACTACTTTATTTTACTACGCCATTTGTATGTACTCGTATGTATACCAAATGTATATATTTATTGATATGTATTTATACCAAAGAGAATTTTAGTTACGAAAGTTTTGTCAGTTTATAAAATTGTTAGCATTTCTGTACCAAAAATCTTATAAAATCCTACCAGTATGGTGATATTAGAATATATGTTTAATTTATTGTTAATCTGGGTCAGAGAAACAATCGTATGCAATTATGTAGGTATGTTTTTAATGCCACAACCATATACCTAAAGCCGACATTTGTAGCAAATTGCGTTTGCGTTTTTAAAATACTTGAACCGCAACTAGATTTCCTTTATTTATGTTGAGAGTACATTCCTAACAAAATATCATGTTATAATTATTTCACATGAATAATTCGTCTAGTCTAGTTCTAATTCGTAATACATTAAATTTCAAACTAAAGTCCTTCCTAATAATTCATGAAGTAAAACCAAGAATAGAATAAGGGAAACCCCGACCACTAAAACTAGTCCGCACACCGCATATCTAACCTGTCAAGTCACCTTCGGAATGTGCTTCTTGTGATCGTTCACACGTTGTTGCGGTTATGTACACTTTTACATTTAGGATCGGACAACAGAATAATACAGTTTTTTCCTTCTTATATTATGAATAAGAGTGTATTTGTATGTTATTAAATCGCGTAGTAATGATCTTATGTTATCTGAAAAAATCTTATGTTCCCTCGGGAATGTAAGTAAAACACTTAGGTACATAAAAACTAATTCGCAAAAGTTTTTATTTTTACGTAATGTTGGTTTCTCTGACATTCCTTCTCTCGTACTATGACAGTGGTAGATATTATAAGATACTTAAGCTTTTCAGGATTTAGATAGGTAGGTACCTAAGTAGTAGAGGTAGAATAAAATGCTTAATCTTGTAAAGAGGAAATGACTAAATAATTATAGTCGCAGATTGATATAGTTAGCTGTGTCATGGATCAATCTTAATACCTCAACTTAATATTTATTTTCAAACTGTTGGCATTGAAAGAAAGTAAGAAAGAAAATTCTGTTATTTCCACCACAAAATACAAATAATGTAGATAAATTATATAGAATAACTATAATAAAAAATAAAACAGCAGCAACTATAAATTCAATCGCGCAGTAAGAAATAAGGCCCCTACCATGCCCCTACTCTGTATAATATAAAGTAGAATAAAAATGACAAAAAAATATTTTAATTTATATTACTTATACACCATTTAGCGGTTTAAGTGTGATTCAGTTAACAACATAAAAACATCAAATTATCGGTAATAAGGTACTCGTTTATTGTGTGGCAAGAGAAGGTTGGGATTTATAACAAATACTAGCTGTCCCCGCGGATTTTCCCGCGTTCCAGGGAAAAAAGTCTACGTCCTTCTCTATACCATAGGCTATCTGCATGCCAAATTTCATAGTGATCCGTTGAGTAGTGCAGGCGTGAAGGCGTAACAAATAAACAAACAAACAAACTCACTTTCGCGTTTATAATATTTATAAAAAATATTTAATTTGTAGTTAGGGTATATATAAATGACTACTCGTAAAGTAAGAATTAATACAACCCATTACAAATTTACAATGCATTAATGCTTAGGACCACGCTTAGGACGATAAAGCTTTAATATCTCCATAAAAATGCTACTCGTACAAATTGTTTAGTATTCTACCCAATATCTACCTATTCGTTTGCAAACTCTCTTAGTTCAGATAAACAGATCGCGATAACATTATATAGAGTCGTATTGTGGAGCTATTAAATGTATTAGTAGCACATGTAGTCAGCTGGAGTTTTGTTTACAGCAGTATAAACATCACGGATGGGTGACATATATCGCTCTACTCGTCATGCAAGGTCGTAGTCATAAATGACAATATAACACAATTAATTACTGTTTATGAAATTACATCATTAAGCTTTGTTGTCTGTTGCTATCTATACTTGATCCTCTTTCATAGCTACATTTGCGTAACCGAATAATTTTGCTGGAAAAACTAATGTGTTGTAGGTACCGAGATATACTCAGCCTGTGTACCAAATACCTTCCAAATTCGATCAGCCATTTTGGAGTAGATTTTTAATAATAGTGATATGGTAACTACCAGTATAGCATAACTTCTAGAAACCAATACGGTACACTTTCGATGGCCAAAAACCATTAACAAATTTAATGCCGAAGCAGTTTCAGCTACTTGTACCTTTTTTTTTACTATTGACTATAGTAGCTATGATAGCTCTGGGAGCCTGTCATCCTTACGCGGACTTCAACTACACCTATTAATTATTCTGTGACCTAAGTATGCATGTTTACTTATATAGGTAATTAAGGTAAATTAGTTAATTATTTTTTGCCCAGTCAGTGTCGAATTTGTCGAAATACGGGGCTTGTAACAATGCATGGTAGGTACACGATGGTCAAATACGGTGACAGTCCCGTATATACGGAACATATGGCAATCCTAAGCATAACCAACCATTATATGTATTAAAGTATTACAATATAAGCATATATAGTTTCACGGTATGTCTGTATGTAATTCAATGGCCGATAGTAACTGGCCTAGTGAACAGCAAGGACCTTGTCGGTCAGCTTAGCCAGGTTTGGGAAAGTCTGAACATTGAAGGGC
This sequence comes from Achlya flavicornis, assembly GCA_947623365.1. Taxonomy (NCBI): domain Eukaryota; kingdom Metazoa; phylum Arthropoda; class Insecta; order Lepidoptera; family Drepanidae; genus Achlya; species Achlya flavicornis. Next base: position 5,811,874 of record OX392468.1, on the reverse strand, counting down.
AGCTGACAGATCAACAATGACCCTGTGACCGGCTTTAAGATCTCAGAGATTATGAACTTAATACAATGACCTGTAAGGTAAAGTACCCCGTGAACTTTGTCCCACCGTTTCGGTAGGTCGGCAGCTGACAGATCAACAATGACCCTGTGACCGGCTTTTAGATCTCAGAGCTTATGAACCCTGTAAGGTAAAGTACCCCGTGAACTTTGTCCCACCGTTTCGGTAGGTCGATCAATTCTTCAGGGCATTACTCTTACGAAAATAAATTGATTTTATTCGCATTAAGACTTACTTAATAATATCTTCCACGATATAGTCTAGAAAGTAGAGCGTGATTGCAAAATAATATGATGTTATTGTTATTCAACTTGGTTATTGGATTAACTTTGGTAGTATGTACGAGGTCATTGAACTTAGCTTACGCGAGACGATAGGTATTTTCAAACAGTCTCGGACGAAAATATTAATTTACTGCAGTTTTTTCGCTGAATTACTTTCTGTGTATACTTTACCTAAAGATAGTAAGTGCTTTATTGCTGAGTATTATTTGCTGTTGTTAGTTGATTATTTGAAGATTATTAGAACACAAATATACCTACTACTAAAGCGCACAATTCTCAAAATAGAGTAGGTACTTAGATTATAAATGTTCACTATCCCAATCCGGCGTCCAATCTTTACGTCCTGCGAATTAGTATGACTATGTAGTACGAGTATGACTAGTTTAGACCCAGTGTTGATCACTCTGTTAATCAGTCTGGGGCTGTACCGCGTAGCTTTGGTGGTAATCGTAACGAACACCATTAATGAATTTCATCCAATCAGCGCCCTCGAACGGTCATCGTCGTGTCAAACCGCGTGCGTGTCATTGAATGAAATAATTTATGTTGTTCGTTACGATTACCACCAAAGTTACGTGGTAGAGCCCCTGGCTGGCAGGCCTTGTTCAGAAATATTTTATACAGATTGTTCGGTAAGGCTCCTTCCCAACCATTGATCAATCGTTATTACGACCAATATTCTATTTTGCTATGTATAAATTGGTATAAGTTGATATTCACTACGTTACATTTACACCTAACGTAACTTTAGTGTGATGTAACATTAAATTATTCCTACTTACATCGCAACTAGTTTAGATTGAGAATAATAGCATACATTATGCGCAAATTCATTTGTTTTTTCATGAGAATATACAAGATATTATTATAAGAAATATTGTAAGTTTATACAATAAATTACGAACATTATTCTGAATTGAATAATACCTGGGAAAGATACTTTCAGTCAGTTGCAGAAACGTTCTTTAAGTTTTAAAGTCGGCATTAAACACTAATCTTCCATTAAAATGTTGCACAAACAGTCATTTGACTAATATTTAATGCCTTCTTTAAGTTTAACTACTGAAGTGTCAAACGATCCTTTAAAACCTCATTTACGTAGTTTTATGTTGCACAAAGCGACATTAGTAACTAAAGTTCCATTAAAATGACAGTCCTTTAGATTAATTTTAATAGGTCAAGAAGCACCCATTAACCACATTAACACTTAAAAATAGTGGTTAAAAAAGTTAAATAAGTGTTTAATATGTGTCTATAAAATCTTTCATCATTGTTGGACATCACTGGGTTGCAGAAAGATCACCATTATAGCTTCTTTACGAAATGTAGATATTCACGCTAATGAGTTCATTAGTTTAAAGTTGTTGCACAAAACTACTTCATGCCTATTTAAGGTTCATTAGCTTAAACGTCAAAAGGAAATGTGACAGAAAAGATATCAGAAACATGGATTATTTATTGTTAGATTGATCAATATCCATCAAGTGATATATTCATAAAGATATTAAATTCTATTTTATGTGATTGATTTACTTATTTGCAATTTGTATGCATTAAAAAGGGAGCATTAAAAATTAAACCTTTCACGTGCATACTAAAAATAATGTCTGCACACTAATCAACAAAACGTAATTTCAAACAATACAATATTGTCACAAATGACACAAACGTATTCAATTACAACTCAACAGACATTGTGCGCGGGAAAAGATTTTAGCCACCAACAATTTAGGGTCAATTTTTTTCACCGCGTTTAATGCATTATTCTTAGATACATTTAATAATCGATACATTTACATAATCAATGGTCAGAAATAGTAGTGTAGAGAAATCATTCATTCCATTCGTTCAATGTTGCCATTTTATTGAGATTTGTAACTGAGAACATACTTTTTGACGTCTTTAGCTAATGAACCTTTAATTATGCCTAAAGTGGTTTTGTGCAACATCTTTAAACTGACGGATTCATTAGCGTTAATGTCTCATTACGTACTGAAGCTTTAATGATGATCTTTGTGCAACCGACTGTTAGAGACTCGACTCGATGGATTTAGAAATAAGTAAGTAGGTATAAGTAAATTGAACTACGTGTTTGCATAACCTATATACCCAGGTATTTATTTATTTATCTATTTATTTATACACAAATTACAGCTATATAATAGATACTGATTAGGCACTCGATGGATTTTGAAATAAGTAAGTATATGTTTCCATAAAGAATATAAGTATACAGGCATATAATAGATACTTATTAGGGACTCGATGGATTTAGAAATAAGTAAGTAAGTATAAGTAAATTGAACTACATGTTTCCATAGCCTATACCTAGTATATGAATCAAACACTGAACTGTTCAAAAGACGAAAGCAGGTAATCCGCTTATAATGGTGGTTTTATTGTAATCCCCTTATTAACCGCTTCGAAACTTTTTATATTAAGTAAGTATATTTTTTTTCGACTTGTTCATATGTACCTACTAAACAACGGGGGACAGCTAGTCGTTTAATAAATTATCCATTTGATATAGTTTATAATATTTTCTTATTCAATTCAACAAAATAATTATCAGAATATCAGATTCAGCATTTTCGTGTCCTCTATTATTGCAATACGCGGAATTCTTCTCTGGCGCAATTCTTAAAGTAGGTATAATACCCATTTCTAGCTGTTCGTTGGATTTACGTTGCCATTCTATTCACGCTATGGGTACGTTAGTCAGTACTATTATGTATTCTGTGCAATGGGGCTGATGAGCTGCCTAATTAATGAAACTAGCCCTTGGAAGAATGAGAATTTAGAGATAGGTATCTCTGAATCATTCTTACTCCTTCTTCCTATATGTATATATTTTAAGTACCAGAATAGAATCTCGGGAAAACGTGTTTCCCCAGAGATTCTAGATCAGTTTTTCGCCTTTAAAAACTTACTACAAAATATTTTTAACGTTGCATACTTTTGCGTTCGCCATAGTTAGATATCACGACGAACCAGTTCCTAGTTTGCCTCCGGGGGCTTTTGAGATGACTAGGTCAAGAGATCTAAGACCGAAATAGTATCTTCATCCCTACTTCGAAACAAAGATATTATAAAGCAATACCGGCTTGTAGAATTAGATGTTGTGAAGTTACGATTGGCTCGACGGAGATGGCTTGTATTTTATAAACGCAGTGTAAGTACAATCCTCTGTGGTGTAAGTAAGGTACGGGTTCGATAAATATAGACTGGAGAGCTGTCTAGGGCCTAATTCTCGGTACTTGCCGTACCTGTTTGTTCTACCTACGTCTCATACAATTTCAATCCAATCCACCTTTGTATTGTATTTAATCTTCGAAACGCATTCAAACTTGATCTATTATTAGCCGTCTCAGTTGCAGACACCGCAGTAATGCGTTCACTCGATTTAACACTCGAAGAATACACAATTGTCTCGAAAGGCAGTGCCCTTTTTAGAATCATAGGTACCTAATGCGTGTACCTATTTCGGTAACATAATGTAAAATCGAGCGGAGAAATAATTCAGTTTTATCCCTTTTACATTTAGATGGAATCCAAGACATCGCACGTTATCTACTGTAGATACTTTCTAGGAACACGAATCAAGACAAGAATGAAAGGGCAATTTAAATGTCATTATTTTCTTTTCCGCCCATCACAAGACAGCGTGAACATGTACAAGATTTCTTTTCTCACGTTTCATTACTATTCTTTTCTGTATATTTAAAATATGAGTTTTGAATAACGTTCCTATTATGTACATTAAGCGGTGCGTTATGCGGTAGAATTGAAAAGGTATGTTACAAAGCCTCATAAGTATAGTAGGTACATATAGCTTAAGTAGGTCAGAACCCTTAACCCATAAATGCACAAATCCATTGCCAAGTCTACATGCGAAATTGGGCAATAATTTCTATGTAATGCAATGTTGGTTGTATCTATTTTCAGGAGTCCGACGACGAGATATCCCACCTGGAGTGGGAGACTGTGCGCGTGCGCTTCGTGAAGGCTGGCACCGTCGAGCGGCTGGTCGAGGCGCTCGCTACCGACGATGGAGAACTCGAGTCTACATATGTCAACGTATTCCTCGCCACATACCGGTATGAAATAACCCCTTTAAATATAACAAAGGCACAAACAAGCATAGGGCTTGCCTGATAGTAAGCGGTTACCGTAGCCTATAGACGCTTGCAACACCAGGGGTATCAATCGCGCATTGCTGACCCTGCAAAAATCTGTACATATAGTAGGGCTGTGGATGGGGGCTAGGATGTTATCTAGTAGTAACTATAAGGTATAATCTGTAGTAAGAATATTTAAAACCAAATATCGGGATTTAAGATAAGCTTTTAAAAAAACATTCTTACTCACTAATTGTGAAATCCAACGGATTACGGAGATAATCAGTTAGTACTAGGTACTGTCCAACATTTTAGAAAAAGGTTGTTATGCATGTATTGTTGTTGTTTGCTATTAAGCTTAGTATTCCATATATATTTTCATTTCAGTTCATTCGCGGAGTGCAGCCGCGTGCTGGACCTACTTCTGCGGCGGTATGAAGCCCTGGCAGCGGAGGAAGTGGTCCCAACATCAGTTGATACTTCACAGCAACACCGAAAGTAAATACCAACTACTCTTGTTTTTTATTATCTTAGAATGTTCTCCTCCTGACTTTGGCATGCCTTTTTTTATTTATTATAACTTTTTATAAATTATACAGTTTCACCAAACTGCACAACACAGTTTGTTGGCGAAAGAGGCGCTCGGTATAAACACGCATTTTTATCTTTATAATAGCACAAATCAAATATTTATATAAAACAAAAAACAAAAAAGAATAGAAACTGCTGTGGTGCGTCCATGCTTGTCGAAACGAGCACGAGCCGAGCTACGAACGAGCACCCTGCGAGCAAGATTCGCATAGCGTGGACGGTCTTGCGAGCCTCGAACGAGCATTCGTAGCGTGCTCGACTGCGCTCCGATTGACAGTTTTTTCACGAACACAGGGATTCGCATCGCGTTGCAGGCTCGTTGAAGGATCGTTAAGTACGTCCACACTTGAAATCGCGAGCAACGAACGAATCCTGTTCGTTGACGCACCATCACATCTACTTTTTAACCTACTTCAAAAAGGAGGAGGTTATCAATTCGGAAGTGTCTACGTTTTTTTTATTTTTTATGTAAGTTCGGCCATAACTCCGTCATATATAGACTTAGCAAAAAAATTTTTTGTTCGAAACTTTTACATTCCGAATGGTCCCATTTAAATTTCATATAGATCTGATGATGAGTTTCGGAGATAGACAAAGGAACTCTTCAAGAAATGACAGAAAATCAACCGCGATTGCTATTATGCATTGTTTACGCAATCACACAACATAACAACAGGCCTGTCCCCCTAGACAAAATGGTTGTCGACAATCGTCATCGTTAGTAAACGATAAACCTTTGTATGGGGTTGACATAAGAGATTGTTAAAAATCACGTGATATTTCGATTTTAAATGTCAATCCCATACAAAGGTTGATCGTTTACTGTCGATGACGATTGTCGATAGCCATCTTGTCTACTGGCCTTGTACACTTATATAATGAAACTAAAAAATCAAAAATAAAATTGAAGTCGGTTTAAGTTTTTTGTAATACAATTTTCGTTTTGTTAAAAAAATATTTATTAAAAGTCGCTTGCATCAAACCAGTAATACAACTATCATTAATAAGTATCTGTTTATTTCCTGTTCGTTCTGTTTATCCTGTAGGTATACTGACGAAATGGAGGTTCCATTTTTGGTACTTTTTAAAGTCTAATAAACACAAATTAAATCAATAATTATTTTATTTCCATTGTGAAAAGGCTTACATTTTTAAACATACAAAGGCTTAGATGTTAAATGCCATTAAACTTCTTACTGCGCGTCTGCGTTCAAAATAATGGAAATAAAATGAAGATTCGGAGCTAGGAAGTTAGTAGAATCAGAAAGTGGGGCGCGGGCGGCTTCCTGATCGCCTTGTTTCAGGGCAGTAGATGGTAGTGTCAACTGTCCCGATACCGAGCGCCTGACCGTTGCGGTGCACCCAGGCTTCATCCATGGAGGGCTGCAGGGTCACTGAAGGTGCCACGTCCGTGTCGCATACTTTTATATCCACACCAACTGTTCGACAAGTCTGAACAAACAAATATTCAATCATTAATTATTCCATTCGCTTCACTATTAGACTAGGATCAAGAAATGTTCGCGGAAATACGAACTGAATTTCGTTGTTTTATTTATTTATTATTTGTTAATTATGATATTAAGATTTGTGTAGGGGAAAGTCACAGGCTTTTGGCGAGCCCAATACAATGCACAATCAATATTTCATATATTTTTCTCAACGATACATTCATCACATTCAAGTTGAAAATAAAGAAAGGTTTGCCTGATTAATTGATGACCTGGTAGATAGAACCATTTTCCTTCAAGCATTTCCTATGTTCGGCCTAATTATCGTGATTGTGATAAAACGCTTAATAGTATAGATAAAATGCAATTTCAAACAGTGATTGATCTGTTTATTACGTTTTTACGGCTAAACTACGAAACGAGATAAGTAGGAGGGTAGTTTAAACCATTTAAATCGGACACATGGTTACGGACATTTAAATATGTGCGAGATTTCGGCGTGCAATATCAGATTTAATAACAAAAAAATGTTATGTGCATATACCATTTTCTGTTGATACTGGAGATTCCAGACGGATTTCATGGACAAAGGCCCTGTTAGGGCTGACAGGTCATACAGACATAAAAGTGAAAAATTTTACTAGCTACTCACACTCGCTATTGTGATATCCCAATCAGATTGTCCCGGTGATAGTCTCTGTTCCGCAGGGTTAAACGGATTTGAGGTTTGTTGTCCTGAAAATAAAAACAGTCTCTAATATAAGTTATGTACTTTTTAACCGACTTCGAAAAATTCGACTGTATGTTTTTTTTTTTTATTACGCGATTACTCCGCCAATAATGTATTGATTTTGATGATTATTTTTTTGTTTGGATTTAGAGGTGGTAGACTTTGAAGATATGATGGAATTCCTCAACAAAATAGAGCATAAACATCGCGATTGAAGCATTTTATTGAATACTAGCTGATCCCCGCGGTTTCACCCGGGTTCCCAGGATAAAAAGCCTATGATACTAGGGATAATGTAGCTTCCTGTTAGTGAAAGAATTTTTAGAAACCGTCTTTAACTTTTAGAAACAAACAAATAACCATACCGGTTTTTTATATCCTCAGTTAGTGACAAAACCTTGAGAGCATAGAAAATGCTTACAAAAATAAAAAAATAAAACTGAAAAAAAAAAAAAATAACTACCTTCAAAGTGGGTTTTACATAAAAAAGTGAAATAACGACGTAAGAACCCAAATCTGACACTGTTTTGAAGGCGGTTTTATAAAAAAATATATGTTTTTTTGTTCTTTTATTCATTTTATTTATTTAAACCCTGTTAGGTATTATCACCATCAAAATTCTATCATCGCGAATCTTTGCGCCAACTGTAGGCGTATCGCTCTAATATAAGTAGGTACAGGTCGGTTAACTAAAGCTGGCACGTTTCAACACATTTACACCGTCTCTCTCGCGCAAAGTCAAGCTTATGAGTATGAAGGAGACAGTTATTGTTTTGCTTTTGCTACTGCTCATAAATATAGAGTGGTCTATTTTTGCATTCGTCCATTAGACTTGACTGATTGCAAATTTATGAGTACTGTGAACGTGCTAGCTTTCGTTAACCGACCTGTATGTGACTCTGTGGTATACATGTAAGCATTGTATAGTAGTAAAGCATAATTATAGTCCAATATGGCTGTAAAAATTAACTACCTACAATTTAGAAATAGCGAAATAAAATGAATTCATAGATTTCAGATTCATATGTTGATTTTGAAATACTTACAAAATACAAATTCAGTAATTTTTATCAAAAGTAAATAAATCTTTAGAAATACACTTACTTATAGTACACGTTATTTTTAATAGAGCTGCAATCAGCTAATGTTACGATATACATAATAACTGTTGCTATGATATTTTAAAAACCGTGATTTGACACTCACCGATCGAGGTAGTGGTGCAACGTGTCTGCGCGTTCGTTTGTGCCACGAACACGGCGATCGCAACCAGGAGCAAGTGTGTAGCGTACATGTTAGAGACAGCTGAACTATCGAATGCACACCTCACCTTGCGACCCCTATTTACATACTTATTCATGTAATGAGCCGTGAAGTTTCACGGATCGTTAGCCGATAACATATCGTGTAGTTTGCCGGTCCTTTGCCAGGGTGGAACGGATGGATTCCCCGCGCACTAACGAGATGCTGTGGTGAATGCGCGTGCCCGTGGGCCTCCTGGTGTGGCTCTATCATAATTGCTCTATTAAGATAACATTCAAATTTTAGTACGCATTCATACCTAGTACATTGTGATACATGTGTGCAAAGTTGGTCATTACAGACGAGGCGGTGCCTATTAAGCGCCGTAGGCGAACGCGATAAGGAAGCCGAGAGTGTCAATGGAGCGTGTCACACGACGTTTTTCAACTTACTTGCGAGGAAAAAAACAGACTTATATTTTTAATTAGATTTTTTAATAAATCATCAACCACACAATGAGAACGTTAACAAATATGGTGCGCAGGACGCGCGCAGGTTATTTTTTTTTTGACAGCGATGTGCTTTCAAACTCTTTACCCGTTTAAATTAAGGGTACCTACATTCCGAGTTGGCTAAAATCGCTCATAGCGCTCAGACCAATAATTTGCGTACCGATTTAGATATCATATCACGTTTATGACAGCTGAGAATTGACAACAATTCGGAACGCTAATGAACGCGCCCACTGTATTCAAAACAGAACATTTGAGAATTTAATTAAAATCTGAATTAACAATGCGCTAGGACTCCTTATATCTTTTATAAGATGACTAGCAAAAAGTATCATTCGCCTTTTTATTATTTTTCTCTCATAAAATCATAAAAAAGTATCGACCACAGTACCACATCCCACATACCACATCACTTGACATCTGACAGCGCTCATCATATCAGTGATATCAGTTTAGAGCATGGTCGGTGTGAGCGCAATATGGCGCATGTCATGACGTCATCTATGACGTTTCACAGGACATCGTAAGAGGGCTCAAACCAATTCGGTACGGGTTTAAGCACGCTCACATCGATAACAGCGATTATAGCTTCAATTCGGAATGCAGCCTAAATCGGTACGCAAATTATTGATGTGAGCGCGTTTAGCGATTTTAACCAATTCGGAATGTACCCAAAGAATGCTTCGTCTACACACATTAATATCACTTACAGTGAGATTCAAACTTTATATAATGTTTAATTTATTTAATTTAACATTTCTTGTATTTCGTTGTATTTCTTTCTTTCATATAATCGGGATAATATCATAAAACACTAGTGCAGTAATGTAAAGTAAAAGTACAAGTGCGTTATAAGCTGCATTATGAAATTAAAATCGGTGCAATAAAAGGCACTTTACGATCACACTTGCTGTTAAAGCGCCTTTTATTGTTTAAAAGTTTATTATGATATTGAATTAGTGCGATTTTGATTTTTTATAAGTACTTTTACCTTTATAGGTAAGCAACGTGGCTCGGCTCGTGCTCGGTTCACCAAACATGGACGCACCATATTATTTTGACAATACATACACTTCAATTTAATTTACTTGTATGGATATAGATATTATCTATCTATACATATAAAATGCTCTGTCCTGAATGACTGACTGATGGATCAACGTACAGCCTAAACCGCTGATCGTAGAGACCTGAAAGTTTGAGGGTGTGTTCTTTGTATGACGTAAGCAACCGATAAGAAAGGATTTTTCCGAAATTCTACCCCTAAGGCGGTGAAAATGGAGGCAAAGTTTGTATGGGAAAACTTGATTCCTTGGTCCAATCTACTTCAAATTTTAAATAAACATTTTAACAGAATTGATGGAAGACTTTTTTCCATTTTTATTGAAACTCATCGCCTAACGGGGTTAAAAAGGGGTAGAAAATTAATTAAGGGATAATTTGCGTCGAAGTTGATATGAATACTCTTTAGTGCTTTTGATTTAAATATTCTTTTATATTTGACATTCCAATTTTAAAGAGTATTGCATTGCACATTGCACCAAGCTTTTATGTGAGTTCAACTTTTTTTGCATAAAATCGGAGTTTTGTCTGTCTGTTCCGGTTCATAGCTGATCACAGACGTATGAGTAGTAGTACTAGCTGATGTTATTAAGAGTAACGAAGCTACTTTTATTTTTTAAAAATAATTTGTTTTCCGCGCAAAAAAAATCAAACCGTACGCGGGTGAAACCGCGGGGGTCTGCTAGTGAGTTTATAAAAAATACTTCTTTCTAAATATAAACCTTTGATTAAGGATACATCCAGATTGACGTCGAAGCTGTGCACGCGTCGAAAAAAATAGCCCCTAACTGCCAAATTTTGCAAATAATAATGTGAATACGACTTAGACATAAACATTTTTTTCTTGGTCTGAGTAGGTAGTGATGAGATTAAATAATAAATGTAAGTAAAACAAATGAGTTTTTTAATACGGTAGGACTCTGGTTGCGTGTCTCCATGTGTGGCTGGACACCTACCCCGAGGACTTTCGGCAGTCTCCGCATCACCCCGCACTGCAGCAGCTACTCGCCTTCACACAGCTCCACCTGCCCGGCTCGGAACTACATTCGAAGGTAGCTAGAACACTAGACATATTAGGGATCATAAGATCGTAAATTATTTATGGATTTAGCACAAGTGTCGTTGCCGGACAATCGCTGTTTAGTATGTAATAAAATTAAATGTCGCCATGTCGGCTAAATTGAGATTGAAGAACGTAATTAATAAAATTGTTTATTATTTTAAGCCTCCTACCAAGCCGAGGTTTTTTTTCGAGGTTCTCTGAATGCCTATGCATGCGTTATGTATGTTTTGAACCAATAAATGAAATACCAAGTATGAAGTAAGCGTGAATGGATTTTGAGAGGTAGGTAGAGCAAGCGTTTATTCGCTCAAAGAGCAACTCGAGTGGGGATCTGGGCTACCTATATGTAATATAACTACAGAGTTAGCAATAACAAAAAATAAACTAGCTTAATATTTTTCCAGGTGTTACAGAAGTTAGCGATATTCAGTGCAGAGCGTAATGGCGGGCCAGGCATGGGCGGCACGGGCGTGTGCCTGGCGGCCGGCATGCGGCTGTCGGCGCACCACACCAGCACATACCGGCTGCCGCACGTGCCGCACCGGCACTTCGCCGAGCAGCTCACCCGCATGGACATGGAGCTGTTCAAGAAGCTCGTGCCGCACCAGTGCCTCGGCGCCGTGTGGTCCCGCCGCGACAAGGACCGCTCGCACGACGCCGCCACCGTCCTCGCCACCGTCAATCAGTTCAACGCGGTCTCCTTCCGCGTCATCTCCACCGTTCTCGTCGAGCCCAACCTCCGGCCCATCGAGCGTGCCGATATACTCTCCTCGTGGTTGGATATAGCACGAGAGCTGAGGGTGCTCAAAAATTTTTCGTCCTTGAAAGCCATCATCTCCGGTTTGCAAAGCAACCCCGTGTACAGGCTTCGGAAAACATGGGCGATCCTCGCGAAGGAGAAAGCCGAGCTGTTCGATGAGCTTGCTCGAATTTTTAGCGAAGATAACAACAGATGGGCTCAACGGGAGCTTTTGATGCGCGAGGGTACTGCCAAGTTCGCCGATACGGTCGGTGAAAACGATCGACAGCTTCAGAAGTTGTTGCACGAACGCGGCTCGCCCGGGGTAAGCCACGGAACGATACCCTACCTGGGTACTTTCCTAACCGATCTTACGATGATAGACACAGCCATTCCCGATACGGTGGCGGACGGTTTGATTAATTTCGATAAGCGACGAAAAGAATTTGAGGTGCTCGCTCAAATTAAGCTGCTACAGGGCGCCGCGAACGCCTACCACCTGGCGACCGATCCGATGTTCGACAGATGGTTTGATTCGGTGATAGTCCTCGATGACCGAGAGGCTTACCAGCTCTCGTGTCAGATTGAACCGACAACAAATCCACCTAAAGAAAGGAGACAGAAGAAAGTAGAAAACAACAATCAGGGTCATAGGAAAAACGACTCCATAGCTAGTACAAGTTCGAGCAATAGTTCACAATTTTACTGCGAGACTGATGGCACTGGCAACGCTTGGAAGAGGGATAGTTTAGAGCGCCGCGTATCACCGACGAGGTTGTCGCATGGATCGTCGTCGTCGTCGCTCCCTTCTCTAGACGTTTCTCTGTCGAGCGCCAACAGCGGACAGAAACCAGCAAATGGCAAAGCGGGAGGAGTTAGTCCAGCGCATGCGAACACCCGTAGTGGTCCAGATTTCTATATAATCCGGGTGACGTATGAGTCAGACTGTGCAGAGACGGAAGGCGTAGTGCTGTACAAGTCGATCATGCTGAGCAACAACGAGCGCACTCCACAGGTGATCCGGAACTCCATGCTTAAACTCAACCTCGAAGGCGATCCAGATGGATATACGTTATCCCAAGTTTTGCCTGAAAGAGGTATGTTTTTTTTAAATCCTAACTTATTTTATTATTATAAATGCGAAAGTTTTTTTTTTTTTTTTTTTTGTTAACTTTGCATTTACAATCTGCCTTTTTTTTTTTTTAAGGCATTCAGCAAATTTTTTGTAATTATATTTATGGCATTTGCGGTATGATTCCTATGAATCATCCGTCGCTTATTTTCTGCAAGATATTGTGAATTGTCCTGCTGGTTAATATTTAATATTATCTTGCGGCATTTTCCTTTTAAGCCTGTGTTGGCCAACTACTGGATCCATCAGATGGGCTACCAAATGATTGGGATGACTGCTTATTCTTTTATTATATGTTTTGGTTTTCAATTGTATTTCATCCTTAACAGTACATACTTGGAGATCGTGGTGTAATATATCATTGGTAATAAACCAGGGAGCATCCACAACCATACGGAGCACCTTTGATTGAAACCTTTGCAGGATTTCTATATTCGAGTGGGATGCAGTTCCCCATAGCTGTATGCCGTAACTCCAGATTGGCTTTAATATAGCTTTGTATAGGAGCACCTTGTTTTCAAGGTGTAGTTGTGACTTGCGATTGAGCAACCAGTACATACTGCGAAGTTTAATGCCTAATTGCTTCCGTTTGGCAAATATATGCTTGCGCCACGTCAAACGCCGATCTAAGTGTATCCCTAGGTATTTGACACTATCCACCTGGGGTATTTGTACGCCATTCAATGTGACAGGCGGACATGTCTCCCTTCTCAGAGTAAACGTGACATTGACTGACTTTGTTTCATTCGCCTTGATGCGCCATTTTCTTAACCAGACTGGGATTTCAGTGAGACAGCTTTGTAAGAGTTCAGATGCTGTGTCTGGGTCAGGATGTGTGGTAAGCACTGCAGTGTCATCGGCAAAAGTACTAAATGTGGCCACATCATTGGTAGGTAGGTCAGCAGTGTGCAGTAAGTATAGTGTGGGTCCAAGAACGCTACCTTGAGGCACACCAGCTTGTATTGGGCATAGTTCTGACAGTGTTTCACCACTTTTGACAAGAAAATTGCGCTCAGTTAGATATGACTTTAAAATTAGATAAATTTGAGCAGGGAATGCCTTCTTTATTTTGAATAAAAGTCCCTCATGCCACACACTATCAAAGGCCTGCGAAATGTCTAAAAATGTTGCTGCGCAGTACTTTTTTTCTTCAAAGGCTTGGTTTATTTTTTCCACAAGGCGATGCACTTGCTCTATTGTCCCATGCTTTTGTCTAAAGCCAAATTGGTGATCAGGTATAAGTCTCTTTTCCTGAATAGTTGGCATTAACCTAGAAATCATAATTTTTTCAAGAAGCTTTGACGGAATCGGTAGGAGACTTATAGGTCTGTAGGATTTTGGATCTTCAGCTCGCTTTCCTGGCTTTAGAATCATGATCACAAGAGCCACCTTCCATTGTGGTGGGAAGTACTTTAGCCTTATTATGGCATTAAAGACCTGAGTGAGATATGTTATCCCCACGTCAGGTAATTCTCGAAGAATGCGGTCCGTAATAAGATCATAGCCTGGGGCTTTTTTTCGGTCTAGTTTTAATATTGTTCTCTTGACTTCCGCTTTAGTAACTTTTTCGATAGTATCGAGTTCATCTTGGTCAGTAGTAGTGTTAAGGTAGTCCTGTATGGCTTTAAGATGGTCAGGTGTACCTTCATATGGGTGAGGACAAAAAACATTTGACAAGTGTTTTGCAAAGGTAACAAAAAGTAGTATATGTATTATATCAGTTATCTGGTCTCCATAGTACAAGCTCTGCTTAGTTTGGGATCAGATAACCGTGTATACCGTGTATTATATGAGTGCGAAGTGATTTTCAAATAACTGCTACCTGAGCTACTCGTCTATCAATAATTGGACTGTTTTACAAAAAACTTAAACCGACTTCAAAGTACACTAAGAAGTAATCAAATCCTGATCTGATGCCAATGGGACCAAACGGGAAGTGTACCCTTCCAGTCAAAAAAAGAATTTTCCAAATCGGTTAATAAATGATGGAGTTATGAGGTAACAAACATAACATACAGTCGAATTGAGAACCTCCTCATTTTTTTGAAGTCGGTTAATAAATAAATAAAGAATATCCTAGGCAGGATATTTATTATTCAATTAATTGTTGCAGAAATGGTGCTACCAGCAAACGCGAATGTGTATTACGCAGTAAACACGGCGTATAATCTGAACTTCATACTGCGCCCTCGGAAGGCGCAGCAGCCCGAGCCGGTGCTCAACGGCAAGTCAAGGGGCAAGCGACCGTGACTATACCTGATCATTTCTACAGGCTTACAGACGTTCTAGAAAATTCTAAATCTTGTACAAATTCCCAAGTTCCTTTCGATTATTTATTTTGCCTCAAATCGTGCTACTAACACTTAGTGAAATGGAAAAGCGACTTAATAAACCTGTGTTCACAATCTATTGTGCATTTTATGGTGTCTATAAAGTTTGTAATTAATGAAACTTTGTATATATTAGATAATAATTCTAATGCCACCTCTAGTATAATGATCGGTCTGTTGTGAAAATTAATATGTGCAACGTGTTATTTGTATATAATGAATATGTGTAAATAAGAATCTCATAAATGGAGAGAGTCTATATTGTAGTGAAATAATACTGAGCCAAAGGCAAATTATGTCTAATAGCAAGGTGCTGTCCCACGATTGTATAATTTATAATGTTTAGAAGCTTTAATACTAAATACTTTTGATAAAACCGAATTTCATATTGTATTGTAATTAGAATGTATGTGTGTAGTTATTATAATAAAGATATTTTAAGGGCTAGCTAGACAATTATTGTTAGATTGTAATGTTTCTAACTTCTTTTAAATCAAATGGAAATTATTTACAATATAATTTTCGTTTAAATTACCCATTGATTCTGCCACGTATTTCATGTTCATAGATAAAATTGCTTGAAATAATTGCACTGCCATAAGACGATTCAGTCTATTCTTCTATAGTTTTTATTATTCTGTTTTATTATTCTATAAAAGGTTATCTCAAGGAACATAATGCTTTAATGATGCTGTTAAATAGACAGAGATTAGCTAAAAGTTTGCATTACTTTATTCGTATAATTTTAATTTCATGTTCTCAAACCGTGGTCCAACTACCAATAACTGCAACTTATTCTTAATAATACCTTAACAATACATGGAAAATAAACAACATACTTCATAGTCGGTCGCATGAGTACTGTTCATACATCTGAAAGGTTTTAAAAATATATCTTGTATATTCTAAATAACCCCTCTAGCTAGCCGACTCATTATATTTTCAAATAAATATGAATATCATTCTCACATGACAAACACTACTCACTTGAATTATATTTAGGTACAACTGAAATAATTTGTATTAAAAATGTGCCTAAAACTAAAGTTATGTTCAATATATTTTAATAAAATTATAACTATAAAATATACTCCGCAGGCTAGGAATATAGATATAATTACCTGTCCAATGTACTAAGTGCTCGGTACGATATTGATAATCTTATATTGTAAATATCTCTGTAACTAATTAAAATAAAGTTTTGTAGTTTTCCACCAGTGTCTGTGTAACATGTTTATGTAATAAAAATTAATAATTCATTTAGTTTTTGTTTCATTCGATCGTTTGTTTTTTTTTCGAATAAATCATAATACAATTTCAAGTTTAACGTTACTCCACTGACTGCCACCTATCGGCAGTAACGAGGAATTGCGTGTCAGTGGGTAACCTACTTACAAGAGGGTTTGTAGAACCTCATATTTTTAATAGTGAGTTTACATAATATTACAAGATAGCGCTTTCTATAGATAGCTCTTTTCAAGTAATTGTAAATCTACATGAAAAGAATAATGTTTACAAAAATAGATAAGTAGGTACCTACTACTATCTGAAATCATCAAAATAAAATAGACTCAAGAATGACAATTATATTATATACAACACTCCAATACCTAGTCAATATGAAAGCATTGGACGTATAGTTATTTCTTCATAGAAATTGGCATGAACTCTGCAAATAGTGTCATTTGGCAAGGCAAGCCGCCGTGATGCGGTGTGCATCGGAGCTCGTCACCGCAGCGAAGGCAGCACACCTGCGTGCCGCCACCGGTTGACAGTGGATCGGCTGAAATTTTCATGGCCAGGCGTATCGAGCGGGGAGCGGACACCCTCCGCGCAGTCGCGCCGAGCGGCGAGCCTCCCGCGCCCGCCCCAGCGCCTGCACGCTGCCGCCAACACTCGCTCCGAGAGAACCTCACAACAACAACACGCGCGCGACCTCCGACCGAGCCGTTCCGTTCCGTCTCTCGCAGTCGCAGTCTCCCCCAGTGCCGGGTGCGGATGCAGTGGTCGTGCCACGTGCCGCGTGCGACTCCCCACGCCCGCAGGGCCGATATGTGAATGACAAACCCCCTGTGAAACCGACCAGCGACATGTGGTGCGTTAGTGATACACGCAAAATGAAATAATAAGGTGAGTTTATTTCATAATTACACTGCATAAATTATAAACAGTTACTAATAGCGATGATAAAATAGAACAATGATATTAAAACCTAAATAAATTAAATTAATACAATGTAAACTTTCATTATCACCCTCAAATTATAATGGACAAATATGAGATGTGTTATGAATTTTACACAAAAGCCTACGCAATAAACCGTGAAAGTTGATATTATTGAACCAATTTGTGTGGTGGGAGCGGCCGTAGCCCGTCCGTAGCGAAGCTCTACGAATGCCGCAATCTGATTATGGCACACCCACTAAGCTAAAATAAAATATTATAGTAATACTAGGCATGTAATATGATGTGGAAGATACTTAGAATAGGCATAGTAAACAATTTACACTCGCAATTTTATGTAAAAATATAGTGCAGTTATGTGACCACCGGCACCGTAGGCCGTAGTCCATAGGCTCTCTTAGCCGCGTAGCAGAGTTCGTAGTAGTCTGTAGCAAGGGTTAGAAACCAGAAAAACAAAAATGTCTGTGACAGATTTTATGAATGGAACAATAACAACCTTTTTATAAATAACAGTTAGTATATCTATCTATCTATACATGTATAATTACTTGACCTGATTGACTGACTGACTGATTCATCAACGCAGAGCCTAACCGCTTGGGCTACAAACTTGAAATTTTGCACAAAGGTTTCTTTTATAGTGTAGGATTCCACTAAGATGAGGTTTTTGAAAATCTATCTTTAAGTGGGTGAAAAGGGGGGATTTTCTTTGTATGAAAAATCCTTTGGTCTAAAAAATACCCCTAAAAGGGGTTTAGGGGGTGTTAAAGTTTGTATGGAGGAAACCTAACTCACGGTCCGATTAACTTTAAACTCGGTATTGATACTTTGGATTGAAAAAAAAGAAACACGTGTTTTTGGGTTTTTCGAAAATCGATCTCTTACGGGGAAATATGGGTTTTAAGTAAGGGGAGGATTTTACTGCGCGTCCCGATTAACTTTAAAGTTCGTTAAACATTGGTTCTACAAAAGGATTTTTGGAAATTCCATTCCTAAGGGGATAAAGAAGGGGGCGCGGGAGCAACCGGGGGTGGTTTGCTGTAACATAATATTATACACTAGCTGCCCGGCGCGACTTCGTTCGCGTGCTGCTACCCTGCCCTGTGGTGCTACCCTACCCTACCCTACCCTACCTTACCCTACCCTACCCTACCCTACCCTACCCTACCCTACCCTAACCTACCCTACCCTACCCTACCAACACTGAGCCACACGTAAACTTATATTTTTAAACTCGTGATATCTTTTGAATGGAATGTCCGAATTGAATAATTCAAAAAGTTATATAAAGGTATTGAATCAGTCTTGAATATGAAGTAATTTATTTTGAATCCTTATCAAAAAGATACCAAGATACAAATAGAGAGCCTTTTCTAGCGTCGGCATTTCAATAAAAAAATTAAAATAGAAAAACACTTATTGCGGCATAACTATAATAGTTAGACATGGTATCGCGACACTTTTTGTAAATAATAATGTGTTCTGCAAAGTCGTAGTACATTATTTTATTCTATCATCAATCGTTTTCGCAGCGCACGCGATGTAATGAATATTTTAGGTAATTTTATTACACCTTGGGTTACATTATTGGAGTTTTAGTAAGGATCCCTAATTTTTTTGAAAATATAATATAGCCTATGTCACCCGGGGATTGTGTAGCTTCCCAACAGTGAAAGTATTTTTCAAATCGGTTCAGTACTTTCGGAGCCTATTCAATGCAAACAAACAAACAATCAAATCTTTCCTCTTTATAATATTATTAGTATAGATATACAACCTACGTAACGATAAAAAAACGAAGCAATTGTTGTAAAAACAAAATTAGGGACATGGAAGAATTAGAAATATAATAAACCTGCTTTATCTTGTTGTTGTTCACCGATTTCTCGGAATAATAACATCTACAGTTTCTAATCTACCCCTGCTAAAGTTCAACGGAAGTTTAAACGTCAAATTGATATCTTTATGTATATAATATTACGAAAGGAATGTACATTTTTTTGTACCACTTATAGGTAGCAAACAAGCATACGGCTTCTCTGATGGTAACGGTTACCGTAGCCTATGGACGCTTGCAACACCAGAGTTATCACTCGCGCGTTGCCCACCCTAAATAATAATACTCTTTAGTAGGAATCTTCCAATGGCTGGCTGCCATCCTTAACCCGTTGATTTTCGCGACGGACGCGCGTCCTATTATAACAATTGATGTTATTGTTATATTTTTAACAGCGAGCCAATGAATTTGAAAATATGTTGCCAAGCATCCACCGAGAGCCGGTTCTCTTCTAAGTTGTATGTACCTACCACCTTTGGTCACATGATCATTAATATATTGTGAGATTGATGTATTCATTCCATCATCATCAATATTAATTTCAGTCCATTTGCAAATGTAAATTTCCTAAATATCTGAATCTTTGATAATTATATCACGATGATATTTATTAATTATGTTTTAATATGACCAATGATAACAGTAATGGTTTCCTGTAAACATAAACGTTCTGAAAAAGCTCATAAGTTGGAAGCAACATTGTTGAACGTGACGCAGGTTCGCGTGACAGAGACGCGGGCGCGGCGTGCACGCAACTATACAACCATGCAATAACTCAGTTCACTGGTATTCTACTCCTATCGATCCTGGCAATCACGCGTTGGAACGGAAAATAAACGACCAATTAGTTGGTACGGAAGTAACAAACCCAAAAAGACACAAAAGGCGACAAGCCGCGTTTAAACGAAGTAGCTCTACAAATTGGATTAAATCTTACTTTATACATTTGACTGTGAAATCCTTTTTAGTTGATGGCAATTGCTTTTCTTTCTTGTCTTTTTAGGTGTCAGCGAGTGAATTATGAGAGAGTATCGTCAATGATGGATAATTTAACAAAATAACAATGAAGAGTTTCTTTTTCGTAATGATATTTGCTCAATGATAGAACTATACATAGAGGGCGGGCAGCCATGCATTTATGGGACGATTGTCGACGTTCCATACTGATGTCATGGCGTGTTATCACGTATAATATGATTTAATAATTGGTGATTTAGTATGTTATGAAGTTCCATGATATGAATTATTATCTACGGTACATAAATGAATCCATAATGAATCATTATGAGCAGAGTTGTTTCTGCCCGGAATTGATTGAGCCGATTTTTCAATAGTCAGATAAACAGTATTTTTCTTAGACCATTTCCTTAAGAATTTTGGAGCTCAAAATATATTATTGAAAGTGTCACCAAAACACCGCAGTGAGGTAGAAGCTGAACAAAGCTTAACGTTGAAACTTCATCATTTTACCTATAAAATTACCACATTATGCAAATTTTTGCAGTATGCATGTAAAAGTTTGGCCTTAAATTCAGATTCTAAAGTAATTTCTGAGACCTATAAACTACACTGACAGTCTTATTTGACTTTTATACGTTTTGTGTTGGAGTAGTAAAAATTTACTGGCCATTACCGGCAGGCTCCTTTACGATGCCCGGCGGTGTGCACCCGCAGTAAACCGGCACACATTTGCTGCTGAGCGACACAAAGAAGATTTTCATGTTCCCCACATTTTTCATTGAAATTCCTTCAGTATATTGTCAATATAAGTACAATCAGCCAGCACTTTTAGACAAAGAATGTATTTCTTTGATAACGTTTGCGAAGGAATTTCTTTGCTTTAATGTTAATGATATTAAATTAAAATAGCTTACACAAGTTATCGAGCACTATTTCTTTGAATGTATAGGTTGAAAGGCTGTTCAACATTATGCCAACATTTAAGTATTCACGCCGGCAATAAAATCATAAATTTAAGCTGAATTGTTTAAGGCGAATTCATTACGTATTCAGTAATGTTACTGCTCTAAACATTTTGTAATTTATTAGTGATTTGGGTACGAATAACCGTACGATACCTACTGCAGGTATACATATGTATAGGTATGTAGGAGTAAAGAAACCTATGTAGGCCAGCGTGAACATTGCCGCCTAATTTAAAATTAATGAAGCCAACAATGGCGGTTTTCACTCGAACTTGTTTATATACCTAAAGTTAATTGTTTGATTGTATTTTTTTATACGACTAAGTCAGTAAGCGAGCATACGGCCCGCCTGATGGTATGCGGTTACCGTAGCCATATGGACGCTTGCAACACACGAAACATCGCTCACGCGTTACTGGGGAAGTACCTCCACCTCACTCCAGCTCATAGGGGAGGGGGGAGAGGTAGCCCCCTCCCCTATGAGCTCTTTCGACCTTACTCATGAGCAGGAACACAACTTTACACAACATAAAGTTATTTGGTTGCGGTATTCTGTAAGGTGGAGGTACTTCCCCAGTCGAGCTGCTCTATGAGCGAATAAACGCTACGCTCTACGTCTCTACCTTACACCTTGTAAAAATTATTCAATGATGTTGATTATTTTTACACAAGTATCCCGTTACTAGATTTAGGATATTTTATATGACCGCGTATAAAAAATTGGTCCTGATAGGTTCTATTTTGATCACAATTTCCTTTTGGCGCGTTTATCATTATTTTTTTCCTTACCTCAATTAGGCAATTTTATCTAAAGGATTTCTAAATGTGGTATGCTACGAGCCATATGTAATTACCTATAGTTATTTAACATGATTTTTGTAACCACATAAAACTAACATGCAAATTCCATTAAATGAACTAATTAATTAAAACAATCAGGCTTGTAATTAGATCATTAGAGAGAGATATGAAGGATTGTTGGAATATTGGCTCCATTCCAGAAGGATTTTAATTTTCATGCCAAACGTTTAGTAACCATGGAAGCCAGAAGACCTTTGTAATCAGCTATTTAACACTTGTTTTACTTCAGTAAAATTCACTTAGGTATTTTATTTTAGAGAAAGAGCTAAATTGCATTACGTAGTCGATGGAATTTCGTATTCTTTTATGGCAGATGTGAATGTAAATGAATGTTCAGCAAAATACGAATAGTTGCATGTGAATCGAATACCAATGAGATAGAAAATGAGGAATGCAACGTGAACCTTTTTATAATATTTCTAAAATCTAGATAGATGGAAGATATGGAACGATGTGAAGGAAAGAAAAGTATTAATTTTTACATTTTAGTATTTGTACACTAGGTGAGGTGTTTGTTGAGGATGTAGGGGTTTGGTTTAGGACGTAGTATTTATCTACTCTGAGGTTTAGGTATGGGCTAAGAATGGTATTTTTTTTTTAAATAAATTCTAAAATTAATGATTTTCCCTAGCAAAGTGACGACTATGGGGGACACTAACATTTTTTTAAATTAAATTTTATATTCAGTTTTAATCTATATTATTATATTATACTTAAATCGCGCAAGGCGATTTGTTTACAATTCGATTATGTCTAGCTTTATATGCAAAGTGCTCCGTAGCAGTCCGTTGCTGGGTATTTGATTGAATTAATAAGAAGGATTTGCTGAAGGGCTTTGGACCATAAATCGTGTTGATAAACATTCATTAACATATTTTTTTTATACTACTAAGCCGGTAAACAAGCATACGCCTGATGGTAAGCGGTTACCGTAGCCATATGGACGCTTGCAACACAAAAAGAATTGCTCACGCGTTACCGACCTTTCCCCCCTCCCCTGGCGACCTTACTCACTCACAGGAACACAACTATACACAACATAAAGTTTTTTGGCTGCGGTATTCTGTAAGGTGAAGGTACTTCCCCAGTCGAGCTGCTCTTTGAGCGAATGAACGCTATGCTCTACCTCTCTCAAAAATGCATCACGCTTTAGTTTTGCATTATCTTATGTCTCTTTATCATCTGTGGAATGTACGTGTGTACCTACAATTGGAATTAACTAAAAGATCATACAAAAATGCAAAATACTGAATTAAAAAAAACGGCAAAGTACGAGTCAGACTATAGACAGATACATTCAGTTCAACTTGCTAGGTTCACCCGTTCCTGAGAAAATCGGTGGTGACACGGACAGACAGACAGATAGACAGATCTAATAAGGGTTCTTTTTTTACCTTTTGAGGTACGGAACTAGGCATGGCATAAATAACAAGTAGCAGGTGATAAAGAACATGATTCTGTTTTCATATGTCACATCTGCTACCGTCCATGACATAGCCTGTTACATGTTATAAAGAATATTTAAGAATATAAATAAAATGTATGCGACTGAAGGACTTTGTATCCATGGTCAAGAACAAATTTAAAA
Source organism: Achlya flavicornis (assembly GCA_947623365.1). Classification (NCBI taxonomy): domain Eukaryota; kingdom Metazoa; phylum Arthropoda; class Insecta; order Lepidoptera; family Drepanidae; genus Achlya; species Achlya flavicornis. Next base: position 5,788,168 of record OX392468.1, on the reverse strand, counting down.
AAAAAAACTTTATCATTGATTAGCTTTAAAGAGTATTCAAAAATAAACCTTAAATCAAGTGACATAAAGTGTTAACTTCTTTAGCATGTTATGTAGCAGGATAGAAAAATATTTTTTTGCTACGAAAGTATATATAATTTGCATCAGTGATAATTTGACACTTGCGTGCGATACTCGCACATGATTTTGTTTTCCAATGAAAAATGCCGTCGATCAGCATCGATGACGTAGGTTACAAATCATTGCAAATCATATATCGCTAGTGAAATCATGCTATAAAATATAATAATATCATCAAATGAGAATTCCTTTAAAGTAGCAATAATTTCCATGCCTATACGGAACCCTTAAAACAACTTAATTGTCTAATAACTGAGAATGTCATTTTGTAGGAACATTCTTTACATGCCTACATTACGAATCAACGGATTTCTATTTTTCACAAAAAAATGATGAGAAAATGTTGGAGAAAAACATATTCTGAATTTTATCTCAGAATGGGTTGCATGCAACCACGGGCTGGAAACTTAACTATTATTTTAATTATATAACTACACTAGTTGCCCGGCGCGACTACGTTCCCTACCCTACATTTAAACCTTCCCCGAACTTCCACGAATAGTTCAAACACAAAATTAACCAAATCGGTCCAGCCGTTCTCGAGTTTTAGCGAGACTAACGAACAGCAATTCATTGATATGGAAAAGGTCTAAAGTAAGTTTCTCCATAGGAAACATACTGTAATATGGAAACCAGTGTCTGTACTACTACATAGTATGTATTCCTAGTCTGAGTTAGGACTTACCTACCCTATGTTTCAGTTCACCAGGTCGAGTGCAGTAGATATGTCACTGAATTCCTCCTAAACGGCTGGACCGATGGCGCCCTGAATGGTTAAGATTCACATATTATCCCGGCAGATGGCGCTGCAGTCGGTATCTAGGTTATATTATCGACTGCAGCGCCATCTGCCGGGCTGATTTGTGAATCTAAACCACCCAGGGCGCCCCTCAAATGCATATAAAAAAATCATTCAAATCGGTCCAGCCAGCCGTTTAGCAGGAGTTCAGTGACAAACACACGTATAGTTGAATTTGTTTAGGGTAGGGTAGGTAAACGCGAACGAAGTCGCGCCGGGCAGCTAGTAATATTATAATAAACCGCATCACACTAAACTATTGTACCTTGGTTCTATATTCAGTTTTAAATTAGATTATACCTACTAGAAATGCATTTCAGTTCACTCTCACAGTATTATGAAAGAGAGTTTATGCATGCTTATTCTTGCAAATATGCATTTTATTTATGAAAATGATAATCGAATCTCTTTTAAAGTGAGTTTATATGGAAAAATATCGTTATGTCATGTGAATTTCAGATTTAATGGATATTAAGATCTAAAAATTTTTACGGTGGATTGTAAGAAGTTCGAAGGAAATTACAGTTTTTCCTTTGCCGTCAGTTTCCGCCCACTCCGTTCCAGTTTTTATTGAATGTGTTTTCATGGTATTAAACTAAATTAATGGACTTACTAGTTGTTTGTCCAACTTCGTTGTCATTATTAGCAATATCGTTTGAATAAGTTATTTTTTTCATTGGGTTTCTTACACGTTCTGGAGCTCCTTGTTGAATATGTATCTGAAAATAACTCTAGAAGCATCAACTCAGTATCTAATAATTTAGTAGAAATATGGAGGTAGGTATGTAGGTAGGTATTTTACCACCCTTTTCGGTTAAGTTAGCGCATTTTGTCTTCCGTATAAACTTTCTGTGTCCGAGGTCCGAAAGGCATCTTATAGGCATGCGCGGTCCACCCTAGACTACATTTACGCATACCATCAGGCGGAATTGCAGTCACCCGCTAGCCCAAAAATAATAAATTAAAAATAAATATGGACTGATTTAAATAAATTAAAACTAAGAAAAATTCAATTATTAAAAGAAACAAAAATCCCGACTACGTAAAACAAAAATTAACTGAAAAGAGAAAAACAAGATTTTTAATCTATAGGATTTGGAATATAACTTGAATGTTATAATGTCTTACAGTCGGGGACAAACCAATAACCTAAGTATACCTAAGTATACCCATATTGTTATAATAACGAAATTTTTGTTTTTAATTTCCCCCCTCTTTTCTGATCCGTAGAAGCCATATAAAAATAATATACCCTATGACACTCCCACAGTTCAGACGAATCTAACGACACCTCATATGCTTAAATTCATTAAGCCGTTTAGGCTGCAGAGCGTGCCTAAGAAATAGACATACAAACATACATACACTCGAAAAACATAACCCTCCTTCCGGGTCAGTCGGGTAAAATCGTATGCAATAATTTTGATAACATTTCACGTCAATTTTATGTTCGAAGCTATCTTTGTGACTTACTTTTTACGCAAATTATATAATAAATAATACGTACCTAAATCACGAGATAACGCACGACTCGCGTTTAAAAGGGTCTCCGATTGTCTGGCGTGAGCAATCGCCGTTAGCAATCTTTTTTAATTTATTTTATTCAAATTTTTAGCATTTAAATGGATGGTGGGAACCAATTACACTGTTTGACTTTTATTTTAAATTTTATGGACATTTATCAAGTAGTAATTCTGCTATAAAAAGATATTATATTTTTATTTAGTGCTACAGTATATTACAGTAGACTGGTAATACTGTTGTATATTTCTCCATTTTGAAGACATTAAAAAGTTATAAAACCTTTAAGTATATGTTAAAATACCAAAGTTACTTACTCTCGGACAAAGAAAGTTTATACGGAAGACAAAATGCGCTAACTTAACCGAAAAGGGTGGTAATATACCTACCTACATACCTACCTCCATATTTCTACTAAATTATTAGATACCGCTTAGGAGGACCACGTACCCGCTTGTCAACATTTTGACGAAAATAAAAAGTTTTTTTGGTAAACTGTCTCGTCATTCGTGCTTTGGACCCATAACAAAGAGGCCAATCACAATTTATCCGTTAATTTGTTTGTGTTGCCAATAATTTACTCCAATCATGGTAATGGAATTATATTAGTGATTGGTCCATCACCCAATGAAATAAACAGTTCGATTCAAAGTCAGCATTCGAATAAATAAGAACAATTGATTAAATTAGTTCAATACCCTGGATCAAAATCTCTGGGCGTGGTCATTAGGGCCTCAGCAAACAATATAACTAAAAGTTTAATAAAACACGAGTAATTTTGAGTTACAATTTTGCTAGATGATATCCAATGAATAAAGTTCAAATTATAATAACACTCGAAATATGGTCTTTTTAAAATTACTTGTCCACTAAGTTTTGACACTTCATTAACATTATGCCTTTCTATTAAAGTAGCTCTTGCTTCCGTCGAAATCATATCCATACTAGTTCCTTAAAAACTCCTGCTAAATATATCTCCATATAGGATAAGCAGTAGATTTGTGACATTCGAGGAAATAGCTCGAAAGCCTTCAAGTTGTGTACACCCGATACTATCTATAGAGGCTTCTGATCCGGCCTCAAGGTTACAAGCCGCATTTCCTGTGAAAATTGATATCTCCAAAACGCAAATAAAATAACTTTGAATAACTATGACGAAAATTGTATTTAAATAGCGAACATGACTTAGGCCTGTACCTACTCAGATAAAAGGTACAAGCTCGCAGCCGACTGCATACAGCAGCAGCAGGCGACGTGTCTTCGCGACACTACTTCTTTCTCTTTAGTTTATATGGAGTATTCCATTCTCGAATACTATGGAGGCGACGTGTCGCTAGATAGAAGGTATTTAAAAGTTATATAGAAACCGCGTATCGTGGACGGACTTGCAAGCCTCGAACGAGTGTTCGGCTCGCGCTCAACTGCGCTCCGCCGATTTTCAGTTTTTTAACGAACAAATAGGGATTCGCATCATGCTCGTGCTGTAGGCTGGGTTTACGTACACAATTGACATCGCGAGCAACGAACGAATAGAGGGGTCGGCTCGTGCTCGGTTCACGTAGCGTGGACACACCAATCATTGGTGCAGCTTCCAAATTAAATTGTTTTAATGTCTACTCAAAACTTGAATTGAGCATTGATTGATGTTCTAGATATGTTTGATAATATTGAAACGGTAATGATCATTATGTTTTTATTTTAAACTATGAAAGCGGCAAACAAGCATAGGGCGCACCTGGTAGTAAGCGGTTACCATAGCCATATGGACGCATGCAGCACGCGAAGCATCCCAGGGTATTATTCGCGCTAAACCGACCCTTTTCCCTCGATTAGCTCAGGCAACCTACTCACGCGCAGGACCAAAACATTTGGCTGCTGGCAGTCGAATTGAATTATTATATAACTTACCAGTTTTTTGCTAAATGAATTTTCCTTGGAATATAATGATCATCTATAAAACAATATAATACTTTGTGCTTATCACCATTTGCCAAATCTTCACTGATCATGGGTAGGTTCATTGTGGTTAAAGTATTCCACTAGCTTCTAGTGACTAGAATGATTAAAGATATACCTACAAGTTTTGTGACAATGCAGGTGCATGTCATTTTTACGGGGAACCGGAACCAGGAAGTACTTCCATTGTGACCACGACGACGCGGACGTTATTATTAATGAGTTTCCGCTAGTTTTCTTTCAGCGTCATTTTCTTCTTTGTACTTTACGAGAATAACAAAACATTTTTAATGATTGAAAAAGACAAATAGTTTAATAATCTATTAATTATACCTACCTTTACCCAATTAGAAAGGCTTTAAGTTCTTGAACTTGTATGCTTTAAAATGAGTACAGTTCATACACCTATGAGTTTCGTGACGCTAAACGCCTGCAATGATTTGTGGAAAATGCATGGAAAGGGCGTGTCTGGCGTGTCTCCCGTCATAATGCTGATTATGTAGCTCATCCCTTAATTACTTTGTTTTTTTATTTAATTTTTTCAAATCTGCTTTTTGATGAAAATTATAAAGGGGTATTAATTGTACTAAAAATACCATTATTTTTCGATAATCGACTTTTACAATGTATTTGTACGCCAAATAGGCATAATAAGCAGAACTATCTGATCTTTTGAAACATACCATAGCAAATAAAGAATTTGAATTTATACGAATGTACATGAACAAGTCACGATAAAAAAAAATATAAAGTATCCTTAGGAAGTTTGAATTACACATTCACACAGCACCTACGCGGCGTACGACACGAATTCCATTTCATGATTAAATTACCTAACTAATTAGGTTACGTAAAGGTTCGAGAACAGAGAAAATAACCTTTAATAATTCATTTAATAGAAGGAACCTTTTGATGTCACATACGTTTGGGCGCTCGTCGGCCAGGTGGAAAGTATTTGAAGATTGTTCGGTGAAGCTGAATATCGTGGGCAGATTTATTTTCGGCTCAGTGGCTTTTATGCTAACATATAAAAAATGTACTTACGTATATGTGCCCTTTTCAGGGTTCCGTAGCCAAATGGCAAAAAACGGAACCCTTATAGATTCGTCATGTCTGTCTGTCTATCTGTTTGTCTGTCTGTCCGTCCGTATGTCACAGCCACATTTTTCCGAAACTATAAGAACTATAATGTTGAAACTTGGTAAGTAGATGTATTCTGTGAATTGCATTAAGATTTTCACATAAAAATAGAAAAAAAACACTAAATTTTGGGGGTTCCCGTACTTAGAACTGAAACTCATTTTTTTTTAATAAAACACCTACGTTTGTGGTGTCTATGGATAAGTCTTCAAAAATGATATTAAGGTTTCTAATATCATTCCCCTGTAACTTCTAAAATAAGAGAATGGTAAAACAAAAAAAAATATATGATGTACTTTACCATGCAAACTTCCACCGAAAATTGGTTTGAACGAGATCTAGTACCTAAGTAGTTCTTTTTTAATACGTCATAAATTGAAATTCATATCAAATACTCAGGTCTATACTACCATTTACTTATATACCTACAGGTTTGTACGGAACCCTCGGTGCGCGAGTCTGACTCGCTCTTGGCCATTTTTTTGTAATTAGAGATGTATGACTACGTTATGCTAGGCAGCTTCCTAAGGTGCCCTGTAGAAGTAACTCAATTCATACAACTCTTTCAAAGGAGTGCATGTAAACGCAAAACCTAATTTTATTATTGTATGAAATATAAATACACGCTCGAAATTTCATACAAAATAGGTGTTTAAAGCAAACTCGTGAGCCAAATTCAATGCCAGGGAGTAACAGTGTAACAGTGAGTACCTACTTCAAAAAGTCGTAAATACGGAAAACATGCGATACGAGGAGGCGGTCGGAGTCAAAGAGACACACGTCAATAAACATCGAATACAGAAACGCAACCAATCAGGAAGTAACGTCAGTTGAGGCATCATCCGTAGTTACCCGCGGCGGTAGTCCAACTCCGTCGGTGTCCCATTGACCTACTTTTGCGCCCTTGAACCTTCCCCCCGCCCTGTCCGACAACCGCGCGTTCCCGTGACGTCATAAATGCCCTCCGCATCCATTGTCTTTTACTGTATTGTTTTGCTACGAAAAATGTCGATACTGTGTCAACAAACCTATTAAATTCACGACAAATATTGTCACTTTTATACGTTAACTGAACCCTATTTTAGGTATTTTCTAGTATGTAAGTGTTTTTTTACGATATTGGTGAGGTGCTATACCTCTGCGAGTTTGCGGCAGTTAGGATCGGGGGATACGATTGGTTTTTCTGGTAATCTAAAAAAGATTGATGTATAAAAGTCTTGGGCTGGTTTCAATTGTTGTTTACTCTTATTCTATACTATCTATATACTAATATAATAAAGCTGAAGAGTTTTTTGTTTGTTTGTTTTTTTATTTGTTTAAACGGGCTGACTGATATAAATATGTTTTAAACTAGCTGTCCCGCGCGGTTTCACTCGCGTTCCCGGGGTACCCTATAATACTCGGGAATAATGTAGCTTCCTATTAGTGAAAGATTTTTTCTAATCCCACTGGTAGATCCAAAGATTAGCCCGTTTAAACAAACAAACAAAAAACTCTTCAGCTTTATTATATCTAGGAACTAGGAATAGGAACTAGGTATAATGTAGCTTCCTATTAGTGAAAGATTTTTTCTAATCCCACTGGTAGATCCAAAGATTAGCCCGTTTAAACAAACAAACAAAAAACTCTTCAGCTTTATTATATCTAGGAACTAGGAATAGGAACTAGGTATAATGTAGCTTCCTATTAGTGAAAGATTTTTTCTAATCCCACTGGTAGATCCAAAGATTAGCCCGTTTAAACAAACAAACAAAAAACTCTTCAGCTTTATTATATCTAGGAACTAGGAATAGGAACTAGGTATAATGTAGCTTCCTATTAGTGAAAGATTTTTTCTAATCCCACTGGTAGATCCAAAGATTAGCCCGTTTAAACAAACAAACAAAAAACTCTTCAGCTTTATTATATCTAGGAACTAGGAATAGGAACTAGGTATAATGTAGCTTCCTATTAGTGAAAGATTTTTTCTAATCCCACTGGTAGATCCAGAGATTAGCCCGTTTAAACGTTACGTTACGTGGAAGACAAGAATATATGGTTGTAGTAGCTTGTCTCTTCACTTGCATCCCCCCTGGCTAAGTGACAATTGTATGAATAAGCATAATAATAATATATATATATATTGTATATTGTATAAGTATTTGGAAAAAAGCTGTAATATGAAAAGATCTTCCAAGAAAAAAAAAAGCCTTGCTGAGTTTCATGCCGGAGTCACAGAATATTTATGCCGGAGTCTTGTCAGTTTAAGTGTATTCCGAACCGGTGGTAAATTCAACTGTATGTAGCAATTTAACGTTCATAAGTGCCTTACCAGGGCCTAAACTGAATAAATGACTTTTTGATTTTGATTTTGAAAAATAATAGAGTCTCTATTGAAGAAACATTAATTACAGCAGTGACGTAAGCAAAAGCCTCGACTGACATGAAAAGTTGATGACTCCTTTCCAATAATTTTGCCGATTGCTGTAACCAACTACTAATGACATATCAATCGATTATACTGTTCCATGAAGTAATTATGTTATGTAGGTACTTTATAGGTATTCATACTTGGAAGTTGAAGAAGAAAATGTCGAACGGTTGTATAAGTACCTAAATAAATAAATATCTTGGAACATTCTTTTCAACACACTTGCTCGTAAAGTGACATAATTGCACCGTTTTTTTGCATCATAATGCAGCTTATTACGCACTCGTGATTTTTAACTTTACATTACCGCACAGTTTTATGATAGGTAAATCCCGAATTAGACCTTACTGCAAGTAATGGCCGATTCCTATAATATGGACTCTTTGTATCTTTACTAATAACTCAGAGAGTATAATGTACTATTAAATATTCTGTGTTAATACTACGTAATGAAGTAAAGACCTCAAAGTTTTGCATAGTAGTCCCTCCCATATGGAACTAAGTATCTGTGTTGTATGGCCATTCTTATTAAATGTAGCTAGCTATTTTATTGATAAATTAGTTAATGCATCAATTATTTTGCCAATTATTTGAATTGTGCAGCTCGTTTTTACACAAAATATTTCGCGAGTGGGACATAATGACTAAAGACCCCCATATCGGTATGAAATATTAATCAAGGCTTGAATTGCAATTCATTCATGTACCTAAACAAAAAAGAGCCTTGTTTGCATAAAGAAGAACAAAACGTCGAGGGTTGGTCCAGCTCAGTGGCACGGTGGCGCTAGAGGGCAAATTTTCCATTTCGTTGTCCTGTAGCCGCGGCTGTTTTCCAGCTCAATGGCTTGTTCTAATCCATCGCTGTGAAGATATGCGATACATCTCTATGTAGAGACGTGTCGATGTTTGACAGTTATGTTTTAGTAAACTTCTTTACGTTGTAATTCCTACAACGAAAGAGCGCGGCATGATGGTGCGTCCATGCTTGGCGAACCGACCACGAGCCAAGCCACGAACGAGCACACTGCGAGCACGATTCGCGTAGCGTGGACGGGCTTGCGAGCCTCGAACGAGCATTCGTAGCGTGCTCTACTGCGCTCCACGCGATTGTCAGTTTTTTCACGAACACAGTGATTCACATCGCGCTCGTTGTAGGCTCTTTGAAGGCTCGTTAAGTACGTCCACGCTTGAAAACGCAAGCAAAGAACGAATCCTGTTCGTTTGAGGCTCGGCTCGTGCTCGCTTCGCGTAGCATGGACGTACCATTACATATAATTACCTACTTTCGTATAAAATTTAGCTTTAGGGCAATTAACCCAAATATCCTTATGGAAGTAAGTAAACAAGCTCTGCTACGCTGAGCAGAGCAAATATTTGCAGCAAAGTTTAAGCTCGCGTAGATAGAAGACACGTTGAATTGCTGTTGATTTTTGGATAAGTATCTACTTCAGAAAGTTAATGGCTGGTGGCAAACGGAGGCTTTATTATCCTGTTACCCATAAAAGGGTAACCTTGTGACGTAAGACAAATTGTCAATGCTATTTATTTATAACTGGGTCTACCAAGAACACCCTGCACATAGCACTCTCCATAAATAATAAATAAAACGGATCGATGCGGTCAGAAGTCACATGTTTCGTTATAATAAAGACAAGTTGAGTTCTATGAAGCGAATATTGCAGCCATGTTAATCAATTATTTTTTGTGTTCATTCTTTGAAGTCAGTTCAAAGTCGTGTGGAAATTAACAGAAGTTTTCGCTGAATAATAAAGATTTAATGTAACTAAAATAAGGTTCTTTGAACATTTTAGTAGTTTTAAATTGTGACACTATTGAAGTTTTGACAATCCTGTTTTAATATATCGTAAGGTAAAAGAGATACTATGGCTACAGATGTACAATAATATTTTCAAATACATTGATTTTAAAATCTTATATAATCTGGTAAAACAACAGTTTATTTAATTAATTACGCACCAAAAAACTTTCATGCCGGAGTCACAGAATATTTATGCCGGAGTCTTGTCAGTTTAAGTGTATTCCGAACCGGTGGTAAATTCAACTGTATGTAGCAATTTAACGTTCATAAGTGCCTTACCAGGGCCTAAACTGAATAAATGACTTTTTGATTTTGATTTTGAAAAATAATAGAGTCTCTATTGAAGAAACATTAATTACAGCAGTGACGTAAGCAAAAGCCTCGACTGACATGAAAAGTTGATGACTCCTTTCCAATAATTTTGCCGATTGCTGTAACCAACTACTAATGACATATCATTCGATTATACTGTTCCATGAAGTAATTATGTTATGTAGGTACTTTATAGGTATTCATACTTGGAAGTTGAAGAAGAAAATGTCGAACGGTTGTATAAGTACCTAAATAAATAAATATCTTGGAACATTCTTTTCAACACACTTGCTCGTAAAGTGACATAATTGCACCGTTTTTTTGCATCATAATGCAGCTTATTACGCACTCGTGATTTTTAACTTTACATTACCGCACAGTTTTATGATAGGTAAATCCCGAATTAGACCTTACTGCAAGTAATGGCCGATTCCTATAATATGGACTCTTTGTATCTTTACTAATAACTCAGAGAGTATAATGTACTATTAAATATTCTGTGTTAATACTACGTAATGAAGTAAAGACCTCAAAGTTTTGCATAGTAGTCCCTCCCATATGGAACTAAGTATCTGTGTTGTATGGCCATTCTTATTAAATGTAGCTAGCTATTTTATTGATAAATTAGTTAATGCATCAATTATTTTGCCAATTATTTGAATTGTGCAGCTCGTTTTTACACAAAATATTACGCGAGTGGGACATAATGACTAAAGACCCCCATATCGGTATGAAATATTAATCAAGGCTTGAATTGCAAAAAACTAGAATGTAGGTAACTGAATAATGTATTGTGTTCTGATTTACGAAATTTTCTGAAATTGGTTTGTTGACCATATAAAAACGTTTTCATTACTCATTTCAATGTTACTCAGGTATATGTGTACAGATGCATATGGGTAGCATATGGGTTCAAGCTTTCCAGATGGAGCGTCGAAGCTGTGCACGCGTCGAAAAAATAGCCCCTAACTATTAGGGGCTAAATCAAATAAAAATAAATAAAATTGCAAAATAATGTTTAATATTTAAATTTCTCCCGATTTTAATTGGAATATTTCAACAACTGCTATCATTATGAACGTCACTATGACAAGCAGAATGACGCAGAGGGAGCGTAAAACGTAGCTGTTACGCGCAGCAGCCTATAAAAGTTGGCCTGTTTTTACCCGACTGACCCGGAAGGAGGGTTATGTTTTTCGAGTGTATGTATGTATGTATGTATGTATGTATGTCTATTTCTTTGGCACGCTGCAGCCTAAACGGCTTGATGGATTTAAGCATATGAGGTGTCTTTAGATTCGTCTGAACTGTGGGAGTGTCATAGGGTATATTATTTTTATATGGCGTCTACGGATAAAAAAAGAGGGGGGGTATTAAAAACAAAAATTACGTTATTGTAATAATATGGGTATCAAATGAAAGCTTGTGAATAGCCCTTTCCATATATGTATATATTGTAATACTTTTGTGCTACCATTTTGACTTAAACTGCAAAAAACCATGTTTAATGCAAGGACAGTAGGTACTATGAGCGGTTACCGTTACCGTACGTAACTCACAGAGTTGCGATGGTTGTTAGCGTTACTTGGCCGTACCGCTCATTTACTTAATAATACTTACACTTCATTCTGTATAAAACTAAAAAGTCTGAAATAAATTAAATTATTAAAAGAAACAAAAAACCCGACTGCGTAAAACAAAAATTAACTAAAAAGAGAAAAACAAGCTCTTTAATCTATATAATTTGGAATATAACTTGAATTTTATAAGGTATTGCAGTCGGGGATAAACAAATATTACAAAAAAACACATATTTAGGTTATTGGTTTAATTGTCCCCGACTGCAAAATACCTTATAAAATTCAAGTTATATTCCAAATTATATAGATTAAAGAGCTTGTTTTTCTCTTTTTAGTTAATTTTTGTTTTACGCAGTCGGGTTTTTTGTTTCTTTTAATAATTTAATTTATATATATTCGTGTAGTATGGCGACGTTCTTTCTAGGTATATTTATTTCTATGGGTTCAAGTGTACAACACATATTTTTTTTATTTTTTATTTTTATACCACTTAGGTGGCAAACAAGCATACGGCCCGCCTGATGGTAAGCGGTTACCGTAGCCTATGGGCGCTTGCAACACCAGGGGTATCACGCGCGCGTTGCCGACCCTGCAGAAATCTCTTCACACCCCTTTTGAAGAACCCCATGCTGTACTCCATTGGGAAAACCACGGCGGGAAGCTCATTCCACAGTCTGAGCGTCCGCGGAAGGAAGCTCCTTTGAGCCCGCACAGTACGAAACAATTCAGGTTTCAATATGTGAGGATGGACTCCCCGTCGATGGCGAGAGTTGCGATGGTAGAAAGTAGCCGTGGGCATCATCTTAAACAATTCTTCAGAACACCGTCCGTTGTACAAGCGGTAGAACACACATAAGGAGGCAAAGTCTCTCCTCAGACTGAGGGGCTCTAAACCGCTTGTGAGCTTGGGATCGTCGACAATTCTTATGGCACGTCGTTGAACCGAATCTAAAGGATCAAGCTGGTATCCAGGTGCGCCCGCCCATAGATGACAGCAGTACTCCATATGAGGCCGGACTTGCGACTTGTAAAGTTGCAGCCTTTGCCCCGATGTGAAGAACTGCCTCGCTCTGTTGAGCACTCCGAGCTTTTTGGATGCCAGCTTTACCTTGCCTTCTAAGTGACTTCGGAACAAAACGTCGCTAGAAATGTCGACGCCAAGGATCCCGATGCTTTTGCTGATGTTCAGGGACGTGTTCTGGAACTGTGGAGCCACAGCAAATGGGGTTTTCTTAGCGGTGAACGCGCAGGCTTGGGTCTTGGTGGGGTTGAAATGGACTAGGTTTAGTCGACCCCAATCGGAGACACTAGTTAGTGTACTCTCGATTTCAGACACCAGCCGTTCGCGGCTTTCCTCAACCTCGGAACGAGGGATATTTGCACGGCCCGTGTAATGGGTGTCCCCTGTACTGTCGTCTGCATAGCAATGAATGCCGTCAATAGACAGCATATCATTGATATGCAGTAGGAACAGTGTTGGGGACAGCACAGAGCCTTGCGGAACGCCAGCATTTATGTCCATGCTATCGGAGCAGCTACCGTTGACGACGGCTCTTATGCATCTGCTGGACAGAAAGCTGGCAATCCATTTGCACAATCCCTCGGGAAGCCCGTATGATGGTAACTTCGTTAGAAGACCCCTGTGCCAGACCCGATCGAACGCCTTCGCCACATCTAGGCTCACTGCCAATGCCTCACCTTGACTCTCGATGGCGAGTGACAAACGGTGCGTGAGATACACAAGGAGGTCACCAGCTGAGCGACTGTGGCGAAAGCCATACTGTCGGTCGCTCAACAAATCGTGATCCTCCAGGTATCTCAAAAGCTGCGTGTTGATCACTCGCTCCATGACTTTGGAGAGAAGGGAGGTGATGGCGATAGGCCTGTAATTGGAATATCATAGGAAGCTTTGGTATCTAAATGAACCAAGTCATATATCTAAATATTATTCGGAAATTTCGGGGTGTATTTGAACACATATATCACCCCGCAAGTCTACGGGTTATGGTTGGGTTATTCTTAAAATAGCTTTAGTAATCAATTTATGAAGCTTCTTTCAAGTAAAACTTCAGAATTATATCTTGCAGTTTCCCTTATTGACTCGCTTCTGCAATTGGTAAAATATACAACTGAGAGCTAAATCTTATTTTCGTGAGTCCGGATTGCAAATTAAATTCGTAGGAAAGCGAAGGTAGGCATGCTGTGTAAACTTATTATAGGTACTTTGAAAATAAATCTTATGGGAACGTAAAACGAAAAGGTAAAAATGTTTTTTTTATCGAGTTATGATTCAGTTAACGTTATTTTCGGGTGAACACTTATTACTGCTTACAGGAAACGGTTTGTGAGAAGCTCTAGTTAGTGCTTTTTTTAAATACTCGCCTCTGCCTGACGATTTTTCATTAAAAGTACTTATCCTTGTTATATTTCAGGGTGAGCGCCATTTCGGCGTGGTTGAGTAACATTTATATTATAGGGATATAATTTTTATTTTTTTACCACAGGATATTAAAATAGCAATGTCGCAAAAATATATTATTTAAATGTGCTACCAACTACAAAAAACACATATAAAATAAAAGAATACAAGGAAGGAAGCGGCCACAAAACAATAATAATAAACGGTCATGATTATATTAAATGTCTCGCCAAAATTAAAAATGTTATTGCAGACAGAACCGCCCACAATAATTATGTAATTTTAAATAGGCTATTTCTTATAATTTTTGCCAACTTCTTATGGTGTACAATAAAGCATTATTATCCATCTATCAATCAACAATCAGCATCAAAGATTTCCCGGGATTAAAAGTTATATATGTTATTCCCACTTATAATCATAGGGGAGGGGGGAAAGGTCGGTAACGCGTGAGCAATGCTTCTTGTGTTGCAAGCGTCCATATGGCTACGGTAACCGCTTACCATCAGGCGGGCCGTATGCTTGTTTAACGACTTAGTTGTATACAAAAAAAAAAAACTACCTGCATGCCTAATTTCATCAGACAAAAAACATACAATAAAAAAGTAAGAACATATTATTAAAGGATTACTTTATTTACAACAAATATGTACAAAATATAATCCATACATAGAACATTTCTTCAAGTCTACCACTGCTTCCGATTAAGCGCAAGGTTCCCATAAGGCTGGCAGCGTTTCCTCTTTGGATAGCCAAGCTGACGCGTTAAAGGAAAGGATTGTAGGAAATTTTGATTGAACACTGGTTAACAGAACATAGACATTTGATACTTCTTGGTCAAATTTCTTTGTTTTTCAGCAAATTGTGTTAAGTTATTAAGTTTTCTATTTCTAATTGTTAATTTTAGTTACTTTTTATTAATTTAGATTTAAGTAGTATCTTGTTTTTTACCAATAAAAATAGTTTATATATTTTCAATAACATAACTCGTATACTTTAGATTTAATTGATATCTAAAAAAACCCGATTTCGTCACTGACTCACTGATGATCATCAAAACTCTTAGGGTACTTCCTGAAGTCCTAGAAAACTGAAATTTGGTATTTAAGCTTGTATTAGTATACAAATAATATAATACTCGGAAAAAAAATTTACCAAAAAAAAAATTACAAAAAAAATTGGCATAAGCAAACGAACAAAAAGAAGTGACTGAGTAACTATTTCCATTGTTAATTACTTTTCTGTAATACAATAGTTCTTGTAGTAGCGAAACGGCCAAGCCAAATATTTTGACTAAGGTGTAGAGTTTGTGAAGTTAGGTTAGGTTAGGTTAGGTAGTAGTTATAACCCCCCCGACGTGTTGCCACCTTGTCGTGGTGGGGGGGCTTGCGTGTCCCAAGGATCCTCGTGGCTATACCGGCAGGGCTACCCATACCGGGAGGCACGGGGGGAGGGGCCTGACTAAGAGCAACACACAGTGGTGGAGACGTCTTTGGATGTCTGGCGGCGTCTTTTGGATTGCCGCGTGAGGCGATGGGTCTGCTGGTTTCTTCTGGCAGACAGGCTTCGGCCACCGTCGGCTCAACCCGTAATCCTGAATTGACAGGACCGGGGGTTCTTCGGAATCGCGGGGAAGAAAACCCCTTAAAAAATAACCCAAATCCCAAGCTTTGGCGCCTGGCGATGGGATGTATGGCTGGGGGGAACCCAGTCCCAAGGGCGTCATTCGAGGGACCTCACCCTCTAAAAAAGGACAACATGAGTAGCGCGAACAGAAAAACATCTACCCAGGAGGGTCCCAACCAACTGGTTGGGGAATCCCTTGGTGCCTCGGCACTCAGCCCCGACGTATCTGGGGGGGCAACCTGTCGCGAAGTAGGAGTGAGTATGAGGAGGTGCAGCGTCATTCTGCAGAGAACGGCAGATGATCTGCTGCAAAGAGAAATTGAAGGAGAAGGGTCCCTTAAGGACAAAAAAGGTGTAGGGCGTGGAGCTAAGGATGTTGATATGGAGGTTTCTCCAGGTCCATCCAACTCCACTACTAAAAGAAAGTTTTGGCACAGGAAGCGTTCTCGTTCCCGGAGTGTATCTGGGTTCGACAGCGGATCCAGCGAGGACATGGTGGGGGCCAAGAAAGTTCCAGCCAACCGGAGGGGTAGAGGCTGCAATTCCGGCACAAGCCTCACTGGCACGAGGGCCGACCTCATTGCCGCAAAGCGGAGTGAGTCCGAGCTGCTTGCTGAGGAGGACGTGGCGAGACTATCGCGTGGGCTCTGTCCTGCTGCGACGTCGGGCTCGAATGTTCCGCCTGTGGAGGGTGCCTTGACGGATATCGAGTTGGATAGGAGGGCCGTGGATTCCGTGGCAATCATTAAAGAGGTTGCCAGGAAATCCCTAAACCTCAAAGGCACCTTCTCAAAGGGCCTTACGATGGCGGCGACGACAATTGAGGACACGGTGCGAGACTTACAGTCCCGCACCACTGATGGGGAGACACAGAGGCTGAGTAGGGAAAACGCCAGCCTCAAGTCGGAGCTCGCAGAGATGCGCAAGGAGATTGCCCAATTGCGTTATGACGTTCAGCGTGCTCCGATGGGTTCGGCGGTGCCACAGCCCTCCCCTGGCCCTGTAGACCTGGAAGAGATGATGCGCCGCATCATGGTCCAGGTCGGCCTCATGCTGAGCGCTCGATTTGATGCGTTGGAGATGGATGGGAGGCTGCTCCCGGAGCCCCGTAGCCGGCCGCCGCTGGCGGCGGATGGGGTGAAGGCACCACCTCCTTTGGCTGGTCGTGAGCGAACGGCTGCTGCCGATCCTTCGGCTGTTCGGCGAGGGCGGGGGGCTGCTGCGGGTTCTGCGGCTCCTACGCCTGCGCCCAGTGAACGTGGCATTGCCTCGGGCCCAGGATCTGCTCCGCGTGGGAAAGTGACCACTGGTGCTGCGGCTGCTCCACGCGAGCAAACTGTCGGTTTGGGTACTCGGCGTGGTGGAAAGACGAGGCGGGGGAATAGAGCTGGTGCTCCCCCTGCTCAGGAGAGGGCGGGCCCAGAACCGCGTCCTTTGCCGCCGGCTCCTGAGGCTATGGACGTTCCCTGGTCCCAAATGACTGGGCGGCGTAAAAAAGCCGGGCCACCCGAGACGCAGCCTGCGTCTGCACTGGGGAGGCCGCAGGAGCAGAAGCCACAAAGGCCACTGGTTCACGTCCCTAGATCGGCGGCTGTCGTTTTTAGACTACAACCGTCTGCTCTGGAGAGGGGCGTAACCTATGAGGCGGCATTGAAAGAGGCGCGTCAAAAAGTGAATCCGGCAAGCTTAGGCATCCCCGGCCTCCGCTTTAAAACGGCCGCTACAGGCGCTCGCATGTTTCTCGTGCCGGGCGCTAGTAGCGGCGATAAGGCAGACTCCCTCGCAGCAGCGCTGAGGGGGGCCTTCAAGGAGGAGGACGTCCAGGTGTCCAGGCCAATGAGGTGCGCAGAATTGCGCATCTCGGGCCTGGATGACTCTGTGACAGCGGAGGATGTCGTGGCTGCTGTAGCCAGGACTGGTGGATGCCCTGAGGCATCTATCAAGGCTGGCGTGATCCGCCGGGACCACTTGGGCGAGGGCTTTACCTTTGTAAAGTGCCCTCCTGCAGCTGCCCAAAAAATCTTGGCTGAGGAGACCCGTTTGCTCGTCGGTTGGGTATCGGCGCAGGTGAAACTCCTGCAGGCGCGCCCGACGCGCTGCTTCCGGTGCCTGGAGGTGGGGCACGTTAGGGAGCAGTGCAAAGCGGAGGTGGACCGTGGCAGTCAGTGCTACCGGTGTGGCCAACTTGGCCATAAAGCCGGGGAGTGCGATGCCGCGCCACACTGCACGGTGTGTGCGGCTGCGGGTAAGCCAGCCTCCCACAGACTGGGAGGCAAGGCATGCGCCGCGGCCCGACCGTCGAGCAAAAAGAAGAAGAAGTCGAGGGCTAAAGCAGCCACATCGGCTGGCCCACAGCCAAGCACCAGCGAGGCAGCGGGCGAAGTGGTGGTTCCGATGTCAACGGAATAACGCACGCCCTTCGCTTGCTGCAGGCTAATATCAACCACTGTGCCAGAGCTCAGGATTTGTTAGTCCAGAGCATGGCGCAGTGGAGGATACAGCTGGCTGTGGTGCCTGAGCCGTACCTCATCCCTCCCGGTGATGACTGGGTTGGGGACCGAGATGGCCTTGTTGCCCTGGTCCGTCGGGGCGCCGCTGGCTCCCCTCCTTTCGAAAAAGTAGCGAAGGGTAGGGGATGCGTCGCGGCGTTGTTGGGGGAGATAGTGACGATAGGAGTCTATTTTTCTCCCAACAGGCCCCTCGCCGAGTTTGAATCCTTTATGGACGAGGTGGGGGCCCTGGTCGGACGGAGCCATCCTCACCCCGTGCTGGTGGTCGGGGATCTCAACGCCAAGTCTGTGGCGTGGGGATCTCCCGCAACCGATGCGAGGGGTGAGTTCTTGGGGGATTGGCTCTTGGCGAATGGCCTATCGGTCCTCAATCGGGGGTCGGTAGACACGTGCGTGCGGTATCAGGGTGGATCGATCGTGGACGTATCGTTTGCGACCTCCGCCCTGGCGCGCCGGGTCCGAGGCTGGGAAGTTCTGGAGGACGTGGAGACATTGTCGGATCACCGATATATTCGGTTCGACGTCTCCGCTCTGCTCCAGGGAGTACCGGATAGCCCGATTCGACCCCCGAGTGGGATGAGTCCGCGGTGGCGGCTTAAAGCCCTCGACACGGAAGTGGCAAAGGAGGCGGCGATAGTTCAGTCCTGGGTGCCCGCGCCCGATGGACCTGTGGTGGTTGAGGACGAAGCGGACTGGTTCCAGGAGGCGATGACGCAGATATGTGATGCGTCGATGCCTCGGGCCAGGCTTGGTCCTCCTTTGGATCAGGTGTACTGGTGGAACGCGGAACTTACGCAACTGCGTGAGTCCTGCGTTGAGGTTAGACGCCGGTACACCAGATACCGCAGGAGAAGGCGCAGGGACGAAGCCCAGACGGATGCCCTATACGCCGCATACAGGGACGAGAAAACGGCGCTGCAGACGGCGATAGCCATCGCAAAAACCCGTGCCTGGGAGGAGTCGTTGGAGGCTCTCAATCGTGATCCGTGGGGAAGGCCCTACAAGGCTGTGAGGGGCAAGCTTCGCCCCTGGGCCCCCCCGATCACGCAGAGCCTCCAGCCGCGGCTCCGGGAGGAGGTTGTTTCGACCCTGTTTCCACACAGGGAGGAACAGCTTCCCCCGGCGATGATGGTTGCGCGTGATGCGGCGCCCCTACCGGACGTGACTCAGGTGGTCCCGGAGGTATCGCAGGGGGAGCTGGGTGCGGCCGTTTTGAGGCTTCGTGCCAAAAATTCGGCCCCCGGCCCCGATGGCGTTCCGGGACGTGTATTGGCTCTGGCCCTGAACCCCGACGCCCTGGAGCTTCGATTGAGGGGACTATTCGACGCCTGTCTGGCTCAAGCCATAATTCCACAGAGGTGGAAGACAGGCCGTCTGGTTCTCCTCCGGAAGGAAGGGCGTCCAGCGGAATCTCCCTCCGCCTACAGGCCCATCGTGCTGCTCGACGACATTGCCAAACTCTTTGAGAGAGTTGTGGCTAGGCGGATCGTCGAGCACCTGGAGGGTGTGGGTCCGGATCTGGCGGAGAGTCAGTTTGGGTTCCGCAGGGGTCGATCGACCATCGACGCGGTGTTGCGGGTTAAGTCCCAAGCGCAGGAGGTGGTTGCCCGGGGCGGGGTTGTCTTGGCGGTGTCACTCGACATCGCCAACGCATTCAACTCCCTCCCCTGGAGCTGCATACTGGAGGCGCTCCGGTATCATGGAGTGCCCCTGTACCTGCGCCGAGTTATCGGGGCTTACCTGTCCGAAAGGTCGGTGGTCTACCCCGGCCGAGAGGGCTGGGGCCGACGGGAAATGTCGTGCGGTGTTCCGCAGGGTTCGGTTCTGGGTCCGCTCCTGTGGAACATCGGGTACGACTGGGTGCTGCGGGTGCCGTGTATCCAGGGTGTCGACGTAACGTGTTACGCCGACGATACCCTGGTCACTGCCCGCGGCACGAGGTATAGTACAGCCGCCTACCGCGCCACTGCTGGAGTGGCGCAATTCGTGGGCCGGATACGACGGTTGGGCTTGGAGGTGGCCCTTAGCAAGTCTGAGGCCCTGTGTTTTCACGGGCCTCGGCACGCGCCGCCTCGGGATGCTCATATCGTCGTGAGTGGAGTCCGCATAGACGTCGGGTCGACGATGAGATACCTAGGTCTCGTCCTCGACGGTCGGTGGAATTTCACAGCCCACTTCGGGCGCCTGGTGCCAAGGGTGATGGGCGCGGCGGCTGCTCTCGGGCGGCTGCTGCCGAATACTGGCGAGCCGGGCGCCCTTTGTAGGCGGCTGTACCTGGGGATCGTGCGATCAATGGTGACGTACGGAGCTCCCGTATGGGCGGAGGCCCTAAATCGCCGCAATATCGCCCTCCTGCGGAGACCGCAGAGGGTGGTGGCGATCAGGGCAATACGGGGATATCGCACGATCTCCTGCGAAGCGGCGTGTGTGCTGGCCGGTTCCTTGCCATGGGACCTTGAGGCGAGAGCCCTCGCGTCAGTTTATTTCTGGCGCGAGGAGGCGCTGGCCCAGGGCGAGACGCCGGCACCACGCGAGGTGGAGGGGCGCAGGGCGCAGTTGCGCGCGCTTGCCATCCAGGAGTGGAAGTCCAGGCTGGAGCACCCTAGTGCGGGTCTGAGGACCATCGAGGCCATCCGTCCAGTGATGGATGAGTGGCTGGAGCGGAGGCACGGCACGTTGACCTTCCGGTTGACGCAGATCCTCTCGGGACATGGTTGTTTCGGGAGGTATCTGTGTCGGATTGCCGGGAGGGAGCCGACCGCCGAGTGCCACCACTGCGACGGGTGCCTCGAGGAGGAGGCACAGCACACATTGGAGGTGTGCCCGGCCTGGGCAAGCGAGCGCAGCGAGCTCTGCGCCGAAGTGGGGATAGATCTCTCGCTGCCGAGCGTGGTTCGTGCTGTGGTTGACAGCGAGAGATCGTGGGACGCACTCCACTCCTTTTGCGAGCGAGTTATGCTCGCGAAGGAGGCGGCGGAACGTGACAGGGAGGACACTACCACCCTGGCTATCCGCCGTAGGAGAACCGGGCGTCGGAGGGCGGCTTTTTTAAGCCACCTTCCCCCCAACATGGGCCCAAGGGTGGCGGACTCGGGGGAGTCTGCTGCCCATCAACACCGGGCCCGAGTAGTGGAGCGTGTGTTTCCGCACGCTACTCAGGAGGAGACGGCGGAGACAAGAGCTCCGGTCTCTGCCGTCGACGAAGAGGAGGCCTCCGATCAGGCCGTCGCTGCTGGATACGCGGACGAATGCTTCGGCGCCCCCGTATATCCAGCCGGCAGCGACAGGTAGGAACACCGTGGGGTTTTAGTCAGTAGGAGTCTGACATAACCCGGCCGCTCCCCCCGGAGTGCCCGGGTATCCATGAGGATTTCCCCACGTAAAAAAAAAAAAAAAAAAAAAAAAAAAGGTAGTAGTTATAAGCTTGGCTCTAAATGAGATCTGATAACTTTTTGACAGTGCGAGCCATATGTGCTCGTCTTGGCAACATTTGACATGAAAATGTTTTTAGTGGGATTGAATATTGCATAAGATATTGCAAGGTATTTCCGCCGACATTTTTTTTTGTGTCAACGATTTTCTTACAGACCGAAAAGTGTGGAAAGAAGGAGACCCTTACATCCATGTAAACTTCCTTATAAACTAATATATACTATTGGAAGTAGGTGTGATTGTGCCTAAATCGTACAATGTGGAAATTTATATTATTTATTCATATGCGTATTTTCAATAAGACAATATTTATTTGAAAACATCAGTTATTTTCTTGGGCACGGCCAAGCTTAAAAAATAAACGACACAGAATGGTCTATGTGTTGTAGGTACCGCGTGTAATGGCAGAGCGAAATAATATTTTCAGAACATAATATAGGGTTGTTAATTGATAGTCAACTTAGAACTCCCGGACCCAAGAACAGTAAAAGAACTTTAAAGATTACATCAAAAACGTTCATGCTCACCCCTGTAAATATAAAAATAACACACGTCATTAATACATTTGGAATACATTGAAATAAGTTCACAGCAGAAATAAATTAAAGCCCATTTAATCAAGGGTTCAATAATAAATTGGTACTAAGGCAAAAAAATACAGGTGATTTTTTGTACATGCATATTTTCGATCAGCCGTTATGCGTATTTCGAGCTGTACCTATATGTAAGAGACTATCAGAAATAGATAACGCAATTCCGCAATAAAAGCTTCCAGCTTAAAATGTTATATTGGTACTAAAATATCTGGAGCGCGCTCTGTCTGGATACCGCAATGTAAAAGTGTTATAAAATTGTAGGAGACAAGTCAGTTGGCCGTCGGATCCCTGAGTCGGAAGTTGGCGCTGTGCCAAAGGCTCATCCGTCCATCTTTGGACTCCGTCGACATAAATTATCACCAGTAAATTGGATCCGTTTAGCCAATTTCTTTAAAAAAGGAGAATTTAGGCTTTGTCAACTGTTGCACTGTTTGTATTTATTTTTTGCACATTATTCAAATGTACCTCCTTTGTAGCTTTCATCTTGCTTGACTCATTTGGAATGTAGATTTCTTCTAGACGCTGAAATATCAAAATTTAACCCTTGAGCTTTTAAGAGACTGACTATATTTTTTGTGAGTTTCACTTCGAAATAGTATACGAAGAAAATAGCAAAAGCAAGATAAAATAGCGCCAGGGATATAATTATAAAGATGGTGAAAGAAAAGAACTAATAAGTAATGACCATAGATCTTTATGGTAATAACGAACCTTATATTAATCCTTTGACTGTTTGGCGATCTGCGCTCGTGACTGGCGAGGAAAACAATAGAAATCAATTTTTATTTTTTACCCGCAAGTCAAGGGAAGGAACAAATAAAGAAATGATCGCAGCTTAATTATAATATTAAGCTACTACTATCGTTTCTTCATTTGTTTTCCATTGAAGAAGGATTCGAAACAACGAGGTCCTATACAGCATTGGACGTCGCTACGACTAAGCTATTATTTTTTCGGAATGATTATACCTACTCCGGTTGCTCTTGTTGGTGTATGTCTGCTATAATTTGATATTTTGGTTCAGAAGAAAAATAAACGTAGCTTGGATGATATAGCGACGGAAAGCCGGATCAACTTGATATCGCGAATGAATATATACAGGATGATCATGAGACCCAAAGACTACAGTATATACTTAGAGACCTGTCGTATTGAATAGATCAACATGTGGGGGTACCAAGGAAATGGAGGAAAGAAAGGTACGTGATGTGAATGATATGATATATGTGTAGATCAACTAGATTGGATAAGGTAAAGAATAATATATTAGAAGAACTTAGAAGTAGGACCAGTAATGGAAAAGGTGAGGCACCATCATAGGTCGTAGTGGTATGATGAACATGTTATGGATTGAATACTGGTATGATGGATACAAGAATCGAATGGAAGAAGCGTACATATTGCGTCGAACCCAAATGATTGGGAATAGGGCACGTGGATGATATGATGGACATATTATATAAATGGATGCAAGTCATATTATTAAGAGAGTGCTAAATATAAAGTCGCATATATAAAAAAGGACAAAGGATTAGCATTGCTGCGGCCAATGGGATATGCTGCCAGTCTTCTGGGCATTTTCCCTATGGGCAACGTTCTAAACTTGATATTCTATTTAATATAATATATTATCGAGCAGATTATAAATATATATAATGGAATAGGTAAATGTGTATCTATATTTTATCTTACATACTTGTTAAATTCCTTTTAAGAGAGGTAGAGCTTAGCGTTTATTCGCACAAAGAGCAGCTCTCGACAGGTCGCCAGAGCTCTTTGGGGCCCTCCTCAAAGAGTCCTGGCCTTCCTCCCTGGGAAAGGTCGGTAACGCGTGAGCTACGCTTCGTATTACAAGCGTCTATGGCTACGGTAACCGCTTACCATCATCTTGCCATATTCTTGTTTACCGACTTAGTCGTCTATCGTCGTCGTAATCACTGTTGTATTTAATATTTGTGATGTAAATGAAATTTGAAATCAACTTATGTGATTACAAGTAATCTCTCTGGAATAGCTTTTACTAAAATAAGTATAAAGTTTCGCCTGCCACAGATGACGTTAATCCTTAAAATATTATGAGCTTGAAGCCTTGAACTCTGTGCCTATATACACGCTGAATTATTGTTATACTAACTAATTCCCGCAACAGTTGGCTCAGCTCCGTAATGGGACAACGGATTTGGATGAAGGCAGGGTATGGTCCTGGAATAACACATAGGATTATTTTATACCGGGAAAAAAATTAGATCTCTCAGACGCAGGCAAATCGCGGGGCGGAAACTGGTGCGTAATAACCCATACCAAATCTCTACTATATCCCATAATATACTATACTATCTATGTAGTATGGCAACTTGTATGTCAATGTACAACGTAGTACCATATCTCTCAAACAATAGTCTGAACAGGCGTCTGCTCCAAATGTCACCTAACTTTACACATCAATCTAAAGACACTGTCGTACTCGGAACTAATCTACAACCCACGGAGGTGTAAATTACCTCACTTGACATTTTCGCTGCCAGCTGATGTGCCTTGGGTTGGGAACCTATACCGAAGACATTTAAACTTCAGAAAGAGCTTGTTTATCTATTCTTTTTATGAAGGTACCTACTTGTTGGCTAGTTTTGCATTCAAGCTTTTAGTTTATCTTTGAGGTCATAGACGTCATGGAGTCGAGTTTATAAACCTCTAAGATCAGGAATTTCACTGATATTTATATAGTAGAAACTGCCTGACTATGAATCTACAACACTGGTTGTACTGTACACGGGTTGTTCCGTGCATCTTATAGCGTAGGACTGTTAGAAATATCTTTCGCGGGGCGGAGAGCTAGTATTAGATCAAGTACCTACTTACCTATCCTCTTGAAATGGAAGCAAGTTCATGACTGCAGTGCAGGCGTTATGCAATAGTCATGACTCGATAGGTCTGTCGACCATCAATTGGGTACGTGATCCGTATCGGAAAATACCTAGTATTTCATGCAGTGGATCAAACAGTAGGTATTTTCCAATACCGCGTTGAGTTATTGGCTCCGTGTGGCATGGCCTGTTAATGAATATTAATAGCATGCTGATCTCCGCATTCTTATTTCTATGGAATATTTCAATATTCAAAATTGGTAGTGGAATGGATAAGGTAGGTATTTGTCCCATCGTTTCTCTGGCGTATCCTAAAAAAATATGCGGACAGAAAAGTTTCTTAGCATATATTTACAGCAAATAACTGCTACATTGCGTCCGATGTATTTCGTATAGAATTACTGTCACGTAATTTGTTAACTGAAATGTTCCGCGTAATGTTGCAAAATAGCTTTATAAATGGTGTATTACGTATCATTAGGAGCAATTTACTGGGCGTTGACTAGATTTTAGGAGAAACCAAGGACAATTTGGCGGCTTGTGCCGTAAACAAGCCGCGGCCGGAAAGGGCCGGGCGGCCGGACGTTGTCGGTCCCTGCGACACCGGACGCCACGGCCAATGGTCGGAACTATATATCGTACTTAAACTCTCATTACTTACTTTACCATATCCGACTAACCTGTTCATTATAAATGGGGGTGGGTTTGTTTTAAACATGTACTGGAGTATAAAAAAATAATTAGGATATAAAGGTAACCAACTGTTTATCCAAAAGACGTTTGCGTTTAGACTTTATGCAAGCTCATAAGCTTTAGAATATACGAATAATTTAGGGTTGGATTTATCTTAACGGAAATACGATTCAAATTCACTTGCATGACGCAAAAGGTGTAGAAGTACTGCGACATACAGTGTTCGTGCTGGGATTCATGCCAGGTACCATTTTTTTATTGAATGCAGGTGCACATACAACTTTCTTTGGATTCTTGAGAAATAAACTAAATTCATGCAAACAATTAGTTAGTTTTACTAATCAGTATCATAGACAATCACGTTAAAAATTAAATCGTACGGAGTTTATTGAACTTGTAGAAACTCATTAGAGAGGCAAGAGGATGTTGGAACGTGAGTTGGCCGCCCAATGTCGTAGCAAAGGCACTTGAGAACTGTGAAGTAGGTAGGTACTGTTACCGACATTTTACAATGTTTTGTCGAAAAACTCTTGAGAAAATAGGTCTTTTCCTTTGTGAGTAAAACTGATTTTTTGTTGGGAAAATGTAGAAATATGGAGCGTATGGAGCTGGCAGATACTTAGCGTCTCCATTGATCCGGAGTAATAAATATGGTAGGTTCATTCTGTTACAATTTTACCAACGGCAGCTATTCTGTGTGCGCTAGATATTTAATATATAGGTAATGAATGATCACACTCAGTTCATAAAACACTGTATTTGGCAGTTTCACGATCGAAAGCCCGAGTCCACGTTTCTATAAATTGGACCGCGCCCAGATGGTCCGACTTCCCTCGCTAAATTGCTCAGTTTCTTGAAGGAGCGAATTATGTACATTACGGCAACTTTTTTATACCATTTATAATTTTCCTTGAAATGGGTACTTGACTCCGGGTAAATTATGGCGTTTTTTAAATAGAAGTTTGTCAACCTGCGGTTTTAATAACAGTTAAACCCAAAAAAACTAGGCCACAGTTTGGCGCAACCCAAGGTGGTAAAACATAGCATTTCCTTATCGTTTTGACCTAAATAGCAGTATTTAAATGTTAATGTATTCTGTTTATGATGAACATAATATTATAGTGAATTATAATGTAGGAACATTATTAAATAAAAAAATATTAAAGAAAAATAAAGTTAAGATCCAATCGTTTTCTGCATATTATATTATTTGAGTCGTAAGTATTTTACAATGCGTAGAGTTCTATTTAAAACTTTTTAGAGATGTCTGTCGTGGGTACGTTAGTACTATTATTTATTCTGTATCGTGGGTAAGAACATAAATTTCAGAAAATTATTGTGGACTTTACAAAATCCTTTGAGTCAAGTTAGACTCCATATTTAGCTATCAATCTTCCATTATCATATGCTCTGTATCTTACATAGGTATATCGATTATCAAGTTATTCATCTTCGGTTAAATGACATATCTGGGGCGGTCATTTTACTCTCAGACCATGTCCCCGACATGAAATTTTCTGGCTATACCAACTTGAACTTTGTGATTCGCTTACGAGTATATTCGGAGCTTTTATTGTAGTTCAATTTCGTGACCAACACATTTGAAGTTGTGTGTTTGTGCCATGGAAGAGGTGAACTGGAGGGACATATAATTTTAAAAATATCTATTCTAAAGCTATCATTATTCTAAAGCTATGTATTATATTAACTTTTAGCTACCGCTTTACGGTTTTGCCATTCTATATTTTATTTCAGATTACCTATTATTACATGTTATATCTATGTGTCAAACATTTAAAACCATTATGTCGTTATTGCGTAACAAATATACACATAAGCTTTCGTATCTATATTAATAAGAAAAACAATTGCCACATGTGATTTGGCCAAAGAAATTGAATGTAATACGAAAAATCCTAAGTCTATGATTTGGCTGTATTTTTTTGTTGTGTTCGTATATTTTAGGGTATTGTAAGGACAAGGTTTTTGGAAAATCGACCGGGAAAGTGGAAAGCTTTCATGCGACGCTGGGCACGAACAGCTAGTTAAAAATTAATAGCATAACTTCATAAGCTTCCAGAAAATTAACGAGTTATAGAAGAGCAAAAAGCCGAGTTGTCACTTAACTAATTTCTTTGCTATTGCATGTTAAAGAATGCTATACTTATCAGTTGATGGCAAGGCTTTTGTTTGTTGTACAGAGTGAAGCGTGACCCCCGGCATGAGGTCGGGGGAGGCGGGCGAGGGCTCCGAGCTGGCGGAGTTCGGTGCGCGCTGGCCGCCGCCCTACTCGCAGGGCTACGGCTGGACGCGCTCCGCCACGCCCCAGCATCCGCCCGCGCACCACCTGGCACGACACTCGCGCTCGCAGCAGGTCAGCACTCACTCTAATATACTCAACTACTTGAACTTTGTAGTGCATACATCTTGAATTTAAATTTAGATATTTCAATGTTTTTTGATGATTCATTGCCTACATAGGTGACAATTTATTATTTCCCTACATACCTATTGTTTGAGATTGGATTATAATTCTATATAGGATATATCCTATGATAACCACAAATGAGGTCAAATGATGAGTAATTTTATTTTATAACGAATTGTCGTTGTCCATTCATTATTATGATGGGGGCTAAAAAGGAAGCTAGAGCAATATTGCTAATGGAATAAATTTTTCGAATTGTCAGTAGATCATTCGTAATTCGAATATTTTTTGGTAAAATACTCACTCATTATTAACAATTCAATTCATTAAAAGATTCTAAATTTATAAATTGCCTAACTTTGCATTGAATGCAAAAATCATTGTTATCAATATTGCTCTAGCTTCCTTTTTAGCCCCCAGATAATCGAACTCCACCATTATATTCTTAAATTACCATTATTACACCATTATATTATTATTATATTTTCAAATCAAAAATATCAACAACGTTAAGAAGTTTTCTATTGGACGTATCCAGTGGTTGCAGGACAGCCGGCACACGAGCTACGAGGCAGAAGATGCGCGCGCGCGGGCGCGTGGCGGCGTCTACTACTCGCCGCCGGGCACTTCCTACACCATCGTCGAGCGGCCGGCTTCGTCCCATGGACACCACGCCTCCTACTCACAGCATCACTACTCGGGGAAATTGTCCCGAGCACCTTATCTCGGCTCCTCTACTATAGCGAATAGTGCAGGTGATTTCAAGCATTTGATTTATCTTGATAGATCTGAAATTATATTATTTCGAAAACTTAAGGATGCTTCATCATCACAATCAGCCCAGGAATACAAACTACTGAACAACAGTCTCTCCACATTCTAACTAAATAAAGTTTATTTCAATTTATATAAAAACTCTGGCATTGTCATTTAAAGACTAAGTATCTATTAATAAAAAAAATTTTTCTTCTAAGAGACAATCACAAGGTTAACTAAATTATTTTGTATTATGTAGCAGGAGCAACAAGCTTAAGAAGCAGTACAAATCACCTAAGCGCGGTGAATGGCAAGAAGCGGCCAATATCGCCGGAGCAGGTGCTTCGGCTATTCGGCCAGGGTGGTGCTGCAGCGCTGGGCAAGGCGCTGCCACCGTCACATCCTCCCGCGCCGCTGCCTGCCCCGCTCCCGGCCAGGAGGCACTCGCCTGCAAGCAGTCCCAGCAGCACTACGCATCATGTAAGCCAATCTTGATAACTTATACATAGGATATCAAGCACTTGAAAGCCTGAGCTTACCAAGGTGTTTCTGAAGTTCACATGTAATGTAGGTTACGCGGACAAAATCTATTATTATTATTATTTTTTAATTATGCTTACATTTCATTTTGCAGCTGCATTTGAAATTTTACCAAATGAATAGATTAATAGCAGTCCGATTGTTTTTTAAGCTAAAGTTCAAAAATAGCTTAATGAGCAACCATCAGGGCCGAGGGTGTCATGTGTGTAAATTATTCTGTATTAAGGCCGTACTCGGCAGTCGATAGCACTTCTTTATTCATGACCACAGCGGCAAGCATTTAAGAACCCGCTTTATGGACATGGTTAAAGAAAAATGAATGGATTTTTACATTCTATACCTGGGTACTAAGTACAGTCAGTCAACTACTTAGTGGTATGATTAAACCTCGAATGCTAGACAACAACTGACTTTCTTCAAGTAGATACCCTAGGCAAGTAGGCATCATTTTGTTTCATTTATCAACCAATCAATCAATTTTTTCAATTAATCTCTCTAATTTCTTACAGGTAATCTTTTTGAATTAAGATGAACGTTTAATTAAAGGTTTTTTTCACTTAATACGTGAATTCAAAAGTAGGTAATGTGAAATTAACATGATATAAACATATTGTGAAATATTCGTTGTGCACACGTAATAATAACGATAGATACGACGATAACATAGGCGTGTCCATACCAAGCCCACATGCCACCGTGGTAGGTGGTGAGTTGTGACCCCTTATTGTCCCTGTCCGTCAGTCGTCGACAAGAGCCACTAAGAGCAAACACTTAGACCGCGCATTAAAAATATATTACAGAAGCATTACAACTTGATGCTTGCAAACTTTAGCGCGGTTTTTTATTATATTTTTGTCGTTAGCGCGACGTTCGTGCCGTCGCGTCGTTTGACCCAATTAAATATAGTTTTATTTCCCTTCAACGTAGGCACGGAAAATATGTAAATTTACGTTAGCATCAGTGTAATTTGAGTTAAAAATCAGTTTATCAAGAAACTTTAAGTTTTCACGCTTTTCCGAGTTACTACCAAACTCTTAACATTTTACTGATAAAGGATCACAATGAAGGCCTAAGGACTTACAGTAGTGCGTGATGTGCTTAAGTGTCGTGAGGTTTATTGACGTCGTGCGTTTTACATCAGTTTCAAATTGGATCCAATCGAATACCATGAGGTATGGTATGCTACTGCTTTACCCAATAATAGCTATGAAAGTATATTAAAATATACGAGATAAAAGTATGTTAGGAAAAGTATGGAAAAAAAAACAAATATAATTATCAGGTATCCAGATACGTCGTACCTACGGGCTCATATATAAATGCTTACACAATTCTTAAAAAATAATAAAACATATTTTGTCTCGTAGTTATAGTAAATTCCAAATAAGAGTATTATTAACATGACCGTAAAAAGATAGTAGTGAATCATTTTGTGGAATGCTAAAGAAACCAGCCTCATAGTTCTGTGAGAGCTGTCAGACAGCCTTCGGGGAGTGCTTTGTGAGTGATTACTCTGGAAACACTTGTTGATTCTAGATCACTTAACATATAAACTTATGTGATATGGGTTAAATGTATATTACTCTACGAAGACGTCATATGAAGACCCTCATACATTGTAAAAGTAGTCGTATTTCAAAGAGGTCTTTTTAAAATACAGTTCATAAAGTTAATGTAAACGTAAACGTAAACTGCAGCAACATATCTGGCATAGCTAGAGTATAGCATAAGGCGGATTTGTTGTAAATTTCAAACGTGCCGAGTACGGGCGCGCTCTCCGCCCGCCCGCCTCGCCGCCCGCCGAGCCCGGCCTGTAGGCGCGGCGTGGCAGACAGCGGGGCGACCGGGGCGGCCCCGTCCTACTGCTTCTTTGAGATGCTAAACGCTCGCCCCGAGAAACATTGTTTACGCAAAACAGGGGATCGTGTTTTATTGCTTATGAACGCCCCGCGTCGAGAGCAATATCGGGGAAAACAATTCTTTACAAAGTCATTGGCGCGACTAGAAATTGTTTCCTCTTATTCGACCCGTTTTCATTTCACATTTAAAATGCTTGCGTACCGGACATTTTATAAGCTTGTAAAATGAAATTTTCGGACTGTAAAGCACGTATACAGATATTAAGGATAAAATATGCATGATGTTAGAACGTGTATAGCAGACGTAAGCGTAATCACTGGCAGTAATGATAATGGAAATAACGAAGCTGGTTGAAAATTGTATGAGCTGTATTTTTTGGGTAGGTGCCTAGATATGGTTATAATATGTTTGTAAGTAATGTGATGTTGTCAGGCGATATACCGCGGCGGGGAGCGGGAGCGGGAGCGGCCGTACTCGTCGGGGGGCGCGCCGCCGCCGCCGGAGCCGACCACGCGCACCGTCACCATGAGCCGCGACCCCGCCGACTCGCATGGCTTCGGCATATGCGTCAAGGGCGGGAAGGAGGCAGGTGAGGCTGTTGTGCATGTGTTAGATACACGACTACGCGTATCTGGTCAAATAAAATACAAATATGTTAGACAAATTAACAGGTCGTGCGTGTCATAAGTACCTATGATGGATATTAATATTTAGAAAGCGGTTTTGTACTTTCGATTTTTAGGGTTCTGTACCCAATTACGAGCTTACGTACTTTAGTTATTTTAGTTACTATCTATACTTATTTTAGTTACTAACTTTATAAAGGATATTCGATAGGTACTGTAAGGAGACTTGCGGCTGTAGTGAAAGGTCCAAACTCGGCTCGATTACGATATACTGTTAAGGTGTAGTATCCTGGCTGTAGCATCAGGTGGAGGTTATGGAGCATTACTAAAATAGCCTATAGTAATAAATATTCGAGCATGACTCTCTTTAGCCATTGGAGGAGATCTGAGGAGAAAATTGACACGTAAAATTGGATCCAAATCCAAACATACTAAGACAAATAAAAGCTTGTAAAGGCGCCATGCAAGTTGAGCTGATCTTTTCGTAGCACATTCAATTCTATTATAACTTACCATAATCTGTAAACTCTGGATGCTGCATTTTATGCAGGTATAATTTGTAAACAAATATACATACAAATGGACAAACAATTGTAAACCCGGAACTGCCAAACGTCGCCTATTTACTCCAATCGTTATTTTATGCAACCAGGCCACTGGCTAAACCCCGAAATAAGGATATTCAACTTGTATCTAGGTAAATTGCTTGGAGGTGCCAGACACAGATAAAATTGTACGGTTACCGTAAAATGTTGTGCATAATACACATAAAAGTCCGAATTGCAGTGAGTGTTACCTATTGAATTTGAAAAGGATTAGGTTATTTTGAAACTTTAAATGGACTTATATATGGTCAATATATTCGTTTTATGACTATCTATTTAAAATTAATATTATCAATTATATTTTATGACATAATAATAAGTGTAATGTATGTGAGAACCTATACTTAGCTAAGCTCAAAGGATCGCTCGCTTGAATAGTTGTCAGTAACTGACACTTGTTTATTGATTGCCGGCCCACATGGGTGATCTACAAATAGAACGGCAAGCAGTCAATGCGACCTTACTCGCGGCTTGCTGCTATTTGTGATACCTACATCAATAACCGAGCCCCTGCTATTGTTTTTATTTTTTTTTGTAAACTGGTTAGATGGCGTCCATTTATTACGTGAGGTGATTATGGCAACCCCTCCTCCCCCCTTGGTGAGATGTCGTGAGATTTGGCTCTATCCCCTCCCCATTCCCACTAAATTCACGTGAGATTTTTCAAAATGCCTATTTTTAGTGTAAGTACATCAATGTGCTTGATTGCGTAGATTTATTTAAAAAAAACATAATTTGCTTAATTACTTTTATAAGAACGTAGTCTACAATCACAATGAGAAAATTTAACAACAAATAAAATACAGATATTTGTCGCAATTTTACACTGTGTCTTGAAATAGAAATGTATAGTTTCAGGTGTCTGTAACTGTTATGTCCAGGTGTAGGCGTGTACATATCGAGGGTTGAAGAGGGGTCGGTAGCGGAGCGTGCGGGACTGCGCCCGGGAGACTCCATCCTTCAGGTCAATGGCACACCCTTCTCGGGGATCTCCCACGAGGATGCCCTCAAGGTAAGATTCATAACATGTTACGGGTTGTTCTGCTAAGTCATGTATGTATTTATAAACTTGAACCTTCTGGTTGGTTGACGCTGGATTATTGGGAACGGGATTTGTCACCGTCTTAAACCGCAGTGTTTTAATAATTAGAAAGAAAAAACATTTATTTTGATGGCAACACAACACAGTTACATACACTGTTACATATGACATACACAAAACAGTAAAAAAGAAAAAAAAAGTAATAATAAATAAATAAATAATAATAATAGATTGTGTTGTGTGACATCAAAAATGAAGATTCATACATAAAAAATATATTATAAGGTACTGAATAAACCTTATGAGGGCGCTTTAGTTAATAATAGTACCAATAGTTAAGCGACATTTTTAAAATCTATATTCTATTGATATTCCGAGTTTACTCCACGTATATTTATAAAATTTGTAAATAGCCAATTGCAGAGAAGTGAGTTTCCGAAGCTACTTCGGCTTTTTATAGGATTACTCCAGGACGTATTACTTACTTGTTTCTCAATAAATCCATCCAACTAAGCCGTATTAAGTTCTATACCTACACTGAGCTTCAGGGTAGGTTTTTCGTTTTACCTACTTCGGATAGATTACTTTAGGATACCAAGGATTTTAGGGAAGAAAATGGAGGATGAAGCAAATTTATCGTATTCAACTCAAAAATATTAATTCTAGCTACGTGATGAAATTCACTGATTGATGAGAATATGAGGGAATCACAGTGACACAAATTATGGGAGTGACAGAATTCAGCCAAATATCATGCACGTATTTTAGAGGATTTTTATTGCATAATTTATTCGCATATTTTCAACGCAATTCATGTTGAATATTCTGCTACGAGTGCTACGAACAGCTACAACAGGCTACGACCGAAATTTACTCCATTACAGCCAAATGCGCATAAAAATGTGTACTAGAACTAATCACACACAAACTCGTACAATAACATTGACCTTTTTCATAAATCCACTTCAATAAGCCATAAAGCAACATTGATCGACACTTATCATAAATGTTGCTAACCTCACGTTATGCATCTGGGTCTCGTAGCCACCTCGTAGACGGCCATTAATATAATTAGGTCGCCGAGCTCATAACCTATTTTGTTGTTGATAACATGTAGGAATTACATACAATTCTAGTAAAACCTGTTGCCTTTGGCAGTCAGATCTGAGCTTTGGCCAAATGACTTCGACACTGCCCGAAGAGCGCCAAAATGCCTTATCTACCACATAGTTGTATTAGGGACTGTTTTAAATAGTTTGCTATTGTATAAATTTGGTTAGTTAAACAGACTTTTAGGCCCTAATTACGATAAGGGTTGTTGGGTAAAATTGGTACTAGCAATATTAGATACTCGTACGTGTACCCATTTACTGATAAAATTATATTTAGTTATTGAGCTTGTTAGCGTGAGCGAAAAAGGGATGGCTATTTTTTGGACGTGGATTTACAATATGACCTGTTTAAACGCGACGGTTTTTCCACAAGCGGCTTATCGTGCAATCACAACAGCGAACTGAAATATATGATTGAACCCAGTCCCAACGCGTGTGACCGAAGCGGTTTCAAACAGGCATGAGAAAATCGCCCCTTTTATTTGAAATTAAAGCCGAGGAAATTCTTGTTTTATGCGTTACGCGCACGTAAGTAGAAATAGCAAATGAACATAATAGTTATATTGAACGAATCTACCCAATATTTAATTATGTTTTCGACGAGTAAGCGGCACATGTTGTATTACTCTTGTAATTTCTAAGTAAACTAAGGTCGGTTTACTAAAGCTGGCACGTTCACAGTACTCACACTTATATAATTCCACGATTCAGTATGTTTTATTACATTATTGCTTCTAATCAGTCAGTCATTTCTAAAGGACAAATACAAAAAAATAACTCTCTATATTTATGAGCAGTAGCAAAAGCAAAACAATAACTGTCTCCTTCATACTCATAAGCTTGACCTCGCGCGAAG
Organism: Achlya flavicornis; assembly: GCA_947623365.1. Classification (NCBI taxonomy): domain Eukaryota; kingdom Metazoa; phylum Arthropoda; class Insecta; order Lepidoptera; family Drepanidae; genus Achlya; species Achlya flavicornis. The sequence goes on along the minus strand of OX392468.1, from coordinate 5,752,546 downwards.
AGACGGACAAACTTTTCCTGAGGCGTATGCAATACGACGACACCGCCGAGCGCTTATGCACAGGCACTACACAAGCGCAACGTGTAAATGTGTTGAACGTGCCAGCTTTAGTTAACCAACCTGTACTTATTGCTTTTTCATTATTAGTGTCTATAAAAATACTTACAAGTATCGCGCGGCACGTGCCACTGCCTGTCCTGTGTCTGGAGGGTCCAAAGTCTAAATTAACTGCCACCTTGAAAATCATCGCGATATTTTGAGATTTACCCATTTTGTATGTGTATACCTTCTTCCAACTTTTACAATTGAGATATATCTCTTTGGTCAGCGAGATGTTTCGTGAAGTGGGAATAAATGTACCCCGCGGGGCCTGGCTCAGACTCGAATAATATAGGATATTACCCAGCTGTCATAAGCAACTCGATGCGACCATGTAGGAAATATTGCCCTTGGCGTGTACGCCGTATAAAAATAGAATGACACTGTGTGGAATGTAGGTCTTCTACGTCTCGTAGTATTCAATATATACAAACGTACTACAATCATTACTTATTATTTTTCTTAACGGAACTTTGAGTCGTCCAACGTCTATGTTAGTTCCATAGGTGTACTTATAACTCTACTTTAACTTTGGTAAACTTTGCAAATCACTCTGTATTTCTTTGATTTCAGATTCTTAAAGGTTTATATTAAGTACATCCGTTCCGAAGCGGAAAATAACTAACTTCTGATTTAAAAATAAACCATTTAGATTTTTTATGTTTAGATATAAACGCGATATGTGATGTTTACGTGTAAATGAATGTAAAACAAACGTTATAGACGAATGACAAATTGTTAAAAATATTTTGCTTATAAGCAAATTGTTCTCATGTAAGTGACTATAGTATAGTCTTTTTTTGAGAATAAATGTCTTTAAACCTAAACCTAGGTAAATTCATTTCAGTGTAGCCTACTCATGTAAATAACATACAGAACGATAAAACATTCGCAAATAAAACATGGCGCTTCAGCTTCTCACAAAGTAAATAATAATCCTAAGCTCCGAGCTAATAATCACTAAACACTGTCAACAGAATTGTATGTTTGGCCTTTTACAGCAACTTGACAAAGTTATTTCACATGGTTGGCTCTGAATAAGTCTATTCATATTATACTTTAATCGACATGCAAAAGCCTTTACGTCGGGGTTGGAAATGACAAGCGGATATGAAGAGGGACCTTTCTATTTCCGTGGATGGTCCGGCCCACATTTCGGATACGTACTTGTAATTCTGGGTCAATGTCCATTCTAAATTATAGCTTTTACAATTGACATAAGATTTAGTTTTAATAAATGCAATGCCATACTTAATTATTATACGCTGCGATAACTGTGATATTTATAAATAAATAAAATAACAGTGATATTTGATACAGTGTGATACAAATCGATCCTCAAAATCACGGGATGCTTTTTGAATTAAGCTGTCAGAACAAGCAGAAAGTTTTGCGAAAAAAAATTTTATGTACGAGACACTGGCCACTGAAAACACGATTATTTACAAGTTAAAATATAAACATTCCGATTTCAAAATTTCCTTCCAAATTTTTTAACGAGCTAATTTGATCTTTGAACTATCACATTGTAAATATGGATCTGCGTCGGAAACATTTTCGCGCGATGATTTTAAATGTTGCCTTAAACCGGAGGAATCGTATGATAGACTTCAAATGGCATTTATGGATGAAGGGCCTTTTAAGGCAACCGTTTACTGATGATCTAGAAAATGAAAGAAAATAAATAATTGCCATGAATAAATTTATTTTCTTTCTTCTTTCTTCTGATATAAGGAATTTAAGCGCGGTCGGCTAACTTTGAGGAATGAATGCATGGGGTTCTTCAATAAGGCTTTGAAGAGATTTCTGCAGGGTTGGCAACGCGCGAGTAACACCCCTGGTGTTGCAAGCGTCCATAGGCTGCGGTAACCGCTTACCATCAGGCGGGCCGTAGGCTTGTTTGCTACCAAGTAGTATAAAAAAAAAAAGAAGAAATAATTGGTCGCCCTTTGATGGCTGTTACGCAAGGAACCGTGCTTGCAGTGAAAAAAAAAATTTCAAAGGAATATGCGAAATACGTATGAAGGGATTCAGCACATATTGCAGATTGGATCGGGAAGCGTTCACGAGACTCTAGACGAGCATCTAACAATCAGGACCGCGTGAAATGGTGCCGTGACATGATTAGGTACTTTTGAAGCAGGCTTATCTGCACGTGTTTACGACATGATTACAGGTGATGAATCTTGCATTTATCAATACAATCCAGAATGGGCCCTGAATGACGTATAGTCCTCTCGTCGCGATCGGTTCAGCGGCTTGGTCCTGAAAAGATAAAAAACACCTTTATATAGTTTTTTTCGCATAATATTAATGTATGAAAGTTTATGTCAGGTGGCGTTATTTGGAAAATAAAAAACCAGCCAAGATCGAGTCGGACTCGATGAAGGGTTCCGTAATATTATTTCATTTTTATTATTTGTTGTTATAGCGGCAACTGTGAAAATTTCAGATGTGTACCTATTATGGTTCTTGAGATACAGCCCACTGACAGACAGACGGACGGACAGCGGAGTCTTAGTAATAGGGTCCCGTTTGGCACCCTTCGGGTACGGAGCCGTAAAAACTATATATTTTGCTTCTTTTGTTCTGACATTCAACTGTACATAAAAAAAAGAAAAAGAGTAGTATAGAAGGAACACAGTTCGTGTCATAAAAAAGTTTTGCGAATATACCATTGAACGAAATCAGGGAAAAACTTGGAGGACCTCAAACGCCTAAATAAGATGAGTTGGAAACTTTGTGATAAAGTTATTAAAAAAATATGAAAGTGCTATTTTACTTGGTTACTTTATTTGTCTGAACAGCGTTAAACCCACAACTTTTTTTTTCTAGTAGTTTAAAAAAAATCAAAATAAAATCGGTTTAATTCAGACGGAATTTCACTCATACCACAAAAATTATACAATAATTTGAAGTAATAACAGTAAATTAATATTATCTGATCGGTCGCAATGTTGCATTATAGACTTTTATAGTTGTTGTAACAAAGTTGGAGGATCAGAGAAACTCGGAATAAACTCTACTACGAAATAAGCTTCTGTTGAAAAAGGGACAGACCTCTCGGTTAGCTACGTGTCTTTAATTACAGTATAATGACTAAGCTATTGTACGTCTATACAGGTACTGAGCCCGATTGTTGTGATGATAACACGTTAACACGATACTTACTTTCTACCTGTAGAATCAGGGACCTTAGTTTGTGTTCTGATACAATCAGTACCATTGTTTGTCAATAGATAATCTTGACAGTTTGTTGCTGCAGTTGTAGCTGGCATTTGGTACGATAAGGCAACAGTTTTCACCCTTGTATCTGCTTTATTGGTTTTGAAGATTACTGTAGGATCAAGTTGTCAATATTAAGGTGGAATTTCACGCAAGGCTATCGATTTTCAGATTCGATTCTTTGTCTGAATGTTTGTTACGCAATCACGCCGTAATAGCTGAACAGATTTGAATGAGACTTGGTACATAGAGCATACCCTGCCCCCTAAAAACGAATTAAAAGCAATATTGCTGATGGAATATTTTTTTCAAATTCACAGCAGATCTTATGCAATTCATCAATCTTTTAATGAATTGAATTGTATATAATTAGTGACTTTTTTACTTTTTAATATTGAAATCACGTATAATCTGCCGAGAATTCTAAAATATGAATTCCGTTAGCAATATTACTTTAGCATCCTTCTTAGCAATAAAGTTATGGGGTACTTTTTATCTCCGAAGCAACACAAAGACCCTGGGGCGGTAAAATAGTGGCATGGTAATAAATCATCGGCAGCGTATAATTTTCGTGGACATGTCTACTTTCACCAAGCTGAATCGACGACATTCTACGAATTTAAATCTAAAATTCATAAGTATTGTCCTGGGGATGAACTCACAAGCCTCACAGTCCAGATACTAAATATTTATTCTGGGAAATGGTATTGACCCTTGTAAGACAAAGTTTTCCCCTATACATTTCTAAAACAAAGGCAAAGTTAGAAAGTCTACAAAGAGTTTTACTTTCTTTTCGGATAAATTTGTGTGGTCTATTGGAGGAGAGTTTGTTTTTGTCGGGGGCACGATATTACCTTCGTGAGTGAGTACTAACTATAGCAGTTATAATAAGTATACTTCAGAAGTTTTCATTACCGAAAGTTAAGGTTACACGACTCTGCCATGTTTGGTTTATTACCGTTAATCTATGTTGCCGAGTTGCCTCGTACCTACTAATTGAATGTTCTTACATTTGTTACTAATTGTTTGCGTACGTATAGTAGGTGTACGATTTACTTCTATTTATAAATCATTGAGTTCTAGATTAATTTTAAAAGTTTTTGATTGCCATCCTATCCTAACTAATATTATAAATGCGAAAGTAAGTTAGCTTGTTTGTTACGCCTTCACGCCTCAACTACTCAACGGATCGTCATGAAATTTGGCATGTAAATAGCCTATAGTATGCAGAAGGATATAGGCTTTTTATCCCGTAAACGCGGGTGAACCTGCGGGGGACAGCTAGTAATTAATAAGGTTATTTCCCAACACAATATTTCCTTGTCTTCAAAATTGATCGAGACCTCCGGAGACGAACGGGCGGGGAGCTTTTTCCGCCAACGCTTCAGCTTGGCTATCCAAAGAGGAAACGTTGCCAGCCTTCTGGGAACCTTGCCGTTAATCGGAAGCAGCGGCAGGCTTGAGGAAATTTTCTATATATAGATTGTATTTTGTACATATTTGTTTGTATATATGATTTTCTTTAATATGGCTACATATTTACAACGAGGTGTTACGTAATATACTACTACTCTATCTTTAGATAATTAATATAATGTAAAATTGGCCAAGCACGTGTTAGCCAACCAAGATAATTTTGTGGCTCTGTAAATCAACTGCTTTAGCTATCAGAACTTTAGTTACAAAGAAAGACAAATTTTCTTATAAATCCAAGTTTAAATGTTACTCTGCCGTCAGATTGTTGACGTTATATTCCTATTAGCTCAGAGTATATAAGTACTACGTACAACTATAAGTAATATTAAAGTTGTTCAAATATCAGAGATTTCTTCAGGGTCGGCAACGCGCGAGTGTTGCATCCATAGGCTACGGTAACTGCTTACCATCGGGCGGGCCGTATACTTGTTTGCCACCTTAGTGGTATAAAAAAAAAGTTTTTAATATCAGAGTAGTAGGCAATTCAGGTAAGCTGTTCTATTTTCGCAGACGTTGGCGGACTTTTCCTTCCGTACTCGACGATATCGCTTGATGTACGATGTCGCTTCCTGACATTCACTGAAACTTTTTGCGGACGCAATTTTGCTTGTTTCACAACAAAAGTCTTTTGATGATGTCATGCTTAAAGGTCGCATAGTGTACGGAATTAGAACATCTTATACAAAGGAACAAATATAAACTTTGTTGCTTACATAACTAGCAGCAGGCATACTATTGTATTGTATATCAACAATACAATAGTATTAACTAATATACTGTTCGAAGCGCTCGTGGTGTAGCATGATTAGCCGTTCTTAATCGATCGGCAAAGTTAAGCTACGTCTGTCTTGGTCGGTACCTGGATGGGTGACCGCCTAGTGGTATTTCAAATCGAGCGTTTCCGTGCTTCGGAAGGCACGTAAAGCCGTTGGTCCCGGTTATCACTTAATTGTGATAGTCGTTGGTAGTTGGATGCCTCCTAGGCGGCTTGAAAAATTCCAACAGTAGGTTGACCACTAGCCTACCTCCACCGATCCGCAGTGGGCACGCGTGGTGGAGTTTCTGCCCATTCCCTTTCACCCTGATTTGTGAAAGTAGGCCTGTGCTCAGCAGTGGGACATTATAGGCTGATGATGATGATGATGAATATACTGTTTAAAGGTTCACGTAAATAAAGTCACTCTATTGTCATTGTAAAATTTTAATAATGTGACAATATTCACCCTTAAAACAGTATAATTAGTCCAAACAAGATACTTGGTCTAAACGTATATCTTAAAATGGTATTTTAATTTATTCGAAGCATATTCTAGATTTCTAGAAAGCTACAAATGCTCAATTATCATTCGGGAGTAATAATAATTCAGAACTACTGCGGGTGTAATCCCAATTCGGGTGGTGAGCCGAGTAGTCTATCAAAAGGCTTATATTTTATAATTTCAAACTGCTATTCGGAATGAGGCATTAGATCGGTACACGATCAAGGCAAATGAATATACATCACTGAATCCTACCAATGTGAATGACAATCAAGCTATGGTTATAAGGGGGATTATGCCTCAGCACTAGGGTAGCTCTGTTATCGCCTCGCTGCTTTTTAGTGGGGGTCGGTCCTGATAAGGCTTTGATGCGAAACTGTAAATGTACCTATTTGCTAGTTTGTATTGAGTATTTCAGTTTCAATTACATACACATGGTATAAGAAGCAAAGTACGGTTCATGAAAACATTAACAGAACATGAGGCCGAGGGAAAGAGAAACCAATTTGCAAAATGGTGTAATGTACTGTGAAATTGCCTGAACATTATGGCTTTATGTAAGAGAAGGGAGTATTTAATAAGTATAAGTACATATAAGGTCTGACCGAGGAACGCGCCGCGCCGCGCCGGCTGGCGGCCGCGTCGCCGTCGCGCGTCGCCAGCCAGTCTTGCCTCTCATCCCACCATTTCCCAGCTGACGTGATTTTATCACACATCCAGTGTGACCTCTATAACTCCGTTCCATGTAGGCGGGCTCAAGATACGGGTTTATTTCATTTCTTTTATTCTTTCTGTGTTGTAAAAAATATTTAATCGTGTTCTACATTTCTGTGTATTTTTAAATCTGAAAAGAAATGTTTTGCTCATATTTTCTCCGGTCATATTTTTTATCTAGGCTCTTAGATAGATTTTATACGAAATTGTAATTTAAGTTACGGTTTTTATACATTTTTTGTTTGTTATGGCTCTACCTTGGAATCGCCACTTTAGAAGCTGCAATTTGGGTATTATATTATTTATCACTATATTAGGAAAAAACCGGCCAAGTGCGAGTCAGACTCGCGCACCGAGGGTTCCGTACAAACCTGTAGGTATATAAGTGAATGGTAGTATAGACCTGAGTATTTGATATGAATTTCAATTTATGACGTATTAAAAAAAACTACTTACTAGATCTCGTTCAAACCAATTTTCGGTGGAAGTTTGCATCGTAATGTATATCATATATTTTTTATAGATTTATCATTCTCTTATTTTAGAAGTTACAGGGGGGGGGGACACACATTTTAACACTTTGGAAGATTCTCTTGCGCAAACTATTCAGTTTAGATTTTTTTTTATTAGAAACCTCAATATCATTTTTGAAGACCTATTCATAGACTCTCCCCCATGAGTGTGGGGTACTCATGGGTTTTATTAAAAAAAAAAAAGAGTTTCAGTTCTAAGTATGGGGACCCCCAAAATTTATTGTTTTTTTTTCTACTTTTGTGTGAAAATCTTAATGCGGTTCACAGAATACATCTACTTACCAAGTTTCAACATTATAGTTCTTATAGATTCGGAAAAAAGTGGCTGTGACATACGGACGGACAGACCGTTCCGTTTTTTGCCATTTGGCTACGGAACCCTAAAAATACGGCATTAAGACTATCTAAAAATTTATAGTTTGTTTTTGCCTCCGTAAACTAAAGTTGAGTTCATCTAACATTATTTACAAAACTATCGTCAATATCGTGGGTCAGGTAAACTAAATAACTTGAGCCATAAATGAAATTCAAATCAATTCAGCCTACGTAAGTAGTTAGCAAGTTGAATATAGCTTTTCAATTAATCAGTAGATACCAAGTATCGGGTTTAACACGCAACCTTGAATTGCATTGGTATAGCCACTTACAAAGCAATCTGATCGCATTTCTTCAACACTAACAATGCTTAGCCTAATTAATTAAAAAACGAATGTAATTAAATCTATGAAATACTAGTTGCGCCCCGCGATTTAACCCGCGTACTCGAAGTATATATTGCTTTCCCGGGATAAAAAGTAAAAGTGCCAAATTTCATCCAAATCCGTTCAGGGTGTTGAAGCGTGATTGAATAACAAACATCCATCCAAACCTTCGCATTTATAATATTATAATACTAGCTGTCCCAGACTGTCCCCCGAGGTTTCACCCGCGTTTCCGGGATAAAAAGTAACCTATGTCCTTCTCCATACCATAGGTTGTACGTAGTATTTATCTACTCTGAGCCATAGGCTATCTGCATGCCAAATTTCATGATGATCTGTTGAGTAGTTGAGGCGTGAAGGCGTAACAAACATACAAACTCACTTTCGCATTTATTATATGAGTTAGGATAGTGAGACTAATGAGATAAATAAATTTAAAAATGTAAGTACCTACCTAGGTGTTTCAATTTGAGCTTGAATAAAAAAATAATTGGTAAATATAGCGATTTGTAGGTATCATGTACAGTCGAGGACATAAATATGTATACACTTAGTAAAATTCAACAACGGTTTCCTCTTAAACTACTGATTGAAATTATGAGATATTATAAAGGCAGAATCTTCTAACATATACTATTATAATTTGTGTAATAGTTTAACACTTAAATGTTAAACATGCGAGAAAATTGCTTTTGAATTTCAAAAAGTGTATACATATTTATGTCCTCGACTGTACATACCTACTCGTAGAAATGGTCATCAAAGCTTTCAGTTTGTATTTAAGTAATATGAATTGGTGTACTACGTGACTTTTACCCTGAATAGGTGAACAAACAACAGTATCAACAGTTTGTTTATAAAGCATACTGATTCTATTAGATAAGGAAAATATTCAAAATACGTTGTCCTGCATTACTGTTCATATAACGTAAAAGGGGAGACAATTGGTCCCATCCCATGGTCTCGATATATCGTTAAGGCTATTTTTCTTAATTTCAAAAGGTTGACAAGCTGTCAGAGTTCCACCAATACTAATAGAGGCAAAACAATATGTAACCAATCTTGAAGGCTTCTTTTCAAGCCTTTTTTGAACCCCTGTGTGACGTAGCTCTGCGGGAATTGTAACAGAGAGCTAATTCCACTTCTAAATGGTCGGTAATATGAACGTCCGACTGAATCGTTGCTGGACGTCCAAGGCAGTTCGAAGATATGAGGATAAGCGATGGTACTAGGTCGAAAATTTCCTCTGACCACTCCCATTTATATAGGTATAACACAGAAGCTTTAAGAGTCTTTGTTATTATGTGGTCAGGCATAGCAGTAGTTGCGACACAGAAGCGAAAGTGTGGAGTGATCAGAAGTCTGAGATAGATTAAAGTAAGGTAGCGTTGCGTGTTGGGTAAACTTAAACATTTTACATTTGGGACATTGCTAAGCTACAGAAATATCCTTCAAGAATGTTGGTGCACAAGGTATATTGAGCTCAAAGTACATAGTTATAGTGGTTAGCTTCACTAGTCAACCGAAAACAGCTCTTTGACCATTGCACATCACGAATGCAGGGTCACCTGCATATACATATTGTACATGTTCGTGTTGGCGTCTTATTAAGAAAATTCTTTTAAAACACATGCAACCTACTTGCGGGTAAAAGCTTCATGTCACGACGTAGCATACGGAGCATACCCTAATGAGCTTGTTTTGAGTTTTATTTCTACGTAACATAGACCTGTTACAACAGTAATGGTTCAAGAGCTCATGTACCTAAGTTGCATGTCGTTGTGTCCGGACGAGACCTAAAGACGTAAACAGCACGTAGAATACATACCTTTGTTGCTACCAGTTTCTGGTTTATAAAATATTGCAATGTTAAAAATGTTATCAATCAGTTGAGCAATCAGTGCACAATTTTTGGTATTTTACCCATCTTTATTTTAGACTTTATTCAATGAATGGAGTAAAAAAACATTAATTTGCAAAAAAAAACGTTATTGCAATCATCCAACTTTGTTTGCAACTGCCAATACCAGAATGTAAATAAAAAAAACGCCATAAAGTCGTCCAAGCAATGTAGATGGGGAGCGTCGTTAGTCTATACAGTATCAGTCCTTGACATTGAACGATTTTATATGGATTATTCATATCATAATATTTTTTTCTTGACATATCTTCTTCCATGTAAGGAATCAGTTAATAAAGTTCATATTAGACGCGTCATGAGAACTTCGTAAATTGTAATATCTATGTATGTTCTAATTATAAAAAAAAATACCAAAATCTCAGGAACTATAATGTCCATAAACTTAAAATTTGGCGGTATAGGCTTATAGGGTACTTACCTGTTAAAGAAGGATTTTCTGAAATTGCAACCCCTAAGGAGTAAAATAGGGGATTGCGTTTCATAATTCATTTATTTTTATACATAAACTAACAAACAAGCATACGACCGACTGAGTTTACACCCAGAATGTTTGTGATGGGTGGGAATTGAGCCCATGACACGTGGCAAGTCAAATAAGATTCCAAATAGTAGATATTGATGAGCATATTTTTGCAATAGATGCTCAAGTCATGCCGTCAGCTGACGATGACTGTGAGAACCGCAGGCGCTCTGGTCGGACGAGCCTCGTGCTCCTGGATGGACCGGTACGGACGACCAACGTCGCCTCCACCACAAAGACCGCCACGGTCGGCGAGTAAAGATCGCTCTATACGCAGGGTAAGTTCATATAGAAGAATTAATTGTTACTCTCCATTTTTATTTTTTGTGTTTTGTTCTATTTCGCATTGCAACAAAAATTGCAGTTATTCATATTTAGACTGTTATCTCCATAAACTATTTTCTGTCCACATAAATCTTTATGCTCTATTTCTTGCTCGTAAATATGTAATACACTGTAGCTAAATATAGCGAATGTTCAAACCACTGGTATGCTGATTGCAGACCACTGACCACAGAATTCGTGTCGTTAGTGGTCGTAATGAGAGTGCCGGCACGCTCGACCCTCGCTTCGATCCTGTGACGTCACTCCCAACAATAAAACATAAATTCGTGAATGAAGCCGACCCAGAGTTCATTACGATCCGAGATTACGAATTTACTGTCTGAGTGTACCAATGTTAATCACATTATGCGGCGCTCCTTTATGATCTAACCGCAATTGTAATCCAGGATTTCAATACGGGATTATAGGGAATTTGGATGGCGTCGATATTCGCAACGTTATTTTCACAAATACCCAATCGCAAGCATATTATGATACGTTAGATTATGGGTTTATCCTTTATAATGTATTAAGATACACATTTATTTTGCACAGGTGGATCTATGCATAGAACCGGGTCAGTCTTTGGGTCTGATGATCAGGGGTGGTCTGGAGTACAACCTCGGCATCTACATCACAGGGGTCGATAAAGACTCTGTTGCTGATAGAGCCGGCCTAATGGTAAGCCCTCATCATAAACGTCACCACATAAATATACCTTCACAGTAGCGTTAGAGAAAACCAAGTATACGGTTTCTTTTCCCTCCATTACTTACTCGTACATTATTAAGGTACACTATTATGTTTATTTTGTTTCGTCTGATCTGTACAACAATTACAGCGATATTGTGCGAGGGTCGGACGGAATTTATATATTTTTCTCGTGAAAAAGGGATCCAAGGGTGACATTTTCGAGATATGTTCTTACGAGTATTGCGTGATATTGAGACAGATGTCCTTGCTCAAATTACAAATAGTTTTACTGTCGGATTTCATGATGACTCGTGTTTTACCTCAATATTTTATTATTACGCGATCTGAGTCTAAGTTGTACAAAAACAAACTTTAGCAGTACAAACGCGTGTATAATATTTTCTAATGTAACGTAAGTAGTAATTACTTGCAACGTACGACTTACAGAGTCAGCTGAGAGAAACGCTTGCGTCACTATAAAGTTTCTCCGTAATAAGACGATGGAACTGTCTCATAGCGCGGTAAATTGCTTGTTGGCTTTCCATTAAACTTGCACCGGTGCTGTAGCAATGGCCATTTTATATACCCTCTACTTAATAAATGTTTAGAAGATAAAATAGTTATTTTATTGGAGCCCTAGCTAAATGGTATTGTGTGAAATTTATGTATACATAGTATGTATTTACAGATAAAAAGTACTATATTATTATGTATTATATCAGTTATCTGGTTTATAGTACAAGCTCTGCTTAGTTTGGGATCAGATGACCTTGTATGAGGAATGTCCCAGGATATTAATTTATTTTATTATTTTACAATGTTTTTAGCTGATATTTATAAATTTGCTTTTAAATAACGCAAGTGAAATATCTTTGTTCATTTCTACTCGAATGAACTCGTGTTCTCAGAGCGAGGTGTGGTAGAAAATTTATAGTGTTTGCGCTTGAGGCTCTCCCGCCCTCCTCACGGCACTTCCGACACTCGTAACTTATATTTAAATCGCCACTACATTAGCAATTACCACGGATTTTTTAATTGATAAGATTGTAGCAATTTACTCGTTTACTTTAAAGCGTATTTTACTCAACATACCTCAACTTTAAGAACAAAATCCATAAAATTATATTAAATTAGACAAAAGGGAACAATAGAGCTAGTTCTCAGACATTTGAGTCTGTTTTCAATGGTAATGAATGGAAAACTTCATAAGTATATTTTTTTAGGTTGGCGACCAGATCCTAGAAGTAAATGGTCAGTCCTTCGTTGATGTGACGCATGACGAGGCAGTAGCGCAACTGAAGTATCACAAACGAATGTCCTTACTTGTCCGTGACGTGGGGAAAGTGCCTCATGCTTGTACTGCTTATGGTGAACGGGATACAACGCAAAGGTTAGAGGGTTATTCTATATGTATTTATTATAAATATATATTTTCGTTCGAACACATAACGTAGGTGAAGTCAGCGTCAAAAGTAGATGATCATTTTAGTGCCTTATCATAATAATCTTTTGACGTTCTCTTGATAGTTTGTATGAAAACTGTGAATTGCGTAATGTGACACGTCACGTCACATACTATTATTTATTCCGTGACGTTACTAAAATGATTAGCAACTTTTGACGCTGACTTTATCTGCATGTCATCTAGGTTCATTTTTCTTGACAGCTTTAACTTATTATGTTGGCACTGACTATCGCTGACTTGCTACTAGCTATAGGTGACTGATTATGATGTCACTGAGAACTCAATATGGACGATTCACTTTCCGTATTAAGCATTACAGGTCGGTTAACTAAAGCTGGCACGTTTCAACACATTTACACCGTCTCTCTCGCGCAAAGTCAAGCTTATGAGTATGAAGGAGACAGTTATTGTTTTGCTTTTGCTACTGCTCATAAATATAGAGTGGTCTATTTTTGCATTCGTCCATTAGACTTGACTGATTGCAAATTTATGAGTACTGTGAACGTGCCAGCTTTCGTTAACCGACCTGTACCTAAAATAGCGAGTTTTATGACACCGATATTCATGTTTATAGTGTTATTGACCTGAATTATACCTACATTAAATAAGTTCATTTAAAGTTCGGAAAACATAATTTTTGCAATAATTGTATTTGTAGTCTTCACAAAGTTAATTGAAATCTGGCTCTACATCGCTGCTTTCTTGGCATCTAATTGGTGGCAGAAAATCTGTCTGAATAAAATAAAGGTCTAACTCAATAAGTCCCATAACGAAAATACGTGAGTTGAATTTTGTTGTTTGAAAATTATTTGTAAAAGTGAGATGAAATGTGAAGAGATGCGGAAGCAAAAATATTTATGAATCACATGAACAGTTTGAAGATGTTTTTATGAACAGGAGTTTTACGACACGTATGTACAAAAGCGTTGATTAGATCACACGTTATATATTTTTTTAATTTAGCACGTTTGCCCCCTACAACAAATATATTTAAAACATGACATTTTGATATTTTTTTAACGAAATTGTAATTTGCCTATCAATAATTTTAGTTGATTTTATCATTAGTAAAATAAATAAGAATATAGTTCCTAATTTAAACCCATCAAATATGTAACGGGGATTTTATTGTCATAGAATAAGTGGGTGGGGTAAGCGGAGAGGCGCAGCGTCAGTGGCTGTGGAACAGAAGGCTCGTTCACTTCTGCCGCAGAGTGATCTGCCAGCACTTGCGTACTACATGGAGGAGTACGCGGCCAGAAGGTTCACGCCTGACGCCTTTCTCACGGTACTGAGGGATCTACTTGATACACAGCAGAAGGTAAGGTTTCTTGGTGTAGCAATCGTGTTTTGCGTGACTTTAAGGTGTAACAATAAAAGCTACGGCTGATAATCATAATAAGACAAATTAATATGAGAGAGATAACGGAACAAAGGAATCAAGTAGATACGTCTATTTCCCGATTCGTGTTTGTTTAGATATACACAAATCTATTAGATAAAAGAAGGTCTATTTCTGTACATGATAAATAAGAAAACAGGAAGTATTATGATACAGGAGCACTTAAAAATTAGCGTACGCTTGTAAAGAGTTAGGGAGGCGAGTTGAAAACCCGTACCTCGTGGGATGAGAAATATGGGATGGCACATTGAGTAAACAATCATAAATTATCCCTCTGGGTCGCACCGAGCTCCAAGCATTAACGTTTTTGGGTTGTATATTATTCAAGCACCTAAAATAGGTGCAATATATCATGTCGAGGTCAACATGAGCACATGACTCATTTACCGGAAAGTTTACCTGAAGCACAGTATTACCATCTCTTTTGTAGAACTGTGCCTGAAGCGTCCGCTAACTAGTGTCACGGAATAAAGATTAAGTGCTCATTGTGTAGAATGATTAGCTATTCTTAATCGATCGGCAAAGTTAAGCTACCACCAGTGTGGCCGGTACCTGGATGGTTGACCGCCTAGTGGTATTTCAAATTGAGCGTTTCCATGCTTCAGAAGACCATACTAGTCTACCTCCACCAATTCGCAGTGGGCATGCGTGATGGAGTATTGCCCATTCCCTTTCAACCTCATTCGTGAAAGGAAGCCTGTGCTCAGCAATGTTTGGGACATTATAGGCTGATGATGAAGTACTTTATACTGATTGTATACAAAGATATATTTTGAAAACATTTTGTTAGAATTTAATAAATCGTACTGACTACGGAACCCTACACTACACTTCCGACACGCACTTAGCCGATTTTATACTTCATTTGAGTCGACAGGGATTGAATTACCAACATTTTTTGTGAACACATGAATACATCATAAATCACGATGGAACATGTCCGACACAGAAATGCTGAGAATTGAAACTGAAATCAATTTATCTTGGAACGTGCACCGGTTACTCGCTGACTGTGTTTAATGGGGCGTGTTGATTGGCTCTCGTTCCACTATACATTTCTCATATTATTGCATGAATTTGATCACACGTTGCACTACATTATTAATATGTGTCATAAACGTTACATTACCATGGTTATATGTAAAAAACATCAAATAAAATGAGCAATTAATGTAGAATATCTTTCTATTCGGTAGAGACATCTTTAGACGCAGAAATTATAATAAAAAAATAAAACGGCAAACTTGAAATCAAAATTTAGAAAACATTTATTAAGTTTAGGCATTGATATGGCACTCATGAACGTGGTGCGTCCATGATTGGCGAAGCGAGTACGAGCCGAGCTACGAACGAGCACACTGCGAGCACCATTCGCGTAGCGTGGATGGGCTTGCGAGCCTCGAACGAGCGCGATTGACAGTTTTTTCACATACAAAGGGATTTGCATCGTGCTCGTTGTAGGTTCGTTCGTGGCTCGGCACGTGCTCGAGTCACGTAGCATGGACGCACCATTACAGTTGACTCTACCACGGAACGGTTCGGAACCGAATACTCGCGCCACGAAACTCAGCAAGGCATTTTTTGTGGATGTTCTTTTGATATTTCATATTTTGTTGTTCTCTCTTCTATTAGTCTTTGTTCCCAGTTGAAAAGAAGACATACGGTGTATGAGATATTGTCAAGGCTATTCACATGACCATTGTTGTTGCAGTATACGCTACTGACAGAAATCAGGGAGTTTATGTTACCGGAGGACCGGCCGCGGTTCGACGAGCTCATCTACAGGAGAGGAGATGAGCCCGGAGACCACCATCTCAAGGTAGCTATTTTACGACTGCTTATCACTTTGGTTTTTAATACATTTCCATTCGATAAACAACCATTTATAACGAATAAGTACCACTAAGTACCTTGTACTATAAATATCGGTAAAGTTCCTTTAAAAATTGTTTCAGTAAGGAATGTTTAAGGATTAATTCTCAAAAGTTTATTAGAGTAAACACTTATCCAGCACAAGTGCTTACGAGTATTTGCGTATTTTCACAAAGTTTATTGGGTCGGGTTTCTTCTTATAATCTCGTAATCTGCCTCCACCTGGCACTAATTACAGTTTCGTTCGCCAGCCAGGTCTTAGGGGGTAAACCAGCTTAATTAAGATAACGTTTTCCTCGATTAAGATTTACGTTCAAAAGCCTACCAGATAAAATACAACAACGGAGCCGGCTGCTTTCTTTTCATGAATAGGTATTCAACTCTTTTGGAACTTAGTCGCTCGAGAATGCTAATTAAATTCCGAGTTCGTCAATAAACTTTGGTTGGATTAATTTGTGCGAAAATTTTATGAAGTTATTGTGACGTAAAGTAGTTTATAGATTTAATTTTAAGACTGCTCAATTTTGAAAGGTAGATACGTTTTCTTAGCTTATTTATGTGTTAAAATTGAACAACCAAAGTTATAGCATAGGATTCTCCGATAATACACCATACACGATGAACAAATAATGTAGTGACTTAGCCACATGATTAGATGTCTTGTCTGAATGGGCTAATGAAAATGTTTTTGTGCTTATTAAAAATTAATATTTACAGTTTAATATAATTATTTTTTGTTGTAGTAATAATGATGTCTGGGAAATTGCTATATTAACCAGCCCATTGGTGTTAATTAAACTTAACCCAATGAACAACAAAGACAATAATGAAACAATTTCTTCAAAATTTTTGTTTGTGAATTAACTGTTAATTTGGTATCTAGGAACTTGAATATAGTCCTGTGTCATAGCATTTGGCTACAAAACCAAATCTCAAATATATATGGCTAAAGTAAAATGAGAGCAACAGCATTTTCATGAGCTAAATATTAGTACAGTTGATGCTTACGTATTGTCCGTAGCGCGGGGGCGAGCGGCATATGCTGCCCTCCTCGACGATGCATGAGTTGCACGACCCGGTAAGTGCAAACACAGCACTAACGTACCTGCCCGTGTACTGCATGTTTACACTCCCATTGGTGTCATAGTTTGACCGCTTTCAATGGTAGTTTGAGCTTCGTTATTATGTTTCCAATAACACCAGTAATATACCCCTCGCAGTCGTTCGTCCTAATCTACTAAGACGGATTGTGGGCAAATGTAGGCGAAATATCAGTCTCTTAAAGGTCAGCCGTGATAAATTTAGTGTGTTCGCAAAAAAAATTAAGTGTAAAGTGGACAAAGGTTGTGGAATGAATGAGGCAAAATTGCTTCGTTAGGAGGTTGTGTTTCCGCTTGTGATTTTATACCCAGTATTTTGTTCCAAGTTCTTACGTATTACTATGTGTAAAAAATATACCCTAAATGTGTTTAAGTATTTACCTACCTCGGAAATGATTCAGCACTTGATGAGACTACCCGTAATGAATTAGGTATTGTGACAGTGTCGGGGTTGCCAGGTGAGGTTGAGGGTTATTGTTGTAGGAGGGACCGGCGGAGGCGCCCCTCGTGGCCGACCACCGCTCGCCGTCCGAGGACTCCGGCCTGGGCCTGCCACCGCACGACCACGCTTACAGGTGACATAGCACCAACAAATATTTACTCATTTTGATCTTACACTAGTATAGGCGTCAGCAAGTGTCGAGGTGACAAATCACTGAAAATATCCTTTCAAGATACACGAGACAAAAATAGTGATTAATGAACATTCAGTAGGGATAGTAGGTCCATGAAAGAGCGGCGAGCGTGAGAGATCGCGCCACTCTAATGAGCGAGGCGTAAATCCCTCGTCGACGGGCGGCGCCACTTATAAAGGCGCTTAAACGTTAAAGTACCATTAAAGTGCGAAAGCAAAGGCTGAGTCCTCGTCAAGCGTTCGCTTTCGTCCGCTTTTACATCTCACAGCGAAAATAACCCACAGTTTTCCACGAGCCCTTGTCTCAGAGCTCCACGCGCGAACCGAGCATCTCATTGGCCGGTCGCCAAACACTTCTACTTTTATTCGGTATCGGAATCGATTGTTTTATGACGGCATAAACGTTCGCATTTATTGTCGCGGGCGGTTTAGTGCCGCTGTCCTGCATCCGTAAGGGTTGTTTTAAATTTATTGCTAGTAAACTCCGTGCGCAATCGACGTTTAAGCTTTTATAAAATAACAATTCGGTCATCAGTATCTATAAAACCTCCATTAGTGTATACCAATAAGTACCTACTAAGATTTTAAAAATAATAAAAAGGTATAGATCGGGTTGTAGTCGATACAAAACTATAACTATAGGTAAATTAATTATATAAACTGCAATATTGCCAACATTGGGTATGTTATTAAATAAAATTATGGGCTCAGCCAATTGATTAAATTTGTAACGGAGCTGTAGGTTATTAGAATTCTAACTCATAATATACGACTTTCAATTTCATATTAGGGTTCCGTATTTTTAAATAATGAAAGTATTATCAGTTTTCATGTGTAAATGCAGGTGCCTTCTATCGATTCGCTGAATCCGATATATCGCTAGATGACCATACCAGCGGCGCTTCTGCTATTTGGTTAAACGCTCTCCATATGCATTTTTATTTGTATTTTATGTTTGTATGCATCGTGCAGCTGAAATGTTTAGACTGTTGATAGTGACGGTGGTGTTGTGGGCAGGAGCGGGCGGGCGTGGCGGGCCCCCGACGCGCCGCCGCCCGACGAAGACCTGGACCCACCGCACGAGGTGATTTTGCCAGAATTACCTTCTACACATATCTACTCTTTTATAGACCACATTCACTTTTCTAAGCCTTGTCTATAGCGGTGTCCTGGGTGTCACTTGCGATTGTCACCACATCATTTACATTTACATTCAAAATAGTTACTCAATTGCAAAAAGCCTTTAAAAAGTTTTATTCGCAAGCTTGATTCAATTACGTAGTCCCGCCCGACAACTACGGTCACTGCAGAGACGGCGACTCGCTTTCGAATTTACATTACTTACTTATTTCATGACAAGAAAAAAAAGAAACTATTCACGAAGTTTGCAAACGAATTCATTATTAGCTTTAGCTAAAGTGGCACCTCGGCACTACCTCCAATAATTATGTATTTCACTATTTCTTGCATTGCGAGTAGAACTAACACCACTCACGATTATGGCCGTTATTTCCTTAAAAATAAACTCGATGGGTAAATCTGGCAAAATTATTCATTTTTATTATAATTTTATCTCGCAAAGTGGTCTGCGGGCACATTGGCATTTTAATCTCATTCGGTCGGTTCTAATAAGAAATCGGTAATAGCGGCCAGCTGCAGTGTTCTGTTCTGTTTTCTATTAGACTAGAATATAACCAGTAGAAACTGTCTCTTTAAATCCATTCTCATGTTTTCAGGACCCTAATTTAGTAATGGAAACATTTTTCATGCCATATTTATCACATATACTAAAAAATATATTTGCAAATAAACTTTTATTACCGAACCCCATTATAGGGCATGACTGAACATTGTTCACTTCAATTATGACGTCACTGATAATAGGATGAGCCGGGTCGCTTGTTTAGTCTACTATTTTCGTACGCATTGTCATCGGCTCGTTGGTCTAGGGGTATGATTCTCGCTTCGGGTGCGAGAGGTCCCGGGTTCAAATCCCGGACGAGCCCAGTAATTCGTTTTTGCGAGCTTCTTTTAAATCTTTAGCTATCTGTGCGAGAAATTAGCACTTAATTCGCACCATTAAAATAAGCTTTTATATTTATTCAATTTTATTATAATAGTTTTACAAAAAATCAAACTTTTCATACCTAGCAGGTTTTAGGTTTAATTTATGTATTAAAAATTCTATAGGTAAAAAAAATGTGTTTTGAGAATGATTTGAAATACAAATTAATTAGTTAGCTAAAAATAACAAAAGGATAAATGCATATGCATATTAAATTCTAAATAACTAATATAATACTTTAAAATATCATCAGAACGATAATTTTGAAAAATAAACAAAACATCTGACATAATATCTCACAAGTTCATATAAAACGCAAAGATTTAAGATGGATTTAAGCCACCTGAAACTGTGACGTCAGCTAGTCGCAGCGGAGGCCATTTTGATACGTCATAAAGATAAGGTGAGCTTACGGTCGGGGTAACGAACTTCGTTGAACGCCTTTGTTTTAGCTACATTTAGTTATATAAGCGCAATTAACATCAACCAAGAGAGTCCATGGGACATAATAAAGAATAATATAATTTCTTAGAGCTCGTGCTTTTAAGAGATAATTTTTCATTGTCCAGACAGGGCAGTAACTAATAAATTAAATTGTTAATAATAAAGGTATTTAATTTTTCACATTCCTACTAGAATACCTGATGCAGTGGTATTTCCCGCGTTCAACTAAATTATTATACAAAAGAAATGTGCTCTTCGTATTTGATAAAATGGTTAAAATTATGTTCCTTAAATACGTTCAAATAGTACTTAGTTATATACTTTTCAAGATTTATTTTTTATTTTTGTGAACGTGATTTCGAAAATAAGATAAGATTTTAAAATACCATTATATCAAAGTGGTTGGACCCGAGGTTGCCACCGCTTGTTCATATTTTATAGAAAAACTAGCTTTAGCCCGCGACTTCGTCCGCGTAGATTATTTCTTTTTTCTAGATATGAATCATTGTAACAATATAGAGCTTTGTTCATGGCTATAGCCCGCCACTACGTGTGATATTTGACAAAAGTTCAGGAAGATTGAGAGCTTACATGCGAACATGCCACATAAAACTGAAACAGTCCTGCCCGATTTGAAGAAGAAGATCTGAAAATCTACCGGCAGAAATATGCATACATACACTGTCCGATTAGCTGAAGAATAATTTTTTTTTTTTTTGGGAGGTGTCGAGATCGGGATTATTTATCTAAAATTACGCCACGAGACCTATCCACAAATTCCTCAACCATTTCATGACAGCTGAGATATTTGCTCATGGCACACGGACAAACAGACGAATACACCTATATCCACAACCCACTGTGCACACAAACACACTGTGCGGTTATATCACATTATAATGAAAGGAGTTTTCTACCGCGTTCACTCAGGCTGTGGAAGGAGCGCCCTACCGTGGCTTTCCCTAAGGAGTACCTATAGCCAGGGGGTCTTCAAAAACGGTGTGAAGATATTTCTGTAGGGTCGGCAACGCACGAGTACCTACGGTGACCGCTTACCATCAGGCGGGCCGTATGCTTGTGTGAAACCTTAGTTTTAAATTTGAAATAATAATTTAATAATTTAAAAAAAGACAGACAGAAAGATCGACGGGCGGAGATCTATCCATAAGTTCCTCAACCAGACAGCTGAGAATTTTTCTCGTGGCTGACAGACATATAGATGGGCGGCAGTAGGCTTCTTAATAATATGATACACGTGTACATTATTTTTACTTGAATACAAAATTGTGTGAATGATCAACTTCAATACAAAATTTCATCCCCCTTTAAACCCCATCAAGGGTCGAAATTTGAAAAACGCGATATAAGTTGCGTTAGTTTCCAACCATAGGCCGAAATAATATATTTTTTGACTTTTACTCCGAAAATAAAGAACTTAAAATTCAAAATGTAATCCCCTTCTCACCCCTTAAGAGTTCAAATTCCAACAACACCGATATTCGCTGCGTTAGTTTCCAACTATAAGCTTAAATAATAAATTTAGTATACTTCCCTACATAACTTCATCCCCTTTTTTACCCCTTCGGGGTCGGAATTATCAAAAACGCTGAGGCATATATAAATTAATTTTCAATCATCAGCCTAAACAAAAAATTTGAAGATCCTAACTTCGAAACTGATGGACTTTCATACAAACTGGCATCCCCTATTTTACCCCCTTAGGGGTGGAATTTCCGAAAATCCTTCCTTAGTGGATGCCTACACTGTATAAGGTATCTTTGTGCAAAATTTCAAATCTCTAGGTCCAGCGATTTGGGCTATGCGTTGATATATTGCATTCAAACTTTCATCCCTTATTTTACCCTGTTAGGGGTGGAATTTTTAAAAATCCTTCTTTTGTGGATGCCTACACTGTAGAATAATATATTTAGTGAAGTTTACTTTGAAATTGAAGGACTTGCATACACCACTTCATTCCCCTTTTCCTCCCTTCGGTGGTGGAATTATCACAAACGCTGAGATAACTATACATTAATTTTCAATCGTCAGCCTAAACACAAAATTTGAAGATCCTAACTTCAAAACTAACAGACTTGCATACAAACTTTCATCCCTTATTTTACCCCCTTAGGGGTGGAATTTCCAAAAATCCTCCCATAGTGGATGCCTACACCGTATAATAATACATTTCATGAAGTTTACTTTGAAATTAAAGGCCTTGCATACCCAACTTCATCCCCCTTTTCCTCCCTTCGGGGGTGGAATTATCACAAACGCTGAGATAACTATACATTAATTTTCAATCGTCCGCCTAAACACAAAATTTGAAGATCCTAACTTCAAAACTGACGGACTTGCATACAAACTGTCATCCCCTATTTTACCCTCTTAGGGGTGGAATTTCCAAAAATCCTTCCTTAGTGGATGCCTCCACTGTATAAGGTATCTGTGTGCAAAATTTCAAATCTCTAGGTCCAGCGGTTTGGGCTGTGCGTTGATATATCAACAATCAGTTTATCATTTTATATATTAAGACTAGCTGCCCAGCACAACTTCGTTCGCGTGGTGTCCTAACCTAATAACCTTCGAATCGAACTTACGGTTCGAGTCCTATTCGACTGCAAAACTTTGAGGGCGGAATCAATTCAAACGTCAGTACGAACTACCCGACCAATCAAAGCTCTAGTTGAATGGTTTTACTTCTAAAAATGTCGGCCTCGAAATTGCCAGAATAACGTAGTAACGATGCGACCTTTGCTATTTCAATTATTGTTTCTATGGTCACAAACACTATTTTCAAATGATCCAACTTTTAATATAAAAAAAAACAAATTTTCATATACATATATATAGAATGTCCCATCAAACATTCATTCAAGTCTATCAGTATTCCTTGGTTTCATATAAACACATCCCTGCGTCCCAAATGTTCTCTCTCAATATACATATCAAAAATTTTAGAATTATTTCTTAAATTTCTCGATAAAAGTCCGAATTTGTACTTACAATTTCGATCGAGCGATCCATTTGGATTGTGTGAGAATTGGCTCCCTTATGTAATCTTCACCCCTTTTGGATGTATCTTTTCGTTACACCCAGTATAATACCTAATGGCCTCATATTATTTTTTAAATTATAATTTTAATAAAACTAAACTAAACTTTAATAAAATTTCAAACTAAAAACATATTAAAAATACCATTCTGCTAAAACGTACAAACAATAAGAGGCCAACCTACTCTGATACCATTTTATTTGGAGTAGCTTGGACTCTGTGCAGTATTTATCCATGTATACAGTGCTACTCTCAATTATGGGTTAGGGGAACACGGAGTATGTGTCCTGTATACGCGGGTGCCGTAATAACCTAAAGTGCACCGTGACTTATTAGACGAAAACAAGAGCAAAAATTAAGTAAAGTGTGAAGGAAAAGTTTCTTAAATTATTCTAGAATATGCATTTTATGTACGTGATTTGTGTTTTATATTTATAGTGAGTCATACCGTAGAATACGAAATATAATCTAACAAAATTTCATTAAATTCATTCCAATCCAATATATCCATTCATATCCAATGAATACTTGACCTATACCTAGTGCTTCGGTAGCTATTTTCTTTGTTGAAAAAGGAAGGTAAGTAACTAAAAGTAGGTAGAACAAACTTTGCTTGATTAAAAAAAAACGATTTTTCTCATCATGACCCAGAGACCCGGGGGGCTATAAAGGAAGCTAAAGCAATATTGCAAATGGAATTCATTTTCTCGAATTCACAGCAGATCTTATGCAATTCTACAATTC
Organism: Achlya flavicornis; assembly: GCA_947623365.1. NCBI lineage: Eukaryota > Metazoa > Arthropoda > Insecta > Lepidoptera > Drepanidae > Achlya > Achlya flavicornis. The sequence continues at coordinate 5,728,300 of OX392468.1, read as the reverse complement.
CGAATCTTTAGATGAACCAAAAAATATTGGAATTACGTAAGATTTGCCGAGTTTAAATAAATAATAATTTAATTTGCATTATTTTTTATTAGGTTTCGCATTATACCCCCTGAAAAATCCTATTTCCAGATCATCAATAAAACGAAAATCAAAAACGGTATATAAACGTCACGATCACGTTTTTTTAAATGAAAAGTTAATTTGTTTACTGAAATTTTTTACGATCTTCCCTTAACTTATTTACAAAGACTGCAAAATAAAAAATACGCATTTATTTGTCACGGGGGCGTCGTAATATCAAACAAGGAAACCCCTTAAGTAAACCGTAGAGGGCGTAGAGGCACCGTAGGCCAGCTACGAATACTGACTACGGGGCGGTGTAGCGTTTGTATAGTGCTACCATAATCATAATCTGCTTATTTATAACTACGCATTAAGAGTAAGACCTGAATCACGTGTTTCTTTATTACAATTAAATTATTGTTATGCAACTTATATAAAAAACTATGAAAGTGGTCAAAATTGGAACTCAAACCAGTTTTGTGATATAAAATTATAGTTTACGGTAAAACACTAAAAAAGATTTCATGAATTTCATAGTTGAAACAAATAAACGGGTTAGGTTAGATAATTATTTTACATTTTATATATTATAAATTTAGCGTTTATTGGAATTTCACCTATATCACAATAACCACAAGAAGGCCTGAGTGAACCGTAGAGGCCGTAGAGCGGCCACGTAGGGCGGGCGAGTGGCGCGGGGCGTTTGTAGTCGGGTTGTGGCGTTTGGCGTTTCGTAGTCAGTGCGCGGCGCGGCGGGCGTTCGGCATGACGTCGCGCCGGCGGCGCCGCGTCGCCTTCCGTGACTACGTGCCCATGGATGTACGAGCCATGGCCAAGGTATCAAACTTGAATCGTTTAAAGTTCAAACATTACCACGCTTACGTGTTCGTATTCAAGCTTTTTACTCATTACGTTTTCAAGCTTTTGCGATCGTGTTTCCCAGCGTGGTTATTTAATGCATAAATTCTTTCTTAGTGCTTGTCACCCTTTATTGACATTTCAGTCGACTTTTTTCATTGAAGATTAATAGCTAAGTTGTTGTTCTACAGTTATTATTGTTTGATAATTACAGACTTATCGATTGATAGCTTTACCTTACCTTTACGTTATGATACCTTACAATATACCTTTGTGTTGTTTATAGTGATTACTGATTTCTTACTTGCACAAAGTTTATACCCACGGTAAGAGTAACTAAAAGGGTTGTGTCATGAATAATTTGTGATGCCTCAGTCGAAGGTTTTCAAAAAAAAAAGTCGACTTGAAATATCTTTCAGTGTTTCAGCGGGAAGAATTTTCATATGCGGCTGGTTTATAAGCAGCCATGAGTTACATTATTCTCCTAGAGCCACTTTATTAAAATTCTTTATGTATGATTAGTTTTGTTCAAGTTATGAAACTGACATTAGAGTTATTTCATAACCGCTCTAAAATGAAAAAAACCGGCCAAGTGCGAGTCAGACTCGCGCACCGAGGGTTCCGTACAAACCTGTAGGTATATAAGTAAATGGTAGTATAGACCTGAGTATTTGATATTAATTTCAATTTATGACCTATTAAAAAAAAACTACTTACTAGATCTCGTTCAAACCAATTTTCGGTGGAAGTTTGCACCGTAATGTACATCATATATTTTTTATAGATTTATCATTCTCTTATTTTAGAAGTTACAGGGGGGGGACACACATTTTACCACTTTGGAAGTGTCTCTCGCGCAAACTATTCAGTTTAGAAAAAAATTATATTAGAAACCTCAATATCATTTTTGAAGACCTATCCATAGACACTCCACACTTATGGGTTTGATGAAAAAAAAAAAAAATTTGTTTCAGTTCTAAGTATGGGGAACCCCCAAAATTTATTGTTTTTTTTCTATTTTTGTGTAAAAATCTTAATGCGGTTCACAGAATACATGTACTTACCAAGTTTCAACATTATAGTTCTTATAGTTTCGGAAATAAATGGCTGTGACATACACGGACAGACAGACAGACAGACAGACAGACATGACGAATCTATAAGGGTTCCGTTTTTTGCCATTTGGCTGCGGAACCCTAAAAAACGCATTGTCATAAATCTTTACCTGTATATCTAAATAGCATTAAACAATGTCGCTATTTCTGTCCCTCTGTTTGTACGCTCAATAGAGTTCCATGTAGTTTTAACCTTTATTTTGAGATTATATACCGGAATATTTGTATGCAGGTAATACATATAATACTAGCTTTAGCCCGTGACTTCGTCCGCGTAGATTATTTATTTTTTCTAGATATGAATCATTGTAATAATATAGAGCTTTGTTTATGGCTATTAGGCCGCCACTACGTGTGATATTTGACAAAAGTTCAGGTAGATTGAGGGCCCACATGCGAGCATGCCACATAAAACTGAAACAGTCCTGCCGCAAATAAACTCTAGCAAATTTCAGAGTATATTCCCTGTGATTTATTAATAGCCATCGAGAAACAAACCTTGATAAGGAACCGTAATCTTTTAAATTTTAACGGAAGGTGATTTGGGATCAATCACCGTTAACAAAGACCGTTTCTCCTAGGGCAGAACCAGTTAATAGTTTGGCCTCAATAACATTGTGGCGGAGTGCTGTTACTTGTATGTAGTCTGGTTCCACAGCACAATTTTGGAGGCCGTATATTTCTAATCAATATGACAGGCAGGAGCACCTACATGCATGACTCGGATAAACCGGCGGATTAAGAGAATTTAAAAATTGAACAGGATCATTTACCGACTCATCCTACATACGACATATCTTTCGACATTATTGTCGAAAACGCGAATTGGTCTTTAAAAATAACAATAATGTTTTGAGCGAGATACTCAATGATTTGAGAATTATTAAAGCGCCTTTCAACGTTATAATAGCAATCATTAGCGTGATAGAATACCGTCGACGAACAATATTCACTCTCGCAGAACTAATGCCGCAGCTGAAATTATATCTGAATATCATTTATAACATGTCATGATCAGTAATGAGTCTCGTCGCGGTATTGTGTTGCTCGCAAATACCCATATACCTACTAGAATAATAAGCTAAAAGCTAATGTTGTGTATTTGTTCCGTGAAATGTGGGTACATCTGTACTCTATTGAGAACTCAGGCATCCTATTTAAAGATAATGGATGTGAAGCTTGTTATTTTGTCACTTCTTTCATAGAAAGTTATATTTCTAGTTGCAATTAGCTGTGTCTTTCTATTTGTCTCACTTTCATTTTCGGCAAATAAAAAATGGTGCCTCTAAAAATCGGAGATAGTTTTTTTCAAATTTATTATCACTATCATCATATGATCAGAAGTCAAATCGATTTGTAGACTACCCAATATATATAGTTCTAATTTTCAACTAGACTTAGAACAACATGTGACGCTGGTTTACAATGCCACCAACACTACCCACATGCGAATGCCAAATGCCGGACCGGACATCCGTATCCAGCAAAAGGAGGTTTTAAAGGCACTACGCGCTCTTGACGTGAATAAAGCCAGTGGTCCCGACGGCATTCCAGCCATTGTCTTGCGCAATTATGCGCCCAAATTGTCTCCTGTCTTACATGCCTGTTTCGCTTCTCACTTCGAACGGGTCAAATTCCGTAAGTCTGGAAGCTTGTTAAAGTGCAACCTGCTCCTAAAAAGGCCAGCTGTGCCGATTCTACGAACTATCGATCGATTGCGAATACATCCATACTGTGCAAGACTATGGAGCGTGTATTGAATTGGAGAGTTACCTTAAAGATAACGAACTTCTCAATGACCGACAGTTTGGTTTCCGTCGAGACGAAAATTATGTCTAATATTCATATTCGGCCAATGCCGGTGATTGCTGGGAGTACTGTTCTCGAAGTTGTAGACAACCTGTGTGTTTACCTAGGGCAAATTGTCCAACTAGGTAGGTCCAACTTCGACAAAGAGGTAAAAGAAAATCGAAGAATCCAACTCGGCTGGGCAGCGTTCGGGAAGCTAAGGCAAATCTTCACGTCCAGAATATCTCAGAGTCTGAAGACAAAGGTCTTCAATCAGTGCGTGTTACCGGTGATGACATATCGATACTAAATATACGATGTGGTATCAGTTTAAGTTTGTTATTGATTCTATAAAATTGAGGTAACAGCAGCACACCCAGTTTAGTTCACTTAGTTTTCCTATAAAGCGCAGGCTACATCTAAGTTTTGTTAGCTTAGTTCAAGATGCGGCGTATTTTCATACATGCAGAATGCAGATGACGATGTGACCTACATATCTATTACAATCTAAACTAGTACCTGTGTGTGTACTCTATTAGTCCGTCAGTTAGATTATAAAAATATTGGACATTTATTTTTTGCTTTATCACATCAATAAAAATTGATAAAGTTAGAGCGCGTCGAAGTTCAGGAGTGGGAGCTCGTGACGTCACTTGGCTAGGGTGAGTGTACCTTTGCGTGCGGAAATTCCACACACCATTAACTTTAATTTGATTGACAAGAGTTTTTTAAAATATTTTTTGATAATGTAAATGACGATAATTAGAAGTTTTTCAGGCCGCTATATAGCCTATTTCACCATCCCTAAAATTTTATATTGATAACAAGTATCCTATATGTTATTCCAGGTTATGATCTACCTGCGTGCCAAATTCCATCACGATTGTTTTTGCCGTTGAAGAGTCATTTCATTAGGTATCAAACAAACTCACTTTCGCGTCTATTATACCTATTATAGTAGGATAGTAAATATTCGCGTAAATAACTTCGCATGTTTTAACAATGTCAGGAAGGTAGTCTATAAATACTTGCACATCATCGTCAGCTTTTTTTTAGTCCACTGCTAGTAATAGGCCTCTCCCAGAGCGCGACACTCCTTCCGATTTCTTACCAACCGCATCCAACCCAGACCGGCGACATTTTTGAGGTCGTCAGTCCATAGGTCCGGGCGGCGTCCCACTATGTCCCACGCACGCTACGTTCGGCTGCTCCATCGACCGTCGGTTCTTCGGCAGACGCGACTGGCCCATTGCGACTTCAGATTGCTAATTCGTTGAGCTATGTCGACCAAAGTACTCGAACATTTGACCATTTAAACAATTTAAGTTAAGTATATGTATATGGTTATTGACGGGCCGGCTGGCTCGAATCTGGTTAAGATTCCGCCGATCGCGCCGCAGGTCGTGGGTTCGATTCCCACACAGGACATGCATTTGTGTGCATGAACATGTCTGTATGTCCTGTGTCTGGGTGTAATTATGTATATTAAGTATGTATTTACAAACAAAAAGTAGTATATGTATTATATCAGTTATCTGGTTTCCATAGTACAAGCTCTGCTAGTTTGGGATCAGATGACCGTGTGTGAGGAATGTCCCAGGATATTTATTTATTTATATGAGAAAGACCTGTTAATAATATTATCGATATCTACTCCCCAATATAAAAGTCGTGATCTATCAACTTGTCAGTACACACACAAAGAACAAAAACTTCTATGATGTAATCAGAAACAGACAATACTAGAGTTCGTTGAACTCTTCTGCATGAGCAATAGTTTTGATAGTTTCTGATTTACAGAAAGTCAGGAAACCAAAGTGAAGGTGAAACAAACAGTCCATTACGTGTTTAAATGCTTTCAAATAACCTCAAGTTAACGATAAGTAAAAACATTAAATTATTAACATAAAATTGATTTCTTGTTTGATAAACATGTAAAAGGCTTACAATGTTTAAGTAAATATTAAGTGCAGAAGTTAAGTAGGTTTATCAAAGGTTAACGATCTATACCTATGGTTTATAAATTGCGTGACCATTTCATAGTTTACCTAAAAGGTAAAATACGAAAAATTGTGGCCAGTTACCTATACATGCGATTATAATATGAGTTTTATTCGATAGTGGTAACACGCAAGTGTTCGCGCGCCTTTTACGAAAGCTTACGCCTGCAATATGCTTTAGTTACCTATACCAACGATGTAAAAACAAAATAATTTATTACACCCTGATGTAGCTCGTTCCTTTCATTTATAAAGAACGTTAATCCTCTAGAAAATAGGCTCATAATTAATTTTCTTCACCTTCCCGAGAAATGTCTAATTTGTTGAGTGTAATTTAAAACTCATTAGCACTACAAAAGTTCGATACTAACGCAACCAAAGAATTGGTCACATGGGAAGAGTTGTGATGAATAAGCACTGTTGTTGAAATACAAATACAAAAACCTAACTCTATACATATATGTATACCTACTAATGTGATAAATGCGTATAATACTTTACATAAGAACAAAACAATTTCAGATAACAAATAAAATTCATGGAATATATAAAAGAGATTAGATTTCGTAGTTTTCGTGGAATAAACTTCAGTATTACCAACTTGTACGTATCTTATCGAGATTGACGTGACGTCTAGTATACTCGTATTATGCTGTTATAAAAGTTTAACAAAATATGTTTGTTTAGGTAGGTACCTAGTCTACATCATCATTGTCCAGAATAAACAATTTAAACTTATAGTTGGCGCTAGACGAAACTGTGCCAGCATGCAAAAATAGCGCGAAAAATCAATTGCATCGCCGAGGCAGTTGTTCACCCTTCGCCTGCAGTCTGATCGCGGGTCTTCTTTGCTCCACATCTTGCAACACCTTGATTGAATTTAGGTCCAAATAGAGAGATTTATTGTAATCGTGGCATAGTGGTGCTTGTATTTTTCTTTCTTGCGTGCGTGTGCATGTTGATTGTGATTTCGGTGTTAATTCTACTTAAAGTCCTTTCACAGTACACATTTTATTTGTTGCCTTATTCTTTTGTAAGAGTGTTAATGTGTGCAGGAGTTCGAGGAGGAGGGACGTCGTTCACGGCGGCACTCTTCACCGTGTAACTCCAGAGAGGGGAGCACGACAGCGTTGCATACGCAGCACTACGACGACGCTGTAAGTACCTTCACAATACCATGGATTTCCATAAAGCAAAAGTGTTAAAATGGGATCCTAAACATTTTTCAGTATGTTCCGTGCTTTAAGACCACAAAATTTCCAAGCAATTAGTATACACAGTGTATAATTAAATTAATTATAGATTAAGAACTTATTTATTTCCTTTTAAACCAGTCCATTTTATTCATACTCTATATTATAAAACGTAACTGTTCATAATATACACGTAAATACACGGGACATTTTAGTTTATGTAAATATATATTAAAATTACCGAAAGTAAAAACAAAGATTCTTTCTGTAAATATAGTTCGCCATCCGACAGCGACCTCTATTGTTGAACGTAGACTTACAGTAACTTATTGCATCAAGGAATCTGCAAAGTGCCGAATCTTGCTTTTACAGATAACATTTTGGTAGTGGGATACACAGTAGTTTACCGCCAAAACTCATTTGTAACTGAATAGTTTGGCACTAAGCCAGCTGCCTGACAAGCCATGCTCGTCTCACTGTTCTATATAAACTCTGTATAAAATATTACTGGTCGGAGGCTTTCTTGGGTAGGTATACAAAATTTAATACCATATTTTTATATTATGATCCACTAAAATCGGTGAAGGTTAGTAAAATACATCACAAGAATGATATAAATACAAAAAAAAAAATAGGTAGGTACCTATTTTAGATGATCGAAATCCATCTATTTACGTATCTACTAATATAATCTGATGTTAATTATCTGGACTCGAACCGGGGTCTTCTGGTTTCGGGACCGCCCGATTTCCAACCTGAGCTAATATAACCTTGTAGATGGTGGCGAAATTTACCTTCGTATTCTAATGATATTGTAGCATTTTTTCATTGCCTGAACACACGGATAAAACGTTGTTTCTCAAAAATGAAACCTAGCTAGATCGATTTATCGCCCCCGAAAAACTCTGCATATTCATGTCAATCGTTGGAGCCGTTTCCGAGATTCAGATTATATATACCTAGGTATACATGAATTGCTCGTTTAAAGATTTTGATTTTGTACAACTGTGTCTATAGAGGTAATTAAATAAAAAGTACACATTTTGAACCATACATTTATTAATATTTTATTTATTAACCTTACCGAGATTCAATTTGTCTTATCCTATAATAATATCAGTCTATAAACTATACCTAATACAAGCTAATAGCATTACTGGTTTACATCTTACCTATTGTACTGTCACCAACGAAACTGAGACATTGTAGTTAGCCGGAGTATCATTTACTATTGTCTTACTTCCTGGACCACCGTATAATGTTCATTTTATTCATTTTAATGTTGCAATTCGTATTGTGTGACTGAAAGTACGCAATGAAATATACATTCATATTATTTAAGCTACACAAAAGCTCTACAGTACACAACTTAAATAAATTGGAATAAAACATACCTGCCGTTACATTTTTGTAAGTAGGAAAGTAATGGACTATTTCTGAATACGTACATTAAATTGGCAAATTTTCCACGCTGTTAGAGCAATTAGCCAATTTAATGTACCTATTAAATGTCTGGTTATTATCAGTTACCGGAGTCTAAACACTAAATAAATCGATAACAATTACCCGATCGATTAGCGCGATCGACACATATGCATGCGAGGGTCTCCAACACTTAGATTTCGCACGTCACTTTCATTTGTAATTATAAAGTACGTCATCTTGTTATTTAAGGTGCAGAGGCAACAGACCGCACCGCGCCGAACTTTTTAGTCTGTGAAAATAGAACCTATACAATTCTAAGCAGTAACGCAAACGACTCGCAAAAAGTCCGGCGCACAGCCCTTAGTTTTCACATAGACTTTTTGTGTGCCGCAGAATCCTTCGCACAAAAATTCCGTCGTCTGCGCTGCTCCTTAGTCGCTTAATCGGGCGGGCATGGAGTCATTAAGCCAATGGCTACATCTAAAGCTACATTAAACCTAATTCTGTTAAGATAGGTCATAGTTTTTCTTGAAGCGATCGGCGGAGTTCCTCTGTTGCCTTGGTTAAATCTTTATTGTCACGGCGACGCTGTTTTCCGCCAAGGTCACCTCCACATTCATCGAGATAGTCTTTTGGTGGTTCTGCTGGATATTTGCTGCCAAACTTTGGACGAGGAATTCTGACACGCTTTACGTCATCCAGCCAGCTCTCCATTTTTGAAGATATGTTAATGTTTTTAGGCTCCTGATATATACTCCGTGGTGTCTGAAAATAATAAAAAACGAACGGTTATATAAATTGTTTTCACTGTCATGTTTCTGTGACCTATACCTCACCCCGAACACTTTCGATATAATGTATGAAACAATCAGCGGGAGGGGGTGAGAGGCCGTTCTATACGTGTACTACGTCTGTACCCTGTCTGTGCCTTTGCAACATAGCAAAATAAAATGTAAATTGGCCAACGACAAGGTATTCATGCATATGTAACAGATTGTATCGTTCTCTCATTAGGCACATTATTTTATAAGTATCATGAAACAGTGGCAACACGCGCCACTTCAATTGGTCATAATTAGCCAACAGTTGAGCAACTTGAACAAGCCATAGCGATGGTCAGCGAGGAATGGTGAAATGTTGATTATAAACTTTGTAAACGAAATGCGGTATCGTCTCGGCTCGACGGTAAACGTAGGAGGCCGTGTCACCTCGACACCTCCATTTTTATGGATTAGTAGATTTAATCATCTATACCAGTTTTTGAACTCTTGCACATACATAAATAGATATAGACCCTGTGTTTTATAGTTGCGTAAAATATGAAGAAAATTATTCGATACAGCGATTTCCAAATAATAATAATTGGGGAACTGTTGTTTTGCGTTTGTAAAATATTGAGCCTGAGGGTGCTTACATAAATAAGCAGGTTTTCGTTCCCGACTTAACGGTGCAGGCGGTCCTGATTGATGGAGTCTTTAAAAAAAATCTGTAAGTGGTAAATCTGTCCGTATGCCTCCTGTTTCTTTATAACTGAGCGCATAAGATAACATGGGTCTATTTTACCTGCACCGATCGGTACCGATCCGTACATACTGTCTGTACCAGAAACCTGATTCTTTATGTAAACACCCTAATATCATACCATACATTATCTAATAAGTGCATTGTATGTTAATCTGTGACATACATGCTTGGTTCTGCATAGATATTACTAAATCGTGATTAATAGCGATTGTTTACTCGCGCATCTCAAACGCAAAGACAAAGATATTTATTGCTCGAATAGCTTTCTCCAGCGAAAGTGTTACTAAACGCAGTGGCATTATTCTTTTTATCGCTTTCAAACTTAGCAATTTGCTCGCCTATTTTGCAACCCATGAAATCTATAATCTCCTTAAATCATACTCTGGTAACATGATGCAATTTATTCATAGTGACATTCAAAATTTAGAAAAATTGATAATGATCTTCGTTTAATTTATTGGTTTGCGGCTTACAAATTAATCGGAATCTGTCATTGCTAAACCTCGACACGATAATAATGATTTATTTGGATACTTAATTATCAATCCACAGGTTGTTATTATCCAATAACATTTACCACTTAAAGGATATTTTATGGTAATTGGTGAGTCGATGTCGTAAGAGTCATACGCGAGAAAGCAGGTCGGTGCAGCAAAAACCACATTTTGATGATGTGCCGATCTTGCGAGACCGTGTAATAAGTAGTAGTAATAGTGAGTCAGAGTCGTAGGTGTGAGTCAGGTCGTGGACGACTGGGTATGGTTTCGAGTACAATTCTGATACAAGTCAGTGCCCATAAAAACTATAGTAGGTATATTTCAATAAAAAACATATTCAAAACAAGCACAAGAGGCTACATAGGGATCGACAATGTAGGTATGTGCCAAATTATTATGCTTCAATCGTGGCTTCAATTTATTAACAAATTTTGTCTGTAGTTATATTTGACCCGGAAGTGCAAGAGATTATACTAGGAGTATTGTTTAGAATGGTTCGAGTAGAACTCAGAATAGGAAAAATTATATTTGTTCCGTCAATTAGGTAAATTATCCAAAAATATTTGACACGTATTTTCTCTTTTATGAATTAAACAAAAAATACGAAGATATCGTGTATTGAAGTTCCGTGTGACGTCACGTTATGGTACACTTTTTACTCAAAACTGTCGTCACGAGCCCCCACACCCGAACGCGCTTTATCGTTGTAATTTTTTAACGATTTGGTTAAGTAAAAAATACGTGTCCAATATTTTTTTATAATCTAAGTGACGGACTAATTAGTTTTTATTTTTCGAATTAATTATAAAAAAATATCTCTACAATGAAAGTTCATATTGAAACATGCGTATTCTTCAACACAACGAATCTAATTGTCAACTACATACATAAATGAACAATGTTTCGCTCGAGAGGAGCGCAGACTTGCCGGAAGTGGTGCATCGCGTGCGCATCGCCCACACCTTTTGTAACGATGGCAAATGTTGATATTGAAAAGTAATAATGGACCATCTGTTTATGAATCGCATATTATTGTTTTATGGCAATATTGAAAAACTTTCTATTTGCATCTATAACCAAAGGAAAGGCAGTTATGATAAATCGTTGAATATCTGATGGAAACGGAGAAAGTCCACGAATAATGGTGCTATGGAATAGTATCCTGATAGATATAGGCCCTATTTGTAACGTAGTGTCAAATTATACGAGCATGTACCAAATTGGTTTCGTACGTGACACCATAAACAACATCCGATTGGAGCTCTCAACTATTAGGCACTTTCTCTCGCGTGAGTTTCTGCTCGTTACACTTCATAACATAATGCAGAATTTCTATGTTTGATCTTAACTCCTCCTTGTTAAGTTTCATTCTTATGTATTACATAATACCGTTCAACCATTCACGTTTCTGTTGATTTAATGAATTCATGAATTAGTCTGGTGATTTAGAACTCGGTACCTATGCCGTGGCCACGATTTACATTCTGGTGAGTCAGTACTTCGTTCCCATGGACTTGACAACTATTCCGGGGTCGCCGTGTTGAACCTTGGACCCCCATATCTTAGAGCACTGACAATTACACGGACTTTCGCCGTGGCAGAGTGCACGACTTCAACAAATCAAACTTTAGATACCGAAACGGAGTAACGTTTAGGTACGAGCGACAGATAATACAGTTGTCACGACAATTCGTTCCGTTACTTTAGTAAAAGTAGTGATATCTAATAGACACGTGGTCTTGTTAACAGTTTTACGTCGATGCACAATATCCCGGTCGCGTGTTCCAGTTTTATACTTTTCTCATGCGAGCCCTCTTTTATATTATCTCATTGAAATGTTGATGTGACATTATCGAAATAATGTCTATTGTGTTGGAAATAAAACGATGGTAGAACGAGGAAATCGTTTGTCATCAGAGTATACATATCACTGGTATCTGGTATCTCTCGATTTATTCGTTAGTGTTAAACGATTTGTGAAGGTAATCTGCAGCGATTCATTGAATTAGTGTATTGTGGAGCTGCTTAGCTCCGTTGATTGTTCAGCATAGATTGGTGAATTACCGTTTGCAATTTCTGTATATATACATATATATACGGTTTCACTACGTAGGTAGGTACACTTGACAATTGGAAGTTTATCCATGCATCTTCATGCGAGTAGGTATGTATACTTATAGTATTGAAAATAATGTTATCGTTTTTCATATCGTGCTCGATATGAACAAGATTCTTTTATGTACCTAATGTTAATAGTTTTATGAGTACTTTGTTGTTTAGTTCATTAATCATAAAGGAAACAATACTACTTAAATAAAATTCGTGTAATAGATTACCAGACATTTCTCTAAAATATTCTAACTAGCCAGCGACTGAAACTAATTAAAGCCTAACAAAGTTGACAGCGATATAATTAAATACCTAAACAAATTATCAATGACATTCGCGAGTTGTGCCGTAATACTTGAAAAACACGATTCCTTTTGCCAGTTGAAAGAGATTGAAATAAAACAGAATAATCGTAATAATAATCTTGGGTTTAATAACATATTATTGATATACATCATAGTGACTAAGTTACTGAGAAACATGTAACATTAATTTAATGAGTGTTACTTAACCGGAACACTTACGTTACACCTGATACTTCACACTGGCTAATTATTAACAGGAAAACGAAATGGCCGAACATCTAAATAGGAAGGCAGGGTTTACTGGTCTTGCTTGACCCAATATTTCCTGCAATTACCAGTTTCCCGTAAACATGTCTCGCCACTTTCTACTTATTGTAAATCTTATATTTCTGCATGTAAAGTCACTTCAGTCATAACTGTTTCTTTCAATGTGGTAACTGGCCATGTAGGACAGATATAAGTAGGTAACGTTATGACGGTTGTAGTGGAGACATATAAAGAGAAATACAAAATGTTTACAAATGCGGACATATGCGTTTGTAATGTGCCGCTAATAACTCAATGAGTTTATGATGATGATACCTTTTCAACGGTTTTAGTATACCAGAAAACAGATACATCCGAATATGTTTTAATGGTGGAAATGCTGTATAATGATTTTAATTACAAACTAGGTATCTCATAGTAAATTAAATTACCTTTTCATTCAAACACTCGTCGGCATACTGAAGAGACAAAATGGAAATCGTATAGGTACATAACCATGTATATAAATACTATTAAGTTAAGATGATCGTGGAAGTAACTAATTCTTTTTGCTGATATCATGAAATATATAACATATTAATTGAATGTGTATGAATACTATAAGCGAAATGTATAACGTTACATTATCTTGTACACATGAATAAAGGAAAGTTGTTCTAAATAATTGAATTCTCTTTACAGAACACGCGACGAATTCATTTCTAAAATCAATCATTCAATTCAACTGAAAATTAATCAAACTGTATTTACTATCGTCATTATTCAATTTATAATTATATAGCTATTTATTACTACTTATTTATCACAGAATAAGTTTTCACGAATCTGATAAAATATGATGTTATGGTTGAATTTTGTAAGTACAGAGAGAACTGTCCCAAATTATACCTGCTGGAAACCTTGGAGGCTGATTTCTATACTTAACAACTAGCATAGACATAACCTCTCCTTTCACCAAAAGCTTTCAAGATGTGATTTTAAACATTCGCTAAGGCGTCAGTCTGACTACTAACTTGATATCAACTGAGTTTTAATTGCTTAAAATTCGATTTGATTCTAAATAATGTAGGTAAACTGCACATACAGTTAGGTACCAGCGTGGGTATACACGTTTATTATAAAGTTACATCCACAAAAAGCTAAGCATTTCCTTGGTTAAGTAGTTATTCAATATTTTTTCTTGTTTTGTTTTGTCATTCATTTTCAATTCAATCATGGCGGCCCATTGCAACTTCAATATTTGTGGAGACGCATAGATATATTTTAAGCATAATCTGTAAAAAAAACATAGAGGGAATAATATCATTTTTTTTAATGTCTTTAAATCACTTCCGCTTAAGTGACATTCTGTTTCAGGTAATTCGTATTGAGTGCCACCTGACCGGCCATTTCACTAATTAAACATTTATATTTTCGAGAAACTATGTACCAATTAGTAGCCACTATCTTCGGCTACAAACTTTCCACCGGCTTCGTAATTTGACAGTAGTTCCTCAAGCTACATCCTAGATACGGCAAGGGCCGGCGGTGAACGGCCGCGATGTTTGGTTAGCGGGACTACACCCGTCACATACTCTCCCACGCCTTCTCTCCGCTTGCTAATTGCTACCTTTGTTTGTCTATACAACAGCAGCTTATAGCTCTGCTCATTTGCCTACGGTTAGTCTGTTCCATTTCCTTATAGCTACACAGCATATTGAATTAAAACATAAGGAAGATGCGTATAGTATTATTATTTCGAGACCAAACGCGTTACAAAATGTGTAATTGACAATACAATGATATATTTTTTCATTTCACAGATTAAAAATCACTATAATTATTTTACTACTTGTGAAGCGTCCTTTGAGATTAATGTACTCAGGATTTTTTATAGTGATTGTGGCCTACATCTCATGAATAGATATCACATCTAAAATTTACGTTGTAAAAACTTTATTGTTTATACTAACGAATCAAATCTGACAGGAGGAAGATAAACATTTGCATGTCAACAAAATGTTTGTTTTATAGTGTTCCGTAGTGTACTGTGTCCATATGCTCTGTGTATATATATGTACTGAATTACATATAAATAAATGTGAAATGCGTTCGTTATCTAATTTGTTTCGTTGGATAAAAGAAGAGGTTTAAAGCATTTGCTACCGGTTGCTTTCCCTGGTATCGATCCGTCATAGTTTCCCAGAACTAAACGGTACAAGATAGTAGTAGCTATATAGTTTCACGATTTGACATAATACAGTTCTAAATTTCTCAATATCATCGGATAGCTACTATACTCGGTCCATTCATTTGGAGTAGGTATCATTTGTACATTTTATGCAATATATACGCTCTAATTTAACTAAACCGATTCGGTTACGAACGAGGCCAGATGGAATCGAATATGTATTCAGTAATCAATACGTAGCGAGTGTTCCGGGTACAGTAGAGATCATTAGATGGTTCCCGAACCCGATGTAATTTCCCTACGATCGTCGTACACGCGCCGCCCGCGCCGCGACCCGCGGGTCAGCACTAATCTCTGAGCTACAACACTTTGGCTCACCTATCGAAGCTATAAGTTAGCCAAGCCAATGATTTCCCTTCCTACTTATCTCTTACTTTAATGAAGGTAGATACGTTACGTAAAAGGATCGCCGCTTCGGTTCTGGCCCGCAGCCACTAAATGAGACGTAACACTTTCGTATCTACGGAAAGTGGTTCCGTAATTATTAAAGTTTTGAAATAAACTGGACGGACAATGTATCACGACAATGCAGTAGCATGAGTCATATCGTCGTAGTCATAGAAATAAAATGTTGTAGTACTGAGTAAACGGTGCATTTTAAAAGGGCCGGAAAGCTATCGGTCCGCAAAGCTGTCCCACCCAGACAAACTGTATAAGGAAGGTGTACTGTAACATTAACCCCGTTGTGAGCCACGGCTCCGGTTCGTGATCTCCACTTTATTTCTCGTGTTCGAGCCTCGACCACAACAAAGCAACAGCCATCGGATATATTATCAGCGCTAAAATAGTAGTTACACATCAATCTACACTTGACAATGATACGCTGATAAAGGTGTTCTTATCACAAAAATACTAGACGGTTAAAATTCTTAAATATGAAAGTGACTTTTATTGCACCGATTTTAGTATTTTAATGCAGCTTATTACGCACTAGTGCTTTTTACTTTACATTACCGCACAGTTTTATGATAAGTATAACCCCGATTATGTTAAGTTTGTACCTCAATGTAATTGATGTGTGTAGACGGAGCATTCTTAAATTAAACGGGTAAAACAATTTGACAGCGAATCGCTGTCAAAAAAAAACGTTCTCATTGTGTGGTTGATTATTATCAAAAAATCTAAAAAAGTCCAAAAATTACAAGTCTGTTTTTTCCTCGCAAGTGTGTTACACTGCACAAGTGTGTATCAATGCACGCAATCATTACACTCTCGACTCTCTAATCGCTTAATACCGCCTCGTCTGTAATTACCAACTTTGCACACATGTATCATAATGTACTATTTCAATAGACTCGCTCGTAAAGTGACTTTTATTGCACCTTTCATGTTACGTATCTCTGAGAACATGAACTGTGAACATGCGAACATGGTTGTAAATGTGGTGCAAAAATGAACATTCAAACTCGGAGATATAAAAAAAATGAAGCCATTATTAAATGTACACATAAACGATCCCTTGGAGGGCTGCATGGGCTTTTTTAAAAAAATAAAAAAGTGCTGTTTTAAGGATAGGCTGTTGCAATTGCTTTTGGATTTGAGCCCAAAATGTCCGATCACTTTGCAAATGTAATCACTATCAGTATATAATTTTTATTTTTCAATGTAATAATTTAACTGTATGGTTTGTTTTACCAAAATTAATCTCTTATATGTGTCAATATATTAGCAGGATAAAAAGCTTAATTCATACTATTATTTGAGAGAAATTGATTGCTATATATTTCTTTGTTTCTATCAATTATATCTACATACTTGATGTGCAAAGTTGATGTGATAAGATTATACACAATGCAATAGAGGCTAACTTATGGGGACATATCGGGAGACAAGAAAATTGAGTGCCACTTCAAAAAAGATTGTTTAGTGCGAGAAGCAATCGCACCCACAGAGGGTTCCGACTTCCGAACCATTACATATAGGTATGTTTTATTTTTCGGTAGCTCGTCTAGTAGGTAATCAGTATGAAATAAGCCGCAAATATAAGTTTGTTTTGAATCTAATGATTTCAAATGATTCGGATTTGCTCTACTTGTGCTAAAACGTCACCGGGTCACAGTACCTTACATGTTTGTTTTTTTTTTTTTTTTATACCACCAACAGGCATACGGCCCGCCTGATGGTAAGCGGTTACCGTAGCCTATGGACGCTTGCAACACCAGGGGTATCACGCGCGCGTTGCCGACCCTTGTATGAGATATTGATTTGTATTTTTATGAAAATACGCTTAAACCGACTTTATCTTCTTTTAAGAAGATACCTACTTGATATTTTCAAGAAAGGTACCAAGGTAAACAAGCCTATACCTTAGCATTCGATATTAATTCCAATTTGATATCATAAGCTATTTCTGAGAAAAATCCTTGACATATGTACAGAGAGGCGGATGATATAGAGATCTTATATAAAAGTTCAGTTTCTCCATTTGAGGTACTTAACACTAATATGTTTTTAACTAGATATTTAAAAAATACACATAATATCAACATTTTTGGTCTGTAACTCATTCCGTTTATGAGTAAGAAACTCGTGACATACGGACGGGGAATAGGGATCCGTTTTGCACTTTGGGTACGGTATCTTAAAAAGTATAGAAAAGCTTTCCCGTTTGTAGTTTCTGTGTGGTACTTAAATATCCTAACTATTTACGCTACCTACGCTTCATGACCCAACTTGCCTACCGATCATGGTGAAAGAATCATGGCGAGATCCATACATTGATTTGTACAAAAAAATAAAACATTTTAGAGGGTGAATTGAATCACATCCAATGTTGAGATTACATTACCAGCAACATATTAATATACATGAAATATTTTATAAACCCCGCAAAACAGAACAACAACATAACGGTTTTGGTGACGAATAGTCGCGATTCGCCGGCATCCCATAGAAATTCGCATTTTTATCCCGGATTCTAAAAATATTTTAAATGGCTCAAGTTGTTGCTTAGGCACCAAGGATCAATTATAACTTCATTGTTACGTCTCTAAAAATCTTAATTTTTTTGTACAAATCTCGCCATGATCCTTTGGCATGCAGATAGTATGGTATGGAAAAGGATATAGGCTACTTTTTATCCAGGGAACGCGGGTGAAACTGCGGGGGACAGCTAGTATTATATATTTGCGCTAGATCAGACCAGAATCCAGTGGATACTGGATGGTATGGCATAGTTATGCAATACCATAGGCAATACATAACTCAAATCAAGGATTGGTAGTTCGAGTGACTGCTGGTTGCCATAACACGTGAATCTACCAATAAATCGAGTAAATTAATCGTCTACCATTCATTCCAATCGTAGAAAGCGTGTCATGGAACTTCGCCAGACGTGATGTAGATGTATAAAAAAGTGCATAATTTACAATAATAAGAATTATATAGTCAATAGACAATATTCTGAGGCTATCTGTGCTGAGCCATGTCCTTGTTGAATCCAAACAAATCGGTCGAGCGCATCGCTATATCGATTCCCAAGAACAAAACAAAAGTTAATCGAATTTAGCCGACCATTAACTTTTGTAGCTTGTTATTTAATATGATTCAATTGATGCTACGCGGTTTTTTTCCGTATTAAATGTGTACTTTAAATATCAAGGGCAGGTTACTTTTAGAAAGGCTTTTAAGTTAAGTAGTGCCAATTAAGGTTCTATTTATATCTTTACTGCTATTTCTTTGACATATAAAGC
Organism: Achlya flavicornis; assembly: GCA_947623365.1. Taxonomy (NCBI): domain Eukaryota; kingdom Metazoa; phylum Arthropoda; class Insecta; order Lepidoptera; family Drepanidae; genus Achlya; species Achlya flavicornis. The sequence continues at coordinate 5,709,234 of OX392468.1, read as the reverse complement.
AAACTTATAGCACTGCATTTAGCACAGAGCACTTAGTTATAAATTACAGAATATTTTTTTCAGATTTCTTTAATACTTGTATTTAAAATTCTAAAGCCCACTTGCGTCAATCTGGGTCATCATATATCGTATAATGTCAATGTCAAACTCAAGTAAGTTAATAAATCTGTGATGCAATCGGGACTAAAAGTGGTAAGACTACGCTCCTCTAAAGTGATACAAGGACCAATTTACTGTCCATGGCCTAAAAAGAAACGGCTGAGGCACGATTTGATCAATGCAATCTGAATAAGAAACTACCATATAAACACACATGCTCTTTTCTCACGCGGTTGTCAATCCTACATTTGACTAAACATTGATGTTAACTTTTTGTATAACGTGAAAAAGATCAATGTTAAAAACGCAATGAAAATAGAAAGTTAACTGGAGCAAACAGCCAATTAACCCATTCAACGGAGAATTAATTATAATATTATAGACTTGAATTAATTATAATTTATAAGATATTGAATAGAAATACATGTACATTTTCACTTTTTCTCGCCGGCCTTCTTATATTTGGAATATAAAAAATAATATATAAGTTATGATATTTATAAATGAACGTGTAATCCATCCAGTTAAAAATCCAAATGCAAAACAAAATTGCGCAAATAATTCCCCACATGTGTTACGCGCAAATAATAACCAAAAACAAAGCTGACCACAATGGTATTGTTTTGTTTACACCCCAGCAACCACTGATTCGTTGTAGCAGGTGCTACAAATGCAATCGAAACACTGACCTCAATTCAAGATTTAGCTTACCTGTCACGGTTATCCTGTTGTGACTGCACGAGAAATGAACTACCTTGTATTTGTAAACAACTCAGAGAATTGAAAGACAAAAGAACGTGCACATGCGTCGGCGCTAGAAGCGAGACTGACCGACCGACAGAGAGAGACTAGCGCTCAAATCCGTCGGTTTGCGAATCGAGTTCACTTGACTTGACAGTCACCTGGCTGCGCAAGCGCAGGCTGAGGTAGGACTTGTACTAAGTACGTGTGCAGCAGATGCATGACTTACAAAAGGGAAATGATTCCTGAAGACTAAATCATAAGTCTAGGCGGTAAATTGGCTGGGAATGGTAACCAAGACCAAGACAAGATATTAAAATAACTTCATATGAAGTATTGCTGTTGGTTTGCTGAATATATACAAAACGTGTAGTGGATGACTGTGACCATATTATTATGTATGCAGCAGCACTGTGAACGTCGGGAGTTATTGCACTCGCTGCTTCAAAAATATTATTTCAGAACATACTGTAGATAGTTACTGTAATAGTAGGTACTGTAGATACCAAAACCACAAATGAAATGAATCTTCATAAAGGCAATGCTCAATGATAACCATCGTAATTCCACACCGTTATTTCCCACGATGCGGACATCTGTCCAAAACTGGATAAACCGGAAATGATCAAGTCAAGCACCTGCAATAGGTACCGCGCCTGGATGAGGATACGTTTTAATTAGTTATAAAGTTCGTCGGCTCTTTTGATTTTATTAACTTTGATTGTTGTTACAGATAATTGAAAAATAATAAACAAGTTTAATAAGTATTGTTATTAAAATAATTTCCGATTCAACATTTAGATAATACAACCCTTGCGTCCAGTTAATAAGTAGGTATAGTAATCAATAATATGCTAGATATAAGATTACAAAGAGTATTATTACGACTAGACCTCGTATTTATGAGAAGCCGTGATAAGCCATCAATTGGTCCATATTTTTTTTTATCGAGCACTATATTCTGCTTGCAACATCTGTAAAGGTGTTTGTTGCGTAAAGATGAATTGCACTTCAAAGTGATTTCGGAAAGTAATAGGTATTGCGTGTTAAAATATCACATCAATCATACATTCCAGTTACATGAGATGTTCATTCATTTGTTATAAATGTATTCGTTTTACATCTATCTTTATCTCTCTTCATTTTTTAAACTTTCGCTCGGTTTTCCTAGCTTATTTTGAATCAACTCAATTATAACGTCACCTTCAACGTTTGCATCTATTAGGCGAATAAGACTTACACTAGATCTCTCATTTGTACTTACCAACATGTTTTTGGATAGTCTTTTAGAACCTTTTCAAATAAAGCCTTTTATTTATAAGTTTAACGTTTATCATTCTTAACATCTTTGGCAACATCATCACTTACTTTGGTTACATCTTGGTCAAACACAAGTCTATCCATATAAGTGCAAAGTTTAACTCATTCATAATAATTTGCATAAAGTGCAAAATATTGCAGTTACACAGTACATGTGTCAGCTAAGAGGCGCATGCAAGTAATATCAAATTTCGCCTCCGACAGAAAGTCTGTAATTTAATCAATCGAGCTGTTTATACCGATTAGTGAAGTGAAGCATAACCACTAAGTTGAGCGGTTTGTAAAAGTGAAATTAATGGCGGCTTTGTCTGTGACAATATCGGAGCAGGTTTCACCAGCAGGGCGTGCCTTTGTCTCCTGAAGGTTTCACATCGTATCGTTTATAGAATTACCGCTCTAATCGTCATTTGGTGCGTGAAGATAATTAATATTATGTTGCTGTCTTACGCGCAGTATTAACTTATTGTTTGAGTATGTTGTGTTTTCCTAGTCTTATTTGGAATTTTGAAATCTTTAGGTTCCACACCGATCCCACAGAGAAGGTTCTGCGTTCCGCGAATACTATTGTGCACATAGCAAGCAATCTAGCTAGAGTTCAGCAATATTCGCTACCGATCACAATTCATACACTTTTTTTACTTTCAAAGTTAGTTTCTTCTATTTGTTACAAAATTACTCTATCTATATCACAGAGTTAATAATATAGTAGATATGTACAAATCTATATCAACCTTCTTGGGGGAAGGATAAGGATTTACAAAGAAGTATTTTTATACTTTTACCCCCTTACTCATAAATCGCTATTTAACTAATATACTGTTTAAAGGGTCACGTAAATAACGTCACTCTATTGTCATTGTCAAATAATGTGACATTATTTACGTAACCATTTAAACAGTATATTAGTTAAATAGCGCTTTATGAGTAAGGGGGATAGTTTCTTCTACACAAAAAAAATATTTCGTTTAAAATCATTAATTTGAGTAAGTATGAACATATTACAGTAACTGATAAATAACAATTAGCTTTTCAACTGCTTTTTAAACTATTACTAGTAACTGTAAACTATTTAGTATCATACAAAAATCTCGTTCTTCGAACTTCAGAGTAAACGTAATGATTTTATGTTCTATTCAAATCTCTTTTATTTGGAACCCATAAAACAAAATAATTATAGTACCTTCTCTCCTAAATAATCTACTGCGTACGGTTAATTTTGAATGAATATGCTAAAATCATAATGTAACGGATACAGAGATTTGGCACACGGATAACAACTGTATAGTGTATAGAAGCTTCCTTTATAATGACTTCGCATCGTTATTCGATGATTCCAGAGACGATATCCGAGGTTATCTTTTGAATTTATGAACGGTTAACGGTTTCTAAAGTTATACTATCTCCGGTATAATGCTCATTGTTGTGGGCACAGTGCGCACGCGGCTGCTTTTGCTTATTCTGTAATGAGAGAGATATGCGGAATCGATGAATATTTTGTTTGTGCGTTTACCTAATAACACCAAAAGTGCCGTAAGCGTCACGTCCTAAAAACTTTCAACTCGTAATCTCCGCAAAGAGCCCGCAGTAACGGGCTGTGTGCCGCTGGTGCACGTTACGTATGATTACGAATGAAGATTGTCCTCTTGCGTACAGTTACAATAAACCCGGTATAGTTCCACCGAAACCATTTAATCATATTTATATTTGACAGTTGCCACTTGCAGTAATTTCTTCCGCGGGTATATAATAGCCGCAGTCAAACCTTAAAATGCTGCCTATTATGTATTCAGTCGATTGATATTTGGTAGCTTTCTACTGGCTATAGGTATAATATTTGTATTATAGTATGGGATCATGGATTGCTGACATCAAATAATTAACCCAAAGAAGCGCAATGACGTTTGAAATCTATTACGGCAATGAGGAGTTTTCTTATGAAACCCAGGATTCGAACCTGGGAACTTCGTATCCGACGTCACTACCTCTGAGCTATCATCGCCTTAAAATAACTGTCAAACTGTTGATAATTCAAACCAATTTGAACCAAGTTCAAGATTTGGCAGGTATTTTGAGTATAGAGGTAGGTATCATAAGAAAACTCCTCATTCCCTACCACCGACAATACGTACTAGTTAAGTCTAGCTAAGTCAAGGACACGGAATTTTCGGAATTACTATTCTAAAGGGATTTCCCTCAATGATTGCTGATAATAAAAAAGATAGATAGAGATTGCAACTGCTACATGGTTGGCTTGTATTGGCGTACAGCGTCATACATCGTATCGGGAACGGGCGCGTGTCGAACGACATCGGCCGATGTTATCGCATTATTTATAGAAGACGCTAACGAGACACACCGTGTCCCTGCCGCTTCTAGATACAGACTACTAGATAGCTGGTGTTTTAAAAAAAAACGTTTTATGACAATGCAGTATTTACGGATCGCGTAGATGAATCCAAATCCACAAACAATGAGAATAGGTACAATACTTCCAAGGAACAAATAAACAAAAGCGTATTCTTTTCCAAATAACACTCATTTTTTCTTTGAACAAACGTTGAATTTGTTGACAAACCCGAAACAGACATCAGACAGCACAATTGATGGAAAGTTAACGCGACGACGACGAAACAAACGATATAAACACAATAGCACAAAATTATTGCCTGACTTGAAAGTTTGCTGTCACCAGTGTTTATGCCCACTTTGCGTCGGATATTTTACAGATAGATAAAACATTTCATGATAATTTCTCTAATAAACTCTAAAACTAATTAAATATAATACAAGCAACTATAAAGGCAATAAAACACTGCGTTCATATTGCCACCCACAGGCTGGCTTCACAAAGAGCTGGCGACACTACCTCGTCGTCCGAGGTAAGCGCCAACTTTTTGGCACCTGCTGTATCAAATAGGTGTTTATCAATAACTTTGCATACTGTTTTGTTTCATGCTATCTTTTGAATACCACTTATACAGGACCAGGTATGTAATCATTTTAATCAATAATTTATTATTAAATTAGTCCCTACGTACACATTGTTAAAACAGTGCGACAGCTCTTTTACAAACTGTCGTGTAAACTTAAAGGGTTAGTAAATAATGTTATTTAAGCATTAGTCATACGAAAACTTATCTAAGCATTTTGTAAGTAGACGGCTAGATAGTAGTCTTTGCTATTTTATATTTCTATTTGGTATCTATCCATTTACAATTAAACTAGAAATCCCTTATCGATATTATCAAGTTGTGAGAGTATTTTATATTATAACATAAGTCATACCTACTATGTAGTTTGTCTCCTTGTCAAACTTTGGATTGAAACTATTATTGTAGGAATTGATCGATAGTTACAGCTAGATTTTTGCTAGATGCTTAGCAGTCACTATAACATTGAACATAACAATGAACACTTGCGCCTAGCTGTGTGGCGAAGGTCAGGGTGTTAGGAGACACAGTCGGATGTCAGCCGAGAAACGGACATTGGAGGATCTGGTCCTGAGTGAGTGTGATGTTTCAGTGCGGCTATCTCGAGGGGCTGCGCTCATCACTCGGTGGCTGGACGCAGAAAGTAAAATCATGGTACTGGGGACGACCTCTAGTAAGTGTCCCGGCCTGTCACCGCCGGAATGACCAGCGAACTGTCCTAGCACATTGACGATTCTTACATTTGCACGAAATTAACAAAAATCTTTTAAATTTTTATTGGACATTCTTGCTTTAAAAGTCAAAACGATTGCTTGGTGTTAGACAATTATTTCTTTATTGTATGTTTTCACTTCTCTTATCGTTGCACTTCATTTCGGTGTTGATTTTATCGCCTAACATTTTTTTAAATTGACAATTTAATTTCAAAGTAGGTAGTTCTGCACATTTCAGTAATTTTGATTTTTCATACCGGTAATTTCATTAGCCTGTAGAGATACTTCTATTGTCTTGATTGGGTCGAGCTAACTAACGTGCTGCATGAACATTTAGTATAGATAGGTCAATGAATTATCCATTATGCGGATATTCTTGCGGTTTATCAAAATTTTGTAAATATTTTTACGTGATAACTAAGTAATACTAGAACATTCCAAAAAAAAACATTATTTACATCATTGGTTTTAAAATTTCATATTGTACATTCTATCTATTTGCAAAATTAGCGCATGGTGGCGAAAGTCATTACTATACTCAGAGATATCAGTAACAATTATGTTTGTCATTATTTTATTTCTTACTATGTTTTGCTTCGTTTACGCATTACAATTCGGTTGATTACATTGCCTCATTCTACTCTAAATTACTGCTATGAATTGTTCGCCTACTTTGGTAGGTGATCGGGATTACAACTCTTCTCATGAATACATTTTTACACTTGTAAAATATATTCACTTCGAACCACGCCACCGAGTGATCGAAACGCATGATTCCAAGCCTCCAGCACACATCTCACTTACAGCTTCTCAATACATTCAACGTATACTTATCACTACATTCCTGTAACTGAGAGGCACAAGGTCGTAAGCTAACTTTACTTCCACCGAAGGTTCCTGTCGACTGTCGTGACGTAGCCAGGACCGTGTCGTCGAGAGTTACTGCCCTCTGCCGCCCAGCTACAACCTCCTCAATATTTTTAGAGCACTAACTTGTACTTAGAGGCTGAAATGAATTTGCTGTTATTAGCATCGTAGCATTAAAGTTTTTAGTGTGTATGTGGTATATTTAGTATTTAGGACTTATGTAGGTACAGAATAATTTATATCTTGTAGGTATAACAATTATGATAACAAGACGTAGGTATCTCTTGCGAATAAACAATGTTAGAATTGGATTTTTTTATAGGAGTTAGCGCACAAGTTGTCGCGGAGTTTCGATATGAAGGAGGAAGGCAGTGCTTTGCTTGAAGAACGAGGAGGAATCCGGAGACACCAGTCCATGCAGCGGTTACAACACGGAGAGTCACAGATGGATGAGGGTCGTGCTGCGAGGGTGGTTCCCGACCATCACGGCAATCTTCTCATAACAGTAAAAAAGACCAAGCCAATACTGGGCATTGCGATCGAAGGTGGTGCTAACACAAAGCACCCGCTACCTAGGATAATTAATATTCATGTGAGTGTGTTAAATATATTTTTAACCAAGTTGTTGTAAATCATTTAATGATGGAAAGAGAAATAACCTAATACTGCTTGTAATTTCCAGGAGCACGGTGCTGCATACGAAGCTGGCGGGTTAGAAGTGGGGCAGCTGATCTTGGCGGTAGACGGGCATCGCGTGGAGGGCTTACAGCATCAGGACGTGGCGCGGTTAATAGCGGAGTCTTTTGCACAAAGAGATAAACCGGTAAGCTAATAATATATGTAATTGCGCGGATTTGGAAGAGGTAAACCTTGGTCGGTCACCGTGTATGCTGTACGTGTAATAGTGACAGCGTAGGTGTCACATTTAAATCTACAGATAATCATATTGCAAATAGTATTTTCTTGTACGCTCTCGTCACACTCACACATTAACAGCCGCCCATTTACTTTACAGGAGATCGAGTTCCTAGTGGTTGAAGCGAAAAAATCTAATCTTGAACCAAAGCCAACCGCACTAATTTTTTTGGAGGCCTAACATCTACTTTCCCTCCCCGCCAGCGACCCCCCGGTCGCGCTGGGCAGCGCGACTCTGGGGGTCGACCTCACCGCGCACACCACGGAATAGCCAACTCCAACCTGCGCTGCCACATGCTCTTCTAAACGTATAAGCTCTCGTAACGAGCACGCCGCGCACGCGCACGCGCCTCGCCCGCGACTCGCCCCGCGTTGTTGCGGACGGAGCGCGCGATGCCGCGCAGTCGGCGACGACGAGACCGCGTTTTGCTCTACGGGAAACCACACAAACCTAACGAATGATGATCATCTAACACACGACCTTTACTGACCTGACGGTACGACTGACGGAACGACACACGAGAATGAAGTAAAATGGCGACACGACGCAGGTAAACAAGTAGGCTATACAAAATTAATGGCACAAGGGAGGCGATCGAATTTTCTACATCTCGAAGAATTGTCCAAACTATCGATAAATTAGTTACGATGCACACTGCCGGGAGGTTTTAAATGAAATTTCTTATAACTACAAAATAAGTCCCATTTTTCTAACGGGATATTTCGGGTAGTCTGACAAATTTTGTAAATTCTTTTCTATAGGAGTACCTAGGGGTTAAACCAAATTTTACCAGTAGTCTGCGACTGAATTTTATAAATTGAAAACTCTCCTACTTTTACCATAAGTTCATCTTAAAATTCACACGTTTAAAACAATCACAATTTATTAAACAGGTAGATCCGATCGATCGATCAATTCCGTAACTAATTTAATAGAACTAGAGTTGTAAAGAAATTACGATAACTAGATCTTACGAAGTTAATTTTTGAAACAAATCGTGCTGTTATTTTAAATATTGATTGGTAATGGTGCTAAGAGAAAAATCATGTTTCAACAACGTTTCGATTCATGTTCACATTAGTAGTTTTCACTAGAGATCGATTAGTGCTTGTCGGTCAGCGCGTAACATAGCATCTCATCGAATGAGTTCACGGGGTCATCCATGTGCCATCAACGTTGCGTAGAGGGGGTATGTGACGAGGCGTAGAGGGCGCGTGCGTTCCTACACTACAGCCCAGTCATCGTGTCATCCAGTAGGTACATCTGTAGAGCAGACCAGAGCAGAGCCAGGCTTGCAGCACGCGGCGCTCTCCTAAGCAAGCTGTTTCTTTATTTACATATTTTTGTTTCGTAACTTCATCTGCTTACATTAGATTCTATCAACTCATTTATATATTGTTTTTCAAAGGTTTTCTGAAAGATGAAATCCATTTTGCGCATTACTTGAAACAAATATTATGAATTGTTTACGTTATTTTATCAATAGCTTTGGTTCAGTTTGCTTAGCGAGTCAACATTGAAAGTGCGTCAAACATTGTCATTCCATCTGGTAGATAAACGGTGAGTTATGAAAATTATGGCGGAGAGGGATTTTAGCCCACTCTCTTATTCATATAGGTACGTAGATAATAAGTGAATGTGTGCAATATAATCAAATTGTTATGTTAGATGTTAGAGTCAATAAACAGTTACATCTGTGGCATTGATATTGTGGGTATTCAAGGTGTCACCCGATAATAAGTTATGACACAACATTCTGTACAAATAAGGTTTATCATAGCCGAAGTGAACTTATGTTAGGTATGGACCTGCAAACAATACCTATGTCTAGTTACAAATGTACTTGTATTCATGTGGCTAAAGCTTTCATATTACGTACAGCTCGATATTGTACACGTTCCAACTATTGTAACTACCCTACATTCAATATATAGTGTTATATTGCTATAATGAACCTACTCCCTATTTATCTTACAAAGCGACCGTTGTAAATATGTATCTGTAGCTACTCATAAGCTGTAAATATCATACTTGAATGTATTGTAAAATAAAATTAATATAAATATTTATTGAAGTTAGTGCCAAAAGCATATTACGGTCCCTCAACAATGCGTGTACAGTACCTATATATAAAGGGAGGCGGAATCAGCAATTACTGTAAAGTCTACCCGAGTTTTCTATCTACTTACATTAAAATATAAATTTCATAATCACACTGAATACGCTTTTAAATATTAGGATTTGATATTTGATTAAAATATTCAAATTTTAAGATTATATTTGCAATACCTACATCGCATAGCATAAATATTTATAATTGTATATTTTCACAATATTCGCAATGGTATATTATACTTACATATTATAAAGTTAACAGTGTATGAAACGATAATTCGTGTTACATCCCAAAAAAACACCAATACTTAATTGAAATATCCTCGATTGAAATGAAGTCTTTAGAAAATCTGTCTTTCAATTGAATGATTTTATCTCCTTTTAACGACATTTAAATAAATAATATAAACAGATTATGCACTGAAAGTATATTTTGTACGAGTATAAATTATTCTAGTTAATTTTAACTTGCATTATACCTAATTGTATTTAAAGATTACCTACCTATAAGTTTATATGATTACACGGGGCGAGGCGGTCACGTTCGGCCTTCTATTTGAGTCAATTCATCATTTACGTACCTCCACGTATGGAACACAAACCAAAAGCAATTTTAAAATTAGGGAATAAGAATTATTTTAATATAACTGCAACAAATTACTATAGTATTCCTATCGATTAATTCGTTCACCTACCTATTCATATTTTGAAAGATTTGTTTACCAACAGCTCATCTGTAGATAAATTTAAAAGAACACTAACTATTATAGTTATCAATCCAACATTTTTGCCTTCCCGCATTGCCTCTTGAATCATGAATTTATGAATCCTAATTATTGTAAGCCGTCCATTTATTTTCGCGTTTAGTTCGTCCTCAGACTGTGTGGGGTTAATGTGAATTTTTGAAATCTATTTAATCAATTGATATTAGCTAGCCCTCGATGTGTTGGTAAACATTTCACAGGAATATAAGCGAAGTTCTTAATAAAATTCGCTCAGGTGTTTCGTTGAGAAGATCTATGTTGTAGTCTGTTGTTAAGTTTGTCGTTGATGACAAAAATATATTGTTATCTAGATAGTGTGTTGTTTTATTTAACCTTTCGCTAACTGCATGGTTCTGGTAAGCGCCTGACGCCAGCTGCGGGCAAAGACGTGAAGAATTCTTTTGCAGTGAGAAATGAATCAGTGAAAGTTTACAAAGCTTATGTAAACCAAGTACCTACCTATTATAAAGGCGGAACCCATTTTAATTAGACCTTCGGTCTTTACTTTAAGGTCTCTAAATATTGATTCATCATCATCATCAGCCTATAAATGTCCCACTGCTGAGCACAGGCCTCCTTTCACAAATTAGGGATAAATAAATATAGATAATTAAATAAATATTGATTATGTAACTTACATAGATAGACCTTAGAAAAGAAAATACCTATACAAATATCCAAAAAAAAGGCATAAACAGGTAGATAGGAATTAATAAGATAAAGAGATCGGACATATAACCCTCTGCCTATCAGCATGTAGGTATCAAACTCAAGTTCAAACTTCTTTTAATGAAATAAGGCATCCGTAACTTATAAAAGTAACAATAGACTTTACCACTTTTGTAAAACATTACCACTCAGTTCAGTAATGACTGAACGGATTTAGATGAAATTTGATACTTTGGTAGATCAAATACCCTGGAATTACATTATAACCCTATCAGTAAGTATAAGTCTCAAATTCAAACTTAATTTATTGAGATTAGGCACTTATAAACATCACAATCGACTCTACCAAACTGGTTCGTAAAACGACCACTCAGTTCAGTAACGGTTGAACGGATCTGGATGAAATATGATACGCTGGTAGATCAAATACCCTGGAATTACATTATAACTCTATCGGAAAGTACAAGTCTCAAATCCAAACTACATTTATTCAGTTTAGGCCCTGGTAAAGCATTTATTTATAAACATCACAGTCGACTCTACCAAACTGGTTCGTAAAACTACCACTCCGTTCAGTAATGGCTGAACGGATCTGGATGAAATTTGATACGCTGCTAGATCAAATACCCTGAAATTACATTATAACCCTATCAGCAAGTACAAGTCTCGAATTCAAACTACATTTATTCAGATTATGCCCTGGTAAAGCATTTATAAACATCACAGTCGACTCTACCAAACTGGTTCGTAAAACTACCACTCAGTTCAGTAATGGCTGAACGGATCTGGATGAAATTTGATACGCTGCTAGATCAAATACCCTGGAATTACATTATAACCCTATCAGCAAGTACAAGTCTCGAATTCAAACTACATTTATTCAAATTAGGCCCTGGTAAAGCATTTATAAACATCACAGTCGACTCTATCAAACTGGTTCGTAAAACTACCACTCAGTTCAGTAATGGCTGAACGGATCTGGATGAAATTTGATACGCTGCTAGATCAAATACCCTGTTATTACATTATAAACCCTATCAGCAAGTACAAGTCTCGAATTCAAACTACATTTATTCAGATTAGGCCCTGGTAAAGCATTTATAAACACCCAATCGACTCTACCAAACTGGTTCGTAAAACTACCACTTAGTTCAGTAATGGCTGAACGGATCTGGATGAAATTTGATACGCTGCTAGATCAAATACCCTGGAATTACATTATAACCCTATCAGCAAGTACAAGTCTCAAATTCAAACTTCATTTGTTCAGATGAGGCCGCAAAGGCTGGTTCGTATACAATACAGTAATACTGAACAGATACGCGGGTAAAAGGAAATCTTTACTAATAAAATGCAGCTGCAGAGTTTGTTTGTTTAAACGGGCTAATTTGTAAAATATTGATTTATGTAATATATTAAATCTGAACAGTTGGTTTGTCTTTTTAATTCCTGGAACATTACGTCTGAGTAGGTATTATATGCTACTTTTTATCCCGGGAACGCGAGTGAATCATATAACGTCTTCATAATCTTGAACGGTGTAAGTGTAACCCTAAAGACCACGCCTCTTCATATATTTCCAAACAATAAAAGATATCAATGAAGAATTACGTTTTTATTATTAATTTCTGAGAATTGCACAATCTATGACGTCATTACGTTTGTGATAATGTGGTGGGTACTTTCCGCTCAATGACTTTACGTTTTCGGAGTCAATTGAAAAACAAGTCAAACAGTTATGTTAAGATAACTTTAATTAATTACGATGAAAATTTACAGAGTATCAAAAACCCTATATTTTAAAATTAGATGTGGCCGAAGGTCTTAAGCACACAAAGCCTAGAAGGGACTGGCTCTCAAGGACTGTCGGAACACACCGATAGGTGCTTGGCGACAGATTCTCAACTTGAGGGTGGTAGCCAGCCAGATTGGCACTATAAAGTACCCTACCACCGTGCTTTAGTTTCCTCACGATTTCCTTTTCACTAAAAGCTAAAACTCATGTTAGGATTCGAAACCGGGAACTTCGTCTCGGTATCCGGCTTTTGAGAAGCATTAAGTTTATAATTTTTTTTAAGCACTCTATATCTTTTTTTTTTTCTGTTGATTAAAAATCGTAACGTTCTAGGCTTTTTAATTGTCGGCAAACACATTGGCGCCCCGTTATTGCTAATTTCCATAGATCTCCAGAGATGGGTCACGACACGACGCTTGGATTTAGCTTAGAATAGATGTCCCACGAAACTCCCCACAAACGCCAATAGTTAGACAGATTTTACTCAAACAGCCTAAGACTCACTTGTTCGTAAGCGCTTACACTTTTTTTTATTTTAACAAGCATACGGCCCGCCTGATGGTAAGCGGTTACCGTAGCTAGAAACTCCATTCCCGCGATGAACGAACTATTTACGAAACGATACGGAACCCTCGGTGTGCGAGTCCGACTCGCATATGGCCGTTTTTTTTTAGTTCCTGTTTTTATTTTACATTCGGCGTGATTAATATGTACGAGTATAGGTACCCATGCCAAATTAGATTTCTAGCTAAGCCGCGGGCAGACACACGGATGGACGGAAATGTCGAAACTTTGCTACGGTTCCATGTTCATGTTTACTACGGATCCATAAAAATCGGACGAATGAAAATTCTATGTGCAGTAAAGGTATATATAGTTAATGTTAGTTACGAACAATTTATGACCAAGATAAGTGTGAATACTGGTTAATACCGCAGAATAAATAATATAAATATACCATCATTACATAATACAATAAAATATTGTTATTTGTTCATTTGATTTGGTGGTAACTGTCGTCAAGCAAGTGTAGGTACCAACATCATAATTAATTGCTTGGCTCGTGCTTGTCATTACAAATAAAATTTATTGTCACTATCTCAGTTTGTACGTTCATTCTTATTTTGGTGGAATAGTTATATGAGATAAGGTAATATCTGCCCAACTGCACTACAGCTTTTGAGCAAAGCGAGTATATATTCGGCACCTTGTGCGGTTCATTCGTTGAAACCTACACAGGGACGCAAAATAACAGTCACTTAAAAAGCCTGTGATAGTTCCAAAAATATACAGACCCAGCAGCAGCATACACCAGCTGTCCCCAGAGGTTTGACTCCCGGGATAAAAAGTAGCCTAGATTATTCTCTGAAAAGTATGTTACGGAGACGCACCGACAAACAGACAATCATGCATGCTATACGCTTACCATCAGATGGGCCGTATGCTAGTTCGCAACGTTAGTAGTATAAAAATAAAAGTTTAACCTCAATCATGCTTCAATAACTCAACGGATTTGGATGAAATTTGGCACAAAAATAGAATTAATGTTGTGGATGAACACATAGGATATTTTTTAACCCGGGAAAGCAATATATCCCTCTGGTACGCGGGTGAAATCGCGGGGTACAACTAGTCATACTATATCAAAATGGCTCCTAGTGTACATTTAAAAACAAAATAAAAGCCGAATCACAATATTTCACGATCGGTTCCGTAAAGGGTTCTCCTCTACGGAACCGATCTGAAATATTGTGATATAGCCGGACATCCACCGGACATTTGAACATACGAAAGCATTTTTGCAAAAACGGAGACGCTTCGCACTCGCTCGGTCAATTACATGACTGTATATCATTGACATTGGTTACTTGCTCCAACTTTTTGAAATAAAAACAATGAAATCATCGTTTATATAGGTACAATATAACAATCAATTTCATGTTTTGTTTAAATTCTGTAGGCACCTTAATCTTTGAAGATAATATTTTTATGTTTGTATACATTTTGAAATCTATAAACTCTTCTATTTTATCACCGCGGTGTTGCTGGGGCACCATTTATGATAAGTTGATGATGCTTAATTATCTTGAAGTCAAAAGTATTATTATTATTATCATTTCATTATGTAAAAGTAACTTGGATGAGAAAGTAAAAATAGGAAATAGCACTATCATCGGCACCTCGTGAACCAACTGCAGGTACTTTGGAGGCGTGAAGGAGTAAAATTGATAAGTAACCAAATTTAGTTACCTAGGGTACTGGGTCTCCGAGGACCTTAGGGAGGTCTGAAGAGGAAAAGATATGGACATTAAACGGGAATGTAGAGCGCTGGCAGTAATTGCCAAACTTTCTACACTTGCAGCTTATGGACCATTTATACATATACCCCCTTACTCATAAAACGTTATTTAACTAATATACTGTTTAAAGGATCACGTAAATAGTGTCACTCTATTGTCATTGTCAAATAATGTGACATTATTTACGTGACCATTTAATCAGTATATTAGTTAAATTGCGCTTTATGAGTAAGGGGGATAGTACCTACCTACATAAATGCCGATCCTTCAAAGCCAACGTATTCAATATAATAATGGTTTCATGATGCTGTTAGGGTTACTCCGATCTTGCACTGCATCAGGCATGTTTGCCGAAACTCAAACGGTTAGATTCCGCATGATATAGATATATATAGATTAACTACACTAGAAAAATAGGCTACTTAATTTTGACGTCAAAAACTTTGAACAAAAAACCGTAGGCCGTTAACTATTTTTTTACATGTTATCGTAGGTATACGACATAAAGTTTGCCAATATATTTGAATTATTTAGAAGTGTAAATGGACATTAGAATAGACATTGATGAATAAACATTTACACCGTAAGTATATTACCTTTTCAACGGGCATTTTCCGGTAACGACACCGACTCGATATCGACATTGTCAGAGATACCACAGTAGAAGAGGAACTGATACCGACACGATACCGTCATGTGATCCCGACAAACTGTCCCTAACACCCATCCCACATATTAGTCTGATAATATCGGTGTCGTTAATGGCAATGTCAATATAACAACAACGATAAGGATAAAGTTGCCGGAACGATATAGTATGAATTTTTTTTATAGTATGAAATACTTGTCCGACGATGTCGTGACGGTATCGGGTCGTTGTCGCTGTCGGGTAATGCGAAAATGCCCAATGTTCAACAGATTAAAATTCAATGTATATTCGTCACATTCATTTTGGTTCATATTTTGATCACCCCTGAATCTAATTTTAATAAATACTTATGTAGTATGTATGCATGAACCTATTTCTAGGTTCATGTATGTAATAATAAAGACTGTACGGCACTGTTTAACAAAGTTCTGTTAATTTTTTTATACTTAATTTAAGTCATTATCTCGCAAGTCACTTACTTCACTTCAAACTTTCGTACTCTGGAAGAAGACCTAAAAGTTTCTAAGAAGCGGGATAAAAGTAAATTATACTTTACGTCCACAGGGTGGTAAAGATAAAAAAAAGTAGGTATACTGTATGTAACTACGAGTAGCTATATTGAGCAATGGCTGAAACCTAAAATACACTCGGAATTGTACGAATTCGAACTTTTATCAAGTGTAAATCACGTTACTTATTCTGGCAATTTCGAACACGGCCTATTTAGAAGGCTATTTAGGATACCTGGATTCATAAATTATAATAAAGTTATGTAATCCGTAAACAGACAGGTTTTAGCATTCGTATTGCATAATAATAATGTGATAATTAATTTTAGCATTAAAAGTATAGGTAAGATGGACCTCTAGCGTTTTAACGTCGCCACGTCGCTTTGTTTTACTTATTTTAAACCAAATATACTTCAACTACTTCAAGAACTATTGTATTACAGAAAAGTAATTAACAGTGAATAAATTTTTCACCTTATTAGGCCCATTGTGTAGCGAAACTGCCAAGCGACATATTTTTACTCTTATTGACAAGGGACAATCCTTGTCAATAAGAGACACTAGGTATCATTTTCGAAAAATACCGAAAATAAGTTTAGTAGACTAGCCTCCACGCAAACCGGACGAGGTGTCTAGCTTGTGGCATCAGTTGGATATTGAACTTTGTATTTTATATTTTAATTTATGCATATTAATGAGATACGATGATACCCAGGCAGGGCTACCAATCACAAACTAAGTGAAAACATGAATACGGTCTAACATTGAAAACCCTGAATAGATTTTGTTTTCAGGATATTTCTCGGAAAAAGTGAATAGATTTCTTGTGTCTGGTCAGTGGCTAAACCCAAGACCATTTATGATAAAAAATACGACTGCATTTTGGTCAAAGACCCATTAGTTAAAACATCTTTTATTTTTACGTATAGGCATTTATTATAATCTATATATCTATGTGTTTCTTAAGTCTTACTGAGTATGCTCTTATCAGTTAATGTGCATTTTTATTAAAGTGTCAACCCTTAATTACCGAGGCCATCGAAGAGTAGGTACACCTTATAACTGGATATAACTAGATATACACGTTATCATCTTAGAAAGGAAAACTGTTACAATATAATATAATTTTATCGACCTGCTCTACCGGACAAAGTCAGTTTCGGATCCTTTTGACTTGCAATAATTATAATTATAGTCTGGCACACGAAAGTTTAGCGCGCGGCTGAAAAAGCGCGGCTTCAAAACAACTAGATGTGTTATGTTATCACTAAGTATAGTAGGAATAAATTGTTTTATATTTTACAAACAAAATATATAAATATTAAGTTTTGACTGATTTGCCTAAGTATTAAGTATTTGCATGTAAATGAGTTAAAATTTTACATAAACTCGTTACCTATATTCTATTTTTATATAGAATGCTTTTAAATAAATATCCTGAGATAATCCTCACACACGATTATTTGATCCCAAACTAAGCAGAGCTTGTACTATATATATTCAAATTCAAACTAGATGTGTTAACCCCCTTACTCATAAAGCGCTATTTAACTAATATACTGATTAAATGGTCACGTAAATAATGTCACATTATTTGACAATGACAATATAGTGACGTTATTTATGTGTAAATAAACAGTATATTAGCTAAATAACATTTTATGAGTAAGGGGGTTAGGTGATCGAAAGAATTTAAACTAACATTTAAACTGTCGCTGACGCAACTGTCTTTTGATTGATATCATCCGTACTAGTACTACGTTCTTATCGCTGAATGGAGACCCCCTGCAGAACCGAAAGAGCGTCGCGTCGGTCGAGGCTGGAAGGCCAAGCGGCGCCCGCGCAGGTAGACGCCGCGTGCCCAAGCCAACTTACGATACAAGCGCGCACGCTTGCATCAGCCAGCAATAAATACCCGCCAGCTTGTGTTATTCACGTGTGCATGGATAGTATTAGCACAGGTATTAGAAATGCATAAGCATAATTTTTACACGTTTGAGTTAAGTGGTGTCAAATATTACGTAATGTTTTTCAGATTGTTTTAGGAATGCATTGTTAGATCGTCGATTAAATTAAATCAGATATAATAAAAAATAAGATTATTTACAGCTATTGATTGACAGACGGATAAATAAATAGTTAAATAAATGTTTTTAGCAACGTTAGTTAACAATAACTATTAAGTATTTACAGAAGCAACCACATTTTTTTTATTGAAGAAGAATATTGAAGATCACATACTTAAATAAACTGAATATAGGCCAATTTTACCGAGTCTAGCTAGACGCCCCCGCGCCGCCCCACCTGCCGCGCCCGCGCCGGTTGGCCTAGAAAGCATCGGCTGTCGTCAGGTGAAATTATGACGAAGTTCAACAGCCACGACATTGACTCGATGAATTACATCAGCTCATGCATACCGGAGCTGAGCACGCACTAATTATGCGCTACCGTAGTAGTATTTATTATGCTCAATAGTGTTTTGGGGCTACGGTGCCGCGATGCATAATCTGAAATTAGTAAGCAGTATCCTAAAAAGTGATAAGAAATATACTGAAATGGATGATTTTTCGACAATAGATTTATGCCTAGGTATTTCAGCTATTGTTTATTATTAGGTACATAATAGGTCAATTAGGTATTTAACTGTTTAAATACATATAATGGGAGAAAATAAAATTTCAATATTTTGGCGGACTCTAAAATAATTACTATAACTCTACCGAGCGGACTCTGCTCCGTAGAAACTTTAAAAATCTCGACTGATTGATAAAATATTTGTATACGGATTTAAAACCGGTCTTAGCAACCGCAGAATTTGCAATATAATATATCAATACTGGAAAAAAAAAACGAAAAGTAATCTTGAGGTGAAAACCATTAAAAATATATTTTTTTGGTCTGTTTTAGAAATTTCTTTCGAATCCCTTTTAAGCATATTGCGAGTGTCACATTTGGCATAAAGTTTATACGGAGAAGGAGTGCAGCAAGCAATTTTTTTTCCGACTAAAAAAATATTTAAACTTTGACCAATTTTTGGGCCAAAAAGAAATAGCATCATTCGATATCAAGTGATACGCTCTATATCTACGCTCTGGCATGTAACATATCACTTGAGCTCCTCATGACAAATGGACTAATCCGTAAAAATGCCTTAAATATTATACACCCAATTACAGAGCAATATTTTTCTGCATATCTTCCAAGTGTCACGGACCTGCCGGATGACCAGCAATCGGGTGACATATGACCTGAGATCGCTCGTGCACGATATTTCGCTCCAATTTCATCCGGATTGTACCGATGTTCGGATCGGAAGGGCGTTTAGCTATTAAAAAGTTACAATAGCTACATATTATTATAACCCCTATCGTTAGAATGTATCGCCACAGTCTCTACAATGAGATCAGGGGGCCTACCCCCATCTTTTACAAAACAACCTTATTGCAATACTGTTTTGTTTCCAGCATATAATAACCTTGTTTATATTCGTACCATGACCTCTACCAAACACTATTGTTATATGATTGTTATATTGCTGCTAAGAACGAATGATTTTTGAGAATTTGTCTATGGGCTCATTAAAGATGAAAAGAAATAACGCTATGGGCCTAAGCAACTTTCTCTCTCTTAACAATTCTCATCTCTGTCACTCATCCATACTCTCTCGCTCTTTCAAACAACCTTATTCTTCTTTTCGTACCATGATGTCCCTAAAACAAGCTTATTTTATGCATGAAAACAACCTTGTTTATTTACCATAATGGTTCATTCAATTCGTACCATGAGCTATTTTTTATAAGCTTTTGACAATTAACATTATTGTTTTAATGTCAAATTTAGCAATCTTATATACGTTGTATTTACAAGCTGAAAATAACATTGTTTTCCAAATTTATGTTATAAAAATCTATTATAGTGTCATATAAAGTAATTATATCGAATTTATTTACTTATAGAATGAATATATCGGGATTGCGAGATTAGGTATCATCCCAAAATAATATAACCGATTGTTTATAAAGTTTTTAATTGCACTTGTCGTTCACTACACAACTATGCATCTACGTTAGTAATATCGATCCCTCGACCCTTAGCCTTAAGATTTATTTAGATAAAGCGGAGCTTTAAATAGCGTGTTTATATATTTAGTGACTTTTCATTTAGGTACCACCCACTATTAATATCCTGTTTTCATTATAACCAACGTACATCGAATAACCCCAGATTAATCCATAAAATTAACTTTCCTGCAGTGTTAGTAGACCCTGTGTAGTCCCTGTGTTCCTGGAATCCAAACTACCTAGATTCTCTGGCAAATTTTCTAAAATTGGTCGTAACCTACATTAGCCTGGATGGAATATATTATTGTCAACAGACGGACAGACGACAGACTTATAATAATCTATAAAGATAATCATTTTAACCATCTAATGTAGTAAAATATTAATTAAGTATTATATATTTGTATTGAAAACTCAACTCACAACAATCTGCTATACTGTTGCAGAGCAGATGTAACCGTGCGGGAAATTCTAAAATACACATCCATTGGACCTAACTTTCTGTAGCCTTTGTGGCTGTGGATAGAATCGTTGGGGTCTGAAGACAAACCGGTTGGTGGGGAGCTTTTTGTGACAACGCATTAGCTTGGCTATCCAAAGAGGAAACACTGCCAGTAACGAGCTTGAACCTGGAACCTTGTCGATGATCGACAACAGCGGCAAATATTTATATACCTACATACACATAATATGTTTAATTCCAAGACCTGCAACTACAGTAGGATTCCCGTCAATAACACAATGAATAAAAACACGAAAGTATTATGTACCTACATTCTTTATTCACATAAGTTTAATGAGAGTAAGATAATTATACACAATATAAGTATGGCATTAAACAATCTTGCAGATACAGATTCAAACTTTATTTCAGCGTTTATAGGTTCTTAGACTTCACTTTAGACCAGCCTCTCCATATCTACGTACACTTTTTTGAGAGTACTCCTTCGCTTGTAGATATCGATTGAAGGCGGTATTTTTGGTCTGTTTGTATTTAACCATTTCTACCTGCTGACTGGATCTCTGGCGAACTCTTCGGCTACAACTCTACAAAATGAATTGCAACATTTGTGCAACTTACAAATGTTTATAACCATGACATCTTAAATTTCATGCACTGAATATTACTGTCGAATATACTATTAAGATGTTTCCATATTGATTGCACTTTGTTTGTTATTAAATTACATAAACAAATGTATTAATAAAATAATAACTAAATATCTTGGATATCTTTATAAGACATTTGAGTATGACAAGAATGACAGGTAAATATTTTGTTCCGATTCATTTCATTTGATAATCTAGAGTCGGCAGTCTATATATTTTTTCAATTAATTTCCTTACTCTTCATAATAACATTTTAAAATATTTGTATGCATTTTATAGAAATTACTCGAAAATATTTTATTCTTTTAGTTACTTATACTTTACAATTAGTTTAATTTAATACTTTGCTAAAAGATGAAGAACCTCAAATCATTTCGGTCCAACGTGTGAAAGAAATGGCACTATACAGTTAATATATCGTTATTTCTTTTTATCTTTTATCAGGTTGTAGCAAGCCATAGACAAATTCTTACAAATCATTCATTCTTTCTCGGCACTTAGCAATGTTATATCAATGTTGAACGATTGAGCTCATGGTACGAATCAAAGTAATATTATTATAAGGTGAAAACAAAACAGTCTGGCAATAAGGTTATTTTGTGAGAGAAGATGATGGCCCTATAGGATGGAACGGGACAAAAAAAAAACTTGTCAATTGTGACGCACGAATTTTGAAACTCAATGTGCCCTGTTGCACTACATATTTTGAAATAATACAAATATTTATTTTATGTATATCGACTTTTATATTACTTGAATTAATATTACTTAGGTCAATATGAAAACAAGGCAAGGGGCCGCCGTTCAATAGTGATATTCAGTGAATGAAATTTAATATGGCATGGTTACAAACAGAAGTAATTCAAGTATTATTTTATTCATTTTGCAGTGAAGAATTCGCCGGAATTCAAAGTAACTACTCTAAGAAATATGCTGGAGAGAAATAGGTACCTAATCCTCAACTAGCAAAGCAATGGAGCACTTCTTGGTCATTACAAAAACTGAGACAAAGTTCATACATAAATATATACCTAGGTAGGTTTATATGGTATGGCACTTCAGTCTTAATACCTATAGTCTAGGCAGGTACCTATTGTCTTATTATTATATAAATAAAGAATTTACCACAGGAATCAACACATATTTTTATTTATTACCTTTTGTCAGGAATGCTACTGTAGTTGCAGGTCATACAATGAAACATTATGTGTATTTAGGTATATAAACGTTTATGAATACAGTACAATCACAGTAAAGCTTAATCTATACGATATTAAATATTTACAACAAATAAATGAAATACAATCTAGTACTCGTATATTAATTTTCCTCTAGGCTGCCGTAGATTATCGGCAAGGTTCCCAACAGGCTAGCCAAGCTAATGCGCGAAAAAGCTCCCCGCCCGAGGCCTCGATTATTTTGGTGACAATATGCGAGCCACTCGGTGAGCTTCAAACCCATACGGTCGTATGGTTTCGATAGCAAATGGCATTTTGGTCCATTGCATGCGAAAGTGTTGATTCCTCACGTAGCATAGATGCATACCACGTCGCTTTCGTGTATCTATTATTGGCTTCTTTGGTATTTGCTTCCAAAAACACAAATAGTTCATATTCATTTGCCATCTTGAAATGCTAGATGGCAAAAGCTAGAAGGCTAGAGATACACAATTAATTCGATAAGTTAAATAAATACGATCTACTGACTTTATATCACTATAATAATAGATATTTTTATCATAAATTTGGATAATTCGTCGCGTATATAATGTTATATTTTGATTGATATATGCAATTGACATAAAAACCATAATGCTAGTTGTCAAAAGACACATCATGGTACGATTTGAATGAACGATTAGAGGTGACGTCATCAAACCTGCTAACAAAACAATATTGTTTTATGCCTATAATAAGCTTATTTTTAAGGATGTCATGGTACGAAAACGCAAAATAAGGTTATTTTAACCTTGTTTTAAGAGCTTGTGGTAGGCCCCCTGAAGCTTGATACTCGTAATTTTCATATAAGAATTACGATGTATTTAGGTATACATGTATAAGATTGAATTTTTATATTCCTTGATAATATAATATTCTGTATTGTGTTCTGAAAAATAAATAAAAAGAAAATTCCCACGTATTCCCACGGGAATTTTCTTACTCAACACAAATTTCTTTTTATTTTGAGTTTTTGAGCACCTACATCACTACTACGGTAATTTTGTTTATTTCCTATAAATACATGGGGTAGAGTTTAACCTGGATTTTAATTGAGGATCCACGACATGTTGGTTTGGCTGGTCATCCTTTAACTCGGTGAAAAAATAGGATATTATATACAGTGAGAAATCACGTCATGTTGCGTAGTGCCATGCAATGGATAGATAGAGGCAATGCTTACCAGATCCACCTAACTAAACATCCAGATGTTTAGTTTTAGCATTATCATACATATTTTATTTGTTTTCAGTCTGTTTTAATTTGCCATTGAGTTTACGATGTTCTAAAGCTATGTATACCAAGTAGTAGCAAAAAATTGTCCTCTGAATGACACATTGAAGCATTTTTTATCATGTTATATAGACCACAGTGTGCTATCAATATTTTATATTGACTAGTGACCCTATATCTGAACAAAACTGGCTTGTAATTGGATCGATAATAGATGACTACTCTTTTCAATGCCATTAAAATATATCTTTTACGCAGACGAAATATACAATAAGATACCTATATCATCATCATCATCAGCCTATAATGTCCCACTGCTGAGCACAGGCCTCCTTTCACAAATCAGGGTGAAAGGGAATGGGCAGATACTCCACCACGCATGCCCACTGCGGATCGGTGGAGGTAGGCTAGTGGCCAACCTACTGTTGGAGTTTTTCAAGCCGCCTAGGAGGCATCCAACCAGCTTACAGACTATCACAATTAAGTGATAACCGGGACCAACGGCTTTACGTGCCTTCCGAAGCACGGAAACGCTCGATTTGAAATACCACTAGGCGGTCACCCATCCAGGTACCGACCAAGACAGACGTAGCTTAACTTTGCCGATCGATAAAGAACGGCTAATCATGCTACACCACGAGCGCTTCAAGCATAACCTATCCCAAGTAGCATAACAAGCTGTTTAGAGGCTGTATTAAAGTTCGTTCTCATACTAAAAGCTGAATATTCAGGCTGTAAAAAGGCTGTATAAGCGCTTATACAGGCCTTATAAGTGTAAAAAGGGCCCACATTACACAGCTTATTTCGTTATTGGAGCTGTATAGAGGCTGTATAAACAAAAGACAAGTATAAAAGCTGTATTAGGGCTGTTATTAGGTGTATAGAGCAGCCTATACTCTACGGACATCCTCTTATAAGTATCTTGTAAGAATAATAGTTCTAAATAGGTTGTCGAAGAGAATTATGTGAGAATAAAATAAATAAAACTATTTACGAAGCCATATTGAATGGCGACATAATATTGTTATTAAAATGGAAAGGATAAAATCTTGGACATGGATATCTAATGCTGTTTATTGATGAATTCAATGTGCAAATTTTAATTTATTGTGAACCTGTGTATGTTTTCCGTCAAAATATTCACGCGCCAACAAAATAATCAAGCCAAAATAAAGAAATTATACTAAATACAGTAAATAAGTGTTTGTTTTTAAGGTTAGAAAGTTAAAAATATATTTATAAATAATAGATATGAGTATACAAGATCATTATTCAAGCTGATAACCATGATACGGCTATAGTTATTATGAAATATTCCTTTAATTGTAATTTAAATGTTGTTATTGTAAATGTAAAAATGTCGACAATTTGCTATACAGCCTAAACGATACTTGGAGTGTGTTATAAGTCTTAGTAGCTGTACTAAGTAAGTTATGAACGTTTATTGCTGTATTAAGTAAGTGAACACATGCTTAATACAGCCTGTATACAGCTTGAACGATAAAACCAGCTTGAAGTGTCAGAAAACACTTAACGCTGTATTATAGAGTTATAATATCTGTTTCAGAACCCTAAGCTGACGTGGATCCCTTTATACAGCCTGTATACAGCTTTAACGATAAAACCAGTTTGAAGTGTCAGAAAAAGCTTAACGCTGTATTATAGAGCTATAATATCTGTTTAAGAACCCTAAGCTGACGCCGATCCCTTTATACAGCCTATATACAGCTTTAAAAATAAAACCAGCTTGGAGTGTTATTAAATTCTTAACGCTGTATAGTAGAGTTTTGATATTCTGTTTAAGAACCCTAAGCTGACGCGGATCCCTTACTAAGAATGTTATACAGCTAGAGCTGTATAATATCTCATAAATCACTCTTATAAGTATTAAAACTGTTCTTTACACTCTTGTAAGTCTCTAAAAGAACTCTAAGTTCTAAATGGGCTGGTTTATTGATGTAGAATATGCTTGCGTGCTGCTTGGGATATATCGTATCTAATAGATTGGAGAAGGTTCTTATTCAAATAAGGCGCAGCACCTGAAACATTTTATGTATTTGATAAAATAATACCTAAGTTGTATCTGAAATAAGTTTTATTAACTCTAATGTTTAATTGCCAGAATGTGTTGCCGTTGCTCACACAGAGGAAGACTGAAGTTTAGTTGCTGGTAATATTTAAAAACTTTGATGTATGTTGATCAAAAAACCCAAATGTACTCCTGTAATGTAACCGTAGAGACCACCTTAATTATTGTAGTTTAGGTACAAACATAAAGATGTTTCTTCAAAAAAATCTCTATCATTGTACTAATTGTTATGTATCTGTCTTCTTACATTACTCGGACACTTGTTAGCTTTTTTCTAGCATGAAACTGATCTAAGATTTTTTTACTACACAAAGTATATCAGACGATCTGTAGGTATCTGATGTTTGCATGACATTAGCACTATATAGGTTGTTTTATAATTAATTAACTCTTACTGAACCTTACAGTACTAGCAGCACCTCTGCAATATTTGCAGAGGTGATCAAACATGTCGATCACTGGTTCAAAGTTATATACAATTGTATATTTCTACAAGCAAACATATGTTATTTAGTTCCTAAGAACCTTTTATAATTGTAGAAACAGGGACAAATCAAAATGTTAACAGCGTTAAATCTTGATAAATTAGTGATACTGATACATTCTGAGAGCAAAGAAATCTGCGCTATTTGCTCTAGTTCTTGAGGTATAGAAGAAGTGGCCCTGCTAGAACGGGCCCATGCACTTCAAGAACCCTACATTTTAAACTATGTAGCAAAATCAGATATGAGGCGAAAAGTTAGCGACTAATGGAAGCATACAGATCTGCGCTGGGTACTGGACAAACTAGTTCTTAAGACACAGAGGTCAAACGGGTCCGTTTTGATAGGGCCACAAGACTCTACAACGTTCAAACAAATATTTTGCGAAAAATTATCGATCAGAATTCATAGTGATGGTGGCTCTGCCAGGACGGACCCTCACATGACTACAAAAGCTGATGATGGATGACTCATTCATGATTATGCTAAAGTAGATATTGACGAAGAAATTAAAATCACCTTTGGTGTCTACTTAACTTAGTACTTATTCATCAGTTAAAAAAAATCTAAAGGATAAAAAACCATAACAGAGTTGTATAGGAGAGATCATTTATTTATTTTGGTTTTTATGCATGCATGCATTATGTAGACCGATCAAATGAAACCATCAACATGGAACACCACAGTTGGTACTGTCGACTACAATTACACATGAGGTTCAAACTTACTGTCGACTTTAGGCAGGTGTCATGTGTCATGATGACTCTAATTTACCTTTCACCGTATAAGACCTTTTCACCAATCAAATAGTAGAATCTTAAGAGCTAAAATATTATAATTATGCTATTTTTTTATTTAACGTAGTTCTGGTCATAGAGCTACGCTATTCATACAATTTGTCTAAATTACGCGAGACTTTCTCGAATTTCAAAAAACTTTTCTACTTTTCAATGATTTTTTAACAATATTTTTAATTTGATGAGACAAAACTTTTCGATGTCTGTTTGGTTAATACATGGTTGGTAATTGAAAGTTATTAA
Organism: Achlya flavicornis; assembly: GCA_947623365.1. Lineage (NCBI taxonomy): Eukaryota > Metazoa > Arthropoda > Insecta > Lepidoptera > Drepanidae > Achlya > Achlya flavicornis. The sequence continues at coordinate 5,681,615 of OX392468.1, read as the reverse complement.
ATTCTATTCTTTCACAAATTGATCACAAGCACATTGAATGATATGAATGAACATGAACTTGAACGTTTTATCACCACGATGACTATGTTGCATTGATATTTACTTATTATTACCTACTTACTTATTCTGTGCAATTGGGTACCTAATTTTAACTGATTTGCTAATTTTGAAAAGATTGCGCTAGGAATAGGTATACTTAAAGAAAAAAAACGAATGTAGGTATTGATTAGTAAAGGAATATTTTACAAACGCATTTTTGCATCGGTTGCAAACAGAAGTACCTATCCACTTTTACTTTTTACGAAGGAATTTCTAAATTAGATATGGTCAGTGTCGTTATTTTCTGAAACCAATTCGAATTACAATGTTGTTTTAAACAAAAAGAGCCCGCCCTTATGTCCTTACACAAGCAAGTAGGTAACTATTGAATTACCATGTTTGTAATATGAAAACCTAGGTTTTTACGAGAATACATTTCCTCCACCTAGTATTCAGATTCAGTGGAATCCAGATATGGACATAGGTACTATAGGTACCTAAATTTTACAGGGAACGCGGTGACGCGGTTACTCGTCACTGCTGCAAGCTCCAAGCTCCTAGACTGGAAGCGATAAGTATTTGATTTTGTCATCAACATCAATGTACCCAATGTAAATGTATCAATTTAACACAAAAGTTACAGCTAGTGATGTGAGACTTAAGACAATTTTATCTGCTAAACAAAGCACTGAAAGTCTGATTTATCTGGTGACTATAATCGAATCCTATGATTATAGTCACCAGATCCACGACCTACGAAGACTGGGCTGAGACGTGGTAATTAAATATGCGATAACAATATTTACAAGAACAAAGCTAAATTCAAAAGTGCGTCGTTTAAATATTTATGTTACTTTCATGACGTCAACCGCGTATAGCAAACGTACCTACGTAATTTATTTTGATGGATGTTATTTATCCCCGCTAAGTGTTTACTGGCAATGTTTTGCTTCTAGCAACAGCTGTTTTGATAGACCTGAATTACTTTGATTGAAATACGATAATAGATTACATGCACTCTTTATGTGAAGAGCAAAAACATGCACTGTACTTTGAAAGAGCAGTGTATATCATCTATAGCTATGCAATCCATAGATTGTCACAGATTGTACACTTGTATATATGCAATTAAAGCGGTAGCTAGAGGTAGCATTAGCTAGACACCAATAAGTGTAACCGTAACCAGAACCGTACCTGATATTAATAACATATTAAAGGTAATCAAGTAATAGGTAGGTATACAAGTGTTGTATTAATGGTATAATCCGAAACTCACAAACTGAATATTTTCTTTTCTAAGATTTTTTTTTATACCACTAAGGTGGCAAACAAGCATACGACCCGCCTGATGGTAAGCAGTTACCGTAGCCTATGGACGCTTGCAACACCAGGGGTATCACTCGCGCGTTGCCGACCCTGAAGAAATCTCTTCACGCCCTTTTTGAAGAACCCCATGCTGTAAGATATTTTAATGTAGGTAATTTCATTTAATGTTTAGTTTATTTTCTTGTGTTTTTATTTTATTTCACCTGCTAATTAAATATCCCTGCTAGAACCACCATATATGGAATCCCTCTATTTCGAGACGCGCATATTCATAATAAATTAGCTGATGATTTCTTTGTGATGGTTTCATCACTATGTTATGACAACAATCAAAACTTTGCATGTATTCCGGTTTTCAAACTCAATAATAAAACTGCGTCATAACCTTTACCTAGACAAAATAAATAATTGTCTGGTCTCTGAATCTGACGAAAATTGTTTCCACGATTGCAAAGATTCCCACGAAACAACATTATCTTGCAGTGGCGTGCATTGGTTTTCGGACTAGGTAGGCAGAAGAAATCATGGCCATACACGCATAAATATGCCTCCTAGATAGATTGTTTTTTGACCCGATTCATAAAATTGTTTAGGTCAGCGTATCATTCCACACATATTTGGTATGATTCATTATGCTGCATATATCAGTCAGTCAGTCAGTCAGGACTTTGAATTTTATATATACAGAGGACTTTGAATTTTATATATACAGATGTGGTAGAGAGAGACCCTATACTATAGCTAACTTTGTGCTGAAAATATCGTAGAATAAACGTTGTTCACTTTGGTGAGTTGTATGGTTGTATTACTTTACCGACTTTACCCTTTACGGAGCACCTTTTAAAGATGATGTCTCTACTATTTTTATAGTTATATCACGGAATTTCTATGGACAGATTGATTGGCGGTGTTAAAAAGCATTGACTACAGTAGGTACGTATTGGCCGCGTCTAATATCACCGTCACGTTCCTTTCAATGACCAGCTTACTTACCTACCTACTTACTAAAAGTATCTATTTATAACGCGATTTTTTCTCATCTTAACTAATATAAATAGACTACCTACATTGTGTGTCATGTCAAGGTATATCGTAAGCATTGACTCTGTTCGGTTTTCCTGATTAAGTACGTTCTATCACTTTCATTACTTTCCACTAATTATAATTAAGTCACTAGTTTTTTTCCAAACAGATCCATAATACAGCGAAAAGAAAAATATTTACATATTCGGTGTAATCCAGCCTCTTTTGTTTAAAATCTGCATTATCTCAACAGTGATAACTATGTCATAATTATTATTGTTGAAGATATTTACTGACTTGAATATGCAAACATGTTTGTAGGCGTTGTCTTGTCGTACGATCTTTAGTTCGTTCACCGCCGCGCCCTACGTCATCTATTATTCATATTGATTAGGGGCATCTAGAGTATTTTTTAAGCAAAACAATTATTTATGTCTATTCTATAATGTAAGTTTGTTAGTATGATTCGTTCGTAGTATTTCGAAATTGATTCGGTATATTTAAATACAAACTAGTTGTACATATCTTGCTTTTAGAAATGTACATGTTTGTAATTCTAAAAAAGTTAAAAGAATATCATTAATGGAATAAAAAATCTAGCTTAATTAGAAGCGTTAATGACATTGGCCGTTGGGTGCGATAACTAAGGGGAAAAGGCGTGCCTGATATTGCCTGAGCTTTGCGGCTCGTGCTGCTTGAAACCGTATCTCTACAGTAGAGCTAGCCGCGGGCCGAGCGACGCCAGCGCAGGCAAGATAAGCGAGCGATTACATCAGCGCGTGCGCCCCACTATATAAGCATCGCCGCTTATAACCGCTACTCATTCACAAATCACAAGCGATAGATGACAAGACGATAATAATTAGTGGCAATGTTCTACACTCTCATGCATCTTCCTAATATTGTGAATAACAAACTGAAATACGAACAACTGTGGCATAGTGACAATTGGTGTGATAGTCATTCCCCGCGATTCGAGCATCAACAGAGGTAGCACTAGTTCTTCTAATCAAGTGCATTGATTAAAAGGTAAATATTTTGTTTTTAAACTGTCGTATCAATTTATTAACATTATGAAGGGCTTTATATGTACACACGGCAACAGATCAAGCTATACATTTCTAGTATAGGCTGACCTCCCATTGTACTGAAATCCTATACAATGCGAGATCAGCTTATACTGGAAATGTATAGCTTGATCTGTAGCCGTGTGTACTATACATGTATAAATATTTATGGGCCATTGTATTTTTATCACTTTGCAAAGAAAGGTCAATCGCATGTCACAAAGTTATCTAAAAACATTTTTGTTTTACGTCAAGTGTGAAAGATAACCGGTCGCCGAGGATTATTATTCGCAAGTTTCTCTGATAAAAGCTCTACTTATCGTTCACTGTATAATTCGGGGCCACTCAGTGGTAGATAGGCTTGAACCGGTATCTTCTTTTATATGAAGCCAAAGTTTGTCCCTATGTGCTTTATATAGGGAGATATTGCAAAACCTTTGGTGGTGGCATTACCTAGTCTAGACTATCGTATGTAAACCGATCTCGACCAAGAGTATCGTATGTTAATTGTTAACGCTCCAATGATTTCTGTCAGGGCTGCCTGTAAGCCATTATGTTGGACCATACATTTGTCTCTAGGAAACCGCGAGTTCCATGGAATTGGCTTAGATATTTTTTTTTTTATGACAAATGATTGGTTATTTTCCTAACTGATTTAGGCACTCAATAACTAAGAAGGTAATTTAAAACACTCACCAACCCTATAGTAAAGTGAAAATGCAACAACTAATATGGTTTCGTAATGCCTTTACAGAATTTACAATCAGTCAATCGTTCCCAGCTTGTTGAGACGAACGCACCTGCGCTGAGATATAAACGACGTTTTGGACGAGAAGCAAGTTTGACAAGTGAAGATGGCTACAGTACAGACTCCCTCTGAAATGAGCCTGTCAGCTCCAATGCCCGTACAACAGGAGCAGAGCGATATAGACCTAGTAGCGCTGACGATGGCAGCCCTACGCTTTGTGAGCCCCTGGTCGGTGGATACCAAGTCGACCCAGTGGTCCGACAGAATAGTACCCGGAGCGCCCGAAGCTAAAGACCGCACAATCACCCTAGCGGAAGTCGGTTTCCACGACACGTCCCGTGACTGCTGGGTTGTCATTTATGACCGCGTATACGATATCACCAATTTCTTTAATGAGGTGAGTTTTCAAATTTAAATTTTATCCGTTTTGCATAAAATGTCGAACTGATTTTACAGAATATTGTACAGAATTTACACATAAACTAATGTATTCTTTCTTTTGTCTTAGCACCCTGGTGGTGGAGACATAATGCTGGAATACGCCGGTAGTGATGCGAGCACTGCCTTTAGGAGCTCTGGTCATTCGCGCATGGCCCTCAAAGCCCTCGACCGATTCCTAGTGGGAGAGCTGCCCATGCACGAGCGCTTATACCGACGACCCGGCGGCATGCGCCTTAGTGACATACCCGATTAATTAACTAATAAGAACCCTAAGAATAGATATTTAATTCTAGAGTAACAATTTTGATTTAAGGTCCCTTTAATATCACAAACGTTTCAGTAATTTACTTAACATAACAACGAATATATTATGATCAATTATGATATATGATGCAATTATTATTGTTATTAACCTTATAGATCGGGAGATACTGGCACAAATGCATTCACCTGGTCATGTGTATCAGTATGGTGATCCTTCAGGGGTCTAATTACGTAATGACGAAAAGGCAAAATGATGGTCATAGCGCTGGTACCGGTTGCCCAAACGCGTGGCGTTAATCGCACCTTTGCAGTGTTATGGCGGCCATTTCGAATCGTCGGAAAAGTATGGCATGGTGATTTTCATGAATGACTACTCGACGATGATAAGCTATGCAAAAATTTGCCTCGTATAAATAATATAATAATAATTAAAATACTTTATTGAAACCAGTTAATAACTAGCTTAAGACTACAACATTTCATTTTAATACGCGCAACCGCCTATTTCTTTTTCATCGACTATCGGTAAATACAAAAATGTTGTGGAACACATCGTTCGACACTCGGTAATTTATCCGACACGTTCGATTAACGCCCACGCGATTGGCCCGCTGGTACCAGCGCTATGACCATCATTTTCCTTTTCGTCATTACGTAATTAGACCCCTGAAGGGTCGCCATACTGGTACAAATTATCAGGAAATTTGTGCCAGTATCTCCCGATCTATTACTGTTATTAATTATTGCTGAAGATAATAGTATCTTTAACATGTACTTAAATAAGTGTGAAATTGGTGTATTGAGTATTTTATGAAATAATATAGCGCTTTAATTGCATTTAATTATGTGTAGGTTATACCTATTTAGTTCGTAGCGTATATTAACAGTATTAAAATAAAATTTGATATGTAATGTGATTGCACCAATCGCAATTAATACTATCAATTTTACGTATTTAATACTTTTATAAGTTCCTACTATTATATTTTAGTTTTTATTTCCTAACTATTTGTAATAAAAGATCTATACTAATCAGTCACGTATATTATTATCTTAAACCTGACTTGTTAACAAATACTGTTATCAATATTTCTGAACCTCACCTTTAGCTAATTTGGTTATCTCGCAGTCCTCGCAGATGCAGATACCTACATGAAACAGTAGCATAATTGTACGAGAGTGAATGGAATACCTATAAAATATTGTACATAACAATCTTTAATTAATTATGTATCTAGGTTGAAAGTCGAAGCTGTTCATACGCGAAAAAAAATAGCACCTCCTAACTGTTTGGGGCTAAATCAAATAAAATTAAATACAAATGCTAAGTACCTGTAGGTACTCAGTTGAGTTGGCTAGCTATTGAGCTTGTGGCATTGGTGTAGCTATTGAGAGTACAAGCCTTTGATAATTCTATAAAAGACAAACAAGTAATTACCCATTATAACCTAAGGTTGAAAACACTCAAGGTATCTTCAAAGTACAAACGGTTGAACAATTAATAGATTCAAGAATAGAAAAATAATAAATAAGTACTTTAATAAAAGTATGATAACAATAATGGAATACTGTAATATTGCATAAAGTACTGCACTGTACCTTTGTTGACTATACTTTTTTTCCAAACCTGAAACAAATAAAAATATTTCCAGACAAAAGGAACAAGGCATGAAAGGCAGGCTAAAAGTTAGCCAAATAACTTTAATAAATCACTACCCAGAGAGATATTATTGGTCAGATGTAAGTTGAACGTTGGACGTCATATACAGTATCCCGATTGTAATGGTGCGTCCATGTTACGCGAATCGAGCACGAGCCGAGCCACGAACGAACGTACAACGAGCACGATGCGAATCCCTTTGTTCGTGAAAAAACTGACAATCACGCTCATTCGTCCGTCCACGCTACGCGAATCGTGCTCGAAGTTGCTCGTTCGTGGCTCGGTTCGTGCTCGGTTCGCCAAGATTGGACGCACCATAAAGATTTGACGTTAGTAAACGCTTACTAACGAGTTTGCGTTTACGACATTCTATATAGAAATTGGCACAGCGCCTCTAGTGGAATACTCATGGTACTAATTTCTCCCATACTAATTTATAGTAAACTCAAACGCGACAGTATGCGTTTATTAACGTTAATTCTTTACACTCGGGGTACTAGTTTAGGTGCAGCACAGACGGCAGACTATCCGTGGTGCACTTTTTAGTCTGTGAAAATAGAACCTATACAATTCTATGCAGTTACATGACAGGCAAAAAGTCGGCGCACAAATAATTCTGACAGATCGCGCCACACCGCACCACAACTCGCCACACAAAAATTCGCCAAAAAATAGAAGGTTCGCTTCAACACGCGCTAACGCAGACTATGCACACTTTAGTCGGTAGTCTGCACTAGTTAGTGATTACGCGTACGCACGCGGTAGGATATCGATAGATTTGGTAATGTTAGAGATCGATGTATCAATGTTAATACAAGAAGTACATAAAAAGTCTATTTCAATCCGAGTAGAGTTATTTCAAACGTTTTAGTGTATTTTGAAATCCATAAAAAATAAATTAAATAACTTTTTTACATCGTAATTTTTTGATTTTATTACATGCACTAGAATTTGATCAAGGTTTTGAGATGTTTTCCCTTTGACACCACACCCGTAGCTCGTATCAATAAGCCAGGCTATCCCGTGTATTAAGTCCATATCTTGAAAAATTTATCAAATTGTTCCCTAAGTTAAAGTCTATTTAAACGTACAAAGTATATAAAACTGTCATTCCGTTGATTTCTGCGAAAAAATAGGATGTACTCTAATAATAATAGTTTTCTATTTCTTCTTCTTTTTTCATGTATCAAATAATACATCACGATCTCTGCATTTCCAGAGCGTGGACGTCCTAGAATTTCTCCGACAGAATGAGTGAAGTGAAGATGTATGTCGTGCGTGTGCGTTGATTTTGTGAAAGATCCGCGACGGACTATTTCCGCGCCACACAAATTTTTTGTGTGCCGCAGACTCCTTCGAACAAAAAGAGTGCCGTCTGCGTTGCACCTCAGTCATTTGAAATATTCATAAAAAAAGACAAAAATTCAATCTTATTATTAATTAGCATAAATTTTGCCATTTGTCCATAAATATTAATGAAAGACAAATTGCAAAAAAAAACAGTTGAAGGTATTAGTACTAGTAGGTATTAGAACGTGACCTGTGTTATATAAAAAAAAGACTTGTTCAATGGTTGGTTGTAGTTTAAATCAAACATACTTACAAATGTTTGTAGTTGTAATCGTTGGCACTTGTGTTGAAGTACCGCAAGTAGACGAGTAGAGCCAGCGTCATCAGAATGGCCGTCACTTGTAGCGTCCATTCGCGAGGCATGCCGCATTTCGAAACCTTCACCTCTTCCGGGGTTATCGTCAACTAAAGCAATCAAACCAAGTAATATAATAAGTATTTTCTTTCATTGAACTTCCATTTGGACCCTACAATGAAGATATTGCGGTGAAAGATACCATTTTCCGAAAACCATTACTGTATGTACATAATGCTCGGGTCAAACTTCCATTTATTTCTAGTTATATCTATATCTAGATATTTCAAACCACGGAACATTAAAAACAATGGAACTGCGAAATGCCAAAATATGTATCAGAACCGCTGTCGCCATAATTCACACAAATAAATAGATATTCATATATTGCACACCAATAAACAAGTCATTTGATTAGTCGTTTCTAGTTTAGACAATATTAGCTCAAGACACACATATCGTCCATTCAAAAATATATCTTCACCCTCTAAATATAACATTTATTTTGCAATAGTGTAGCAAGAATATACAACGTTTTGTAATCTACAAACAAACTATATTCAATTGAACGATCAAGTTCTGCCACTCGACACTAGATGGCGCTATTCTCAGTGGATGCCATTATCACCTTAATAGTCATTATAATAAGGTTGATAATTGCGTCATACTTCGATATATACTGCTACTCAGCCAGTGCAGTGACACATTGAATAACATTATCGATACTGATCGATACCTTGGGCCCAATTCACTTAAATATTTTACCAAAAATGAAACTTGTTGAAATGTAAATTGACAAAAACAAATTGGTACACTCATAATAAATTGCAATCTAACCCATGTATGATTTCAGTCCAGTCAACTTACAAACCCAATTTTTTTATGTTTTTTTTCGCAACGCGCGAGTGATACCCCTGGTGTTGCAAGCGTCCATAGGCTACGGTAACCGCTTACCATCAGTCGGGCCGTATGCTTGGTTGCCACATAGTGGTATAAAAACATTTTTTTAATAGGGATGTTCCTAGGTCAAAAAATAATAATTCTAATTTGTCCTTCAGTTAGATTATTAAAAAATATTGGACACGTATTTTTTGCTTTACCAAATCTTAAAAAAATTACAAAGATAAAGCGAGCCAAGTTCGGGAGTGGGGGGGGGGGGTCACTTTAGACTAAAAAGAGTATTGTAACGTGATGCCACGCGAAACTTCAACACACGATATCTTCGTATTTTTTTGTTTAATTAATAACCGAAAAATACGTGTCTTATATTTTTTGATGATGTAAAAGACGGACTAAATAGATTTTTTTTGTCATCTAGCCTGTTGGGCGCCTCATCACGCTTATTGCTTGGTAAATTTTTTTGGTAAGATTTTGAGGATGTGAGAGGAGGTAATATTATGAAGTGGGGAAAAAAGGCAAAATAAACGAATAAGTTTAAAGAATAGAAATTTATTAATTTAATAAAACTCACGTTAGATATAGTATAATCATATAGGAACAAATTTAAAATGAGAAGACTCCGTCAATAAACTCAGCAAGGGCTTTTTTAATGTGGAAGATCTTTTAATGTTACAGCTTTTGTTCGAGATACTTATACAATTAAAATTCCAGGCACGCAAGGTGCACCTTCGCAGGCACTTATGAAGAGTCAGACTCTAATACTCTAACTCTCTAATACTAATACTCTAATACCGGTTCGGAAGGTTGAATTTGCTGAGAAGAGTTGGTTGCGTCTCGGAATCACCTAGTCTTTTTGAAGAACCTGCCGCTCTGGCATCATTTCAATTTCGTTGCTGAAACCAAAATAAAACTGTTGGTTAACAACTAGGAACAGGAGAAAAAATAAAAAGTTAGTTTAATTTTTGCTGATATTGGTTGTTTTCGAGGTGATGATAGCTCAGTGGTAGTGACGACGAATGCCGAGATGAAGGCCCCGGGTTCGAATCCTACAATGAGCTTGAGCTTTCGGTGAAGGAAAACATCGTGAGGAAACCATAGCATGATTGTAGGATACTTTGTAGTACCTACACACCTGGCTGGTACCCTCAAGGTAAAAATCGTTGTGTTCCGATTCTGACAGCTGCACTTGAGAGCCAGTACCTTTCTAGACTTTGCTTACCACCTTCGGCTACATAATTACTGACCATGGTAAAACACAGCGCTAAGCATATTTTAAATGCCGAATAAAAAAACTAGTCACAAATATCACAATATGCAGCCTATTAATGTTCACTCATATTTTGTTCCAAATATGCATGTCGATACAACCAGCATCCAACCAACCTGACTACATCACTAATTGAGTAGCGAAGAACTTTCGAGAATTAAATAGATGATGCCATTAAACCAAAATAAAGTTTATTTCAAAGTGATAAGGTTGATTTTAGCTTGAATTTCTATTAAATTAATAGTGAATTGAAATAATTAGATTTTAATTGAATAAGTCTTAAATTGTACTTACAGATGGTATGAAACACCTCCATTATTAAGATTTTTCCTTCTACTATCATTCTTGCACTCCAAAATGGAGCAATACGGCATATTTACGGAAAACAAGGAAAGTGACGAGACTTCCGACTAGACGTAGTGTTAAGATACGAATAGGATCAAATATGCGTTGATTAAGCGTAACAACGCTTAATAGTGGCGACACGAGTCACGCCTACTTCGCATTTCTACTTGTTTTTATTGTTCTGTGTTTCAAACGGTATACATCGGAGAACCCGGCGATCTATGTAATAGACAGACAATGTTTCTGATTCTGTTGTTTACAACTAAACTAATTTAGTCTCACTATGTCTCTTTCTTACAAAGAACATAAGAAAAGGATGTAAGACATTTTGTCCTATCAATGTTTGTTTTCAATAGTCGCCATCTATCGCAGTTACATCTAAACACGATAAGTTTAAGGCGATGATAGCTCAGTGGTATGGACGTCGGATACCGAGACGAAGGTCCCGGGTTCGAATCCTACAATGAGCTTGAGCTTTCGGTGAAGGAAAACATCGTGAGGAAACCATAGCACGGTGGTAGGGTACTTTGTAGTACCCGTCTGGCTGGCTACCACCCTCAAGTTGAAAATCTGTCGCCAAGCACCTATCGGTGTGTTCCGTCAGCTGTACTTGAGAGCCAGTTCCTTCTAGGCTTTGTGTGCTTACCACCTTCGACCACATCATCACTTACCATAGTGAGATTGTGGACAAACACAGGCCTATACACAGTAAAAAAAAAAAAAAAAAAAACACCCGCAAATGAAAGCGGCAAAGACTAATTTAACAGCTTTAAATGTGTTCTATTGAACGTAGTATTTATATACTCTGAGGTTCTATCCTTTTTCAATAATGTTCATAAGAAAGACATGTGAGGTGACTAAAATTAGTTTAGTGCGATTTACAACAGAATCAGCACCACTGTCTGTTCGGAAAAACCGATGACACGCCCGAGTGTATATTACCTTTTCTCACCACAACTTTCGTGATAGTCTAGTCTTGAAATGAGTATTACTAAGGCCTATGATCTCACAAACAAGTGCAAAAATAAAGGCTAAAGGAAATTTGGCATAGAGGTAGGACTTTACAAGTACACAAAAAAATTATGTAATATATAAAAGGTGCGTAGGCGCTCCTAAAAATAAAATGTAAGCAATACATGAATAATTAATAGGCGCTCTCTGTTAAAAAAGTATCGAAATCCCATAATAGTACTTACTAAATAATATTTGGGATCCAGTCTATTACGCCAGGAGAACGAAGGCACAGTATACTCAATGAACTCTATCTTATGATCGACCGTGGGCACGAAGCTGTGACGTATAACGCAGCTATGATGCGTGTGCGCACCAAAAGCCGCTCGTGGGTACAAGCTTTCCACCAAATATTCCGTGGATTCTTTAGATAGACAATCCCAACGCTCCTCAAAGAGGTCATCTCTTTGTGGTAAAGGCGCGGCATCAGGTTCAGTGCAAACTGAATCTGATTCCCTGTATAGTGGGTAATGCTGGAAACAGAAAAGCAAAATATTCAATAGGAATACAAACGACGCGTGAGCAGTACCCCGACTATAAAGAATTAACGTTATTTATAGATCTATCGTTATCTATACATTAGTATGAGAGAAATTAGTACTATCAGTATTCCGCTAGAGGCGCTGTGTAAATTCCCATTGTGAAATGTCGTAAACGCAAACGCGATATTACTATTGCTTACGCGTTTACTAACGTCAATTCTTTACACTCGGGGTACTGTATCTTTTTTTTATTTGGTTATACACTATACAGCCTCGTCTTAATTGAAATTTTCTTTACACACTAGGATTGCCAGAGATGATGTGAGATAAAAATCTTTGTTTGTACATGCCATAATGTAGGTTTAGATTATCGTGAATTAAAGAAAAAATAATCTATCGTTTATTTTGTGATAGAAGTTTGTTTCTCGATATACACATAGCTGAATATTAGAATATCTATTGACAAGAATATCTATTGACAATAATGTTATCAGGTTATTCACATTGGTTGACCCTGTTCCAATTTAGAAATCAAACTAAATGATCAATAAGATATGATTGAGAAACTACGTCGGATCGGATATATTTAGGTATAAACTTAAATTACCTGCATAATTATGGGCCTGCTGTAGTGTTCCAATTTAGTGTTTCCCTTGCAAAGCTTTGAACCGCTACTGCACTTTAAGATATCTGTTGAAAATGCGAATATGTAATTCTATGACTGTATCCAGTATAGAGTTAAGTCCCCATCAACCATTACGCATATTATTAAAGTCATTCGGTTCTTAAATAGAGTATTTATCTATTATGTGTTATATTTAAGCTAGTAACAGGAGTGTGACACCTGTTACAAGCTTACCTTCTTAGTTTACTAGCGAACCGTTCGTTAGTGGTCCACCACCAAGTTAGTTGACTGAAACTACCTATCTCAATTAGAATGTATAGCTCTACTGTGATAAACATATCATTCACGTAGGTAGTTTAATTTGAACGTTTATACGAAGAGTGCCTTATTTATCGCGAATCTTGAATTAATAAACATGTAAAACATGACATGCGAATTTGAGTGTATTGACTTTCGCTTATCTTGCTTAGTTTAAATTTGGTGTTTGTTGTTATATCACTTAAGTTCGATGTATTTGACTTGAATAAAAGCGGATATCATGCTGATGTTGAATGAAGTAAGCGATTTACAGTAGTTTCCCAAATCTGTATTTTTTGTGTTAAATAATAATCGAGGTTTTTTTGATCATATATCATCATATGTCATATATTTGATATTTACTTATACCTATCGTTATTTTTTTTTGTGTACAGTATGAGGCACGAGTGGTGATCACAGATAGGCAGTAGTGGGGGCAAGCTCGCGCATGTGCACTTTTGGCCAAATCACAGTAGCCAAATGAACCGCGAGAATCCAATAGACGACGAGCATTGACTGACGAACCAATCGTGTGCAGCTTCGCGCTCCCCCTGCTTCATTCCGCCAAACAGACCGAAATTAACTACTGCGCAGGTGTCAATCTGTGCTCACGACTCGTGCCCCTTACTACATACATTTACTATTAATAAATTTAATTATTTCCTGTTTTCTTTCTTTATTAAATTAACGACCTTGATCATGTATTTTTAATACTCAACCCAAAAAGAAAAAACAGCATGTTTTTTGGTTTGAAGATTTTTGTTACTCACCTGCTATCCTATCAATTTGACTAACAGCTCTAGAACACAGCGTGCACCCATCTCCCTCCATGGCCATAGAATTGATCAGTACGAAGTGGTTCCCCCTGATTGTGACGAGTTGAACGGGAGGCGCGTTTAACTTGCTCTCGAATCGATTTGACAGTTGAGGCGTTATCCTTTCAACATGCTATCAATTATTTTAAGTAAAACTTACTAATATTATAAACGGGAAAGTTTGTATGTATGGATGTTTGTTACTCTTTCACACAAAAACTACTTAATGGATTTTAATAAAATTTGGCATGCTGATAGAATATGTTCTGGTTCATAGGGTACTTTTTATTCCGGGAAAGAAATATCTCCCCCGTCTACGCGGTTGAAACCGCAGGGCGAATCTAGTATCATATACCTATATTAGGACTGTTAATGTTGGTTACTAGCCCAACTACTCGCATCATTTCCTGTTTCAGCTTTGCAAAGCGTTGCAGAAATTGTCACAGTATTCACCTGCTCGCCATATTGGCGGAAAGTGGGCGACTCATCAGCGGACGCAAGCGAAGGCGCAAGCATGATTTGGGTACTTAAATCTGACCTAGTAAGACCTAATGGGAAATTAATAAAATATACACTATATTATATTAAAAATTATTAGTGTCTTGTACTGTTTTACAACTTATTCTACACTATAAGTAGATAATACATACATACAGTAACATAAACTAGTAAAGCAACTTCTATCGTACTCTTGAAACAGTCTATGAATTAATATTCGTACATTGCCTTGCATGGGGCTTACTGATTGAATTAACAGTTGCTTTTGTTTTTTTTTTTATCTGACCTGTGCCTCATATTTTCATTACTACACTGTTACACCTTATACTTATGTATATACCTAACTACAAATAATTTAACTGAGATGGCTTTGATAGCAAATTATGTGGTATAAATTGGGGTGGCACCTTTGATGGTCTCATCTCTTGCATATACAAATGCTTTGCATGGATGCACATACAATTTAAATTAGCTGACCACCATGGTGTAACATGGCCATGTTACACCATGCTTCAATGTGTTAATTGCAGTAACTGTCTCAGTTAAACAGTATTTCTACTACTCTTTTATCAAATAACATCTACAATTATACAACTGACATACTTTTATGTTGATCAATACTGATATTATTAAAATACTAACATTATCATAACTGAAAATAATCTGGTATTACCTACGAAAAACATCTCTCCCTTTCATTCCAGCAGCCAGTGCTTTCCACTTAAGTAGTTTACTTCACTTACAAACAAAAGTAAAAATAAACATTGAGCTTAGTATCTCAATACAAAAGAATTAATACAATAAGTTTTAGTTAGAGTCTTCCCTTCACATATTTGGGAAGATGTTTCTAATGCATTCGTTTTTTACCATAAAACTTCCCACTGGCAAGTTTTCATGTGAATTAATATCTTAAAAATAATCTATAAGTTTAAAAGAACATAATATAAATAAAGAAATAGTTTACCTGTAATGAAATCCAATATCATGATTCCCAACAACAGCATACATGGAAGTACCATGGGGTACTTTAAATAAACTATGGAACCTCTCTACATACTCATTGAATTCTTTTTCCGGACTCCATTTCCCTTCATCAAAGAGATCACCTGTAATTTAAATAAATGTGAATGAACAGATAGAACCAATATTACTAATAAGTAGTTGATATTAATATCTTTTTAGGGTTCCGTAGCCAAATGGCAAAAAACGGAACCCTTATAGATTCGTCATGTCTGTCTGTCTGTCTGTCTGTCTGTCTGTCCGTCCGTATGTCACAGCCATTTATTTCCGAAACTATAAGAATTATAATGTTGAAACTTGGTAAGTAGATGTATTCTGTGAACTGCATTAAGATTTTCACACAAAAATAGAAAAAAAACAATAAATTTTGGGGGTCCCCATACTTAGAACAGAAACTCAAATTTTTTTTTTTTCATCAAACCCATAAGTGTGTGGTGGGGTGTCTATGGATAGGTCTTCAAAAATGATATTGTGGTTTCTAAAATCTTTTTTTTCTAAACTGAATTGTTTGCGCGAGAGACACTTCCAAAGTGGTAAAATGTGTGTCCCCCCCTGTAACTTCTATAATAAGAGAATGATAAATCTATAAAAAATATATGATGTACCTACATTACGGTGGAAACTTCCACCGAAAATTGGTTTGAACGAGATCTAGTGAGTAGTTTTTTTTTAATACGTCATAAATTGTAATTAATATCAAATACCTACTCAGGTCTATACTACCATTTACTTATATACCTACAGCTTTGTACGGAACCCTCGGTGCGCGAGTCTGACTCGCACTTGGCGGGTTTTTTACTATTGATAGGCATGTGTTTGACCACAATCTCATCATGGTCAGTGATCTTGTGGCCAAAGGTGTAAGCACACAAAGCCTAGAAGGAACTGTCTCTCAAGTGCAGCTGTCAGAATACACTGATAGGTGCTTGGCAACAGATTCCCAACTTGATGGTGGTTTCCGGCCAGGCGGGTACAACAAAGTAGCCTTGCTATGTTATTTGAATTTTGTCAGCAATTGACATGACTGACAGAGCTACCATCGCCTTAAGATATGGTTTGATATTCTATGTGTATATTAATGATTATTAAAGTAGTTACTCACAATCCTGAATTATTAAATAATATATAAGGGAACTTTTATCTAAACTACAGATGATTTGTTATATTGTCTTGTTATTTTTCAATTGTCTTATTCAATTATTTATTTAAACTTGTGGTGACTTGCGGGCCACCTTTTTATTTAGTGTACTGGCCACAGACATTTAGTTTTGGCTATTTGTGTTTACTTTTTACAAAGAATAATAATTATTAATTGTTTTGTGTTAGAAATGTGTCATGCATTAATTCTGTTCTAGACGCTGTTCAGCTCCAGGTTTCTTGGAGATTTTGTCAAGTAAAGAACCCTCTTCCTCTGTTTTGGTTGCTTATGAAATTTAACGATCAATTGTAGTGAATTATTAAGCTGTGAAGAAAGAAATGTAACCACATTGCCAGGAAATACAATGTCCAATGGTCTATAATTTTCTGCAGTTTCATTTTAGGAAACCTTAAAGAAGTAGTAATCAGGAAATTCCACAAACTTTACCCAAAACAAATACAGCTTCTGGGCTATGTAATGTCATAGCTGTTTGGAATGCTCGGTGCATTTGCCACTCCCGACGCCATTTATCGAACCAGTGGCCTTCGCGCGTCCCCAACAAATGAGTATCAGCCAGCACCATTGCATAAACAGGCTCTATACCTTCTGATGGCTCCTTACTTAGCGCCGGCCAGCCACACTAACAATTATGAGAAATATTAAAATATAAAATGTACATAGCCAAAGGCTGCTAAGTATCAAAGAATATAATACCTGCACTTGAGTCACATAGTAAATAAGATATTCACAGTAAAAATATATAAACAACAGCCCTAACATAAAGCGCGGAAAAATGTTAATAAAAAATCTTCGCCTCCATCGGCGTAGGAACAGCGCCATTATTGAATTTAATCTACATTAAGAGATGATTATCGTGCGTAAAATATAAAATGGGAATAGTGAAATAAAGAAACTAATAAATTAGTATTGTAGGTACTGTACTGTTAGGAATAAAAGGGTTCAATTCAATTCTTATTTATGGCTTTTGCGGAAATACCACCACAAAGCAAGGGTTGTTTACTAATTTAAAAAATTGAGCGAGTTTTGACATGACGACTTGACGTCAGTGTTGCCAACTCTACCAAATAAAATCTCGCTAGATGGCTGGTTCAAAAGTCGCTAGAAGTCGCCAGATTTTTTTTCTAGAACTCGCTTTTTTAATGATGCATGAAAAGTGAAACTCAAAATAATAAAGTATTCAAATTTAATAATAATATTATAAAACAATATATATATAAAATCTTCATCATCATCCGAATCAATAACAATCGCACTCGAGGTCGAGGTTTGCGGAACTTGAGGATCACTCGCCATCGAGGTCGAAGGTTGTTGATTTTTCTGGGTAAATGTGGCTTTATTGGTGCCAATAAGCCGGAGTTACTCTAATTGTAAATCATAATCATAATATTTTTTATTCATTAAAATGGAATTCAATATTTTTAACCCCGTGCGATTTCGTAACTTTGATTTTACTATTATTAAGAGCACTAAATATTCTCTCGATTTCTCCATTATCGATTGTAGCTACATTTGTGTTCAATATGGAATGAACTAAGGATTGTAAATTCATTTATTGTATAGTCATAGTTACACAAATGTGGAATCAAATAAATTTAAATGAGAAACGATTCACATCAAAAAGTCGCTAGAAAAGTCGCTAGTTTTTTTTGTCGCTAAATGAGAATAAAAAGTCACTGTGAGTGTCAAAATGTCGCTTAATCTAGCGACAAAGTCGCTAAATTGGCAACACTGCTTGACGTTTTGTACAATGTTGCCAACAATTATTGACTAGAGATGTGTAACTCATCAAAAATACGCGAGCTGCATAACTGCTCACGACTCAGGTGTGTGAGCCGGTTCAATGACTCAGCTCGTAGATCAGCTCAATTTGTACCTATAGTCCACGATAAGCGCGCACTCTTTTCATACTTTAGAGTTGGAATTATTTGTTTTTTTATATTATCAAGTTATGTCACATAATTATTTATTGAAATAAATTATTATTGAAATGATTTAGAATGAAATAATAATTCTTAGATTAGAATCACAAGAATAATCTATGGAGGGAGTCACAAATACAATTGGATTGAGCTGTGAGCTAGTCATTTTGTTGTTGAGCTGCAGCTCAACGGCTCAAACCCGTGTGATCTGATCACGATTCATTGAGCTGGTTCAGAGCTGAGTTACACAATACACACCTCTATTATTGACTGACTTGACTGCAGTGCTGCCAACTTAGCGCTTTCGGCGAAAGATCTAGTGCTTTTTTTGTTTAAAGCTCCATTTAGCGCCTAGCGCTAAATCTTGCGCTTTTTCCACAATCCAAAATTGTGTCGAAAACTGACGCATTTTGACTATCTGCTACATTTGGAGCAAATGAAATCGTATCACAGGCTAATTTAGAACTTCCAAGATTTAGATAATGATGAACACAGATTACAGAATAATTATTCTGTAATCTGTGATGATGAAATTTCAAATTCATTAACTACCTCTTCTGAAATATTTAAAAAAGTTTGTTTACTTTGTTATTTTTTTATCTCAGTCGTGCTAACTCATGCGAAATATTATAAAAAAATGCATGGTAGACACTTCTAGTTATTGGGTGCTAAGCAAGGAATATAGTACTCTCTAACGAGAGGCTGCTATGTTACAGTTTGAATTTGGTGCTGAATTTAGGGTATTTCCCATCTGCGGTCTATTTTTGTCATTTATTTATCGTCTAAACTGTATATATAGCTCGATCTAGCGCTTTTTCAAGGGACTGGCAGCTCCTTTTTGGTTAGAAGAGTTGGCAGCACTGCTTGACTGACATACATAACATAATATTTATTTTGTCGTAGATTCACAACAAAAAGTCGCAAAATGCTCGATTTATCAAAATAAGATCAATTAATTAATTCTAAAAATATTGATCTGAATAGATAGACCGAAATTATCAGTCAAACTTATTGCAATCACCAGAAATGTCATTGCACTGGAGTTCAGAAATATTAAAATGGGAGTATCGCGAGCTTCAAGCTACGGCTATGTCCGTAGATTACAGTGGAAATAATGTGTTGTTAGCTGGTCGCAGGTGGCTGGCAATCAAACAGATTAGCCAGGATGACGATGCGGGTGATATTGTGAAGAAGTATCCGAGACACAGCAAGTATGACGCGGCTGGTGCAGAGTGGTGCCAGTCGTACCATGGTCAAAAACTATGTGCGATCGCTGTGAGTACCTACTTATGCCAATACTCACGGTCTAGTTATCTACAATAAGTCAGGTGTTATTAGGTCAATTCATATTTAAATGCACTCAATTTGACTGCTAATGTTATTTATTACATTCGAAACAATTAATTCTTACTCATTTACATACAATTATAACTATCAATTTAAATATTATCTCTTACCCGTTGGTTCTCGCAAGGGACGCACATCCTATTACAACAATTGATGTCATTGTAATATTTTTAACTTTGAGCCAAGGTTTAACGGTTACTGGAAACTCGCCGTATTCTTCAAAGAGGAGCTAAATGTAACCAATTAATGCCCTCTATTGTATAGTGAAATTAAATGAAACAAATGCATAAAATCAATAAAAGCATTTCAAAGCATGTCTGTCCATATTTTTTTAGAGTAACCAACGTGTAGATGTGTATGAATGGCGTGGAGGAAATGATTTGACTTGTATATGCTCCCTTCGTGGTCACACCCGTGTGGTCAGTGACACTCACTTCCATAGACAAGACCACAACCTAATAGCCACTTGTTCTATAGACACTTTTACACATATGTGGGATCTGCGGGATGCAAGAAAACCTATTATGTCACTGTGTGCAGTTGGTAAGTTATCTATTTATCAAATTGATCATATTCAATATTTCCTTACAATATTTTAAATCATATAGTACATAATTATAATTTGTATTAAAATATTTAATGATGTATTGAAATTAAATTTACTGGTTAAATCTAAATTTATTTACTGTGATGCCCCAGATCTCCAGACACCAAAGAAAATGTATTATGTACCTTACAAGTGTGGGTTTTGATAGTTCAATACACTGATGATATTTAGGAGAGAGGTATGGTGTTATGTGTATATACCTACTTATTCTGAAACTAGAAATCTTTCAGCTGGTGCATCCCAAGTGCAATGGAACAAAGTGGCTTCTCACATAGTGGCCACAGCCCACGATGGCGACATCAAGATCTGGGATTATCGCAAGTACTCTGCTCCTATTCACTACATATCAGCGCATTTATGTAAAATCCATGGTGTAGATTGGAGTCCACATCACGAGTACCAACTTGTCACATCAAGCCATGATGGCAGTATAAAATACTTTGACATAAATAATGCGCGGAGACCAGAGAATGTCATTTTAACAAACTTCCCTGTGTGGCGTGCTATATACACGCCTTTTGGAAGTGGCTTATTAACTATTGGTGTTGGGTGGGGAGGATTACCAAGGGTTGAACAAGCAGGGGTTATTGGTATTTGGGTTGGTGGTACATTAACTCATAGGTTAGTTGGACATACAGATACAGTACAGACAATGGTATGGAGACCTAATACTTCACCATCTAATTATCAGCTAGTCACATGGGGCAGAGACCAATCGTTACGAGTGTGGGCCATGCATCCCTCATTGTTGAAGATGTGCAACCATTACTTACCTGATGATGCAGAAAATGATGATGATAATAACAGTGACAGTAAGTATATTTACTTTCATAATTAACTTTGAAAGCACCACCCGCTGCAAAAGCATCATATCCAGTGCTCAAATAAATCCAAAACCTATAAAATCCTTCAGTAAGATAGAGATTTGATTGTAGTGTGTAGGATAATATAATCTCATGTTATACATGGATGTTTTTTTTTTCAGCTGTGAGTTGTGCATCTACTGTAGGCTCTATGAATGATGTTTCTGGTGGACAAGATATTCAAATGGCAAGTTAACTACTTTGATAACTAATTTTATTCATAGGAATATTACAATTTAGGTTGGTTGATAGTATCCCAAAAGTAGTAAAACATATTTGTTGGTTGAAAACAACATTACTAAAAATATAAGCCATTTATTCAGACTAAATTTATACAACATGGGTTGGAACCCATTATTATTATTAAAAGTTTAGTGTTCTTTGCCTATCTATGCATACATTCTTATTTATAGTCTCTGTGCCCTTTGACATAGGGCTCCTACAACTCCTTCCATGATAATCTGTACATTGCAGTCCTTGTCCACAACTTTCCTCCCGTCTTTTCTATTTCATCTCTCCATCTTTCATTTTGCCATCCTCTGTTCTTTTTCCATCTCTTGGATACCAGGTTATTACCCTTCTACTCCTCTCTCTCTCTCTCTCTTTTAATGTTGATCAAATCAACCCCCTATGCCAGTTAAAGAGACAAACCGTCATAAAATAATAAATTATTATTTACAGAACAAAATACCGCACAAAACTAACACATCAATTGACGAAGAATTTGAATCCATCAGGGAAATGGCCAATATAGGAGTGACAGATATGAACCATGAAACTAGAACTTGTCAAATTCATTCTGAACGCAATGGCTACAATGCTAATTTACAAGTCACATTTCCTAGGAATGTCACAGAACAGACTATACCGAAGTTTTCATGGCTCTCAGGAACAAATGTGGATAGTCCAACAACTATCAAAATTCTTCAGTCAATCAATAGAACTGCGTATCGTAAGAAAAAGGAGGGCCAAAGATGTTTGTTGTACTGCTTGAAGACTTTGGCGACATCAATCGATGAGGTAATTCCTTAATTGTCATTCGTATTAGGAGGTATTAGTTTCATAATCAAAATAACAATAATTATATAATTATTGTTGTTTTGGTCTTAGGTTTTAGATGATACACATTGACTTGACACGCGTTTGGCCGATCTTATTTATTATTTAAGGAATTTCTTTTTGGTGTCTCTTCTTTTCTGAAATTGGCTGACTAATAAAAACAGTTTTCATTACATCTGAACAGCAGATAACCATCCAAATATAGGTTTTATATTTCTAGATACCAGTCAAATCAAGCGATGACACAGACTCAATGAAGTCTAGCCAAAGAAGCCAATCAGAGAGCGAGAACGCGGGTGATTCTTGCATACCCTTCCCTCGGACGTGCGGTGCCAAATGGTGCGGAGTGAGCACGCTAGTTGTATTCAACCGACCGCCGAATGCGCGACGACTATCCTTGAAGCACGAAGCTGGCACCCCCAGGTCAATGTCCTCATTGTCCCTAACACCCGGGCTATTCGCCACTGGGTTCACGTCAGTGTCACCACACGCGACCACAACTCCCTCTCCGACCAACGCGTCGGGGTTCCCGCAGTTACATCTTAGACATGCCTCCAATTCTATCACCACATTTTACTTTCAAGATAGATGGGTGAGTTTTTTGTATACATTATTTTCAAATTAGCTTTTATTGATTACCGAAATGTCGATGTTGACTGTGGTGAGTATAAGGTGCGTTTACTTGATGAGATTTTAATTGTCGCAAATATAATGAACTATGAAAATAGATAACAGCATGATTGATTATTATCTGTCACCAAGCACCTTACGGTGTTCCAAATACAGTTCTGTTCCAGAGAGTTAGAGCGTTTATTAGCTCAAAGAGTATCTCAACTGGGGAAGTAACTCCACTTTACAGAATTCCATAGCCAAATAACTTTGTTGTGTTCCTGCGCGTGACTAGGGTCGCCACGAGTTGATTGGGGAGGGGGGAGAGTTCGGTAACGCGTGAGTGATGGCTCGTGTCACTTAGAACGGTTTCTCGGTAGTGTATATTCTTTGCAACAATAAAAAGAAACTGTCGTAAAAAAGTCTTGTCACATGTTCATAATACAATGAAGTCTGCAAACAAAAGTTACCGTAGCTATATGGACGCTTACAGCACCCCGACACACGTTTTACCGACCATTCTTCCCGATGAACTCTGGACCTTACTCACGCGCAGAAACACAACATTAAGTTATTTATTTAGACGTGGTATTCTGTATGGTGGAGTACTTCCCCTGTCGAGCTGCTCTTTGAGCGATAAAGCACTATGGTCTACTTCACATAAATAACACTTATGTATCATTGACCCGTTGGCGCAGTTGGTTAAGACGTGGAGTCTTAACCTATAGCGCCACAGGTCGTGGGTTCGATTCCCACACAGGACATGCATTTGTGTGTATAAACATGTCTGCATGTCCTGAGTCTGGATGTAATTATGTATATAAAGTATGTATTTACAAACAAAAAGTAGTATATGTATTATATCAGTTATCTGGTTTGCATAGTACAAGCTCTGCTTAGTTTGGGATCAGATGACCGTGTGTGAGCAATGTCCCAGGATATTTATAGTTATTTATTTTATGACTACAGAAAGCACAAGGTCGTCGTGCGGGCAGTATGCGAAGCCGCGGCAGTATATCGGGCTGCACCTCCCCGCGAGTGGTGCTCTACACAGCGGATAACTTGTTCCCGCTCAAACGCACCCTCGCTGACAAATACCTTATTAATGCTGATAATCCTATTGGTAACTTTGATTATTATGGGGTAAAATCTTTAAATTCGCAGACAATTATATGCTTTTACTACTCGGTCCTTCAGTCTGTTCCAATTTTTCGCAAAATATTAATTACTAGCTTTCCATTCCACAAAATTTTTCAATGCAATCCCTTCTTTTACTCCCCTTAGGGGTTGAATTTGGAAAAACTCTTACACTTCTTCTTTTCTTAAGGAAACACGTGTTCATATAAGTTACACGAACATATAAGAAACGTGTGTGCAAAAAATCTAGTTTTTAGACTCTACAGTTTGAGATGTGCGTTGATCTGTTAAACAGTACCTCCTTTTATAATATACTGAGAAGTGGTTGGATTACTTATACTACCGAACACGTGGGTGACGAGGTATTGACGGCGAATGCCGAGCGACGATCCCGGGCCCGAATCTTAATGAGCTTGAGCTTTCGGTGAAGGAAAACATCGTGAGGAAACTATAGCACGGTGGTAGATTACTTTGTAGTTGGTACTATTATTGCTGGCTGGCTACCACCTTTAAGTTGAAAATCCGTCGCCAAGCAACTATCGGTGTTTTCCGACAGCTGCACTTGTAGCCAGTTCCTTCTAAGCTTTGGGTTACCAACATCGGCCACATCATCACTAACCCTGGTGAGATTGTGGTCAAACACTGGCATAAATAAAAAAGTCATAAATGTTCGTAAAAATATCCTCAAGTTTGATAATGATAAGTAATTTACAATAATGAATCGTTGAACAGAAATGTGCGAAAGGAACGCGAAACTAGCGTCGGAAGACGGTGAGGCGTCTTTAGCACAAGCGTGGGGCTTAGCGGCGCTGACAGCGCGCGCTCTGCAAGCCCGCATTGTGGAACACATGGACTCTAGCGAGGAAAGCATGGGCTGGGTGGGACATCCACTGTGCTGTAACTTGCTACAGTCACTGTAAGTTACACTTTATTTAAAGATTCACTAGATAGATTTTGTTGTGTTCTTGCGCGTGAGTAAGGTTGCCAGAGCTTATTGGAGAGGGGGGAAGGGTCGGTAACGCGTGAGTGATGCCTATTGTGTTGGAAGCGTCCATATGCCTACGTCACTAGATAGGTAATCCATCCAACATTGCTTTTCTACCTTAGAAATATATTGTCGTTTTGTTTTATCCACGTAATTTGTTACAGGATATCGCATTACGCGAAAGCATCAAACGTACAGATGGCGGCGATGTTAGCTTGTGCGTTTTCCGTATTTAATGACACGAGCAACTCTAGTTCCCAATCTACTATTAGTACTTCTAGTTATGTAAGTATATATGAACGTATTTAACTAGGTTGTAATTTATGGATACCGATTATTTTTCTCTTACACTCTTAAGACCGTATTTTAGACGTCAATCAAGCTCGTGTCAAGTTTTGAGTTGAGATTATAACAATTGAATTTGGAACCTGGGTTTATGACATAAGGTTTATTCGATCAATAAAATCTAATCTTGAGTCAAAGAATTTAAAACGTCCAGAAGGATAGTCGCCTCTATGGCAACATGAAATAAACAAGCCAGAATTGACAGTATTTGACAGCCGTGCGCAGTACGAACTGAGAGCGATTTGCTCAGGGAGCCCCTCAAGCGGAGTGAAATTAAATGTCATGCTTTAGTAAGGCGGATTATCCATCTGGGTAGAGGCACGATGCCCTATGAAAATCTTTGTCTTGAGTCTTGACTAAGTTTTGATTCACGTTTTATAATACAGGCCCAAGGAAGTAAATGTAGCAAGTTCGATCGTCGCCCATTCATAATTCTAAATCATTGACTCTATTGAACTGATTTATTATTGCATCAAGAGTTCTCTTGTCTAAAAATATCTGTTTTTTTAATTTGTTGTTATAAGTTCCCTTGATTTTCAAGTTTAATTTGGTTCCTTAGGGTAACGGCACATCACCATACAGTACAGTGAACCAATATAGCGAAATAAGCGCTGACGGTTGGACTCCGATAGTGTTGCGAAGTAACTCGTGTTCGGAGGCAGAAAACTTCTACACCGACTCCACTGTATCGAAATCCGAAAGGACCTCTTCCTGTGTGCTGGATGAAGCTACAGTGCATTTGTATCACTGCTTCAAGCGGGTTTACGCTGATATATTACACCGCTGGCAGCTGATTTATAAGAAGACTGAGGTAAGTCCATGACTTTTCAACATAACTTCTTTTAGGGATTGTCCAACGCAAGGGCAATTTATTTTCGATGTCATATCTCGATTGAGGATATTTTCCTTCAAGCTAAAAAAAATTTTAAAAAATGTTATATTACTGTAGTGTAAACTATTAAAAAGCAAAAAACCGGCCAAGTGCGAGTCAGACTCGCGCACCGAGGGTTCCGTACAAACCTGTAGGTATATAAGTACATGGTAGTATAGACCTGAGTATTTGACATTAATTTCAATTTATGACCTATTAAAAAAAAACTACTTACTAGATCTCGTTCAAACCAATTTTCAGTGGAAGTTTGCACCGTAATGTACATCATATATTTTTTATAGATTTATCATTCTCTTATTTTAGAAGTTACAGGGGGGGAGACACACATTTTACCACTTTGGAAGTGTCTCTCGCGCAAACTATTCAGTTTAGAAAAAAATGATATTAGAAACCTCAATATCATTTTTGAAGACCTATCCATAGACACCCCACACTTATGGGTTTGATGAAAAAAAAAATGAGTTTCAGTTCTAAGTATGGGGAACCCCCAAAATTTATTGTTTTTTTTCTATTTTTGTGTAAAAATCTTAATGCGGTTCACAGAATACATCTACTTACCAAGTTTCAACATTATAGTTCTTATAGTTTCGGAAATAAATGGCTGTGACATACACGGACAGACAGACAGACAGACAGACAGACAGACAGACAGACAGACAGACATGACGAATCTATAAGGGTTCCGTATTTTGCCATTTGGCTACGGAACCCTAAAAAATCTGTTGGTAAGAGTCGAATATTTAAGAGCAAATGTAACTGAAGGTCTATATTGAGTTCGAATGTAAGCTTATTGATAATGGGATATGAAAGGTATACCATATGACTCATTTATAATACAATATTTCTGTGTCAGGTTTTGAAGCTAGTCCATTGCAAATACGAGAAGAGCACTAAGCACGTCGGGCCGGAGATAGTAACAGAGTGCGCAGTCTGCGGAGGAGCCTCACAGGGCGCTCGGTGCGCCAGCTGCAAGAGAGCTGCCCTGCGCTGCGCTGTGTGCGCGCTGCCAGTGAGGGGGCTCGCGTGTCTGTGTGCGTACTGCGCACACGCCGGACACGCGCACCATATGATCAAGTGGTGAGTACACTACCGCTAGCTGCAAGAGAGCTGCCCTGCGCTGCGCTGTGTGCGCGCTGCCAGTGAGGGGGCTCGCGTGTCTGTGTGCGTACTGCGCACACGCCGGACACGCGCACCATATGATCAAGTGGTGAGTACACTACCGCTAGCTGCAAGAGAGCTGCCCTGCGCTGCGCTGTGTGCGCGCTGCCAGTGAGGGGGCTCGCGTGTCTGTGTGCGTACTGCGCACACGCCGGACACGCGCACCATATGATCAAGTGGTGA
Organism: Achlya flavicornis; assembly: GCA_947623365.1. Classification (NCBI taxonomy): domain Eukaryota; kingdom Metazoa; phylum Arthropoda; class Insecta; order Lepidoptera; family Drepanidae; genus Achlya; species Achlya flavicornis. The sequence continues at coordinate 5,653,879 of OX392468.1, read as the reverse complement.
GTACACTACCGCTAGCTGCAAGAGAGCTGCCCTGCGCTGCGCTGTGTGCGCGCTGCCAGTGAGGGGGCTCGCGTGTCTGTGTGCGTACTGCGCACACGCCGGACACGCGCACCATATGATCAAGTGGTGAGTACACTACCGCTAGCTGCAAGAGAGCTGCCCTGCGCTGCGCTGTGTGCGCGCTGCCAGTGAGGGGGCTCGCGTGTCTGTGTGCGTACTGCGCACACGCCGGACACGCGCACCATATGATCAAGTGGTGAGTACACTACCGCTAGCTGCAAGAGAGCTGCCCTGCGCTGCGCTGTGTGCGCGCTGCCAGTGAGGGGGCTCGCGTGTCTGTGTGCGTACTGCGCACACGCCGGACACGCGCACCATATGATCAAGTGGTGAGTACACTACCGCTAGCTGCAAGAGAGCTGCCCTGCGCTGCGCTGTGTGCGCGCTGCCAGTGAGGGGGCTCGCGTGTCTGTGTGCGTACTGCGCACACGCCGGACACGCGCACCATATGATCAAGTGGTGAGTACACTACCGCTAGCTGCAAGAGAGCTGCCCTGCGCTGCGCTGTGTGCGCGCTGCCAGTGAGGGGGCTCGCGTGTCTGTGTGCGTACTGCGCACACGCCGGACACGCGCACCATATGATCAAGTGGTGAGTACACTACCGCTAGCTGCAAGAGAGCTGCCCTGCGCTGCGCTGTGTGCGCGCTGCCAGTGAGGGGGCTCGCGTGTCTGTGTGCGTACTGCGCACACGCCGGACACGCGCACCATTTGATCAAGTGGTGAGTACACTACCGCTAGCTGCAAGAGAGCTGCCCTGCGCTGCGCTGTGTGCGCGCTGCCAGTGAGGGGGCTCGCGTGTCTGTGTGCGTACTGCGCACACGCCGGACACGCGCACCATATGATCAAGTGGTGAGTACACTACCGCTAGCTGCAAGAGAGCTGCCCTGCGCTGCGCTGTGTGCGCGCTGCCAGTGAGGGGGCTCGCGTGTCTGTGTGCGTACTGCGCACACGCCGGACACGCGCACCATATGATCAAGTGGTGAGTACACTACCGCTAGCTGCAAGAGAGCTGCCCTGCGCTGCGCTGTGTGCGCGCTGCCAGTGAGGGGGCTCGCGTGTCTGTGTGCGTACTGCGCACACGCCGGACACGCGCACCATATGATCAAGTGGTGAGTACACTACCGCTAGCTGCAAGAGAGCTGCCCTGCGCTGCGCTGTGTGTGCGCTGCCAGTGAGGGGGCTCGCGTGTCTGTGTGCGTACTGCGCACACGCCGGACACGCGCACCATATGATCAAGTGGTGAGTACACTACCGCTAGCTGCAAGAGAGCTGCCCTGCGCTGCGCTGTGTGCGCGCTGCCAGTGAGAGGGCTCGCGTGTCTGTGTGCGTACTGTGCACACGCCGGACACGCGCACGATATGATCAAGTGGTGAGTACACTACCGCTAGCTGCAAGAGAGCTGCCCTGCGCTGCGCTGTGTGCGCGCTGCCAGTGAGGGGGCTCGCGTGTCTGTGTGCGTACTGCGCACACGCCGGACACGCGCACCATATGATCAAGTGGTGAGTACACTACCGCTAGCTGCAAGAGAGCTGCCCTGCGCTGCGCTGTGTGTGCGCTGCCAGTGAGGGGGCTCGCGTGTCTGTGTGCGTACTGCGCATACGCCGGACACGCGCACCATATGATGAAGTGGTGAGTACACTACCGCTAGCTGCAAGAGAGCTGCCCTGCGCTGCGCTGTGTGCGCGCTGCCAGTGAGAGGGCTCGCGTGTCTGTTTGCGTACTGCGCACACGCCGGACACGCGCACGATATGATCAAGTGGTGAGTACACTACCGCTAGCTGCGATACAACTGCACTGTTTGCGCGCCGCCAGTGAGGGTAGTATTTTGTTGGTATTTCGTAATCAGGTCGGCAACGCGCGCGTGATTCCCCTGGTGTTGCAAGCGTCCATAGGCTACGGTAACCGCTAACCACCAGGCGGTCCGTATGCTTGTTTACCACCTTAGTGGTATAAAATAAATAAAATAAAATGTCATCATCATCAGCCTATAATGTCCCACTTCTGAGCACAGGCCTTTCACAAATGAGAGTGAAAGTGGCTGGGCAATACTCCACCACGCATGCTCACTGCTGATTGGTGGAGGTAGGCTAGTGGTCAACGCATTGTTGGAATTTTTCAAGCCGCCTAAGAGCATCCATCTAGCTTAACGGCTATATCAAATGATAACCGGGACCAACGCCTATACGTGCCTTCGGAAGCACGGAAACGCTCGATTTGAAATACCAATAGTCGGTCACCCTTCGAGGTACCGGCAACGACGGTGGTGGCTTAACTTTGCCGATCGATTAAGAACGGCTAATCATGCTACACCACGAGCGCTTCGAATTAGGTACTTGTCTTTAAATCGCACTTCCTCCTATAAATTAACCGAGTGAGCGGGAAGAAGCGCCTCCGTTTCAGCTTGGGCAAAAATGCTTTCGTACGTCTGTTTGGATGTCTGACTGTACTTCAGGTCGCATTTCTCAAACGATTCTCATGAAATTTTGTGAGCAGATTCAATAATAATATGGGTTTTTGTTTGACGATTTGTTTTTTGGCTAAATTATAAATGTGTATGTTTGTTACTCAATCACGTCGTTATGGCTAAACGGATTTGGAAGAAACTTGGCAAATAGATAAATTATGCTTAGGGTATATTTTATACCGGGAACACATTAAACCAGTAGAAAATATTTTTGAAAGTTTTTTTTTTTTAAATGTTATGAACCATAAAAACAAAAAATCATTTATATATTGTTTGTCCCTTCACAGGTTTTCCCAGCGTGACTCATGCCCTACAGGGTGTGGGTGTAAATGTCTCATCGAAGGCAATGCAGTATGGAAGGGCGTTAAATACTAAGGTAACATCCCAACTTGGACCCTCATTTGTATATCTCTGTAAATAAGTAATTTACCTATTAGTTTTAATAGAAATCATCATTTGTATTTAATAATGACTTTGTCATATATTGTATAATCATAAATGTGTATAAAAGTATAATGTAAATTTATCTCTTCAACTGTGTAAATAATAAGTAAAAGTAAATATGTTTTTGTAAAAAAATACAACGTCATTTTTTGTATACGAAATAACTGATACTTGTAAATATCAATACGAAATACCTTTTATATATAGAGAGTGTATTTCAACTATTGTTTCGGATCAATTTTGACGCAAAATACGGTATTCAACCAACGAAGATCAATGCTGCTACTAATGATACGAAACATAAAATGGGATACGGTGTACATTTAATAACGTTGCGTTGTACAAATATTGATTAAAATATATATAAGTATAATAGCTTAATAGCAAAGACTGCCAATTTTTATAAAACTAATGACTACGGGAAAATAAATGACGAAAACATTTTTTTATCAAAGAGTTTTTTATTTAACAAACTTCTTTTATATTACAATTTTTAAAACAACCAAACAGAAACGTGCTCTTACTAATAGATTTCAGTGAGTATAATTTTAAAATGTTTTAACGCAATTAGAATTTAAATTTAGAATAAAAGCTGTTACTGTAGTACCCAACTGATAAGGCGCGTCGTGAATCTTCGTTCACACAGAAAAGAAAGTACGGCCCGAAGATTAACAAAAGAATGCTTTAAACTTACAATCTACCTTAGATCACTACTAAAAGGTTCATAATACAGTGCAGCTGTTAGTTCCGTCTCACTCGCAAGTCACGCCCCTCCGCACACATGGCGGCAGCTGCCGACCAATAGCATTTCCCGCGGTTTGAAAATATGTCTTCTGCGCAGGTACACACGGCTACAGATCAAGCTATACATTTCTAGTATAAGCTGACCTCCCATTTTACGGGAATCCTATACAATGCGAGATCAGCTTATACTGGAAATGTATAGCTTGATTTGTAGCCGTGTGTACATCGGTAAGCCATATCAGTTGGGTACTACTGTACTGTACAACGAATAGATTATCTTGTATGTTACTTACATTTTTGACATTTAAATAACATTCATTACAACTGCTGATTGGATACCAAGCAAATATCTATATAATAGAAACGTTAGGCAAACAAACTCAATCCCCAAGATTTGTACTTAAATCCCTCGCTTGTATTTCCAAGCGTATTAAAAGAAATACTATAAAAAGGTATATTCATACATATAATATAAATCTTATTGAAAATTACATAGTAAACTCTTCTCCATTTGGTCAAATCGTCTGTACAATATTGGATTTTCTATGTATAGTTGAAATAAAGCCTATTTACAAAGTATCAAAACTGTTTTCAATCTGTAAGCGTTTTAATAATTACATTTGGCTATAGTTGATCAATGACATGATACATTATCAATATATGCAGGAGACTCTTTCGTTACTTTTACACTTTGCAATGGGTGCAAGATGTTTTTTTACTTCTCACGCCAGGGCATACATAATACAACAAGGCAACATTGCTATAGGTTCAGCAAGGTAGGTAGGTATAAAATATGGAGTAATTTTTTGTTTTGCACTGTCGATTTTGGAATGCTCTAGGAAAATAATTCACAATCAGTAAAAGTTCAAAAGTAAAAGTTGTTCGTGTTTTTAAGTACTTTACTTGTTTTCATGTTTTTGTTTTATTCACCCCGTAAGTGTTTAGATTTTATTTAATATTTTTCACATTGAAGGAATGCGTTTGAGCACACAATATCTGTGGCAAGTTTCGCCCATGATAGCTCGGGACATTGTGGGAGCATTGTTTCCTGAACACACCACTAGATGCTTGGCAACAGATATCCAACCTAATGGCACCTACTGGTATTGACATTATTCATATTATTGGTGGAATCGACCTTTGCTGTAATAATTAAACAAAAGATAATCTTTAGTCGTCCCTTTCTTAACAATTTAAGCAAGTCACTTAATTTTTGCACTTCTACCGTGTTTGTAAATTGCAAATTAATTGTTAATTAACTAAGCTTAGGTATTCTATTATAGGTCTACATTATATAGTAACCTACGTACGTTTGATCTTATTCACATTACCTACATATAAGAACCGCGCAGTCGTTATGTACATTGATTCCTTAAGGCGAAAATAGCTTCCTACAAAAATCGTAGTCTTACAAAATTGAGGAAAAATTAGGCACCAATTTGTTTAAAGCGTACTACAACTATATAAAACAATATCTACTTAAAAATAATAGTGAGTAAAAAAGAGATTCATAGATACTTTTGAGTTCTAAAACGAAATATCTACATAAGTTAATAAAAATTGCGAAAATATCGCGGTTATTCTGTTCCTTAAAACAATCCACTTGCTATGCTATGTTACTGTAAAATTTCCTTGAATTTCATTTGCATTTATTCTAAAATTATGAACCTGCAAAATCGTTCTTCTATAAACTAAATGCAGCGAAAAACATTTTTAAGTACTTTTACTGTTTCAGTTATTGTGATTAGGAACAGAATATTGACAACACATTCGTCTAATCCAGGCTGTCAGAATGTATGACTAAATCTATAAATAGAACTACTTGCACCGGTACAAGATACGCATGCACGATGCAATGGGATGGACGCGGGTCTCAGAGCCGAGTCGTTCTATTGTAGCAGCTAAAACAATAAACATTTATTATTATAATTATGTCTTACGGCTAGATAATTACGGGAGTGTGCGTTTGGTGCGGTCTGAACGCGGTAACACAAGTGCAGAGGTAAACTAGGAGTCTACTGCTCGTCTCGACTCTTATAAATTCGTTATTCCAAGATCCATTTACCGCAAAAAGGTAACTGGAACGAGGCGAGTAATGAAAGTTGTAAAATGTTCGAGAATGCCGTTCGATAGATTTCGACTTTGTGCCCTTAGCAGCATTTTCCAGTCAAAACCACCGAATGATTTTCACGTCCTTTTTTGCAGTAGACCCATATTAAAACTTCTTAATACACAGACACACCTCGTTACATTTAGGTGTGGTCTAATCTACTACTAATTTCCTAATGGAATTGTTCTTAGTATCTACACGAGTCGAAATTTCGCTCATGTTGACAAAATCAGCTCTAAATATCAAAGGAAATAAAATAATAATTATGGTTGCTGAAGGTCATAACGAGGCGAAGTCATTACGAACGAGGATGGTAAGCGTTATAGACGAATATAATAAGTTGGCCATAGGTCAGAAGATAACATTTGACGGCTTTACGAACGATTTTCAGTCTACCCGCGTCTGCCTAATAAAAGGCGTGAGTAAGATAAGCGTTAGTTTATTAGCATCGTACCTCTCTAGGAGCCTGCGCTTGAGCTCCGGCGGGTAGGTGACGTATATGTAGTGGTCGTCGTGGTCGGGCTCGTCCAGCAGCGCCTCGTCGGCCGCGAGCCGCTCGCCGCGCGTCGGCGACGACTGAGTCGTCATTGATACTGATGCGCTGCCCGCCACACTGCCTTCTTCCGAACTGAAATGGTGGTGTAGCGAACCACTACATTATGAAGTTCACACGCCATCTATCTCTTGTATTTAGCTTGGCGCATACAAGCCCACTACATTCTGCATCGCCCTTGCGAACATTTCTCAGCGATCAGCGGTACCTGTACTGGGCTTACAGTTTATAAATGAGTCGCTGGCCATTTCTGATGTCACACAACACAATTATTTATATTTTTTATATCTCTGTTTTTTTTTGTCTTTCTTTCTATGTGTATGTAATTGTGTTGTGTTACTTTAGAATAAATGTCTTTTCTTTCTTTTCTTATCTCCATATATGGAACTGTCCGACATGTACAGATGGACCGCGGTCACTAGGGACGATGACCCATCCTGGCGGAAGATCTTCCCTTTTAAATGCAGGTGTCATCCACCTTGCACCTCCATAGTGGTTATGTATGTTGGACTCTTCACTACTTTTGCATAAACCCACTGAGTTATTAAGACGTTACTCGTACGAATCGCGTTTAGTTAAAATACGGTTAAGTACTGGTAGGATTCGCGCGACCCTCATAAGAGCCCTGTCTGTGTCAGTCTTCTAGAGTATCAAGACATTTTTACAGGGTTGTCAACACGCAAAGTGACTGCTCGCAAAAAAACTATTATTTTGCGAGCAGTCACTTGGTACACAGTATAAATAACCGTCAAATACTCACTCAAAGACAATCCAAATGATATAATAGCACATGCACAAGGCGAGGGCCAGCCCAGTAGCCAGCGCCAGCAGCAGTGGCCACGGGAAGGTGCGCGCGGTGGGGGCCGTGTCCTCCCAGTACCGGTCGCAGCTCAGGTACCAGCAAACAGCGCGCTGCATTTCTTCTGTACATTTATCATTTTCTTTGAGGAACGTGAGGATCTTTGCAAATAAGTAACTTCAGTTTTAATTAATCAAAAGTATTTATTCGATTTTGGCCCAGGGAGCCAAATCTCACCCAATCGAAATTGATCGTTCGATCGAAAAAACTACGAATTCGAACTTTTATCGAGTGTAAATCAAGTTACGGTATTCTGACAATTTAGAGGCCGGTATATTTAGAAGGAAAACCAGTAAACTAGAACTATGATTGGTCGTGCGGGACCATTCGAATAGAGTCCGCCCCTCAAAATTTTACAGTCGAATAGGAATCAAACCGTAAGTTCGAATCGAAGGACGCGAGAATTAGGTCCCTGATAAGGCACTTCTTAACAAAATGACTCTACACCGTTTCCAAATACAACTTGAACTGAGATGACTCTGGCAAGAAACTCAGCAAGTATGATCTCAATCTCAATTCTGACACTATGATCGTGTACCTAATACGAGTTGGCGCGGTTGGTTAAAATGCCACCTATCACACCGCAGGTCGTGGGTTCGATTCCCACCAGTCTGAGTGTAATTATGTATATCATGTATGTATTTACAAAAAAAATATCGTTAGTAGTATATCAGTTGTCTAGTTACCATAGTAAAAGCTCTGCTTAGTTTGGGATCAGATGACCGTTTATGAGGCTTCCTAAATGTAGCCGGAACCAGTAAAAGTAAACTGTATAGAAGCCCAAAATTATGCAGCTAAGAGCTGTGGCTCCATTCTCGTAATAAAACTTCAACGATGTGGTAGCAACTTCAACTATTTAAATTGTGTTTCGTGAAATATTCTGTATAAAAATATTCAAAAGTGTAACTATACGCCTCAATAATTTGTCTATAGGTAGTTTTTCAAACGTTAATTTGTCATTATAATAGTAAAAAACACTGTTTAATTTTTGATGTCGCTATACGATACCGTTGAAGTTTTGTTACGAGAATCGAGCCACTTACTTAGGTACTTATATAACTGCACTGTCGTCTCCTTTTGAATAGCAGTAAATATATTTAACAATTGTTATCGATGCCAGATCAGGCCGAATGATGTTCAGTCAACTTCAGTCGGTTATGTACTTGTCGAGTTTATTTTTAAAGAGTTCACTGTTTTTACACTGATAACTCTGGTAGTTGACTCCACTCGCAAATGACACGGTTAGGCATAAAGTGTTGGTGAGTGATGTTTTCATTATTTAATCTAGTGATTCTAAGAGAGTGACCTCTAAGATTGTAGTTTTTGTTCATTGTATATAATTTGTGCTTTTCTCCTGCATCATATTGCCCAGTAAGTATACTATTTATGTTTCTATGAGGTCTCCGCGTTGTCTTCGTTCCTGTAGGGTCGATATATTAAGGTCCTTAAGACTATTTAAATACCAGTACAAATTTAAAAAAATCGAAATAAAGATATTGTTACCTTCAAGTTCAGTGAATTGATGCTGCGTCAGGTGTAGAAGTAGCGTTGCAATGCACGAGTGCACTATTCTTTCACATCGCACCTGAAACGTGAATCGTGGTGTTCAGCGAGATAAAACCTTATGTTATAGGTGTTCTTCCAAGTTCCATCATTCCAGTTTTCTCTGACTAGCTCTGTAGGTATAAAATGGACACAGGAGAATCGTTGGTACATGTTGTTAGTGCCATAGAACAGACAAGAAAAATGACTTGCATTTTCATCTTCTTAATTATCTCTATAATAAATTACATGCTTTTGAATTGTTATCGACGTGTTTGGTCTTAATTCCAGTATAAATTTGGGTTAAGTACCCCAATAATTTCATACTCTACCTTAGTAAGTAAAGTTATTTATACGTTTTGGAAAGTTGAAATATTGTATTTTATGGTGGAATTTTAATGTTTATTTTCTTTCCTGTGTAGAATAAATAGCTTTTTATTTATGTACCTTGAGCGTTTGTAGTCTATTTGGGTCGCAAGCGGCTCGCTCAGCTTGCAAGTCCGCCAGCCGCCTCTGTCGGCTGTCCGGTGGTAGAGATGACTCTACTGTGTCAGCATCGCACAGCTCTGCTGTCTGATTCGCATCTTCGCTGATGTCTTCTGTTCTCTTTTCTTCAGATTCTGGTATTTCAATATCATTTGAAATAAATATTTAATGACATAAAAAAAAAAAATTTAGGCAGTGGCGTAGCTAGGTAACCAAAGGCCCTGGGCCAAATTAACTAAGGCCCATGCAGGGCCCCATTTAAACTATTTAAAATGTTCATAACCGGCACGAGTGTGAGCACACTTTTGAACGTAAAGTTTAAAAGTTCTTAGAGTTAAGATGATAAAGTTGTTAAAATGTATATAAAACTAGCTGTCTCGCGCGGTTTCACCCGCGTTCCCGTGATACAAATTTTCCTATAGTACTCGGGGATAATGTAGCTTCCTATTAGTGAAAGAATTATTCGAATCCGCCTGGTAGTTCCAGTGATTAGCACGTTTAAACAAACAAACAAAAATCTCTTCCGCTTTATTATATTAGTATATAAAATAAGACCACGTGACCTTATTTCAATACATTTAAATAAATGTATTTAAATGCTTGAAACAGTAAACTTTATGTTTAAAAGTGTGATCACGACCCGTGCCGCTTACTATATCAAGCCATCTCGTTTTTACACCCGGAGCAAGACTACACTCACACATTAAAAAAAGACATATCGTAGCATGTTCCGCCATCTTGTCCGTCATGATAATCAGTATGAAGGTTCCACAACTGTTTGTTTTTATGCGAAATATTAGGCGCCGATCCCACAGAGAGAGTTATAGAGTTCCACGTTCATAGCTCTGCGTTTCTTTTTTTTTTTCAATAACTCTATGTATAGTTTGCAGTCCCAGGGGCCCCCTAAGCTTGGGGGCCCCAGGGCACTGCCTCGGCTAGCCCCTAGATAGCTACGCCACTGAATGTAGGTATGTATGTACAAATAAATGCATAAGCACCATTGTCTTATTGTACCATGTTAAACATCGCTTTGTTAAAACTTGTTGACATGAAATAAATTGATATTACAAAGGTTTTAGATAAAAAAAAGTACCTCCTGTTTTCTAACATTAATCGTCTGAAAATGGAAATGGTAAATGGAGTATCGAAAATAAAAACGATATAGGTATTTGTTCATCGATACGGGCATGCCGCAGGGCTGAGTGTTAAGAAGAGAAACCATGAGTATACCAGGTTGGTCAGCATCAGGTTCTGTAGCAGGACAGCCATGCGCGGGCGCGTGCGCAGGCGCGGGCGAGTGCGGCGAGCGCGCGCGCGGCCGCCGGCGCGGGGGCACGCGCGCCACGCTGCGCGGCGCCGCCGGGGCTAGAGCCTTCTTTACTGACTCCACGTCTTGCCATACCTGTATATATACATCGTATTACCTATAGTAACACTAGAATCCGTCTTTGACTTCGTCCATGAAAATTCGGGATGGAACGTACCAAATCCTATTTCTATATTAACCTTACAACAAACATGATATCCCAGTAGATGTTCTATACTTTGATCCAGACTGAGTGTCGAAGCTGTGCACGCGTCGAAAAAAATAGCCCCTAACTGTTAGGGGCGAAATCAAACGAAAATAAATAAAATTGCAAAATAATGTTTTATACCTATTTAAATTTCTCCCGATTTTAATTGAATATTTCAACAATTTCTATCATTATGAACGTCACTATGACAAGCAGAATGACGCAGAGGGAGCGTAAAACGTAGCTGTTACGCGCAACAGCCTATAAAAGTTGGCCTGTTTTATATATTCGTGTAGTATGGTGACGTTCTTTCTAGGTATATGTATTTCTATGGGTATATCCATTTATTTTATTTTTATTTATTTAGGAAAACAAACAATTGTACAAAAAAGCATAAACATAAAAATAGATTGTAAACAAAAAAATAGTAATTGTACAACCAACACCGTTTTCCACGAAAATATGCTACTTAATAAAGGCACAACATTTTTTTTATTCCATTGAATTATTACGCTAATATATATACGTGTAATAATTCAATGGGTATTTCATTCGTATTAAATCTAGTTTTAGAATTATTGTTTTATACTACGAAGTCGATAAACAAGCATACGGCCCGCCTGATGGTAAGAGGTTACCGTAGACATGGATGCTTGCAACACACGAGGCATCACTCACGCGTTGCCGACCTTCCCCCCTCCCCAATGAGCTCTGGCGACTTTACTCACGCGCAGAAACACAATATAAAGTTATTTGGCTGCGGCATCCTGTAAGGTGTATGTACTTCCCCAGTCGAGCTGCTCTTTGACCAAATAAACGCTATGCGCTACCTCTCTTAGAAAGTTAGTTAGTATCGTTTACACAGATACCTGCTATAAGCACACGGCAGACAGCATGCGTCTGACTACTAGCTGACAGACATGCCACAACCGAAACATGAACCGCATTTCCATGAAAACTGTCGAAAAATATGCTCACTTCAATATCAGTGCCCGGGCCTCCGCCGCCGCTAAGCAGTCCATGCGCGACCAGCACCTGGCACCGCATGATGTCGCAGTAGTCCGCCAGGCATACTGCGTCCTCGGCCTAAAATTTAAACAATACGAACATTTTCCTCATTTATGAGAATTTTCTACGGTTCTTAGCATTTTTCACGAGTATCAAATCATAGTAAGGGAACATCCCTTCACGAACATCCATTCCAATTTTCTCGCGACCAAAACTTATTATGTGCCTGCCCTGTTCCCAATTATTTTGGGTCGACCCTACGCTTCTTCTATTCGCTAAGTAATATCAGCATTCACTATTTTCTTATGTGTTACTCATTCCTAATCTTATTAATTTTTGTCACTCTACACATCCATCCCCTTTCCTACCCATTATTTGAACCATATACCTACATTAAGACGGTCTTATAAAAAAACTCATTTTAACCCAATGCAAAAGTTCTTCGCCTTATTCAGATCCAGTTGAAGCCCTAGAAACATATATTGCTCATCCACATCAGGTACCTTGTTAATCTGGTTCTTGTGTCGCTGGTCGAAGTGCGTGTCGAGGTGTCGCTCCTCGTAGAAGGACTTGCCGCAGAAGGCGCAGGTCCACTGCGAGGGCCGGTGCTGAAGCTTGGCCGCGTGCTGCGGGGCGAATATGTCTCGCGCGGGGTGGAATGGACACTCCAGTGGTAATTTCAACTAAAAATATACAGAAAATTAAATTTATGAGTCATAGATTCTTATAAGTACCTCTAGTATGTCTGCGCTTGAAATACATATCATTTACTGTTGGAACCATAAACGTTCATTTTGGTTGACATATATTCCGCCAATTTCCCACCGTCGACAATGCGCTCTGATTGGCTAAGTCAAGGATACATGCACTCTAATTGGCCAAGTCAAAAACACACGATGCAGTGAATAATCACTGACTAGTTTCGTAATTTGGTTGTTCAGTATTGCTACTCTAAAAGGATTTTACCTCGCGCGATGTTTCGAATACACGTTGCCAAAGTGCTACTTCGCTATGCAAAGATCTAATATGACAGTCCTAATCCATTACTGCAAAACTTCAATCAGACAAAATAAACCAGGGGATTATAATCGTTGAACTACTTCAAAATTGTAATACATGATCATAAACAAGATGCGAGGCGATGGTAGCTCAGTAGTATTCACAACAAATTCAGTGACGAAGGTTTGAACCCTACGCATCTGTTAAAGAAAACCATAGCAGTGTAGTACTCGCCTACCTGGTTGGCTACGATCGAGTTTAAAACTTGGCGCCAAGCAGCTACCACCTCCCGATGTGTTTCGTTAGTTGCAATTGAGAACCTTACTACTTGTTTCCATTTTGTATGTCTGACGTCAGAGTAGGATATATGGCGGCGTCGTGTGACGGGTCGCCTACTTCCCTCCAATATGGCGGAGGGCGATGGCTGCCACATGCGTCATACTTGTGAACAGATGATGCTTGTGGGGGCTGCTAGTTACCTAATAAATATCTTTTCAGACTACTTTGTAATTTGCCGCGGGGCACGCAATTGTTGTCAGTGCTATTAGAATGTAAATATTATGTAATGATTCTAAGCTTGTTTTGAAAAGATTCATTGCTGACTTTACTCCCGGCTCTTCTCAGCAAATGCATCCTTCCTAACCGGTATTAGATTCAGACTTTTCATGATTGCCTGCGAAGGTCTATTTGAATAAATTATTTTTAATTTGAATGTGATGCAACACAAGTAAGGCATGCCTCTGTGAACCGCATGCTGAAAAAAAAAACATTCTCACCTGAAATCGTTCCAAAACAGGAAGCCACTTGTTCTGTATGACCTTTCTTACAATTTTGGAGTTGTCACGTGAACACGTGATCTTGAAAACAGATGGCCCTGGCCAGGGTATCAGAGTCAGAAAAAGAAGGGCCAAGACCTGAAAAAAGATTAAAACAGCATACGTATCTAGTTAATTATTTATTGTTCTATGAAACTTATCGATCGCTATGATTACAAGAATACACATAGTTACCTACTTTAAAAAGATTGGGAACATGTCTCCAATTAAATAGCACTTTATTACACAAGAAATATGCTTGGTATATATACATGTGTGCTTTTTTGGTATGTTATCGAAACCTTGAAAGCATTAATTGACCTTAATTCGCTATCGATATTATTCGTGACATCACCTCATACTTTATTCAATTATAATTAATAATGTTTTCTTATACAGTAAATAATGATCTGAAAACCTCTTATAAGAAACGATTTAATCTAAGAAAAGGTATGAAATTAATCGAAGAATTACAGAACAATTGAAGTGAGGTTATGCCTCTGTTATTTAAGTATCGATTTTCCAACACAGAACTGTTAACCTAATTGTAATAATAAACAAATGCCTTACCTCGAGAGAGACCGACGTGGTCCTCATTCATATCTCTTATACGGCAAATTTTTAATGAAACTTTATACAATTTGTCTACGTGTTGGTTTATGTCAATGCAATAAGTTGGAGTCGACGTAGTTACTGTACTGTGCCATCACCGGTGGGCGAATAGCGCATGCGTCAATTAACCCTAGTCTCCCCTCCGGCTAAAACTTGAACTTTTGAATAAGTCACCCAAGTCTAACAAAGCAAGTTTTAAAAATAGTAACATATAAGAAACAAAAACCCCAACTGCGTAAAATAAAATACATACTTAATATACATAATTACACCCAGACTCAGGACAATGAGTCAATTTACAACTATTATGATTTTTTATTATTTTCTATCATGATTATTTTAAAACTATAAGAATTGCATTTTATTTACATATAGCTTATTAGCTGTTCCCCGCGGTTTCACCCGCGTTCCCGGGATAAAAAGTAGCCTATGTCCTTCTCCATACCATAGGTTGAGTAGTTGAGGCGTGAAGGCGTAACAAACAAACAAAAAAATAAACAAACTCACTTTCGCATAGGATAGGATATAAAAAACATTTGCATGTAAAATGTTGCCAAGCCGAGACCATACAGCTCGCACTGTCAAAAAGTTATCAGATCTTATGTAGAGCCAAGCTTATACCTCTACAAGCCCTAACTTCAGCAACTCCAAACTTTAGTCAAAATATGTGGCATGGCCGTTTCGCTACCGTCACATGGGCGTAAGGTGAAAAACTTATTCATTGTAAATTATTTTTCTGTAACACAATTAGTTCTTGTAGTAACGCCATAATAAGCAAGATTGATAAAGTAAGTATGCCATTAAATGTGTTATATCTTTATTACATTAATTTAAACTGTATTATGGGTCAGAAACAGCAAAAGAAGTGTCTCTACACAGGTTATGCCTCTTTTACGATGTTTTTTGTTCAAAAAACAGACATAACACAAATCGCAACACTTTCATTCGTAATATTTCTAAATATTAACATGAAAACTTACCGTTAGAAAGTCAAATCACAAATGTGGCACTGTTCACGCCGGTGAAGTGAGCGAAACAGTTCAGTGAAAAATAGTACTTTGTGCAATATTTCCAAACCAATAAGTCTATGGAAGGTCGGAACCCCGGTGTGTTAGTCAGACTCAGACTATCGGCCGTATATTGTCGGTTTATTTTACGCTTCGTATCGGTAAAGCGTTTTATAATCCACTTTATATTTAAGTATACTTTCTCACATAATGAAAACCTTACCACAATTATATTACATGAGGATGAGGCTCTTTTTGACTAATTATTTTCCAACTTGAAACATTTTGAAGTGGAGTCTGGTAGTGGATAATAGAAGGACAGTCACGTATTGCTACGGCCACATACTCGTAGGTCTACGAATTTCGTAGCACGAGAGACGTAACACAATTTCTGCTACAAGTCCGTAGCATACATAGAGGACCGTAAAACAAAGTCTTTTGTGCAATTTCTACACAATGTTTCTATTTGTAACCCCCTTTTTTAAGTTTTTTAGTATTGTGTTTACCTATTTATAATCAAACAGGCTTCCGTTTCCTCCACATAAAATGTGTCCTCATTATTATTATCCGGCTTTAAACATGTTGCTCTACTCTTGACCTGAATGAAGATAGTATAGGTACAAATGTACAGACTTTGTATAAGTATGTGGTTCCACATAGGCACAAGGTCCACCTTTATGAGAAATTCTGAAGCGTGCAAGCGGCGACTGCAGCTTGATCCTCGACACGCTCTTATGAAAGGAGTGCTCTGGCTCTGGTAGGACAACGCCTTATAACTGACTGACCATATTACAACAATTATGCAAAATTACGATTTAATCGTAATTTTGCATAATTGTTTTTATTTAATATATGAAAGTATTCAGAAAGTATTATACACCGTGACTTTTTATTCATCTTAGAAACGCAGCCCAATTAATGTACCCAATGAAAAGGTCGTAATCATTAATAAAAATGTTTTTTTTTAATTAAAATTGCAGTTCGTGAAAGTACGATCTTGTATCACAAGTATGATATTGTTTACTAGAGATATTTGTTTGACAGTCTATTTATAATGTTAAGTATTTTATAATTATAATAAAACACACTAGTAACTGTTAGGAAATGATTTAACACACATTCAATAAAAACACTACAACTAGGTCTGCTATTTCAAATTATTACAAAATTACTTTTATTTTATTTACACATGCAGATCTCTTGATCTGAAAAAAAAACATTTCATGAATTAAATTTAAAAATGTTTTTTTTTATGTGCAAGGCCTATATGTAGCCTACCTCTAAAAAACCTGCAGGTCAACTTAGAGTAGTAATACCGGGAATCACCGCAACTAGTGTAGGGGTGTAGGTAGGTATCCTTGAGTCAGCCAATCAGAGCGCTAATCATATTATTATATTATTACTAGCTGCCCGGCGCCTACCCTACCCTACCCTACGCTACCCTACCCTACCCTACCCTACCCTACCCTACCCTACTTTCTTTGCTTTAAACCTCACGGAGCCCGAGACCTTTCCAACGAATGCAAAACCGTGGAAATCGGTTCGTGCGTTCTGGAGTTATAGCTTCAGGAAGGAAAACCCGACTTATTTTTATATAGTAGAAGATTATCGGCGTTGGAGAAATAGGCCAAAAGAGGAACTAACGACGCCAGTTTGAAATGTCAGTCTGTCTGCCATTCGTCATTGGTTGTTTGCTCCACCAAATCTCTCACCGTGCCAGATAAGTTTGTGGCACTATAGCGGAATAGACAAGCAAAATGAACGTCATTGCGTTTCTTTAGGTCAATTGTTCGATGCCCTCAACTAACGTACCTGTCGTCAACTTGAGGGTGGTACGAGCCAAGCGAGTACAACTTTCCCAACCACCGTGCTATGGTTTCCTAACGATATGAAAATGTCTGACGTGATATTTTTAAATTGCTGACCAGTTTTTAAAATATTCCATCATTCTTTCGTACTGTGCGGGCTCAAAGGAGCTTCCTTCAGCGGACGCTCAGACTGTGGAATGAGCTCCCCGCCGTGGGTTTCCCAATGGAGTACAGCATGGGGTTCTTCAAAAAGGGTGTGAAGAGATTTCTGCAAGGTCGGCAACCCCGACGCGTTATACCCCTGGTGTTGCAAGCGTCCCTAGACTACGGTAACCGCTTACCATCAGGGCGGGCCGATTGCTTGTTTGCCAACTATGTGGTATAAAAAAACTTGGTTTATGGTTCAATACAAACCTATCAGTATTTCTGCGTGGATCATCAGCTCTGGTGAAAAGATATACCAATGTAACGTGACAAAAATGTAGACTTCAAAGTTAAATTTACAAGATAGGGTGAGAAATTCTAGTTTTTTTTTTTTAATGTTATGTTATAAATATTATTATTTTTTTATGTATATATATTGCCACCCTAGTATTATGTGAAAATGTTACCCATAACTAATAAGCACCTATGCTAACATTAAACGTTCATACTGTGAATGTTAATTAAATACCTTTCGTGTACATAATGGTTGTGAAAGACGCATTATATATTATTATTTGTTTATGACAGAATGATATATAGTTAATCGGTCCATAGCAAAGGCAACAGTCTGGCAATCGGCGAGGCAAAAGAATTAAAAAAACGGTTGAACAAAACTAACAACCCAATAAAACGGCAATAAAAATCCAAACAATTTTTGTTGATAAACCAATTGTTGAACCATTACTTTATTACTAACCGCTAAACGCACCCGCATAGTTTCCTTTGTGAATATCAACAACAAGTTCCGGGATCATTAAGCAGGTCAGTCTGAAAGTCTTCGCAAATTTTATTACTCAGGTGTTTGGCTTGGTGTTGAGATCTTTTATCTAAATGCTTAAGTATGGGATTTTTTACAACGCTCACATTTTTCGGGATCTTATATTATATTATTATAGTAATAAATAATAGCAGCCTTTAGATTTTTTTACAATTATTATAATTAGGTAGGTCCTATAATTTTAGGGTTCCGTTAGGTTATGGCAATTAAATACCTTGGCTCGCGGTAAAAACAATAACTGACATAAATTGTTTTAACAGGACGCGCGTCCCTTGCGAGAACCAACACAACGGGTTAATAAAATAACAATAAGCAAACACAATTTCTGTGAACATTTTTAACCACTGATTTATTAATCTGGCTCTATCTCTAAAATGCGTAAGAACTTGTTGTTTTAGGTCCGCTTTTTTAATCTGTATTTAAAAAAAATAAGAAAAAACCTTTGCCCTGCCAAAAAAAATAGCTAATAAAAAGATAAAGCCACTGTCACTCGGGATGATGTAAGGATTCTAACGATACCCCATATATAAGTCTGTTCAGGCATTTAAAGGTTATGATGGAATAAAGTAAATCACATACATACATGAGCCACTTTACATTATACTCATCTTATGGGCAGTGGTGTAAAAACTTAAAAATATTATATTACTTTCCCTACCTAACGTAACGAAATTAATAATTTGTAACGCCTATACCTACTGATATTTATATCGAAGTAAAATTGGACTGTACTGTAATGTTGAGTTACAGAGCCAGTTAATTTGATTTTACTATTATTATGTAGCGTTATTTTTTGAATTTAAAGTCCCTTTTTAGGATTCCGTACCCAAAGGGTGCCCAAGGGTTCCTAAGGGCTCGGCTGTCCGTCCTTCCATCTGTCTGTCCGTCTGTCTGTCAGTGGGCTGTATCTCATTAACTGTAACAGGTAGACAGCTGAAATTTCCACAGAATATACTGGGTGGAGATCACGAGATGGCAAAACCTATGTTGGATTAGTCATGCTGAACAACTTTTACAATGCAAACAACACTGAATTCTCAAAATAAAAAATACTTTCATACATTATGATCGAGCAAGGTTGACATTTTGTAAGAAAAGTTAAAAAATATATTTGAGAAATCACTATTGGTCCCATAGTAAAAAATGTTCAGAATGACTAACCCAACATAGGTTTCGAAAATATGCCATCTCAAAATCTCCAACTGTTATATTTCTATTGATGATATACTAAAAACGGTGCAAATAATGTCACTTTACGAGCAAGTGTGTTGAAATAGTACATTATGATACATGTGTACGTTTATCAACAGACTTGTGGGGAAAAAAAAACTTGTATTTCTTGGAGTAGATTTTTTGATAGGTAATTATCAGCCACACAATGAAAACATTAACAAATATGGCGTGAAGGTTTTTTTTCTTTTTTTGACAGCGATGCGCTGTCAAACTGTTTTACTGTTTAAATTAAGAATGCTTCGCCTACACATCACTTGCATTAAGGTACAAACTTAACATAATCGGGATTATAATTATCGTAAAACTGTGCGGTAATGTAAAGTAAAAGTCACTAGTGCGTAATAAGCCGCATTAAGATACTAAAAACGGTGCAATATCATGTCACTTTATGAGCAAGTGTCTTGAGGGCACCTCCATCTACAAAATACGCAATTTATGACATCGAACTGTATGTTTTGTTATTTGATATTCATTGTATAATTTTGTAGATACAGTTGTCTACTTATGTTTTATTATCTAATAATGACATTCAACTGACTTATTTGTCATTTGTCGACCCAATCCCCCTAATAGTAGCAATTTTAATGTATGATCCACTCATTTAATTAGTTATGAGTCTAGGTGTAGAATAGAATTCAAAATACCTCATTTGCAAGTTAATAAACTACATCATACAGAAAAATATTAATTTCAGTGATTGAATATATACATAAAACCGAGAATCAATACATAAGATTTGTTGATAGAGTGCAAAACGGACTAGTGGAGTGCGGTTAGGTTTATACCTCAGAAGCCATCGTTCTTATAAATATACATTTTGAAACTCTTATTGGAATATACTATAGGTATACTAAATATTTTATTTTATTGCGCTTTTTTTATATCATATAATTGTGGTTTTAAATTATTTAAGAGTTAAGTAGTGGGATTCTAGGTACCTAGTACTTTTTTGTATTATAATATAACGGTAATCTATAATGATGTTTTATTCTTAGGACCGTTGAGTCACAATATCGTCGTCCAATAAACGGCTACGTAACTATTTTATGTGACCGATTAGATATAATTGTTATAGTAGGTAATTAAGTTTGATAATTGTTATATTAATGAGCTCTACTACTATTTCTGCAAATTCAATTACCGTTTTTCTCATGATAAACACTTAAAATACCTGTCAAATTGATAAAAAAAACTGTTGACAATTAAACCAATTTGAACCTTAAGTTCACGATTTGTCTGTTATTTACAGCGTTACATAACATATACGGATGATATATGTAAGTAGTTCAAGAGTAAATGTTTTTTTTTATTCATCGAACAGTAAGTAAGATTTTTACTTAAAGAACCCTGAAATTAGTCGCCATGGTCGAGATAAATAATTGGACTGTTTTACAAAAACCTTAAACCGACTTCAAAGTACACTAAGAAGTAATCAAATCCTGATCTGATGACAATGCGACCAAACGGGAAGTGTAACCTTACAAACAAAAAATAATTTTCCAAATCGATTAATAAATGACGGAGTTATGAGGTAACAAACATTTTAAAAAAATACAACCGAATTGAGAACCTCCTCCTTTTTTTGAAGTCGGTTATAAACAACTACACGACTAACTAAATGTCCATTTAAAGTTAAATAGCAGTAGGTACTTGTGATGATTTAGGAAATTGCTGAAAATATTGTCAAATTCTGTGAATAAAAAATATACTTATGATTTCATGCAAATATACGTTGAATTACAAGAGCGAATGGAAAATTCAATGATGATTACTATAACAGGTGGAGATTTCGAGATGGCATATATTCGAAACCTGTTTGAAAAGTAAAAAAAAATTTGAGAATTCAGTGTTGGTCCCATAGTAAAAGTTGTTCAGCATGACTAACCAAACATAGGTTTCGAAAATATACCATCTCGAAATCTCCACCCGGTATACCTATATTCACGATGAATTATTATTATTGAAGAATTATAGTTTCCACCGAAAAACCGAAGCTACTTCAAATTACCTTATTCATTTATTATCATGGTCTTTTATTTTTTATCATCAAAACACACCCTGATGAAGTAAAATTGCTTTCATGATAGAAAAAAAGTTATGTATTATTACTATTAACTTTTTGCCATATAAACAATCATACATATAATGTTAAATACTGGTTGTATATAACATACACCCTCTATAAAACCAAATAGATCGAAAACGCAAAAAAACACGTATACGACTATAACATTATCGTAGTACGATTAGAATTCGTATAATTTATGCCTTTTTCGCGTTTTATAAACGTTAAAAAGATAGATTTACATAACCTATCTATCCAAACCGGAAATTTAAAGTAAAAGGTTTTTAATACCATATTACGACTTATTTTGCTAGTGGGGTAGTATTACCTACATGATTTTCAATTAGTGCGAACTTCAGATTTTATTCTAGCTGTCTCGCGTGGTTTCACTCACGTTACCGAGATAAAAAGTTACCTATGTCCTTCTCCATACCATAGGCTATCTGTATGCCAAATTTCATCGCGATCGGTTCATTAGATAGATAGATAAATCTTTATTATACAACAACAAGTAAGTAACAAAACACAATACAATCAATACTTAATATTCAAATTAAATTATTAAAAGAAACAAAAAACCCGACTGCGTAAAATAAAAATTAACTGAAAAGAGAAAAACAAGCGCTTTAATATATATAATTTATTCCTAAGAAACAAACAGGGATAAATACCTAAATTAACTAAAAGCTAGTGGTGTATTCTTATTCTTGTTAGGTACTAAATATTATGGGCTCATGTGCTAAGTCAATTAAAAAAAATGTTTCTTTGGGAAAGTTGTTTGTCATGAGTAGGTACAATTTTCTTCATAAAAATAATAATATAAAAAAAAGGTTTTTTTACTATGTCCACGTCGATAAATATCTGTACAAAATATCCCAAATATTTTGTGTAACATCTGCATGTGGTGAATATGCATAAAAAAATTAAATTATTAAAAGAAACAAAAACCCGACTGTGTGTATTTGTTTATCCCCGACTGCAATACCTTATAACATTCAAGTTATATTCCAAATTCTACAGATTAAAGAGCTTATTTTTCTCTTTTCAGTTAATTTTTGTTTTACACAGTCGGGTTTTTTGTTTCTTTTAATAATTTAATTTATTTCAGACTTTTTAGTTTTAAGTATTAGTAAGTAAATTAGCGGTACGGTAAAGTAACGCTAACAACCATCGCAACTCTGTGAGTTACGTACGGTAACCGCTCATAGTACCCTACTGTCCTTACATTAAACATGGTTTTTTGCACTCTACGTCAATATGGTAGCACCAAAGTATTACAATATATACATATATGGAATGGGCTGTTCACAGCTTTCATTTGATACCCATATTGTTCTAATAACGACATTTTTGTTTTTAATACCCCCCCTCGTTTCTTATCTGTAGACGCCATATAAAAATAATATACCCTATGACACTCCCACAGTCAAGACGAATCTAACGACACCTCATATGCTCAAATCCATCAAGCCGTTTAGGCTGCAGAGCGTGCCAAAGAAAAAGACATACATACATACATACATACACTCGAAAAACATAACCCTCCTTCCGGGTCAGTCGGGTAAAAAATTAAGATAAATGTGTTGGAGTTTGTAAAACGGGTGTATATTGATACTTTGGATTTCTTTTGGACACCAGCGACAAGTACTGGATGCCTTATATGTTATTTAAAACATGCGTGTAGTCTTTGAGATTATGGGCGAGTAACAAAAGACACCATTTCAAGTATCAAACACCAATGATTTGGCGGGAATCTTCAAATTCCCGATGATTGATGGATGATTGTTATTTTTGCGTGGTTGATATAAACGGAATTAACAAAACAATCTGGTCCATGTGGTTTTACCCTAACTTGTTATCCATTACTCGGCAAGTCCTGTAGTGTAGTAGAGGTTCTTTTCCTATTATTTTTATTAAAATAAAATATTTTTTGCTTGAAAATAACGTTTTGATTATATCTCAAAAACTAAAGCTAACAAATACTAACAAATGATACAGCAAGCACACCATCTTTTCCCGAAAATAAAAGTTTGGCTTATAAATTAGAAATGAACAGTCACTCACTACGCCCTTCGATATACTCACATCACAATCAATCTCATAGACTTGGCTGCTATTATAGGAGGGCGAAGAAAGAACGCGTACGTACTTAATAGAGGGATCAGTCTTGTTCACCGAATACCAACGAATAGAACGAGTGAAGTAGCTGGTATTCCATATAAATAAAGTATAATACGCTATCGACATACACATAACTATTATTGTTCAAATGCACTGAGATGCTATTGAGAATAAGGAGATATTAGAGGATTTGCACCAAACCGGGATCAAGTTACAAGGTGAAATTGCAAACTAAAATTAGGACAAATGGAAGGTATTTGAGTAGTAGAGCGGTAGAAAAGTCCTTGCTGATAAAGTTTTTCTACAAATATTACTGTGAAGACGCTGAGTTGGAGGTTCTCCAAGAGACAGGTCAACTGAACGCAAGAAGGAACGCAAACGTTATGTGGGTAATTTGGAAGATCACATACGAGCAGACAGGAGACAAACAAAAATATGGATTCGACCTGAGTATTGCGGACGACCGATAAATATTTCGGATTACACTAGGTTCCAAATGAATTAGTAGTATTGTAATGACAAATATATTAAAGTTGAAAAACCCATCAATAAGGTTATTATCGATGAATTCAATGGTAAATTGCCTGACTCGTTAGACCACTAACTGGTAAACAGTGCGATTTCACGAATAACAGCTCTATCAAGAGCCTAAATAAATACAATAACGTTCTCTCTAAAATTCAAAGAAAACAACTACCTATTATATATATTGCAGTAAATGTTTAGTAAATGTTATGAATCAAAACTGCAGAATAAATTGCAAGTGTCAAAGAATCGAGCAAAACATTATATTACCTACTGAAATAAGAACACAACTTGCAAAGCATTCTATCGTTTGCCGGCACTGTTAATGGTCCATAAGGTTCGTTATTGTAACTCTTTGCTTGTTTGAATAATATTTGGAAATTATCATCCACAATTCGCTCGTCGCTCTGTTGATAAATGCTCGATGTAAAAGTAGCATCGCTCAGAGGTGCGTGGGAAACTGTGGCTTCAGTTTGTGATGGAGTACCAGCTAGGAGTAACGCTTCTAAATAATAACTGTACTACATCTAGAAACTATTGGACTTAATGGGCCTATCATTCGCCATAACCGTAATGGCGTTGGCAAAATATGATTACTGACATCGCACATCATGTGCAATGTGATATATATTTTTAAAATTAATTTGACAATTGTGGCTCTAACAATGATTTATTATTATCCAAATATAAGTTAAAATTGAGATATGTAAAGTCGGTACCTATACCTGCAATGAAAATTAGGGAAGTGCTTTTAAACTGTAATAATATTACCAATATCATAAACTTGAATACGCTGTAAACATAATAAAACTAATACATTATCATCAAATCGATGGAAGCATAAATATTCAACAAGCGTACTCCATTAGGAGCGCGGGAACATCTCGGAATTCGAACTAATCAAATAATAGCACGGGATCATCTATATTCAGCGTATATACATTGATCTTGTTATCCACGTAGGTGAGTAATACATAGATTAATGTTCGACGGTCTGTATATTGCTTTATCTTCATCCTTACTTTCAATTTGCTTGAAAATATAGTTTGAATTAAAATATTTCCGAGCACTAAATATTTCCGAAATAAAAAGATTCCTAGATTACCGTCTGAAGTCCTCTATCTGCTAATGAAAGTCCCGTAAAAATCTGCTAGGCAGTTTCGGAGATTAGCCCGGATCATTGTCAGAATTTTTTCTTGGCGTGGACAAACAAACAGACAGAAACAACTATTTTAAAATTTGGTGCGCTTACACACGAAAATTCCCTCATTAGAAACCACGGACACTTAAATTTAATTTCTTTGAAACTTTATACAAAAATAATAAAAAAAGACAACTTGACTTTCTTGTAAACGAAAATACATATAACAATGTCCATACATCTACAGCTTCCACAACACAACATAAAACAAAAGCCTATCATCTTGCGATTTGGGGATTTACGCTTCAAGAACGTGACGCTATGATTAATGATTTATGCACAGATCGTGCTGGGAGTAGGAGAGTAAAGCTAACTATCTGACAACTTGTAGTGACTTGGGTACTTTTCATAGCAAAACTCCTACGCTACTTTTATCTTCTTATATATTTTATATTAACTTATCCTCTATTAGTGTAACGTATCATAACCAGTATTTAACCAATAACATTAGTTAACAACCTGCCCAAGTAGAAAGCAAACAAAATGCAATCAATATAGACTGCAAAAGGGTGCATAGGTATACAAAAGATATAACTTATAAAAATAAGTTCGTTGATATATGTGTGGCTAGCTGACGATTCAGGGTCGCCAGCCCAGCTTCCCGGGCGCATGCGCGAAGCCTCCGGTCCATTCCCCTATTCTGACTGCCCCAGCACGAGTAACGCTTTGTAATGTTTCATGCTGTCCCGCTCAAATCTGCCACATATGAAAGGTTAGAAGAGCTTGAAAGAAAACTGATTTCTATACATTTATTTTGGAATAGGTACGGTTAATCCGACCCTCAGAGAGCCTGGCAGTCGCTTTCCCGACAGTTGTGACGAATGTTCGTGGTCCGATGGTGTCACAATGTGTAGAACAAATTCTCAAACGAATCTTAAAGTGAAAATACATGTAACTGAAGTTTTCTCTAGTTCATATCTGAATGGTCGGCACAAATTTTAGCTCGTAAAGATGATGCTTAAACCGTATCATGTATTATTGTTTCTTCACCTATCATTGTTTATTGGTCGTTAAATTGTCTGCTATATTATTAGGTGAGTCTATTGAACTTTATACTTGAACTTTTAATACAACTTCCATTTCCTTTATTTTTCAAATAACTTTATTGTTATTGTAATGTTTTTTCCTCGATTTTCCATAACACTTTAAATTAAATTTATATGCAGTGCTATTTCAGCAAATAACAATTTTTGGTTTAGTTTGCTAGATATTAACCCCTAAAGGTGTAAGTCAAGTATAGTAATACCTTTTAAATATATCCGTTACTTTCTAATGTCATATAAACAAAAAGGGTTATCTTAATACATGGGTGACTTACACCTATTTATTGATAAGGGGGTTAATGAATAGGCCCACATTATTAGTTAGTTACTAAAATTATTAAATAAAAAAAACAACGTTTTTCAAAATTCCTAACGATTTATGTACGTGGAAGACTATTGTAACTATTATATTAATAATAAAAAAATATTTAACTGTTATGTACCTTCATTAATAAAATTAACAGTTTAAATTGCCAAATTATAACGAATTCGATTTTAGAATTCAAATGAATAGTATACCTAAGATAAGGCTGCTCTTTGATGTTCATCTAGATTTTAATTAAAATCTAATTTTATTATAAAATAATTATGAATGAGTGAATATATTTTTGCCTATCAAAATGTGTCGGCAAATATTATTAATCAAAACAATGTTTCAAAAAAAAATCTCTTCTTTTTAAAATATATAATAATCCACTTCACAGCAATATTATGTAAACTTGATAGGTAATGTTCTCAACCAATGGCGCAATCAGTGGTAGGAATGACTAATATTACTCCAAACAAATAGGTACCTATATAAATTAATTAATATAGTTGATACTACAGGGGACCAAAGAGCTGGCGCTTACCTCGGGCAACGCATTAGCCTTGCAATTCAACGAGGTACCTAAGTCGCCAGATTTTTTGGACGGCTTTTTTTTTTGATGGCCAAGAAAGTGAGGCCCAAAATTTGGCCTTATCACCCTTACACGGACAAATCGGAGAGCAAACTCTCAACCGGGGAGACGGCGATTTCTTTCCATGTTAATTTAAATGTAGTTTTAGTTTATAGTTTACAATTCTTCTTTTAATTCATTTATTATTATATCCAAGCTAACGTTACGTGTATATATAATCTACCTATCATAAATATTTGTTTAGTTGTATGTATTTAAAATTGAAGCGGTCGTGGTCCGTGGTGTAACATGATTAGCCGTTCCTAATCGATCGGCAAAGTTAAGCTACCACCGTTGGTCGGTACCTGGATGGGTGACCACCTATTGGTAATTCATACGGCATGCGTGGTGGAGTATTGCCCATTCCCTTTCACCCTCATTTGTGAAAGGAGACCTGTTGTCGGCAGTGGGACATTATAGGCTGCTGATGATAATGATATAAAATTACATAAACATAACAAAAAGATAATTGATCAAAAAAAAATAGTCTTTTCTTCTAAAAAAATTTTTATTAAGGAAAAATAATAACCTCTTTTAATTAAATGTAAAAGAAAAATATATTATTCAGGTTATGTTTAAGTAAATATTCGAATTATTTGAGTTTCCTATAATGGGTTAAAATAATTAAATATTCAGAAAATACGACAACCTCTTTTAGGTGTACGAATTAAACGAAACATTGAAAAAATCGATTGAATTAATAAAACCATTTTCCGATAAATTAGTTTTACGAGATTGTGCGAGTGTATTTTGCTGTGTTTTCAAACATAAATAAGAAAATAAAAACTTTTTTTTTTTGACACAGTTGTAATATTTATTGTAGTGTTTGTAGTACTAACTATAAACTAAACCATTCCTAAGTTCAATTAGAAATTTTACTTACGGTTTTAGTTTAGCAAAATCTTCAACTTCTTGCTTATCTTTATGTTTTAAAACTGTATTTTTTTAGACAACATTCTGTATGATATCCGAAATCATCCGTAAATTCCATTGTAAAACATGGTACTATTTAACGACGAAACAACTACATTGATAGACACTTTTTAAAAGATGCATTATTAAAGGACCTTGCACATTATTCTTTTCACATAATTGAACTGTTTTACAAAACACTTAAACTGACTTCAAAGTACACTAAGAATTAATGAAATCCTGATCTGATGACAATGGGTCCAAACGGGAAGTGTACCCTTCCAAACAAAAAAATTATTTTCCAAATCGGTTCATAGATACTTAACAGAGTTACGAGGTAAAAAACATAAAAAATACAACCAAAAGATGTAGCGCGCTAAATCTCTTTTACTGTGATCTTTAACAGCTAGCAACCCTTATTTGCAAAGGCAGAGGTATTCCATCATACACAGAAACAAATTAGCTTTAATTTAATATATTTTTAATGAATATACGTCATGAACCTATAAATGCAAAAAAGTAATTAATACCTATTACACCTAGCTGCGAAGAGGTTGCAGCTAAGTGCGCAACAGCAACCAAAACTTTCCAACTTCTTTACAATATTGCTGTGAAGTGGATTATAATTTATTATAAAAAATGTGAATATTATTTTTTCGAAAAAATCTATTAATGTTATTTGAATTAAAAATACGGCCACATTTTGATAGGCACCAAAATATATTCCTCCGTTCATAATCCTAACTACTCAACGGATCATTATAAAATTTGGCATGCAGATAGCCTATGGTATGGAGAAGGACATAGGCTTTTTACCCCAAGAACGCGGGGGACAAATAGTTATATATAAAAATAGATTTTGATTATAAACTAGATGAAAATAGTAATCTTGCAGCTGGATCTTAGACTAAATCACAAACAAACTTAGAGCATGAACATCAAAATTTCTCTACCCCGACAATCTTATTTTTCAGAATGACGTTAAAGAGCATCAGCAACAAAGCGCGATCAGTGCCGGTTCGCTTAAGATACCTATTCCTGCTCGCCACAGTCTTCGGCGGCAGTTTCCTTATCATCACCATAAGCAACCACACAGGTCCCTGCATTTTCTTTAACAACGCACCATCAAGTCTGACCACATGGGAAGCGCATACTCATAAAATAGAGGACTCCGACAATACATTCACCATTAAAACGGAAGGTTGTACTATACCCGGCCTACACCCTTTTGACGATAGTATAAAGAAATTCATTAAGCATCCGAAATCTTTCAACAAATGCCGAAATTCAAATTACTCTCTTCTTTATAATAATGATACTCACATATGGGTCAAAAGAGATCATTTACAGTATTATGACGTGCCTAGGGACGCCAATATTTCCTGTTGTTATAAGCCGTTCTACCGGCCGTCTGCGATCGCCGATATTTCCTCAATTGACGTGGATGAAAGGGTTAAATATGGAATCTGCATCGATTTTACTCATTCTATTGAAGCTGCCAATGAATTCGTTAAAGTCTCATGTAACTACGAATACAAAATTATTTACGTACAATTTTTCCTATTCGCACCCAAAAAGCCGCTTCTTTCCTATAGAGATGATACATTTGACACGATGCAAAACCAGACGGCTTATAATGTAATCGTCATGGGTATCGATGCTTTATCGAGACTAAACTTCCACAGAACAATGCCCAAAACATTGGCTTATTTGAAAAAGAAAGGTGCTATAGAACTATTAGGTTACAACAAAGTTGGTGACAATACATTCCCTAATCTAACACCTATGCTACTTGGCATTAGAGACACTGATTTAAAGAGAACCTGCTGGCCTAATATGAGAGCTACTTTTGATAACTGTCCTTTTATTTGGGAGTGGTATAAAGATGCCGGGTACTATACAGCACTTGGTGAGGACAGCGCCAGTCTAGGAACGTTCAATTTCGAAAAAATTGGTTTCAGTCGTACTCCCACCGACTATTACATTCATACATTTATACATGAAGCTGAAATAAATGTGGGAAATAATAAAGATTTCAATTCTTTCATTTGCATGGGTGACAAATATTTCTACCAGGTTCTTTTAGATTATATTGAAAACTTGACAGAGACACTAAGGTCATCCAAATTATTTGGATTTTTCTGGGAGGTCACCATGAGCCACGACTATCTCAACTACCCAATGTTGATAGATGATAGTTATGAAAAGTTTTTGGAAAATCTCGATAAATCACACTATCTCGATGAGACAGTTGTCATAATAGTCAGCGATCACGGTATAAGATGGGGAGATATCCGTTTTACGAAACAGGGAAGATTAGAGGAACGCCTACCTCTGGTTCAGATATTGTTACCATCTTCTTTTAAGGAGAATTTCAGTTTAGCATACGATAATCTTAGACAAAATAGTCAACGTTTGACAACCCCTTTCGACATGTATGCAACACTGTCTGATCTGATTAACTTAAATGTCATTAAAAATGAAAAGCTGAAAACACGAAGTGAAACAGGTTACGAGGGAGATAGAAGCATCAGTTTGTTTTTGCCTATACCTGGAAACAGAACATGTAAAATGGCTGGAATAGATGACCACTGGTGCACTTGTCATACCAGTTACAAATTATTACCGGACAGCAAAAAGGCGCTGGAAGCGGCAGGCCACCTGGTGAAGCACTTAAATATATTGTTGCGTGAGTATTCTCAGTGTGCGAAACTGGTGCTCGATGAGGTGTTAGAAATAACGGAAATGATAGCAGGCGCGCCGCGGGAAAATGAAGTGGGGTGGAGAGAGTTTATGGTTGTCGTTCGGACGTTTCCCGGCGGTGGCGTGTTCGAGGCCACCCTGAGGCGTCACAACCGCGCCTGGACGCTCGCCGGCACCATCAGCCGGCTCAACCTGTACGGTGACCAGAGCCGATGCGTACATCACTATCAACTCAAGTTATACTGTTATTGTCGATAACCATAGGTTACGCCAAATTAAAACAAGCTGTGATATTATGAATGAGATGGGAAGATTCCTAATGCAGGATGGATGTAGATTCTTACATATCGTGTAATTAGTTGATTTATGATGTGTTGTTGCTCAAAATGTATCCCGGCCTAACTTATTTTGATTGCATGTTAAGTATGTGTGATTTATGTATGCGTTACGTACGGCCAATACATATATATATAGTCAGACTATGTATAAAGTTACCCAAAAACTTTTGGTTAAAACCGGAACCAATTGCCGACAATAAATCGACATACTTTCATTATGTTGCAAATTAACTGGCGGCTTTAGGTTATTTGCGATATAACCGGTTAAAAATCGTAATGCGTAGTTTCGCCTATTAACCATAACATATCATTATGCATCTCAACGACTGTATAGATATCATATATGTAGGAACATACTATATATAATTTAATATTTTAGACAATGTAGCAAAAATTTACTATAGAATTTTATCTGTTTTATTAGATAAGTATTTTAATGTGTAGTGAAATAATATCGAATTAATGCATATGATTTTATAAAATATACTCACCTACACAGTTGTTCAATAAGTTTTGTCGTTCGATACGAAAAATACGATTTTATTGTTTGAAATACATTTTATTATTCAATATAATCTCTTTGAACTTCAATACACTTATTCCAGTGATCTTCTAATTTATGAATTCCATCCGTAATGTGAGAATCCGGAAGACATACGATATAATGTCGAATAATAATAGTCCACGCCACGGCTGCTATTACCTCTTCGTTCGATGAAAATCTTTTCTACGCATACATTTTTTGAGATGTGAGAACAGCCTGAAGTCAAAGGGAGCCAAATCTGGCGAATAGGGTGGATGTTGCGACAGTACAGATTTTCGCGGTTGGTTTTATAAGCTGTGTGAGCGGGTGCGTTATCTTGATAAAATGTGATATTTTTCTTTTGAATACCAGGTCTATTCTTATTTTGTTAACAATCAGCTAGTCCAAAAGGTAACAATAATAATGTACGTTTATAGTTTTACCGGTTTGGACATAATCTTTTAAAAACCTGGTGGTAATACCTTCTTGGTACCGGGTTCACGCCACTCCTTAGCCTCTTCTTTTGATTCCGGATCATGGTGTTAGACCCAAGCCTCATCTACAGTAATAAAAGGACGCACAAAATCTTTTTTATCTTTTCTAAAACGCTCCAAATGTTGTTGAAAAAGTCGTTAGATTGTTTTTGTTCCGTTGTTAGCGAATGCGGCCCCCATTTTGCACACATCTTTCTATAACCCAAAACTTCCGCCAAAATGTTGCACACACTGCCTAATGAGATGCCTACGGCTTCTACCAAATCTCTCTAGGTTAATCGACGATCTTTCATAATCATATCCTGTACTTTTGCTATGTTTTCTGGTGTTGATGCACTTTTTGGACGTCCTTTACGTGGTTCGTCTTCAAGACTTGTATGACCACTTTTAAATGCAGCTACCCATCTTTCTACTATTCGAAGTGAAGGTGATTAGTCCTTATGCACACTTAACAATCATTCATAAATTTTTATTGGCGCTAAACCTTCCAAAAATAAAAATAAATTACTGGTCGATATTCAAGTTTTTCCATTGTTCAAAAATACTGTGACACGTCGACTTTGAACGGCTGCCATATACGAATGAGATGACAGATCTAAATGAAACTTCACACGTGTTCATAGAAAAGTAGTACTACTTTTATAAAAAACGAAACGACGAACCTAATAGCTCAGAGTAGATAAATACTACGTACAAATTACTTATCTCGTATTGAATGACAAAACTTATTGAACAGATTGTTATATAATTATAGCATAAAATTAATGTGCCAAAAACAAAAAAATATATATTTACTACACTAAAAAAATAAAAATCGTTTTGAGAATAGTTACATATCACAACGACATAAAAACGAAATGTAGTAGTAACATATAATGATAAACAAGTACTTAACTACCTATTTTTTACATATTTTAATTGATTATTATCATACATTACATATATTATTTTATGTTTAGTCTTAGTTATACACGAAGAAATGTAAATAGAGATCTTTTTATTAGTTTTAACTATAGTGTTGCTTATATTATTTTTGTCAGTTTTAGTATTTAGTATTCTATGTGCTAAATTAGTTTAGATAAATGGATGCCAACATATCCATAGAAAGTAGGATCTCATTTTTATGCGTGTAACATGAAAATAAATGTATAAGTATTGGCGTTCTTCTTATTCAACTTTATAGTTACAATTAGATCTATATCTGTATATAATACATCTAAGATAAATGTGAATCTTTAGGAAACGTTTCTCAAAATTACAAGGATAAAAAACTAAATAGGCACATTTAGTTTATATTAGCTTTTCCGTGGTTTCCTGCCTAAAGGTAATTGGTTTATGATCGATGGTCATTGCGTTCACGACTGACTGAGTCACCAGGACCGTATTGCTATGAATTATCCTTAGAGAAGAGGTTCAGCACGGATCGGATGCACTGTTTAATCACATGCTTTTCTGCTTTGCAATCACTAAAAATAATCTAAAAAGGTAAGTGCTTAACTAAGACAGTGAGTTGTTGTTGTTGCGTGTTGATAATTAACTCCCGATTTGTATGTCTGTATATCTGTGTAATAATAATCTGCCTTTAACGTAACTACAAAACTATTTCGATGCTGTTTATTTGAAAGCTGGCATTTGCGAGGTACTTAGCCGTTTGAAAAGACTACTAGATTCACCGTTTCCAACATATTCAGGTATAACCATAACGCGTTTACGAATCTTCTGGGCTGAACCCAATTATTTGCAGAGGATAAATGGAAATTCATTAGCTAAGATTCGAACGGACAGAAGTAATAAGAGTAAAATAAAATAGGTATCCCCGATAAAAAAAAACTGTTCAGTAAAAGTTAAATTATTATGTGTTTTTTTTATCTTGGCTGTACAGCACGTCGTGTGTATTTTGCCAATGTGGAGTTATACTATAATAATTTCTAGTTTGTTCTAGTCAAAATAAATCACTTTCAAAATCATATACCTAGTCCGCACTGTCAGTCACCGTCCATAAAAGTCATGTTTTAGTAAAATAGTGGTCATTCTACTAAAACTATTCACCGACTTTTTGAGACAACTTGAAAAGTCACGGTATACGTATGTAATTCATTTTATTTCACTTCACTGTTGCACATTGATTGATGTTTAGTTGATAAAGCACCACCAATAATATGCAATAAAACTGAAAATACACGAATTTATGAAAATAAAACGAAAACGTAACGGCAAGTTTCCGACAAAAAGTCGATGATGATTTCATCATCATCATCAACCTATAATGTCCCACTGCTAAGCACAGACCTCATTTCATAAATCAGGGTGAAAGGGAATGGGCAGATACTCCACCATGCATGCCCACTGCGGATCGGTGGAGGTAGGCTAGTGGTCAACCTACTGTTGGAGGTTTCAAGCTGCCTAGAAGGCTATCACATGTAAGTGATAACCGGGACCAACGGCTTTACGTGCCTTCCGAAGCACGGAAACGCTCGATTTGAAATACCACTAGGCGGTCACCCATCCAGGTACCGACCAAGACGGTGGTAGCACGAGCGCTTCAAAGATTTGATAATGATTTCATAGGTTTTTTTTATACATAGGGCACTTTTGGTAAAAAAAGAAAACAAACTAAAAGTCTATGAAAGGTGGCATAGGGTCAATCAACACTGGTGTCAGCAGCTAACGATGTCGAGAGGCGTGCACCAGTTTCGCCATTGCAAGTAATCTAATAAAATTGAGCACGTTCACCCCTTCGAACATATTTTTAAGGCGTTGATAGCTTAGTGGTAGCTGAGGTGGTAGTGACGTCGAATGCCGGGACGAATGTCGCAGGTTCGAATCCTGCAATGAGCTTGACCTTTTGGTGAAGGAAAATATCAGGAGGAAACCACACACAGCACAGTGACTACGGTAAGATTAAAAATAATACTTAGGTATACTTGCTAGAATCTGGGGGCACGGGACTGCCAATCCAAGACGAGTAAAGGGAAGCGAAGCGCAAGGGCATGCACTACCTACCTACCTACCTTTTTTCGAAACGCTTCGTCGTTTTTTGAACCCTCATAACTTGGATTTGGATTATACCTACCAGATTTGACGGGCCCGTTGGCGCAGTTGGTTAAGATGTGGAGTCTTAACCTATAGCGCCGCAGGTCGTGGGTTCGATTCCCACACAGGACATGCATTTGTGTGCATGAACATGTCTGTATGTCCTGAGTCTGAGTGTAATTATGTATATTAAGTATGTATTGGCAAACAAAAAGTAGTATATGTATTATATCAGTTATCTGGTTTCCATAGTACAAGCTCTGCTTAGTTTGGGATCAGATGACCGTGTGTGAGGAATGTCCCAGGATATTTTATTTATAGATAAACAAAATTCTCGGGATATGATCTCAATAATGGATTTATGAAACATATACCCCCTTACTAATAAATAAGGTGTAAGTCAGTCTTGTATCATCCAGGTATTAAGATAGCCTCATCCCTTTTTGTTTATATGTCATTAGAAAGTGACGGATATATTTTAATCCTCGGCACATAATAAATAATAGTACTAACGGTATTACTATACTTGACTCAAACCTTGTTTATTAATAAGGGGGATAAAGTTTCAATTGCATAGTTCATACTTTAGATTGACACCGACTCACTGATGATCATCAAAATTCTTAGGGTACTTCCTGAGGTCCTAGAAAGCTGAAATTTGGTATGTAAGCTAATATTAGTACACAAACAAGAAAAAAGGTCTAAAACTTGGACCTTGTACCCCCAACCTCTTAAACTAGGAGATGGAAGTTTGTATGAGACTTCCGCAAATTTTGAGTAAAACTACGCGCCCTAACTTCACAAACTCTACACCTTGGTCAAAATATGTGACTTGGCCGTTTCGCTACCATCACATAGGCACATAGGCGGCGGAAGGTGAAAAATTTATTCACTGTTCATTACTTTTCTGTTATCAATAATTCTTGTAGCAGCGAAACGGCCAAACCACTTATTTTGTCTAAATTGTGTTGTTTTTTTTAGTTGATTTTTCATCCGTTGTCAAAGTATGTAAAAACTGTATTTCAGATAAAAGAGGAATTGACGAAATATTTTAAATTTTTAGACATGAAATCCTTGCTGTTTGCTACCCGACTGACCTAGAAGGAGGGTGTACCTTATTTATAGCATTCAAGTTAGATATATTTAGACTACCAAAGGGAATACTCTAAATTCTATAGATTAAAGAGCTTGTTTTTATCATTTCAGTAAATAATTTGTTTTACGCAGTCAGGTTTTTTGTTTCTTTTAATAATTTATTTTTTAATTATTATCTCAGAAAGGCATTAAGATCCTTGGGGAACGCGAAGCAGAAGCTAGCTTAGTACCTAATTAGAAATTACGAACTTTAAAACGTTTAAACATAATTCGGTTTATGGATCAGTATTGAGAAATTATTGAAAAAAGACAAAATGTTCTATTAGTCGATTCCAGATTTCCGTGTGCGAGCGAAGCGTCTCCGTTTCAGTTGGACAAAAATGCTTTCGAATATCCAGATGACCGGCTTTCCGACTAAGTAATCTCTTCTACAGGTCGCATTTCTCAACCGATTCTCGTGAATTTTTTTAAGCAGGTTAGGTAAATAATGGATTTTTTGTCGAGTATTTTTGGATGTTTTTCCAAAAACTGAATCGACGGAACAATTTCATATAATTATCGAGATTGTACCATGAGCATTCCGCTAGAGGCGCTTTGCAAATTCCTATAGAGAAGTTTGGTAAACGCAAACATTTAGTAAGCGTTTACTAACGTCAATTCTTCACACTCGGGGTACAGCTCACAGAGCCACTAGTATAAACGTTATCAGTTGAGCAATAAGGCCACTTATGTTGATTATAAACGCATCTTGAGTAATTTCATGGTTACATTTACCTACCTGAAATATTCGTGTTAAATCTTCTAGTCAAGCTTAAACACCACAATATATTCGCAAGCGTGGTGGATCGACCAACCTTATCGCAGTCTCTATTATTCTACATTTGCTACTAAATGGTATATAGGCTGCGATGTAGATAAGTTATTATTTGTAGACTCATGTATATATACATGTACATTACTTCATTATTCAATTAATTCAGCTTTAGTAGCTTCAAATACAATTATACAGAAGTGAAGAATAACAGGAGGAAGAATCTCATCAAATTTTTATTGGTGGTGGTTACTAAATTTGGAACTAATTTAAAGTTAGCAAACTTCAAAATAATCTGGAATGTTTCAGTATGAGCCGAGCGAACGGAGGGAGGTGTAACAGAGTGCAATCGGTAACGGCGCGCTTCAAATATCTGTTCCTGCTCGCCACAGTGCTGGGCGGCACCTACCTCATACTGACCCTCAACAAGAGCACTGACTTACTCATCAACGTCCAACCCTCCGGTGAATCATGGCGCAAAGATAGCCACAACACGCTCACGCTCGAATCAGAAGACAGATTCATGATCAAGACTGAAGGTTGCACTATACCAGCGTTGAAACCTCTAGATGATAGTGTAAAGAAATTCGTCGCATATCCGAAGAATATGAAGCCGTGCCCAAACGCTGATATTGCATTACTAGGAAACCTTAATATGCACATTTGGATAAGAAAAGAAAACATACATTATTACAACATAACCAATGCTACAGATATATCATGCTGCTATCAATCATTCTACAGGCCTTCGTCCGTAAAAGATATATCATCTTCGGGCATCGACGATAGAGTACAATATGACGAGTGCATTTACTTTTCAGATTTGATAGAAGTGAAACATGAGTTTGTTAAAGTGTCGTGTAAAGTTGCCGAAAGAAAAGTTTATGAACAATTCTTTTTATTTGCACCTCATAAAGAGTTCATGGAACACGATGACAAAAAAGAAATGCCTATAACCAAATCCGCTTATAATGTACTTGTGCTGGGAATCGACGCTGTTTCAAGACTGAACTTTCATAGAACCATGCCTAAAACCGTAGCATATTTGAAAGAAAAAGGTGCGATA
Source organism: Achlya flavicornis (assembly GCA_947623365.1). Classification (NCBI taxonomy): domain Eukaryota; kingdom Metazoa; phylum Arthropoda; class Insecta; order Lepidoptera; family Drepanidae; genus Achlya; species Achlya flavicornis. The sequence continues at coordinate 5,615,774 of OX392468.1, read as the reverse complement.
GAGCTGAAAGGCTACAATAAAGTCGGTGACAACACCTTCCCAAACTTGATACCTATGCTAATGGGAATCAAAGATACAGAATTAAAGAAAACGTGTCTTCCACATGGACAAGCTACTTTTGATAACTGTCCATTTGTCTGGGAATGGTTCAAGCAGGCTGGATATTACACAGCACTCGGTGAAGATAGTTCGTTTCTCGGCACTTTTAATTACGTCAAGGTCGGCTTCAGCACCACTCCTACAGATTATTACATTCACACGTTTATAAATGAAGCTGAAAGACATGCTGGAACGAACAAAGACTTTAATTCATTTCTATGCATGAATGATAAATATTTCTATCAAGTACTTTTAGATTACATTGAAGATCTCACGATGATATTGAAAAATTCTAGATTATTTGGATTCTTTTGGGAGGTGACCATGAGTCATGATTACTTAAACTACCCGATGGTGATGGATAGCAAATATGAAACGTTTTTAAAAAAATTAGAAGCTTCAGAATATTTAAACGATACGATAATTTTCCTAGTCAGCGACCACGGCATCCGCTGGGGTGAAATTCGATCTACAAAACAAGGACGTCTTGAGGAACGATTACCCTTTGTGTTTATATTAGCGCCTCAATCATTCCGAGATAACTATACTGAAGCTTACAATAATCTTAAGTTAAATAGTAAACGTTTGACAACTCCATTCGATATTCATGCTACTTTAACTGATCTCATTGGTTTAGATAATATAAAAAATGAAGTGACCATTAAACGCACCAAAGAAAACTACATTCATGATAGAAGTATTAGTTTATTTTTGCCTATACCATTGAACCGAACTTGTGAAACAGCGGGTATCGATGACCACTGGTGTACTTGTCATAGAGGGACTGCACTATCCAAGAATAATCCAGAAGCTATTGAAGCTGGAACTGAACTCGTAAGGAACTTGAATTTAATATTACAAGATCAACCGCAGTGCGCCCGCCTGACTCTAGCCGAAATACTGGAAGTCACTGAAATGGAAGCTGGCAAACCGGAGGATAGCGAAGACGGATGGCGAGAGTTTATGGTAATGGTGCGTACATTACCTGGTGATGCAGTTTTTGAAGCTACTCTTCGACGAGACAAAACTGAATGGGGTCTCGCAGGCACCGTCAGCCGACTCAATCTTTACGGTCAACAGAGCCATTGCGTTCATCAGTATCAACTTAAACTTTATTGCTACTGTGAATAGCGTTGGAATTAATTGGATAAGACACATGTCATCCACTTAACCTGGACTTGGAACGAACGTAATCACGAGCTAAATCCAATGTTACGATCAGTGTGTGAATTGCTAGACTAAATAATCAAATTCTAGGACAATTTGGCCATGAAGGTTTTCCCACGTAGAATATAAGAATCCCATTGTAAATCCATTGATCGAGTTTATCATCAATGATAATAAGAGTGCTGTGATATTTTTGTATTTCCAATGTAGAGATTAAATTAATATTGAATAGGTGGATTAAGAACGAGAAGTAGGTACTAAAATGGCTCAGAATATTTTTTTTTGTAAATATAATATTTTGTGTATCTTGTCAATTAAACTTTATTACAAGCTTTGTGAATTGTGACGATTTTATATAATATTAAGTTACATTAATTGACATGTTGACATTGTTAGGAGATGGGCAGACAAACGTAGGTATGTGAACGTAGTTACAATAATGTATAGACGTTGCCGCGTTGTATTGGTCCCATTAAATTTTAATATCGAATTATAGTGTGGCCACCGAGAGAATGCGTTTCTGACACCTGTTAATTTTGGCCAATCCCGGAAACATCAAATCTGATTATGATCGGACTAAGAAAATACTGAACTTTCCTATGAAAGTCCGAACGCAATAGGATTAGCTGTTTCCGAGAATATCCCAATATTAACAGTCGTCAGAAACGCATTATCTCGGTGGCCACGCTGTAGATGTTGTTATACAGTTCTTAGTTCAACAGCGTATAGTATTGTGGGATACAGATTGTGTCACAATCAAAATATTTAGTAAATAAGAGTCAATGTTTGAAAAACTTAAAACCTAATACGCTAATACGTACCTACTGTTTAACAACACAAAAGTGTATACCAATCAATTCTTCAACGTATATGAACAATTTGTTCCGCATTTTCAACGTGATGGATATTCAATTTTATTTGTATTTACTTTTGCCAGTAATCGATCAGACTTTGCCATTTAACAATACAAATGTATACACAATTCATACGGAGGGTTGTACAATATCTAGCTTTCCGCAACATAGTGAATATATACAAGGGTTGATTCAACCTCCTCATGTTAAAAATTGTTCCCAAACAGTTCGACTAGTTGATTCAAATAGCACGCACATATGGGTCATTAAAGATTTCTACGACTATTTCAACATATGGAATGAGGTAAATTTTTATTGCTGCTACAGAAATTTTTCGGCTATTAACAACGCACAAAACATAACTTATGGAGATTGTAGGGAATTTTCAACGGTATTGCGGGTGAAACACGAGTTTGTGCGCGTGGAATGTTATTATTTAGACGATAAAATGTACGACGACTTTTTCTTATTCAAAAGTCATGTAATAAATACCGTACACAGTCATGGAAATGGTGAATATAACGTTTTGATTTTAGGAATTGAAAGCATGTCTCGACTCAATTTTAAACGCACTATGCCCATGACTGCTGAATACTTACGGAAAAAGGGCAGCGTACAATTACTTGGATACAATAAATTAGGTGATAATTCATTCCCAAACTTATTTCCTGTGCTAACTGGTCAGAGTTACGAATATGTAAGAAATAAATGTATGATGAATTACGTTACGGACACTAATAAATGTCCTTTTATTTGGCATGATTTTAAAGCAGCAGGATACCACACCGCCTCAGGGTCAGATAGCCCGGCTGGAGTGCTTCAAGCTTACGAATACAATCTACCGAGGCTCCCAACTGACTTTTACTTGCAGCCGTTTGTTTACGAATCAAGATTACTTCATAAAAATACATTTTACAATTATCACCTTTGTATGGGTGCTAAATATTACTATAAAGTGCTTTTAGACTATATCCAAGATTTAACCACACGCTTGGATCATAAAAAAAATTTTGGATTCTTTTGGGAAGAATCAGTAAGCCACGAGAACCTAGGCAGCGCCCTCATAATGGACGAAGACTACTTTATCTTCCTTAATTACTTAGAAGACATAGGATATTTAAATAAAACCATACTAATATTTTTAAGCGATCATGGAATGCGATGGGGTAAAATTGTACGGACGAAACAGGGTCAACTAGAGGATCGTTTACCTTTACTAGAGGTCCTTTTCCCACAACATTTCCGACGTCGATATAAACTAGCATTTAAGAATTTTCAGTTAAATAGTCGTAGACTTACAACACCTTTTGATATCCACAAAACGCTTTTAGACCTCACTGAACCTGCGTTATTGGAGGACAATCAAATAAGGAAAAGAATTAGGACACTACAGAATTCCAAAGAAAGTCAATCAAGCTTATTTCTGCCAGTAGCCCGAAATAGAACGTGTGAATCACTTGGAATACAAACACACTGGTGTTCTTGTTACAATAGGGAAATGGTTTCAATTAATGGCATGCCCAATGTGCTGGCTGCTAGGTACCTTATTGGTTACATCAACGATTTATTAAAAGGATACCCGCAGTGCCATAAATTAACTATAGAGAAAATATTGGAAATCAATGTACTAAACGAACTAAATGACGTCTACGCTGTGGTATTGGTAGCAGCCCCAGGTGGTGGTATATTTGATGGAACGGTGGCCAACGACAGAGGATCGTGGTCGGTGTCGGGAACTGTGAGTCGTTTAAATCTTTACCGCAAACAAAGTTACTGCATTGATGATTATTTATTGAAAATGTATTGTTTTTGTCATTGAATTATTACACAGTTTTTGTAAATAAATAATGTAAGCCATTTTATTTTCTTTATAATATACTAAAGTAAAGCCAATGAGACGAGATAAAGAATGTAAACAACCTGACCTCTGCTGAGTTACATTACGATAGCGAGCGATTAATATCTCTCGCATGAAATAATGACGTCAGTTGGTCGACAACGGCTATCTTTGTGTGATTCGTGTTACAGGAATGCGGTCGTTACAGCAGCTATCAACATTTGATCCGCAATTTTCGTTATTCATTTCTGTTTGGATGTATGATTGATTTATAATAATAGACAGTTTTATGATCAATACGACTGATTCAGAGTCTTCTGACGAATCATGCTGCCCATACGTTTCGATAAATTAGGTTTTTTATCAATATCAATAGTCTTTTCCATTGAGTTATGTCAGATTTGTCGACTAAAATCAATATATTTACCATTATTTACTTAGCTATACATCCATGCTTACAGTGCTTTCTTTTTTAGGGTTCCGTAGCCAAATGGCAAAAAACGGAACCCTTATAGATTCGTCATGTCTGTCTGTCTGTCCGTGTATGTCACAGCCATTTATTTCCAAAACTATAAGAGCTATAATGTTGAAACTTGGTAAGTAGATGTATTCTGTGAACCGCATTAAGATTTTTACACAAAAATAGAAAAAAAACAAAAAATTTTGGGGGTTCCCCATACTTAGAACTGAAACTCAAATTTTTTTTTTTCATCAAACCCATAAGTGTCTATGGATAGGTCTTCAAAAATGATATTGAGGTTTCTAATATCATTTTTTTCTAAACTGAATAGTTTGCGCGAGAGACACTTCCAAAGTGGTAAAATGTGTGTCCCCCCCCCCCTGTAACTTCTAAAATAAGAGAATGATAAATCTATAAAAAATATATGATGTACATACATTACGGTGCAAACTTCCACCGAAAATTGGTTTGAACGAGATCTAGTAAGTAGTTTTTTTTAAATAGGTCATAAATTGAAATTAATATCAAATACTCAGGTCTATACTACCATTTACTTATATACCTACAGGTTTGTACGGAACCCTCGGTGCGCGAGTCTGACTCGCACTTGGCCGGTTTTTTTATACAGGCGACAACGATTCGGACTTTTTGGCGGGAACTTGCAGAGTGACGTTGCATTTTCATTTTTATTTTCATAAATTTGTGTATTTTTGGTGGTATTTTACCCAATAAAGACCATCCATGTGCACCAGTGAAGTGAAATGACATGAATTATGTGTATCGTGACTTTTCAAGTTGTCTCAAAAAGTCCGTGAAGAGTTTTAGTACAATGACCAGTGACCATCATTGTTTTTTTTTTTTTTTTTTTTATACTACTTAGGTGGCAAACAAGCATACGGCCCGCCTGATGGTAAGCGGTTACCGTAGCCTATGGACGCTTGCAACACCAGGGGTATCACGCGCGCGTTGCCGACCCTGCAGAAATCTCTTCACACCCCTTTTGAAGAACCCCATGCTGTACTCCATTGGGAAAACCACGGCGGGGAGCTCATTCCACAGTCTGAGCGTCCGCGGAAGGAAGCTCCTTTGAGCCCGCACAGTACGAAACAATTCAGGTTTCAATATGTGAGGATGGACTCCCCGTCGATGGCGAGAGTTGCGATGGTAGAAAGTAGCCGTGGGCATCATCTTAAACAATTCTTCAGAACACCGTCCGTTGTACAAGCGGTAGAACACACATAAGGAGGCAAAGTCTCTCCTCAGACTGGATGCCAGCTTAACCTTGCCTTCTAAGTGACTTCGGAACAAAACGTCGCTAGAAATGTCGACGCTAAGGATCCCGATGCTTTTGCTGATGTTCAAGGACGTGTTCTGGAACTGTGGAGCCACAGCAAATGGGGTTTTCTTAGCGGTGAACGCGCAGGCTTGAGTCTTGGTGGGGTTGAAATGGACTAGGTTTAGTCGACCCCAATCGGAGACACTAGTTAGTGTACTCTCGATTTCAGACACCAGCCGTTCGCGGCTTTCCTCAACCTCGGAACGAGGGATATTTGCACGGCCCGTATAATGGGTGTCCTCTGTACTGTCGTCCGCATAGCAATGAATGCCGTCAATAGACAGCATATCATTGATATGCAGTAGGAACAGTGTTGGGGACAGCACAGAGCCTTGCGGAACGCCAGCATTTATGTCCATGCTATCGGAGCAGCTACCGTCGACGACGGCTCTTATGCATCTGCTGGACAGAAAGCTGGCAATCCATTTGCACAATCCCTCGGGAAGCCCGTATGATGGTAGAAGACCCCTGTGCCAGACCCGATCGAACGCCTTCGCCACATCTAGGCTCACTGCCAATGCCTCACCTTGACTCTCGATGGCGAGTGACCAACGGTGCGTGAGATACACAAGGAGGTCACCAGCTGAGCGACTGTGGCGAAAGCCATACTGTCGGTCGCTCAACAAATCGTTTTCCTCCAGGTATCTCAAAAGCTGCGTGTTGATCACTCGCTCCATGACTTTGGAGAGAAGGGAGGTGATGGCGATAGGCCTGTAATTCGTCGGGTCTGATCTGTCACCCTTTTTGGGCACTGGGTGCACATGGGCAGTCTTCCACGAAGACGGGACATCCTTTTTGGTGTAGGAAAGCGCGAAAAGACGCGTCAGTACTGGACACAACTCAGGAGCACACCGCTTCAGCACCACTGCCGGTATGCCGTCTGGCCCACTCGACTTATGGATGTCCAGAGAAAGCAATTCCCGCCGGACCTCCCGTTGGGTAATGCTTATCTCCGGCATGGAGCTGTCACACCGCGGAATGGTAGGCGGTGAAGCGCCCATATCCAGTGAAACACTATCCGGATGGGTGACCGCTGAGTCGTATTTCAACTTGAGCGTTTTCCATGCTCCGGAAGGCACGCATAGCCGATGGTCAAAGCTATCATATAATTGCGATGGTCCTTAAGTTAGTTGGCAGGCCTCCGATATTTTAATTAAAATACACAACGTCAACTACATCAACGAAGCCATATTGTCGTATTGTGTATGTGTGCGACTGTATTGCAACGAAGGTAAAAAAGAGATAATCTTATGCAAATTTTGTTGTTATGAAAGGGACGTAAATAGTTATATAAAAATATCAAAGTAGGGATGTGTAATGTTTAGTCTGCTATTCTTCGTGTGTTTGTGGTCAGAGTTATAGCACAGTCTAATAACCATACAGTCGTCCGACGCCTTTGATCTTGTGAAAAATGCCGACAACGTCTAGACAGTATCGCGACGGCCAGGGTTGTCACAAGTAAACAATATTTACAAAATTATTTATTTATTGCAGATAACAATAAAACATTGTTAGCATTATTATATTTTAAACAATATTATAATAACTACTCCATCATCAGACCCTGAAAATTATACATGGTCAAAGTTCATCTCACGACAATTCCAACAACCCCAAACACGGCTAGGATACGAAGTTCCGCTATGGAGTTCCAGTGCTTACCCTCCTACTCCATCATCAGAACTATTGAAAAAAAAAAAAAGATTTCCAAACACTCATGCCCTGTGCCTGTTATAGGTAACAGGATACCCTATACCTGTGTACCTATTAGATATTTTTTACCGTCCGCCATTCGGACTTATTTGGCGTTATTAACGTGACACGACATGACAAATATAAAATTATTATTGTATGCACTCTACGATAACAAACCATTATTTACCTTTCTTCTGTGTGTGGAAGCTGATGAAAACGCAGACTTTTATTTAAATAGGATGAAGACTTGCAGTCTCTCACAGCACACGTCTTTTTAAGAGAGGAAGGGCATAACGGGTTGTCCCGTTCGAAATACGGAGTAGCCCGACTGGAGAAGTACCTCCACCTTACAGAAGATTGCAGCCAAATAACACCACTTCAATGTGGTGTTGTGTTCCTGCGGTGAGTAAGGTCGCCAGAGCTCCATGAGGAAGCGCTGTGCTGGCAGTGTGGGGACCAGCGGTGTCGCACCACCGTTGTGTTGTACAGGCGCGGCATGTTGTTGCGGCGGTCAGGGAGACCCGGTGAAACAGCTGCCCGCTGGCTGCCCGCAGGTTATAGGGGTCCCGAGCCCAGGGATTACTTAATCTCCGCCCTGGGAGGCTGACCCGCCGCCTCGCGCATAATCCATGGTATAGTTGATCGTGCCGGAGGAGGAGACCGGAGTGGACCCGGCCGACTGTATCATGGGGGGACCGGGGGCCCTTCCGGCTGCCGCACCAACAAACCGCATCACCTGTCCACCACTCTCGGCGAAAAACACTGCACTTTGTCCCTTTCGCTGCTGGCACAGCGATTCCTCCTAATCTTTATTCAACCCCTTTTAATGCCAAGGAAACATAAAAAAAGAAATGGTTTTTCAGCGGCCTCCCCGTCCACACTGTCAGTGGACTTTTGCAACATCAGGGGACTTCACGCCAATATCAATGCAGTCCATCAACATCTTGAGGCTGCACAGCCGACTCTGCTATTTCTAACGGAGACGCAAATATCCTGCCCTGATGATACATCGTATCTACACTACCCCGGGTACAAGCTGGAGCACAACTTTGTGCGCCGTGCCGGGGTATGTATGTACGTCAGGGAGGATATTTGCTGTCGCCGTCTCCATGGCCTGGAAGACAGGGACCTGTCGATTTTGTGGGCGCGCGTAGATCACGGTGGCCACACCAAAGTTTATGCGTGCCTTTACAGGTCCCATAGCGGTGACGTGGACACAAAACGGTTATTTGAGCACCTGCAATTGACGACTGACAAAGTACTGGAGCAGTACCCCTCCGCGGAGTTAGTGATATTAGGAGACTTCAACGCTCACCACGTTGAGTGGCTTAGTTCTCGGTCCACTGACTTCGCGGGGAGGACTGCTCACGACTTTGCCCTGGCCTATGGCCTCTCACAACTGGTAGTTTCTCCTACGAGAATCCCAGATATTGAGAGCCATACTAGTTCCTTACTGGACCTTCTGCTGACTTCGCGACCGGACAACTATGCAGTGACAGTGGATGCGCCTCTTGGGTCATCGGACCACTGTCTCGTCCGGACGCAGGTGCCTTGTGCGCGGCCTGTTACGCTCCGGTCACCCGGGCGTCGTCGCGTGTGGCACTATAAGTCAGCAGACTGGGATGGATTGCGTGAATACTACGCATCGTACCCGTGGAGACAGCTGTGCTTCGCATCAGATGATCCTGACACCTGTGCAGCTGCCGTCGCTGAGGCGATACTGGCGGGAATGGAATGTTACATCCCAAACCCGCTTGTGGCTGCAGGGGTGAAGAAACGACCGTGGTTTAATCGGCCCTGCAAGGTAGCTAGACATAATAAGCAGACCTTGTATGAGGCTTGGACCACGGCCCAAGCTAATCAGGACCCTAAAATCTCTGATGCGAAACGCAAATTTAACGCTGCCTCGAGATCCAGTAAGCGAATGATTGCCAGGGCAAAGTTCGATTTCGTCGGCAGAATTGGTGAGAGACTAACTAGCCTTTCGCGCTTTCTGGTCTCTTGCCAAAGCTGCTGAGGGAAACTTTTGCCAGTCGTCCTTGCCACCACTACGTAAGCCGGACGGGAACTTGGCCCATAGTGCTAAAGAGAAGGCTGACCTTTTAGGCTCTCTCTTTGCCTCGAACTCGACTTTGGATGATGGTGGCGCCACACCGCCTACCATTCCGCGGTGTGACAGCTCCATGCCAGAGATAAGCATTACCCAACGGGAGGTCCGGCGGGAATTGCTTTCTCTGGACATCCATAAGTCGAGTGGGCCAGACGGCATACCGGCAGTGGTGCTGAAGCGGTGTGCTCCTGAATTGTGTCCAGTACTAACGCGCCTTTTCGCGCTTTCCTACACCAAAAAGGAAGTCCCGTCTTTGTGGAAGACTGCCCATGTGCACCCAGTGCCCAAAAAAGGTGACAGATCAGACCCGACGAATTACAGGCCTATCGCCATCACCTCCCTTCTCTCCAAAGTCATGGAGCGAGTGATCAACACGCAGCTTTTGAGATACCTGGAGGATCACGATTTGTTGAGCGACCGACAATATGGCTTTCGCCACAGTCGCTCAGCTGGTGACCTCCTTGTGTATCTCACGCACCGTTGGTCACTCGCCATCGAGAGTCAAGGTGAGGCATTGGCAGTAAGCCTAGATGTGGCGAAGGCGTTCGATCGGGTCTGGCACCGGGGTCTTCTAACGAAGTTACCAGCATACGGGCTTCCCGAGGGATTATGCAAATGGGTTGCCAGCTTTCTGTCCAGCAGATGCATAAGAGCCGTCGTTGACGGTAGCTGCTCCGACAGCATGGACATAAATGCCGGCGTCCCGCAAGGCTCTGTGCTGTCCCCAACACTGTTCCTACTGCATATCAATGATATGCTGTCTATTGACGGCGTTCATTGTTATGCAGACGACAGTACAGGGGACGCTTATTACACGGGCCGTGCTAATATCCCTCGTTCCGAGGTGGAGGAAAGCCGCGAACGGCTGTTGTCTGAAATCGAGAGTACACTAACTAGTGTCTCCGATTGGGGCAGACTAAACCTAGTCCATTTCAACCCCACTAAGACTCAAGCCTGCGCGTTCACCGCTAAGAAAACCCCATTTGCTGTGGCTCCACAGTTCCAGAACACGTCCCTGAACATCAGCAAAAGCATCGGGATCCTTGGCGTCGACATTTCTAGCGACGTTTTGTTCCGAAGTCACTTAGAAGACAAGGTTAAGCTGGCATCCAAAAAGCTCGGAGTGCTCAACAGAGCGAGGCAGTACTTCACATCGGGGCAAAGGCTGCAACTTTACAAGTCGCAAGTCCGGCCTCATATGGAGTACTGCTGTCATCTATGGGCGGGGGCACCTGGATACCAGCTTGATCCTTTAGACTCGGTTCAACGACGTGCCATCAGAATTGTCGACGATCCCGAGCTCACAAGCGGTTTAGAGCCCCTCAGTCTGAGGAGAGACTTTGCCTCCTTATGTGTGTTCTACCGCTTGTACAACGGACAGTGTTCTGAAGAATTGTTTAAGATGATGCCCACGGCTACTTTCTACCATCGCAACTCTCGCCATCGACGGGGAGTCCATCCTCACATATTGAAACCTGAATTGTTTCGTACTGTGCGGGCTCAAAGGAGCTTCCTTCCGCGGACGCTCAGACTGTGGAATGAGCTCCCCGCCGTGGTTTTCCCAATGGAGTACAGCATGGGGTTCTTCAAAAGGGGTGTGAAGAGATTTCTGCAGGGTCGGCAACGCGCGCGTGATACCCCTGGTGTTGCAAGCGTCCATAGGCTACGGTAACCGCTTACCATCAGGCGGGCCGTATGCTTGTTTGCCACCTAAGTGGTATAAAAAAAAAAAAAAAAAAAAAAAACGTCGTTTGCACCATTTTAAATAAACAAATTAATATAAAATAATTACAGACACAAACACGCGTTAGCCCTGAATTCTGTTTACCGAGCTACTAACATCGTTTTGTTCGCAGGTCGGTAACGGCTTTCCCGCGTCTCGCCCCTCACACCCCGCACGATTGCCCTGTCTAGACGGCTTCGTCGACCGACTGTATGGTTATTAGACTGTGGTTATAGTATGCAATAGTAAAACTGTGGTTATAGTCATAACTAAACTAGTTATGGATACTTACTCTTTGATAACTTGTAAGTCTAGTCTAGTAACTAATCTGTCCGTGGTTATAGTGTTCTGTGTGGTGTCCCCTATAGATAGTGGTCTGTGTATATACTGTAGTCTTTGCTGTGTGGTTCTGTGGTTTTCTACGTAATTTGGTCAAAGTTTCGTTCTATTTTATTTATTTATTGCATTAGTAATTTATAATGCATAGTAAATAGTATTCTTCGATACCTTTTAACATTATCAAAATTATAATGGCTTTAACATTAAGGTTATTGCATAGGAATTGTTATACTATTCAAAGTATAACCAAACCGGTGAAATGGAGTGTGGGGAAAAATTATCCGACCGGAATTTTATCAAGTGGAATTTGCAACTTAAATAATTATATGCTAAGGCCGGTGACTGAGGCCAAGCAATTAGTGTCAACTACATCTATCAGACAATTATCGATACCCAGCAGCCCGAACAGTGAACCAGAGAAGACACCACAAGGGCCTGAGGTACAAAAACTAGGCCTCGTACAGAGATTCAAGCAAATGTACAGAGATTATTGGTACGTGCTACTCCCTGTACATATGGGAACATCGGCTATTTGGTTTGGTACCTTCTACTACACAGTCCGGAGGCAAGTAAAGATTGATGCCATATTGTGACATAATATAATGTTTTAATAATATAGCCCCTTACATAGACATATAAAAATATCAAGACGGAGTGTCATCTTATAAGAAAGTGAAGCAAAAAAAATCCTATGTGTGCGTGGGTAAAATCAGTACTGGGCCAAGCAGGCACAAATGGTACTGAGCCTTATTTTCACTGTCAACGTCTCAATACGGAATGACAACCGATCGGCTTCCTATGGTCTATATGTGTGTGTGAGAACATGTATATACAAGAACGCCGGCTTGGCTTCCTATTACTTGCGTCACTTAAGAACACAGACCGTTCCGTCTTTCATTTTTTCTTGGTCTGGGGCCCCTTACTCATAACGTCACCCTACCTACTGTCATTGTCAAATAATGTGAAATTATTTACGTGACCATTTAAACAGTATATTAGTTAAATAGCGCTGTATGAGTGAGGGGGGTAATGTTTTAATAATTATTATTTTTCTTCCAGTGGTGTAGATATTCTGAGTATCTTGGAATCATATGGTTTCAGTGAGAAACTATTGACACCTTTGAGAGAATCAGGTGCTGGATACTTTGCTCTGGCATTTGCACTCTATAAATTAGTAACACCTCTACGATATGCTGTCACTGTTGGTAATAAATATGTTCATATACTTTCTATAAAATTATTGAATGTATTATTATTTGTATAAATACATTGGCTTGTGGTTAAAAAAATAACAATGACATCAATTATTATTACAGGACACACTCCCTCATGAGAACCAATGGGTTAATAGTATTTCATCTGCCGTATCTGTGTATTAGTTGTTGTACTCATTCTTCAAATATTTTCAAGGTGGAACCACCTATGCTATCAAGAAGTTGACTGCCATAGGCTGGATAAAACCAGTACCTTCAAGAGAACGCCTCAAAGAGATGCTCCAAGTGAAAAAAGACAACTTCCAGGACCGGTTTAATGAAAGTAAGCAGCATTACCAAACACAAATGAAAGAGAAACGGACTCAAATGATGGATGAAATGCAACGGTACAAGACAGAAATGCGTAATATGAAAAATAAGGTGAAGAAAATGTAATCTTTAGTATTATCCTCAATACAGGAATATCATAAACTCCAAACTATTTATCATACTGTGGTAAGACCTATGTAAAATCATTTTCATTAGCTTCTTATTCTATTTGACCTAGGAGGAGGTTGAAAAGGTAGCTTGGATGCAAATTATTAAGAACTTTTAGACTTTTAAATTATTTATTGTTTAAAATATTTTAATATAAAAATTATTTCTTAACAAACATTTTATTTCAAAAGTACCTAAATATAAAATAATCACATTTCTGCCATCAAAATGTACATAAATAAAACAAATAAATGCTAATTACATTAAGTACACAACAGCAGGACAGCACATAACTGGAATGTTTTATTGCGCCATTCATATTAAAATAATTATAATAATATAAAAATAATAATTTTAACTTTGTGACCAAAGACATAAATATGGTTCCACAAGCAGTTTAAACATGATTAACACTATTTTTGTGTAAACCAGGAGTACTGCCATATCTAATGTATACAATTTAATAAATGCAGTTAATCTCTGCTGCAAAAATTGCAATGAGATATAGTATTTGGGGTTTTGTATGTTTTTTGTACCAATCAGTTATTATATAATACTATTTACTCATGTAGCATGACCTGCTAGCACTCACATATTTTTAAATCGCAAAAAAATATCAATGTTAGTGTAAAAAATCTCCAAAAATCAATTCCATATTTTCACAGCTAATACTTATTTTTTGTTCGTCAATAAGAAAACGTCATAATGATGATGTCATGATTCTAAGTAAAACTATTTGATATCACAAAGTGCTAGGTATATGCAAATCTTATAGGATCAAACAAAGCACAAGCCCTAGCTCAATAATAGTAACATAGAACATATTATTTGCATAACTTACATATTTTTATGTATTATTCATATATGGAACCCAATACAAGAAATATTATCTAATTCTAACACTTATTATGTATTCCCGTTTACTAATAAATACTTAACGATAGAAAATTAACAAAATAATTAGTTGCAAATCTATTTTATTTCATTATGTTCAGTTCAGTTACAATAATCATATTAAGGGAACATTGAATAACGACCACAAACTGAGCATAAATTGATCATATCATTAACTATTCACCACATGAATGTTAAAGCTTATTTATTAATTATATTACATACCTATAGAAGCATTATGAAAATGATGCACAAAGAAATTTCAATTAATCCAGTTAATCAACATCATTACATTGAAGGCAATAAAAACTCAGGTGTAGTGACATAACTGCAATTCTGCAATTGTAAGTATTTGGTAAAGGCAAAAGAAATAGGTAAGCATATTGAGGAACCCATAGCAGTGGTGGGGTACTTTAAAGTACCCTTGAGCCACAAGGGTACTTCAATAGAATGAAAATCTTTTGCTGAGTGTGCCAGTGTGTTCTGGTAGCACTTGAATGTGCCTTTTTCACCTTCAACTACTTTAGGCCAATTTGTGTTTTACCAAGGTGAGATGTGTGACAGCCACATTTTTTTTCTTTCAAATACTTGGGCAAAATATATTTGTAATGTAAAAAATAGTCACTTTTGTCATGATATCAAGAACCACTTTCATAGTACCCCATGGAATTGTAATCTGATATTGCTTGGCTTCAATGTATGCATGCAACATATTCTAAGTATGGAAACTTCTGGATTCTGTGATTGATTAAAGCTCATGCCACACTGCCCCACACACTGGAACGTCGCGCAGAGAAGCATTGTTTGTAAATATCACAGTATATGTATGGAAACGCGCGTGGCATAATAAACTAACACAGCATCTCAGACCAGAGCGTGTCTTGTGGAGCAGTGCTAGCGAGCCCTAAGACAAGACTACATTTGACAGAGTCTAGTCATATATCATGTCCGATTTGGCATAACTTCAATGTTAACTACATAACTACTGAATTTATACATTTTGAGCACATATCTAATACCATAACCAGCTACCAACTTGTAATGACGTGAAACATTGTTCTGTCCGACATAGACGCCGCGGAAATGACGTTCAGCCCATGTATTGATAGGAGGCGGGGGAGAGGTGCGGCGCGGGGGGCAGCCCCGGGCCCGTGGCGGCGCCGATCGTCGCCAGGTGGCACGCGCGACACATCAACTTGCCTGAAAATTATAAACCATATTTATTTACTGTTTAATTCCCCACGAATTTATAAAAAAATATATTATATAAATTAGTTATTCATATTTGTTGTCGTTTTATATTTTTAAGTGGCGTATTATTATTTTTTAATAGCTCTAATTCACTAGCGGCCAATGTTGTTTTGTGTGATTCAATGATATTGAACCAAAACAAGAGTATCTGTTTTGGTTCAATATCATAAAAGAAACATATGTAATTTTGGAATGAATCAAACATAAAAAAGTCGTAAATGGCTTCTGCCACAAGGTGTTTCCCTTATATGTATGGGATCTTATGTTATCCCAAGATAAAAAGTCTATGTTATACCAGAATACGCAAGCGCACAAAAGGTTCCCTAACACCACCCAAAATAGATTTTGTTGAAAAACTATTATAATATACTTATTTTTTTATTATTTGTTGTTTTACTATAAAGTGCACACTAGAATAAGACCAAGTTTGACTGCTAGGATGGTCTTATAAATGTAATTAATATACAATTACATTTATAAGACCATCCTAGCAGACAATGTTGAAAAAATACAAGTCTATGTTTCTTTTTTTGATTGGCATAGAGACCATAGAAACACAACCTATAAAAGTTCAAGAGAAAGACGCAATTAATACCATAGGCCTAGAAATAGGGTCTAGTACTCTAAAAAGTAGCTGCGCCAAGTACTCGTTTATTACTCGGTACTCAGCATACTCGGACATTTTTTTAGTACTCGTTATCGGCCGAATAACTCGGTTTGACAGCCGAGGTACTCGAAAAGAAATCGTGTACTTGTCAGTATCAGAAAATTCGGGTGTCATTTTTTTTCAAAAGTCAAAAAACTTAAGTGTTTTTCATGATCGTTGTCACAGTTTCCGCAGACTTAGAAATAATAATAGGAAGCCACTAAACAAACTAACCAGCTAGAGGATAACAACGCTTGTCTGGTTCATCAGTTAGCTGCATCCCACAAACGCAGCACATATAACAATCGACGTGGAAGTCTCGGTCCATGGACACCACTCGTACTGTCTCATCTGTGCCCTCCACAGGAGTTATACCTGAAATAGAAATCGGTTCTTTAACAGATCCACTTAATACTTTGCGAGAAAATTTAAGTGATGGAATGAAACGTGTTTACACTATGCCACTTCCATGATGCCACAAAATCACATCATTAATTTTTCTGTAACCCTCACTTTTATGTAACTTTTGAAGTTGGAATCAAAAATATACTAGCTGACCGGCGCGACTTCGTTCGCGTGGTGCCCTACCCTGCCGTACCCTACCCTACCAGGGATATGAAAAATAGTTGACGTCCTATTCTCAGACCTACTGAGTGTACACACAAAATTTTATAAGAAGCGGACAAGCTCTTTCGGAGGAGTTTTATTACAAACACAATAATCTTATATATTAGATTTATTCAAATCTTTTTGTATGAAGTACAAAATATTCATGTTCATGTATTTTGGTTAGAGTGATATATCTTATCTATATTTCAAATTCTCCAGATAACAAGAACAAATTTATTGTGATTGAAAGTTATATGGTACAGTTATATATGGGCTCATATATTTATCATGTATAAACAATAAACCATAATATACCTACTTTGTATTTTCAAATCAGTACAAATTTTATTCTAGTGAATAATCTGTAGTAGAATGTTATCTATATATAAACATATTATTATCATAATAGAGGGTACGCTGCCTGACCTTTAGCTTAGTTAACATTATTATGCATCTAAAATTATCTCTCTGTTATACCTCAGAGTATATAAATACTACGTACAAGTTATACATAATGTCTGAATGAATATGACATTAGATAATCATGGAAATTTATGTCACTTCCACTCTATTCTTGCCTGTCTTTGACAATAGCAATGTATTGTTTGAATGGTTTCAAGGTGATTAGGTGGTATTTGAATTAAACTTAGCTTACGGAGAAGAGAACATCGTGAGGTAAAGAGAGGGCTAAGGTATTTGTGGTACCCATCTGGCTCAAGCTCAAAATCTGTCGCCATGCACCTAGCGTAGTGTTCTGGCAGTGGCACTTCCTACTGATTTCCATACTAATATTATAAATGCGGAAGTAACTCTGGTTGTTTGTTTGTTACGCTTTCACGCCTGAACTGCTGAACCGATGGCGATGACATTTGACTGGCAAGTAGGCAAGTAGCCTATGGTATGGAGAAGGACATATACTACTTTTTATCCCGGGTGTAATCGCGAGGGACAGCTTAGATTATTATAAATGTGAAAGTTTGTATGGATGTGATTTGTGTAGATGTTTGTTACTCCCTCACGCAAAAACTACGGAACAGATTTGGATGAAATATGGCACACAGATGGAATATGTTCTGGATTAACATCGGATACTTTACAACCCGGAAAAACATACGATCCATCGGGAACACGGTAGAAACCAAGATTTCTATAATTTAAGTGGAAGTAGCTATACCAGAGCCAAAATATGTATGAGATAAAATATGTAAACAACCGACCTCTACTGAGTTACATTACGATACGAACGATAATTATCTCCCGCATTCAAAAATGACGTCAGTTGGTCGACGACAGCTCTCGTTGTGTGATTCATGGTACAGGAAAGCGGTTGGTAAAGCAGCGGTCAAAATAATGTCATTAAATAAAAAAATATAGTTTGTTTACATTATTTATCTCGTCTCGTTGGCTTTGGTATAGTAGATTACCTTTGCCACAGCTAGCACACTTGGGCGCGAACATGCGGTGGTAGTCATTGACACAGTAGATTTTGTTGTCAACATCCACAGTAAATGGCACTCCATCGAGACACTCATTGCACACACAGCACCGGAAACAGCCAGGATGGTATGACTTGCCCATAGCTTGGAGAATCTATAATTTAAGCAAGTGAATTAAATGTAAGAGATAGAATTAATAATATTGATGGTCTCATAAAAATCTGTTACAGTTAGTGAGTGTTACACTATAATAACATAGTTAATCAGAGTAAATTAAAAAATAATTCTAGTACATACTTTTAAAGTAAAAAGTTGTGACTATAATATATTGCCTTTATAGAAATGAATTGTTTATGTGCAAAATTCTTACCATTTCCATAATCAAATGACCACAAATTGCACACTTCTCAGCAGTTTGTTGGAATCCAGAATACTGAAATTAATTTTCATCAAATCAATCATCTTCATCACTATATTTAGAACATATAAACTAGCTTGCAGTCAACTTCAAACAGTATTCAATGTTAATTTGGAGAGTTTTTTTTATTCTACTTAGGTAATAGCCCCTGATGATAAGCAGTTAACAAATCCTATAGACCAGCGGTCGGCAACACGCGGCCCGCGGACGTCTTACTTGCGGCCCGTGAATGTTTTGTAAATAAGTTATAAATATTAAAATAAATGCATGAACGAACCGCGATCGACCGTATAGTGTGGATCTAGCTTAAAGAACCAACAAAATCGGATTTTCAGCGATAAATTTTAACAAATTACTAACATGTTATGCAAGTTAGCAGATCTTGGCAAGGTGTTCTAGTTATTGTGATATAACGAATTTGCCAGGACTAGCCTGTTCTAACAGGGCCATCTAAGAACCGTTATATATTTTGAACCTACGACCATCTAAATTTGTAATTTTATTGCTATGATCTAATATTCGGCGACAAAATTTTACAAATAATAGTGACATTCAGGGAATAACCACCTGCACTAGGTGTTCTAGTTCTAGACATTCAAAAGGAACTCTGACAAGAAGAGTCTTTATGACAATATAGTGACAGATATTGAATTCGAATCCGAGATAAGGGGGGGAGAGGCTGCCAGGTGTTTTGCCAGGACGGCCTATGCCCAGGGGGAGTCATGACCCCACGAATCCCATGAATCTAGGATTAATATCACAAGTGCGGCCCGCCTTTAGTTTATTCTGCCACCTTGTGGCCCTTGCCTGCCAAAAGGTTGCCGACCCCTGCTATAGACCAATGCATCACTAGAGGTATCACTTGTGTGTTGCTGTCCCTTCTTCATACCCTATTAGAAAGGGGTTTGAACAGGCGTTGAGGGGAGATGCTGTGCCAGCAGCGGAAGTCTCCATCACAGTGCCTCCTCATGGAAGTCTTATAAATATTATGTAAATATTTCTCACCAAATAGTCTTCCTCACAATACACCTTGCCATGTACATTGTAGAAGGCCTTCCCACGCAATGCTCGGCCACAGGAACAACAGATGAAACAGTTTGTATGGTACAAGTTGCCCATAGCTTGGCACGCCTGTCCAGCACCAGTCACTCCTGCACCGCATGTATGGCAAATACCTGGATATATGATACTATTTTACAACATAATAAAAGTTATTCCTTAGTTTATCATAACAGTCTTTGTCAAATGCCAATTTTATTGTATGGATAGGTCCATACAAATAATCATAAATTGTTTGGAAAATCGCTCAGCCTCTTTTTTTAGAATTCCATAGTCAAACAAACAGTTTCGTCATGTCTTTCTGCCTGTTATGGTTATTTTACTTGGAGAAAAAAGTTTATGTATCACAGAGTGGGGAATTGTTAAAAGTGTCTTTAAAAATAATAGCTTTAAATTAATACCACTGAGGTAAGCAGTGAGGTAGTAGTAAGCGGTTACCATAGCCTATATCATGCTTGCAGTGCCAGTGGTATCACCTGCACATTGCTGACCATTGTGGCACACCCTTCTAGAAAATCTCGATACTGTAACCCCTTGCAATGGAACTCAGACAGATTCAATTATTATTTGCACCAAAAGGGATGACTGTGACTTGTACTGTTATCTGTACTTGGAGAACTTCAGTTACACAACAACAGTAGGTACAAGTAACAGAGATGTTGATTTGGTTTCTCTAAGTATTAGATGTATGTGAAATGTATTGTGCATATGTACCATCTATAATATCAATTTGTTTTTTTATAAAATTTTCCTTATACATCTTAGATTTTAGATTGCATCACATATTATTGACTACAGAACCCTAGAAGACTAATGTGTGTTATGACACACACTTGGCACATTTTTTATTGGTGTTCATAACAGAAGTTATTCAAAAACAAAAATGTATTATTTATGTTTTAATTCATTGCTCCATAAGCACTCAAAATTTTATTGATATAATAAAATGCAAAAACCTTAATATAATAACTTTGTATTGAGCACAAAAATTTAGTCATGAAGATGGAAAATCTTACCAAAGTATTCTCCTTCTTCATCTTGCCTCTCCATCTCTTCCTCAAGCTGCCTTGTTAGTTCTTCAATCTTTCTCTGAGCCTCACTTGGCCCTGGTGGACGGGGAGGGGTGATGCTATAGGGCAGCAGGCTCTTACCACGCCCACCAGACCCTCGGGAGCCCCCAGACACCTGAGACACCGAGCTTGGTGTGGGACTAGGCGCCGGAGACTGAGCTGGGGAGCACAGAGATGTCAAACCAGACACTAAGTTCCTAGAACCAATAGATTCCGATGCCAGGGATATATTATCTCTATTCCCTACAGCCACACCGCTTCCAGAACCCCCTGTCATACAAACATAGTCCGAACCATTAGTGTCCTCCACAATCTGCATTCTACTGCCGATAATAGCAGGCTTGGAATTATACCCTCCATTGATCAATGTTGCCTTCTCTTTCCCAACAGAATTTCCAATATTTGGTTTGGGATGAAAAAATTTTGGACTTGCAGTAGCTGTTTGTACTTCGGTAGCTATATTAGCTTTGGGTCTTTGAGCACTAGGTGCAATGGATGCATAAATTGCTGTAGAGGGGATTGTGACAACTTTATCATCAAAGCTAACACTGTTATCACTCTTCAACAGTGCACTCACATCAGTGTACTTAGGGGGAGCAGATTTCATTATAGTATAATCACCATTGGAGTTGTCTTGAGATGGGTTATATGGCGGTGGAGGTGGGGCTTTATCAATTTTTCCTTTTTCACTCAGTATACTTCTATTTATATTAGTATTGGGCACCTGTGGACCTGGTACTGAACCCTGTTGTATGTAGCGCTGATCAGAGTTTTGTTGTATTTTGTACTCAGGTTTCTTATCATTATCAGAACAAAGCATGTTCTCATACACCAGCGGGTTTAATTTAGGTTTAGAGTTTACAGGAACTTGAGGCTGAGCTTTGCTGTAGCGCGTGTCGTAGTACCCGTCTGAGACGGGCGGCGGCGGGCCCTGCTGGTACAGCTGGTGGTAGTATGGTGGTTGCGGCGAGCGCTGTTCTCCGTAATAGTCTATATTTTCATATACGGGCGGCGGATATGGCGCGATAGGATTTGCTGGTATCTCATACAAATCATCTGTTTGATAACTGAGCGACCTCTGTGATAAAGAGTCGATGGAGCGCGTTGGACTCGAGGGTAAGGCTGCGGTGTTTATATCACGCTTGTTGATCGAAGCGATGGTTTCCACACGTTTTGGTGTGGCAAATTTTGAGGCTGCTATCACGTTAGACCGCTCGTAAAAACTATAGTCCTGACGATTATTCTGGGTGTTGTCCAACACGAAGCTCTCTATAGCACCCACTGGTCGGGTTTTACCGAGAGTATTCGTATTGGATGTTGCGGTACTGTGCGCTTGCTCAGTACCATCCTCGACTTTGCTGGATATTTTCAAATCTTGAAGTCCTAGTATACAGCGTTGTTCCTCAGAATTATTTCTTCTCGAAGAATCCATAGTGAAATTACAAAGACAGGTATCATAAATTGAACTAAAGTTATCACTAGTTTGAAACACAAGGTATTGAATGATTCATCTCAAAACATCAAAAAAATGAACCTCGAAAGTCGAACTCTTCTCACAAAACTCAAACAAAACATACATCACAGACAGATTAGTAACTAGTTGTAGTGATGTGCAAAGAGTATAATCACTATGGGGTGATTTGCTGTCTGTATTTTTTTGTTTATGAGTGTACCTACTGACTTTTATATTGTTTTATCATTTCTTTGGTTTTATCTCTACTTCGTTTGTGTATTGTTTTCAAATGACATGAATTCGGTCGTTGACGTTAACACAAGTTCCAGGGATGAGGGATAAACAATTCGAGTATAGATAAAAATACTGAACCGATTCTGCTGAATATAATAGTAATTCCCGATATGTGTAAGGGTCAGTTCACCTTCACACCGAGACGAAACGCGACTATGAAAAGGCCAATTGTTTCACATTGAAATATTTACATATTGTTCTACGAAGGTAAAAAATAATAAAATCTTGAAAAAATCAAATTTCCCATTGCACCACGACGATCCACCCTCTATTATAATATCATATCATTACACTTTTTTTTTTATACCACTTTACCGGTTTTCTTATCAATTAGCGAGCGATTATTGGTCACATCTCTAAAAAATATAGACGTAGATCGTAACTGTTCTTTGTGTTTGAGTAAAAAATAATTGTTATGTTGTCTTGACTTCATTTGGCGTAAAACCACATAACTGCTTCGTAATTTTATTTTATAGTCCCACAAGCTTATCTCGACTGGTGAGAGTCACTGTTATCGCATTTGGTGGAGCAAACAACCAACGTATCCAGATTGTGGGATATCCTTCCACACGTATACAAAATATCGATATGGATCAATCTCACGACAAATCCAATCAGCTCACTATAATTCTAACAACCCCAAACACGGCTAGAATACGATTTTCCACTATGGAGTTCTAGTGCTTACCCTCCGACTCCATCATCAGACCCTGAAAACCATATTAGGTCAAAGTTCATCTCACAACAATTCCAAAAACCCCAAACACGGCTAGTATACGATGCTCCGCTATGGAGTTGAAGTGCATACCCTCCTACTCCATCATCAGACCCTGAAAACCATATATGGTCAAAGATCTTCTCAGGACACCAAACACGGCTAGGATACTTTGCTCCGCTATGGAGTTACAATACCTACCCTCCTACTCTATCAGTTTTTTAATGGTTATAAAATTATATTTTTCTTGACAGATAAACTGTTTATCATAACACATTTAGATATGAAGTTAAATTACTATGTTAAAGCAAAAAACCAACAGGCGTGATAGTTTTTCAGTAAAGTGTACCACAAACCACTTAACTTAGTGGTTATATTCTCTTTGCAAACCACTTGTCCGCACCGGCCGCAATACCCGGCACAATGCGCACAACACGCATCCGTAATGTAGTACATTATGAAGAGAAAATACGAGTTACCTGAGTGGGAACAAGATCCTTTGCTTTCTTCTTGGATTTCCAGAGATAAGGAGGTTCATCAAATATTATGGGGACTGGGAGTCCCCATTGAGGCGTATATAATATATGATGGCAGTTTTGGCATTTTTTGAAGTTGGGTTTGGCCTACGGGTTTGGCAGATTTTTCGCCAGTGCCGAGCAGATTCGCCATTTTTGACATGGTCACCCTGCGAACGAGTGAGTGCTTTTTTTGTATATAGTCTGTGCTGAGCCAAGAGCGAAGCATAATTTTTCATTCTCTCTCAATAATCTCAATTTCTTTTCGGTGTGATTCAGATTATATTCATGTACTCGTCAGAAAATTATAACAATCCGCTAGTGTAAAACTATATTCCTAACCGAGAACAAAGTTCTCTCCATTCGTTATGTACGATACGGAAGATGATCAATACGAGGAGGAAGATGTCGAAGAAATCAGTTCAGAGCTCTGGCAGGAAGCTTGCTGGATTGTCATCAACGCTTATTTCGATGAGAAAGGTTTGGTACGCCAACAGCTTGATAGTTTTGATGAATTTATACAAATGTCGGTTCAGCGAATCGTAGAAGATTCACCACCAATTGAATTGCAAGCTGAAGCCCAACACTCGTCTGGGGAAATTGAAAATCCACCAAAATATCTTTTGAAATTCGATCAAATATACTTATCTAAACCAACACACTGGGAAAAAGATGGTGCACCCTCTCCTATGATGCCCAATGAAGCTCGCCTTCGTAATTTGACTTATTCTGCGCCCTTATATGTGGATATAACAAAAACCATTGAGAAAGAAAATGAAGATCCTATTGAAACACAACATCAAAAAACATTTATTGGAAAAATTCCTATTATGTTGAGGTCCACTTACTGTTTGTTGAGTAATTTGACTGACAGGGATTTGACAGAGTTGAATGAGTGCCCACTTGACCCTGGTGGTTATTTCATTATCAATGGATCTGAAAAAGTATTGATTGCTCAAGAGAAAATGGCCACAAATACTGTGTATGTATTCAGTATGAAAGATGGTAAATTTGCTTATAAAACTGAGATTCGCTCTTGTCTTGAACACAGCTCAAGGCCTACATCAACATTGTGGGTTAACATGATGGCTCGTGGTGGACAGAGCATTAAAAAATCAGCTATTGGGCAAAGGATTATTGCAATTGTCCCATATATCAAACAAGAGATCCCAATTATGATTGTATTCAGAGCTTTGGGTTTTGTAGCCGATAGAGATATTCTGGAACATATAATTTATGATTTTGATGATCCTGAAATGATGGAAATGGTGAAACCATCACTTGATGAAGCTTTTGTAATTCAAGAGCAAAATGTTGCTCTCAACTTTATTGGTGCTCGTGGAGCTCGCCCAGGAGTTACTAAAGAGAAGCGTATAAAATATGCAAGAGAAATTTTACAAAAAGAAATGTTGCCGCATGTTGGAGTTTCTGATTTTTGTGAAACTAAAAAGGCATACTTTTTGGGTTATATGGTGCACAGACTGCTATTGGCTGCATTGGGTCGCCGTGAACTAGATGACAGAGATCACTATGGGAACAAAAGATTAGACTTAGCTGGACCCCTGCTAGCATTTTTATTCAGAGGTCTGTTCAAAAATTTGTTAAAAGAAGTTAGAATGTATGCACAAAAGTTTATTGACAGGGGGAAAGATTTCAACCTTGAATTGGCTATAAAAACCAAAATCATCACAGATGGTTTGAGATACTCACTCGCCACTGGTAACTGGGGAGATCAAAAGAAAGCTCATCAAGCAAGAGCTGGTGTATCTCAAGTATTGAACAGACTGACCTTTGCATCCACTTTATCACATTTACGCCGTGTAAATTCACCTATTGGACGTGATGGCAAGTTAGCAAAACCCCGTCAGTTACATAATACTTTGTGGGGCATGATATGTCCCGCTGAAACTCCTGAAGGTGCTGCTGTAGGATTGGTCAAAAACTTAGCATTGATGGCTTATATCTCTGTTGGTAGCCAACCTTCACCAATATTGGAGTTTTTGGAAGAATGGTCTATGGAAAACTTGGAAGAAATAGCTCCATCGGCTATAGCAGATGCTACAAAGATTTTTGTCAATGGTTGTTGGGTGGGTATCCATCGTGATCCTGAACAATTGATGGCTACCTTAAGAAAACTAAGACGTCAGATGGATATCATAGTATCTGAAGTCAGTATGATTCGTGACATAAGAGACAGAGAAATCCGAATTTATACTGATGCTGGCAGGATTTGTCGCCCTTTACTGATTGTAGAAAATGGGGCTCTATTACTAAAGAAAAAACACATTGACAACTTGAAGGAGAGGGACTACAATAATTATGGATGGCAAAATTTAGTAGCAAGTGGAGTTGTAGAATATATTGATACCCTAGAAGAGGAGACAGTGATGATAGCAATGAGCCCTGATGACTTGGCACAAGTAAAAGAATATGCTTACTGCACAACCTACACTCACTGTGAAATTCATCCAGCTATGATATTGGGTGTTTGTGCATCCATTATTCCATTCCCTGATCACAACCAAAGTCCCAGAAACACATACCAAAGTGCTATGGGTAAACAAGCTATGGGAGTTTATATTACAAACTTTCATGTAAGAATGGACACGCTTGCTCATGTGCTCTATTACCCACATAAACCTTTGGTCACCACCAGGTCTATGGAATACCTTCGCTTCAGAGAATTACCAGCAGGCATCAATTCAATTGTGGCTATCCTTTGTTATACCGGGTACAACCAAGAAGACAGTGTCATTTTAAATGCATCAGCAGTTGAAAGAGGATTCTTCAGATCAGTATTTTACCGCTCTTATAAAGACTCTGAATCTAAAAGAATAGGAGATCAGGAAGAACAGTTTGAAAAACCAACAAGACAAACCTGTCAAGGCATGAGGAATGCATTATATGACAAATTGGATGATGATGGTATTATTGCCCCTGGTATTAGGGTATCAGGTGATGATGTAGTAATTGGAAAGACAATCACACTACCTGAAAATGATGATGAATTAGAAGGTACCACAAAACGCTATTCGAAACGTGATGCATCCACTTTCTTACGAAACAGCGAAACTGGTATTGTAGATCAAGTTATGTTGACATTGAACAGTGAAGGATACAAATTTTGTAAAATTCGTGTCCGATCAGTACGCATTCCACAAATTGGAGATAAGTTTGCTTCTCGCCATGGTCAAAAAGGCACCTGTGGGATCCAATACAGGCAAGAGGACATGCCATTCACATGTGAAGGTCTCACCCCTGACATCATTATTAATCCTCACGCTATCCCCTCTCGTATGACAATTGGTCACTTGATTGAATGTATTCAAGGAAAAGTATCCTCAAACAAAGGTGAAATTGGTGATGCAACACCATTCAATGATGCTGTAAATGTGCAAAAGATATCATCCTTGCTGCAAGAGTATGGCTATCACCTTCGCGGTAATGAAGTCATGTACAATGGTCACACTGGCCGAAAGATAAATGCTCAAGTATTCTTGGGTCCCACTTACTACCAGCGTTTGAAACATATGGTCGACGATAAAATTCACTCTAGAGCAAGAGGGCCAGTACAAATATTAGTGAGACAGCCAATGGAAGGCAGAGCCAGGGATGGCGGCCTGCGTTTTGGTGAGATGGAACGTGATTGCCAAATTGCGCATGGTGCAGCACAATTTCTCAGAGAGCGTCTATTTGAAGTATCCGATCCTTACCGCATTCACGTTTGCAATTTCTGTGGTTTAATCGCAATCGCCAATTTGAGAAATAATACATTTGAATGTAAGGGTTGTAAAAATAAAACTCAAATTTCACAAATTCGATTACCCTATGCGGCTAAGCTACTTTTCCAAGAGCTTATGTCTATGAACATAGCACCGCGTTTGATGGTGGTAAACTAAAATTATGATTTCCTGACATAGGTACTTTTCTTTATTCTCCATTATAGCTGGTTAAGTTTACCTACTGAAATAATATAAGATAATATTGTTTTGAATTAATAAAACTACTTCAAACATTTCATATGAATTTTATTTTCACAAATCGACAACATTAAATGCAGTTTTAAACACAACAATCACAATACAAAAGTGTACAATATTCTTACTTAATAATTTATTCAATATTAAATGCATTAACTCTATAAAGATTGATCGAGATAAAATTAATAAATAATTTATTATAAATTGGAAGTGCTCGATAAAATTGAAATCCGATGTACCTACTTGCAATAAAACTATAACTATAGGTACTTATGTACCTAAACAAAATTAACTAGATCTAACAAGAAAACAAACAAAAAAAACAGGAATAGACATTGCACATAAAATATCAACTGGCTAAATTGTTTCAGTAACTCTTTTATATTGTACTTACATTTTACCATAATTATCACTATTTTAAATACATAATTTTAACATAATTCCTTGACGTTAATTTTATTTACCTCAGCATTTCAATATGTACAGGACCTTGTTATTATGCTCATAAAAAATGGAAAATTTCAATGTATTTTGTTTAAAGTTGCAGAATATTACAATATGCCTAGTCAGTTGGTAAATAGCTAATAACTTTGATGTTGTGATGTTTGATGTGAAGTTTTTCGTTTTTGTGTATGAAATCTCCACTCAAAAGTGTACTAAAATAAGTAAAGTAATGTAGTAAGCAATAAGACTCCGTATTTAATTTTATAATATTCCTGCTTGCTATACACGAAGCTAAAATATACCTATCTATATAGATAACCATAATAAATTAACGGGCTGTATACATAGTAGGTACCTACCTATCCATTAAATATTTTTTTAAGATCAAACAAAAGAGAGCGTGACTAGCGTTAAATCCTAGGAATGAAAAGATAATAAAAAAATAATTAATCAAGTACCTACTGACTGACCCACTAATATTTTTCGACATGTGCTTTAGCATTTTTGTGCAAATAGTTACTAAGGTTGCATAAACTCATTTCATATCAAATTTTTTGATCAAATTATGTAAATTTGGATTAAAATAAGCACCTTATTTATCCTTAAAATATCATTTTACTGTACAACTTACGTATCTATGCATATTCGATGTATAGTCGCTCGCAGAATAGTATGTTACGGTTAATAGGTGAAACTACTTATTACGCGTTTTAACCGGTTATTACGCGGAATTCGCTGTTCATGTGTATTAGCCGCAACATACCGACACGGAGTCATAACTTTAAATGGACGTTTGAGGTAGTATTTAACGAAATGTTAAATTGATTGGCTGAACTTATTTACAGTATAAAAAATATCTCGTTGACCTAAAAAATCAATTGAATACAGAAACTCAAACATCACTGGTCATAAAATATAAAAACCTAAAAATTGTAGTGATGATTTACTTGTAGCCGTACAATAAGTTCGAGTCTCGGCTGAACTAGTTATATAACATACATGATGACAGATGTGTTCAGCGCGATGGTGGTAGCGCTCTCTGTTCTTCGACCTCCTCCTTTGGTCTACTCCATTTTATCATAGTTTCAGGTGACCGATACAGGAACACTAATTTCGCAAATAGATCTTCTTCTAAGGAAAGCTCGAGGGCCTCACGTACCTAAATTAATACAAGATAATTAGTATGGTTACTGAAATATAGTCATTATCTAACATTGATTGAATATAGTATGTTATACGTATGTTATGTTGTATATATGTTTGAATGGAAAGTACCTAGGTTTTGCCTGATAATAAGGCAATCCTGGGGTTTTAGGGGATTTTCAATAGACTTGTGTTTGGCCACAATCTCACCATGGTGATGATGTGGCCTAAGGTAATAATAATACAAAGCCTAAAAGAGAACTGGCTCAAGTGCAATTGCCAGGACACACTTGGCGACAGATTTACACCGTACACTTATTTTACGAGTTAACTGGAGATAAATTCATAGCACATTCATGTCATAAGGTATTATTAATATTCTTACCAAATAAATATCGAGACAGAGCTGTAGAACTCTGTCGACATTTGGCAAGTCGTCGAACATGATCTTGGTGTAGATACCGGAGAAGAAGCCGCGAAGAACTCGCGACGCCAAGAACACGAACGTCGTGTACAATCCAATTATACTACAAACAAAAATAAAACGAGTAATGGCCAGACACCACTGAACTCAAAATTGTAAAAACTTTTTTTTTTATCTCATAAAATTATACTCCACACGATATGTTATAATAACTTTTTTTTATTTGTATGTACCAAACTGATCCCCATATTATTCGATCCGTTTTCGAAAACAACCTCTTTGACAGACAATAAAATAGTGTTGCTGATGTTAAAATGAAAGATAGTAAATAAATAAATAAATATCCTGGTACATTCCTCACACACGATCATCTGATACCAACTAAGCAGAGCTTGTACTATGGAAACCAGATAACTGATGATACAATAATACTTTTTGTTTGTAAATACATACTTAATATACATAGCATGTTTATGCACACAAATGCATGTCCTGTGTGGGAATCGAACCCACGACCTGCGGCGCGATAGGTGGAATCTTAACCAGAGTATTAAACAACCGCGCCAACAAGCCCGTCAAAAATATTTACACTGAAAACTCTGTAACTAAAATGTGAAAAGTGTTGAGAAAAATGATGAACTTAGAGAGATTTACTTACCCACTACCAGATATGAAATTGAGTGTTTCTGGGAACAGTTTGTCATTGAATGTGTACATTATGAGCATATTACAGTCATTCATTGGAATGGAGGCCAGTGAGTCCTGAAACAATGCATAGGTATAGGATTTAGTACACACTAAGGTATCAAAAGCTTTCTAATACAGCCTAAACGTAGTATTTGTTTTCAAAATATTATATCTACCACTAAGGTGGCAAACAAGCATACGGCCCGCCTGATGGTAAGCAGTTACCGTAGCCTATGGACGCTTGAAACACCAGGGTATCACTCGCACGTTGCCGACCCTGAAGAAATCTCTTCACGCCCTTTTTGCCCTTTTTTTTGCGCTTTCTCATTATTAGTCTTCCAAAACTACACCTCAAGGGGACTTATGGGGTGTTCAAGTTTATATGGAAAAATACTAAAGTGCGGTCTCTAATAACTTGAAACAGTTTTAATACTTTGGATAGAAAATAAATCATGGGTTTTTGGTTTTCTGGAAAATCTATCTAACTAGGCAAGAAAGAAAACTTAAAGGCTCAGAGTAGATAAATACTACGTACAACAGAGGGTCAGCGCCCATACTTCAAAAGTTACCACCGTAACTCGCGCAAGTACAGCGCCGGTGGTGAGTCAAAGGTACTATTTGCTAGTCTTGCCACGTATGTCACTACAGCAATGTTAGTTTTGTCAGTAAATGACAACAGATGTCACTTTTTATCGAACAGTATTTTAAAGGACGATGGGCACTTTTTATTTTTTCCTAACATTTCCAATTCTATGGTATAAACATTTTTTTATTGTTTGAAGTTTTTAATTTAAAAGGCGTGATAGTTAAAAAGTTTAAATAATGTTTCCCTAATTATATACTTTAACATTTTACCATTTTTTGCCTGGTTGGCTAAATCCTAAAGTATAGGGCATAGCGACAAATGCTGAAAGGTGCCCCAAGGCCGATTTTAATAAAAAATAAAACTGTATACTTGGTAATCGTTGATTTGAAAAAAAAAACTGTATTATTACTCCATCTCATAGTGTCGCTTATAAAGATCTATTTCTGGGAAACAAATAATTTCTGTGGAAAATTAATGGAAACATCTATTTATTAAGAAACCACTACATACATCTAGTCTGGTCGCAGTACTACAAGCTCTGGAAAGACTTGCCACCAAAGAAACCACTATTTTATTTTTGTTATATTTATTAAACTTTAATCAAATGTTTGAATTGACGCCCATTGTTTTTAATACCAGTTTGTTAGCCCGTTGTTTTTGTATCCAAGTGCCCCTCCCCCCCCGCCCACATATGGCAACAATACTCCATATGAGGCCGGACTTGCGACTTATAAAGATGCAGCCTTTGCCCCGATGTGAAGTACTGCCTCGCTCTGTTGAGCACTCCAAGCTTTTTGGATGCCAGCTTAATCTTGTCTTCCAAGTGACTTCGGAACAAAACGTCGCTAGAAATGTCGACGCCAAGAATCCCAATGCTTTGACTGATGTTCAAGGAAGTGTTCTGGAATTGTGGAGCCACAGACCATGGGATTTTTTTAGCGGTGAACGCGCAGGCTTTAGTCTTGGTGGGGTTGAAATGGACTAGGTTTAGTCGAACCCAATCGGAGACACAAGCTAGTGTACTCTCGATTTCAGACACCAGCCGTTCGCGGCTTTCCTCCACCTCGGAACGATTTGCACGGCCCGTATAATGAGCGTCCCCTGTACTGTCGTCCGCATAGCAATGAATGATATGCTGTCTATTGACGGCATTCATTGCTGCGGTCAGTCAAGGCGTCTCGCTCGCACGCGTGGGCTTGCAACCGGGCTTCGTTGCCAGCGAGTGTATCTCTTTCTAACCTATGAAAAACTATCCATAATGAGATATAACTATTGTTGGTTTATATAGCACAACAGTATGAGATATTTGAGATAATGAAGCCTTGCATGCGTATGAAGTTGGTTGTGACGGTTCGTAGTGAATGCGAAATGACGAACATCGCGCATGCGCCCCGCCTGTGGCCCCGCTCGCGCCGTTTGCGTCAAATTTCATTACATATGCATTTGTTTGAGTGAAAGTTGTTTTTTTTAAATTGGGAACCCTGCGAAATTTCCAAAAGACCTTGCTTGAAACTGCAGAATTTTCGATCACTCTGGTGATTATATAACTGTTAGTATTCAATTTTATTCCTTTGTATTTATAATTTACCGAAATGACCTTACGACCGTCAGGGTTACCTACCTATATCAACTACACCTAATTAATTAGGATACTGATAAAAACAGCGTGTAAAATTAACAAAATATATGTACTTAATGTCTTACACTTCAGAATCTTGCAGTAATTTAAAAACCAACAACTTAAATAAAATCTGTTTATTGCGACAGCCGTTAAACTCAAATTATTAGTGTTACGGTTCTCCATTATAACAAAGTGCAGTGATAATTGATAAATAAATATATTTCCTAGGTTAATATCGCACAAGAAAACAAATAATCACGCATTCTGATTTTGGCTCCGACACAATTGCGTACAGTGTGCTCGCAAGCGCATGGTGGCCCCGACTCGAGCCCAGCTCGAAGCGAGCTGTAGATGCTTATCGCGGTAGATATAGGCAAGTGACAGAGGCCTGACCCGGCGCTATATAGGCTATTACCGGCCCTGATTAGGGAACGATTAAAAATAGGTCAAGATAGCAATTTCTTAATCTTCTATATGTTTTAAAAATCACTTTAATACCGAGCAAGCGAAGAGTCTCCGTTTCAGCTTGGACAAAAATGCTTTCGTATGTATGTCCAGATAACTGGCTGTTCTCCACTACAGGTCAAATTACTCATCCGATTCTCCATAAATTTTGTGAGCAGGGTCGGTGATTTACGACTGGCTTTAATCCTTTTGACCACAAAAGAATAATTGTTCTTATTTGATATTTTGTTGAATAAATGAAACCACTATACGTTTTCCTGCACTAGCTAGATACAGACTTAAGCCCATAAAAACAAATGAAATACAATAGGTACGAAACTGCCCATTGTACTTTTAAAAATAATCGTTGTAGATTTCAAAATATTTAGACTATATTTATTTACCGTTGAAGTCTCTGCTTATTAGAAACAGGTTATTATTAGATTTATTTTATTATTATTTGATTGTTTCGGTCCTAGACGATAAAAAGAAATAAAAATAATCGACGGTAAGGCCATCTATGTAAGGTCGAAAGATTTAAATAAAATTAAATAAATTGCAAATATTGAAAATACGAGTTTAAAAAATTAATTAAATTAAATTATTATTATCAAATTGTATTCCATTGCAATAAATCTCAATAAAAAGTGATTTAATAGCGTTTTGACTAAGAATTAATTTTCAATCCGTCCATACGATGTCTGTAGCGACATCTTTACGTGTGAATTCTACACTAATTATAAAATGTATGTGATTGACCAGACATGTTAAAGGGGAGGATTTTGGCTGTGTGCCTCGATTAACTCAAAAGTTGGCCTTTTATAGCCTATGAAAGGATTTTTGGATATCCCTTCGCCAAGGAGGCGCGAGCGGGGTTGAAACCGTGGGGCGGAAAGCTAGAATTTTATAATCCTTAAAGGCTAAAGAACGGTCGCCCTAAATTAAGTTGAATTAAGTGATAAACTTGAATACATAAAAGTGATAACTCACTGTCCTGCCGTTGCAGGCCTCGTGCACGCGCCAGTACATAGTGTCGCCGTCGCGTTCCAGCCGCAGTTTTACGTTGCGGTACAAACGCTTGTCTTCATCTGAAACAAACAATATACCTTAGCAGTTGCGTAGCTTGCACTAAACAAAAATGTCTGCCCAAAATGTGGCCCTGTATAAAAAAAAATCGGGGGAATTTTCCTCGATGTAAGGGAATTTTCCTCGATGTTTTTAAAGAACATATGCCCCCTTATTACAAAACATGGTTTAAAGCAAAGCCAGGTTTTACCGTCATTCGGTCACTTTCTAACGTCATATAATAAAAAGGGACGAGGCTATTTTAAAACCTGGTTTTCCTTTAAACCATGTTTTGTAATAAGGTGCAATATGTTTGTTTCATGATAGTTAGCCCTGACTCGTGATTCGCACTTCGCAATTAACGTATAAGTGTGCGAGCACGGTTTTTGAGCATTTGTACGAAGCGGTTTTTCTTGTACCTACCATCTATTTAATGCTACACTGACAGCCATAAAAATAATATTGTTACCTTCTTCGTCTAAAATATGTGGCATCAGCTGGTAGGCTGGTTTGGCGGTGCCCTTGTTGAATACTTTCACGAATTTAGGGAACAACGTGTTTACGTTCAACCTGTTGGAAATCAAAGAACACGATGAAATTCCTCCCAGAATTTTTGTACTAAATAAGCTAAAATTTTAATGTAATTTAAATTATAAACATTTCTTTATTACATTTCTAAACTAAAATATAAAACATAAAAGAAGTATGGAATATCCTATATTAATGTTAATCTTTATTAATTTCTTTCGACGCCAAAATAAAACAGTCGAGTGTAACTAAAAATTCAAATTTGAGTATTTCTACTACGACAAGTGATGTCAACGACTTCAAAATCATCTACGTCTATGTGCCGGCCGTCCTATTACGGGATATATTTCTTACCAAGTGTCTGCAGATGCGTTGTTAGCCAACAGCTTGAGAAGCGTCACCCTCTCAGGGTTGGGTTTACCGTCCAAGTAAGCCTCGAGGGGAACCTCTCTGAAGTCCTCTATCGTGGGCGGGTTCTGCACCGCGTTCGTCAGATGCGTGATCACGTATGTGAACTTCACCGCGAGAGATGCGTCTGTTCAACAATTTTGGACTGTATTACGTGACGATATGGTTTATTTTACACTGGCTTTTACGAGTTCACACATGAATAATTTTTTTAATGTTTTATCACCCTATTATCCAACATGTAATTAGTACCAACATATAAAATGTTTACGAATAATATCGCATATATTCCGTATAAATTTTAGATAAAAAAAAATTTAATTGCCCGTCTTTCTACTGCAAACCTACAAAAATGGAACTCTCAAATGAAAAAATGGCGCCAAAATATACTGCATTGCGCTAACGAAGTTCTGAAAAAAAAAATGCATAATATACAACTGTCCAACAGATGGACCGCAGTCCCCACGATGTTCGAGTCTGGCAGAAAGGACTCATCCAACCTAGCTAGTAAAGGATAAATTGTAACCAGTGCGCAAATATTTTTTTTGGTGTTTTAGTATCTGTAATGTACATTTCCGCTCAAATATGTACACAATTTATTCTTTATAATATGTTAGGGCGCACACGGCGGGGGTGCGATCCCTTCCCGGAAGGAGTGGCCGACGGGCGGCATTTTTTTTACTAAGACATATCAAAATAAAAAATAGGCATTTAAGAAATACTCGTTGAAGTTTAATTTGTCAAAGTTTGCGCACTTGCATTTTTTTTTCGTGTACAGTATAGTGTATGTATATTTACTAGACATGGCCTCCTGTTCGAGCCGGCGCAGCTCGGGCGGCGATATCTCCCACTTCATGGTGGAGTTGGGGTTGATGGTGATGACGGCCACGTCGTTGTACATGTAGTTCGAGAGGAACGTCTGCGCGGTGCGGTCGCGCGCGTGCATGTTGCTCAGCTGCGTGTAGTCTTGCTCCGTGTACCTGGACATCATTATCACACCTCTATTAAGGAGACGTAAAGCCGTTGGTCCCGGTTATCACTTTATTGCGATAGTCGTAAAGCTAGTTAGATGCCTCCTAGGCGGCTTGAAAAATTCCAACAGTAGGTTGGCCACTAGCCTACCTCCACCGATCCGCAGTGTGCACGCGTGGTGGAGTATCTGCCCATTCCCTTTCACCCTGATTTGTGAAAGGAGGTCTGTGCTCAGCAGTGGGACATTATAGGCTGATGATGATGATGATGATTAAGGAGACCGACCATATAAGAAGTTTCGTTTTATAAAATTATTATGGGCCGAACAATGTTCGCGTAAGTTCAAGATTGTAATGATCGTCTATACTTCTATATACAATTTAAATAGAATGCAAAATATACTAAATACAAAACAGTGGCGTAATGCTCCCACGCCAACAAAAAGCAAACCATTGGTGATAATTTATTACAGTACGTATTTTTTTTTTTATTGTGAAACAAAATTTTGATGGAAAGAGAAATAAAAATAATAAACTTACACGTCAATATTATGTGACTGCGCCGACATTTGATAAACAGGCAAGAAAGGTCCAATACGAATCTTCACCGTTACGTCTGTAGGCGGATTTGGTTCACCCACCTAAGATAAATTAACTGGATAAATGTATGAAACACATCATGAATATATGTACGTATGTATATCTATGCACAGGGCCTCCCCCACGACGAAGGGGGGATGAGACCATCGCGGAGCCACAAATCCATCAAATGGCTTTGAATTTGCACCATCAGCGGAAGCACTAACGCGTCACCGACTTTTCCTCTGTTCCCAGTAAAATCTGGCGATCTTACTCATGCGCGGGAACACAAAATTAGGTTATTTGGCTGCAGTATCGTAACTTGGAGGTGTCCCATTTGACTTGCTCTTTGTGTGATAAAACGCTATATGCTCTACCTCTCGATTTCTTGGTTTCTTCATGTTTTTCTTCACCAATAAAACAATCGTAATTACGAACATAAGTTTAAAACTTAGAGGTAATTTTAGCCTGGCACCGTAATGGTTGAATCACAGAGGTGGTTAAAATTTATATTGTACTTACAGAATTTCCAAACGCGAAGAAAACCAATGGGAACCAAATGATAGCAATGACGAAGGCCAGCACTCCGCCTCCCAGTATGTACTTGGAAGTGCTGGACTTCTTGGCGCCGCGTGCCTGAGGGAACTCGTCCTCTACGTAGCGGGAACACTACACAAACATATGTCATATTAACCGACCGTTTGGTGTGCATTTTTGCGTGAAGAGTGCTTGTAGCAAGAATATTAAAATTAAGGAATCCTAAAAGAAGCAACTAAATAAAAGTTATGAATGGGAATGTCGATGGATATACGGGAAGATGAAGTCTGAAAAAGAGCTGGATTGTTTGAAAGATGATATGGGTAAGAAAGGAGTGAATGCTGTATTGAAATACAAAACTAAAACAAACAATAATATGATCCTTTCTAGGCTTTGTGTTTCTTTTTTTTTTTTATTTCGACTAATGTGCGACCTCTAGTATCTACAAATATGTGATTGAGGACCATGAAGATAAAGTCTTTATTCACCTTCAGTAGAAAGACACTGGCGAATATGTCTTCCATTTTGAGCCAATCCATGAGCGTCATTGATGTGTCCGTCCATATCCAGTCCATCAGTGTTCGAAGCTCGAATACAAACGGCACCGCCATGAAACTGTCACGTCACATCACATTAGTATGCGATAAATTCAAGGTATAGTGATACATATAATATGTGGAAGTAGTCATTAATATGTGGAAGTAGTCATTAATATGTGGAAGTAGTCATTAATATAAATAAGGCCTCGTCGGCGCATAAATGATTTTGGTGATCCTTTTGTTTACAAACTAAACTAATTTAGTCTAGCTATATCTCTTTCTAACAAAAGAAATCAGAAAAGGATATACGAATTTAGTCCTGTCAACATAGCTTTGTCGACATCTATAATGGGTCACACATTTCCCCATAAATGATAATGACATAGTAATTTGACAGCTTCAAGTATTTTCTATCCTTATTTAATAATATTTGTAAGAAGGAGATGTGACGTGATAAAAAAAATTGTGCGATTCACGACCAAAACAGCACCATGCTGTGTCAAAATGACAAAACTTACCCTCTAAAGAAGAGCATATTGAGGAAATGATAGGACTTGCAGAGGAAGTTGCCGATGATACGTCGCGGGTAGCCGCAGCGGATCTGATATGCGGACAGCAGCAGGTATATGCACTTCATCATATACCACATGGGAGGTGGCAGGAGAGCATTAAAAGTCCTATAAATGATATTTTATTAAAAAAGAGCCGGCACTATGTCCGAATGATTGATATTTCAGAAGGATGCAGGCAAAAAGCTACTGACTATAGAAAAACGTTTTGAAGGTAAGGTATTTGGTAGAACCTTGTAGTGCGTGATTTGCTGTATTTGTAAACCAGATACCTTCCATAATAAGCACAGCGTATTCGTTCGGACGGTTCGTCACTAGTAGAACCATCATCGAGATATCTCGACAACGATTGATCAATGAAAATAAATGTTTTATAACGTGCGATGGGAATCGACAAGTACCTAGTGTTAAATGGACAAATCTTTGGCTTTCATAGATTGACAAACTGGTCTTTCCACCTGATGGTAATTGGTCACCGCGACCTATAGACATTTGCAATACAAGGATTGCCGACCTTGGAGAGCTCGCCCTTTTTGAAGAACCCCATATAGCGCTGAGAGAAAACCGTAATGGGCAATTCATTCCACATCCCAATGGCCCACAATAGGAAAGTCCGACTTGCTATATGCAAAAGGGCCACAAACCTCTCAGTAATAAAAGGCAGCACGAAGAACATCCATATATGAACGCCGATGATAAGCGCGTACTGGAAGAGTATCTTGCCGAGCATGAACTTGCGCAGGTAGAGCGCGCGGTCGATGATGATGAGCGCGAACTGCAGTATCAACATCACCAGGAATGGGATAGGCACTTTGTTCTCTTCCAGATACGTTTGTACGCCGCCGTCTCCTTGGTGCGTCTAGGAAGTAAATGTCATTTACATAAAATATGTGACGGTCAGATGATTGTATAATGCACTTAAAATAAGAATAGTATCGACTTTCCGCCATTTTATCTCGCTATCCTTATTTAGCACGAGTGGTTAGTAGAGCATAGAGACAAGATTGCGGAAGGTCAGTCCTATTCTTTAGAATTTACTCACTCCAAACGCAGCAAAGCCAAATATAACGACAAGGAAGTTGAAGAAATCACAAAGGAACATGTACGCATAGATATCAGCGGTGACGCGCGCGCCCGGCGCTAACATCCTCTGGAAGAACCGATGCATTGGACGCAAGTAACGCTTCAAGCTGCAAATAAAAGCAATGGGAGATAAAACTGACAATATTTCACTATCAGAGGCACCAACAGCATACAGTGTAATTAAATACTCTTACCCCCTTATTAATTAATAAGGTTTAAGTCAAGTATAGTAATACCTAGGTATAAAATATATTCGTCACTTTCTAATGTTATATAAACAAAAGGGAATGAGGCTATCTTAATACCTGGGTATTACAAGACTGACTTACACTTTATTTATCAATAAAGGGGTTAAAGGTCAATAAGATATTATGTATGCAGTGCCGGTGGCGCCATCTACGATTCACTTTTAATTCTATTAAGTTGTAAATTGAACCTTGTAAATTTTGGTATTGAAATGGCCACGACACGAAATATTATTACATTCGAAGTCTTTGCACTTACATAACAACCAACAGAATAATTCCAATTCTTAATGATTACTTACGATAGTAACATCACTTTGGGATAGTGCTTGTATGTTTCCTCAAGTGTCGTTGTTACAGCGATTATTGGTTCTTGATCATCGTTGACCCTAGAAAAGATATTTACTCGATTAATGTATACTTACCTTTAGGTCAGAGATTATGCAGGATATATCAAAAGGGCTAAGCAATAGCTCAGAAAGCCAAGGAAATATTCGAAATCAGCTTAATAGAAGATTACATATCGGCATTTTAAATTTAGATTTGCGTCATACAGGAGTTAATGCCACTCACGGGAGATATCTTTTAATCATTTTTACTGTTCATTTAAATAAATGATATTAAAAAATATGTACTTGTAATGATCATCGTCGGCGGGTTTAGATGGGCCGGCTTCTTGATCGTCGTACTCGCGATGTGGAGAGTCGCGTACCACCAGCTCTTCCTGTCCCAACGATGGTGGACCATTGCCTTCCTCTGTGGTATCTCTATTACAAAAAGTAATTAGGTATTTAGATGCTTAGCATTCAATAATAAGATAGGTATTTCGCAGTTTTTTTTTAGCCGACAGTTTCAGAAGATGTGATACAAGTGGTTATCATGACCAAACATCAGATAGTGAGATCAAACCAAAGGTATTTACGTACATATCTTATAAATATTGTATTAATAAGATACCATTTTAATATATCGAAATTCACAATTAAGTTATTACTAAATTACAAGCTACATAAACTTTCATTTAGTTTCAAGATCGACATTTCATAAAGTGTTTGAAGTAAATTACGTTTCAAAAGATACACTACTTATTTACAATCAAGCTTATTTTATATAATAGTCTGTTAACAGCCATTAAGTTCTTATACACATTACATATCGACTGCGACAAAACTCTAACTACAGTTTTACAGCTACCCGCAACCGAAAGAATAGCCGCGTCACCTAGATATCGTTACAGCTATATACTTCACTACCATTAATTTGTTGAACACGTATACCGCATATTGTATTTCGTAGTGTTCGAGCGGCGCTTGGACCGACTGGTCTGTGATTGCTGCAGTCTAGTCCACACGAGGCGCGCCACCTGCGGGTCGGATCTTCTCGCGCCGAGTTCGCGCATCACCGACAGGATAGTCTCCTGCACGTGGTACAGCCGGTCCACCAGTCGGTGACGACTGTCTGATCCGCATATGTAGCTATGTACTATCACATCCTCAAAGACACGTTTTTTTGTGTGGGAATCCTATTATGATACCCGACCGCCCCCGATGAGTCCTGACCCGTCGTCATACTTGGGGTCACTTCTGGGCGCACAGAGCGCCCGCCCTGATTGCCCAGAGCCCCAAAGGCCCGTTCAGTCGCCTTTTACGACGGGCAGGGGAACACCGAAGCTGTTATACTAAGCCCGACCCAACCCTCAACGTCACCTATATTAACTATACCTAACTTAAGACTTGGAAAACCCTAGTGTGACAGAAGAGTGCTTGAAAACATGTTCTAAAGTCGTAAAAATCCGGTCCATTCTTGACTTTGCAATTGCCTTGAATATTCCTAGATAATCCTAGCATTATTTGCTACGTTTGCGTGTCTGTGACAAAATTAAATGATATATAACTCACGGGCCAGTATGATCGTGCAACTGTACATATTTCTGTCCTACTTCATCGCCGCGTCCTTCCACCACCATTTCTATGTCTTCGTCGGTGAGCGGATATTTCATATCTTCGCGCAACTCGATTTCCGGGGTAGATTCTTTCCACAAACCTAATGACTTGAGCATGAATCTGAAATCATTTATAGTCGGTATAATAAACTCTGACATTGGCATCAATTATTTGACCCATAGGAGAAGAAAATAAGAAAATCTTTTCTTAATTTACCCAAAATTATTAAAGGAATTGGCCTGTCCCTGTTAACAGTAGCAAGTTCTTTATATAGGCTGTGTGAAAAAATATAAACCTATGTAAGAAGATAATAAGCAGCAGCAACAAGTCATATAGGGCGTAGTTGAACTTCCTCTCGATACCGATGATCCTTGGCGCCGTGAACGGCATGTTCGCTGGTATCGCCTTCTGGTTCCACGGGAGTATCTCGAATTGGAACATGCTTTTTATAAGCACAATTACCTGCGGAGAAGCACATACTTAATCTGGGACATCACTAACACACGGCTAGACTTTTTGGCGGGAACTTGCAGTAACGTTGCGTTTTCGTTAAACATGACTTTTATTAACGGTGATTGAGAGGACTATATGTCAGTGATTTATTGTGACTGGAAATTAACATGTAACTCGACACTGGAAGTTTTTTTTTTTTTTTTTTTTTTTATTTATTAACCAATCATGTTGTACGGTCTTTTGGCGGGAACTTGCAGAGTGACGTAGCATTTTCATTTTTATTTTCATAAATTTGTGTATTTTGAGTTTTATTGCGTATTTTTGGTGGTATTTTACCCAATAAAGATCATCCATGTGCACCAGTGAAGTGAAATGAAATGAATTATGTGTATCGTGACTTTTCAAGTTGTCTCAAAATGTCCGTGAAGAGTTTTAGTACAATGACCACCATTGTAGTAAAACATGACTTTTATGGACGGTGACTGACTGAGGACTATAATGTGAAGTGATTTATTGTGACTGGAAACTATAATATAACTCGACACTGGCAGAAATGAGCCCTAATTTGGGCTTGGTTGCCAAAATTAAAAATAAGAAGAAGAAGAACATGTTGTACATTTATGTTTTTTACGCTTAATTCCGCCAAACAGCAGTTTGTTGGCAGATACAGTTCTCATTTTTTATATTTATGTACAGTAACACACGTAAGTAAGTACGTATAAGTTCTAATTTAGATTTGGTTGCCAAACTTGAAACTAAGAAGAGGAACACGCGGCTAACCAATTTCAAACGAATAAATGATTAATCTATGGAAACATTTCTATCTATCTGCCTAAAAGCATCTATATCCAAGGTTGATACCTCGAGATGGCATCTATCGAAACCTCTGTTTGGTTTGTAACGCTGAAAAATTTCGACGATGGTATCAACAAATAAAAAAATACACAAAAGATCCACAAGTATTTCTATAGGTACTTAGAAGGAGATCTCCACCACGTTTATGACTCAATGATTAAGTTATTGAAAATAAAGGCATTGCTCTCAATTCGGTTGTATTTTTTTTTATGTTTGTTACCTCATAACTCCGTCATTTATTAACCGATTTGGATTTCTTTTTTTGTCTGGAATGGTACACTTCCCGTTTGGTATCATTGTCATCAGATCAGGATTTTATTACTTCTTAGTGTACTTTGAAGTCGGTTTAAGTTTTTTGTAAAACAGTTAAATTATTCAAAATTGCCCCAAAATTTAAACTTTACTTACCTCAGTATAAGCGATCAAAGTGACCCAAAACGTTTTTGTTGGTCGCGGTATGGTTAGAGTTCCCCACAGGAATACCATAAGCGGTAATGGAATCGACAATATGGTAGCCGATTGGATCTGAAAACAATATTAATATAACTTAAAATATAGCCCAAAATAAAGTCCAATCGAAATTACGGTATTTTAGATTATATTACCTGATTTATGAATACCATTATGTAGCAAACTATGTCCGTATGCGCAAGTACCACATACCAGAGTGCGTAGCATAAGTACACAAACGGTGACTTATCTTGCTGGAACATAGAGTCGTCTTGCTCTTCTAACGTCGTTACGTCTTTGCTGTAAATATGACAGGAATGTGACTAAAAACTCCAATATTTGGAAAATTGAAGCATTATTTAGATACTTATTTCAAAAGTGAAGAGTGTACAGTATGAGGCACGAATGGTGAGCACAGATAGGCAGTAGTGGGG
Organism: Achlya flavicornis; assembly: GCA_947623365.1. Lineage (NCBI taxonomy): Eukaryota > Metazoa > Arthropoda > Insecta > Lepidoptera > Drepanidae > Achlya > Achlya flavicornis. The sequence goes on along the minus strand of OX392468.1, from coordinate 5,572,115 downwards.
GCAAGCTCGCGCATGTATACTTTTGGCCAAATCATATTAGCCGAATGACACGCAATAATCCAATAGACGACGAGCATCGACTGACGAACCAATCGTGTGCAGCTCGGCGCTCCCTCTGCTTCATGCCGCCAAACAGACCGAAAATTAACTACTGCGCAGGTGTCAATCTGTGCTCACGACTCGTGCCCCTTACTATACAATAATAATGCATTCACCAGTGAAGGATTATAAAATAGAATAATTAAAATTATTTTTATATTATGGTGGAAATTTAAAAATAATTCATCTGATAATCTACCAAACAGGATGTGTATCGTTTTGGTGTATTATCACTTGATTCTAGAGATACCAAAAGCAGTGCGTATAGAAAATGAGTGAAGTTTGAATTTGTATTAATTTATGAAGGCTTGATGTAAGGGTTTTAGTAAAAAAGCATTCAGAAATTTCTCTTCTGTCCAAGTATTCTGTAAAGACATAAGTAGGTATTTTTGCGAGTATTTTATTTCCCTGTAAATATAACAATTATTTCTCCATGTATACATACCTCAATGATTTAACAAGACGACATCGAAATATTGAAACGAAAAAAGCTGCAACACGTGCCATTATACAGATTTGTGTAAAAAGAAGGAGACAAATTCAAAAGGAGAAATTCGTTACACTGCGAAAGCCCATCGCAACGACAAACAACGAACGAAACTTGTACTGTTTAGGTATCTAATTTAAAATTGTAAGCGGGATAGTAGACGTCATGACTCAAGATCTCTGTCCTCTATAAAAGGCCGATTGCAATGGTATATATCGGCCTACATACATAAATTTAATAGCATCTAGATAGTCTAATACTGATTCACGACAAAAGCCAATTTAAAGGATATTATTTTGTTATGGCCTAGAAAAAATGTATACTGAAAAGCTAACGAATCGAAAAACGAACTCGATCGTTTAAATAATATGACGTCATAGCTTATATTCTATGGACAAACAGTACAAGTGAACGTTCCATGAGGCCCACATGACAGTCCACTCCACCTTGAAGTAGTTTGTAAACTAAACGCGCTCTCGTGTTCGGAGGTGTCGTCCTCGTCGATGTGCCGCGTGGAGTCGCTCGGGGTGCGTGTTCGTGTTCGTGTTCGCGGCGCCGGCGCCGGCGGCGGCGACGCGTCCAGCCCGCGCTCCATACTCGGAGCCAAGATTCGGATCTCCGGGACGCTTATATCGCTTAACTTACGGCTGGAAACACCCCGTATTTATACTTATTTGGACCTATCGAGGAACAATCCCTTAGAGTAGTAATACCGAAGAATCCGATTCCGAAACTAACTTTTGAACAGTTAGGACCAATCGCTGCATCGTATATTCTTGACTTGGCCAATCAGAGCGCATTATCGATGGTGGCAAATTGGCGGACTAGATTGTAAGAAAAATCGACGTCATTACGCTTCTTTGGGTTAATTGTTCGATGTTTGTACCCCACCTAAATAGAGGCCAGTCTCATTTATGTTTTGGCTTAACAAAGTTGGTAAAGTGAATGGTCGTCGTATCCAAAAGAGTTCTCCAGTTTTGAAAATCTTACAGTACATATAGGGAATGCAAACCGGTTTCACCGAAAATCGAAAAACCGGTTATTCGGTACGGTTTTGACCAAACAAAAAAACCGGCTTTACATAGCACCAAAACCGGTTTTTCGGTTATTTTCGGTTTTTCTTTCAATGTTTGGAAAAACTAATAAAGGATGATTTGCCGCAGTTTTGTAAACTGAGTGCAATGCAGGGAGTATTTTTGTGATGAACGGAAGTGTGTTGTTGTGTATTGTGTTGAGCTGGTAAGAAAATAACTTATAATAATGATTGTTTTTATGATAGATATAAAATACGTATTTTTTTTTTACAATACTTAGGCATCAAACAAGCGTACGGCCCGCCTAATGATAACCAGTTACCGTAGCCTATGGACGCTAGCAACATAACGGTTATCACTCGCACGTTGCCAACTTCCAGCTTCTTTGAAACCACACTGTACGAGACCATTTTGGTTCCAATGCGTGAGGATGGACCCTCCATCGGTGACTACGATGGTAGAAGGTGACTGGGCATCAGGTCAAATAATTCTTCAGAAAACTGTCCGTTGGAAAAGCGGTAGAACACACAGAAGAAGGCAGTCTCTCCTCAGACTAAGGGGCTTTAAAACACTTGTGAGCTCGGGATCGTCGACAATTATAACAGCACGTCGCTGAAATGAGTCTTAATACCAAAGCTAGTATCCAGGTACCCACAGAAGACAGCAACAATTCATTTGGGCTGGACTTGCGACTTATATAGTTGCAGTCTTTGTCTCGATAAGAAGTACTACTTCACTCTATTAATCACACCGAGTTTTTTGGATATCTTGTAGATGATTTTGGAACAGAACGTCGCTACAAATATTAACGCGAAGGATCCCAATGCTTTTCGTGATGTTGAGGGACATGTTCTAGAAACTTTTCGCAACGGTGAATGCGCAGGCTTGCGTGTGACTTAGTGTAGTTTAGTCGACCCCAATCGGAGTCACTAGTTTGTGTACTCTCGATTTAAGACAAGTTCTTCGCGCCTTTCCTCCAATATAGAACGAGGGATATTAGCACGCCTCGTGTAATGAGCGTCCCCTGTAATTTCATCTGCATAGCAATGAATGCTAGCAATAAAGAGTATATCATTAATATGCTGGAGGAACAGTGTTGGGGATAATCCAGAGCCTTGCGGGACGCCAGCATTAATGTCATGCTATCGGAGCAACTACTGTCAACGAAGGCTCTTATGTATGCCAAACAGCAAGCTGACTGATTGGTTTTTGTGTACACGCAAGTTGCTCTGCCGTTACAATATGATATGTTCATAATATTACGAGTGAAATTAATATTATAACGTACGAAACATAATTCAATAAATGTACATGAAAGTGATCATATCTCATAGCAATTAAAAACCAAGCAAACGTGATATGTTTTAATGATTTAATTCGTTTAAAATAAAATCAAAAGGAAAGGAACCGTGTAGTATAGACTACATGGTTCTTTATATAGATAAACGAGTCTCTGATGAAGATGAATCTACAGAGTTAAATAAACTATTATTTCCATCAATTTGATGAAAAAGAGATGGATGGATTGTGTGAAAGATGATATTAGTAAGAAAGGAGTGAATGTTGGTATAACGGATAGAAGAGACGAATGGAAAAAGCGTACATATAGCGCCAACCCCTAATGATTGGGAACAAGGCACTTTTATACTCACTTCATTAACTTTAACTGACTATAATTCCTCAGTTTGCGATTTTTTAATCTTAGGCAAGGTTATTATCTATAATTTGAGCTATAGAAATAACGTGAAAAAAAACCGAGCGAACATAAAAAAAACCGGTTTTAAAACCGGTTAACCGGTTTTACTACTCAATAACCGAAAAAAAAACCGGTTTTCATTTTGCCACGGTTTTGCATTCCCTAAGTACATACGAGTACTTATGTGAATTATTTTCAATGAGTCTGCATAATGCATGATATGAGATAGCAGATGTATTATTCCCATATCCAAAAGTGATCAAAAACTTGATAATAATAATAAAAATAGATATAACAAATATTATCGAAACACCGTTTTGAATATGGGAGTATATGTTTAAATACTCTTCTAAATCTCTATCTACTATGTATACTCCAAATTACTATATAACAGTTAGCTTAAACTAGAACTAGAAAACATGTACAAACCCCATTTCTACCGGTGGCGCTAACAGATGACTGTCGATACATTCGACATCTCTACGGGTTCTACGCAGCATGCAAAAATAAACACTACTTACTAATCGCCACTACTGTACTTTTTATGAGAATCCATCTATACATAGTATGTAGAAGGCAAAGTCCTAAGATACATAGAATCCATCTATACATAGTATGTAGAAGGCAAAGTCCTAAGATACATACACTGAATTATTATCACCCAACCCGAAAATGCAAAATACTGCATTTGGAGAGGGTGTTGATTATAATAATAATCTTTGACAGTTGATACTGGAAGTTAGTGATCATGCACACAAGCGCGATACCCAAGCTCTATATCATTACTATGAGATCTCTTGCATACTCTACCACATCTTTTAAAAATCTGATAATATAATGGAAATTCAAAGATAGAGTGTGCAAAAGAATTTTATAATATAAGATACGACTTACTGATAGACTAATGAAACTGGCAGAGGTTCCCAAATCATCTGCGAGCCTTCCCTGAGACCGATTCCAAAGCCCTCCTTTTCCTAAAAAAAAAACATTTATGGAGATTACAGATTGGTTGATTTCAGGGTCGGCAACGCGCGCGTGATACCCCTGCCCTGGTGTTGCAAGCGTCCATAGGCTACGGAAACCGCTTACCATCAGGCGGGCCGTATGCTTGTTACCAAATAAGTCGTATAAAAAAAAAATGCCGTATTTCATTGCGTGATCATTTTGGAACTCTAAGGTTCGTTATCTAGTCTAGAACATCAAGCAATGCTAAAATCAAGTTTTAATTCGAAATTAAAACTATTGAATTTGGAATCTGAACCAATGATATTAGGTTTATTTTCGATTAACACGATCTTTTCTTGAGACTTGATCAGAGTTTTGATCTCGTTCTATAGGCCTAAAACACGCGCGATTGGCTGTAATGAAGCGTTTAAACGTCACACGCAAATATGCGGAAAATACATGCAATCTGTAATCGCCTCAAGAGTAAAGTTCCTTTTTAAATGCTATATGTAAAAATAAAGTTTAAATTGAAACGAATTTAACGCGATGATAGCTCAGTGGTAGTGACGTCACGTGACGTGAAACCATAGCACGGCACAGGGTACTTTGTAGTACCCGTCTGGCTGGCTACCCCCGGCAAGTTGAAAATCTGTCGCCAAGCACTTATCGGTGTGTTCCGACTGCTGCACTTGAGAGTAACAGGGGCGAGTACTCTGGCGGCGTGACCTACCGCAGAGGGTCTCTGACGCTTCGTAAGGGGTTGCCAGGAATAGTGTGCCGTCTTTTATGACCTAGCGGTTGGTGAAGTCAATCTACTGAGTAGATTGATAAGGGTCTGCTGCACTTGAGAGCCAGTTCCTTCTAGGCTTTGTGTGCTTACCACATTCGACCACATCATCACTTACATAGTGAGATTGTGGTCAAACACAGGCCTATACACAGTAAAGAAAAAAAGAATACCTTGAGTATCTTCTTCTCAACAGATAGTGTTCGTGAGACGTATCGATAATCGCGTGAGTACTTCATTAGGTGTCGAGTAAGCGACACTAAAAAGCTGGATATGAACGCCCATGCAGTCTCCAATAAGTGTTTAACTTTATCCACCCAAGACTCTTGAACTGAAAAATATTAATAAGAGATAATTGAAGAGCTTAAAAGAGTTTAAGAATATTTGAAAAGAACAAATCCCACTAGCACTAGAGGTTTAATTATTTCAAGAATGATATCATAATTTCCTTCAGCTCATAGAAGCCACCTGTACAAATAAAGGCTTTTCTGTAATAATTAGACAAGTTTGGAAGCTGTCGGTCCACTTAGCGAGACATTATGTTATATCCCCTATCCTAGATTTTAAACTATTAAAGTTGATATATGTTGACACTAACCAGGTTCGAAATCATCATAGTCTGGAACGGGTTTCTGAAGGTCGCGATCCGGTAGATACACATTGACGTCGGATTCATCCGCCGCATCAGGCTCATACCTTTGTCGCACCTACGTCATAAGATAGCTTTGAATATATGTTCATACAAGTAATAAAAATGAAGCCAATTATGTACAACGCACTCAAAGAAATTTTGAATTTTGAAAATTAAAAGTTTTAGTAGCCGAAATAAATAAATAACCAAATAAAGTGAGTGCAACTTATAAGAGTAGTAGTAATAACATGTCTCGTGAATTCATGAGACATACATTATAAAGTTCATTCATAATTTACCATACCAACAAAATACATAAATATTTCATGCAAAAAACACAAAGAAAATAAAGCAAGCTTAGGAAGGAAGGATAAAAACATAATAACACGCATAACATAACATCTATTGCCAAATTGTTTGGTACAATAAGCCCATTCTAAGTTTGCAATGATGTTAGGACTAAACAATTGGCATAACTTCACAGCGGCAAATTTTATGGGAGACCTGTAGTTGTGATATTATGCTGTGTTGGCATATTACGAATGTTTATAAACCTTGGCTTCAATATACGTATTTACTTGGTCGCTTGAAGTAGTTGACACATTATGTATAGTTCGATTAAGACACTTGAAAGCTTGGCTATTTTAAATCAAACCAATTACAATATATAGGTACCTACCGGCCAAATGCGAGTCAAGACTCTCTCTATTGAGGTTCTGTACACACCTTACAAACTACACATCATATATCGAGTATATGCATTTGGGTCGCTCACTTCCCTCCAATATGGCGAGGAGGGCGATGGCTGCCACACGCGTCATACTTGTGAACAGGTGCTGCTTGTGGGGGCTGGTCTGCTTAAGTTTGCTATTTATTTACTTATTAAATATTTTTTCAGTCTACCTTGTAATTTTGCCGCCGCGCCGGGGCACGCAATTGTTTTCAGTGCGATTAGAATGTAAATATTATGTAATTAATCTAAGCCTGTTTTGAAAAGAGTAATTGTTGAGTTTATTGCCGGCTCTTCTCAGCAAATGCAACCTTCCGAACCGGTATTAGAGTATTAGAGTCAGACTTTTCATAAGTGCCTGCGAAGGTCTATTTGAATAAATGATTTTGAATTTTGAATTTGAATTTAGAATTTTTGAATTTTGAGTGGTTTTTTGTTTAAATACAGTATTTGGTAAATAAATACAAAGAATTTTTAATTTCCTGACTAGTTTTGATTTTGAGATAGAACTTATAATTTTATCCGTAATTTAAAAGATCTTATTTGTATACAATAACTAACTCTCTCTAACGTGTTTGGGTAACTCTCTGGGGGTAACTCTCTCTAAAATAAAAGGTAACGCATTAATTTGAAGCCCTTTATAAACAGTCGTATTACACCTATAATAAGACTCACCAATGCGCAACGTATTTGAGTGAACGTTACGCGAGCGCGACGCATACGTTAACGTATACCTAGTGGGGACACGTAACCGTTACCTCGTGCGGGTAGGAGTGCGGGTATGTGCCGAGCGAGAGGTGGCGGCCGGAGCGCACGGCGGGCACGGACGCGCGCCGCATCGACACCGCTCGCTTCAAGTCCGTCTTGATCACCGTCGACAGCAGCTGCGTCCCGCGACCGCCACACGACACGATACAGTCAGCCCACAACGACTCGATAACGACACACGTTTTTTTTATAGTTGGCGTATCTTCAGGTGCCAAAATAGTTCATCGCCTGCTTTATTGACTGTACCTTTTTATCGTTTCAGTTTCATATCGCAACGTGTGTCGTTTCGAGGAGCATTATTGTGCAATAGAATCACATAACAATTAGTTAGTCACCTTAGGCTGTGTTGAGGCATTATATCTCCCGACAAAGCACTTATTTCTAATGAATGGAGATTGCTTACTAATTTTGGGAATTTAAATAACTAATACAAATGAGGGAAGCGCACATGCGGGGTACACCCGAGACTTACAATGAACTATTCCAATTTATAGAAAACACACATGCCTAAAATACTACACCATGGAATTCGAATAAAGAATATTTGAAAACCTGACCTTAAACAGTACTCTGTAAATATGCAGTGAATGAAGTCAAAGGCACATAATGAAATGTGTGCTGAGCGGAATGTAAGCGCTTTAATGCATTACATATCGTGATTCACAAATTGTAAAGTACTGAATAAGCTCGTCTTGTTTTATTCTACCCAATTTGACCCATACTTCTCACGAACATAATAACATTTATTCCAACCCATTAATAATCAAAATAGACCACCCATCTATATTATAACGGAATAGAAAAGAATGTACGGTTTTCCCGACATTTGCTGTAGACTGCTAGTTGCGTGCATCAGTGAGGTATCGGTTGAGTAATTTCATTGAGGATGGTTCATCTGAACACAATATCACTAACCAACACCGCTCAACTAATTGTAAGTAGCAAGCTTACGTACAGACATAGGCTATCAGTTCATGTAGATTTCAGCAACACGTATCATTTCCATCCCGTTTTAATACCAATTAGAGGTATAAAATTCATACAAATGTTTGAGTGGCGTACCTTTCCAAAGCCCATTTCCTTTGGCGCGTCCTCATCAGAACTGGATTCGTCATCTTTCATGTGGACGTCGGTGTCGTCAAACTCATCGAACATATAGTAGTCGCCGGAGCGAACCGCTGTGGAAATAAGCATGAGTTTTAACAAATTGTAAGATGTTATAAGGACGTAATTAGAAAATTATTGCTTGACGAGAGGTAGTTAAGTCAGAATTGATACTTAAAATAATTAGATGTGCTTTATAATCTTTTAGATTAGTTTCTAATTACATCCTTAACATTTTCATTAAAAGGTTATATAAATATTTGTTCAAGCTTCGTGGAATAAAATTTGTTTTAATATTTTATAGCATGCATTAAACAATATATGATAACTAAATTCCAAAAACTATTTAAAAACAATATGTACGCACGGCTACAGATCAAGCTATACATTTCCAATATAAGACTGACCTCTAATTGTATGGAAAACCTATACAATACGAGATCAGGTTATACTGGAAATGTATAGCTTGATGTGTAGCCGTGTGTACCTACTATAAAAAAATCATGTAAAAAATAGGAATAAGTTATTAAACTATTTTCTTATTATTATAAATACACATTTGCACACGAATTATACAAAGATAAAGCGAGATAACATGCAGACATAAACAAGCAGAACAGGCACGCGCAAGAGATAACCAAGCAAGTGCGCTGGCGCATTCTGTCTCATTTTGTATAATACATAACCAATATATATTTTTTACATAATGTACACACATTTTGGAATGATGAATGAAGACAGTCCTGCCCATAGCGTGGCAACTTGCCTAAATACCGTCACCGACAAGCTGAGGATAGGTTAGTAACGCCATTACAAGGTTATAGCGAGCGAAGTTCGAGACTCAACGTTACCCTTCTGATGGCTGGCGGGCGGCTTATACTGCGGTCTGTCGCGCACTACAAGAGAAAAGCACAGCTCAACGCAACCACTCACAACGCACACCTCAGGGATGTTAGGGGTGGTTTAGCACTTATCTATATTACAATAGATATTAGATTTAATTTAGTTTAATATTGAATGTTCACCCACAAATTGCAAAAGTTATGTTAATTTATTATTATCCTTGAAGCAAAGAAATGAGATACGTGGTCGTTGTCGTCAGCAATTAATTTTGAAAGGAGTTTATAGAAGTCAAATGCCTGTTCTAGGCGTATAGGCCTTAACCGCTACTTCTGTAAGTAGCGAAAAATATTTGTGTAAACATTGATTGATTGACACATTTTTATTTACATAAAAATCGTTAATAAAACATTAATTCATTTAAATGAATCTCATCGACTAACGTATCTGTCAAGAACGATAACAAAAATCTCTCACACCATTCTGTTAAGACATACACATGTACCACAACTTTACCTTCGTGTCTCTTCGTGTATATTCGACGCCTAACCGAAGTTTCTGTATCACTTCCTATACGAATAGAAAAATAAACAATTAAACATAAAAATAAACAAACATGTTTAGTAGAAAATGCTATACATTATGTACATGGTGTGTTACATAAACTGTGTATGTTCATTTGTTCATCGTTTTCTGTGAAACATAGATAAACTTTCGGACTGGAGACGTGACATTTTGCAACCTAGAAATATAAATTTTGAATTTCGCACAAACTCATTTATGAACAAAGTAAGTTATTCAAACTTTATACTGGAGTTTCGAACGTCACGTCCACGAATCCACAAGTAATGTTCTAAACACCAAGTCTCGGTAGTTACAGGTGTGATGCGAGAGTGGATCCGCGCGACTGGAGTGCGATATGATGGAGGTCCGCTGCAGAACGCTGGGGCTGGCGCCGGGCGCCGTGTGCCGCCGGCGGATCGGCGGCGGCGAGAACACCGGGTACGACTCCTCCGGGCTGTGCGCCACCAGCTCCGACGACGCCGGCGACTCGAACGATATCCGCCTCGGCTCCAAGTACCCCTCCAGCGACACCGTCATCAACGCCGACGAGGGCGACGGCGGGCCGCCCTGCGAGCTCGGGGGCGGCAGGATCATCGCTAGCGTGGGGCGGGCGGTGGGCGGCGGGGTGCGCGAGGGGGACGGCGGGGCGGAGGGTTCACTGATAGGAGTATGAAAGCCGCGGGGGGAGGCGGGGCTGTCGGGCGTGTGGTACCCGCGCCCCGAGGTGTCCGAGTCTCCGCGGACCAGCGGCACTTGTTCCGATTCACCCGGTTGGGTGTCTTCGTCCTCTTCTATTTTGCGGTTAGCATTAGAAGTGTAAAATTATGTTTATATTTTTTCGTAGCCAATAGAGTTATACAAAATACAGTCAACATTTTCTTTTATAAAGAACATTTTAGTACACTGTAGTTCGTAATAAAGATAAACCTAAAAAGCTTATTTTTTTACCTGCATCATGATGCTTCGGCTCCTTAGTAAAGACTCCCTGTATTTTCTTCTGGTTCGCTTTTATTCTCTCCATTTTCACTTTGATCTTCTCTAATATCTTCAGCTCCTGTTGCTCTTGCACTTGCATTTGTTTTTCACGTAGCCCCTCTATCAGCTCTGCACCTCTGCAAATAAAAGATTAAATGTAATTTTAAATATACGTCTAATCCTCGACCGTTCAGCAGTCAATGTTTAAAGTTGTTATATTACCTAGACGCTAGTACAGTTGTGGCTTTACTTTCATCAATAACCCTGAAGAAGTAATAGCTGTGGAACAGTCTTCGCTGCAGTATGAGGAAGGCGAAACAAACGCCATCCCAAGCCAACCCTATATCTTCTTGAGGAACTGAGCAAACTGCTTCCTGGAACATGTGTTTATCAAGTCTATATGTCATGTAATTTTATAGTTATTTGAAATTGCTTATGAATTTTTTATAACATTTTCGTAGAAAATAATTTGCAAAGTAATAAATCTTTCACTCTTTCTGTGTTGATGCCATATTAAGAGGTGTTCAGAATGTCGATTTCTGGTTTTGAAAAAATAACAACATCCAATCCACCCAGTATTATGTAGAGCACAACATATACCTATCAGATGTCGGACATTAGAGGAATTGCTTTCCAAAGAAAAAAAAATAGTTTAACATGGGCGTTTGTCAAAATCGTTAATGTAGCACACTTGCCCAAAAAATAACCTGTTTTAACTAGCTATTCAAACCTTACCAAGCTAGTCTAATTTGGCAGGCAAATTAAAGTAAGATAGGTAGAGCATAGCATTTATTTGCTCAAAGAGCAGCTCGACTGGGGAAGTAGACCTTGCAGAATACTGCAGCCCAATAACTTTACGTTGTGTTCCTGCGCATGAGTAAGGTCACCAGAATTCATTGGGTATGGGGGAAGAGTCGGTAACGCGGGAGTGATGCCTCGTATGTTGCAATCAAGCGGGCCGTGTGCTTGTATACCGACTTCGTTGTATAACCAAGTTAAGACGGCGCGATCTATTGTTTACCTTACTGAAGGTCTGCATTTTGATGAAGTGCGCGATATTCCCGCCGGCGAACTTGTCGACGCAGCCGATGCCGAGCAGCTGCACGAGCCAGCACGCGTGCTCCTGCATCACGTCGCTGTACATGCACCCCGGGATCTGCAGCAGCGCCTTCACCACCACCACGCACACGTTGTACCGGAGCAGCCATGACCACCTGCAAAACATGCCTTATGACAATAACTTACGGGCAAAGTTACATTTATTATTAGCCTATACTGTCCGATTGTTGGGCAAAGGCCTTTCCTTTTTCCATTCCTATCGGTCGGTTTGAAGCAGTCTAATTCATCACACGATCTCCGGCGAGGTCTGCCACGGCGCCGCTTGTCATTTTGTAACGTCCACCATGTGGTAGTTTTCGCCCACATATAATTCGGCATGTGGCACACGTGACCAGCCTAATCCTACTTCAACTTATATTTATATTACATTGGATAATTAAATACTATATACAAATAAATACTATATATAAATAAATACTTGTGCCGATAACTGCGTCTTGAATTCATTCGCAGTTTTAAATAAAGATAAGCTATACCGCTAAAGGCGCTTGGAGCGGAGCGGGCGATGATTTTTCCACTCAGTTAAGTATCATCATCAAAATATAGGTGCCTTTTTGTTATGGCATAAAACAGCTATAATGCCATAACATACGTATTATGATTTCCATGGCAGAGGAACTTAAAAGTTTTATAGTGGCTATCGGAGCTCCAAAAAAAATCCTTCACTAGTTTTACCCCCACTGCAAGAGACAAGTTTAAGCGATTGCCTTCTGAGGCATCGCAACTCTAAAATTAATCGAATTCGAATCTTCTTTTCCCAAACTGGTATTCGAGAGGTGGTGTGAAGCTATATGCATGTCCTGTGTGGGTATCGAACCCACGACCTAACGGCGCATAAGGTGAATCTTAACCAACTGCGCCAACTGGCCCGTCAATGATCTATTTATTATAGTCTGACCGCAAGCGCTGTACCGCTGGGTGGAACTAGGTGTTGCCACCTAAGGCGCGGTGCAACGCTAGTGGTCAATGTTATCGTTGACATTGAGTGACGTCGCGCTGTGCGTGTTACGACTGCCTAGAAAATCTTCAACAATGTACGCACTTTCAAACACGAACAAAATTGCCTTGCATGATATGTTTGCACGCTTGAGAGGCTCCAAACACACATCATTATAAATATTACTGTGCAATGTTCGTAAAATAATGCTCTGATTGCAAGAATCTGATTTCGCATTTTCTTCGTAAATACCGGTTATTTATTTTAACATTACATTCTTATTAATTACTAAGAATATTATATAGCATCCAAATCTGTTACACGTTGTATAAAGAAATACCAAAAGGTCAAAATTTTACTCGCCATTGTAAGATAGCTTCTTTCGGCCGCAAGTAGAAATCGGTGCCTTGCCAAAGGAATATGAAGGATCCAATCAGGTATCCCATCGAGAACAAGTTGACACGGTTTGTGCCCGTCATGAACATTATGGCAAGAGTCACCCATAACATTCCCAGGAACACCATACGCTTGATCACGTCAAGCCACGACCTAAAACGGTATACAGAAATAATAAACCTTAATATATTTTTGGGCATTTAATATCAAAAATAGACTAAAAGAAGAATTTTTTTTAAATATTGTATTGTAGTATTGTTCTCCAAAGGATCATTTCCTATTAAACGCATTTGAAATCCTGGTATTTATCCAATCATTAAAAGTATTCAAAACCCTTAATCACAAAAGTTGTGACCTGCTTGATATGATAGAAGGAAAAATAATCAAATTACCCGACATAGCCCATAAAATCGGGCACTGGATTGACAAAGTTGGGCGTCTCCCAGTCCTTCCCAATATCTTCGCTATTAGAGCCACCAGGATAATTATCGCCGAGAGTTCGTTCCACCGAGAACACTCTCAACTGCCGCGTCGCGAACAGAAGTAGGAAGAAGTCGAAAGTCAGCTTCACGGCGTGGGGAGGCTCATCCGCGTACGGGAGGAATAACCAGGTACGGATGTGTTTCATTTGCTAAAAAAAAGATAGGGAACTTGTGTCATAACCTGTCTGGTGCCGTCATTTTACTCGAAGACTACCAGTGAAATCAAGTTGAAGTTTTCACAGTTGTACATATTTATGACGCAACAAAGTTACCAAATAAAACCGTTACTCCCCTACATGTAAAGTGGTGGTGATTTTTCTTGTTCGCGTACCACATTGAGTGAGGTATCGTTCAAAAGGTCATTTAATAAATTATAGTTTAAGGACGCGCGTCCTTTTATGACAATTGATGTCATTGTTATTTTTGTAACCGCGAGCCAAGGTACTTTAAAAAGCCCTGCACTAAAAAGTGTTAAATTAGATCAGCTCGATGGTACCAAATTATTATATTATCGTCGGTCCTTGATAAATGTGCAAAGTTTCAGTTTAATCTGACGATTTGAAGTCTATGAAAATTGCGTTTGAAGATTCCATTACATATATACATACATACAGGTAAAGCTAATAAGAGCGTCCTAAAAATATACAGGATTGTCTAAAACACTTTTTTGATACAGGAAATGTTAACGAAATATCAAGCTTTAAATTAATCATTATTGTTAGTTGCGTCATCAACTAACCTGATCGTCACCGCTCCAAGGATAAGTGACACAGAACTGAGGGAGGAATCCCACAGCTATCATGTACTGAGCTGGTATTAAGAAAGTGACACAAGCTGTGAAAGCTGCCCAGAATCTCGCTTGTTGAACTCGTTTCAACGATACCAGAACTAGTAACCATCCAGCGTAGAATACTGCGTACACGTCCATACGGGACCCGATCACACCCATCAGGCAAATTAAGGTTATCTGAAATGGTATACATAGGAAATTAGACTTTGTGGTTCTGTAGATAAAATCTATTTTAAACATAAAATAGGAGCTTACCTCAACACCAAACTTATAGAAACCATAATTCACCAAGTATTTTATACAGTGTATTATATCTATGTCGGCCTCTTTACGTGTAATTTTTGGAAACATCAGTTTTTCTTTCTGCTTCGGTAACAAACCTAGATCCCTGCAAAAAATGTATTATTAAAACTCAAATTAGCCAAAATGAACCATGTGTCGTAAGAAATAGAATACATACCTGATGGTCTGCTGTCGATACCTGACAAGAGAGTAAAACGTGAATACGACTATCAATCCGATGTATCCCTTTAATAATGCAACGAGTGGTGTCCTTTCAGTAGCTTTTAGGAATCCGATCCATTCAGCGTTATTATATGTTGTGATATTTTCGGTGTTGTTTCTAATCTGGTAAAAATACATTAAAATAAAACATGAACATCCTTTAGGGCATTTGGATGGCTGTCATGTGATTCTGCCATTTCATGTATGTATTTAAGATAGTAGAAAACATATTTAGATCATAAACTTAGAAGTTAGAAATAATAATTGTAACATTTTACAAACGACAACAAATGCAGTGCAATAAGCTAATATGGGGTTCATCAAAAAGGCGCGAGTATAACCCCTGGTGTTGCAGGCTATGGTAATCGCTTACCATCAGACGGGCCGTGTGCTTCTTTGCTACCCTTGTAGTATAAAAAAAAATAAGAAGTGAAAATCATTGATGAAAACACGTCTTTTTTAAGAAATTTCTTCCTTGTACTAAATTCAATGCTCTAGAAATGTAGTGTATAAGTATAGACATTTATTCAAGCTCACCGAGGTACAATTGACATCAAACATGGTATGCTTGATGTAGTCGATCTGATACACCATCTTGGCCATGAAGTAGATACTGATGAGTGTAGATATGAGCAGAAGACAAAGCCGCTGCTTGTACTGGCTGAGCCACAACGCCGGGCAGATCATTATCATTATCGGTACGTGCATTGCGCATATCTGAAAAGTAAATTAACGTTGCCAAATAAATGCCGTTGTTTAAATAATTAAATCGTGTGATATTGGGAATTTAGAAAACTCACAAACAGGGTGAATAATGACTAAGGAGTTTACCGCCGTGATCAAAGTGCTAAGGGTCAGTTCACACCGAGACGCGATGGGACGTGACGCGGCACGCACTTTTAAAGATAGCAATACAATATAGAACTTTATTTATTACACAAAAAGGTACACGTTTCAGTGAGAGAATTCGTGACAAGCTACTCGCGACCCTTTAAAAATAAAAATGTATGATATAACTTACATTCACAACACAGAGTAACATAAGGGCGAGGTATATAATCTTGATGAGATGTATATCGAGGTATATGAACATTTTGTCAGTCCATTCGGATATCTTCTCTCTGCCAGCGGCAAAGGCTTGCGCGAAAATTGTACGGAACGACGTTGGCGCCTGTTCTGTTATTGTTCCTGCGTAAGAACGCGTTCGCGATATTTTCCTTATTAAAAAAAAATGTTAATATTATTATTTACAAATAAATAAATAGAAAAAGAGTGTCAACAATAGCGAGAGAAAAACAGTTAACATTGTCTCTTAAACGAATATAATTTTCCTATTTCGATACATAAAAATCGGCCAAGTGCGAGTCAGACTCGCGCACCGAGGGTTCCGTACAAACCTGTAGGTATATAAGTAAATGGTAGTATAGACCTGAGTATTTGATATTAATTTCAATTTATGACCTATTAAAAAAAAACTACTTACTAGATCTCGTTCAAACCAATTTTCAGTGGAATTTTGCACCGTAATGTACATCATATATTTTTTATAGATTTATCATTCTCTTATTTTAGAAGTTACAGGGGGGGGGGACTCACATTTTACCACTTTGGAAGTGTCTCTCGCGCAAACTATTCAGTTTAGAAAAAAATGATATTAGAAACCTCAATATCATTTTTGAAGACCTATCCATAGACACCCCACACTTATGGGTTTGATGAAAAAAAAAAATTTGAGTTTCAGTTCTAAGTATGGGGAACCCCCAAAATTTATTGTATTTTTTTCTATTTTTGTGTAAAAATCTTAATGCGGTTCACAGAATACATCTACTTACCAAGTTTCAACATTATAGTTCTTATAGTTTCGGAAATAAATGGCTGTGACATACACGGACAGACAGACAGACAGACAGACATGACGAATCTATAAGGGTTCCGTTTTTTGCCATTTGGCTACGGAACCCTAAAAAATGAATCCCTATTTCTCTTGGTCACGCCATGAACGCGTGAACGGCTGGACCGATTTCGCTAATTCTTTTTATGTTGTTTCTTATTGTCAGGAGAAGGTTCTTATGAAAGAGAAAATTAAGAAAGTTGCGAGGGTAAGGTAGGGTAGGGTTAAAATATAAATTACTGATTAAAGCATCACCATTATTGAATAGCTTTAGAAAGAGACAGACGTAGAGATAATCAATCGATACTAGTTAGATAGTTACTCTGAATGCGGCCAGCAGTCATAAAACTTACCTTGAAATAGATTTTTTGGCAGCAGTAGTGTGTAGCGAAGAATCCATAGAATGTTCCACATCTGTGATAGTACCCGGACTAGCCGGTCGCCGCTCCTCTTCTAATGGCAACGGTGGCAACTAGAAAGTCCAAAACATTTGCAACGCTCATAATATTATGTTTTAATTTACATAATAACAAGTAATGTAACCGATGGTAGCATCTTTAAAGTAATAGTTCACTTACATCATCCTTCATAGTAGAAGCGCCTGCTTGACTTTGAGGTTTACTCGATTCCGCTTCTCTTGGTACACTGTTAGTTCTGCAAAATATTTTACATTGTATTTTCGAGTGTGGGCTCTCAGTATTAAAACACATTTTTGATCGGAGAATCTTACCTGGTCTTAGGGTCCGACAAAGCCATGAAGTCTTTGTGGAAGTAGTGAACTTGCATTATCGTGATAATAAGGAACAAAGTAGGAGTTAGAAGTTTGACGAACAAATCCGCCGGATGATATGGTTCCAACCCGAGATCATGCTGCCTGCAATTTAAAAACAAGTTATTCAATCCAAAATAATTCTAAAGGCAAAAGCAATAAGGAAGAATATCACTTACAATCTCCGATTGATCTTCAAGTACACTTCTATAGTCACGGCGAAATTATCGAATTGGTATATGTATATGAGAATGAGATTTATCATAGAGTATATGATCACTGTTATCCAGAACACATACATAAGTCGCCGCCACCAGTACCAACTTATCTGTAAAAAATATTATCAATAATTACACTGTCTAAATAAAGAAAATTCAGCCCATGATACTAAAATAACTGAATTTTTTGTGCAAAAGAGGCAAGTTGTGTAGGCTACTATGTTTGGATACATACCTCAGAGAACTTTTAGAGAGGTAGAGCATAGCGTTTATTTGCTCAAAGAGCAGCTCGACAGAGGAAGTACCTCCAACTTACAAAATACCGCAGCCAAATAACTTTATGTTGTGTAAAGTTGTGTTCCTGCGCGTGAGTAAGGTCGCCAGAGCTCATTGGGGAGGGGGAAAGGTCGGTTACGCGTGAGCGGTGCTTCGTGTGTTGCAAGCGTCCATATGGCTACGGTAACCGCTTACCATCAGGCGGGCCGTATGCTTGTTTACCGACTTAGTCGTATAAAAAAAAAAAACCTTCTAGATTTTTTAGGCTAGCGTAATTTCACCACGGTAATTAATGATATGAGTATTGGGTATATCTGCTGAGCGCACATTTTAAGAGAGGTAGAGCGTAGCGTCTATTCGCTCAAAGAGCAGCTCGACTGGGGAAGTACCTCCACCTTACCGAATACCGCAGACATGTGCGCGTGAGTATTACTCACCTGGCGACCTTACTCACTGAGTAAGGTCGCCAGAGCTCATTGGGGAAGAGATCGGTAACGCTTGAGTGATGCCCCGTGTTGCAAATGTCCATATGGCTGCGGTAACCGCTTACCAATAGGCCGTATGCTTATTTATCAACTTCGTTGCAAAAAACACATAGACTTTGGTCATTCTTCAGTGAACGAACGAAATCATATTTATGGACGCGCGTCTTGCGCCAGAGCCGTCAGCTACCGGTAAGTTGTGCGTCCGAAAGAGTTAGAGCTATGCAATAGAAAGAGAGACGTTTGCATGTTTCCATACCTAAAAAAAGTTTTTATTAGGGAGTGAGTCTTCTGCACGGCAGTAATATTACTTATTCTGTGACAAATCCAGTGACAGTAGTGGTGCTGCCAAAACACTGATTAAATTTAATTAAAAGAAACAAAAAACCCGACTGCGTAAAACAAAAATTAACTGAAAAGAGAAAAACAAGCTCTGGAATATTACTTGAATGTTATAAGGTATTGCAGTCGGGGACAAACCAATAACCTAGGTATGTGTTTTTTTTTGTAATATTTGTTTATCCCCGACTGCAATACCTTATAACATTCAAGTAATATTCCAGAGCTTGTTTTTCTCTTTTCAGTTAATTTTTGTTTTACGCAGTCGGGTTTTTTGTTTCTTTTAATAATTTAATTTATTTCAGACTTTTTAGTTTTATACAGAATGAGTTGTAAGTATTATTAAGTAAATGGCGGCACGGCAAAGTAACGCTAACAACCATTGCAACTCTGTGAGTTACGTACGGTAACCGCTTATAGTACCTACCTACTATCCTTGCATTAAACATGGTTTTTTGCAATTTACGTCAAAATGGTAGCATACAAGTATTACAATATATACATATATGGAAAGGGCTGTTCACAAGCTTTCATTTGATACCCATATTGTTACAATAACGTAATTTTTGTTTTTAATACCCCCCCTCTTTTTTTATCCGTAGACGCCATATAAAAATAATATACCCTATGACACTCCCACAGTCAAGGCGAATCTAACGACGCCTCATATGCTTAAATCCATCAAGCCGTTTAGGCTGCAGAGCGTGCCAAAGAAATAGACATACATACATACATACATACATACATACATACATACACTCGAAAAACATAACCCTCCTTCCGGGTCAGTCGGGTAAAAACAAACGTACAAACCTGGAAGAGCAGTATAAACATAAGGAACAGGAACATATAGATGATGCGGAAGATGGTCATGCGTTCCCCGGTGATGCTGATGACGAACAGCATGATGACGACCACGTAGATCCAGTAGCGAGCGCACATGGCGCGCAGCCACTCGCCCAGCGCGCGCAGCAGCCGGGAACGACTCTCCTCCTCGCGTTGGGCCTCTAGCACTATAGGTGGGCGAAATGGCTATATTTTTTTAATTCATTGTACATTACACTATTTTTTACTAACTGTTGTTAACAATTGTTATGATATATATTATAAATTATACATATACATATATACTAGCTGCCCGGCGCGACTTCGTTCGCGTGGTGCTATCCTACCCTGTGATGATACCCCACCCCACCCTACCTTACCCTACCCTTTTTTTTTTTTTTTTTTTTTTTTTTTTCGTGGGGAAATCCTCATAGGATACCCGACCGCCCCGGGGGTAGCGGCCAGGTTATGCCGGACTTGTACCGGCTAAAACCCCACGGTGGTCGCCATCTGCGCTGTAGAGGGGGGCGGGCTCTCGTGTTGAACGCGTACCTGCTCACCCCTCCAAGCGCGGCGCTTTGATAGCTCGTCCCGGGGGAAGTCTGACACCTCCCCCCAGCACCCTCGCTGTGCTATCGCACGATGAGTCGAGACCACATCGACCCATCGTCCTCCTTGGGGTCGCTTCTGAGCGCACAGAGCCCCCGCCCTGATTGCCCACGACCCCAAAGGCCCCGTTTAGTCGCCTTTTACGACAGGCAGGGGAACACCGTAGCTGTTATTCTAAGCCCCAGCTACAGGGCAGACCTTACCGTACCCTACCCTATATGAATAATTTTCCCCGTTTTTGCAACATTTTTCACTGATGCTTCGCTCCTATTAGTCGCAGCGTGATGGTATATAGCCTAAAGCCTTCCTCGATAAATGGACTATCCAACACAAAATTAAGAAATTTTCATAAAAAAAAAGAATGTTTCAATTCGAACCAGTAGTTCATGAGATTAGCGCGTTCAAACAAACAAACTCTTCAGCTTAATAATATTAGTATAGATATATTAAATTAACTTTTCTTACAAAATGTCAACCTTGTTCGATCATAATGTATGAAAAGTAAAAAAAAGTATTTGAGAATTCAGTATTGGTCACATAGTAAAAGTTGTTCAGAAAGACTAATCCAACATAGGTTTCGAAAATATGCCATCTCGACCTAGTACATAACATACATTAACTATCACTTACTTGGCAAAAAACCAGCTCGGTTTATTAATCGTAAATCAAACACAAGAAGTTCGCAATCAAAATAATAACAACAACATTGAAACTGTAATTTAACTATAATGCCCAATTCAAACAAAACAGTCGAACTAACCAAAAAAAATATATAATTTCAAACTATAACATTTTTACAATGAACGAACATCGCTCCACTATAAATAATGAATGAAATATGTTATTTTCAAATTATATAATTTTTGCAATAATTTATCATCACTCCACTATAAATTATGAATGAAATATGTTATTTTCAAATTACAACATTTTTGCAATGAACGAACTTCACTCCACTATAAATTATGAATGAAATATGTTATATTTTAGTTTAGGTAAAATTAGCCCCTATTTCTATTAACTGAAAGTTCATTTTTATTTTAGGTTAAATATTCGAATGAAGTATGCCACAAATTATTTGTCGCTTGACCTTGGGTTACGTCGAATAGCTCTGAACATTGCCATATGGGTACGCATTATTACTTATAGCGTACTATTCAGTAATCTAGCGTACTAGCGTACTCTAATAGTATGACAAATACCTCAGTACCCCTCTTAAGATGAGAAACAAAAATCTAGTGGTATCAACATAAAAAATGCACACCATGTTTCGTTTTTCATATCGATTGTTTTTTTCATAATGTAATTCAGTGCCACTGAGTACTCAAATTCAATTTGCGTACTTTTTAGGTGGTGAGCGTATCGGGACATGCAATTCATCTGGCAGCACTGATTGCGGTGTTGTCATCGGTGAGACCGATATTTATTGATAGATGGCGCTGTAGTAAATATTAAAAATGGAAAGTTTACTTTTCTATTTGTTAGATGCCGATAAATAATATAGCAGTCGTGTTTGGATTTTTATAGTGTGTTGCCAGATTATAAAAATATATTAAAATATAAGTGTTGCTATATGTTATAACGCCCACCTTTATCTAGCACTGAACTCAATGATGTTTTATTTAACTATACCAACTATAGAAGTTTGTCACATGTAACTCAAGCTTTATACCAGGGGTGACATGATTAGATCCAAGATCAAATTTTTACTAACGAAACCCTGTGCGACCTACCTTACCTACTTCTAAAACTAAAGAGAGCTATGCTGCGTAGAAGAGAGGATAAATAACGCGATTGAAAAATGATACAAGATGATGCGTGTGTTAGATATTTGGTTAAATCTGAGTCAAATATCTGAGTTAAATAAGTACTTCAAAAATGTATTATTTGCAGTGGCAACACTATTGAAATAAGTTTTTGATAAATTTATTATTTGCAATGGCAACACTATTGAGCTGAAGGTTTGATTATTATTTAAACTTCCGGTGCAATAGTTAAATTAAACTTCCGGTGTAACTTAATGTTATTTTAAATTGTAATGTTGATGATAATTGGATTGGAATAATTACAAAGTCATCAAATCACTACTGCGATAATTTAATTGTTGATAAACATTTTATTGTAATGTAAGGAGATTTCAATAGACTTCCGATTGATATTTTAATTGAACAATGTAATGGCTTTGATAAATCATATTATTAATCATACCTAAATTCGATAGTAATTATTCCAATAATGTAAAACGAATGTTGTAATTTTGTGATAATGGTTTACTAAATTTGTTATTATGAGATTAGTGACACTTCCTGATAAAATGTATCCGGTTATGGTGTATTGAGACTTCCGTCTCTGCGATTGGTTGATACTTCCGTTTGTATTCTTGAAGTGTACTTGTAAAATATAAAATAAGCGGGAAGGTCTGGGCTCAGTTCAGTCTTGTGTATTTTGGAAGTGGTTGCTTATTATAATCGTGATACTGCCCGTCGATATAAAGATAAGTATATTTGATATTGTCAACTGTAACAATTGATAATTTTATAATGTGTGTTCTGTGTATTTCTGTTATATACTGAGAATAATTCTGAATGTGTAGTGGCCATACATAAGACCTTAATATTGAGTTTCTTACCGGTATCTTCTCAATATGGTCAGCCATCCGAACCGGTGGTAGCTTTGAGAGTAAATTCATAGTTTTGGCTATTGATATTATATTTGAATAAATACATTCTAAAGTCTGGCCTAAATGATTATTTATTATTCTGAACTAAACCCTTTAGTACTCAGATGTAGTTAGGTAATTATAAAGGATTCAAATGAATTTAAATATTGAAGTTTAGATTTCAAATCCAAAGGTGAATAAATGAAATACATTGAAGTGTGGTCCTGTGATTTATTTATTAATACCTTCCCTACATTGCAATTCCAACCTGTTTCTACATTCAGTAATGTAGAACTTCTAAGTAAATAGTAAGTTTGACAGATTGATAGTAAATTGGTAGATATATATACTCTTTCCCAATGATGTTGAACCGCTTAACCTGACATCAGAAGTGGGATACGCTTAATCTGTGCCCTTATAAACTAACATTTTGACTTGTTTTTTCTAGAAACTGGCGAGTTTTGGAGCTTGAAGTACATTGAACACGAAGAGCTGATTATTTGTACGACGATAAGCCGTTGGATTCCCCTAGAAGCCTTACACATCGTGTTTGAAAGAAGATCCATTGACGATAAGAGCCGCAAATGAAGCTGATTATTTGGTCTGGTAGGGCCTTGCAAAGGCTTTATATTTTTTTGCTAAGATCTTTTACCTCTGTAAATTGATGTTCCAAAAGTTGACAAGATTCACAAAATTAACTTAAGTGTGTTACGTGAAAACTTAAATTATTAGTATTTGCGAAACAAGGTTCAGTATAGTTAAATTTTAAGATTAATGTTTCAAATACGTATTAGGAATTATACCGATTTAGGCATAGACATATTTTTGTACATCCAGTTAAAAACCTCCACATATTTATCACAATATATTTTGAGGAACTTATATTTTTGGTTGCCGCTACGGGAAAGCTAATAGAACGTTCAAATAAATTTCATATCAATAATGTAAAGAAAAAGAAAAGACTGACGAATTTTAACATAAAATACGGTATAGAAATATTAAAAAACCGGCCAAGTGTGAGTCAGACTCGCGCACCGAGGGTTCCGTACAAACCTGTAGTATAGGCAAATGGTAGTATAGTCCTGAGTATTTGATATTAATTTCAATTTATGACGTATTAAAAAAAACTACTTACTAGATCTCGTTCAAACCAATTTTCGGTGGAAGTTTGCACCGTAATGTACATCATATATTTTTTCATAGATTTATCATTCTCTTATTTTAGAAGTTACAGGGGGGAGGACACACATTTTACCACTTTGGAAGTGTCTCTCAAGCAAACTATTCAGTTTAGAAAAAAAAATTATATTTGAAACCTCAGTATCATTTTTGAAGACCTATCCATAGACACCCCACACTTATGGGTTTGATGAAAAAAAAAAATTTTTGAGTTTCAGTTCTAAGTATGGGGAAACCCCAAAATTTATTGTTTTTTTTTCTATTTTTGTGTGAAAATCTTAATGCGGTTCACAGAATACATCTACTTACCAAGTTTCAACATTATAGTTCTTATAGTTTCGGAAATAAATGGCTGTGACATACAGACAGACAGACAGACAGACATGACGAATCTATAAAGGGCTACGGAACCCTAAAGATAGCTGTCCCCCGCGGTTTCACCCACGTTCCCGGGATGAAAAGTAGCCTATAGTACTCTTTTTATATCCGACTGGTGAATCCAGGGATTGTCCCATTTAAACAAACTACTGCTTTATTGTATTAGTATAGATTAAATAACAAAAGCACATATAAATAATAACATTTTGTAGGATAACTTTGATTGAATATAATTCTGTTGTAGGATAACTTTAAATTTCACCAGTAATATTAGTTTATAACGGAGTCGCTTAATACTTTAAAAATTGGTGAATAATTGAACACCTTTCTTGTTTCAAAATTGAAGACTTTTTTATTCTTGGTTTATCTATGAATTCCAGGATTGATGTTACTGGTTTTTTTTTGTAATTGTTATAAATTCGCGATTTATTATGTCACTAAAACAACATGCCAATGACAGATTCTCAACATTGTAGATTTCAATCGTGTCACGTCACGAGTCAAGAAAATAATAATAATAACTTATTGAAAGTGTCTTTGATAACATTTCATTTTAATACATCCATAGTACAAAGCTTATTGCGGATTTAGTGTTCTACCCTCCATATTAGTTTTATCATACTACGGCATGATTCCTCGTCTCTGCATAGCAATAAGGAAGGCAAAGAAATAAATTTAGATATTTATTTCTACTATGAGTTGCAACGACATTTTCGAATTAATATAGAATAGTATAATTTATAATGTTCATTATTTATGGTGTGCTAACTAGAGAAAATCACTAACAGGGTTAAAAAGGATTCGGAATCCTAAGTGTTATATTTTATTATTTTTAATTCTGGAAATAATTAACATGGCTGTATTTTTGAACTGCCTTGATTACCTTGGTTTGAGTTGACTGAATTTGAGAGGATCATGTATACGAAGGGTTTAGGACTCCCTTTACTAGGCTGAAATTATATTTTTGTAAAAAAAATACATAATAATTGAGTTTAAATTATGAATAACATATATATGAATATATATTATTTTGTGAAGTTTGGAATTGGCGAAGCACTGTATGGGGGAAAATTTTAAATATTATTCTCGCTGTCAAAGCATATCCGAGTAATAATTGCTCATAAAATTTCTTCATAACAAAAAATCTTTTTTTTGTAAGTTCGAAATGGCTTTGACTTGTACATGTGGTTGTTGCCAATTCCATAATTTGTATTTCCTTCGGAATTTATAATCATTCGTTGAGAGTTGTTCCTGTTTGATGTTGGTTCAGTAGATTGGAACTAAATATTTGATTCATATAAGAATTTGTTTGAAATATAAAAACAAAATAGTTTGAAATGCGAAAGGTTCGATGTACGATGTTTTTCGTAAGCTAAAAATATTAAACATAGCGTCTCAGATTGTATAATGTACTCTTTGCATAGCTCTCTTTGATTGTCAGTGTGGCCGAACGGTTATAATTCATTTGGCGTAGAATTTGATAAATAGTACATAAAATACAATAAAACTAAATGCACCATATCGAGAATATTATTCATACTAGAGAATTTTTAAATGTAGTTCTCAAAAACTATACATGTTAAACAAAAAATTCCTTTCTCCTTTAATTAATTTAATGTTAACCTGAGAGATTATTTCAACAGCAGATTTTTTTAAAAGTTTTTATGATCTTTCATAAGCACCTTATCATAATATAATTATGTACATTACTTGAAATTTTTGGGATAATTCAATATTGTCAAGGATTCAAGATATTATTTAATAGTGATGCCAATGATATTTTTTTTCGAATATTAATCCTGTTCTATTAGTTCATTGAAAAATAATTTGATGGATTGTGTTTGCCACTGAAGAGTGTTGATAGATTATGTTTTTGTACTGATTAGTTTGGTAATGAACTGCTGAAGTCTCCTGCTTTTTCTAGTCTTGACTCATGCGCAGCGGGTGGGGGGCTGGAAGGTACAAAGCGATAGACCGTTGTTACTTTGTCTTGTAAAATGTGAAATTGCAAGACTGTAGCAATGCAATTTAAAAACAAATATTTTTTATGATAAGTGAACTGCTGAAGTCTCTTGCTTTATTCTAAGTCTGTCTCATGTGCAGCAGGTGTGGGGCTAGAATATATTGTCGTCAAAGCAGCAGGCCGTTGTTACTTTGTTTTGCATAAATGTGAATTGCAAAAACGGTGGCAATGAACAAATGTTAACTATTCTTTATTGACAAGAAACAAATAACTAGGATGAAATTGAAAGGAAATGGAAGGGTATGGAATCTAACATATAATATAAACGATGTCTCTTTATTTTAAGTATGGGTGTTCCTTAAGCTGTGCTGAGCTTTTGGTTGTGCGACTATGCTTGTGGCAAGGCGAGTATAATGTATAAGAATCCATAATGGTGACTGTGGCTATGGCACAGATGTGAACTGCGGCTATACCTGTTGTTGTCTGTGGTTGTGCCCATGGCTTGAACTGATTATTAATTATGATGTACTGCTTTTCGCCTGGGGTTCGCTTACGCAGAATTCTTTAAATTTCGTTCATCAAATGATTTCGATGCGAAGTGCCAAGTAAAATTAAATTATTTTGTAAATTGAAATGGGGTCTATCAAGCATCTATTTTCCGTTTAAAATTTAAACCTTTCCCTTGTCAAGCGGCGTGAAATTTCGAATATTTTTTATTTAGGTACTGAAAATATCATTAAACGCAGTAGATTGCTCTGAATTACTTGATGTAATGGATTTGAACACTCCCTCTAGATCTTATCAGAACTTTATAATATAATACTTAATGTCCATTCTAATTATGGACACAATTATGGCAACCCGATTTTGGCCTTTTCTGCACAAGCGTTATATCGGCAGGGCGAATACTTTTTCGAATAATACGCACTATGTTATTTGGAAAAGTTTGTTGTGAATTGTATTTCAGTATTATTTGTCATTATTTTATCTAGTGTTGTATTTATATATTATGTTAAGAATATGTTATTGTCATTTCCATATTATGTTAAACGTGTTACTTAAATGGCCACAGATAGTTCTTATTTTGGCATTTATATTTAAAGTTTGTTATTGTATAGCTGTTGATTTTCCCACCATAAATAAATGGGACTATGAAAATTCGTTCAGTGGTTTTAAAGCTTATGTTCAAATAGACTGACTTAAGAACAGCAGCAGTTTTCATGATCTTATTTTGTTTTCTGATCAGTTTTTTGGTAAATATTTTTTTAATGTACATACATACTAGTTCTACAGTTTTATCATATGTTTAGATAATTTGTATGTTTAAATATTTTTCTATGATTGTGCCAATGGCCGTACCTGTGCCTGTACTCGTTGCTATACCTATAGTTGTGTATGTAATTGGATCGTGGTCTTGTTGCACTGTTGGCTGTATTTAAGCCTATGGCTAGACCTGTGGGTTTCCTTTATTGTGCCTAGCTGGGGATACAGCGGGTATCACTAATAAATGTTATGTTAGTACTTCGAGGACGAAGTACATGTCAGTCTGGCCGTGTTAGATATTTGGTTAAATCTGAGTCAAATATCTGAGTTAAATAAGTACTTCAAAAATGTATTATTTGCAGTGGCAACACTATTGAAATAAGTTTTTGATAAATTTATTATTTGCAATGGCAACACTATTGAGCTGAAGGTTTGATTATTATTTAAACTTCCGGTGCAATAGTTAAATTAAACTTCCGGTGTAACTTAATGTTATTTTAAATTGTAATGTTGATGATAATTGGATTGGAATAATTACAAAGTCATCAAATCACTACTGCGATAATTTAATTGTTGATAAACATTTTATTGTAATGTAAGGAGATTTCAATAGACTTCCGATTGATATTTTAATTGAACAATGTAATGGCTTTGATAAATCATATTATTAATCATACCTAAATTCGATAGTAATTATTCCAATAATGTAAAACGAATGTTGTAATTTTGTGATAATGGTTTACTAAATTTGTTATTATGAGATTAGTGACACTTCCTGATAAAATGTATCCGGTTATGGTGTATTGAGACTTCCGTCTTATTATGTATGATGAGAATATCATTAATAAAGTATTTTATCTGTAGCAATGAACGGTTGAAATTGTTTTAAGGTGTGGCAACACTTGTTGTCTAGCTTCCTCTTTCCGTTCTCATGGCCGATGTGCCGGGTTGTTTTTGCGCTCCTCATAAATGTAAGTCTTGTAAATCTCAATACGTTTTCATCAATAAACAGAGTTAGACCACACGCATACTTTTATTTCGAAGTCCTAACAGGTTATGGGCCCAGTAAAGGCCATAACTCTGTTTTAGGTGAAGACGCGTGGCACGAGGCGGCGTGGCTGGTGAGGTTACTGGTGGCGGCGGCATCAGGAAAGGCGTTCTGAGGTGTTGGTGGCAAGTGCAGTCACTGATCAGGCGTTGGTGTTGTCGAGCGGTAAATTTTTGCTGATACCGGGTCATGGATCAGCTCGGGAACCCAACCACGGGGGTCACGGGGGTCATCAAGTTGGAGGGACAACGGAATTGGAATTTGTGGAAGTTCCAAGTGTCGGTTCTGATGAGGAGCATTGAGGTCTTTTCAGTGGTAAATGGTACAGATGTAAAACCTCAGGTAAGCAGTGAAGAGTGGAACAAGAAAGATGCAAAAGCTCAGAGTCTTATCGTCACGAGGCTCAGTGAGGCTGCAATGGTACACATCTTAACTTGTGAGACGGCTGCAAGTATGTGGAGCAAACTACACAGCGTCTATGAGCAGAAGACAAGTACAAGTATACACATGCTTCAACAGCGGTTCTTCAATTTTAAATTTGATGAAGGGAATGACATGTCTACGTTCTTGGCTCGAATACAAGAGATGACAAGTCAACTTAAAGAGGCTGGAGAAGGTGTATCAGAAAGGTTCATCGTTACCAAGGTGCTGATGGCTCTGCCGGACAAGTATAGGCATTTTATTTCTGCGTGGGAGTCTGTGGATCCTGCTAAGCAGTCATATGATGAACTTGTTGGTCGACTTATGGTGGAGGAAGACAGGGTGAAGTCTAGGAGCAGCGATTGTCTGGAAGATGTGGCTATGGCTACTGGTACAAGTAAAGGTAAATTTAAATGCTTTAAATGTGGTCGTCCAGGACATTATAGTAAAAATTGTAGCAACAATAATAGTAAATTTAATTATGGTAAGAAATGTTTCATATGTAATCAAATAGGTCACTTTAAAAGGGAATGCCCTAAGCGTAAAGGTAATGTTTTGAACAGTAACAGTAATGGTAATGCATTCATTGTAAATGCATTGTTTCTGAACGAAATAAATCAAAATAACAATAGTTGGTTAGCTGACAGTGGGGCCAGTGAACATATGACATTTGAGAGAAATATTTTTGTAACCTATAGTGAAGTGTCAGAGGGAAATAAGTTTGTTATTGTTGGGGATGGGCGAAAGTTACCGGTTGTAGGTATTGGGGAAATACAATTAAAGGCATTAGTTGGGAAATCATATCAGGTATCCACATTGAGTAATGTTTTACATGTTCCAGGTTTGAAAGTAAATTTGTTTTCAATACCATGTGTTGTTCGAAAGGGTTATAAAGTAAGGATGACATTGGATTTATGTCTGTTGGAAAAGGACAATAAGGTATGTGCAACAGGGCATCGTGAAGGTCCGTTGTATGTCATGGATTTTATTTTTGAACATAAGGTAGCAGCTGTTTTGTCATTGAATGAATGGCATGAGAGGTTATGTCATCAGGGAATAGATTATGTCAAAAGTGTGTTAAATGAACGAGGTATACAGTTTCATCCTGATTTTAAGCCATGTACAGCATGTTTAGAGGGCAAGTTACACAGGTTGCCTTTTAAGGAACGTAAGTTGCATACAACAGGGGTCTTACAGTTGGTTCATGCAGATGTCTGTGGGCCGATGGAGGTTGAATCTGTGGGAAGGTCTAAGTATTTTCTATTAATAAAAGATGATTTTTCAAATTATAGGCAGGTTTTCTTCTTAAAGTGCAAAAGTGAAGTGATAAGTAAATTAAAGATGTACATAACAAGTTCTCAAAATCAAACTGAACAAGTGCTAAAAGTGTTGCGTACTGATAACGGGAAAGAGTTTGTTAATGAAGGTGTAAAGCAACTGTTAGATACTTATGGTATAGAACATCAGACTACTGTGCCCTACACGCCAGAACAAAATGGTAAGGCTGAGCGTGACATGAGAACATTAGTGGAGGCTGCACGGTCAATGTTAGGGGCAAAGGGTCTGGGCAAAGAACTGTGGGCAGAAGCTATTAATATGGCAGTTTATGTCCTTAATAGGACAAGCAAAAGTAGGTTGGTAGGTAAAACCCCGTCCCAGGTGTGGGAAGGTGTTGACCATGATATTAGGGAGTTATCACATGTATTTGGTAATAATGTGTTTGTACACATTCCTAAACAGAAGCGGCTTAAGTGGGACCCAAAAGGTGAGAAAGCTATATTTGTAGGTTATGAGGGTTCAAAGGGTTTTAGAGTGTATTATCCAGAGAGAAAAGGGGTATTTATTAAACGAGATGTTGTTTTTGTTGATAAGTGTGATAAGAATAGCTGTGAAAGAATTAAGATTGTTGATAACATGATACAGGAAGATGTTGTTATGTTAGATATGGAGGAGAAATCTGATATTTGTCAGGAAGGAACTGAAGTGAGAGATAGTAGTAGTAGTACAGAATTGTGTGAAAGAAGGGAGTCTTTTAATCAGGAATCAGTGTTATCTGAGGAGTTTTTGACTGATGAAGGAAGTAGTGAGGAAAGTTTAAATAGTAGCTTTGAGATAAAAACCACAAAGAAAACAAGGAGTGGAAGAGAAGTAAAAATACCTAAAAAGTATGCTAGTGATTATGGTATGATTGCATTAGAAAATGAACCTCGTACTTATAAGGAAGCGATGAGCTCTGAAAAGGCAGGTAAATGGCAACAGGCCATTGACCTAGAGCTCCAACAGCTGACAGAAAATAATACTTGGTCATTATTATCTGAGGTGCCAGAAGGGAAGGAAGTTGTAAGTACTAAATGGGTTTTCAAGGAAAAGAAAGTAGAAGGCAATGAGAGTAAGTTTAAAGCTAGGTTAGTTGCTAGGGGCTTTGAACAAAGTTGTGATGATATTTATGATTTGTATGCACCTGTGGCAAAATTAAATACATTCAGAGTTTTCATAGCTGTTGCTACCAAGTTAAATTTGCAAGTAGGTCAAATGGATGTCTGTAGTGCATTTCTCAATAGTGAGATCAATGAGGAGGTTTATTTAAAGCTACCAGAGGGTGTTAACTTAGAACCATATTGTAAGCTTAATAAGTCAATCTATGGACTTAAAAGGTCACCAAAATATTGGAATACTACTTTTGATAAGGTTATGTTGTCAATGGGTTTTAAGAAGTCTGAGAAAGACAGTTGTTTATATACTAAGTGTGAAGGTAATAACAGGACATTTTTATTAGTATACGTTGACGATATAATTTACTTTGGGAATTGTCAAAATAGTTTAAAGCTGTTAAGAAATGAGTTGTTAAATACATTTAAAATGAAAGATATGGGGAAAATTAATAAGTTCTTAGGTATAGAGGTAAATCAGGATTTAAATAAAGGATGTACAACTATAAGCCAAAGGGAGTATTTGGAAAGTTTATTAAAATTATATGGGATGTCTGATTGTAAACAGTTATTATTACCTATAGATAAAAACTTCAAGTTTGATGTATTGAAAAGAGAAAGGTCTGAAAGTAAAGAAATAGAGTTTAAGTGTAGGAAACTTATTGGAAACTTAATGTATGCTGTATCTGGGTCAAGGCCAGACTTATGTGCTGTTGTTACTATATTAAGTAGATATCAGGCAAAAGCAAGTAAGTTGTTATATAAGTTATTGTTAAATGTATTAAGATATGTAAAAGGAACTTTAAATATGTGTTTAACTTACTGTAGAGATAATAATAATGTAGAGGGTTTTGTTGATAGTGACTGGGGAGGTAGTGATGACCGTAGGTCAACAACAGGCTGTTGTTTCAAGGTTTTTGGTTGTTCAGTAATTTGGTTCACAAGGAAACAACAATCTGTTGCACTGTCATCAACTGAGGCAGAGTATGTTGCCTTATGTCATGCCACAAGTGAGGCTTGTTGGCTTCAACAATTATTGTTAACTTTTGGTTTTTCTGTAGGGCCTATTACTATGTATGAGGACAATCAGTCCACAATGAAGATAGCTCATATGGCTGGTAATTGTAGAGTAAAACACTTAGAAATTAAGCAAAGTTTTGTTAAGGAGAAGTTGAACGCTGGAGTTATTAAGTTAGTTTATCTTTGTACTAGTGATCAACTTGGTGATTTGTTTACAAAGCCATTGGGTGGGATTCAATTTAAGAAGTTGAGGGATAAATTGTTTAATTAGTATTCTTTGATTGTCATTGTTTAAACTTATGTTGCTAGTTGTAGTTTTCAGTTATGTGATAGGTACATACAATATGTAGTGTTGTATAAGAGTTATCAATGGGGTTGTAAATGTTGTAGTAGGGTATAAAATATTTTATTAAGGGGGGGTATTATGTATGATGAGAATATCATTAATAAAGTATTTTATCTGTAGCAATGAACGGTTGAAATTGTTTTAAGGTGTGGCAACACTTGTTGTCTAGCTTCCTCTTTCCGTTCTCATGGCCGATGTGCCGGGTTGTTTTTGCGCTCCTCATAAATGTAAGTCTTGTAAATCTCAATACGTTTTCATCAATAAACAGAGTTAGACCACACGCATACTTTTATTTCGAAGTCCTAACACGTCTCTGCGATTGGTTGATACTTCCGTTTGTATTCTTGAAGTGTACTTGTAAAATATAAAATAAGCGGGAAGGTCTGGGCTCAGTTCAGTCTTGTGTATTTTGGAAGTGGTTGCTTATTATAATCGTGATACTGCCCGTCGATATAAAGATAAGTATATTTGATATTCTCAACTGTAACAATTGATAATTTTATAATGTGTGTTCTGTGTATTTCTGTTATATACTGAGAATAATTCTGAATGTGTAGTGGCAATACATAAGACCTTAATATTGAGTTTCTTACCGGTATCTTCTCAATATGGTCAGCCATCCGAACCGGTGGTAGCTTTGAGAGTAAATTCATAGTTTTGGCTATTGATATTATATTTGAATAAATACATTCTAAAGTCTGGCCTAAATGATTATTTATTATTCTGAACTAAACCCTTTAGTACTCAGATGTAGTTAGGTAATTATAAAGGATTCAAATGAATTTAAATATTGAAGTTTAGATTTGAAATCCAAAGGTGAATAAATGAAATACATTGAAGTGTGGTCCTGTGATTTATTTATTAATACCTTCCCTACATTGCAATTCCAACCTGTTTCTACATTCAGTAATGTAGAACTTCTAAGTAAATAGTAAGTTTGACAGATTGATAGTAAATTGGTAGATATATATACTCTTTCCCAATGATGTTGAACCGCTTAACCTGACACGTGCAGCAGTTTGTGATTACGTTGAGCAGTCTGTTCTACGTATTTATATTTTTTGCCCTGCCACGATCGACTGGACTAATAGTCGCGATCGAACGGTGGATCGCGATCGACCGGTGGGCCACCCCAGCTTTATACGAACAACGAATAAGCTATTATCTTATCTCGAAAATGTTGCTGCAATTCTTTTAAATATTTTAAAACAGTGATCGAACAATTGTGTTTCGTTTTTCGTAGACCTGAGACATGATTCGAGTGCAAATTTCAAGAGAGATGAGCCAATAAGTTTAAAACCTCATTCTTCCCTATCTTTAATATGCTCGACAATCTTGAAAGGCGTATAAAGCTTATGTTACATGTCACATACTGTGAGTCACCGAGCATTACTGTCTGCAGTTCACAGACAGACGCGACTCGGTGCGAACTTTAAAAGATAGCGATACAATGTAGAACTTTATTTACCCACAAAAAAAGCTTACACAATTCAAGTCAAGTGACCCGCGTTTTCAATGAAATATTTAACTTTTTTGTGCAGTATATAAAGTTCGATATTGTATCGCTATCTTAAATAGTGCACGCCGCTACGCGGCACGTCGCGTCTCAGTGTGAGCTGACCCTTAGATGCAAGTCAAGAGAAAATTATATATTTGGAAGAAATTAAAGAGATACTATAATTGTTAAAGATATGTGCAAGCTACTAATAAATTAAAGGGCTTATATAAAATTGCCCTTAGAAATAGTGATTTAAGAAATATTTCAATAAATTGAAATAGTGCTGAGAATAATATTTTCAATGCAAGTCTAATAAAATCAGACAGAATCTTAATATAGTGTGATAAGCAGATTTGAGATTTACGAGCTGAAATTATAGAAAATTATCCAATATATTTGAGATTACCGTTTAATAAACCTGCCAATATACGGACCAAATTAGAAAAAAAAAACATTATTAATAAAACATATTATTTCAGATAAAAAGCATTCATCATATTTAATTGACGCAAACAGCAAACATATTTCTGCACTATTGATTAATGACATTTTGGAATATCTTTCTTTAAGCTGAGTAGGTATCCAACAAATATGTGTAGCGACGGATATGACTGCTTAAGCTGGCCACTAGGACCGCTTCATTTTAACGTCATGACCCTATTGAAGGTTGAAACACATCCCTCGCTACGCATCTCTGGTGGATACTCAGCCTTAGGCCTAGTTGACTCTAACCTTAATAAATAAGAAAAAGTTTTTATAGGTACTTACCGCTGGCAGCAGTAGATGCAGTGAGCTGTAAAGGCGCTGCCATGTCAGTGATGACGGTGGATTGACGTCGCTGACGTATCTCTTGTATGCGCTGACGCAGTGTCACCCAGAACATGCATGTGAATAGCGACTTGATCAGCAGGGTCACGCATGGCTCACCGTCAGTACGTCCCAGGCCAATTTGATGGAGATTCACCTCCTGGATAAAATACGGTTTGCAAAGACAGCAGTGGAAAAGAGGGAGGGGGGGTAGTGAAAGGCAGGTTTTAGTAACTTTGAGTTCGTTACCGTTTTGAACTGCAAAAGAAAGGCATTTAAAAAGAAATTGGAATTTTTTATATCAGGTTATCAGTGTTGAAATAATGTTGGAGTTAACACGAGCTGTCATTGACCGACTCAAGGCGATTTCACATCGACATAATATGTAACCTTATCACAATAATAATACGGGTCATTAACAATTCCAAAACAGATAATACACTCACAGTGATATTAGAAGGTAATTCGCTCTCATACAGATTCATGCCGTATATGTACTGCGCTATCAGCAACAGCATAGCGTACAACACTAATATCGGGCTAGTCTTGAGCATGAACGAGCGCTGGTCCTGACACAGCCACACGATGTTGGCCCACATTAGGAACACGAACGTCAGCCACGAATGAAACATTATGCTCCAAGCCATCATTGTTATTGTCGTCGCTATGTACGATGATCTGTAAGTGTAAATACAAAGATTAAAAGCTAATTTGTAAAAATGATGATGATAGCTCAGTGGTTGAATGTAACGCCGAGGGATCACTGGCTACCATCTTCAAGTGAAAAATCTGTTGGTTCTAGTTTAGGCATAATATGCTTACTACCTGCGGCCACAGACCATGATCATATCACGGACCATGGGGTTGTTCTCAAAAACAGGCCCATACGTAACGAAAAATCCTGCAGCTACCGCTTCGTTATTAGTAATAATAATCAGCCTGTAAACCGTTCATATCCAACTTTCTAAAAAAGTGTAGTTATAGCAATTTTGAGAAATGATATTTACCTAATGAATATTTTAATTATTATGTACCTTATTAGAACTTGGAAGAAGTCAATAACAGCAGCAATGATGTCGTCCGTGAGCGTTGGCTCTTCTTCCTCTAAGACAGATTCTGGGAATAAAAAAAACATATTCGTACATTTCCAGCCACGTATATTGGCTATAAGAAACCAAGAAACCCTTTTCGTAGTTTTAGTTTCTTTTAGTCGATGTTGAAACTCCAACAACATACTGCAGCGTATTTTGAGCTGCAGTGCGTGGGACGCCTTATTCCTTCACTTGTGCCAAATGACCTCTTTTCGTGCCAAATTTCAAGATCACCGGGAAACACACATAAGTTTTGATGATCAGCTAGTGAGGACAAATTTTTCATTATTAATTTCGACTTAATAACCCAAGCCATATTTAAGTAAAAGGGCCGCGATGG
This sequence comes from Achlya flavicornis, assembly GCA_947623365.1. Lineage (NCBI taxonomy): Eukaryota > Metazoa > Arthropoda > Insecta > Lepidoptera > Drepanidae > Achlya > Achlya flavicornis. Next base: position 5,535,377 of record OX392468.1, on the reverse strand, counting down.
ACAACAAATAACCCTAATTAACATCAACTCAATATTTTTAATAATTAAAACGTAAGATTATGTAAAAAGTTCGTTACCATCATCGGGAACAACAACAGAGCCGGTAGAATCTTGATGCAGCTGCCGCGTCGTAGATCCGGAGCGGCCGTGAGCTGACCAGCGCTTGCTCGGGCTGATGTTGCGCATAAGCTAAACACATTTCAATATTAGAGTCCACCATTTATTTATTACTCACAAAAATAAAAGAAATCTCCTATTTGAATAAGAAAACCAAGCTGGGTTCATAAAATTGTAACTTGCTTTTCCTGTAGCTCTATCAGATTAAATATCCTCTTCTGCATATTGAATTAACATTTTTCTTTTAAGCGGAAGGCCATTGTACCAACTGAGCAAAAATGTAAATAAATAATATAATGAAATAGTGAAGTCTTCGATTTATATACAAAACCTGCGTTCATTTGAATCTACACTCAATTCCATAGTCATAAAGTGCAATATCATAAAATCACAGCTAATAGACTACATTATCAAAGCATACCATACCTGTTTGGATAAACAACAATAACATATAATGCGACGGACATACAACATAATTATTCTACATGAACACACTTCACACATAAATTAAACCATAGTCACCCTATGAAGGCGGTTAAGACAGGCAGGTGCCAAAGTAAGGCAAATAAGGTCAAGTTATTCTAATATGATTCTTATTACCTGTCAGTATGGTCTTCACTCGGTGGCTTTAGTTTTATATTGCACATACATGACACGCATGTTATATTAACGTTTTTTTAGTGTCACTCAAGCATTTGGAGACTGAGAGGTCGATGGTTTTCTTCCAGAGTTGTTACTCGTCAGAAACGTTACAAGATTCCCATTTGGGTCACCTCAAGAAATATTTATTGCGCGGTGTCAGTCAAACTTTATTATTTGTATTATGCAAGCAATAGTAATTTTCAAAGCGTTTTAAAGACCCGTGATATATCAGAATTTTATCAAATAATTTTTGATCTTTCTATCTTTACTAATAAATATAATATCTGTATGAAATATATAAGAGGGCGGCAGACATTAATAAAGCCATAATTTTATTAGATATTAGTGAAAGATTAAAAAATATTTCTTGAGGTGAGGCGATACATTTAACATTTCCCAAGACATTGATTTAAAAAAAAACGGAATACCTACAGGGGTATCCTCACCGGCGTTCCCACGAAGTGCTTTCGAATTTATGTATGAATATGCAACCTATAAAAGAACGAAAGCAGGTTGCAAAAATAAAATCGAAATAATTTTGACGAATGAAATAAAGAAAAGGATGCTTTCATAGTAGGTTTAGTACCAAGCGTGCATGCTTTTCTTTAGTGCAAGGTTCAGTGCAGAAATATTTTGTGCCACACGAATTTAAATCTTTACATGTTATCCACATAAGCGTATTTACCATGCAAAACTACTTGCAAGTCCGTCTAAGAGCATTTCAAATAATTACACCTACTTTCTAGCTAAAGAAAAGACAAAATACCGTACGTAAAACGCAAGTGCTATGATTATCTACTGCAATATTTAGTACCCAAAAAGTGATATTTTCATGATAAAAACTCTATGAAACTGTCAGTAATTAACATATACAAAATCAATAAATAGTATTAAAGTTACTAACAGTCTCATGTCAAATAAAATACGAGACAAATTACAAAGTGGAACAAACTACTGATGGATATTTATAATGTATGATGCTTTGGCGCAAGCTTACTCGAACTCTTTTAGTGGCATTCATCCACTTGTCCCTGGCGGCGCGCCGGTTGCCGTGATGGAAGGAGACGCCCCGCACGAGGGACCCGTTCAGCTTGCCCGCCTCTACACCAGTTAGGGCGCTCTTTTTTTTCGCCTAATCCCCATTTTGATAGCACAAGAGATAAAATAAAAATATCCAATGACTTTTAATTGCACCGTACGCTTATCCAAAGCGTGACGCCTACAGGTCAATGTACTAGTAAAAACTGCTCCATTTATAACTAGTAATAGCAAAACAATGGTTTTACCAGCATTTAATCTTTTGAATGCTCAAGCGCTATGAATTATCGCTTATCGGCAGTGTAGAGTAGGACTCTAATAGCGTTAGACCGGCATCGGCATAGAAATTTTGTAGGCGTAAGTCTATGGCAAAACTTTCAATTGGAAACTATTTAATAAAAAAAGCTTAGGTTGATGTAATCACTGGGTTAGTCAAAATCAAACTTATCAAAATGCATCAAAGCCTATTGCCGTGCATACATACCTTTGGTTTGAACAGTTCTCGAGTTTCGATAGCGAGAATGAAATATGTAAAAAGTATGACCAGCGGACTTGCTAAGGTCGCCCACATATGATCGTCTGTGACTTCGTATGAAAAGTTAATTGGGTCCGTGTCGTTTATGATCACTAATTTTGTTAGGCCGAAGTATCTGAAAAAATAGACACAATTATTTTTTGTTGCAATAGAAGACAATCGCGTTGATGTCTAATAACTACGGAGTAAAAGCTTGTTTTTTGTATAGGGGTAATAATGTAAGGGAAATGTAGGTATTAAATGCATATCGGACACGTTCTATGAAACAAATTTTATTCCAATAATATAAATTATTTATAGAAACAAAACAGGCTGGTATTATGCATTTATAGAATTAACGGGTAACTATGTCAATAATACAGTATTTTCTTTTTATATAATACGCTTAGTGGCCACTGATAAGTAACTGTACCTAGCAAAATTCATAGATGGTGGATATAAGGTGATCAACCAGGAGCACTGGTAGGCGAGTAGTACGGCGACGTGCGCCGCCATGATGGCCATGACGCAGCGGCCGACCACCGCGAACCCGCGCTCCAGCGGGCGGCCCAGCGCCCACGCCGTCGCCGCGCCCATAAACACCACGAAATATATACCCGATGTCACACTCGGACGCATTATACCAGAGAACATTATTAGAAATAGTGTTAGGTATTTTCCTGAAACAAAATATTTTGTATGACAAATTGGATTCCTTAAGGCTCAATTTACATTGACGCGGAATGGAAGGGAAGCGAATTTTTGCAACTAAATTGTACATAGCATACCTAATGAACTTTATGTCAATTGTATAACGTACAAACTAAATACGAGCCAAAAAGCGAGGAATTCTCGAGAATGCGCAAGGATTCCCCGGAAAACGCGCGACTCTTTTTTAGCTTAAGTTCATTATGGTATGTACAAATTGCAAAAATTCGCTTCCATTCCATTCCGCGGCAATGTAAATTGAGCCTTGTTTAAAATTTGAGGAGAGATCGCAACGCAATGCAAAAATATAAGTAGATAAGTAGTTCAATTCAACAAAGCATCATAAATTATATGTGTTATAACATGTAGGTTTAATTTTATCTATTTAACACTATCAGAGCAAAACCGAAAATAACTACAATTTAAATAGTCGAGGTAAATAACTTTTACAGGAAAAATACAAATAAATTAATAGTTATAACAAAAAACTAAATTTGGATTAACAAAATAGTTATTAAAACACTCGGCTGCTTAAAAAACTAAAAAATTGAAACATGTAAATTTCGTCGAGCCAGTAAAATTCAAGAAAAATAAAATATGATAATAAAATGCAGCCATCATGCTGCAGATTCAAGTTCAACTTGCTGCGGCACGTATGCCAAATTATGTGTATAAACATTACCCTCTCTCTTGGTCAGTAGGGTAATGATGGGTCAACTACCGATCATCCGTCTGTGGTTGTCGCGTGAAAGTAATGTATTTTGCGTAAATAACGCGATCAGTACCCCGAGTGTAAATAATTGACGTTAAAATACGCTTACTAATTCGTTTGCGTTAACTTTAAATTTGTATGGGAGAGATTAGTACCATGAGTATATCGCTAGAGGCGCTGTGCCAATTCCTATAGAGAAGTGTCGTAAACGCAAACTAATTAGTTAGCGTTTACAAACGTCAATTCATTACACTCGGGGTACATATGTGTGTGTATGTGTATTGGGCACATCGAGATTATTCGAATTACGATGTGTGGCCGTTCATTCATAAATTTATTATCACAAGCTGATTCAATTGAACATTGGTAGGTATTGATTATTATACATAAATAAATGTATACTAATAATGTCGGTCACGGCAATAGACAAAAAAGCTGTCAATATAAACTTGAAAAAAAAAACGTATTGCAAGATGACATTTTTCATGTTTTTTTTCAGTAGAATAGATGCGTAGCGCGTGCTTCTATTTTGGCAATATTAAAATTATGTTGGTCTAAAGATAGCGTGTCTATTTGTAAAACCTCACTGGGTATCTATCATATTCAATTCATAGTTGAGAGAATGTTTCTTTAGTAGATTATAAGGAAGTTATTTACCTGCGCTGGTGAGTAATGGATAGCGCTGATGTACAGAACTCTTTCTTTGAACTTCTGCCGCCACTCTCGGCACAAGTTTCTTGTATAATAAATACACGAACAACGATACACTCGTCATCACTAGCTAAAAACAAAAACAGAGTAATTAATTTTGTATATATACAAAGAAAAGGTAAATAATATTTTTATTTGAATATTTTGACAAATTACTAAACAAAAATAATAATAAATGTAAGTACAACTTTTTGATAACCCTATTGGTTTATGGAACTGATTAAAGAAATGGGACCAAACGCGGCGGGATATCGATAAGACAAACGAAGACGTTTACGAGATTGAAATGGTTTTGCTGTTGTTTTTCTCCATAACTATTGGCTTTATTTATTTATAATAGTAGTCATAATCTAGTTTTATTTTATATGACTGAAATATATTGATCACCTTCTGTTACAAGTTGAATCATCATCATCATCAGCCTATAATGTCCCACTGCTGAGCACAGGCCTCCTTTCACAAATCAGGGTGAAAGGGAATGGGCAGATACTCCACCACGCGTGCCCACTGCGGATCGGTGGAGGTAGGCTAGTGGTCAACCTACTGTTGGAATTTTTCAAGCCGCCTAGGAGGCATCCAACTAGCTTAACGACTATCACAATTAAGTGATAACCGGGACCAACGGCTTTACGTGCCTTCCGAAGCACGGAAACGCTCGATTTGAAATACCACTAGGCGGTCACCCATCCAGGTACCGACCAAGACAGACGTAGCTTAACTTTGCCGATCGATTAAGAACGGCTAATCATGCTACACCACGAGCGCTTCCACCACAAGTTGAATACGATAGAAGTTTTATGATAATTATTTAATAATTGATTAAAAACTAAAAAATAAACAGATATAATTACCTCAGGTGCCAAATAATGCACGGCCATTAAAGGATCTATGTTTGCGTAAGAGACGAGCCCCAAATTGTGGCCAATCTTTTCTATAAGCGGATAGTCTTTGAGAAGAGAGCCGTACGGAGCGAAAGCCGCCAGCACGGTGTGCCATGCAACGTGACATAGCAACAGCAGCACCGCTACCACAATGTTCAGACTAAGGAATTTGCTACAACAACCTGAAAACACAATAAGAAATTATAGCATAATGGCACAATAATTAAATAATTATAAGGCGCATAATAGCACAATAATTATAAGGCGATGATAGCTCAGTGGTAGTGACGTCGGATACCGAGACGAAGGTGCCGGGTTCGAATCCTACAATGTGCTTGAGCTTTCGGTGAAGGGAAACATCGTGAGGAAACCATAGCACGGTGGTAGGGTACTTTGTAGTACCCGTCTGGCTGGCTACCACCCTCAAGTTGAAAATCTGTCGCCAAGCGCCTATCGGTGTGTTCCGACAGCTGCACTTGAGAGCCAGTTCCTTCTAGGATTTGTGTGCTTACCACCTTAGACCACATCATCACTTACCATGGTGAGATTGTGGTCAAAAACAGACCTAAACACAGTAAAAAAAAAAAAAAAATAGCAACATTATGTGACGTTGTTTTATTTATGCAAGTGCTACTTGTAGTTAAGTCACTGTACGTATTTGGTATTTGTATTAATTTGATAGATATTGATCCTTTATTAACGATACATGGTTTTTAATTTTTTCGCAAGATTAGGTAGGGATTTTATAGCTCTACCCATGTGGATAGCTTCCACTCTCATCTCATGTTAAAATCTGTCACCAAGCACCTACCAGTGACTTCGGGCGCTGCACTTGAGAGGCAATTATCTTCTAAGCTTTGAGTGCTCCACCATTGGCTATACAGAATCGATTACCATGTTGAGATTGTGGACAAACACAAGCCTATACGGTAATCTTATATTGAAATGGAACCTATACATAAACTAATATCAAAGACTTATTACAAAGCTGCTAATATATTGCCAATATAAGTCAAGTATTTTCTATTTTGAGGTCATAGGATCATATACGACGCCCATATCTGAAATCAATCTCTCTCCAGTCTCTATTTTATTTCATTTCTAAATGTAAAATTTTGTTTTGCATTAAAATATTTAATGCATTTTGTTTTTTTATCCATGTGAATATAGTCATGAGTTTCTAAGGTGGTAAGTACACAAAACCGAACAAGTGCAGTATTTGCCTTTTTTCACACAAAAGTATTGAAAATCTTGGAAAGATACACGGGTGTTAAGTTTACTATAAAGTACTTACCTACTACAAACACAATTGCTTATTTGTTACATCTCAACAATGTCGATATTTACTCTAACTAAGTAACACTATGTAGTGAAAATACTTCTTGTATATTCACGCTAACTAGGACTCACGCATTGAAATAGAATTGATTTACTCAACACCAAATTCTAATTTAGGCTACCGAAATAAACAATCTTATTTATTTGCGGATTTCAAACTGAAACTAAAAACTTTTAGTTTGTTATGGATAGCGCTTTACCGATCCTAGGCAGAGTTGGTTATTATGATTAGTTACTCACTGTTCTGTGTCTGCGAGTCTGGAACTTGTGGAAATGGCGCTATTAAGTACAGCAGCAGGTATATTAATGAGAGCCCGAATGGTCGTAAGGCGATGGCTGTAATGAAAAAATACACAATTATTATAAATTATGATAAAATAAAACAATCGTGGCAGGAACTAAAAATAATGTCCATAAATCACCTAAGTACGACGAAATGGACTCATTTCGTCGCATTTAGGTAGGTACCCTTTACTACCTTTTCAACTAATTCATAGAAATTATTATCGAATTGTAGATTGTAATTGTAGTAGATAGTAAGTTAAGTCTGAAAATAAAAACAATGCAGACATTTAACTTAGTCATTCATCATATAAGTACTCTATAGAAAAATCAAAACAAAACAAAGAAAAGCGTCTACCCATGGAAGGAAACGCAATAAAGGGAAAGTCGCAGACACAATAAATCACAGGCAGCGCGGCGCCGGTGATAGGACGAATTTAGCGTCGATTTCAGCCCTCTTTACGTGGTCTATATAGGTTTCAAGTTCTGTTGTACTTATAACAGCTATGTACGACCTTGCCGAAACCTTCAGTATGGAATTAACATTCGTAAATGTTTATTGAAAGTGTGTTTTTGTTAGATACACGCGTCGGAAAATGTTTGGAAGAAAGACTGAATCCTACGAAAGGAACAGTCTTTCCTAAAAGGTTCTATATATATTGCTACGATATAATTGCGATATGTATATTATTTCTATTATACTTAGGAATATGTTTGTTTAGTATAGGTTCCCCTGTAATGATGTACACGTTAAAGCATTTAATGCATTCAAAATGTTGATAATCTGTGATGACCTTTGATGATGACTTCTGTAATATGAGTTATGGCAATTTAACAATTAACCTATGTGAAAACGTGACCACACGTAGCACTGAGTCACAGTATTACATATTATTTCCCTACGAAATTCTAACAATACGTGTAAACCACAACGATCGTTTGGCACCGCGGCACCGCCATGGGCGTCTCAAATGCCAGAGTAACATTTAGAATTGTTCCAGTTCGTTTTATACTTCGCTCCATTTTTATAGATTTATATTTTCCCCCGCGTTCACCAAGCCATCACCTCGCCTTTTATTGCGGAGGTAATCAAGTGATTTCTTAAGTAAACAAACAATAATTAAATGTGATCTTTGATGTCCGTTTCCCAAAGAGATGTATGTATTCAAACAGGATATCTTGTTTTTTGAGGTAGGTACGATGTTTATTTCATTTTTGACGGGCGTATGGCGTATCTTGTTCAAAGGCCCATCACTTTTGAAGGCATAAAAACACGTTTGGACACCAAACGATAGGTAGATAGCCCCGAATCTGCTTGTCTGTTGTGTAACAATAATAGTAGTTTTGATGTATCTAAATTCCAAGGTCGATAAAAAGCGAAGAAAACTGTCTAGCGTTAAAGCTGTGATTAAAGTATTTTTTTACCGGCGCGGATACCTATTCGAGATTATCTTTCAGGTAAGTAAGTACTTATGTTACTTGGGTTATGTATCGAGTACCGACCTAGTACCTACCACGGTACTAGTACGTACAGTATTTCTATGCTATGTATGCCCCTACCATGAGTTTTCTACACTAACGTAATCTATACCACAGTAGATATATCAAACAGTAAAGTGACTCGACCCTTTTCTTGATTATAATTGCCTACAGCAGCACGGTACGTGAACACGCGAAAGGGCTGCCCACCTATAGTATTTTAATTTCATCTACCTACTTGTCTAGTTTTGTGATTTTAATCATATTTTTTATTTGATAAAATGTTTTTTTTTGTGAATGAAATAGGAAGTGTTCAATAAAATGTAAGAAACAGACGAGTAATATATATTTTTTCTTGACCCCATTACCTACAGCACGGAGATACTCGAATACTCTATACTCTAAATCGAAATAACAATTTTTTTGGTCACCCATCCGATGTCGAACCCTTGCAAACGTTACTTAATATCAACCATTACATCGCGTGTGCGTTACCTACAGCAATCAAAACCTCTAACTACCTACTGCAAAATCTTACTTAAAAAGTAAATTATTATGTAAATCTTACTAGGTACAGGTACCTACCATTTATTACTCTCACAATCATTTTATAATAATATTTCGTCTAATTCAATAAATATATGTAAATAGCTTAGTACATACATAAGTAGTAAGTAGAAAGCCTAGCCTAGGAACTACTACTTTTTTTTAACCTGACCGTAGGTAGTCACTTTTTTCACCCAAGCCAGCCATCCACTTATTTATTTATGAATTCAGGTGGGTATTATGTTATTGACGAAGTCAAGCAACCAAAAAAGCACAATATAGTCTACTGTAATTGTACTTACTTGTAATTATTTTAATTATTTCAATGAATATTTCTCATAAATCGCACGCTTACTGCTTACAAACCCATCACACCGTTCGTTCGTCACTGCAGCGCATTCGCGACTGTTTGCCAACCGAAAGCGAACCGAAATCGTGGCGCGTAGGTATGACTCGCGTTCCGGCCGTTTGTATGAAGAGCTAGTACTGATAGATATATCTACTGTGTCTATACTCGCTAGCGACTACGGTGAAACATTTTGTATGAAATGCTTCCAAAAGTATCCACAAGTATCCACGAGGCGGTACTCGTCATACAAAATATTCACCGTATTCGCTAGCGTGTGTAGATTACGTCAGTGTAGAAAACTCATGGTAGATGTACTGGTACCTACCAATCTTTGAACACTGAAATAATTAGGTAACAAATCGTGCAAAAAAATACCCAGCTGATAACAGAATCGTTAGTAAAACCGCTCGGTCACTAGGTTACGGAAATATTGAAATGAGACTCCAAAAATAAATTCATGCAATGCTTACACGCCTGTGTATATATTTCGACAGCTTGTAGCTAATAAACTTATCAACACGTGCGATATCCAAGAGTCGATGTTTGATTCATAAAACTCGTAGTCACATAAGAATGTCAATGCTCAGTGTCAATGTTGACCAAACTTGTTAGACAAAATTGTATGGCACGTGAGTAATAATTTTATGAACAGACCTTTGATGAATCTAATTAAAATAGTGCGTTCTATAAATCTAATATATGGCGATGATGATATATTGTCGAATTAATTTTTTTTTGAAGTACTGGCGAATGGTATTCGCTCAAATTCCTAATCTGAAAACACAATCATAGTAAATTCTAAATCATGGCATTATGACAGAGAGCCAGTGATCACTGACCTCAAAACAAACAATGCCAGTTATAAAAGCGTCGTCGCATCACTCGCATCTGTCGTAAAAACTACGAAAACACCTAGCGTTTTTTACTGTTACTACAACGTAGAACAACAAGTAGATATTTGTCTGTAACTTAAAATCATACATAACATATTCTAACAAAAGAAAAAGCAATAGGATTTTAGCTATTAACTGAGTTAGTTAAATTATCTTCTTTTTATCTATCTATATATATATAAAATGCTTTGTCCTGAATGACTGACTTACAATCAACGCTCAGCCTAAACCGCTGATCGTAGAGACCTGAAACTTGGAGGGTGTGTTCTTTGTATGACGTAGGCATCAGATAAGAAAGGATTTTCCGAAATTATACCCCTAAGGGGGTGAAAAACGGGGGCAAAGTTTGTATGGGACAACGTGATTCCTTGGTCCGATCTACTTCAAATTTTGCATAAACATTCCGTAACAGAATTGATGGAAGATGTGTTTCGTATTTTATTGAAAATCATCATCTGACGGGGTCAAAAAGGGGTAGAAAGTTATTTTAGGGGTCATTTGCATCGAAGTTGATATCAATACTCCTTGGTATTTTTGATTTAAATTACATTTTTTATTTTGACACATGTTTGAAAATCTCAATCCGATTTTCACAGATTACAGAATAAGTTAGATGGAGCGAACGGAACACGGGAGTGAGGCCAAAAAAAGCAATTAGGTACAAATTGAATAATTGGACTGTTTTACAAAAAACTTAAACCGACTTCAAAGTACACTAAGAAGTAATCAAATCCTGATCTGATGACAATGGGACCAAACGGGAAGTGTACCCTTCCAGACAAAAAAAGAATTTTCCAAATCGGTTAATAAAATAAATACAACCGAATTGAGAACCTCCTATTTTTTTTGAAGTCGGTTAAAAACACCTGGTATTCGCTTTTGAATTTGTATTTGCAAATTTGTAAGCTGCTGTATGTTAATTTATAAAAAGGAAAGTGTTTTTCGTTAAATAAGTTTTAAATAAGCGCGCTCTATCTGCCTTTTGATCTGGAAACTGAAATGCTCTTTAAAATTGGAATGTCAAATATTTAAATCGGATTAGAATTCGAAATTTGTTTGGAAATTCATTTTCTCGGACTTTTTGGCGGGAACTGGCAGAGTGACGTTGTGTTTTCAGTTTTATATTCATAAATTCATGTGTTTTGAGTTTTATTGCTTATTATCGGTGGTATTTTATCCAATAAAGATCAATCCATGTGCACCAGTGAAGTGAAATGAAATGAATTATGTGTATCGTGTCTTTTCAAAAGTCCGTGAAGAGTTTTAGTACATGACCACCACTGTAGTATAACATGACTTTTACGGACGGTGACTGACTGCATGAGGACTATGTGAAAGTGATTTATTGTGACTAGAACTTATATAATATAACTGGAAATTGGCAAAATACACACCCGGCTGACGCCAATGAAAAAAACAAAGTTCATTTTCTCTATTTCATTAGAATATTTTGATTGTAGTTAATTTAATTTCTTTCTCATTTGTTGTTATAATAATGAAATAAGATTCTTTGAGTTCGATTTTTTTGTCTGTTTGATGAAAATATCTGTTTGATTTGTAGTCTAATAATCAGTGGCGTGCATTGGTTTTCGAGGCAGAAAATTCAAACCGTACGTGGGTGAAACCGCGGGGGTCTGCTAGTCTATATATATAAAATGCTTTGTCCTGAATGACTGACTGACAATCAACGCACAGCCTAAACTGCTGATCGTAGAGACCTGAAACTTGGAGGGTCTGTTCTTTGTATGACGTAGGCATCAGATAAGAAAGGATTTTCCGAAATTCTACCCCTAAGGGGGTGAAAAACGGGGGTAAAGTTTGTATGGGACAACGTGATTCCTTGGTCCGATCTACTTCAAATTTTGCATAAACCTTCCTTAACAGAATTGATGCAAGATGTGTTTCGTATTTTATTGAAAATCATCGCCTAACGGGGTCAAAAAGGGGAAGAAAGTTATTTTAGGGGTGATTTTCATCGAAGTTGATATCAATACTCCTTAGTACTTTTGATTTAAATAACATTTTTTATTTTGACACATGTTTGAAATCCCAATCCGATTTTCACAGATTACAGAATAAGGCAGATGGAGCGAACGGAACACGGGAGCGAGGCCAAAAAAAGCAAATACAAATTGAAAAACACATACCTGGTATTCTTTATTGAATTTGTATTTGCTTTGTTTAAAAAACTTTATTTAACGGAAAACACTTTTAAATAAATTAGCATACAGCAGATTTTAAACATAGCAAATACAAATTCAAAAGCGAATACCAGGTATGTGTTTTTCAATTTGTACGGTACCTAATTGCTTTTTTTGGCCCGTGTTTCGCGCGCTCAATCTGCCTTTTGTTCTGGAAACTGAAATGCTCTTTAAAATTGGAATGTCAAATATAAAAGAATATTTAAATCGGATTAGAATTCGAAATTTGTTTGGAAGTTCATTTTCTCGGAGTTTTTGGCGGGAACTAGCAGAGTGACGTTGCGTTTAAATTTTTAAATACATAAATTCGTGTATTCTGAGTTTTATTGCATATTATCGGTGGTATGTTATCCAATAAAGATCAATCCATTTGCACCAGTGAAGTGAAATGAAATGAATTATGTGTATCGTGTCTTTTCAAAAGTCCGTGAAGAGTTTTAGTACATGACCACCACTGTAGGTATAACATGACTTTTAGGGACAGTGACTGACTGCATGAAGTGAGGACTATGTGAAAGTGATTTATTGTGACTAGAACTTATATAATATAACTGGAAATTGGCAAAATACACACCCGTGTGACGCCAAAAAAAAGTACATTTTCTCTATTTCATTAGAATATTTTGATTGTAGTTAATTTAATTTCTTTCTCATTTGTTGTTATAATAATTAAATAAGATTTGAGTTCGTTTTTTTGTGTAGGTATAATATAGGTTTTAGTCTTTGATTAAGGATACATCCAGATAGAGAGTCGCAGCTGTGCACGCGTCGATAAAAATACGCTCTAACTGTTAGGGGCTAAATCAAATAAAAATGCAAAATAATGATCAATATTTAAATTTCTCACGATTTTAATTGGAATATTTTAACAACTACTATCATTATGAACGTCATTATGACAAGCAGAATGACGCAGAGGGAGCGTAAAACGTAGCTGTTACGCGCAGCAGCCTATAAAAGTTGGCCTGTTTTGTATATTAGTGTAGTATGGCGACGTTCTTTCTAGGTATATTTATTTCTATGGTTTTAGTTTTAATTTGTAAAAATATCTGTGTTCGATTTGTTGTGTCTAATAATCAGTGGCGTGCATTGGTTTTCGAAGCGGAAAATTTAAACCGTACGCGGGTGAAACCGCGGGGGTCTGCTAGTTTTATTATAAATAGTCGTACCACTTCGGAAATTGGGCAGTAGAGGCAATTAACAGGCAATTTTAATGAGGAATTGTATTTGCATTGACTAGATTTTGGAAGTTCTCCATCAATATATATTTTGTAAGCAAAAACAAGTTGTTCATCAGCAAATTGACAATCATGTAATTATTTATATGAATATGTTATGAAATGCATGTTAACTTTCATTACTCGCATGCGATATGCACCTCTAGTGATGTCCTCATGTACCTAATTAATATAATCAAGGCTACTAAATTACACTACACTACGGTAATTAAGCATGACAGGTCGTGAAGCAAACATGACATACTTAGGTACATATACAACGTGGAACAGATTTGGATGCTAAATCGTTGACCGGTTTGTTCAGAATTGCCTACTGAATCGATTTATGTAACTTTAAATAACTATATTAAAAGTTACATAAGTAAATCGATTCAGAAAGCTGATTATTCTGAACAAACCGTTTAAAGGTTTAGCAACTAAATCTTTTACATCCTGTATATAACTCTAGTAAGTAATTGCATACAGGGTTATTGGTAAATACTAACAACCTCTCAGGACTACAATGCTAACATCATAAACAACAAATTCTGTTCTATGACTTTTAAAATAAACATAACACAAAAATAAAAATATTTATATAGCCAAAGCTCTAAGGCTCAATTTACATTGCCGCGGAATGTAGTGGATGCGAATTTTTGCAACGAAATTTTACACAGAGCGGTACATAGCATAATAAACTTTATGTCAATTGCGAGGAAAGCTCGAGAATGCGCGAGGATTCCCCGGAAGACGCGCGACCTCGTTTTTTGACTCGTATTTAGTTTGTATTTTATTCAATTGACATAAAGTTTATTATGCTATGTACAATTTCGTTGCAAAGATTCGCTTCCATTCCATTCCGCGGCAATGTAAATTGAGCCTAAATTTTAATGTTACGAACTCTACGCGTAGCATAAGTCTGAGTGGCGTGCACAGGAATCTTAGGTACAACATGATACAGAATTGAAATGTGTTAGATAAAACAACGAAATATTGAAAGCTTGTATTTGATAAGTGTTTTAAGGCTGAAGAAAAGATCGATGGATTGAGTGAAGAATCATAACTAAGTAGAGAACGGTCTAAGTACAGAAATTAAGTAGAGAGAGTATGATAATAATAGAGCCCTAAATAATTGATAACAGAAGGTAGTACGTGTAGATTTTTGATATTACAGTGAATCTAGATATTATCAATAGAAAAAATACTAAAATAAAGGGCATAATATCTTTAAATTTTATAACGTACTCAAGAAAGCAATAATGATCTATTTTACTAATAATATTACTATCAAAAGAATTGGATGCCAGTCGTTGCGAAAAACATTTTTCTACGAGGAGACGAGACAGATCAGATCGATGGTAATCTTTGCACATATAAACTCAGTTACCGTGCAGATAAAATAGGATTTCAAATAAATATATTTTAACTTGGATTACGTAAGCCAAAGCATGAGTAAACGTTACGATGGGCATAGACATAGGTAGCTCAACGTCAGGCCAAAAACATAAATTGAATGATTATGTACAGTGGCGGAATGAAGAGGATCGTCAGTTTTCAACTTGATTCATTCAACGTATCACGAGCACATATTACCTTTTGAAACTGAATAGACAGAATACACTGAATTAGAGAAAATAATTATTTTACTGTTCGTTATCAAAGTTCGAAATTATTCAGATCAAAGTTGTTCGACTGTTTGTTTATCTTGTCAACAAGATTGTTTTTATTTTATGTTTTGATAAACTAAAACCTTCTTGTTGGTTTAACCTGCTATTGTTATTTATGTCAAATTAAAATTTAAAATAGGGAAATGACAACATTGAAAAAAATAATGCTTATATTTTATTGTGATATTTTATTCCGCAAAAGCTATAATTGTGTTTGACGTGATGTAAAAACAAGCAAAACCTTATTCGATAGCAGACGTCACATTTATGTAAATGTTAGCAGCACTGTTTCTTCCTGTTAGGAACCTCACTGGTAATATGTTGGTACATGTAATAAAATTTATTATTGCAATCTGGTGCAAGCGAAAACCAACTCTAAGGTGACGAATCTTTTCATTAGTACTAGACTGTACTTACATTTGGTACAGTCATTATTTACTACTTTGAGATATTTACTAGCAGCAACAGTTTTAAGCTACGTGTTGATCTCGCAGTGAATCAATCAGTTTGGACTCTATATTTTATATACAAATCAGTAGGTATATCACAGAAATTATCACAGTGACACTAACTATTCTACAATATCATAATCAGGCGAATAATTCCCAACAAAATGTTGATGCAAATAGCAATTAATGGAAGCTTTAAGATCGCCATATGAACCACGAATTCCTTATGTTATTATATTATACTGTCATACAGTACATACAGTAGGTATTGTATCTTCATTAATATCCTACTTTATTTAACAAGTTCATTAAAATTTAATTAAGGTAGTACGGACTCTACGGACAGACGAGCTACGAGTATACAATCATTTTCAATCACTTGTGACATGTTTTTACATTCTTATCAACATGGGTCATCGTGAAAATGCACAAGGGACGCGAGACGGCACGACCTACTGTAAACATACTAATCTTATCAAAAGGTATCGATATGAAATGCGAGTGATAACTTTTATGCAATTTT
Source organism: Achlya flavicornis (assembly GCA_947623365.1). Lineage (NCBI taxonomy): Eukaryota > Metazoa > Arthropoda > Insecta > Lepidoptera > Drepanidae > Achlya > Achlya flavicornis. Next base: position 5,519,110 of record OX392468.1, on the reverse strand, counting down.
GATAACATAGATATAATACAATTTTGATGTAATGAACGTCAATTAGGTAATATTATGTTTTCAAATAGTTGATTTGTTCTACTATGTGATACATCAGCCACAGTTAAGGCGTTACCATAGCCCTCTGTGGTTATACTGAAGGATAATTCGAAGACTAAAATTATCATATAGAATCATAATAATATTAGTTTAAAACGATGTATAGAATATACCTAGCTATATTAACTAATCCACCGAAACGTGCCATCAGTGGGTGGAGACCATTAAAAATACATTCAGCTTGTGAAATATATCTGGTTGTTGATCTCTCATTCGATTCACATGCTTGCCGAAAACACAAGCAAACAAATGCTTCAAAAAATTAAGATGCTTTTTATTTACTTCTATATGTACGTATGGTACAGTCGAGGACATAAATATGTATACCCTTTTTGAAATTCAAAAGCGATTTTCTCGCATGTTTAACATTTAAGTGTTAAGCTATTACACAAATCATAATAGTATATGTTAGAAGATTCTGCCTTTATAATATCTCATAATTTCAATCAGTAGTTTAAGAGGAAACCGTTGTTGAATTGTACTAATTGTATACATATTTATGTCCTCGACTGTACGTACGATTGAATCATGCAAGAGAGGCAAAAAAAACGGTCTGTATGCAAAAATACCGAATTAAACTGACTCATCGTTTACTTTTTCGATGGATTGTATGAAATCTTAGAAATCATGATGGATTCAAAACCTATATTTTAGATTAGTTAGTAGGTAAGAAAAAATAAAAATAAAAAATCAGGCAAATTGTTAAGAATAATTCAGCTCACTAAAAGCAGAGGACTGTGTAACGGACTGTAACGCATATGTATAGCTAGATTGATCGTGTAGCAAGCATCATAATGCAACATTGGAGACTCGAAAATAACTGAATACCCTACTTAGTTACTAATTATCTAAACATATACCTAATAATTCAATATCGTGTGCATTGAACTTGATGGAATCCGATACAACGCCAAAATTAAAGACGACATTGAAGAGATGGTAATAATATGTAAAGTGTGAAATGTAAACTGTGTCGACGCGGCGTGGCTGGTGACTCCAGTGATATGACGTAGCACCATACGGACGACAAATCGCAGAGGCGTCTGTTTCTCAATATAACAGATACTGATGACGAATTAAACACGTAAGACTGCGTCAAAGCAGTGTAGTTCAAACGCAGCACCAGCATGCCACTTCTAAACAACCATCTCTCTCTAGTCTCTTTCAAAAGATACAATCGTAATCTTGATCCATACTAACAAAGAAGTATATAATATATATCATATTATAATAGCAACAGCAATAATTCTGAATCAATAACAGTGATGTGACAGCAACATTCTACGGAATCAATCACTAAAAGAAATCTACAACGACGACATACATGCATTACAATACTGTACGAGTATACATGACACAAATACAAACAGAGTTAAAAATAAAACTTGAATTTTGAACTCGAGAAAGATTGTGATAGGAATTCTAAATGTTAACAATTTTATGTGCGTGTTATTTAGTGGATATTATACGGCCAATAATATTATTTTTGATGGATCATCATCATCTATGACTGTGTACAGAAACCTATCAAACGAATAATTTTGATTTGTGTGCAAGACGGTATAATTAATAATTATGAAAGTGGTGATAGTAATAATTAGTTCCTATGTTTTATTCATTAACTTTTATGGTATATTTTATAAACCTGCAGTTGTTGTCTATTTTTGGGTAAATAATTTATATGTTGAAACGGCAAGAAATGCTATAGGTAAAGCATTATCGAACTTTCAGAGTCACCTGTTAGATACCTACAGGGATTTTAGAGAAGAGAGGGAGTGACACAATTGGATGGAAGCAAAAAAAATAGTTAATGAATTTAGTGCTTCCGTAAATGGAACGTCACAGACTTATGTACACGGGGGCTATGGTATGTATTTTTTATTACTAATGAGTTACATTATACCATAGCAATACAATAATGTGAAGGACATCAAGAAACTAAACAATAGATGACGTAAAAGAACTAAAAATATATTTATTACGTACAGTGACCGTTAAAATGTTAATATAGGGAATCTGTGATATAGGGTTTAATAATACCAAACACGACAAAATCTCAGAAAAACTAGATTAAAACTTAAAGCATTATGATATAAATGATGGAAAAATTGTGACGACATGTCATAGCAGAATGACCTACGCTGCAATTGCTGATTAGAACTTCTAAACGCTTCAGACAAACACTGAGAAGTGCGAAAATCCCACGAACAATATTGCAAGCAAATTATTCTAATAATTGAAATTGTGAAGTCAAAGGTTTGTGTGTAATGATGAGATCATTGTTAATATAGGTTGCCAGTTAACCGGTTGAACTGTTCAGTGACCTTGTGAATCAGACAGATAAGGCAATGCTATTTCGCCGGGCGCCGAATGTGTTGCTCAACATCACTTAGCTTCTGTGCACTATAACTGGCAAAATATTTACGTATAAGTGTACTTCGTACTTAAGTTACCTACCTAGGTATGGTTTGCGATTTGAAAGGTAAAAATCCTTCTGGTAAAAATGCAGCAATAGCTGTGAGACACGTTAAGTTACTTACAGATGAGTTAAAATTCAAAAAAATATGTATTTTTATAAATAAAACTCAGTCCGAAATGTTAAATAATAATGTTTTTCGCTAATCGCATCTTGGCAAAGGACCAGTAAACACAAACTCTAAATTCAATGGTGGCGTTTAACCGGGAAAGATGTATTAAGAACCTGAACTGAATGAAGTGATACTAAAAACCGAATTGACAAAATAAACAATATAATTACCGAACCTGCCACAAAACACAAGAATCGGTTGATAAATGCGCCCTGTGGAGGAGAACAGCTGGACAGACATACGAAAGCATTTTCGTCCAAGCTGAAACGGAGACCCTTCGCTCGCTCGGTCAATAATAATGCATAAAAAAAACTCAAATATTGTTGCAGTAATTTATGAGGAAAATGGTAATATACAAACAAACACACAACCTTACACCAACAGCAGTACCGTTTCCGTTTTGTCTTGGATGGTAAAATCTATTGTCGATAAACTATGACATATTGTTTTAAGCTTTCCTGTTGGTGCATAATGATAATTATTATCAGTTTCTACAAACCATTATCCATTATTATTATTATATTATTTTTTTCCATTCACTTTAATGAAACTTGATGCTATCAGTCAGATTTACATAAAAAGATAAGTTTTTCAGTTAATTAAAATTAAGCCACCGCCCGTTATAAATGTAAGCGGCATGTTAGATGGTTTTGTTATTTCGCGGAATAGATTTTATTTTTAATACAACTAAGTGGTAAACGTAGTGAGCTCGTATTATGTGTAATTAACCGACGAGGTGGTGTATACGGCAGGGTGGGCGAACAGTGCGTGTACTCTGACACGATATGACTTCGGGGAGTGCCTGCTAATATTCTCATTCTACTAGACATACCCTGAACAAATAACGAATTGTATAATAATGTTTATAATGACTTGGATTGCGCACTGCCGAGTGCTTAAATATGCAAGACGATTTTATTGATTTTGGTCAAAGTTACAGCTATATTTAGCAAAGTAAAGGAAGGAAAATGAAAAACTGCACTTCAAAAGGTAAAGGATTCAACTTTTTTATTACTGCTGTAGTATAATTGGTAGACATTATATTATACGTAGGCGAGTAATGATTGACTCAATAAAAAGGTCAAAGATGAATAGCCTGGCGTGTCTAGCTGGGTTAAAAGCACACGTAATAAAAATTGCATTAGGTTCTTCATATCTAATCTGCTCGTAACGCCTCGTCGATAAGAACTAAGAGAAATTGAAACCAGAATTGTTTCGAACTGTGCGGGCTAAAAGGAGTTTTCGTACGCGTCCGCGGACGGGCGCTCGGATTGTGGAATGAACTCCCCGTCGTAGTTTTCCCAATGGAGTACAGCATGGGGTTCTTCAAAAAGGGTGTGAAGAGGTTTCTTCAGGGTCGGCAACGCGCGAGTGGTATCCCTGGTGTTTCAAGCGTCCATAGGCTACGGTAACTGCTTACCATCAGGCGGGCCGTATGCTTGTTTGCCAATTCAGTGGCATAAAAAAAAAGAGAGAGGATAGGAGAATTACCACAGATTAAAGACGTAAAAATTACGTCATATTTCTTAATTTCCCAAACTTTTCCTCTGTTCTACTGAAGTTGGACAATTAGCGGGATCGGCAAAGGAGGGCAAACGGGCACAACTATGTACTACTGTACAGTCGCGTAATGAAAAGGTTCGTCACCTTTCCATTCGTGTACATCACGTCAAACAGAATTTATGGCTTTTGCGGGATACAAATATAAGTATTATTTTTTCAATGATGACATTGCCCTATTTTCAATTTTAATTTGACATAAATAAAAATAGCAGGTTAAACCAACGAGAAGGTTTTAGTTTATCAAAACATAAAATAATAAATAACTTGTTGACAAGATGAACAGTCGAACAACTTTGAACTGAATAATTTTGAACTTTGATGACGAACAGTTAAATCATTATTTTCTCTTATTCAGTGTATTCTGTTTATTCAGTTTGAAAAGGTAATATGTGCTTGTAATACGTTGAATGAATCAAGTTGAAAACTGACAAACCTTTTCATTCCTCCACTGTACCTACATCGTGAATGCCTGTGTATCCTGGAGATGGCTCTATGGTATGCGGACGTACCTACCTACTACACGTTTGTATGTTGCTCTTGCAGATTTTTACAGTTAATTGAGGTCAAAAGACCAGTTGTTTGGGCTGAAACTGGTGCGCAATTTCGGGTTACAAACCGATTGGGTAGTTGAATCAAATGGATTCTATTTTGTAATTCAGACTTCCATTGGAAATGAGCCAGTCGATCAGAAAGTAGGTACCTAGTCGCTACACGACCGCGTTATATCAGCATTATTATAAAATTGAACTGAACCGAAATCGTGTAGATTCAAAAAGCTGTCTGGAAATTCGACTTCCAAACGACACGTGGGTTTAATTAATGGCGATCAGCGACGGCGGGTGTGGCCCATTAGTTGGGCAAACATCGTGGCCGCACGACAGCCTATAATGTGTACATAACTGACAGCACACGTGGAGTTGTTCTTATATAACAGATTTTATAACATGTCAATGCACTTCCTCTTACTGTTGATATTTGTTATCTAGCTAGACGATAACATCATCTTTTACGGCGCCGTTCGTCGTGAGGAAAGCGGTCAGTGAAATTGATAAACTACATAGGTACCTACGTTATTTCAAGTAGGTATGCAATGTACTTTCTATTATTTCGGGTCATTACTTTTATGAAAGCTAATTTAAATATAAAAATATGATATTTATATATTAATAAAGGTCTTGACACTTACAAAATCGTAAATGTTTAATTACAGTTCTCACGAGGACAAGAACAACTTGTGCCATTTTATGCATACCGTATTACGGCATATTGTCATTTTAAATCCAATTAGGTATATTCATAAAATGTTAACAGGGCTTTTGGGTTACGCAATGTGCCTCTGAAAATCACTAAGTATATCCTACATTCTCTATTTCAGTTATATTAGAATATTATGACGTGCCAGGGTTAACAAAGGGGTGGGCAGGTAATGTTCCAAATTGTCGGATTTATGGGCCATGAGGGAATTAGGGTTAGGACGTGTGTCCTTTACGATTGTGACACGCATCCACCCCGACTCATTATGACGAATATGTGAACTATTACTAATAAAAATAAATTGGGATAGGTCACCGCATAAACGATGTGGATTTTATAAACGAGATCTGTAATGTGAATCTTTGATAACATGGGGGATAACATCATATGGATAAGATAAGCTATGAAGAAATAATAATAACTAGGTAAGTACATAGTTAGGACGCGGATAAATAGTTCTAGCTAGGCAGTAGAAATATGTTCCTGTTGCATTTGACAGGATCCTCAATAGCGGGCCTACCTGCTTAATAACTGCTAGCTGACGCTCTAACTTAAGGAACTGCTTCACGGTTGTCAACCCGCCACCAACCAAGGGCAAATAGAGGGCATTGAGTCGATGTATTGGCGTTTCAACCTATATGTTTGAAAAATTCGGTCACCAAAAAAAATTTGTGTTTCACTGTGAAATTAATCTTGGAGGTTAATGTAGGATTTTATTTTGAAAGATATTTGATCCGTATCGTTAGGGCTAAATGAGAGACCATGTTGCGTGTTGTAAATAATATGCAAATTTCGAGGTAGCACAATCAAAGGGCCCGCTGGCAAGGCCACGGCAAGTCGGTCAACGGGTCAGAGTACCTACGAATCGCGAGGACGCACCCAGAACCAGCTGGCGCGCCCAGAGGGAGGGAGGATACATTACTCCTTCCCGCAATGCGACGCGTGCTGTGAAAACCAACCAGAGTCGGAGTCAGACAGTTCCGTATGTATGTACCTACCTACAATAATAAATACAATCAGCTTAATTTTGAGACTGCTGAAAAAGTTAGAAACAAAATTATTTCGAGGTTTTATAGGAATATGGATGGTGAACGACACAGTAACACGTAGGTATTCTATGAAAATTACAACTGGTACTATCTGCTAAGGTAAAGAAGCAGCCCTATGAGAGTCAGGCAGGACGGCATGCGTACGCTTAGTAATAGTCTCCGTTGGAACCCTTTTGGTGCGGAACCCTCGTAAATACGAGATAATTCTGAAACGGATGGCGAATGAAAAGATAGCTCGAGATAACGCGCAGTGTTTACAAAGTGCCAATAAGCCGTCCACGTGGACAGTGGCCGTTATTAAATTTCCTAGGCGTCTATGAAGTCGGTTACAACGGGTGACGTAAGGTTTATTTTGGCAATGCTAATTCAGAAATAAAGAGGATACAATAAATAATGAAGGTGTATGTTCCGCTCGGTGGCGATGCCGGCCGGTTCCGGACAATTGCGTCACCGTTCGATTAGCGCCGCAACAACGCCAAACATCAAAAGATAAGTGATTTAAGCTCAATACCTACCAAAAAATACATAAAAAATTCAACAAAATCAGTATCAAAATGGGATTGACCCCAATAATTGGTGGTAAAAGTTGAATGTAAAATTGTTCTTGACTTAAAAAATTCAAATAATATGGTTATTTATAATCAACTAATTTTTATGAAAAATATGGACACTTTTTCAATAAATTCAATGTTCAAACTTTGTAAAAGTCCATCTTATTCACTGGTATTGAGGGCTAGTCTGGTAGTAGGTACCATTAAATCATATTTTTGGAAAATTAGGAGTTTTCTTATGATATATCTATGGGCAAAATACCTGTCTAATCATGTACTTAAGGTTCAAATTCGTTCGAATTTATCAACAGTATTACAGGTATTCTAAGCAAGAACTTACAACATAAGAAAACTCCTCAATGAGGCTTTTGGATTTTTAAAATCAAAAAAGCAGTAAATGTTATCTGAAAAACCTAAATGTAATTTTTGAAGGGGTTCAGGTGAGAGAGATTATTTCTAATTTACATTGTTTAGGATTTACGCATATCCCACAACCACATTTACTCCCTCACAAATTTTAGATATTTTTGTGTTGCCTGGTAGAGATCACTTTTAGTGATCAGGCCGCCCATTATAACACTTTCTTTTTTAATTTCTTGTATTATTATTTGTTAATGTGGTGTAACAATAAAGCGTTATCTATCTATCTATTTAGTTTCTTTCAATTAAAAAAGTTACTTCCTAATGTATATGCATTTACGAAAATTACTCTTATACTACACCTAATAAAAGCTATAAGTTTATTTATGCAAAGCTTACCCAATAGGAGTCCAGCTGGTAGAACCAGCCTTATCATCAACAAGGCAATGAAATATGCAGCCATGATGTTAACTGCAAACAGAATGTAAAATATATTTTTAAATACAAAAATAAGGGGTGAGTACAAACAGAATTAATATGCCCAAAACCAGTAAAAAAAAATTTTTACATAATAATGCCCAGGCTTGAGCAAGTAAGATGATTTTTATTTTGAGTTTCCTCAAGTAATACTCAGGCACTATAAATCATCATAATACCAAGACAAAACCACAATGCAGTGTATTATAAAGTGATAGGATAATCAGTTTAGTTGCACAATTTTTTTATATTACTATTTATCTTTGGTCATATTAAAATCTTAATTTATTTTTGTTATGATTTAAATTAAAATGTTCATTATAAATAAAACATAATTTATCGTGATAGTATTCTTCTACCAATTCAATAAGAAGGTATCTAATAAAATAGCTTACACACCAATAAAAGAAAAAAAATACGCTCAATTAAGTACAGCTAAAAAGAAGCAATTCTCGGCATAAATGAATAGAATACCACCTCAGAATACCACCTAACTTGGTACATAAAAGGGAACTTACAAAACTTCTCATAACAATTTTTGAAAAAACATACGTTTATATCCTAATTAAGGAAGATTCCATATATATCATTTAAACACAACTATATACAACTCATAGTCATAATTCTCTGATTTTCGGCCGAATAAACTTGAAAAGATTAATCATTTTATTCGTAAAACAAAAACACGACCGCACAGTTCACTCACCCACACCCAAATTGACACATCTGTCACGAGTTGCCAGTCGTTATCGACCAAAACCCCCTGCATGTCAAAAATCTCATTATTTATTTTGAAAAGTACAAACAAGTGGCTGCAACTGTTTGGTATTTGATGTAATATAGAAAGTATAGAATTAATAATACATTTTAGTGACACAAATTGTTTATCAATAGATAGAATAACCATCAGTAACCGAAATAACTTCCCTAATGGTTGTACATTTTTATAGCATGCAATATTTTTATAAAGTTATCTACACATACCCAGAAAAGCACAGAGAGACTAGTGCTGTGAAAGTAATGTAAAATTGTGAAAGTTCCAACAAAACATGAATTCATGAAAGCCTGAAGACGCAACCAATTTCAAAATATGGAACAGAGACATGGGTGGCTAAAAAGGAAATTAAAGCAATATTGCTATATAAAAATTATTATTAAAAATACTCGTCCTGTCCTGCGCGGTTTCATTTGAATTCCCGAGGGATCGTATGACTTTCCAGGATAAAAAGTATCCTACATTGAATTCGTAATAATTCAATGGTATCCTATGTGAAAATCCAAATAACATTAGATCTCTATACCAAATCATCCAAATCCGTTCAGTACCTAGTTTTTGCGTGAAAGAGGTAACAAACATCCATACATACAAACTTTCGCGTTTATAATATTAGTAAGAAGATACTCATAAAACACGATGAATGTGAAAATATGTGAAAATAAATAAAACGAAAACACAAAGTGCTTATTAGGGAGAGGGGAATGGTTGGTAACGCGTGAGTGATGCCCGTTCAATCCTCTGTGCGGCATGCCGGAAAAGAATCGGATTCGGAAAAATCCCTTTAGAGTAGTAACTCTAAAGGGATTTTTTTTGTGGTATTACTATACCACAGGTAATACTGAACAATCAAATTCCGCAAGTGGTCAGTGATTTTGTCCACTGATTTTGAACAGTAAGGACCAATAATTGTATCGTGTCTTTTTGACTTGGCCAATCAGATTGCATGTTCCTTGACTTAGCCAATAAGAGCTCATTGTCGGCGGTGGGAACTGGCGGAATATATTTCAACCAAATTGAACGTCATTGCGCATGTTTGCGTTAATTTTTCGATGGTTGCAAACGTCCTAATGGCTACAGTAACCTCTTCAATTCAAAAATTCTTCTCTTCATAACCTCAATCAGAGGCCATACATACTCTAGTTTACCTACTTACAATGCGCAGCGCCACAAAATTAATTGATTAAAATCAAATAAAACTCTAATATTACGCTTTTATAAAAAATAAAACTACCTTACAAGTTGCCTTCAGAAAGGCATATGTGTTTGCTTCTTATTAGTAACTAGTGCTGTCGTACACAAAGCTAAAGTATCGGTTTTACCTAATAAGATTGAAGTCTAACTAGAAATAAAATTATAAGTATATTATTTGACCAAGATATCGAAAAAATATATTAAATAATAGATTAGATTGTAGCAAGCTCGACGAAAAATAAACTTTCAAATATAACATACATACTTGAAAAAACGATATTTTTCCCTTCACTAAAGCAAATTTATTTTTATTGCGAATTAATGGCGTAGCCAGGTGAGTTTCCTTGTTTATTTCTTATTTCATAGTGTTCCATGGTTTTCAATTGTTTTGTCTAAATGTTTTTCATCGAGCAAAATATCTAATCTTCTCTAAAGTCAAAATTTTTTCAGCTAATCTATTTTTATTTAACGATAAACCAAGTTATGAACACGTATTGGATTTGTTCCGAATTTATTCGCTAGGATTATTCATTGTCATCACTTTCACTTTTCACACGATTTGCTGTAATAGAGGTTCTAGTGTGTACCGGGGCGCAGTCGCCATGGATGAGTGAGTTTCCCGTTAGTTCTCATATTTGGTTGTTCTATTGTGCATGAGTATGACAAGGTTACTCATATCCTCCAACAAAAATGTGACGATCATTATTCGTCATGAGCGCGCGCTTGCGGCGATTTCACGCCAACTAGCAACAATCGCTTATACCGCAAGTTTTGTTTATTTTTCAGCACCATGTCGACCCTTACGAAAATGACCCGCACGGTTAAGAAACTGGAGGTACCCAGACCCCTGAAATCAACGACTAGTTCCGCTCACAACCGCAACTCTGTATTGGACGTCAAAATAAACTCTGGTAAGATTCATATTGGTTTTCCTGTATATATTGTTTATCCACAGAGGGCAGAATATATAATACAATATTATGTAAATAAACCTGTTCATAATGATTGTTTACAATTTTTTTTTTTTGTTAATAAGTAATCAAAACCACCTTTAAACATTCTCTTTGAGTTCCTTTAAATCTTTGGGCACAATAAATAAATATTAATTGTTTTCAATTGTTATAAAACCAGACAGGGCTTACTGATGCTAGACAGGACACTGCAATTTTTATTTGTTAATTCTTTTATTTCAGGCAACTAGACAATTAAAATCTAAATATTTTATTTCTAATGTGTGAACCCACATCCATTATTGGGCCATTAGGTCTTCCAGAAACTCTAGTTTCTATGCTAACCCATAGGCTTGCAGACAGAATGCACATCCTATTCCTGGCCAGTGTCGATATAAGGAATAATCCATCAGACTCAGTTGCAATGTTATTTTGAGTTACTTTTTAACTCAGGAATGAGGGTAAAACCTTGGGGGGAAACCTTAAGGTAAGCCAATGAGACGAGATAAAGAAAGTAAACAAAGTTTTTTTTTTAAATTATTTTAATGTTGACAGCTGCTTCACCAACCACTTTCCTGTATCACGAATCATACGATGACAGCTGTTGTCAACCAACTGACGATATTATTGCATGCGAGAGATAATGATGGCTCACTATCGTAATTTAATTCAGTAGAAGTCTGTTGCTTACATATTTTATCTCCTCTCGTTGGCTTAAGTATAGTAATTTATAAGCTTCATAGTTTCAGATGGTAACTGTTGGTTAACTAATGTTGGCCTGCATGCGCATCATGAAAAGTTTGTCCATCTCTTATGAGTATTAAGGAGAAAGTTATTGTGTTGCCATACTGCTCATAAATACATATAGAGCGGTATTTTTGCATTTGTCTGACTTCAGTATTGTGAAATGGCATAGGTGTGAGTACTGTGAATCTGTGCCAGCTTTAGTTAACCAACCTGTATAAATAGAATGCTTTTGAATTGCCTATAAAATGTGGTCTGTGGTCAAGAAGCAATTCCTGAAATCCACTTGTTCAGGTGAATGGAGAGCTTCAGACAATAAAAAAAAAATCTATTTTGTACCATGCATTAGTTCCTATGTAGTAACCAAAAGAAGTGTAGATTCTCTTATTACTATATTATAACCTGTTCTTATTTCTGCAAGCCTCATGATGTCATGGTTTATTTTTGAGCAATTTCAAGTTTAAAATTAATATTGTAATAGGTGGCAATAGGCTGTGGGGGGATAGTTTGTTTATTAATATTTTTTGCTGTTTTTGTTATTTCCTCATTCTTTTTTTAATGTTTTACTTACTATCTGCATACATTTATAAACACATTGTTTAAGAAAATAACAAAAGTTCTATATCTTAACAGATTTATTGAACATGTCCCATAAAATGGTAAATTTTGTTGCACAGTGTGGAATGTGGGTTTGAAATGAAATTATTTGCGTAAGTAAGGGTTAGGTACAAAATAATGGTGATTAAAATTATGGAGTTCCAGACTTATATGCTCCACCAAAGCTTTGGTGTGCAAATATTAAAATTAAATTTTACATTATAAGTTATGACAGGTACAGTATGAGGCACGAGTGGTGAGCACAGATAGGCAGGAGTGGGGGCAAGCTCGCGCATGTATACACTTCTGGCAAAATTACAGTAGCCAAATGACACGCGAGAATCCAATAGACAAAGAGCATCGAATGACGAACCAATCATGTGCGCCTCAGCGCTCCCCCCTTCATTCCGCCAAACAGACCGAAAAATTAACTACTGGGCAGGTGTAAATCTGTGTAAATGGATAAAAATATTATTAACAATGCTGTGTTCTAGTTCTATTAATTAAGTTATATAATAATAATAATAATAATTTATAGTTTAATAAATCATTCAATATTCTAAATATTAATAAGTCTCATGTGAAATGGATTATGACTATCTTTATTATTATCATATTTCAGAAATATAGTGGTTATATTACCTTTGTATGACCATCTATCATCAAACAATCCTCAATGATCACAACTCACAAGTGTGGAAAATGTATTTATAAAAAGCAAAAAACAATGTCAGTATAATAACAAGTTAAATCTATGGTTATATAATAATATTGATGAACTTTATTGTAAAGCAATAAGCACTACTTTCCTTTCTATCAAAACAAATGTATTTCATAAAGATGGACTGTTGGTAGACACTAACCTAGATATTGTTGTATGCAGAAAGGTATGGAGGTAAACAAAGTTAAAAACATGCTATACTGTATAGTCTATAATAATCATTATTTCATCTCAGACTGCAATTCATAGTTGGAAATCAGTTTTCTTTCTTATCTTAAAAACAGCATTGTGAATTGTGACCTAGATAGAGCAATCACTTGTTATGATTATTATACTGACTTTCCATATGAAAAGAAAGATTATATCTGAATTTAAAGTATCTCATTTTTTATTCGAAATTAGTTGAAGAAATAAAAGGTTTTTTTTTTTTTATTTATTTAGTTGTAGTTTTACCCGCTTACCCGAGGGATATCCTACACTACCGTAAAGTTTTCTTAAATTGTCTATGCAACTTCCTTAAATAAAACCGTAAGAACCTTCTCCAGAGTATTAGAAACAAAAAAATGTGGATGAAATAGTCGTTCTGAAGTTATGGCGTGACCAAGGGAAATAGGGATACATTTTTTATATATAAAGATGTATGAGTATCTTTATTAAACTATTTATTGGTTTAAATCATCATGAGAAATTAACCATAATCTTAAATTATTAAAAACTGAATATTTTATTGTTTTATTTTCAGTTGATGACCTGATAGTATTGACAGAAGCGGTGGCGTACCAAATGATGCAGGGTAACTATGACCGTGCGCTTCAAAGCAATGTGTCAACCATGTACTCTAACCTGAAGCTCTACGGCGCCCAGCTCGAAGCACTTTATAAGGATTTCCTTGATAGGTCAGTTATTTATACATTCCTACCTAACCATGCTCTCTGAAAACTAATATAAATAATTTTATTTATTTCCTCATTGTTTTAGATACTTTGTTGTGTTCCGCAATGGTTCACAAGACGAACGACTTGATAAGAAAACTCGACTTCACCTTCTTGAGCTAATTGAGTTGCGCGCCAAACTTTGGCAGGGCTCCGACTACATGAGTCAGTACTATAGGCACCGTGGCACGCACGCTGAGGTACTTGTACTTTACACTATTGCCAACAAAATGATATCATTTCATATTTAATTATAACTAGCTGTCCCCCGCGGTTTCACCCGTGTTTCTGGGGTAGCCTATGTCCTTCTCCATACAAACAAACTCACTTTCGCATTTATAATATTATAGTTAGGATAAACCAAAAAAGGCAAATAACGCATCGTGTAGCCACAGAGCGAGAGAGGGAGAGCTTTCAGCGAAGCATAGCTGCCTTGTGTTGCGCCGCGCTGCACCTGGAGACACAGCAGGACGCCGGGACGCGTATTCGAATTCTCTCAATTAAATGTGAATATTTTTGTGTAGGGAATAAGGTTCAATATTGTATCGCTTTCCGATAAAGTACGCGCTGCGTCGAGTCGGTGTTATTGATTGACCCTAATGAATAAGATTTGAGTGGCCACTTGTTTGTGTGTATTGTAATGTATGTACTTGTGTATGGGGCAGCCACTGCTAGTGCCGACGATGGAGGGCTCGGTGGCGGGCGGGTCAGTGTCGCCCACACTGGGCTCGCTCGCGCTGGCTGCGCCGCCCGACCCGCCCACGCTGCTGGCGCCCGGGGAGCTCATCAAGCCCTCCGGCAAGTTCCCCAAGCCCACCAAGATCCCCGGCAAGAACTACTCCAAGGACGAGGTTGTCATCAGAAACGCGGATTCCGGAAAAGGTAAGCTAGCGTTATGGAGTGACTGCCTCATTTACACTATTTCAGGATAATGTGCTCCAGCCGCGCTATCCGATACGCGATATCCAGACGGATATCACGTATCTTTGGCGGAAAATTTCTTCCAATGACGCGGTACGAAGACTATTGTTGAGCCCTGATTGGACGAAATTCATTAATGGTGTTCCATACGATTACCACCAAAGATAGTTGGTAGAACCCAATACTGGGGATGATACTGGAATAAATAAGATTTGAACTTATTCCCCTCGTCATGTGCACTTTGATGTCGCGTATCTTTGGCGGAAAATTTCTTCCAATGACGCGGCACGACGAAGACCATTGGTGAGCCCTGATTGGATGAAATTCATTAATGGTGTTCCATATGATTACCACCAAAGATAGTCGGTAGAACCCAATACTGGGGATGATACCGGAATAAAAAAAAAAAAATTGAACTTATTCCCCTCATCATGTGCTGATGTCACAAGAATTATAAGTTATATATTCCATATTTGTTATGTTCTAGGCTAATCCAGTATTATTTTCTGCAATAATGTAAACAAGGCATGAAAGCTGAATTTATTTGTACGGGTACTATGCATGTAAAGTATTTTATGAGTAATGTCAATAAATTGGGGAGAAACAATGCATGACTTATGTCAATATGACACTTATCTGTTTCTATTGTTTATAGACCAGTTCCGTAATCTTTGTTATATGCAGCATGATAAGAGAAACAGTTGTTAATTACTCTCCAAGATTTTTATATACAATAATGCTTAAAATTTTCCGTTACGCTCTGTAATCTTGCTATCAACAAGGTTTCTGACCTCAAACTCAATAACAAGAAAATAAGATGGGCAAAGCCATAGAATTAGAATACAATAGAGTAATAGCGTTACCTTGTGAGCAGTTTCCATATTGATGCATTCACAGATATCATACCCTAGGTGATTTACAGTCACACAAAATGTCGATATGGTTTCCTTGTCATTTGTTCTCGGTAAAAGTATAAAAGACGAAAAATTGGCATTATGCATATTTTAGTCGTTCGAACTATGTACGAACACTTCGTTTCATGGCATTTAGCCTGTACCCGTGCTCACGGCTCTTACTCTAGTAAAGTGGAACTATTAATATTCTAACTCTATGAGCTATGTTGATAACAGGATTTACGATAGAAGCGCCACCTTACGGCGTGACTGAAGTTGTGTTGTGGTGTTACAGTGATGGGTATCAAGGGCAGGAGGGTGCACATGATCGAAGAGCTAAGTGACACGATTATATCGTTTCAGCGAGGTATGAACGCACGGTGCGGGCTGACCGGCGCTTGCGCATGGTGTGGCGGGCTCTTCCCATATATATCTGTCTAAATTTTTCTCTATCCGACTGAATCCAACTTATAATTCTTCCATTTATTTTAACACATGAACTAATAATGTTTGTTTCTAAGCGAAGGCTACTTCATTCTTTTGAACGACAATTTCAATAGTAATAATTAACAATTCTTTGTTCATTCATGATTTTACTAACAAGTTATTTTTTACTCGATTGTAGGATTTGAAAGGTTATGGTTTTTGTCAATTAATTAAGAATAATGCCATCAAGTTTCACTGCCTATTAATCGCATAAAGCTTTGAGCTTGTCGAAAACAACGACAAATACTAATATACCAACACTGATCACGGGTATTGTGATGACATGAGAGCTGTGGTGTTTACAGTGAGTCCCGGCGCAAAGGAGCGCCTCGTTCAGATCACCGGGCCTAACGAAGAGAATGTCAAGTGAGTACCAAACTATCATATCAATATCATTTGTGCTGGGTAAAGCTCTTAAATATACCTAATAGTCAGGTTAGTATGTAATTGTATGTTATAATACTAATTGTCAATGTAGATAGTCATTTCTGATAATTCTGACAAATTGTCGATTTATTCTTCTCTGTAGGTATCATAACGATGCTGTTCTTCACCGTAACGATGTGTTACCCGTAATGGCTCACATTACGCGTAACGAAACGGGCCCGATTCTCGCATCTTCGACATTTGCCGAAAAATATGGCGGATATCTTCTATACATTTGACCGAAGTCCGCCATGTTTTTCGTCACGTATCTAATGCGACATCGATGTCTAAAGCGACCGATGATCGTGTTAAATGAATAATGAGGTTGTGTGTTGTTGTGTGTGTGCACGCGGTGTAGTCACGCGAAGCACCTGATCGGCGACACGATCCGGCGCAACGCGTCCCCGGTGCGGCTGGAGGGCGCGCTGGAGGGGCGCGCGCGCGCCGGCTCGCGCGGCTCGCTCGACTCCAACGGCTCCGACGAGCCGCTCTCCGCCGCGCCCGCGCCCTCCAGGGAGGTATACATCATTCAATAATACTGCACAACACCCTTTAGGGACATATTTTATTTTTTATCTACACCCTTGCTATAAATCCTCTATAACAGTTCCTGAAACAGTTAGCTTATTGCAACATTAAAACACTGGTTGCCATAGTAACCATTATATCATCCAAAACAGTGTTACAATATTGTACTGAATTTCATTATACAACTTTTTTTTTTTTTGCTTTTTCGGACCATTCCTTACTCATCAAACAGCCACATTCTCCGGTATCCTTATGAATTTCAAAAAAAGAACATTTTCATGCAGCTGTATGTATGTATGCAACTGTACATAATTAGGAATTTAAACCCTCATGTGATACTAAATAAATAAATAATAATAAATATCCTGGGACATTCCTCACACACGGTCATCTGATCCCAAACTAAGCAGAGCTTGTACTATGGAAACCAGATTACTGATATAATACATATACTACTTTCACAGTCACACACACACAATACAGATACTATTATCACACTCGCTTCGCTTCGTGTGATAAACCCACATTCGTGTTTTAATGCCCCTTATTATACGACAGTTGCATAAATAACTATTAATCAGTAGGTCGACAATCAGTCAAAAGATACACCTGATGGTAAGTACCTATAGACCAATGTCTTGCCAACCTTTAGGAACTCGTTTGTAATATTGAAATGGTCACCATCACCTGTACAGAAGATGCAAATTATTTACACCTGCAGCACTACTAAGGCGTCATCGATCTTGCAGAAACCTTTTATGGTCCTTTTATGTCCCAGGAAAGCATTAGATCCCTCTGGGATGGCTAATAACGTGAGGCGGAAATTAGTACTGTGATAAACATTTTCTCCACGCTAAATCACTCTATATGGTGACAAAAAACGAACAGGAGACTATTCTTAAAATTCCCTTTTTCAGAAATCTCCTCATGCAAACTCCCGGGCCTTACTTCATAGTTTTTCCACGAACGACGCTGCCCTGGGAGAATACAAGTACACTGTGACTTTCGGAGAACATTCCATCAAGATCACGGGCACTAATTTGGATCTTGTAAAGGTGAGGTTCCCCTAGAATCCACAAGCCTTATTATGGTTAATCTCCGTCTAGAAATAACCTTTTCTCTCTATCAATGATTCTATAGATATGGCAATGATGTCAATAATAAGTCTGTATCGAGGACGTAGCCACAGAACGTGCGTGCTGCGTATAGTAAATTAGTGGCTGCACTAGTAAATGGTTCTGACTCCTACGTCGCCTCAATCTAAGACGCTCTCTATGGAGACCAACACGTTCCGGGTGCTAAACTGGGATAACAAATATCAGGTGTTCATTTCTGGTTATGAGATGTATTATATATATTGAGGCTAGATTACATCATCAGAAAATATTAGACTCGTATTTTTTCTTTTGTCAATTAAACAAAAAAATACGAAGATATGGTGTGTTAAAGTTCCGCGTGACGTCACGAGCCTCACTTCCGAACTTTGACTCGCTTTATCCTTGTCTCTTCATCATCTCATCATCTTAATGATTTGGCAAAGCAAAAAATACGTGTCTAATATTTTTTGATAATCCGACGGACAAATATTTTTTTTTTACCCATCTCTATAATGAGGTCCAGTTTTGATGATAGACTAACATTGTGGTTGCAGACTGCAAAACTGGTACTGGACGAGTACTTGGAGAGCGCGGGCGCTCTGGAGGCGATGGGCGCGGGGTCGGGCGACTTCTTCACGCTGTCGCAGCGGCCCGGCGCCGCGCTGCTGCTGCGCGAGGACGACGCCGAGGCCGACGCCGCCGCCGCCGCGCTCAACGGGAACGACGACGACGTCTTCCTCAACAACAACGATGAACATGGTAAACAAACACATCACCACAATAATAATGTTTATTTGTCACCACAGTTGATAAATTATCGTGTTACAGTAGTACCCAACTAATATGGCTTACCGATGTACCTGCGCAGAAGATACATTTTCAAAGCGCGTAAAATGCTATTGGTCGGCAGCTGCCGCCATGTGTGCGGAGGGGCGTGACTTGCGAGTGAGACGGAACTAACAGCTGCAATGTATTATGAACCTTATAGTAGTGATCTAAGGTTGATTGTAACCTTTAAGCATTCTTTTGTTAATCTTCGGGCTATACTTTCTTTTCTGTACGAACGAAGATTCACGACACGCCTTATCAGTTGGGTACTACTGTACCTACATTACTATGGAGTTTTTTTTTATGTGAATCACTGGTGCCTGTGGTAGGTTATAGTAACCTGTGTTAAAGGTCACCCGGTCTGCACCTCTCGGAGGTAGTTATTGAAAATCAATAGCAAATACATAATCCTAATAATATAATATAATAAATGCGAAAATTTTTGAGTATGGATTTATGTTTGTTACTCTTTCACGGAAACACTACCGAATGAATTTTAATGAAATTTGGCACACTAATAGAATTCTGGATTAAAACAGGGTACTTTTTAACCCGGGAAATATCTCCCTCGGGTACACAGGTGAAACCGCGGGGTGCAACTAGTACATTCTATACTTAATGTTATTCTTACTATAACTGGGTTCTAGTCTGCTTCTATTTGATTCGAGACCAAAACTGGCAATAGACCAACAATTGGTTAGGCCCTTCTCACACGTAGCTACTGACGAGAACCTTCAATAAAATAAATGTAATTCATACTCGTCTTGTTGTCGTGTTTGTGCGCACTGCCGCTCATAAAGAATATAAGCTATTTCACCATGGTAAGTAATAATCGAAAGGTCGCACATAACCTAGAAAGGAAACTGGCTCTCAAGTACAGCTCACGAACGCTCGCTATGTTAGCAGGTTGACAGCCCCCTCTCGGCAATTTTTATGTCTGCTGTTGATGCAGCGTTCCACAATCCATATAACGTAATATCACATTAGCTACCAACTTTTAGAGTCTCTAAGTTGTACTCGGGAGTTTCTTCAATCCATGTCTCGTGGCTATGACACTATGTCAATACTACCTAGATAATGTATTTTGTAGTGGGATTCATTAGGAACCCCACACACGAGCTAAAATCGCTGAACGTTTATTGTGTCGCAGAAAATAGAACATTCAGAGTTCAATACTGAAATGAACATGAGCTACAAAAAGTCGTTCATAAACACCATACCATTTTTTACCGCGATTATCGCAGCTACAAGAATTAGCTCCCTTTGTGTAGAGTAGATTGGGCATGAAGCGTTTAATATGTCCCCTAGCATGCAGTGGCGTAACTATACCATCTGGGGCCCATGGCAAATTCTTTTGATGGGGCCCTATCAGTAAAAATCGTCGGTCATAAGTACGTAAAATTACTCGTCACGGGTGACGTGTACATCAACATCTTTTTGGTTAGGTTGGTCGAAATGCTTAACGATTAACTTGAAATTGTATTATGGTCTTTAGTTGTCTCACTTTGGATTTTAAGCAGAACTTATAAAAATATACTTTTCAAATAAAATAAAATACTCAGGTACAATGTATAAAAATTTTGTTGAGCTCGCGCCCTCTTGGGCCGGGGCCCTCTTGGGTCGGGGGCCCGTGGTATTTTGCCAGCCCTGCCACCCTATTGTTACGCCACTGCTAGCATGTTCAAGATACTGTGACCCATTTTAGTGTACATGATGCCTCGTATGATACATCCCTCTGGTTAAAACAGGGTATCCTTTTTACATTGCAAAATTTGACTAAATAGTAAATATATTGAGACAATAATAATTTTAGTAATATAATCTTGAAAGTTTTGTGACCAAATTAATTAGTAATTAAAATGTAGGTTCCAACTAATATGTAGGGTAAGTAATAACGAGTAACTACATGAATCGAAATAATAATATAGAAAATGATTGCATTGAACAAAATATTAATTAGGAAATATAATAATTTTTAAATTAGCATGGAAAGGTAGTTAGTGAAAGTTGCATTGAAAAGCATGATTTTGCATTCTTTATAACAGCAGCGTGTTATTATAATAATAATATAGAATAATGACTATAATATTATAAGGCAGGAATCAATATCAATCCGTAGGGACTGACTGAAGCATGTACATTTTCCATACAATAATTTCAGCATCATACATCGGAGTTGGTTACACATTTTTCAAAATCATAAAAATGTAGTCTCAGTTTATAGTTTCATTATTATAATAACTGTTATTGCGGCGATTGTAATATTTATTATGTATTTATTTATGTCGCTCATATTTTGTATTTTCCTCGAAATCACTTACTACTTCGATCCACGGTCGTGGCAGTGTATCTTCCAAATTATTATTTTGCACTGTGCATTTAATACACATTTTATAACATCATTCTACCTGCCATAACGACATAAACTACTTATTTTAACCCAAATTTTCGTTATATTCGGAGGCAACCACGCTAATACCTACTACTTCTGCGCAGGTGTCAATCTGTGCTCACCACTCGTGCCCCTTACTATACCTTCAGGTCCCTCGATTATGACATTATTATAATTTTGAGAAACCTTTAACTTGAAAAAGAAATTGTCTGGAAGAGATCGCTTAGCGATAAGAAAAAGAAATATTGTCTAGAACAGATCGCTTCTTAGCGATAAATTGTTAAGTAACTTTAATATCAAGGATTTCGTATTACTTTTTGGTGTACAATATCTTATATTAAACTGTGCAACACTCGATGGTATAATACAATAGCGTGGTTGGTTCTGTATATCGCGAGCGGATGAGGAGAGATACGTTGGGGGAGGGGTGGTCTGTGGCCGTGGTCGGTGTGTGACGTGGAGTCGCGGTGTGTTGCGTGTGTGCGTGTTGGTGTGTAAGCGTGTGGCGTTGTGTGCAGCCGCGGGGGCGGGGGAGGACGCCACGCCGCGCCGCCCGCGCTTCTCCAGAGCCACCAGCACTGACAAGAACCAAGGTGAGACCAACTCTACCATGTTATATGCATACATATACTAGCCGTGCGCGGTAACTTGACACTGGCGCGGTGACGTTACAGTTGCGTGCTTGTATACTACACGTCATGAAGCATGGCACTCGTACTGTACGTGTAGCGGGATTATTGCTTCATGCTATGTAAGTACATTACATCGCCATAAGGGCAGTGCAGGGGAAGCAGGCGAGGGAGTCGCATTCCACTCGGGTGTCAACTTATCGCGCACGGGTCGTACTTATATATCTATCTTTCAACTCACAATCATATCGCATTCCGCGGTTACTTTCGATGCTCCAT
Source organism: Achlya flavicornis (assembly GCA_947623365.1). NCBI lineage: Eukaryota > Metazoa > Arthropoda > Insecta > Lepidoptera > Drepanidae > Achlya > Achlya flavicornis. The sequence continues at coordinate 5,496,777 of OX392468.1, read as the reverse complement.
AATGTAGTGTCAGTATTTGAATGAAATCGAACGGAGCTTGAAAGGTCATACAAATGTAGATGGTTTTTTGGTTATCTTATGCCAGATTTCACATCATGATAAATTATTGTTAACTACCTTTTATTCGCGCTTTCAGCTCCGTTTGATGTACTGATCAAATATGAATCACTTGTAAATATTTGTGTAAAAGCAATCAAATTACATTATCATCTACGTCAGTTGGTCTGAAAAATGGTATGTATGAGGTAAATAAATATACCTTTATAGGTATATTAAATTATAAGATTTGTTACAAGATCACTATTACTAGATGTATCGATGTGCTTACCCTACTAATATTCATTTCATAAATACATTCATTTTGCTCTGTGTCTCTCACTTTCACACGAATTTCTTTGAATTTAATAATTTAACTACACATCAATATAAATAAATTAACCTGTTGGCTCAACCAACTGTCCATCCAAAGGTGGTCTTCCATGGTTTAACAGACGCATACATTCATATCTCAAACGAAGAGTCCATAACAGATTCCGTCCACCTCAGTTCTCTGCTTTCTATCCCGTTCACAATAGTGCGTTTATGAATCGGCATAAAGGTTTAGCACAGTATTCAAAGAATGATGAAAGACAAGCTGTATTATTATTTACCAACTTAAAAGTGTCAAATTGATGTTCTCCGACGTACGCAACCCAAGGTAAAAAAATCAATTAATGGAAACTCAATACCGGACTCTCGGTATTGGCTGCCAAAGTGGTTGCTTTCGGTCTTAGAGGGGTATCCGCACGAATCCCTGCACTGCGGCGGCAGCCTTTTGTGCTTAGGCTTGTGCACTCCTATGAGTGTTCATCATGGTATTAGACATGAGCTCCTTCAAGCTTCTGTGATGTTACCATTTTTTCATATATATTTTTTTTGCTCTAATGAGATTATCTTTGGTGCTGGTGCAACCTTCTAGGCACCAGTGCCGAGATTTACGGGCTTTGAAAATTTTCGAGGCTGAGGACACAAGAGAATTTTCAAGGAAAAAATCTATATTTTTCCCCGTTTTTTTACTGGACTAGTGTTTGTTACTAGTGTTGACATTTAGGTCATTGAAGTTTTTAAGGACTTATCTCGACATTAGCGGCTAAGTTCATATAGCTGTGATTATGACATTAAAAAAAACTTCACTCCCAAGATTTCATCCTGATCAAAATAAAGATTGATTCCAAACCAGACGTATTAAAAACCCAGACGCAGGATGTAGGGATAGTTCGACGTTTGTTATAATTGTTTTTGGGATTCCACTGCGGGGGTTTATAATGTGATCGTATGAAATGATTGTCACGTATGATACTGTAGCCCACTCACAAGATATGAGGTAGTTATTGTTTTACTGCGCAGAAGCACTTCTATATATTTACTCACAAGATAATGAGGCAGTTATTGTTTTACTGCGCAGAAGCACTTCTATATATTTACTCACAAGATAATGAGGCAGTTATGGTTTTACTGCGCAGAAGCACTCGATATATTTACTCACAAGATAATGAGGCAGTTATTTTTTTACTGCGCAGAAGCACTTCGATATTTACTCGCAACATAATGAGCCAGTTATTGTATTACTGGCGCACAAGCGCTCTGGAACAAGTATTTGAACTGCAACACCATCCATGCTCAATATCAGGAATTTTCCCATACGTGAAATACATTACGTAGAAATTTTATTTGTAAATAAGTAAATTTTGTATAAAGCGCATGTCAATAAAATTATATAACATTAAGATATTCATGCACTACCGTCACATTCACAAGACTAATTAGATGCAGAGGCGAACCTAACCTAGTTGGGGTGCAAACAATACTTTGGCATCCTCAGGTGAAATGGAAATTTGGTACCTACCGATCAAGTACTCCTTCTTTTTAACGTTATTGGCGCCCGCCCCCCTGCACCCTCAGGTAGGGCCGCCTCTGATTAAATGCAGCAGTCAGTCAATAACAGCGAGTCGCTTTATGTACTTTGAAAGTTTTAAATTCAACACGCATTGATAACCATAATAATGCATAATATAGAAAAGCTTACAAGGTTTGCTCACATAACGTCTGCAATGTGCATGTCTTATTTCGCGAGGTTTCATTTTATTTCCGTAACTTGATGTGTGAATGTCGGATGCTTACGTTCAATGAGTAATTTGCAAAAACTGCTGCTAACAAATATTTTTTATTTGGACGATTATCGAGTCGTCCGGAGTGTAGTCCTCGGGTGACACACGCTAATTTTATTACCTCCTGGTTTTCGATTAACTTGCATGCCGTCGCTACGTGATCAGCGAGGCACCTCGTGCGTTAGTTTCGGTGGGATCGATTCTATCTAAAGCGGGCAGCGCATGTGTGCAGGTTGTGGCGGAGGGTCGCGACAGACGTACACGTACGAGACGCTGGTGCAGTACGCGGACTCGCCGCTGAGCAAGCTGCCGCCGGCCGGGCTGGCCGCGTTCCCGCCGGAGCTCGCGCGCAAGGTAACCCCGCCCGCCCCGCGCCGCCCGCCGCCGCCGCGCCGCGCCCGCCCCGCCGCCTGCCCCGCCCCCTGCCCCGCGCCGCACCCGCCCCCGCCCGCGCTCTCCCCCCGCCTGCTGGCGCCCTTCCGCGTGTGGCCGCCGCTGCACCATCCCAACTACCTGGCCGCGCTGCTCTGCCGCAACTTCTACTGAGCGCCGCCTCCCGCCTCCCACTCCACTAGTGGCCTCTAGGCGAGCCGGCGGCGGCGCGGCGAGCGGCGCGCGCCCTCTGTGTCGAATCCTCTCCTTCCGCAGCTGGAGCCCGCCCGCGCCGGACCCGGACCCGGACCCGGTGCTGGTCGTGGTGGCCCGGACGGCGGCCGCGGGGACGCCGCCCGCGCCCTCTAGCTCTCCTTCGTCTGAAACCTCTCTCCCTTCCCCTCCCCGCCCTCCCCAACCCGCCTCCGTACCCCCAAGGGCTTAGGTCGATGCGCGCGCGGGACGATATGTCCGTTATAATCGAGAGGAAAAGTTGTACTTTTGTTTGAGATTAATTTTCTTTGTTATCGTCCCGCGCGAGTTTTTCGAACGTTATTTATGTTGACGAGACTCTCGAATGTCGTGATCGCGATGTGAAAGATCGCGATCGACATAAAGAATGAGATGTGATAAGTTTTCCGATTCCTATTGAGGCAATCGAGATTAACTTTCACGAGGTGGAGTTTGTTCGTCGAACGCATTCGAGAATCTCGTCGCATATTATGTACCTAATTGATGCACGCGCTTAGCTTTTTGCACTCGCCTTTTAATTAAAACTTGTACTGATTCTCATTTCAAATATTTGGGTTAAATCTTGGTGTATTTGTATCCCCCATAGTAGTAGGCCTTGGACGTTCGTCACTTTTTCGATAGCTACTAAGAATAACACTACCGTTCATTATAGTCGACTATTACTTTAAGGACTGTTTGATCTCAATAATTGTAAGTTAATTGGTAAGACTGAATCGTCGTGAAAGGTGACGAATTGCCGAACGATGGCGACGTATCGTCAGTGATTGATATCATATTCTTATGCCTATGTTAATAACAGTATAATTTTTTGACACACAAATTCCAATTTGTGGATCTCAATTCGATCTAAATAATTTACGATAAGACTGGAACGACAAAATTAGTATAATGGTTATTTTTGAAAAAAAATATTTTGTTGATTTCCTTCATGATACATTTTTTAATAGTAGTATATAAAAATGTTTACTGATTGTTGACTATTGATAAATCTTTTACGCGAGATTGTTTACATGATGAATAATTTTAAATATGTTATGTGTTTATGAAGTGTTTACTAAAATACTAATATTAAAATTATAATGTTTCTCGTTGTTGCTGCTCGGACAGAATGGGTATTCGAGAGGGGTTCGCTACAGGTAGATACTGTCGGCTCACCTATTTACTTATGCTCAAGTTCTAATGGATATGCTCATTCTAGGCTACTGGAGGACAAAATGCTCAGTAAGACTAAACGATTTCCTTTAATCTGCTACTACATGAAGATCTTCATAAGTATTGATTGATTGATGCAATAATTAAAAATCAAGATTTTAGAAGTTAAATATGTCGGGGTTCAATAGTTTTTCATTTTTGATGCACGTTCGTTACCCCTTTGATCACTTTTCTATAGTTTATTATATGGTTGTAACCTTCATCTAAATTACTCACCATATGTTTTGGTAGTGTTGAATACGAAACTAGCTTCTGTCCACGTTTAGCAAAATGACCCTAACATGAGCAATTCCCTATAGACTATTGAAGTTCTATTGTATGTGCCTATTGTTATATTGATGTTTTTATTTTAATAGGTAATAAAATTACCAGTGTCTTTATCATTGTCAATTTCAGATTTTTGAAATATAAAAATTGCAAAACTCATAGTCTTTGCTTGTTCTTCCGCTTACCACCTAACCCACTAACAACAGACCATTGTCGCTAACGGTCACCAGGTGTAACAATCTAACAAAACACAGCATCATCAGATGTCACCCATCGTAACTAACAGCTCGCGGTGCAGAGTGGATATTGCTCGAGTTTGTCGACCGTCGACTCGAGAGCCGTCGATAAATAGAGTATCATGTCGACAGAGCTGCCTGGAGTTCGACAGCGTCAGCTACTTGAAGAAGGTGCGAGCGGCGGCCGGCACTACCGTGGCCGCAGAGGACGCGCCCGACTCGCCTGAGCCGGAGTAACTGTCGCATGCCAGGGCACACGCGTCTGCTAGTACCGTCACTCGCTCGCACGACGCACATCATACACTCGGGTAACCCGCGACCACTGACGCGAGCGAACTAGTCGACGAGCACCTCGCCACCTCACGGCAGCTTCTCACGGGGGCAGCTGCGGACGTTTCCGGTATCCTTTATTATTTCGTTAAAAAGGGAAATTCGAAGCGTAATTATGAAAATAATACGCTTCTCGCTAGCCGTCCGCCGTATATCGGTACTATTTATACACTTTAGCTTCACTTTGAACACAAATTTAGAGGACTCATTTAAAAGTATTAGCACACCAAAATAATTATTTTTAGTGGTGGTAGTGTATACCTCGTTACTTTTGTTTAGAGCTATTTATTTCATTAATTTTCTGTGGATCTGTTTATGAAAATTGTGATAAAACACTACCTTTGCAACAAGCTACGTGCGCTCATGTTATAGTTAGGTAGAGTAAAATTACACGATTCCACACAGTCTGTGAGATGATCTCCGTCATTGACTTTGCTTTGAACTCGTTTCCTATGGCCGTTGCCGCCGGTTGCGAACCTATTTATACACAAAGCCGTCACTGATACATGAAACCAGAATTAACTAAAGTTCTGAGCAGAAAACTAATGTTTCCTAATGTCCAGTTAATCTGAGGAACCGATTTTCTGTTGTATATATTGACTCTGTTAGTTTCGGAAGTCATAGAGTGATTCCATTTATTTTAAGAAGAATGCATGCATTTCTTTGTGTGTTTGTGTACTCATTTTTAGACTTTCTAGTGTCTAGGCCTGATAAGTAGATGTATCGATTCTCACTACATCGTAAGCTTTTATATTTCAGAGGAAGCCTGTCAATCTGTTTATTATGAAATATAAAAACTGATTTTATTGAGATGGGGTGAATAGAGGTGGGTATTATATTGTGTAAATTATTATTGTTATATATGGTTAATTTTGTTGTAAAATAAACTTGCTGTGCACTAAACCAAATAACTATTGCGAGTCACGTAAAAACTATATTTATACTAACTAGTTGGGTATGATCATGGAGTGTGATTGCCAGGCTTTCTTTTATTACATTTAAAATCTTCTAAAAGTAGACTTGCATCAAAACTTCTCAGAGAAATATATTGTTTTTATTTATGTTAAATTTGTAGTCTATATAGTTGACATGGAATATAAATATTTAGTGAATACGTCATCACTCGTAATTCTTTAATATAGTAGGCTTCATAATCCTATGAATTCTTTATCTTTGGTTGACCTAATTTACGATAAAAAAGTACTTATTTTAACGTTGAAAATGAATGCAATAAATATAATACTAGAAATAAACGAGTGATGCCGTATTGTTTAATCTACTCACTGTGAAACAGAACTTCATAAAGTAATAATTTACCTAAATTGGTGCTTACTCCATGGGGAAGTATTATTCGTTCGTTAATTTGTAATAAAATTTATGTTTACACATTTGTTTTTATATCATATAAGACAAGGCTATAATTATTGTGAAAATTGATGATATACTAAATTTTCTAATAGATCAGCGTTTTATTTATCGCCCAGGCGTGAAAAGAAAAGCATTTAATTGATAATTCCTATATTTACAACACAACAATAAATACATTGTTTGAGGCTGTACACAAAATGCAAGTTTATTTAAATCACATTGTAGGTTAAAATAACACTTCACAAAAACGATATGGCTATTTAAATATTTGTAGGTATTGTCAGAATTATAGATTCATAATTATTATAATATAATGTCCAAAGTGGAATGCTTGAATCGTACGTCGTTGATAATATACAATACATACATTACTTTAAAAAATTACAAGTAAAAGCAAATGGGTAGTTAGTAAAAATGCAAGTTGGTAACTATTGAGCATACTGGTTCAGATTGAAATTAATTTAACACATATTATATATATGTTCGCTATAAAATTGTTGGTGTTACTATGTAAATAGCAAAGTTGGAAGTACATACAGTCCTACGAACTTATATGGTCCGGTGAGAGGCGCTGGTATCGCATTTGGCGGAGGCAGATTGATATTTCCAGACATTTCAAACTGGCGTCGTTAGTTCCTCTTTTGGCCACCGGGCCAGATAAAATTTACAGCGCAACAGACTTGATGGATCAAATCGTAATGGGTTTCCATACTGAACCAGTACATACCCGGATGGATGACTTTACTGTACAGTCGAGGACAAAAATAAGTATACACCACCAAGCCACATAAAAAGTAGCCGTTTACATTATCATAGATATGGGAACACACAGAAGTTCAAAAATAAGTATACACTGATGGAGAATTATGTATGTAAACAACAAGTTCAATAATATATATCCATGTATCAAATCATAAATTTGTGAACTACCAAAATATCATAAATATGTATTCAACATTACAGTCAAAAATATGTAAACTCATTGCAGTCAAGGCCTTCATAGAATTTTATTGAAGAACGGTAGGTACTTGAAAAAAGTTTTGAAGAAAATCAATAATTTTGCGTGCGTCCGTTGGTAGTTTCGCGCTCGCGATGTTGTCAGCTCGTGCGCAAGCTGGCTGGCAACGTCGCCTACCGCATGAAGTGATCAAGTCGTTGAGAAAGGTAATGTTATTGTCGCTCCATTCACTATGCAATTTCAACGATTCGTCGTGAAATATTTATTCATGATTACTATTTCAAATATTTTGAATTAGGTACGTAGCCGTAGCCATGTTTGGGTTTGTTGGAATTGTCGTGAGATGAACTTTGGCCATATATGGTTTTCAGGGTCTGATGATGGAGTAGGAGGGTGGAGACTGGAACTCCATAACGGAGCAACGTATCTCAGCTGTGTTTGGGGTTGTTGGAATTGTCGTGAAATGAACTTTGACCATCTATGGTTTTCAGGGTCTGATGATGGAGTAGAAGAGTGGACACTGGAACTTCATAACGAAGCAACTTATCCTAGCCGTGTTTGGGGTTGTTGGGATTGTCGTGAGATAAACTTTTACCATATATGGTTTTCAGGGTCTGATGATGGAGTAGGAGTGTGGGCACTAGAACTCTATAGCAGGACAGTGTATCCTAGCCGTGTTTGGGATTGTTAGAGTTTTCGTGAGATGATCTTTGACCATATATGGTTTTTAGGGTCTGATGATGGAGTAGGAGGATGGACACTGGAACTCCGTAGCGGAGCAACGTATCCTAGCCGTGTTTGGTGTTGTTGGAATTTTCGTGAGATAAACTTTGACTATTATGGTTTTTAGGGTCCGAGAAGAAATGTAGGCACTGGAATCCCACATTTTTTGGTGTTCTTCGAATTGTCTTGAGATGAAATTTGACTACACAACGTGTAACGGAATGGGTATATCTTTCTAAAAGGGGTGAACGAAGACTACATCAGGTATAGACTCTCTATAAAAAGTTTCAGCTCAAAATAAATTACTCAAATATTCATAACAAAATGTCTGCTTCCAAGTTTATTGAATTAAAATCATAACCAACGTCACCGCTCAATGATCATTATTTTTTCACGCCACTTACTTAAGTACCTAACTGTTCTGAGCGTCGACACGCACACAACAGTGTCTCAGCTCTGTCGGCCGTTTGCACCCACACGACAAAAGTAACTTAAAATTAAAAAAATGATTTAATGTTGATTGACATCAGTTACAAATGTTACAACGACAGGACTTTTTTTATGTGCTTTTCTCAAAATGTTGAAAAAGTGTCCGCCATGTTGAACTTTTTACATAATGGTCCGATTGCGCTCAAAATCGATATTTGTGAGTCCTTCGGGTCACAAAACAAGAATCTTTTCTCAGAATTTTGAAAAGGTGTCCGCCATGTTGAACTTTTTAGGTACTGATCCGATTGCTCTCAAAATCGATATTTGTGAGTCCTTCGGGTCACAAAACAAGAATCTTTTCTCAAAATGTCGAAAAAGTGTCCGCCATGTTGAACTTTTTAGATACTGGTCCGATCACTCTCAAAATCGATATTTGTGAGTCCTTCGGGTCACAAAACAAGAAACTTTTCTCAGAATTTTGAAAAGGTGTCCGCCATTTTGAACTTTTTAGGTACTGATCCGATTGCTCTCAAAATCGATATTTGTGAGTCCTTCGGGTCACAAAACAAGAATCTTTTCTCACTCGAATTTTGAAAAAGTGTCCACCATGTAGATTTTTTTAGATACCGGTCCGATTAATCTTAAAAGCGATATTTGAGAGACATTTCCTTCCTTGGGGTCACCAGTATCTAAAAGGTTCATAAGCCGGACACTTTTTCGACATTTTGAGAAAAGATTCTTGTTTTGTGACCCCAAGATCTCTCAAATATCGAATTTGAGAGCAATCGGACCAGTATCTAAAAAGTTCAACATGGCGGACACTTTTTGACATTTTGAGAAAAGATTCTTGTTTTGTGACCCAAAGGTCTCTCAAATATCGATTTTGAGAGCAATCGGACCAATATCTAAAAAGTTCAACATGGCGGACACTTTTTCGAATTTTGAGAAAAGATTCTTGTTTTGTGACCCCAAGGACTCACAAATATCGATTTTGAGAGCAATCGGACCAGTACCTAAAAAGTTCAACATGGCGGACACTTTCTTGACATTTTGAGAAAAGATTCTTGTTTAGTGACCCAAAGGTCTCTCAAATATCGATTTTGAGAGCAATCGGACCAGTATCTAAAAAGTTCAACATGGCGGACAGTTTTTCAACATTTTGAGAAAAGATTCTTGTTTTGTGATACCAATGTCTCTCAAATATCCATTTTGAGAGCAATCGGAACAGTATCTGAAAAGTTTAACATGGCAAACACTTTTTAAAGATCTATATTCTATTGCTATCTAAGCTTGCCGCGTTTCGGTGTGAACTGACCCTTAATTGAATCTGCCGACTGAGATTGAAAAGTATATTCAAATTAAAAGTGAAATTTAAGAAGCAAATGACGTCATGACCTGGTCTAAAGACATCACAGAACGTAAATATTTAATCATGTGTGCAGCGATACTACATAATATATTAATGAATGTTTGTGTCATGTACAGTGTCATCATTGCTCAGATGGTTGTATACATATTTTTGGCACATTGAGTGGTAACAATTTTATGCATCTTTTATGAATACATATTTTTGTTTTATCTAATGTTTACAAATTTATGATCGTGTCGGGTACATATTTATGTTTTCTATATTGTTTACATATTTTTGAGCATTTGGATGAGTACATAAGTGTATACATATCTTTGTCTTCGACTGTACATAGGTATTTAGATTTACTAATTGGAGAAAATACTTGATATATATCAGTGTATTTTACCCCAGAACAACGAAAAATAATTCACTTTAATTAGCAAATATAGTTATTTCATACTTTTTAGTTTTAATCCAGTATAGTTCGTATGAATGTTTTGGAAAAAACAATCACAGATTTACTATTGTATTATTTACAGAAATAGGCTTAGTTGTAATTTTATCAGAAACCTGTTACAAAAAAAAAGAATTGACGTTAGCAAACAATTTGGGAGAAATTTGTTCCAAGTGTATGCCGCGAGAGGTGCTGTGCAACTTCTATTCTATGGTGGAATGTTGCAAACGCAAACACTATAGAAAACATTTACCAACGTCAATTAATTAGATTGGTACTCAAAATCACAGCGTACATATTTAGGATCCAAGTTGATAAATACAATATTGATCACATTCATGTGTTTTCGGACTTCTTGGTATATTTTACTGGTTTATATACAATCATCTTAAGCTTATTGTAAAGTTATAAGAGCAACTACTTATAACTAAATGATTATTATTAAATACGCATGTTTGTTCAACAGCAACACATACATATTACACTATGTACATGCTCGATTATTCGCAAATATGGAGGCAGCAGCCATAATACATCTTAAAAAACAATACTTGCCATTTACCCACAACAATAAGGAATGTTACTTGTTGCTTTTACGCGTAAAATCCCTATTTCAATAAATATATTTTTTTAGTCAAGCTTTTCCTTCAATGATAGCGAGATATGCCGATATAGTTAGTATTTCATCTATATAGCGGTAAATACACAATCCAGTTATATTTATTCCGTCATTTTGTTAACTCTGAAAGCAGCTATGATCGTATGAGCAATATATTACTAATCTATCAAATATTTGAAACCATGCACCTATTGTTATTATCTACTTCTGCAATATTACCCAAAGACGAAAAATATCCAAATTAATTTCGCTCCGACAACTTGTCGGTAATATTAGCAGTTCTTAGTTTGGCGTGCTGCATTATATCGACGGCAAGGTCTTCAACATTCGTGTACCGACTTTTATGGAAGCTAAACAGATCTGTGATGAAGCCGACGGTCTCGGCCTGGAAGGTGTCGCACACGTCGCGCAGCCGCTCCCGCGGGCCCAGGAAGCCCCACACCAGCACCGGCAGCAAGTGCTCCGATATCGAGTAGAAGTGGGCCATGAAACCGCTCGGGTACTGGAGGTAGCGCCGCTTCGCCTTTATCACTGACCACACTGCTGTTGTTAACGCCTGAAAGTTATGAACGACAAGAATAAATTAAAACAAATAGCCCATGACACTAATCAATCTTTATTATGTGCATTATTCAAATTTGTTTTACGTTTAAGAATGCCAAAGAAAAATTAACTTTTATACTTTGCAACAAGGTTTATTTGTTAAAACATTGAAAATTGACAGTCTTAAACGTGAAACAGAAATTTTAATAATAGACAAGGTGTAGTAAGGTTGCATTCCGAATTGAAGCAAATTGCGTTGTAATCGATTTGAGAGTTCTTAAACCCGTTCCAAATTGGCGTGAGCGCGCTAACGATGTCTCGAGTAACGTCATAACATGCACCATATTGCGCTCACACCGACCATGCTCTAAATTGATTTCACCGTAAGCGCTGTCAAAAAAGATGGATAATTATTGTTTTCTGCAAGAATCTAATAAGATTATTGAATTTCTATTTTGACAAAGATACTATTTATGAAAGAAAAATAATAAAAAAAGCGAATATTCCTGAGTCCAACTTATAAAGGATATAAGGAGTCCTAGGGCATTGTTAATCCAGTTATTTATTAAATTCTCAAATATTCTGTTTTAAATACTGGGAGCGCGTTCACGAGTGTTCCAAACTGATGACAGTTCAGACAGCTGTCAAAGACGTGATATCTAACTCGGTAGGTACGCAAAATTGCTGTGAGCGCTATAGCGATTTTAGCCAATTCGGAATGTACCCTAAGTAGTGTGCGACCAAAGCTTCGGCTTCAGCCACCTTCGGCCAAAACTTCGGCTTCGGCCAATATGGGCCGAAATTATAGCCGAACCCGAAGGTTTCTAGCAAGCACCAAAATAGAACCAACTATGTATTACGAAACGAAGGACTATTATTTTTCACAAGTTGCAAGTTAATTTTAATCATCTCTATAAGTTGCTAAATCTTTTTAAATCACTATTTATTTAATTCACTTTAAGCCAATCTTGAACTGAATTTCTTAGGGTTATTTGTATGGTGGTGATAGCCGAGTATTCGGCTTCGGCTATAAATGGAACTTCGGTCGGTCGGACAGTAGTAGTATAGTGGGTAAGTGATGATATAATAAATGACTGACGCTTTCTTTGAATCCGTCGGAGAGCCAGCGGTTGCGCACGACGGCGAGCACGGAGGAGGGCGGCGCCGCCAGGTCCTCGAACGCGTCCAGCAGGATGTAGTCCAGCACCACGTCGTAGAATGTTAGCACCTGGTATCAACACATTCACTCTATTTTCGTCTCTCACGAAAACATTATATAGATAGCATCAGCCTATGATGTCCCACTGCTGAGCACAGGCCTCCATTCACAAATGAGGGTGAAGGGGAATGGGAAGACCGCCACGAATGCTCTCTGCGGATTGGATTAAGTGATAACCGGGACCAACGGCTTTACGTGCCACGGAAAACCGCTCGAATTGAAATACCACTAGGTGGTCACCCATCCACATACCGGCCTCACCGGTGATAGCTTCACTTTTTCCGATCGATTAAGAACGGCTAATCAAGCTAAACCACGAGCGCTTCGATTCTATAGATATAGTTACCTAGCTTAAATAAAGAAAAGTAAGTACCTTGACACCTTTAGCGGTGAGTTCATTTTCGATTGTAGCCCAGTTAGCACCATCTGAAGTCCACGAGACCATTTCTTCGTATGCAACTAGGAATTCTTTAGGCTCTTTATCGGCGAATAACAGTAGGTCAGTGAGAACTTGTCGACCGGCGTCCACGAACCACGACCACACGGCCGCGTCTTTGAACACGAATTGGAACGACAGTCGCAAACAATGCAGTTTGCACAGAAATTCAGAGTCTGAGCTGCATTGTAGTACATCTGTCCGAAGGGTTCTGTAAATACACATCATAATGTCGGATTATGGACGCTCAATTCATTAGTGAAAGATCAGCCTATTTATATGGTGTCTTGTTCTTACAGCTGCACTATCATCTATCACTATCAGATTTGAATCCTGAGTGTAAAACATCTCGCTTTGACGCCTATTTTATTGGGGAAAAATTACGATAATAGTGTTCCCCGATATCACAAAAATTTGCTCTAAAATCACAAAGCATTTATGTAGGGATGTGAACAAGTAACAAAAAAATAGTTAAACTAATTTCAACACACCTATAAGGAATTCCGATTTCTAGCTGCTTTACAGCCATTTGATATAATTCCAAATTTTCTAGTTCTGGAAAAGTTTCTGATAAATCATCGAAGTCTCGTAGATCAGCTACCTGGAAGACACAATGGACGTTATTTATTTTCCGCCAACTTGTAGGTGCAGTTCTTTATTTTCCCATGTAGAGGGGTCTCTAGAGGGAAATTGAGTATGCAAAATGTGAGGACGTAATTCCAACAGTGGATTTTCGTTGAGAATAGCTGAGAAATTAATAATACGGACCTTGCCGGACAATATTTTGTTTATTTTTTAATCCCTCACCCAGGGCCGTCTTAAGCTATACCGAAGCCCTTGGGCATAGGTACAAGAATTTGCGGCCGCGTTGGAAAGTAAAAATGTGAATAAAATATACAAGTCTGCTATGATTTTATATTAAAAACTGATCTAGTTCCGATTATCATTTTAATTTAGAATGTTGAATGTAATTCTTACTTTCTACCTAAAATAGAAAAAACATTTTGTAGAACAAGCGAATATATTATTTCGAGACTTCTCCCGCCTTTAGGGGCCCTCGTAAGTGTTGCCCTCGGCACGGACCCCGTGTGCCCTTATGGTAAAGACGGAGCTGCCATCACCTCCTATTTATAGAAAAAAAACCGGCCAAGTGCGAGTCAGACTCGCGCACCGAGGGTTCCGTACAAACCTGTAGGTATATAAGTAAATGGTAGTATAGACCTGAGTATTTGATATTAATTTCAATTTATGACCTATTAAAAGAAAACTACTTACTAGATCTCGTTCAAACCAATACTCAGTGGAAGTTTGCACCGTAATGTACATCATATTTTTTTTATAGATTTATCATTCTCTTATTTTAGAGGTTACAGGGGGGGGGGACACACATTTTACCACTTTGGAAGTGTCTCTCGCGCAAACTATTCAGTTTAGAAAAAAATGATATTAGAAACCTCAATATCATTTTTGAAGACCTATCCATAGACACCCCACACTTATGGGTTTGATGAAAAAAAAAAAATTGAGTTTCAGTTCTAAGTATGGGGAACCCCCAAAATTTATTGTTTTTTTTCTATTTTTGTGTAAAAATCTTAATGCGGTTCACAGAATACATCTACTTACCAAGTTTCAACATTATAGTTCTTATAGTTTCGGAAATAAATGGCTGTGACATACACGGACAGACAGACAGACAGACAGACATGACGAATCTATAAGGGTTCCGTTTTTTGCCATTTGGCTACGGAACCCTAAAAACGATGGAGTAGGTAAATGCTAAAAATATGGCTTGGCCGTGTCCAAGAACTATGCATGAAACAACATTAAAGACCAGTGACTTAATTTCTTACAGTAGAACCCAACTGATAAGGCGCGTCGTGAAACTTCGTTTGCACAGAAAAGAAAGTATGGCCCGAAGATTAACGAAAGAATGCTTAAAACTTACAATCAACCTTAGATCACTACTATAAGGTTCATAATACACAATAATCAGTGGCGTGCATCGGTTTTCGGACTAGGTAGGCAGAAGAAATCATGGCCATACACGCCTAAATATGCCTCCTAGATAGATTATGTTTTTTGACCCGATTCGTAAAATTGTTTAGGTCAGCGTATCATTCCACACACATTTGGTATGATTCATTAGAAAACAAAATACATAATAACAGAATAATAGATTCGAATAACAGCACCCAGATAGCCAGGTGTTTAATAAACATAATATTCTGTGTTAAAATGTCTAAGATTTTTACCTTTGTTTTAAATCCATGAATGTTTTGGAGTTGGTCTACAGCAAGTACAAGCAACAAACGAAAACTGACTAAAGGAATAATTTATCGACACATTTTGCATCTTCACCACAAAATTTCTTCATTTCACACACAATACACTTCATAGATACACTTCGCAAAATCACAATAAGTAAATAACAACAACATTGCATAGAATGCCAGCCAAACCATAAACAAACCAACACAAATAAATTGCGAAGTTATATTTGAGTTGCTCTAATGTTCGTAAAGTAGTTGTAACTGTAGTCTTTTTAATTTGGATGGGTTACTTTACTTACAACAGAGAAGGTAAGGTTACTTTTGGTCCATAAATCGCGAATGTCAAATGTCAGTATGCTACGCATAGCAAAAGCGTGATTTATGCTTTCGTCGTATTATCTTAAAGAAGTGTGTGTGTGTGTATGAATATGCCGAAATCGTTTTAGTGTGCGTGAATTGCCGTGAATTTGAGAGGCGAACTCGCGAGTGCCTGCGCGGCAAAGTTTGAAATTTCGTATTGAATGTTAGGTTAGAATTTTTATTTAAAGTGATTATGTAGTTTAATTGAATCAAAATATTATTGAATTGAATCTTATGAGGTAGGCATTGCTTATTTGCCTATATGGAATGCACGCCACTGACAATAATATACATAATGCTGTTAGTTCCGTTTCACTCGCAAGTCACACCCCTCCGCACACATGGCGGCAGCTGCCGACCCATAGCATTTCCCACGCTTTTTTAAATGTATCTTCTGCGCAGGTACATCGGCAAGCCATATTAGTTGGGTACTACTGTACCATAAGTCCATGGATAGGGGAGTGTCTGTGCGACGGCGGCGAAATAGTCAAGCCATTCTTTTTGATCATATGGATGTAGGGTTTTTAGAGATAGTAGAATATAGTAGGCTTGGCTCTTCTGAGATCTTATAACTTTTGAACAGTGAAAGAATTATGAACTTGATGTAAGGTTTATGGTTGATTATATGATATTATCATTAAGTTATAGGGCTTACTTTTCTTTGATTGGAATGTGGAGGTATGAGCATAGTACCTGATCCTCGGCGGAGGCGAAGGACTCAGCACTGGAGTGGTGGTCCCGCCTCGTGTGCGAGGAGGTGGTGTGTGTGGAGAGCAGCCGCGCCCGGCCCGCGCCCGCGCCCACCCCGCCCGCGAGCCCCGCCCCCGCCCCCACCCCGCCTGACCCCGCGCTCTCTGAACGGAATAGCACCGATCGCTGGTCGAGGAATAAGAGCTCGCACCGTTCCTGGAATGTGGGTGGTATAACATGACACACAACTAAAATATATATTTTTTATGTGTTGCTGGCTAGGGCCGTCTTAAACCGTGTCGGGCCCTAGGGCACACAAATTTGGGGCCCCCTTGCAAAAGTAAAAAAGTGATTAACAAAAATCTTTTTTCTGCTGTGATTGTATATTTTTATACTGGTTAAAATTAAAAACTGATCCGATTAATATTTTTAGAATATTGAAGGGAATTCTTACTATGTACCTAAAAAAGAAAAATATTGTGTAGTGTAAGCGAATATAGCTAGCAGTCTTTCGGAGCCCCCGTGAGTTTGAGGCCCCGGGCCCCGTGAGAGAACACAGACGGGGCGTTATGGTAAAGACGGAACTGGATGCTGCAAAGTATAAAACTACTTCTTATATGCACCTATTGGCTAATGTTAATGCCGTTGTTAATTACCTGTAACAGGTAGGCGTCTTGCAACAAGTCCTGTATCTCCTTGCAGAACTCCGCTTCTTCGGGCGAGGTGAGCGCCAGCGTGCCCGACACGCCGCCGCGCGCGCCCAGGGAGAACGCGGCCAGCGCGTCCTCCCAGTAGTTTATACTAGTCTCTAGTGCTTCCATGCCTGAAAATAATTCAAAACAAACAAATTACGTGCCGAACTATAATTTTGTATAATATTAGTTATTAGAATAGTGCACGTAGGGCATAGCTACCGCTGCGGCGCCGTATCAAAGATACGGGTCCCCCGGGGGACAAGGACCCCGAACGTGGGTAAGCAAAAAAATATTTACCTTCCATTTGGGCTTCGCCGCAGTCAGCTAGAACGGCCCCCCAACAAATGATGATACAGAGCCCGTCTAGGAAAAGCTACGCCACTGGAATAGTGTTTGGTTTAGACGAGTATATTAAGCTAAGAGTTAGGTAAGTGCCTACTGCAGCTTAATTGCGTTAATTAAGCCTGTACATTTTATTTGTTTTTTTTATACCACTAAGTTGGCAAAAAAGCATACGGCCCGCCTGATGGTAAACGGTTACCGTAGCCTATGGACACTTGCAACACCAGGGGTATCACTCGCGGGTTGCCGACCCTGCAGAAATCTCTTCACACCCTTTTTGAAGAACCCATGCTGTACTGCATTGGGAAAACCACGGCATGTGTTATAGATTAGCGAGTCTGATCAAATAAGTTTCTCAAATTGCGATCTCAAACAGTTATATTGTTTTATATTAGTAAATCATAATCACAGTTATCATAAATAAAATTAACTATTTATGGCCATTAATGTATTTATTTAAATAACTATTTACAATATAAATACCTCATACTTTCCATTATGAAATTATAATATTCTACTTACATAATACTTATAAATATCACAGTTCAAAATATTGCTTTCATAGAAAAACATGCGTTTTTAAATCTGGCCCATTTGCGGTGGGATGGAGTTGTCGTAAATGATGTATGGCCTCCTGCATTCCTGAGTTCAAATCTTGACTGGAGGTGGCGAGGGCAGTTAGGGCGTCGGCAATACGCTCTTCAACTACACTGCGCTGCTCTACTTGAGCTTTCATTGTAGCCGCTATAGATTCTAAGGCTTCGGCCATACGCTCTTCAGCAGCTATCCTACGCTCTTCACTTTCTATAGCCCACTTGGGTGGCGGCGTTCTTGAACCGGAATCAAAATCTGAAAGAAAATCAAAAATGAAACTCAGAAAAAAACAGAAAAGAAAAAACATAAGGATTATTTACAAAGGTCAAAGCTACTGTAGTATTTGCTGCACTGTACTGTACTATACTGTACTTTATCTCTTTGTATTATTTATTGCACAAAAGATGAACACTCTATTTGTATAGCCAATTAGGTTTAAAATGGGAGCATTTATTTTTCTATCTCAAATTATTTTTTTCTTGCAAGTTGTACCTATGATAGATTTTGAAGTAGGTTTAACAAGTCCTCTAGTTTTTTTGTTGGTCTGGGCTGTCCGAATCTTTATGTTTTCAAGTGGCTCAGAATCCGAGTCCTCAGCCAAGAAGTTTTCTAATTGTTTAGAGGATGACTCCGAAGGAGTAACAGAGCCCTTTCCACCGAGTTGGAGTACTCTGACCTCCAAATCATTGAGAGGTACAAATCTGGTGGGACCACCGAAAGGTCCAGATTGGTATCTTCGAGCATTAGCCGCTTTCTTTCTGCATTTGTGCCGCCACTCGAACCAGTACTAAAAATTATAATAAAGCATTAAAAAAGCTATGAAGTGAAATGGTAGAAACATTCCAATATTCCCTTCCATCTCCCCTCAAAGCCATACCTTAGGAAGATTATAATAATTTCTTTATTTTATTAAAGTACAACCAACATTAACACAAGCCTTAGCACTAACGCATTTCTGAGGACTCATGATAAACAAAGGTCAGAGAGTAGCCGTAGGAATTTAGATAATAAATTGAACTTAAGACTTACAACCCATCAATTATAAAAGCTAATTCTAACCTTGCTACTATAAGTAAGTACTAGCAATAACAGATTTTAAATTAAATATGTAAGCAATTTGCAATGTTGCAATTAAAAATACAAATTGATAATATACCTTCTTCCATCCATCAGGTGTCTTCATAGATCCTTCGGGCACATAATTAAGGGTTTTGGCCAATCCAGCCCACTTTTCCTTCATACTCTGTTGGGACATAGGGGCACCTGGCGGTAAGCCATTAGACATGTCCTTGTTTTCCTCCAAGAAGTCCATAAGTATCTCTAACTGCTGCCTTAATATACGGCGCGGTGGAGCCATCTGAAGTAAATTAGTTTTAATTTCATTAACCATAAGAAACAACTTCGTTTGTATCCAATATAATTTATGAATCTTTAGACCTTTATGTTTTCTACCTTTTCATTAATTAATATTATAAATTGCTTATAAGTATATAATGTTTGTGTTAACTTACCGACAATGTTGTAAAAGTTTTAAAACTAATAATAATTTAATTTTACCCGCGATTTAAATTGCTTGACACAAGCAATCTCTTTCTCAAATACGAAAACAAAATTGACATCTAATATACATGTAATGGCGACCTAGGCAAGCAAAAAGTTATGCTATGCTAAGCACGCTATGCGTCGGTAGGGCTGAACGATATATCGATGATATAATAATTATGGTTCGCATAATATCGATAATCGTATCCTTACAAATTGATAATATATACTCAATACTTTCCTAATATCGATATAGAAAAACATGAAATATCGATAAAAAAAAACATATCCATGAATAATGCAGATGACACATGCCATTTATAGAATTATGGCGAGATCCATCCGGAGACTTTTATCTCTTTTCGACTGTTGTATAGGTAATTATTTACTTGGAATAGATACTTTTCACATTCCCGAGGATCTAAATGTTTACCCAAATGTCTGTGAATGATGCCAAGCCAATGTTATGAATAAAAGAGACGCCGGTCAATAAAAACAAATTAAAAGGAAATATAGAAAGAGAATGAGTGGAAATAAAATATTAGATAAATAAATTTTTGTAAATATGTTATTGAATAGTGGATATTGTTAAAAAACTAAAATATAAACTTAATTTTATTTATAAACCATAACAGGTACTTGGTTAGTACTTAACACAAAGTATTAAACCATTAACATACAATGCTCAGGAAATCACAAGGCAGTAAATTTCCTTTTTTAGTTTTTACTACTTACCTACTTACTTTTGATTGATAGATACTTGACACATTTTAAAAATACCTAAAGAATCGATAATATTGTGTTGTAATATCGTTTTTTCTTAACCTCCCTAGCTAGCAGTGTCCTAGGATGATTTGACGTAGCGCAAAAATGTTGCCAGTGAGTGCAACACTTATCAATAATCTCGAAAATATTCTTCAATAAATAATCAAAAACAACAAGAAAATTGGCTGAACATTATTCGTAACTAATGGCGTTGCTTATACTGTCATCAAGATTCGAAAAAATATTTTAAAGGCCGCCTCATGCTGATACTGGAAATTTGAATGTTATCAAGTTTTAATTGTTTTTGCTGTCGTAGAACAATATGGCTAAATAGTTCAGTGATTCGCGACCGTAGTAGAGATCGGCCCGACTAGGCCCTACGCCTAAAAATCGTGTAGTCTGTACACTTGACAAAACATACTGACAGAGACAAAACGTTTTGTCCCTAGACAGCTCTGAAAACCAATAAAGATTGTAAAAAATAAACAAAATGAAGATGGCGCTTTACCATGGTTGAAAATATATTTCATAGCTTCACTGCCATCTTGTGTCGAGTAGTAATTAAAATTAAATTGTCACAAGCACACTGCCATATCGACGGTAAATTGCCAAGGAACTCCTGACATTTTCGGTTTTTTTATTCAGGTAACAGACAGACGCCCCGCCGGAAGCAAGTTTCACTCCCTTGCTGTACGCATTACAAATGAGGATGCCAAATATTTCTTCTATAGCTCTCGCTCTTGCAAGATCAATGAAGTATCTTACCATGACGGTAATTTAATAATAAATGTATAGCTAGTAATTGAATTATTTAGCTAGTCATAGAATATTATATTGATTCACACCAAAACTCTGGGCTCTCTTCACAATTAATTGAGAATAAAAATAAATTGAATTAAGACAAATATTTTGATTACAACGATTTATATAAATAGATGTACCTAGATATCTATGTGAATAGGTTGCACATTTCACTATATGTTATTAGTCGAAATATTTTTGTGTCAGCTTACCAACATACAGTATGTGTCACACAGTCACCTTGGTAAAATAATTAATTTATGAGGAATGTGACCGTATTTTTGGAGGAAGGTGGCTTTACGTCCGTGAGCGAAAGTAATTAAAAGCCCGGATTAAGGAATGAGCCCATATCATTTAAATCGTTCTTAATTAAATGTATATTCATAAAAGCTTGATTTTCACGCAATACCATTTGTGTTATCAATTACAGATAAGTGAATATTACTACTACCTAACTCTTCTTCTAGGTTTTTATGAAGTGCAGCTCTTTGCAGAATTCGAACTGACTCATATTCAACCTACATATGAAAAAAAAAAACGGGAACTGCGAATCAAGTCAACTGATGCCACTGATGCCGATGATAGCCGAGTATGATGATAGCGAAGGTCGTGGGTCATCACATGGTGGTAGGTAGGACACTTTGTAACACTCGTCTACCAACCTCCAGTTGAAGACATGGGACAGTAAGGTCAACGTCTAACCCATTGGTTACAAGAAAAAGTTTCTTAGAAGATCATTCATGTTTTTAGGGTTCCGTAGCCAAATGGCAAAAAACGGAACCCTTATGGATTCGTCATGCCTGTCTATCTGTCTGTCCGTCCGTATGTCACAGCCACTTTTTTGTTATCTGCATTCACAGATTTTGAAACAAGAATTCAGTCGTTGAGAAAATGAGCATGGTTGGGCCTTCATACCATTTTCAACGATATCCCACAGTTTTTTTTTAGATCCCTCCCATTATTATTATGGATTGCCAATAAGCCACAACAATATTATAGGGATATTTTTCATTATGACTTTATACGACTGTATGGGTTGAAATTTACAGAAAACAACTTTCTGTTAATTTCAACCATGTAAGTGCAGATTTATTTACTCAAAAAATATGGAGAAGTATAAGAATATTTCCTATAACTCCAAGACGAAACTTTCGCCAGCCCTTACCAGCCCATGTCGAAATCTGTATAAATTGCTAACGTCCAACCACTTCCAACTAGGTACAAATTCCACGGTAGAAATTCTTTTTATTTTCGTAGTAAACTAGTATTTTTAAAGAACATTAACCTCAAAGAGAATTTGTCACCGTGTTTTATTTTGTACCTAGTACAGATAGATTAAACTTTTTTGCCTATTAGCTTGTAAGAATACCTACTTGTCTGAAATGTTAAAATATACAATAAAATGTTTTGACACTTAAGTCCATCGGTTGAAAGTTGAAATTTACATGAGATTGTAGTTTTTTGTTGGCAGCGGATTTACCGCGGTCACGAATGCCTGCGAATTTGAAGCTCCGTAAACCGGTTCAGCGATAAACCCGCGAAGTGGAAGACTTACTAACAAAATTATAAGTATACTATACTTACCTACTCTAAAATAATAATAATGTAAGTAATGTGACATTTCGTATTCGTTGCATGCTGTTCTAATCTTCCTTTAAAAGCTATACGTAATGGCCAAATACTTGAAACGCCACACATTTCAGTTGTGAAATTTTAATAGTGATAGAGTCATTTGACAGTTCGATCGTATGGGATAGGGGATACTCATGTAGGTATTTAAGACGCTCCAAAATTGTTTGTGGCTTTTCAGCATTTGGTCTTTGGCGGATAAGGGCGGGAAACACCACCTTTGCTGGTGGCTCTGGCGCGGCGCGTGTCGAAAACGCAGCGTTCGCTTGCGTCGAGAGCGTCGTCACTCAAGCGTGTTCCCGCACCGGGCTGCCGATGCCGGCCTCCACCCGCCAAACCCGCCAGCCGCCGCCGCCAGCCCAGCCAGGCCCGCCCGCCAGTCCATCGTAGACTCCGCACTGCGGCGGTACCCTATATCTATGCTCCCACTGCTACATTGCATGACATACATCTACCCGAAGCGGTATTTATTTGCCGTTGTATATAAATAATTGTGGATTAATATTATACACGGAACTATAATAGTGCCTCAGTCAACGTTGTTCAAGTGAATGTGTTAAACAAAAATATCCGCGTTAACTGTGAGTTTTATTAGAGACTTCGCTGCTTGTCTCCGGTTGTATTGCCGCCGAATTGTATCGTTTCGACAGGTAAGAAAACATCAACGATAAATTCAGAATTGAAATCAAATAAAATTACAGCCTTGGTTTAAGTTAAGTAATTACTTAACACAAATGGAAGTAAATTAATTTATTATCTTGTATTACATTTTGTTTCTTTCGGTATTTAAGTTGTTTTTATTTAAATTAATGATAAGTTTAATGCAAGCTTGTTTTGAAAGTAGGCTGGAGATTTATGATTGGTATCAATTAAATCAGATATGTACGCTAACCTATACTTATCCTACAAATTTAGATGCTCATCAAGTAACATATTTTGAGCTCTATAAAAGAGGACCTCCTAACACGTTTCATATAAACCGGTTCATTCGAGACACGCTGTTTAGTTACCAGAGCGTCTCTTATGCAATCCTCTAATTCTTGGATCAATGTTCAAATTCATTGTTAAATTGATCACGTTGCTACGTGAGAGAATACAGACTAGAAACAAGTTTCTACACACGGTATGTATGTTTTGAAGTGACTACAGTTAAATGCTTCGGCATAACCACATTGAAGCATCTAAGACTATGATAAACATGCAGAAAACATGTTTAGAAAATATTAATACGAGAGCTTAGGAGTCAGACATGCTGAATAAAGTGCCTATGACTTCGCTGAGATATTATCTAAATTATAACAAGATGCTTAGATTAGCTAGGAATACGTGATTAAAAAGTAAACATAAAAAGGTTGTATCTATCGATAGACGATACATAGAGGTCCTCTGTCACTGTACATGCAACAGTTAAATAATAATGGCATATGATTTAAGCCTCCCATAAATCAATACAAAACAAACGCTATTGAAGTGTTTACTATATTACTATTTCGCATCGTAAACTGCAGCTGCGATTTCGTGTGACATGTGTGCCTTGCAGTGACAATGCAGATGTCACACAAACGTTTTGGTATCCGCATTGTGATGAAATTCAAATGCAAGCAATTCCAATTCATGGAAATATCCAGCGAAAGAAAACTTCACACGAACAATAATATATGGCTTTGTATTGGCAGTTGTTTATTGTTATGAAGGTCCAAGTATTGCTTGAATAATACCACACATTTGATGGATTCTATACCTACCAAATCGTATTTAGGCAGGTACCATAGAACTAGGAGCTACAGCTTGTTGGTGTCGTTTTAATCATTTCCAAAGATACAGTGAAAGTTTTTATAAGAAATGTCCAGCAAACAAAAGAACGATAACGGTTTGGCATCGGACACGCCGATGGTAAACATAGCAACAGTTTTGTGTTTCGATTGTTGAACCCCTGTTGGTCGGACAAATTGTCGCGACATCGGCCAATCGGCGTCAACGTATCGATCTGCAAGTCCATTTTCCATCGACGTTATATAAATACATTTTCCACCAAAATAAACATCAATATTTGGTTGGTATTTTAATCGCAGTAAAGGTCACCGGTACTAATTAACTTACAACGTCTAGACGTTTAATAGGTTACCTGTAATTATGATTTGGTATATTGCAAAACCGCAAATGCAATAATCTATTAGTGGACGGTGAAGGTTAATCAGATAGTACCCTCGCGAGAGAAGACTGGTTAAATTGGCTTCATCGCCTGGTCCCGCTGCTAGCTAGTCGCCCATTTCCGTTGCTCGATCGTCCTGCCACTAGCTCTAGCTGCACATAGTATCTAATATATACCTATATCTTGAAGTGTAATAAATTGGCGAATGGATAGAAGTCCATTATACTTAGAAATTCTAACACCACAGCACTCTTTAACTTGAATACGTAGTTATGTAATACCACCTGAAACTGAAGTAGGATAGAAGGCCAACCTATACGAAGAATTTTAAGAAGACAATTTTAATACGCTTCTTAAAAAGGCAAATTGGTTACTTAGATATTTATATCAAGGATATTTTATTCTAATTTCATATCGCACGCAAGGAACCCCTTGTTATGAAATTTATACGCGAATAAATCCATGTTCCCAGCCAGCTTCCAGCTTCGCTGGCCTAATTTTAGTCGGGATCGGGTGAGTTTGTATACGTCTCGTAGACATTTTGCGACGCAAGAAGTAGGCGCGATATTGCCTGGAAAATTACGTCAGTTTTCCAAGCGGAACCACCCCCAGAGCCGAGACCGACCTACAGAGTAATGAAATTTGTTTGAATTTTAATGCATACTAATAAAATATGCTTGTTATGAAATGAGTGGAAATGGTAAAATAACTTTATTTAACTTAACTAAATGAAAAAGGTACACATAGTAAGTCATTTATTAACCCTTAAAATTCTATTCCCTCATCATCTTTTCCTTTTGACGCGCAAGCTTTTTCTTGGAGAGCTTCTTCTTAGCGCACATAGGACATAGGTTTTCTTTTCGCGTAATAATTCAATTGTTTTCTTTCTTTTGCTCTCTTGCGTTTTTTTTTATATTTGTTCATAACATTGTTATGGTTCACAACAAACAACACAACACACTATAGAAAGTTATAGTAAGGGGCACGAGTCGTGAGCACAGATTGACACCTGCGCAGTAGTAAATTTTTCGGTTTGTTTGGCGGAATGATGAAGGTGGGAGCGCCGAGCTGCACCTGATTGGTTCGTCAGTCGATGCTCGTCGTCTATTGGATTCTCGCGTGTCATTTGGCTACTGTGATTTGCCCAAAAGTTCATATGCGCGAGCTTGCCCACTGCAACTGGGGGACTACTGCCTATCTGTGCTCAACACTCGTGCCTTATACGGTACTTATTTGTGGTTGTTCACAAAGTCTATCAAATTTTCCAAATTTGATTAGAATCTAGGTCTACATTTGTTTGGGTTGATTGTTTGTCTTCAAAACCCTCAATGCAGCAATTACTAGTCATTTACTTTTTTAAGAAATCCTATTGTTTGAGTGGATAGTTCGTCTGAGTTGAATGGAAGGTAAAGTAAATTCGTGACATTCTTTTCCACAGCGTGGCAGCAGTCTATCTGCAATAAAGTAATAGTGAAAATTGTATCGCTCTGGGAATGACTTTGAAGTGTATGTTGACTCTATTGAGTCCATGTTTTGACAATAACATTAGAACACACCCACTTAAACTTAATGATTGTTCGTAGGTACGTAACATTGCCACAGTTCGTACATGTAATGTTTTAACCGTGACCTCATCGTTAGGTCTAGGTAAATGTTGGTCCTCCAATCTGCACCGAACGAGGCCACGTCCCTCGGGCCTAGAGTAAACGGAGAAAGCTTTTTGTAATATAGCTTTGCTACATCTGCGTACTATAGCACTGTGCCCGTTTCATCGTCTTTTACCTGCTTTTTTACGGTTGAGTAAAATATCTGGAGGATAACTTCGAATAAAAGCTGTTCATGACCGTTATCGCATTTCCGAAAGCGATTAATGCGTGTGCGACGTCTAAATAATGTCCGATGGTGAGTTGACATAACAATCAGCGAGGTCACGACACTAACGAAGGGCTTAGGGCCTAGTCTGGTGGAAGTGGTTGATAAGGGGCTAAGCGGAGGGTGATTCTCGTATTCGTATGCAGGCCGAGCGGTGGCGGCGCGATCGATACGCGCCCGCGCGGCGCCTCCCTCGAGTGCGAGCTACAAGTCTGCTACACAGACTACCCGGACTCCACTCTCGCTATTACAAAACTGAGGCACCGTAATGGCGGCGGCTGTTTATGTGTGATTCAATTTAGGGTTGCCATGTTAGGCTAAATTTACCTATATTTCATTATATTATACTAAGACTAATATGTAACGGTAGACAAGTCTAAATGAAAATTAAGTATGTAACGATGGGTGATTGTAGCAAAAAAAATAATCGAAAGAATCGACAATTGTAAAACTCTACATTCGATTGTCGATTCATTCGTTCTAACGAATAAACAATCGAATAACAATCGACCTTTCGAATGAAAATTGACCCACGCAACGCAGGTTGTAATAGTATGCACAATCGACGGGTGAGCGCGTGGACAAATAGATTAATTCATTCGGCGGACGGACAGCCAACGCACGGTATAGGACATGCGCGGTGCCGCACGAAGCGTATTATGAACAATCGAAAGATGTCGATTGTTATTCGAATGATTCGAATAAATTGGCCAATCGAATAATTCGATTGTTTTTAGTAACAATCGCCCATCGCTAAAAAATAAGTGTAAATGTAGGCAGAATATACCGTACTATTTTAAATTGTGAATGGTGGCCAAATCTCGCTATGAAAATATCCTAACTAATATTATACACAAGCGGATATGAGTTTGTTTGTATTTTTTTTTGTTATGCTTTCATGCTTCAACTACTCAACCGATCGCTATAAAAGGGGTTCGAAGATTTGTGTTCAGAGCCTGGCATACTCATCAGGCACCGTTTTGTTTTTTTTTAAATAACGTCACTCAACCCAACCTTTATACATCGATTAAGGACACTCATACGAATATAAAAATAATGGCGTGCCTATGTCCTTAAACATCACGTTACATAATTATTTGCAAAAAAGATCGATGTTTCAATAACCATGACAAATTAATCATTAAATGTTTTTACGCATTCTATGGTGCTAGAATAGCTATATTGGTTTATTTCTACAAAAAATTACTGATATATCAGAAAAAAATATGTAAAGCAGATTTCCGTAATAGTATTCTATTAATAAATAAATATTCTGGGACATTCCTCACACACATTTTAAATACAATAAGATATACAATATTTACAACCTACGCGGTAAAATAAAGAATACCTACACAATAAACTATGGCTAAGTTGTACTTTGACGTTACATTATTAGAAGGCTCTACACAAAGTTTAAAATTACGGAAAAACTGGTTTACGAAAAAAAATCAAAATCGTGAAAATCTATGCAATATTTTGCCACTAAGTATAAAGTAATGTTTCGTTTTATGTAAGCAACCAATGAGTATATATTCAACAAACACAAAAAAAATATACTATATTCTATCTAACTTCATTGGTAATAAAGAATAATAATAATAAATAAATATCCTCCACCACCTGCGGCGCTTAAGGTGAATCTTAACCAACTGCGCCAACTAGCCCGTCAAAAACTTAAAAATATTCATACTTATTTACATAGATATTTTTCTATGTTATTGAATAGAATGCCACAAGAAGAATAGGTAAAGTATAAATAAATATCCTAAATAGGTTAAGTTTGAACTTTGATAATACCGTGCGCGAGCTAAGCGAGCGCAGCGAGCGGTGCCGCGGGAGCGGCGGCCGGGGGTTAGTTACAAATTTATGCACTATAAAAAGGACCACCCTTTCCCCTCACCCGACAAAATAAAAATAATAGTATCTAAAAAAAAGGGGGGTGCGCAACTTTTCCTTCACAGTGGGGGTTCTACACCGACCCCCTCCCTATTCACCCCCCCCTTCCGCCCCTTAAATCGACGAACTTCAAAGTACATTCCTACCTAAACTATTGTTTGATTAGTTTAGGGCTCCATCGAATAATCCGCTTTCTAAAAGTGGTCCGTTCGCCAAAAAAAATTGAGAACCACTGATATAAAGAATGTGTACTAGTCGCGAAAGTATGAAATCAATTTATAATAAAATACGTATTAATGATAACCATAAAATATAAAATTCCCATATTTCGGGTAATTTACAAAAGTGTATATTGGCAACACTGGCTTTGTCATTAATTCTTTTGTACTGGTGAATGAATATTTGTTTTGATGTATAAAATCGGGAAATAAGTGATTGAATTATTAATTTAACTGTGAAACGTGATTCCTGGTATTTTTTTCCTCAGGTCTCTACGGTTTTTACACCATTTCACTACACAAGAGATGCTATATTTTAATATTTTACGGCACCGCAAACGTATTGACTCTGTTGACGTTTATCCGCGTAATGGCCGACTAGTGTGTGAATGTGTGCGTGCCGGCTTGTACGTACAGCGAGGTGGCCGACTCTCAGCGACACAGTTTTTTGTTAGTAAGGATACATCCGAAGTTTTATAACATCCTTGGTCTGCTACAACAAATATTCTTGAGATTGTTAAATTTCTTTCAATACAACTTCTAGCTCAAACGCACATGGGAAATATTTCGGTATGATCCCTCTATAGATAGATGTTTCACAGATATTGCTAGCTACACATTAACGTGGACGTGTTATAGTTCCCCGTGGATTGGATGAAATAATACAACGATCAGTGTATTTATCTCTCAAAGTATAGGAGGAGTGTAATTTTACGGCTATTAAGTCGTGTGTGTCTCTACTCTCTAGTCAATAGTGAGAACGCGGACGCCGAGATATCTTTTACACAGCAATTATTTTAAGAAAATGTACGGAAGTAATCACACACTCAGGTTGTAGGTACCTACTCGTAAAATGGTTGCTCAAATCAATAGTGCTACTTTACCTCGATTACAACGTCAGGAAGAAGTGCGTTCAATACATTAGCGATTTGCAATAATTTCATTTCATTTCAAATTGTAATTATGAGACCAACGCTACGAAATATCGCGTCGTGTAGGTATATTTACGATAAGCAGATGACATCATCGACGGCAACGACCAAGGGAGTGAAGAAAAAAGTTTTTGGCATGAACAAGGCGAGCAGCAGACTTTTAACACGCTCGGCCGGTGACCTCGTAGCCCTGATCTTGACGAAACAAGTTGATGAAATTCTAACCTTCCGAACGACACACATGCCTTGCTTAGGTTAATGGATAACTTAAGCAAAACAGTTGAAGTCCAAAACTGACACAAGCGAATAATAAAAGTAACTATGACGTAAGATACCGATATAAATGCTTATATCACAGTTAATGATAACATTATAATCAAGGCCGTTATTTTAATGAAGTCCCTTTGATTTATTTACAAGGTTTATGGTATTTCCAGTTTATTACACGTTTCATATAGCGCATAAGCGTGGGATTTCATTACTATTGAAGTTGGACGGAACTCCCAACTTGGACGTATTTACTAATATTAGTAGTACATTTATAAATACACAGACAATTTGATCTCACATTCCTTCTTGCTTCCTTTCTACACTGTTTGCTAATAGCTTAATGCACTTCCAATGGCTGTCTGACGGGCATCAGGGGTAGCTTCTACTATAAGGGGAGCGGCGGCAGACATATTTTATCCAAGAAAACTTTGTGTGGTACACACAAAGTTTACCGATAGACTAAATTGTATATTTAAAGAGTAGTGTTAATATCGGAATTATAATTTAGAAGAACATCTTTTATATTATAATTGGAATTTAAATATGTAAATTTGATTCATATGAAAGCATTGCCCTAGCCACTAAGCTTATAATAGATTGAATTTCCATTGTGCTCGATTTATGAAGCATTTGTGCTTGTTAAAATCGGAACAAGACGCGTAGATATGGGTTTCGATAAGGAAACTACAATGACTACATTTCAGTGTAGTTTATTTACAAAGTTATTTATTTCGGCCTGAAGAGGTCTGCGTTTATCACTATGTAGATATATCATATTCATAAGTATGAAATGATTGATTAGCAGAATTTTATTTGTCTCAAACTGCGTGTCTGATCTGATAACCCTGATGGGGTGAATGAATACTACAAGTACTACATGCAGCTTGGTCAATGAATTTCAATTAATAGATGAAGAGCAGGCAGCCACCGCAATATCACTACTATAGTACATAGCAAACATTGCACAAACATTGAACGTACTGCCAGTTGTTAGCTGGTCATTGTCTGCCCGCATGCACGCAATACCGTATGAATTTCATTATTATCGACAATATGTCAGCATTGAAATTTGTTTTTCTGCAGCGCCATACCATTTGCTGTGCGATGAAAAATAATTCTATTGTTATCGCTTCGGTGGTCGAGTGGTACAAAGCCACCACATGTAACGTTGGGGATTTCATCTATCTTCAGTGAATGTAGATTTTAGAACTGAGTTCTCTGCTTATCTCTTGGTGAATAATATGCGTGAGGGTATTATTTTCTTTGCTCTACTTATACAAGGTAAAGCTTGCAATTGCAAACGTTTCTCATCGTAGATTGCGCTGAACTTTAGTGGCTCCTTTATTATCCATTCACCGTTCACCGTACATTTGCTTAAAAGTTCGACTTGAATGCCAAATCGCATTGTTGTTCCGGAATCGATCAGTATGTAATGGGATACTATTTTAGCAACCATAAGTCTACTATGCATGGGTACCTGGGTACGTTCAATTATTATAGTTTTTTTTTGTAGCCCGGCCTTACTCCCCGTTTCGACGACCCTTTGGCCGAACAATGATTAGAGTGAGGGGAGCGAGATGCAGCTGCTCTTTTTCTGTTTAAGAAATCCATATTATTCTCCGAGAGGAAGTTACTGGGTCGCAAAATGCGGCCACTGTTATTTTATTTGATAAGGATTGCACAATATATATCTGTACAGAAAGATTTTTTTTTTCAATTGGTTCTTCATATATCATCGTTTAGTATAAAAGCGTGTTAAAAAGGGTTTGCATCTTAACTTGCCTTGGATTAACTGTATTTTTTCCCTCTTTGTCTTCCATTTACGAGAGATCTATAGTGACATTCACCTACTTCCTATGTGGACAATGTTGTCAGTCATTACTTGAAAGTTGATTCCAACCATTTCTTAATAGGTAGGTAGTTTAAAAAGTGGTTGAGATCGTCTGCTTCCTACATTCATGTTATGTATGACGCAAATACACGTGAAACGCAATGTGGTCTCCATTCTGTAAGTGTTCAACTTTTTCCTTAGGCGCCAGACGACGGCGACATGTTGCTATCACGGCATCACCCTAAGTTTCTACTTCATAAATACTGGTAATTTACTCGTCTCTCTTGGTCAGCAACTGCGTGGCGAAGAAATCGTCGTAAAAATTGCCTTCGTCAATAAGAGTAGGTGTCGTTTTGGATACGGATGGTGGAACGTGAATTTATTTAACTTGTTCTGAGTGTTTTCTGCGAACCACATTATGTCGCGAGAGTTATTCGAGTTCATGGCCATTGAACAATCGATTGGTGTGCGTTCGCTTCGCTACCGCTCTGCGTGCGTAAATACTTAGCAGCCTCCGCAGCTCCGGTAGCTGATATAAGTTTAGCTATTGACCTTGACCAAACATTGAGTAATTTTAAATAAGCATCAATGTATTTTTATTTCAAAGTCGTTTTAAATTTCTAAGAGATTATGCTTGTATTTCCTTCTATTTAGGGAAAATGAGTTGATAATATTTTTATTGGTAGCATGTAGCTGCTATTCATGATTTGTAATCTAAGGCAGGCAGAAATATTTCAATACCTAACGAGACAAAGGCGATTGAAATACGAATAAGTTTAGTAGAAATATTGAACGTAAACGATTTCGCAGCTGCTCTAATCAAGTAACCGACTCGGGAGGCAGACAGACACAAACCACAAGGGCAGAGGAATGGGAGTGAATTAATCTCTAATGTAAAGTATTAGCTTAATGGAGTGGAAGGATTGCGGGAAATTGCATTTACGTGGAACTGCACCGGGACCTTACATATATCAGGGGGCCTACCACAAGCTCTTAAAACAAGGTTAAAATAACCTTATTTGTGTTTTGTCTTGTTTTGACGCCGGATGTCAAAGAGGGACAAAAGACAAATAAGGTTATTTTAACCTTGTTTTAAGAGCTTGTGGTAGGCCCCCTGTACGTAATACGTGTAGTGTCGTATAGTATACGTTATCTGGAAGAGAATGCTTCTTTTTGCTAGTTTCTTTGGTTATGTTAAATGCTTTTTACTGAAGTAAAATAAATAGTAAGTATATATTATTGTCATAGATAGTCCGTTTCAGAGTAGAATTATTTATTGGACGCGGTGTTGTGGACCTCATGTAACTATTTATTTATTTGCAAAGTTCGATCACTTCTCCGCTGTATCTTAAAGACTGTTTCAGTCTCATTAAATTAAACCATTGAATACATGTGTTCATACATATAAGAACGTAAAGCACATCCTTTTTAAAATATACCTCAGAAGAAAGTTTAATTATAGAACCAATACTATCTATCAAAATATATAACGGTACAATTTAATTTCAAAAGCATTTACATGAAGGGTATTAGTTTTAAGAGCATGCGAATGTTCTAGTCGCTAAAGTACTGGTGTGAGGAGGTGTTATTAAGCTGTCTGGACAGCATTAACGATCCCCGGTAAAATGAATTACTTACATTAACTTCCTGACTTTGTGTGCTTATCATCACTTACTATGGTGAGATTGTGGTCAAACACCACGAGACAAAAACGTTATCGCGGTATATATGGGGGAAAATAAATTAGCGGACGTCAATGCTTCTTATAGGAATTTTAATTAAATTGTACTGCATTACCATTTATGTAAATGTAAGTAGATTACTAATAACAAATGCTAGGGAGCTTAAATCTAAGTTAATGGGCATTTTCTGACCCTCGACAACGTCATCGCTTTTTCCAGAATGAGTCTGACGAAAATCACAAGATCCTATGAAAAGTAGAAAAGGTAAATTTTACATTGGCCTAGTTAATCAATTAGATCACTTACTTCTCTCACTCGAAATATTGGGTTGTTCGGAAGTAGCTAATTTAAATTCTTCACATGATCGAGCACGGCAGCAGGTGCGAGCTCAGCTAGGACAATGTCGTTGAAGTATCGACCAACGACGCTTCCGGGCGCGGCGCGTGCGCAACCACGTGCTCACGTTTACGCATATAAACAATCTACGTTATGATTATGAGTCTTTTAATGTCATGTCATTACACTCGCAGGGAATGTTAACAACTAATGAAATGCTAATGGGGCAGGAAGGAAAGTTCTGAATGATAGTAATTTACTGCTAATATTGTTACTGGCTTTTTCCCCGCGTGTTAACCCGCATTATATGTTATTCCAGGCAACCTGCCAAACAAACAAACTCACCTTTGCATTTATAATATTAGCAGGATTCTGTCTGTGCTAATATTAAACTGATTAAAGATTAAACTGACTGGCTGAAATCTGGCACGTTAATAGACCGTACCCTGGATAAAAATAGTCTACGTTTAACGGGAAAATCAATTAGTTTAAATTAATCGCAAGTACCTAAAACCGGAGTAAGCAAAAATATTAACAATATTTTTCCAGGGAGAACTACTACCTAGCATTTATATTTTTAGTGGGTTAAATCCCAGAGTTTATAAATCCTACGTACAAATGTATACCTAAGAACATACTGAGTATTTCTGAGAGACAAATACCTAGTTAGACTAACAATTCTATTGTATAGGACTGTACTTCCGTGATTGATAATAATAGGCTCGTAAAAATATGACAATGGAGCCCACAGCTCGAAGACTGGCTGTAATTTAATATCCGCCCAAAAATAATCTAATTTCCTCGGTAATCCGACTTATATCACTTAATGTCCTTGACAATGACGATATTTGTACCGTATCTAATTGACTCATGGGATTTCGTGTGGTCGATTGTTAGCCTTCGCTTTTAGACAAAAAAATATTCACAATATGTTTACAAGCACGATTACCTGACACGGTTAAGGAAAATGTTCGATAGAAATTTCTCGATAAAGTTAAATTCAAAAGTAGCCTAAATAAATATTTTTCACTGTAACTTTGTTAAGCACTTCTGTAACTTTTACGTCGATAGATTTGATTGGCAGTAGCCTTTGGCGATTTATTATACCTTAATAATTACGATGTTATCGTAATCTTAATTTCAGTTATCTGATCATTGTACATTTTCTACCTTTCTATTATAAATCAATGCGCGTAGACATTCGTATCGTAGTGCATTCAGCCGGTGCGTATGATCGATAACGTGATGGAAATGATCCATTACCCCACAGCCGCAGATGAATCCAAAGTAGGCTCTGTCTGTCAATTAATACAACTTTCACTTTTCCTTTTTGATACTTCATATGGAGACTCTTTTTAATAATTAAGTAAATGATTCTGTTCTAAATCTTCTCATTATAAATATAATTAAAAATGAATCCCTATTTCCTTTGGTCACGCCATCACGCGTGAACGGCTGGACCGATTTCGCTAATTCTTTTTTGTTGTGTTTGTTATTGCCAGGAGAAGGTTCTTACATTAAAAAACATTAAGAAAATTGCTCAGAAACTTAGAAAACTTAACGACAATATAAACTTTTCTAATGTAACCTTAGCAGGGTAGGGTAGGGTAGTGTAGGGTTGGGTAGGGGAGGGTAGGGTAGGTAAGGGGGTAAAGAAGGGGGCGCAGTAGGTGTAACCGTGGGCAGAAAGCGAGTTATATGACTCATCTTAGCTTAATAATGTTAGGTTATTAATCCCACCTAGTAAGTATACCTATAGGCTGAAAAAAAAACCGTTATAAATACTTAGCAATACCATCTTCTAAATACCTGTAACGTAGAAATGAAATGGGCAAAGACAAGCGAACCAGAAACAAACACGTTCATGCCGATATTGGGTTCATTAATAAACATTTTCTTGTTAACAAAACGTTATGTTAGACAGACAGCTGAAAATTAACATAAACGCGTTGAATAATTCGTAGCGTATGCCATCTTAGTTTCGCCATTCTGCCATATTTGCCAGTGTTTACTTGTTTATACATGTTATACATACATCATGTATATAAAACCGCAGAACCAGCGTGTAACTTTGTTGTATGCCTGTCTATTTGTCTGTTTAAACTTCGAAAACACTGAAAAGATTTTCATAGGGTTTAAGTTAATTAAGCTTAGCGTTAAGGGCAGTTCACTATATAAAACTTGTATTCAGGGACCCTTATCGAAACTGGAATTTGTAAGACGTACCTACCTACAACCTACGCATTTTTTTTGGAAAATTGCCGACTGAACTGAATAAGCCGCAAGATTTTCGCTATCCCTTATTTCAAGAATGTCTGCCGGAGAGCTATTTCGTGTCCAAGGTTACTTCGCAGGCAGTTTAGGGCGATGTCCTTGGATTTTCCTTTTGCTCACTAACCTTCGGCAGAATTAAAGCCGCATTACTTTGAAATGAAACACAGTTAATTAATGTTTTATATTGAACGAAGAAGATTTATAATTATGTGAATACATTTTTGAATGCAAAATTAACTTGAGTTGATCAAAATTCAGGAAGCTTGCAGTTCACACTGATACACTTCCGGCAGTACTCATTTACGTGGCCCTTTTTGAGGGCGCACCGTTTGCTAACGGTTTGCGCATTATATTGAGTTACATAGTGTTACAAATTGACGTCGAGCCCTTAATGACAATCTAATTGACTCATAATAACTAATGACGTGTATTACAATGATCGCTATCAATGATATAATAAAAACGTGGTTTGAAAAATGGATTAACTAAACGATATCATATTGAAAGATCAGCCTAAATATAGGTAATGTATTATTAGATCTTCATTCACCTAACTTATGTAATCATGAGCGCGTTAAATGTCCTTTGAAAAGTCCAGGGTTAATTAATCTTGTTAGCGGTTTCAGTTTCAGTCGCTTGAATAAATTGTGTAATGTGAATTGCTCGCTCGGTACTGGTTTACCTCTAACAATACGCGTGAGTTTGAATAACTTTATTACCCAAACAATGAGCAGTTCGCTGGTGCAACACTAAACGCAAAACAAACAATCTGAGAACCTTCCATTAAGAATGCACAAAGGAATATAACTGGTGGAGTATTGAAGCGGACAATGCGCCCTGGTAACGGGACAAGGCACTAATTGTGAACCGAGCTCTTCCGTTACCCGATGAGCCGCTGCATGTGCTACAAGACTCTCCCGGGAACTGAAAAACCTATACTCAACATACATACATTGTACGAGCTATTCGAATATAAAATACACACTGTTGCAAACGCAAATGGAATATGGAATACATTTTTTTATATAAGGAAAAACCAAGCCAAGAGCCAACCCACGTAGCTTTTATAAAAAAAACACGGACGACATTAATTCCACAAAAGCGTCCGAAGTTTCAATGTAAAAGCTTTCTGTTATCCAACACGAGAAAGACTCCAGGCAAGCGTGCACTTAACTTTAACGGTGCATGATTCTGAATCTGCTCCGTCACACAAAGAAATCAATTGTATCTTGCTCGAGTACGAGTAGACTTGACAAATAAACGGAACTTTGATGAAAATTATGTAAAAATGAAAGATCACATTGTTTTCAACTCTCGAGGAATTAATATACTAACGAATGGACATACATAGTTTGCAAGAAACGTGCCGAGGTTGTTAAACGTGTTTGTATATCATATTTGCTGGTCACGAACTGTGAACACAACACGTACAATTTTACAATAAGAAGCTTGAAGTACTAATACAGTATCATTCATAGTGAGTAGTAGGTGATAGTATAAAAATATTATACCAAACATCGCAAAGGAAAATGAGTATTTTATATGAGCTTAGCGCCTATAATTTTTATTGAAGTGAAATCAGCCTAAGTTACTCCTCATAACATCACCTGACCACTCTGTCAGTCAAAGTCCCTTCATAGTCGCTACCCGTTTCGGAGATTGGCCGGAACAAACAAACAGACAAACATTTTAAAAATTAGTTTAGTGATGTATGTATGTACCTTTTTTTTTTTTTTCGTGGGGAAATCCTCATAGGATACTCGACCGCCCCGGGGGTAGCGGCCAGGTTATGCCGGACTTGTACCGGCTAAAACCCCACGGTGGTCGCCATCTGCGCTATCTTATCTACTATATAAAAATAAGTCAGGTTTTCCTTCCTGACGCTATAACTCCAGAACGCACGAACCGATTTCCACGGTTTTGCATTCGTTGGAAAGGTCTCGGGCTCCGTGAGGTTTATAGCAAAGAAAATTCAGGTAGGGTAGGGTAGGGTAGGGTAGGGTAGGGTAGGGTAGGGTAGGGTAGCACCACGCGAACGAAGTCGCGCCGGGCAGCTAGTACCGTATATAATTTCATATACATTTAGTAAACTATAACCACAGCTATAACGCTGTTATTTCGACATTACAAACAGACGTAAATTTTTTATTTATCTGTGTATATATGGATATACTTAGCAAGACTCCGCAACTTGCATTATTAACAACTTATTAAATATATCTTGACCCAATCAAATGGTAATAAATAAATTAGCAGCTATAAAATACATTGGAACGAGATAAGTTTTAAGATAGTGTTTATCTTAAAACATATATCGGATTGCGTTTTTATTGAGTGAAGTTTTTGTAATTATGGAACGCATTTTTACAAATGGTGGCAATAATATGGTCGGCCAAATGCATTTTATATAAATAAATACCGATTAAGTTTTGGATCTGTAGCCACAGATTATTTTAACGATGAGCTAAGACAGGAAAACGCTAAAATTATAAAGTACTTATTGTCATCTATCTATATATATAAAAGTGAATCCATTCCCTTGGTCACGACATCACGCGTGAACGGCTGGACCGATTTCGCTAATTCTTTATTTGTTGTGTTTGTTATTGTCAGGAGAAGGTTCTTACATTAAAAAACATTAAGAAAATTGCTCAGAAACTTAGAAAATTTATGAATACTTAACGACAATATAAACTTCTCTAATGTAACCTTCGCAGGGTAGGGTTGGGTAGGTAAGGGGGTAAAGAAGGGGGTGCAGGTAAAACCGCGGGCGGAAAGCTAGTACTTTATAAATGTAAGTCATAAATATATCTACGGCACGTTATCGTACATCGGTAGCTGTTTATTTTCAATTTAATAGTAGATATACATAAGCCCTTTCCAAAAGAGACTCTTGAGCACAACAAGCTTGTCTAAGCCGAACTCAAGAACTCCAATCTGAATATAAATACGACGTGATTTTCTAAACATAATGTGCATTTCAATCATTCGAGAACGGTGAAGTAACACGAATTGTTTAGGAAACAAAAAGAGAAGAAAAACAAATTGAAGATAGTTTTTGTGAAGTTGTTGACACGAATGAAAATATTTCGGGAGTACACGGTGCTAATTATGGTATAGCAACAGTCATACGAGAAGTGGAAACACAGGTACTGGCGGCTCTGTTGCACGCGACATCTTCACAGGAGTCACGTTGAACAAGCACTTGGCTCAACTTGTACCTACTTCAAGCCACCACACGTATGTAACTTCAGCAAAGAGATCTTCAGCCATCTACCTAAAGTAAAGTTAGTCTATGTGTTTCCAAGGAATTTACTTCATACTTTTTGTTTATATGTACGATAGCATTTTATGTTATATTTATAGAATATGTAGCAATAGATAGGCGGTATCGAAATTTATCAATTAGATTTTATTATGGAGCGTCAGTCCGGATAGGTGAACTGATTTATTTATGTTAGTACGGCTCGTAAACTTGTATCACTTGAAGTTCCAGAGGCCTCAATCGCACGCAGCCCGTCTGTAGTGATAAACTGTTCAATTGTTATTGGCGGTAATAATAAAGCATTTCTTATTAAGTCAATCAAAAAGGGATGTTGTCCCGTACAACCTAAAACATATGATTGTTTAAGTAAATAAAGACCATGTTCTGCATATAAGCCTGAAACAGGTTAAGGTATTAAATTTAATACGTTGATATTAAAGATATATCGTTACAATCTTGCAATATATCAAGTGACCATTGCACCTGAAGTGTGACTCCCGTTAGTGCATGGTCCACCAGTCATCAATCTCCTATTACTCGTACCTACACATTTGCAGCTCTAATGTGGGATTTTCCATCCAGCCGCCCCGTTACCGGTCGTGAGATGAAATTGAGCGATTTTAATACCAGGAGGATAGCTCATTCCCAAAAAGTTGAATCATTTCCTTCCTTTGATATATACCAATCAAGACGAATTTAGCAAGTACCTACTTGTTATACAATCCCGGTTGATAAATTTGAATGAGGAAGGAAACAGAAATAAAATATTTTAGAATTGTGTATTTATCAGCATATTTATTAGCAAATGCAGTAGAATGCAGAAGGTTCACGACATACAGAAATTATAAAGTTATGCAATATTCTCAGAAGGTAATTAGAAACAGCAAGACCGTCGCATATTTCATCGTTGTTGTCAATTACCTGTTAATAATCGCATAATTTTCCATGATGCCCTCATCCGTTGCTGCCATGATCCCCATTATAAGAATTGTAATAAAATCCGAATTAGGAACGAAAAGTCGCTCACAAAACTACAATTTGTAATGGCTGCCAATAGCGGAAACGGAAAAGGAAACAGGTCGCCTGGAATATTTTACGCATTCTCTCTCATTCATGAGAATTTTCTACATGCTCGTATTGGAAACTGGATGAAGGCCTTAGCCTACAAACGAAAACTGGGTCAAGTTCACATAGCCTCACAGCCTATCTGTATTCTGACATGTTTATTTTATATGGAATTATTGATATAATAAAAGTGCATAGAATACATAGAATGCATGATGCATGGAAGGATATGGAAGGCCCAAACAATACATTGGGCTGTACTAAATATTAAACATTCTTTACTGCGAGGGTACAGTACATTTTAAGGTCGTGTCATATCAATCTATTAAATTATTGCACCCTCTCGGGCCAGTCCAGTCGTGGCTTACAACATCGTTAATGGCTCCCAGCATTCGGAATTTAGAGCTCTCGAATCATTTCAATAATACCTATAGCGTTCATTAATGAATATTCAGTACGCATGCTTTGTTCATTTACTGCCATCAATCTATTGGATAACTCGAACACTTCAATTGTCATTAAGCTCTATTGAATGTTCAAGTGCGAGACTCCATTAAAATTTTTAGGGTACAAAAATTATGAGTTATTTGCGTGGGGACTCGCACATTCATATGAAACATACAGGTTTTATTATATGAGTGAGAAATGTTGGCACGTTCATTTGCATGTCATCTTTACCCTTTTGCTGCATAGTGTATTTGTGTAAGTGTGGAGAATTGGAGATGAGCCGTGGTGTCCGCGGTGACCGATGCGATGACTCAGCGATGCGCCCGCGTTCATCGACCTGCCCCCACGTCTTGAAGCCGTTATCATGGATATTGCACCTACACATTACCTACTGCATTTTTTGCAGACGATTACAAAAACTTAAGCGTATATTTACAAACGTTTCAATCTTGGCCAGTAATACCAAATGAGTCATCCCTTCGAGATCCAAAAACGCACTGAATCATTCATCTCAATAAGGATTTAACTTAGTCATTGAACGTTTGTAAAATGACGTCACCCAAACTGTGAGTAGCTCGTAGTACTACTCTCATACGGTGAGTTGTATCGAAGTTATTGCAACCAGTATGACTCATAGATCACTGCAAAACGTATGTAAAAAAAAAGTATCTATATACTCGGCACCGGTGTGACTTAATCCCCGCATCGGACCACTAATAGCAATTCATATGCAAACAACAAACTGCCCGCGTTTACGAAGCTGAAAAGTTTTTCACTGGGGGAGCAAAAACTTCGCCCATTGGACGTAATTTAAGCCTGGATTTAATCTATATATATATATGTAAATTATCTATATAAAAGGAGGAACTGAATGACTGACATATGAATGCACCCTGTGCCTCTATAAACTTCGATATAAGTTACGTAATATTATGTAAAATTTAAAAGAGTGATAATATTCACAAATGGAAAGTTGTGCCCTAGCTTCGGGAGTTAGTCAGGACAACGGAATTAATTAGTGAGATACTGCACAATGTTTATTGGTCGACCGACAGTAAGTTAGTCTGCACTCGGCAGTAATTAATGTAGAGTTCGAAAGCTCCAGGCTCATATAAACTCAGTGTTAGCAGCCAACCATTATTATACGAGAAGTTTGTATTCATATTCAGATGTACATAATGAATTTCATATGAATGGTGAATGGGAATCATTGGTGTCTTTGGGCCGTATTTAAATTATTCTTGATTTTGTTTCAAACTCTGACTGCCAAGGTTTTTTTGCAACTAAAAATATTCAACTTTCAAGGAAGGTAAAAGCAAATTAGTTAGGTTTAAACTACAAAATTGTAATAATTCCACAGTAAAATCATCCCATTTTTTAATATACAGAAAAATATAATTCCGTAAATACGATAAAATCTTCCCGGGACCGAAAAAAGAAGAGAAGAAAATTTCCATTTTCTTCAGCTTTCGCCAGGACCCCATTAGCAATAAATATGTAATGAAGGGACCTCATATCGATTGCGAACGAGGGTTGTTTTTATTACCCAGTCATAGTAGACATGACGTCCACAAAAAAAGTTTGCGATGCACCGCTTATCTTATGGACCGATTTAAGTTTTCCTTTGGGAATTTTATCTAGGTTTCTATTTACAATTAATAGAAACCTAGATAAAATTCCCAAAGTCATTTCACAGCTATACCATACATCAAAAACGAGCACCTAGTGTGACCTGTCAGCCAACTACAGAATTATAATAATAATATAACCCTTTATGACTTTGATTTCTCAACTTTGATGCTCTTGATTCAATAATGAATAACATAATTTGATTATTGAATTTGTCGAGAATGAAGAACAAACTAATGAGTGACTGGGGCAGTCCCCTAGGTACTTGTGTCGCAATCGCTCGACGGTATAAGGTCTTGAATAAATAAAATGCAATTAGACTAGGGAGGCCTTTACGCCCCTACGTGAGAGGACGTTATGTTATACAAAAACGTTATGAAATCTTTTAACAGAACCTACAAAAAATGGGGGAGGCGCGATTATCAATTTAAATGTAATTTACTCTAATGTAAAATGGTTCAAGCATTGGCAGGAACAACTCAATCGCAAAAAGGGCTCTTAATTGCTTGAATGTTATTATTACACGGGTGATTACACTCTATGAAACATCCGCGGTATAATCGTCCACCATAAAGGGCTAACCTATGAAATGTCGGCGCACATTTCAGTTTCAGTCTACTAATTTGGAGGTCGGTTGCGATTTTGGGCCACGTGCGGGGCGTCGCCATGGCAACAGAGGAAACTACGCAGTTTTCCACACCCCCTCCCTCGGAAACGGTCTATTCTATAGCTCCGGCGTTTAATAGACGTAAGGAGTGGATAAGGCTGTTATTTATTTTCTTCTAAGTGTGATCTACTAAAGTATGAATGAGTAGTATGCAGTATTATTGTTATTATTAGATTACCTTACTGAAGTTGCACAATTAGACCTACTTATGTTAGAACCTAATCTGAATGTCTAATTATGAATTTAAAGCTGGATGACTCAGTTACTTTCTTTACTATATTGCTGGTTACTTGTAAATAAATAGATCAACTTACAAACTGTTTTTGTAAGAATCTTCTTTGTTCTTAAATGAATGTTATTGTGTATTCACGTGTAACGCAGGTACCCTTTTTTTTTTTTATTTTTTTTTCGTGGGGAAATCCTCATAGGATACCCGTCCGCCCCGGGGGTAGCGGCCAGGTTATGCCGGACTTGTACCGGCTAAAACCCCACGGTGGTCGCCATCTGCGCTGTAGAGGGGGGCGGGCTCTCGTGTTGAACGCGTACCTGCTCGCCCCTCCACGCGCGGCGCTAAGATAGCTCGTCCCGGGGGAAGTGTGATACCTCCCCCCAGCACCCTCGCTGTGCTATCGCACGATGAGTCGTGACCACATCGACTCATCGTCCTCCTTGGGGTCGCTTCTGGGCGCACAGACCCCCCGCCCTGATTGCCCACGACCCCAAAGGCCCCGTTTAGTCGCCTTTTACGACAGGCAGGGGAACACCGTAGCTGTTATTCTAAGCCCCAGCTACAGGGCAGGAGGGCCACCACGAGGCACGTCTGCGCCTCGGCGGCGTGGTCTCCGAGCGGGATCGGCCCTCTCCCGATCCCGCTCAGCAGCCTCCTTCTGGACCATTACGGTCTCACAGAAGGAGGCTACGGCCCTCCACGCTGTGTCCCCGCTCAGCATCGCCGACACGACTGCTGGCAGGGAGAGATTCCGCCCGATCAAGCCGACCAGGATCCGTCGCTCGGGTTCCCACGCAGGGCACACTGCGAGCGTGTGCGATGCGGAATCCTGGCCGCTCCCACCGCAGTGGAAGCAGGCCGCCGTCGCCTCACGTCCGATCTTACACAGATAATCACCGAAGCACCCGTGCCCGGTGAGTATCTGTGTGAGTCTGTAGGTGAGTCGTCCACCTTGTCGCTGCATCCAGGCCTCAAAGACCGGCAGGACTGCTCCGACGACGCGTTTGCGCGCATAACGCTCCTCCCGGAGCCTCGCGCGCCACGTCGCGAACACGATAATTCGTTCCTGCCGTTTGATCGCCTCTTCCGGGTCGCCTCCACCGCTCTGACGGACGATGCGAATCCGGTCATAGACCCTCGCATCCATGTCCGCCAGAATATCAAGTGGCGGAAAGCGAGCCAGAATTGTTGCCGCCTCAAAGGATACTGTGCGGTATCCTCGTACGATCCGTATCGCCATCCTTCGCTGGACGCTGTAGATTTTCGTCCTACAGCGTCGGATG
Organism: Achlya flavicornis; assembly: GCA_947623365.1. Lineage (NCBI taxonomy): Eukaryota > Metazoa > Arthropoda > Insecta > Lepidoptera > Drepanidae > Achlya > Achlya flavicornis. The sequence continues at coordinate 5,452,122 of OX392468.1, read as the reverse complement.
GCAAGCCTTTTCGCCCATACGGGCGCCCCGTACAGGGCTACGGATCGTATGACCCCCGCATAGAGGCGGCGTACTTCCTCCCTCGGTCCCCCGAGATTGGGCAGCAGTCTGTGCATGGCACCCGCTACCCTCTCAATCCGGGGGACGAGGCGATCAAAATGCTCTTCGAAGCCCCAGCGACTGTCTAAGGTGAGGCCCAGGTACTTCATGTACCGCCCCACCCTGACTTCCGACCCACCTACTTGGACGCGCGAGTCAGGTGGTTCCCTGCTCCTAGGCAGTTTGTGGAACCATAGCGCCTCGGTCTTGTGAGGCGCTATCTCCAGACCCAACTCGCGGATTTTGGCGACGACGACTTCTACCCCAAGCTCGGCGAGCTCCTTGGTCCTCTCGAAGGTATCCCCACTGGCAACCACCAACGTGTCATCTGCATAGCAAACGACATTTATGCCAGTGGGGAGGGTAACGCAGGTACCCTATAGTATAAAAACAATAAAATAAATACTACATTTATCTCGGGATTCTCATCAAATCGGTGACCCGGTATAATAACTCTATTGCACAAAGGGATGCGAGATTTTGTCAGGCAATTTGAAATAGGGAGTGTGGGGGCGGTCTGCATGAGCAGCCATATCACAAGCCAAACGATGTACGACATATTGTGTAGGCGGGTGTAATGCTAGATAAAACGATATGATAAGATGATTGGCCACAAATCTTGTAGTGAGTTCCCAGTGGAGACAGATGACCTGTAACCAGGGTTTTTTTTTAAATTGTGTTTGCGAAATATCTAATTGTTTTGTTCAATGGTTAATGGAACAACAAAAAGAAAATACATTTAAATACGCCAGAGAAGTTATCAGTTCCAAAACGATGGACATTGAGGTATTTTAATACAATTTGAAGGTTACATAGCTTTCTGAAATAAAGGATAAGCTAGGCTTATAACATTCCTCGTCCTTCGAATATCTGGGTATTTGACCCCTGTCGAGGCAATTGCCTGTCCATCGGCTTATCCCCTATCGGTATTGGAAATCCCACTTTCCCTGTGCTTAACTTTACCATTTTTAAACAGTGGGGTTAAACCACATTTTGTAGATACTGAGTTGCCTTTGGCACGTAGTAAGCATCCACAAGATAAAGAAAATGTAGAGTAACTAAAACTTAATCAATTAGCGCAGATAGAAATGTCGCTTCTACGAATGTTTTACTGCAAGCCACAGGGAAAATGAAGGGAATTTAGTTGATATGGCGCTGTGCTGTTGCGCATAATGCTTCATTAACAAACTGTCTGATGCCTCCGCTTCCGGATGGCGGCGAATTTTCTATTGAACAGAATTAGTCGATCGATCAAGTGTTTCGGATCAGTCGTAATTTACGAGTATATCTCCAACTGATCGTCGTAGAATCGGATACAGCAGCGGGATCCGTTCATTATTTATCCTGCTTGCATGAATTGAACGCTTCCTGTGCGTGTTATAATTAAACTGGAGACGTGAAGACAGAAGACGCCGATATCTAGTTTCCGAGTGTTCATTGTAGCCGTTGAACACAATGGGACCGTTGCCGTGGCGAGGCGAAGGACGACCCAGCGCCGCATAACGACTGCATTATAACATTCGCAGTTGCATCAACAACCACAATGTGACGCATTCTTAAAGATACAGTATAAACCATCACAGGTTTTATAGAATTAATTTGCAATTATATCAGCACTTTGCATCAGAATGTATAATGTTTACAAACAACGCAAAAGAACAGTATTGAGTATAGGAAAATCCAATAGGTATCCATTTCATTTTAATGCATTGATTAACCACGCACTTAATATTCACTTTGCGGTTACAGAAAACAAAACTGAGTACGCTTATAGTATGTACGAGTATTTATTGTAGATGTAAGTATTATTGAAATAAGATACCAAATAGCGTAGAGTAATGAATGACAGAGCAAATAGACGCATAAGAAGACACATTAAACCTATATTTCACCAACGCTATCCTACTTATATTATAAATGTGAAAGTGTGTTTGTTGGTTTGTCTTTCTTTCACGCAGCAACGGAACAATGGATCGACGTGATTTTTTGCATACATTTTTTTCCGGGAACGCGGGTGAAACCGCGGTTCGGAAGATTGTATAAATATAAAAACTGCACAATCATGACTAATCTGCGTAGCAGATGGTAGCAGCTGCTTGTACTTAATATTGTAAACTACGTCAGTTGCACAACAAACTTTTTTTATTTAGAATAGCACTGCAACAAAATTAATGGACAGCTGCAGTGTACTACATAGGCACTGCTTTCAAGTTATTTTTATTGCGACTTAAGAATTGTCTTTATATATTTATTTTATTTTGTGCAATATAATTATGGTTACCCCTATCTTTATTATCCTTTACCTTCATTTTTATTAGAATCATAATATTCATATTCCACTTTTGTTTCAGATTCGGCGACTGATCTGCAGCTTTCAATAATAAAGCTGGAAACATTATCCTTACTAAGTAAAAAGGTAAAGATTATTAAATTTAATTATTTCTGAATAAAACTACAGATAACTATCTTGCCCGCAACCACCTATAATATAAACAAAAATCAATTGCTGCATGTATGTAAGATCATCACATGATATCCGTCGAGCCGATATGGCAGATTCTTTTGTTTTCGTAATAATGAGGACAAGGATGTCCCAGAAAATTTGAAAAAACTCAAGTGCTTTATTCAATGGGTTTGACGGTCTGTTGGATCAGCTAGTTTAGGATATATAGATAGGCCTGTTGGAGCAATATATTAAATGGTATGTAAGTACAATTTACCTAATACGTGAATAGACATATAGGAAGTCCAAAGTTAATGTACATAATACAGGTACATAGGTAATAGTCGAACCGAGGCGCACCCAAAGCAAAAAGCAACAAAATAGTCAATTCAATGGAATGTTTCGTTGATGGCGTCAACGCTCTAAAAATAGTCACGACGACGACAGTCACGTTTGAGAGTTTGTGCCCACTAGTATCATCAATGGCAGGAGTCAGGATGGACACTGCAATTGGCCTCTCAATCTAAACTAGCTCCGGTCCCAGTTAACCACCTCATTGATATGCAACAAGAGTAATTAAAAGCGATATATTTTGGTGTAGGTATACAAGTCGGAAATTTTGTAGAATGTCAAAAGTGCAATAGAATTGGGCCAATGTGTCGTCACTCGGTCGGTATCATAAATGCTACTATTACTGACAATCAGACGGCGACCTTGCTGCTCGTTGTCGCTAAATCGTGGGGAGACGCAGATTGTCATCCTCCATTCCGGCATCCGCCTTTTGCACTTCATTATATAATAACCCGTTCAACATCACACGCTGTACTTTGAGATTATACGCAGAACAAACATTTAACACTAATGGATTCAATTTGGTTGTTTATCTGTAGTCGACGTAAACAAATTATTTAAACGAGCTTCATAATAATAAAACGTCAGTAGTTGTCGCGAGGAGCAATCAATTTAAAGGGAGCGTACGTTTGAGCACGTGCTAAATGGTGTACAGAATTGGTTCGCAAGCAGCAAAGCACGTTCTCAAATGTGCGTATTTCTCAAGTAGACGGTTTATTTGTTTGTTTGTTGTGACCACCTGTTTGGATGTCATCCTTAAAATAAGTAATTATATAAAGATGCTCATTAAATAATATACTATTCAGTGCGGGGGAGTCAAATAATTGAGAAAGATTACAGAACTGTGTATTGAGTTAAATTCAGAAATACTACCATACTAAATAGAAACAGGCAATGATTAATATAATAAGAAGCTATTATATTGTCTTGACATACTTTTAGAAACATCCAAGGAAATACAAAATATACGACAATTATTGTATCTTAATAATAAATCTTTTGGTACAATTAAATCATACTTATAACAGAAAGTATTTATGTTTTTAATAATCTCATAAACAGTCTGTCATGGTAGATGGAAACTTGTTTAACACATAATAAAGGTTGAAATAAGTTAGTACTCGATATCAACACGTTTGTTTAGACTACCAACCAAATGGTCCTACATATGCTGTAGTACCCTTACAAACATTACACAGTTATATGTAGTTTGTTACAACTTGAAATCAAATCATCGTTAAAGATTTGAATTCCATTAAATAAGGCTCTATTGAATATTGTAATAACGAAACACCTGCTCGGAATGAAAATTCATCCCAGTAAGAGCACTGATTAATTAATAGTAGGTAGTAAAAGGTAGATACACAATTTCACGCTGTTGTACTAATAAATGTGTCTTATTTAGCTGCACTCAACGTTCCAGATTGCTGGCTAGAACATTGGTAAAGCGAACTGCTATAGCGGCAGGTGCGATTATACCGTCCGACTCTATCCTAGTTGGTATTAATTAGCCCCTTGCCTGCCAATTGATTTATGGTCTAACTTAGTCTTGGAATAAACTTTGCTTAGTATTATTTCTATGCGGACAGCGGCCGATGACGTATTGCAGAAGTGAGTGTAAATAACTGTACATTTTAATAAACGTAATTTTCCAGAGTAGAAAATTACCGACTTTCAAACCAATGGTTCCATGTTCGTTAATGTGTTTTTTTAGGAAACAAAACAAAACACTTTTTATTAAAAGCTACAACTGGCGAGAATAATATCCGGTAATGCCAAATGCATATGAATATAATTTTAGTACTTATTATGAACATGCACTGTTGGTTTATACAAGTCGGTCAGTGCCTTACCTATCTGTCATGTGACATCTACCACCAGTCACGCTAGGCGACCATAGTGTTGTTGATGAATGCGATAAACACTGTTCGGCCAGTCGGAACTGTTACCTGTTACTCATTCATAAATTAAAATTGGCGGAAGTTGACTGTATCATTTATTTTGTTGTGCTATGGGCGAAATATGCTAGTGATATTGATACCTAGTTCCAATGACCTCTATTAAATTCTATGGAGGGAGCACTAGCATCACTATCTGGGGCGCGCGCAAATGATTGCGTGACCAGTGTGGGCCTTCTCACTGTACACTACTACTACTACTACGGGCTTATTCATTAGTACTGCAACACTGTATCCGTAATGTGCACTACTCCAATGATATCCATGTTCACGAGAAAGAAAACACGTCCGAGAAATATGAACAATAGACGTGTCGCGATAGATAAGAGAAAAGAAAGGTGAACAAAGCCTTAGTGTTGCATTTAGTTAGTTACATGCATGCAGCAAATCCATGAATACGCCGAGAAATTATCAGCAATCGAAACCGATTAGATTAAATAGATCAGAATTTCCATAATAATAATGTAGGGAGATCGGAACTCTTTTAGGGCAGAAAACATTTCAAACTAATGAAGTGCACTAGTCTTCAATTCTACTGAATTGGCGTTCATTGAACAATCATAGCTTGATTGTATTTTCAACCGAGTGTACAAACTCGAGGCAACAAGCCCCTGAGACGAGCCCGCATCCTATTGTTTTAAAAGCATTGAAGATGCTCAAACAAACGTTTTGTGCTGTCATGAGTCAATAGCAACATTCAGTGCTCGGTCAATGTCTTTATAGTATGAACAATTGTGATATTTGACACCATACTTCACATAGAAACACATCATTAATTTTGTCTTTAGTGACTTCTCTGGATGACTTTCTTAACAATCTTTTGTACAACTTACATATTCTTCAAAGTAAAATTCTTTTAATATGCAAAGATGCCAAGACCCATCTCTTACATCTTAATATCGGAATGAAGTTGCATAATTTTCAAGATTTAAATCTCTGGCGCCATAGCGCACATCGTGTTGAAATTTGCGGGCTATGTGGTCTTGAATGTCTTTATGCACGATGTTATTCCCACGCTATCAGCTGGTTCACGCGCCAGCGCACACGCGCATCGGCCCGCGACACCACCGCACCGCCGCGCCGCGCCGTACAGACGGACTGCTGATAGCTGATAGTTATGGATCACTCCACAGTTCCACACCGCATCAACCTCATGAATATGCATAACGAAGTGCACTAGGAGTCAGAAAACAAAAGCAAATTGATAATATTGAATACAAACATAACTTGGTAAAAATGGTTTCAGTAATAAAGCAATAAAAGGACAAATGCACTAGAGTGCAGCAGACGCAATGATGCAGTGAACAATGATAACGAAGATGATTTATTGACAGTTAGTAGCGGACTAGCGGTCGACAGGCGCCCGGGAGAGTAATTTATTTGTCGCCAAACCTCGTATCACCAATGGTATAACAACACGGTAAACAAGTACGGTATGGTACAGCGTTACATAGGTTTGCGATGGCTAATTATCAAGCTCCTGATAAAGTCGATACGACAGACTGTTTTAAATTATCCTCAAGTTTAATTGTTAAATCTAGTAGTTCATTGCACTTAATTAATGATGCTGGCTGCTGAGTCTAAGTGGGGTCCACTTAAAGTAACTTTATTACAAATACAAGGAGCAATGACCACAGTAGCCGACAGCAAAGCCAACTATGAAGTAGCGGTGTCTGTAAAAAGTTAAATTTCCTTATACTCCGTTATTCATTATATGACACCTCAGCTATCGGTAACTGTTTGAGAATAAATAATGTTGAATGCTTTATCGTAATGACAATGCATGAAAAAGCTATAACTATAATTGCGTAAATATCGACCTTGTGTTACTTTCGCTGAATGGACAATAAGGGGATCAAAGTGTAACGGTGAGTAGAGAAAGCCGAGCGGCAGCCTACTTCATTTACTATCGAGATGAGGCAGCGTCTGATAACGAAGCCATTACCGCGATAATTGCCTTTATGTGGATCGCCCATCTAATAACTCCCGACGCGGATAGTACTATTACTCACACACAAGAACCGCGATGAATTCAGCCACATGTTGACATGATAAATGGTACTTCTAAAAATAGAAGAGGACTACAATAGCGACCACTATATTATGTACACAGTAATATAATAAGAAAAGTGTGCCGATAACGGTTATACGACGACGTGAATTATTGGTCTGAAAGATAAATATGGTGAAACTTGACGGATATGAATCCGACACGGCTTTATCGAGCGTGTAGTCATCGGTTTGATAATATGAGAAAATCTGGTAGCAAATTGTTTTCAGATATCGGTAATTGCGAGTAACCAAAATTACAGTAGGTATACGAGGTCAAAGGTAAATGTGCTGGATGGATCATCGGTTCTATTATAACGGAACTGGTCAGACACAGCGGTTCAAAGTGAACATTAACAAGTTGTCCGAGCATAACCCGTTAGAGTAATAACTCCATTATCATCGCTATTTATTACTCTATTTGACAATACAGTAGCTCATGTTGATGAGTCGTTCGTTTCAAACTATATACGGTAATCTATTGAATTAGCACAGTGTCCGAGTCACCAGGGAGTCTCTTTGTGCTGACGTTAACGGAATATTTGCATTGTAAGCGGCGATACACAACTGGGTTAAAAGCTTAGTGCTGTTTTGCAAACTTAGTTCAGACACAATGGCAAATGGGACATATAGAGCAGACGTGTTTCTCATTTATTGTCGTAAAATTTACTGTAGATAATAAAAAATAGTTTTTCAGCATAAATCTGTTCCTGTCCTCTGTTTGTACCTTGCCCGCCATTGAAAATAGGCGTCAATTAGCTGGGTTCTTACTAGGTATCTAGGATAGAGAAGAAGAGAAACGAAGGCGTTTCAATGCGTTGCGATCCGGTTCAATAAAAAATAATGAAATAAAAATACTATATTGTCACGCACGTAGGCATTGGCTATCAGCTCTTCTTGTATGTACGTAGTTTTTATATACTCTGAGGCTCTACTATCAGCCTACGACCGGAGCATTCAAAATAGTAGATCAGTTGAAGAAAATGAAACTTATCGACTGTCTTCCATAAAGTTTATTGTGTAAAAATAAAGAACTGTAACAATGAAAATATGATATAAAACACTTGTAAGAAAGAACAACATTTGGGACACAGGGATGTGTGTTATGAAACCAAGGAACATACCCTAGCTGGGTTCCAGTATGTTAATTCTTTATGTTATAAATGCACACGGCTATACATCAAGTATTTGTACCTACTACACTGGTAACTTTTATTTCTATTTAATCAATGAATATTATTCTGATTTATTTTATTTCACTTTTAAAAACATTACCGCACAATTTAAGTTGTGTCTCAGACTGATCTAATTGAATGAATGTCTGATGGGACATTCTTAATATGAGAATTCGAAAATTTAATCATTTGAAAATTTGAACATTAAAAAATTTGAATAATATGTAAATTTGGAAATAGTATTTGTGACCAGAAGCAACAATTGAAATAGGAGAGGTCGCATCGTTACAATATCTACACTATTTGTGTCGTAATAAATATAATAAATATACGACGCATACGAAAATTCGTAAAACCAGTCTCGTGCATCCCTAATAAAAATATATAAATAGAGCAGTACGTTTTTTTCCGTATAACACTTCATTCATAATCTCGGCTATTATTTTATGCTACATGAATGGATTTAAAATCTCAAACGGGCCTACCTAATAGGTTTGGCAGATTTCCAAACAATCATGGTTAAACTAATCAAATCAACACAATTTATTAACAAAAACACTTACTCATGGAGAGCACCATGAAATAAATTGTTTTTTTTTTAATAATTTAATGACCTAACTGACCGCAATGCTGTAAGTATAACATAACCGTAAACAACAAAAAATGTGGAGAAAATGTTGTATCTAGCTAGTGATTGTTGTTCTGAATAATCTCTACAACAGAATAATATTTTTTTAAATCTAATATGATGTAAGTCTAATCTGTTTCTCTAGGTGCCCAGTGCAGCAATTATCCTTTGCGCTCTATACCTAGTCGACAGTAATCCGGTCTAGTAAGAGTATTATTGATTGCATGTAGGGTAATGCGATTACAGCAAGCTATTGCCTGGGGAGCTCTGCTCTTTACAATAACCTGCTTATATTGAACGTTTGATTAAATTATTACGAAATATAGGTACCCTCGATTATTTCGATTATGTAAGACATGAGACGGTGATATGTTTTTATGTCTAGTTCATATATTAGGATATTAAAAATGATGTATTTAAAACGTCCGGTCTATGAATGAATGAAAGAAATATACAAGATTACTTTAATGACTATTCCCGTTATGTGTGACGTTGATAAATTATCCTACACATAACAGTAGAGATGAGTGAACTTGTAAGTAAGTAGGTACCTTTATTAAAATACAAAATACGGGGAAATTACTTCAATAGGTCGTGTTGATGTTTTACTACAATATCACCCACTGGTTGGAAAATTTTGACACCGAAATGTAAAGAAGCACCGCTATGTTTTAGAAAAATATCTCTTTCGGACGTTGTTATATTCATAGAAATTGGTAAATATTTCAAGTTCACATTACAGGAAATGTTCAATGAAATAAGTGCAGTAACATTGACATTGATAAAGTGCCCTTGTTCGCTTATGCCAGCTAACAGTTGCGTATACATAAAGTTATGACCTCAGGCGGTGCAGTCACCACGTTACTGAACGTCGTAAAATTTTATTACCAACTACCACAACGACTCTATTATTACTAAATATACTTTTGTTTTTAAGCGATATGATGTCATTTTTCGCAAACAGCATAATTTTATATACAAAGCGAAGGCAACTTCGATTTCACCAAGGGCTTATACAGTGTACTCGTGTTTGGCATGCGAAATTTAAGTTAATGTAAATAAGAACCTTCATCATTTATTTATTTTATTTACCTTATTTGCGTTATTTACGTTTACTACTATTATTTTATTGTCTAAAAGAATATTTCTATTAAACTATAATATATTGCCGGCAATAGAAAAAGGACCGATTTAAAAGAGGCAGTATTGTCTGTCACGAACAATTAAGTACAGTTTGTGTCAGCGCGAATTCATTCGAATTTCGAATAACAACAAACAAGTGAGGAGCCAAGAGACCCAGACAAGGGATTTCCTTGTTTTGTTTGAAGTAAGTCTCCCCTCCTCGCATCGAGTGTTCCCGACGTACACAACCAAACATATCCTGAAGGAAGGCATTGTGAGGAATGCATAGGACGTTTAAACCGACTCATTAAAGCCTACCGCTGAGTTATTGTCTGAACTTCACTTGTATGGTACGCCTTATCGCGCCTAATAATTTCTCAGGGGAGATAGAAATACAACACGAAGAACTTGAAATTAGTATTATACACAAATTCTCAGTAAATAATTATATTATATAGAGACCATATTTAATTGATACACGTGTAAGATGATCAGGAAACAAGGAATGTTTCCACGCATGATACAGATCGAGACTATGGAAAATGCTGAAGTCCTATATTCCCACAACATACGAGCAGTGAAATAGTTAAATCGATTGTGCTAGGTGTTATATTGGCGAGCACACAAAAGCAGCGTTTGGACATGGTTCTTGCACCAACACAATGGGATTTAGTTCGCCTACCTGACGGAATGCGAGTAAACCAACCGCCAAAAGGATGCAGGAAATACATTCCAATTCTTTGGGTTCCGTTGAAACAAGGAAATGTTCGAAAAGAAATAATATTTCCTAGCATAGAGCTTGATTTCATGTTTATAGAATGGATAAGTCAAGTTTTTGTAATTTTATTATTGAATCATTTTAGTTAATTTATGATTTACAGTAACTAACATACAAATAATTTATGACGAAATATCCTTATCTCAAATACCATATATTAAAGAATAAATCAAATAACAAACAAATAAGGGGTCGGATTTATGCCACAACGAATGGGCCGTGTCAATCTCCAATTGAACTTATTAAATTGAATTTACTGCAGTTGTTACGGCATTAACTATGATTTATTATAACACTTTGAACCTATACCTTCAGTTTGTCTCACAAAGGACAAGAACATCTTTCCAAATGGAGAAAGTTTAGGCAGTTTAGGCTACAAAGGTTGAGATGTCATTCGCCGACCATTATTGACTAAAATAATTTGTCACAGTCACTGGCCACAAGATAAATGAACTAAAGGAGACAAAACCACGTCAAGATTGTGTCGTGCTAATGTATCGTTATGTCACAAGAATAATCGTATTCTTCGAACTTTGCTTAGATCCACTGGCAACAAACTGCTTACACACAAAGTCAGAGAAAAGTACAAAAGAACACTGCGATGCGAAATTTATAACCAGTTTAATAAAGATCTGTTAGATTTACTTTGTTTGAATTAAAATAATAACTTACCTTATTGCAGTCGAAACTTGATAAGCAGGAATGCATAACTTACCTGAAAAAGAAATACACATTTAAACTATGTTCCATAGTTAATAACTAATAGTGTCTGAAAATTATAATCAAGACTGGCTTTTGCCAATTATATTAGTCAAGGTTGTAATAGTTTATATTATAAGTTTTTGTGAAAATAGCATTTAGTTTCTATGACACAAGCTCCTGAAATAACAAACATACGTTTTATTGTATTTCTGCCTTGAGTTCGTTACAATTTTTCGGTGCTCTATCGATTCACTCAGAGCGTCTAGATGCCCGCGCTTCTTTAGACACGCCCGCCCATTTCACGTTATCTGACTTTCCAACAGCGTCATGTCCATCTATACATTCTACTTCATTATTTGATTTATCCTTTAGCACCCACAAAAAATAATTTACTCCTACCCGTGTGGAATAAAGGTGTGTCTCTCATCATACAGGTGTATCTATTCATACCATATTTAAACAGAGTCTTCTCTCTTGCAATATCTTTTACATACATTCCTCGTGCTGAATCGTAGGGACGATATTAGCGTAGTATTTATATACTCTGAAATATTCGTAATTTTTTTATTTTAATGAAAAAAAAATATATTTATGAAAAAAAGTCAAACATAGTCAGATTGTTCAAAAAAATATTTATAAGATTTAACCTTGCCGAGTTTCTTGCCGGATTCTTCTCAGTTGAAGGCCGAGTTCCGAACCGGTGTGGTAACTTCAGTAAATGTGCCCTTCTGGGGCCTAAATTGAATAAATGGCTTTGACTTTGAATGAATTGTTGAAAATATATGATTAAAAATTCAAAATCATTCAGTCAAATAGACCTTCGCAGGCACTTATGAAAAGTCTGACTCTAATACCGGTTCGGAAGGTTGCATTTGCTAAAACTTGATAAAAATTATAAATCCAATCCAAGTCATTAAGTGCAATAAAATTGAAAAACTACAGCATTATATCTCGTAAATGTACATCTAGATAAAAATTCGGGGTTGGAGCTTAATTTATAGCAGGAGGGTCGAGTGAATACGTTGGTTTTTATTAGGTTGGGTTTGCAGGCTGCTCAAACTTTTATTTCGACAAGATATAGGCAGATACGGAGTACATAAAACTTATAATAGTCATTGATTTTATTGCCAGAATTCAATATACCTATACCTATTCCAGGCGTATAGAATTTTCCTATTTTAGGCTTAACTTATATTAGGTGCGTCTAAAATACGTACCAAACTTTACATATTATAATTATTAACGTTAGATGATTTTCTGAACATGAATAAGATTAAATTGGACTGTATTATTATTGTTTCTTATTCTAGCACAATATGCTCACTAGACAAAGACATACCTGTTCTGTGTTCTGTTTCGTATTAAAACTTACATGTATGACCTACTACTCGAAACAAAAAGAAGATATAAATGAATCAGAGCAATATAAATATTGAGGTCAAGTGTATAGATAGATCTTATATTTTGATCTATTACTGAACTATGTACGCACGGCTACAAATCAAGGTATACATTTCCAATATAAGCTGACCTCTCATTGTACGGAAATCCTATACAATGCGAGATCAGCTTATACTGGAAATTTATAGCTTCATGTGTAGCCGTGTGTACCTTCTAAATTATAACATGGAATATACACCTACATTTTCCAAATAAATGAGATCAAATACGTATATTTCTAAATTGTATTAAATTAACGTTTATGTTGCTTTGTTACAGCTTGAAAATGAAGAAGAATAGAAATTGTCAAAGCGGTTGGTGGGTGGTGTTGCTTACTGCAACCCTAGCTTCTTCGGCCATCGGAGAAGCTGGTGTCGGACTGTACAATGCAAAATGGAACCAGGTCGTTACATCTAGCACACTCAAGTGGACTAATCTGAAGACGGAGGCTATGAGCAGATACGTCATAGGAGCTACATCTGCTCAAGGTAAACCTTATCAAACTAAGATGTTTACTATTTTGTGGACATTAATAATGCTCATGTTCACAAACCAATCCTTGCACGAAGGAAACTTCTAGCACGTCATCTCAATAAATATGATAAATTTGTGTAAAAAAATGTGCATTGTCTTCACTTGAATTGACTTGTTTGTCCACAATCTCAACATGGTAAATTATGATAGGCGGGTACTATAATGTGCTAAGGTTTCCTCACAATGTTTTTCTTCACCAAAAGTCACGGCATTGGACGTCGCTACAGCTGACATCATCGCCGTTCAAAAAATATTAAAGTTATTTCGATAAGCAATAAAAAGTAATATTCCTTTACAGGCCCGATATACCTCTGCAGAGCACGTCATGAGGGTGATATGATACTAGGACAGTTAAAACCAGATTACTCTTCGTGTGCTGTATCCGGAAATAAAGATTACAGTGCTTTCGAGGTGCTTGAAAACATTGAAAATGCATCATTAATTAATTGGATGTCCTGGTCTAAATTTCATTCCAAACCCAATAGCGCTGTAGTTGTCGACTCTTCTGTCGATTCCGTGTTTATTGGACGTATGGAAGCAAAGGGTGAATTTTCGCATTACGTCGGAAGAATAACGTACGAAAGCACTACCGGTCGGTTGATTACCTTTGACGAAAAGGGTAATACATTAATTGAAAATAGTGGTGAAATTTTGATGGAAGATGAACCGATCAGTTATAAATTGGAAAACGTCGTATTGGAGATGGAAAAAGAACATGTTCGGCAAACAGATCCCCAGATATTGGATGAACGCACCCTAATAAATAACGAAGAAGTAGCCGCAACCGTCACTACTGAAATAGAGTACGATTTCAATTACACTTTATCCTGGGGACACGGCCATGGAATAGCAATTGGATTAAACACAACTTTTGAAATGGCCGATGGGAGTTTAGTTCCACTAATTCAATGGGCTAACCCATTTACAGAAAAGAGGAAGAAGCTATTCGAATTGAAGCAATACCTGGAACCCGGGACGGCGTGCAATGTGACATTTAGGGGCAATGTCACCGACCGTGACGTATTGTACACTGCTAAATTGGTAACTTTCTACAAAGACAAAGATTCTCGATCAAGGCAAATGCGAGGGCAACGTATCGAGAATACTTTGGAAGTAGAAGCTGTGTATGGAGAAATATATTTCATTGGTAATAACAGTCTGGTACCAACAACAACTACCACTACCACCACAACAACAACTACTACAACGACAACAACTCCACCAGCACCTCCAGCAATTGAAGAAAATGATATAGCAAGTCCAATGAAAATACCTGAGTCATCAGAGATTGACAATAACCATATGATGGGTGATAGCGGAGAAGAAATAAACAAGTCACCGACAGCGAAGGAAGACAACATTAACAGATCTGTCGTTGGTGGACTCGGTAGCAAGCCCAACGGAGCCACAATGAGGACTGTATCTTATTTGTTCTTCATTCCAATTGTAGCACTTTTACTTTAAAGCAATAAGTGCAGAACTTTCCTTTGTAAATAGAGAACGGAAGGATATCATTAAAATTATAGTTGCTTTATCGTTGATACGTGTATTTAGCAACCAAGCTTGACGCTGTTACTTGTGGACCGAGTGAGAATAAAAAAAAGATCTTTCTCGGAATGTTGTAAATAGAATATTATTTGATTTCTTGACATTCCTTTTGTGTGGTTTCATTCCAATATAGGTATTGAATATGTAAATTGAGGAGCCAAAATTAATCACATAGCTGTAAATATATATTTGTAAATAGTACGGAAGTCGCAGAGCGGCGATAACTTGTAATTTAAGAGATGGCGGCGAATGACATCGCAGGTAGGAATACTAATAAGGAATAAAGTACGACACTGTTACCAATGACACCATGTTATAAAATAAAATCACAAGAATATAGCTTCAGCCCCCGAATATAGCTAAGCCTCCGTTTGTGATATCCTGATGACGACATAAATATATTACACTTCAATCAAATGCATTGCATTGTTCCATTAATCTGATTTGATGTGATTCTATGCTTGTACTATGCCACTTTAGCGGAGAATTGAAGAGAAGGATATTCTTAATTACTATAATTGCCACAAATTAAGCTTTGGGCTTTGATTGTTGTCCAATAAATACGTGCAACATGTTTGTAACAGTCTAGCTTAATAAAATTATATTTCGTTTCATGTATAAAAATTACTGACTCATGTATTGTATGAATAATATGTGAAACCTTGCTTGACCCTCATTGTTGGGGGAGTCTCGTCTCCCACTAGAGAAGAAATATATGAGGTGTGACTGAAGATGATAAATGAATCGTTTCTTAATCATTCTGGTTACCTAAAGATACAAGAATATTTTATGAACGTTATTCATGCATAGCCTAAAAATTATTTAGAGCAGCTTGATATCTCTTCATTCTAGTTATATAAGTTGTAGTTATATGTATAAGTAAAACAATCCTCTAAACTTTCCCTCTTTATTGGTGCATCATAAAAAATGCACAATCATACAATGCAACTTTAGATCCATTCAGGTTTCAATTGCGCTCAATCATTAATGTGAGCAAATTTTACTAAGTACCTCCTGTTTTTTAGAATTTTGTATTAAGTTCTTTGTTGTTTTTAGTTTTAAGTTACAAGAGTTTAATTTCCAGAATTAAGAGATATTATTACTTTTAGAGCTTATAGTGTTATCGAGACATATTTAATTTATTTTGTTTTTATTATCTAAATGCGTATAAGAAATCCATCTCACACTTGGTTTAGCTCATGGAAGCATAAATCACGTATTATATGTATTAGTAGATACAATATGTGCTATGCATATACAGCATTAAAAAAAAACTACTATAATTAATTATATTTATTATGTTCATTCAATTCTGTAGCTCGAATTTGCGTTCCACATACCTTTGCAGTAAAAAGCGTTTTATATCTACTATACGAGTATTCATTTAGATATTTTTCACATTCTTATGATTCTTTTTACGACATGTATGACTTCTTTAAGGCTCAGTTTTAATAGCACAATAACATTTAATAATACTTAAAGATATAGCATTATCTTTTAATTTTGTACCATGCTTTTTATTGTAAGGTTTTTATCATATTTATTTGATATCATGTCACTGAAAATCTAAAAATATCATTTTTTCTCAATTCAAATTAAAATTTCTTATAGATCTGAGTACGTATGCACCTAATAAAATAGTAGGTATATAACTATAAGTGTTTTGTAGTATGCTTAGCGGTCTTTTGTCTATGTGTAAAGAAAGTGAATGATATTTTTGTATGAATTGAAATCGATTGTAAGTGTTCGCCTTAACTATAATTATCATTCATACTTGGATATTTCATTAATATTATCGCATTATTTTTATCTAGATCATCAGTCTTATAGATTTGATTACGAATTACGATTGATGAATTGATTATGTTTTCATCTTTCTATCACGGAATAAGGATTAAGTTCACAGATATTAAGTTGAATTAGTTTTTAAAATGTAGAAATCTCATATTTTGTCTAATTTATATAAATGAATGATTATGAATGTCCCACCTTATGTACCACTATCGATAAGACTAAAATAAATAGGTACAAACGATAAAGAAAATATCAATATAGAGATCTACTTTGTCAACTATCCTGCTTTTGTCAAAAAAACAATGTATTTTGATGTTCGAATTGTTTCTCAGTATTGAGTGAACCCAGGTAAATACAAGAGAATGTTCAACCTTTAATTAATGGAAAAAGCTGCTTGTAATCTCTTTAGGTAGTCAATCTGTTCCATAATGTTAAGGCATGTTCAATTGTTGTAATGTTACTTATAAACAAACCCCATAAAACGGGTAAATGATATTAAGGAATCTCGTGACATCAACATTATTTTGCGAAGCATAATTGTGATGTTCCATGTAAGTTTTATTTGTTTAAATTTCATTAAAGTGTAAATTAAACGTATTTGGTTTTATTCACTGCCCTTTAATTCTATTGTCAAAATAAAGGGAACTCGAGGAAAACGTTGCCACGTTGGCACAAAATAGATACTAGTCATGATTTTCAACAAAATATGCTTCAATTAAATATATTTGAGCGTAATAGTACTTTATTCAACGAAAAACACTTTCTTTTTAATAAACTTTGTTTAAACAAAGCAAATACAAATACAAAAGCGAATACAAGCTATGTGTTTTTCAATTTGTATTTACTTTTGTGGCCTCACTACCGCCGCTCTATCTGCCTTTTTTTACTGTAATCTGAGCTCTACCCTATCATACTACTAATAATCTAAGCTGCAAGCTAAACACAAATAAGGCATTGATAGATAACAATGGTGACCCAATTTGACCTAAACAAATGTGACCTACCTAAGCCATTTAGGGATTAAACAACCACACCTATATGCAAATGAATGAATGGATACAATGCAAGTGCAAATTTCAGGAGTTTATAGAAATCGATAATAAGATTAGTATTGGCAGTCAAAGGTGACTAGTAGAACACTAAACTAGTTAACATTTCTTCTCGGTAATTCGAAAAAGAGGAAAAACATGAATTAGATGTTAATGTACATAAGTGTACGTACATATGTGCGTAGTTTACTCAAATAAAAGAAGTGGGTAGGAATTTATATAGGGACTCTAAGAATAAGCTATACTAATATAATAAAGCGGATGTGTTTTTTGTGTTTAAATGGGCTAATCTATGGAACTACCATTCGAATTCTAAAAATTCTTTCACTAATAGAAAGCTACATTATTCCCGAGTATTATAGAGTACTTTTTATCACGAGAACGCGGGTGAAACCGCGGGGAGCAGCTAGTTAATAATAAGTACTCTCAAATCCATCTAGGATATTCTTAGGACCTTGTTACTGTGAAAAAAACACACTAACAAAAATCATCAGGGAAAGTTCTATAGAATTACGAAATTGTAAGTGTATGCATAGAGTGCGTAATGTATTTTAAGAATCTAAGGCTTTATAAAAGTTCATTACTGGCAGGCGCTTTTTATACTAAGACTAGGCCTGTGTTTGACCATAACCTTACCATGGTCAGTGATAATGTGGCCGAAAGTGTAATGTTACCACACAAAGCCTAGAAGGGAACTGGCTCTCAAGTGCAGCTGTCGGAACATACTTGGCGATTTTTTTTTACTTTATAGTGCCACGGCGTTACGGTTCCCTGACGGAGTTCTCCGTCACTGAAAGCTCAAGTTCGATGGAGGATTCGACTCGCGACCTTCGTCTCATAAGTCTAATATCTTACAAGCCTTTCGCGTGCGTTTAGTATTTCTTATAATTGACTCTACCCACATAGGCCGTGAATGAAGGAAACGCGGGAGCCAAGGATTTGCCCGCTTCCCTGTTTTTTTTTTTCGGCTATAGGTATTATACTCGTATGTAGAAAGGCAGACAAACTTTTTAATATAGGAAATTCATTATTTTTCCTAAGCCTAAGTTAGAATCCATATAAATTTTATATCTATAATAAAAAAACTGGACAAGTGCGACTAGGAATCGCGCTCTGAGGGTTACGTACAAACTTGATGCTCAAACTGCAAATGTAAATTTGAGACCCCAAGTGTAACCAACGGGAAGTACCCTATAGATTTTGATGAATGAGTTTGCTAGTATCAAAATACGAGTAAGTATATGTAGATAGTACCTATATGGCGTAAATGGCCGTATCTTTTGACTGCGTTAACTTTGAAGCTTCAATGTTTGCACCTCCAATGGACTTAAGAGATCTTAGTAGGTTTTTGATATTAATTTCAACCTGGTACTTCTACTCATTTGTGAGAAAAAGGATGTTGATAGACGGATGGACAACAAAGTGATCCTATAAGGATTCAATGTTTTGTATGTACGATACGGAACCAAATGGATCCTTTTTAATCAGATATTGTATGCTTCAAAGTTTAACGCAAGAGGCCTCGATATACTGGTACTTTCAAATATATCATTTTGTATGGAGATTAGTAATAATTGGCAAGCAAGCTTTCCAGGCAGTCATTAGTGTGAGACGTCTTGGCAACTAGAGACGCATGAGGGTCAGACTTTGGCGCGCGCCGCGTTTGTGTCTCTTGTATTTGGGTAAATGGAGCGTGGCAGTACTAGCAGTAGGATTTTTGATGGAGTAGGTATGCGAACAAAAATTAAATTTCACGTGTATTCTCGTAAAATGGCCATAACAGACAGACGATCATGATGGAAATAAAGGATCCCTTATTTTACTACGGAACCCTGACAATTTTGCATCCTAATAATATTTAGGTACACACGGCTACGGATCTAGTATAAGCTGACCTCCCATTGTAAGGAAATCCTATACAATGTGAGATCAGCTTATACTGGAAATGTATAGCTTGATCTGTAGCCGTGTGTACATGTGTGAAAATATAGGGATGCCATCTTGACGAAGACGACCGACCGTGAAAGGTAGTACCTATGTAAAATTTTCCTTTAACCGTGTCATGGTGCGTGTCCCATGAAAATGTCCTGATTATACCTACTGTTCCCTTGGTCGAGGAGGGTGGTGGGGTCTCTTAATAGAAGAGTTGATGAGAGAGAGAGAGAGAATGGATGAAGTTGAGTAGAATGAAACTCAAAGCACAGCCCCAAGATCTATTCTGTGCCCAAAGCATTTGGAATCGGTTTCATTTTATTTCTTTTTAGTTTCGAGTAAGTGAGAATATTTTTATTAATAATTGTCGACGGCCAAGAATGAATTATTTCATTCGTGATATACAGCTCTATGCAGTTGAGGAATTACAAGGTAAGATTAGAGTTCCTTAGGTGCAATTAGACCCATTTTGGAGGCGGTCTTAGCACGTTAGTTTCATAAATGTAATGGTGCGGTACACGAACCGAGCACGAGCCGAGCACACGTGAAGAACGGATTCGCGAAGCGTGGACGGACTTGCAAGGCTCGAACGAGCGTTCGGCTGGCGCTCGACTACGCCACAGAGGGGTATAATAATCTGTGACTACGCTCCGCTGAATGACAGATTTTTGACGACCACAGGGATTCGCATCACGCTCGTGCTGTAGGCTTGTTGTCTTGACATCGCGAGCAAAGAACGAATAGAGGGTTGGCTCGTGCTCGGTTCGCGTAGCGTGGACGCACCATAACAAAACACTGTTATCCAATTCGCACTATATTTTGTATAACGATACCTATTACCTATACAATGTTCAACTTGCGGTTTATACTGAGAAATGTATTACAATTAGCTGGAAACATCAAGTTCTAGGTATACCTATAACCGTTTGGATCAACAATTAGTCAACTGGTTCATAATTATAAAATAGGATGAAGGTATTAGGTACTTATATGAAAAGAATACTATTAGTCACCTCCCAGTTGTTGCAGCGTCTACGTTTACAGAGCAGAGTGGCGCCTAAGCACGGCTACGCCAATCAATTTATATAATTATAAGTATAAATTGTTTTCCGTTTGTTTATTTTAATTATTATATGAAACTTTTACCTTGAATGGACTTGCGTTTGACCGCAATCTCACCGTGGCAAATTATGAGGTGGCCAAACGAAAGTAGTAAGCATAAACATAGTAGGTACCTACATAAATCCTAGCTAGTTTTTGGCTCTCAATTGCAACTGCGGTTCCGCAGATTACTATAACTATACCGGAACACCTCACAAGTTGAGACAGATTTTCAACATTAGAGCGTGCGAGTCAGCCAGGCGAGTTCTAAAAAACCGAACAAGTGCGAGGCGGACTAGCACACGAAGGGTTCCGTAAAGACGTTTCTTGTCCCCCTTTGATTTTATTTTATTTTTATTATTGTTGTTATAGTGACAATAGAAATACCTGCACATTCTTTGAAAATTTCAACTATCTACCTTTCAGTTCATGATTTACAGACAGCCCACTGACAGACAGACAGACGGGCAGATAGGATTCGAAACACCATGGATTCGATTTGTCTTATTATTTTTACTATAATTTTACGTTTTCCTCAATAAATATTCTAAAGTTGTTTAAATATTCAATACATTTTCAAAGGTCTGGACGAGATCGCTTCTTAGCGATAAGACCGCCTATTGTACTCTTTTCGTACAATAAAGAGTTATCTATAAATAAGTATAGTATAATGCCATAATTTGTACTCTTATTGCCGTAGTGTAGTACTGTACTTTATATTAATTTATGTTAAACGTCCTCAATTAAAGTTTACTCGAAAATATTATTGTGGTTTTCTTATAATAATAATGTAATTTTACCTATCAATTGAATAATAACTATAATAAATAAATTAATCATCATCCTTACAATACCTATATTACTACAAAACAAACGTTATTCAAAAAGGTATTTTACTATTAAAAACCGGTCAAGAGCGAGTCGGACTCAAACACGGAGGGTTCCGTACAATAATTATAATATGTTTTAACTAATTCAACTTTGCTATATGAAATGAATATGTAGTGCAACAAAAAAAAAACTAAATATGTTTCATTCTTGTATGCGTAATTGCGTAGGTATGTAAAATTCAATACAATAGGATATTTGACAGTGTGAAAACTGTGAAAAGTTAATGATACAAACACTATTCAGTGATATAAGACATCAAAAAATACACCGAATCGTCATCATTTTAAGCTTTTAATGATATGTTTTTTACCAGTTAAACCAATAAGAGTAGGTCAGTTGACGCTGTAAAATTGTGACGTCTCACCTGCTTGTATTTCATACAAACCTCCATGTAAACTATCGTTTTTGATATCTAATTAAAAGTTGCTGATTTGAACTGTCGTCAAATACCCTATTTAATTTTTATTATTTACTGTTATATCGCAAATAGAAATACACATTCTGTGAAAATGTAATAGGGTCCTGTTTGGCACCCTTTGGGTACGGAACCCTAAACATTGTGGTTGATGATTTTGACGCACACCTATGACGTCACGTCAGTCAGTCATGCAACAAATGATAGTAGTTGGGGATAATTATAGGAAAGGATTAATAAAAGAAATGGACTTATAGTTTATACATCATCCATTGCGCAACTGAAATCAATAACAATGAGCTCATGTTGAGGAGAAACTTACATCAAATGTTTATTTGCATTTCACATTTATCATATTCAAATAAATACAATAGGTTGTTTCAAATACCTTATCTAAGGTCTGTTGGTTGATCATAATGCCTTATTTAATCTCGTAAGTCAGTGATGTGAATCAACCCACCCTCAGTCAATACACATAATAATTAATATCCCACCAAAAACATTTTCATGTAAAATGTGGCCAAGACGAGACGCTCGCACTGTCAAAAAGTTATGAAATCTCATGTGGAGCCAAACTCATAACTCTACACGCCCTAACTTCAGTACCTACTAGAATATTACTACATTATAATCCAAACTAATATTATAAATGCGAAAGTGAGTTTGTTTGTTTTGTGAGTGAAGTGAGTTTGTCTACAACAAGTTTGGGAGTTTCAACTACTCGATCATCATGAAATGGCATGCAGATAGCCTATGGTATGGAGAACATAGGCTACTTTTTATTCTTTTAATTTTTATTTCTTTTCAATTCGAACTAGTTCCTGAGATAAGCGCGTTCAAACAAACAAACTCTTCAGCTTTATAATATTAGTATAGATTTTGAACTACTTATATTCTATACCTAGGAAGACAAACTGGTTCTCATAACAACAAAACGTTACCTTCGCATCATAGCAAGAGAGTTTCCTTGTCATCACTCACTTCCGCCCACAAGGAGCTAATAACATTAATGAGGTCGCTCATTACACGAATTGCTTGACGCTGGAATTGTGTCAGGAAGAAAGGCGATGATAAACATTGTCCACACATTTTCCTGAATTGTATGTAATCCACTTAACATATCAGGTCATACCGAGCTTCAAAGTGAGTACCTATATGGAGAGACATAGGTATAAATTGTATTTAGTTAGCGTTTACTAATTAACAGCCTATTAAACTATAATGAAGTTCTACTCAATAGTGTGCCGATTTCGTGATGACTTCGTTACATTAGTCATAGTAGGTATTTACCTAAGTACCTACTACAAGCCACCTACAAAGGATTTGAGTCTGTTAGTGACTTTGACCCAGACTGAACCAGACTAAGAAATACATATTTATTTAAATGTGGTCCAATGTTATTGCACATTCGAGAGAATGTCTGGCATGTGAAGTTTCAATATGCTTTATATCCTGCCTGGATTTTTGGTGTACTAGGGGTTCGGCTTTATTATTAACTAGCTATCCCCCGCGGTTTCACCCGCGTTCCTGGGACAAAAAGGATAATCTGCATGCCAAATTTCATGATGTGACGTGAAGGTGTAACAAACAAACAAACTCACTTTCGCATATAATATTAGTTAGGATTACGATTACGATTGACAATAAAAGGCTGTGGGCTCTGCCTTTTATAGGTATGGGACACTAACTAAAAACAGCTGAAACGTTATTGAACATTATTATGGAACCGTACAGAACAATAAAACAAATAGGCGTGGCAATTATTCACCTTGACATTTTGATCTAAAACTTGAGGTGCGTTCGAATAGGAGTGATGTTGTTTTTAACATCTTCAGAATGGTCATTTTTGTTTATGCGTTCGAATTGGGAAATTTCACAAATTTTGCAACTTTTGCCACAAACGATTTTTCCCAAATCGAACGATTAGATACAAAAATGACATTTGCATGCTCATCGTCTGTTTGTCATTTGTCTCAATCTACCTTTTTCCTTCAGTTAATATATAAACAAAGCAATCTGATACATTCTTCTCTTGCCTGTTAGTATTTCAATCAAATTTTAGAATAAAAATTATAATGTTCGATTCCCGGTTTAATTTTCAGCCAAAACTTATCTGTCAGATTCAAAGATGTCAAAATAGATCACAAACGACCCTGCCTCGGAGGTGGGTCAAAATTTGCAGCTCACGATGTCGTTTTTAACTGTTTCCGAGTAAAACGAATTATATATTAGTTTATATGAAACGAACGGTGAACGAAAACATTTCAAAACGAAAATTTCGTCCACAACGTTCCAAATCGAATGCCAGATGTGATCGTTTTTAGCATTTTTAACTGTTATTTCTGCCACCGTACCCCAATTGGAACGCACCTTTGGTTGTAAGAAAGTTCAAGGCATATCGGCACTGACATTTCTTATTATAAAGTACTCGTATGTATATAGCGATATGGCGCGACCGGCGCGCGGCGGTAGTTCCAATCCACAATGCTCCATAAAAAGACCATTTCGCTACGCCAGCCATGGCAAGCACTCTGTATTCAAGGTAAGGCAGGTTCTCGGATTCTGAATGTGAGGTTATAAAACCCAAAATGTCATTAGATTTTATAGGAGAATTATATCTATTACTTCGTTTATTGTAGATTATGGAAATGTATTTGACCTAACCCAATGAAAAGATAGTAGATTGAACGAAGGACCACGTGAAACAGATCGAGCATGCGTAATGTATTTTACATTTGACAATTTCCACAGTAGATTATTTCAAATGTTGGGTTCGCTACGAGACTATAGTTGCTCCTTCATATCTGAGGATCGTGGTCACCTTCGGGTTCACTTCTAGAGCGCATGATCTGTCTCTACAGTTTCTGTGCAACGCGTCCCATACGAACGTGTACAAATTGGACGACGATGAGACTTTTACTTGTTCGGACCATCTTCGACCTCTTAGTTGTTTGAACACGGCCATGAAAGTTTGAAAAACTGAACATAGTTTCCCAACTATGATCAGTTTCATGGCCTTTACGCACCAAGTCTCTACTACTACTGTCGAGACTACAATAATTGAAATAGGACACGTGTGAAAATAAATAAAGATTTCAGCGGCAACGACCCTGCACTACCCTGCACTGCACAGCGCGTTTATACATAAGTACATTGTATAAAAGCTCACAAACTCATAAAAAGTTAAGGTACCTACGTACTATAGATATATTGAAGGGAAGCACATAAATCAAAGGAAAGCATGGGCGCAATAGGTCGTACATGCGTAACTTTAGCCGCAACATGCTTCTGAAGCAAGTAAAAATTTGATAATAAAACTTATGTTGAACATCGTGTAGGATTATTTGCACATTTCTAACTACAAGGGCAAAAACATATGTAAGCATGTTTAGTTACAGTGAACTAAAACAGTAAAGACTACATTTACACTATAGCTATATATGTCTAAAAGAACACATCGTGTGTTCCTTTTAGCCCGCGAGGTGTATTCAGTTCCCTTTGTGAAGACATTTCAGTGTGACAGGATGTTCAAACGTACCTTTGAACATCCTGTCACACTTTGGTGATGTTGAATGGAGGAGGTTTAATTATTTCCAAGTTTCCCTTTTTTTCCCTTCCCCAACACAACATTCTAGGGAGGGTAGACGCAAACGCAAAGGGCAAGACTTTGTCAAAGGAGAAATAAGTAACTAAATGTGTTTCTGATTTATTTAAAATTGACCAAACGATAAAAAAAAAATCTTAGACCAAATTTGGAGAATACAAAGATTAAAAAAACAAGAATATACAAAAAGGGATTGTGGGCTCGTCCGGGATTTGAACCCGGGACCTCTCGCACCCTAAGCGAAAATCATACCCCTAGACCAACGAGCCGGTGAGTGATAGTTTGAAATTTTGAGTGATAAGTTCCACATGCTGATAACTTGTAATTATAATATTATTAATAACATGATATGTTATTTGATATTATCTAGTAGGATTTATAGAAAGGACTGGCGACTAATAAAAGAGTTGTAGCGAGATTGAACAAAAACACACTAAAGCGCCATCTGTTATCAAGTAGCAATATTCACAGTTCCTCTATTCCAAGACCGAAATATATAAATATTCATAGGATAACAAAAACTTATATAAATTTACAGGAGATAATTCATTTTTTTCTTGATTTGGTTAGCCCAAACAAGGCTACATCGCAACTTTCCATTAGCCGAATTAAAATTCGAAAAATATTATTGTTTATCATTTCATAGTTTGAGTTGATTTGCATAACCACCGTAGAAATAAGGCGCCTTTGTATCTACAGCGTCTACGATGAATGAGTGAATTATAATTACTAACATATCCGCAAAAAACAGGTAGGTATTTGTATACTACTGACATACCTACTGTAAGAGACCGTTTCTATAAAATCTTTAATAACGTTACATCAAGAAGTTATTTTTAAACATGAGTTTTATGACGGAAATAACTAGTTTTGCCACAAAGTAGTAAATTATCTTGTGTCACAATGAATGATTCAATAAAACTGAATAGGTATTAAACCTGTGAATTGAATTACATATTTCTAAGGATTGTGATAAGAAGTGTGCCTGAAGTGAACCTTTGGCCAGAGATTTAATTTCTTGTATGAAATGAGTAGCAGTAGCAAGATCAAGTACCTGCCCGTATAATAAAAAACTTTTGAGAGACACTTGACTAACACTATATTTTTTGTGGTTATAATCAAATCATAGAAGAAACTCTCCATTATGTCTAGTAAGTTATGTCTTTGGATATAAGATATTCAAATCTAAAAGTTCAAAACATGCTTTGTAATACGGACATTTCACAATATTCTACATACATATAATATGGCACGTCTTATCTCGTAATGGAACGAGCGTCATGACGTCTCGATGTCAGTGGGTCGAGTCGAAGCACACGTGCCGGGAACGCTAAGAATGTGAATATCCCCTAGGACTGGGTATTACCTACGCCTAGCTATTGTTTGAAAGTCTATACGGGTTGTTTGCCTATTGCGATAGCCAAGTGGGCATTCGGTGAATGTATTGTTCTAGATACGAATCCCATGAGTGCATTACTGCTGCCAGCTCTGTCGCAATGAAACGTGAAAACAGTTAGGTTATAGAAATATTTATCAGTTTATTATTGAATTAGATAAGATTAGACATCTTGCATACAAAAAAATGAATAATTAAAAAGCACTTTAAGAATAGACATATAATAACGTTGTTATGAATATGGGATTCATAAGAAAAGTATTAAAAAAACTATAGGTATAGGATTAAAATATAATCAACTTAGGCAAAAAGATTTGGGCTCGTCCGGGATTTGAACCCGGGACCTCTCGCACCCAAAGCGAGAATCATACCCCTAGACCAACGAGCCATATGAAGTGTTTGCAAATTTTGCCATTAGGCCTGACATCGTAATGCCGTTGTTTTCATACGTCATCGTATGATAATTTCGGTGAAAGTCGAATCGAATCGCATTATACTATGTTTATATAGCCAAAGCAAGAATTTTGCTACATGTTACTTCGAACATTTTCCTTAAGATCACTTAAGATTGACTAGGTACCAAATAATAAACACAGATTAGACCTTTCTATTTTGTAAGGATTACACTTAAACCTTTCTGTGCTTAAACCACGTACCTAACCGGAGAAAGTGTAATAATACCGATATTATTCGCAAAATAGGATAAATTTATGGTGAAGTACTGTTTTTACTCATTCGCATCCACCCACAAGGGAAGCTAATTAAAAAAGGCTTAAAACCTAGTACCTACGTAGGTACTTGGTGAGTCCTGATATCGTATCGTTAGAGATTATAATATACTACCTAGTCGTCAAAATAGCGATACGAGTAGGTAAGCTATAAGAAGTATTACTAAAAACGACGTTTTACATTCACACCAGGATATTATCATTGCATTCACAATAGTGATAATTGGACTGTTTTACAAAAAACTTAAACCGACTTCAAAGTACACGAAGAAGTAATCAAATCCTGATCTGATGACAATGGGACCAAACGGGAAGTGTACCTTTCCAGACAAAAAAAGAATTTTCCAAATCGGTTCATAAATGACGGAGTTATGAGGTAACAAAAAAAAAAAAAAAAAAAACAACCGAATTGAGAACCTCCTCCTTTTTTTGAAGTCGGTTAAAAATAAAAGCTGCCTTACCTCAGGTACCTACTTACTATGTTACAACTTACAACCAACACATTCGAGACATTAGACAGCTAATAAAAAAATACATATCCGGATATGCAACCGGAATAACAAATAAAATTAGTTAAAACTGCAGCTTTAAATTAGTGTAAGATTATCATAAAAAAATCTAGTTTCAATTAATGTAAAAGATACTTCAAAATATGAATTTGCAGTAGGTACATGTTCAAAGTGAGGGCAAAAAAGTAATAAAAAAAATACTAATCCAGAAATGCAACCGGAATTACAAATAAAATACATTTTATTTCTCAATATTTAACTGCAGTTTTAATTAGATTTAGATTATCGTCAAAAATCTAGACAATTAATGCAAAATACTTCAAAATATGAATTTGCTGGACATGCTAATCAGGGCGAGGGCAGATATGATCATCGTCCTTTGGAAAAAAAATGCCAATATAGTCAGATTGTCCAACATAAATATTTAAGAATGTAACTGAGGTTCTGCCTATGATGACCACGAAGCGGTATTACCAATTAATCACCTAATCACACGATATTTTTTCCTAACTTTGTCCGTGAATAAATTATGAATAACTTATTATTTCTTAAATCAACGAGACTGTGTCAGTATCAGTATGGTGTCAGTCATTTATTTATTTATTTATTTATTTATTTATTTATTTCATCTTAGGGAAATCAACAGCGATTACAAAAATAAATAACAATACAGACATTATCACAAGTACAGCCAATAAAAGATTTCCACATATAATAATTTAGAATACTCAAAAAACCTAACACAACTTATGACACTAACACAATAACCAAAAACAGTAATAAACTTATGCTAATTTGTATAATTGACCACAATGCGCAGTATTATGTGTGATTGTAGGAGGGGAATGTGTGATTGTAGGAGGGGAATGTGTGAGGAGAGTGTGAGGGGATAAGTGTGTGGGGTGTGTGTGCATGTGTATGGTGTGCAGTATGTGCTTGCTAATCGTATATTAAAAAACTTTCCTAATTATCATAATTTGCCATCTCTTCAATAACTTTACGTTTAAATGTTCCTTTAGTGAGACTTTAGTCAGTCATGTCATGCGCATGACCATGTCGGAGTCTACTATAAATATAATGAATTATAAATCAATTAAATAAATAACATCGACAAGCGAAATCCTTATTGATTAAATTAATAAGTGGGTCAGGGTGATAGGTACTTTAGCTACACTACACACTGACATAATCTGTGCTAGCTAACAAGTCATGAAGTATGATGTGATCAATTAAATATCAATGCCAAGATTGTAGCTATTGATCATGACAAGTCTAATAGATACACCAGACTCGTTAATAAAGATAACTGCTCAAATATCTTAAATAGTTAAGATCTATGGGGCTATGGCCACCTATGGCTATGGCATGACTTCTTCAATATTTTATTCTTGAAATTGTACGTACCTATTTCCAACCAGCTTCAATTTGATTGTTGTGCTATTCTGAAGATAAAGTTATCATATTCGGTACCTAGTCGAATATACCCAACCTCAAACCAGACCTTGGGTAGATTGGGTGGTTTAAGTGAAAATAGTATTTTGATTGACATTACGTCACTATCTAGGCGTGCGAGTGGTGGGTGCAAGGTGACACTGAATCAAGACGCTCGTATATATCATCATTATTATTTGACAACTTCCAGTTTCGGGTCCATATTTTTAATGGGTCTCATATTAAAAATATGAATCCGCCGATAGCTTCACTTTTTGTTTTTTCAAGGTACACTATCGGTCGTACTGTTCGGCGAGCGCTCTCGTGAGTTCCTACCGAATAATAAACTACATATTGAATATGTATGTAAGTATGTACATACATATATAAATTGTATGCCAAAGATTTTTCCATACTGGATGGCACGTTTGGCACTACACATCAGTGGATTATGTACACCGCATATCCAATTTCTTTGATGTAGGTACACACAATTGTTTTTTTATAGTGAAATACATAAATTGCTATTTATAATAATAAACTACATATTGAATATGTATGTAAGTATGTACATACATATATAAATTGTATGCCAAAGATTTTTCCATACTGGATGGCACGTTTGGCACTACACATCAGTGGATTATGTACACCGCATATCCAATTTCTTTGATGTAGGTACACACAATTGTTTTTTTATAGTGAAATACATAAATTGCTATTTATCATACAAACAACATTTGTGCAGGTTTCAGGAATATGTAATACTAGAAAAATACTACAGTTTTACACACAAATACTTTTATAATGGCAATCTAATGCAACTTTCGGGGTCTTACTGTAATATGTGTTTTTGTTTATTATGAAAACTGTGCTAGACAACAATCTCACCATGGTAAGTAAAAATGTAGCCGAAGGTGGTAAGCTCACATAGCCTAGAAAGAAACTGGCTCTCAAGTGCAGCTGTCGGAACACACCGGTAGGTGCTAGGCGACAGGTTTTCAATTTGAACGTGGTAGCGAGCCAGCCAGGCGGGTACTACAAGTTACCCTACCACGTGCTACCACTAAGGTTTCCTCACGATGTTTTCGTTCACCGAAAGCTCAAGCTCGTTGTAGGATTTGAATCCGGGACCTTTGTCACGACATTCGACGTCGCTACCTCTGAGCTATCATCGCCTTGAAGAATTTAAATTATATAACACATAAACAATGAAGTCATTTATTTGTGCATTGAAAACTCAGAATAATTAATTACTCTATTGGATACCATTAATAGAATGACAGTTACGACCTTTTAATGCATAAAGATCGGAAAGTGTCTTTTTAACCGACTTCCAAAAAAAGGAGGAGGTTCTCAATTCGAATGTTTGTATTTTTTTTTATGATGATTATGTCGTTATTCATGATTAAATGTGATACTATGTTGAGTATAGGTATTTGTAATCAGTAACATCATGACAAGAGAACGAAACGAAAATAAAACTTTGGAGAAAAAAAAAATGCTGACCGACCAGTGATGAAATGTCACGGTGATTCTGTTACGCCCAGCCCATTGCTTTCTCCTAATTTAAAATAGTATAAGGCGTCCTCTGTTTATACTTTAAAGTAGTATTTTCACAACTAACTCTAAACGTCTGTTAAATAGTTTTTCTACTCAACAAGAGATGGCGCTGCAAAATTTTTGATACAACCCTGCCTTTTCTGAAATTTTCAGAGGTTTTATTTTCTCCCCAAACATTCATTTTATTTACGAAGATACTAATATAATTGGGGGAGGAATGAAGCAGCCTGAAGTTCTCACAGACTAAAGCGAAAACAGGCCTTAACACTAAAACATCATGATCACACAACAAATCTGATTACAAGAAAAAATAATAACAATGAAGAATGACCTGCATGGAGAATTTACTGCAAAGAGATGACTTATTTTCATTATCTATGTAACAATAAGTAATACGGAAACATGAAAATCTACATTTGCTGCCCAATACAGCATATTATTTAATTACATCTTGCATAACAATATTCCTTGCTTGTTGTCACTACTTGACAGTAGATGACGTTGTCCATCATATCAGAAAACCAGTAGTGACAAAAATAAAACATACCCATAACACCAAGTTGTTGTGGTGACAGTGGTGCTGCATCGCCACCCCCTGATCCAATAGACCCTGATGCAAGTGAGAGTCGCTCACTAAATCCTAGTGGACTGCTTCGTCCACCACTGCTTACCACTGATCCCATACCTTCAAAAATATCGAGATATTCATTAATTAAGGTAAATTTTCAAAATTAATGTATATTCCTATGTGCTTGAAACTCAACCACATTAACTATGTGTGTAAGATATCTAAGAATATTATTTGATTCATTTAACTAATGGCACAACCAAAAAGTTTTACATACCATTCTAGAATACAGATCTTACCTCCATTGGGACTTCTCATTCTAGATATCCTCTTGTTGATGGCTCGCTGAATCCTGGGATTTAACATGGGTTTTGCTCGCCGCCTGGCAAGATATCTTGATAGTACTCCTACAACTACTGCACTAGTGCCAACCACTCCTATACTCCATAATACAACCTGAAAGTTGCGTTTTTAAACATTAAGTATGAAGGGCAAGTAACAGTACTGTACCATAATTATTTAATTTCATGAAATACTAGCTTACATTCCAGGGAATGTTATATTAAGCTTTTTGTTGAGAGCTAGGATTTCAAATATCAAGAGCTTTCAAATATATTCATGATGTTAAATCCTAACTTAATATAATATTATAAATGTGATAGTGAGTTTGTTTGTTTGTTACGCCTCAACTACTCAATGGATCATCATGAAATTTGGCATGCAGATAGCCTATGGAATGGAGAAGGACATAGGATTCTTTTTATCCCGGGAACGCGGGTGAAACCGCGGGGGACAGCTAGTAAAAGATAAAGGGGGCACCCCAGAGAATGAAACCAAGCAAACTTTCGCCATAAACTTCATTATGTGCCATTTTCTTATTTATAACCACAACCACAAATGAACTTGTTTGTGTATTTGTACCATGAGATAATTTTTCTTTACCTTATTACATGCTAATTAATAAATCACATGTTAATCCAAATACAGAGAATGGATATAAGAATATATTTAAATATTGAACATAAAAGTTACTAACCTTTTGGGATGTTGTTAGTTGTACTTCATTAAATGATATAGCTCGATGCCACTGCTTCAGTTTATCCATGAGCGGACTGGCTTGTATTAAGAGCTGCATTATTAAATAAATTGTATTGTCCTTTATTTATGTTAATATTTACACTACTGATAAATCCTCCAGTTTTATAGGTTATTAAATCTGTCAACAACACATCACTCACGAGTTATAAACTAATTGTAGAACAATTTTTTGATATTTTGCTTTAGACCAATAAAATAATTGAAATAATCTATAATATAACTGACAAAAACACTATAACCTGGGCAGCAAGATTTATGCTTGCAGTAAAAGAAGTACGTACATAATAGAACGGTCAAATATTCGCGGCTACTGTCAACGAGTTTTTTTTTTGTTATTAATTTGTTGTTGTTGTTTACAATATTCGCCAAAAAGCAGGCAAAGGTTGGAATCATACATCCTTACCTTATTCACAAAATAAACCACTTTTAAATAGTCCGTACGTCAGTCACCATATTCATATGTCTGTGGTCACCATCCATTCTTCTTCTTCTTCTTCTCGTAATTAAATTGAGATCTTTAGTTCTGTGTTTTCTATTATTCTTTTTAATTTTTATATTCAATTTGCTAACTAGTAAGTTGTGGTCTGTATTCAAATCAGCACCTGGATATGTCTTGCAACTTAATTCTTGTTGTCTGTATTTACTTTTAATTATAATATAATCAAGCTGATATCTTCCTATATCGCCGGGCATCTTCCATGTATAAAATTGTACCCTCACCGCCCTCACCTTGTACCAGTGCCGCTTTTAGGAATACTGGTTATTTCTTGGTTTGGACCATAACTGTTGCACAGTATTACCATCTCTTACAGTAGGGAAACACCTTCCGGCCGGGCCGTGCCGCCGTCCGTGTGTAGTAACATTTGGAATCCTCACTACATAATATATAAACAGAATATTGAGAAAATTCAATCCAAATTCCTGAAACATCTAAATTTCCGTACATACTACAAAGCCAACGACTATGCGACTGCATGCAAGCACCACCACCTCATGTCTCTTGATAACAGTCGTACCAATATATTACATAAAAGTGGCTAAATTTATATTAATACATACAAAAACTCACACATTCATACTCACTTACACACACACCCCCCTACACTTGCACACTCACCCCCACGCTCACATACAAATAATATTTCATGCACAATCAAATTGTAAAATTTTATATGTTTTTTATAAATACTCTGCTCATCGGACACATACTCTTCCTTACTTTAATAAAAAGATAAGGTAGGTATTAAATTGTTAATCCTTAATTGGCTATAAGATGTATTTAATAAGATAAATGTATTTATTTCTTTAGAGCTGTGGATTATGTAATAAATAAATAAATAAATTACACTTCAACACAAACACAACTAAACTATTGCGTAAACTTGCTGTCACTGTCATCAATATCACTTGCTCTTCACTCTACGATATTATCAAACGTCATTAATCCGATTTCCCGACAAATACCTGTAGGTAATGTTGGAGAATGAAGCAATGGAAACTACAGGCGGGCGGAGGCCTTTGCCAAAAGCACGTATAAGTAGAAGTTAACGTAGGGATTTACTCATAGAATAAATCTGTCACCCTCATCGAAAATACATAAACATATTTTCGATGAGGGTCACATATTCATTCTATGAATAAATCCCTCTAAAATAAATAAAGAATTTTAAAAAAACTTGTCACATAGCGCGGTAGGACCGACATAATTATTATTAATACCTACTCGTCGGCTCGCCCTCGGATTGGTCGGTATCGACGTAGGTCTTCTGTAGGTAGATAAATAATGTGGAAAATTAGGAAAAAGAACAAATAAGAATTTGGATTTTTTAGAATATAAGAATATGGAAGATATCTAGATATCTCACTTACCTGCGACTTGTAACTAGTGCGGAAAATTCAAAATTCAAAAAATATGTATCGATTGGACCCAATTATATTTTTATGCCTTTAGCGGTCGAGACCTTGGGACCATGGGGGTCAGAAGCTCGCCGTTTTGCTCGCACCTTGTCTTCAAAATTGATCGAGACCTCCGGAGACCAGCGGGCGGGGAGCTTTTTCCGCCAACGCGTCATCTTGGCTATCCAAAGAGGAAACGCTGCCAGCCTTCTGGGAACCTTGCCGTTAATCGGAAGCAGCGGCAGGCTTGAGGAAATTGTCTATATATAGATTATATTTTGTAAATATAGATTGTATTTTGTACATATTTGTTGTTAATAAATATAGTATAAATAAAAAAAAAAAGAATATGGAAAATATGTAAGTCGGAAAATAGACCTGACACCGGGGTGAGCCCGACCGTCGGCGTCGTCGGAAGGTGCGTTACGGTTTAAAGTAAAAGTCGAATAAAGTTGATTACCGTGTGTGGTGCGCTTAAAGATTTTTGTCATGTCAATATTCCTTGCCTGGTATTAAAAATAAAACTAACTTGTCAGTTTCCCAAATGTAATAAATAAATTACTCTTTGTTGTCAGTCAAACAAAACCAACATAGTTAGTAAATCGGTCAGACAATTTCAGTAACTTGTTCAGTAAGGTAATCACAATATATTATGAAAATATAGAAAAATACGTGATCTCTCTGAAGAACTAAAATATAATTATGGAGGTCATACATAAATCCTTGATGCAACATACGCTACAAAGCACGGTTGAGGACCTTCCTGATGAAGTGTTGGAGTTTATTCTTGGGTTTTTACCTCCTTACAAAGATCTGCAAAATTGTATGATAGTCTGTAAAAGATGGTATAACTGTGCTCAAAGTAAGTTCTAGGTAACATTTCTTTGCCAGGCTTGCCCTAGAAAATTTCCTTATACTTTGCTAAAAAAATTGTACTCTAGGCATATTTTGATATTCACTCAATTCTTTGATTCAGACAGTCAGACCCATAATTGTTATTAGTTATTAAATAATATATAAATTTTGTCTGTTACAGATGTTTTACATAAAACATCAATAAAGCTCATAAAAGCAGTGGGAGATTTCAATATATTATGGACAAATATTTCATCTACAGATATGATGCCAACTATAACAAAGAGGTTTTCCCATGCAGCATGTGTCCTTGAAAATAATATGTATATATTTGGTGGTTGCACAACAAATGCTACATCATTCAATGATCTTTGGAGGTTTGATTTATCAAAGAGACAGTGGGTGAGACCTTTAGCTACAGGCACCTACCCTGTTCCTAAAGCTTATACTTCTATGGTTCACTATAAAGACTGTTTAATTGTTTTTGGAGGGTGGACTTATCCTTCCCTTTCTCAATATTATCAGAATGTAACAATGTTCAATGAAATTCACTTTTACTGTGTTAATACAAATAAATGGATTCTAATAAATGCTTCAAATACACCACCACCAATGGCAGGACATTCTGCTTGCATGAAAGGCGAAGAAATGGTTGTATTCGGAGGACTTGTAATGTCTGTAGCACAGAATTATCAGATACAGTGTTCTAATGACGTTTGGGTTTTAGATTTACAAACACTAACTTGGAGAAAACAATTGACAACAAAACCAAGACCTTCACCACGGTATGCTCAATCCCTCATACAGTTAGATGCTGAAAGGTTAATGCTTTTGGGTGGAGTGCAAACTTTACATAATCGATTTGTGTATAGTGATTGTTGGGTATTGACTATGAAAGGGCCAACTTGGACGTGGAAAGAGCTTGCTGTCAAAAATAAAGAGTGGGCTTCAGCCAATATATGGTGTAACCCAGCATGTAAAGTTGGAGATAAAGTCGTCAGCTTGAGTAGAAGTAGAAATGGTTGGAACAGCGCTAAGCCTTTAGTTACATCAGCGGTTCGGCTGTCAGCGCATAGCAGACCTGAGGGTGCTCCAGTGTCAGTTAGAGTTGAACAAAGTTTGCAGAGGCCACTTGATAGAGATCAAAATATTAACGGAAGAAGAGGTGTCTTACCACGGCGACCTACAAACCCACCAAGACAAGAAGAAATCAACCCAAATAATGAACCAGTTGCAGGTCCCAGTAGTGAACAAGATAGATCTCCAAATTTAGTACCTAATAATGAAACTGCCAAGGCTGATGCTAATAATCTTACTGCTGGACCAAGTTCTGAATCTAAACAATTTAGTAATGGCTTAGATTTCGCCAAGAAGGATTCAGCTCTTAGAAGGAATAAAAATAAGGTAATTTTACACCATCTTTCTAATTTTATTTTCTCACCTTTTGTGAATAGAAATGTATGTTGTGTCAGCTTCTTCTATTTCATTATTTTTTCGTCAACTTAGAATTTACAATCTGCCTTTTCTATCTATTGCTTTTGCGGTATGATTCCTGTAAATCATCGTCGCTTATTTTGTGCAAGACATTGTGAATTGTCCTGCTGGTTAATATTTAATATTATCTTGCGGCATTTTCCTTTTAAGCCTGCGTTGGCCAACTACTGGATCCATCAGGTGGGCTACCAAATGGTTGGGATGACTGCTTATTGTTTTCTTTTGGTTTTCAGTTGTATTTCATCCTTAACAGTACATACTTTGAGATTGAAACCTTTGCAGGATTTATATATTCGAGTGGGATGCAGTTCCCCATAGCTGCATACCTATTTCATTGTATGATTTATCTATTTGCCAAGTTTCATCGAAATCTGTTTGGCTATTACAGTTTGATTAAGTAAGGAACATAATATATTGAGTACTGGCTTTCCACTCCACAGTTTCATCTGCAATCTCATATTTAACAGCTTTTTAGGATGAATCCTTAACAATAAACCATTAGTAGATACCTTAGATGCCTATATTCCTGATACCCACCTACAAGAAACCTGTGTGCAAAATTGCATGTTTCAATGAGTCAAATCTGTCCAGCATTCTCAAGTGATGGTCCACAGGGCCGCCCATAGCCAGCATACATTTTAGTGATGATGTGTGTGGCTAGTAACCACGGTTAGATTGTGGTCAAACACAAGCCTATAACAAAGTTATAAAAAAATCCTCCAGCCTGCTCTGTCATCCATGTGGCAATTGAATTTTATTTATACAATGTACGGGAAAAGGTATATCTATCCAAAAGGGGTGAAGACTACATCAGGTATATACCTATAATCTCTAGAAGTTTTCAGCCCTAAATAAATTACCTACTCAAAAATTCATGTCAAGTTCCAAGTTTATTCAATTAAAATCATAATCAACATGTCACCGCACCGCTCAATGAGGATCATTATCTTTA
Source organism: Achlya flavicornis (assembly GCA_947623365.1). Taxonomy (NCBI): domain Eukaryota; kingdom Metazoa; phylum Arthropoda; class Insecta; order Lepidoptera; family Drepanidae; genus Achlya; species Achlya flavicornis. The sequence continues at coordinate 5,414,019 of OX392468.1, read as the reverse complement.
TTATTCACTTGCTAATATTATTATAAATCTTTCTCTTTCGCGATCTATGCGCCATGTACCACAGCCTTTAAAACCATACAGTCGTCCGACGCCTTTGATGTCGTGAAAAATGTCAACGTCTAGACAGTATCGCGACAGCCATATAATGTATGCTGTGTCCCGAGCTACTAACATCGTTTTGTTCGCAGGTCGGGCTCGGATTTCCCGCGTCTTGCTCCTCACACGATTGCCCCGTCTAGACGTCTTCGTCGAACGACTGTATGGTTTTATAGACTGTGCTAGTACCAAAGAAGTCGTGTGTAGTTTAATAGATATACCTACCGTTTCCGTTACATTGTATAAATGAAGGTACTAGGTAGGATGGAAAAATACCTTCAGATACACGTACTATTAAAATAATTAATGTTTCAGAATAAAGGTATGAAGATTGTGCGCCAATTACAAGAGGCAAACAAATATAGAATGGCTGCATTTGCATGTGATCCTTCAATGAATAATACACCCCCTGAAAATGATCTCATCAATCAAAGGCAAATAGCTCACTTAGAAAATAGAAGAGAACTACTTCCTCCTCCAGCCAATGAACCACAAAGACAGCCTGCAGTGAAGAAAATAAAAAGAAATACTTTGACCATGCATGTATTGGATATCTCTACAATTTTAAATGGAAATTCTCTCAATTATGTAGCTTGGTTATGTCCTCGCTTAGGAGAGATGAATGGGGCACCCGAGGAATTGGTGATGTACTCCTTGGTAAAAGGGAATGGTGAATTGATTATGTTTGGTGGTGTTCATAATGATATCAGTATTTTAAATTACTCAGAACAACAAAATATGTACTCAAATTCTTTGCATTTTATTACAACACCGAGAGATATAATTTGAATCTGTTGTTTGATATTATTGTTCCTTCAATTATATTCTGATATTCCATTTCCATGTCGGCTTTTAACTTGAAATTGGGCCAGTTATAAAAAATCAAGATATAGTAATAGTCAAAGTCTCTTAAAAATGCTTTTACTAATTCTGTATTTATTCAAATAAATTGCAATATTAATAACAATGAAAGAGAACCGTGTTCTGTGATTTCTGTTGTAAATATTATAGCTTGTGTATAATGTAACTAAACTTATAATTAAAGAGATGATTTATTACTGAGAATGAATATCATTCACAATATTAAGCAAATTATCCTAATCAGTTTCTTTGACAAGACCACCAAATACTGCAGCTGGAACCTCCTTTTTCTCAACTGGTGCAACTTCTCCATCACCTTCCTCATCACTGTTCTCAGACTCCTCATCAATATCAATTTCATCAGGATTAACCACTTTATCTGTGCTTTCCTTAAGACCCTGTGTTTCTCCACGTACAAACATAATGTTGCCTTTACTCTGCACTGCCATTTCTGCTGCTTTAGCTTCTAGCATTCTCATACCATCCTTCATACCTGGTGCTAGATCAGAAATAGTTCCAGCAGCTTGTGCTGCTGAACTTAACATTTGAGCAGACATCATATTTACTTGTGTATTATATGTAGCTTGAACACTTCTCTTTATTCTTAACATTTCCCTCATTGTATCTTCATTTCCATGTCTCACCTCAAACTCCTTCCATGTATTCCAGAATTCAGCAGTAATTCTTGGATCACACATTTGACTACAGTGGGCATAAATAGCACGAGCTCTATCTATTTCACCCAGTCGTGTTTCCATCTCTGCAAAACGTACACACATCTCTCTCGCCTTTCCTTCTTGAAGAGTTTCAATAGCTTTTTCATATATTTGTCGAGTTTTTGGTACTCCATATATTTCTGCAGCTTTTTTGATATAAACATTAAACATTTCAAACATATCTTCTGGTAGAACAGCAGTTGTTGCACGCTCATACACCGACATAGCATGTCTTGCTAAACCATGCTCTTCTTCTAGTTTTGCATATAATAGAAATATGGACTTAGCAAATTCAGGTGGACAATGTTCCAGGCATTGTTCAAATAGGTCTCTGGCCCTTTCAAGTTTAGTTCCTCCATATCTTTTCAAAAACTTTGTTAGGTATGTATTCCATATATCATAAACATTTGGCCATTTAAAAAGTGATATGCCTTTTTCATAAGCTCTGAATGCTTCCTCAAAATAGTTATGTTCTTCCAAAAATAAGCCATAGTTAATAATAATTTGTGGGGTTGCTATTTTTAAGTCAATAATGTGATCATAGACAGCTTTGCATGACTTGTATGTACCAAAACTCTCTTCTAAGTCAGCAAACATAGACCACACTTTTAGTGATTTATATAAGCGCATCTGTACAGTCTCAGAGTCATCATGGTATGCTACTTTTCTACTGGGTAATATTGTGGCCCTTTGCATTAGTTTGAGAGCTTCTTCATAGTTTTCGTGTCTTATCTCCATTTCTGCCCATTCACACCACACGGAAGCTAAATCATCTACTTTTGCATAACTGACTTGTGTAGCTTTTTCAAAAATTAATCTTGCATCTTCAATTTGCTCATTTTTTTCATAGAATTGTGCAAAACCCACCCATAATGTATATAACTTGCCAACGGCTAACTTGGGATCCACAGTTTGCACTGCTTCTGTGTAGGTATCAATAATCTCATGAGGTTTGTCCTCATACAATTTGATTCTTTTATGCCACTCAGCTACATTATGTGGGTTTTGTCTCAAAAGTACAGAATTAAGAAGTAATAATCGCCTTTCCATGAGATACTCAAATCTTGCTAGTCTTAGTTCTAAATCAATATCATCATCCTCAGATGGACTAGGTTTTTTCGCCACTTCTTCCATTTTTTTGCTCAAGCTGAGTTCTTCAAATTGTGCATATGCATCAAACACTTGAGTAAAATCTCTCACAGTTGTTACTGTTTGTATAGCTTCCTCATAAATATCCCTTGCCCTTTCAAAGAGACCACTTCTTACATAATAATCTGCAAGAGAGTTCCATAAGTGGCCTAATTGGTCTGTATAGCGTCTAAGGCCACCTCTTATAATTGCATCTACATTTAAGGTGTGAATTTTATCAGGATTTTTAGAAATCAGTTCACATAACTCATTCCAGAGTTGATGGTTGGACTTGCCATGTTTGGATTGAAAATTTTCATTGTTTACTATTTGAGCTAATTTCACAGCAGCTTCATCTAATTTACTTATAGAAGTTAGGTAATCAATGTATTCTTCAGTATCTTCTGGACAGAGTTTCAGGTATCTTCGGAAAACTCTTATGGCTGTTTCAGGAATGTTATGTTTCTTCAGAAAATTCAGATAAATAGGCCATATTCTATGATGCTGGGTAATAGGAAGAGCTCTCAAAGCACTATCAAATGCTTTTCTAGTAATAGTTATTTTGCATTGGTCAGTTAAAAAAGTGCAATAATCCATCCATATTCGAGGCATCTTATGCATGAATACTAATGAACGTTCAAAGCAATTATTTACATCTTCATAGCATGGGTCAGTAATACAGCGTCCTCGAATCTGAGACCTTCTAAGTTTTAAGTAGTTATACCATAGTTTAAAAGACCCTGGTAACTCTTTAAGGGCTCTCTCATATATCATATTAATTTCATTTTTGGGTGCTTTTTTTTTGTGTTCAATATATCTAAGCCAATGTTTGACTGAGAAAGGATTTCGAAGTATTTCCTCTTCATATGGTAAGTCTTCTTCACTCTGGGGAAATAATAAGATAAGAACATAAATTAAAATAACCTATTCAACTTTTGCCAAATAAAGTCTAGAAGGAAACTGATTCTCAACCTCTGTACTGGCAGGTATGTTATGAGAATCCACGGTATCTGTCCACCTCAGTACTCATGGCTCACTCCATAGAATAATACACTATAACTTAACTAGCCCACTCTCAGCTAATGTTGGCATAATGTACAGTTTATGAAACAAACATTCTAGGTTAGGTAGATACTTACAAAAAATATTTCAATTTCTTTGCCATCTAAAAGCGGCATTGTGATATTATTATAAATCCGGCGCTATGTTGACGAAAGAGAATATAACCACTACGTTAAATGTTGACTAAATAATGTGTTGATGAAAGTTGACTAAGGAATTAGGCACAAATTATCTTTCTATACAAAGAAATTCACAAGTTCCAAAGAATATGTATGTAAATATTTTTAATATAATTAATCACTTTGCTTTATTTAAAGACAAGAAAGTAAGCGTACACTAATTTTATATACGTTTATGAAGACAAAAACTGAATTTTAATCACAGTAAACTTCCAAAGTCAAAGAGATTTGTTGTTGTTTGTCCCATTCGCCAAGAGGCAGGCAAAGGTCTGTAACCATACAGCCAGTGCTGCCAACTCGGATTTAAAAAAAGGCGTAGGCTAAATTTGAAAATTACGTAGATTTAGTAAACCTTGCTTAAGAAAAGTTCGTAGATCTACGTACTTATTTTTTTTTAATTGAATAAGAGGTTTGGTACGTGAAAGTGAATAAAACGCATGTTTTGCTATAATAAAATAAATAAAATAGCCTTTATTTTTCAAAAGTCCGAGATTAGCAATATAAAACGTTTTGCAATATAAAATATTTTCACAATATATCTCTGACTTCTGAGTGCCTTTTGGCAAAGGCCTCCTCCAACTGTCGCCAGTGGACTCTGTCTATTGCCACTCTTGTCCAGAACGGTCCCAAAGTTTGACGGATTTCGTCCTCCCACCTTCTTGGCTGACGTCCTCTCTTACGTTTGCCATTTCTGGGGCACCAAAGAGTCACTCGCTTGGTCCATTTGTTTAAATTGCATCTCAGCATGTGACCTGTCCGACTCCACTTCAGCTGGTCAATTCGCGTGAGAATGTCGGTAACTTTCGTTTTATACCTTATATCATCGTTTCAGATCTTGTCTTTAAGCTTTGTTCCCAACATACTACGCTCCATTGCACGCTGACCCTTTGCAAGCTTCTCTCTGTGGTGCTGTGTTAGTGACCAAGTCTCGCAGCCGATGTTTTGCTATACAATTTATTAAAATTATTCGTTCATCAGGCAAATTTTAATTTTTATTAAATAGCTGAAGTGTTCCTGTGTAGGCTCGCGGTTTATTTTTAACAAACTTAAAAAAAAAGGAGGAGGTTCTCGATTTGGTTGTATTTTTTTAAAATGTTTTGTTACCCCATAACTCCGACATTTATGAACCGCTTTGGAATTTTTTTTTTCGTTTGGAAGGGTACACTCAGGGTTGGATTATGTACTATAATTATAGTATTTATACTATAATTTCGCCCTTTGTACTATATACTATCCACATCTAAGGATAGTACACTAAAATACTATAATTTAAAGTTTGCTCCCGAATGCTTATGGGGCGATTACATTGGCCAACCTGCAGGGGCCGATTTGGCATACATTGTTGGTTATCTGAGTACATTGTAATAAAATACTCAATATAACCAGCAATGTATGTCAAATCGGACCCTGCAAGTTGGTCAGTGTAATCAGCCCTTTAGTTTTACGTTAAATGAATATTTCGACCGTGCGTGTATCCGACCGAATTCTGATCTTGCGATGTTTTCTGTGTTGATGGCCGGGGATTCCCCGATTATCCTTCGCAGTACACTTCTATCTTTCCACTAATCTCGTTCCTTCCATTCCATTCGAAATTCAATCAAAGTGAAATCGCTTGCGAATTTTTGTGTAAAATAATACGTTTTTAGTGTTTTAATTATGGACAGTGGCAGTGATGGTCAAGAAAATGACGATAGACCCGGAGTATCCACCCCAAAGAAAAAACGTCTGAGTAGAGGCGATATGTTAGAAAAACAGAAACATCGTCTTCAAAAGTATAGGCCGGAATGGGAAAAGGACTCTAAGTTCAGTAAGTGGCTCACTCAGGACCCTAAAAGTAATTATAAAGCGAGGTGCAAAGTTTGCGACATTTCCATGGTTGCAGAAAAACACATAATCACAAAACATAGTGAAGGTCAGAAACATATAAAATATTCAAGAACTGATTAACTTAGAAGAGGAGTAAATTTTGCCATAATTGGTGTTGATTTTAATGACTAATAAGTGAAATTAAAAATAATGAAAGTGTACTATAATTTTTTATAAATACTATCCTTTTAATTTTTTTGTGCTATCTTTTTCAACATACCTAAATCCAACCCTGGGTACACTTCCCGTTTGATCCCATCGTTATCAGATCAGGATTTGATTACTTCTTAGTGTACTTTGAAGTCGGTGTACGTTTTTTGTACAACAGTTCGATTATTAAGCCTCTTTTCGTAAATTCAAGTTAATTCAACTGAGCAGAAACATATGGCTAAATATTTAATTCATTCGCGACTGTAGTCGTTCATCTAACACATTATGTTATGAATGTTATTTTTTTGTATACTATGAGCCATATTTGAACGTTCCTCTAAAAACCGTAAATCTGAGTATTTTATTGAATGTATTTTTTTTTTCATATTAAACTAAAAGTATCAATTCCACAATATCCCAAATTAACTACGGTTTTACTACGGTCGCTGATCACTGAAATATTTAGCCATATTATTCTACGAACAATAAAAACTTGACAAAATCCAAATATCCCGCCTCAGGCAGATACATCCACCTTAAGTTTCGCTTGTTTACGGCGCAATGAGACTTTTCTTTCTACGCACTCACATGAGATGAGTCATAGTCACAATTCTGAGGAATACACACTTTGTCCTGTTGTGTGGCGAGGCGAAGCGAGTGTTCATTATTATGAAACGGAACGTTTATTAACTTTTTTTCGCGAAAGTACTGGAAATTATGATCATTCAGGTTAATGAGTTATTTTGCAAATTTGTAAAATTTAACAATAATACGTAGATCCTGGGAGTGAAGTTCGTAGGTTTGCAGGAAAGGCCTTAAAAATGTAGATCTACGTAAAAAGACGTAGAGTTGGCAACGCTGCATACAGCCATAGTGATTATATCGTAGACCGAGAAAGGTATTATATACTCTTTGCATACAGCGTTGTCTTCTTCTTCTTATTTTTAAGTTTGGCAACCAAGCCCAAATTTGTTTCTGCCAGTATTGAGTTATATTATAGTTTCCAGTCACAATAAATCACTTCACATTATAGTCCTCAGCAAAGAAATTGGACTAAAGCAGTAGAAACCCCTCTAATAAATGAAGCGACTTCTGAATAGCTATACTCATTACTCTTATTGGGATTCGTTGTGCCAAAAAGAGACAGTTATATATTTACTATATCTTAAAATAGTAAGGTTGTACACTGTTGCAAGACTTTGTTGATCAAGTAAATTTACAATAGGGTTCTGAATACAATAATATCGATATCGACAAAATTTGGTTTAAATAAAAAATAGAAATGGTAAAACTTTCCTGGACGAGACGCGGGGTAGGGGGGAAGCCCTTCCCCTTAGTGCCCACCAAACTTGAAGCAAGCTCATGGAATCCGATATATTCATGGTTGAAGTTTGAGATTATGTATGAGGTTTTTTACATAAATTCACTTCTGCATCGGCTCTGGCGCTGCGGGAAGTGCAGCCCTTTTGCCCTTGCGTAACAAAAAGCAGGCGGGGAATGCTCTCTCTACACGCCACCGGCTTTTTATATACACTCTAGGGGTAATAGCCACAAGACTAAAAATATTCGGGGTGCGCTGCATTGGTTTTTGAACCGTTTGAACCTACCAGACCAGTACAGAAATCGGTTTTGACAGATGACACACCTTATCTAACCATAGGTGAAATGTCACACGGCGCTAAATCAAAATGGCTTCATCATGCGTTAAAAAAAACTATCAAACTGAATTTTAACATAAATACATTCAAAACAAAGATTTTCATAGGGCATCGTGCCTCTACCCAGATGGATAATCCGCCTTACTAAAGCATGACATTTAATTTCACTCCGCTTGAGGGGCTCCCTGAGCAAATCGCTCTCAGTTCGTACTGCGCACGGCTGTCAAATACTGTCAATTCTGGCTTGTTTATTTCATGTTCCCATAGAGGCGACTATCCTTCTGGACGTTTTAAATTCTTTGATTCAAAACTAATCTCATTTGCTGTATGGACTAAACTTTTGCCGAACAAAACGCAACTGTATATCAAAAAACGCAAGATTGTTATTTTATTAACACACTTCAATAATTGATATCTCAAAAACTATGAAGTTGCTTCTTGAAAATACTTCGCTGAAAGACTCCTTAGATCATCTACCATCTGTTAAAAAAGCACCAAGACCAGCGTCCCTTCCCAGAAAGTTTATCATATTGTTTTTTCGTGCTTCTTAGTTTTACTCTACTCTAATAAATATTTAAATCAACCACGTAATAAGTTAATCCTCACTAATATTATAAATGTGAAAGTGAGTTTGTTTGTTACGCCTTCACGCCTCTACTTCTCAACGGATCATCATGAAATTGGGCATGCAGCTAGCCTATGGTACGGAGAAGGACACATGCTACTTTTTATCCCGGGAACGCGGGTGAAACCGCGGGGGACAGCTAGTTTATAATAATTGTTAAAATCTAGATGGCGACGGGTGGCTATGCCAGCTCCCATACAAAAATTAATAGGTACATACTTTCTTCAAGTAGGTACTTATACTATAGACAGTTTACAGATAAAATTTTAAAATAAAATAAAAATCACTCGTTTATTATTAAATTAATCATAAAACAATGTTTTTGTGTACCGTTTAGGCAAGTAATTGTTGCCAATATGCGATCGGCTTGATCTCCTAGGCATAACATTAACAGCCAAAATAAACTTTGGCTGTTCTATTGAGTCGAAGGCAGAAACAGCTGCCAGAAAGCTGGGTATCCTCTCTAAGGTTAAGCGGTACTTCACGCCTGGGCAGTTGCTCCAACTTTATAAAGCACAAGTCCGGTCATGCATGGAGTACTGCTGCCATCTTTGGGATGGATCAGCTAAGTACCAGCTTGAGGCCCTCGACTCAATAGACCGCCGAGCCAGGAGACTCATCGGAGATGAGTCTTTAATTAAGGCGAAACTCACGAGCCTCGACCATCGAAGAAAGGTTGCTTGCTTATCGGTTTTCTACAGGATATATTTTGATGTGTGCGCAGGAATTGTTCAACCTAATTCCACCATCCCCTTTTTTACACCGAACCACAAGACGCCGGGAAAATTTTCACCCGGACGTTGTTGACATACCGAAAATACGGACACAGCGTTTTGCATCCTCATTTATAATGCGGACAGCAAGGGAGTGGAACTTGCTTCCGGCGTCTGTTTCCTGACGCCTACAATCTAGGAACTTTCAAGGCCAGAGTGAATAGATTTCTTCTGGGTAAGCGTGTTTCATCTTAGGCTTCGTCATCGCCCCTTATGGGCGGGTCAGTGGCCAAACGCAAGCCCATTTAATTAAAAAAAAAAAAAAAAGTAATTGTTTAAATAAATTATCGATAAAATTAGTAATTTATGTTTAAATAAAAATTACGAAAACACAAACAAAGAAAAAGGCCTAAAAACTAAAAAAATCTTCACTTTTTATTTCTTTTTCTGTTTTTGTATAATAGGCTACTTGACAGTTTTCGGAAACATATTTTAACTATATATAATCATATTTATATAAACATATTTTTGACGTCACTGCACTTTAAACAACACTAGAGGTGTGTAACTAAACAAAAATACGCGAGCTGCATAACAGCTCACGGCTCAGGTGTGTGAGCCGGTACAATGAATTAGCTCGCAGATCAGCTCAATTTGTACCTATAGTCCACGATGTAACGCGTGTAAACAGTGAGCGTGCGCGCTTATCGTGGACTATAGGTACAAATTGAGCTGATCTGCGAGCTAATTCATTGTACCGGCTCACACACCTGAGCCGTGAGCTGTTATGCAGCTCGCGTATTTTTGTTTAGTTACACACCTCTAGTGTTGTTTAAAGTGCAGTGACGTCACACCTGACAAATGTCACGTGACCGGGTGTTTTTGCGCGAATTTCAAATGAAATGTTAAAAAATATTTTTTTTTCCTTGTAAATAACATTTTTTTGATAAAAAGATAATTGCAAGAGGTATAAAATACACGTATGTAAATTTTAAAATATGTTTCCGAAAACTGTGAGCCGTGAGCTGTTATGCAGCTCGCGTATTTTTGATGAGTTTCACACCTCTAGTTAAATTTGACGTCACAAACCTCACAAACAAACCATAGATGCTCAATCCCGGCCGCCCGCGTTTCGGTTCTTGTAATCCACAGATAAAAAAACTCACTTTTTATTTCCTAAAATAAAATATTAAAAAATTATTATTATGCAAAAAACATATTGTGTAATTATTGTTAACCTATTAGCTATCATATCTAACATATTTCATATTTTTTCATTATAACTGTCAAGTAGCCAATTCGTATGCCTTCCTCTTTTAGCTATGCACTTCTGAAGTCTGGAATGCATGCTCTCGATCATAATGCCTCACGTTTTCATCTGGAATCTCTTCCCTAGCAATTTTCAAAGCGTCGCCTGATTGAAGCATCTTATTTGTTTGCTCACTCTCTCTAACCCACCGTCATCGGGGAATCTAAAATAAATAATGTAATCTTAAAATTTAGACACTTTCATCATTTATGGTACTTTCATTGACGGGACGCAACGTAGGGGATGCGGGGGGAAGGCCTTCAACCTGGTTCCCCCAAAACTTTAAGCAAACTCATGGTTTCCGAGATATTAATGGTTGATGTTGAGGTTAAGTATGAGTTTTTTTGATATAAATTCATTTATGCGCCGACTCTGGCTCTGCAGGAATTACCGCAGCCTAGCTCTTACCAGCCATTTCATAAAGAAACGACGCAAAATAGTGATTTTATTAATCACTATATTCAATCTTCTATTATTTAACTATCGAAAATAATGAAAAAAAAAGTTGCTTAAAAAAAGGACTTCACTGAAAGACTTCTTACATCATCTTCTTTCTGTCAAAAAAATACGAAATCCCAGACCAGCGTCTCGTCAAGGAAAGTTTATCCTCATTGATTTGTCGATAAGAAATGTACAGCACTATTCGAACCTATACCAAAATATTTAAAATATAGCAATATTTTGGTAATCTAATTTGTTTTCAACATATAATACACATAATACTATAATACATAAATGTTAGTCTACAATTCTACAAATTATCAAAGCAATCTTACGAATAAAATCCGAAATATGTTCAAAATGCCATCTTACCGATGAAAGCTAATAATTTCAGATTCATTTTCCTTTCGGTAGGAATGATATTTGCACTCGATTACAACACACACCATATTTGTGTTTATCACAGATCACAATTTAATACATTTAGGTTTGCTTGAAGCTAAATAAACAATATTAATTTTGAATCTTCGCGGCGTCGTCGTCCGTCTGCTGTATGACAACAAACTACGACTAAAATAAAAACTACATCTGAGGGCCAACACCATAGTTGACTTTTAAACCCATTCAATTTGGTAGTATAATTAAACCAATCGTAACCACTGACAACTCAAAATGGGTTACAGGCGGTATGAACAGAAACACACAACTATATCTCATTCCTGTTTTATCTTATGGAGTAATCGTATGAAAATTATCGTGACAGATATAATTATAAAGTTTGCGTTTTGACACTATTTCTACTGCTTTAGTCCAATTTCTTTGGTCCTCAGTCAGTCACCGTCCATAAAAGTCATGTTGACTTTTTGGCGGGAACTTGCAGAGTGACGTAGCATTTTAATTTTTATTTTCAATAATTTGTGTATTTTGAGTTTTATTGTGTATTATTGGTGGTATATTACCCAATAAAGATCATCCATGTGCACCAGTGAAGTGAAATGAAATGAATTATGTGTATCGTGACTTTTCAAGTTGTCTCAAAATGTCCGTGTAGAGTTTTAGTACAATGACCACCATTGTAGTAAAACATGACTTTTATGGACGGTGACTGACTGAGGACTATAATGTGAAGTGATTTATTGTGACTGAAAACTATAATATAACTCGACACTGGCAGAAATGAGCCCTATTTTGGGCTTGGTTGCCAAAATTAAAAATAAGAAGAAGAAGAAATGGCGACAACAGGTCCAACTTGTCCTGTGCTGTTGGCAACACTGACCCTTGTAATAAACAACAATGGCGACGATTGCTGCGCCGGTGAAAATGTGAATTTTCAATCGATTCTAGTTTTGCGTGAGACCAATGGTTTTTCTCTATAATGTCAAAACAAGGAAAAAGAAAAATTACTGTCGAGTTACCGAAAACAAAAGACCTAGCTAATAGACCTAGTGTATTTGAACGCCTCGGTACTAAGAAATCTTCTAGTGCTAAAAAAACAACTGAACATTGCAGACAGTGGGCACAAAACGGTAGTTGCGCTTACGGTAAAAGTTGTAAATTCGCCACCACCCATACGTTGATTAGTCCGTCTAAACAACGTGCTGCGAATAAAGACAGTGAACAAAAACGATTGGTGAAAGATGATGCTAAGAGCAGATTGCATTCAGCAGTGGTAGTGAGGTCAGGCCGGAGCCCCGACGGTGAAATCGACACCTGGGACCAAAATGACCTAGAGTACGCTGATACAGACTTCCTTGAAAAAAAAAGGCAGCAGCTGCAACGTGAATTAGAGCTACAACTCAAAATGGACTCTAGTAAAGACATGAGAAAAGACAAAAAGAAAACTGTTTCGAGCACTTCCTCGTCGAGAAGTTCCAGTTCGTCAAGTGTTTCTTCATCATCTTCTGATGGCAGTTCATCATCTTCTTCTTCTGGCAGGTATGAACAACACTTGGGAGAAACAAAGAACAATGGTTAGACATTATCAAAGGTTTCTCACTTTTGATGTCACCCTGAGGGATTTGAACACATTATAGGTTCATTCGAATTGGAGTGATGTCGTTTTTAACAGTTTCAAAATGGGCATTTTTGTTTATGCGTTCGAATTGGAAAATTTCAACAATTTTGCAACTTTTGCCACAAACAATATTTCCCACATCGAACAATTAGATACAAAAATGACATTTGGATGCTCATCGCCTGCCAACAAGTGACAAACTTGTCTTAACCTACCTTTTTCCTTCAGTTAATCTATAAACAAAGCTAATCTGACAAATTCTTCTCTTGCCCGTTAGTATTTATATCAAATTTTAGAATAAAAATTATAATTTTTGCTTCCCGTTTGAATTTTCCACAACTTATCTGTCAGATTCAAAGATGTCAAAATATGATCACAAAAGACCCTGCCTCAGAGGTGGGTCAAAATTTGCAGTTCACGATGTCGTTTTTAACTGTTTCCTTGTAAAACAAACAGTGAACGAAAACTGTTCTAAACGCCAATTTCGCCCACAACTTTCGAAATCGAACGCCAGTTGTGATTGTTTTTGGCATTTTTGACTGTTATTTTTGCTACCATACCCCAATTCGAAAGCACCTTATTTAAGACAGTGGAGAGGGTGTCTTACTTTTGACACAATATGCAAAAATATAGCTAAGCTATTTATAAAAAAAGCTTTCATTTTTTATAAATAGCTTAGCTTCTAAAGTATTTATGACAGGGGTAAAAAAAACAACTATTGCATCTACCATAAAGCTGGCACTAGTATCCTTTAGTAGTGTGTAGTGTTTATTAACCTATTTTTCTAGATAGAAATAGAGTGTAATGGTAAGTATGGTTTGCATATTCCTACTCTTATCTCATTAATTACCTATTAGCATCTCATGTCCTACTGGTCACACAAAAATAATATAAAAGTTAATGTCACAATTTCAAAAAATAGCTATATTTTTTTTTTTTTAGGAGTAATGATAAACATGTACACTATTTAAAAATGATTAAATGTAGAGATATTCAAAGGGATAATGTCACAAGGGATAGTGCACTACCTACTATATTTTGAGATCTCAGAAACTGCTTTAACGATTTCGATGAAATTTGCTATATGGCGGTTTTTGGGGGCGAAAAAGAGATCTAGCTAGATTTCATCTCTGGGAAAAAGCGATCTGCTGAGTTTGCGAACAAATCTTAGCAATTGTTATTCTCCTGTGCTAACCCTACCAAAATAGGTATACATTTTTGAATGCTCCTTAGAACCTTGTACTCTGTTAACCACGGCAATACACAAATATGTAATATAATTGAAAATTAGTTATTATATTTTGTAATATTGAGTCATGTTACCTATATAAAATACTTTTTGTGATATAAGGTGCAGCTCAGACGACGGACTTTTTGTGCGAAGGAGAAAGAAGGAGTCTGCGGCACACAAAAAGTCTGTGTGAAAACAGAGGGTTGTGCACCGGACTTTTTGCGCGTCATGTGCGTTACTGCTATATTGTAGTTATTGTATAGGTTCTATTTTCACAGACTTAAAAGTTCGGCGCGGCGCGGTGCGGTGCGGTCTGTCTGTACCTTAAATACACTAAAAATAAGTTTGTAAGAAAATACATTGAATATACCTCGTGCTCGCACCTACGGTAGATCTTCAATGTGTCTGGCATGTCCTGTGTCTGGTTGTAATTATGTATATTAAGTCATATTAAGTATGTATTTACAAACCAACAGGAGTACATATATAATATCAGTTTAGTTTGAGATCAGATGACCGTGTGTGAGGAATGTCCCAGGATACAGTAATATGTCATCCAATAACACGGTGGAAACCAAAGGAGTCTGCTAGTTACTTTATATTATATGTTTTTTTAATGCTGAGGAATAAGATTTTTATGTAATTGAGTTAATAAGAAAGAGCAGTACAAACAATGAAAAAATGTATTGAAATAGATTATTATTTTCAATTATTTTTTACTTGTTCTACCAGTAACTAAGACCTTTCCTACCAGTCACAATTTTTTTTTTTTTTCTTTAACCATTAAGTCAGTTCTTTTTGTATTAAAACAGAAATGTCCAATTTAATTTATGCAATACATAGGTACAACTCAATAAGCTTTCATTAATATTATGTAGTTAGGCTATAATTCGCCGTTGAATGTTCGAATGACGAAGTGAGATATGAGATTTTAGTGTCCCAACAGTCGCATGCATTCAAATGATTGATGAAAATTTAATAAAGTTGTTTTTTGCACCATTGTCAAGTTGTTTTTTGCACCATTGTCTGAATTCTGTCGACATATTTAAATATTATAAATAACACAAAATTGCCCCAGTTATGAAAAATATAATATACCGTTTATGTGACCATACATGATCGTAAAGAATAAGAACGTTTTTTATTTATAAAAAGAAAACAAATCTAATATGTTTTGTTTTTAACCGACTTCAAAAAAGGAGGAGGTTCTCAATTCGGATGTTTATATATTTTTTTTTTTTTTTATTTTTTTTTTTTTATGTATGTTCGGGCATAACTCCGTCATATGTAGACGGATTTTCAAAATTATTTTTTTGTTCGAAAGGGTTTTATTCCGAAATGGTCCCATATAAATTTCATATAGATCTGATGATGAGTTTCGGAGACAGACAACGGAACTCATAAAAAATGACAGCAAATCTACCGCAATTGCTGCTATCGCTTAAATATGCATTGTTTACGAAGGCCTTTACACGCGAAAGTATTTAAGTATATATGAAACTAAAAATTCAAAAATAAAATAACTTTTTAACAAAAAAAAAACCGCCTTCAAAGTACACTAAAAAGTAAGAAATAACTCTTATCTGACACTGTTTTGAAGTCAGCGAAATATTTTGAAGGCGGTTTTTTTTTTGTTAAATAGTTATTTTATTAATGGTAAAGTAAGTCATAATTAAATATATTTTCATATATACTGTACCCAATAAACTAGGTTTCCACCGCACGATTTCACACGCGATCCCTTTTTTACCCTTGTCAGTCAGACGAGTCCTTTTATAGGTATGTACCTAGTACCTATAGATAAAGTTATGGACAAATAGTAACTACCTACTAAATTTTCTTGTAATTTTCTGCAGGGACGCAAGAAGAAAGGGTAAAAAAGGGAAATTGAAGAGGAATTCAAGTTCTTCATCTGATGGTGACTTGCCATCTAAAAAGAAATTCGTAAAAACTGATGCATTAAAAAGAGATAAAAGTGAAATTAAAAAAATTACCGTAAAAAAAGATGATAGACTGATAAAAAAACATGATACAACTAAGAAAAAAGTTGTTACAAAAGCTAATATTGCCAAAAAGTCATTGTCTCCAGGCAAAAAATCTGGTGGAACACCTCCAATAACAAAGAGCATTACAAAAATTACAACGAAACATGGGAAGTCACCACCTAGACGAGATAGAAATAGGAGTGTGTCACCCCATTCTACGAGAGATAAGGATAGGGATCGTGCAAAAGAAAAAGATAGAGAAAAAGAAAGGGATAAGGACCGTGACAAAGACAGAGATCGACCAAGAGTTAGGAGTAGATCGCCAAGAAAGGGTAGATCTAGGTCACCGCGCCCCCATAGTTCTAATATTAAAGATCCTAAGAAAAAGGAAAGTTCTGAGCGCAGTAGACCAGTGTCTCCTAAAAAGCAAGTGAGGAGGGATGGGAGCCTTGAAAGACATAGAAAGCGATCAATAAGTAGAGAAAGGGATAGAGGCCGCGATCATAAAGATAGATCTTTAGAGAGAAGGAAAGATAAGCATGATGATAAAGATAGACATGATAGGAAAGACAGAGGTAGAAACAGAAATAAGGATAATAAAAGGGAGGACAGCAAACGCAGGGGTGGCCGTGACCGTGGCCTTGGGGGTAGAGGAGGAGCAAATAAAGGATTAGAGAAACCTAATAAACCAATGGAAAGGCTTCTGCCAAGACCCGAAGAACGTCTAGCTGCACTCGCAGCAATTTCAAACAGACCCCTTGAGACAGACAAAAACTCTACAACATCTAAAGATAGGCAAGATACTCATTCTGAAAGAGGTGGTCGTAAGCAAGACAGGCTTGAGAGGGACCGTTCTAGTAAAAGAGATAGAATGGAAAGTATTGATAGGGAACAGGGTGACTATGAAATGGGATTGGACCGGCAATATGATAATGAACATGCAATGGATCATTATGATAGAGGAGATGATAGGTATGAAGGTGTTCCAAGAGAGGAGGATAGGTCACCTGGATACAAAATGCAAGGAAGAGACAGACATTATGATTCTGGGTATGATTTACCTGGTCCACCAAGGGGATATCCTGAGGATGATGATAGAATATATGGTGATCATAGAGGAGTTGAAATGGGTTAGTATAGTTTAGTTGTGTCTATCACAGTGAGACTTGTTAATTTTATATGTATGTTCCTTTGTTAAAGGTTATGATGACCGTCGCCCTCATCGTGATCGTTCTTGGGAAGGTCGTTCAGGTTCAATGGAGCGTGAACGAGGATACATGCATCCTCATAAAGATTGGGAAAATGAGGACTATCGTGGAGCTGGCGATTGGGGCAGAGATAGACATTGGCCTATGCATGAATCTCAGGTACTAATAATTGCTATATTAAATTTCGATGAAGCTTGGTTAATTTATATTATCTCATTATAATGATTGCTGCCATTTTATTGCTCAATTCTTTCTGTATTTTTGAAGGTAAATTTATATTATCGAACCCTGTATCAAAATGAACCAATTGATTACCAAAAAAGAAACCATGAAAATCCTTGCCTCATTCTTTCCCACTTATTCCTTGGCTGTCCTTTTCCTCATTTTGGTATGTGTATTTCTTAAATTTTTTATCAATTTATTAATTAAATTATAATATCAGACAAAATAGCTTTACCATTACAATATTTGACAGCTAAACTACAAAAAAACAAAGTTATAAAAAACTAGTTAATTACTTTCAGATGAACGAGTGGGGTGACAAAGATCCAGAAATGGAAGGCTGGCATCACAGGGGTCATCCGTCTGGACCACACCGTGGTAGAGTTCATGGTTAGAAGACTGGAATATGTTTTCATCCAGCGATACACTCACCAGCATTGAAATTTGCCCATGCTCGAAATTGCATACAAAATAGGTGTTTTCAGTGAAGATTTTCTCTACTTTAGTAGTCTTTAGAGCTTGGGACAAATTCAATTCCGGCGAGTTTATTATCAAAACTGAAACGTATTTATTTTAGACGACTATGGGCGTGGGATGAGAATGGACCATGGTCGAGGCGATGGTAATAAACGTCGTGGAGGGCGCAATGAGCCCGAGCCGGCCGCTAAAGAAACCCCACCTCCAGCTCACTCGGCGCCGGCGCCGGCCCCCGCTCCGCCGCCGCCGGCTTCCGCTTCCGCTTCGGCTTCGGCATCGGCTCCGGCGGCCCCACGCCACGACACTGAAGTTGACGATAAACCAATACCTGATGACCTTAGTGAGATCAGTGATGACCCCGATGACATATTGAATCGGGAAGATGTAAGTAATTTTAGTTTTATAAAAATAATTTTATGTATTTGTTTGTTTACTATATTTACAGTCTAATATTATAAAGCCGTAGAGTTAGTATATTAGAGTCGTCCGATAAAAAAAAGTGCTTCAAATTATTTTTGCATAGATATATCGATTTTTCGCCCCTAAAAACCGCCATAAAGCAAATTTCATCGAAATAGAGCCGTTTTCGAGATCTCCTATAGATAGATAGATAAAGATTGCTCGGTTAATTATATAGAATAAGAGATAACGATTATATGAAACGATACAAATCGGCCCTTATGTATGTTCTTTTTTCCATTAGATGGTTGAACAAAACATGAATGATGACAGTCAAAGTGCTCCAGTTGATGACGGCGCTAAACCAGACGGATATGAAAAGGAATCCACACAAGTAAGCTTAGAAATCTGTAAAGATAATATGTAGGTAATAAAGATAATTTGTAAAAGTGAAATAATACAAAAATCTTGTTTTTAAGGACACAAGTGGTGCTGGTGACGAAAAAGATGATCCTAAAGATGATGAAGATGTCACAAATCTGGACTTTGAAGAAATATCTGATGGAGAGCTTGAGGAGGAGCGAACAAGAGGTAAACATAGCAAATAAAAAGTAGAGCCATATATAGCAAATAATCATGACGAAATACATGCATTACAATGTATACAAAAAAACCTGCGCGTTTTGTATATTTTTCATTGTAAAATTTACATTACCTACAATAGTCATTACTTCATTATTAAATATAATACATTAAAGGCGCGCGCGGTGGTACCTATTTCTTTTACTTTTTTCTCGAGTAGTCGTGGTTCTCGCTGGGGCCCGCTTATCGTTGAATTTTGGGACACTTATACATTCATTTCAAAGGTGCTACCTTAAAGCATTGATTGCAATAGATCCTAAATATGTTTGTTTATTTCAGCTGGCCTAGGCGATGCTCTCGGTGTAGACTGGGCAAGTTTAGTGGCAGATGTGCGTCGTCGTGAACAAACTACGCCGACAGGAGGCGCACGTGATCGCTGGAGGCCTGAGCGCGTCCTCGCTCGCCTCGGTCTCTCTCTACAAATGGCGGGCAAGGATGCAGTGCAAGAGATATTGCAAAAAAATGCAGAATCACTCCAAACAGAAACGAAGACTCAAGTACAGCAATCTAATCAAAATAATGCTGCGCAAAATGGTAACCATGAAGAGGAAAGGAAACCGGAAGCTCTTGATGTGCACTCTTTGCATCCTGTGGCAGCTATTCAGGTAGCATACTTATATCACAGTCTATTCTTATATACACGGTGAATTTTTATACGTTTTTTCGTTTCGTTTATACGCTAGAACAAACGTTGTTCAGACCATGGTCTACTAACATTCTATAACATCAAATGAAAATAAATTCGTCATTGGTTTTTGAAAAAACACAAAATAAAGTTAAAAAGTCGGGATTATCGTTACTTCTTACAACCCAGACACGTCGCTTGCACTTCAAAGTAGTTGTGGCACGGCGGCTTGCCAGTGTTGTAACTTTAAATGTATAGAATAAATAAAATGTTTGAAACTTAAGAGTCAGTTCACATGGAAACACGACGCGACGAATCTCGGTGTGATAAAATGACTCACGACGCCGCCGAGCTGTATTCGAATTCTCTCACTGAAATGTGTACCTTTTTTATTTACTAAATAAAGTTCTATATTGTATGGCTACCTTAAAAATTGCGCGTCACGTCATGTCGCGTCTCGGTGTGGGCTGACCCTAAGTTCATAATTATTTGTTATAGGTGGCTATCGAGAAGAGAAAGCGTCAGCGAGCCGTACTCTTTGGTTCGGGCTGTGAGATAACACGTGGATTGAGTGCAAGGCGTGATTTAGCATTGCGAAGATACTTGTGTCATCTACCAGCTGTTGAGAGGACTGGTCAGTCCCGAGTCACACCACAGCCTTCACTCTTCCATGCTGCCAGATCCTTGTTATTGCAGGCCCCAGTCACTGGCTGACGAAAATCTTAAGTCCAGATTATTCTGGATAATACTGGAAAGGTCCTATAATTATTAAGTGCAATATGCTTCATTAAAATTTTAAGAAAGCTCAGTTTTAATTCTTTTTAGAACACTGATGGATTCGTGGTCATGAAAGTTATAACCCTTCAACATGTAGTAGAAAGTGTAATTGTGAATTTTAGTGAATTGATACTGTGATTGACATGTTATATAATCAGTGACACCAGGTAATAAATGGTTTTTGGAAGGTAAATGTTGCAGTTATCAAAGTGAACTATATTCTAGTAGTTTTATGGTATATTATTTGAATGGGTGTTTTCCCAATGTAGTTTACACAGACATGTAACATAATTTTTACTCAATAAATCATTGCAACAAATGCATATTTAAGATTTATTAATTTTATTGTTAAAATATATTTAATACTTATATTTAAATCAATACATTTTCATCTTATGTGTGATTAGTATTAGAATATTATATTAATTTATTGACCATCATTCTTCACTTGTTCAAGTAAAAATGAAACATCAGCACTAGCAGGATATGTAGTTTTTCCACCCCTGAAAGAAAGCATAGGTACATTTTTAAGTAGTTATTGGTAACTATTTCGCTTAAAATTATTATGTACCTATGTGATAGTCATCATCATCAGCCTATAATGTCCCACTGCTGAGAGCATTCCTCCTTTCACAAATGAGGGTGAAAGGGACTGGGCGATACTCCACCACGCGTGCCCACTGCGGATTGGTGGAGGTAGGCTAGTGGTCAACCTACTGTTGGAATTTTTCAAGCCGCCTAGGAGGCATCCAACTAGCTTAACGACTATCACAATTAAGTGATAACCGGGACCAACGGCTTTACGTGCCTTCCGAAGCACGGAAACGCTCGATTTGAAATACCACTAGGCGGTCACCCATCCAGGTACCGACCAAGACAGACGTAGCTTAACTTTGCCGATCGATTATGAACGGCTAATCATGCTACGCCACGAGCGCTTCATGTGATAGTATGATTAATTAATTAAGAATAATAATAATAAAATTTATTTGTTTCTCCCGTTTACATTGACAAACTATAAGAAAAATAATTATATAGGATTCAATTAAATATGTAGCGGGAGACAGGAGTCCAAACTGAGTCGACCCCATACTATTGATCCACAGTGGCTCGATTCTTCAAAACTTCAACGATCGTCGTACTTCAACGATTAAACTGTGTTTTTAACAGACTTCAAAAAAGGAGGAGGTTCTCAATTCGGATGTTTATATTTTTTACTATTATAAAGTCAAATGAACGATTGAAAAACGATCCCATAGACAAATTATTGAGGCACATTTGAATGTTTTTGTACAAAATATTTCACGAACCACAATATAAATAGTTGATGTCGCTACGACACCGCTGACGTTTTGTTACGAGAATCGAGGCACTGGTCTCCGCATCTCGAGATTTACAAAAAATCTTTTACATAAAGTAAAATAAATAAAAGAAAAGAATGTACTTACTTTGTGAATAAAACAGCACCACTAACACCTTTTAATCTCAATGTGTTTCCATCCACTTCTAAAATCGACCCTTCTCTCAGGCCCAGCACTGGAGCTGCATGCTCCATCTCCATGTATTCAGATATTCTTTGATCCCTCGTCTCACCTTTATGGGTTTCACTTTCAACTCTATCAATGTAGTGTGGATTAATATTGAATGGAACTATACCAATTGCATTAAAAGATGGTGGGTAAATGATAGGCATATCATTTGTTGTATGAATGCTCTTTGTAGCTACATTTGTGCCAGCACTGCTTCCAATGTATGCTAAACATCCTTCATCAACTCTCTTCTTAATTAGGCTTATTATATTTTTTTCATAAAGCCTTTTTAAAAGTAGAAATGTATTTCCTCCTCCTATGAAAATCGCCTTTGTTGAATTTATAGCATTTTCAGCATCTGAAAAGGTATGTATACCAGTTACTGTGATCCCCCAAGGATTGATAGCTTCTTTTATTTTAGCTGTGTAGGCGTCAAAATCGTTCTGTGCATATGGTATGAAGATCAGTTCAGATACGTTATTTCTGTAACAAAATCATAACCAAATCGGTATATTTAGAAGTTACTTAAGATATATTTTTAATAGTTTTCGAGATGCAAGCAAAAAACTGAAAAAAGACATCAAAATTTTCATGAAAAATATTTAACCCTAGATCACTAACAATATTTTTCGACGCTTGTTACGAACCTTCGTCGTTCAGACTACGCGTTTTAAAAATAAGGCTTTCAAAGGTCCCATTAAATTAAATATTAATATTTTTGTATTTATTTTCGAATACAATAATCAGAAAATATTTTTATGTTGTATTTATCAATGAACACAACAAATTAATTACATATGCAACCTTTTAAATGAGATCATAAGTTTCATTCAAAATAAAAAATATGATTGTTTATTATTTGCTTTCATATAAAATCTATAAATAAAACATTTAAAACAAACTTAATATTTTCAAGTTAAAAGACCAAATAAACATAAACTAAATATTTTGGACTTAATCTAGGAACTAAGACATTTGTGACAAACGTCAAGTTTATGTTCACCATACAAGGATTTATTGCACTTGGTAAGTCTTCCCTTCACTCCTAGATACATATTAATCATAGCTATGGTCTTGTAATAGGAACTGACAAATAATAATTAATATAACAAACAATAAAAACACATTATAACATATTATTGATAAAAAATTAAATAAAATTATACGAACAAAATAATGCAAAATAGTCTCGTTATCACTAACCATCGTCGATGCGACGAGTCATGGTTGCTGGAACTGCGCTTCTGGACCCCCTACGCGGAAACTACTACCCTCAATCACGCGAGCAACGGGTCGAATGAGATTAGCTGGGAGCTGAAACGCGTGCGACCACACGTATATTTTATCACGCCTTTTACGAATACGCGTCGTCGTTTTAACGAAGGTTCGTAATCTAGGTTTAAATAAATAAACATATTTTTTACGATATTATTGATGTTGAAATTAATAAAAAAGTTCTTATAATATTTTAGTGCTGAGCTCACTAAAACTTAACGTCGTTCTCGCGAGGGACGCACGTCTCAACCTTTTATAACATTTGATGTCCTTGTTATTATTTTACATGAAAAATGGCTTGTCGAAATGTCGATAAGGTAGTGGCAAAATATTGCATAGTTTTTCACGAATTAGTTTTTTTTTTCGTAAAGTACCTACTTAGTTATGCACTTCCGCAATTTGAAACTGTGTCGAGAGTTCTAATAAAGTGACATTGTTAAAAAAATATGAACTCCCGGCAAAATGTACTTTGCCGGCTATATAGCTTTGTATATAGCCGGCAAAGTACTTTTTTAAACCTTTAACCCAATGGTTTAAAGCAAAGCCAGGATTTAAAATAGCCTCGTCTCTTTTTGTTATTATGACGTTAGAAAGTGACTAAGTAGGTACCTAGGTAGTCACTGGTGGTCAAAATTACAATATATTGTGAGTAATTACTCTCTGATCAACATATTAATGGAGAACTGCTCCAACAGCTCACTGATTTAGCTCAATACCTATTAGGTACATATATCGAAACATAAAAAAATACTTGTATCACTTATGAACTAGGTCAGTACCATCGATATTTAAGAATACTATATTGATAAAAAGCTAAAGATTAATAGGATTGCGTACTTGCCTTTGGAGAAATGAACATATTTCTTGCTTAGCGAATTCCAATAAGGAATAACCGTGGCAGTTTGAGGACGATAGAAGCAAGGCTTGCCGTTGATTGACCATTTTAGTTTTGCAAAATGTTCTAATATTGCACAAAAAAACTGGTGTACGGCACAAATAAAGATAAAATAAACGATTAATGTACCGCATTAGATAACACAAAACGTACGATACGTTTTATGTTCTCTTTGATTACAGAGTAGATAATATTATTAATTTTCTATTCAGTGTCCAGCAAGTCACCACCTAGTACCTTTTTATATCTGATAGATATCTGAGAGTCACCACTCCATTGTTATTTTCAATCCAGTGCACAGCAAATATTTATTAGTAGTTGGCCAGATCTAATAGGCGCGTTTTGACAAGAGGGCGTCCCTTCTTTTCGCACTGTTTGTCTCTTTTTGACACATTGTCGTATATATGCTGTCGAAACGGGCCTATTAGATCTTGTCGACTTTAGGTGCACAGTATCAAAAAGTATCAGTGCTGCCAGCAACATAGTGCCTGATGTCGCCATTTTTCATAACTTACGTAGCTTAATGTAGCCGAATTTCAGCTGTATTTCAGTGTAGCCTAACATACCCCGAAAGCCAAAATAAAGCTAACAAAAATAAAACATGGTTATCCCATGCGGTATTCGAATCCACGACTACAGTCCGGAAGAATAAATCCCTACACCATAGCAGTAAAAAAAAAAAACAAAATATATTTATTCCAAAAAAATAAAGTACATGCTGGTAATTTGGCAGTGCTCCCACATTAGGTCACCTGTGTCGTGGGAGACACGCTCCTCCTGTGAATTAGGTAGTCATCTTCCTAGGTATCATAAAAGAAATGATTTGTTCATAGCGATGCTTCCTTCTGTCCTCCGTGGGTAGGTACCTTACCCAACAAAACAAACAAAACTAACGGAATGCCGTACTAGCACGAGCTACTACGGCATTTCGTTTCGGTTAAATTTAATACCTTGTCCTAGATGTAGACTAAAAGGCGGACCAGTCACCATTCCGATTTATTCGTCGCCTGAGTGGTCTAAATGGGGAAAAATCGCCCACGTTGGCAATACTGTCAGTATCAGTGATACACACAGGCACTCCACACAGATACTGCTTATGCATGGTATAATAATATAGGTACTTCGTCCTGTTATGTTAGGTACCTAGGTCATGATGTCCTAGGTATTATTTATTTTGATAATAAACAAGGAGGCTGCTACACGGTTGAGTCGATGACCTACTATCATCAGCACCATGTTATCGAAAATGTAAAAAGTAATCCGCTACAATCCGCGCAAATAGCGGATTACTTTTGTTGCGGTTTTCAGTGTGAAATTATGATTGAAACTGATTGCAACGTTAGGTATATTTTATAAGTGGGTACATGTCTTGTATAAATTCAGTTCAAATACGTCAGTGTCGCCAAGCACCTACTGTTGGGTATCGAGCAACTTCACTTGAGAGCCGGTTTCCATCTAGGCTTTGTGTAGTGCCACTTTCGGCCACATAATTATTTATCATGGTGGGATAATGAAGAAGTTTCCATTTTTTTACGGATTAACCGCCCTAATAACCTAATAAACCTAGAAAAAGGATTTCCTATTATTAATAGTTTTTTTATGTTGTTTTCTATTTATTTATGTTGTCTAAGTAGTCCGTCACTTCTAAGTTTGCTGAATATTAAAAGAAATACTATAAATATTGTTTTTTTTTATCAATTTATATTATTTGTAAAATGTTTTTATTTGTATATTTAACAAATTAAACACATCAATAATTTATTATTAATCTATTTAATGCCCAGAGGTATGCTAGAGGTCTTTAAAACCAAAGATGAATGTCATTCGTACGTCAGTGTTAGTGTTACATAAAGCCACGTCAGTGAACTCAATTATATTTAGAGTCAATAAGGCGATGAAGGTCCTGGGTTCGAATCCTACAATGAGCTTGACCTTTCGGTGAAGGAAAAACCCGTGAGTAGTTTTTATAACTTTTTACAAAACATGATACATTTACTAAATTCATATTTCAATTATGTATTTTGTTGTACATAACGCCCAGTTTTTTGCTACGCGTAGAGTTCATAACATAAGTATAGATAGAGCGTTGATTTAAGTATTTTTAGTTTATTATAAAAGTGACGGATTATTAAAAGTCACAACAAACGTTGTTGTTTATGATGTAAGTAATATAGTCCAGAGAGCCAATAACATTTTAGTATTAGGGTATTGATCCAGAGACAACTCGAACAAAAACACGATTAGGGAAAATAAAAAATGTATTCGCTCATAATATAAGAGTATCATTTCATTATATCAGGTGACAATGGTAGCTCTATGCTTTATAATTTTCTACAAATATTAATTCTATTTATGAGATCTAAATGCACCTTATTTTTTCTGAAGTATACTGCTATGTAACTACACACTTTCAGTTTTCAAGCGTCGAGGATGAAGAACCTCTCTTCCTGGGGCTTATCACAACCTGGGCCAAGGTAACGCCGCCTCAGTTCGAGGTCCGGTGGTGCAGATATATCGCCCTGAAGTATGTTGTAGGCCTGTTCTATGGTACTCTCTATCTCAGATTTCAGCTCCTGAAATAAGGAAATAAATTAACTATAGGTATAAATTGGTAGTTTGCGCCATTGTCAAGTATGATCAGTCTTAAACAGGACGTGTTTTTTTTATTGATCCATAGTTTGGTGTTGTTTCGAAGGTAATAGGTATGCTCAGCATGCTGGCATCCATTTTGAAGTACAGACTGCACATAATTACTTTAGACATCAAATTATGATAAATGATGTACGTCGTGCACTCCTGGCGGAGTGGCCGTGGTCATAGATCGTCTGATTGATCTTTGCTGCTTTAGACTTGTGTGCATTCAGTAAGGGAACATGATGTAACTACATAGCTAGATAAATTCTATGATAAGGACAAATAAAACGATGCTGACAAGTTGGCGGATGGTCTACCTTATGCTAAGTGGTCTTCGCCAACCTTGAAGAGGTCTTTTCCATGTCTACAATGCTAGGATTTATCTAGTATACCTCATATAGGTCTGGCGAGCGCCTGGCGCGCTCTGCCAGCGCGGCGTGCAGATGGTAGAGCAGCAGGCCTCGCAGGTGCGCGTCGCCCACACCCAGCGCCGCCGCCGTGCGCAGGGTGCCGCGGCACAGGCTCTCTTTCAGCGCTAGACGGGACTCCGATAGCTCTGAAACATTACCAGACCATTATAAACAATGTTGGTTGGTTGCAATACAGAATGTTATTGTATGCGTCTGCAGGCGTAAGAGTATGAAGTGATTACTTTCACCACAGAATGCGTAAGTGATAGATTGAGCCAACCAAAATACCTGCATACTTTGAGCCCTGATAAAATAACGACTCATTACAATAAATAACGCCTGGAAGAAAAGCTTCGCTTTCATTTATTCAACAATTTAATATCTGTCTCTATCATACACTGACGGAAGACAGAGCGTGTTTTTTTTGGCGTGGAGCGAGACCCTTTCTTAGTGGATACTGGACCTACACTTCACAAAGAATATACCCTCTAAATTTTATATCTCTAGGACCAGCGGTTTAGATATATTAGTCAGTAATTGGTTTTAATAAACAAAAACGAATCGTTTTGCTTACCAATGGTAGGTTTTTTATTGCCAAACTGGGCATATATCTATATGCCCAGTTTCGTAAGCTAATTTTACCTGTGATAGCTACTTTCATATGGGAGGATCTGCTATGCAAAGCTTTGAGGTATTTGCTTCATAATTAGTAAAGATTTGAGAGTCTTAATTTTAATAAATCTTAACCGATAACAGTCCGTAAATTATTGAAACCGGGCATTAGTCAGTCAGTCAGTCAGTCAGGACTTTGAAGTTTATATATATAGATTTAAATGATACTTCAGGGATATTTTTTAAATCGAATGTGAGGATTAATCGATACTGTCGTATCATCTCAATCTCTCTCAAGATGATCCCACATAGAGTTAGATTATTATAGAGCGACTGTACTAGAGTATCACTGCTGCTCACGCTTCGCACAAGTTAACGTGTTAGAGTATCACTGCTGCTCACGCTTCGCACAAGTTGACGTGTTAGAGTATCACTGCTGCTCACGCTTCGCACAAGTTAACGTTGTTAACGCTATCACTCTATAATATTCTAACTCTATGTAATCCCACTATCTATTGCAAAATCTAGGCGAAACAAATTTCGGGGCATATAAGTTTTCTTTTCGTTATTTTATTTGAAATATAAAGTTTTCGTAAGGGTTAGCTTCATCGCATGTTTTAGTTTAACAATAGGAAACCCTAAGACACGGTACCTAGCTACCTATTCGGAATGGAATCGACGCTCTCAGGGAACTATGCCTGTGTCGATGTCATACTAAAAGTTAGATAAACAAAACTTTGGTTTAGGATGTATCAAGATCAACTGTTTTCAAATACTTAGCATAACATGGTACTAAAAGAGATACCTTGGATGCTTCTGCATTTCATTATGTAAAAATTATGCAAGAAATAGTTATTTCAGAGTATGCAATGAACTACTATGTAGGTATATGATCAATTTTCGCTTCATCAAGTCTTGGCTCAGAGGAAATAGAAATAGTTGGCAGTACAGTTTATGCAGACCTTCATCGGTAGCTGGGTGGAGGCAAGACGCCAAGACTAATGCACGCTGCGGATGAGTAGGGAATACGGAGCACTTATTTTATGTTTACAATTATTGCGTTGTATCAAACTGTGCATTGCGTAAATAACCAAGCAACGCAGTCACATCACTCAGACGTACACAAGAGGCGTTAATCACTGATGCCAAAAGTTCCGTGCGTCTCGGATGCAATGTTTGGCAATATTTACTGGATAATAAATCTAGTGTGCGATTATGGCAGGCGGGTACTAACGGTACAGGTAGGCAGATCCACCTGGTGACTACGTGGGGACGCGCGTTCCTCGCGGAGGCGCCCATGTCAATCGGCGTTCAATCGTACAACTGCCCCTCGCGTGATTATCGTCCCCGATTTTATTCACTTGTTGCGTAGTACTCGTCGCATACCGGGACACGCTATTCTGAACTCACGTTGCAATACTAACTGCATAATATATACGAGGCTTTGAATTTATTATGAATTAGTATTTTGCATATTTGTGGAATGACGCAGCTATGACTGCGCAGACCGCAGAGCGAAACAAAGGAAAAACTGTTTATAACTTTTATGGACTTCGATCTGGAAAATGTTTGCTTTTTCATCAAGTCAATGTTTTCTTTTGTATGGACAGGGCTTTATTATAGGTATATGCTACGCTCAAAGACCGATGCGAAAAAAGAGCTCACAACGCGTCGTGGCCACTGTAAAACATCCAAATCTTTTATGTCTCTTATAAAAACACCCCATGCTGCCAAGGACGCGATGTGACCACCATATAGATTGACATAGATAGCGACATGACCTAGATATAGATTGACGGGGCAGCTGGCGTGGTTGGTTAAGACTCTGGTTAAGATTCCACCTATCACGCCGCAGGTCGTGGGTTCGATTCCCACACAGGACATGCATTTGTGTGCATGAACGTATGTCCTAAGTCTTGGTGTAATTATGTATATTAAGTAAGTATGTATTTACAAACAAAAAGTAGTATATGTATTATATCAGTTATCTGGTTTCCATAGTACAAGCTCTGCTTAGTTTGGGATCAGATGACCGTGTATGAGGAATGTCCCAGGATATTTATAGAAAGAGCCTTTATATAGCGCTTTGAGCGTAGGTACGTAACATACAATAATAAATACTTAATATTGTAATGTTTGTATGTTTATAACTATGAAACCCTGTAATTGAGTAATTAATTGGTGATTTAGCATTCAGTACGTACGTACCTACATGTATGGAGCAGGTAAAGAGGCGCTATCTTGTCCTAAATGTGCAACAGCCGTGTCGTATCCATACGCAATATAGCATGCGCCAGAGTTAGCGATCGTTTCCATTCACAGTTTTTTTGTTTTAAATTCAAATTCATTTATTTAAATAGACCTTCGCAGGCACTTTTGATAAGTCTGACTATCCTACTCTAATACCAGTTCGGAAGGTTGTATTTGCCGAGAAGAGCCGGCAATAAACTTAGCAATTACTCTTTTCAAAATTATAATAGAACCACAAAAAAAAAATGGCATGAATAACCATTTTCAAGAAATCTACACAAGCTAGCAAGAAGCCACAAATGGCAACAAGGGCTACCGTTTATGTGGCCACCAGTTCTGTTGGCGCCACTAGCGAGTGGCTCCTATCGCTGTCGTCGAAAAAGTATTTTTTTGCTCGTCAGGACCTATATAATTAATACTAATAATATTGATAAATTAATTATGCCTCATTTTTCGTCCCCGTCCCGTTTTGTTCCGGATATACAAAAAACTTAAACAGAATTCAAGGTAAACTAAAAAGTCAATAAAATCCTGACATGAGAATGGGACCAAACGGGAAGTGTACCCTTCCAAACAAAAAAGAATTTTCCAAATTGGTTAATAAATGACGGAGTTATGAGGTAACAAACATAACAAAAAAAAACTCACAATTGAATTGAGAACCTCCTCCTTTTTTGAAGTCGATTAAAAAGAGGAAATACTTTTCCGAAAAACCCGCCTAAACAGTGGTAAGTAGGGATTCCCAGGTATGTCTGGGCGTGAAAAGCTCGCAAACAGTCAAAGTCACCCAGTAGTACCCACGGTACACTAGCGCTTCTCGCCAATAAGTCAAGCGCGATAGCCCCCATTGGTGTCTCTCTTTGCCGCACTATCTTTGTTTCTTTTAGGCATATAGATGTACCTAGCTTGCTAGTATGAGCTGTCAAATGATGGCCCGAGTTATTATGTTGAATGCTTGCTAGCATAGGTAGGTTATCACTATCAGTGTAGTTTTGTATAGTTCTTACTAATTTTCTTGTAATAGACATCGAATACGATACGAAACTTTCGATTTTCAGCTGACGTACCGCCCTGTTAATGGAAACGTTAAAATAATTAAGCATGTGCTTAAAGTGAGGTAATATTAAATTCAGCGTGTTATCCTTGTTAAGCACTGTTAAGTAATCTAATTAAGATAAAATAAGTAATTAGTAGATACTTAGGTATTCGCATAGCATTATATTCAGATCTAACATTTGTTAGTTCGCGTTTGTAGTTTTTATATAATTCCTCTCTTTTTATAAATCATCTCAAGTCATTTCCCTCTGGAATACGGGTAAAACCGAGCGCGAAAGCTAGTAGGGATTATATGGTAATTAGCACAACGTGTAACGGGGTTATCCAAAAATGTACGACCTCTTTGGTGCTTTAGTTTCTTTGGTACTAGGCGGACAGATTGCGAAAGAGAATTTTTTATTATTATAGTTATTAAAGTAGGTAGTATGTTACGGTACAGCTCTGCTGTGATGTGAGCAATCGGTAGATAATGACCCTTCAAAGAGCGGTGTTAGCGCGTTGGTTACGATTTTAATTCAATTTATTGAGAGAGGTAGAGCATAGCGTTTATTCGCTCAAAGAGCAGCTCGACTGGGGAAGTACCTCCACCTTACAGAATACCGCAGCCAAATAACTTTATGTTGTGTAAAGTTGTATTCCTGCGCGTGGTTAAGGTCGCCAGAGCTCATAGGGGAGGGGGGAAAGGTCGGTAACGCGTGAGCGATGCTTCTTGTGTTGCAAGCGTCCATATGGCTACGGTAACCGCTAACCATCAGGTGGGCCGTAGGCTTGTTTACGGACTAAGATGTATAAAAAAAAATATGGGGGGGTTTGGCATATATATACCCTTTCCTTTACACGTTGTATACGTTGTGTTTGCTTATTCATTAAATGCCCGTTTGTAATGTTGAATAATGCGATTATAAAGTCTATTAAAATGTTTAGCCTTGACACAATAAAAACCACAACGTCCTAGAAACCTTATACGATTACTTACAGTTGGCTCGAGTTATTATTATCCATTCCATATAGCTGATACGTTTTAAAAACTTTAAGAATGCAACGTTTTCTTACTTTACTCTACTTACGTTTAAGTCTTTCCCCTTATAACAAAAGAAGGTTTATGTCATATCTAGTAAAACCCAAGTCAAATACTAATCTATCAGTTTCTAATGTCATTTAAAAAAGATCTTATATCCTAGGTTTTACATGACTCGACTTAAACCATCTTTTGTAATAAGAGGGTTTATGTTTCCAATCCTAAATAGTTGGGTAGGTAGAAATGTTATACTTAAGAATTTAAAAAGAAAGAAAGAATATTGGATTCCGGTGGTTGATTGTACACATCTTCTATAAATAAAAGTGTTTGAACCTTTGCTTCATGAAAGAAGTAGAATCGACAAATAGAGAGAATTGTTACTTTTTATCCGTAATGGGAACGCAGACGAAACTGCAGATTATCTTAATTTCACTATTATCCATACCAAAATATAACTTTTTTATATCGTCTCTGTTCTAAAGTTCAAGGTAGCGTGTCAAATGTTTTGGCATAACGTGTTAAAATTTGCTTTGAGATGAGAAAACAACTAGATAACTGATGAAAATGGATTTTATTTTTAGACGTTACGTGCTTACATGTTCTTAATAACTTCTTAGAGTTAACTGGCACACTGGCACATCAATTAGATTTAGAAATTGGCGTACTAGATAATATTTAATGGAAAGGTTAGGAACAAGCAAACGATGCGCAGATAAAATAATAAATTGTTACCAGAAGTTAAATTAAATTAAGGCTTATTTGGTAAGCTCAATAAAAATACCGTTCAACTTCAATCCTTCAGCGTATCCAAGTTTGATTGCCAATCTCAGTCGCAACTCCACAAAGATGTGACTCGTGTACGGTATGAAATTCGCCAACCTTTTTAAAACTAACGCTTCAAGCTTCAATTGATCATCAAGGTCCATGGTTCCAACTAAGCTACCGAGAACGCTTTGCACTACACTTATCCGAGAAGGAGACACTTCGGAATCACAGTTGTCACACTGCCACGTAGATGCAGGATTCAATGGTGAAAGAGGCAGTAGAACTCCAATACATTCCTTGTAAACACATTTTAGTCCAGATAAATTAGTACCCATCTCAGTGCTATCCGCACATCTTGTACATTTGCACCAAAAATGCTTCGTTTTATAAAGCTGGCAACGTCGAGCGGGAGTGCACCATAAAAGTCCAGTATAACAAGTCAATATTTCTTCTCCGATTTCAATATCCTTGGTTGCGTAAATGGACATCGAGTAATCTTTTTTGAAAATATTCCGTGTATTCGGAACACAACTGTGATTAATAAATGCCGACAAAGGATACAGACCCCGCAGCGGTATGTTTTTCTTCTGGGAGTTGTTAGCTATTCTGAACGAGTTTATCTTTAATATTGTATCAATTACTTCCATAAATTGTTTTTGTTCGACCGGTATTTCATATTTAGTGCACAGATTATCAATGTCTTCATTGTTATCCTTAACTTTGTTCCTTTGAAATAAGGATAAAATAGCCCTTTGTTCATCCCTTAGCAACAATAAACGTATATAAATTAGTAAACGTGGGAGTAGTTCTGAATTCCTTAAAGAGCCGATTTTTAGCTTCCAGTTATTGATGATAAAATCACAAGCTATCTGGTGTCCCTGTGATGAATTGCATTGTTCAGAACAGAATATCAACGAGCATTTAACACAAGTGAAACAGGCATCACTTATTTGGTAACATGTGCAACAGTATATCTCAGTGGCGCCCGCGCGATCTGCTCGTGGTCCTATCACTACAGGTGTATTGGTGAAGATCATCGTTCCTTTCTCGATCGGTTGAGATGCAAATAATCCCCTTCCTCCTAGTTCTGATGACTTTATAGTCCATTTAGGGCTTGATGAGTTTTCAAGATATGGTACTAAGACATCTGCTGCTTCTGTATATGAGTGTGCCATATCGCGATTGGTGATGGAGTGGAACTGCACTTTATAGTATGATGGATCCACCAGCGCCCGCGGCTGACTGACGCTGCCAATCCAGTAAAATCTCTATGTACCTGACCCGTATGAAAATAGCGACTGGAAATACTAAAACTCAACTGTTAGAGCCAGCCTGTGTCGAATCTGACGTAATGTATGTCGGAGCCGGGATTTATGTTTAGTTTACTACTGAGTTTTATGCTTCAAAGGGCGTGTCTGTTTGTAAAGCTTACAATAAAAAATGATGTTTTTCTATGGAAATACCCGCGGAACGATATCTTCTATTGAGTAAAAGAGTGCTATTTTGTTCGCATTTCATCTTGCACTTATTCCTTTCCTATATATAACTTTAAAAGCGTAAAAGCTCTTTGGTCATATTGGTTTTAAAACTAATGGGTTATACTTATATACCATACAGTGATGCAAGAATTTATGCATAACACCACGCTGTCCAATCAATCAAATCAGCGCTCATACGTTCTAGGAGCGGAAACGAGCCGATTTATGAGTGGGTGGTACCTGCCAACCAACGTAGGTAGATACATTGTATAGAACAACTCCGTTTACTTTTATTTTCCTCATTCACGAATATTTGGAGCTGAGTGAGGGATCGTGCACGAAGACTTAGGGAGCCCGCCCATGCATCGCTGAATGATTATTTTGTCGTCGAATATAAAATATTCAGAGTTCAACACTGCCCACGACCTACAAAAAGGCAAGAAAGTCTTTCCAGTCCAAATTTCAATCCGTATCGTCTCTAAGCTTCTCTCCGTAAGTGGCCTAGCGCCACTTGGCTCCACTCGTGTGTACCTACTTCGGGTTTTCCCGACCTGAATATCATCATTTCTGTTTTACAGACATTATAATTTAATTCATATGGAACAACAAAATTCCTCACACACGGCTCTTATCCCAAACCTCTGTGCCCAAACTAAGCAGAGCTGGTATATGTAATTAGTATGTGTAAATACATGCTAATTACACCCAAACTCAGGACACACAAACATGTTCATGCACACAAATGCATGTCCTGTGTGGGAATCGAACCCACGACTCGTGGAATCTTAACTAACCGCGCCAACTGGCCCGTCACGATTGTTCACAGCAAAGTGTTATCCCTTGACGAAGGGCTAAGGAACAGTAGGTACCTAGGTATTTATATCATCGACATAGCATAGCTTAGGTTATTGACCAAATCACAACCTGTACTGATGCTCCCCAAATCCCTGAAATGATTGACAAATAGGTTAAACAGGTCAGGAGAGGTCAAGCCTCCTATAAGTATAAGACGTCGTGACGTAACACCTAACACTGTTAGTTGTACTTGTACACACGGCTACAGGTCAAGCTATACATTTCTAGTATAAGCTGACCTCCCATTGTACGGAAATCGTATACAATGCGAGTTCAGCTTATACTGGAAATGTATAGCTTGATCGGTAGCCGTGTGTACGTACCGTAATTTATTATTTACTCTGAGATGTTAGTATGGTTTCTATACCAGAATCTCAGCAGATTCCACTCCACACCCCATGACTTGGAACAAACGTTGACTACAATTATTTTTACAAATAAGTATAATACTCGTAGAAATATTAACTAAAAAAAAAGTTTTACTTTGTCTCAATTAATGTCGTAATTCACAAGGTCAAAGGCACTGCAAACATACACTATACTTTGTGAATGAGAACCGGAACAGAAACCAATGTGTGCGTCATCTATTTTCAAATTCTCACCTAGATCTTGGTACACAAGTCGCTCCAATAACCGTATCTCAAGAATTAGGACGATAATATAGTTAGTCGAAGCGCTGAGATCGCCATTTCTATTTTTCATATTGGTGTAAATTAAATCTTGTGGAAGATAATTGTGCCTAATTCAAAAGTTATAAAAATTACATAGATACTCAAACATTTTATCAACGGTATAGAAAATGCAGTATGTATAAGGCTTATATAAAAAAAAAAGAGAATATGATCGATATTTAGAGGTTGCGACCATCGTGTCCAAGTGACTTGCCACAATTCGTTTTTCTTACCCTTTTGAAAACTAATTAAATTTTTAGAAGCATTCCAATTTTTTCTCTCCTATGAGTGGCTAATTGAATTAATTTACATGCTTTCATCATTCTCTGTTTGCTCCGTAGAAAGAAAATAGTTTCCCAAATACTCTACCGCCATCTAGTGTTATCCGTCAGAATGTTTGACGCATTGATCGAGGGATTGTTGCCACTTGGACTTGGTTTTAGTAAAATATAGATTTTCATTCAAACAATGGTAAATTATACCTATATTCAAGTGGCTTACACCTATATGCTCCTGAGGTAGGTACAGGTTCAAATCCGTCCGTTTGTTATAGATACTAACAGAAAAATTCCCAATTAGTTTGGTAATTTTTCTGTTAGTAGGTATCTATAACAAAACACACATTCTATAATCGGAGTCAACATTAGGTAAACTTCTGTCGGTCTTTACTCTGTGTTACCATCGCAATTGTTGCTATTATTGAACAAGTGCAACATCGTAGTTCACTATTAATAGCAGATGTCTGACGTGATAGGAAATGACGCGATTCGATCGGCCAAGGTACAACTACAAGGTGCTCGTACGTGATATTTTCAATAGTTGAGATGCCTATCTATGTCAACGTCGCGGTCGGACACTACATCATTCTAAAATGGGCTGCATAATGATTAATAATCAGAGCTAAAACTTATAATTAACGGAAACTGTAATGCATGGTTGGTATTTTGTATTTGTGATTAAAACAGAAAGCCATCCACTTGTAGATAATAGAGTTCCCTGGGAGCACATCTACCTCATGAATATTTCCCGTAAAATGTCTCCCGAAAATGTAACACCATTTATCTATTCAATTTATAATTTATCTTACGACTAACAATCACACCTTGGTGAAGATCATTTGAAGAGATACAAATCTGTGTGATCGCATTTCGTATTAAAACTAATATAATAAATGCGGAAAGTGAGTTTGTTTGTTTGTTACGCCTTCACGTCTCAACTACTCAACGGATCATCATGAAATTTAGCATGTAGATATCCTATGGTATGGAGAAGGGCATAGGCTACTTTTTATCTCGGTAACGCGAGTGAAACCGCGGGGACAGCTAGTTTCGTATAAATAAAGATAGAAAAGAAGAATATTTGAAAGTTTAATGTAATCGCTTTCTTGCCTCGACAACAACTATTAATAGGTACAACTCCTATGAAAAATTTATGAGTCGCGAAGCGCGATTGCTATGCGTCTTCCCAGACCAAGTGTCTGCACCGTAGGGTACCTGCTTCTGTATAAATTTAAGGCTATTTATGTTTTGCTGTTTCCACTTACTGTGCCAAGGAATGAGTAAGGAAACGAATGTAACCGTACCTAATTAAATATATTAATGGAATTTAAAATCGACTGTGCGATCGGCGGTTTCATTGGAAATAATTACGACCCATTATGAAATGTAGCTATGTGTCTTATTTAGATCTGGCTTTTTGAGTTTATTTTCCTTTTTTGGCATAAGGAATGTGAAAATCTTTTCTAATCTTGAAAAAATAAGACACAGCAATGATATTGATAAAGATACGCCACGTCATGATAAGGTTTTCACAATTGTCGAGAACGTATTATTTGATAGGCATAAGTTTTATTTATTATTCTAATAATGTGTGAAAAATGGCCCTAAATTATATTTATTTATTTATAGGCATAGCAAATATATCTATATAAATCCTAATAATATTGTGGAGATGTTGATTAAATGTATGTACGTACTAGCTGTTCCCCTGCCTTCCTGGGATATACAGTAGCATATCTTCATACCATAGTAGGCTATCTGCGTACCGATTTCATCGCAAACGATGGTTTCGTCGTGAAAAGATGACAAATAGACATACAAAAAACTTTCACAAAGTGTAACGGAAACGGGTATATCTATCCGAAAGGTGTGAAGATAAAATCAGGTAGGTATGGACTTGCTATAAAAAGTTTGAGCTCAAAATAAATTACTCAAAGAATTCATACCATATTTTTGGTTCCATAAGTATATTTGAATAATTATAAAAAACTTTGTCGTATAGTTAGTTATTAGTTAGAATATTTTAACTCTATGGACATGGCCGTAACACTTTGTATGTTAGTGTGATTAAATAAGTTTTGGTTTAAATAAGGAAATATAAGATAGACTTTTTCAAATTGGACAGGTAGTAGTTCCTGAGATTAGTTCGTTCAAACATTCACACTCTTCAGCTATATTATATTTAATAATATTTGAGTTAAAATTAGTAAATGTTTTCGGTAGAGTATATAAATAACTAAATTCTTACCGTGCCACCGCAGTCCTTCAGTTTCACCGAGTTCCCATATCAATCGGCACTGCAGATCTACGATAATTTGATTCGTCTTTGGAATGTATTTGATAATCCGATGAACGAGGAAATGTTCCAATTCGTCAACGTTATCAAAGTCCAAGGAGCCCATGAGACTTCCTAAAGCACCTTGTATAGCACATATATTGTTACTTGGAACTCTTAAACTGCACTCTATACATCGCCAAGAAGATGACGATCTTA
This sequence comes from Achlya flavicornis, assembly GCA_947623365.1. Taxonomy (NCBI): domain Eukaryota; kingdom Metazoa; phylum Arthropoda; class Insecta; order Lepidoptera; family Drepanidae; genus Achlya; species Achlya flavicornis. Next base: position 5,375,415 of record OX392468.1, on the reverse strand, counting down.
GGGGTTCAATAGGAAGGAGATAACCAGGACATTCAGTAGAGAAACACTTGAGAGCTGCTAGAAGTGTGCCACGTTCAGTAGGATCAGCACAACGGTCACATTTGCACAAGAAATGTTTGGTTTTAAACAGGTGGATTCGTCGAGCTGGGGTGCCCCAGAGAATTCCCGAGTAGCAAGTCAATATTTCAGTTCCCGCTCTAATTGGCTTAACTGCTCTCACTGCCATTTGCTGTTCACCGTTGAAGCTGTATCTCGTATTTGATACACAACTATGGTTCATTAGGGCTGCGACGGGATATAAACCCCTCATACCCATTTCTTTTTTACCATATGGAGTTGCTAGCTGGAATGCATTCGTATCTAAGACGCAGCAAGCCAGGGTCATCAGCTGTTCTTCATCTTCTGGTATATCAAAATATTGTTTCAGATCTCTTATTTCACTCCCATGTTGTGGAAGCATATGCGCTTGAAGTGCAGCCAAAAATTGTCTCAATTTTTCATTCAACAATAGAGCCCTAATCGGCGTTAACGCTCGCGATAGTAGAGTATCATCGATATCCTCAATAGGTGTTTTGTTATTCCAACGAGAAATGATGCCACAATCGTCAAAGTGTTCACTTGTATTTTGACACTGTTCCGAGCACAATAACAACGCACACTTCGAACACTTGAAAAAGGTGTCACTTTGCAATTTGCAGCAAACGGTGCATCCACGTAGAACTGACGTTCCAGCTCGGGGACCGTAAATCAGGGGATGATCAACGAACAGTATGTCACCCGTCTTTATGTCCTCGGTTGCGACGAGACCACGACCGCCAAGACTGGATTCGTCGATAATCCATTTAGATTTGTATTGTATACCGTCTGTACGACTGTAGAGTCCGAGGTGTTCTTTTACCATTTGTGACAATTGCTCCAACGACAACATCCTGCCGTGACTGGACCGGTGACGGCACTGCACTGCGCGCTCAATGCGAATTTACAAATCAGCCGGTTTGATAACAGCGGTAGTGATCGAATGTATTATTAAAACACCAAATTTGTATGCGATCTTCTCCAATTAACCAAGTTCAATCGACAGACGCCGGCCGTGTGAGGTAAGTACGTACCTGACGTGTTCTTCACGGGCGTTGCCAACCTAGTACTATATAGATTATCAAGTAATTTGTTTTAGAATTGCCTTGTTTTACGTTTTAGTATTGTGCCAAGCAAACTCAGCGGTTACCTGAGCGGTGGGTGCTCGCCCGTGCACACAGTGTGAAAGACGAAGCCGTGACATCTGGGAAATATTTAAATAGGTACAAATGATATAAATAAGTATAGGTCGAGTTGATGACTATTTTTAAATACGAGGGAAGTAAGTAAAATATATTATCCGGAGCTCAGTGCTCAGGTTAAATATATACGAAAATATAGGGATATAAATGACGAAGATTATTGGGAGATTGGCAGTTGTCTACCTACAGTGATTTTGCGGCAATAGTTAGTTAGTTGGAGAAAAAGTACAGAAAGCTAAAATTTATTTATATAAACTTTTAAAAAATGTTCGAATTTCGACCACTATAGACCACTACAAAAATCCTATCTATATCCCACAGAGTTTATATTATAACACTAGCTGTCTAGCGCGGTTTCACCCGCGTTCCCGTGATAAAAAGATGCCTATAATGCTCGGGGATAATGTAGCTTCCTATTAGTGAAAGAATTTTTCGAATCCGACCTGTTAGTTCCAGAGATTAGCCCGTTTAAACAAACAAAAAACTCTTCCGCTTCTTCTTCTTCAATATTATTAGTATAGATAATCACATGTAGCCACCCGAGTAACATTGTCTTGTAAAAGGTCTACGTAAGTATCATAACTTCAGAATACTTCAGTATGCAATGCACGGTTCTGCGTGCTCTCGAATGGTTTTATGAAACTATTTCCATAATCTGTAATATAATGATGTATGGTAGTATTATACTTACTATATACATGGAGTTCTATTATATTCACATGATTTATGACTAGGTACTATTTGAAGACAAATTATGAGCAACCTGCAGGTATAATAATACTAATCTAATTATAGACAAAATTCTTTTATGTGGAGAGCAAGCAACAACTTCAACACCATTGCTAGACATCATGATTTAGATCTTTTCTGCACAAGCGTTACATCGGCGAGGCGAATACTAAGCAATGTCTTTTTCAATTAATGCATTACTTGTGAACTGTTTTAGAATTATTTGGCGGGTATGTATCTGAATTATTATGTTATTTTCATTTCCATGCTATGTAAAGAGTGTGTTGTTTAACTCATCACAGATTTAGTTTTTATACTAGTACCTATAAGTGAAGACCTGTTATTGGCTTCCTGATGAATATTAATGGTTTAAGTTTTGTATTTTAAGTAGCTGTTGGTCTTCCCATAATAAATAAATAAAAAATAAATAAATAAATAATAAAGAAGTCGCGTATTTTTGGTAGATAGTAGTCGCTCAGAGTATATAAATACTTAGTAGGTACCCAGTACCAGTACCGACCTAGTTATGATTAATCAAGAACGGAATCATTGATATGGTTTAAATAACATATACCTACTATTATATCGCATTTATTGAATAAATTGTGTACCTATATATGCATAAGTTTCATAATAATCACGATCGTTTGATCTTAAGTTTGAAACTATATTGAAGTTAAGTTAAGTTGTGGTAGTGCCCGCGTGTAGAGCATATTTACCTTTATTATCCCTACTTCACGGCTAAATTACCGATGCTTTTTTACTTACTAAACTAGGATACTTTGATCCTTAAAACTAGGAACAGCGTAGTTTTAGTTTTTACTACTAGGTATATAGCCTATTGACGCTTGCAACACCAGGTATCACTCGCGGGATGCCGCCCTGCAAAAATCTCTCCACACCCTTTTAGAAGAACCCCATGCTGGAATCCCTTGAGGAAACCACGACGGGGAGCTCATTCCACAGCCTGAACGTGCTTGGTAGGAAGCTCTTTTGAAACGGTACCACTTTGGAAACCACCACTTTTCCCACGATGGCGAGAGTTCCGATGGTAGCCTTGGGTATCAAGTTAACAATTCTTTAGTATATCTAATAAGCGATGTATCTATCCTGAAGCGATGAAAACTCAGTGGTAGAGATATGAGAATGCGGTGAGTGAGTTCCGATCCTACAATGAGTTTGAGCTTTCGGTGATGGAAAATATCGTGAGGAAATTTTAGCGAGGTGGTAGCTAGCTAGATGCTCTAAAGGCTTTGTAAACATATTGTAGTGACATCACCAACACATTGACAATCCCCAACAATCCCCCTAGTATTGTCATTTATTGTCTGATAATATTTGCTGATGTATAAGCATACAATTTGTATAATATAATTGAAATGGTTAGTTTATCGAAGCAGGAGTATACTTTCACGCCCCTGATGTCGCGTACAAAGTGGCGTCTGGACGAGTAACGTGATCCTTTCCTATTGTCCTAGCCAGTTCCTCCGTTGGTTCGACAACCTGACCAGTCTCTGTGACCACTTGTCCTACGTGGACGTTATTTTACGCACTAAGTAAAATATCTAAATGCGCAGTAAAAATATAAATTTTCCCGCGTGTTTTCCGTTTGGAGCCTAACGGCCGGTGATAAGAAAATTGACTGAACTCGAATAATGCAAAATTTCTTGGATGATTCCGGAGATGAGTGTCCATGGTATTATTTTGATAGTTCTTACAAAACATTGCTGGGCTCTTGTCTTTTTGTTTTTGGTAAGTTATATTTATTTCTAACATATGCTAGAATTGTATGGTAGCAAACATTTTCATTATCGCTCGCTCTGCAGGAAACATCTAATGTAATAAATTTAAGTTTGATTTTGAAAAGAGTAATTGCTGAGTTTATTGCCGGCTCTTCTTAGCAAAAGCAACCTTCCGAACCGTGCATTAGAGTATTAGAGTTTGACTATTCATAAGTGCCTGTGAAGGCCTATTTGAATGAATAAATTATTTCATTTCATTTCATTTCATTAACCTCAACCTTGTCAGACCTTGAAATTTATATTTTAGGCCAATATCCTCTAAAAATTGTTAAAGTAAAAAAAAATTGTGATTGTAGGTTAAATGTTTTGTGGTGGAAATGGTATGCGTCAATTAGTTAAGTGTTGACAGGTGTATTCGGGGTGCTGCTCAATGGTTGGCTTTTTGCCACGTTCATCCATAGTCACCTGCTAATATTCAAGAGTCATATACTGGTACTTAATCTTTGCGCGGCATCACTGGGCAGAAATCTGCTAGGATTCCCGTTTGCAGGATCATCGGCTGTAGCGAAAAGGTATGTCATGTAGGCAAACGAAAGTAAAGGTTAAGTCATAGCAATTTTACCCTATTTAATTTGACCATTTAATTTGATCGTCATTTATTTTTTTGAATTTATTTCATTTTGTCTTATTACAATTCGTGTTGATCGTGATTTTGTTGATAAGCTTTAAAAAGCGAACTTATGCTCTAAAGAGAAGAGAGTAGGCAAAATGTGAGGACCGAATTCTAAAAGTGGATTTTTGCTTACAGAATAATAATATGCATCAATACGATGGTTTGTAGAGTTAAAAAGAAGGAAACTGTTATTGGCAATAAGTATGTGTTAAATTTAATTTTAAGTGCTGTTGTTACAACTTTAATCTGTGGCTATTGTTTCCATGATAATAAAAGAAGTAAATATGGATCCGGTAAATTTTTGGTCCATTTTTTATTCTCCTCTTATTTGTTAAGAGAATCCATGAATATGTTAATGCTATGAAGTCATTTTAGTGATGATTCAGTCATAATTTATAGTTTTTCATTTATTCTAATGATGAAAGTGATGATGGGCCCTTCAATGATATAAAAAACAAAAATCCCATAAAATGTTTTTGTTTCATGACATGTTCTGAATTAAAATCTGAGTGAAATCGGTGCTCACATTTTGAAAGCTTTTGATCTCTTGCATAATTATTTAAAATTAAAAGTTTCTTGAGATAATTGTATAGTTGACTAGCTGCGCTTTCCCCGCGTTCCCGTGATAAATAATCTATAATACTCGGTGATAATGTAGCTTCCTATTAGTGAAAGAATTTTTAGAATCCGACTGGTAGTTCCAGCGATTAGCCCGTTTAAACAAACAAACAAACAAAAAAATTCTTCCGCTTTATTATATTATTATAATTGGCTACTTGACAGTTATAATGAAAAAATATGAAATATGTTAGATATGATAGCTAATAGGTTAACAATAATTACACAATATGTTTTTTGCATAATAATAATTTTTTAATATTTTATTTTAGGAAATAAAAAGTGAGTTTTTTTATCTGTGGATTACAAGAACCGAAACGCGGGCGGCCGGGATTGAGCATCTATGGTTTGTTTGTGAGGTTTGTGACGTCAAATTTAACTAGAGGTGTGAAACTCATCAAAAATACGCGAGCTGCATAACAGCTCACGGCTCAGGTGTGTGAGCTGGTTCAATGACTCAGCTCGCAGATCAGCTCAATTTGTACCTATAGTCCACGATAAGCGCGCACACTCACTCCGTATTGGCTCGATTCGACGCGCGGTACGCGTTACATCGTGGACTATAGTTACAAATTGAGCTGATCTGCGAGCTGAGTAATTGAACCGGCTCACACAACTGAGCCGTGAGCTGTTATGCAGCTCGCGTATTTTTGTTTAGTTACACACCTCTAGTTTTGTTTTAGTGATGTGACGTCACACCTGACAAATGTCACGTGACCGGGTGTTTTTGCGCGAATTTCAAATGAAATGTTAAAAAATATTTTTTTTTCCTTGTAAATAACATTTTTTTGATAAAAAGATAATTGTAAGAGGTATAAAATACACGTATTTAAATTTTAAAATATGTTTCCGAAAACTGTCAAGTAGCCAATTAATCAATTTTCCAAAGATACTTACCTACTTACATAAGTATACGTAGTTACAAGTATTCGTAATAATCAAGTAACTATACGTCCAAGAATACCTACGTAGTTTTTTTTATTTCAGATGGCTGTTTGGTCCAGCGTGCTGTCAACTTTTTGCATTTATCAATCAATTCTTTGGTGTCTTCCAAATCACTGCCTTATTCGTTATAGTTCTGGAAAGATATTTACAAGCAAGATACTATAGACGTGGTTAGTATTTATTTAAATCCCTGTTTGTAGTTTGTCGGTAGAAAATAGTAACGGAGGTCTTGGATTTGAAACCTACTATGAGCTTGATATTTGGGGGAAGTAAAACATCGTAAAGAAGCCATATGGCCTACCAGACTGACTGGCTACCACCTCTATGTTGAAAATCCGTCGCCAAGTACATGTGCGAAAGTTTTTCGGCAGCTGCACTTGAGAGCCAGACTTTGTCCCTCTTATTACGTGATATGGTAGGCAAGTCTAGCAAAACGCAGGATTTCAATATATCCGTCACTCTCTAACGTCATATAACAAAAAGAGCCAGGACTTTCTTAAAACATGGGATTTACTATACTCGGCTTAAACCACCTCAGTATTGAACACCTTCAGCCATCATCACCACGTTAAAAGCAAGTAGTTAATTGACTTAATTATTGTTTCAGAAAAATCTCTTTTGGTCAGTTTATATTGGTGGCTGGTCGGTGTGTGTTGGATAAATTCTGTGATATTTGCCACTCCTCCGTTATTCGGTTATGGACTATATTCTTGTGATGCAACTGGTACATGTTGCACGTTCCTCTGGCCAACGTTATCTTCTGGAGCTAAACAAATAGGATTCGCCGTTCCATACATTCTTATTTGTGGAGTAGCACCAATAATTGCCATGTAAGAATTATTTTATTATGCACCATCTTCTAATCCATAAACATCATCTTCTTCATCAAAATATGAAACTTTTTGCAGATTTTACTACATGGGAAAAGCAGTTCGTTTGGAAAGAATATTCTATAGAGGAGAACAACAAAGAGAGCAAAAGTATCTAACTAATGTAAATCTTATTATAATTTCTAAATGGCCTGTATTATTTTCTAGTAACTTTAACAGTTAAAAGTACTTTAAACTTTTCAGAGTGTTCACGTGCTATGTGTCGTTACATTAGCACTATGGATTCCCGCCGGAGTGCTGGCGGGCTGGCAATGGCTCCCACTGTTGACATACGGCTACAGGCCGCATGTTCCTCCAGTTTTGGCCTTGATTGCACCTATTGCCTCTGAGGTACAGTACACTGAATACACCATCAGCTTTTATTTAATTTAGTTATTTATCCCTATTTGTTTCTTTGGGAAAGTTGTTTGTTATCATGAGTAGGACCTACAATCATGTGTCTAAGTATCTTTTACTATTACGAGTCACCCTATACAGTTTTATAAACGGAGTATTGTACAGTGTCTAAGTATCTGTACAACATAGTAATATAGTCAAATTTATTGACTGACATAAATTTCGTCTTAGGATGCACGCCCTTTCTTCTTGTTTCACCATGTTCGGTACTTATAGAATAGGTAGACAATTTCGGCCCATGCAGACATAGTTTCATTTGAAGAATTTGAATCAAACTATGTAATTGGTGTTTGTAAAAAAGTGCAAGGTGATAACTGCTTGCATGTACAACTAAATAGGGGCCTAAACTTAAATAAGTTTAATATGAATTCGAGCTTATTAACTTAATATTATAATTTGTTTGTTTGTTTCGCCTTTGCGCCTCAACTACTTTTATCCCACGAACGTGGGTGAAACCGCGGGGGACAGCTAGTTAATTATAATTTTTATTTATTATGTTTAGGCGGCGACCAGCGTGCCAGTTCTATGTTACTTGACGAGAGACGAGAGGTTGCGCGCAGCGCTGCTCGGGCGCATGCGCAAGAACTATGCTCTGCTGCACCCAGTCCGTGCCAAGCTTTACAATCAGGACTAGAAACACTTCGCACCATCCTCGAGACTTCAGTGCCCTCCAGAACGCCAGACGATGGAGTGAAGAAAGCGCCAGGAATTTTGATGGGAACAGCAGTTTTTGACTTTCTTTTAAGAATTTGTATGACGGGATTGTGAAAACTATAATATAAAAACCTATTTTATGCGAATAAATTACATCTACTTAAGTACCTATGATAAAATTTCATTCATCGAAATGACTTTAGCTTGTATTTTGGATAGACAACAAAGACTTAAAAAGAAGTGGGAGAAGAAAAGAGGAAGAATAAGAGAAGAGGAAGGAGAAAGGAGAGAATTGAATTTTCGAGTTTGTTATTACTTACGGTGTGGGTAACGTTAAGGTAATGAATCCTGGATGAACAACAATGCGTGAAGCAGAGCGCAACGCCTCCGGTGTTGCAACATGAGATTCCTGTTCCACTTACAGCTTATTACACACATACATAAATATTAATATTAAGTATATTTGATTTAGTACAAAAATAGTAGTTTTCAATTTAATAAGTATTTTTGGAATGTTTTTATTAATTGACGTATTTTACAAACGGTAATCATGAAAAGTAGTATAGTACTATTTAATAATGCTAAATTGCAAGCTGCTTTACAAACAGACATTTCTTCAAAAGTAAACTGGCCAATTGAACTACCGGAGAGGATTGTTCACTGGATATTGGACTAACGGGTAAGATCTTTTTTTTTTAAACCACAAAGTTGGCATAAAAAGCATGCGACCCGCCTGATGGTAAGCAGTTACCGTAGCCTATGGACGCTTGCAACACCAGGGGTATCAGTCGCGTGTTGCCGACCCTAACACTGTCTCCGGTAGTCCGTTAGCCTCTTTACATTTGAAGAAATGTCTGTTGTTTTTAAAGCAGCTTGCAATTTAGTGTTATCTACTAGTAATTACTTTAGTCCTTCTACGAGCATTTTCATTTTCATGGTTTTTACTATTATGCAAGTATCGAGTTCCTAAAAGCAGACAAGCAGGAATACTCCGCCTATGTGAGTAGAATATAAAGTGAACCATTAACTTTCATATATGTATACTACTGATTCAAATACTTCTGGCTATCATCCAGCTATTTCTGTCATTATAAAATATAGGTTTCATTGCTCTACGTGCACAAGCAGCCTACTTTACGAGTCGTGCATTGAATATCTTTATTATTAGCCTATACTGTCCCACTGCCGGGCAAAGGCCTCCCTTTCCTTTTTCCATACTTCTCGGTCGGCTGCAACGCTGAACCAGTTCTTTTTGAAACTGTCTAATTCGTCCCGCCATCTCCGGTGAGGTCTGCCACGGCACCGCTTATCATTTTGTGGGGTCCACTCTGTGGTAATTTTCGCCCACATATCATTCGGCATGCGGCACACGTGTCCAGCCCAGTCCCACTTCAACTTAGCCGCCTTAAAAGACACATCAGCGATTTGTGTTTTGGATCGTAGTATAGTGTTTTTTATGCGGTCTGTAAAGTCTTTAATAGCTAATATCTTTAATAGATAATTTATTTATTTGCTGTACCCCACGGTATCACCCGCGTTCCCTTGGTTAAAAGTATCTATGTTCATCTTAGACCTACCCCACTGTTCGAAATCTTCATAATTACGACAGAACATCAGACTTAATTTCACTTTTATAATATTAGTGTATATTGACATATCTAATTACTCACATTATTTACTTGCTCATCATCACATTAATTCTTGAATTATTTCTGGGGTATCTGTGTATGTTTTATTGAACATGATAGTTGCAATCTACATGCTCATTGCAGTAATAAATATTTAGAAGTTCTCACAAGACAGTATAACATAAAACATCTGAAGGTATCAAACAAAATGGTTTCGTTTATATGATGAATGAATCTAAATACATGTATAGAGCTTCTGACTAATAAAAAAACTCATAAATTTGAATATATTTAATATAAGATAATTATGTATATTGATAGTATACACATAATAACATTAATTTACTCTGAAATCGCATTAGATACGATCGCAGGAATGTCAACAATATAATACAAAGTGACTACTAGATTTGTACGAAGAATATCAGCGCAGTCCCATCACGTCGTAAAAATGATATAAGTATTGTAAGGTAATCTAATTCAGTCAATATAATGTAGCAGAAGGTAACATAAGGAATAAACATTGTTTTTACAGATTTAGGTACCCATAATAATGAAAGTATCAGAGCTGGTAATGAACTAACCTACTGAACACAACATTGAACTTATCTCTAGATTCGGGCTGGTTATATTATTGGCAATAATTAAGGAAATAACATCAGAGTTATTACACATCTGTATGTAGGTACTATAAAAATAAAATTATAACTTTCATCTAAAATCACATAAAGCAGATTATGCTTCCATTAGGTACATTTGGATCTGATCACATACTATCCACGATTGGTCCGCAATAAGGCCTTTTTTATGGAGTAAACCACGCTCACACAGTATAGTAGTTTGTAACTAGCTGTTATTATCATACGTCATGAAAAATTTATATTTCCTGAAGTGCGATAAGTTTATACGTTGTTCTAATATTTCATTATTGGAAATTTTCGCTTAATGTTACTATTATTATTAGGTATCAATTTCATGCAGTTGATCATACCACAGAGTCAGCACTTCACGTGTAACGTATCGTCTCTCAATAAACTAAACTTATACAAGATTAAAAGAGTTCATATTGCACCTTTTGTTTTAGCACTATCCAAATATTCATAAATGTCATACATACTCGCATGGCTATTTCTGGAATGAGTTCGATGGTTCTCATCGAAATGTTCGTCACATTCATCCATCGTATCGTAGTTATTTACAAAGTTGTATCTATAATCTTCATTATCGTAAAAAGTATTATTCTCTTCTATTATTATAGTTTTGTATACCCTGTTGCTGTAGTTGTCTTCAGAGGAGACGGGCGAGGACGCGGACGGCGTCGAGGGGCTGTTCAGCACGATGATGGGACACGTGCGCCGGCGCCCTCTCGCCCCGTCCTGCTCCTGCTATATCTCGTCCAACACTGTGTCCTGCTCGCACTGTCTGCTATTCATTCGCCTTTCGATCAGTGGAATGAAGAATAGGATTAGTCCACTCAGTGCTATTGTTACTCCCGCCAGTAAGAATACCGGCGTGTATGATTTGAATAAATCATACATCCATCCTGTAATAGAAGAAGTTACCTATAAACTTGAGCAATATTTATAATTTTGGAAATACGTAGGTATTGAAGTATGGAAGGAATTAAAGTTACTAGAATTTTATACTTTACCACCGAAAGGGGGTCCAATCAGAGATGCAATTCCTTGAAACAATAAAAGGAGCCCGAACGCGTTAGTTAGTTTCTCGATGCCAAGAAGATCGACGAGAACTACCGATGTCAGGCCTACGTATGCGCCAATTGTAAAACCAAATGCGACTGAGTAGGCAGCCAAGCCCCAAAACTCCCAGAATAATATCGCCAAAGCAGTACCTGGAACATTTAATAAAATATTTCATCTGCCTTGACTAAAATTGAACAGATTTGTAATTTTAATTTAAAAAAAAGCGTTGCTGATACTCACTTATTCCCGCGATAGTGAGGCAAATATTATAGGCCCACAAGCGATTCACCCAAGGCTTGTCACTTATGAAACCAAGAACAATCCTTCCCACCAAGTTGGCTGCTCCGATTATTGAAATTAAATATGGAGGGTTATCTATGTTAAGTTTTTGGGCCATAGGCACTATATAGACATAAGGGATATAAAAACCCACGCTGGTTAAAAAGTTCGATGCTGCAAATAAGATGAAAATAGGATCCACAAAGAGGCTCAAGTCGAACACTTTTGACAGAGCTGATTTTGCTTCTGGTGAACACGGTAACCAGCCACATTTCTCTTCTAATGGTGGGGTATGACTAGTAGATTGAAATCTTTCTGGTGATTTTGATCTGAATAAGCTCGCCATACTGCCTTGGTAGAGTACATCTGGTCTATCCATTATTCCGCTATTATGACGCGATGGCGGCCGATGTTTCTGATCACTTGGCTTATTCAATGCTGGTTGTGATAGAGTCAGTCGAGCAATGTCGTTCACATCAACTTTGCCGTTGGCTCGCATTACTTGTTCCGAGCTCCGAGATCTTATTAAAGGCGATTTATTCGATTTAGGCAACATTGGTTCTGCTGCTGGTGTTATGCTAGGTTCAGGTACTGGTAGGAAAATAAATCCTAACGGCACACAGTTGAGAATAAAGGCACCAATGATTAGCATTGCTCCACGCCACTCGTACTCTTCTATAAGAGTAGATGTAATTGGTGCAAACAAAAACGTTCCAAGTCCTGATCCGCATACTGCTATGCCTGAAAATAAGTAGAAAAAAGATAGTAAAGAGAGGTAGTGCATAGCGTTTATTCGCTCAAAGAGCAGCTCGACTGGGGAAGTACCTCCACCTTACAGAATACCGCAGCCAAATAACTTTATGTTGTGTAAAGTTGTGTTCCTGCGCGTGAGTAAGGTTGCCAGAGCTCATAGGTGAGGGGGGATAGGTCGATAACGCGTGAGCGATGCTTCGTGTGTTGCAAGCGTCTATATGGCTACGGTAACCGCTTACCATCAGCGGGCCGTATGCTTGTTTATCGAATAAGTTGTATAAAAAAAAAAAAATATTATTCGTGTTTTGTTTGAAATCAGGTTTTATCTAATTTTTCTTAAAAATATTGATTCCTTACCAGTGGCAAGGCTCCTGCGGCGCTCGAACCACACAGTGACGCTGACGATGGCAGGAAGGTAGATAAGGCCGAAGCCGAGGCCTGTACCGATACCAATGGTGACGATCAGAGTGAGCACGTTTTCCGCAAACGAGGAAATTATGACGCACACCGCCGATAGCACAGCTCCTGCCACTGTCACAGCTCGACAGCCATAGCGGTTCACGAATATACTCGATATTGGACCTGAAATATTAAAACACTTTATTAAAACTAATTTTTAAGTATCAATGTGACGATAGATCACTGCTTCATCCGGATTGACGTGTTGATTCTTATAGTAAAAATGATACATTGGACATAAAATATTCCAACGACTTTAAATTATATATTGAACAAGAAGCGGAAAAAAATGCAATCCCATCTCAGCAAAACATTCCTGTACAAAATATGTTAAATCATGCAAGATTTTCACCTTAAAGCTTTCGAATCCAAATTAGAGCCAAGTCAGCCATTTGATTAAATGAAGTAAAAAAATTACTCGGTAGTTGTCTGAAAACAACGGGTTTGAACGTACATCGCATCAAAAAAAGCCATATTTGTTAACGTTATCATTGTGTGGTTGAAGATTATCAAAAAATCTACTTCAAAAAATACAAGTCCGTTTTTTTCTTCGCAAGTGTGTTGAAAAACGTCGTATACCACGCGTGTGCATTGATTATTACACTCTCGACTCCCTTATCGATTAATACCGCCTCGTGTGTAATGACCAACTTTGCACACATGTATCTAATGTACTATATTGGACTTTCCAAATTCAAATCACTTTATGCACCATGTCATAATGAAATTCAGTACAATATGATTGTCCGGCGTCCGGCTAGACCCGAGGGCTCTAATTTCTTATTTTATGTTGGGTTTGCATGACATATAATTTGACGTCATCGAGCAGGTGGTGTGAAAAAATAATTATAACGAAATATTATTTAAATTATTACGAGTAACTTACTGACTTTGCTCGTCTCAGGACCTCTTAAAACTTTTCACGAGAAAAACTTTGTGAGACTTGGCATAATTTTTAATTTTAATGATCGATTAAACTTTACAGATGAAACTTATTCTGGTTATGAGTTAAAATAAGTTTGCATAACATGAATATATTACCTGAACTAAGTGTGACCCCGATGAGCGTAGACACGATCCAGGCAGTCTTGCCCTGGCCCTCGTTGAAGTAGTTCACGAAGTGCGTGTGGAACACGCCGAAAGAATAGGTCATGCCATCGGCTGAAAATAAATAAGTTTATGATTAACATATAAGTTATATGTTAAATATTTTGTGCTATATTTAGGTGGGTAGATATGCTTAAATGGGTTTATGTAGTATTTATTAATTAATTAGATAAGTGGAGAAGACATCGAGGAAAAATCCCTTTAGAGTAGTAATACTGACCAATCCGTTCCGCAACTATAATAGGGCCTTCCTAATAGGTCACTTTTGACAGACCATATACATCCATGTGTCAAAAAGAGACAAAAATAGTACGGCAAGGAGAGACACCCTCTTGACAAATATGACTTCTTAGCGTGGCCTAATATTAGTCGGTGGTTTTGCACGGGACCAATCACTGAATCGTGTGATTTTGACTTGGCCAAAACAGACCGCAACACGACTACTAGTCGTGATATATATACAAAGTCATACGTGTAAAACAAAGTAGGTTATCATGATAGGCATAGCATGCACAATACACCCAGAGAGAATACGTCGCAGACAAAGGCTCGTGCCTACAATAGAATGGGTGTCGATGACGAAGAAGCTTCCCTCTTCCCTGCATCACTTCATACAATCGCGTGCAAAAAACAGCTAGTGTATTGGGACTGAACAGAATTGCATTTCCACTCTATTTTGAACTAGAACCCGCGCCGTGGTTTCACTTGCATTGAAGGTTAAAGATTTTTCTGAGCAACTGTCACAAGTACCATCAACAATAATTTCGATGAAAGCATGTAAGGGGATATAACTTCGATTATCAGTAACTTGGAAAAGTTATCTAATGGTATCGTGTTACCAGTTTTATTTCCCATAGAGCCCAGTTTTCGTTCATCTTCTATCTTGAAAACTCACAAACCCAGTTCAAACGATTAGGGGTTGGAAATTAATAAACATAGGTCAAAACTTTTTGGATTATAGTTGAGAAACTTTTCAGCGCCGGGGTCGTGATGGTGGATAATGGGGCCAAAGGTGATGTAGCGACATCGATCAGCCATCTATTAGTTACACTGACATAGTTTGCACACAGAAAGATAGATGGCGCCACAAAATCCTGCATCGCGCTTACGAAGTTTTCGACTCGACAATCTCCATATATACAACTGACCGATATGTCCAGTTGGACGGATGACTAACCCTGGCGGAAGAACTTCCCTTTGTGTGCGCGCTAGCGTGAAAACGGCCTAAGGGTGTGTCCTGACACAGCATGTTTGGACGACTGCCGCGAGCGTTTTTCTGGGTCTGTTCTGTCCATAATATTCGCGCGGCATTCGCTGTGTCTGGCTGAGCACACCCTAAAGTGCTATCAAAGGCTACCGATCTCTGTCTCTCTCAAGTTTTTCTTCGTTGAAATCTGGAGAGCACATCAAATCAAAAAGTGTCCCTCGCGGTTTTCCACGCGTTCTCGTGATAAAACGTAGCGTATGTCCTTCTCCATACCATAGGCCATCTGCGTGCCAAACTTCGTGATCGGTTGAAGCGACAAAGAAACAAACTCACATTTATAATACTCTAGTAATATGGAAATAAGGATTATGTTTGTATAGATGTATGTTACTCCAGCATGCAGGTCGATTATACCCTGGATTAATAACTTAGAAGGGTATTGAAGGTAGGTTAAAGTGCCTTAATGTTTCCCGAGGGCTGGTATTATTAATTCTGATGAGAATATTGTCTTTGAGTGGAGAGGAATATCTCTTTCTTATTAGACATTATCTTATAATTAGGTTTCGGAATCAAAACGGTAAAAAAGGAACCCTTATGGTGAGGTTGAGACCCGGTCCGTCGGTCTGTCTGTCCGTCTGTCACAGTGGTATATTTCAGAAACCAAATCCCCAACTTTATTGCAATACCAAATTCTTTTCTTTGCAGAAGAAAGCCAAATTCGTGCATTCAATATTTTTTCTAAAAAAGTAAGTGGTTTTACATAATACAGACGCCAAAATAGCAGCTTTTGGCATGCAGATAGCCTATGGTATAGAATCTACTGTTTATCCCGGGACTGCGGGTAAACCCGCGCGGGACGCATATATTCAGACAATTACTTAATACCCTAATATAATAATAATGGGTTGAGTTCAAGTTAGTCTATAATGTTCATAAGTGCCTTATCAGGACAGGCCTTTAACAGAATGAAGGACTTTGTGAATTCACGATTATTTAGTAATCGGACACATGGTCTATTCATATACTGAAATAAAACTGTATTTTTATGTAAAGCAAATTGAGAAATACTTTGGCAAACATACACAGCAAGGTCGTTTAATTTTGGAAGGACATGATTCAGCCATTTTCGGAATTATGCGAAGTTTTATTTAAATTTAATATCAAAGGTAATAAAACCGTAATGTAAATCCGATCTGGTTGTGATTTCAACATCACGCGATTTACGTTATTTCTTATGGCTATGGATATTTTTACCGATTATGTTATATCGGCCTTACTCATAAAAGGTAAAATTGACTAAAACCTTTGTTAGTACGTGTTTCCAATATGTGCCACTGATTGCCACTATTAAAATATTATTACAATAATAGGCCCATAGCACGGCCCGAGTAATATCGGCTCGTTTGCCTCGTAGGCGTACCTAATTGTTATTGTCAACTGCTTCTAACTTTTTTCATATTTTTTTGGAAAGATAAAGATCACGACAGATTTTGGTTGTATCCGCACAAAGCTATGTGTTAAACCAATCCATCATCCAATATTTAAGGTTACTTCCGAGCCGTTTTGATCCTTCCGTATTCGTAGCTCTGGGCGGGCGCCAAATTCCACTTTTACTAAAGCCACCTTTCAACTTTTTCACGAATAAACAACGTCTTTATTGTATTTAAAAAAGAGCATCTGTAGTACAGTCTTTAGAGCGTGGTGCAGAAATAATGACAATAAAATTTTACCCATACCTAAATGAATGAAAAAATAAAACAAACCTTTTAGATTATAAATAGGATAAATATATCTTATGTATATAATATATAGTGTCTATATCTGTCTCGTGTATGTATCTTCGCGACGGCGTTATTTATTTTAATTTTAATTTAATTACATTTGACTTGATCATTTCTTACACACTGCTAGTAGGATAGAAAAGAAACGGTTTTATTTTTTCCTGAATTATTTACATCATTGTTTAAAACCTGTAAATAATTAATTAAAAATAAACCCCCTTACTCATAAAACGTTATTTAACTAATATACTGTTTAAAGGGTCACGAAAATAACGTCACTCTATTGTCATTGTCAAATAATGTGACATTATTTACGTGACCATTTAATCTGTATATTAGTTAAATTGCGCTTTATGAGTAAGGGGGAAAGTGTTTCGCTTGCAATAAGTTTGAGTCAGCAATATTACCAAATCAATAGCATTAATGGTTGCAGACATATACAACTGTGACAGACGGAAAAATAATGATGGAGTGGCACAATTTGTATAAACCATATTCGAAAATATTTAGGTGGAAAAGAATTGGAATACGAAACTTGACGTAAAAATTGCTAGAATCAGAAATGTTTGTGAAAATTTACCCCGAAGTTGATGGAATCATTGTATGGAAAAATTATTGCACTGGATCTTAAAAGATGCCGTAATACATTATGGGTATTATACTTAAAATGATTAAACGAAATTGAACCCCTAAAGGGTAAAGTTATGTTTCCATGAACAGTCTGATTTTGTTGAATAGGGATGTTTCCTGGGTAAAAAAAAATAATTCTAATTGGTCCGTCAGTTGCATTAACAAAAAAGATTGGACAAGTATAAGAGAGAGATTTGAGGAGAGATACATATAACACTTTTCATCCTGGGGACGTGGATGCACCCACGGCCACGGGGAACACAAGCTAGCAAGGAATATTAATCACATAGAGTAACAGTAATCGTTAGTATTATCAATTTCATTCATTGGATTAGGTTATCATTATGTTAGATAATGATCGGTACTTACAGTTATTTTAATATGACATGTGCTGTTATTCAATTTGTCATAAATCATTGAGGACTGTGTGCGTGGTCGAGTAGTGCTAGAGAGGTGTCATAGCTTGTTGCAATAACTTTTGTTTACGAATGTTGAAAGAATAAGCTAGATTTCTGAACCAGTGGTTATTTCAGTAGCTTTGTTAGAGCCTTTACTAAATAAATGGCTTTGACTACATCGTTTATTGATTCAAACTTTGGCGATTACATTTTCCTAGGAGATAAAATTGCCATGTAAATTATTATCAGTCCTTAGCCCATATAATAGTGAATGGTCACCACCACTAATCGACTAATCAAGTATTTGTCAGTCGTGAAGAGTTTTGAGGCTTGCATCTCGAGATCGTAAGCGTACATTATTATGATGTGCAAACGATTATAAACTGTTTAATTCGTTTGAATTGCCCACTACAATTCTATTAATACCTATATATTATATACCTACCTACATTAGCAAACGTAATTAATATGCGTCTACATTGTATGCTTTATTTCGGGGTATACGACTATACAGATTTGGGTTATTTTTGTTGCCAGTAGGTCAGACATTAATAGTCTATTCGGAAGCTATTATATTTAGGCGCGTGTACTATGACATTATAAAATGCGGAAACCTTGAACTCAATTCCACATTATTGGATGTTGTAACCCTTTTAAATTCCTGTCCATGTAGTTGTCTACCTTTAGTTATACGTGTTTATACACTCAGGGCATTTTATTGACAAATTATTGCTAGACACGCAACGCTAGGAAAGTTTCGCGAAACTCCGGTGTAGATTTTAGCTTCTTATTATTTATGTTTGTAAATAGGTGGATAAGTACATTAGAAATCGGCTGGTATCACGGGAATTTACGCTTAGTAAAATCTAGGATATAAATAATTTGAATATTAAAATCATTCAGTAGGTAGAATATGCAGCCACCAAGCTTTTATACCTTTCGAAGAAGTAAAATACATTTACATACATCCACATGTGTCAGACACATGTATGTATATCAAACTTTCCCTCATTAGGTCTCAAAAGTCTCAATCAAGTGGCGATACCGGCCAGAAATAGACTCATATCTCAACAAACACAATAAGTTACAGCATGGCACAATATATTACGAGAATGTCTTGACATGACTGTTATTGTTTTGATAAATGTTATGTTTAGAGGTCGTCGGCCAATGTCTGCCGAGAGATAACAACAACAGACAGTCAAATAGGTTTCAGAGAACAACACTTTATAAGTTCAATAGTTAATATGTTTTGTAATGGTGTGACCATTACAAAACATATTAACACATTCTGCTTTTTAGGCTTATAATAATAAGCCTAAAAAGCAGAATGTGTTAATATGTATGCGGCCATAATAATGGCCGCTACTATTATGACAAATAATAAAATAACAACAAGTCAATTTAAGGGATTGATAGGGGATACCTATCAACAAACCTATGCATTTTTCAACTGTCAGTCAGTCACCGTCCATAAAAGTAATTTTTTACTACAATGGTGGTCATTGTACTTTTCACGGACTTTTTGAGACAACTTGAAAAGTCACGATACACATAATTCATATCATTTCACTTCACTGGTGCACATGGATGATCTTTATTGGGTAAAATAATATCAAAAATACACAATAAAACTCAAAATACACAAATTTATGAAAATAATAATGAAAACGCAACGTCACTCTGCAAGTTCCCGCGATAAAGGTCGATCTTCTTCTTAGTTTTAGTTTTGCAACCAAATCCAAATTAGGACTTATTTCTGCCAGTGACTAGTTATATTATAATTTCCAGTCACAAATAAATCACTTTCATATAATAGTCCACAGTCAGTCATCGTCCATAAAAGTCATGTTTTAGTAAAATAGTGGTCGCTCTACTAAAACTTTTCACCGACTTTTTGAGATAACTTGAAAAGTGACGATACACGTATTTAATTCATTTCATTTCACTTCACTGGTGCATTGCTTGATGTCTATATGCAATAAACTCAAAATACACGAATTTATGTAAATAAAATCGAAAACGCAGCGTCACTTCCCAGGCAAGTTCCCGCCAAAAAGTCGTCATTGACTGATTGATAAGTTTATATAAACGGCTGTAGTATTCTTTGTGCTTGGTTAGAACGTAACGTAAAAAGAATTATTGGTGCCGATTCTGTTGTAAATCGCTAAATTATTTGAATCACATCACACACAGATTACAGAATAAGGCAGATGGAGCGCGCGGAACACGGGAGTGAGGCCAAAAAAGCAAATACAAATTGAAAAACACGTACCTGGTATTCGCTTTTAAATGTGTATTTGCTTTGTTTAACAAACTTTATGTAACAAAAAACACTTCTTTATTAATAAACTGTGGTTAAACAATGCAAATCCAAACTGGAAAACGAATACCAGGTATCAGATTTTCAATTTGTATTTGCTTTTTTGGCTTCACTTTCGTGTTCCGCGCACTCCATCTGAATTATTCTGTAGTCTGTGACATCACATCACTCTTTCTTACAAACATTTAAGTATTGAAAAATTATAATATTATAAGCTTTCAAATTAGTCTTACCGCTTTCATTTGCGTTTAAATAATATATTAGGTAGGTAACCACTTATTATGGCGATTAAATTTCAGTTGAAAACAAGCTTTGGACTCATTTGACAGGACTTTTCTCACATCCTTTTCTGATGTTCTTTGTTAGAAAGAGATAAAGTGAGACTAAATAAGCTTCGAAGGCTGATGATGATGATGAAATAAGTTTAGTTTTAAACAACAGAATCAGCTCCATTGTTTTTTTTATTGTAATGCGATTCAATTACAATAAAATTGATGAACTTAACTCGCAGTACTAATTTGCCAACTTTGCCAAAATATTTTTTATATATAAGGATTTTTCTCTTCAATAATATTCGTGATTGGTAAACTCACGAACGACATATTATTGGGAAAGGGTCATGCTTGTCATTTAAATATCTGATAAGCCGAAGACGTTATCTCATCACACCGATACCTACCGAGATAGATAACGAGTAATACAAACATTTCGAAACACTCATGTTCATTACTCTTTTTGCTATACGCCTCATCTTATCAAAATTGGTCTCAAAAATGGTTTGGAGTACAACACTATGAGACCATTTGTACAATGACGATAAAAAAGTTGGAGTCCGTTTTTTTTAACAAAGAGTTTTTCTTAGATCGATTAAAAACGTTCTGCATAACTAGTTCCCTTTTTCATAATCCAAGTGATGGTACTTCAATAAAGAACTATGCATATCACTGTTTTGGAATTTTAGATAAGGTAGGTCTTTTATATCAAGATGAGACATCGTTTTCATAATGAAAACGGTAATTCAATAACGAAACAAACATGAGTTCATGTGTTAACAAATTGATGCGATCGTAATTCTAAATACGTTGAAATTTGTTTGTTATCACTAAGCAGTGATACTTACCTACCTACCCAGTGACCCACTAGTACGACTGGCGATTTTAATTTAATTTATGCTATCTGCTAGTAGAAGTTCTTGCAATTATTTCCGGGATATATTAACACCTAATTACAAGATTTTAAAATACATATACCTATACTGAAATTGATAATATATTGAAGAATATTATGAAGATAGTAGAATCGATTACAATCGTTTAAATCTTGTTATAATCAATTAAGCCATGAAAATTAGTGTGATTGGGAATATATCCGGAAAATTTTACACAATGATTTCCTAATTTGAAGGACATTGCCTCTTTCAGTTGAGTAATTTAAAACTGTATACAAACGTCTCAATTCAGAAGTATAAACTGGTATTAACATCTGACTTTAGAAAGGCATCTGAAAACACTGCGAGTTTTCACTATTCATCTTTTTTTCTTCATTCGAAATTTTTCAAGCTATGTAATATATTATGTATGTAATTTTCAATTACAGTAACTTTTTGCTTGATTGTTTGTTTGTTTAATAGCGCTAATCTCTGGAAGTGCCAGTCGGATACGAAAATTGTTTCACTTATAGGATGCTACTTTATCCCAAAGTGTTATATGCTACTTTTATCCTGGGAATGCGGATGAAACGGCCGCGGCGGGGGACAGCTAGTTAGTATATAAATGTTATAGCTAGTAGAGTTTTATTCGACAATCCTCCCAGCCATCTTCCTATACCTTATATATATTCCTTATATCACAGTATAAAGCTTACTAGGTTATATGTAGTTAAGTTCCCTTAGAAACAACAGTGAAAGAAGCGATTTTTCTATTACTATACTTATGCAGACAGGTACGGACTTAGGTACATAGGTGAGCAACACAGACAATCGCCATGATATTGCAGTGAAGCCTATGGACTCCGGTGGACCGTCTACCTACAAGCTTGCCGGCATTGCCAGCTTTTAGTAATTTTGCTATGCTAGTGTAGATCATTTTGGGCTAGAAATATCCTGAAAAAAATATTTTGGAAAGATATAGAGATCTAAAACTCGTAATTATAGCATGGTTTAATTGAACTTAAGAAGTTATAGGTATTACGTTTTGGATCTATAAAGCTACTTATGTTGCAGATCGTACCACATTTAACACATAATAACTTGATTTTGAGCTCAGCGCGACTTTGTGCAGCAACTGCAGCGAATGGCAGAAACAATCTTAATGGATGCTCACGTTACATACGAAACCTACTGTCCAAACCGTATGTTACTTAGTTTTATAGTGAGCAGTTTCGGCTCAGGCGTTGATGTATCAGGCTTTCAGTCAGTGCTTTTAATAGGAATAAATAATTCCACTTACAAAAGGATAGTTTTTTTCGAATAAATAAATATATTTATTGGAACGTATTTGTGAAAAAAATATTGGATCATTTTGTTTTAAAATAGTACATTGTGATACATGTGTGCAAAGTTGGTTATTAACACTCGAGGCGATAAGTGAGCCGCGAGTTTAATAATCAATGCACACGCGTGTCATACGACGTTTTCCAACACATTTGCGCAATGAAAAAAACAGACTTTTATTTTTTTAAGTAGATTTTTTGTTAATAATCAACCACACAATGAGAACGTCAACAAATAAGGCGCGCAAGATTTTTTTTTGGACAGTGGTGAGCTGCCAACTGAATGCTTGGTCCACACACATATCACTTGCAGTGAGGTACAAACTTATCATAATCGGGATTATACCTATCATAAAACTGAGCGGTAATGTAAAGTAAAAAGCACAAGTGCGTAATAAGCTGCATTAAGATACAAAAAACGCAATAAATGTCACTTTACGAGCAAGTGTGTTGAAAAAACCGTTATAAGAAAGAAGGAGACGTATGTAAGAAATGAGGTATCTGAAAGTGAGAATGTTGTCGAAATGTTTAACGATTTAATTTTATTGGTCGTTCGTAACACGAGGGGCTTTCGTTCCTATATCACCCGTTTAGCTAAGAGTCAATTAAATTACTTATTCTTACGCCTCTGCTCTTAAATCTTTAAGTATCTACTTTGTCTTAAGTTGTTCATTAATTATTTTGTTGATTAATTAAACAGCCTTCGAAAGTATATTTAACTTCTTTGTTTCAAATAAGTTAGGCAAGCGAGTTATAAGCTTGTGGTGGATTTTTGTTTAATTTACATACTTATACTAGCTTAAGCCCGCGACTTCGTCCGCGTAGATTATTTCTTTTTTCTAGATATGAATCATTGTAACAATATAGAACTTTGTTCATAGCTATAGCCCGCCACTACGTGTGATATTTGACAAAAGTTCAGGAAGATTGAGAGCTTACATGCGAGCATGCCACATAAAACTGAAACAGTCCTGCCGCAAATAAACTCTAGCAAATTTCGGAGTTCATCCCTGTGATTTATTAATAGCCATCGCGAAGCAAACCTCGATAAGGAACTGTAATCTTTTAAATTCAAACGGAAGGTGCTTTGGGATCAATGGTATACGCGGCAAGAGACTGTTTCTTCTCTGGCAGAACCAGTTAATATTTTGGCCTCAATAACATTGCGGCGGAGAACTGTTGCTTGTAGTCAAGTTCTACAGCACAATTTTAGAGGCCGTATATTTCTAATCAATATGACAGGAGCAGGTACATGCATGAAACGGATTACCCGGCGGATTAAGAGAGTTAAAAAATTGAATAGGATAATTAACCGACTCATCCATATCGACCATGGTGGCAACATTTCATTGATCGCAGCGGGTTGGTCATTTTTGAGAGTCATAATGGGTCTCTCGCGCATAACCACTCTATCGGTTTGTGTTCATAGTAACATCAGTCAGTATACATTTCATCTATACCTAACTTGGTATGTGTACCATCTATATGTGGAAAGTTTATGTTTCCGATTTGAAGAAGAAGATCTGAAAATCTACCGGCAGAAATATGCATACATACACTGTCCGATTAGCTGAAGAAGAAATATGTTTTTTTTGGGAGGTGTCGAGATCGGGATTATTTATCTAAAATTACGCCATGAGACCTATCCACAAATTCCTCAAACATTTCATGACAGCTGAGATATTTGCTCATGGCACACGGTCAGACAGACGAATACACCTATATCCACAAGTTCCTCAATAATTTCCAGACAGCTGAGATGTTTCTGTCTGTCTGTCAGTCTGAGGACAGAATTTGCCTCCTTATGTGTGCACCGCTTGTACAACGGACAGTTCTCTGAAGAATTGTTTGACTTGATGCCCATGGGCTACCTTCTACCATCGCAACTCTCGCCATCAAAGGGGAGTCCATACTCATATATTGGAACCGAAATGGTTTCTACTGTGCGGTTTCAAAGGAGTTTTCTAGCGCGTAAACTCAGGCTGTGGAATGAGCTCCCCGCCATGGCGCCAGGGTGTGAAGATATTTCTGTATGGTCGGCAACGCACGAGTGATACATACGGTGACCGCTTACCATCAGGCCGGCCGTATGCTTGTTTGACACCTTAGTATTAAATTTAAATAATAATAATAATTTAAAAATTACCCGTAGAAGACAGACAGACAGACGGATCGACACGGGCGGAGATCTATCCAAAAGTTCCTCAACCAGACAGCTGAGAATTTTTCTCGTGGCAGACAGACAGATAGATTGGCGGCAGTAGGCTTCTTAATAACATGATACACGTGTACATTATTTTACTTGAATACAAAATTATGTGAATGAACAGCTTAAATACAAAATTTCATCCCCCTTTACGAATTTCAACGAAAGTTGAAATTCGAAAAACGAAAAGTTGCGTTAGTTTCCAGCCATAAGCCGAGATTATAGTGATCTTTACTCCGAAAATAAAGAACTTCAAATACAAAATTTAATCCCCCTTTTCACTCATTAATGGATCAAATTCCAACAACACCGATATTCTTTGCGTTAGTTTCCAAATTTTAATTATATTCCAAGCTTATATAATAAATTAAGTATACTTCTATACACAACTTCATCCCTTTTTTACCCCTTCGGGGTCGGAATTATCGAAAACGCTGAGGCACATATAAATTAATTTTCAATCATCAGCCTAAACACAAAATTTGAAGGTCCTAACTTCCAAACTGATGGACTTTCATACAAACTCGCATCCCCTATTTTACCCCCATAGGGGTGTAATATTGAAAAATCCTTCGTTAGTGGATACCTACACTGTATAATTATAAATTTAGTGATGTTTACTATGGAAATAAAAGATTTTCGTAGACAACTTAATCCCCCTTTTCCCTCTTCGGGGGTGGAATTATCACAAACGTTGTGACAACTTTACTTTAATTTTCAATCGTCAGCCTAAACCCAAAATTTGAAGATCCTAACTTCAAAACTGACGGACTTCCATACAAAATTTCAAGTCCTATTTTACCCCCTTAGGGGTGTAATTTCCAAAAATCCTTCTTTACTTGATACGTACACTGTATAATAATAAATTTAGTGAAGTTTATCGTGAAATTGAAGGCCTTGTATAACCAACTTCATTCCCATTTTTCCCCTTTCGGGGGTGGAATTATCACAAATGCTGAGATAACTTTACATTAATTTTCAATCGTCAGCCTAAGCACAAAATTTGAAGATCCTAACTTCAAAACTGACGGACTTGCATACAAACTTTCATCCCTTATTTTACCCCCTTAGGGGTGGAATTTCCAAAAATCCTTCCTTAGTGGATGCCTACACCGTATAATAATACATTTAGTGAAGTTTACTTTGAAATTGAAGGACTTGCATAAACCACTTCATCCCCCTTTTCCTCCCTTTGGTGGTGGAATTATCACAAACGCTGAGATAACTAAACATTAATTTTCAATCGTCAGCCTAAACACAAAATTTGGAGATCCTAACTTCAAAACTGACGGACTTGCATACAAACTTTCATCCCTTATTTTACCCCCTTAGGGGTGGAATTTCCGAAAATCCTTCCATAGTAGATGCCTACACCGTATAATAATACATTTCATGAAGTTTATTTTGAAATTGAAAGCCTTGCATACCCAACTTCATCCCCCTTTTCCTCCCTTCGGGGGTGGAATTATTACAAACGCTGAGATAACTATACATTAATTTTCAATCGTCAGCCTAAACACAAAATTTGAAGATCCTAACTTCAAAACTGACGGACTTGCATACAAACTGTCATCCCCTATTTTACCCTCTTAAGGGTGGAATTTCCAAAAATCCTTCCTTAGTGGATGCCTCCACTGTATAAGGTATCTGTGTGCAAAATTTCAAATCTCTAGGTCCAGCCGTTTGGGCTGTGCGTTGATATATCAACAATCAGTTTATCATTTTATATATTATTATATTATTAAGATTCAAATAATTTTTATTACTTTAGAAAGTCATACAAGCAGCTACCGATATGTACGGGCGCCGCACTTGTAAGCCTGTTTCCTTGCAGCATGCTAACCACCTTCGGCCGCATCATCACTTGCCATGATAGCCAAGATGTCAGATTTTTTCAAATACGATTTTTTTGCTAATAAACCAAAATGTTTTATTATAATTAGGTATTATTAAAATTGAAGCGCTCGTGGTGTAGCATGATAAGCCGTTCTTAATCGATCGGTAAGTTAGGCTACCACTGTCGTGGTCGGTACCTGGATGGGTAACCGCCTAGTGGTATTTCAAATCGAGCGTTTCCGTGTTTCGGAAGGCACGTGGTGGAGTATCTGACCATTTCAAAAACAAAATCATTTGTGAAAGGAGGCCTGTGCTCAGCAGTGGGAAATTTGCTGCAATATTAAGATTATATTTTTTTTATTAGGTTACGTGCCCAAGGGACGGGGGATATAATAGATGTAATTTTTTTTTTTATACCACTATGGTGGCAATTGGCAAACAAGCATACGGCCCGCCTGATGGTAAGCAGTTACCGTAGCCTATGGACGCTTGCAACACCACTCGCGCGTTGCCGACCCTGAAGAAATCTCTTCACGCCCTTTTTGAAGATCCCCATGCTGTACTCCATTGGGAAAACCACGGCGGGGAGCTCAATTCCACAACCTGAGCGTCCGCGGAAGAAAGCTCCTTTGAGCCCGCACAGAATTGTCTCTACCTATTAAATAAGATCTAGATTCTGAGTTGCTCGTGAACTCAGGTGGTATTGAACGCTAGTTTACGACTCTGGCTCGATATTGGCCGGTTTTAAAGTATCTATGACACGCGTTTTAAAGTTGTAAAAGACAATCACAAGGACACAGGACAAAGGTCAGTGATAAAGCTGAGCGTAAATGATGTAATGACATTTGAAAATTATTATCATCATCATGACCGTTTCTTTAATGAGGCCCGCCGCAAACCACGGATATATAAAACAAGCTATCCCCCGCAGTTTCACCTGCGTCCCCGAGATACAAAGAACCCTATATATACTTGGGGATAATGTAGCTTCCTAGTTAGCGAAAGAATTTTTCAAATCCGGCTGGTACTTTTTTTTTTTTTTTTTTTTATACCACTTAGGTGGCAAACAAGCATACGGCCCGCCTGATGGGAAGCGGTTACCGTAGCCTATGGACGCTTGCAACACCAGGGGTATCACGCGCGCGTTGCCGACCGTGCAGAAATCTCTTCACACCCCTTTTGAAACTTCCGCTTTATTACATATAACATATAATATTAGTATAGATTGCGGCGACCCGCGTGGCGGCGACAGTCCGTGGCCGTTTATTTGTCGGCTCAATTCACAAAGCTGGCCATGCTTGCCGATGTTTTTTTTCGAGAAAAGTCTTATCGTAGTCATCTTCTCACAGACTATATTGTATCTAGTGATCGCCCAGGGTTCGAAATGCGCATAAATAAATTAGTTATTTCGCACATAAGCTAAGCGTGTACTTAATATGAAGTGGGTCAACCACGCCCAACAAATTGAAGCCATAACATTTAAATGTTTAATAATTTATTGACTAGTGGTACCACGTGGTTCACAGTACAGCTACTTTGTCCTGATTTAAAGCATTGTTTGAAAACTAGCCAACTTCCAGTTTGTGTACTTGGATTATTGTGAACTGAACAACGTCCGCATGCAAATTTGTTTGGATTTTGTTGCAGCTATAATTATTTACATTCGTCCAATGTAACTATTATTTTAGTCTAAAATTAACCCCAGCAGTGGTAAGTAACGTGTGTAATTTAATATTCGTACTGTGGGGTTTACTCGTCGATTGCCAAATAAAACTCCCCTTCCAATAATAAAAAACTCAAGATGGACTGTATATTCATAGATCAAAGTTACAGAGTCGATTACAACTAAAAAACAGTCAGAACTTAGGCTATGGTAATTGTGATAATTGCAGAGAACATTGTCCATACATTTGGACTTAGTACTTGGGTGTTTTTAGCACATCTTGACCATCTACGAAGATAAAGAGTAAAAAATGCTGTTTTAACCAATAAGAGGAAACCGGAAACATCACCTGATCCTAGGCCACACGCTATTGGACCCCAAGAGCGTCGTCGTTACTTTTTCCAAGGTCGCTACTCCTGATCCTCAGTTCCAGAAATGCTCCTCTAACTCATATAGTCGTCCTTGTCAAAATGTCATGACATCCCTCTTTTTCCCGCGTAGGCGTCCCTAACCAACAGTTTACAATGTAAAAGAAAGTGGTCAAGTGTGATCCAGTGCTAAAAACACGTAAAGTCTCACATAGTGAAAATACCTATTTCCATACATAATAACAGTGATCTGGCTTTAAAACAGAGTGCCATAATCAAAATATTACAAGTTATTTTGTCAAATTTACAACATTTCCAAAAAGTTTACATTTTTGCTTATAACTTATTACTTATTGACAATTTAACTATTTAACAATAGGCTAGGGTATATAAATACACTTTATTTTGTAATACCAACAACATAATTTTCAAATGCCCATAACTTTATTACCTGTGAATCCTTACGCGCCATTCATACGGATTCGATACCTAAATATATCTGTCAACAAAGATATAAAGCCATAACAATGACATATAGGGCTATTCTACTGATAAAAACATGATTTATGACCTAGGGAAGCCAGGTACATAAGGCCATTTACTGCTCCGAGCGAGCAAACGGCTCTCGTACCGGTAACGCTAATAGTTCCGGGCGACGAAACGCGCCGACCAATCAGAGCGCAGGCTCCTCCCCCAGAGGTTATAAATAGAACTCGCAACGTTGAGCTCTTGTCAGTACGTAGTGATCCTTATCATGTTATGCTACTAAATTTCATTTCTTATCAATCTAAATACCTATACCTAACAATTTAAATCATGTGACGTCATTGTCCGTAACATTCTCCCCCCGGCGAAGAACCTCGCAGCCCTTATCAATGGGCAGGACAATAAGACGCCTAACAGGTCGCCGAAAGATCCCCCCGCGCGTCCGCACATCCACGCTTCGAACTACGTTATCGGGTCCTACGTACACTTGTTCGACGAGGCCTCGGGGCCAAACATTACGTGGCAATGATCCATCCGCAATGATAACGACATCACCAATTTTGACGTTATCGTGATCTTTCCTAACATCGCCTCGTGGCGTTAACGTGGGCAAATACTCCTTAACCCAACGAGCCCAAAACATATTGGCCAGAGCTTGAGCAGCACGCCATGTCTGTCTATTCGCCACCTCACATTCCCCTACAAACGGTAGTCCAGTCGCTGTGCCTAATAAAAAATGATTAGGCGTCAACGCCTCAGCGTCATCTGGCTCTACTGGGACATGTGTGAGTGGGCGCGAATTTACTGTGTGCTCAATTTCTGCCATTAATGTGGCCAAAACTTCCTCTTTTGGAGCTCGCTCATGCAATACCATATACAACGCTGATTTAACCGTTTTAATCATGCGTTCCCACGCTCCGCCTTGGTTCGGTGCGCCCGGGTCAATGTACCGCCACTCCACTTGTTTGCCCAGAGTGTAGTTCTGCATTTCTGGCAGCCATTCTTTGTAGGCCTTGCCCAATTCTACCTCAGCGCCATGGAAGTTGGTGCCGTTATCCGAGAGGAACTTCTGCGGCCATCCTCGGCGTGCCGCCATTCTTCTCAAGGCCATTATGGCAGAATCGGTACTTAGGCTTGCAATTAACTCTACGTGAATAGCTCTCGTAACCAAACAAGTGAAGAGCATACCCCAACGCTTCTCCCTACGTCGGCCTATTGCCACCCACATGGGGCCGAAACAATCTATGCCGCAATGAGAGAACGGTCTCGTGTGTGTACCAAGACGGACTTGCGGTAGATTTCCTTTCACTGGTATTGCCGGATTTGCCCTACGCATTTTACATGTAACACACTGCCGTAGGATCGTCTTTACCATGGGTCGTAAACGCAATACCCAAAATTTTTGTCGCAGGGTGTTGACGATCTGTTCCCTACCTACATGACTCTGGCTCGTGTGTTCATGTTTAATAAGCAGCTGTGCCAAAGGATGTGCACCATCGAGTATGGGCGGTTCCTTCATACATTCTGGCACCGTAGTTGCGTTAATGCGACCATTTAAAACGAGAATCCCATTTTCGTTAATTTTGGGATCTAATTTGTATAAGCGACTTGAGCGATCGACGTGTTTGTCCTTATGAAGCTTCTGTAATTCACATGCAAAACTATCTTTTTGCGCTTCATTAACTAACACGCGTTCAGCATCCCTAATGTGTTTCGCGGTTACGCCGGTCGCACGCCGTCTGCACTTATCTACGAACGCTAACACGACAGCCATTGTTCTCAACAATCGTTCATACGATGAGAACCTTTTAAAATCGACAAGGGCTGTTCCATTCTTAACGTGTGCTATTCGTATTTTATTCGCGTTGTCTTGAGCCGGTTTTAGACGAGTTTCCCTCGGCCTCTTATCCTTAAGTTCCCTTGATAAGGGTGGGCCAGTACATCGCCTATTACTGCCTCTCAAACGTGATTTGCCCGATCGTTTTGCCTTATTGGCCACATTCTGTTGATCATTTGGCAATGAGTCGCACCCGATTTCTTGCGACGTTCGCACGTGCATAACTATTTCCTCTTGTGGTTCGATACATTTAGGTACATGTCCATGTATCACCCAACCTAACTGCGTTAGTGACGCTGCTGGTTGCTTATTTTCGCCTATCAACAATCTCCGCGATACTATAAGGTGCCAATTATCTGCGCCTATTAAAATGCGTGGCCTACCCTGTTGATAGCACACGTCTTCCGGTTTTAATTTGCGAAGATGTGGTAGTTTTAAGATATCGGAACTGATTGTCTGACTTCCCAATGTCAAGCACTTTACGGTACGCACTCTAATACCGTGGAAGTCAGTCCGATTTTTCCCGCGTATTTCCAGATCAATGACCTGACTATCTGGTTCCCGCTGACTTGATGTGGCTCCGTGGATATGCAACGCTCTTGTTGGACCTTGTGCCCCAAGTATCCTAGCCGTTTCCGCATCAATCAGGGATATAGTCGATCCTTCATCAAACAATGCGTACGTCTTCACATCTCGACCGTTGTGTGCCTTTATTACTACGGGACACACTTTCAAAAATACCTGGTGGTCTTCCGACGATGCGCATGCTGACCCGGTAAATACGGCTTGGTCTGTCTGGACCGGTGGATCTGTTTCCATGGGTGTGTCTGTTCCTTTTGAGTGCAAATACGGGTGATGAGGTCGACGACACTCATCAATGCCACATCGTTTGGCTTTGCACGCAAACCTACTATGTTTGCTATTCAAACATTGGAAGCAGACACCCGCTTCCTTAACCCATGTCCACCGTTCGGGTACCGACATAGCTTTTAATTTAATGCACTTAACCGTGTCATGTTCCGAGCCGCAGCAGAAGCACACTTTCTTTTTCGCAGGTGTGTCTGTCAGCGTATACACGGGTGCTTTCTTTGGGGGTTCTTTCTTACGGTACGGACTATCGCGTTTCGTTTCACTATGTATGGGTCCGACGGTACCCTTGACCGCATACGAATGCTTTATAGCCCTATCCGCTTCCCACATAAGAAACTTTGACAGCGTTACGATCTCAGGCTCCGTGCCAGAACCATGGCTTTCGGCATAGTCATTCCACCTGAAGCGCAGGTGTGTATTCAACTTCTCTAGGACTTGCCTTACCATTAATGGGTTCTGTAAATAGCCTTTCTTATCAACGCACCCTATTACCGCGACTATGTTCTGCATCTTGATGGCGAAACTATTTATTTCTTCCGCAGAAGTACCCAATCGTGGTAGTTTCTTAATGTCATCAAGTGCCTGATCGATAATCAATTCCGGGCGACCGTAACACTGTTCGAGTGTGTTCATAATTATCGTTGGTTCTGTTGCCGTATGGAGGAGCGCTACAACTGCTTTACGGGCTTCGCCTCGTAGGCAGTTCCTGAGCCGCGCGAGGTTTTCTACTGCCGTAAAACCATGAAGGGTTGTAGATTCCTTCATTGCCGCTTTAAAAGGTAACCACTCGCCCGCTGCCCCACTGAAGATGGGTAAATCTTGTGTTTGCCTAGGCGGTCTACGATCCCTGGTCATACGCTCAAATGCTTCGGCCAATCTATCTATCGCACGTTCTTTCGATCGCGCTGGGGTCGGTGACCTTGGCCGTCGCGGCGGTGTCGGTGACCTTGGACGTCGCGGCGTCGTATATTCTATACGTTCTGGCAAACGAGGAAGTGGTTCTTTATCTTGCTGTTGCGGCGGCGCGCGGTACTCAGTGTCAATACGCTGTTCCGACTCCCCCCGTATTGCACTATCATGTAACCAGTCGCGAACCTTATCTGTGGTTTCCATATTTTCATCGGCGCCTATGCTTTCCCGGTCCGTTTCATCCCTAATTGTCGCTACATCGACGGCAAGACGCTTCTTAATAAGCATTGCTTGCAATTGTAGTTCTTCGCGGCGAATATCGGCTAACCGTTCCTCAGCTTCCAATTCCGCTTGCCTAATCCGGACTATGGTACTCGCGTTCGATTGATGCGATCGTACTGACGGAGCGCGCGTACTCCTTGCGACGGTCGGACGCGGCGCGAATGGATCAATCGCAGTTGTCGCGGAAGGTATTGTCGCGGTAGGTACGCTCGCGGCGGGTGCCGTCACGGTAGGCACGGTTGCGGAAGGTACGGTAGTCATCGCGGTTGACATGGTTACGGAATCGCGAATCGAACTAAATTGCGCGTTGGATGTGGACGGAGACGCGGGAGGATCCTCGAAGATCCTTTGCATTTTCGAACCCGCACGGCGCGTCTGAATCGGACTTCGCGGCGTAGTCATAATGTACAATTAACCAACAATAAAAGAAAAATAAAAAAATAATTAAAAAAAAACTAATTTAAAATTATTAAAAATAAAAAACCCGGTAAAACCTATGAAACACGAATTTAACCTAACTTAATCCTAATCGGCCCAATTTTAGCAAAATTACCTTACTTGGCCAAAATTCAGCGAAATTACCCTACTTGGTCGAATCCCGGCTAAATTACCCTACTTGGCCAAATTTTGACTAAAATACCCTATTTTCCTATGGGGTCCGATTATAGGTCAAATTACCCTACCTCCCTAATTGTCCCTATCAATCCGTCAGGAGAGCCCGGACCCAGCCGGGATGTGCTCCTTCAGGGATGGAAATGTAAGGATAGGTATAAGGGGGAACTACCCAGCAGAGGAAAGTACAAGGATACGGGGCGCTCGGAAGTCGGCTGGAATGTCCGACCCCATTGGCAGTGCCTACAGTCTGGCCCCCGCACCGAGCTACTCTCGTAGTGGCGTAGTGTGCGATTTCAGTCCGCGCCCGGAGCGCTACAACTGGACTGGTGGTGCTGCACACACACCACACCGCCTTACGACAGGCGTTAACTCTGGACACCGGCCGTTTAGCACCGTGAGGTGGTCGAATGTACCAGAGCCACGGACGGAACCGTGTTTGTACTAAAACTACGCACGAAAACAGTTCGATGGAACCGCCACACAAAAGTCCACTAGGCGGCCCCGCCGAACTGTGGAACCCTACAATTATCACAATCACTGAAACGCCGTGTGCCTCGTTGCCCGACGCTCCTAAGGCGCTGTACCATACAGCGCTCTCCCCACGCCGACTGCCTCTTCAGTCGTCGCACCGTTCGGTGTTCTTCCCACGCCGACCGCTTCTTCAGTCGTCGCACCGTTCGGTGTTCTTCTCACGTAGAACTCGCAGACTCGTTCCGCCCCGGCAGCCCTGCCAGGACCGGTGGTGGTCGTGCCGTGCAAGCACAACTTCTTGCCCGACACCCCAAATGCCCGCCACCAGGCCGTTGAATTCTCGTACTTAGCGATGGACCACACTAACTATGGGATGTGGTCCCCAATCGCTCCGCTTCACGCTGGTTTCTTAATCCGGCGTCGATGGACCAAAACTGTGGGTTTTGGTTCACTGGTTCCTTAATCCGGCATCGGAGGACCAAAAAACTGTGGGTTTTGGTTCACTGGTTCCTTAATCCGGCATCGGAGGACCAAAACTGTGGGGTTTACTCGTCGATTGCCAAATAAAACTCCCCTTCCAATAATAAAAAACTCAAGATGGACTGTATATTCATAGATCAAAGTTACAGAGTCGATTACAACTAAAAAACAGTCAGAACTTAGGCTATGGTAATTGTGATAATTGCAGAGAACATTGTCCATACATTTGGACTTAGTACTTGGGTGTTTTTAGCACATCTTGACCATCTACGAAGATAAAGAGTAAAAAATGCTGTTTTAACCAATAAGAGGAAACCGGAAACATCACCTGATCCTAGGCCACACGCTATTGGACCCCAAGAGCGTCGTCGTTACTTTTTCCAAGGTCGCTACTCCTGATCCTCAGTTCCAGAAATGCTCCTCTAACTCATATAGTCGTCCTTGTCAAAATGTCATGACATCCCTCTTTTTCCCGCGTAGGCGTCCCTAACCAACAGTTTACAATGTAAAAGAAAGTGGTCAAGTGTGATCCAGTGCTAAAAACACGTAAAGTCTCACATAGTGAAAATACCTATTTCCATACATAATAACAGTGATCTGGCTTTAAAACAGAGTGCCATAATCAAAATATTACAAGTTATTTTGTCAAATTTACAACATTTCCAAAAAGTTTACATTTTTGCTTATAACTTATTACTTATTGACAATTTAACTATTTAACAATAGGCTAGGGTATATAAATACACTTTATTTTGTAATACCAACAACATAATTTTCAAATGCCCATAACTTTATTACCTGTGAATCCTTACGCGCCATTCATACGGATTCGATACCTAAATATATCTGTCAACAAAGATATAAAGCCATAACAATGACATATAGGGCTATTCTACTGATAAAAACATGATTTATGACCTAGGGAAGCCAGGTACATAAGGCCATTTACTGCTCCGAGCGAGCAAACGGCTCTCGTACCGGTAACGCTAATAGTTCCGGGCGACGAAACGCGCCGACCAATCAGAGCGCAGGCTCCTCCCCCAGAGGTTATAAATAGAACTCGCAACGTTGAGCTCTTGTCAGTACGTAGTGATCCTTATCATGTTATGCTACTAAATTTCATTTCTTATCAATCTAAATACCTATACCTAACAATTTAAATCATGTGACGTCATTGTCCGTAACACGTACATTCAAACGCCCTTGCTCATCAATGAGTAGGTATATGCAACCAAACTAATCCATTGCTAGTTAAATATATATATTTCAACACACTCGCTCGTAAAGTGACATTTAATGCACCATTTTTAGTATCTTAATGCAGCTTATTACGCACTAGTGCTTTACATTACCGCACAGTTTTATGATAGGTTTAATCCCGATTATGATATGTTATTTGGTGCCGATTCTGTTGTGCATCAGACTAAACTAAACTAAATTAAAATTTTACTTATTTTAGTTAAGGATTTTCTAAACGCTATTCTGTTGTCACATCGAACTAAATTTAAATTTAGAAATGACAGGATTAATTTTGATTTTGACAGCTCCTAAATTGAACTGATGGGTGTTACCATCAAATAAAAATAATGAACGAATGATATACATTTTAATGGAAAAATAATTAAAAATAAACATTTAGTTCATAAATATCATTAAAAAATATATAATTATGTCCAGAAATGAGTATATATTTGTGTTATTTTCCAATAACGCGTAATAAAGTCAGTTGAATATCTTGATTACCTGTGGTATACAGGCATAATACATATATTTTTAACCTGGCGAGTTTAGTACCTAGTATGTAGTTTTTTAATCCTTAAAATGATAGGCAAGGGTTATTCAACCATACAGCCTTTTCATATGATGTTATATCTTTGAATATTCGGCCTTGTCGATTTCGACTGTATGGTGGTCGAGTTTTCGTTGTTTCTTATTCTTAGTTTTAAGTTTGGCAATCAAATCCAAATTAGGACTTATTTCTGCCAGTGTCGGGTTATATTATAAAGTAAGTTTTAAGTCCATTTTTTTTGTCCATTCTTTGTGAATTTGTGATTTCATTGAAACCCATTTTACAATCTACTTATAGTCCTACAAACTTATCGGACCCGGTGGTCAAAAGAGGAATTTATCAGTCATTTCGAAATGTCAATCGCCATTGATCAAAGAGAATATGAACTCTACGTTCATTGGTTGTTTGCTCCACCAAAATTGATAACAGCGACTCTCTCACCAGGCCAAATAAGCTTGTGCCACTATATTGGTATATCATTGGAAGTGAAAACAATTAAAATAAAACTACGATTTTCACATAATTTTGTAGTCCAGTGTACGTATGTAACATATCCCTATCTTGCTTTGTCCTTATTCTATGCAAATATTTAGAATTATGAATAATCCAGATCAAAATATCCACTTTCCAACACTATTTCTCTAGGACTAAATTTAATCCACATCTAATTAGGTGACGACTAATTTTAGTTTGACATTTCTAATTTTAGACATAATTTGACGTAAAACGTGACCAACAGAATAGAAAAATTGCACACTTAACTAAATTGAGTAACTAAAACGATATTAGTGCTGTCAAACTAAAATTTAGTTTAATCGTACGAATAGGAAACGTCGATTTGACAGGTCTTAACTAAATTTTAGTTAAGAATAGTTTAGTTTGTGCCAACAGAATCGGCACCATTGTTTGTTGCTACTGTTTTATTTTTCATTATTATTTATTTTTTGTATTCTGTGCGTTCTGGTGGAAAATAAATGTATTTCTTTCTTTCTTTCATGTTTGTACCTCACTGCAAGTGATATGTATGTAGCAAAAGCATTCTTAATTTAAACGGGTAAAATAGTTTGACAGTTCACCGCTGTCAAAAAAAACTTGCGCGCCATTTTTTACTTTCTCATTGTGTGGTTGATTATTATCAAAAAATCTACATAAAAAAATACAAGTCTGTTTTTTTCCTCGCAAGTGTGTTGAAATACTTCGTATGACACGTGTGTTCATTGATCATCACACACGAGATGGTATAAAGCGATAAGGGAGACGAGAGTGACCAACTTTGCACAATGTATCATAATGTACTATTAATTTCCGGTTTATTATACCTATTTTTAATATAGGCTGTATGTCGATTTTGTTCGCATGTTTAATCCTCCTGCATGAGCTCGCATCGCTGTCAATAAAAAACCTGCGCGCCATTTTCCATTCATTTTTCGCTGTATGGGTGATCATTATCAAGAAATCAACTCCAAAAACGTTTTTTCCTCACAAGTGTGTCGAAAAACGTCGCATGGTATGCGTGTGCATTGATCATTACTTTCTTGGCTCCCTTATTGCACTTGCCTGCGGCTCGCGAGCTTAATACCCCTCGTGTGTAATAACCAATTTTACACTAATAAATAAATACAACACACTAATAAACTTTTAATCTTTTTTAATGTACTATTGTCTAGTACACATTGGAATTTGGGTTTGAAGTTCCAGTGTCACACTGAACTAAAGCTATAAATATGGCACTAACTGACAGTTTCTGAAAGTATAGTACTCAAAACTGTTACCGTCTTTGTAATTTCCGACGTCATTGACAAATGGCAGGTATACTTTTAACAAGAGATTAATTTTGATTTGGCTTTCAGAAACTGGCAGTAAATCTATGAATAGACACTATCTATAGTACGCGACGCACTAATATAAATTCTATAGTACGCATAATAAAGATTAGTGGGCGTTTGGTTTGCACACACAATACAACATCAGCTGGCAAATATCCAGTCGTGTCGATAACGTGCGATGTTATTACAACACGATATCATCAAGTCATTCGACAACAATTAGAATATCGAACAACAATGAACTCTGAAATAAGTACTAGAACTAACCTAGAAGTTTTAATGGCGATTTAATTTAAATTCTCACTTAGACTTCATCACCTGTAAAATAAGACTACAGTATCATTAAGTGCTAGCTTCGTATAGCAGTCGCCAATTTTATACCTATGGGAGTTGAATTGTGAAATCCTTTCTTTTTCAATCTTAGGTTCTAGTAGGTACTCCTGTAATTTCTTATCCTAACAAGCTATACATATATCTTCTTAAACGTGACTTAGTCTATTTAGATTCATTGTGGGCGCGAAGTTCAGCACAATTGGCTCAATAGTTTCTCAGTATCACAAATTACGTTCGTCCAGAAATACGTTAAGCGTTTAGATCTATGTAGATAAGAGGCAGTTTCATTTTGTCCGATAACGTACATTATCTATCACATAAACCGACGGGACATGACGTCAATGCTACGGCGCTAAACTGAGTAGAACGGGCCTCCATTAACGTCACGCGAGATGCGAGATTCACCCACTTTAACGACATTTATCACGTTTCATGTTATGTTATCCCTGGATGGAATTAGTTTCCACTTAATTTATTTTGCGGGATGAGATTTTTTGGTGTAGATTTCCGATATCGTGAGAAATTTTGCATCTAGTAATCTAAAATATCGTATAGATGTTTCTAATAATATAAAGAAATTTACGAAAAATGTAGGAAAGTGAATCCTTAAACACTTCATATTCAGTAAAGTCATTTTAATTCAAAATATGCTTAGGTTCGGACAACCAAACCTAATAACATAACGTAGGTTTCGATCTCTCGACCATCGCCACGCTCAACAAAGAGTAAAAATAATATGTTACTTTTCAATTATAATACAAACAAAAAATTTAACGTATCTTTTGACGTGTGTTGTAAATCAAAAATAAACACTGTTGAATATTTGCGCTTCAAGTACTTCGTTTATTTTATGTAAAGTTTTGAATGGATAATGAAAAGGGCTGGCGCCATTAATTTAGTCATTATATACATTTCTCTTGTTATTTTGATAACTTAAAGTAAATGCTTAACCTATCTAAATAAGCTATATTAATGTATTCTCATTGTAATTCATAAAATATTTCTCACAGGAATTAGTCTGAGTTATTTCTTGGTAACGTGCAGCTTATCTTGGAAAAGTGAGTTAGAATATAAATATTTCTATATTAATAAAGCGTATACCTACTCATTTTTGTCGTATTATAAATGCCATAAAATTCCAATAAATAAATATAAGAAGAGATAAAGAAGACGAGATTTAACGTTATCCGTTTCCTCATATGACAATCATTACTTAGTTACGTTGAAGTATTTACAAAGCAGCTACATTTGTAATGTACTGAAATCAATAAAACATTTCGAAGTAGCCATCGTAGCCAAGATTTACTACCGCTATTGTGAGAGCCAAACCCTTTTTTCATCAATTAGAAAGCCAAAAAGATCGTGAAAAATATCCTTTTAGAAACTGAAAGCGAAGGAAAACAAAACTTTGTGTACCATTTATAATTATGTTAACTGTAAAAAAATATTGATGTAGGCACAGACTATCAAATTATGAATGCAGAAAACAGAATTAATAATAAATCAGGGCCCGGTACACAGAAATTAACGATGTTTTAGCTTATAATTTGACAATGACGTCACCCCACTTGGCAAATGAAACGGAAGACCACTAGTTAGTCCCCGGAATAAGGAATGAAAGTAATTCATTGCAACGTTAGCGAAAATACTTGTATAATATCTGGATATTTAGGAGAGACGCCCTAGTCTGAGAAAGAAATCTTATACATAGTCGACTTATTTAGTTTTCAGATTCTTGTGAGTCAACAAACACTAGAATCATGATGTACTTATATTTCGTAGACTATTTTAGTACTAACAGTATACAGATTGTATTAATGCAGGAGAATCGAATAAATAACATCACTTTCATCTTTGAAGGATAGCTCAAGGCTGAAGCGTATTATTGACGTGTTTTGATACTGAAATCCACTTATGTTTCATGAAAAACAATTTCTGATATTTGATTATATCAGGTGCTATCCCAGAAGAAAAACAATGATTGTTATGTGTAATGATTATTATTTCAAAACGCTTTTAGGAGTATTTTTCTCACAAACACCGTGATTTTCACGGCGCTTACGCGTATCGTTCATCGTTCTACAACAATCGTGGCCAGATGGCCTCACTTGAACGGAACATAGTTGTGATATGTGGCGTCTTCTCTAAACGTAGTAATAATAGCTCAATGGTTCTGATATGAATCCTATACGAGATAGAGTATATTTGGAATTTACCAACACAAAGAGTAATATCTAGGATTCCGCCCCCTCTCAATGTTTAATCGCAATGAAAATTATTGAGGAATGGCAGAACCTACCCTAAGAATCATTCCTATATATGCTTAGGTGAGTCGAAACGTGAGTGAGCACGTGGAGGAAACACACGTTATTAAAGAGTATTTAAGAAAAAAAAAAACAATACCAGCCAACAATGTTCAAAAAAATATTGCGGCGTGTGTAGTAGTGTACCTACAGTATGTTAATTCAAAAGCAATATTCTCGCACTGTATAGATTCACCGTCCGTGCCTTGGTTTTCCCCATATTCATGTACGGCGTGGAGACATGGACTATCTTAGCTAGAGAGAGGAAAAGGATTGACGCATTTGAAATGTGGAGCTGGCGGCGGATGCTACGGATACCGTGGACAGCTAAGCGCACCAATGTCTCAATCCTTACGCAACTAAAAGTGAAAGATAGACTATCAACTATTTGTCACCGCCGTATACTCTCCTACTTTGGCCACATAGCGAGACGCGGTGATGAAAGCTTGGAAAAGTTGGTCGTTGTTGGAAACGTCGAAGGCAGGAGATCACGCGGAAGATCCCCTACTCAATGGACGGATCAACTACGGGAAAAAGGTGCCAGATTCTACGACGTGGTCCAGTTAGCCACCAACAGAAGTCGCTGGAGGCAAGCCGCCCACGCTCTATCAAAGACGTCCGGTGATCACGATCTTCAGCCATGAAGAAACGACCACAGAGAGAGAGTATAGATTCAAATATTGAAATATTACACAAATCATAATAGTATAATATGTTAAAAGACTCTACCTACATGCATGAAAACTGTTGTTGAATTTCACTAGGTGTATACATATTTATGTCCTCGTACTTACAAGTAGCTCAGTATTTTGAACTGTGTCGTGCATAGATATCGTTATAATCTCATAAAGTAGTCGAACAATCTTGAACCCTTTTGAGTGACGTGACTAGAAGAATAGGGAATATGCATGTTTTTTTTTTATTTTTTTATTCGATAGCTTACATCGATATATAACTGTAAAAAAATATTCCGCGCTAAAAAACTACAATTAATAGGACAAAAAAATATTTAAAATTATTAACTGATAAGGGCACTTTTAAACATCCCGCGCGCTTGGCGTGACGTCACAGTCTATAACAACAAACAACTGTCAATGTCAACGACAATCAAATGAATTTAGTGTAGAATTATGTGCCTGTATTTATAGGTGGGCGAAATGGTTATATTTTTTTAATGCATTGTACATTACACTATTTTTTACTAACTGTTGTTAACAATTGTTATGATATATATTATAAATTATACATATATATGTATACTAGCTGCCCGGCGCGACTTCGTTCGCGTGGTGCTATCCTACCCTGTGATGATACCCCACCCCACCCTACCTTACCCTACCCTACCCTACCCTACCTTACCCTAACCTACCCTACCTTACCCTATATGAATAATTTTCCCCGTTTTTGCAACATTTTTCACTGATGCTTCGCTCCT
Organism: Achlya flavicornis; assembly: GCA_947623365.1. Classification (NCBI taxonomy): domain Eukaryota; kingdom Metazoa; phylum Arthropoda; class Insecta; order Lepidoptera; family Drepanidae; genus Achlya; species Achlya flavicornis. The sequence continues at coordinate 5,333,024 of OX392468.1, read as the reverse complement.
ATTAGTCACAGCGTGATGGTATATAACCTAACCTAACCTAACCTAACCTAACCTAACCCACCCTACCTTACCCTACCCTACCCTACCTTACCCTAACCTACCCTACCTTACCCTATATGAATAATTTTCCCCGTTTTTGCAACATTTTTCACTGATGCTTCGCTCCTATTAGTCACAGCGTGATGGTATATAGCCTAAAGCCTTCCTCGATAAATGGACTATCCAACACAAAATTAAGAAATTTTCATCAAAAAAAAGAATTTTTCAATTCGAACCAGTAGTTCCTGAGATTAGCGCGTTCAAACAAACAAACTCTTCAGCTTTATAATATTAGTATAGATATATTAACTTTTCTTACAAAATGTCAACCTTGCTCGATCATAATGTATGAAATGTAAAAAAAAATATTTGAGAATTCAGTATTGGTCCCATAGTAAAAGTTGTTCAGAAAGACTAATCCAAGATAGGTTTCGAAAATATGCCATCTCGACCCAGTACATAACATACATTAACTATCACTTACTTGGCAAAACACCAGCTCGGTTTATTAATCGTAAATCACACACAAGAAGTTCGCAATCAAAATAATAACAACAACATAGAAACTGTAATTTAACTATAATGCCCAATTCAAACAAACAGACCTAACCAAAAAAAAATATATAATTTCAAACTATAACATTTTTACAATGAACGAACATCGCTCCACTATAAATAATGAATGAAATATGTTATTTTAAAATTATATAATTTTTGCAATAAACTATCATCACTCCACTATAAATTATGAATGAAATATGTTATTTTCAAATTACAACATTTTTGCAATGAACGAACTTCACTCCACTATAAATTATGAATGAAATATGTTATATTTTAGTTTAGGTAAAATTAGCCCCTATTTCTATTAACTGAAAGTTCATTTTTATTTTAGGTTTACGGCAAATAATATTCGAATGAAGTATGCCACAAATTATTTGTCGTTTGACTTTGGGTTACGTCGAATAGCGCTGAACATTGCCATATGGGTACGCATTATTACTTATAGCGTACTACTCAGTAATCTAGCGTACTCACGTACTCTAATAGTATGACTAATACCTCAGTACCCCACTTAAGATGAGAAACAAAAATCTAGTGGTATCAACATAAAAAATGCACACCATGTTTCGTTTTTCATATCGATTGTTATTTTCATATGTAATTCAGTGCTACTGAGTACTCAAATTCAATTTGCGTACTATTTTAGGTGGTGAGCGTATCGGGACATGCAATTCATCTGGCAGCACTGATTGCGGTGTTGTCATCGGTGAGACCGATATTTATTGATAGATGGCGCTGTAGTAAATATTAAAAATAGAAAGTTTACTTTTCTATTTGTTAGATGCCGCTATATAAATATTATAGCAGTCCTGTTTGGATTTTTATAGTGTGTTGCCAGATTATAAAAATATATTAAAATATAAGTGTTGCTATATGTTATAACGCCCACCTTTACCTGTATTATCTTGTATTTAACCACTATTATATGATGGAACAACACAAAAACCGACGTATAAGTACTGTATTGTACCTAGGTGTAAAAATACCATAAGAAGAAAATGCAACCGATAATGTTTTTTCTTGTTCCGAGAGGTATGTATGGACGTAAGGAGAAAGTGGTCTAAAATCATGAAGAGACATGGTATCTCCATCAACTTGTTTATATTATTGTGAAGATCACTTCAACGTAAGTATATCTTAAACATTTAAACAATTTCAACTTGAGTTTTGTTTTTATGCTCCATTTAACAACCTGTCAATATAACCTAGTTTGAAGCCCGGTGGCCCAGACTTTCCTACTAAAACATTCACATTGTTATGTTTTAATCAATAATATTTATATTTTCAGAAAGAAGAGGATACAGACAATTTTATTGAGTATAATATCATGACTTTAAAAGAAAAACAAAAAACTACATTATGATTAAAGTAAGGTATCCTTCCTCATAAAGACTGTCAAAAAGATACTCAGTTGCATCTATCACCAGAGCGAAAAGGTTTCTTAGAGAAAACATCTAGAAATAATTGAAGGCACTCTCTCTGCCTCTGCCTCTCCTGGTAAACAGTGTTGGTGGCCTATAAATAACTGGCTACGACTATTTAGAAGCAGGTCACAGTATATCTTCGTTACACATATACACAGAAGATACTTGAAACATAAACATTGGTGAACCTAGTTGCAGCACTTCTTAATCTAATGTAATAAAATAATTATATAATTGATAAGGGTGTTCAAGTTAATAGTAAAGCAGGCGAAAAGAATACTACATGCATGTGTTCACCATAATCTTAATCCCTGTAATAGATGAATTTATAGTAGTCGCTTGCGGGTTAATCAATATGCAGGATGTGTTAATAAAGAAATAAGATTATTAAAATTTTGATTTTATTTCTGTTTATCCTATTTAAATAACACAGGCGAGCTGTTTGCTTGTTTGCCACCTTAGTGGTATAAAAAAATAAAGGAAATATTGCATTAAACCAAAATAAAGTACATTTTTCTATAAGATCTTCACAAAGCTTCTTATATATGGTCTACACTTCTATTATATGTTTTTTTTATTCTTTAAAAGCACTATGATGCTCTTGTATTATTATTTTTTCATGTGGTGTAACCATAAAGCGTTATCTATCTATCTATCTATGAGCTACACAAAATAGTGCTATATTTTTATTTGAAAAATGCATCTGTAACTGAACCAAACTGAACTGTTATTGTTTCTAATGAACTGAATCACAGTTTTCTCCGATGAAGGGCATTTTATTTCAATACTAAAATCAGTAGTTTCAACATCAGGTGATGCACCCATAACGGGATGTAATGGGTTTAATAAAATTCCACATTTGTTTATTTTTATTTTATTCATTTTTTTCACAACCTTAATCACTTAACTCTCTAACAATCTCCCTCTTTTTATGGCATCTGTGGCTCAGTTTTGATACTCCCATGAAGGCTTTGTTTAAAGATCCATCAAATACTTTGCAGTGTGCAGCCTCATACGCTTTTGAAGCAGTGATCCTTGCATAAAGAGCAGTTACATTGGTCTAAAGTTGAAAGGGCAGCTTCTTCATATGCTTTAGTGTGTACCTTTATGTGTTGCACAGTCTGCACATTGCACTGACAAGACATTTTCAGGTAGCTGTTACAGTGTAACACTTCTGGTGGGCATTATGTTCAGTTGTTATGCAAGCCTTTACAGTACATTATATCACCCTCCTGTTTAACTTGGACATATCCAACTGCTGAATCACCATATGATTCTCATTCAGATCTATAAAAAAAAACACTGAATGTTAATACAATGAAAACGCATCATTTATTAATGTGCTCAATATCCTTTGATTGATAGTTACTTGACTGAATTCTACAATAAAATGTAAACTTTCGATATATTCTAAGCTATGTTCTCTCATTGATATTTTAGGTTATGCTAATGTTACATGTTACATTTTCTTGCGTACCTATTGTATAATTTTCCAAAAAATGTGTTCAATAATTTATTAACATTATATCTAATATGTAATTACCTTGCAGCTTGCACTCCTTTGATTTCCGATGTAAAATCCGAACATGACGCAAAAAACGTTGTCATCATGAAAACATACATTTTGGGGATATTATCTGATTGCGCCTTTACATAACCGCTATCAGTCATTTTCGTTCGAGGTTTTGTAACGAGACATGTAATATCACTTCTAAATATGCGAAGAACTCACAATAAAACTAACTCCTTGACAAACAATGCACTTCTTGTTGTTTTGTTGACATTGACACTACCTATTTGACATTAAAATATTGTAGTGTAGCCTGGGCTTGTCGAAAAAATATCGATACATCGATATTATTTGTTCAACGAGAACTTTTTGAGCGTTATTTAATTTTTGATATATTGATGTATCCATATAAAATTCCAATTATCAAAAAGGACTGCAAATTAAAAAAAAATACGACCGAAAAATTACCTAATTTTTTATAGCTAATTCAAATAAAGTTTCATCGTAAAGATTGGCATCAGTTGTAAATCTCACAGTACCCAACCAATAACAGAAGTCGGCTTGCAGCATAGCACATAAATCAGAGTTTTTCTTCTCGCAGTGTCAGATAAATATTGGTTTGATTCTTAGTTTATAACCCGACTTCGGCAGAGCATACAGGAAGGGTTATTGTTTTAACAGTCTATATATGTTTGTATTTATTATTTACTTTAGTTTCCTCGTAACTTATGATTATGGTTTGTTAAAAGATATACACTAATTCAAAGCGCGAATATTGTTTTTTTTTACCGATATATATCGATACTTATTTGTATTTCTGACATCCCTATTGTAGACTTTGACGTCACAATTCTCTGACGTTGCGTTTCAACTACTTTGAATTTCCCGCTTGTTTTTTGGACATTTTAATAATTAATTTCATAATTATAAAGAAATAATATCAAAAAATATTGATACAGGAATAGTTCTACAGCAATAAAGTTTATGAAAAAAAATATTTTAACCCTATTTGGATCACACGCATATACCCTATTCATGAAAGAGCGGTTTATTGATTTTACATAGCTAGCACCCAAATTTTTGTCATGATTTAAGCAAGGCTTATATTATTATTATAATATCATAAATATATGACACATAATATGATTATAATGGCGGACTTTATTTATCGGTAATTATATGATTTTCTAAAGGAGATAAATAGAATATGCCTTTACCAGTTTTTTGTTTTTACTTTGCCTATTTATTTTAAGAGAGGTAGAGTTTATTTCCTTACAGAATACCGCAGCTAAATGTTGTGTAAACTTTATGTTGTGTTCCTGCGCGTGAGTAAGTACACCAGAGCTCATTGGGGAGGGGTGAAGAGTCGGTAACGCGTGAGTGATGTGTCGTGTGTTGCAAGCGGCCATGTATCTACGGTAACTGCTTACCATCAGGCAGGCCGTAAGCTTGTTTGCCGACTTAGTAGTAATAAAAAAAAAACTATATACTGAATCTCAGATATACCATTCAAAATACTATATAAGATTAATAAAGCAGGTCAAGTCCATATACAAAATACATCAGCGTATGACCAATGTTTAAACGTTGTCGTTCAAAGATACCTCGTTCTATTTGCAAATTCAAAATAATTGGACCTACTTTAGTATATGCCATCTCTGCCTTTTTAAATCTTATTAACATTAGCAAATAGACTAATTTCGCATGTATCTTGACGGTCAACGTACGGTATGAATAATTTTGCAATGATAAGACGCCTACGACGCGATATCAAGTATTTAGTAAATGGGTTATATAACTGTGATGTATGTTTGGAATGTTCTGTTCAAATATGACTGTACGCATGCATGATAACAAAGTTTAATTTTGTGCATTGCAAGATAAAGATGAATATTGCCAAGTTAAATACCATTGTCATAAACGAAACTGACAGGAGATTAAAATTTTCCAGTAATAAGAATACACCTGACTTGTTTTATGTTTAGGTATTGATTAAAAAATAAAGACAATTCTATACAAAAATGAATATGAGTTGGTAATTTTGTAGAGTTAAATGAATACAAAATCAAAAATCAAAATCAAAATAAAAAAAAAAAAAACGATTTAGTAAATAAATTACTTTGTATTGAACATGTGATTTTCGCGCTACGAGAGTTGATCCATGGAAAAAGCTGTTCGTCATGAGTTACTACTTTCGACTAGTTTCGAGTTCGACTCAAAAAAAAACTCAATTTTGTCATATTTTTGTTTTTGTTAACTTGTGTTATTTTTAAAGGACTAGGTAGAAAGGTTCTCCCTCGGATGGTTTTGACATCCTTATTACGCCTACCATTCGGTGAGCGCTGAGGGCTCTCACCCGTGCTATGTAAACATGGATGTCACGTCAAACTTTATAGGCCAAATCCCCATAACTGTGGTCGGTGCTTCAAGGGGCCGGTAAATACTGGTTGCTGGCGGGTAAACCCTTACCTGTACCTGTAGATGCACACAATAAGTGAAACGCAAATTTTATTATGACCTTCATCAATTGTGCACTTCAAGGGCATCTCGGACTCTATACACAACACGATAAGGTTATTTTTTTCAAATTTAAACTTGTCACCGTGGTGCAGATAAATAATAATAACACAAATGGTGTTATTGTTATGTATTTAATATGTGTAAAGCTTTGTTGTTGTGTGTACGTTACATGCAACATTATTTATTCTCTTGTTGATATAAACTTGATTGGAATTGAGGACACATTCGGAATAATAAAGGTTGACGTACACATACATGAGTGCAAGCTATACGATTATAAAGGTATTTAACAAGTACGCAGGAGGTACTTGTTCATTTGTATATTGAACAATGCAGGCCAAAGATAATAGTAACCAAAGTATGCAGGCTAATTGATTCGTTTACTAACTTGTTGATGTTTATATATATGTCGGAGTCAACTAGTATAATTAGCCTTTCAATTAACTGCCCAACCATTTTACTAAAAGGCGCCGGTCAACAAGTGGCCTGAATGGTATTCAGCCATTCAATGAAACAGCTAGTCTAGCCTAGTAATTATATAGGATATAGATTGGTTAGGTTAGGTTAGAACTGTGATAATACCGCACGCGAGTCGAGCGAGTGAAGCGAGCGGTGCCGCGGCAGCGGCCGGCGACCGCTAGATCCATGTTTGTGCACAATAAAAAGGATCATTTAATAATATAATAATTATATAAGTAATATCCCATTCAAACTTCAACCATGAATATCTCGGAAACGAACGATGTATGATATTCAGTGCAAAAGTGCACGTGATCATTGGTATGAATAGTTACATCTACTTATACTTCTATAGAGTGCGTAACCCACTCAAAAACAACATACATGCTTATTAATAACCTCACAAGGATAAGGTGTTTTCTTTTAAATAAAGTAGGTATTTTTGTCAATTTTAACACAGTATAATATAGCCTTAATATTTGTTATTGCTATAATTAACTGTGCAATAAGACGCAGTAACCTCGTTCTATTAGCGATAAGTCGTATAACTGCACTATTCTGCATAGTTGTTATTGCACGGTGAATATGGTAAAATAAATGTAAGTATGTATTCCAAACATTACATAAATGTGTGTATACTCAATAAAACTCTAAAACTGACTGACAGACAACGCACAGCCCTAGCCGGTGCAGGTGGGTCAAGGTAGAAGCATATACCTACTGCACAGGATGTCTGTAAAAAATGGTCCTACTTTTTCTCCCAGCTATCGAGGGTTATCATTTGGATCATACTATTTACAGGGCGCACCCCCGAAATTCCACCCCTAAAGGGGGTAAATATCTCTCTCATCTTTCGTTCAGAAACCTTATCTAGTAACAAATAAGTTTCGTTCAGGAATATTTAAATCCTACATAAATATATTTTATATGTATTTTCAACACCGTTTTTTTTTTTATTTGATCTCGTACTTTACAAAACAAATAGTCTTATAACCGAAGTACCTAATACATTTTTCACGCTATGGTATTCATAACTTATTTTTCACTCGCCATTTTGAGGGTGCGTGTAATAATGTGATATTATTACACGGGGTAATTTTTCAGTGTGTGAGTCATACAACGAATATTAAAATTTTCATAGAATATATGTATAAAATAATCATAATACACAAGTGTTTTCATAAAGAAAGATGATCAAACGAACTTCCAAGTGAAGTTCGATGTGAAATATGTATTAAATATCTTCGATAAATATTTGTATAGGTATTGGAATAAATTATTCAAGCATTTGGTAAACTTTCAACAGCATTTGAATCGTGTCGCGTATGTGTGTAAAATGTTATATTTTATATTTACGATTTACGTTGCGGTTTATTCGTGCATGTTTTCAAGCTTTTCAAAGTTACGAAATCCCCTCGAACACTCGTGTGAATAGTCCCTAATGCGACTCTGTCTAAATTTTCATGAAAGTCAGAATTTTCGCTCAATTTACAATTTCAAGACTCCAAATATAAAGCTAAATGTGTACGCCCGTAGAACAGAATTTGTTTAAGGTAATCTATAGGGTAATTCCTTTGAGGATTTTCCACTGAGTTTGTTAGTTTCGAAATTCTGCAGTCTTAGGATTAATAGCTTGTTTGCTTTATATAATTCTAATAGATTAAAACATGAATATCTATTACCGTAGTAAAGATAACTATATCATAAGCTGATACATCTCGGTGAATGGTTATGTTGATAAAATCTAGTGGTTTTGTCGCATCCAAACGTGATATTCCGAAATATATACTATTTTTAGCGTCTGTGAACCGAGTCGGTGAACCGAGTCGGGGCTAGAATCGGTTCTAGAACGTATGCAAATATAAGAATAGTCGTATAAAGTTGAATTTGAATGCCAGATTTAACATATATATCACATTTAATCCTACATTTAGGTTTTGTAGTAACTATCTGTGATTTAGGCCTATATTTAGAGATTAGAGCCTAAATTGAATAAATGGCTATAAATATATATCTGTAATAATTTAAGGTACAAACGAACTCTGTCTGTGAATTGGCTCGAGTGACATTTTTACCCAAAACTTATTGCCTGATGTACCCGACTAATTACCACGTACCACTACGTACGTACTTACTAAGTACCCTATTCCTCTAACTTAAAGTAGGTAGTTCTATTGCTCATAAGTTTTAATAAGTTATAAGTAGAGCTCTATATTAATTACCATCTTTTCTTGGCTTTAATTAGGTATACATTTAATATACCGACTCTCCCTCTCATACAAAAATGTAGGTATAGGGATGTACGTATTTACGGTAGATGTTAATCAATTTCATATTCTAAATAGCCCGTTGATGAAATATTTAGCAAAGCGTAATTTATTTTCGTATGTAGATGAGTATGTTACTTTGATATGAACAACATTTCATGCCATGTGCTATTTGTTCAGTTTTAATGAGACTGTTGTTCACAACTTAACTAATTTTGATCTCACTATGTCTCTTTCTAACTAAGAACGTAAGAAAATTATGTAAGAAATTTAGTCCTGTCAAATTAGTCCAATGCTTTTTTTCAATATAAATTTCGCCATATATGGCGGTTACGCCTAAATACACGCAAAATAAGACGGCAAAGATTAATTTGACAACTTTAAATATATTCTATCCTTTTTCAATAATGTTCGTAAGAAAGAGATTTGATGTGACTAAAATTAGTTTAGTGCGTTTTACAACAGAATCGGCACCATTTACCTACTTATTTTCTGGCTCAAACTGCATAAACTAAATTAATCCAATTTGCCAAATGACAAGGTTGAGTTCAAGAAACAACTGAGATAAAATTTCCGTCAACATATTTGTATGTGATTCCATAGGTACGGGCCGTAATTTTTTTCCTGTTTAATCGATATATGTATGTAATGGGAGAAAATGTAGACTTCACCGGTTTAGATTTGGATTTGATATAATGTTGAGCATACTTACTGATAATGTGGATCATAAATGAGGCGAAGACCACCATCCAACCCCACCCACCGTCCGGGGGAGGGTAGTGCGTCACGGAGGATTCCGGCGGCGAGTCCGGCGCGGGCGCACCGTTGCCATTCTTCGCGTTCTTCATCACACCGTGAGACATATTCAAACTTCAACCGTTAACTCTCTTTGGCACATTAATTATCCCCTCGATAAGGCAGTTTAGTCGATATAATCACTGAAGACTTCAAAAATATCACTATGTTCTTAAGCACGTTGTATTTGAATAATATAAAAGCTAATATGTAGTATAATATTGTCGTTTAGATATGTTAGTTTACGCCTCCATCCTGTAGGTGATTGAGGCACTATGTAGCAATAAATAACTATTATATGTATATTTCTTCGGAAGAGGAAGCGAATATTGGAAGGGAAAAGAGGAAGGACTATCTTATGACGCCTAGAAAAATCTATCTTTGGTCGAAGACCATTATCTTCTCAATTATCTGCGATTTAAGACTTGTTCGTCGTATAGTAACGTGTCCCAGTAGATGTAGAGCATTTTTGACCAATGATGGCTTTGATCTGAAACAAAAGAAAATCACCTTTACATAATTTTATCTAGATCAGAAGATAAACAGGTTGTATCACAATCTATTGGTATCAGAGATTCAGATGGTGAGGGTAGTGAAACCTTTAGACCATAGAAAGAGAATAACAATAGAGCGACTGTACTAGATTATCGTGAGCACGGATTCTACGCTGGTTTTACCAAAGCGCGTGATTTCACACTTTTTAACCGACTTCAAAAAAAGGAGGAGGTTTCTTAATTCGGTTGTATTTTTTTTTTTTTTTTTTTTTTTTTATGTTTGTTACCTTATAACTCCGTCATTGTCAACCGATTTGGAAAATTCTTTTTTGTCTGGAAGGGTACACTTCCCGTTTGGTCCCATTGTCATCAGATCAGGATTTGATTACTTCTTAGTGTACTTTGAAGTCGGTTTAAGTTTTTTGTAAAACAGTCCAATTATGTCAATATAAGAATCCAAACACAAATGACAAAAATTTAATTTGGATAATATTTTTTGCGTTGACAACAAACAAAACTTTCGATTACATATGTCGCAATGCTGTATTTTCATATATTTATATAATGTCTTAGGTAAGATGTGTTGTAGTGATGTAGCAATTTGGTTCAAATGTTATAAGAAAGGATATAAGACGTCTGAGTGGCGCCATAAAGCTTAGTCAGGGGAATCACAATGAAACATTTTTCCCAAGGGGCTTAAGAATATCGTGGTCTAGAAAATTATTTCTGACGTTTCTACACATTTTGATGTAAGTATTGTCATATAAAAACGAAGTGTAAATAAGTAAATGTACTATCGGAGGTATCGGAAAGAAATGTCACTAGAAAACGCGCCTTGCCGAATTTCTTGCCGGAAATCTACTGTTTAAGGACCGACTTTAATCATTTAATCGAAGATAGATTGGATAGTGACATCGGGCGTAAGTGTATTGCGAACCGGGGCGGTAGAGTAAACCCCGATTCCCGTGTGTCGCCATAGACAGTTACAAAAAAACGGCATAAAATACCTACTCTTAGAGCCGATTTTGCAATTGATACACTTTAGATAAGCTATTCCTCAATAGAACTGACTGAATTTCAAATTAACTGCCAGATATAGTGTATAGAAAAAATCTAACTAAACATATTATTTTGGATCACAAAGATCTAGAAAGTAATAAAATTCCACGGACGGGCGAGCCCTAGGCGAAGTGAAAATATTTGCTTGGTAAGGTACTATCTAGGTACTTTACCAAGCCCTACTAATCCCTGCAAACATGTGATTTATATCGATATCACGAGCCTACTTAACTAATCAAATTGTGTTATATCTTTTGTTTTTATCTATGCAATGTTAACGTATGTGGATACCATATCATATTTATTTTCATTAATGTCACAGAACTTTGTTTATCAAATAAATCCGTGTCAAATATATTGCAGAGCGCGCCCTAGGCGCTCTGAGGTTGAAGACTACTTTCCATTATATAATTGGACTGTTTAACAAAAAACTTAAACCGACTACACTAAGAACACTAAGAAGTAATCAAATCCTGATCTGATGACAATGAGACCAAACGGAAAGTGTACCCTTCCTGACAAAAAAAGAATTTTCCAAATCGGTTAATAAATGACGGAGTTATGAGGTAACAAACATTAAAAATACAACCAAATTGAGAACCTCCTCCTTTTTTTGAAGTCGGTTAGAAATATTGAAGTACGAGTATTTATGTACAAGTTGCTAGCAAGCGACTGCTTATCGCGAATGCTGGTAGTGGTAAACAAAAGCGATTTATTAGTCATAAATTTCAACCAGTAATTAAATTTTAATTGCCTTTTTTCATCTTATTTTTATTTTTACCTGTACATCAATAATTAAGACTGCGTGACTCAACGAGTGCAATCGCATGGAAGTGTTACGGCAATTTTGTCTTTAGCAAAATAGTAATCAATTAGAGTAAACTGCTCTTAGGTCTATAATCTGTCTGTATAAGTACATTGTGCTATTTAACTAGAAGATTATGTGAAAAACGTTAATCATAGTAGGTATATACATATCGGAAAGTTTTCTATAGGAGCGATCGCTTTTCACTACCTACTCTGTTTTTTTACGCTGTTATATTTATATTTTATAATAATATGTAATATGTGGTGTTGCGTGTATTTTCAAACAAACTTCTTTTCTTACTTTTTTTCGAGAAACCTATTTAGGCATTTTTAATTGACATACCTAACACAAAAAAAATATGTTTTTTTTCTTGAAACATTTACTAATTTTCTATATCAAATTTGCGAGATAAGATGGTCAATCTATAAATTCTTTTTAAAATGTCTGCCATCACTCGCCACTTTTTCCAAGAAAAAATGATAAAATTCCCAAGAATTAAAGTATTAATTTAGGCCATTAAATATCTCTTTATCGAATTTCATCCAAATCATATGAGATTGATATTACAGGGCGATATTTCGAATAGTTAAATGATGATGGTATTTTCTTTAATAAATCATTTAGCTCGGTTCATTGTGCTACTTTGTTTATTATGATTCATCGATGGACTACTTATTTGTTACGCAACGTAGAAAAATCACAACTGCGATTCATTCAGACGACGCCGAACGTGTGCCAAGGTACAGGCCAAGTTCAGAATACGTAACAGAAACGTGAACTCATTTCACACCTGGATTACGGAAAACTACGAAGGAAATGACATTTATCAAAATTTTAGTCACTTATCTACCTGTGCAGATTAGTAGAGCTGAAAAGCTGTTGAATAATATGATAAAAGCTAAGTTTAAGTTAACTTACTTGTATGACTCAAGTCCACAAATGATTGAAACTTTGACTAATCCGGATCGATTGTATACTCAGTTCCTTAGATTTATAAATCTATCAATATTATGTTGATAAAATTATTTCATAGACACGTCGTGATTACTTGATAAGAAATGAATAGTTTGATTTTTGTTTATCTTTTAACTGTGCTTATCTACAGTTTACTAATAATACAGATAAAGTACCTACATAAATTACGTAAAAGGCAAGATGAACTAGAAACTAATAAATTTGTAACCCCCTTATTCATAATCGCTTTTTAACTAAATCAGTGTAATAGTGTGCCCCGTCTCACTCTTTCGATCACCAAATGTCACCCGATAAAGACTTCGGAAATTTAGCTAATCAACGTTTGATAACTTCATTATGAATAAGGGGGTAAGAGTATAAATTTTTTACCGTTTTAAAATTAACTGTTATATATTTATAATGCGTTTGACATTTCTAATCTTGATTTATGATATTATAAATTGGTTAGGTACGTTAAATATACCATTTTTTTAACCGCTTATAAAAAATAGGAGTAGGTTCTCATTCGTCTGTAAAAATATGGAAAGATTTTATTTTTGCAATGTCACATAAATTTGATCTTCAAGGGCGTCGCCAGCCGATGACACAGGGGGTGGGGGGGGGGGGGGGGGGCAAGTTGGAAAAGGGTGAATTGAGAGTACAGTCAAGAGCACATGAAGTTTTGCACTTGTTTGTAGTGAGAGTGCACCTCTAGATACGGCGTAATAAGAAAGGTACAAAGGGCAAGCAAGTCAAGGGAGTGGACTAAGGACTATGGATGCTTTGCATATGGTTTTTTTTTACTCTAAGGGGGAGCTACCCCTCCCTACTCCCTCTTGGCAACACCTATGCTGATCATATACCTAACAAAACTAAAAAAAAAATACATTGACTTAAAAAAAAAAAAACTACTTGGAACTCCGTAACTTTCCCGAAATATGGATCTATAGTTTTTCGTATTCAGATGAAACTACGAATACTCGAACAATACTGTCGTTTGACTTGACGAAAAGCTTAACAATGCCTGCCTTTCTTTGCTGAGGTCGGCGACTTACTACATGATTGATGAGTTTGTTATTCTGTAAAAATGTTATTTCATTTTTTTATCCGACTATTATAGTTATCTATTTATTACGTTAGTGGAGTCAAAGCAAAAGGGCAAGGAGTTCATTGCTGACGGAAATTATCTAAGACCGAGATTTATCGGATGAATAGGGTAAATTTTCTGGTATCTCTCGTATGAGATAAAGCTGTTTATTAATGATTGTTATATTGCAATAAATCCAAGGATACATAATAAGGAAATGTGGTACGGTATTCATAATAAGCAATTCTGATATCTATTATTAGTATTTACATTGCAATACGCAATTGATCAAATGGCTATAAGTAACCATAGAGATAGAATATTAGTAGAGTGATAGCGTAAACAACATTAACTGCGAAGCGTGAGCAGTTTACATATAGATCGTACACTAGCACAGAATAAATAATAGTAATATATATTATAGTAAAATATATTATAGTGAAAAGAGTAATTGCTGAGTTTATTGCCGGCTCTTCTCAGCAAATGCAACCTTCCGAACCGGTATTAGAGTATTAGAGTCAGACTTTTCATAAGTGCCTGCGAAGGTCTATTTGAATAAATGATTTTGAATTGAATTGAATTGAAGTCCTCTCCCTCAGGTTCTTGAAGTACATTTGTTAAAATCAAAAGAGTTAATGCCGCGGCTGCGTTGACCGTACTTGTGTCACAGCACATACTCTAGTACAGTACGAGGCACGAATGGTGAGCACAGATAGGCAGTAGTGGGGGCAAGTTCGCGCAATCACAGTAGCCAAATGACACGCGAGAATCCAATAGACGACGAGCATCGACTGACGAACCAATCGCATGCACCTCGGCGCTCCCCCTTCTTCATTCCGCCAAACGGACCGAAAAGTTAACTACTGCGCAGCTGTCAATCTGTGCTCACGACTCGTGCCTCTTACTATAATACAATCACTCTACTAACATTCTATCTCTATGGCTATAAGTAACTATGTTATTGTACCTTGAGGTTTCTTAGAACGGAACTATTCCATGCTGGCTGATTCTATGATATTATGTAGGCAGTAGGCATGGCAGTAGGCAACATATTTATCGTATCATGTCAATATGGATGGAATTTATCGCTATGACTTTTTATTTGTCTTACCTTTTTATTATCGTAAGAACTCACAATTCTGCCTCCATTATTCATTACTAATATTTTCTTTGTATAAATATTTATTTCAATGCTTAATTTCTCTTCTCCATGAATATTTCACTGTGACAGAGTGACACAAACTTTGATTGGTTATCTATGGTATAAACAGAGAGTAATTTATGTAACCTCTGTGGCCTAAACCACAGTGCATTTAGATATCTATGGCATAAGCAGTTCAATGATAGGTCATCAAGTTGTATGTATTTTATATGTGTATGGTTTTAGATAAGGTAATTCGTCTGTATATTTTTTTTTTCTGAATACTAATATATATTTATTACAATAATGTGATGTGCATAAAAATCAATCCAAAAATAACTTTTTACAAGTTTTTACCATATGAGATATAAAAATGTTCGGGCATAATTTCTTTGTTTATCAACCGATTTTAATAAATAAAGTATGTTGGGTTCAATACAGTTTCAAAGTGACCCAATTTAAATTTTATTTGTTTTCGGGCTAATATCTGTAACTACCAGTCGGATTCGAAAAATTCTTTCACTTATGGGAAGCTACATTATCCCCGAGTATTATTCTTAATTTTATCCCGGAAACGCGAGTGAAACCGCGGGAGACAGCTAGTAACGAATAAAACGTAAAATAAAATACCATGTTACCAACCGTCCTTGACTGCGGATTAAACTAATCAGGCATTACGTACATGATTAGGTACATTCTGTTGCACTTGGTAACAAGAGTCCAACAAATTTAAGCCTTACCTAACTAAATACTATTAAAAGAATCATGGCGAGCTCCATAAATTGATTTGTACAAAAAAATAAAACATTTTAGAGGGTATTTAAATCAATTCCAATGTTGAGATTACATTACCAGCAACATGTTAATATACATGAAATATTTTATAAACCCCGCAAAACATAACAACAACATAATGGTTTTGGTCGCAAATAGTCGCGATTCGCCGGCTTGCCATAGAAATTCGCATTTTTATCCTGGGGTTCTAAAATATTTTAAATTGCTCAAATTGTTCCTTAGGCACTAAGGATCAAATATAACGTCATTCCAACGCCTCTAAAAATCTTTATTTTTTTGTACAAATCTCGCCATGATCATTTATGTCATCATCGATTTTTGTATGAAGCCCTTACAATAATAGTCCAATGCGCGAGGGCACTGTGAAATGAGCTACAAATTACGAATATAAATAATTTCCCCGGGTACTATGCTATAAACATAATTCTCCCCTCTAGACTTGGATAACGGGTTCAAGTTTTGATGAGGGTTTTACTGACGCATTTAAAAATGGAATAATAATTAATTATTCAGAAGCGGAGTAAGAATATTGGGGGAAATATATAGAATGGCATAGTATTAGAACATTCAAGATGTATATTTACTAGTCAACATTCTACCTGAATATTTACAATTCAACTAAAATGTTAAAGAATTGGGGAAGTTCATAAATATTAAGAGAAAAGGAAATAGCACTATCTCCAAGATTACTTTCTCTATAAGAGTCAATATTCTGCTCTCGATCAACTATCTATAAGAGAGAGCGTATCATTATTTTGCTCAAAGATCAGCTCGACTGGGGAAGTGTCCACCTTACTACAGAAAACCACAGCCAAATAACAATGTTGTGTGAGTCACGTAAGGTTGCCAGGACTCATTGGGGTAAGGAAAGAGTCGGACAACGCGTGGCGTGTATGATGCTGTGGGTGTTGCAAATGTCTTAGCATCATAAGCGTCTAGGGCAGTGCTACTCAAAGTGGTCTAGATGAACTCCCAGGAGTCCACGGGAGAATTACGTTATTTTACTTTTTTTTCACATATCGTAGAACTGTAGCAGCAGGGGGTCCACGAAACTAGAAAATTTTGAAAGTGATCTACGAGAAAAAAATATTGGGAACGTCTGGTAAGCGGTAACCGTTGCACCAGGCTGGTCGTATGTTTGTTTGCCGACTTAGTAGTAAAAAAACTATCAAAAGCAGGTCTAAACCACCTCAATATCACTAAATTCATACAAAATATACTCAATGTCATAAAGCTGTACATAAGCTATCTTATCAGACTTTACAAATATCTTCACACGAAAGATCTCTCTTTAACTTCTTGTAAGTAACTCATATAACCTTGGCTGAGTTGTATTCGGTTTCATTTTTGTTATGATATGTCAATTAGATGTTATGAAATGAGCATCTCGGTCAGTCTCAGCCCATTGGCCGCAAGAACTCACGAGCCTCTAAATAAATTCAACTCGGTATATAAACTGTTTATTAATATGTCAGTCTAGTTAGGAAAATGGTCAGCTGAGCGCTCCCAAATGGAGTAGAAACCTAACCGACTCATCAGTTGAACCAGATAGTGCATAGACAATGAGCACTAGTCGATGAATACTTAGATGCTTTGTCCTGAATGACTGACTTACAATCAACGCACAGCCTAGACCGCTGATCGTAGAGACCTGAAACTTGGAGGGTGTGTTCTTTGTATGACGTAGGCATCCGATAATAAAGGATTTTCCGAAATTTTCCCCTAAGGGGGTGAAAAACGGGGGCAAAGTTTGTATGGGACAACGTGATTCCTTGGACCGATCTACTTCAAATTTTGCATAAACATTATTTAATAGAATTAATGGAAGACGTGTTTCGTATTTTATTGAAAATCACCGCCTAACGGGGTCAAAAAGGGGTAGAAAGTTATTTTAGGGGTGATTTGCATCGAAGTTGATATCAATACTCTTTAGTGCTGTTGATTCAAATATTCTTTTATATTTTGACATTCCAATTTTAAAGAGTATTGATTAACAGACATAAATCTAAATAGATATATTAGTATGACATCCGTATGAAAACCTAGCGTGTCACTTTTTTATACCTACCATAATGTCACAAGATTGATTTAGTTAGATTGGCATTCGTTTTTTATTGGAAATCGAAGCGATCCTATTTGTCAGCTACACACATCCCTCGCTACACATCTCTGGTGGACATGCAGACTTCTGCGAGTTTCCTGTCCGCGCAATACAGTTTCAAAAGAAGAGCATTGATTGCTATCCCTATTTGCACAGATTTTGACACGCGAAGTACATACACTCGCGTCATCTATTTATATGTAGGTATATCTGCGATTGCGTTGCACCAAGCTTTTGTGAGTTCAACTTTTTTTTAATAAAATCGGATTGAGTTTTTAAACATTTTTGTCTGTCATTTCCGGTTCATAGCTGATGTAATAAGGAGAATCTTAATTTTTTAAATACCTATAACTAGTGTTCCGCGCAAAAAAAAAAAAACCTTACGCGGGTGAAAACGCGGGGTTCTGCTAGTTAAAAATAATTCTTCACACACTGCCAAAATATAAGCAGAGCTTGTACTAAGAAAACCAGACAACATATACTTCCGTTTGTTTTTAAATACACTATTATATAGGTACATAAATACACCCAGACACAGGACATGTATATTATGTTAATGCAAACAAATGTATGGCCTAGTATTTTGGCTGATCCGACATCCATTGCTGCAAAAATGATTTTTGACCTAGCCAGTTAAAGTGGCTTCTTGACAAATGAATGTGTATTCGTTTGTTTTATATTAGTGCGTGTGTAATATGTATAATGTAGTTTTGTTTAGACCAGAAGCTTATTTTTTGTCAACATTGTTTTTGTTTAGTTTAGGTTATGATGGGACTGACATATCCTTATAGGATAAAAGTACCTAAAAAAAAAAGAAAAAAAAATATAATTATGGCCTGGGTGGAAATCGAACCCACGACCTGCTGCGTGATATGTGGAGTCTTCAATAAATAATACTAAATGATTTAAATTTCTTAAGGGATAATGTCAACAATAACGCAGTAGGTACACAATGATCAACAATATGAGACCAAATACACTGAACAAAAATTATATCTCAATGAGCGCAAAAACTATCTTACGCAAACATATTTTTTCAAATCGAACTGTTATTAGTCCGTGATTTTTTTCGAACATACATACAAAAAAAAGATTATTTAAAAAGTATCTATAAATTATCAGTTAAATAGATAATACCATTCAAACGTTGCTCTTATTTAAATGTTTGCTATTATGTATTATTGCGTCTATTATGCTGTGTTGCCAGTGGCCGATAGTCAAAAGCAACATGAGTCAGCTCAAAAAGTAACATTTTCACGAGAAAAGTAACATTATCTTATTTTATGTAGAAAAAGACACTAATACCATAGAAATAAATATACCTAGAAAGAACGTCGCCATACTACACGAATATATAAAACAGGCCAACTTTTATAGGCTGCTGCGCGTAACAGCTACGTTTTACGCTCCCTTTGCGTCATTCTGCTTGTCATAGTGACGTTCATAATGATAGTAGTTGTTGAAATATTCCAATTAAAATCGGGAGAAATTTAAATATTGAACATTATTTTGCATTTTTATTTATTTTTATTTGATTTAGCCCCTAACAGTTAGGGGCTATTTTTATCGACGCGTGCACAGCTGCGACACTCTATCTGGATGTATCCTTAATCAAAGACTAATACTGTAAATGGCACTTTATACCACTTAAAAATCTTCACTTGTATTTGTCAAAATTCGAAAAAAGCAGGAATTCCCTAAGTAAACAAAGAAAGAAGAAATCCAAACATTCATGCTATTGCTATTTTCTTAATTCTTCGAGTGCGATAAAGACAAAGAAAATGGACGATTGCTAAAAATCAAGTGCACCAACGCGACGAACGAGTATTTCCTTGGGAGCGTTACGGGTATTTTATGTCTGCTGGATGGAAAATATTCGAATATTTTTATTAAGACAAAAGTAACGTAAAAGTAACATTTTGAGTCGTGTAACATGGAGGTAACATGAGTAGGTCAAAAGTAACGTAAAATGTTACAAAAGTAACATTCTGGCAACGCTGCTATTATGTCTCTTTGTATTATGTACAGCAACGTACCTAACTGAAAACAATTGGTAAGTAACTTTTTCTTTTCAGCCAGCGTTTATAAGTAGCATAAAATTTGGTAAGTACCTATAGGTAATTAAAACACGCAAACTTGGATAAACAATCAATTCTTTTTTTTATCCAGATAGTCTATTGAACCAGGTAGGGGATGACGTGACCTAAAGTCCACAAAAAGCCTACAAGAATTCAATGCCTACAAGTTTTTTTTTTTCGAAAATGACGTAGGTACGTTTAGGTACCTACTGCTTTCTTTATGTCATGAAAATATCCACACTCTAATTTTCAGAAAGAAAAGTTCTTTGTTTCATTAATGAATATCAAAGCTCTCGCGCCAAAAATAAGTCTTGGCGCCGGGATTAATGTTGATTCCGTGTTTTTCGCAACAGCTGATCAGTGCGTATATTTGTGTCAATTATAACAAAGAACAATATGCAGTTATCTACATAATTACATGTTATACCAACGGACGTTACTCACAATCAATATACCTAACGTTTTAAACATTAAATTTATTACACAAACACATCACTCAAAATATTAAATACACAATGTTAACATTACCTATATATTGCCGGTAATATGTTGTAAATAAATCCAAGTTGTTATTTAGCGCGCGTGAACTGGTTAAAACATTGTTTGATTGTCAACTCTGTCGTAGACTGTAAACGGTAGAAACACGCGTGGCAAGCTGATTCAACGGGCGACCAATCGCGCGCACTCCCGCCCTCTGACTGACAACGAAAATAGCAGATAACTGTGGAAACTCAACGAATACGTTTCAGAAAATAAAGATCATTGTTCGATACACACGAGATAAGTTTCAATAAACTTTATTTATAACGTTGAATTCTTTCTTTGGCTGAACAAATAATGATACCATTCCACGCATGGTTTCAGTAAAATACTTAGGTAATTGCTTAAACAGGGTGCTAGGTTTTGGACGTAGGTATCTACTTGTGTTGGTATGTTATATTTTAAATGAAACTACATATCGTAAAGACTTTCGTTACTACTCCTTAATTCAAAGATATTAAACTTGGTGCCTAGCAAAATGATCGAATCGAAAATCAAAACTGCTACCATTAAAGGAAAAGGGAAAGTAAGAATGACAATTAGAAGATATTTATGATCATACAATTAGAGTAAGCTCTTAATTCTTCAGTGATTTAAAATATGACACGCTGTATAATTTATTCCACAGATATGACATGAGTTTACTTTCACGGGTTGAATGAACTATTATTTTACATCTCTTTATTGACTAAGGATTTATGTAAAAACTTATCTTGCATTTGTGACATAACTGGGTGTTCCGATGATAAGTCACCATAATCATTTTAATGATGTGACGTGCTAGAGATAGTCGTGTATAATAATTATACGTGTAGGTAACACACTAATTGAGGTAACAAATCACTTAAGTACTTAACAGTTTTATCGTATACAATAAAATATCAGAATTTTCATTATTCTTAATTTTTTACGAAGAATTATTTTGTATTCTTCCATGTGAACGTAACTCTGTCTGTAACCTTTTCACGCCTTAACCGTTGAGCCGATCGCGATGAAATTTGCCATGCAGATGGCCTAATATGGAGAAGGGGATAGGCTAATTTTTATCCCGGGAACGAGAGTGAAACCGCGGAAATAGCTAGTTATATATGAAAGCAATGAATACAAGCATGAATACAGAGCATGAATACAAAATACAACCACGTGTACGCCGCCGCCGCAGGGCCTGACTCACAACACACAGATTGATTAGTTCAGCTGCGTTGTAATGCTGGTTCATGTAAACATTCGTATACCAAATGGTCAATGTGCAAATAAAGTTTAAATAACTTTCACTCGTGTCCTATACGAGTAGGTACACAACGCTGTATCATCCAGTCGCAGATATATAATTATCTATACTAAGCGCGTGCGAATTCCACGTACGTGATTACCCCTGACAAAAGGGAAGTTAGAAGGATATTGCAGGCTGATTTTCTATCTGTGCTTTGCACACCGGGAATATACCGGAACAAAGAAATAATATACAGCATTTCTATGTATGTATGTACATATAGGATACCTAATTTATTATAATAACGTTTTATACCTACTATTGCTTGTGTGATACCCTATTTTGTGCACATATATCATGTTTATTCGTAAAAATAAGTCGACGGCGAAATCTTGAAAATAGATTAACTAAAACTTTAGAGAACTACATTCATATCTACAACAATTATCCGTATATACATACGAAAAGTGTACACAATAAATAACAATTGTGGCGTTTAACAATTAATTTATTGATATACAAACATACAATGCTCATAGTAAGGTAACCTATCAGGTAGGGCTCTAACCGTTACTAGATCAGATAAAATAATCTACAATGTGATCGCCATATTGCCTTCAGATGATCGGTTACTATGTCAGATAATATCGCACTATCCGATACAGCATAATAATCTACTCAATCCTTGTCATCGGTTGTTCTTATTTATTTCAAGACCGTACCTAAATGACAAGTGGATAAGAGAGCACTGCCACGTGTTTCTTACGTAAGATGAAACTAAGCTAAATCTACTTACAGCAAGATCCCAGGGCTTCCAGACAAGACTTATTTTCTAATGGACAACATGTGTAGAATAGAGTAGTGTTAGTACGTTCTTTATACATATACAATACATATCTTCTAACTTGGCCAATTTAAAAAACCTCTGATATTGATTTTTAAGTATGATACTCAGGGAACTATATGAATACTATTTGCAAGCAGCCAGACCAATTGTAGCGGCCATCGGAAAATAAATAAGGTCTGGGGGCCCTGAGATCTTGGACTTACATACAGTATAACGGCGAAACCTTGTCGTTGAACACCAATTAAAATCACATCAATAATTATTCATTAATATACTATTAAAGGAAGATATTAAGTCAGTATTCTCGAATTTTTAAAGCCATATTAAAAAAATCTAATGACGCGTGGAAAATAATACGAGATAATACTAAAATAATATTGTCATTTTATTTTAATCTCAGAGTAGATAAATACT
Source organism: Achlya flavicornis (assembly GCA_947623365.1). Taxonomy (NCBI): domain Eukaryota; kingdom Metazoa; phylum Arthropoda; class Insecta; order Lepidoptera; family Drepanidae; genus Achlya; species Achlya flavicornis. Next base: position 5,309,915 of record OX392468.1, on the reverse strand, counting down.
ACGTTTTTAATTGATCATTTATGTATAACCGAGTACTTTTATTATTAAAGTTGGGATTATTTCTCATTTGACAACAGAAACTTATAGGATTGCAGCGGATTTCCCCCTCTTCCCATGAGAACTTTGAAGGAGATATAAATGGCTATGGCTATATCTGAGTTGGGTCTTCATATTTCACGGGTGTGGGTAGTTTACGAAAACTTTTGTGAGATATGGTGATAACTTATTGCTTTCCTGCTGTTGGATGAAACTTAATAATGATGGAAGTTGGATAAATTCTGGGCCTATTTACTTGCTTTCCGCGTGCCTTTTGCCTACTATTAGCGCTAGCAAAAACTTTATCCCTATAGCGATATGTTTGCAATAATAATTATTAAAAACAACTAATTTAAAAAATAAAAACGACTTGAGAATAAACTTAAAAGTATGAAATAACTAATCTAGGTAACAATGATTTGAAGTCAACGAAATATTTTCAATGGAATACGTCTTGCTCTTTCGATTTATATATTTTGTCTAAGTAGTATATTTTTATATATTTTATCTATGTACCTGGTAGAGTATATAAATTAAAAAGTACTTAAGTATTTCACTGTTGGTTTTCATCTTTAACATATAATTTATTTTTGGTTGTATTGTACATCCCCGTTTTACTCCTCTCCATCCAAAGGTTGCCTGGTAGAGATCACTTTCAGTGATAAGGCGGCAATTGTGATGCGTTCTTTATTATTTTAAGTTCTTGTATGTTTTTTTATGTGGTGTTACAATAAAGTGTTATCTATCTATAATATGTATGTATTAGTAATTTTCCATAGTATTTACCATGTTTCCCCTAGTTTACATGTGTGGAACTAGATAAAGAGAACATAAAAATATTACAAATACAAGGAATTGTTATGTGATCAATTACACCCGAGATATTTAGGTGCTTATAGTCCTAAGGTAATATCACTTAAGCCTGAGTTGAACACTCTACTTTTCATTACTAATGCGAGAAAATTAAGGAAACTCTTACAAGGTTCTGTGATAAAAGATCCGTTTAATCAAAACTTGATATCAAGATATAAAATAAATGCTCCACAAAGAAGTCTCTTTGATAGTTCATTTGTATGTGATGAATATATTTTCCAAAATATTTTACTTTCTATACAGTCATTAATTATTAAAATTAAATCAACTAGTTTTATATATAAACTAGCGGACCTGTACATAGTAAAATTTTAAATAATAGTCTTTTCAACACACTCGCTTGTAAAGTGACATTTATTGCACCATTTTTAGTATCTTAGCTTATTACGCACGAGTGCTTTTTACTTTACATTACCGCACAGTTTTATGAAAGGTATAATCCCGATTATGATAAGTTTGTACCTCAAAGCAATTCATATGTGTGTAGACGAAGCATTCTTAAATTTGACAGAGCATAGCTGTCAAGAAAAATAACCTGCGCGCCATGTTTGTTAACGTTTTTATTTTGTGGTTGATTATTATCAAAAAATCTACTCCAAGAAATACAAATCGGTTTTTTTCGTCACAAGTGGGTTGAAAAACGTCCTATGACACGCGTGTGCATTGATCATTACACTCTCGGCTCCCTTATCGTAATACCGCAATACCGCCTCATCTGTAATTACCAACTTTGCACACATGTATCATAATGTACTATTATTAACACTGATTGTATACCGCGCCCTTCGAATATTTGAAGGTTGTTTCTTTATATAGAACAATGCCAGTTATTGTTTGGTCTGCAAACTGTATTTGATCGACAATAGTGTTTCGGACAAGGAATACAATTTTAAGTTTAACTTAACCTTTACATAAAATAATAGTTTCGTATGTTATGAGCGCTCATTTACTTGCGCGATAACGTGCTTAGTAATAACATAGTGATAAAGAATAATGCAACATTATTTTTTGATTTCAATTGAATACTTTTACTTATGGAAGTACTTACATAGAGAACGTGCTATTTACTGAAATATACTAAAATAATGACTTTCAAAGAAAACTCCAGTTTACATATTAGGGTACCTGCATTGAATAAATAAATGTTTATTCATGTTATTTTGCCATTGAAACTAGTTTTATAGCAGTAACTATTTCTCGTTATTCAAGACTTAAAAATTTACCTGATTTCGACGAACAATTTCTTTATTATAACTACTAACTTTACGAACTACTTACGAAGTTTATTATTATTTATTTTTCTTCCTTATTTTTGTTCCACTTTTATTATGAGTCTAAAGTTACTTGTTTTTTTTTTGATTATTATTAACAATTTAAACTGTAAAATAAATTAAATAGGTATTAGGTTTGAAAGTTCGTAGTAAAATCTTTTTTAGTAAGGTACATTCAAACCCAATATCTTTGTACAAAATGTTTTACTTTGAATAGGTCTGTGTGATGATGTGGTGGTGGTAAGCACACAAAGCCTAGAAGGAACTGGATCTCAAGTGCAGCCGTCAGAACACACCGAAAGGTACTAGGCGACAGATTTTCAACCATGGTTTCCTCACAATGTTTTTCCTTCACCGAAAGCTCAATTCACTGTAGGAACCCGGGACCTTCGTCTCGGTATTTACTGATATAACATTACACTGCAATAGTTATCAATGCGAAAAGCAAGGATATTATATTTTAACTCCATGTCACGGCCTTATTTATTACTCACTAACATTATGCGTACAGTCAGCTGAAAGGTTAACTATGTATTCATAAGCTATAAACATAAGTATTATATCAGACTAAGGGTAGGTAGTTCATCAATTTTCGCTACGAATGTACTCTAACGTAAATCTGGGTCGTCGGCCTCCGTAAGCGGTGGTATAGTATCAGGATCCAAATAAATTGTCTGAAATATATCCCTTTTCTAACTCTCTCGTTTAAATTGCAAACGATGCGGTGAAGGAAGCCGGATTTATAAGGTCATTTCCACACGGAAACATTTGCATCAACTCATTATTTATGTACTGTAGGCAAGTACAGGTATATTCAAGTGGTAAATGCAACTTGGATTGAACCTTTGAGCTGGTACGGTGAGCAACATAAGTGGAAAAATCTTTTACAAAACATTTCGAAAGCCCCTGTTTACTTTATTTTCCATATTAAAGATAGTTATGGTGTATAGTCCTACAAACTTATCTGACCCGGTAGTGAAAAGAGGAACTTACGACGCCTTTTCGAAATGTCAATCGCCATTGGTCAAAGAGAATATAAACACTACTTTCATTGGTTATTTGCTCCACCAAATGCGATAACAGTGACTCTCTCACCGGGCCAGTAAGTTTTGTGGCACTATACCCAAAGATGTTTTGTTCTGTTACTGACCGGTGTCGGTAAAATTATTTTGGGACTACAAATTTCAAAGTTCATATTATATTAGTAGATTCGATAAAATGTCATAGAACCAAAGGGTGACATTGCGACGGGACAACATCGACAGTGATATATCTACATTATCTTCTGTAATGTCGAACAACGGTATCGCTACTTATAAATACCTATACTAAGTTTGAAATATAATACCTACTTCTATAAAGTTTGTATTGAAATGCTACGTTAGCCTTGCCGATATACGAGTAGAAACACGTGGACTGCAATTATGTTCCTGCATGCATTTCAGAATACCACGAGGTAAGAATTGCAAGCGATTAACTAGGTATCGGCTTGAAATCGATTAATAACGACTAGTTTTAACATCGAATCAGAAATCATAGCATGTGAAAACGTTGTTTTGAATTTATAGAGAATCACTGTCCATTCAAAATATTGTCGTATCACATTACCGAAGTTGCATGTTACAATAATTTTATCTTCTATATCTACTAGTACATCCTAAAGAAGTGCAATGTTCACTTTTTTTGAAATCTATACCCGGTTTCATTAAACAAAAACGAATCGTTTTGCTTTCAAATTCAAAATCATCTATTCAAATAGACCTTCGGAGGCACTTATGAAAAGTCTGACTCTAATACTCTAATACCGGTTCGGAAGGTTGAATTTGCTGAGAAGACCTTACCAATGGTAGGTTTTTTTACCGTGCATACTGGGCATATAGATAATTTCGGAAGTTAATTTTACCTATCACAGTGATAGCTACTTCCATATGGGAGGGTCTGCTATGCAAAGCTTTGAGGTCTTTGCTTCATTATTAGTAAAGATATGTCTTAATTTTAACCGATAACGGTCCGTCAATTATAGGAATCGGCCATAAGCGAACGACACATGTCATGCGCTCTGATGAGTATGTCAAGGAATATTTAGATGTAGTGATTGGGCGGTCGGTACTGTTTCTTTATTTCTTTATTGCACAATGTAGGTACACAAAATAACATATTATATTATTTAGGTATACATGGACCCTGTTAGGGTATTGCAAAACTTATTATCCATAACATTAAATTATATTATATTAACATAACTAAACATATTATATTTATTTCCTTATTTATTATTGCACAATGTATTTGTACATTATATAAGTTACCTAGTTAAACTGTAATACCCTGGATCATACCTATTAGAGTGTGGCAAAAAACTTAGGACTAAATATTAATATTTATTAACTTAGTAACTCGCATTTAATTAATTAACATAATAACATACTATGTACGTAGGCTACCATGCATCTTCCATCAGTTCCATCTGTTAATCAGTGCAAAATCACTGACTAGTTGCAGAATGTTGATTGCTCGGTATTACTACTCTGAAGGGATTTTTCCTCAATGTTTTATTATAAGGTAGAGCGGTGTTTGTGACTTTAACCTCGGATGAATTAAAAAGAAGTCATGGTGGCGACTTTGCGATTGATAGCGCCCCCATTCCAATGCTGGTTTGTCGTTCGGATTGGCTCCGGCACGACGAGCGGTCGGAGGTCGACTGGTCAGTACTCAGTAGGCATTCTGCGTATTCCAAGCAACTTATTATCCGTTTAAGGACTTCATAATTGTATAAGGTGCAAAAAGTATATAATCTAAAAGGTCACATTGCATCATACCAAACAACTTTTATTCTACTGCAAATATTTGGATGCTACAATCTTCCATAACCTTTATGGGGTACCGTATCTTCACTGTTTTCCCAAGAACTTACTTTAGTACCTACATAATTATTATATTCCCCAGTTCATATTTTTTCTGGTAGCTTAATTCAATAACTTGGTCGTTCTTTGCGTGCGACACTCGAATTAATAATAATAATAAAAAAAAAAAAAAAACGACTAAGTCTTTAAACAACTGATGGTAAGCGGTTACCGGAGCCATATGGACTCCTGCAACACACAAAGTATCGTTCACACGTTACCGATCTTTCCTCCCTCCCCTATGAGCTCTGGCGCCCTTACCCTTACTCACGCGCAGGAACACAATTTTACACAACATAAAGTTGTTTGGCTGCGGTATTCTGTAAGGTGGAGCTACTTCCCAAGTCGAGCTGCTCTTTGAGCGAATAATCGCTACGCTCTACCTGTCTTAAAATACATACGGTAACCTCTCTTAAGGTACATATGTTATGAAGATTGTGTACCATAAAATGAGGAAACTTGAAAGTTTTTTATATATATCACTAAGGTGGTAAACAAGCTATGCTAGAGACTGTAACTGCGGTAATATGTTTATAGTACATACATTTTACACATAAATGAGAATATGTTTGTACTCACTTGAATAGCTGTATAGTTACTTATATTTTTGGTAGAAATAAACGATATATTAGTATTATTATGGTGCGTCCATGCTACGCGAATCGAGCACGAGTCGAGCCTCGAACGAACCTACAACGAGCCTACAACGAGTACGATGCGAGTCTCTTTGTACGTGAGAAAACTGACAATCGCGCTCGTTCGAGGCTCGCAGTGTGCTCGTTCGTGGCTCGGCTCGTGCTCTGTTTGCCAAGCATCGACGCACCATTATAGATAGACCGTTTCAATATATTTACGGATGGCAAAGCGATGCGTTCCCTTAGGAGAGTTACACTATTATACATCCTTTTTAACCCAGCTATTTTATGCTAGTAACATGGAAACAATAACACAACTAAATATATTATTCTATGTAAGTAATAGTTATATAGTCAGCACAATATATTTAAACAGCTCCTGAAAGTAACTGCAAGTAATCTACAGACCACAAGTAAATATGCAGTCGCAATACGAGCTTCAAAGGAAGGTGAACTTCTTTCTTTGTCTTTATATTCAACAAAAGATGTATCATGTCTTTTATGTATACGTGTTTCTCTCTTATATGTATGTGCATTTGGTGCCATTCCAGATTTAGGTGCACTTTTGTTCAGCTTGGACATTGAAGTATTTCCAATTTTCACAAGGTGACGCCAAATATTCCGTTTTGTTTGTCGTTTTTGGTGTTTATTCACGTTTAATTGCGTGGTAAATAAGATCGTTAATAATTCTGCTTCAATTAGGAATTTGAATAAACAGTATAATTTCAGGAAAAAAAAGTGCTATTTTTTTGCAAGAAGGTTCATACTGAAAATTTTGATCGCGTTTATGTACCTAATTTAAAGTGTAGGTTTATTTTCATGTACTATCAATTGATGCAGTTAAATAGAAATAGCAAGTAAGGTGACCGACCATAGTGCAATCACTATAGGAAACTACTACTACAGGGAAATATTCAGCCACCAGTACACTAAGATCGGGTAAAAAAGCAACTCTTTGTTTTTAGGGTTCCGTAGCCAAATGGCAAAAAACGGAACCCTTATAGATTCGTCATGTCTGTCTGTCTGTCCGTGTATGTCACAGCCATTTATTTCCGAAACTATAAGAACTATAATGTTGAAACTTGGTAAGTAGATGTATTCTGTGAACCGCATTAAAATTTTTACACAAAAATAGAAAAAAAACAATAAATTTTGGGGGTTCCCCATACTAAGAACTGAAACTCAATTTTTTTTTTTTCATCAAACCCATAAGTGTGGTGTCTATGGATAGGTCTTCAAAAATGATATTGAGGTTTCTAATATCATTTTTTTCTAAACTGAATAGTTTGCGCGAGAGACACTTCCAAAGTGGTAAAATGTGTGTCCCCCCCCCTGTAACTTCTAAAATAAGAGAATGATAAATCTATAAAAAATATATGATGTACATTACGGTGCAAACTTCCACTGAAAATTGGTTTGAACGAGATCTAGTAAGTAGTTTTTTTTAATAGGTCATAAATTGAAATTAATATCAAATACTCAGGTCTATACTACCATTTACTTATATACCTACAGGTTTGTACGGAACCCTCGGTGCGCGAGTCTGACTCGCACTTGGCCGGTTTTTATTTTTATTTTCAATACTTAGTTCGTTCAATGATTTATTTGCTAGAAAGTTTCGAACAAAACCCCGATGTTCATCGAAACAATATTCAACCAATTGAATCGTTGACACTCAATAACACATCACTAACTTAGGGTTTTCACCCCTCCACTGGATAAATTATTCAAATTTTCGAAACGTATTATCCGTGTATATTTCGTTGTGAATATTTAAATTTTTCAAGCTGATTTTTAAATTATTTTATTACCTGACGTTCAGGAAACACGAAGGAGCTGATAGCAATCTTTGCCGTCAGCTGAGACAGTTTCTTTAAAAGAACTAATAATATAGGGTCCTGATAAAAAGCAAATAACTGCTACTGCAGATAGTGAATATATAATTTCAATGAGAAAGGCTGACTGTTTAAAGTCTCGGTGAGTAGCAACCCTAACAGGCTTAGAGGCAGAGCGGCAAGTAATGCGATTATGGGTGACTGATTGAGTCCTCTCGCAGTGTTACTTTACTGTACAATGTTTATTCACTGAATTGACGAGTCTATTGGTCATGGATAAATGTCTTCGTTAATAATAAATCGAGATATAATTTTAAACAAGTAGTTCAATATGAATGAAAATAAACCTTTTTAAGGCAGGATGATTGTTAATTTTCTTTTATTGAAGTGGTGTCTCTTTCTAATTTATCTTACCTTACCGATAAAAATACTTTAAATGACTCCATAAATATTTAAAACGTAGCCAGGTATTTATAATATTTAAATTTCTTAATTGAATTTACATTGGAACATTCGTTATTTTCAATACCTATTTGTTTTTTAATTCGTCATATTTATGTAATACCCATCGGACAAATTATCTTCCACGAAGAGTTGCTTGATCAAAATCAAATTAAATTAACAGCATCTAAAAATAATTGTGGCTAGGAAATAGTTACCTGCATGACTGGTTGCCTCTTGGCTTTTTTTCTACTCAACTGATACCGTGTTAAAGGCCACGCATCCAGGTATTAGCTGTAACTAATGCGACCTAACCTTAATCCGGATGCACTACCGAGGTCGTTTCTGAGGTATATTATCATGATTTTTATTCAATTTAGTTGTGAAATTCGATCTTTAAACAGATTTTTATACTACCATGGTAGTATGCATCTAAGGCCCGCCTGAAGGTAAACAGTTACCGTTGCTTATGGAAGGACGCTTGTATTATCACGGGTATCAGTCGAACGTTGCCGGACCTGCAAAAATCTTTTCACAGCCTTCTTGAAGAGCTCCATGTTGTACTCCCTTGGGAAAAACACCGTGTCAAAAGCCATGAGAACTATATATCGCAATGTCTCACGTGCTAAGATTATGAAAAATAGGTAGAGGCTTCACGTTACAAACTGCAACTAGAGCTATCAATGTGTGAATGTGAGTGCTTGCTTGAAAATGCTGCATTGTGAGAACGGTAAGATAAATACGGCATTGTATTGTGTCGGAATATACTCGAAATATACTCATTTAGTGCAAAACAAACGAGCGGAACTCACGTTCAACGTTTTTGTTTCGATGATGACTCTACTAAAATTTGGTAACCTACTAGGAAAGAGTGAGCTCTCCTTGGAAATTAAGCAGCTTTGTGTCCAAACGCAAACCCATATTATTACCTCGATGAAATACCAACCATTGGTCTACAAGGTTATCTATATCGATGGGTTATCTTTAATATTGGACGCTCAAGGTTTTTGTTTCGACGGTGACTCTTACAATTTAGTAACGTACCTACTAGGTGGTGTACTCTCCTCGGAACTTCTATGCAGCTCTATGTCCAAACTCAAGCACATTATAAACTCGATAAAATATCAACAAGATTGGTCTAAAAGGTAATCTTTAAAATTTCAATTTTAAACATATTTATAGGTTTTTTTTCCAGAAGTAAGCGGGTTTTGTTGTCAACACAAATAAGCGGACGATCGACGTAATGATATGTGTTCATAGTCGCCTACAGGACATTTATTTTGCTGGATATGTTGGCGTCTCTTATCATCACGCCATAAATCAGATGTATAATAGGAAGGTTGGTACTGAAAACACTGATTAAAAAAACATTCGACGATGATGAAAAATAGAGATTACTATGTAACAGGTATGTTAGCATTATTTACTAAAAATATTATGTTACCTAATATAAATATTATCATATTAAAAAGTAAATAGTAAACGCACGTGATTCACTGAAGACCTTAAATTTAAGAATAACTTTTTCTTTCAGGTTCTTATTTGTTTATAAGAATAATATAGATTTTATTACAATTCATTGTCTACCTATACTGAGGTAAAATGTATGCATAATAAAACAGTTGCCTACATACCTAATCACAACGAAACAGCTGCAAAACACTAAATCGATATACACCTTTGTTTTGATTTCTGTCGCCTTATTTGATATGTTAAATTAGTTGAACAACGTAAAATGTTTCGTGCTTTAGAATCACATTAATTAATACTGTCAATTAACATATTCAGTGTGCGATGTTACTGTTAGGATTTGTATAAATTAATGTTTACACAATTAGGCCGAATGAGGTTATGTTAGTGCGGGGAATAGCCGCGCGCGGCGCTTTCGGCCGGCGGAGGGCAACTGAATGCGCGAAGGCGGGCGGATCGCAGTAACATTTCGTTTCGTATAATCGCTGCGGAAGTATAATACACCGTCTCACGTGTAAATAATCAAATATTGAGGACAAAATGAAACAACAACAATATTCTTGGAAAATAAATTTGTTTGCACTGAGTTATCTATAGATATGAAAAGTCAGTCATATGGAATGAATCCAGTGATTATCTTTTATTGACATGATATAATTTTAGTCCATTTACCTAGATTTTTTATTCAGGCATTTATTGGCGCAAAATGTAATTATAATGTGAGTCTATTGCTATTTTTATATAATAAAACAAGTTCCTGTTATCTTATTTTAATTATGTAAAGTGTATCGTAATTACTAATGAATCATTGTAACTTTGGCATTAAGCATTGATTATTTATGATATAAATACGATTCATATTTATAATCCTAATATCACGCACGTATAGTTACAAACAAAAATCTCAGTGATTTGACCTAGATTAATTGATTAGTTTATTGTATTCTAATTTAACTATTGAAATTAGGTATTATTATTGAGTATCCGATGCGGTCACGTGACAGTTGATACGAAATGACAATTTGTTCAGATACGTCTTTTTACGAGGGCCCGCCTGATGGGAAGCGGTAACCGTAGCAATATTAACGCTTGCAATACACGGGGCATCACTCACACGTTACCGACCCTCCCCCCCCCAATGAGCACTGGTGCTCTTACTAACGCGTAGGAACACATGTCTGCGGTATTCTGTAAGATGGAGGACCTTCCCCAGTCAAGCTGCTCTTTGAGCGAATAAAAGCTACGATCTACCTATTTACAAATTCCATTTGGTATTTTTTAATGCTTTATTATATACATTTGAATGTTGCTTTTCACTTCAAGCTATCTTGCGTAGTTTCGGAAATACTTCATGGTTAGTGGCTGTTTTATATTGCAGGTCATTGTGTTAATAAAGCTTGTACGTAGTATTTATATACTCTTTAGCATAGGTATCTATTTGCGGCACTTCATACCTAAGCTACATTGCTTACTGGGCGGTAAGTGTAGGAAAGTGTCTCACCCTTATATGGACGCATATAGCATTACATTCCACACGAAAGACCGTACACCCTCAGGATACCATAATTACTCCATGCAATCTCTAGCCATCTTCCCGTAACAAACCGGTTGGTTTAAAACTGCTGGTACTCCGGCGGTGACGAATAAGAGCTCGGTGAATGAAATCAAATCTAAGAGAGGTAGAGCATAGCGTTTATTCGCTGAAAGAGCAGCTCGACTGGGGAAGTACCTCCACCTTACAGGATACTGCAGCCAAATAACTTTATGTTGTGTAAAGTTGTGTTACTGCGCGAGAGTAAGGTCGCCAGAGGTTATAGGGGAGGGGGAAAGGTCGGTAACGCGTGAGCGATGCTTCTTGTGTTGCAAGCGTCCATATGGCTACGGTAACCTCTTACCATCAGGCCGGCCGTATGCTTATTTAACGACATAGTTGTATAAAAAAAAAAACAAATGCCAAGGCACAATGGCGTCGCCAGCCGATAGCTCAGGGGTGGCCATGTTGGGATAAAGATGCATTGTAATCTCTTGACTGCCCCTCTTGCCTCCCCCTGGCGATGCCCATGCTAATGCATCCATCAAAGCACTCTTGCAACACCATAGGCCATCATGGCGCAAAACGCTCTACACTTTCAACCCCAACACTTCTCCAAAACGATTGAATATCCTTTTGTTCACGTAAAAGAATTGTAATCTGCTTTTGGAATCGGAATCTGCTTTTGTTCTATAATTTACGTTATCGTATAGGCTCAGAGTAGATAAATACTAAGGTAATAGCCAACATAAAAAAACTAATTACATCAAAACGTAATTGGTCTGTAGAGTAATGCGGCCATGCATCTAATATTAATTTTCAATCAGACTTCGTAGATATGGTTTACCAAATAGCATTGGATTGGAGTGTACTAATAACATTAGTTGTTTTTATGATTCATTGTACAAATGGTAACAAGTCTAACTTAGAAAGCAAGATTGTAGGTGGGACGCCTGGTAAGCTGGAACAGTTTCCATTCTCAGTCCAGTTTTTCAATCTTGGATCACTTTGCGCTGGAACCATAATTAATAGCTGGATGGTTATGACGTCAGCACATTGCATCGATTATAATAAAGATACAGATGATATGATGGTGCAAATTGGTAAGTTATATTCTGTTTATGGCAGTACCTCGAGTGCAGTGGCGTGCATTCCATATAAGCAAATAAGCAATGCCTACCTCATAAGATTCAATACAATAATAGTTTGATTCAATTAAACTACATAACCACTTTAAATAAAATTTCAAACTTTGCCGCGCATGCACTCGCGAGTTCGCCTCTCAAATTCACGCACACTAAAACGATTTCGGCATATTCATACACACACACACACTTCTTTAAGATAATACGACGAAAGCATAAATCACGCTTTTGCTATGCGTAACATACTGACATTTGACATTCGCGATTTATGGACCAAAAGTAACCTTACCTACTCTGTTGTAAGTAAAGTAACCCATCCAAATTAAAAAGACTACAGTTTACCAACATTAGAGCAACTCAAATATAACTTCGCAATTTATTTGTGTTGGTTTGTTTATGGTTTGGCTGGCATTGTTTGCAATGTTGTTGTTATTTATAGGGAATGCAAAACCGTGGCAAAATGAAAACCGGTTTTTTTTTCGGTTATGGAGAGGTAAAACCGGTTAACCGGTTTTAAAACCGGTTTTTTTAATGTTCGCTCGTTTTTTTCACGTTATTTCTATAGCTCGAATTATAGGTAATAACCGTGCCTAAGATTTAAAAATCGCAAACTGAGGAATTATAGTCGGTTAAAGTTAATGCTCTTCATGTATAAAAGAAAACTCAAATTCATCATCACCATCTGCCTGCCCTGTTCCCAACCATTTGTGGTCGGCGCAATATGTACGCTTCTTCCATTCGTCTATTCTATCCGTTATACCAACTTTCACTCCTTTCTTAATAATATCATCTTTCACACAATCCATCCATCTCTTTTTCATCAAATTGATGGAAATAATAGTTTATTTAACTCTGTAAATTCTTCATCAGATACTCGTTTATATAGACTACACGGTTCCTTTCCTTTTGATTATATTTTACAACGAATGAAATCATAAAAACATATCACGTTTGCTTGGTTTTTAATTTCTATGATATATGATGACTTTATGTTAAAAAATAGATCAGTAGAAGTACTTATATAAACATTTATTGAATTATGTTTCGTATGTTATGGTTGTTCGTGACTCACACGTTACAAGGTGCCGGCAGAATATCAGTGTTGTGGGTAGCTCCCACAACTTTATACTGAGTCGGGGCCTTATTTCTACTACGCGACGCACAGTTTATTTTTTATTATAATTTTTTTTTTTTTTTTTTTGTTGATGTAATTTCAATACTTATTTCTTAATTGTATTATTGTGTTCCTTTTTATGTACCTATCTGTATTTTGTGCGTTGTGTTTTGGTAGAAATAAAATAATTTTCTTTCTTTCTTTTTTCTTTTCTTTTTATTAATTTCACACGTAATATTATGAACATGTCATATAGTAGCGGCACAGCAACTTGCGTGTACACAAAAACGTGATTATGATTATACGAATGTTTTAATTAGATAAATTGTTGTCGTGCAGATGGTTAAAAAATAACACCAATCAGTCAGCTTGCTGTATGGCATACATAAGAGCCTTCGTTGACAGTAGTTGCTCCGATAGCATGAAATTAATGCTGGCATCCCGCAAGGCTCTGGATAATCCCCAACACTGTTCCACCAGCATATTAATGATATACTCTCTTTTGCTAGCATTCATTGCTATGCAGATGAAATTACAGGGGACGCTCATTACACGAGCCGTCCAAATATCCCTCGTTCTATATTGGAGAAAAGGCGCGAAGTACTTGTATTCAATCGAGAGTACACAAACTAGTGACTCCGATTGGGGTTGACTAAACCTAGTCTATTTCAACCCCACTAAGTCACACGCAAGCCTGCGCATTCACCGTTGCGAAAAGTCTAATTTCTGTGGCTCCTCATTTCTAGAACATGTCCCTCAACATCACGAAAAGCATTGGGATCCTTCGCGTTAATATTTGTAGCGACGTTCTGTTCCAAGGTATACAAAAAAGTCCGGCCCAAGTGGAGTAATGCTGTCTTCTGTGGGCACCTGGATACCAGCTTTGGTATTTAGACTCAGTTCAGCGACGTGCTGTTATAATTGTCGACGATCCCGAGCTCACAAGGGTTTTAAATCCCCTTAGTCTGAGGAGAGACTGCCTTCTTATGTGTGTTCTATTTCTTTTCCAACGGACTGTATTCTGAAGAATTGTTTGACCTGATGCCCAGTTACCTTCTACTATCGTACTGTGCGGTTTCAAAGAAGCTTCCTATCGCGGACGCTCAGGCTGAGGAATGAGCTCCCCACTTCAAAAAGTTTGAGGGTTGGCAACGTGCGAGTGATAACCGTTATGTTGCAAGCGTCCATAGGCTACGGTAACTGGTTATCATATCATAAGGCGTGTCGAACGCTTGTTTGCTGCCTAAGTATTGTAAAAAAAAGTTTAACGTATTTTATATCTATCATAAAAACAATCATTATTATAAGTTATTTTCTTACCAGCTCAACACAATACACATCAACACACTTCAGTTCATCACAAAAATACTCAATGCATTGCACTCAGTTTACAAAAATGCGGCAAATCTTCCTTTTTTAGTTTTTCCAAACATTGAAAGAAAAACCGAAAATAATCGAAAAACCGGTTTTGGTGCCATGTATAACCGGTTTTTTTGGTTGGTCAAAACCGTACCGAATAACCGGTTTTTCGGTTTTCGGTGAAACCGGTTTGCATTCCCTAGTTATTTACTTATTGTGCTTTTGCGAAGTGTATCTGTGTGAAATGAAGAAGTTTAGTGGTGAAAATGCAAAATGTATTGATAAATAAGTCCTTTAGTCAGTTTTCGTTTGTTGAAAATAGTAGGTAACTTGCTGTAGACCAACTCCAAAACATTCATGGATTCAAAACAAAGGTAAAAATCTTAGAATCTTAACACAGAATATTATGTTTATTATAGGTACACCTGGCTAACTGGGTGCTGTTATTCGAATCTATTATTCTGTTATTACGTATTTTGTTTGCTAATGAATCATACCAAATGTGTGTGGAATGATACGCTGACCTAAACAATTTTACGAATCTGGTCAAAAAACATGATCTATCTAAGAGGCATATTTAAGAGTGTATGGCCATGATTTATTCTGCCTACCTAGTCTGGAAACCAATGCACGCCACTGCTCGAGTGTATAGAATTGACGTTAGTAAACGCTGTTATCGCATTTACGTTTACGAAATTTCTCTATAGCAATTGGCACAGCGCCTCTAGCGGCATACTCGTGTTACTAATTTCTCCCATACTAATTTATTGTAAACTTAATTAGGTAGGTTGTTAAGTATAGAAACAGTAAAATTAGAAAACACATTCTCATTTATTAAAGTTAAGCAAGCACGCAATAATAATAAAAACCCTTAGTAAATTATCAGAATATTTACGACTGAGAAAATTATAGTTTTCCAACCTGATTGTAGTCAATGACCACGCAAATCCTACAAAGTACCTTAAAACCGTAGCGTACTTTTCCCTCGATGTTTTCCGTTACCAAAGCTTAAGTTCAATGTAGGATTCGAATTAGACCTTCGCCACAATATTAGTCCAGCAGTCATCACCTTAAAACTTTACTAGTATTGCGCAGTGGCGTGCATTGGTTTTCAGACTAGGTAGGCAGAATAAATCATGGCCATACACGCCTAAATATGCCTCTTAGATAGATCATGTTTTTTGACCAGATTCGTAAAATTGTTTAGGTCAGCGTATCATTCCACACACATTTGGTATGATTCATTAGCAAACAAAATACGTAATAACGGAATAATAGATTCGAATAACAGCACCCAGTTAGCCAGGTGTATAATAAATATAAAATTCTGTGTTAAAATGTCTATGATTTTTACCTTTGTTTTGAATCCATGAATGTTTTGGAGTTGGTCTACAGCAAGTTACCTACTATTTTCAACAAACGAAAACTGATTAAAGGACTAATTTATCAATACATTTTGCATCTTCACCACAAAATTTCTTCATTTCACACAGATACACTTCGCAAAATCACAATAAGTAAATAACAACAACATTGCAAGCAATGCCAGCCAAACCATAAACAAACCAACACAAATAAATTGCGATGTTATATTTGAGTTGCTCTAATGTTGGTAAACTGTAGTCTTTTTAATTTGGATGGGTTACTTTACTTACAACAGAGTAGGTAAGGTTACTTTTGGTCCATAAATCGCGAATGTCAAATGTCAGTATGCTACGCATAGCAAAAGCGTGATTTATGCTTTCGTCGTATTATCTTAAAGAAGTGTGTGTGTGTGTGTATGAATATGCCGAAATCGTTTTAGTGTGCGTGAATTTGAGAGGCAAACTCGCGAGTGCATGCGCGGCAAAGTTTGAAATTTCATATTCAATGTTAGGTTAGAATTTTTATTTAAAGTGGTTATGTAGTTTAATTGAATCAAACTATTATTGTATTGAATCGTATGAGGTAGGCATTGCTTATTTGCCTATATGGAATGCACGCCACTGGTATTGCGCATACATTCCCTGACTTGATATCAAAATGTGGGTTGGAGCGGACGAGAAGCCATGACAAAATCTTTGAAAGTAGGACCACAGTAGGTATGAAACTTGTTTTAAAAATTTTCGTTCTTAATTCATATATACAAATTCTACTTTGTTATATTTGAAACGCCAGAAGAAAAACAAACAACTTTTGAGCTTTGTTATTTGAGAAGTTCAGAAAAGTTTATATTTTACTTGTTAAATATCATTTAATTTCCCAAACTTTGTCGGTTCCGTAGCCTGCCTAAAGTTTAACCAACCTGCTGTGTGCTTGAGTTTTCAGCCCTTTATTACATTATGGGTTCTCAGGATCAAGATTCGTCTATGATTTCACCGCAAAATTATATAATGTGATGTCATATGTAGTTCACGAAAATTACAACCAAACTGCACAATTTTCCTGCGATATAGCGCTTATTTTTATTAATAAGCCTATCGAGTTTGGTAAGAAAACCCAGAAGTCCGTTCTGGTTAATCATGATAAATGGATGAATAGTAGAGAGAAGAAATTTATAGTATCCGGCTGGGGATTGACATCGGTAAGTAATGACTAAAATTAATCTCTACATTTCTGGGATAGTTAAACCCTGAGCACTTTGGTTACACTCATATAGAACTGGCATAATAATACTTTAATCAAAATTCCGAAAGAGATGGCGACGTTTCTAAAATATAACTTTGAATTGTAGAGAGTGGAAGATGGGAAGGGCAGTTTTTGCCCAGCAGTGGGACACATAACGGTAAAAAAATAGGTACCCAGTGAAGCAAATCGAAGTTATTTTTAGTAGATCTTCCACCTTTCAACATAAGTAGCTGAAAACATATAATATAATTCATTGATATCTTCTGTATATCAAAGTAAAAACTTTATCATAATATACTTACAATTTGCAGTATGGTGGTGAAATATCAGATATCGGTCTTCTAATGACAGATCTCCGGTACATTCCATCAAAGCAGTGCAGCCGACTTCACAATTTGAAGCTGTCACCTGACATGTTCTGTTTATATGGCGATGGAGTCAGAGACACGTGCAAGGGGGACTCAGGGGGTGGCGTCCTGTGGAACGGGTGAGGTCTGGCTCATGTAACCAAATCGCTTCTGTCTACGATGTTTTGTTAAGGAAATGGGGTACATTCAGAGTGACATTTGCGTTTCGTGATCGTAGATAAGTGTCGCCAAACTTTTGGGTTGGGTTGAGATCACGTGGTTTTAAGGGTTCCATGGCCAAGTAGAATTTGACACCCCAAACTTTACATATGTTCTTCCTTATTTAGGAGTAAAATATTTTTTATATTCCTTTTTTAGGAGTTATTATGATAAATAAATGGGGAGGCATTGCATACAATTTTACAGTATTGTGAATACAAACTTGTTTTTGAGGTTGGCGATATAAACATTGTGAACCATATATTTTGTTACCTTATAATGGTATCTATGGGATGCGAGGCTGCGTGGTCCGCACGCACTTTGTCGGTTTAGTTTCTTCGCTCATTTGTTTGTTTTTTAACATGAATATGTCTCCTAATCGTGTCATAAACTCAAAATTTGAGTGGATTTAGATTTGTTTTTCTTTCAAAACAAGTGCTCTACCGCGTATCTTTGATGGTAATCGTATGGAACACCATTAATGATTTTCATCAAATTAGGGCCCACCAAAGGTCTACGTCGTACCGCTTTATTGGATGATATCATTATCATTATCGATTATCACAAAAGATATACGAAAGCCCGGCAGTCCTCCTTTTTAGACTTTTTAAATCTTGAGTCTTCACCCGAGCTACCTAGCCTGGTGTGCATACCACATACGACCACATTCTCTCTTAACATGCCATTATGGATAATTAAACTGAGTGTGCACCATTATAACTAGATATAAATATTTTTACAGGATGATTGTTGGCATCACTTCACACGGCAATGGATGCGCTAACAAGGGCAAACCAAGTGTGTACACAAATGTATGGTACTTCAGAAATTGGATAAGAAACCAAGTGAACTGGTTCTTCAACGATTATTGTCAATATAAATTAAAGAAAAAGAAATAATAAATACCGACATTATTACACATATGCTTTAATTTTATATTTTAACTTATATACAGGGTGGAAATTAAAGATGGGAGTCCTTAATCCTTATAGTTACAGAATATTATGAAAAAGTTATTGGCCATTTCTGATTTTTTTTATGAGAACATCGGTTGGCTTAAAAAAAAAGGTTTTTTTTAAAATAGCTCGTTTACTCGGTGACTGAACGTAAGCCAGCTGTCCAGTGTCCACTCGACCATTTCTATCGCATATAGACTGACGATCAATACAAAAAAGCCACTAACTTATAATGAAATATTTCCGAAACTACGTAACACAGCTTCTTGAAGTGAAAAGCAATATTCAAGTGTATATAATAACACATTAAAAAATATATTGAATGTGAGAACGAGTAAGAAGAAATAACTTTATGACATAGGCACTTTGCAAGTGGATTTTTTATACTGCTCGTCAGTTTATTTAAATAACCATTTAAACAAACTTAAATGGTTATTGAAATTCTAAATATATCGTTTCTGTGCTTGTGATAATATTTCATATTCATTTGTTCCTTTAAATGTGTCATCATCGTTGAATTGGCAATATTTCCTCAAAAATCGCTCGCTGTTAATTTGTATCCACCTGAAAAGGATAACATAATGAAATAAACAATATGGATGAACTAATTGAGAGTACTGATCTTTTTTTGAAAACTACAAATTTTAATTAGGTACCTATTATTCATTGCCTCAGGAGGATATTCGTTAGTGCTAGTAAGGATTAATCGTCGGCCAATAGACTAGGTAGGTATAGTTTTTTCTTCGTTTGTATTTTGATCGTAATTATTACCTATGAAAATAGGAGACGTTTGTCAAAATAGCGACAAAGGGCTCCTGGTTGTAGGCTGCTCCATACGAAAGTATGCCGACCAGTAAGTCGCCATACGTAGCCGGTCCTCCATTGTCACTTAAACGACGATCCTGTCAAATATTAAACATGGACTGAGAGGTATTGCTCTAAAATGTTGTTTTTATTGTGCCCTAGGTATATGGTCATGAAAATATTTTCTAATATCGAAACTAGTAAGAAAAGGCTTATAGTTGGCCACAATTTCACCATCGTAAGTGTGGTTTCAGACTCCTTTATTGCGATGTTGTACAGTAAAAATGCTTTTCAGAATTTATTCTTCTCTGTATGTTCCTGATTTCATCCAAATCCAAACAGCCGTTACAGTGTGATAGTGTTAAAACATTCAGAAGGAAAGATGGTTTTTAGTAATTAATACTGGCTTTAAAATAGACTTTTTTTTTTATGCGACTAAGTCGGCAAACAAGCATACGGCCCACCTGATGGTAAGCGGTTACCGTAGCCATATGTACGCTTGCAACACACGAAGCATCGCTCACGCGTTGCCGACCTTTCCCCCCTCCCCAATGAGCTCTGGCGACCTTACTCACGCACAGGAACACAACTTTACACAACATAAAGTTATTTGGCTGCGGTATTCTGTAAGCTGGAGGTACTTCCCCAGTCGGGCTGCTCTTTGAGCGAATTAACGCTACGCTCTACCTCTCTTAAGACTACCTTAACCTAGACTGATTGTTTATTACGAGGTTTTCATTATCGCTTTTTTATCATTGTGTTGGAATGTGATTATTTTACTTTGCAAACCACAAGCAAGGGCTTCGCCAACCGAACTAAAACTATTGTTGACATAAGTAACTATGAGCTGATGTAAAACTCTCCAAGTGGCGTAGCTATTCTATTTTTTGGTTGTGCTTTACATAGGTAGAGTTGTTGAACTTACTGGTGAGTATTTTGCACAATAATTTGAAGGACTTAGGCATAGGAACATTTTTGGCAATCATCTCTATCAATTACCACCATGTTTGATATTAAAATCTTGTTCATATATTTTGGTACCAAATTCTGAAAGAAATATTTGTATTTTCAAGTGTAGTTATCATATAAAGCGCCATCTGTGTGAAAATATATACAACAGAAAGTTGTACACGTTCATGAATATTTTCCGCTGGAACAAGGTTTCTTAGAATTATACTTGTTTAAGCGTTATTTACTGTTATACATAGATGGCGTAAGGTGTTTAAAAAAAAAGTTAAGTGAAGTGAAGAGAATGCGGGCACGGAGGAGCATAAATGAGTGAGAGTATAAATGTTCTATGCGGAGGAGTGTGAGATTGCATACCTAGTAAATATAATTCCACCAAAAACATTTTTATTTAAAATTTTGCCAAGACATATGGCTCGCACTGTCAAAAAGTTATCAGATCTCATATAGAGCCAAGCTTATAATTCTACATGCCCTTACTCTACAAGCCCTAACTTCACATACTCTAGACACCGTAGTAAAAATTTGTGGCATGGCCATTTCACTACCCTACCAAAAAAACGACGAAGCGCTTCGAGAAAAGGTAGGTAGTGCCCTTGGGCTTCGTTTGGCTGTCTTGGCGGGGGGTAATGCAAAAAGTAGAGATAGTTGTTTTTTAAATTAAACATATGTATTAGTTCAGAGTAAATAAATACTACGTACAAGTACTAGTGAGTATATATTATATTCAAAAGTAATTCATACAAACCGAAATGTTGTTTTAAAAAAGATACAAAGCGCTCCTGACAGACATTAATGCATACTATGAAGTATTCTGAAAAGTGTAAAATCATGCCATTATACTGAGGAGCATGGCCATGGTAAAATTTTGAACTATTGGAAAAGAAAAATAAATATAAAGTAACTAATTAATAAAAATGATCAAATCTAAAGACTTACAGATAGGATGCGAAAGGTCGTGAAACGCCTATTGTGCAATACTGTGCATACTATTCGGACTTGACGTTGAGTGAGAATCAAAGAAAATGGCCATACAACATACTTTTAACCGTTCATTTTTAGCTGATGATGAGCATACATACTGTGCGGTGCAACCGTAAAACCCCTACCCGTACCGTACTCTTTATTACTTACTAAGAGTAAATGATGGTTCGATATAAAATTGTATCGCGTTATGTGTGATACTACAAGATTTGACTTCGGTCGTATCTAAGTGATTTGTTGAAGGAACGAGCTTTATGAAATATAGACTGTATTATACACAGATTTATAGTGCTCAAATCAAAGGCATACAAGTTTGTGATTATGAAGTTTGCAAAGCAAAGAATGCTGCACAGGTGTGGAACTCTCTTCCGGGGTCTGTGTTTACCATAACCTTTAACCTGGATGTATTCAAGGCCAGAGGGAATAGGCTTTTTCTGGGTAAGCGTGCTACATCCTCGGCCTCGTCATAACTCCTCATGGGGTCAGTCGAAAGTCAAACGCAAGCGCATTCGACATAAAAAAAAGTTTATTTTGAATAAAGTTAAGTTAAAAATATATAATTTTTCGCTGGATTTCGTATAATTAAAAGTAATTTAAAGAAATTAAGTCAACTTCGAAATCTTACACTCCAAAGTAGGTATGAAATAACTGTAATCTGACATTGTTTTTAAGTCAGCGAAAGACCATTCCATTGAAAATATTTCGCTGACTTCAAAACAGTGTCAGATTTCAATATATCAAAAACCATGGTAATGGTAAGTGATGATGTGAACAAAGGTGGTAAGCACAAGCCTAGAAGGAACTGGCTCTCAAGTGCAGCTGTCGGAACACACCGATAGGTGCTTGGCGACACCTTTTCAACTTGTGGGTTGGAGAGCCAGCCAGGTGCGTACTACAAAGTACCCTAGCACCGTTCTATGGTTTCCTCACGATGTTTTCCTTTGCCGAAAGCTCAAACTCATTGTAGGATTCAAAACCCGGAACCATCGTCTCGGCATCCGAGCCTCTACCACTGAGCTATAATCGCATTATAAACTGGATTTTGATAGATGTTCTATTACGAACCTGAGGTGCGTCTGTTGCAGGATGGACACTTAGGCACAGATTAGAGAAGCCTAGGGCTGTGCAATGTTATGACCCACAAGTGCACCATTGCCTTTTTGTCTGTTGTAAGGTTATTACCGACCGACACTTCTGATTTTATAAACCACTTTACTCACCGAACCTCCCCATCCATGGACATGGATGGTAGTGTCCACTCGGATTGCCACTTCTGGATCTACGAGGATTGCTTTCTTTACATTTTCACCAAATATAACGTCATCCTGTGTACAGTACAATATGTAATATAATTTGGAAGATACAGAGGAAACTAATAGGCGCCGATTCCACAGCGAGCGGTCAAGATATCTGCGGTCAGAGTTATAAATGCGTTCTCCTTGACCGCCGCGGTTGCTGTGTGCAATGATCAAAAGTGCCGCATATTACAGTGAACGCAGAACGTAGAACTCTCTACCGCTCGCTATGGAATCGGCGCCATATTATCTATGGCTATGAACTATCATTGTGGCAAAATTCGAAATTATAGATTTATAGTAAATAAAACGGAAAGTTGGGGTCTTTTGTTAATTACTTTGGTGACTATTTCAGGAAAACACAACTAGTAAAATAGGTCAAAATACTCGTTTGTTTCTATCTAACGCCGGCCCAGAAGTTTTCACATAATTTTCATCGTAGTTATCGGGGTGGTTTAAAGGCTTTAAGTACCTTTACTAAAGATTGTACTCCAGCGCGATAGAGCCCGTCATTTGTCGCTCGGTCCTTAATTACCATGCCAAGTATAATGTTCTTGGTCGGCTTGGGAAGAACGATACAAACTTTAGGTATTACCCTTTATGTGGTTATTTAACTGGGTTCTCAGCCTTTAGAATTTGTGAGAATATACACTTGTCGGTTTTCGGTATCATATATTTAGTTATCAGTAGTCATGGATGGATGGATACTTACTAAGAGTAAATGATGGTTTGATATAAAATTGTATCGCGTTATGTGTGATACTACAAGATTTGACTTCGGTCGTATCTAAGTGACTTGTTGAAGGAACGAGCTTTATGAAATATAGACTGTATTATACACAGATTTATAGTGCTCAAATCAAAGGCATACAAGTTTGTGATTATGAAGTTTGCAAAGCAAAGAATGCTGCAACGGTGTGGAACTCTCTTCCGGGGTCTGTGTTTACCATAACCTTTAACCTGGATGTATTCAAGGCCAGAGGGAATAGGCTTTTTCTGGGTAAGCGTGCTACATCCTCGGCCTCATCATAACTCCTCATGGGGTCAGTCGAAAGTCAAACGCAGTAGTCATGGATGCTAATCAGAATCCTTATTAATATAATAAATGAGAAAGTATGTTTGGTTTTAACTACTCAACCTATTACGATGTTTGGAATGCAGATAGCCTATGGTATGGAGAAAGAAATAGAGTATTTTTTATCCTGGGAAGCTAGTGTTATATAAATAAAACAAATCTCACATGTAGTATTATCATGGCGATATCATTATCGAAGTCGTTTAGATGTCGGTAGTACTCGTGCTTCAATACTTCCCTCACGGTTATTACCTGACTAAAAATAAATTATTATTTTACAAATAATGTTGCCGTCACGCCGCACTTGAAATTTAATTTGATAAATCTAATATTCTAGTTTGGAGTGCCGATACTTTAATTTTGAAGCTGTCTAAAATTGTATTATTAATAATGATAATATTTTGCAGTGGCATATAATACCGAAACTATTAATTTGTAATAAAACAATATTGTTATAAACAAATAAGTAAATTTTGGTATAAATAAAACAATTAACCTATCTACTAACGTACCTAAATATCTACCTGAGCTACATACTGAAATAAATTGAAATTATTAGTCAACATAATTGGACTGTTTTACAAATAATTGGACTGTTTTACAAAAAACTTAACCGACTTCAAAGTAATCAAATCCTGATCTGATGACAATGGGACCAAACGGGAAGTGTACCCTTCCAGTCAAAAAAAGAATTTTCCAAATCGGTTAAAAAATGACGGAGTTATGAACAACAAAAATAAAAAATAAAATAAACAAAATACAACCGAATTGAGAACCTCCTCCTTTTTTTGAAGTCGGTTAAAAACTTAAACCGACTTCAAAGTACACTAAGAAGTAATCAAATCCTGATCTGATGACAATGAGACCAAAGGGGAAGTGTACCCTTCCAGACAAAAAAATAATTTTCCAAATCGGTTGTTAAATGACGGAGTTATGAGGTAACAAAAATAAAAAAAAATAATACAACCGAATTGAGAACCTCCTCCTTTTTTGAAGTCGGTTAAAAATGTTAATTAATTCCTTTTAGGTTAGTTCTCTTTAGAAGCGCTCGTGGTGCATCATGATTAGCCGTTCTTAATCGATCGGTTAAGTTAAGCTACCACTGGTGTGACCGGTACCTAGATGGGTGACCGCCTAGTAGTATTTCAAATCGAGCGTTTCCGTGCTTCGGAAGGCACGTAAAGCCGGTGGTCCCGGTTATCCCTTAGTTGTGATAGTCGTTAAGCTAGTTGGATGCCTCGTAGGTGGCTTGAAAAATTCCAACAGTAGGTTAACCATTAGCCTAAACGAGGCCTTTGGGGTCGTGGGCAATCAGAGCAGGGGCTCTGTGCGCCCAGTAGCGACCCCAAGGAGGACGATGGGTCGACGTGGTCACGACTCATCGTGCGATATCACAGTGAGGGCGCTGGGGGGAGGTGTCAGACTTCCCCCGGGACGAGCTATCAAAGCGCCGCGCTTAGAGGGGTGAGCAGGTACGCGTTCAACACGAGAGCCCGCCCTCCTTTCTACAGCGCAGATGGCGACCACCGTGGGGTTTTAGCCGGTACAAGTCCGGCATAACCTGGCCGCTACCCCCGAGGCGGTCGGGTTATCGGGTATCCCATGAGGATTTCCCCACGAAAAAAAAAAGGTTAACCATTAGCCTACCTCCACCGATTCGCAGTGGGCACGCGTGGTGGAGTATCTGCCCATTCCATTTCACCCTCATTTGTGAAAGGAGGCCAGTGTTCAGCAGTAGGACATTATGAGCTGATGATGATGAGGTTAGTTTTAAAATCTCACTTACCCCGGTCCATTAATAGAGTTGGCACCTATTTTCACTATGGGCATCTCAACACCAGCCTTTATGAAACAGCTAGCGGCTGTTATAGCAATTTTACTACGAATCAACGTTCCAGAGCAGTAATAGCTGCCATAAACAATCAGTATCTGATAAGGAACGTCGGATATTGACGCTGTGTATTTGTTCAACTTGCCTCGATTGGTGACTGAATATATTGGTGATGCGTTATTTTGTGGTAGGTATCGGTATGATGATACGATTCTTAATAAATAAAATATGATGAACCTGGAAGTGACAAAGAGTCTAACTTAAAAAGGAAAGTGAGTACCAGGTCACAAGTAAATTACATTATAAAAACTGTGAATTGCATAATGTGATCCGGTACTAAAGTGAACACTTCTTATGGCTGACTGTAAATTAAAATTATTATTGAGATGATGACAAGTTTGAAGAAAGCATTATATAGGTCATTGAGCTATTATTAATACGTATAGAGAAGCTATAATAAGCAAAGGTTATGTCCCATTTTTTTAAGAGTCGACTAAAGTTATCTTTAGCTCTGAAACAATAAATTTGTCGTCTAAGAAGACAGTAGAAACACGTAGCGCTATCAGAATGCTTTTAGGAGTATTTTACTCGCAAACACCGTGATTTTCACAGCACTTACGCGTTTCGTTCATCGTTCAACAACAACAAGTATGGCCGGATGCCATCACTTGAACGGAACAAAGTTTTGATGTGTGGCGTCTTCTCTATACGTATTATAATTTATAATAGCATGATCCTTTATTATTTTTGGAAGTGCTCATATTGTTATTATATTAAAACAAGAAATGAAAATTCCTCGGTACTCACACCAACATCCTGCTTCAATATGAATTTTAATAAGAGAGTTAATTCGAATTCAGCCGCGACTCCGTATAATGAAGAATATTTTCAAGCGCCGAATCGCGTCGCCCGCTTGTTAGCGCGCGGATCTCGACACTCGAATAATAAACCCACCAACGGTAAACAAAGCGAGAATTGTTACAAGCCGATAAAACTGACTCGTATTTGTGAGTACAATTCGCAATCATATTTCGTCGAGCCGGATCGCCGATACGGAGTTATTACCATTTTCGTAAAAGAGAGAACGAGTTTTGTATATCAAAATACACGATTGTAGCTCGCTTTATTGACTAGCTTTTAACATTCGATGCCTAAGGTATGAATTACAATATAATTTATTTTTACAGGTGTAAGTATTAACCTTGTTAGGTATTATCGCATAGCAATGTATTGTGCTGGTATAACACCGTGTTACATTCTTTACAATGCGTAACGTAGTGGAAACCTTGCTCACTATAAATCAATAATATACCTTATGGACCAATAAATAACTTGTAACTATGATATTTTATGTAAAGTAATAGTACAAGATGTAGTTTTTATTTACTCTGAGGTATATATTGCATTGCAATATATAGCATCACAACTAGCCTAGCTTGAAGACTTGAGGTAGTCTTTAAGCTAGGCATGGAAATTATTGCTACTTTAAAGGAATTCTCATTTGATGATATTTTTTTTTTTATAACGTCATTTCACTAGTGATATATGATTTGCAATGATGTTTCAATAAGCTCTGGATGTGCTTAAAGTTTAAGCACATCCAGAGCTGGTGTCTCCTCACCGAAGTCTTTGATAACCACGCATGAGCAGCCGACGATCTTCCTGGCTACTTACTTACTACTTTTATTTGACGTCGAAAAATGAATCATAAATTGATGCCTATGTTGTCTACTGCATGAGAACTTTCAGTAAGATCCATACGACAGTATTTCGTCAATAGGTCCATTACATACTATTTGCATTTCTGTCACGTATCCGACGAAAGTCAGACGGGAATGGATTTAGCGGCACTCGCGCTTGAAGGCGACGAAAACAGTCTCATTTTCATCTACAGTATTATTTTTACCATTTATAATACATGTAAGGTATAATGTAAATATATTGTTAGGTTTTGTAAAATTTCAGTGAAATGTGCACATAAAATTTGATTTATATGTAGGTATGGACTAGCTTTCTTCAAAAGGGGTTTGAAGAGATTTCTGCAGAACTTGAAACTTAGCACGACTATGACACTATGGCACGAAGACACATAAATAAATAATAAAATTTCTAATTATTAGTTTTTAAAACTACCCGCTCAGACTGTGGAATGAGCTCCCCGCCGTGGTTTTCCCAATGGAGTACAGCATGGGGTTCTTCAAAAGGGGTGTGAAGAGATTTCTGCAGGGTCGGCAACGCGCGCGTGATACCCCTGGTGTTGCAAGCGTCCATAGGCTACGGTAAACGCTTGCCATCAGGCGGGCCGTATGCTTGTTTGCCACCTAAGTGGTATAAAAAAACCCTTACTATAAAATAATATATATCTATATCTATCTATCCCCTATATCTCGCCTACATTATAAAAGGAAGCCATAAGGCTTCTCATGCAATATTTCACATTCCTACTCCCAGTAGTTTGGGCTGTGCGTTAATATGTCAGGCAATCAGTCAGTCGGTTTATTATTTATATATAGGATACTAAGAGAGGTAGGCATCTTCGCTTAAATCATAATTAGTTTTGTACCCCACTGGCTGGACACTACCCTTAAGATAAAAATCTGTCGCTGAGAACCTACGGTGTGTTTCAGCAGCTGCACTTGAGAGCTAGTTCCCTTGGGCTTTCAGCACATCATCAATAACAATGGTATGATGGACATACCATGGTCAACTAAAAGTAAATTTTAATTTGCTACGAGACTTTAATATATAGGGTGACTGGTAAATTAGTGGTAAATTATTTACTAAGCGCATGACTTCATTCACACCAATAGAATTGGTGTGAATGAGTCGTTGTTCGTTATCATGAGTACAATCATGTATTTAAGTATCGGTCACTAATTATTATTAGTCAAACTATATACCTGCTATAATGTTTAACAATATCTTGACCTATAAAACGAATGTCGCGATTGGTTCATATTATGTCTATGGAATAGTATTACTGCTGTAGCAATATTTGGTCTTCAATTAATTTCGAAACGTGTTCTGCAATTAACATATTACCTATTAATGCAAATCGATTAGCGAATACTTGGTTCGAATGATACAGACTATTAACTGTGAGTTATATAGTCCAATATTAGTTTGGGATCAGGCGGCAATATCAATAATATACCTAATGACTAGTCATATGTAATTATTTACTAGTTATGTTTTTTTTTATACCACTTGGCAAACAAGCATACGGCCCACCTAATGGTAAGCGGTTACCGTAGCTTATGGACGCCCGCAACACCAGGGGCATCACGCGTGCTTTCCCGACCCCGCAGAAATCTCTTCACACCCCTTATGTATTGCTTTTTGAAGAAAAATTATCATCAGCGCTCTCAGAATGCTTTACTAGATTTTATTTCAACTCTCCGGACGTAGCATCAGTGGGATATATCTCGTAGATTCATCGCCGTAGCGCAAAATATGGCGATACGCTACGTTTGCCGTTTCGCTCCAAAAACCGTTACTATACATTTATTTAATGTATCTTCCTTATTTCTGAACGTATATGCGTGAAATAACTTATGTTGTTTTTAATAAAGAATAACGAAATTACTCTCTTACTTTATTTCACGCCCTACTTTTTTTATACTGAAAGGTAGCGGACGAGCTTACGACCCGCTTGATGGTAAGCGGTTTCCATAGCCTATTGATAAATGCTTGCAACACTAGGGGATCACTCACGCGTTGCCGACCCTCTCGTCACTTGAAGAGTTGTTGAGAGGAGTCACTGTGCCGGCAGTGGAAGGAAGGTCTGAGTCCTTAAGCCTGTAGGTACTTCTGTAGAACTACATAATATGCCAATGATTCTATGTTTGAATTAATTCATGTAAAAGTCATAATTAATTTTCATATTTGATGAATTCTTTCAGTCTTTCCAAACACGGATCGAATGAAATTACCAGTATTCACCATGTCTAGAAGTTCGGAATTACTTACTGAATATTTCATAATGTTATATGTTGTAATTAAAATTGTTTCAATGAATAAAGTTGGTTCGGTAAGAAAGGCTGAGGTTTGTATTAATTAACAAAGTTTCGCTGCGGATAATGTAGAAAGAAGTATGTACTTATTTGGAAAAAGTAATGAAACGCTCGTAGTGTAGCATTATCGGCAACCTAGAAGGGCGACCGCCTAGTGGTATTTCAAATCGAATCGTTTCCATTAGAAGGCACTTAAACCGTTGGTCCCGGTTACCACTTGATTGTGATGGTTGTTAAGCTAGTTGGAGGCGTCCTAGCTTGAAAAATTCCAACAGTAGGTTGACCACTAGCCTACTTCTACCACTACACAGTGGGCATGCGTGGTGGAGTATTGCCCATTCCCTTTCACCCTCATTTGTTAAAGGAGGCCTGTGCTCAGCAGTAGGACATTATAGGCTGATGATGATAATTAATGAATGTATCAAATTGAAAATATTAATATATCTAGTTAAATCCTCTTATTATTTTTTTGTCCTATAGAAATTTTAATGACTACCATTACTTTATTTAATGTTATCATCAAATAATGTGGGTATAATCAGAAACAACAAACAATGTTACAAATTGGGAAAGACAAACTCATTACGCTAATAGCTAATAGGTTCCATTACCCACCCCCGAACCTCGGATCCATCCAAGTTAATAGGTGACGAGTTGTAAGATAGTTTTACGACGGTTGTAAAGTTGGGCGTGTAGGAGCTTACGCATGACGTCACCCGTCGGGTACTTCCGATCGTCTATACTAGCCGAATGACTGGTTCAGAGCTCGCTCACCGACTTGTCCGCGTTGATAAGGCTAATCTTTTTCAGCCTCATTTTCTAGTCAATAAAAAAAAAAAAAGAACACAATGACCTTTATTTAGTTAATAACTTACATGTTAAAGAATATCGCGAAATTATTTATTATTATCCGAAACCATAATGATGCCCCCACATTATTTCTTTTGAACTCAAACAATAAATTGTTATATATTAAAAGCTTCATTACTGAAATACAGAGATTTATACGAGCTTTCTTGTTTATGTATACAATAAGTGGGTAGGTGTACCATGTGAAATGAAATGAATTTGAATCAAGCTTTTTTCGGTGGCTTTGAAATTTGTTTATCGTCCCCGTAGCGCGAGAATTAACTAAGTCGAGTTAAGTAATTCTTTTTTTATTGTATAATATGAATCAGCTTTTCAAGCTCTTTATTTCTGTCTAACTCTCATTTTTGTAGGTGTCATAGTTTTTGAGTTATAAAATTCGAAAATTCACTAAGTTATGATTATGGACAATATCACGTAAAGAGAAAATTACCTAATTAAGTTAGTTATTTTACATTTCAAATTAAATTACATAAATAGGAATTAAAATCAATTAATTAGTTTTTCCCTGATTTTTTTGTTGTATACCTTGCTCTCATAAATCACTAAACAGATTTAGATAGTTTGGAAATCAGTAGTTCGGTTCAACATTTGGATGCGAAAATTAACTAACTTGGTTTGTTGATTTCTCTTTCTCAATTGAAATATAATTCATACAAAAACAAAAATGCGAAAATCCCTTACACAGTTTTAATTATTTTTATTCTAGTAAAATGGGTGACATTGCTTCTGTTTCAAATAGTAATTGTAGTGTTTGTATCTATACAGTAGATATAATACACTGTCTCATGTACACCAGTAGAGGGGGTAGCTGTCAACCGGCCAGTCTGACATTAGACGCGGTGCGGGTTGGACGTGCGCTTGCGCTCGGACCTGGTGTAGTGGTGAGCCAGTGCTACGGAGTAACTAGTCACTAATCTGTGCAGTGGTGTCAGTGCGTGGACGCTACAGGTGGCGACGAGATAAAGTACGAGAAACGTGTGTAAAAGGCCAGTAAATAAAATTCAATTATTATTAAAAGGGAAGGAAGGTGACAATAAAAAGTGTGTGAGTTTTATGCAATGCGTACTAAATATTATACCATATTTATAACATTTCCTAAGTAGACGAACCCAGTAGTACAATAGTAAGAATAATCAGTTGGATCGTCATGGAATGTTGTTTACGCAAAATAATCCCAATGTAATACATTTCATTCCACTTATTTAAGTGAAGTGACGATTTCGTCAGTGGTATTATGGATTGATGAGAGAATAAATTATAATGTAAGAAAAACTATAAGATGCTTGGGTACCTACCTTCCTTATCTTTTAACAAGATTAATAGAATGAAAAATGCTACTTATGTCCAAAATTATTCCGCAAAGGTAACAAAACAAATGTGTTGTCGAATAAATGATTATTGTTTATTCAAAAAAGGTACAAGGAGATTGCATTGAGCTACAAATCTTCCTAATTAAAAAGATGTCACTAATACCTTTATACCAGCATATAAAGGTTGCTTTGAACTCTCATTAGCAGGTTGTTTTCGGTAATATTGTATTTTCTATAGGCTTTATTGTACCTATTTGTTTCATACTTAAAGGAAGCGCTTAATTACCTATAGTAAATATAGTGACGGGCCCGTGTGCGCAGTTGGAAGATTCCACCTGTTGTGCCGCAGGTCATGGGTTCGATTCCCACACAGGACATGCATTTGTGTGCATGAACATGACTGTATATATGTAATAAACTATGCAGGTATATTTCAATTTATTTATTTGCTGCTTCACATGAAGCACACCTACACATACATTTTAGGTACATAGGTACCTAGTATGTTAAAGATGTTACAAAGAATAAAGTGGTATAATACATAAGCCCTGCAAGGGCATTGCAACATTACAATAATATTAAGTAATAATTAAATACATAAATCCAATTAAATTCAACAAAAATAAGGAATGAGTATTATTAGAATAGTATGTAATACAGTATATTGATTATATGAGTTACATGTCAGGCATATTTCTATATCTGTGGTAGCTTTGAAGAATTCCTGCAGATTATAAAAGTATTTTTATAAGAAAGTCTTTCTAATTTGGATATAAATAATAAAGTATATCAGCTTATTTTCTTCCAGTATCAGTTTAGGAAGATTAAGATATATTATTATTGCACTAACATAATATGATACTGAACTAAACATTGTTAGTTTTGGATGTGGCAGGGTAGTGTTCTTCAGGATGTGAGAAAGATGAACGTGTTTGAAGCACCTGTAAATTGTCTCATAAAATTGGAATTGGGAATTGTCGTTACATAAGTAAATTAAGACAATAAGTAATTCATTAAATTGAAATTGAGGCTTCAGACTTCTTTTAAATAAGAGGTACTGTACTTAGCGTGTACCATACCTATTGAATTTCAATAAATTAGAGGTTTATAGAAATCTATATTACTAGGGTATTTATTACGACTAATCATATTTTTACGACTAATCAGGTACCACCACCTGAAATGAACCTGAAATGAATGAACCTGAAATGTTATGACCCTGAAATAAAATGAAGTCGAAGTCAAGTCGAAGTCAAGTCGAAGTCAAGTCGAAGTCAAGTCGAAGTCAAGTCGAAGTCAAGTCGAAGTCAAGTCGAAGTCAAGTCGAAGTCAAGTCGAAGTCAAGTCGAAGTCAAGTCGAAGTCAAGTCGAAGTCAAGTCGAAGTCAAGTCGAAGTCAAGTCGAAGTCAAGTCGAAGTCAAGTCGAAGTCAAGTCGAAGTCAAGTCGAAGTCAAGTCGAAGTCAAGTCGAAGTCAAGTCGAAGTCAAGTCGAAGTCAAGTCGAAGTCAAGTCGAAGTCAAGTCGAAGTCAAGTCGAAGTCAAGTCGAAGTCAAGTCGAAGTCAAGTCGAAGTCAAGTCGAAGTCAAGTCGAAGTCAAGTCGAAGTCAAGTCGAAGTCAAGTCGAAGTCAAGTCGAAGTCAAGTCGAAGTGAAATGAAATGAAATGAAATGAAATGAAATGAAATGAAATGAAATGAAATGAAATGAAATGAAATGAAATGAAATGAAATGAAATGAAATGAAATGAAATGAAATGAAATGAAATGAAATGAAATGAAATGAAATGAAATGAAATGAAATGAAATGAAATGAAATGAAATGAAATGAAATGAAATGAAATGAAATGAAATGAAATGAAATGAAATGAAATGAAATGAAATGAAATGAAATGAAATGAAATGAAATGAAATGAAATGAAATGAAATGAAATGAAATGAAATGAAATGAAATGAAATGAAATGAAATGAAATGAAATGAAATGAAATGAAATGAAATGAAATGAAATGAAATGAAATGAAATGAAATGAAATGAAATGAAATGAAATGAAATGAAATGAAATGAAATGAAATGAAATGAAATGAAATGAAATGAAATGAAATGAAATGAAATGAAATGAAATGAAATGAAATGAAATGAAATGAAATGAAATGAAATGAAATGAAATGAAATGAAATGAAATGAAATGAAATGAAATGAAATGAAATGAAATGAAATGAAATGAAATGAAATGAAATGAAATGAAATGAAATGAAATGAAATGAAATGAAATGAAATGAAATGAAATGAAATGAAATGAAATGAAATGAAATGAAATGAAATGAAATGAAATGAAATGAAATGAAATGAAATGAAATGAAATGAAATGAAATGAAATGAAATGAAATGAAATGAAATGAAATGAAATGAAATGAAATGAAATGAAATGAAATGAAATGAAATGAAATGAAATGAAATGAAATGAAATGAAATGAAATGAAATGAAATGAAATGAAATGAAATGAAATGAAATGAAATGAAATGAAATGAAATGAAATGAAATGAAATGAAATGAAATGAAATGAAATGAAATGAAATGAAATGAAATGAAATGAAATGAAATGAAATGAAATGAAATGAAATGAAATGAAATGAAATGAAATGAAATGAAATGAAATGAAATGAAATGAAATGAAATGAAATGAAATGAAATGAAATGAGAAAGGCAAAGAAACGAAACGAAACGCTCTATCAAATTGAAAATAATCAGATAAATACGAATTAAAATTGGTAGTACCTCCATTGAATTGGAAATTGTCGGGAAGTTCAAATTAATACCTCCATTAAATTGGAAATCGTCTGGTATTTTAAATTAATACCTTAATTAAATTGGAAATTGTCGGAATTGGGCAATAATAACAGACACATTCTAGAAAAAAAAAAGAGAGTTAGTGAAGAAATAAGCAAGCAGTTAGAGATAATAATAACAGAAATGGAAGATGCAAATAAGATGGATGGTTCAAGAAAGAAATAACATGGATACGACCAGCTTTACAGTAGTATACAGTTTTAAGTAGTATATGGAACGATGTTAAGCAAGATGTGGACCAGCATACATTAAAATTGAAATGTCATTGACAAGGCATACATAAAAATGAAATTTGGAATTAAATTACATAAAAGAAATGTAAGGAAAGAATAATGCAAACACCCACAAAATAGAATTCCATTCAATTGGAATTACTTGAATTCCATTCAATCGGAATTACTTGAATTCCATTCAATCGGAATTACTTGAATTCCATTAAGGAAAGAATAATGCAAACACCCACAAAATAGAATTCCATTCAATTGGAATTACTTGAATTCCATTCAATCGGAATTACTTGAATTCCATTCAATCGGAATTACTTGAATTCCATTCAATCGGAATTACCTGAATTCCATTCAATCGGAATTACCTGAATTCCATTCAATCGGAATTACCTGAATTCCATTCAATCGGAATTACCTGAATTCCATTCAATCGGAATTACCTGAATTCCATTCAATTAGAATTACCTGAATTCCATTCAATTAGAATTACTTGAATTCCATTCAATTAGAATTACTTTGTTCGAATTCAATTCAATATGAATTGCTTGAATTACATTCAATTAGAATTACTTGAATTACATTCAATTGGAATTACTTGAATTACATTCAATTGGAATTACTTGAATTACATTCAATTGGATTTACTTGAATTACATTCGATTGGAATTACTTGAATACCATTCGATTAGAATTACTTTATTTGAATTCCATTCAATAAGAATTACTTTGTTCGAATTCCATTCAATTTGAATTACTTGAATTCCATTCAATTAGAATTACTTGAATTACATTCAATTGGAATTGCTTGAATTACATTCAACTGGAATCACTTGAATTCCATTCAATTGGAATTACTTGAATTCCATTCAATTGGAATTACTTTATTTGAATTCCATTCAATTAGAATTACTTTGTTCGAATTCCATTTAATTTGAATTACTTGAATTACATTCAATTGGAATTGCTTGAATTCCATTCGATTGGAATTACTTGAATTACATTCAATAGGAATTACTTGAATTCCATTCAATTGGAATTACTTTATATGAATTCCATTCAATAAGGATTGAATTAATTTGTTAGAATTCCATTCTATTGGAATAATTTGCAGTTCGATGGTGGTGATTCTATGCTGGCAGCATCAATCATATTGATAGCGGCCTGAAGCTGTCATCTCCAGTTGGTGCCGGGGGTCTCATGTGAGCACTTACTTTCTATTTGGTGTCCATGTGGTGGTGCTTGGGATAGCTTTGAAAGCAGTATCTGGTGAGTCGATTTCACGTTGTTTGCTAATATATTGCGTAGGTTCCTTATACGGTAACAAGGTACAGGTTCCCATTGCGTTGAAATAGTTATTGGTTATTGACTTAAATTGGATAATGGAAAAAACTTAAATTGTGGATATGTTTATTTACTTGTTTAGCAGTTAGAGCAAGATTAGAGCTATACATTTGCAAGTAGTACAAGATTAATCAGTCGACAAAGGTCTATTAGCTCTAAAAAGAATAATATCTATGAAAAGAATACCCAGTCCTATTACTTCAGACAATGCTTTACATCACAAGCTCATGGCAAACATTTTAACAAAAATTTATTTGCTAAAGAAAAAAATAAATGCAGGTTCATCCCTGAATTGGATCCATAGTTTAGAGAATTTTACAAGTGGATGGTTTGCGAGATGCGAGGGATGTTCCAAAGATGGTTTTGTAACCGATATCTTCCAAGTTTACGTGAATGGTTCAAGCACTCATGTAAAGGACCGCGAGTACCATCTAAGGAAATAATAAAATTTTGGTAAAAGGGAAGGGATGCAGTGTTTGTATCTATACAGTAGATATAATACATTGTATCATGTACACCGGTGTTGGTTAGAATCAGTATTAAGATTAAAGACGTGTCTGTCGCGACACTGGGTGAAAGCCACAAATATCAAAAGTGTAATTTGCATCAGTAAATAATAATTATCTCTAGTATTGATTACCTACATTTGAAATAATTAAAATTTGTTAAAAGGGAAGGGATGTAGTGTTTGTATCTATACAGTAGATATAATACACTGTCTCATGTACACCAGTAGAGGGGGTAGCTGTCAACCGGCCAGTCTGACATTAGACGCGGTGCGGGTTGGACGTGCGCTTGCGCTCGGACCTGGTGTAGTGGTGAGCCAGTGCTACGGAGTAACTAGTCACTAATCTGTGCAGTGGTGTCAGTGCGTGGACGCTACAGTAATGATATTATTTTAGTTAATATTTGTAAAAATTTGGTGTTGATTTAGTAGTTTAGGTATTTTTCACGCGCGACTTGGTTACTTTATGTGTGCAGTGAGGCGTGAAGGCGGCAGTTGGTGACTTTCATTTTTCACGTATGTGTTGAAGTGTGCGTACGCGTTTCTTTTGCTGCCACACGAATTAGTCATTTTATGAATACAGTCGAGCCAAGTTTTTATTCAAATATAATAAATGCACTTGCGTTTGGCCACTGATTTACCCATAAAGGACGATTAAGATGCCTAAGATGGAGCACGCTTACCCAGAAGAAACCTATTCACTCTGACCTTGAAAGTCTCTAGATTTTAAGAGTCAGGAAACAAAGCCGGAAGCAAGTTCCACACCCTTGGTGTCTGCAATAAATGAGGATGCAAAATGTTACGTCTGTAGCTTTAGTATGTCAACAACGTACGGGTAAAAAAAAACCCGGCGTCTTGTTGTTCGGTGTAAAAAAGGGATGGTGGAATAAGATTGAATAATTCCTGCGCACATTCTCCAAAATATATCCTTTAGCTAGACTCTAGAAATCTCTAGGCAAGCAACATTTCTTCGATAGTCAAGGCTCCGATGAGTCTCTTGACATGGCGATCTTTTAAATCAATGGTGTCAAGCTGTTGCTTAGCGGATCCATCACAGAGATGGCATCAGTACTCCATGTACGATCGTACTTTTGCTTGATAAAGTTGTAGCTAATTTTCAGGCATGAAGTACCAAAGGAAATTAGACAGAATACCCAGCATCCTAGCAGCTGTTTCTGCCTTTGACTCAATAGAATAGCTAAAGCTAAATTTGGCCGTAAAGGTCAAGCCGATCACTTAAGGCAAGGATATATTTTGAATTGTAGAGGCTGTTTGAAAGGACTCCATTGGCGGTGTAAATTCTTGGTGGAGTTAAAAATTACCAGATTGGCTTTGCCCTAATTGGAGGCTGCCTATAAGGTCATATCCAAACGCTCTACCATGGCCTCTTGCAACAATTGGATCTTGTGCATCAGTGCTGTCGTACTCAACAGATCGTTAATCTGAAGCATAAATAAAGTTGCAGAGAGAACTGAACCCGGGATTGATTGCCAAAAGGTCCAACAGGCACCCGTCTATCTATAGACTGTTAACTCAGGAAATCGGAAATCCAATCGCACAGGCCACCAGGAACTCCATATGAAGGAAGCTTACTTAGAGGGCTGGTGTGCCAGTATCTTTGGAAAGCCGTAAGTGATAAATCAAATCAAATCAAGCGAAGGATATTTATTTCAAATAGACCTTCGCAGGGACTTATGAATAATCTGACTCTAATACTCTTATACCGGTTCGGAAGGTTGCATTTGATGAGAAGAGCCGGGAATAAACTCAGCAATTACTCTTTTCAAAACAAGCTTAGATTCATAAAATAATATTTACATTCTAATCGCACTGACAACAATTGCGTGCCCCGGCGGAAAAACTACAAATTAGATTGTATCGATATTTAATAAGTAAATAGCAAACTTAAGTAGACCAGCCTCTAAAAGCAGCACCTGTTCAAGTTAAGTTGATGGAGCTTTAAAAATCTAAGAGATAATACCTTGATAGCAAGCTTACAATAACAACAACAACTTAAGCTTTAAATTTAGGAGCTTTATAAAGAGCAAGTAACAATATTTATAGGAAGATATTTGGCAGCTAATTGAAATGCAAGAAAAATGAGTGTATGATCAGCACTCACTATGATGGAGCTGATCGACCAGAACAAAAGAGGAATATGAAATGCATATTTTAATAAAAATGCGGCACGAGACTTAGGAATCTGACTAACTGCGGTCTATTTCTGATAACGTAACATAATCAACGATTTTTTACAAACTATACCATCTTTAAGGCTTACGCTTAGGCTTACCAGAGGTATCCGAGGCAAAAAGAAAGATCTTTTGAATAACTGCTTATCTTCAGGCTGGTCATACACTTGTTTGCCACCTTGGTAGTATAAAAAACTATCTCAAAGGGGGTAATTCCCCAAGAGCTTCATCCATGGTACAAATTTTACCTTCATGTAATGATTTTGTGGAGATGATTTCAGAGCCTGATGGCGAGGAAGAAGAATAGGACCCCTCTGCTAAAGTTTGATGGTCTTTTTAGGCTTCCGCACATAAACGGTGCCAACGGGACCCTATTACTAGGCCTACGCTGTCTGTCGGCCGTTCCGTCCGTCGTCGTACCTTCAGTGGGCTATATCTCATGAACCATGATAGATAGACAATTAAATTTTTCACAGGTATCGATTTGTTGATTTTACTATTTTCGTTCATTTATGTGATTATTAATGGAGATTTTTAAATATAGGTAACTGCAAAGATAGTTGCAAACGAAAAAGACTTTGTTTTATTTTAATTTCCTTTAAAATAATAAGTTATAATTAAATTACAGTAATGTGATACAAGTTAGGTAATATTCACCGAACGTAGCTTGTGTGTCTAATGGTAAGCTCTAGTTTACTTAACTCAAGATAATTTCTTTAATATTAGCCTATTGCCGTGAGAAAAATCACTAACTCAGGTCGATGATTAACTAACTCGAAGTTATGGCAATAGATAAGTAGAGTAAAATTCATTAAATGTTTATTTTATTTATACCTAATTAAGTTACGGTTTTTTACCCACCATTTTTATTTAGTCAAAAACTTTACAATATTTCCTTCAAAACGAGAAAAGAATTTCGAAAATCTGTAATACCTGTAAAAAGTTAGGGCCATTTCAATTTTCCAATCTTTCTAACGCGATTATCTCAAAACACACTTTTTAGACTTAGTTAATTCTCGCGCTACGGGGACGTTATATAAAAAAAACAACAACTTTATGTTAACTAAATATATTTGTTACCTACTTAGCACAAATATAAAACTTAATATGATTTAAAATAAAGGGACACTATATAAATATAAAAACACCAATTTATCCCAACCACCCTTTCTGAAGGCTTCATTCACTAATGTTCCTGATTAATTAAGCCCTGTTTTTTTAATCATTGAAATAAAGTAATGAGTAAACGTGATCTTGTTGTTAACTTAAAGGTTAATGGGAAAATCTTGAACAGTGTCAAGTTCATTAAAGCGTTCGTTTAATTAAAAACTCTGTATATTTTTCAAGAAGTATCGTTAAAAATTTTGCTTTTTGAAAACTAACTTTAAAGATATATAAGAAAACTTCATTGTACGTTGGTAGGTTACTTCGTTGTATCCGACCAGCTGGTTACCAGCCAATGTGTTAAAATAAACATTTGAGTACTCTAATATACCTACAGATACGAATATAAGTTCCTACCTAAATATATAATATAAGAATAGCCATCTATTTTGACGTTTATAATTGGTTTTTTCATCTATATACATTCAAGAACTAGACCAATACGTTGAACTGTAGGGTCGGCTATAATACAAGTTCTAATATAAACTCGCGTGTTTTTGATTATATTTATTTTAATTAAAATCTAGTGCTTGCTGAGTTTCATATCAGCAGATGAGGGTTTTCGCTTGATTACAATTTCATATACTATAGTTGGGTATAGTACATATCTATGTACATTTACGATACCGTCGTGTAAATGGTAATGTTGGACTGAGATAAGTGTTGTTTCTACTGACAGCGTAAGCCCAACGACGTACACTAAACCCGTCCACAGACTAACATTTATGTTTCCAGCTTAGGTCAGTCCACATCGTGATTTATTCATGCTTAAAAATGTTACCCACTATTTTTATACAAAGTATTTATTTATTTATTTTTTCATCCGAAAAAGGGTCAGGATAAGTGTTTCTGTGTGTCAACCTTCGTCTGTTTGATTACCATTACATACGGTAGAATTAAGACTATAAGAATAGACTAAATGTGAAACTAACTGTCTGCGCCACCTAATGAGGTTGCACTTCTTTTGGGTGCCACACGACACCTCACTTGTTTCTCAGAATGTTTACAAATAGGTTCTGTCTGACATATCATTAATGTATTTTAGATTCTAATAATTGTTATAAACGACATTTAAACAGTAAGTAAAATAAAAGACACAGCACATACATTTAGTCTGTCTCCTTGACCTTTATAGTAAACAGTGCCTTCATACAGTTCTGTGTAAACAAAAAAGCTCGATCGTTACTGCCATGTTATTGTCAAATACTTTGTTTACATAATGTACGCGAAGGTCCGAGCATTGAGGTCGAAAGCGCGCGACACGCGAGGGTACGTCGTAGCGTGGACCCGCGGTCTCGTAGCTTGCGGCAGTCACGCTACAGCGATCGACGCCTACGGTCGGGTGCTACGAGTTACGAGGTCGCGTGCTACGAGTCAGCTACGCGGCACGTAATGTTGTGGTGTTCGGTCGTACTTTTGGCCCTGTGCGCCTCGGTCCAAGGACGAGCGGTAAGAATTTTCAATTTGTGCAGTATTATGATGCGGTAATGCGGATTTTGTAAAG
The DNA here is from genome assembly GCA_947623365.1 of Achlya flavicornis. Taxonomy (NCBI): domain Eukaryota; kingdom Metazoa; phylum Arthropoda; class Insecta; order Lepidoptera; family Drepanidae; genus Achlya; species Achlya flavicornis. The sequence goes on along the minus strand of OX392468.1, from coordinate 5,268,247 downwards.
TTTGTAAATGACGCTACTTCACGTTGCGACTGTTTTTTACTTATTACAAATTAAGTTTATTTTTTTGTATCATATCGCCGTGTGTCCTAATATACGAAGTGGATTATAGTAATATGTTTAGGTAGGACTCGAGACTAGATATACAACCTATCCTAAGCCAGAAAGTTTTGTTTATTACCCAATTAGGTAGTACTAAATCCTGATTAGCCTCTATTTGTGGTTATAAATGTATGATTCAATATATTCAGGTTTTAACGACGTTTTATTTTATCACAAAACTTATTATCTACGTGTTTATCTAAGCAACTAAATGAACTCGTCTGACATATTATATTACACTCTTTTGTTAAAAGGAATATCTTTTGTTCTAATCATTTCATACGACAGCTTAGGAAGCCTTCTAAAAAAATATTGATTCAAATAAATAACTGGGACGCATTTTCCGAATTTATTTTTTGTTTCATTGAGCAAATGCTTCAAAACATCAAATTAGTTTTTATACAAAATAGAAATGTTGAAAAAGAACAGCTCTACTCTCTTCGCAATTTTTGTATAACTAAGTGTTTGCGCAAATCTGTTCTAGACAATACAAGTACTGGTTTTAAAATCCTGGAAGCTTGTTTATAAGCTGGTATTAAAGAAGAATTGTACCACATAACTAGGGCTTATGTATTACCTACCAAATGAACTATTGCCAATTACTGGTAAGTACAACTCAAGTGTTTCTCTTTGTTAATAAAAACACTTTAGGGAGACACATTGTATAAATAAATGTCAAGATGAGGAAAAGCAAAATTTAGTCATTGGATAAAAATACAATCCAAAGAATTCAAACTCCGTACTTGCTGTTGGCTCCACACCTCAACATAATGTACCTATAAGTATGGTGTCCTGGCCTTCTGGCAACACTAAGCCAGTTACTTGTGTATAGCTGCGCAATGAGTGCTACTTTTTGTGGTTAGGTCATCTACTTTAAATCCTTTACCTTGAAATACAGTTCATAAACGTTTTATGTGGGTTTTAATAATTACCAGCGCCCTACACTTGCTGTATAAAAATAAAATATTCTATGTATCTGCAATGAAATGACATGAAAGCTTTCCTTGTCGACGATGTCTCAAATTTTGCTCACAAACCAAAATTAACATAGCATTATTATATTCGCGCGTGCTCCTCGGTCCATATTAACTTCAGGGTTATATTCGACCCCGGGGGTTAATTTCAACAGGATTGCTCCACATGTGTCTCATGTTCCGAGGGGCCAAATATAACCGTCTTAAGTGCCATCTTAAACTACTAACGGCTGAATAAACAAACACGAATCTAACTTGCTATTAATGCCCTCGTTAATGTAAAGTGGCTTTTGTTCCCTCCCTAGCTAAGTTTATTTCATCTTGATAATGATAATGTCTCTTGAAATTCCTACGGCGAAGTATTCAGATGGGTTTTTTTTTAAGAATTTATTTTAAAGGAAAGAAAAAGTTCCGCCCTCTGATTCAGCCGCTACGCCTGTCAAATACAAACCTTGATTCGCAAATTTGATAGGAACAAAAGATAAAATGTCACTGGCAGAAAACAAAACACATTATTCCAAATTCAATTTGACAAAAGAAAACTCTTCATTTGATATTTACGTGACGGAAATTTATAGCGCAGCGGTTGCAGCAGCGCTCGTGGAGTGGTGCCTACAAAATTGACAATACAATAATGACGTGACTCTTGCAAAAAAATATTTTTGTAATTTTTTGCGTGAGAGAAATAAATGGTATCAAAAACAGATTGCATTATCAATTAAATGGATGTAAGCAAATTTGTAAGCACAAACGAACACTCGGAGGGATTGTTTGAATTGCGAAGTCAAAGGAGGACTTGAGGATACTGCTTGTTAATTAAGTAATCGGGTACGGCTTGAGGGCTGCCTTGCAACTTCCTGCGTGAAGACAAACTACAAGTGAATATTAATAACTGTTATATTCTTAATCAGCAGACTAAAATAATTTAAAAAGTTTTGGTATCAAAAACATTGAGCTATTATTACTACGTATAGAGAAGCTATCATAAGCAAAGGTTATGTCCGTTTTTCTTAGAGTCAACTAAAGTTCTCTTTAGCGCTAAAACAATAAGTTAGTCATCTAAGCAGACAGTAGAAACACGTAGCGCTATCAAAACGCTTTTAGGAGTATTTTTCTCGCAAACACCGTGATTTTCACGGCGCTTACGCGTTTCGTTCATCGTTCTACAACAATTGTGGCCGGATGGCTTCACTTGAACGGAACATAGTTTTGATGTGTGGCGTCTTCTCTATACGTAGTAATAATAGCTCAATGATCAAAAATAATAAAACATTTTTACAATATTAATATTTGAAATTCGATTAAATATAATTAAAATAATTTACAATTGAATTCAGCGGTTAATTAACAATTTCAGTACAGATATTAATTATTGAACCTTTTGTATCCAAAGCAGAATTGAATTTTCATTAATATTATATCAGACCTCTTAAATTAACGATGCTTTATTTTGATTATCCTCTATATCTCGTTTTACTTTGTATAATATATCCAAGACCTGTATTAGGTGGCTACAGGCAGGTATTTCTACGAAGCTGTCATGAATAAATATGTAAATTGAATAAGGTAGATAGGTATTCACTTAATGTTATGCCATTAAATTATAACTTATTATTATAAATATGCGCTGTACTATATATACTTCAATGTTTATTTGTCGAAGATAATAAAACGGCAAAGATAACAAATTCAACTTTTTTAATTAACTTTACGAATATCAAAAACGCAAGGTAAATTTGCTACGCTGAAGTAGCGCGTTTGCCAATTGCTACTTTCATTGATATTGCAGCGAGTTGCTCAGTTGCTGGCGGCGCTGGTGCATTCCACGTCTCATATTCTACTGCTGTACAGAATTCGATCAAGTTCATAGAAAGTTTATGTATGCATAAAATTTGCGATACGTATTCAGTGCGGTCCACTGAGCTGACTTTAAAAACTTTCCTCTTTGAGAAACTTCGAACGCGGCCGGTGTTGAGACTTTGTCCTCAACTATTGGTAAACAAAAGCCGACGGATTATTAACAGAGAGTTGCGGCAAAAGGAATTTTGGTTTACATTGTTGTAATAGTATCAATATTTTGTCATAGATTAAAACATTAAGAGGAAATGCTGGTGGCGTTTGTTCCATACAAACTTAATCCTCAGTTTCCTCTCTGGATAATGATACTAGAGCAATGATTATTTTACCATGCAATCTATAGGTACTGTATGTCCCTCAGTTGTATTTTTCTCCATTCATTAATTATTATAAGAATTAGGAGCCTTCTAAAATCATAAAAACTTAACATTTTTTTAAACGCCCTTATCAGCCATCTAGCGAACAAATTTGACGAATATAAAAAAACAAACGAAAACCGACAGACAGCCAAAGCTTTTCTGAATATGATTCTTGTTTTTTTTTAAATCGATCCAGTTTTGGGGGAGAAAACCGGGGATTACGAAATAGCGATTTCGTCTAATTTAAATAATAATAATATAGTATAATCGGTCCAAGCTGTAGTTGTCTCTATCGCCCTCGGGGGGATATCTCGGGTACAGCGCCACAGATATGATAAAAAAATCAATAGATATGTTAAAAACCTATTTTTCAAATTTCTTGCAGCCATCCTTTTCTCTTACATTACCCATTTGCGTTGATAAAAATCAAACAGTTTTTTTTATCGTATAGGTATCTCTAATTAATATTCTTTGTGCAGGTCAATATCAGCAACACATGGGTCCTACCTGAAGAGGGGTTCCCGGTGTTTTATCGCTACTTCAGGGACCGAATCTCTTGGTACGAGGCCGACGCGGTCTGCCAGTTCCACCATGCCAACCTAGTCACAGGTAAGAAGTGCAAAGTTGAATCTAACTATTAAATCTCGTTTCCTAACATGAAAGTGCGGTAGATTCTGATATAATATATGTTTTCATGTTAGCGTTATATTACCGTCAGATGTCCTGACTGTGGAGTATATCTACTTTCGCTTTTATCTATATAGGTATTCGTGATAAGTTTATTCGATGTCTTAATAATTTAAAGTTATATTTTATCAATGCATGATACAATGGCCGTTTATTTAGAAATGAAAAGTATGTTTGTATGATTGTTACGCTGTCACGTCTTATTAGTTGAATGCATGTGGATGAAATTATACACTTAGTTCGTAAACTAGAGTAAATTATAGGATAAAAGAGTAACCGAAGAAAATTTCAGATCACAAGTGACCAAACACCAGTCACTTATAACTTAACTGAATTCCGGGACAATTTAAAAGTACTAAGTAGTAAGTTTAGTTTCACCCCTGGGCCTTGGAAAATGTATCTAGCTACAGATACTCCATTAAACCAGCATTATTTATAAACTAAAATAATTTTCTACTTTACCAAAAGTAGCCAGCGATGTCTAAGATTACGTAAAGTTTAAATGGCTTTTACAACTTAGTTATCTGAATCAGTGATTACAAAGTAAAAACTTTTTGAAGTATAAGACACGAACAATAATTAACAGAGTGTACATTTTAAAAGTTTCACGCCGTTTTATAAACATCAAGCTTATTAGGTTCTTAAAATTTAAGCAAATGAGATGTTAAAGTAACAATTTGTTATTTTTTTGTTTAACTCCCGTGCGACGGAGATCCAATGGATTAAGTAAGTTCACTGACATTAAATTAACGTAACATAAATATAGATATCAGCTCTATAAAAAACAAGATAAATGTAGTTGTGTTGGGCTAGCATGATACAGGCTTTGCCTAATTTTTTGCCTGTTGTGGTTAGAAATGTTAATGCTAATTTGTCTATTATAATTATTTAATTAGAAGATACGTATTATATTCAGTGAACATAATTATTCTAGTTCATCTTGATTACTTAACATTAAACCAAATTGCTCCATAAATACGTATTATCAGACCTTAAATATGGTAGAGGGAGAATAGAGAGCACATTTCAATATTCTCCGGAGCCGTTACGTGTAATCGACGGCAATCCAGCCAAGACCCCATTACCCTTGATGGGGCGGCCGCGACCCCTTCGAGATACCAGCCCATCACGTATATGTACCTGCCGATAAGAAAATGTGAATATATCGCGACTTTTTTACGTTAAACGCTTTGGATATGTACGACATGAAGAGTATTGTGTGTCGTTTTGATATATTAGATTTTGAATTTTGTATATCAAAGAGACGTTTTTCGATGTGGAAATTTGAATGTACAATACGTAACGTACCTATGTACAAACACATACGTACGGTACAGGTAGTTTTGTATACATAGTCAGTAAATCGCAAAATTGACTGATAAAATTTTATGTTATAAAAAAGTTCTGTTTGCACAAAACGTAGGTAATTTTTAATTAAAACCGGGGAGCACCGCTACAACTGCTTGCAAAATACTAACTGAGAGTATTTCGCCATGTGGACACTATTGAAGAGGAATCAAATTGTCAATGCTTTGGTGAACCGGATTAACCATGTACACACGGCTACACATCAAGCTATACATTTCCAGTATAAGCTGATCTCGCATTGTATAGGATTTCCGTACCATGGGAGGTCAGCTTATACTAGAAATGTATAGCTTGATCTGTAGCCGTGTGTACCTGGGTAGAGGCACGATGCTCCATGTAAATCTATGATAGATAGATAATAATAATCGACTTGTAAAGCTGCAGGGGCAGCGGAGGCCAGTGCGGAAAATACAAAATTAAAAAAATATGCATCGATTATTTTTATGCCTTTTGCGGTCGAGACCTTGGGACCATGGGGGTCAGAAGCTCGCCGTTTTGCTCGCACCTTGTCTTCAAAATTGATCGAGACCTCCGGAGACCAGCGGGCCGAGCTTTTTCCGCCAACGCGTCAGCTTGGCTATCCAAAGAGGAAACGCTGCCAGCCTTCTGGGAACCTTGCCGTTAATCGGAAGTTGCGGCAGGCTTGAGGAAGTTTTCTATATATAGATTGTATTTTGTACATATTTGTTGTAGATAATACTTTACTGTTACACTAAAAAAATATATAATTAACAAACAAAACATAAAAATAATAAAGTGTTACAATGGGCGGCCTTATCACCTAAAAGTGACCTCTACCAGGCACATTCTCTATGATGTACATTGTTACCGTCCTTTTCCACAAATACGTCTTAAGAGTGCGTATAAAGCAAAATAACATATCTTGGAATTGCAATTTACCCAAGTAAATAATATTTAAATGAAACAATATTTTTATATGGGTATTTTCATTATATATGCAATGCTTGAAGCGCTCGTGGTGTAGCATGATTAGCCGTTCTTAATCGATCGGCGAAGTTAAGCTACGTCTGTCGTTGTCGGTACCTGGATGGGTGACCGCCTAGTGGTATTTCAAATCGAGCGTTTCCGTGCTTCGGAAGGCACGTAAAGCCGTTGGTCCCGGTTATCACTTAATTGTGATAGTGGTTAAGCTAGTTGGATGCCTCCTAGGCGGCTTGAAAAATTCCAACAGTAGGTTGACCACTAGCCTACCTCCACCAATCCGCAGTGGGCATGCGTGGTGGAGTATCTGCCCATTCCCTTTCACCCTCATTTGTGAAAGGAGGCCTGTGCTCAGCAGTGGGACATTATAGGCTGATGATGATGATGATGATGCAATGCTTCATTCTGAGCAAAAAAATAATGGAAAGAAAATTCCTCGATAGAAAAAAATCACAAAGATACCTCTAATATTCATTAATTTTCGTTTTTATTCGTTCATGGTGTCTCTAATTAAGACAAAAACTCGATAAATAATATCAGTAACGTATGACCTAGGGCTAATACTAACGATTTTTTAAAGTATTCTATACTTTAAGAGTTATTTCAAAACACACTCTCTCCGTCTCATGCGACGCGAATATTAGACATAAGTTTTTTTCATCTGCCATTCTAATTTTTTTCTGGCTTTATGCGCGCTCACTCAGTCTTCTAATCTTCTAAGCTTAAACTGTGAGAAATTCAATGGTGTTATATCAAAACTTCATGTAAATGAATCGTCGGTCAAATACCATTAGGAGCATTTAAATAAATTCATATATTCGGAGACAGCATGATTTGTTATTCAATGTCTTTTTGAGTCAAATTCAGTAAGAGTCTTTAGGCTTATTCGGACCATTTTGAGTAACACTCGTAAATAAAGCTTTCAATTCATAATAATCAATAAATGTTTTAAACGAATTCCATTACAATTTGAGTTTGGTATAAAGGTACTAGTCATTATGTTTTAAATTGGAAGGGTCGTCGGTTTGTCAGTATCGAGGACGGTCCCTTGATATCGGTCGGTGCTGATTCCAGCTTCGATTATATTATACCATCCTGGTAAAATTATAGCTCTTCGATATTAAACTACCCAAATTAAATTATATATTTGAGGATCTATTAGTTTGAAGTTGCTTTATTAGGTTTTCATTTAGGATTGCTAAAAGTTTTTTAATTGGTAAATGCTTTATAATTTGTTGCTATAATTTTATTAGAAAACTAGCTGTCTCGCGCGGTTTCCCGTCTCCCGCGGTCTCGTTCCCGTGATAAAGTAGCCGATAATACCCGGGGATAATGTAGCTTCCTATTAGTGAAAGAATTTTTCGAATCCGACTGGTAGTTCCAGTGATTAGCCCGTTTAAACAAACAAACAAAAAACTCTTAATGATGAATCAAAAACGTATGATATCATCCATGTTACAAAGATTAATTAATAATTGCATCAGAAACTATTCATGCAGATTTTAATTACTCCAAATTATGTCAATGGTCTCCTGAGAAAGTTTTCCTGTAACTTTAAAAATTAAAGACCCTTACCGACCCTCTTTGAAACATTGTACTTATTTTTCAATTAAATAGCGCAACATTTCAAATCCAACATGTTTTCTTACAATGCAGACGACAATGGTCCTCATTACTTGTCCCGCGTTCCATTTATAGTGGAGGGCGCAGTTGGAAACAAAACAATACCTACTTACGGCTGACAATGAATCTGACGCCTCTTTAGCGCGCCCTTCAAAGGTCTTGTCGAACAAATCCTTTATAACACAATACTACTTCATCCTCAAAATGAAAACTTTAATTAGTTTCAAAATACCGATGCCAAATGAATTCCTCTATGTGATTTGAATTTTGGGGAATCCAATATAATTCGGCTTTATTTGAAATCAGACTTGAACGGCTGGGCTGTCTATTTAGGAATTTCGTACTTAGTTTTTTTACCGATATCACGATAAACCCTACCTTATTTCTTACCTCTTCAGTACAATCGTGATGAAAATTCTCACGCTACCTGCAATTTACTATGACAATTTTACTATGACTATGTAGAGCTATTATATAAAACAAAAAAAAGTTATATGAAAAGGGACAGTTAGTGTATACCTAATAGTGTCGCGATGTCGGCGATACGGCTTCACCCTATCCCGAGAGTTATGTTTTCCCGGCATAAAAAAATCTCATATTTTACTTCAAGTAATGATCTATACACGGTGACTTTTTAATCGTTTTTTCGCTAGAATAAACATTGTTCAAACCATGGTCTACTAACATACTATAACATCAAATAAAAAAAAACGTCATTGGTTTTTGAAAAAACCACAAAACAGAAAAAAAATAAAAAGTCAGATAGCCGCGGATTCCCACACCTGCTACAAAACTGGCGTGCCGTCGTGCCACAACTCCTTTGATGTCTGGGTTGTAAGGAGTAACGATAATCCCGACTTTTTTAAACTTTATGTTGTGTTTTTCAAACACCACTGACGTATTTTTTTTCATTTGATGTTATAGAATGTTAGTAGACCATTATGGTCTGAACAACGTTTACGTGCTACATTTCATCTAAATCCGTTGAGGGATAACGACGTGATGGAGTTACAAACATCCACACAAACTTTCACAATATTTTATCATATTTATTATCAGGATTGGCAAAACGTAAAATTAAAAATGACAGTTATTTTCCAAATTATATTTGACACTCTACTTTAAGTTTCATTTTCTGCTTATTGAATAACAATTGTGTAGACTGGACATCATTAAAGCAAAATGTTTCTTTCCACAGTTTTTGTTCTGATCGTCTTTACTTTTATAGTCGTTGAGTCGTTGCAGATGTCCGCTTTGAAGCGTCCCTCCACTGCTTACATTATTCAAGCATCTAGTTAACAGTTCGGCCTCTCAGATGGAATCCTTGTATAAATTGCCACTCTAACTTGGAATATTAACTTTGGAAATCAACTTACCCGATGGGTTTCTCCACATAAACTTTATTGTTCTGATGTCAAATATTTGACTTCTCTTTATGTTGTTGAGTAAAATAAGTACCTACATATTCCTCGGGGCTTTGTTATAAGATCAATTGATTATTTACTCTGAAAGGTTTCTTGTTGCTCAATAAATAACTTTATTATATCTATTCCTACAGAAATTGGATTCCCCTGATGTTTAAAATTCTAATAATTCTTTTTTAATACTTCTTATTGTACCTACGATTTATTACATACCTGTTACGAATATGACAGCCAAATATTAAAGTTTAGTTTATAATTATTTTATTGTTCTGTATTACTTATCCACTACGAGTCAAATACTAACACATGTGTGTACTATACATAGCTATATGATACATACTTTACTATTACATAATAATATGTATTTATAATATGATTTTTCACCCCCAAAAACCCCCATATAGCAAATTTCATCGAAATCGTTAGAGCCATTTTCGAGATCTCAAAACATACCTACAGATATATTTATATACATAGTTATTTATATTTATATAAATATTACTGGTTTAATAGTATTAGTATAACATAATACCATCACCTTACCGTTCATAATATTACCGCTTACCATCAGGCGGGCCGTATGTTCGTTTACCAACTTAGTCATATAAAAAAAAAGAAAAAAGATAGTTAGATATAATGTAAAAGGTTTTACATTTTATTCAAGCCTTGACAAAAGAGGAAAATTTAATTTACTCAGTACAAAGATATTCTTGAGAGGTTCAGCGAAATCTGTATGCAAATATACGACCTGAAAAAGTTACGTAGAACTCCTATTTTATTGATCCCTTTTTACCTCTAAAGCTGATGGATAGACTAACGATTATATAAATAAATAAATAAAATATTCTTCACACACGGTTACCTGATCCCAAACTAACGACATCATCTAGGGCCGTAACTTAGTTATTTACTTACGTATTTTAGTCTATAGGTACTGAATATATTATATTATACAAGTATTTTTATTAGCAGTGTAGAGAATAATTTAGGTTATTCAAAAGTTTTATCATCATCATCATATCAGCCCATGGATGTTCACTGCTGAACATAGGCTTCCCCCATTGATTTCCTCAGCGGCGCCCAGAGACTCTGACCAGGTCGTCGGTCGTCCCGCTCGGCGCTTTCCAGTACGTGGTCACCACCCAAGAACCTTTCTTCCCCATCGATTATCGGCTCTTCGAGCGATGTGGCCTGCCCATTGCCACTTCAGCTTACTAACTCTACTCTACTCTTCGTTTGCGTTCTACTACGAATGTCCTCATTTCGGACCCTGTCACGTAGAGAAATTTCGAGCATAGCTCGTTCCATAGCTCACTGAGTGACTCTGAGCTTATTTATACGGCCAGCAGTTTCAAAAGTTTACTTCTAAATAAATAAATCAATACAAGGACATTCCTCACACACGGCTATCTGATCCCAAACTAAGCAGAGCTTGTACTATGGAAACCAGATTTCTGTTATACTAAAAACGGTAAAAACATGCGTAAATAATACTTAATTAATTCCCCATTCGCATACGGGACGCGCGTCCTATAAAAATATAATTGCAGGAAAAGCTACTAGAGATATAAAAGTGATACAAAAATTAAGTCATTAGGAAGGTAGAAGATACAAAAGCGCCTGTACACATCGTTTCCAGTGCTTTAGCATACCAAATGATTAGAATGTAAGGCACGAATACCATCAGCAAGTCTGGCGCGTATGAGGCGTGCATTGCGTCCATTCCATTACTTGTATCCAACTCCGATAAGTGTACCCATCCTCAGAAGTAACTGCCGACCTCAGTAGTAACTGCAAAAATGGCAAGATAGAATTTATGATTCCAATTTTAAACGTGAAGTACGTCTAGGAGACGTGTAGTAACTGCCCAGCTTTTATTATAAAATGAAAAATGGTCGCGGTAACTACGAGGGATTTTATTTCACTCGTATAGTGGGACTTGAAAGTGGTTTCACACTTTTGGTACGTGAACTAGTAAAAATAGTTATGACAGATATATGAACAGGTTTTAGAAGGTATTTTATTTTTTCTGTAATAAAGTATTTTTGGATTTATAAGGATTTATCAGTTTAAGGAACTTTATCAGTATATATTTAAAGAGCTGTTAAAAACATACATGACAACTATAGGTAACTATATTTATGTTGCCATAGTTTTTTAGTTACATCTAAAACGAAAAAAAACGCTTGTACCAGAACCTGAATATGCGTTCGAAAGTCATGTATTCCAGTTATTACAAATTGATACGTGCGGAAACGAACGTGCGGTGCGTTTGAAAAACACGCTCACGAAACGAAAACATGCCAAGGTCTTCTTTACACACATTCATCCATTTTCCGAGAATTCATACCCAACATACCAACAATCATTTGATGATGATGAATCAGTTTGATGCATATACCTGTCCGACTGTCATAATCTTAGAAGACCGGTGAGTTGCCAGTGAATGATTGTTTTGACTAAGATTAGGTAAAATTGAAGTAATTTAATTACTTGTAATAAAATTAGTTTAAGCCTATGTTGGTCGTACGTAGCAACAGTTGTATGTACTGTCAATGTGGAAAAAATATATTTTAGTAGGTTACCTACCTAGGTTCTTGTCACCTGTTTGGGCTTCGCAAGTAGGCCGCTTGAGTGGGTGTTTTTGGGAGAATGGTGCTGGCTAAGACATCGGCCTGCCTAGCTCCGCCTAGAAATGCAGGACTCTCTTGGGATATCCAAAGGTTTCGCGGAGCGAGCTCGTTGGTTGGACCGAGGATTTGCGCCCGTTGCTCAGCCATTCCGACGCACTCCAGGATGACGTGGGCGGCCGTTTCATCTGTCTTCAGATGGTACCTAAGTCTACGGACAGAACCGATATTTTCCATAGCTATTTACCGAGAAGAGTGACTTACAGTCAGTGAATATAAAAGAGCCTCTTTCTACTACAAGCTTTTTATTAACTTGCAATTTATTTATGTATTTTTGGGTCAAATCTTGCAAGTTGAATTACACTCACTTCCAGTGGTCGGATGGACGTGATTATAAATTACAATGACAATGCAAGTACAGTCACCAAAAAAAGCTTGTATTAAAAATGATTTTTTTTAACTTATTTTCAAATTTACTTTCATTTCTAGTGCTGTAATCGAATTTAAATCCTGACCTGCTTTCAGAGCATTAGTAACAAAATCTACTTAGGTACCTAATGAACAGCGGATCGATAACAATTTACGCAAACCTCTATGTGCGAGTTCCTATTTTCCCAATGCTAGCATAAATAATAATAACAAAAACATAACGTCGTCCGTGACTACGACGCTACGACTATCGACATGTTTATCATCAGTCATCACTATTTATTTCTGGACCGAGCGACATACTGACCTTCGAGGCTTACACGACGAAAATATCGGCGATTTAAGATATCACCCTTTGCCCTATATTTTGTTTGCTTTTGTCACTTATGTTGTTTGATGAAAACGTTATTATTTCATGATAGTTTTATCTTTTATGGTGGATTTAACTGTTTTGTGCTGTTTGGGGGCCATTTATATATATCATGCTAAGCGTGAGGTTTGTGGTCGTTGAATGCCGTGCCAAAAGTTGTTATTGTGAGTACAAATCCTATAAACTAGAACTTTTGGTGTATCAAGGGTACTTCAGGAAATCTGTCGCCAAGCACCTATCAGTGTGCTCCAACACTGCACTTGAGTGCAGTGTTGGAGCGTTAATTTCAATTTTGGTTTAGTGTAATTACCACCTTCACAACATCACGTTTCATGGTGAGACAGACTGTCAAGTAGAAATCTAAAGATACTTTTGGTACTTTTTAGTAGGTATTCAGGTTTTTGGTAAGTATACCTATAGTAAATATGGTCAAAGAATCAAGGAAAACGGTTAAGGATATTATAACTATTTGAAACACCTTTGAACATTTTTGTATATGTGTCAGATAGTACTTCTACTTAAAACGCGGCTGTCGAAGTGGTCACTTGATGCGACTTGAAGTTCATTAGATTCTACTATTTAGTTCGAATCAAAATCAATTATCGTTAACAATTGACTCTACCTTGTTCGTAAGGTCGGTAAGTCACGGCGATCAGAAACATAGCTCCGTCTCAGTTTTTAATAATGTAAATGTTTATGAGGCCTATAAGGAGACTAAATTTAGTATGGTGTCGTCTAATGAAAAGAGGCTGGTACCCGGAAGAGCATCGCATCACGTCCGCGAAGGTCCCGGGCTGTCTCAGGCCTCAGAGTAGATAAATACTACGTACAACTCAGGCCTACGATCATGTCCGGGGTGGGGCGTGGAAACCCCGCGCGTGGGGCTATGTGACTCGAATACTAAGTAATCCCTACGTGATAAATAGCCAGGTCAACATCAACATTGCGACTACGCATTTTTCTAAAGTGATTTTATTGAAAGAACTATACAATACTATAATTATTTCTATCATAACACTTTTCCACTCATCTGTACCAAAAATAGGATAGTTTTTTGTTTGTTTTGACAGCGGGCCATAATGACTAATGCAAAATTTGAAAATAAAACAGAATATGCGTTATGGCCCGCGGGCCATTCGCGAGTGGGACATAATGACTAAAGACCCAAAATATCTTACTTTTTTAGTATATTTAGATAATTTGTTCAGTATTTCTTTATAGAATTAGATTAGATTAGAAAAATTTAGATTAAGAATTCCAAATTGTAGACTACAACTTTTTAAAAATAATGCATATTGTATGGCAATCACAATTTATAATAAAGTTCCTGACCGTTTTAAAGAACTTCCCATCAGTAAATTTAAATACATCATTGACGAGTGGCTAATGGAAAATTTATTTTATTCTGTGAATGATTTTTTACATGACATTCCAAATTATGAAAAATGACATAATGTTGATATGTAATGGTAATTAAATAGTAAATTGTAATTGAATTATTAATATGTAATAGGTATGTAATTTTCAAATTTATTTTTATTTTTTATATTTGTACGCCGTTTTGAGCGGTATATTTTGCTGATACTTTATTCCGCATTTAAAACCTCATCATATATTACGCAAAATTGTGACAAATAAATTCATTTCATTTCATTTCATTTCAGAACTACAATTCCTTGTATTCAAATCAAATCTTCTATATTTTTATTTCAATCAATGATAGACGATAATATCGCTATTCGTATTAAACAAGGTAGATTGGTAGCCCATTAAACTAATATCCACACGAATTGCCTTTGGAAATTGTAATTTCCTGGGTATTAAAATTCAATACAAGCGTTTGATAGTGGATGGGCGAGTTTGCTCGGCAGACTCGGTTTATATAGAGCGGCATAGGTCCAATCGCCAGATTATACAGAATCCACTTCTGTTTGTATTTTATCAGGCTTTAGTGCTATTCTAGCTTGACTAGTTTTATTGGAATTTGGAACATTTTGACTTATTTTTTAGGATTGTGGAATTAGGTTATTTCGTTTAAAAACATTACCTAACGTTCAATAGTTTACCTAGCTAAAAGTCACTCGTGTTTATCCACAAATCTATGATATAATATGGATATAATATATTCACTCTTACACCAAGTTAAATCAACGCAACCCTTTGTATATCTTATCAAATAACGGCGATTATTGTGAAGCGCTCGTGGTGTAGCATGATTAGCCGTTCTTAATTGATCGGCAAAGTTAAGCTACGTCTGTCGTGGTCGGTACCTGGATGGTTGACCGCCTAGTGGTATTTCAAATCGTTCGTTTCCGTGCTTCGGAAGGGACGTAAAGCCATTGGTCCCGGTTATCACTTAATTGTGATAGTCGTTAAGCTAGTTGGAGACCTTCTAGGCGGCTTGAAAACTCCAACAGTAGGTTCACTCCTAGCCTACCTCTACCGATCCGCAGTGGGCACGCGTGGTGGAGTATCTGCCCATTCCCTTTCAGCCTCATTTGTGAAAGGAGGCCTGTGCTCTGCAGTGGGACATTATAGGCTGATGATGATGATGAAGGCGATTATAAAATGAATGTTCTTACCCCTAAATCATGGCTTGGCTATTTATCTTACCCTTAAAGTTGAACCCTCCCCTCGAGTCAGCAGTAAGTTATAACTCGTGAAGTTGCAAAAGAACCATTTGTCTGAGCGGAAAAAGTGGAAATTATTTTTCTTTGGGCAATTTCCGATTGTAATTGAAAGTTTGAATGAAATATAAGCACGCGGATATTTCATTTGAAATTCCTAATACCCGCTGATTAATTTGCTACCGTTTACTGTTCATGGTCCTTACTTCAAATTGTAATAACTGAATAGGGATCGATGGAATTGGGGCTAACGCGCCTTGCATGAAATCCAATAATTTTACAAGCTTTTTCTATGTATGTAACTATGTTTGGTTGGAATCTGCAAGTCGAATTTCACCCACTTCCAGTGGTCGGATTGTATATTTGATGACAATACAAGTACAGTCAACAAAAAGTATAGTCACTAAAAATGCTTGTATTAAAAATGATTTTTTATCAAAAAAACTTATTTATAATATTAAATCTAGTAGAGCAGAATATCAATTACAGTCAAATCGAAGAAAAGTCTTGAAAAAACATTCTAGTAATTATTCTAGTACGCTAAGCTATAAGATAAGCCATTTTGGATTAATTTTATATGTTTAGTCCTTGTTTAGTCACATTAAACTAAGAGCTGTGGATTTTATTTGATTAATAAATAAAGATATAAATAAATAATAAACTTTGCAATGTCGTAAACATTCAATTCGTGAGATCAATTATGTCTAAAGTTTTCAGTAATGCGCTCAAAATAAATCTTATTTGGAGATATTGGAGGATTTCTGTTTGCTGAATATTTTTTACATGTGTTTTTTTTTTTTATTTAATTAAAAATTTAATCGAAATAAGATTAGGCCCTGCTAAGATTAACGTTTACTTACGAACGCTGCAATTGAATCTATCACTATTGTATTATCAAATCAATCAAGTTTGTTTTTGGTATAATTATAATTATATATTTTTTATATAGGCATACATCGCATTTTAGGTGAAACAAAGTTCCAATGCTATTTTATTTGACTAGATAAAAAAAATAAGCAACTTCATTTCTTAAAATAGTTTTTGAAACAGGATGAAAATTGAATATAAACAAACAAGCCTAGTATGAAATTCAATCGCTGAAATCTTCCAAATTATTTTATAGTGACAGTACCTAATCCTTTGAAAACTTATTTAATTGAGTTAACATACGTAATATGCCATAGAACTAGAATGATTTGATATTACTTATTGTAAATTGTATAACGGTCTCATCATTGGTTTATTTGTGATCTCATATAACAACTGACCTTACTCAAAACAATTAGTGCATCCTTACACAATAGTATTTTTGTGGGTGTTGAAATCGTGAACACAAACATTCCATTCATCATCAGCCTATAATGCCCCACTGCTGAGCACAAGCCTCCTTTCACAAATCAGGGTGAAAGGAATGGGCAGATACTCCACCACGCGTGCCCACTGCGAATCGGTGGAGGTAGGCTAGTGGTCAACCTACTGTTGGAGTTTTCAAGCCGCCTCCAACTAGCTTAACGACTATCACAATTAAGTGATAACCGGGACCAACGGCTTTACGTACCTTCCGAAGCACGGAAACGATCGATTTGAAATACCACTAGGCGGTCACCCATCCAGGTACCGACCACGACGGTGGTAGCTTAACTTGCCGATCGATTAAGAACGACTTATCATGCTACACCACGAGCGCTTCAAACATTCCATAGGTAGTGTTATTCGTAAAAACCCTAACGCATCCCACTTCGCTCTGGGCAGTATTGCCCATTGTATTGCAGATACAAACATGTACCTAAGTATGTAATAAAATGAGGGCTGTCAACTGGGAAATTTCAGACAAACCTTCATACTTTCCCTTCTATAATAATAGTAGATCGAGAGAACTACAACAGTTTCGTTGTTTTACTTGAGAAACAATAACAGTTTTATTGCTGGACTCAGAGCGACGGACGGCAACTTTATTATTTTCTTTTTCTTCGTTTTACTTCATAAAGTGGGGCCGCAACTTCAGACTGGTCTTTGTGTAATTTCTCTAGAGTGTTCGTTTTCCATATTTATTTGTTTGTGTTAATTTAGTAGTAATGCTAGATTATACCGATAATTTTATTTACTACAAATATACAAAATACAATCTATATACGTAGAACATTGCCTGAAAGCTGCCGTTTCTGGCAGCAGGCTGGCAGCGCTTCCTCTTTTGATGACCAAGCTAATGCGTTGCGTTTTGGTATATTTATTAGTGATTGTAATATACTATTTTTATATTGAATGTAATATTTTATTTTGAATAATGCACTGATGAACTAAGCATAAGCCACGTACTTACACGTATATATTAAAAACTAACGAAAACTAAGAAACAAAGGCAGAAAGCAGTTAGGTGAGCCAAAACGTTAAATCCAATCATCGACACCGCACAATGTGCTTGAGAGAGGTCATAATCTATTAATCTCTCCATAAAAGGCGTGAGGGTGCGCGCGGGCAAGTTAATAAATGATGTCCCGTCTCTGGCCGGTCTTTGTACCAACTTTCGAACACACCGCGCCGAGTTTCGAATCGCATCCATTTATTATTGAAATCCAACTGACTGAGAACTACATACAATACAATCCTATTATGTAAATCGATGCCTTATCGACGATAATCCGCATTGAACTTACTACTTCCATGCCTTCAAGAAAGACCTTCTTGAAGTAGTAAGTTCAAAGTAAATAAGCGAATACCTACGTATATTCGCTTTACAACGTAGTCAAGTTTAACTACATTTCAGCGGTATCTACAGCTGCATAAAATATTTCCATCTCCATAAAACATAAAATGTTTTTTCCTCCATATTTTTTATGAAAATTCATGTTGTTAGTAAGCGAGTAAGTTATTTATACATATATCCATTATGTAGGCACTGTGTAAAACATCCAACACGAGCACTTACCAAATTTTGGATGCATGGTTTTTTTACGATCTATAAAAAGAATTTACTTTCTTCCTCAGGAAAATTCACTTACCTCTAAATAAGAGAAAGGGTTTTCTAGCGAAAAAAAATGTAACACGTTATGGTGCGTCCATGCTTGGCGAACCGAGCACGAGCCGAGCCACGAAGGGCACACTGCGAGCCTACAACGAGCACGGTGCGAATCTTTTTGTTCGTGAAAAAACTGACAATCGCGCTCGTTCGAGGCTCGCAAGGCCGTCCACTCTACGTGAATCGTGCTCGCAGTGTGCTCGGTTCGCCAAGCATGGATGCACCATTAGGTGACTTGCTTCTCATCGTAATTCCTAGGACCTAATCTCGCCCAACGTTTTTCTATATTCTATTTACTTTTGAAACTATTTTACCGTTCGTTTCTCTTCCACCGGTTCGATGATACGGAAACGTATGTGAAAGAATATTTGCACAGGCTGCAAAATCATTTCATTGATCAGTGCCGATACCGAAATAGATTCGGGCGACGGGCTTTCAAAAGCTTTTTCAATTTACCCCGACGACCGGATTGGTATGCTGATGTTTTGGCGAATTTTGTTGTGAATATCCATTGACGATATTTTTTCAATAATACCTGTTACAACTAATGCCATATACAATCCAATTGTTGATAGCATCACAAAAGCTATACTGTTTGCTTGTTTAGTCAGACCCTGAACGTTTTTTATATGCTTACCCGTAAAGATTTGATTACGTGAATACGTCCCAGACATATTTCAATACGCCCTAGCCATATTGTATTCAATCACGTTGAAGGATTTAGATGAAATTAAGCTGAATGAATGATAGGTACCTTAGAATAAATTCACACTAATAATTGGACTGATTTACAAAAAACTTAAACCGACTTCAAAGTACACCAAGAAGTAATCAAATCCTGATCTGATGACAATGGGACCAAACGGGAAGTGTACCCTTCCAGACAAAAAAATAATTTTCCAAATCGGTTCATCAATGACGGAGTTATAAGGTAACAAACATAAAAAAAAAAAAAAAAAAAAAACAGCCGAATTTAGAACCTCCTCCTTTTTTTGAAGTCGGTTAATAAACTAATAATATTTGTGTGTCAGGAAATCTAAGAAAACTGTGAAAATCGAGAAGAAGAACTACACTAATGGTACTAATAATATTCTTACTTATCCTTCTTCCTATTATCCAAATCCTAACTAATATTATAAATGTGAATTTGTTTGTTTGTTGAACCGCTGAAATCCTGATCGTGATGTTACTCAGATAGGCTATGGTATGGACATAAGATTTCCTTAGGCTAGTAATCAATACGTAGTAATAATCAATACGTAGTAATAATCAATACGTAGTAATAAAGTTAAATTACGAAGAGAGCGACATAATGTCCCTAGTCTATAATAAAGGCAACGAAAAGCCTTATGTCTTAATAAGTAATGACTGGCTTTCTAAGATATTTCAAGCACATGGCAGGTTACCGTCGGTATGCGGGCACTCAGCGGGCCATAATCAAGTTTATTAGCGGATATAAGCCAAGGTGCGGCTTTATTAAGGTTATGTATTCCCTGACCACTCGCCTGAAGGTGTGCCGTGGGTATCGATCGTTTAGGGCGTCTATTTTAGTGCGGCTGTTTCATAAAGTTGACCGCGTTGGTTGCCACGCAATTATAATAAACCTCGTTAAAGTTATTTGCAAGGTTTAATTGGCACGAGCGTTAATAAACTTTCCGGTGAGAGATTTTGATTGTGGTATACATAACTTATAGGCGGCTTGAAAACTCTAACAGTAGGTTCACCACTAGCCTTCCTCCACCGATCCGCATTGGGCACGCGTGGTGGAGTATCTGCCCATTCCCTTTCACCCTGATTTGTGAAAGGAGGCCTGTGCTCAGCAGTGGGACATTACAGGCTGATGATGATGATGATGATACATAATTATAAATTGTTCTGTATATATTTGATGGTTATGCTGTTACATCGAACAATTAACCCAAAGAAGCGCAATGACGTTGATTTCACTTACAATCTATTCCGCCAATTTCCCACCACCGATTCGCTCTGATTGGCTAAGTGAAGGACATATGCGCTCTAATTGGCCAACAAGAACACACAATGCAGTGAATGGTCCTTACTGTTCAAAATCAGTGACAAATCACTGACTAGTTTCGGAATCGGATTACTCGGTATTAATACTCTAAAGGGATTGTTCCTCGATGTGCTGTTAGAGTATGCCATAGAACTCTGTTACATTTTGTGTTGTCGTCGTCATAGAATTCGGAAATATCCAAACATTATATTTTCATTGAGAAAGTTTTTCAGTAAACCCCTATTTACCCCCGTCATATCTCACCGAGCAGACTTATGTAAATTTGTATTATTTTTAATAGCACTATTATTCATGCAGCCGATTAGGGTACGCGCTCACCATCAGACTTATTACACCTCATTAATTCAGAGGCATGATTCGAGAACGGCTCCGAGCACTTTTAACGATACGCCATTACTTTAAGAAGCAATTCTGAAGCAAACGAGCTTTTGAAAATCGACCTTAAATCGAGCCATTGGTGCCTTTCTGGGTGCCTTTTAGGCTTGTAAAATGAACGGTTCTATACACAAGTTATTTGAATATCGAATTGCAGCGTTTTAAATAAATTTCAAAAATTTAATTGAAGTGGTTTTCCGGTGACATCATTCCGAATACAGAATACAATATAGATATATGCCACATGTACTGATACACTTGCGGCTGATATCTAACTTACCGGCGACTTGTAAAGTTGCAGGGGCAGCTGCGCCTCTGGTACGGAAATCTCAAAATTCAGAAAATACGCATCTATTGGACCAAATTATCTTTTTATGCCCTTTGCGGTTGGGACCGTGGGGATCCGAAGCTTACTGTATTGCTCGCACTTTATCATCAAAATTGATGGAAGCTATCGGAGACCAGCGGCCGGTGGATATTTTCCGCCAACACATCATACAGTTGGCGGCTCTACAAAGAAGAAACGCTGCCAGCCTGCTAACGGCAGACTTGAGGAAATTTTCTATATATAGATTGCCATTTGTACATATTTCGATATATTTGTACCTAAAGTTAATTAAAGGCTTATAAGAGGTGTGTGGGTACGCAGCGTGCTTTGATATTGCTTAATTGTTTGGTAAAGGAGAAATCTAGCTTTAATTATTTTACGTCACATTCATTACGATTTGCTAGCTGTGTTTACCTTCGAAGCACGATTAAGAACGGCTAATCATGCTACACAACGAGCGCTTCTAGCATGATTAGCCGTTCTTAATTGATCGGCAAAGTTATGCTACGTCTGTCGTGGTCGTTACCTGGATGGGTGACCGCCTGTGGTATTTCAAATCGAGCGTTTCCGTGCTTCGGAAGGCACGTAAAGCGGTTGGTCCCGGTTATCACTTAAATGTGATAGTCGTTAAGCTACTTGGATGCCTTCTAGGTGGCTTGAAAAATTCCAACAGTAGGTTGACCTACCTACCTCCACCAATCCGCAGTGGGCACGCCTGGTGGAGTATCGCCCAGTCGTGACGATGATGATGACTTATTGTATTGCCTTCCCAAGGCTTTTTAGGTCGGGTAATGTATATTAAGAACCTACCGTTCTTTCATATTGGAACAATATGTTATTATTACTTTTTTCTCTATCATTAAATGTTATACCTTCGCGCATAAACATCTCACGAACTGATAGCAGTAGCTATTTGAAAACTGCTTTATTGGCGACATGAAACTGCAAGTTTACAAAATTTTGCTCATAAAATTTCATAACTGCCGTGGCCTACATACATACACGCGAACCGACGGGTATAATGTGAAAAATAGTATATGAATAACGTTTTTATTTTCGCAATCCATCACACATAGCATTGTTATAGAGTTATAGTTCGCTAAAGAGAATATTATTAAGTGGGACACATAAATTCAGTGATCCATCATGTCAGTCAGTACATGGTTCGGTTAGAAAACAAACTGAGCGTGGTCGGTTTATGGGCGCGATGTGTTTGACGATTCAATAAAAACAACTTTACCGTAAACGGAACTGACGCTTCAGTTATAAATAATATGTATTTTCATAAAACGTATTTTTTTTTGTATGTAGTTCTCATACACATATCTTTTCTATTTCTAATCTAATGTATGCAAATGTTTATTTATTGAAAAAATAAGTTTTTTTTTTTATACGACTATTTCGGCAAACAAGCATACAAACAGCCATATGGACGCTTGCAACACATTAAGCATCGCTCACGCGTTTCCGACCTTTCCCCCTCCCCAATGAGCTCTGGCGACCTTACTGACGCGCAGGAACACAACTTTACACAACATAAAGTTATTTGGCTGCGGTATTCTGTAAGTTGGAGGTACTTCCCCAGTCGAACTGCTCTTTGAGCGAATAAACGCTACGCTCTACCTCTCTTAAAACCACCATAATACCACCAATATGATATTCTTATTTAAGTTTTGGCTCGCGGTTAAAAATATAACAATGAAATCAATTGTTATAATAGGACGCGCGTCCCTCGCGAGAACTAACGGGTTAAATTATTATGAAACGTATAATTAAATAATAACATATTTATGTTTATTGTAGATTATTTTTTTATAGCTTTGAATCTATTCAAATAAATTAAGTATATTTATGATATTGTTGTCCCATATTATAGGAATGGTAGGTAAAACGTACATACTCATATATATTTTATTTACTTACAAACTTAACATACTCAATTCTTTTAATCACATTATATAATTTACGGTTCTTCAATAATATCAGCTCTTTAATACTTTAAAACCTAGGATGATTTCGAACCCGGCCTCGGATGAAATCTCTGAAGAAAATTAAAAATGTATTTGGAAGGCTTCACTTATATAAATAGTGCCCTCATCAGCATAGGGCGAAGTACAAGGATTAGCCGTGTGTGCCACAACTCTAGTTTTGCTGTGTGTATGCTCGTTATTTTTCTTCAGCCCTTCTGTTTGAAGAATCTCTAATCGTCGAAGCTATTCTTGCTTATACACATACACGTTGTACGTCTATACTTATCCATTTTTATTTGATTTTCACCTGTTTTTTTGAGAATTACTGATAGAAATTATCAGGCAATCTCACTAATATCTAACTAGGTATCTCACTAATATTATAAAGGCGAAAGTTTTGATGTTTGTACCTCAATCACGCTTCAACATCTGAACGAATTTGGATGAAATTTGGCACGCTGATAGAATATGTTCTGGATTAACACATAGGTTACTTTTTATCCCGGGAAAGTTATATATATTTAAGCAGGCTTTGCAACGAGTAATAGTCGACCAACTTATAAAATGTGCTGGAAAAGTAAAAAATAAATTACTTAGATGATGTTGTTAGATGTGTACAGGTATTAAATTTAAGTTTCTGAATCAGGTAAAACTATGGAAAAATAAAATGAAGACATCCTTAATAATAATATATTAATTCCTAAATAAATCACAATGTTTATTCAATAATGCATTTGATCACTCAAATTTTTCCATAGTTTTACCTGACTCCGAAACTGGACTGGTCGCATGGAGGGAGTTGAAGTAACAAAATCGAGCGGCAGGCGCGCTCATAAGCGCATTTTTTAAAATTTGGCACGCTGATAGAATATGTTCTGGATTAACACATAGGTTACTTTTTATCCCGGGAAAGCAATATATCCCTCGGGTAGGCGGATGAAACCGCGGGGCCCAACTAGCGAAAGTCAAATTTCAAATTATAATAGCATAGCTTCCACCCCGCGGTTTCACCCGCGTTCCCGAGGGATATGTTATTTTCCCGTAATAAAAATTGGGTATTTTTTATTACGGGAAAATAACATATCCCTTTCATTTTCTATTCATAATAAAGTTATCAAACGGTGATTAGCTAAAATTCTGAAGTCTTTATCTCACACGTGACATTATTTGGTGATCGAAAGAGTCAGACGGAGGACACTATTATTTGTACGTAGTATTTATATACTCTGAGCTATTATACTGATTTAGTTAAAAAGCGATTATGAATAAGGGGGTAAGGTGTTAATTCAGAACATATTCTATCTGTGTGACAAAATTCATCAAATTCCGTTCAGTAATTTTTGCGTGAAAGGGTAACATCAACCCAAATCACGTCCTCACATCCATAAAAAACTTTCAATAATGTTAGTACTATAGTAGGAGTTTTACAATAGCCAAAATAAATAGGTATTAAATTTTATGTACACGCTGCATCTATTCAATTAGCAAGTGACTAAATACAATACAATATCATAATCAACTGTTTTGGTGCATACAATGTCATAATCAACTGTGTTGGTGCAAACACAAATAGTATTTAGTGCACGTGTACCTAATAAGCCGTGCAAGATATACGTGACCGAGTTGAAATCAATAGTTGTGTGTATCATACCCTAATACTGTTATTACCTACATGTGGACTAATCTGGATACAATATCCCTCGCACAATACCTGAGAGGATAACTACCAAAATTATTAATGTCGAAAATATAAAATCCATAATTTGCTTCAATAATTTGTTGATATGAATATGTAAATGCAATGATGAATGAAAATTTGATTCGGTCGTACAGCATTTTAAAATAGGTACGAAACAGTATTTCAAAAGAAGCATTGTTTTAAAACCACTTTTTGATATGCATTAAATGACAGCGGCCCGTATACAATCGACATGCTTTATGATTATGGTTATGTCTGGCACCGGACACTTGACACCGGACACCGGACGTCGCGTCGGACGCGGACATTGGACGCAAACAACGTATGCCCCTTAATTGCTGTCAACAGTAAACATACACACCCAGGATATTGATTTATTTGATGTCGCTACTAAATTAAATTGGAATATGTTCTCTATTTACTATATCAAACAATAAAATCGGAAAAGTGTGAGTCGAGCCTCGCTCTATGACGGTTCCGTACATATGACTAATATTTATTTTTTGAACTAATATCGTTTTCAGTGAAATATTAATGATATTTTCTAAATTTTTTACTTACCTGACATACTCACAACTGTTAAAATTATATAGTCTGTGGAAAACTTCGCGCCTTTTTCATATTTTATCTGTGCTCTCTCTTCTCTCTGAACATCACTGAAATTGTCGCATGTATATTTTAATAAATAAAATAAACGTAATCTCGCAGCAAATAATACTTTCATTGCTTAAGAGTAACAGGTTATTTGCCCAGAAGCCCTGTTAAATGTGGATACAGTGTAAAAACAGTTTAAAAGTAAAAATATTACACGCTGCCACAAATATAACCTCAAAGCGACCGCCGGTTCTACAAACTGTGAAATATCATTCAGTTCGTCAAAATATCGTTTTATAATGTCGTCAAGCAATCCTCTTACCATGATCGAAAAGTTAACTGGTCGGGAAAACTATTCCACATGGAGATTTGCAGTAAAAACATATCTCCAACATGAAGAACTGTGGGACTGTGTTGAACCTCTGACGGGCGTAACTATCGACCCTAAACGTGACATTAAAGCAAAATCTAAAATCATTTTGCTTGTGGACTCTGTAAACTATGTCCACCTACAAGAGGCAGCGTCTGCAAGGGAGGTGTGGAACTGCTTGGCAAGCGCTTTTGATGACTCAGGGCTAACACGCCGTGTGGGTTTGCTTCGAGACTTATGTACGACAAATCTCGCTGGATGTTCAAATATTGAAGAATATGTCAGTAAAATTATGACCACTGCCCACAAACTCCGCAATATTGGCTTTCAAGTAGATGACGAGTGGCTTGGAACACTGCTTCTCTCCGGTCTACCAGAAACATACAAGCCAATGATCATGGCAATTGAAAGTTCAGGCATGAAAATAAGCGCAGACTCTGTTAAGTCAAAAATTCTACAAGATGTCAAAACGTGTGGAAGTGACACATCTGCTTTTGCAACGAATCATTATAAAAGGAATACAGGTTCAAAGAAACAGTTTAGAAAGGGACCTCGTTGCTATAGCTGCAATAAATATGGCCATGTTGCTGCTGAGTGCAAGTCGAATACTAAGAAGAAGAATCATGAGAGTTCAAGCTATGCGGCTGCGTTCATTGCTTCGACAATGAGCCCTGATGAAGGCCCGTGGTATATAGACTCTGGTGCTTCAGTGCATATGACCAAACATAACAACTTATTGCAAGATGAGAAAGTGCCACTTATCAAGACAATAAAGGTAGCAAATGACAAGTCATTATCTGTTCATAGTACTGGACAGTTGAGTTTAGATGTGTGCAATGATAAAGGTCAGTACAATAAAATTCTGTTTCAAAATGTATTGTACGTGCCAGAACTGGCAACAAATCTACTATCAGTCAGTCAGATCATAAACAATGGAGGTCAAGTAAAATTCAACAGTCAAGGCTGTGTGATATTGAATAAAAATAATATGGTTGTTGCAACGGCAAGCTTAGTCAACAATATGTACAGGCTAAATGTGAAAAGTGAACATGCATACTTATCTGATGTTGACAAGCAAGATGCTTACCTCTGGCATCAACGCATGGGCCATTTGAATTTTCAGGATCTGGAAAAATTAGTAGATAACACTGAAGGTGTAACAATTTCAAAGAAAAATGATAAATTAACATGTGTAACATGCTTACAAGGAAAACAAACACGCTTACCTCTGAAACAAAGCGTTACCAAGTCTACAAAGTTACTTGAACTGGTGCATTCAGATATCTGTGGTCCCATGGAAACAAGTTCACTGGGTGGTGCAAAATATTTTATGACAATGATTGATGACTACTCAAAGAAAGTTTTTGTTTACTTTTTACATAAGAAATCAGATGCTATAGAAAAATTCAAAGAATTCAAAAGCCAAGTAGAAAATCAACTAGAATACAACATAAAATGCCTTCGCTCTGACAATGGCCTTGAATATGTAAACTCCAGTTTTTTCTGAGTTTTTAAAAACGGCTGGAATAGTTCATCAAACCACTACCCCATATACTCCCGAGCAAAATGGAGTTGCCGAGCGAATGAATAGAACATTAATAGAAAAAGCAAAGTGTATGTTAATTAACGCCAACTTATCTAAACAGTATTGGGCCGAATCTGTACACACTGCTGCTTATCTAATTAACAGAACTCCAACTCGATCACTAAAATACAAGACACCAGAAGAGATGTGGTTTGGGCAGAAACCAAATGTAAATCATTTAAGAATATTCGGATGTAAAGCCATGATTCATCTTCCCAAAGAAAAGAGAAGAAAATGGGATCCAAAAGCACAAGAAGCAATATTCATTGGTTATTGTGATCATACAAAAGGATTCAGATTTGTATTACCTGGTTTTAAAACTGTAATAAAAAGTAGAGATGCAGTCTTCCTTGAATCTACAGTAAAAAGAAATTATGTTCCGGTGGATCTGACACAAGACAGCTCAATGTGTGACTCATCATCTGAACCAATTGATAAGCACACATCAGAGAGCTCTGACTCTACTGACACATTACAATCCACAAACACTGATTATTACTCTGGACTTGACATTGATACAGACAGCGAAGACTCTCCAAATGAAAATATTGGAACACCCTCTACAATAACACTGAGACCTAGAAACAAAGACATGTTCTCAAAGCGTAAAGATAATCAAGGAAAAGGTTACATGTGCTGCAGTGAAGATACTCTTGTGCCACTGAATTACAATGAGGCAATCAAATCAGCAGAATCTGAAAAATGGAAAACATCAATAAAGAAGGAACTAGAATCCCATCATCAGAACGGAACATGGATATTGGTAGAAAAACCTCAGAATGCTAAGCCAATTGGCAGCAAATGGGTTTTCAGAATTAAAGATGAGCCAACAGGTCCTCGTTACAAAGCTCGACTGTGCGCAAAAGGTTATGCACAAAAGCAAGGGATTGACTATGATGAAACATTCTCACCAACAGTAAGGTATGACTCCATTCGTATGTTATTGTCAATTGCAGCTCAAGAAAATTTAGAAATAATCCAATTTGATGTAACCACTGCTTTTCTGTATGGTGAAATAAAGGAAAACATATTGATGACACCACCTGAGGGACTAGACTGCAAACCTAACATGGTATGTAAACTTGTTAAATCATTATATGGACTAAAGCAGGCACCCAGGTGCTGGAACACTAAATTTAATTCAGCTCTACATAAATTTGGCTTTGAGAAAAGTAAAGCAGATCAGTGTGTTTATATTGGAATAATAAATGGTTTAAAATGTTATCTGTGCCTATATGTTGATGATGGTCTTTTACTTTGTAAAGACAAATCCACTATGATGGAGGTAATTAATGATCTACAAACAGACTTCGATCTTAAAGTATGTCTTAAATTAACTAATTTTGTTGGTATGCAAATTGAGAAGTATAAAGACTGTATCTTAGTACATCAGACTAAATATATTGATCAATTGTTGAGAAAATTTAATATGCAGGATTAGGGATTGCAATCCGGATACTTCGAAATCCGAAAATGACTGAAAAATCCGGATTTTAGGGGCCTATTATAAATCCGAATATTGAGAATAAAATCCGGTTTTTTCGGATTTTAATCATAATTGATTATAGTTGATGTTTAACTAAAAAAATTCATTAAATATCCAGTAGATTTAGGTCAGTATTACTCTGAAATCTATACACCGCTCGGCACACACGCGGCTAGCTGCTACCGCTCATCCATCTAGCTAATAGTTAAGTCGGCCAGTGAGTCTTAGATGGAGGCGATGCGCGTGCGGCGCGAGTAACAACTCTTTGCACAATGTAATATCAAGAATGATAGTTCTATATAGTCGGGTTACCGCTGAAAGCATTTTGTACATCGGCTGATCTCAGAAAATTTTTACTTTTGAAAGGGTCTGACACACCAGCCTTCTAAGCAAGCTTCCTTAATATGAAATGTCTGGTGGTCTGTGCGCTTGGATTTCCAATTTCCTGAGCGAACGGTCTATTCATGTAGTCATAGACGGGTGTTCGTCGGACCTTTTCGCAATCAATTCCACAGAGATCAGATTCAGTTCTCTCTGCAACCTTATTTCTGCTGCATATTAACGATCTGGTGAAGCCCGGTATCTTTGGGTACGTAGACGATAGCACCGTTGTCATAGATCCAATTGTTGCGAGAGGCCATGGTAGAGCGTTTGAACGTAACTTTACAGGCAGTCTCCGATTGGCAATGCCAATCTGGTCACTTTTAATGCTACCAAGACGCAGGTGTGTCTTTTCACCACCAAACGGAGCCCTTTCCGCCAGGCTCTCGCCCTCGACTCAATAAACCGCCGAGCCAGAAGACTCATCCAATATGAGACTAATTATGACGAAACTCACGAGGCTCGAGCATCGAAGAAAGGTTGCTTGCCTTATCGGTTTTGTACAGGATATGTTTTGAGAGTGTGTGCAGGAATTGCTCAACCTTATTCCTACCACCATCCCTATTTTTACTCCGAACCACAAGACACGGGGAAATTTTTCTTTTGTATCCTCAATTATAATGCGGACAGCAAGTGAGTGGAACTTGCTTCCGGCGACTGTATTTCCTGACTCTTAGAATCGAGGCACTTTCACGGCCAGAATGAATAGGTTCCATTTGGGTTAGCGTGCTCCACCTTAGGCTTCGTCATTATCCTTTATGGACGGCTCAGTAGCCAAATACAAGCCCATTTTAAAAAAAATATTACATGCAGTTTAATTCAAATTCAAATTCAAAAATTGTATATTCAATATAGCCCTTAATAAGGCACTTACGTTACGTTACAATTGATTTTACCACCGGTTCGTAATAAACATAAACTGAGAAGACTCCCGGCAAGAAACTCAGCAAGGATATATTTTTTTTTATTATCTTATAATAAATTTGACAATATTAGATAATTAAATTAAAATAGCCTGTAAAGCGAACACTTCATTCAAATGCGTTCTTGTCTTCTACAAAGTCGGAAACTTTATAGTACCCTTTATTACACAATTTTTGTTTAACTAACTTTTTAAATCTATACACAGATAGTTCTTGAATTGATTTGGGTACTTTGTTATAGAAGCGTATACATTGCCCCTTAAAAGAATCCCTAACTTTGCTGAGCCGTGTTACAGGTACAGCAAGTTTGTCCTTATTTCTAGTGTTTAAACTATGAGTGTCGCTATTTGTAGGAAAGTTAAGTATATTTTTTTGAACATAAATTAAGTTTTCATATATGTACTGAGACGACACTGTCATTACATTTATGGTTTTAAACTTATCCCTATGGGAATCTCTTGGCTTTAAGTTATATATTGCGCGAATAGCCTTCTTCTGCAGGATAAAAATTCTATTGCAAATTGTCTGCACCGCTGCCCCAAAGGAGGATGCCGTAAGACATTAAACTATGAAAATAACTAAAATAAACTAATCTTGCCGTAAATTCGTCAGTGCGAGAACGGATTTTCTTCACTGCATACGCTGCAGAAGTAAGTCTATTCACTAGATTATGTATGTGTGGACCCCATTGTAACTTATCGTCTAATGTAATACCTAAAAATACAGTTGTTTTAACAAGATCCAATTTTTTTTCAAAAGCAAGCAATTGAAATACAATAAAATAGAACACCTCTCTTCAAACTACTAATAATTAAGCATAAACTACGCGTACAATTTAAAATTACAAAAGATTGCAAAAAAAATACAAAAATTCGAAAAATCCGGATAATCCGGATTTATAGGTGATGAAAAAATGTGAATCCGGATTTGAAAAAAAACCGGATTTTGCAATCCCTATGCAGGATGCCAACCCCAACTCTGTTCCTGCAGATCCTAATGTGAAGTTGCAGAAGGCTGAAGATGTACCAAAGATGACCTATCCTTACCGGGAAGCAGTAGGATCACTGATACATGCAGCTACTGTAAGCAGACCTGACATTATGTTTGCCGTGAGCCAGGTGAGTCGATACTTACATTCTTATGATGACTCCCACTGGAACGCTGTAAAGAAAATATTAAAATACCTGAAAGAGACAAAAAGTTATGCATTATGCTACACATCTAACTCTGACAGTACTGATTTAATTGGATACAGTGATGCTGATTTTGCAAATGACATAGTTACCAGACGATCAATAACTGGCTATGTATTCCTCAAAAATGGAGCAGCTGTCACTTGGTCATCTCAACGTCAGCAAACTGTGGCCTTATCCACGACAGAGGCAGAGTTTATGTCTGCCTGTGCAGCCACTAAGGAAGCTATGTGGTTAAGACAGTTACTCAGTGATATCAGTGAATTTAATCAAACATCTGTTTGCATAAACATTGACAATCAGAGCGCTATAAATGTGATTAAAAATAGTGAATTTCATAAGCGATGTAAACACATCGACATAAAGTATAATTTTGTTAGAGAAAAATACTGTGAAAATATTATTAGTTTAAACTATGTACACACTAATAATCAGTATGCCGATATTTTTACAAAAGCTCTACCTAAAGAAAAATTCAGATATCTTAGAAATAATATTGGCATGTCAAAACTTGTTATCTAACAGTAATGTTTATTAATAACTGCTCTTATTATTGTAATAGTTTATACTTTATAAGCTTATATAGAAGGCTCGAATTTGGTAGGAGTGTTAAAATTATATAGTCTGTGGAAAACTTCGCGCCTTTTTCATATTTTATCTGTGCTCTCTCTTCTCTCTGAACATCACTGAAATTGTCGCATGTATATTTTAATAAATAAAATAAACGTAATCTCGCAGCAAATAATACTTTCATTGCTTAAGAGTAACAACAACATTACATTCACTACACAATATCGCATAACTTTACACACATACACATCCACATATACACATCATTCACATTCATCACACATAAAGAAGGAGCTGACTCTTAGTACAGGCTTTGCCTACCTTACTTGTCAGAGACTTCAAATGAATTGAGTAGATATTAATATTAGTAAGAGTGTATTGTGGTCTAATAAGGATTATTATTATTATTTTTCTCGTCCTATTATATGGGGTGTAGTTGGTTTCACCTTCGTTTGTGAAAGTAGGCCTGTGCTCAGCAGTGGGACTTTATAGGCTGAAGATGACGATGATGATGAGTTGGATAGGTCGTTCAAAAATATAGAGGGTGTGAGAACCATTTTTAAAATCCGTTTGCGAAATATTTAGCTTTAAAGAGCCAACCAGCCAAACGGCAATTTTTGTTTATGAGAAAAAAATTACGGCAGGAGAAGTTAAAAGGAAAACTATCACAGTTAAACAGGCTTTACAAGTTAACGAGTAATAGTCGACCAACTTATAATACATATGTTTTCAGAATCAGAATCAGAAATATTTTATTGCATACACTGTACAGAATAATGGTGTTATCAAAAAATACATTTCATAAGTCTCAACAGTCTCGTCCACATCGAACATGCAATAGTAGTAATATTATTAATTATTAACATTATACAATTTAATAAGATCATTATACATTAACACACTCATTATACACAAAAAATCACAGATCATTATACACAAAAAAATAAAAAATAAAAATTGACTATTACATTAGGTATTATTCGGTAAGATATTCATTAATTGTATAATAACTCCTAGATGTCAAATAATCATACAAATTCTTTTTAAATGTTACGATGTTATTCGATTCCAGCATCGATTTTGGCAAACGGTTGTAAATTATTGGTGCCATACCAAATACACTTTTATGATATAGTGCGGTTCTATGAATCGGCATACAAATTTTGTTTTTATTTCGCTCACCTTTATAAAACCTAAACATATGTAAATTATTTCTTACGAATAAAGCGATTTCATAGATATATAAACACGGAAACGTTAATATTTTATGTTTGATAAAATGTGGTTTACAAGAATCCGTCGATTTCAGATGGCACACAGATCGCAGACATTTCTTTTGAGCTCTAAAAATAGTTTCCCTATCCGAGCAGTTTCCCCAAAAAATAATGCCGTAGCGTAAAGTAGACGTAACATACGCATGATATGACGTGAGCACTGCTGACTGACTAACTACTTTAGACAACATGTACAGGGCGTAAGAGTAGCTGCTAAGCTTAGAGCATACTGATTCCGCATGTTTGATCCACTTTAGTTCAGAATCAACATATAAACCTAAAAATTTTGTAACAGGAATGTCGGCAATTTCATTATTCATATAGCTAATTTTTGATGTCAATTTTATATATTTATTAAATGTCATAAGATTACTTTTACTAAAATTTATTAATAAGTTATTACATGTTAACCATTTAACTATATTATTTAATGAATAATTAATTTCCTCCTCTGGAGTATTATTTTTGTCCCCAATAAAAATTGCTGTGCTATCGTCAGCAAATAAAACCATTGGGTGATCTATAGCTTGCGGTAGGTCATTGATGTAAGTTATAAATAACAATGGCCCCAGAACACTTCCTTGCGGTACTCCAAATTTAACACGACCCGCATTAGACGTATATTTAATTTCAGTTTTTGTATCCGGACATACTTTTATTATTTGTGTTTGCTGATATCGATCACTAAGGTAAGATTTTATTAAATTCCGAACATTTCCTCTTACCCCATATGTCTCTAGTTTATTGAGCAGAATGTCATGATCTACATAATCGAATGCTTTAGTAAGGTCCATATACATAGCAAACACTGGCAGCTTACTTTCACAGCCCGACATAACCATTTTTAAGAAATTGTAAATAGCAATGTTAGTCGATTTGTCTTTACGAAAACCAAGCTGCTCATCAATCAGGATATTATATTTTTCCATATACGAGTAGAGATTAGCGTGAATATATTTTTCAAATATTTTCGAAAATACTGGTACTAGCGCAACTGGTCTATAATTACTCATAATATCTCTATCTTGTTTTTTGTACATCGGCTTAACAATAGTTAATTTTAACTTGTCGGGAAATATACCACAATCAATACATAAATTAAAAATATAACTCAAAACCGGAGATATAATAAGAGCCACGTCTTGTATTATCTTCGTGGTTATCTCATCATATCCCGTACTTGGAGTATTTCTCAAGGACATGATGATATTGAAGATATCATTCGAAGTGGAAGGAGACATAAACATAGAGTTAGATTTATTCACAATAACGGACCTGACATCTTTCTCACACAGCTTACTAGGTATATCTAGATTTATATAAAAGTCGTTAAACGCTTCGACAATATCATTTGGATTAGTCAGTATTTGATTTTCATGCTTTATTTGTTTAATGTCATTGCTGAGAGGTTTTGTAACAATACTTCTGGTTATAATATTCCAAGTAGCTTTTGACTTATTTGTAGCTGTTTTAATTGCATAATTATTTCTCGATTTCTGAGTTAATTTTATTATAGTTTTTAATCGCTTAGAATAGTTCTTAAATGCCATTTTATTCTCTGTATTTGGTGTATTTCTATACTTCCATAACATCATTCTCTTCTTTTTAGTACATATTCTTATCCCTTTAGAAATCCAAGTTGGTTTGTTATGTACTGTGTGCTTACGTTTTACTAAAGGAAAGCAAAGATCATACAATAATTTGAATGTATCATGGAAGTGATTAAAAGCTTCATTAGGGCACTCGCACTCAACTATCTCACTAAAACTCAACACTTTTAAATTTTCCCTAAATTTTTCCATGTTCTCTCTACTATAGTCACGCCGGAATGAGAACCAATATTTAATCGGATAAAATTCTTTTACGGGGCATTCAAAATACTGTGCCAAGTGATCAGATAAGACTAATTCGAATAATTCACAGGCAGAACCACGAACATTGTGTATGAAATTATCAAGACAAGTGCCACTGGTCGGTCTAGTTACATCATGAATCGATATCTTTAGATTGTAGTTTTTAATTATATTTTTAAAATTCTCAGTGGTTTTATTATTTTCCAAAATGTTAATATTAAAATCTCCACATACAATAACTTTTTTTCGTTTTAAGCATGTTAGGTTAAATATTTTTTTAAGACAATCAAAAAATATTTCTTTTGCCTCATTTTGCTTTTTAGGTGCTCTGTAAATACAAACAACAATAACATTATGCTCAAATAATTCTACAGCAGAACATTCTACATTATTTATACTGCTATATTTTTTTACGTCGCAAAGTTCCCTGAATTTGTGACTATTATGTACCAGTATGCAGGACCCACCTCTGCGCGTTTTCCTACAACTACTTGCCACCAGAGTAAAATTTTGAATATTCAAATATGCAGTATCACTATTAAGCATATTATGCTCTGTAACGCATATGACATCAATAAATTTATTCTTCGATCTTAATTCCTGGACTTGTAATGTAAGTAAGTCCGATTTACCTATCAAACCATCAATATTTTGATGTAGGACATATATATTATTTTTACAAACGAAAAAGCTCTTTCGTAACTCTACCATCCGTTATACCATCTGTTATCTGTGGATTTTCAACATTGCTGAAATCGGTTTGCGTGCTCACATTAGCGGTAAAAACCTCATTTTTACGATTTATGTAAATAAGTTTCTTTCTCGCCTCTAATTTTCTTTCATAATCTCGTTGTATCAATTCTCTCATAATAGATTTACAGATATCGGCACGTATGACATACTTATTAGGGATATATCTACTATAATCCATATCAATATACATAACATGGTTGTATTTTATGCATATACGTCGTATTTCATAATTTAATTTATTTTCATTAAGATACCTGTTAAAAGGAACCTCGCTTATAATAATATTTGTGTGTCTAAAGTAGTTTAAGAAACTATTTAATACAAATTTAAAGGTTTCGGGGTTATTATCATTCATACCACCTAATATGACTATATAATCGCTCTTAGTCAATGTCAGTAGTTCTTCTTTATTTGAATTAAGGACATCTCCTGTTGCCGCGTTAGCCTTCCAAAATGAAGTTACTTTATACTTCAAGCCTACTAAATCCTGCAAAGATTTTTGTAATCCAACTCCTCGTTGGTCTGCCAGGATGATAATTTTATTTTCCTTTATCCCGGTTTCTTCTTCCATGCAGGCCTTTTGTGGTCCTATGTGTTGTTCATTACTTGCTTGCGTTGTTAGTGTGACTACGTCATCAAGGTCTAGTTGTTCGGGAGAAACTTCTTGTATATTCCTTTCTAGCATTACATCTTTTTCTTTAGGATATTGATTTTCAGTTGCCTCCAATTCTAAAATTTGCGTATTTAACTGATTATTCTGTCTTTCGTATTTTGATCCATTTTTTTGCAATCTACAAATTTTTCTTGATATACGTCTAAACTTCCTAGTAAACATTTTATATTTTGTTTTAGACCTATTTTTCACAAATAATGCTGCATCTTTTCTGTGAAGTTTATTAGAACTTTTCTCTTTTTTGAGGTTGTTATTTCTTCCTTTTTCTTCATCCAGCCATTGCTGTAATTGTTTTATTTGTTTATTTAACTCGCATATCGTTTCTCGTTGTTTGTCGTGAATGAAATGTTGGTGCTCCGCATTAATCAACGTAGGACCTTTTACCGAAGTCTGAATCTCTTCAGTTCCCATGGAGATACGTTGTCGTTTCCGCTTTCTACCAAGAATTGGCGTGGCATGAGCCTCGTTACACTCAATTTTCTTATAAACCTCTATAATCTTCTTACATTTTTCCAGTTCTTTTTTTATCTGTATATTGTCTAGAATCATATTTTCAATTTCATTGTTCGCAGATGACAGTTTTTTCTCTAGATCACCTATTATTTGTTTTGAGCCTGGATCTAGCTCGCTCAAGTCTAGATTTGTGTGCGGTAAGCTAATTCTAGTCGACTCAAATAACGAAAAGTCCGACAAACTTCCTAGAGAGCCAGCTCGATACCGTGGACGGAATTTTGTTACGTTATCTATGTCCATATTAAAATCCATTTTAAAAGATTAAATAGACAGAAATAATAAAAGAAAATTATTCTGCTCAAGCTATGTAACACTGAGGTTTGAACCCAATGAACGCGGGTGAATACCGGCTCCGTAACCATTCGACTACTAAGCTGATTATATAGATTGTCGAAAGTTGTGATCAGTTGATGTTGGTTCAGCTAAATATTTAGGTAAGATCGCCGAACGTTAAAGGCGTGTCATCGGTTTGCGCACTGCACTAATCACTGCCACTTTTTTTTTTGTTATGAATGAGGGTGATTTGAAAACGGAATGATGTTGATTATTGAATTTTAAAACACTTGTACTGTTCTAGCCACACAAGTAATGGTCAAGATAACACTATCACTAGAAGTATGTCTATATGTATACACGAATCAATTACTTATTTATAAAAAAACATCGATTTTATATTTTTAAATAATTTTGCAACACGGAGCTGTTACTCTTGTTGTTCTTGGAGAAGTAAAAAAAGAAAATTACTTAGATGATGTTGTTAGATGTGTACAGGTATTAAATATAAGTTTCTGAATCAGGTAAAACTATGGGCAAATAAAATGAAAACATCCTTAATAATAATTCCTATATAAATAACAATGTTTATTTAATAATGCATTGGACCACTCCACTGGACCCATGGAGGGAGTCGAAGTA
Organism: Achlya flavicornis; assembly: GCA_947623365.1. Lineage (NCBI taxonomy): Eukaryota > Metazoa > Arthropoda > Insecta > Lepidoptera > Drepanidae > Achlya > Achlya flavicornis. Next base: position 5,230,352 of record OX392468.1, on the reverse strand, counting down.
ACAAATTACCATTATATTATATATTATTACACCATTACATATACAGACCACACTCGACCATTCACACAGCAGCGCTCTTAGTTGTCTTATTTTATTTTATTTTTCTTCTTTTTGGCTCTTTTATGTTTTTTTTAACCTTTAATTTTAATTTCATTTTTCTATGTAAAGATACTTTATGTCTTTTTAATACTCGTAGGTATAGTCAGCAAAATTTGTAAACGTACAGCTTCGTATAGGCATTGTAAATTTTAAAATGTTTTTGTTAAGAAATGTAAGCTGTGTAAGTTGTCTAATAATAAATAAAATAAATCGAGAGGCAGGCGCGCTCATATTTTAAAGTCTTGTACAGATCATGCAAATGCCCCAACAGTGTCGCCATAGGTTTAATAAGTACTTACCTTATATATTATCGTAACGGCCCATATGTACAATATTTGGAGATCTTAGCGAAGATTATTTATAAAACTTTAAGACGTTAAACTGTGAACTCAATTAATACCTATATGCATTCTATCAAACATAAAGCCCTCTTCTCAGTACGCATATTGTGACGGGAATCCTACGGAACCATACACTATGCGTGACCTAAAACGCAATTGACCGGTTTTTCGTGTTTTGAAAAAGTATAGTAATACTCGGTTTTAGGTCAACCACAACATATCTAAGTCTGTAGCTCATTCCACTAACGAGCTAGAGACCCGTGATATATGGACAGACAGACAGCAGAGTGACAGCAGCACCGTTTTGGTTTTCAACCGACTTCAAAAAAAGCGGCCAAGTGCTCACGACGGACTCGCCCATGAAGGGTTCCGTAGCAGCAAATAACATTAATATAAAAGTTCTTGTAGTTCGTTGTAACTTTGATCGATGTTTTAATAATAGTGTATTTTTAGGGTTCCGTAGCTAAATGGCAAAAAACGGAACCCTTATAGATTCGTCATGTCTGTCTGTCTGTCTGTCCGTCCGTATGTCACAGCCCACTTCTTCCCGAAAGTATAAGAGCTACAATGTTGAAACTTGGTGAGTAGATGTATTCTGTAAACCGCATTAAGATTTTCACACAAAAATAGAAAAAAAACGATAAATTTTGGGGGTCCCCATACATAGAACTGAAACTCTTTTTTTTTTTTTTTTAAACCCATAAGTTTGGGGTGTCTATGGCTAGGTGTTCAAAAATGATATTGAGGTTTCTAATATCTTTTTCTAAACTGAATAGTTTGCGCGAGAGACACTTCCAAAGTGGTAAAATGTGTGTCCCCCCCCCCCCCCTGTAACTTCTAAAATAAGAGAATGATAAAACCAAAAAAAATATGTGATGACCGATTTAGAAAATTCTTTTTTTTTGTTTGTAAGGGTACACTTCCCGTTTGGTTCAATTTCTATCAGATCAGGATTTGATTAATTCTTAGTGTACTTTGAAGTTGGTTAAAGTTTTTACTAAAACAGTTTTATTCATTGATACTTGTCTTATGGAGCCTTAAGAAGCTTTTAGAATAAGAATACATTTATTTATTTTGAACTTCTCTTTAGTAATTGTTCCTATATTTGATTTAATAAACAATGTATTTTTGCCACATCATAATATTTCTTCGAATTGAATACTGTAAGTAACGGTAGATAAGAAAATGTACGACTTCATTTTTATGTTTTCATTTGAAAATAGAACCATTATTATCCCTATACCTATTATGGAAAATCCCTTGCGGCGATTCGTCCATGTAATTTAATATCGATTTCATGGAAATGTTTAACTTTGTCTTAGTTCGACTATTCATGTATAATCTAATTTCTTGAGGTTCAGTAGTTTTCCCTTTATTAATTAGTCCGCATGAGAAGATAATATCGAGTTAAGCGACGTCTAGCGTAACTAAAAGTAAACTTAATATAAATGCACAGGTACTTACCTATATAATATCCTACTCCAGCTGAATAATAATGAATCCCGGGGGATTAAAATGACAGAAAACAGTGACCTCACTTACAGTAGATCCCGCGCTCTACCCAGTCCCGGAGACATCTTATGAACCCTCAGTTGGAGTCCCGGGATTTCAAATGAGTTTACCCTGAATTGCGTAAGATTTGTCATAATTATTTCAGACCTTAGTGTTGTGAAATTAAATGGAACTATGCAGAAGATTAACTAAGAAACTAACCATTTACAGTTGACATTATTTTAATTGAAAATTTAATGAAAATGAAAACACGATTAACAAGACAGACAATACGAACAATAAAAGCCATTCGTTGTTTTTTTAAAGTGTGTTCAAGGAATCTCTAAACCATAATTTTGATGCACTAAGTTTTAAAGCAACATAGCTTTAAAATTCCCTAAAAAACTTTTTATTCTCGAATTTATGAAATAATATAGTAAAGGAATAGAGTTTTTATATCATTTTATTAAATAAGGCTTATAGAAACAGAATATCTTTATATTTTAGATAATTATATTTAGATTTTTCATAAATAAATTCCTTTTTGTAGCAATATTTATTTTCTTCAAAAGAGAAAATGTTATTCTAAATACAAGATCCTTTTCAACAATATCGCCTCGGGTATGCTTCGGCTTGATCTCGGCTCTAGGATGTAATACGATAAAGGTAATCCTGCCAATTTACATAGCGCTCCAAGCAGTGGGGGGCAAGGTGAACCCCTACCCTCTTCTGATATCACTAAAGGTCTATCAAGATTAGAATATATTTACATTAGGCGTCGTTAGTTAATCTGAAACAATGTTCAGGGCTTTGTTAAGAGCTACGTGTTTTAGATAAGAAGCATTGTAGGTATAAGGCAATATTTTTTAATTGACTAAATGACAGACTACTTTATAGACAGCTTTTTAGGTAGCTTTATTTTTGGCATATTTAGGGTAGCCGTGTCACACCAGATAATATAGAAGAGTAAATATTTATTTGAAGAAGTTTTAAAGAAATAAAACCCTTAATTATTTTAATATTGACTGTATTAACTGAACGAAAAGGCGGACAACTTTCATATAGAGTCACTGTTTTTTTTTTCTTTTTTGTTGCCATTGCATTATGCTGACACACGCTTCCTATAAGTCAACCCTCAGCTACAAGATTAACTTCGTGACTTCAATTTTATCTAAATTAACTAATATTTACGTAGTTATAATTTTCTTTACGTACGCGTACGATATTGCAGCCCACGAAGCGAGAATGTTTACATTCAATCTTGCCATTTTCACCGTCATGCATGCAAACCTTTCAATCTGACTCACATTTTAATTTTATCGTATTTTATTATTCGTTACAATAACTTTGTATAAAATAAAATGCTGCTATATTATAAATTATCGGTTCTCTAAATTTCAAAAAGCATTTAGAGAGTGCGGGTTTTTGTTTAAGATTGATGTCTTTAGTTCAAATTCCTGCATCTTCACTTTACTTCTATGTAAACAGTTCAATAATCCTTTATTACTTCTAGTGATACATAAAATGAATATAGCCTGGCAAATAACTAGGAGGACTAACTAGGTTGGTAATAAAAGGTCTAACGACACACTAACTAACCCCAGTATCCTCAATGATAGCACGATAACTATATACTAGAGTGCTCCGGGAACCAATAATAGAGAGAATCTGAACAGTTTGAATCCTCACTTAATTAATTAAAGCCTGATGTCTGTCGGTGGTCGCGTCTGCTTAACAGCTAATTTCACTTCGGGTCGAACGCCTCAGGCTGTACGGTACCTTCAACCCTCTCTCAGACACTTGGAGTGTTTGCTACCGCTAGAAGCTACCTATATACAGATTATTATTTTTGTACTTTCCTATCTTTATACATAAAATTCTACTGTACGTGTGTATGTCACTGAATTCCCCCTAAACGGCTGGACCGATTTGAATGAATTTTTTTGTATGCGTTTAGGTGGTGACCTTGACAAAAAAATCATTAAAATCGGTCTAGCCGTTTGGGAGGAGTTCAGTGACAAACACACGTACAGTTGTTTTTTTTTGTATTTGTTTGGGTGACGCCCTGGATGGTTTAGATAGGGTAGGGTAGCACCACGCGAACGAAGTCGCGCCGGGCAGCTAGTATTCTATATTATTATGGTTGAAAAAAGACAGTTATACTGGGTATGGTTAAGAGACTTTTGTTAGAATACTGGGTTATTATAATAATGTGCTTTTAATGTCATCTCATGTGCTGTTGCGCTTGTGGTGTAGCATGATTAGCCGTTCTTAATCGATCGGCAAAGTTAAGCTACGTCTGTCTTGGTCGGTACCTGGATGGGTGACCGCCTAGTGGTATTTCAAATCGAGCGTTTCCGTGCTTCGGAAGGCACGTAAAGCCGTTGGTCCCGGTTATCACTTAATTGTGATAGTCGTTAAGTTAGTTGGATGCCTCCTAGGCGGCTTGAAAAATTCCAACAGTAGGTTGACCACTAGCCTACCTCCACCGATCCGCAGTGGGCACGCGTGGTGGAGTATCTGCCCATTCCCTTTCACCCTGATTTGTGAAAGGAGGCCTGTGCTCAGCAGTGGGACATTATAGGCTGATGATGATGATGAATGATGAAAAATGTGCTGTTTTAGATAGTGAATATGGATTTTATTACAATAAAATATACCACATTCACCTACAGTGACGAAAACTACTGGAATAACTTTGGTTTCCCGACCCACGCTAACTATATCATAAAAAAAGCTATAAACTCCTCCGAGGCAATAGATCTCACTCAACCCTCGCAATTAAGGTGTCGTAACTTTTAAAAAGTGTCCCCGATGGCTATAAAATACCCAATCAGCGTATAGTGAAGTACGTGTACGTGACGTATAAAGAGCGCGTGTGATCTAGGGATTTAGCTCTCTCGCAAGCATCGATTTGCTGTGAAGTTGTTACGTGTCGCGACGCTAGCGCGTGGTTGGCTAGGCTTTTCCGACCCGCGGTGCTTGTGTCAGGGTTACTCTATATTCATGTTACATAGTCGTTTGAGTATCTAAACTATTATAACATATAATTTTATGGTATGTAGTGTAGGTATTCGTTCTTGTGTCAAAGATTTCACTGAAAAAAAAAATTATTTAACAGTAACACAAAATTTTACTACCAATAACCAAAACAGAGTGACTTGCGAACTAAAAATTACCAGTAACAAAACTAGTTTTGGTTCATTACTAAATTGTTTGATTAAATCTAAGAGATATAAGATTAAATGTAACTAAAGTTAGTTTCCAGACAACAAAACTTCAACATACATAACTAGTTTTGTAGAACCTTTTTTTCAGTGTTTCGTTATTATTGGAATGTTTCATCATAAATAATAAAAAAAAACGATAACACTCAACACAATGATAAAGATATACACATTTAATACGAAAAATGAACATATTCAATTCAGAATAAAAATATATTATTTGATCGACACCTCCGGAGACCAGTGGGCGGGGAGCAACGCGTCAGCTTGGCTATCCAAAGACGAAACGCTGCCAGCCTTCTGGGAACCTTGCCGTTAATCGGAAATTTTCTATATATAGATTGTATTTTGTACATATTTGTTGTAAATAAAGATATTATATTAAATAAATATGAAGGAGTAATAAACATATTCGTTGACCGTTGATAAATCAGTAATCACAAATTTCAGAAATAAACCTACGATAAATATATTTCAACATCTAATATGCACATAAATTGCCATACAATCACGATAACCTTTACTTATATTTATATCAAATATGTAAGTGGGTGTCTACGTAAAACTACGTCGTGGGCGGAATTTATGTAAGAGCAAAGGTTTTTTAAAATACACTTTATACTATAGTACAATTAATACTATACTCACTCCAGTGAACAAGTAGGTATCTCTTGTTTTATGTGTCGTATTTACTGCATAAGGCATATTTTGCACCAGCCGCTGCAGCTTTACAAAGTGCATATGGAGTACTTGCTCTTAATTCGCGTACTCGCTTACCAGCTTGATCCACTTGCCTCAGTGGTAATGCGGGCCACTCGTATCGTAGACTATCCCAAACTTACCCGGCGTTTAGAACCTCTTATCCTGTAGAGAGACAGGCTCACTCTGAGTTTTCCCCATATATTCCCTGTATAATGGGGAGTGCTCCGAGAAACTTTTTGATCTGGTGAGATCATCACCTGTCTCTTTCTACGCACCTCTCACCGGCTATGCAAAGCTAATCCTCGAGCCGCCTCGAATGAGGTTGGGTTTTCCCAAAGCGCTATGCCATGGAGTATTTCAAAATGGGCGTAAAAAGAGCTCTAATAGCTTAGTATTGCAAATTTCCATAGTGGGTGTCCACTACCATGAGTTGGACCATCAGCCAGCTTGTATAAAATACAGACAAACTTTTTGATATTATTATAGTCGGGTTTGTAGGATGAAATGTAGCTGTGTAATCTGCGAGTCACGTGCCAAAATCACGTTTACTATAAAATAGCAGCTATCGGTAGTAAAACTCGTGTTAGCAACTATAGTCACATAGGCAGTAGAATAAATATCTCAGCGGGGGCGAGAGCTCGGTGTACCTACAAATAGCGTCAAATGTAGTTATTGGGATCCCCGAGGCTAAATTGCGGTTGGTTCGGTGCTTCACAATCTAATATAAATTTCCTGATTCCGTATTCCCCAAAATTCGCACGTTATGGCTTTGGATTAGGATAAATAAATGGAATAAGGCTTATATGGTGATACTAACTTTTGTTATTTGGGGTGGAGCTGGGAACATGTGGAACTTGTCGGTACGGATTGTTCCCAATATGACCATATTATAGTTCTGAATGGAGGTTGTGGTTGTAGCCTCATATCTACCAAAGTACCTTCCGTAATTGATGCTTTTAGTCCCGCGCGGTAAAAAGTTAATCGAATAATTGGAGATTTGACACTATTGGAAAATAAAATGTTGACAGAATGTCGTCTATCTCGTTTAGCAACCCGAAACACGATTGAATGCAGATTGACAGCATATAACGTAATTTTTTGATAACTTAGCTTCTCGGAAACCGGGCATTAGACTCATTTACGAGAGATGGTATAAGTGAAAAGCATGCGGATAGCCTATGGCCTATATGACGAAGGATAAAGGTAGGCTACTTTTATCTCAGCAATGCGGGTGATAAAAAATAATGTGAAAGCTATATTCAGTACAATGAACCTATGCCGGCGAGTAAAATTAATAACTTCTTATTACTTACTTGCAATGAAATTCCAGGGACTCGTTATGCTAACTGGAATAAAATGTAACTTGTGTATTAAAAAATTGTTGAGAAGGCACAAACAAATTTCAGTATGACTAACTTACGAGAACGATTTCAGAGAAAAATAACGTCCACTACCGGTCTTTTTCTATGATTCAGCGTTATTGTAGATAGGTAACAAAATATTGTAAGTATAGCGGGTTTAAGGACAGTTAAATGGCATCACAAATATTGACTTGGCGGTTCCGTTGAGTTTTCCTAGCGGTAGTGACATCTGGCGTACCGCCAATAGATTCCATCATTTATATGTAGCTTTACCATACCACAATTCTAACCGGTTATGTACCTATTATACGATTTTTATAAGCCGCATCTTGGCTATAATCATATGCTAAAATCTGATAAAGGTGAAGTAGGTAGTTTGGCTTACATGCATATTACGTAAACTCGTAGAGCAAATATGTGCAGATTGTCCATAAAAAATATACATCGTTTATTTTCATAAACAATACAAATGTTGAACCCGTTTCATAATTGTAAAAGCAATTTGATGAATCGTCACTGAGGTCATTCATTATTATTTGTAGAGATTGGGCTCAGATATCGATAAATGAAAAATTCACAGGATATTATATTTCGTTTATTCAAATAACTCTCTATATAATTACAGCATCTTTCGGTACTATAAGTTGGAAGAAAATGTAATTTGTCGGGTAGTGACTAGATATTAAACTGCTTTATTGTCTTCAAACTGAACTTAACAACTTAAACAGCAACGTCAGATGAAAATATAGTACCTCGGGGAATTTTATATTTACCGAACAAGTACCGAAATAGCTAACAAAGTATACGTACACGAAACTCTGAACGCTACAAAGGAAACTTTGACGGCCTTTCTAATTGCTTGTTAACTCAATATTCAAGCAGATACTTGTGGAATAGATGTAATAATCATGGCAATTGTAGGAGAAATTTCTGAGGGGTGCGATATATGAAAAAAAAAACTTTATGACGATACTAAATGAAGTAGGCTACTAAGTAAAAAGCAGTTTCCACAACGGATAATGCAACAATGTGTTATTACGGACCGAGTTAATCCGCCTTTGTTATGAGTTCTGAAAGGATTTATCGGCTTTATTTCTTTTCTTTTATACTCCGACTCAATAGCGTGGCCACTGAGCCAATCATCTCCAATAGCCGTATTAATGTCGAAAGGTGAAACGTAATTAATTTCAGTCGGAAAATTCACGATTGAGTTTTAAGTCGATCTTGTGTTATGATGAGAAATATAAATGAACCATTAATTTCCATAAAGCTTAATTTCAACATTCCAAGACTAATCTTTAATTAAAACTGGAAATGTTGCAACGGAAACCGCCTGAGGGTTGACATACGAGGTTTTCTTGCTCAGGTAAATACAGTTGGTAAATTTTATTTGTAAAAGCTGCCGCCTTAGCGTCGTGTAACCGACTTAATGACGTCAATTTGAATACGACCGACTTGTCGGCTTCACGCCTCTCCTCGGTAATGTAAATTTCCCGCTTGTGCCAGCCCTGAGCGGCATAGTTTCCTGTTGCTATTTGACACCTGAAATGGGCTGTCAATCAATCGCGATTGTATCGGAAACGGTTCAATGAGTAATTTACCGATTAGGGTATGTATGTATACCTATATTTATGTATTGTTCTGCAAGAGAAAGGTAAATTACAGTTCGATTAAGTCATTATTTTTATAACAGCTTGCATTGTTGTAAAGTTTTAAGTGCATCATAAAGATAGGACGCTGCAGTACTACATCTGTGGTTGTCTTTATTTAAGCGTAGAAATACATTGCTAGTAAGGATTTATCCTTAACCCAGACTATGGTTCATTACGGCGTATACAGGTGTTTTTTTTTCTAGCCAGTATGGGAGTGGCATTAAAATGTATTAAAAAAAATGAGTATTTTCGGATATGGAATATATTCAAACATTTTTTTTCTAAAATAGTTCATATTGTGCCGTAGAAAAAAAAATATAAAAAAATACATATCTACGAAAATACACATCTTTTTTTCATTTTATTATGGCATTATATTTTTTCAAAATTCAGCTCAGGTTTCCTTTCAGCGGTTTTATCAAAGACCTGTAGTTCAGAAGTTACTCTCACTGGCTGGAAATAAAATATCAGCCTGTATATGCAAATGAGTTAAATGTTCTTCGTAATGCGTTGTACTGCGGTCTGCCACAACAGCTAAGCCACATGTAAATTACGTAAAAAGATAGTCAATATACCTACTTACATGGCATAAGCTTAAAAAGTAGTACTTCACTGGTATTGTACAGCAATCAAACATAAGAGCAAGCATGTTCCTCCTCACAGCATTGACTGGAAGTGCAAGGCATTAGCACTTTAAACAGTAAAAACGTAGGTACCTTGTATGTACAATATTTTCTTTCCAAAGAATAGGGAACGTAATAATAGTCGTACTTACATTATGATAGGCAGTTCAGACACTGAACAAATCCTGTAAAGACTTGATATAGGTACTTACATTTTTCTTAGAATATATTTTTAATATTACTGTATTGTGGAATTTTCGGTCTTTTGTAGCGGAGATGATTTTGATGAGATTATTCGATAGTAGCCCGAGGCTCTTACAGTATACTAGTAGACGTAAACATATAAAATAGAGCGAGCCCCCGACAACACAATTTTCCTTACAAAGCAATATAATCGAATCATACCTGCAATACGTGAGCATTCGCCGGACAAGAATTACGATATTCCATTTCTCTATAGAAATTTCCTCTAGTATTTGCGGAAATTGCAAAAGATTTTTTGTAACAATCTTCTTTCAACCGAAGGCTACGTGCTATACGCTATAAATCTAGCGCCCGAAGTTATCAAGTTTTATAGCCGCGCTTAAGCCTTACCGAAACATTAAAAACAGAATTCAGTTTCAAGGAAATACGAGAATTTTGGTTTGTTTATTACACTATGATAAGTATAAAAGATCATTTTCCTTGTTCGTAATGTTATTAGCATGGAAATAAATATACCTAGAAAGAACGTCGCCATACTACACTAATATACAAAACAGGCCAACTTTTATAGGCTGCTGCGCGTAACAACTACGTTTTACGCTCCCTCTGCGTCATTCTGCTTGTCATAATGACGTTCATAATGATAGTAGTTGTTAAAATATTCCAATTAAAATCGGGAGAAATTTAAATATTGATCATTATTTTGCATTTTTATTTATTTTTATTTGATTTAGCCCCTAACAGTTAGAGCGTATTTTTATCGACGCGTGCACAGCTGCGACACTCTATCTGGATGTATCCTTAATCAAAGGTTATTAGGTAAATCTTGTGACAGTGTTCAGGGGTGCTTAACTTTTGTCTTGCCACCTCCTTTTGTTGATGCTGAGTCGTTTACAAGAACAGAGACAGACAAAGTGAAAAACAAGCTTCGCTAATAAACCGCGTCACGTTCTCTCTGTACCACTCTCGGGGAATTTATGACGTCATTTAAATGAACCAAACGGGTTATCTATATGCAGTCAACGAGTAAAACTTTATTGCATACATCTCATGGGTGAAAATAAACCGTAGCTACTGGCCACAACAAGCTTCATTAGCTAATGAAAAATGTATTATGTAGCAGTGAAATAGAAAAAGTCGAGATAAAATAGGGTTGCAGATGGTAGAGATTCGTCTAGATTCTCCCGACGTTTCATGGAAAAATACGAAATCTCCAGACAAACAACTTTTCGTAAAGTTTATTTACAATTTATAAAGTTTCTTGGAGCTCTACGAATGGCCCAACGTGCTTAATATTTCAACCGCTGTCCGTCCGTATGTCCGTCACCAGGCTGTATCTCATGAACGGTAATAGGTAGACAGCTAAAATTTAAAGAGAATATGTATTTCTATTGCCGCTATACAAAAAATAATAATAATGAAATAATGTTAAAAATTAAAGGGTGCGCCCAACAAACGTCTTTTTAGGGTTCCGTAGCCAAATGGCAAAAAACGGAACCCTTATAGATTCGTCATGTCTGTCTGTCTGTCTGTCTGTCTGTCCGTATGTCACAGCCATTTATTTCCGAAACTATAAGAACTATAATGTTGAAACTTGGTAAGTAGATGTATTCTGTGAACCGCATTAAGATTTTTACACAAAAATAGAAAAAAAACAATAAATTTTGGGGGTTCCCCATACTTAGAACTGAAACTCAAAATTTTTTTTTTCATCAAACCCATAAATATTGAGGTTTCTAATATCATTTTTTTCTAAACTGAATAGTTTGCGCGAGAGACACTTCCAAAGTGGTAAAATGTGTGTCCCCCCCCCCCTGTAACTTCTAAAATAAGAGAATGATAAATCTATAAAAAATTAAGATGTACATTACGGTGCAAACTTCCACCGAAAATTGGTTTGAACGAGATCTAGTAAGTAGTTTTTTTTAATACGTCATAAATTGAAATTAATATCAAATACTCAGGTCTATACTACCATTTACTTATATACCTACAGGTTTGTACGGAACCCTCGGTGCGTGAGTCTGACTCGCACTTGGCCGGTTTTTTTTGGTATTTTGTTTTCATAGCACAATGAGTAAGTTAATATTGTACGGAAACCTCCGTTTATGAGTCCGACTCGCACTTGGCTGGTTTTTTATTCTATTATACCCCATGAGCCCATGATGTAGATACACCCTAGAGAAAACGATGGCGGGGAGCTCATTCGACAATCCGAGCGGCCGCGGTAGGTAGCATTTTGGTTTCAATGTATTACGATGAGCTCCCTTCGATAGCAAGAAATGAGATGAGATGACGAGAGGTGACCGAGGGCATCCAGTCAAACAATTCCTCAAAACACTATCCGCTGTACAAGCGGTAGAACATACATGAGATAACAAAGTCTCTCCACAGACCAAGGGGCTCGAAACCACTTGTGAGCTTGAGATCATCAACAATTTAGTTTACGATCAGATGTTTCAGAATATTATTGTTATACCTTAGCTATAAGCAACAACTATAAGGCTTAATTTACCTCATTTTTACTTGTTTCAGTGGATACAACAGCCCAGTACGACGCAGTCCGAGCATATCTCAAAGAGTTAGACATATCTAGCGCTGTGTGGGTCGGCCTCATCCGCAGTAATCCCGACGGAGACTTCACCTGGACGTACGTAATTGTTTAATACCATTATCATTTGTACCACCACAATTACTCGACGTAGTTCTGACGGTGTTCTATTTTTAGTTCCACGTAGCACTAGGGCGATATAGGTTTTTAATGAAGTTATTTTGTACTAGGTTATTATAACTACACAGAAATATTTTGGCTCTATTATTTTAATTAATAATAAGACGATATCATGATTGCCTATTTGTGACCAAGCATTCCTCCATCATCGGCCATAACTGCTTCCGGAGCGATTTTACACAACATAAAATCTGTTAATTGAATTAAATACAGGTATAATGTTTGTGCTTTCTAATTTATTTTTAATGCGGAATATTTGATTTTATTTTCCAAAAAACTGAAAAATAAACATAAATACGAAAGAAATATATTTTTATTATGTTATAGTAATAGAGACGGTGAAGGAATATTTTATGAAAAATATTATTAATTTTATAAAGATCAGATCTTCATAATTAAATGATATGGTAATAATCATTTAAAAAACTCGTTTTTATAAAACAGTGACTACCGTGGGCTAAGCGGCGATGGGTACTGGAGCTCAGCTCCTGACGCCCGCACAGCTCCTCTCTGCGCTGCCGCTGACCCTGCAGCCGACTACCGATGGGAGGCACGACCTTGCGGCGGACCTACTGTCGCATCCTTCATATGTGAACTACCAGGTATGACTTGAGTAATCATCTTATTTTTTGTTAGCCTGGTACATATCGGTAAATAAAATAATTTGAATCTAGGATGTTTTTATTGAATTCAATGGGATAGCTTAAATTCAGTTTTGTTTTACCGACAGTTCCACAATGGGCTCTAGGAAACGAGGGATGTATGGTGCGAGCTCTACCAGCACTGACCATATTGTATTTGCCTGAAAGCGCCGCCGTTCAGCTCACCGCTGACTGCGGGTTGGCCGGTGTAAAACGTGTTCAATGTACTGGAAATGTGGTATGTTACAATCCCTGTTTAAGACCTAAAAGTTCAGATATAATTAACAATCGATTTCAATAAATAATTCTGTTACAGAAACGTGAAGACCTATTAAAAGAATTATCATGCACCGACGAAAATGAATCATCTACTCCTAGCTTATCATTCACGGGTACTACTTGGCCACTAACATCAGATACAGCATTCACTGACCAAGATACAACAAATGACGTTACTACTGAAGAAAATATTACAACAGAGCGTGAAGAAAACATAAATCAGTCAAATGTTACTAAACAATCTACGCCAATACCATATAAATATAATTCTGCCATAGAATATAAATTACCGATTAATGATAAAATTAATCTCAATAAAATTTATTTGGAAAAAAACCTTTTGTTGGATGACATTCATAATAATAATTTACAAAGTAATGATATACCAAAAATTGCAAATGACGAAAATTACATAACAAGCGAACAATTAGACAAAATGGAAGATGAAAAGAATATGCAACATAAGATGTTACATGAAGCTATCGCAAGGATTGGTAATATTGAAAATATTTTCACACAACCGACGGATCACTTTGTGCCTCCATTAGTGATGGCAAAAGCCAAGATGAGCGATGATATGACCGTATTATCTTTGAAAGAAAAACATGCTCAGCAAATTGCTGAACAACGGTTGTCTCAACACAATAGCCAACATGAACACATGCATACGGACATATCTACAATTAACGAGACAATTTCTATAACTGACGTACCACTAGTAATGCCTGTAACAACATCTAAATTTAATGATTATGAAAAGAAAGACAAAATTAAATCGATACTGCCAAAGAAATACAATGAAAAATACTACGATCCAAAGAACAAAGTTATGAAAATATTAGACAACAAGTCTATCAAAATTGAAAAATCAACTGAAATGTCATCTACTCAATCTGCATCAACACTAAAAAATATTGAAACAACTACTGTTAAAATATTACAAAAAGATTTTAATAAAGATACCATAGAAGATGACCCATTAATAGATCTGACAGTAATAATAAAAGATAATCCTTCTGCGATTAAAAATAAGACAATAATCACCAATTATTCAGGTGATGTTCCTAAACTTGAAACAATGCTCAACGATACAAGCGAAATTGCAGATAATCTAACTGAAGCTTTAACTCTTGATTCTTCTTTCAAAAATATGTATGGTAATGTGTCAAATTTTACACTAAATAATGAAATTATCAAAATTACTATAATTTCTGACAATAATTCAACCGTGCATCCAACTATACTGGAAGTTACCACAAAAATACCAGTATTCACTGACAGTACAACTGATGGTAATAAGAAAAATGTATTTTCCAATACAACTCAATTTATAGAGAAAGCTGATAATATTACTGTGACTAAAAAACCAACAGCAGAATCAGCAAGCCAATCAAATACAGAACTAGAACGAAATGATACCATCACTACTCCTATTCCTATAACTTCTACGGATAGAATAAGTACAAGCTCTACTGATATTAATACAACCATCACAATACATACTACATCTGCTATTGATAAAAAAACAACTGAGATACTAGCTGCTTCCACGACAACGACACAGAGTTTAATATCAAATAATGATAAATCAAATACTAGTGAATCTCCATTGACAATGAATATTCCTGATTCTACAATCAATATTTTGAATATAGAGAACCAAGATGAGTTTGATCATAATTCTACTGATTCGTCAGGAATAGATGATTTCCAATCGCCATTGCTTTCTGCTGCTAGTGAACCTTTGCATCGACCAAACAGGTCTCGAAGACCGCAACAGCCACAGAATCGAATAAAATTTAATCCATTTCGTTTATTAGGTTAGATCAAACACATCATAGTATGTCTATGACAACCACAGTGAACGGTGATGACTGAAAATATCTGCAACATCTAATGCAATTAGAATTAGTGGATCAGTCATGTTTATACATTGTTATGCACTTAGTCGATTATTATGTTATGTCGTCAATATTCATGATTTTAATAAGTTTACGCGTGCACGAAGTACCTTTATAGGGCAAATAGGTGTTGCATCCTTTTATTTTCGTTCCCCACCAACATATTGTATGCATGCTTCGATAAATAAAGTAGATTAAACATAGATGTAACTTAGTCAATTTCTAATATAGCATAGCTATAAAAATATTAGAGTTTTGGATTTTTACTATCAATATACCCAAGTCAAATTTTTTGATTGCCAAAATTCCACGCGAAAATTCAGAATGTAATTAAACGTCGAATATAGATATGTAGATATACCTTATATATAATTTTATATAATAAATCATCGTAATACTTAGCTAGAAATGGAACATAGAAAATTTGCGTAACGAAGTTCACAAATCATATCATGTTAGGTTAAGAATGTATGTTTATTGAATTATTTTTATGGAACATAAATTAATGGAATATTATAAGTATGGATAATAAGCACACGTGAATTAAACCAATGCAAAGGTACTACATGACCTAAGAAAGAATACATTATTTCTTTAACAAAAGGCATGTAGTTACTGTACTTTCAATTTCATTTATTACTCACGTATGTAGACAATAGGTTATGTATTAAGATTTTTCTAAATAAAATCATAAATATTAACGGTGGTTTTATTGCTTAGTAGCTTTTTGGTAGGTGAAATTGCATGATGTATGCAATCTCACCGTTTTTAAAACACTTTTATTAGCTTCACCTGTATGCATGTATGTGATGGAATCTTCAAACGTAATTTTCATCAACTTCCAAACGTCAGATTAAACTGAAATTTTGTACACTTATCAAGTACCGATGACAATATAATAATTTGGTACCATCGAGCAGACCTGATGATGGAACCGGAAGGCACTGGAACTCAATAATGGAATAACGTATGTTAGCCGTGTTTGGACTTGTTGGAATGGTCTTGAGATGAATTTAGAACACATAATATGGTTGTCAGGGTCTGATGATGGAGTAGGAAGGTTGGCATTGGAACTCCATAACGGAGCAACGTTTCTTTGCCGTGTTTGGCCCTTTATTTTTTCATTTAAATATTAGACTTGATTACAAAATTGCTTACTTAGGTCCTTACAGCATAGACAGAGAATATGCTTAGGTAAAATTTTATTTTGCGTGCAAGTCTTTTTAAAGCGTGTTTTTTTTAAACTGTAATTTTTTTGTTCATTGTTTCCACCTAGTTTCAAGTCCATATCGCAAAATAAGCTTTTCTATGCAAATGTTGTGTGACCATTTCATAACTTTATTATTTATTAGGTATTTACCCCAAGTCTCGAGGCAATTTGGCCCGTGAAATATTTTTAAATTTCGCCCAATCCTTATCGACTTCATAAAACGATTTTGGGGCATGACCACGGAAAAAACCACGGAAGAAGAAACAATCGACATTTTAACTCCATAGATTAAGTGAAATATTAAAATAATAGTTTCAGTAAACTGGTCAAAACTGGTGAACAAGCAATGTCACTTTTAATAGGGAATTAGAATGAAAATAATTCGGTAACAGTATCCATTGATGGATATTTACTAAATCATTACGGATATAGCTGTATCCCGAATTTTATTTTTATACGAATGATATATCGCTATTCCTCAATGTTCTGTCATGTCAACGTAGGCAAAAATCTATAAATCATGAAAATAACTGAAGTGAAAAAAGGCTGATAAAAGGACTAAAATCCATCCCTTTATTATTGAAACGACTGAATCAGAAAATCTAGATCAGCCAGTGATTTGGATAGATACATAAATCGATGGTTTTTATGTGTTTGCGATAGGAAAGCCTTGTTTTATCTTATAGTATCGGAAAGCCATCGTAAAACAAGATGAAGCGTAGATTTAGCTATCGTCAAGGTAAGTACTACGTATGTATATAATACAGCGTCTATCTCTCGGATTCTCCCGCATTAAAGTGATGATATATTAAAGCATATAAGCTTCCTCAATAAACGGACTATTAAACGAAAAAATATGTTTTCAAATCAGGCTGCTTCCTGAAATTAGCGCAATTACACATACATACAAACTCTTCAGCTTTATATATATATATTCAATAAATAGGTAAAAAATTAATGGCTTTGATTAGTTATATGTCTATTTCCATACTATATACCTATTTGGGTTCAGAGATCTATCTGTGAACATTAAAAATTTAATACTAGGATATTTTTTTTATTTCTGTTAGGCGTTACATTTTTGAGCACTGTGATTGATAATCTGATCATTCCGATCTGTAGCAAAGATTATATTGATGCTATTTAGACGAGTCATTCCGAATTGATACACTGAAAAAAAAGTTCTTCAAAAGGGGTGTGAAGAGATTTCTGCAGGGTCGGCAACGCGCGCGTGATACCCCTGGTGTTGCAAGCGTCCATAGGCTACGGTAACCGCTTACCATCAGGCGGGCCGTATGCTTGTTTGCCACCTAAGTGGTATAAAAAAAAAACACAAAATTTTACTACCAATAACCTAAACAGAGTGACTAGCGAACTAAAAATTACCAGTAATAAATTAAATTATTAAAAGAAACAAAAAACCCGACTGCGTAAAACAAAAATTAACTGAAAAGAGAAAAACAAGCTCTGGAATATTACTTGAATGTTATAAGGTATTGCAGTCGGGGACAAACCAATAACCTAGGTATGTGTTTTTTTTGTAATATTTGTTTATCCCCGACTGCAATACCTTATAACATTCAAGTAATATTCCAGAGCTTGTTTTTCTCTTTTCAGTTAATTTTTGTTTTACGCAGTCGGGTTTTTTGTTTCTTTTAATAATTTAATTTATTTCAGACTTTTTAGTTCTATACAGAATGAGTTGTAAGTATTAGTAAGTAAATGAGTGGTACGGTAAAGTAACGCTAAGAACCATCGCAACTCTGTTGAGTTACGTACGGTACCGCTCATAGTACCTTTTTTTTTTTTTTTTTTTTTTTTTTTCGTGGGGAAATCCTCATAGGATACCCGACCGCCTCGGGGGTAGCGGCCAGGTTATGCCGGACTTGTACCGGCTAAAACCCCACGGTGGTCGCCATCTGCGCTGTAGAGAGGGGGGCGGGCTCTCGTGTTGAACGCGTACCTGCTCACCCCTCCAAGCGCGGCGCTTTGATAGCTCGTCCCGGGGGAAGTCTGACACCTCCCCCCAGCACCCTCGCTGTGCTATCGCACGATGAGTCATGACCACGTCGACCCATCGTCCTCCTTGGGGTCGCTACTGGGCGCACAGAGCCCCCGCTCTGATTGCCCACGACCCCAAAGGCCCCGTTTAGTCGCCTTTTACGACAGGCAGGGGAACACCGTAGCTGTTATTCTAAGCCCGAGCTACAGGGCAGGGGGGCCGCGACGAGGCACGTTTGCGCCCCGACGGCTTCGCCTCCGGGTGGGATCGGCCCTCTCCCGATCCCGCTCAGCAGCCTCCTTCTGGACCATTACAGTCTCACAGAAAGAGGCTACGGCTCTCCACGCTGTATCCCCGCTCAGCATCGCCGACACGACTGCTGGCAGGGAGAGATTCCCTCCGATCTCTTGGACCAGGATCCGCCGCTCGGGTTCCCACGCAGGGCACACCGCGAGCGTGTGCGATGCGGAGTCCTGGTCGCTCCCACCGCAGTGGAAGCAGACCGCCGTCGCCTCACGTCCGATCCTATACAGATAATCACCGAAGCACCCATGTCCGGTGATTATCTGTGTAAGTCTGTAGGTGAGTCGTCCATCTTGTCGCTGCATCCAGGCCTCGAAGACCGGCAGGACTGCTTCGACGACGCGTTTGCGCGCAAACCGCTCCTCGCGAAGCCTTGCGCGCCACGTCGCAAATGCGTTAGTTCGCTCCTGCCGTTTGATCGCCTCTTCTGGGTCGCCTCCACCACTCTGGCGGACGATGCGGATTCGGTCATATACCCTCGCATCCATGTCCGCCAGAATATCCAGTGGAGGAAAGCGAGCCAGAATAGTTGCCGCCTCAAAGGATACGGTACGGTATCCCCGTACGATCCGTAGTGCCATCCTACGCTGGACGCTGTAGATTTTCGTTCTACAACGTCGGATGGCCAGCCTTTTCGCCCATACGGGCGCCCCGTAAAGGGCTACGGATCGTATGACCCCCGCATAGAGACGGCGAACTTCCTCCCTTGGTCCCCCGAGATTAGGCAGCAGTCTGTGCATAGCACCCGCTACCCTTTCGATTCGGGGGACTAGGCGATCAAAATGCTCTTCGAAGCCCCAGCGACTGTCTAGGGTGAGGCCCAGGTACTTCATGTACCGCCCCACCCCGACTTCCGACTCACCCACTCGGACGCAAGAGTCGGGTGGTTCCCTGCTTCTTGGCAGTTTGTGGAACCATAGCGCCTCGGTCTTGTGAGGCGCTATTTCCAGACCCAACTCATGGATTTTGGCAACGACGACCTCCACCCCAAGCTCAGCGAGCTCTTTGGTCCCCTCGAAGGTATCCCCACTGGCGACCACCAACGTGTCATCTGCATAGCAAACGACGTTTACGCCAGCGGGGAGATTGACACGCAGAACCGCGTCATAGGCGAGGTTCCACAACATTGAGGGACTTGACCGGCCCGCCGGGAAGAGAGTGTTCACCACTCGATCCAGCAGGGCCGGATCTAGAGTTTCCGTCAGGGGAGGCACCCATGGCCTGAGTTTACCCAGGACCATCTTATATGGGCGCCCCCACGGATCCTCGTTGAGTCCCTCTAGGAGCTCATCCCAGCACCGTTTTTTGGCGTCTGAGATGGCGATCTGCATCGCAATTGTAGCCGCTCGATATGCCCTATAGAGACTGGCTGTCTCCTCGGCAGGAGTTCGCCTTCGCCTCCGGGCTCTAGTGTACAGGCGGCGGCTCCGCAAGCAAACCGCGCGAATTTGCGCGATTTCTGCCGACCACCAGTACACCGCCCGGTACTTGGGGCGACTG
Source organism: Achlya flavicornis (assembly GCA_947623365.1). Taxonomy (NCBI): domain Eukaryota; kingdom Metazoa; phylum Arthropoda; class Insecta; order Lepidoptera; family Drepanidae; genus Achlya; species Achlya flavicornis. The sequence continues at coordinate 5,210,085 of OX392468.1, read as the reverse complement.
GACCGCGGCATCGATGCATCGCAAATTTGCGTCATCGTGCTGCGGAACCAGTTCGTTTCTCTTTCCGGATCGGACGGAATCTCTTCAGCGTTTTGTGGCCATGCCGCGACGTTGGCGGCGGCTTCGAGCATGTCTCGATTTAACCGCTTGAGACACCAGCGTCGCGGTGGGCTGCCTTCGTGGCGGCTGGAATTAGCGTCAAGACGGCGGAATGCCACATCCATGAGGATGTGGCGGTGGTCAGACAGAGTTACCACCTCTTCTGCAACTCGCCATCCTGACAGCATGCGTATGGCAGCAGGAGTCGCCCATGTAAGGTCCACGATTGACTCCCCCTGCCACCGCACGCATGTGCTCACGGACCCCCGATTAACTAATCGGAGATCCAGACCAGCCGCCCACGCCTTTATGGTCTCTCCCCTTGGACTGTCTCTGGGGTTCCCCCACTCCCTTGCATGGGCATTGAAGTCCCCCAGGACAATCAGTGGACGAGTTGGGCATCTGCGAATGCAGTCAGCCACCTCGTCCAGGTACACCTCGTAATCGGCGAGTGCCCTGTTGGGAGAGACATAGCAGCCCACAATGGCCAGGGTGCCCCATTGCACTGCAACGAAGCCCTGCCCTCTACTCAAAAGAGCGCAGGGTGGAACACCCTCTCCACCCCCCCAGTATATGGCAACGGAGCCCAAGTCGTCACCGAACCAGCGAGGATGGTCGGGGACGCTGTGAGGCTCCGCTACTACTGCCAGGGCAATCTGCCGCTCCACAATGGTCTGCATAAGCAGATGCTGAGCATTGCGGCAGTGGTTCAGATTGCCCTGTAAGATCTTATTTGAGGGCGGGAATGTTAGGCCTCGACAACTACCTCCATTTCCGGGCCAGAACCCGGTCCAGCGTTATGTGCTGTGGCCATCTCGGTGTTGGGAGCCTGCTTGCTCCGTTTCTTCGTCGGTGCGGGACACCGTCGACCCAGACGGTGGTCTGACGGACGACCTAAATCAGCGCATAGGGGACACCTTAGCACTTTGGAGGTGCAGTCGCGAGCCCTATGGCCCACTTCTCCACAGGCGTAACAGCGATTACTTCTGTCCACGCCTGTGCTGCACCTGCAGCCTACGTGACCCCTTTCGAGGCACCGGAAACAGTGCAAGGGTCTCGCTTCAAGTGCCTCGACCCTTGCAAGTACCCATCCCACCCGAATGGACTTAGCAGCGACCAGTTTCCGAACTGTCGCTACAGGACAGCGGACCCAACAAGTTCCCATAGTAGTGGGTGTTCGGCGGATTTCACCCACCTTGATGTCATCCACTGCACACCCACCCGCTTCAGCTACCGCTTTTGCCACTTCTGGTGGAGTGACGGCATCGTCGAGGTCCCGTAGCCTCAGGTCACCAGTCTTAACGGGACGGGTGATGCGAAGCCCGAGGTCTACGAGGACATCTCTGAGTTTAGCGGCTAAGGCGTCTGCCTTGACACCGCATTCAGGGCCGTCCACTTCCATTAGGATGCCCCCAGTGATGCCCCTTTTCATACGGACGGCAGGAATGCCAAGATCCTTAAGTTGGATCTTGGCTTTGGCGTCGTCCGTCACTTGCTGGTAGGTCACCAAGGACCCTTCCGGGATTGTGACTGTGACCGCAGCGGTTGTTGGGATCCTGGGCATTTTCGCTTGCTTGCCTTTACTCCCCTGCTTGGGTGCAGGGGGAGGTTTCATTGCAGGAGGTCCGCCCTGGGACTGCGTCTTTTTCGCCCGTCGAGCTATGTCCGACCAACTTTCCTTCGGCTGGGTGTTTGCTGACCGTTCTAAGGCCCCCGGAGCCTTTACGGGGGGCAATTCCTGCACTGGTTGTTGGGAAGGACGAGTCTTCTTCTTGGCCTTCTTGTTTTTGCCCTTCGCTGTTATCTGCGGCTGCGGCTGTGGCTGTGGCTGTGTCAGTGACAGCGGCTGTGGCTGTGACACACCTTCAGGTGCGCGCTTCCCCAATGAGGGCCTAATGGCCCTGTCGGGAAAGATTTCGGCCCTGAAAGCAGCCAGCCTGGCGTCTACTATTGCCGCGATTCGGTCGAAGAGCTGTTCCTCCCTTTGTAGTGCAGCTGGTGCACCTTGCGCTGTCATCGCCGTGGACCGAGTGGGCGACGCACTCTGAGTGGCCAAAGAAGGCTGAGTGGCTTGCACGGACCGCTGGGCTGGGGTTAGCGGAGCGATCGAAACCGAGCGTGTGGCTAAATTAGTGCGAGTGACCACCCCGTTCGTGCCAGCATCTGAAGGCATACGGAGGAAGGTGAGTTCCTCCATAAGCTTATCCACCTTAGTGTTGAGACTGGAGAGTTGAGAGCGCAAATTCACGTTCTCTTTCTCCAGCCTTGCCACATTCTCGTCTGTGGCAGTTCTTTTTGAAAGCTCCATAGCAGCAGCCTTTACCGTCCGCACTGCCACCCTAATCGTATGGACGAAGCTTTTCTTCAGGTTGCGGGAATTGTCCGCAACCTTCTCTAAACTTATCAGCTGCTGGTCAATGCATTCTTCAAGCTGGTTGCCCGCTTGCGACTGCATTCCCTGGGCCAGCACTTCCAGACTCGGGAGGTTCTTTTTTGCCCTAGTATTGGTGATCTCCAAATCATCCTCGGTGTCGAGCCCTTCCGGTTCCGATTGCGCGACCGAAACAGCCCTCACCTTGGGTCCACGCGCTGCATCTGCGTTCGTAGGCAGTGAGGGCCGCTTGCGGCCACGGGTTCCCTCTCGAGATACATCTGATGTGACAGATGCGAGTGACATGACCGAGCCATCTGACTCGCCCCCGTCACTCGCATCGGCCACAGTGACTGGCGTGTTCGGGCGTTTAAAAGGCCCTCGCTTGCTACGCGCCGGGACCACTGGTCCCCCCGGCACGACTCCCCCTTTTTGTTTAGCTCCCGTAGAAGCATTTGCGATTGAATCGCGAAGCAGAACATTGCCCCCCCCAGATACGGTGGGGCAGCCCGGGCTAGGCCCGGGGGTGGATTCTCCGGCTATGCCGGTACCACCCTGGGGTAGATTTAGTTTTTGATCTGCCATTCCATTATTGTCCTTTTTTACAAGGGTGAGGTCCCTGAAGCGAGCGCTAGAGACTGGACTCCCACCAGCCATTCATCCCGTCAGCACGCTAGACTTTGGGATTGGGGTAATTTTTTATAGAGGTTTTCTACCTCGTGGCCCTGCATGGCCTCCGGTCCCGACTGGGATTACGGATCGTCCGACGTCGGCATAAGCCGAGTGCACCTGGCACATCATCGCACAAGGGAGTGTTTTTTTTAGAGGTTTCCTTCCTCCTGTCCGGCGTCGGCAAAAGCCGAGTGCACTAGGCAAACATACCGCACCTGTTGCATCCTCTGTCCCCTCTCATACGAAGAGGGATACGAGGAGCAACCAAGAGGCCTCAAGGCCCCGCCTCGCCCCATCACTGGGGTATTATTCTCCCTCCTGGTTTTTGTCCGCGCCGGGTCTGTGAACCCGGTACCCCCCATATCTGGGGGGCGTTCCCCTATCCGCAACCCGGGGACGCGCCCGATGGGTGATCCAGAAACACCACACGGGACCGCTCATAGTACCTACTGTCCTTGCATTAAACATGGTTTTTTGCAGTTTACGTCAAAATGGTAGCACAAAAGTATTGCAATATATACAAATATGGAATGGGCTGTTCACAAGCTTTCATTTGATACCCATATTGTTATAATAACGAAATTTTTGTTTTTAATACCCCCCCTCTTTTCTTATCCGTAGACGCCATATAAAAACAATATACCCTATGACACTCCTACAGTCAAGGCGAATCTAACGACACCTCATATGCTTAAATCCATCAAGCCGTTTAGGCTGCAGAGCGTGCCAAAGAAATAGACATACATACATACATACATACATACATACATACATACACTCGAAAAACATAACCCTCCTTCCGGGTCAGTCGGGTAACAAAACTAGAACTATTTGATTAAATCTAAGAGATATAAGATTTAATGTAACTAAAGTTAGTTTCCCGATAACAAAACTTCAACATACATAACTAGTTCTGTAGAACCTTTTTTTGATTGTATCTAAAATTAGAACATAGGAGCCACTCGATTCGGTAGACGACCCAATCGGTACGTCGTCATTTGAATCGGGACCACAACCGAGTAGCTCTGAATAACCCCGATTGTGTTCGTTCCGGAGATCCCCATTTAGGTACCTACTCGTAGCATAACTAAGTTTGGGAGCGAGGTCGCGGTGGATCGGCTAGCCTATTACAAGTTTTTACTTTACCCAAAGGCATTAATAACATGGAAGTTCTAGGTCGATGTAAGACCAGGGAAAATTCGTAAGTTTGGAAACACTCAACCGCAGTCAATATTGGCGGAGCGCTACGCCCCTTGCTCGCGGATCGCGGGTCCAACCCCAACTCAATTTTCTCTTGAAGAGCGTTTATCAATATTACTTATATCAACTTTCCAGAGATCCCCAGTTTTGACACAATTCGTCGCTGATAGAACTTTTTTATGAGCACGAGAGGCGCGAGAATTCTGAGCGATTGCTATAAAAGAGGGAAAAGTTTCCTAAATGCCCCAACCAACCAGTGTATATGTTTTTTTTACATTCATTATATGTAAAATATGTTTGCCTAGTCTTACTAAAATCAAAACTAGGAGTAAAACTCTTAAAAAAATCCTAAATATTCACTTTTGCACTCTTTGATTATGTTTAATTCAAATAAAATAGCTAAGACATCTGTTGTTTTATTACCGTAACACTACTACGTCGCCCCATACGGTAGTTCCCACATGAGTTCGCAACTAGTACCACACATTTTGCCTAGGCAACCCAAAATGTGAATATATACACCATAATACATCATAAAGCCTTAAAACTAGTTAATTGTCTGATACTAATATGTGAAAAACTTATTCTTTTTACTTTTTTTAGCGTACATAGATCTTAATGCCTCATTAATGGATATATACGATCCTTATTAAGAGAAAAGTACATGGAAAGGCCATAAAAGTAATGGGCCGGCCAGCTCGCTTTTCGGGAAAAAGTCTACACCTATTAGGGAATACAATTCACCGGTTATATCCCGCGATACTGTCAGATGCCGTTATCTGGTATTACTAAGTTATCCTATCATTATTTCCCTTTTTATATATATTGTAATCAGTATTGCTATTATGTACTTTTTTTAGGTTTAGGTTTAATTTTATTTCTTTCATTAAGAATTAACAATTAAATTACATTCAGTTTTTTTTTTTACAAATGCAACAGATCTACATAATTTCCAATAATATTAGCAAAACATTTTGTCTTGTTAATTTGCCAATTACAGAGTTCCAATATTATCCTTAAAATTTGCTGTTCCGGTTCATAGACAAAACCTAACAAACACGATTAAATTAAAAAGCATTACAATTTTAAAGAACAAAATTTGTATTAAAAACTAAACAAAATAAAAAGTTTTAATCATAAAAAGCACTACAATTTTTAAGAACAATCTTTGCATTGTATACTGAATCTACAAATATGCGCGTATACGCTATACACACTATATAATACTAACACTAATATATACACTATAGACAGTGTAGATAATTTTCCGTGTTTTGCCCAATATATACAGGTGTCTTTCTCTCGGGTGGCCGCATTGTAGAATCTTTCCTACATGGCCACGCGACCAATGGCCAAGGAGGCGCTTCACCTGCAGTAACAAAGATATGTATGTATACTATTGGTTACCGTGTATCTAAACGAAAATATAGTAGGTACGTGAGCGTGACACATAGAACATGCTGGGCATTGTCCATTAGAATTACTGTACTTGTGTATTACCTGAAATAGGCCGTCAGGCGTATGTATATAAATAAACTAAAGAGGTAGTATTCTTTTTATTTCAAAACGAATAAGACCCCAGTCAATCGTTTAAGGTCTATAAAGCTTTTAAATAAATGAACAAAGCTACCTACCAAACGCTTACCACGAATAAAAATCCTCGAAAATAAATTGTTCGGAAATAAAATAAAATTGGAGGACAAAAAATAATTGAATTCTAATAAAGATTATATCAGAAAATATGTATATAGAAATAAGAAAGAAATAATAAGAAGACTAAAAAAATAATGGTATAAAAAATTGTTTATAATTTCGGCATTCCATTCTCATAAAAACCGGCCAAGTGCGAGTCAGACTCGCGCACCGAGGGTTCCGTACAAACCTGTAGGTATATAAGTAAATGGTAGTATAGACCTGAGTATTTGATATTAATTTCAATTTATGACCTATTAAAAAAAAACTACTTACTAGATCTCGTTCAAACCAATTTTCAGTGGAAGTTTGCACCGTAATGTACATCATATATTTTTTATAGATTTATCATTCTCTTATTTTAGAAGTTACAGGGGGGGGGACACACATTTTACCACTTTGGAAGTGTCTCTCGCGCAAACTATTCAGTTTAGAAAAAAATGATATTAGAAACCTCAATATCATTTTTGAAGACCTATCCATAGACACCCCACACTTATGGGTTTGTTGAAAAAAAAAAAAATTGAGTTTCAGTTCTAAGTATGGGGAACCCCCAAAATTTATTGTTTTTTTTCTATTTTTGTGTAAAAATCTTAATGCGGTTCACAGAATACATCTACTTACCAAGTTTCAACATTATATTTCTTATAGTTTCGGAAATAAATGGCTGTGACATACACGGACAGACAGACAGACAGACAGACAGACAGACAGACAGACAGACAGACATGACGAATCTATAAGGGTTCCGTTTTTTGCCATTTGGCTACGGAACCCTAAAAAGTAACAGTGGAGGGAGGAGAAAAGTGAGAGGAATAAGCAATATCATTAATTCCTCTCCTCCATATTTCATACCTACGAGAACTAGGCTCTTTTCTACAAAGCATGTAACTTTCTAATACTGTAAATATGAGATAGTCAAATGAAACTATCAAATATCTCAATTCTCAAATCGAAAAACGCACGATCTTGCAGTACAAACACAGAGCTATCTGAAATGCATGTAACCCGTACCAGTTATTTCGTTAGCCAACTTCCAAATAGCAGGATTTATTAAGACTACCAAAGCAGGAGCGATTTATATTGGGATTGGCACAGGTACAGCAAATACACTCAGATACATAAATACGAAGGATCTCATTTGTCGAGTGCTCACAAATACAATGTCAGCATGTCACTCGGGTTGGACACACACTTGACTACCAAAATATAGAACAGGGGCCTCACGCCTGTGGGCCGTCTCATCTATTATTCAGAGTTATCGGTCGCGTACCATCGGTGTCCGACTCGATTCTCTTAATGGAGATTAAGTGTTTATTGACATTTTCTACTCCCCAGCGAGTGCTGAGAGTAGCTTCTCGTATCCATCTGATAATTTAAAGTTGATATTCTCTGGAGCATAACACGATTTCTTCGTAATAAAAATCGTCAGTAAATTTCATCAAAATGAAGTAACTTTAGCACAGAGATGATACAGTAATCATCAACATACATTTTCGTGAATAGTTTTTTTTTTTACTGTGTATAGGCTAGGCCTATATTTGACAGCAATCTCACCATCGTAAGTGATGTTGTGGCCGATGGTCGTAAGCACACAAAGCCTAGAAGGAACTGGCGCTCAAGTGCAGCTGTCAGAACACACCGATAGGTGCTTGGCGACAGATGTACAACTTGAGGGTTGTAGCCAGCTAAGTGGGCACTACAAAGTAAACTACCTCTGTGCTACGATTTCCTCACAATATTCTCCTGGGAAAGACGAGAAAAAATTTGCCTGTTTCTAGTGTTTGTTTACATGGTGTCTACTTACAATTGTTTTAAATTGATAGAAATGTGATAAATTAAACTTCTCACTGTACTGTTTTTATCTATTACTATACAGGAGGGTATTTTTCTTAGAGGCAGCCGCTCCTTATCATCGATCATCGGCAAATACCTGGTAAATGAATGCTCACAAGGGGGGTGTGGATGGAAAGGTCGAAAGCAGAAAGTTTAGTTGTGGAACTTTGTTTGGACTAGTTATGAGACAAATATAATAAAAGTCCCCACCCCTCAGAGGTAAGCCCTAGGGTGGGGGGTAAAGGATGGTCCCGTTTTTTGTTATTTTGTTTACATCTCGAAAACGATAAATCATAGTATTTGTTGTATTGCATTATGAATGCTGATAAAATTCTCTATAACTTTGATTCATACACTTTTTACCTACTACCAATCGTAGTCTAGATATGAATACCGAAAACGGTAGATTTTCATAAAAATGTTTGTTAATTATAACATGCAGTGCTGCTTCTCGGATAATTTATTTCATACAACTAAACCCCACCTCCACCGTTCAGCTACCGCAGAGATCTTCTGTTCTGTCAAACGGTAAGCCTATATTATCCATAAAATAAGAAAAACAGATTAAGACACGCGTAAAAGCTTTGGTAGAGCCAATCCCGATCTAATGTTCGGAAGTAAATCGTCATATTGTATGCCGGTGGTACGACGCGAGCGCGACGTAGGCTCGTAGACTCGTAGCACACATTATGCAAATGCTACGATTACCTGGTACCGCCCTACCCTCGGTGATTCCGGTCCGTGTTAAGCACAAATCACTTTGCGTTAGCTCTACTGAGGATTACCTACGAAGGTAACATTGTTATGGGTTTAATCCTAACGTAAATACATGGGTTTATATCTGATATACAATATGAATGTTACACAGCTGAGACTTATTTGAGATGCCAGTTGAGTTATTCTTCTCGTCCATCCTAGCGTTGGTGAGAAAAGATATATAATTATTAATCCCGCCCGGTAAGACATCATTGATACAGAAAAATACTTCACGTTAAGAACATTTGCCGACAGAACATTGTAAACGTTTTTTTACAAATTATTATAACGTCCAAGAAATTGAAATTGAATTACCATATTTCCAAGTCAAGATGGTTCATTTAGTTTAGAGTCTTCCGTCCGAATAAATAAAGCTGGAGGCATAATTCAATTATAGGAAAATTCATACCTCCTTATAATAAAAGTATTGGTCACTCTCGGACGTCGTATAAAAAAATTGGACCTAGGTTTTACAAGACATGCAGTGCGTTGGAAGCATACTCTTAATTTTATACCTAATATATTAATACCTATCGAGACAACACATTCAATATCGATATATAGCTATACCGATTGTCGGGATTAAGTGTGGTGCATGCATGCCGCGGTGAGCTCCACTCGAGAATTTATCGGGTTGTGGAATGCACCCAGTAAGTGCCCCAATAATTGGGTTGGCGTTCTAGCCGTCGATATCGATGCTAGGGTGGTTAGACATCGTCCCGTCCTTCGTGGATGATTGGAAATTGGATCAACATTGATGCCAATATCTTTTTAGTGTCGTATTCTGAGATCGGAATGGATAGCTCTTAGATTACGGAATCTTCGTCAGCGAACCTAGCTCAAAAATACTGAACCCTCATTGCATGAAACCTCACTTTAGGTTGTAACTAACAAGTTATTGCTTACGAATGAGTGAGTAAGTGTTTAGCATCAAAAGAAAATGTTTTTTTTTATGAGGTTCGAAGTTTGAATGAATTGTAAAAAAAAATGTATAAGTCTACATTTTTGTGTGCAATTAAAAAAAATACCACTGATCAAATAACAGATATATATAATATATATATAGAATACCATCAACAAGAGATCTAATCTTCACTTTAGTGTTCACATTGTTTTGTTATTGTAACTCCAATACAACTGGTTTACCTACAGTCAAACGGAAATTAAAAACAATGAAAAAGAGGAATATTTAATAAGAGGCAAGCTACCAGTTTTTCCGGGAAAATATAATTATAGACGCCTGTTCCCGACTCACTACGGCCGAGCATTGAAAACCTTTAACTACGCTTTGTTTGGGTATTCCAAACCTTTTATTACACAGCACTAATTAAGCAAGATATTTTTTGCCGTTTCTGTTAATTAATACGTAGTTTGAAGGGGTTGCTTTTTTATCATAGAACATTATGTAAGTTATTCCTGTCATTTCAGCCTAATTATTATATCATCATCATAATATCAGCCTATGGATGTCCACTGCTGAACATACGGCTCCCCCATTGACTTCCACTTCGAACGGTTTTGGGCCGCTTGCATCCAGCGGTGCCCAGCGATTTTGACCAGGTCGTCGGTCCACCTGGTGGGAGGGCGTCCCACTCGGCACTTTCCAGTACGTGGTCGCCACCCGAGAACCTTTCTTCCCCAGTGGTTATTGGCTCTTTGAGCGATGTAGCCCGCCCATTGCCACTTCAGCTTACTAACTCTACGAGCTATGTCCGTCGTTTTCGTTCTCCTACGAATGTCCTCATTGCGGACGCTGTCACGTAGAGAAATTCCGAGCATAGCTCGTTCCATAGCTCGCTGAGTGACTCGAAGCTTATTTATATGCGGCCAGCAGTAAAAGACCACGTCTCTGTCCCGTATGTCATCACTGGTAGCACCACACACTGATTGAAAAACTTTGTCTTCAGACTCTGAGGTATGTCTGTACGGTAAGATATGCTGTAGCTTCCCGAACGCTGCCTGCGCTGCCTGCTAGGGATTAGTTATAATAAATAATTATATAATAAAGTTACAAAGTTTGCTATAAGTTTACTCAAAATCTTTTTGAATTGGCTACATTTTTTTGTGTAGAACCTTTTTTATAAATATTACAGTTTTGTATACAAGAATAGTTAACTAACATGAAACTCACATGGTATACAATACAAATACCTATATATCAGGTGGTATCTGTATCAGGTGGTATGGAATTCATTCATTTTCTTTCCAAGGGCTGAGAGAGTCAAGTATTTACAATGTACAAAATGAAGGGCGCGAATAAAGTAAAGACGTAGACTTTATGAATGAGTCGAAGCAATAACATTTTTATGAATTCCTTTGAGGTTTTCTCTTCATAATGCGGAATAAATACAGAAGTAGATATCAATTTCAGGTTCCACTTTTACAAACTTCACGATGAAAGTAGCGTACCTCTTATTTTCTTTTTCAAAGTCTAAACTACACTTATACTTTGTAAATTAATTATGTTTACGACCAACGTAGTACATTTTTTATTGTGTATCGTGTATTTTCCTCTATTTGACCACAATCTCACAATGTTTAATGATTATGCGGCCGAAGATGGTAAGAACACAAAGCTAGAAAGAACTGGCTATCAAAATCAGTTACCGGAAAACGTAGATACTTGACGTCAGATTTTCAACTTGACGGTGGTAACCAGCCAGGTGGGTAAGTATAGTAAGGGGCACGGGGGGCACGAGTCGTGAGCGTAGATTGACAGCTGCGCAGTAGTTAATTTTTCGGTCTGTTTGTCGGAATGAAGAAGGGGGGAGCGCCGAGCTGCACACGATTGGTTCGTCAGTCAATGCTCGTCGTCTATTGGATTCTTGCGTGTCATTTGGCTACTGTGATTTGACCAAAAGTGTGCGCGAGCTTGCCCCCACTGCCTATCTGTGCTCACCACTCGTACCTCATACTGTACCTACTATGAATTATCCTACCGCCGTCATTGAGCTATGCAATAATAAAAAAAGTAATTAAAGAAAAATATCGACTTCAAAATACACTAAAATGTATGAAATAACTCAAATCTGACACATACCATATAGAAACATACATAGACCTACTTTTGTATATTTGTTTGGAAGCCTTAATAGATTATCACATGTGAATATAATTCAGTTCCAATAATATTACATGATGATGAAGTGGATTAAAAAAATGGGACGTAACCTTTTCTTATGATAGCTTCTCTATACGTAGTAATAATAGCTCAATGACCAATGTACTTTGATTCCCTTGCGATGTGTTCAATTACCGAAAGTTCGAGTTCATTGTTGAATTTAAACTCACGGCCTTCGTAATTTGACGTCACTACAACTGAGCTATTATCGCATGAAAAAATATTTTTCAATTAATTCCTATAAATATGTACAGACAAATTTGCAATTTAAATTCGGCTTAGATTGACCCTCGTCAAGACATGTCTGTGCGTCGGTAGGTAAGCCGCGTTGGCTTTTGCTGGGGTAGGTTATTCTTATTATTTATGTTTCTCTGTTCTGGGATAATTTGTTCTTATCATAACGGATTGCACGATTTTTTGTAAATAAAACGAAAAATTGGTTTCTGACTGTATCTACCGAATCAATAAAAAATAATATCCGTGGACATTCTTGATACACAGCCATCTGATACAATATCTATAAGCTTGTTCTATATTAACCAGTTAAGTGATATACTGTATAATATTCAGACTCGGAACAAATAGATATGCACGGTAATTATCCTGAGTAGGCATCGAATCAATGTGGCGTGACAATCGGAGTATCTAACCTCCATGACAACCACTTCATGCGATAGAGATGCTCTATCCAATATAGTCATCAAAACAAATAGAAAAGTCCCTATATTGAAAACTAATTGAATTGTGATTTTACCATAAGATGCGATAAAAGTTTATGGTTGTGTCAACAATACTCGTTACCTTCACTTCACCTCAACCACTTGTACCTCTATTATAAATAATGATGAGACTTTCCTTACCTAGCGTGAATCTGCCGCCTCTTGACATCTTTATTCATAAATTCCTATTTTTTTACCTGTGACATATCTATTTATAATTATGCAATCTACTTACAGTTATGAATCTTTTTTCAAGCCAAGTAAAATACGTCAAACGCGCAAGCTTTAACATTAATAAGCGTATAAGTAAATAAAAAACATTCAAACGAGTTTTAACGGATTCGCCGTATTTTTTTATTAAGTTAGGCAAATTTTTATTTTGCACCTTTTATAAGCGCGATACATAATGAAGCACCGCTTATTTCTACGGCAGCTTAATAAGTTGCTCATTTAAAAGTTGTCGTTTGTTTAATATACCCCTTACCTTAATGTGTACAGAGTTGGTAGCCGGTCGGTCGATACCTAAAAGTTTTTACCTCCTCTCGGAGACAGAACGATTAGAAGTTTTAAGACTGATGAATCCCGGAGTTCTAATGTATTTTTCTCTCGACTTTTTCAAGTTAAAGCGCTGAGAAAATGCGGCGAGTTTTTAAATTAAGTGACTCGGTCTTAATTTTGGGTCAGACTGTTTTATATGTACCTCAGGCTTAATTACTTATTATCTCAATTCATCGCCTTATCTCCGCGGTTACATAATGAGAATAAATTTATTCAAACGATTTGAGACGTTATGTCTGACACTAACCATGTCTGCAAAATAGCAGTAATAAGGTTATTACTCGAATAATGTTAATGGCAATGATAACATAATTACGCTCCGAGATAACGCACTCTCGATACATTTGCGTAATGGCATGCAAATTTTATTGCCCAGCCATACAAATGTGACCACGATTCAACAAGCTTATATGAAATTCAAAAATATAGGTACTCGCTTTCATGCTATTTATTATGTTTTATTGCCGGTCTGCTATTGAAGGAAAGGTTTTAGGTACTCGAAAGTTCTGCACGAGTATATTGACGTTTTCACCGTGCCTGAGGTTGAAATTTCTCAGTATATTGTGCAGAGAATTTCGCACTAAAGCGAACCTAGAATTTTCGCAATTTTAAAATTACTGTTACTGACATATTGCTTTATGAACGCCCAACACAGATTCTATGAATATAATTCATAACTTAAGCTAAACAATTAATATAATTAAATGTAACCGAAAATCACATAGGTAATTCAAACAAATTCTTACATTAATTTCATTGTAACATTACCTAGTGCTGAGATAATGAAATTAAACCAAACCACTCATATTTAATCATCTTCATCAGCCTATAATGTCCCGCTGCTGAGCACAGGCCTCCTTTCACAAATCAGGATGAAAGGAAATGGGCAGATACTCCACCACGCGTGCCCACTGCGGATCGGTGGAGGTAGGCTAGTCACTAGTGTTCAACCTACTGTTGGAGTTTTCAAGCCGCCTAGAAGGCCTCCAACTAACTTAACAACTATCACAATTAAGTGATAACCGGGACCATCGGCTTTACGTGCCTTCCGAAGCACGGAAATACTCGAAATACCACAAGGCGATCACCCATTCAGGTACCGACCACGACGGTGTTAGCTTAACTTGCCGATCGATTAAAAACGGCTTATCATGCTACACCACGAGCGCTTCAATCATTCATCTTTAATCATTAATCGTTAATTCGAATTATGCTCTTCTCCTCAATATACCTAAACTAATATGAATAAAGCACTATATAATCAAATGGTATAAACGTAAACGGTGTCCACAAGGCTGGTTCCTGAGCGTTTGCCGCACGGCCCACCTGTCTGAAAGCCTCACCCATACATGATTGAATTAGCTAGATAATAATTTTCCTGTCGCCATGTACAACGCAGAAGCAGGTTTACGTATAGTGTTTGTAGTAGAGCAAGCAACTAGAGTTACAATACATTTACTATACGCAGATATACTTATTTTGGTGCCTACTGCGTTGAACAGGAAGCAAAAAACTAATCAGCAGAATGGGTATTTAATTTTGGTAGTCGGGTGTGACCACTTCCCTAAGTATTTTTTTAGTTCTTGTAAATGTATTTGTGTTTGACCGCTAATTCGTTCATGAATCCAGCAAAATGTTGAGCTAGGGCCTTTCAGACCTAACTGGAATAAATATATTACTTAATTATCGTTTTACTTTAATTTTCCCTAATGCATTTTTGTTTGGTGTACTAACTATGCTGATGTGTAATAAATGTATCATTTTCTTCCTTTTTTTCTTGTTCCTTTCTTTTATTCATCAATAAAAGCCCCAGATGTGATATACAAAAAAGTAACCGTGTTTGAATAAATTCAATTAGTAGTAAAAGGTTCCAGATTTAATGAAATAAAATAATAATATTAGAATCATTTATTCTCTCTTCACAAAATATATGTTAACTAGCTGCCCGGCGCGACTTCGTTCGCGTGATGCTACCCTACCCTGTGATGCTACCCTACCCTGTGGTGCTACCGTACCCTACCCTACCCTACCCTATCTAAACCATCCAGGGAGTTAATTCCGGGACAGATGGCGCTGTAGTCGGCATCTAGGTTACATTATCGACTGCAGCGCCATCTGCCGGGCTGATTTGTAAATCTAAACCATCCAGGGAACCACCCAAACGCATACAAAAAAAATAATCAAATCAGTCTAGCCGTTTAGGAGGAGTTCAGTAACATACACACGTACAGTAGAAGTTTATATATAATAAATAAAATAAATAAAAATAAAAAATAAAAAGCCTTTTATTTCTTGTAGATAATTAACAGTTCCTATATATAATAAATCTCAATTTAAAATTAGTCTACAGTGTGTATCCAATCTATAGTTAGTAATTTTACTTATCTATTTCATGTAACTATATAAAAAAAGTTTCTTATTGCTAGTGTTAGTATTCTTATTTTTTTGTTTTGTTAGTTTCACATTATTATTATACTTTTACATTATTTTTGTTTAAGAACTAGTTGTAGATTATCGTTTTTTTTTTAATTATTCTTCTTGATCTACAAGAACCCCAGGGTGGGTGAAGGCCTCCTCCAAAGATCTCCATTTATCTCTGTCCTGTGCTATTTGTCTCCATAGTGGGCCGGCTGTGCTTTTAATTTCGTCTTCCCAGCGTGTTAATGGTTTCCCTTTATTCCTTTTGCCTAGTGGTCCGCGCCACTCTGTCGTTCTTACGGTCCATCTCTGGTCTGTAAGTCTCGCAATATGGCCTGCCCACTTCCACTTCTGTTTCTGCGCATAGCTCAGAGCATTTATTGCTTTAGTTATTCCTCGTATTTTTGTGTGTCGTATTTTATCATTTTTTTTTATATTGAGCATGCTTCGCTCTATTCCTCGTAGGCAGAAATTAATTTTATTTTTTGCTTGGGCAGTAAATTTCCATGTCTGGCAGCCATATGTCAAGCACGGTAATAAACTTGAGTTCATTATTAGTTGTTCATTGTTTTTAAAGCTATTGGCATATTACTTTTGAATATTTCTTTGAGACTCCAATATTTATTCCATGTATTTTGTATCCTTCTTTCTATTTCTAGTTCGTTATTTTTTTTATCAAAGCTATTTTTTTCCCTAGATAGATGTAGTTCTCTGTATACTCCAATAGATTGTTATTAAGTCTTATTGGTATTTTCAAGCTATTAGTCATGGCCATAGTCTTAGTGAGATTCATTTCCAAACCCACTTTTACACTAGCTTCACTTAAGGCTTCGATCATGAGCTGTAACTGGGAGCTTGTCTCTGATAGGAGCACCAGGTCGTCTGCAAATCTCAGATGGCTTAGATACGTACCTTGTATGTCCAGTCCAGATTTTCTCCAATCTAGCTTACTAATTATGGATTCAAGGATGGCTATAAATATTTTTGGAGATAGCGGGTCACCCTGTCTTACTCCCCTTTCTATGGGAAAACTTGGACCTAGGGTTTCTAGCTTGACTCTACTTATTATTATGGTATATACTTTTTATGACTTCTATGTATTTCTCTTCTACTCCTTGTTCTCGTAAGCTTTCCCATATACTTGTATGTGATACCGTATCAAATGCTTTTTGGCAGTCAATGAAAGCAATATACAGGGGTCTCTGGGGGGAAGTTTATATACAAAGATTAAAACAATAATGAGCATTTTAGTATGAGGGTAAAATCAAGGTAAAAGTTCCCTCTAATCTGGGGTGGTACACTACCCCTAGCTAGAGGCTGGGCTCAGCTGTGCGCAGAGGTAACTAATGTTATAAAAATTATAACAGCGCCATCTATGGAATAATTTATGTAATTATTCGTTTTATACATAATAATTTGTGTTGATTCTTGCACTTATCGCCCATTAGTGCGAGAAAGAAAGGTCTCTACAAAAACTTTCGAACAATATAGGTATCTATAGACTCAATATATACTATAGACGATTCTGAATTGACGAAAACCTATAGGTAAATTACGGATAAATGAATCTGCTTACGAAGTTTTTCAATGTAACATGTTGGGGTAATCCCCTAACGTGCAAAATGCTCGCCATCGAAATGTGAGAGGTATAATTTGCAATACTAAGTACTACACGGGCACATTAATCTTCTTTGCGTTGCGATGAATGAGCCTTTTCAAATTGATTTCACGTATGTAGGCAGTATATGAATTAAACTTCACCTGCCTTTTAGACGGTCGGACCAGTGGGGTCTGTAAACGAGCGTTTAGAATTCCCAAATTAAAGTTTTTTAATTAATTTGTCTGATGATCGAAATTAAAGAAACCTTTTATTTGTAATGAAGGTACACTTGTTATACGATTTGACGTTAATTATGAAAATTGTGAAGTAGGTACCTAAAGGCCAGAAACCTAAATATCATGAACTAGCTTTCCCCCGCAGTTTCACTTTGGGAGTAGAGAGCGTGTATCTAAATAGGTATTGGTATTTTTCACTAGATGGCCGTTTTGACATAAGGATAGTACTCCTTGTCTCACGATGCATGTGTCTTTTTCCCTGACTGCCAAGGAAGGAAGGTGGGACCAAATTGCAAATTATAAACCGAAACAAATTGAAAGGTTCCGCTTGCTACTAAACTTAAGGCATTTATTTAACTTAAGCCTTCAGATCTATAGTCTGTTAAACCGAAGTAGAGTTTTTTTTATACCTAGTTTATTTTAATTTTGTTTCCTATTATCAATTTTGTTTCGGTCTTTTTAGTGCATAATTACATTATTAATACATTTTAAATTGTCTTTTTTACATTGATTTTTTATGTGGCTAGTTTTAAGTATCTTTCATTATATCTCAGGTACTTAATTAGATGCTTTAGTTAATTGATTGCACCTGTGAGTGCAATTAATTAACTAAAGCATCTAATTTAGTAGCCGCACAGCAACATCAGCAGCTTCAAGTCGTGTTTAGTCGTTGCGAGCAATTTAGCCGAGCACTTAGCCCGTGCTACTCCGTCACGCCACGTTAGCGCCGCGCGCCGCCTGATGCCCTCTCTACCGTGAACATGAATATCATATCTACCTACCTCTGTTTAAATACACTGCATACAAGTTTCTAAGCATACCATGCCAGCATTCTGCTTCTACGGAATCTCTTTGTATTAATAATCCCGAATGGAGTTGTCTTTCGGTTAGTGCTGCGCTCGGATTCTGTGGAATCATGAAAGTGAGACCTTGCATTCACCAAATGGTGAACAATAGAAATAATAATAAATTGAAGGAAGATTATTAAGCAAAAATGAGTCAATTAGTCTCAGATAAGGTCGATATTTTAGTAAGTATCCTCGACAACAAAAATAACTAAACCAGACCATTTTATAACTTACAGTGAACCTAAACTCTGAACTATTAACTAGTTACTGCAAGTTACCGGAAAAAAGAAAAACTTTATCACATATAGGTACTTAAAAAGCACAACAGAACGCTCTTAAATAAATAATTCGCACGTACCGACGGCACTTTCTACATAATAAAGAAAGGAAGGGAATTAAGGATGAGAAACGACATCTTATGAAGGTGTGTCAGGGATATTACGTAATTGAGTCTATCCATAAGCGGTGTTAGGAAGCAAGCGGCTTGTTTACCGGGGCTGGGCCGAGCTGTTTGCTCCCTCGGTCACAAATATTGACACAAACACCGACTTATATGCCGGAATCAACTGCGCATTACCGTCGTGTTATTACTTGTTATTAGAAATTTATTTAGTTGCTTATATATACATTTAATTAAATACATTTATGCATTCAGATTTCATTTGATTTTACATATCTCTGTTTTTCTTCTAGTACATAAAAACACAAAAATTAAAAGGCAAATAAAAAATCTGGTTCTTTAATAACATCCAAGTGAATTATATTTTTATCTTTGATAATATTTATTATTGTACGAACATTTTCATAATGTTGATGATAAAGCACGTCCTACTCTCCGGTAATATTTTCTCAGAAATTTCTTATAAAAATGTTTCCTTTAATATACAGACAAGGCCTATAGGTATAATTCGCTTGGTTTTGAGAGTAATATCAAGTCAGATTGAGCGTATCTGAGAGAAAACTGCATAAGTTTCAGTGGTTATGTACCTCTATTTCTATTTTAAAGACATTTGTGGCTATAAAAACTCATAAACGACCCACTTGCAGAGAGACGGTAGGGCGGGCGGCGCGAGCGGCGGACGTAGAGTAGGCTAGGTGTAAGTTTTCACTGAAAATTCAGCCATTTCTCTATGAAAACACAGTTCTTCCGTCGTTGGGCCGCAGCTGCACAGTGAATGTACACAATTGTAACAAATAACGAACAAAAAATATCATCAAAGTTAAAAATTCAGAAACTGCAGCTTTGTGTTTGAGAACACATTCCTACAGTTCACGCTTTGTGATGAAATGAAATTATTTAAAAACTCGAGACTTCATTTTTAATTCAATAGAATCAACAAGACCTTATTACTATTCATGAAGATATGGATGCCAAATTATACTCATATGATCGCATGGCTGGAGAAGGAAAGCCAAAATCGAATATTAGTTTAGTAGTATTAGTATCATTACAATTTCATCATAATGTATTCATATCATATTCTTCATGTACCTAATATCACTTTTTTTTTCCTTCGATTCTTCGAATTGGTGTACATCAAAGTATCGCAATACGTACGTACATACAATGCGCGTCAAGACGGAAAAATACCAGCTCTTCACACGCTCCAAATGCATCCTATTTTCCCAACCGCGGAGGGAATAAAACTATTTTTGTTTCTACTCAAATATTATTCGAACCTAAAGCTTTTGAATATACGTATTATTATATATTTGAATAAACATACCTAAAGAAGAATAGGTATAAATTATAAATTAATTTATCTGGGGCGAGTATATATTTACCCCGTATAATACGAGTCTTTAAAATAAAGTAACATTATATTATACTCGTGAATGGGAACACTCCAGTTTCCATTATCGTCCGCTAATGAGATTAAAATTCGATTACTCGGCTTACGAAATTATGTTCGCCAGCGATGTTTTACCCTCGTCACACTGTTTTAGGGATTTCCTTACATTATCTACCTACTTAATGCATAAAATAATAATAAAGTAGGTATTTACACAAACGTTTCATTTTCCTTATTATGTTATGGAATACTAGAAGCACTTAGATTCAAAACACTATTCACTACTATTTACGCATCGATTGGACCAAATTATGTTTTTACGCCTTTTGCGGTCGAGAACATGGGACCGTGGGGTCCGAAGCTCGCCTTTGCCATCAAAATTGATCGAGGCCTCCGGAGACCAGCAGGCGGGGAGCTTTTTCCGCCAACGCATCAGCTTGGCTATCCAAACGCTGCCAGGATAATCGGAAGCAGCGGCAGACCTGAGGAAATTTTCTATAAATAGATTGTAATTTTTACATACTTAGTTGTAGTAAATAAAACACTATTAATTTCCGATATACAAAATAGTGTATGAATAATCTCATTACTCAGGCGTTAGTACTATTATTTATTCTGTGACTCGGGTATACCTATCTATTTGAAGTAATAGAAAAATACTTTCATGAAGACCTTTTTGGTTAACAAATAAATGGCCGCCTAATTGATTAAATATTCGAATAAGTTCGCGTGACAGCATCTAATTATGTTAAAGATAGACAAGCCAAACGAATTTCCAATACACCTGCCTGTACAATAAATAGCCACTATTCATGCGAAATATCGTTTAATAACAATAACACTCATTTGCATGCGAAATTGCTTCGTGAAATTACAACGTGTACCTATTTGTCGCAGTGCAATAAAAACTTTATACGAAAGATAATTGATTTCCACATTGTCATAGAAAATGATTGTTTTGCTTCATCAGAACGATGAGTTCGGATAAAAGCATTACCGTGTACCGACTCATCGAGGATTCCTCGATAACTTTGCCAAATAAAGCAGTCTTTTACTGACGTCAAATATTTCATCAATTTTGAGTTAAATACAATATCAAATTTTCCTTTGTGTAGATTCGTAATTTTGTTTGTTAATCTTGAGGAATATTTCTGTATAATCTTAAAGTAGTATCAAATCAAGTATTAGAATTTAGAACCTCCTCCTTTATAAGTCGGCTAAAACAAATGATTATTATCGTAACCTGGTTGTATATCAACGTAACTTGGTCATGTGTACGTACGATAAGTACGTAACATGTTAAAAACGCATGAAACAACAACTCCCTTCAACATTTAGATTTATTTTAGTGGCAAACTAAACCAGCTTATAGGCATAAAAGTACACTATTTCTGACAACCTCTTACGAAGCGTCAGAGACCATCTGCGGTAGGTCCTGTGAACAGAGCGTCCACTCTGGTACTCATATGGACAGTTGCACCCTAATCACTCACTCCCTAGTCTAGAATGGTACCGGAGCTGTTAAAAGTCGCTCACCACGCGCACTCCAAACAGTGCTAGCGATTCAGTCCCCACTGGGGCCATCAGAGAAGCCAACTACTATTTCATCAGAATGGTGCCGGAGCTGTAATGCGCGCTCACGTCCCAATGCGTATCGAGTATCTCCACATCCACCCTTGCCTACAGCAGTGTTGCCGTAAAGCTAATCTAGCGGGGTAGCCCTCTACTTTCTATCCAGGAAAGTGTCGAAGTAACGGCAAGCCGCTATAAAGCCGCGGGGTCACCCATAGGACCTCGCGTCTGACTATCCAGCATTGCGCGCTGGGAGTGACGCTCGGCCGCAGACTTACCGACCAGACGAACATGCCCCACCCTGCAACTAACCACAAATAGCCACCACGAGTCTAAAAACATGAAAAGCATGAAATAACAGTCAACATGTGAAAGTTTCACAAAAGCACATTAATGTTGCTTTGTGTCCAATGTCTGGTTTTCTTCTGTGATTGTGGTGACAGGTGCCAGCGTCCCGGGCGTCGCATAATCGCATTCAACATTCACATTTTGTCATCGGCGCATCCTACAGTTATTTTTACCGAATATTCCATATTTCGTTAAAAAAAAAGAGTTTGAAAATAACAAACTCAGTTCACACAATGTTATTCTGAGCATAGAGTTAGAATTAATATTCTAACACTATTCTTCTGCCATTCTTGTGTAGCACATACTTAATTTTTAGATTATTAAAATTAAGTTAAGTTCGAAGTAGGATAATAATGTTATTGTATTTATCGACCATCGTTTATTTGTCAAAACATTGCAGCTGCTATTTACATGACACGGGGTAAATCTAGATAAAAAATCGTAATCGGCAAAACGGACCCGACATTGTGACAGACAACTCTGTTGTCTATCTGTTTTTCCGTATGTTACGAGCTAGGGAAGCTCGTAAAGGAAATGAGTTACAAACTCAGATTTGGATAGTAGGTGTGAAATTATATCCAACATCGAATATTGCATTGAATAATTTTTGGGGTTAACTTTTTTTCATTGAATAGAAATACGTTTTATCTTCAAAAGCAAGGAAATTATCCGTTGAAGTTATCAGTTTTAGGCTATTTTTGTGAGGGGGTCTTTCTCAAAACTATACTAGTTATCTAGGAATTCAGAATTCAAGTTTAATTTATTATATTTATTCATGATCATGCTGCTCTATTCTTTTATCACAGATTTATCTATGAGAAGCTAAAAGATGGCTATAATAAGAAGTGTATTTTTCCATTCACCATAAAATTTTCCAGCTCTTTTGCTACCTCAAAAGTAAAATATTTGGTTCATTTACTCGCTTTCATACGACTACCCAGAGTTACCTGGTCCGTACCCAGTGGCGTGCATTGGTTTTCAGACTAGGTAGGCAGAATAAATCATGGCCATACACTCTTAAATATGCCTCTTAGATAGATCATGTTTTATGACCAGATTCGTAAAATTGTTTAGGTCAGCGTATCATTCCACACACATTTGGTATGATTCATTAGCAAACAAAATACGTAATAACAGAATAATAGATTCGAATAACAGAACCCAGTTAGCCAGGTGTATAATAAACATAATATTCTGTGTTAAGATTCTAAGATTTTTACCTTTGTTTTGAATCCATGAATGTTTTGGAGTTGGTCTACAGCAAGTTACCTACTATTTTCAACAAACGAAAACTGACTAAAGGACTAATTTATTAATTTTTTTTTTTAATACATTTTGCATCTTCACCACAAAATTTCTTCATTTCACACAGATACACTTCGCAAAAGCACAATATGTAAATAACAACAACATTGCAAACAATGCCAGCCAAACCATAAACAAACCAACACAAATAAATTGCGAAGTTATATTTGAGTTGCTCTAATGTTGGTAAACTGTAGTCTTTTTAATTTGGATGGGTTACTTTACTTACAACAGAGTAGGTAAGGTTACTTTTGGTCCATAAATCGCGAATGTCAAATGTCAGTATGCTACGCATAGCAAAAGCGTGATTTTATGCTTTCGTCGTATTATCTTAAAGAAGTGTGTGTGTGTGTATGAATATGCCGAAATCGTTTTAGTGTGCGTGAATTTGAGAGGCGAACTCGCGAGTGCATACGCGGCAAAGTTTGAAATTTCGTATTGAATGTTAGGTTAGAATTTTTATTTAATTGCATTAGAGGTGGGATTTATCAGAAGTGGGATGTGAGTGTAAAAACTGCATAAAATTAAACCTACTCAACATCATTTTCGTTATAATCTTCATTCAGTTTCCTTCATCAAAATACTAAATATCGCGAATTATCTTTGTCTACCGTTAAGTTATATTTATCTCTATGTCATTGTCAATCAATTAGCCAATAGAATAGCACAATATTTATGTAACGTCAGTTTTGCTGCAAATCTATTGGTTAATATTTGACAACGATAATCGAACTATCATTTATAATTTTTCGTAGTAGACCCGTTAGTAACATTTGCAATTACATTAACATTAGATAAGATACTTTCGTAACAGCTCTGAGTAGAAACGAATAAAAGGACACCTTAGTAATTTGTACAAAAGCTCCAAATGAGTCACACGCCCCTCACTCAGGTAAGTAGGTAAGCCATTGTTACGAGCCATTCTTTATGCAGCAGGTCGTCCCATTTGTGCCATAAATAGACGTCAGCGTGCCACTAATGACACTGAATGTCCCACATGTGTCACACTTTAACATGTACACCCTGTAGTATAGCTAATAGATCTATATTTGAAAAGCTCTACCTATAGGTTAAGTATTATAATATATTCAATATATTTCGCTGACACATTTAAAGATTATAAAATATGTTTTCTTCAGTAATTGTGTGGGTCCTTTATAAGTTTCTAATATTCCACTGTAGGGTAATTATATAAATACAAATTATTATTTGAAGTCAGCAAACTTTATAGTGACATAATATCGCCTATGTGTTGAATAATATTGGCAAAGAAATAATATCCAATAGTAATATAGATGTAGTTCCTTCGTCCCCGAATACTTAGTCCATCAAAACAACTGAAGAATGTTCGTGGAAAGAGTGATGTGTAAATCCATAGACTAGACCTCATTAGTGACTACTGAGAAGATTATACTGTTATTTGCCAGGTTTATGTTCTTACATGCCTTTGATATTTATCTTACTTGGACAGTTTACATAAACTTTATTCTAGCTTTAAACTTAACCCAAACTCAGTGGCACAAACTGTCCAGTTTCTGATTCGAAAAGTACTTAACTGAGCGTTATCGGCCTTTATCATTAAATCATTTAAATAGAATTATCTTTTAAATGATAATATACTTATGAAACAATTTGACGTTATGTACATGCAGTTTTTGGTGAAACAGCATTTAAAGAAAAGATGATATTTGGTATAAAGCATTTTAAAACACATTTATCAAACGTAACAGTATATTAGACGTCGCCATTTCCTTTGCATCCCGTCTGGACACCGGCAGCCACCGGTGGTTGACGGGACCAAATTGAAACGTCACCCTCCAGCAAATTGACTGCTTTATAATACAATACTATCTATCTATACAGGGTATCTATAGTAAATTGTAGATTGTGACGTCACTGTTTCCTATAAATCATACTGAACGGGCTGCCCGTGACTTGATGAATTTATTTTTCAACGGTTTCCGTTTTATGTGGCTATCAATTTCCATTTTCTTTCGCGTTATTAATGCACGTTCAATTTATGATCGCGTTATTAATGCACGTCTAAATTTATGACATATCACGTTTTAATTAACGATTAAAGTTCAAGTTATTCTGTGCCATCACAATTAACATAAAACAAGATAATATCTTGATCCAATGAATTAACATTTTACCGTTTTATTGTTCTTATTCATAAATGATACTGTAGCACAATCACTATATAGGTACACTACCCTATGATTAAATAAACCTTCAATGTAGCTTAGTTGTTTCCTCATATTCCATAAATACTATTCCCTGCTTTTAAAACAAGCAACTTTTCAATCTCAAACATGATAACGTTATTTTACCTACTACTGAACCAAAACTATCCACACCGCCCGCGCCGTTGAACGGCGATGCTATCGAAGGGATACAAAAACTTACCGACCATTTAGTAAATAAAGCAACTGTCTTGCCGAGGCATTACATTACTATATAAATTAGAATACAAAAGCAGTCCAAATTATTTTAAGAGTAAAAGTATATATGAAAACCTGTGCCTATGTCTTTCGGGTTAATGAGTGTGACAATATTTATAATAACATTTTTCATTCATATCGAAATATTATTGAGACCTGAACGTGAAGGAGGCAACGGCCAGAGTAGGCACAGTGCATGCGACTGCTGCTATTGCAACAGCTACTGTAAAAAGCTGAAGATGATAAGAGCAAGGTTAAAATAATGGGTGTTCTATTATGCTAGATAGTATTTTACGGTTTCGATACTGAGCGGTACTAATGTACGTTCTTATTTACAAAAAAAGTCTTCGTCATAAAGTTGTAGGAATTTGGTCCCCGTTCAAAGCCACCGGTTCGTAATACACTGAACTGAGAACATTTTCTTCATGAATACCCATGTTTAGGTGTGAAACCTATAAAGTGAACATAATACCTTTGTACCAACATCTTGTAATAGTGGGAATTCAGAAACTCTACAAGTTCATTATCATAATAACTAATTATGGCGTGTCAGACCACATCCGCTATTATAACAGCTCAAACTTATAAAATTATGTGACCTCATTTGTTACTTAGCAATGCTTGGCCGTACTCTACGTGAGAAATTATATAAAGCTCCTGAAAACATTTATTTCTTGAAGATAAGATTTATCGAAGAGTGTGGCCCTCTTCAATAAATCTTGCTAAAATCGGCCAAGTAAGATTTAGATTCGCGTCTAGGGTTCTTTGCTTAGATATATTTCATCGTGGGTCTCCTGAGAATAGTTTAGGTAAGCGTACTCGATTGGGTTGGGTATAGTGTCACTATATTTCTTATTTCGCCGTTTCTGCGCACCTTTTAGAAATAATACAGTAGAATATTTCTCCGGGGGAAACATGTGCTACAGAAAACTGTGCGAACAATAATAGTACCTACGAGAAACATTTTCAACTTCGAAAGTACTTGTCTAGATACCAAAATAAAGGCTGCGCCAAGGCAAGTTACCCACAATTATCCGCGAATCAAATTCAACCATTTATTGGTTAGTACTAACAGAACACTTTTCAATTCCAAAGTCTCCACAAATTAAGTTTTCCAGATAAAATTTTGTGAAAAGAATTGCGTTTACGAATGAATGAATATTCACAATTTGTCTCTGAAATACAGGCCTACATTCAATTTACCGGCGGCGAACATAGGCAAGAATAAATTAAAACACTTCATCATGCCATCTTTCGTTGACACAACGACATTTTCTCTTACACAGCATTTTGGCAATTTTACTGGAATGGCATGAATCTTATGCTTGTAAATTTATCGCTAGACTGAATATTGATGCCACGATTAGATTATTTTTGATTACCTGTTTAGTTGAAGAATTCAGCAGAATAAGTACATCTTTCTTTATCGATGATAGAAAAAATAAAGAAAGATTCCATGTTTACGAAATAGATACGAGTATTATTATAATAATTACTCTGATTGATGTTTGTGAAGGACTTTTCATATGGCTAAACAAGACAAGCCGGCACAAATCGAGAAAATATGTATACACTTCATTGTAAAAATGACATCAGCGCAAAGGAAACAATACTTCAAGTAAGTAATACAGAATGTGAATTGAAGAAGCCTTTTTTTACTCAACTCATAATTTTGTCAAAGCCCTCCAATGCGTAGCAACCATTTGCATCCGCGACGCTGGATACTTCATCTGCTCGATGAAATTTGTAGGTAGCCAATGTAGCAAAATACGAGTCACGGCACGAGGGATGACGGCATGGAACACGTATTCAGCTCGTTTGTGTAATTGTGTTTGTGTATGTGGCGGCTGTCACCGTTGCCGGCATCAATTTGACCTCCCCGTAGACTGACATGGACAAATTGACGTGTCCGGGCCATCGATGTCTACCTTCCAACCTGAGTGGTGACCGGCTTATTCGAAATTGTGTCGATCGCCATTGAAGTCACGTAAAACGTAGATAGCCAATCTCTTTAAACTGCGTAAGGATTTTTCATGTCATGTTACATGCGACTTGTAAAATCTTTTGTACGGTACTATCTGAATTCACGCCATGGACTGCATCAACTCTAGCGCAGTAGGTAAGTAACATGAGAAACAAAAGGATGAGTAATTTTTATTTTTACAATTGTGATTATTTCGTCCGAATGTACTAAAATGATGGTGACCTCTTTTTTTAACATGGGGAGAAAATAACCATATACAGGGTGATGGGAAGATGGGTGCAAAGCTGTAAGGCGATGATAGTATAGATCATTTAGACCCTTTTTAGCCATGGTTGTCTAAGACGAAGTGTGAATTTTTTTTTTACCAATCTTTACTGTAACTAAAAACTGATGACACACATGTTTAGTACATGTTTGTTTGGATTGCTTACAGATTATTTTAAATTAATAATATGAAAAAGAATTCACACATCATCCAAACTGGCTATAATTATCAATTAACGGATAAGTTTCGGAGTTTTGAGCCAAAAACCAGAAAAGATTGGTAAAAAAAAATTTTCACACTTCGTCTTAAACAACCATGGCTAAAAAGGGTCTAAATGATCTATACTATCATCGCCTTACAGCTTTGCACCCATCTTCCCATCACCCTATATAAGTAATTTTGTTTGTTGAATAGTGATTGTCCCAGTATTGAGCGCACAGATAAGGCAGCAGCGGTCCCACAGACCCTTATTTTGCATAATAAATCAATGTCGCAACACGATGTCGCTTGACGATGTCCATCTATATTCCCATTTATAGAATTGTATTATTGTGCATGGGTTATTATGGTTAACCCATGGCTCATTGTAGTTATTAGACGCGCGACGATTAGACGAGCCATGGGTTATAAAAATAATATTCTATTGTCGTATCCACCCGTATATAGTATTAAGATAATTATGAAATTAAAAACTCTTAGTAGGTATATTTATATAAAAATCCAGGGTTCTATGACATATTTCCAGTTTAATACCCGACCAGACAATTAAACAATGTAGGTACTTTATAAAATTTTCTCAAACATATCCAAGAGGTCTTATGAACATTTAAATTCCCTTCAAATTGAGTCGCAAAGCTGCAATGTTATATAAATGCGGCCCATACAAATGGAGGTATTGTTTCTTACTCTCTTTATAGACAGAGGTATTGTGTGGTAGATAATTAAACTGACGACAATTTGCAAGTCAATGAGAATTATGTGTTGGTTGGTTGGTACTATTAGCTATTTTGTGGTTAAATGATCGAGAATGTAGATACAGTATCTGTATATGTACACGTCTTCATAATAACTATTTATTTAAATGTGAATATAAACCTAAATTAAAATTGAAGGTTTCGCAAAGTACGAGTAAGTACTCATGTCTCGAGAGGCCTCAATAAGACGAAAAGATACCTTTGAACAATCGCCAAAGCCCTAGAGCAGCGTTTCCCATTAGCCGGGTCGCGACCCGGTACCGGGCCATCAAAATAAAATACGGGTGGCAACATTCCGTTTTAAAAATAAGCAGCAGCTCCATACTTCGCACTAAAATTTTGTGACTAAATTAAATAGGCGATACAAAAATATGTAGTATTAATACAGCATTTTTACTATTAATAAATGTGTATTATTTTACCTAATGCTTGGGTTTAAAAGTATTAAGTGGGTCACGAAGAGGCAGTGTAAACCGGGCTATGGCAGAACAATATTTGGGAAACACTGCCCTAGAGATTCAAACTCCGGAACGTCGAAAATAGGTTGGTCCTTGGTAGACCAGCGTTTGGCGCTTGAAGCACTCTTGTATGCAGTACTGACGTGCCAGGAAGGTGGCATGGCATGAAGGATAGCATGCGATACCGTCAGGTTTCCTGTCATCTTCATGTACCAGTGCCATGGTTCTAAAACACCCATCACGACGGTGACAAGAGCACGGTGCATTATATCTCCAAAGCTTCCCGGCACTCCTACTGCAAGATAGGCCATGGTGACCCATCTCGCCAAACGGTGTCCCTGCAGAGGTATGGTGTGGGATGTTACTCCCAGACGAAGGCAAGCACGATCCTTAGGTACTAATGCGCCCTGGGTCTATGAGCAGTATCTCAAAACTATATTCTAAATGAAGTTGTATGCGAAATAGCTTCACCCAAAATAATCATGGTTTTTACTGCCATAAAGGACAGGATATGAAACTGTAAAAAGAAAGTAGGGCTCGTCCGGGATTTGAACCCGGGACCTCTCGCACCCAAAGCGAGAATCATACCCCTAGACCAACGAGCCAGTTGATAACTTGTTATAACGTAGGTTGATACCGCAATCACTAGAAAAAACTTGATATTAAACAAAATATATTTCTTTATTTAAATGTTCTAGTGGTCGCCGAGTTGTCGAAGTCCATCCGTAATTCATTAAATTTTAAACTTTGAATAATAAATATATTCTAGTTTTCTGCACTCCCTCTTTATTATAAATCATATCTTTCACACTTCTGCAATGTTCCAAAAGGGGTACTAAGTTTTCTCTTCACGTATTAATAGTAACACATATATTTTATGTCTGTTAACAGCAAGAAGATAACGCGTAGCCTTAGCTTAGCGTGTAGCAAATAAATTAAATGCAAAAATGTTGTTGGGCTCGTCCGGGATTTGAACCCGGGACCTCTCGCACCCTAAGCGAAAATCATACCCCTAGACCAACGAGCCGGTTGACGACTACGCCAAAAATAAAAATCTAACTCCAGCATACCAAGTGTGCGTATACGCAAATGTGAAAGGCGTTTGACCACTTTGTCCGGCAAGACGCGCTTAGTAACAACAAAATGCTAATTTGTTATAATACTTATATAGCAACAGTACCTACTTATTTCTCGTTATATGCATCTACAAGTTACGTTATTTGTAATGTTAATTATTCTATACTTTTATACTTTTATACCACAGGAAAATATTAAACTTGTACCTACCCTACATACATAGAAGTTAATACCCAGCCTAGAGAGTTTTAAAAATAGTAAACTAGCGCTGATAAGATTGAACATTGATTGACGCCTCATAAATAAAAGAGAAGCGTCTTATATCGTATCCATTTTAATGTCGTGTAAACTGAGTTAATTAATGAAAAAGAAAAAAAGAAAGTTGGGCTCGTCCGGGATTTGAACCCGGGACCTCTCGCACCCAAAGCGAGAATCATACCCCTAGACCAACGAGCCAGTTGATGTAAGTGACGAAATTATTAACCGAATTCATTTTATTACTGTAAAAAATTAGAATTTATGACATCATCCGAATCTAATTCATGGTAATAATAATAAACATAAGTATGTAATCTAATCTACCACGGATACAAGAATACTGTTGTAGAACTTATACAAGTTAAATTATGAAGGAAACGATTGCGTACGCGATCTATGTTAGGTTAAGCAACTCTTTTTACAACTGGTTTTTGGATGGGTGTCCGTCCACTCTGCTGTTGACTGCTGCTTTATAAAGATAACTACTTTTTAATTTTTGGTTACGATGGCTTCACGTACCTACGTTACGTTTAACTATTAAAAAGATTTTGATAATCCACACCCACGGCTATGAAACCCATTCATAGAATAGGATTTTAAATAACGTACATAGATATAATATAAATTAAGAACTAGCTAAGCATAAAAGTCGACATGACAATCTAAATGACTTTTTGTATACCAAATCTTAATAAGAAATAAGTATCCTATTCGCTATTCATATGATTTCTTCAATAATGTGATCTCTAATCTCGCAACTGGCAACGAAGATGCTGAGAGTCTTAATCAGTTTAAGTCCATAAACATTTTATATCGAACTCTTCTAGAATACGTAATTTGGTACAACTTCGCTGTGTAAGTAAGTAGGCAC
This sequence comes from Achlya flavicornis, assembly GCA_947623365.1. NCBI lineage: Eukaryota > Metazoa > Arthropoda > Insecta > Lepidoptera > Drepanidae > Achlya > Achlya flavicornis. The sequence goes on along the minus strand of OX392468.1, from coordinate 5,178,610 downwards.
ACCTACCTACATAGGATATGTCTGACGCGGTGGCACTCATAACTAAAAACGTGAGAGCTACAACTGCAACCTTATTCTAAAATCATTCGCTATAATATTTGACCATGACCATGGACGAATAGATTTCTTTTCTCTATGCCATGACTCAACGATTTTGACTATGACTCAACGATTTTTAAAAATATCGAATATAAAAAATAAAACAAGTGTGAATATAACCTTCATTCCTTCAGCTTAAGCCATTTATTAGGTTTATACCCATGAACTTATGAAGATCGAAGCTACTGAAGCTACCACCAGTTTGAGAATAAACACTCAACAGAGAAGAACCGGCAAGAATATCAGGATACAAGGATACAATTTTCAATATGTACCAATATGGCTTTTGGCTCGGAGCTCTACGATCGGACGCGCGTCCTAGCTACATATGTGAAAAATATATAATTCCAGGAACTAATAATTAGTACTCATAACGACTGCAACGTTTCTACTACCTATCAAGTGAACCGCCAGTCTTTTCTGACATGAAAAAGAATTACGATTAAAATAGGAAGTGTGCGATCAGATGTTGACCTTATCTACCGTTAAGCAAAATATACTGTCATCAAATTAACGAGTGATTTTGAGAATAGTGACACGCGGGGCATACACCTCGCGATCGTAAAGCCTGAGATAGCGCCAAACGGGCCCCGGTACGAGCGCCCGAGCGCATCCACGCCCCGCGGTCTCACCGAACAGAACATCACTCGCTACCTATATAATATAGTGTACCTATCGATGCTATTCGATGCTCAATATATTCATGCTCTCTGAGAAAACACAATTTTAAATCGAGAACGTCAGCTTGTTTAACCACTTGACACAACAGTGACAATGTTTTTTTATTTAATTTTTAATAGGCTGACAGAAATGCTGGTTCCATACAAACGTAATCCTCAGTTTCCTCTTGGGATAATGACACTAGAGCAATGATTATTCTACCATGCAATCTGTAGGTACCACTGTATGTCCCTCGGTGGTGTTTTTCTCCATAAATTAATTACTATAAGCCAGCGAACAAATCTGACGAATATAAAACAACAAAGGAAAACCGACAGACATAGCCAAAGCCCTTCTTATTATGATTCATGTATTTTTTTTTTAATCGATCCACTTTAGGAGTTGAAAACCGGGGATTACGAAATAGCGATTTATAGGTATAATCGGTCCAAGCTGTAGTTGTCTCTAACGCCCTCGGGCGGGATAGGTCGGGCACAGCGTGACAGCAATAGATAATTAAAAAACCTATATGCCAAATTTCTTGCAGCCATCCTTTGCTCTTATAGGACTCGGCACAGCGTGGTCACTATTACTTGTACGTAGTATTTATATACTCTGAGCTATTACTTAGGGGGCGTCCATAAATTACGTGAGATGTTTAAGGGGGGGAGGGGGTCGAGTCAAATCTCATCTAATCTTACGTTGGAGAGAGGGGGGGTCTCGGCAAATATCACGCATTTTTTTTTCTGATTGAAACAAAAAAAAAACTATTTTGGTCCATTTAATCCAGATTGTACATGCTTAAGATTCAATCTTAAGCGTAATCGTAATACGATTAAAATCATTCACAAATTTGTTCGAAAGAAAATAATTTCATTCATACTTCGACGTTATACATCTACTGACTGTCAAACCACCATATTTGTTTTATACCAAAACGCTCAATTTAATCTATATTTGAAAAATGAAAAATCTCACGTGAGTTTGGGGGATGGGGGAGGGGGTTGAATAAAATCTCACGACATCTCACCAGGGGGGGAGATAGGGACAGAAAATTTAAAAAAAACACCTCACGTAATTTATGGACGCCCCCTTATATGGTAAAACTGTGGCGTGATAAAATAAAAATAATGTTTTACTAACACATTGTAATTATATCCTATATTGTGTCGTTCTTTAGAATGTTTCCATACATCTTTTTAATGTACTACTTTATACCTAATACTTATATAATGTAATCTTGGACATATAATTGTAATTTGATGTAAAGGTTTTACACGCATCTCCAACATTAAAAATAGCATCGGCTGAATTTTTAAACTTTGCGAAACACGTCACGAACACACTAAAGTCAAAGGGAAGTCGTAATAGTGCTGCGATTCTCATATCAGGTACCTACCTAACCTACGACGTATGTACTCGAGTATTTTAAAATAGTTATTAATATAATAAAGGAATTACCAAAGGTGCAGGAATTAGGTTTCAAATTAAATATGAAAAATAAATATACCACTAAGGTGGCAAACAAGCTTACGGCCCGCCTGACGGTAAGCAGTTACCGTAGCCTATGGATGCTTGCAACACCAGGGGTATAAAACGCACGTTGCCGACCCTAAAAAAATAAATAATGGGTAAAATAAAGTACCTAAATAGATTAGTATTTATATCCAGGGCCTAAACTGAATATAGCTTTTTGATTTGATTTGATTTAAATATATAGTAAGAATACATATTAAACTCAATTTATTACATTTGCAGATTAAAAAATATATGTTACGTTTGTTTATTTGTTATTATGACATGGTTTTCTATTATTTGAAATATTTGGCAATATAATAAGATAAGTTAAAAAAAAGAAAATAGAACTCGAAAATAGAAGATGAACAACATCACTACAAATATCGCTTAACAATCTTATCCAACAATAATTGCTAGCAAAGACGTGGTATTCTGAGAACGGTATGTAAATTATGTGAAGTATTCCCGATAGGAGGCGCTCCAAACTTTGATATTCACTCTAGATTGTGCGAAACAAAGGGGACGCGAATCTAATGTAGATAACATTATCAGAACTTACACAATGCGTCTCAGCAAATATCTGTTTAACAAATGACAATAAATATGGCCTAGCTTTTAATTAAGTAAATCTGCATTAAAATATAATAGATATATATACTGAAGCGCGCATCACGTAGTGCGTAATAGTGGTATGGATGGATCGTATAGATGTTGGGTGATAGTGGGGCGGGCTTAGAAGCGGGTGATGGATCATATGGTAGGCCAATGTACTCAGGGTCCGGGTCACTGACTGACTGTTACATCGAATCTACGTGTTCATGTAGGTACCATGTTGTATGTTCAATTTCGGAAAAAATTATAAAATAAATGACTATTTACGATAGTCCAATAATTTAAAAGTTTAATAAAATGTAAAATAATTGACAAAAATAAGGAATACACACATAAACTATTATTTAATTATTTTAGGGCTCCATCTAATATTTCGCTATCTAAAAGGGAAAAAAATATGGAGAATCGCTGATTTCGAATATTGCCGCTTTGAACAAGCACATAATATTTTATTTAAAAAACACCTCATGAGTCACAGTTATGAGTGCAATCATACGCTTCAAAGCAAAAAGAGGACCATACATACTTGTATCGTTATACAATGAAATGATTTTGCCAAATAAGAGGCCACATAAGGTTTTTGACACGGGTTCCCAAACCCCTGCGGTCATCAAGTATCCTTTAAAAGGTCAAGAATTCCTTTAACAATGGCCTTTGGCACCTTATGTTACACATTTTGTTTCGAATTTTGCACGACAACCACACGTTTTAATTCCCATTTCTCTAGCATATTTCTTAATTTTCCTTATTTTGTCCTTTACGGAACGCTTTGGTAAATAATATTAGAAACAGCGATACTAATTATACTTCAATTTATAAATGCAAAAGATAATTTTTTAATTGTTTGTTACTCGACTTTCTGAGGTTCCAAGTTTTAGTAGGCACGCCGTAACGGCGGAACAAAATATTTTTTGGAAAATGCAACGCGGCTTTCATGGTCTTAAAAAGAAAGTAGAGAGTGAAAAATCACGGCAACTTTAATAAGTTTTTGTTAAAAAGAGAATTTTTAATACAAGCTTTTTTTGGTGACTATACTTTTTGTTGACTGTACTTGCATTATATGCAAACGATGTATGCAAAATATCAAGTCAATCCGACCACTGGAAGTGGGTGAAATTCGACTTGCACGATTTATCCCGAACATACATACAATGCAAGTTAATAAAAAGCTTGTACTTAATAAAATATTCAGATGATAGATGCATCAGCATCAAATAAGTCTTTTTTAGGGTTCCGTAGCCAAATGGCAAAAAACGGAACCCTTATAGATTCGTCATGTCTGTCTGTCTGTCTGTCTGTCTGTCCGTCCGTATGTCACAGCCACTTTTTTCCGAAAGTATAAGAACTACAATGTTGAAACTTGGTGAGTAGATGTATTCTGTGAACTGCATTAAGATTTTCACACAAAAATAGAAAAAAAACGATAAATTTTGGGGGTCCCCATACATAGGACTGAAACTCTTTTTTTTTTTTTTTTAAACCCATAAGTGTGGGGTGTCTATGGATAGGTCCTCAAAAATGATATTGAGGTTTCTCATATCATTTTTTTCTAAACTGAATATTTTGCGCGAGAGACACTTCCAAAGTGGTAAAATGTGTGTCCCTCCCTTGTAACTTCTAAAATAAGAGAATGATAAAACCAAAAAAAATATTATGATGTACATCACGATGCAAACTTCCACCGAAAATTGGTTTAAATAAATAAATATCCTGGGACATTCCTCACACACGGTCATGTGATCCCAAACTAAGCAGAGCTTGTACTATGGAAACCAGATAACTGATATAATACCATTACGTTTGTACGGAACCCTCGGTGCGCGAGTTTGACTCGCACTTGGCCGGTTTTTTGTTATATTTTCATTACTTTCAAAGAATTCATCCATATAATATCCATTGGATAATAAGACATACCTACCTAATGATGATGGTATTGAATTGTTCAAATTCTCGTTTGCACTCCGTGCAAAAAAGTTTCTTGTATCAGTATCACCACTAATCTTTACATTAAAATATTCAACATTACATTTAGGGTTAGGGAATAATTAACGGGGGGTAATTAAGCAAAGACATGGCAATATTAGTAATATTTCTTGGCGGAAAACCGCAAATGGCACTTAGTCAAACGTTTAAAATGAGAACGGTCATTACTCAAGCCGTTTGTCGCAGAGTCACCCGACTAATGGACTGGAGGTTGTGACATCTCACTTCATTCCCTATGCTGTGCCGCCTAATTTCATTCAAGACGATGTTGTCGCTATTATAATACACTAATTACCTATTTTTTTTTTAAGTTACATAATCTGTGATATTTAAACTCCAGCCTAATTAATTCATATCCTGGGACATTCTTCACAAATAGTCGGTGTAACTTTAGTGCAATAAGTTGCAATCAATTCCGTATTGAAACCGGCTCAATATAAAAGTTTTCTGATTACTTTTGTACGTTCTGGTAACTGCAAATGCGAACAACTCTTTATTGGAACCATTTTCGATTCCAATTTCTACCTATTATTAAGTTGTTTCAATCTGAATGTCATTGCAACAGTAGGTACGTTACACCTGCAATGACCTCAAACTAACCAAAATTACACTCAGACTCGGGCGGGACATACAGATATGTTCATTCACACTATTTCACACAAATGTATGATCTGGGTGGGAATCGAACCCATCGTTATTTGATTCATTTTTATTCTTCCTCCTCTATAACTAATTTATACATGGAGTTTAGAATAATTATGTGTTATTTTTCAGCAAAGGCTACGAAAACCTGCTATGAAAAATACTTCTATCCCAACATTTTTAATAATTGTTAATTAAGTAAAAAAATGTTCTTTTTATTTCTGAGACAATCCGCCGGAAGCGTCCCCGCCTCAATAACAAAGTTGTGTTCAAGTTTTTATTGAGTTTTAAAAGAGTAGCGAGTTGAAACAGTTTTTATAGAGATTTTTAAAATTTATTAAGCTTTTTTATCTTTTTTAAGATCGTATAAACTTATTATTATCATATAAAATAACATATTTTATATTTTATGTTATCTATATAAAATGACTTGTAATTTATGAACGCTTTACATTTTAAACCACGAGTATAAATAAAATAAAACATGTATTTATTTACAGCCTTACTAATAAAAAGTTACACGCGGTGTACACATCTGTTATAGGATAATTGCTACTAATAAAAACATTTTTAACCGACTTCAAAAAAGGAGGAGGTTCTCAATTGGAATTTTTCAAGCCGCCTAGGAGGCATCCAACTAGCTTAACGACTATCACAATTAAGTGATAACCGGGACCAACGACTTTACGTGCCTTCCGAAGCACGGAAACGCTCGATTTGAAATACCAATAGGCGGTCACCCATCCAGGTACCGACCACGACAAACGTAGCTTAACTTTGCCGATCGATTAAGAACGGCTAATCATGCTACGCCACGAGCGCTTCAGATGGATAGTAGGATAGTCCAATTCACCAAAGCATGAAATTTTAATGCCACCACTTTAGTGACTACTGAGCAAATAATCACGTAATCTTGTGTATAGTTTTAAATAATTTGCTGGCCGGGAAGACGCCATCTTTTATTAAAATTTAATTTCCCTTCATCTTTTTTTTTATTGCCACCATTTTCATCTATTTAGTTGTTTTTCCAATTTCTCTCAAAATGGATATTTGAGAGGCCCTTGGAACCTCATAACATTTATCTCTTCACAAAATTCAAAAACTAGCCGCCATATTGAAGTATCTAGTTATTGTTCCGATTGCTCTCAAAATGGATATTTGAGAGACCCTTGGGCGACATAACATGAATATTTGCTCAAAATTTAAAAAAGTGTCCGCCATTTTGAATTATTTAGTTACTGGTTCGATTGCTCTCAAAATAGATATTTGAGAGACCCTTAGGCCACATAACATGAATCTATGTTCAAAATTAAAAAAAAATGGTCGCCATTTTGAATTATTTAGTTACTGGTCCGATTGCTCTCAAAATGGATATTCGAGAGACCCTTGGGCAATATAAAACGATACTTTCCTCAACATTAAAAAAAGTGGCCGCCATATTGATTTATGTAGGTATTGGTCCGATTGCTCTCAAAACTGATATTTGGGTCAATTAAAAACTTCAAAACGGCGGCAACTTTTTATTAATTCTAACAAAATATTCGCATTCAGTCACGACGCGGAACCCGGATATCGATTTTGAGAGATATCATTCAAGTAAGAAGTTTAATATGGCTGTCATTTAATTTAATTTTGAGCTTTGATCTATGTTATGTGGTCCAAGGTTCTCTCAAAAATCCATTCTGAGAGCAATCTAAATAATTCAAAATGGCGGACATTATTTTTAATTTTGAGCAAAGATTCATGTTATGAGGTCCAAGGACCTCTCAAATATAAATTTTGAGAGTACTCGGACCAATAACTGAATAGTTCAAAATGGCGCAATTTTTGATTCTTGTTTAAGAGAGGAGAGAGAGCCACGGGGTAGAGCGTAGCGTTTATTCGCTCAAAGAGCAGATCGACTGGGGAAGTACCTCCACCTTACAGAACACTGCAGCCAAATAACTTTATGTTGTGTAAAGTTGTGTTCCTGCGCGTGAGTAAGGTCACCAGAGCTCATAGGGGAGGGGGGAAAAGTCGGTAACGCGTGAGCGATGCGTCCATATGGCTGCGGTAACCGCTTACCATCAGGCGGGCCGTACGCTTGTTTACCGACTTAGTCGTATAAAAAAGAAATTGTGACTGTGAATTGTGATCACATACAATATTAAAAGTGAAATGTTATGCATTTCACTTTTAATATTGTATGTGATCAATAATAAAAATTGCTAACCGCATCAATTTTCCCAATTTATGGGAAACTTTTATGATCTTAAGTCGATGATAGCTCAGTGGTAATGACGTCGGACACCGAGACGAAGGTCCCGGGTTCGAATTCTACAATGAGCTTGAGCTTTCGGTGAAGGAAAACAACGTGAGGAAATCATAGCACGGTGGTAGAGTAATTTGTAATACCCAATACCCATCTGGCTGGCTACCACCAAGCACCTGTCGGTGTGTTCCGACTGCTGCACTTGAGAGCCAGTTCCTTGTAGGCTTTGTGTGCTTACCAACGGCCACATCATCACCAAAATGTCATGTCATTTGTCATGTCAATCCCAAATTAAGCAGAGCTTGTAATATGGAAACAGATAACTGATATAATACAAATACCTACAACTTTTTGTTTGTAAATACATACTTAACATACATAATTACACCCAGACTTGGGACATACAGACATGTTCATGCACACAAATGTACGTCCTGTGTGGGAATCGAACCCACGACCTGCGAGCTGCGGTTCGATAGATGGAATCTTAACCAACTGTATAGTAGAAACCGTTCGACCGTGTACTCACGTAGAGTTACTTTAACATTGTGACGTTTCAAGCAGGGCGCCCAGCCAGCCGACCCACGGAAAAGAGATTATATTTCTTTTCTCTGTGAGCCGACCCGTTTTGAGTCACGTGACTATTTTTCAAATTTGGTCCATTTTAAATAATTTATAATAAATTGATAATAAATATATTTTGGTTTTTTTTAATTGACTTTCAAAATTGTTCTAATAAAGTTTTAAAATACATAATAAAAAAATGTTTTTTTTTTTTCAATAACCCAATTGCTGCTATCGCTTAAATATGCATTGTTTACGAAGGCCTTTACACGCGAAAGTATTTATTATGAAACTAAAAATTCAAAAATAAAATAACTTTTTAACAAAAAAAAAAACCGCCTTCAAAGTACACTAAAAAGTAAGAAATAACTCTTATCTGACACTGTTTTGAAGTCAGCGAAATATTTTCTACAGAACAAGTAATGCGATTTCGCTCACTTCAAAACAGTGTCAGATAAGAGTTATTTCTTACTTTTTAGTGTACTTTGAAGGCGGTTTTTTTTTTTTTTTTAAAGTTATTTTATTGACACAAAGCCTGTATACACGTGTTTTAGTTACCTAGGAAATTTACACAGGGCTTACACGGGCCAGGACCATTGTTTAGTGTTTGTATAAGAACATTATGGCGGATTTCAATAGATCAGCTGTGTCTGACAATCAAGTGTTGTGTCCATTTACTACGGACCAGGCCAACCGCGCAACAAAATGACACCAACGCGCTGGCCCTAAAAAGTCATTTTAGGGCCAACGCGACTCAGTCGACTGCGGTCATACTGCGGTCCACGGAACAGTTCATTCGTTCATTGTTTGCTTATAATTGCCATAAAAATGCCTAGTTGCGTAGTGAAAGGCTTGTGTTTTATACTGGAGTTATGGATAAAATAAAACAAAAATTTACAATTTATTTGAGTTTGATAACTTTATGCAAAATGTTCCGGTAGGTGTATCCTTAGTTTTGAAGTCATTGGCTTCGTTTGTTGACGTAACATTTGTAATTTGACAATGACGTTCTTCTTTCTTCTTCTTCTTTGGTTAAATGGCTACTGTAGCCATAAGCACAAGACAGTTTCGTTCAAAACCACCATTAGCTATTTGAAGCTTTTTAAAAGTAATTTTATTGTTTAATTTTTAAAATAAAAATAGTCTTAAGAAAAAGAAACCTGATTTTTATGATATGATTAATATTTTATATAATTATTTTTCAGTATCTTTTGGTGTTTTCACATTTTTCCCCATATTTTCTCCCGTATTTTAAAGTTAGATAGTTTTAGTTTCAAAACGTTCCTAAAAAGTTGCCAGTCGTTTTTGTTTTAACAAATAGATAACTATACAACGCTAACACACTGATTATTAGTAAAGGGAGTGTATAGCAACTGTGTAAGGCTTACACACTGCATAACTATACAGCTGTTAAACAACCGTGTTCCATATTTTTATTAGTAAGACGGTTAGAATTTAGTCAAAACCGCTTGAGGGGTTTAAAATTTTTAGTAGACTGAATAGACAAGAGGCTTGCAGTTGGAGTGCTCAGCTAAACCAGTACTGAAATAAAAATACGCCCTACGCATTTGATCATCATTCACTATTGAATAAGTACTTAATTAATAATAAGCGTAGGTATTAAAACGTCAGTGAAATTATGAAAAAATAATCTGTGTTATGAAAAAATAATCTGTGGTTGGTATTTATAAAAAAGATGGTTTTTATTTTAAAAGCTTAATTTGTTGAAATATATGGTGCACTTTGAAAAGGAGTAAATTGAGCACTTTGGGGTCGCCAACCAGTCGGGCTATGGCGTAACTTTGGTGGTAAGTGGTAATCTGATTTGAAATCATTGGATGAAATCAGTGATTTCATCCAATGATGCTGTACGATGGAAACCATTGGTGGGCCCTGATTAATTGAAATTCACGTTACGATTGCCACCCACGCGGTACAGGTAAAACCCCTGGAATTGCAAATGTCCATAGGCGATCACTTAGCAGGTGGACCGACTACCTGTTAGTCAACCTATTAACATTAAAAAATGTCATAGGGTTGACATAAAAAAATCTACGGTCTCCACAGAGCATGTAACGCAAAGAGTATATAATGAGAGACTATATAATGTAAGGAGACCGAATACTTTAACTTTAGAGAAACGTTAATATACCTAAATCATTATAAAATAATATGATAACATCAATCAATAATTTTGAGTATTAAAAAAAACATTGCAACAAAATGATAAAAGCTAATAATAAGACAAGCCAAGTAGATATAAAAGAAAAAAAACAACGTAAACTCAAAGGTGTCAAAGGCGACCTTAAATGCTGAATTATTCAAGCGAATTTTCTAAACTCAAAGCTCGCATGGCGTAATCCGTGGAAAGCCATTATATCTGTCGGGAAATCTCATTTCCGGTTGGAGAAAAACGGACTCGGTGTCGGGCGGGTTCGGAAGTGGGTCGCGACTCGAACCCACGACACACATACAGATACACACACGCCCATAGAGCACTGTGCGAGATTTTAAATGATACCGAGAGGCTGTGGACCGACCCCATTCCAATTATCTGTTACCAATATATTTTCGAATGGCTACAAAGTTTAATAAGTTATGAAATGCAAAGCTGGCTTGTTTGGTAGATGTTAAAAAGGATGATGTTTCTTTATTCCTTTACTGCCGTATTTACAGTGTTTCGGTCTTACTAATAAATCGTGATTTAACTAATATCATCATCATCATCAGCCTATAATGTCCCACTGCTGAGCACAGGCCTCCTTTCACAAATTAGGGTGAAAGGGGACAGGGTGAAATTTAGCTAATATATTGATTTTAAATCATGTCAAACGAGAGTAAGGTCAAAGTAAGGTAATCGAGAAAATATTAATATAACACAGCGTATATTAGAATTCTATTTTTATTGAATAGCTATACAAGAGGTCTAGAAATACAATCAATCATTATACACTTAATTGACGTCTCTAAAAACGACTGAATTTTATTAAGAGCTGCGAGCCCTCTTTGAAATGAGGCATCAAAATAATTCAGAGACTTGCAACAATAGGCGGTAACTACTTACGAGTTCTATATATAGGCACTAGACACAGCATGTGCCTAAAGCCATCTGATATTATTGCCGTCAGTTACGTTCAACTCATCTCAAGTAAATCTCGTATTTTTTAAGCTAATAATTGTGTTTTTTTTTCGAGTAAACCTACTGCATGGCCAAGTTCTTCTCAGAATCTATATGACTATATCTAATAATATAATGTGAACATATATGGATGTTTGTAAATTGTACACACATAATAGCTAACAGAATTTGGATTAAATATGTCACATATATTATAATATTCTAGAATAAAACGTACCTGACATTCCAGCAGAAAACTGACTTGACTCAAGATTACTAAAATAAAATTGAAGTTTCATCTTGTTATAGCATAGACCAAACTTCAATGTCTTCAATTGTAATAGTATCTACGATAACTCATGTTAGATTATCCAAGTTAGCTCCACGAGTCCTAGTTAGAAATTGTAATTTATTTTATTACTATATTTCGCCGCGCGTTCCCGGGGATCTTATGTTTCCCCGGGATAGAAAGTATCCTTTATGTAATTCCAGGACATGTTCTGTATGTCTGCCAAATTTCATACGAATCCCTTTAGCCGTTTATGCGTGATTGAGTCACAAACATCCAACGTTCTCATCTCACAATCTTTCGCCATCATAACATTAGTGAGTGAGATGTTTCTGAATGCCTCTGGAGTATGCTCATCAGACAACCAGTCGACGATTTACGCCGCTTGTGTACTTTGAGAAGAAAGCTGGAAATGTATCGAATTTAAAATACAATTTAATAATCGTTCATTGAATCAAATTGTTCGATGTTTAACCAAGCTTTTTTTTTTCATTTGGATTGACTTATCTTTGAACATCTCATTAGGCAATGGTAAAACTGAGTTAATTTTACCATTATTAAACGAAAGTAAGTTTTAGACACAAAGGGTAGTTAAATAAAGCTTGTAATTAGGCACTAACCTGATTACGTTATCTATACATATAAAATGCTTTGTCCTGAATGACTGACTGACAATCAACGCACAGCCTAAACCGCTGATCGTAGAGACCTGAAACTTGGAGGGTGTGTTCTTTGTATGACGTAGGCATCAGATAAGAAAGGATTTTCCGAAATTCTACCCCTAAGGGGGTGAAAAACGGGGGCAAAGTTTGTATGAGACAACGTGATTCCTTGGTCCGATCTTCTTCAAATTTTGCATAAATATTCCTTAACAGAATTGATGGAAGACGTGTTTCGTATTTTATTGAAACTCATCGCCTAACGGGGTCAAAAAGGGGTAGAAAGTTATTTTAGGGGCGATTTGCATCGAAGTTGATATCAATACTCCTTAGTACTTTTGATTTAAATAACATTTTTTATTTTGACACATGTTTGAAATTTCAATCCGGTTATCAAAGATTACAGAATAAGGCAGATGGAGCGAACGGAACACGGACGTGAGGCCAAAAAAGGAAATACAAATTGAAAAACTCATACCTGGTATACGCTTTTGAATTTGTTTTTGCTTTGTTTAAAAAACTTTATTAAACGAAAAACACTTTCTTTTTAAAAAATTAGCACACAGCAGCTTTTAAACATAGCAAATACAAATTCAAAAGCGAATACCAGGTAGGTAGGTATGTGTTTTTCAATTTGTACCTAATTGTTTTTTTTGGCCTTCGCGCGCTCTATCTGCCTTTTGTTCTGGAAACTGAAATGCTCTTTAAAATTGGAATGTCAAATATAAAAGAATATTTAAATCGGATCAGAATTCGAAATTTGTTTGGAAGTTCATTTTCTCGGACTTTTTGGCGGGAACTTGCAGAGTGACGTTGCGTTTTCATTTTTATTTTCATAAATTCGTGTATTTTAAGTTTTATTGCATATTATCGGTGGTAGTTTATCCAATAAAGATCAATCCATGTGCACCAGTGAAGTGAAATGAAATGAATTATGTGTATCGTGTCTTTTCAAAAGTCCGTGAAGAGTTTTAGTACATGACCACCACTGTAGTATAACATGACTTTTATGGACGGTGACTGACTGCATGAGGACTATGTGAAAGTGATTTATTGTGACTATAACTTATATAATATAACTGGAAATTGCCAAAATACACACCCGTGTGACGCCCATGAAAAAAATCTCTATTTCATTAGAATATTTTGAGTGTAGTTAATTTAATTTCTTTCTCATTTGTTTTTATAATAATTAAATAAAATTCTTTGAGTTAGATTTTTTTGTGAAGGTATAATATAAGTTTTTAGTTAATTGTATTTGTTTTGTTTGTTGTGTCTAATAATCAGTGGCGTGCGTTGGTTTGCGAAAGGAGAAAATTCAAACCGTACGCGGGTGAAACCGCGGGGGTCTGCTAGTTCCTAATAAAAGCCTAAATTACATAACTTCTTTGAGAGAGCAAAAATGTGTTTATCTCGGCGTCTCTTTGTGCTCCTACGATAATAAAACAATGATAATTAAGAATTCCATTTCATTAACTAAATTAAATTCTAAGTCAGCTCTCTTATAAAAACTTAATTCCAGTTTGACAACGAAGCTCTGTTTCTAACGAAAAAGTAAGGGCAAGAAGTAAAATCCAACAAAAGATGTCTCGAAAGCAAGCTTAAACATATAATTCTCACCACATGTCATGGTATTATTTCATGGGTGTATCATTCACTAGTTTCTACCCGCGATTTCACTTGTGTTCCTGGGATAATATGATTTTTCTCCTGCAGCTAGGTATTCCCCTGAAGAAAAAAACCTGTTTATCTGTTTTGACGATAAGGGACAAACAATTAATAAAAACTAGTAAATAATAAAAGATAATCAATATAAATATAGCTAGTATAGAAGACAATGTGCTTACACAAATGCGCATAGAGTGCAGACAATAGTAGAGACGTTCTGAAAGTTGGCTGAGAGCATATTCCAACAGATATTAAAAAGGTTTATTTAAAATCTGTTATTCAATTATAATTAATAAATACCTACAGCAGAGAATTTAAAAATGTACCTAATACAAAATAGTAATACAGAATAATTTATTTTGGATTCTGTAATTTCCACCCAAGGAAGATGAATTTTGGAAACTTGTCACGTAGTTCGTCCAAAGACAAAACATCCTCCGGAATAATCGAGTTGGTCTTGTTACACGTAATCCAACGGCTAAAGAATGGGTAACTTCGTGTATAAATAAAAACTTTCAACTAAGTAGGATCGGGTTCTTACGAACTTACGAACATTAGGTACCTCTTTCTAATATTAGTGACTCTACCGCATTTTGGAAAACAAACATCAAATGATGGCAAGAATCAGCAAAATAAAATCTTATCAGCCATGAGGAAAAATATTACTATCTTCCCATTTATCAGCAACGTATACACTAACAAACAATGCGCATTCGTAGACAAAGGACCGATTAACTCTTTTTGAAGTATTCCCATTTGCGCAACGGTTTTTTGAGCACTGATTTTTTGAGCACCGATCCTATTCCCTTTTCAGCACCGATGCATATTTTGGATCGGTGCTCAAATGGGAACAAAAATTAAATTCGAAATCGTTCCCTTTTGAGCACCGGCGGTTTTGTAGTGCTGTAGTGTTTAATAAAACGTATCGATTAAAATTAACATTTTTATTATAAAAAGTAAGAAGTATCATCGTTAGAGCACCCATTTTTAGAGCATCAAAACTATTCCGCTTTGAGCACTGATCAATATGCTAGGTTGGTTGTCAATTGCTGAACAAAAAATACTTACTGTTGTTAATATTACCTAGGTACTGACTAATTATGAAACATAATGTACTCTCCATTTTACTTATATTTAAACTCTCTCTAAATACCTCAGATATACTGTATACTTATGAAAAAATGGTACCAGGACTTAGTACTTACGTTATTTTATTGAATATTCCCATTAGAGCACCGATTCTAGAGCATCAGCCAATATTTTAAATGAATAAAAGCTAACTACCGGTGATCCGTAAACAAATTAAATTCATCAATCATTGCCGGTATTAGTAAATACTAAAAATGTTAATCTGCTTTCTGAATGCCGGCAAATGAATAAATTTTATTGGAGTTAATCTAAATTAATATCTTCGTTATTTCCTCGGTGTAACCAGATTTGGCTCAAATTGATAGAATATTTGAGCGGATTTATATGAAATAATTCCCGTAGCAATTTCCGACAACAATAGAAGTTGGGTACAACATTTTCCGAGGCTGAGATAGGCCGCATCAATCTGGATGTGGATCTACTGTGACGTAAGCGAATGCCTGATGTTTGCTAGCTATACTGTCTTCATATCAATTTATCGTCTCCATTTTGTCTGATGAGAGATTTTTTGCCAGCGTAGATGTTTGAGTGGATAAACTACCCAGGGACGTACTGATTGAATTTCTCTCAAGATATTGTTTTTTAAAGCAATTATTTCTTTTACAATTTTCATAAAACACACAACTTACACATAAAATTCGTCTGTGTAAGAATCTACTTACTAGAGTCAGATTAAAGTGCATACATCACAATTTGACGGGCCAGTTGGCGCAGTTGGTTAAGAGTCTGGTAAAGATTCCACCTATTGCGCCGCAGGTCGTGGGTTCGATTACCGCACAGGACATGCATTTGTGTGCATGAACATGTCTGTATGTCCTGAGTCTGGGTGTAATTATGTATATTAAGTATGTATTTACAAACAAAAAGTAGTATATGTATTATATCAGTTATCCGGTTTCCATAGTACAAGCTCTGCTTAGTTTGGGATCAGATGACCGTGTGTGAGGAATGTCCCAGGATATTTATTTTATTTAATTTTATGTTATTTTATGTTTATATTTAAAAAGGTACTTTTTAGACGTAGTGATTCTTTAAAATCCACAGTCAAATATAACACATAATTTTATGAGTATTCTCTTTCCATCATTTTTTTTTTCAAGTCGGATCTTATTTTCCGGAGTTATGTCGTTACAACAATAGCTTATGTACCTAGTATCTTTGTTATTGTACATTGACAATAGTAATTATGTAAGAACCGTGCGACCCCTGCTTATGTAAATTTATACTTCAGCCGCTTATCTCCCTGTAACCTCTGGGGTCCCCAGTAATTACGGCTGTAGACACAGATAATTGCCTCGAGATTCGCTCTGCTTCGACCAATTTTTGTGACGATTCTCTTTATTTCACCGTGTTCTCGCCTTAGAAACATTTCAATAGTAGGTACTTAATGTTGACGCCAGACATCTCATTATTTTTAACCGCTACACGGTTCACATTATGAGATAAGAGCAGCTGTTATACTCGTTCAGTGATCGCATATTTCATTAATACATTGCGGTTACTCCAATGGACTGTAACACGGAACGGAAATATTATTTTACATTAAGTTAACGTTACGCAACATTCGCGTATAATTCATGGCACATACTCGTAATTGACTAGCATTAAGTAACAGAGAATTTGACTAACTAGTTGAACTATAAACTTACTAGTTGTCCCCCGCGGTTTCACCCGCATTCCCGGGATATAATATAATGTAGCCTATGTCCTTCTCCACACCATAGGCTATCTGCATGCCAAATTTCATGATGATCCGTTGAGTAGTTGAGGCGTGAAGGCGTAACAAACAAACAAACTCACTTTCGCATTTATATTAGTTAGGATAGGATTAGGATGTTTAACTCAATGATAACATACGAATAATTTTATTCATTCATTTTGAACATATTTTGAATAAGCAAATTGACAAAAATAGCAATAAGTCAGAGTCCAGCGGAGGAACCTATACCTATGACTTCAAATGACATGTGTAGTATTCAAAGAACAATGTAACAAAACTTACAGCTAAATAAACAACCTATAAACCAAGTAAATACAAACATAAACAAAAGAAAAGCGCCGTAGCGACTTAACAAATACAAATGGATCAATTGGAACTATTTATCGGGGGAGTGACCCTGTTTGAAACGTGTGAAGTAGTCTGCTTACAAAGCCATAAAACGATAGGTTACACTGCAAATGAACAATCTCCAGTAAACCGCTGTGACAGCAAGACGTGTTCAATTCATCACTGAGCAAGTTGACTCGGCAATACTCGGCGGTCGCAATTTTTCCGATGACGAACACTTTCCCATCAACGTGAGCCGCGCTGACTAAGCACCGGTTATTATGTGTCCTCCCCTTCTTTGTCTATGATAGACGCACAATGTCTGCGGATAGACGTTCCTATTTCTCTTTTACTTATATCTATTTTATATATAGGTATGCTCTGTCATAGTTAATTTCAACGCCTTTAAACGGGCCTTTAATCTATTGGAAATTGGTGCTCGTAATCACCTTGCTAGTCTGTCGATCGCATAGATAACCTTCTCAAACTAACTTAATGTATTTATAATGCGAAACTTTGAATAAATAATAGACTGATGCTTTGACGTGATCATAATTTATGTGAATTAATATTGCTGAACGTTTGTGGAGAAGTTTATTTTATTGTTCTAATTAGAACTTACTGACAGTCATTGCGTTTCTATATTTACTCGAGGCTGGCATAAGTAGATATAATTACAGCAAATACCCCACTCTCACTCTATACTTTCTGAGAAGGCATTTCATAAAATGTTCTGACATAGTAAGCCGAAGATGTTTTGAATACAAAATGTAAGTACTCCTACAACACTGACGGCATGCGGCACCGCGATTTGATCTCTAAATATTCAAACTTGATTGCGAAATACCTAAGGAACCCTTTATGTGTCAATTTAACGAGATTCTATTTAATTTACAATACTCTTAGTCAATTTAATTCATGTCGTTAATGGAATAGGCACTTCACTTTGCTTAATCAAGTGCGGCTCAAATTAATTGAAAGGATTCCACGTGACCTTTGCTTTGTCAAAGACAGTTGCAATTTGCGTGTTGCAAACTATCTATCTATCCTACCTATAACTACTCTGTTGATGCAAATTGCAACTGTCAAATCTACATTTGCTGTCGACGTTGTGGAACATGGCTTATAAGATTCAGTGGGCTATGTTTATGAATATATCAATATAGTTTCATACGGACAAGATGAAAATACGTCTTTATTTGGTAATAAGGTATATTGTATCTATCTAAAACTATAATTTTGTATATAATATTAAAATTAACTAAAAACTAAATTAAAATTAACTAAAAACTAAATTAATAATAACTATCTAAACTATTTAAATTACGTCTAAAAATGGCCCCCGTGGCATTGTCCCAAAGATGCTGGCAGCATTTCCTCGCTGAATAGCGATACTAATGCGCTGGGCGAGGAAGCTGCCAGCCCTTTGGTCTCCGGTGGAGTCGACGAGCCGTTTTGATAGTTCTTTAAATAGTAGTCGGGCATTGGGACCCCACGGACCGATGGTCTCGACGCCGAACGGCACGAAATGGTATTGGGTGCCGAGACCCTGGTATTTGGAAATTTTGCGAGATTCAGCCGCCTCTGCCGCCCCGCCAGCCTTGATAGTGGTCCGTGGTAGATGTGACGGCGCCAGCGTGTCTACGCATGTCGCGTCCCAGACCAGGACTCGTCCCATCTTCCACGGAACCAGGGTCATCCCATCCGGTCTCTTGCCATCGTCCCTCGAGACGCCGTTTGGTTCGAGTATCGCCGGCGCGTCGACGGTGGCAAGAGCACGGCGGATGATATCATTTATGGCGGCATGCCTGGAGAGGCGGCCCGCGCTCAGATGACATGATAGCCCGTGGTGTCCCAGCTCGTCGACATATGTGCCACAGGGGCACTTGTGTGGAGTACAAACCATAGCACCCAATCTCAGGCTTACGGCAAGCCTTAGGGTGTTTGGTTCTAAATAGGTACCGGTAGTAGGCGTGGGGTAGGCGTGTAGCCATTGGCCCGCTTCACGCTCGGCAGCTGCCAATAGGCGTGCACGCGCATGGCCGGAACTGGAATTAAGGATATTTTTAAATATACTGTGTGAAATGGCGTCGTCCCAGATCCGTTGAATATTTAAATTTGCGGGAAGATTTTGACCCGGGCAAGCCATCTGCCAGGCGCTCCTAGCATCATCCAGATCCGCGATCTTGTAGTTTAATGGCCAGGCCTTCAAGATTTTACCTACAAGAGTCGACGTGCCGTGGACTGATGATAGAAATGCCGGTAAAGCGACACTGGAAATTTTGCGCATCCCTAGCCCACCATATCTGATGGGAAGAGAAGCCTGGGCCCAAGATTGCTCGCTTAGCTGTATATTAAGTATGGATTCCAAAGAAGATTTAATGATATGATCAATCGGTAATAATAAGTTTTGGTGCTTCCAGAAAGGGCAGCAGCGGAGCAGGTAAGTAAATTTAGGGACAAAAAGGCAGAATTTTAAAATTGTTATTGCAGAGTGCGAATTAATCTCAAGTAAGCGGTCGGCGCTGTTTTGGAATTTGGAGATAGTATGCGTGATGATATCGGGGATGGCCTCTTCAAAAATTGGTGACCCTAGGAGGTTTAGGGTCTCTTTGTTAACTATTTTCATGTTCGGAGTAAGTGTGTAAAATTTTTGAATTATATCAGAGTAGTATTGGTCACGACAATTTAGGTAAAGTTCGCATTTGTCAAAATTTAGTTCTAAACCAATAGTATTAAATTTAGTTATGATTTCTAAAAGGTCAGCGAGTACTGTATTAGCATCACCTCCTAGAGTCCCATCATCTAAGTACCACACATTAAATTTGGAATGTAAATTTTGAGTGATGGGATTAATAGCTAAACTAAAGATGGCTGGCCCGAGGGGATCACCCTGCTGACAACCAACTTCCGAAGAAAGTTCGTGGTTTTTGTACATTAATTTTGAATTTTCTGCGTAACAGTTCAGTAGGTAATTATAAATTTCTGGAACATGATTTTTGACTTCCGACAGCAGGGTGTCCCTATTCACCGAATTAAAAGCGTTTTTGACATCAATTTTGAGAACCACCTCACACTGGTCATTGGCTAAGCAGGTACGCAGACCATGAACAGCAGCCTCGCACCCTCCCTTAGTGCCAAATCCCAATTGGATTGGTTCGAATTGTTTTTGTAGTTTCGGCAAAACGTGCCGGACTGAAATTTTGGATGCTAGGCGCCGAAAAGTTGAGCCAACAGCGATGGGCCTGACTCCCCCATCCTTTTTAGTCAGGGCAATCAGGTTAGCTCCGTAGATTATTGGAACGAATATTGGGTTGATATTGCCAGAAAGCATAATATTAATTAATTTTGTGAGGGAGATTAAGAGGCGCTTACCTGCATCGCCAACACAGTGTGAGGTTAGATCTTTCAGATGTTGTGGGGTTATTCCATCGAGCCCTGATGCCGAACCGGTTTTGAAAGAAAGAATAGCGTTCAATGTATCCTTTTCTTGTATATATGTATAATCTATTATACTATTATAATAAAGTTGTTGAAGAGTTATTTTGTTTTATTGTTTGTTTACACGCAAATATCTGGAACTACCAGTCTGATACGAAAAATTATTTCACTAATAGGCAGCTCTATTATCCCCGAGTATTATAGGCTACTTTTAATCCCAGGGACACGTGTGAAACCGCGGGGGACAGCTAGTAATGTAACATGGGATGAAATTAGCCTAGTTTTTCCCAGTCTCGTAGCATCTCTATAGTCGTAGGCAGAGTAGCTCTGAAATAAGATGTCACGAATAAAACGGTAGCTAGAATATTCCAAATTCTAATATTCTTCATTATACATTTATATTCTTCTTCATTATAGATTTTTATAACCTTATATGGTTCCTATGAGCAGAAATCATACCCTGGGTATGGAGATCACATAAATCGCGTAGGGCTTTAGGTATTCATATATTCTCACGCGTATATAATGTGTCATCGATAACACATTAGGGTCCCGGTCTAATGGAATATCTATAGAAATATAATAAAACACTTTGGGTTGAATATGCGCGACAAAATATAACTTATAATTTATTAAGCTTGGAAGTCTTTTTCTTTCAGCTTTTTTTTATAAAACGTATAGCCTTTTTTGGTGTTATTTGATCTTAGTTAGAAAGAAGCGCTCGTGGTGTAGCATGATTAGCCGTTCTTAATCGATCGGCAAAGTCTGTCTTCGTCGGTACCTGGATGGGTGACCGCCTAGTGGTATTTCAAATCGAGCGTTTCCGTGCTTCGGAAGGCACGTAAAGCCGTTGGTCCCGGTTATCACTTAATTGTGATAGTCGTCAAGCTAGTTGGAGGCCTCCTAGGCGCCTTGAAAAATTCCAACAGTAGGTTGACCACTAGCCTACCTCCACCGATCGGCAGTGGGCACGCGTGGTGGAGTATCTGCCCATTCCCTTTCACCCTGATTTGTGAAAGGAGGCCTGTGCTCAGCAGTGGGACATTATAGGCTGATGATGATGATGATGATGAGTTAGAAAGACTCGTCTCACATAGTAAAATTAACAAACAAGAATGTTATAATGTTATTACTAATATTGTAAATAATTGTTGTTGTTGTAAAAGAATGTTTATTGTAGATAAGGATTTCCCCCGATTCTCAAAACAAGAAATGTTGTAGAAAATGTCAAAAATTTCAGGTATTTTATTGCTTCCTACGACTTTATAAAAAAAGTTAAAAGAAATATTACATTCAATGTGCTACTACTAATAATAATATGTTAAAATGCTTACTTTAAGCATTTACCAGAAAACTTACAACACTTCTATCCGTAAATGTTACATACTCAGAGCATGTGTGACTATCGACATGTTTCTAATACTTTTATTGCGCCCATACAAGAAACATCTTTATTTTTGTGTGTTTACTCGTATATCTGTACAATGTATCGTGCGTAAGTTATAAGCAATATAATATGATTTGCGTACACAATTCACGAAAACTGATTTCTTTATTGCCATTTCTACATAGCCATATATTATCTAGCCGTCTCTTAATGGAACATATACAAGACACATCATCTAGACTTTTATAAAAAACCCTATTTAATACTTTGACATATTCGGACCTTTTAAGTTACGAAGTCAAATAACACCCACACGGCCGCAATGAAAGGGTTCATAAAAGAAGTAAATTGAAGGTTTTCTACGTAGGTATGGCAAAGTTTGCTTTCGCTTACGAAGTTACACGGCTTCTTTGTATACTGCAGTAGAGAAGAAACGAATTTTCCAATCGACAGACTTCGTCGGCTTCGGCGTCGCCGCAACCGGCAAATAGTCTTATGGATTTTTGAAATCCCGTCTTAATATTATAGATGCAAGATCGTTGGTTGGTTTATTCGCAGATACGGAGATATTGAAGTAATTTTGCATAGTGATAGTTTATGGGGTAGTGTATAGTGACAGTGAGTGGTTACATTTAATGACTAAAGGCATAGAGCCTAAAGGGGATCCGGGTGAAACCGTGAGGGACAGCTAGTAATTATGAACTTACGTACCGATACATATTAGTACCTACCTGAGTGCAAATTGTTTCTTATTCTCGTTATTGTCTACCTATTGATTTTAGAGACGATAGAAGTTAAATGGCCTTATCGTTCGCTTTGAAGATAAATTCGATATTTGAAGATGTCTCAGATAAACTCGTACTATGATATTTAGTTTTTGATGAAAGATATTTTGTACAAAAGTACAATTTCATAAATTATTATACCATCATGTTTCATGTGTTTACCACCTATGGCCTCATGAATTATCATAATGAGATGTGGTCAAACACAAGTAACAAAAATACCACAGAAGTACAATGTTACCATTCTAATAAACTCTACCATCCTCAGTGTACTCAGTTTCACCTACATTCCATAATGCATTTTCCGCGTTCCACATTAAAATTTTACAACAACAAACTATTGTTACTACTCAAAATGTTGCCCGACTTCTATTTTGAACGTTTGTTCGTAACAATTGCGATTACTACACTGTCTACACTACATTTTATATTATAAGTAGACCAAGCTCAATGTAAAAGTGATTTTTAAAACCCAGACTTAGATTTAAGTACAACAAGATTCCCATTACGATTTTAATGAGAATTTTAGAGGTTACCTTTACCTTTTATTTTGCCGATAAGCTATTTCTTTCCGAATGTCACTTTTTCCCTAAACATCCTAACCAATATTATAATTCGCATTTATAATATTGGTTAGGAGGGTAGTAGTGAGTTTGTTTGTTTACGCGGGGAACAGCTAGTTATTAATAAGTAAGGATTTAATTTTTCAAGCCTGCGGCATACGCTTACTTCTTAACAACAAAAGCATTCGTGATTCCTGAAATACCTCGCTGTGATAGACTGACGGAGTCAGATCATAAAGTTCCTTTTATACCTTTTTTGTTCGACCCTAAAAACATTGCTATCGTCCAAACGTTACTGACAAATGTGATAACCAAAAAACCTATTGTTCTATTCATATAAAAAGTCTCTTTAAAACTACTCAAAATATGAAAATGTTCCCATTTACTGTAGTCAACGAAGTTTCAGCGTAACATTTCGTAAAATGAGGGCGGGGAATTAAAGTACAGTTCTGTTGGTTTACCGGCACTCCATTTGCAGGAAGACCCTTAATTGGAAATGGTTAGAAATTTAATATTTATACTTAATTGGAGTTAAGCGTGTGTTAGGAGTTAGTTTAAATTACATTTATTATACTGCCGAATGTTCTAGGATTAGATCTCAGCTCACGTGAATTAAGATGACTTATAAATAAAAAAGGTTCGATACATATTAATATTATTAATGTTCCTCTTAAAATTTCTTCTTCGCTTCACATATAAATATTTTTTCTGCTTGTTCCAAAGCAGTTATACTGACGCTATAAGCTTATATAAGTTAAAACTGATACAAACCCCAATTAGTAATGCTGACGTATTCGTTTGTGATCTATGTACCTAATATCAATGCATGTACGTACAATTGTACATGTCCTAATTGGCGAGACCAGGGACTCTAAAAGGCCACAGCAATATTGCTGAATAGAATTCATTTGCCAAATTCGCAGCAGATCGTCGAATTTCAAATATATTTGGTAAAATAGTTACTCATTATTTTCAACGTTTTCTGATTTGATAGAATATGCTGTGAATGTGTAATGTAGAAGCATAGTAGAATAATAATTACTTGAATCAAAATTGCACTTATATTTTGCAAAATACTGAGAGTAACTCGTTAGAAACTGGATTCCCAAAAAATCAAGCTTTCCAATCAGTGGTTATATTTTACTAGCAGTCTCGCGTGGTTTCACCCGCGTCCGTGATAAAAAGTAGCCTATAATACTCGGGGAGAATGTAGCTTCCTATTAGTGAAAGATTTTTTCCAATCCGACTGGTAGTTCCCGTTTAAACAAACAAACAAAAAAACTCTTCCGCTTTATTATATTAGTATTACTATAGATAAAACACAAGCTCCTATCCATTTTTTGATAAAATAATATATGCCTATAAGTATATGTTATCCAATATTGTCGACCATTTTGAAGTAGATTCAAATCTTAGTACCTATATCCTCTTTGATAAACTCAACATTTAAATTCAGTTGGTTTTGTCAGATATTTTGTTAGCTGTTAACAGCTTGAAGAAGATAAGAACCATCAATCATGTTTTTTTCTAGTGATATATTTCTGTATTGCTATTTTTGTAAACGAAACACTTTTCTTTGCAGCAAAAAGATATTTATAATCAGGCACATGTTCTTTGTTTCGCTTTCCTTTACGATATTTGAATTTATTTACTCGTCAGAACGACTTAATAAATAACTAAATCTACACTGCTTTATTTTAATATCCTTACATTTTCCTCCTTTAAGGATTTCGCCAACAAAGGTAAAGGCTTACGGAAAAAGTTGGTTTAAACTGAAATCTTATTAGGTACTGTTAACTTTTAAAACAAAAAAAGCATTTTATCCATAAATATCATACGGTAATAAATAAATTCAATCGTGGTGCGTACCACACGAAACGGATTAAAGGGATCCGCATACAGACAGTTTTACGGTTATTTAAACAGGATTTATTTGAGTAGGACGGGAATTTAAACAGATTAGTGTTGATCCGACGACCCTCGCCACTGTTTTACTTATACAACTATTCATGTAGTTTTTCAGAGCTTAACTCGTGTTAAAAGGTCGTTAATTTGCCTTTGCAAAAAGTAGGGATCTAGAATAACAAATAGATCTCGCGTCTCCTCAGGGATATTATCTCGGGTATCTGAGACCGCTTAATGCAATTACATAGTGCTTTCAACTTATGAATTGAGATGTCATCGCATGATGTTAACCTAAACAAAATTATAATCGCAGATGCAACTTACTCGTTAATACTGACTGACTATAATTAGTGAGTCGTGGAGTCGTTTGGTTGGTTGCCATTGCTCTAATTTTGAAAGTGCTTTGTAGTATCTAACAACTTGGCAAGTGCGCTAAATGAAAACTGGAACGTTTGTATTCCTGGTTGGTCACAACACGACACATTGCAGTTATAATACTTTTTATCCAGTTTATTCAGACACTGGGTGTCAAAATGATGAATAGTTTCAGCAATATATTTGACAAAAAGGAAAGATTGTCCAAATCTTTACAAGAACGAACCAATATCTTCAATCAATGGCTTAGAAAATCCTTATAGTTCGAAGAATTATTGAAGTTATTAAAAAAATATGGCATTACCATTTTAGATGATTCAAATAGAGTTATAGAGAAACACTATAACAGGTGGAGATTTCGAGATGGCATATATTCGAAACCTATGTTGGGTTGGTCATGCTGAACAACTTTTTCTACGGGACCAATAGTAAATTCTAAAAAAAAAAATTAAACTTTTCTCACAAAATGTCAGCCTAGCTCGATCAAAAGGTATGAAAAGTAAAAAAAAAATTGAGAATTCAGTGTTGATCCCATAGTAAAAGTTGTTCAGCAGGACTAATCCTACATAGGTTTTGAAAATATGCCATCTCGAAATCTCCATCCAGTATTGCAGTTTGTTACCGAGAATATCCAAGCTTCGTGAACGTCAACACACACTGATGAATGTCGGCATCCAAGTGGGGCTTTGGCAAATGACTAAATAGATTTGTTTCAAGGCTTTGGACTTTCTCATATGGCTGTTGACATGGATCAAAACGGTATTCACTTTGGAATTGTGAAGAGGACTTATTTACTCTGCCTTACTTGTAGTGAATGACAATTTCATGACAATGTAGTGAATTTGACAATATTTAGCGGTATAGAAACCTAGGAAGTCTGGCGAGACAGCTTTCTTGAGCTTATTGACAACAGCGGCAGCCTCGACGTTTTTTTTTGTTTATTGATAGTATTTTATATATTCAAAACACTTACAATAAAGCTAACTTAAAAAAACAAAATTGGAAAGGAATCCTAACTATCCTAACTAATATTATAAATGCGAAAGTGAGTTTGTAATAATGATCATGTCAAGACATTTGTTATGCAGATATCGTATGGTACGGAGAAGGACATAGGCTACTTTTTATCCCGTGAACGCGGGTGAAACCGCGGGGGACAGCTAGTTTATGATAAAGAGGGGCTATATCATAAATTAATATCCCTTTACTTTTATTTAATAACTATATCCATGTGGATTATATGTATAAATGAACAGCATATTTGATCGTTTACAAACGGTTACAGTTCTAGCAGAGCAGTGGGCGATGAGCGTGAAAGTTATCGGAGCGTGTGAGCCGCCGCCGCTTCATTGGCGCACATCAACTGCTAAGCCGACCACACATTATTATTGGAGCATTCATGGTGACATCCCATCCCCTTTCATTTAACCCTATTATATCCTGATTATAAATAAAAATAGCTATATTTTATTTATTTATTATTAGACTACTTACACAGCATAATTAAATTTCTTTACAAAAACGTTTTAAAATTTACAATGCCTTTACGAAGCTGTACGTTTACAAATTTTGCTTACAATACCTACGAGTATTAAAAAGACAAAAAGTATCTTTACATATAAAAAAATAAATTAAAATTAAAGGTTAAAAAAAAACATAAAAGAGCCAAAAAGAAGAAAAATAATATAATATATATAATTAATTATTATTTCATCCGTCGTAATTGAAATATTTGCGTTAGATTATGAAATTGTTACTTTATTTCTGGATCCAAATCAGATAATAAAAACATCTTCACATTTTAATTTAAACATTATTATGTTTTTCATAGTAAGTCGTATCTATTTTACTTGGAAATTATACCTACAACTTTAGGTATATCTAAATTTGTGTCGAACTTCTACTGACTGTTGTACCTACATAGGTGTTTACGTTTGTCATTACATTCCAACATAACGCAGAATATTGAATAATCTCGGCTCTCAAATTTAATCCAACCATGTTGAATATTAAACACAATATTACATCAAAGATATAACATGATCAACAACATATTTATTTACAGAAACATAACTCCAAATAGCGTCACCTGGCTTCGAGTGACATCCATCCGTTATGTCACCCAACTTTACTATTACTTTAGATATTTATTAATTATCTTCGAACATAACCGATTTAAGTGATATATGACACCACTGAAACAAGTTTGATCTAAATACATATATAATACTGGCTGAATTATTCAGGCGTGTCAGGTTCGTACAAATACAAAAATATTATAACTCACAAATTGCAGCGTTACTGAATACCTACAAATTGGACTAGCATTCTGAATACGGACGAAATAATAGTTTCAATTTATATTAAAGTTATTATTTCATGCACAGATAAACTATAGCTTTTGCAGTATCTATACATATACATATATATACGTTACGAGAAATCTTTGTACCTACCCCATTTTAGGGTTCCGTAAGCCTCACCTACCTACTAAGTCTCCGCTGTCCGTTCGTCCGTCCGTCTGTCTGTCAGTGTCCCACTGCTGAGCACAAGCCTCCTTTCACAAATTAGGGTGAAAGGGAATGGGCAGATACTCCACCACGCGTGCCCCCTGCGGTTCGGTGGAGGTAGGCTAGTGGTCAACCTACTGTTAGAGTTTTCAAGTCGCCTAGAAGGCCTCCAACTAGCTTAATGACTATCACAATTAAGTGATAACCGGGACCAACGGCTTTACGTGCCTTCCGAAGCACGGAAACGCTCGATTTGAAATACTAGGCGGTCACCCATCCAGGTACCGACCACGACGGTGGTAGCTTAACTTGCCGATCGGTTAAGAACGGCTTAAGTATCATGTTACACCACGAGCGCTTCGCGATGAACTGTAATGTAGAGTTCAAAATGTTCACAGAAAGTGTATTTATATTGCCACTATAAAAAAAAAAACCGGCCAAGTGCGAGTCAGACTCGCGCACCGAGGGTTCCGTACAAACCTGTAGGTATATAAGTAAATTGTAGTATAGACCTGAGTATTTGATATTAATTTCAATTTATGACGTATTAAAAAAAACTACTGACTAGATCTCGTTCAAACCAATTTTCGGTGGAAGTTTGCACCGTAATGTACATCATATATTTTTTATAGATTTATCATTCTCTTATTTTAGAAGTTACAGGGGGGGACACACATTTTACCACTTTGGAAGTGTCTCTCGCGCAAACTATTCAGTTTAGAAAAAAATGATATTAGAAACCTCAATATCATTTTTGAAGACCTATCCATAGACACCACACACTTATGGGTTTGATGAAAAAAAGAAATTTGAGTTTCAGTTCTAAGTATGGGGAACCCCCAAAATTTATTGTTTTTTTTCTATTTTTGTGTGAAAATCTTAATGCGGTTCACAGAATACATCTACTTACCAAGTTTCAACATTATAGTTCTTATAGTTTCGGAAATAAATGGCTGTGACATACGGACGGACAGACAGACAGACAGACAGACAGACAGACATGACGAATCTATAAGGGTTCCGTTTTTTGCCATTTGGCTACGGAACCCTAAAAAGTACATAAAATATTTTTTTTTTTACTGAACCCTTCGTGTGCGAGTCCGCCTCGCACATGACCGGTTTCATATTGCGCTCACGGTGCGCACGGTGGAGTGTGAGTAAGAAGTAGAATAAATGGGTAGTAAATTATTCAACCTAATTCAGGGTTAATTTCCCCAAGGGAAAAATTTGCGCTAGTAGCTAATACTGTAGTGAAAAATGCCGATGTACCTTTTGCTGTGTTATTTTTAAACAACGATACTTCAAAGAAGTACCTAATCACACAGATTAAAGTTCATACACAATTTTTTTTTGTGTAATCCCTCTTCATAGTCAGTGTTTTTATCAGTTTTTATTTATAATTGTAAAAGTGATTATAGTATTCAGGATAACTAAAATTCCTTAGCTAAAATTCTGTGCTAAAATTGTATCCCTGCCTCATTACATAGACTAAAGAACATAAATAGCGAACCAATGTCTCTCCGAGGGCTGAGAGCTTCAAATTAGAGATGTAAACCGGTTTGAAGAAAACCGGTTTTGAATTAAACATGTAAAATGACAGATAGTGACCTATTATCATCGCCTAATTTGAATTACTATATCTTACAAAAAAACGTCGTGTAACTCGTGATCTCTAATAGAAGAACGTCATATCACGCATTTTTGGATGACCTTGCTTTGTCGAATGTCAACATCTTTACGAGCACTTCGCGCTAGATGGCGTTGAAGTAAAACTAAAACTTTACTTACTTTGATTACGTTAAGTTATTTTTTTTAAATCTGACTTCAGTTTTTTTAAAGTAATTTTGTGGTTTTCAACAAACAATAAGGAAGCCGGGGTGACGCCATTTTGCTTTACTCACTTGTGAGTTGTGACTCGATCGGCAACGTGTAGTGTATTGCAATTTCGGTTGCATTATTGTTTTTTAGCATGGATTGATAAACTTTCAAGGTAACCTAACGCCCTTATTAATAAATATGGTGTAAGTCAAGTTTGGTAATACCTAGGTTTTAAATATATCCGTCACTTTCTAATGTCATATAAACAAAAAGGGCTCTATCTTAATACCTGTGTGTTACAAGACTGACTTAAACCTTATTTATTAATAAATATAAAGTGGGTATATGTTTTCGTTGCTGTCCCTCGAAGCCGCCGCTTTGGGGCATTATTTCTGTAGTATATTTAGCCCTTTTTACAAAAACCTTAAAAACCCGGTTCTTTTTTAAAGTAATCGGTTTGAAACCGGTGCTGAAAATTGTAATCGATTCACATCTCTAGTTGAAATCCAACGTGCCTTTAAAATCATCTTATATATCTCAAAAACTTGACCTACAAACCTAAAATATTATAAAGTTTTATTTGACGGTAAAAAAGCGTAGCAAAATATTAAAATCAAAACTGAAAGTAGACAAAATCTCAAATATTGAAATTGACCCATTGGCGGTTCTAATAAGTTACCAAGACGACAGACAAAATGAATAGCCGACGACCTCGATCATGGAGTCCTCCTACATTATGAATAGTGGTTCATTAGCTGAAAAGAAAACTGAAGGTCAGATATATATATTAAAGGAAATTTTATAAAATCATAATTTCATTTGGACGACGTTTTGTCTTCATACTTTTGGTAGAATAGGTATATAAGTGTATTATGAGGATCCATTGAATGTTTGCTAAGTACTTTCTGGAATTTAATATCATATCAAGATTAATTACATATAACGTAGGTATAGATGTTAGGCTAAACTGATTTATAAACTGAAATAACAACAATTGTAAGGATAAGAACAGACAGAATGAATCGTATTTAATTTCATTAGATACGATCTTTAACGACTTTTGAGAGCAAGAGAAGCCGGCAACAGCACCTACTTAAACAAAAAGAAGAAGTAAAACAAAGACGTTGGAAAAGTTTCATGACAAACCGTAACAAAGGGTACCTTGTTACCGAAGTGCATAATTTACGTAGCAAGCTCAAATAGAGGTTTAAATAATTCATCACAAGTATTCTGTATTATTGTAGTAGTTAGGTTTGACAGTTTGAAGTCTGTTACAATAAGAGCAAAGTGCAGCTGAATAATACCGTCCCTAATCGCACCAAGTTTGCTCATTACCTCTCCCACGCGCCACATGTGTTAAATAATTTTTCATGTAACGCAAATGTTGCGAAAGGAGAGAAAAGTTAGTTATGATTCGGATTAGTTCGTGCATTGCACAGATCCACACAATATTGGAAAAAAATAACCTGTTATTTACAACAAATATGAACAAAATGCAACCTATATATAGAAAATTTCCTCAAGTCTGCCGCTGCTTCCGATAAACGACAAGGTTCCCCCAGAAGGCTGGCAGCAACCTGTTATTTATATAATTAATCTGACTATCTCTATATAAAATACAATCTAAATAAACTAATTTAACTACTGCCTAATTAGTAGTCGAGAAACTTGAAATTTAGCATATAGGTTCCTTGGGGGCTAAAGCGGAAGCTCGAATTACAAAAATCTTCTGAGAATTAAAAATTAAAAACCTTAATTGCTTTTGCAATATTGCTTGAGCGCCTAAATTCAGGAGCTAGCAGGTACAAACACGGGGCTGAGCTACTTATTTTTATTTGACCAAATATGGCAAAAGCTCATCGCTAGTCGGGTAAAATCTCAGCGTCGTCGATATCGCAACTATTTGCGATATCGACGACGCTAGTAGTCGCATTTTTGTAGCTAGCTAGCTAGCTAAAAAATATCTTGTGTTTCCTCAATATTATGCTTATCTGAAAAGATAAAGGTTACGTTTATCAGTTTTGTCAGCGCTTATTTATAAGTCAACTAGCTATCCCCCGCGGTTTCACCCGCGTTCCCGGGATAAAAAGTAGCCTATGTCCTTCTCCATACCATAGGCTATCTGCATGCTAAATTTCATGATGATCTGTTAAGTAGTTGAGGCGTGAAGGCGTAACAAACAAACAAACAAACAAACTCACTTTCGCATTTAATATTATATTATATATTATATTATACTAGCTGTCCCCCGCGGTTTCACCCGCGTTCCCGGGATAAAAAGTATGTCTATGTCCTTTTCCATACCATAGGCTATCTGCATGCCAAATTTCATGTTGATCCGACGAGTAGTTGAAGCGTGAAGGCGTAACAAACAAACAAACAAATAAACAAACAAACTCACTTTCGCATTTATAATATTAGTTAGGAAGGAAGTTAGGATATATTAGTTAGGATTTACAAGTTGATTCTTGAGTGTGCTAATTAGTTTATAGATTTCGATTTTTAGAATTAGGTTGTATGGCTATGTATAAAATGTGTAACATAGATCGATAATATAATTAAATCTTGTAGGAAAGTCAACGAAAACTTTTTCTTTCTTTCTTTCATAAAATTTTATATTCAAATGCGAAGTGTATCTTAGTTATTTGCTGCATAAATTATACGGGGCCGAGTTTTAAATAAAAATGTCCTTCTCTGAATGGTTTCAACTAAAGTGCAGTTTGCTGTAATCATTCCGCACAGCCCAACAGCCCGTTGGTAAAAGGCCGCCATTTTATACACATAACCTTATTTCAACGTATTTTCTCTTTGAGTAAGTAAATAATTTACCTTCATTTATGTTTCTTAAAGTTAAAAACATACTTTACTTTCTTATAAAGAAATAAATTAATAGGTATTATGAATATGAGTGAAAAAGATGATAAACTATAATTATTTATATACCTATATGTTGCTGGGAAAACCGACATTATTCACAATGATAGCAATCAAAATTATATGAAACGTAAATACTTGGCAATCTAAATGTAAGAAATTGTAGTTTAATTAGTTATGGATATATAATGTTTGACACTGTTGTATTAGGTTAGGGTAGATGTAAGTAAGTTAATAAATAAATGTGTACACTACAAAATAAAGTTTTTTTTATTAAAAATGTGCTTGCCTTTTACCACAGATCCGTGCATAAAGGGTGATGACGAAGCCTAAGATAGAGAACGCTTACCCAAATCATATTTTTTCTTTAAAAAGGTAGGTCAATTTCGAAATAATTCATCGTGAATTACTTCTCTATGCAAATCTGAATAATAAATATTTCTAGCCGCTCGAGCTGCACAATGCAACGCGTTTCATTTTAGCGTAATGTGCATAATAAATAAGGATATGTAGGATACCTACTATCAAAATTCATAAAAAATATAATAATATTTTTTTCGTTTAAACGTAATAACGTAAATATGAATAAAGATAGTAAATATTGTAGCTAAACTAAAGAAGCCGAAGGTAAACTCTGTAGGTAAGTAAAACTTACCGTAGACACCTACTATATAATACTTATAGATAGAGGCAGGTATGCCTTTGATCTCCCTCGAGATATTAAATTACCAAAAAAGTTGGTATATTAGCAATGAAATTATTTAGTTACCTATACCTCACCCACAGGCATATATCTAAACCTATACTCAATTTTTGCCAATCAAGAAATTTTAGAATCCTGTTTAGACAACAGTTAAATGTTTAGCTATTCGTCATTTTCCTATAATCAAAAGAAAATTACTGAATAATTGGTCTTTCAGAGCAGCCTTTTAGTGAGATTGTCACGCACGTAGGCTTTGGCTATCAGCTAACTATCAGCCTACGACCGGAGCATTCAAAATAGTAGATGTTGAAGAAAAATGAAACTTATAGACTGTCTTCCATATAGTTTATTGAGTAAAATAAAGAACTGTAACAATGAAAATACGATATAAAACACTTGTAAGAAAGAATATAATAGATATGAATACTGAGACAACAATTTGGGATACAAGGAAGTGGAGATATGAAACGAAGGAACTTACCCCAGCTGGGTTCTAGTAGTATGTTAATTATTTATATTATAAGTGCACTGATATTGTCACATTGTACACACGGCTATATATCAAGTATTGTACACACTGGTAACTTATTTCACTTTATGCAATAAATATATTCTGATTTGTTTTATTTTACTTGTAAAGACATGACCGCACAATTTAAGTTTTGTCTCAGAACTGATCGAATAGACTGAATGTCTGATGGACATTCTTCATATGAGATTTCAAAAATTTGAAAATTAGAATTCGAGAATTGATCATATGAAAATTTAAAAATTAGAATAAAGATTTGTGACCAGAAGCAATAATAGAAATAGGAGAGGTCGCATCGTTACAATACCCGGGGCACCGTGGTAAAAAAAAATCTTGAAGAGATTTTTTTTATGTATCTTCTAAATAAAATAATGTTTGGTATAATTTAGTGAAGGTAAAACCCTTGATAACGATGTGACTAAAAAAAACAATTGAAAGTATTAATAAAAGAAGGCAATTGTTTAAATCAAATCTATCTCTGAGTAGACAAAAGTATTTGAAAATGTTTAACTAATTGATGCAAAAGTAAAAAAATAATTGGTAAAAGTAAAATAATTTCAAATTAATAAATCAAAAGTTGGAAGATGTTGGAAGACAATATTTTTAAAGTAAAATGTTAGTAAAATGGTTATGTGAGTGATTAATTTAGAGATGGAATGTTATTTATAATGTTTATATACATATAGTTAGTTTCGCCTTTCATAAAGATTCAAATTCCTCATTCATACATCATATCACTTTGCAGTCTTAATTCCATATTTGTGGAGTTAAGACGCTGCACAAAAAGAGACGCTTTATATTCATTAGAAAGCTGCTCAAGAAATCTAACTATAAATTGGTATAAGCTTATTTAGGCAGTTACCATCTGCTGCATTAAGGGTATATGATGGATGATAATGATAATTTATACACAAGTGCACACTGCACAAAATAATGTACTGGTAAAGTACTACGTAATTGTGTTTACCACAATAAATAAGGTAGGTAGTAGTAATTACTATTAGGTAATTACTAAATGGGTAATAATTAATTGTAGCATTTTAATGCTAATTAAAATAACCACAGGCTTATTTAAAGTGTTGGCACCGCACTACCATAGGCTTATTTAAAGTGTTGGTACCGCACTACCATGGGCTTATTTTATGTGTTGGTACCGCACTATTCAGAGGTTGAAGATATGTGTTTAAAATACCAGATATGGAATGGGGCTTATTTAAAGAGTATTCCTACCGCTCTATACTGAAAGATAATTGAATGTAAGTAGAAGTTAATAACCTCTTTAAGAGGTAAATAATAATAAATATAAAATATAGTTACGTGAAACGTTATGATGGAGTTCCAAAATAAGATGTGGTGAGTATAAAAGTATATCTCCTAAAGTAGAAGTATGACTTAAAGATTCAAATAAAAAAAAGTTTAAAAATAAAGAAGTTATAAAAACAACCCTAAACCCAAAATAAATATTCCCAACCCATTATAAATAAATATAGTTAAATAATTATAATAAATGTAATAATATATCCCCGAAACTAAAATAGTATAAAAGGAATGAAAGGTTCAAATGGTTTATCTAAAATATTTATGGCCGACTAGGGTTTTTGGAATTTTGTGGAGCATGGGTATAGTTTGAGGTATTAGGTAATTCTGAATTATTATTTTGTAAACAACCTTCTATCCATTTACAAGTTTCAAATAATGTGTTTACGGAAATAATATCATTTGGAGAAATTTTATGTGAGTAAACTGGTAATAAATTTCTTCGTAGGATTGAAATTTTTTGATTATCTGATAAAGGTGTATGAAGTTTTGCAAATAGTGATTCCATAGATGAAAAGAAAATGATTACACGTTCATTTTGATGTTGTTTACGTGAATCTATTATTTTATTTAATTTATAATCGTGATCGACTATTTCGAAATCTTTTAAAAATATCGATTTGAAAGTGGACCAATCTTTAATATCTTTTTTGGATCTGAACCAATCTAAAGCTGGTCCTGTTAAAATATCATAGATGTGATTGAATAATGAACCGTCATTAATATTTCTTGCAATAGCAAATTCTTCAACTTTTTGCAAAAAATCATTTGGGCAGCCAACACCTTTATATGTAAAGCGCTTAATTTCTGTATGGTATTTGGTATTAGATAAAGAAGATAAATTTTGAAGGAAAGTTTCTAATGTCAAGTCTGTAGTTGGTAATTGTCTATTATTTGAGCTTGTTGATGGTATTTGAGGATTTTCTATATTTTGGAAATCTATTTCTAGTCGATTTAATTCATTGATCTGTGAATTAAATGTAGTTAAATTTTCTAGCGAAGTTTCAGTGGTGGTATCAAGTAGATTTAGCCTGTTCTTAACATGAGTTAAGTAGGGTTGGATTTTTTCTTTACGTACTGGGTATGTTAAAATTGCTGATGAAATTAAAAGTATGCATTTTTTTATATCTAAAAGATCTTGTTCTAATTCATAGGGACTTGAAATTAAGCAAGGAAATGATGATGGATTTATGAGAGAACTCTCAAGTCTATTTCTTAGTTCTTCAGCTGATTGTGAAGTTTGGAAAGAAATATTCCTAAGTTTTAACTCATAAATTATTTCTGGTTTATTTAAGTAATTGATATCCATGATATCTTGATAAAGTTAAGTAGGTAATAAGTTAAGGTAAGTTATATAATAAATAATAAATATATATTGTATATGAAGTGTAATATTTATATTGGTTGCTATTGCTATAATTCATATAGTCGGTCTCGAAGACCTATGAAAATATATGCAATAGCCTAACTAAGTGTTGTAGTGGCCTTTGCTGTACTGATAATTACAAGGATAACATTTGTTACCAACCAGGCACAGCACCGACCGTGTTAATGTCTGTAAGTGTGAGTAATATATAAATAAATAAATTGGTTAATTGATATTAACTATTCAAAAAAAATATTCAAAAAAATTGCATTCAGGTACTTACGTAGTCTATTTACATACTACATCTATGTCTATGTCAGAGCAGAGATAGATTTGTCACAGAAATTAGATTGTCATAGCAACTGTTGTTTGTTATGACAACCATAAATAAATAAAAATGTCAAACCTAAAACTGTGGAATAAATGATTAGACAGGTAAAATTATTAATAATTATGTACAGAATTTTATAAAAAAGTGAAAAATTATTTCTTTCTGGATCTTGACGTTGGTGTGTCTTCTTTTACGATAGAACAGGATTCAAATAGGTAGTTCGGGCGCCAGATGTCACGCACGTAGGCTTTGGCTATCAGCTAACTATCAGCCTACGACCGGAGCATTCAAAATAGTAGATGTTGAAGAAAAATGAAACTTATAGACTGTCTTCCATATAGTTTATTGAGTAAAATAAAGAACTGTAACAATGAAAATACGATATAAAACACTTGTAAGAAAGAATATAATAGATATGAATACTGAGACAACAATTTGGGATACAAGGAAGTGGAGATATGAAACGAAGGAACTTACCCCAGCTGGGTTCTAGTAGTATGTTAATTATTTATATTATAAGTGCACTGATATTGTCACATTGTACACACGGCTATATATCAAGTATTGTACACACTGGTAACTTATTTCACTTTATGCAATAAATATATTCTGATTTGTTTTATTTTACTTGTAAAGACATGACCGCACAATTTAAGTTTTGTCTCAGAACTGATCGAATAGACTGAATGTCTGATGGACATTCTTCATATGAGATTTCAAAAATTTGAAAATTAGAATTCGAGAATTGATCATATGAAAATTTAAAAATTAGAATAAAGATTTGTGACCAGAAGCAATAATAGAAATAGGAGAGGTCGCATCGTTACAAGATTAAGCCCATCGGATACCACGGCCTCTGTCAGATAACACGACTCCATCAAAAAACATCTTCGTATTATAAATAACGGTTACATTTTCCCTTCACAAAATATTTAGCATGAGATAAATAATGTTCCAGTTTCAAAAACGTATAAATTTGAATATATCTCTACGGGACGGAGAAAACAAAAAAATATTCATTAGCCAGTGCCAGCGCAAGTGGAAATGTTCGTAGCGTATTCTTCGGGAGCTCAAAATGGCTCGATTTTTCATGACGGGTAATAAAATTACTTTACAAAATTGGCAAAACTCACGTGGTATAAAAGAGTGGTCTCTGTCAGAGAATGGTCGGCACGCTGCTAATTAATAAAAATAATGAAGGTAAACTCCGGGAACGAAAAAGCCCAACGTAATGCGAGAATAACCGTATGAAACTGGATTAATATTCATTTAGGTACACGGAGAGTTTAAGATATCTTTATAATTGAGAACAATAATGGTATAAAAATATGGCTGAACCAAGGGATATTAAGTTCGTGTCTCCCTAGGAAGTTTTATTGAAAAATTGGATTTATACATGTTAACAACTGTAGGTGACTATTGTAGCGGGTGTCTATACCAAATCATTTTTAGGGTTCCGTAGCCAAATCGCAAAAAACGGAACCCTTATAGATTCGTCATGTCTGTCTGTCTGTCTGTCTGTCCGTCCGTATATCACAGCCATTTATTTCCGAAACTATAAGAACTATAATGTTGAAACTTGGTAAGTAGATGTATTCTGTGATCCGCATTAAGATTTTCACACAAAAATAGAAAAAAAACAATAAATTTTGGGGGTTCCCCATACTTACAACTGAAACTCAAACATTTTTTTTTCTTCAAACCCATAAGTGTGGGGTGTCTATGGATAGGTCTTCAAAAATGATATTGAGGTTTCTAATATCATTTTTTTCTAAACTGAATAGTTTGCGCGAGAGACACTCCCAAAGTTGTAAAATGTGTGTCCCCCCCCCCTGTAACTTCTAAAATAAGAGAATGATAAATCTATAAAAAATATATGATGTACATTACGGTGCAAACTTCCACCGAAAATTGGTTTGAACGAGATCTAGTAAATAGTTTTTTTTTAATACGTCATAAATTGAAATTAATATCAAATACTCAGGTCTATACTACCATTTACTTATATACCTACAGGTTTGTACGGAACCCTCGGTGCGTGAGTCTGACTCGCACTTGGCCGGTTTTTTTACAGGCAAATAAAAATAATAAAATTCATAATAAAGCAAGCGGCAATATTGAGGCGATGATAGCTCAGTGGTAGTGACGTCGGATACTGAGACGAAGGTCCCGGGATCCAACAATGAGCTTGAGCTTTCGGTGAAGGAAAAACATCGTGAGGAAACCATAGCACGGTGGTAGGGTACTTCGTAGTACCCTACCACCGTGTAGTAGTAGTACGTAGTACCACTCTCAAGTTGAAAATCTGTCGCCAAGCACCTATCGGTATGTTCCGTCAGCTGCACTTGAGAGCCAGTTCCTTCTAGGCTTTGTGTGCTTACCACCATCGACCACATCATCACTTACCATAGTGAGATTCTGGTCAAACACAGGCCTATAGACAATAAAAAAGCACTTCCGAATACACAAACATAGCTAATTTCTGCTTTTACATTGATCATTCATCAATTAATAATCTCTATAATATATTTACCAAAAGGTATACAAAGGTCAAAAGAGCTTCGTTTTTATAAACAAAATACTTTACTTAGACGATGCCATTATTGCTGCTATTTGCACGAGTCGTTGTTATTCGTGCACTTTGCATCTTTCTTGTCTTCTACGAAAAAGAAACTGCATATTGCAGTAAATTGGAAAACGTACAGCATCGTTACGTTGTCATTACTGTATCTCAGTAAGCTAAGCACCTACCTAAGAATAAATTCAAGTAGATATTACAATAAATTCACAATAATAGCTTTTATCAAGATACTTTAAAGGAAGTTGATCAAATATTTATCTTGTTCTGAAAGTTATAAAAGAGAAAATTCTTTAATAAGGGTCGTGTTTTAAGAAGATATGAATTAAAATATTTCTCGCAACAGTCGTTTCGAACACTTGAGTTGGCCCACTTTTTGTTTCCGGCACGGTGAGCAATTACAAAATTTTGAATGAGAACGAGCTGGGCCGACTCCGGGTTGTTCAAACAACTTGTTAGACCCTGCCGCCCTGCCTACCTATTCATCGTTAGTACTTACTTAACTCCCCTACAAGTAAGTGTTTATATGGAAATATCACCGGGTGACATTCTCGATGGTCTCTCGACTTAATGCTAGTATTGAAAATATTGAATTGTTACTCTTACTAGCATATTGTTTTGGTGATCTTGATTATATAGATATCTAATGGTAATCAATCATGTACCTAGCTAGCAAGTTAGTATATTCATTACTGGTTATCGTGGTATCATGCAGCAGTTGACGAGTAGTAGTCGTGGGTTCGATTCCCACACATGACATATATTTGTGTGCATGAACAAGTCTGTATGTCCTGAGTCTGGGTGTAATTATGTATATTACGTATGTATTTATAAACAAAAAGTAGTATATGTATTATATCTGTTAACTGGTTTCCATAGTACTTGATAAGCTCTCCTTAGTTTGGGATCAGATGACCGTGTGTGAGGAATGTCCCAGGATATTTATTTTTATAGAGTTACAAACAAAACAACCAAAGTCTCGAGCAGCATCATCCGAAAAAAAACTGTTTCTTTCATGTTCCAACCGCTGTTTTCATTACTTTGTATGTTCTAGTTACAGTATGAGGAGTACAATAATAATAATAATGTAACCTTACTCAAATTTACTGAGAAAAAAAGGATTTAAAACCGGTTAATCGGTTTTACCTATGAAAACCGAAAATTAAAATCGGTTTTCATTTTGCCTCCATTTTGCATTCCCTAATCCTAACACTAGTATGTATTTCAAATGTAGTTAGATTGTAATTTAGTCATATTTTCCAAATTAAATACACTAGCCTCAATAAAATAGCACATACTCCGTCTAGTCCGTGGGCCAGCAACAGGTTTTTCGGACCAACTCGCGGCAGCTGACGTTCACCATGCTGTTTAATACAACTCCCTGAAGCAACTCACGAGTTATCGCTTGACAGAAAATGACTGACAAATATATACTATCTGGCTCACGGGCTAGTCCTGTACCGCGCCGTACCACAAAAGTTGTATTTTGTACGATACAATAGGATTTCAGCACCCACACATAGGCTATTGAGAATCCCGAATTTTCCATTTAAATCTCATCTAGTTTTGATACCTAAATGTCCGTGAACGTACCGGATGCCGGATACCTACTTGGTGAGGGCAGAACAAGTCCCGGGGGTAAGTGAGCTCGTAAATCCCGGTTTGAATGTTTGTTTATGCATACTACGGACCGAAGGGATCCGATGCGAAGTTTTGCAAGAAAATAAAATAATAAGGGCACCTTTTTACACACTCATAAAATATGTAGGCTCCAAAGTTCTAGGAAACGTTATAAGTAAAAAATTATTTGGTATTATTTATTTATGATGTTTCCTTTTCATCCTCCTTCTTTCCTTGATCAAAAATATTTTAATATTTTTACTGAAATCTTCATATTTATGGTTTGGACGAATTAAATTTAAAATTATGATGAAAATCATTAATACGATTCAGAATAATCAATAGCCTTGCCATGCCATGTCTTGGTTAGGAGTATAGAGACAAATTCTCTATATTCTTCTTTACACGCTCTTCTTTTCTTTTTTTATACAACTTAGTCTTCTTAACTTAAATTCGCTCACGCGTTATCGACCTATCCCCTCCCCTATGAGCTCTGGCAACCTTACTCACGCGCAGGAACACAACTTTACACAACATAAAGTTATTAAATTTGGCTGCGGTATTCGGTAAGGTACTTCCCCAGTCGAGCTGCTCTTTGAGCGAATAAACGCTACGCTCTAAATCTCTTAAAACTTCTTGCACTTAACCTTCCTTAATCGTAACGTAACTAATGTATTGTCCTAATAGACATTGCTTTACCGAACTCAAGTAAATGTTGCGCCCTAGTGTGTAAGTGACACTAATTAATTACACCAGTGTTTGCAAAGAATTGACTTTACGTCGCAACCCTCTCTGCGTTCGCAAGCAAAAACTGTGTCCTGTGATTCACACTCAATACTTAAAAATTATTGTAACGGCTAGTTGAAGTCGAACTTAAAATACTTAAGTGTTCTTGATCCCGCTGGGGTGAGTTCTTATTATTATTAAAATTAGTGCTGTGCTTGTGTAACTGTTCTCCGCATTCCGAGCTGCTTCTAGTGTTCGTTTAGAGGATACTGGACTTGACTTCCTAACGTCAGGTAGTCTTAAGCTGTGCTAAGATGCTGTATCATGGGTTTCAGGATCACCTTTCACCTACTTATCTACCTATTTCGTGTCTGAAGAAGAGAAGGAGTGTCGGCTGCCAGAGGTCAGCCAGCTGAGAATATTCTCGAAGCCGCTGCAGTAGAAGGCTGCATACCTACCATCTCGAAGTCTACCGAGCATCTCGTCAGGCCAGTTTTCCTCTATACTCTTGTTAACCAAACTTGTAGGCGGAAACAGGATTAAATTATTTAATTATAATAGTGGTTTCATTGACCCACACCTAACTACTTAACTTCTGTGGCTTACTAAGCCTACTGCCACAGTTTACAGTGTTTGGTGGTCAATTCTAAAGATGCTCGTAGATAAAAATTGGTGACATTTGGCTTCACATAACAAATAGATATCTGTATAGTACTGATACTGAGTGACAGAAAAGTGAAACTATTCGAGAGTATTGCTTTACTAATGATACATCTAGCCTCAGACCAAGAAAAATGAAAGACGGAACGGTCTGTGTTCATAAGTGACGCAAGTAATAGAAAGCCGGCGTTCTTGTAAATACATGGCCTCACACACACATATACACCACAGGAAGCCGATCGGTTGTCATTCCGTATTGAGACATTGACAGTGACAATAAGGCTCAGTACCATTTACCAGACCTGGCCTGCTTAGGCCAGTACTGATTTTACTCACGTAGGAAATTTTCGGCTTCACTTTCTTATAAGGTGACACTCCGTCTTCATTTTTTTATTATGTCTATGCATCTAGCTTAGAGAGTTCCCTTTGTACATATTTCCACAGTGAGTGGTTGATCTATCAAAATATGCCTAGGTGGGCGACCGACACGTGCACCAACGCCACGTAGCTGACACTAAATTATCTACTATACTTAGTAGATATAATGTAATAAAAAACCGGCCAAGTGCGAGTCAGACTCGCGCACCGAGGGTTCCGTACAAACCTGTAGGTATATAAGTAAATGGTAGTATAGACCTGAGTATTTGATATTAATTTCAATTTATGACCTATTAAAAAAAAACTACTAACTAGATCTCGTTCAAACCAATTTTCAGTGGAAATTTGCACCGTAATCTACATCATATATTTTTTATAGATTTATCATTCTCTTATTTTAGAAGTTACAGGGGGGGGGACACACATTTTACCACTTTGGAAGTGTCTCTCGCGCAAACTATTAAGTTTAGAAAAAAATGATATTAGAAACCTCAATATCATTTTTGAAGACCTATCCATAGACACCCCACACTTATGGGTTTGATGAAAAAAAAAATTTTTAGTTTCAGTTCTAAGTATGGAGAACCCCCAAAATTTATTGTTTTTTTTCTATTTTTGTGTAAAAATCTTAATGCGGTTCACAGAATACATCTACTTACCAAGTTTCAACATTATAGTTCTTATAGTTTCGGAAATAAATGGCTGTGACATACACGGACAGACAGACAGACAGACAGACAGACAGACAGACATGACGAATCTATAAGGGTTCCGTTTTTTGCTATTTGGCTACGGAACCCTAAAAAGCAGTGCGTGCGTGTAAATGCGAAGCCAAAGCTATAAATTTGGGTGTGCTACCGTGATTCATGGCGTTGCCTTGCCGGGAACGGGATTACGTGCTCGCTCAGTTTGTGTACTCCTGTCCTGTTATTTTATTAAACATACATTTACTATCTCGTTACTGGTAATGTACGGATTGATTTCATGATCTGACTGACATTATAAGAGTTGTCCTAATACATTTTGAAGAAATAAGGGTCACTCTATTATTATTATGTTTGTACATTTATTCGTCTGTGTTCTTAATCATAAAGGGTTATGTAATTGATCAGGTTTTTAGGAGAGGTAGAGCACAGCGATTATTCGCTCAAAGACCAGCTATACTGCACCTCACAGAATACCGCAGAGAAATAACTTAATGTTGTTTTTTTTTTGTCCGATTTCTGTGGTTCTGTTCCTGCGCGTTACCGAAAATTCACCTCTGGAAAGTGTCGGTACAACATGCCCTGAGGTGCCCCAGGTGTTGCATGCGTCCACGGCTACGGTAACCGCTTACCACCAGGTGGGCCGTATGATTGTTTGTTGTCTTCGTAGAAAAAAAAGTGCTTTTATCGTAAATGTTAATTAGTCTTAAAGATGGTAAAATTATAATTTTATCAGATTTTACTATGTTTTTCTTAGTAAATAGTTTGATAAGGGTTTTATTTTAATAGATAAAGGTAAACGGCAACAGGAGGTCTCAGCAACCACTTCGGAGTTGTTTTTGGCTAAGAGGGATGTCAACCCTTATATGCTTATCTTGTGATAGGCTGTCAACCCTTTTCCGACTACATTGCTGAAAAAATATGTTAATCTTTATCTTAACCTAAAGATTTTGCTGTCTGCTGCGTAATAAGGCGAAACCTTCTACTGTAAGAATAATTGCTCACAATTTCATTATATTATTACTAATAATAATTTTAAGGGTTCGTACGTCCGA
The DNA here is from genome assembly GCA_947623365.1 of Achlya flavicornis. Classification (NCBI taxonomy): domain Eukaryota; kingdom Metazoa; phylum Arthropoda; class Insecta; order Lepidoptera; family Drepanidae; genus Achlya; species Achlya flavicornis. The sequence continues at coordinate 5,133,726 of OX392468.1, read as the reverse complement.
ATGACAAAACGGAACTCATATACTTGTAGGATCAGGGCCATCTAATCCCATGCTGGGGCCCCTGGGGACACAAGGATTTTAGGCCCCGTAGGAAAACAAAAAAACTGAGTAACAAAAATAATTTTACTGCTTTGATTTTGTATCTATCATTATAAATTAAAGTTTATTTTAATTGAAAGCTAGTTTAATCTTACATTTCTTAGCTTTATAAATGAATGAAAATAATAATGTTGATATCCACCACATGCTGCATGTACTTGGCTTCAGCCCGTAAATGTAGAACTAATAAACAAGCCAAAGAGCTGAGAGAAAAAAACCTCGAATAAATTATAATTGGACTGTTTTACAAAAAACTTAAACCGACTTCAAAGTATACGAAGAAGTAATCAAATCCTGATCTGATGACAATGGAACCAAACGGGAAGTGCCTACCCTTCCAGACAAAAAAAGAATTTTCCAAATCGGTTCATAAATGACTGAGTTATGAGGTAACAAACATAAAAAAAAAAAAGAAAAACATACAACTGAATTTAGAACCTCCTCCTTTTTTTGAAGTCGGTTAAAAATAATAATAATCCTAATAATGTGTTTATTTAGTGACCCATATATACCTAAAAAACTGACATGTTTTTTTTTTTTTTCTTTTTGTTAATAATAGCCTATGTTAGTAAACATTAACCACTGAAGCACTTGTCTTCGTATGTGTTTGTAAATACTTATGTTTAACTTTAACTGTTTTGCTACAAAATAACTAAATTATCTAAACTAATACAAATAAAAATATTTTTATTTATAAAAAATAAAAAATAATATGTAGGCGAGGAATAATTTCTTTAATAATAATTTAATACCGAGCAATCTAATTCCGAAGCTAGTCAGTGATTTTACACTGATTTTGTGTCCTTGACTTAGCCAATCAGAGCGCATTGTCGGTGGAGGGAAAATGGCGGAATAGATTTCAAACAAAATAAACGACATAGCGCTTCTTTGGGTTAGGTACTTGTATAGTGCTGAACCGTAGTGATTATTATTAAAAGATCAACTATTTCGTGTATAAAGACGCCAGATACTTCAAAAGTTACCCTCATATTATCGTGCCATCGCCGAAGCGAGAGGAATGGACGAAAAATCGAATGTCAAAATATGATTGATGGTCCATTCCCCCGTACCGACGCTGCTTGCCAAATTTTTACGCCGCAACATGACGCCGGAAAACAAAAGCTGCCATGCCATTTCGAGTTTTTCTGGTAAATTTTATGTTGTTGGCTATAAATGGAAGGCAATAAAAAACGGTGAAAATTTCATTTGAAAAATTGTAGGATACCAACTTTTTATTACCAAATACTGTTACGTGAGAGTTTAAATTTTAGTGTTTACATCGCGTAAAGATAAATCCGAGCTATCGCTGAAGAAAATTCTCTAACTTCACTTGAATAAAATCTGATCATCTTAGATTTAAAAGCGACTTGTAACAAGATAGACTTGTTGTTAGTATATGAGTATTACTAGGTATATGAAGATTCAGTGTCAATCAGATTTTTTTATACTTATACCTAAGTAAGCGCCAAAGAGGAACAAGAATGAAGCTATATTATTATATAACGCGAACCAACTTTTATACCTACCTAAAAATTACAGTAGACAATATTCTACTTATATTTTATTAAGTAACAAAATAAATCCCGTAGAGATTTAAATAATTCGTTCGAAAATATTCCCAGAAATGTAATCAACGGCTATGAAGACACAAATCGAGATAAAAATCTTTCCAAAAGTTTGATTGGTATCCGCGAAGCGTCGATCAGCTCAATGCCACCCGACGCCTATACAGTCTACGGATTGAAAGAGCCACCCAGCTTTAGCGCGTGTCCTTCGATCTCTTTGTGATCTCGCTCTTTGATCTGCGCCTGTATAGGTGCCGCTTATTCCCAATTCCTTTCACCTTTGACCAATCTTTTTCTCTATATTGGTACTACTATTTCAAACGTTGCGACATTCCAATTTGTCTCAAGGAATGGCAAGATGATACAAATAAAATGGCTACTAGACGAGGCGCGCTTAAGAAATAAAATGTTATGTATGTATTTAATCAGCTAATATTGTTATGTAGGTACTTACTCAACTAATCAAAAGTACGTATTCCCCGAGAATCCTGGCTTCTAATTAAACTGATATCACTGTGGTGAGCAAGGAACGGATGTCTTTAAATGCAAATACATCTTCGCAACGTCTCGGCCAAAGCTTGCGGTCAGAGATGCAATTCAGGGCCAGGAATGTATGATGAAAAACAGTATTAAACGTTATACATGGCTGGTTCCCAGTAAGATGACTGTATGAATTAGCCTATAAAGTTAGCAATGCATATGGAATTGTGGGCGACTCGCGCTCGGTTGCACTCTGGGAATTCAGACCAGACTGACACTAACTTCACCCGTAAGAGGCTTGCGGCTGTTCGGTTGAACTGACACAGATACCAATACCGTTTAGTCGAGTTTTCGTGGTACTTGAATACTATAGCTTACCTTGTATGATATAAGGTGAATTCTACAATCAGGAGACTTACAAATCTCTAATTAGTATAAATAAAGTTTACTAATAATTACAAAATTAAAACCGAGAGAAAATCATATCGCCATTTATATGTAATCAGTAATTCAAAAAACATACACCTTCCATACCTACTTTATTGATAGAATCAAACATTATCTTTCCATGGAATTATATTATTATTTCAATTGCTTATTTCAATTCAAATTAAGGTGGATTTTCTTGGGCGACGAATTTTGCTTGAAAACTCAGAAAAAACGTGTTTTCCCAGCGATGAGACCTAGCTAGATCGAATTTTCGCCCCTAAAATATCCCAACCAGCATATTTAATCAAAATGGCTTGAGCCTTTTTCAAAACATTATAATCAACAGTACCTAATAGGATTAATCCAACAGATAACCAAACAAAAAGTTATTATACAAAACATTACAGCTACCTATTTGATACGCGTATAGCGATAAAATGAACAAGTAATAAAAAATAAAGTACTCAGTCCTTTCTACTACGCTACGAGTAGGTAGTTTTAATTTTCCAGTAAAGATGTAAACGCTATAACTTTGACAGTGCGGTCACGTCCGCTAGCGAGCGTCCCCGTTGAAGACTCAGCGGCTTTCTGACTCGACAAATATCCATTTTGCTCCCTTTCGCCTCTTGTTTCCATAAGTTTCTTGCTTTCAGTCGGCAAAGTAGAGGTTGTTATAGCAAAAACCGTCCGAGCCAGTTTAATGCGACTGTCTCGGATAGGTGTGTACGATGCAACGAAATTGTACTAAATCAAGTTAATATGCAGTCTGGAGGCGATAACGAACGTGCTTTTTGTTTTAATTAAGACATTTAATACCAGTTTATGTAGCACTAGTTTTCCAGTAACGGCTTCGCTCACGTGTTGAAGGTTTTAGGAAACCCATTAAATACTAGTATACTAGCAGCTTTCCTTCAAATTGCATCCCATGCGTTGATATACATAACATGTCAGTGACAGCCAGCTAAGACATTTCCTGATTAGGCACCCAACATTATTTCTACCTCCGTAAGACATTTAGAGATAAATAAAGTGCTCCTTCATAATGCATAAAAATGTTAAGTTTGGTAGAGCATAGCGTTTATTCGCTGAAAGAGCAGCTTGAACCTCTACCTTACAGAATACCGCAGCCAAATAACTTTATGCTGTGTGCCCTGCGCCTTATGAAGCTAGAGCTCATTGAGGAGAAAGGGTAGCGTTTGAGTGATGCCTCGTGTGTTCCAAGTATCCATACAGCTACGGTAATGGCTTACCATCAGGCGGACCGTATGCTTGTATACAGACTTCGTCGAATAAAAAAATATATAAACTTTCATTCTCTATTTTATGTTTCTCTCGTGGGATGAATTTGGATAAATGCTCGCTCTATATTTGTATGATAAGATTATTTGTCCTAAGAGGTATTCACTTAGTTTTATTGTAGGGTTTTTATACCTTTGTGACTTAGGTACATAATCGCAATAAAAGACACGGTACACGGAGAGTGGTGCTCGTCTGAAATAAAGCAAATGTTACCAAAAATCCTTGAGTGTGTGACTGGATTAGCAAAACTGTATTGAACACCGCTTCAGCACAAGCATAAATGATTTCATTCTAGATACTATAAAATTTATACTCAATATACAGGGTGTAACGGAAAGTGTATTACATTACAGTAACCCACTTTTTGGTACAGATCGCGGTAGATAAAATTTTATATTAATATTAGCAAGGGACGCAAAATGATAATGACCCTCATTGACTGGTGACATGTTGGTTATGATTTTAATTCTTGAATTAAAAAAATTGTTTTGAATTTTTGAGTAATTTATTTTGACCTGTAACTTTTTATAGAGAGTCTGTGCTTGACGTAGTCTTCACCCCCTTTGGATGTATATACCCTTTCCGTTACACCCAGTATGAAGTCTAGAGTGGGGAAGTTATAATATAACTATGCTAATAACTGGTGTAACAATAATCTGTTGAAGACTTAATATCTTGATAGATCCAAAACACAAAAGGAAATAAACCTGAATATAGAGTATTTTATTCAGGAACTCTAACGGCCCAGAGTACGGTGATGAATATTGAAGCCGCCGAGATGGTTAAATAAAACATCGCGGTATGGAGGCTGAATATTATAGGAGCGGTGTACCCTCCGGCCGACCCTTGCCAGCCAGAACAATACACGGATTGTGAATAAAATTAAAAACATTACACAGTATCAAATTTTTTTCATTAAAAGGTCCCTTTTGTGAAAAATATCTTTTGTGAACTCGAAAGTGTACGACACAATGGTTGGTACCTACGCATATAATATGGATGTTTGGACTAGCAAGAACAACTTCTCTTTCATGAAAACTCTTTAGAAAAATTAATTATAAACCGTATAGCTCTAGAGGGAAGTGAGTATGCAGAATGTGACGATCAAATTCCATCAGTGAATTTATGGTAATAACTCAGAAATTAATAATACGAATCTTGTCCGTAAATTTCATCTTCCGATCTATTTAATTTACCCTCTCTTCTTATTTAGAAAATCGCATAATAATTTTGTATTCCTACTCAACTACTTACAGAGTTACAGCGTACATTAATAATGGCTGATATGATAACGAGTGCTATAAACATGTGTCTCATCAATCAAATCGCAATGAATGTGCGCGATTAGTAATATCTTACATCTTTCAGAAATTGCAGCTCTACCCCGTCATGTGCTCATGGTAATGGTAATTTGAAAAACGAATGGAATAACTTGGATGCATTTTTGATAAAACCAGTATTTTTATATACTCTGAGATAAAACTCTGCAAAAAACACTTTCACCTTGTGTGTTTCACCACACACATTAAAGTAGCCTATACTTATTCAGCGGAATAAGCTGCAAAAATTTGCTTTATAAACGTCAAGTGTTGTTGCAGCGCAATATGAAACGAAATGGAACGAAACGCAGTGGGCGTGAGCTCCATGGAAATTGCAATATCCGAGCGAGCTGAATTAGACACAACACCACACTCACTGGAAACGCCATCAACTCTACTCACCAAGATACACATACCTCTTTAATTTATCTCCACTATACGATAACACACTTTCGGGCGCTGAAGCGCTCGTGCGTGGTGTAGCATGATTAGTCGATCGGCTAAGTTCAGCTACCACCGTCGTGTTCGGCACCTGGATGGGTGACAGCGTAGTGGTATTTCAAATCGAGCGTTTACGTGCTTCGGAAGGCACGTAAAGCCGTTGGTCCCGGTTATCACTTCATTGTGATATTCGTTAAGCTAGTTGGAGGCTTCCTAGGCGGCTTGAAAACTCCAACAGTAAGTTGACCACTAGCCTACCTCCACCCATGTGCAGTGGGCACGCGTGGCGGAGTATCTACCCATTCCGATTTACCCTAATTGGTGAAAAGGAGGCCTGTGCTCAGCAGCGGGACATTATAGACTGATGATGATGATACGATAACAGGATGTCACGTATTTTTTCATGATTTCTATATACGTATAGTATATGCTACAATAATGGTACTGCCGAAAAGATAAAACTCCAATGATTCCGATTGATTGCAAAAATATTTGCATTGTAATTGCTCAAAGTTTCGTAGCCTATGGACTATCCGGAAATAAAGGCATCCACAAAACACTATGAAGTGGCAAATAAGCATAATTTGACTTTTCAACTAAATAAATTTGTATTAAATTACATTAATACCCATGTAATAAATATCTCAATTTTAATCAGAACATGTACGGAGGAGGTATTTACGGAGGAGCCAGATTTGGGAAAAAATTCAATGGCACATCCAGAAACGATTTTCTTATTTCAACAGGATTAGGCCTGGTGGGAGATTGGATCGCACGAGCCAGCCTAACTAAACTTCATTAGTCAAGTTTGGATAACACTCCGGCGTCGAATTATATCGTTAAATATGGCGTCGGACATCAGAATCTTGGACAGCTATTGACGTTCCCACAGGTATGGCAAGGTATATGATACCATAAAATTTATCACGGAGCAACTCGGTCCAAAGAATTTCATAGAGCGTCAGGCATGCCATACTATAAACAATACTGATATTATCCTTCACTCGATCCATTCATCATTTCTTCGGACTTTTCTCTCCCTAGTGTTTGCGTATTCTCTCTAATTTGGCACCTAGCTAATTAGCTAAAAAAACTAGACTAGACTCACTAGACTTTACTTGAGATAAACTTCTTTTTACTTTGAGAGAACTTATATCACCTAATTTTTATAACAAAAGTAAACCGACCCATTATTCATCGTAATTTTAGGACCACCACGAGTTTTGTGACTATTTATTTTGTAAATATTCTGTATGTGCTGAGCACCAACTACTTTGTAAACTTAGGAGTGCATTGAAGTACAATACCCTGCGTGTTTGAAGCGCAACTCTGTGACATTAATCAAGTGAAAATAGAGACGTAAATTATGGGCGACAGTGACAGAATCTGGACATCAATATAAAATAAATTGGTCTCACCTTGGGTATTTAACGACGTTGTACAGACACCAAAAAAAATCTATAAATCCTGCCTTTTCAACCTCAGTAGATGCGATAGCGTCTCCAGACTTAAGGATTAAGTGCTTACCTCTGTTCCCACTTGGACTCATCCATTGTGTTATTCATAAGCCATGATAGACACAGACGTTTGTGGGGGTACATTAAACTAAGAGCGGCTATTATTATAATGCACGAATATTATGGGAAAATATTCGATATTTGTCATACTTGCAAATTCATATACCTACTTGTTTTCATTCATACATATTTTTTGTGATTTCAGTGTTCGTTCCATAGCTGAATACTATATACTGTCATACTAAAAGTAGTTCAGCATGAAAAGCCTAACGTAGGTTTGAAAAGATATCCTAGTTTATAAGGCGCCGATCCTACAGCGAGCGGTCTTGAGTTCTGCGGTCAGTGCTACGTTCTCCTTGACCGCCGCGATCGCTGTATGCAATTATCGAGCGCCTACAGTGAACACGGGACGCAGAACTCTGACAGCTCGCTGTGAGATCGGCGCCTAATGGTTAGAAAACTAAATAACATTTTATCATAAAACAGGTTTAGTTCAAATAACATTGTATACAAATAATATAGTGATAATTTAGGTACATATTTTCAAAGCATCTCGATAAAAAAACATGTCTATATTTAAAATAAATAAGATTTTATTTTTTTCCTTAATAATATCCCTGAAACATATCGACGGGCATCCTCACACGTGCCACCTGGCAACAAACGAGGTTGTTACCTTGTTCTAAACACATGTTGTCGCTATCATCCGAGATGATCTTATCCCACGGACAAGCACGGCTATGTATGCATATGCCTTGAGAATGAGTACATTTTACAAATGAAGGCTCTGGAACAAGAAACTTTATTACTGAACAAAAAAAAACTATAAGCAAAAGTTTTTCCGACGTTTTACGCAGATGTGTCGCTCTTGTATTTATGGTTTGCATCCACCTTTTCTTTCCTGTCCTTGCGGTATCATTATGGAGCACCATAGGCACCATGTGCAAGGAATAGGATGAAGTAGTTTACTTCCCATCCAAAGCTTATTCCGCCAACGCATTAGCTTGGTTCTCCAAAGAGGAAACGCTGCCTATCTGCTGGAAAAGCCCTGAGGAAATTTTCTATATACCTATACAAAGTGACATAACGTGACGTGACGTAAAGTGACGTAACATTACGGAAAGGGTATATCTATCCGAAAGGGGAAGAAGGTATACATTAGGTTCAGACTCTCTATAAAAAGTTTCAGCTCAAAATAAATTACATAATTTATACCATTTCGTCTATTCAATTAACATCATAATAATCAACGTGTCACAACTCTATAAGTCTTTATTATCGTTCCACGTAACTTGCTAATCTATACATATGTTAAATTAGTTATATAAAAGAAAGTCGTGTTAGTTACACTATTTTTTTTTTTTTTTTTTTTTTTTTTTTATACCACTAAGTTTGCAAACAAGCATACGGCCCGCCTGATGGTAAGCAGTTACCGTAGCCTATGGACGCTTGCAACACCAGGGGTATCACTCGCGCGTTGCCGACCCTGAAGAAATCTCTTCACGCCCTTTTTGAAGAACCCCATGCTGTACTCCATTGGGAAAACCACGGCGGGGAGCTCATTCCACAACCTGAGCGTCCGCGGAAGAAAGCTCCTTTGAGCCCGCACAGTTCGAAACAATTCTGGTTTCAATGTGTGAGGATGGATTCCCCGTCGATGGCGCGAGTTGCGATGGTGGAAGGTAGCCGTGGGCAACAAGTCGAACAATTCCTTAGAACACTCTCCGTTGTACAAGCGGTAGAACACACATAAGGAGGCAAAGTCTCTCCTCAGACTAAGGGGCTCTAAACCGTTTGTGAGCTCGGGATCGTCAACAATTCTGATGGCACGTCGTTGAACCGAGTCTAAGGGCCCAAGCTGGTATCCAGGTGCTCCCGCCCACAGATGACAACAGTACTCCATATGAGGCCGGACCTGCGACTTATAAAGTTGTAGTCTTTGCCCCGATGTGAAGTACTGCCTGGCTCTGTTGAGCACTCCAAGCTTTTTGGATGCCAGCTTCACCTTGTCTTCCAAGTGACTTCGGAACAGCACGACGCTGGAAATGTCGACGCCAAGGATCCCGATGCTTTGGCTGAAGTTCAAGGAAGTGTTCTGGAATTGTGGAGCCACAGACCATGGGGTTTTCTTAGCGGTGAACGCGCAGGCTTGGGTCTTGGTGGGGTTGAAATGGACTAGGTTTAGTCGACCCCAATCGGAGACACTAGTTAGTGTACTCTCGATTTCAGACACCAGCCGTTCGCGGCTGTCCTCTACCTCGGAACGAGGGATATTTGCACGGCCCGTGTAATGGGTGTCCCCTGTACTGTCGTCCGCATAGCAATGAATGCCGTCAATAGACAGCATATCATTGATATGCAGTAGGAACAGGGTTGGGGACAGCACAGAGCCTTGCGGAACGCCAGCATTTATGTCCATGCTATCGGAGCAGCTGCCGTCGACGACGGCTCTTATGCATCTGCTGGACAGAAAGCTGGCAATCCAATTGCATAATCCCTCGGGAAGCCCGTATGATGGTAACTTCGTTAGAAGACCCCTGTGCCAGACCCGATCGAACGCCTTCGCCACATCTAGGCTCACTGCCAATGCCTCACCTTGACTCTCGATGGCGAGTGACCAACGGTGCGTGAGATACACAAGGAGGTCACCAGCTGAGCGACCGTGACGGAAGCCATATTGTCAGTCGCTCAACAACTCGTGATCCTCCAGGTATCTCAAAAGCTGCGTGTTGATCACACGCTCCATGACTTTGGAGAGAAGGGAGGTGATGGCGATAGGCCTGTAATTCGTCGGGTCTGATCTGTCGCCCTTTTTGGGCACTGGGTGCACGTGGGCAGTCTTCCACGAAGACGGGACTTCCTTTTTGGTATAGGATAGTGCGAAAAGACGCGTCAATACTGGACACAATTCAGGAGCACACCGCTTCAGCACCACTGCCGGTATGCCGTCTGGCCCACTCGACTTATGGATATCCAGAGAAAGCAGTTCCCGTCGGACTTCCCGTTGGGTAATGCTTATCTCCGGCATGGAGCTAGCACACTGCGGGATGGTAGCCGGAAGTATTTATAACTCAAGAACGGCTGAACCGATTCTTTTATGGATATACCCTTTCCGGTACACGCGCGTTGATTGTATTTTGTGCATATTTTTTGTAAATAGATGAAACTTGACAAGTAAGGCACAATAAACAGTTATTTTTCATTTTCTTTGCACACATTTTATGTTTACTAACAGCTCAGAGTATATGCTAACAGCAACTCTACCATCAAAGTAAGAGTTGATAGATGAATTCTGGGTCTTTAGTCATTATGACCCACTCGCGAATGGCCCGCGGGCCATAGCGCCTATTCTATTTTATTTTCAAATTTTCTATTGAAAACATTTGTGAAAACAAAAGAAGCTAAATAAATTAGTAGGTAAATAAACAAACCAGTGTAATGAGCAAATCTGTGTGTGTCCAGAACCGAATCTATTTCAAATTGGATTGAAATGCTGCATTGCAGTGGAAACATTTACATACTATAGATGGTTTAAATCAAATGAGGGTGCATTTGCCAATATCCATTTGCGTTCTGAACGCTTATATTTTTTGGGGATGTTCAGTGTCTTATAAACTTCTATTAATGGACGCCATACATTTGACGTGAAATATGTAAAAAGTACGGAATGAGACTTAAAACTACATAAAACCCACATGTTAATGAAAATATAAAATAATTACTATTCACTTTGTTGGTAAAGTACTGGCTTTGTACTTCAAGCGAATTAGCGCTTCATAATTACCAACGTTAATTCTTCTGAATCTTTGTTAGAGAATTCAAATATCCTAACTTCATTTACCTGATTAAAGTCTTTTGTTATATCCTCTTATAAATTACTAAATCTCTACCAATTTACTTGCTTAATTTACTTAATTACTTACTCGCTACTACTTTGTGTTTCCGCGCTATATCTTCTGCATATTCATCGTAATCTTCAAAGTTATACCTATAGATAGAATCTGAAATAACTGTATTCACAAGTATTAAGTTATACAACAATAATTTTATCGATAAGACCATGTCATAATTTCGAGAACGAATATACAACTGAGCCAAATTGTAGAGAGCCGTTTGAAAATAATGGCCTTACAATGTATCAATCTGATTGAATTGATAAGCCGCATGTTGTGAACATAAAATCCATTAAGCAACATGTTCTTACTGCCATACAATTTCAATATACGCATTAATTTTTATGTTTTTCTCTTAGAACTATGTAGCTAGGTGTTTCCCATTGTTTCACCTGCACTAATCGTTTAAGAAGTAGCCAGTGTCATTCTCCAGGTTCTCAACTATCTCTCAGGCAATTATCATCGATATCGGTGGCTCGATTCTCCTAACAAAACGTCAGCGGTGCCGTAGCGACATCAACAGCTATTTAAATAAAATTTTCGTGAAATATTTTGTATAAAAAACATTCAAACGTGTATAACTGTATATGCCTCAATTATTTGTCTATAGGATCGTTTTTCAATCGTTCATTTTACATTATAATAGTAAAAAACACAGTTTAATCGTCGAAGTCGCTACGACATCGTTGATGTTTTGTTACGAGAATCGAACCACACGTAGAATTGTAGCAAACAGATATAAAGACATGCTTTGCAAACATATGACCATCATATGTTTTTGGTTTTGGCTATGTTGCATAAGTAGGTACATAATGACGTATCTAACTCCGATTTATAGCTTTAAACCTTCTGTCCAATGAACATAATTTATGTAATTCAATTCGCTGTAAAGAAATGGCTGCAATACATTATATAAACAATTTCTAAGCGATGAATTTGATGTACTTCAATCGACATGAAATAATAGAAGAGTTAGCTTGAAATTAATTTTGTGACAGATTTTGTTGTCAGGATTTAATTGGATATTTGGGAGTGCCATTCATTTATCTGTCGAGGGAGGTTCTAATTATTGCTTCTCGTGATTTATGCCTGGTTTGAATCCCTTGTGTCGCATTATTATCTTTATTTAAATATTATGTTTAGGGAATTTAAATCCCGATAGGTAATTAAACTGGGTTAGCTATTTCAATCTATCTCCTGGAATGATTTAGATTTTGTATTTTTTTTTTGAACCTTTATGGGCAACCACCTAAATATCGCGTAATTTTTTTTAATAGACTTTTTTTTTTTTTTATACGACTAAGTCGGTAAACAAGCATACGGCCCGCCTGATGGTAAGCGGTTACCGTAGCCATATGGACGCTTGCAATACACGAAGCATCGCTCACGCGTTACCGACCTTCCCCCCTCCCCAATGAGCTCTGGCGAACATACTTACGCGCAGGAACACAACATAAAGTTATTTGGCTGCGGTATTTTGTAAGGTGGAGGTACTTCCCCAGTCGAGCTGCTCTTTGAGCGAATAAACGCTATGCTCTACCTCTCTTAAAAACTATTCTTGTTGGTCAAGATGGTACATGGTAATTGGCCGATAGAGAGACGAGCTCGCCTTTAAGGCCAACGAGGGTACAACAAGACCAAGGACATCTCAAGGGAGATTTGAACCTCGGCTTGGGTAGAGCTGATCGCGATAAATATTCGCCAAAGGCTTACCAGGTGGGCAGAGTAGGAAAAGTAGAGTTACGATCTACGGCTTGCCTATAGAATCTGGCTGTACGTAACCTAGCATATTCGAATGCGATTGTAATACGGGCAGGTTTTTAAGGCGATGATAGCTCAGTGGTAGTGACGTCGGATACCGAGACGAAGGTCCCGGGTTCGAATCCTACAATGAGCTTGAGCTTTCGGTGAAGGAAAACATCGTGAGGAAACCATAGCACGGTGGTAGGGTACTTTGTAGTACCCGTCTGGCTGGCTACCACCCTCAAGTTGAAAATCTGTCGCCAAGCACCTATCGGTGTGTTCCGTCAGCTGCACTTGAGAGCCAGTTCCTTCTAGGCTTTGTGTGCTTACCACCTTCGACCACATCATCACTTACCATGGTGAGATTGTGGTCAAACACAGGCCTATACACAGTAAAAAAAAAAAAAAAAAAAAAAAAGGTGTAATGGATTGAGGCTTGAAAGCAGATACAAAAATAATTAAACCAAGTAGCCACAAATAAAGCAAATAAAAGCTACGTCGGTTTATTTATATTAGCGCCAGCACTCGCCCCTCGCAAATATATTGCCTCTCTGAGTCCTCTCGTCTTCGAGTGTTATACTGAAATTGAGCTTTCCTCAGCTAACCGACTGAGATTTGCCGACAACGTGAGAACATTACCTTTTTGTGTTTTATTATGAAAACCCTTCGAATTACCTTCGAAATGGTAATCTATAAACACCGGCTGGTGTGTCTAAGTTTTGTCAGCTATTTTGAATGGGATTAAAATAGTCTTTATATAGTATTACTATAAAGACTGATTTTAAGTGACTAACTACATAGTTTTTAGGGTTCCGTAGCCGAATGGCAAAAAACGGAACCCGGATTTATAGATTCGTCATGTCTGTCTGTCTGTCTGTCTGTCTGTCTGTCTGTCTGTCTGTCCGTCCGTATGTCACAGCCATTTATTTCCGAAACTATAAGAACTATAATGTTGAAACTTGGTAAGTAGATGTATTCTGTGAACCGCATTAAGATTTACACACAAAAATAGAAAAAAAACAATAAATTTTGGGGGTTCCCCATACTTAGAACTGAAACTCAATTTTTTTTTTTCATCAAACTCATAAGTGTGGGTGTGGGGTGTCTATGGATAGGTCTTCAAAAATGATATTGAGGTTTCTAATATCATTTTTTTCTAAACTGAATAGTTTGCGCGAGAGACACTTCCAAAGTGGTAAAATGTGGGTAGGTCTTCGTTTTCTGGTTCTACATCCACTTACATTATTTATAATAGTTTTGAACCCTTGATCTCTGATGGATGTGCCATAAACGTATGTATCTACAATCAAACTTTAATGGTGCGTCCATGCTACGCGAAGCGAGCACTAGCCGAGCCTTGAACGAACAGGATTCGTTCGTTGCTCGCGAGCCTTCAACGAGCCTACAACGAGCGCGATGCGAATCCCTGTGTTCGTGAAAAAACTGACAATCGGGTGGAGCGCAGAAGAAGAAGTTACAGGGGGGGGCCCCTGTAACTTCTAAAATAAGAGAATGATAAATCTATAAAAAATATGTGATGTACATTACGGTGCAAACGTCCACCGAAAATTGGTTTGAACGAGATCTAGTAAGTAGTTTTTTTTTAATACGTCATAAATTGAAATTCAAAATTCAAAATTCAAAATCATTTATTCAAATAGACCTTCGCAGGCACTTATGAAAAGTCTGACTCTTTAATAAATTAATATCAAATACTCAGGTCTATACTACCATTTACTTATATACCTACAGGTTTGTACGGAACCCTCGGTGCGCGAATCTGACTCGCACTTGGCCGGTTTTTTATAAGACAAGTTTAGAACACTAGTTTAGCTGACAAGCATATCACGCCTTTGCTTTCTATCTAATTTTTCATCAACATTTTCTCCATAGTTAACGAAATAGGTACGTAGAAAACTATTTTCCTAGCTAGATATCTCGAAGTCACGATGTGGAGTTTACTGCAAGTTACTGTCTGTAGAATCAGACAAACTTGTAAGTTCAGCTTAACTGAGAGCCAAGTTATATGTTTGAATATTAAATTGTTGCGCGAGTTTGGTATTTAAAAGTAATGTTGCCATCTCTTTTGGCCTTTGTAATTTTGGCATATTTATTTTAATATTTCTCAATACATGCTTTATTTAATCAATCATAATATATGTAATAGAAAAACTGTTCTAATTCCACTGTATTTATTTTGAGTTACCTACGTAGGTCCATGGACTGCGCCTCAATGCTGTTTAGTGATTAAGATTGTGCAATATTTATTGAGATTTTTGCTATTTGCATTGAAACTTAAACTTTAACGATCTACCATTATAATTTTACAAACATACGTAGATTCTTAAATGTGTTTAGCAAAGCAGTACCTTCATTTGGATGGCGAGACAAGTTGAATGCAACGATGCGTTTTCCTCGATTTGCGAGCGGCGCGCCACTCCGCGCTGGGAAAACGTTGAGCGTGGCAGAGATTTTCATTTTTTTTGCTACGTTTGCTGTTCCGAGCTGTGTGAGAGTCTTTGGAGGCTAAGTCTTATGTGTTGAGCTAGCAGGTAAGTATATTTGTAAGTTTAAGTTTATGTAGGTACCTATACCTGTACTTGAAAATAAGTTACAAATTAGTGTAATGGTGCGTCCATGCTTGGCGAAACGAGCACGAGACGAGCCACGATCGAGCACACTGCGAGCACGATTCGCGTAGCGTGGAGGGGCTTGCGAGCCTCGACTGCGCTCCACCCGATTGTCAGTTTTTTCACGAACACAGGGATTCGCATCGCGCTCGTTGTAGGCTCGTTGAAGGCTCGCGAGCAACGAACGAATCCTGTTCGTTCAAGGCTCGGCTCGTGCTCGCTTCGCGTAGCATGGACGCACCATTAAAGTTTGATTGTAGATACATACGTTTATGGCACATCCATCAGAGATCAAGGGGTCAAAACTATTATAAATAATGTAAGTGGATGTAGAACCAGAAAACGAAGACCTGTGTACCGTGTCTTATGAACCGGTCCCTGGTTCTCGTATTTTTGAAAAACGTATAAATAGTATTCAGTACAATAAAAAAAACTGAATGCTCAAAAATAAAGAGTAGGTACCTACCTATGTCCATTAATTGTAATCTTTTCTTATAACCATCTGCTGGTTTTATATAATACAAATGAAAAATCCCTATTATTCATTTCTTAAGTAATAAATCTTCTTTTGAAATGATAAAGAAAAACTCGGAAGATGATATCGTTGGGCTTATTTAAGAGTTGACCGTGAGAAAAATGTGTAATTTGATCTACGACTCCTATTCAATTAACTCAAAAATATAAAATAAAGTCAAAAGCGGCTATAGGTACATCTCATAAATATTTTTCATCGGAAGGTCAATCCATGTAAATTGGATTATGTAACAGTCACATGGGGACAAACGCCCATATTAAGTTGGGACAAAACACCTAAGTAAATACATAATATGTTCCTCCACGTGCCTTCAGCGATGTATTTTCCAAGTGGAACTCCTTGGAGCGCTAAGGGAGTTATATCTTAAGGTCGAATTTGACTGTTACGTTTCATTTGTAAATAATATACCTAGTCGTTTGTACCTGGCAAGGTTTAGGTATATGTAGCCGACGCTGTAATTACACTTCTATATCTCATAAAACTGTCACCAAGTAGCACATGACAGCTGGATATTGGATGGAATACAGAATAATTGAACACTCAATGCTGTTTTAGTTTGCTGTGTGTTTTAGTGTGTATGGGCTACTCAGCCTTTACAATAAAATATCCTTGACCTTAAATCTCACATGATTTAATTCTGAGATTATACCTACTTATATAAAACTTTTGCGATGTCCTAGAGTTCTACTAAAACATTGAAGACTTTTTACAACACGAATCTAAAGCCGTCTCCAGAGCTTTTAAGAGTGACGTCTGCGAAAAAGGTTCTTTCAATTTATTACCTTTATATTTATATATCATATTGATTTTAGTAAATATCTAAGTCTACGTGACTCGTCGAGCTACTAAACTATAAGGGCTGAATTTTCAGTAGATAAATGTAATTTCATTAGAGCCCATTAGAATTTAAAAATTCCAGTCGCGTTCGTTTCATGAAAATAAAATCAAGCGTGAACTTTACATTCAGGAGGTTTCCAAATTTACATTTTACGTAGTCTTTATTCTAACTTTGTGGATAATAATGCAAATTATCTTTTATTGTATGACAATATTGCAGATAGATTTTCATAGAAAAGAGTTTTTTTGAATAGTTCTACTGGTTTATTTCGAAATGTTCCAGTATGAATCTGAAATTCATAACCTAATTCTTTTCTCCAAAAAGGGTGTGAAGCATTGAATATAATAATTCAATGGTGTGAAGAGATTTCTTCAGGGTCGGCAACGCGCGTGTTGTAAGCGTCCATAGACTACGGTAACTGCATACCATCAGGCGGGCCGTATGCTTGTTTGCCACCTTAGTGGTATAAAAAATTTAAACATACAAACTAACATTGGAAAATAATCCGAAAAATGTATTACTCAATTGTTTTTTGACCGACGAAATCCTAAAATAAAAAACTATGGCTGTAAGTGGAGCTGTGCATTTAAAAAAACGTTGTAAGAACTAGGTTTAAATGTATTTGGGGTTTATAAGCTTTTAATAATAGTTCTTTTTATTATCTGTATTATTCTGTATCTTTCCATTTTAATTTTATTGAACGCAGACCGGTAGTTTTAGAAAACGTGCGCGTATCGCGCCTTTAGGGATAAATTTATGTAGGTTCACCTAACAGATACTATATGTGCCTTTAATTTATATAAATTGCATCATTTCATGGAAAAAATTAAAGGCCTATTTGATAGTGATATCTCTGTATGTAGCGTATCGATAGGAGCCCCACATGATATGCTGCGGACAGTTTTGAAATTGCCCGCATTATATTATGCCTTTATTGCTTTCAATTTATCAATAGAGGCTTCTGTTGTGGAAGTCTCTATTAATTGCTGAGATGAGTACCTACTCGAAATTGACCCAATTCGGGCATGGCTGGTTCTCATCAGGTTTAGTAGATAAGCCACCTATATTTTCTCTCGTTAGTGCTGAATATCACAGCAAAATAATTAATGAACATAATGAATGACAGCCGAAATTTCGGCAAATCTCGCAAGACTAAAAGAAAAGTAATCCCGAATTCGCCCTCTATTCGGAGTAATTCGGACATATAAAGCTATTCTCTAAGGGCCCAGGGCCACCAGCACACGTGAAAAATTCAGTTCGGTCGGTAGACATGTTTTATTTAAGACGCTGCGCACTGCGGCCCGTTCAAATATTTAGTAACGACTATAGAGACGGAGTGTTGCCTCTCTCGACACTATACGACTATTTTATTCTTAGTTACATTTTAAAGGAAAACAGCAACTCTTAAAAGCAAGCATATCCTACTTGCATACTTGCATACTCTTACTTTTTTTATTTAAATATGTATATGTAGGTACCAGCTATCCCCCGCGGTTTTACCCGCGTTCCCGGGATAAAAAAATAGCCTATGTCCTTCTCCATACCATAGGCTATTTGCGTGCCAAATTTGAGGCGTGAAAGCGTATAAGAAACAAACAAATAAACTCACTTTCGCATTTATAATATTAAGTTAGGATTTTACCGCGACTGCATGGGGCACGATTTTCTCGGAATAAAACCTATACAGCTTAAGTCGCTGCGCAAACGTGGACAATTTTGTGTCTTGTGTCGGATACAAGCTACCAATGAATATTTGATTTCGATAGAACCAGCATGAAATCAGCCACTCCCAGCGCAGACGTAAACATTTTTTGTGTCCACATACTCGTTGACGATCAAAAAGTGTTCGGTGTCGGTAACTGGAAACTAATAGTCGGCAGTTGAAGACACAAGCAACATTTTAAAACATCCTTACAATTGTACTGAAACTGACGGAAAACAAGCAACGAATTGTACCAGTGACCAGAGGTAGCGACCAGTGACTGTGTCCGATCGCCACTTCAGGACACATCAACTACGGTTTCCTGTGATGGTGTGCCGTGTCGGTAACAAAAAGTGTCTACGTTTGTGCAGCCCCTTATGCTTTATGCACCATTAAAAATTGATGAACTTCGGCTTAGCTCCCTAATTGGTTAAACCATAACCCCCTTATTACAAAACATGGTTTAAAGTAAAGCCAGGTTTTACTGTCATTTGGTCACTTTCTAACGTCATATAATAAAAGGGACGAGGCTATTTTAAAACCTGGTTTTCCTTTAAACCATGTTTTGTAATAAGGTGCTTAAAGTTGAACAAACATACATACATACTCTATTTATAATTGGTAAGTTTCTATATTCACTTCTATATTTTTTTATAGAATATATCAATAGGTAGGCAGATAAATCTTTATAAAGAAGGATAAGGGACATATCCTATGCAGAGTTTGCAGAACTGTTAAATAGGCAATAAATAAATAGTACGAGTGTTTTACGTGAGGATATAAAACGAATGATAGCCAAAACGGCGTATTTTGTGGCCGCCATCTGACTTTTATGGCATCTGTATAAAATTTGTATGTCAGGTACAAATGCACCATAAAATAAAATAATAAAATATTTCATTACATTTATTACTTTTATTAAAAGAACCTATATGCACAGGAAACATTACTTTTAATAAAAATATACTAAATATCTAAATATGAATCGGTGAGCCGTTGCGGCCTGAGGCCTGACGGCAACGGCGTACTTGGTTATCGACTTATAGATAGGTAGATATGATTGAGATATTTTATAAGGAATAAGTTACTAATAAAACTTAAAAGATAGGTTCCATTTATCATTTCCTAGGTGGCCATCGAGATACCTATATCTCTGGGCTATGTGGAGTTGTGCGCAAGCGAGTCGCATGGTGGTGGGAGCACCGTGAGGCCCGGTGGCCCGGTGCCCAAACTCAATCATGCGAGATATTAGGCACCGATCTGTGCCGCTTCGTGGAATTGCCACTAGACATACCAACATGTACAGTCGAGGACAAAAATAAGTATACACCACCAAGCCACATAAAAAGTAGCCGTTTACATTATCATAGATATGGGAACACACAGAAGTTCAAATATAAGTATACACTGATGGACAATTATGTATGTAAACAACAAGTTCAATAATATATATCCATGTATCAAATCATAAATTTGTGAACAACCAAAATATCATAAATATGTATTCAACATTACAGTCAAAAATATGTAAACTCATTGCAGTCAAGGCCTTCATAGAATTTTATTGAAGAACGGTAGGTACTTGAAAAAAGTTTTGAAAAAAATCAATAATTTTGCGTGCGTGCGTTGGTAGTTTCGCGCTCGCGATGTTGTCAGCTCGTGCGCAAGCTGGCTGGCAACGTCGCCTACCGCCTGAAGTGATCAAGTCGTTGAGAAAGGTAATGTTATTGTCGGTCCATTCACTATGCAATTTCAACGATTCGTCGTGAAATATTTATTCATGATTACTATTTCAAATATTTTGAATTAGGTACGTAGCCGTAGCCATGTTTGGGTTTGTTGGAATTGTCGTGAGATGAACTTTGGCCATATATGGTTTTCAGGGTCTGATGATGGAGTAGGAGGGTGGAGACTGGAACTACATAACGGAGCAACGTATCTCAGCTGTGTTTGGGGTTGTTGGAATTGTCGTGAAATGAACTTTGACCATCTATGGTTTTCAGGGTCTGATGATGGAGTAGAAGACTGGACACTGGAACTTCATAACGAAGCAACTTATCCTAGCCGTGTTTGGGGTTGTTGGGATTGTCGTGAGATAAACTTTTACCATATATGGTTTTCAGGGTCTGATGATGGAGTAGGAGTGTGGGCACTAGAACTCTATAGCAGGACAGTGTATCCTAGCCGTGTTTGGGATTGTTAGAGTTTTCGTAAGATGATCTTTGACCATATATGGTTTTTAGGGTCTGATGATGGAGTAGGAGGATGGACACTGGAACTCCGTAGCGGAGCAACGTATCCTAGCCGTGTTTGGTGTTGTTGGAATTTTCGTGAGATGAACTTTGACTATTATGGTTTTTAGGGTCCGAGAAGAAATGTAGGCACTGGAATCCCACATTTTTTGGTGTTCTTCGAATTGTCTTGAGATGAAATTTGACTACACAACGTGTAACGGACTAACTTTTTGAGCTGTTATTTAAGTACCTAACTGTTCTGAGCGTCGACACGCACACAACAGTGTCACAACAGTGTCTCAGCTCTGTCGGCCGTTTGCACCCACACGACAAAAGTAACTTAAAATTAAAAAAATTATTTAATGTTGATTGACATCAGTTACAAATGTTACAACGACAGGACTTTTTTTATGTGCTTTTCTCAAAATGTTGAAAAAGTGTCCGCCATGTTGAACTTTTTACATAATGGTCCGATTGCGCTCAAAATCGATATTTGAGAGACCTTTGGGTCACAAAACAAGAATCTTTTCTCAAAATGTCAAAAAAGTGTCCGCCATGTTGAACTTTTTAGGTACTGGTCCGATTGCTCTCAAAATCGATATTTGTGAGTCCTTCGGGTCACAAAACAAGAATCTTTTCTCAGAATTTTGAAAAGGTGTCCGCCATGTTGAAATTTTTAGGTACTGATCCGATTGCTCTCAAAATCGATATTTGTGAGTCCTTCGGGTCACAAAACAAGAATCTTTTCTCAAAATGTCGAAAAAGTGTCCGCCATGTTGAACTTTTTAGATACTGGTCCGATCGCTCTCAAAATCGATATTTGTGAGTCCTTCGGGTCACAAAACAAGAAACTTTTCTCAGAATTTTGAAAAGGTGTCCGCCATGTTGAACTTTTTAGGTACTGATCCGATTGCTCTCAAAATCGATATTTGTCTGTCCTTGGGGTCACAAAACAAGAATCTTTTCTCAAAATGTCGAAAAAGTGTCCGCCATGTTGAACTTTTTAGATACTGGTCCGATTGCTCTCAAAATCGATATTTGAGAGACCTTTGGGTCACAAAACATGAATCTTTTCTCAAAATGTCAAAAAAGTGTCCGCCATGTTGAACTTTTTAGGTACTGATCCGATTGCTCTCAAAATCGATATTTGTGAGTCCTTCGGGTCACAAAACAAGAATCTTTTCTCAGAATTTTGAAAAGGTGTCCGCCATGTTGAACTTTTTAGGTACTGATCCGATTGCTCTCAAAATCGATATTTGTGAGTCCTTCGGGTCACAAAACAAGAATCTTTTCTCAAAATGTCGAAAAAGTGTCCGCCATGTTGAACTTTTTAGATACTGGTCCGATCGCTCTCAAAATCGATATTTGTGAGTCCTTCGGGTCACAAAACAAGAATCTTTTCTCAAAATGTCGAAAAAGTGTCCGCCATGTTGAACTTTTTAGATACTGGTCCGATCGCTCTCAAAATCGATATTTGTGAGTCCTTCGGGTCACAAAACAAGCAACTTTTCTCAGAATTTTGAAAAGGTGTCCGCCATGTTGAACTTTTTAGGTACTGATCCGATTGCTCTCAAAATCGATATTTGTGAGTCCTTCGGGTCACAAAACAAGAATCTTTTCTCAGAATTTTGAAAAGGTGTCCGCCATGTTGAAATTTTTAGGTACTGATCCGATTGCTCTCAAAATCGATATTTGTGAGTCCTTCGGGTCACAAAACAAGAATCTTTTCTCAAAATGTCGAAAAAGTGTCCGCCATGTTGAACTTTTTAGATACTGGTCCGATCGCTCTCAAAATCGATATTTGTGAGTCCTTCGGGTCACAAAACAAGAAACTTTTCTCAGAATTTTGAAAAGGTGTCCGCCATGTTGAACTTTTTAGATACTGGTCCGATCGCTCTCAAAATCGATATTTGTGAGTCCTTCGGGTCACAAAACAAGAATCTTTTCTCATAATGTTGAAAAAGTGTCCACCATGTAGATTTTTTTAGATACCGGTCCGATTGCTCTTAAAAGCGATATTTGAGAGACATTTCCTTCCTTGGGGTCACCAGTATCTAAAAGGTTCATAAGCCGGACACTTTTTCGACATTTTGAGAAAAGATTCTTGTTTTGTGACCCCAAGATCTCTCAAATATCGAATTTGAGAGCAATCGGACCAGTATCTAAAAAGTTCAACATGGCGGACACTTTTTCGACATTTTGAGAAAAGATTCTTGTTTTGTGACCCCAAGGACTCACAAATATCGATTTTGAGAGCAATCGGACCCGTACCTAAAAAGTTCAACATGGCGGACACTTTTTGACATTTTGAGAAAAGATTCTTGTTTTGTGACCCAAAGGTCTCTCAAATATCGATTTTGAGAGCAATCGGACCAGTACCTAAAAAGTTCAACATGGCGGACACTTTTTGACATTTTGAGAAAAGATTCTTGTTTTGTGACCCAAAGGTCTCTCAAATATCGATTTTGAGAGCAATCGGACCAGTATCTAAAAAGTTCAACATGGCGGACACTTTTTCGACATTTTGAGAAAAGATTCTTGTTTTGTGACCCCAAGGACTCACAAATATCGATTTTGAGAGCAATCGGATCAGTACCTAAAAAGTTCAACATGGCGGACACTTTCTTGACATTTTGAGAAAAGATTCTTGTTTAGTGACCCAAAGGTCTCTCAAATATCAATTTTGAGAGCAATCGGACCAGTATCTAAAAAGTTCAACATGGCGGACAGTTTTTCAACATTTTGAGAAAAGATTCTTGTTTTGTGATCCCAATGTCTCTCAAATATCCATTTTGAGAGCAATCGGAACAGTATCTGAAAAGTTTAACATGGCAAACACTTTTTAAAGATCTATATTCTATTGCTATCTAAGCTTGCCGCGTTTCGGTGTGAACTGACCCTTAATTGAATCTGCCGACTGAGATTGAAAAGTATATTCAAATTAAAAGTGAAATTTAGGAAGCAAATGACGTCATGACCTGGTCTAAAGACATCACAGAACGTAAATATTTAATCATGTGTGCAGCGATACTACATAATATATTAATGAATGTTTGTGTCATATACAGTGTCATCATTGCTCAGATGGTAGTATACATATTTTTGGCACATTGAGTGGTAACAATTTTATGCATCTTTTATGAATACATATTTTTGTTTTATCTAATGTTTACAAATTTATGATCGTGTCGGGTACATATTTATGTTTTCTATATTGTTTACATATTTTTGAGCATTTGGATGAGTACAAATTAATGGAGCTTTTTATGATTACTTATTTTTTATAATGATAAGTGTATACATATCTTTGTCTTCGACTGTACTGTACTGTTATTAGCCAATATTTATGGTCTTATCTGTAGCACGGTACCTATATTTGATATATGTACCGTGTCTGTAGTGAGCTTCACACAAAATAACGTGTTCGTCTGTAACAAAATTCGTTAGCAACTCTACTTACCTATTACCCAAATTTTTACTGAGTACTTAGGTTACCTCTTTCTTCTTAAGTAGAATTTTTAATGGTCTAACTAATGTTTAAGCCGAAGAAAATTTTGAGGACAGCTTTTAAAAAAGAAATTAACAAGAATTATAAAAAGTGAATAGTTACCTACTTAATGGCAAAGTTTTACAGAAATTGCTTTCGCTTGTAAAAATGCAGCAAACTTTCAATGAAATTATAATCGTAGAAAGACGAGCTCTTTGTATACCATCGCTAGCCAACCTATATACTTACACTGCCTTAATACATAATACCAACTGCCAACTGCATAGCATTCACCTGAGTCTTGCTCAAAAGCAATTTTTAAAATTTCATAAAAGTTGTCTCGGATTTTTTTGCAAAATAAATAAATAGTCACAGTACCTATCGTACCATGTAGTGGGCTTGATTAAATAACAGGGTGCACGTCGGCTGATGACCCGCTACTGAAAGGGATATTGCATTTTACGTGAACTGCTACTGCGCCGGGAAATTCATGCCTCGAAGTTACGGTCACTTCCGTACTAATTGTGTAATTAAATGATAGGTACATGCCGCTCTGAAGCTACGCTATGTGTTTTTACGTCACAATTTTGGTTAGCTAGTTCATTTAATTGTCGCCCCTGGCACGTATATTGCCAGGGGCGTAGGTCTCGCCGCCGTATCAGCCCTATCAAAGATACGGGGCCCCTGTAGTCCAGAAAGTGTGTATGTAAAAATTCTTAAAAATCTTTACCCTCCATTTGGGCTTCGCCGCAGTCAGGTAGAAGACGCCCCCAAATTCTTTTTATACAAAACCTGTCTAGGGCAAGCTGCGCAGTGTGACAATAACTAGATGTCTGTAAGGATATTAATCAAGTGGGAACCTATTTTAATTTACATTAAGTAGTCAACTTTTAAGCATTCAAAATTAAATTAAGTAAGATCATATCAGTAACCCAAACAATTTGACCATTCATAAAACCATGCGGTAAAGAAATAGTTTACAGTTTATCCGATTTCAATGTGATAGTTACCAGTGCAAGCTAGTAAAGTCCGAGGTTTCGGATTTTAAGGCAATTTAAGGTGTTTGTTGTGGTGCGGGTCAAGTTTGAACGAGAGACGAGTATTATTGGCTTCAGGCCGCAACTAAAAGCTGTGCTAAAAGTATCACAAAGTAGCTTACGAAGTCGCGAGTCAAACGAATACCTACTTTTGACTCTTCAAGAACCTAAGTATTGAAACTTTTAAGCATATAAGTTATCTGCTTTGTTATTAGGTAAGTATTTAGAGGCGACGATAGCTCAGTAGTTGTGGCGTGAAAGTGATGAAGATGGTTCGAATGCTTTTTACAATGAGCTATCCTAAATAAGTAGAAATTGATTCATACATACTTAGGTATTTAACATTTGGCTTTTGAAACTTTAAATTCAATTAAGTAGGTACGTACCAACCTACTTACCTTAGTAAAGTCGTAATCATATTGTGCATCCAATTCGCAGCACTTGTGTGAAGCGTAGCGGTTAATGTGCATAAACCTACTAATTGCATGTGGAATTGGGCAGCACCATCTTACTAATGAGTTTGTTGTTATGAAAATGAGGTAGGTAGGCATGCATACACCTATCACCATCCGAATGAATTAAGGTTCTTCAAATATAATTAATTATGTAATAATTAAGGTTTAAAAAGTAGACGCTGTAATTGTTCAGGTACCTATCCACTGTTTAACAAATTCCGACAAAGATTACCTTAGTTACAGTATTTACCGTGGTTACTACGAGACCCAATAGGTAAACGGAAAAACATCGACAAAGTCAGGCCCGTAGGTGTACTGGAATGGGGGATCTGTTTAGGTATTTTATTATCAAAATTTCAATCTTATATAATGCTATAATGACGTTAGAACGTGACGGATATATCTAAAACCTGGGTAATAAGGGGGACAGAGTTACTTTCGCATTTATAATAATCGGTACGGATATAGCGGGCATAGCTGGGTATTAACTCGTTAAAAGTCAAGTGCGTCTAGACTAGAGTGAAACGAAACTAGATAGGTAGGTAGGTAGGTATGTATGCCTTGCCGGCGCGTGTGAGTGGGAAAACTGCGAAGAAACATTCATATGATCCCATCAACCCAAACCAACAGTTTCTATAAGTAATAACGCAACGATATAAAAAATGCAATTTCTATCACGTGGATTAACGATTAACTTTAATTTGTGTTAACTCATTGACTTATCTATACTATAATAATAATATTATAAAGAGGAAAGATTTGATTGTTTGTTTGTTTGTTTGTTTGCATTGAATAGGCACCGAAAGTACTGAACCGATTTGAAAAATTCTTTCACTATTGGGAAGCTACACTATCCCCGGTTAACATAGGCTATATTATATTTTCAAAAAAATTAGGGATCCTTACTAAAACTCCAATAATGTAAGCCAAGGTGTAAAAAAATTACCTGAAATATTCATTACACGCGTGCGCTGCGAAAACTATTGATGATAGAATAAAATAATGTACTACGACTTTGTAGAACACATTATTATTTACAAAAAGTGTCGCGATACCATATATCTAACTATTATAGTTATGCCACAATAAGTGTTTTTCTATTTTAAAAATTTAATTGAAATGCCGCCGCTAGAAATGGCTCTCTATTTGTATCTTGGTATTAATCCTTATCAAAATAAATTACTTCATATTTAAGACTGTTTCAGTACCTTTATATAACTTTTTGAATTATTCAATTCGGACATTCCATTCAAAAGATATCACGAGTTAAAAATATAAGTATTAGCAGAAAAATCACGTCACTGGGATACCGGCCGTACGGGAGGGAGTCAATCTCTTTTCGTGTGGCTCAGTGTTTGTAAAAAACGGCTTGACCACGGAGGACAGAAAGATGACCGATTCTTAAGAAATTTAGTGTATATCCCCCTTATTACAAAACATGGTTTAAAGTAAAGCCAGGTTTTACTGTCATTTGGTCACTTTCTAACGTCATATAATAAAAAGGGACGAGGCTATTTTAAAACCTGGTTTTCCTTTAAACCATGTTTTGTAATAAGGTGCTATAGGTCTGAGAATAGGACGTCAACTATTTTTCATACCCGTTGGTATGTTGTCAACTATTTTTCATACCCGTAGGTACAGGTTGGGTAGGGTAAGGTAGGGTAGGGTAGGGTAAGGTAGTGTAGTGTAGGGTAGGGTAGGGTAGGGTAGGGTAGGGTAGGGTAGGGTAGGGTAGGGTAGGGTGGGGTAGGGTGGGGTAGGGTTGGGTAGGGTAGGGTGGGGTGGGGTGGGGTGGGGCAGGGTAGGGTAGGGTAAAGTAGCACCACAGGGTAGGGTAGCACCACAGGGTAGGGTAGCACCACAGGGTAGGGTAGCACCACAGGGTAGGGTAGTACCACAGGGAAGGGTAGCACCACGCGAACGAAGTCGCGCCGGGCAGCTAGTATATTATAATATTACTGGCGTAAACTCTTCCGACATGTAACGCTTTAAAGCTTTTTTAGTAACGGATTAGCGATTAACGAAGTTAACTATTTGATAAACGGTGGCCATTTATATGATAGGTAGTAGTAAGATGAGTTTCTGAAAATTTCAATAAAGGAGGAGGTGCTTATGGCATATGCCTATATCCGTAATGGGAATACCTACATGGATACCCATAGCACTGTCTATATACTTATCGAAATTACGAAATAAACTTTGTCAAGTTTGGGTCTCAACAAATCCCGCAAACAAGCACAAAGTTCGCAACTCGGCAGATGCGGATGAGACGTGGTGATTAATCACTCCCGCTAACACATTCTAACGACACGCTTGTTTGTTATATTTATATCTATGTACAAACTAAGGTACTAATATTAATAAATGATTCAGTAAAACGTATTTAGATTTAAGGTAATTTCAATACAATAATAAACGGGGAGGCATATTGGCGAGGAATTTGAAAAATGGGTATTTGAAAAAACTTGCCATCGCGCTGCCTCAAGTCTGCCCCCGTAGTGCGTTAGGGACAGCTGCAGTTCAGATGGATTTTATCACAATATTTTTCACGAGATCGCCGTTTGTTATCCCCCTTTCTTCTTCTTAAAACTGAGCCGATTCAATTATTTTTTGTCACTAATTTATGTAAAAAACTTTTCGAATTTGTCTAGTAGGTAGACTACCTACTAGACAAATTCGAAAAGTTTTACCACAGACTACCACTCTAATCACGGCGGTAAACATGGTGCATTTTTGTAATTTTTCTAGGGTCATATTTTCCCTACCAATCAGCTGCTGAACAAAGGAAATAATAGGGACGTGTCAACAGCAGATCATGATTTTATCAAAAGAATATGATTGCTCTGATATCTTCTAGATCTTATAATATGATGAAGGGGAATTTTGTCCAGAATCGCAGGCCTTCCCTTGGATTTTTTTTTTTTTTTTTTTTTTTTATGTCAATAGGTTGACAAGCAGGCAGACGGGCCACCTGATGGTAAGTGGTCACCGCCGCCTATGGACATTTGCAATACCAGGGGGATCGCCAATGTGTTGCCGACCTTGTAGAGCTCTTTTTACGCCTTTTTTGAAGAACCCCATATCGTAGCGCTGAGGGAAAACCGTAACGGGGAGCTCATTCCACATCCTAATGGTCCGCAATAAGAACGTCCGACTAAAACGTTGTGTGGACGATCGAGGCGGCTCGAGGATGTGAGGATGAACTCCACATCGCCGGCGAGCGGTGCGATGGTAGAAATGTGATGATGGCACCAGGTCAAAAAGTTCTTGCGAACACTCCCCATTATACAGACGGTAGAACACACAGAGCGAGCCTATATCTCTCCGAAGGCTGAGCGGTTCTAAACCGCCAGTGAGTATGGGATCGTCAACGATACGAATGGCCCGCCTTTGCACCGAGGCAAGTGGATCAAGCTGATAAGCGGGTGCGCCTGCCCAGAGGTGCGAACAGTACTCCATATGCGGTCTTACTTGGGCTTTATAAAGCTGTAGCCGCTGGAGTGTCGTGAAGTACCACTTAGCCTTATTCAGCACACCCAACTTTTTTGAAGCCAGTTTGGCTTTGCTCTCCAAATGACCTCGGAACTGGACATCACTCGCAATATCGACACCAAGGATCCCGATACTCTGTGCGATGTTGAGAGGAGTGTCTTCGAATTTTGGTGCTACTACGAATGGGGTTTTTTTCGCGGAGAACGCGCAGACTTGTGTCTTCGAGGGGTTAAAATGGACTAAATTAAGTCTCCCCCATTCCGAGACCCGCTCCAACGAAGTCTCGACTTCAGATACAAGTCGTATTCGACTTTCCTCCACCGTGGACCGAGGGATGTTAGCACGGCAGGAATATTGGGCATCCCCAGTGCTGTCATCCGCATAGCAGTGAATGTTGGCAATTTTCAACATATCATTGATATGCAGGATGAACAGTGTGGGTGATAGCACACAGCCTTGCGGTACGCCAGCATTGATATTCTTGATATCGGAGCAGCATCCGTCAACGGCGACTTTGATGCTCCGATCAGCAAGAAAATCAGACACCCAAGTGCACAAACCCTCGGGAATTCCGTACGACGGCAGCTTCGATAGAAGTGCCCTGTGCCAGACCCGATCAAAGGCCTTAGCGATATCGAGGCTAACTGCCAATGCCTCGCCTTTACTCTCTATGGCTTCAGCCCATCGGTGCGTCAGGTAAACAAGAAGATCACCAGCGGAACGACCGTGACGAAAGCCGTACTGGCGGTCGCTAATCAACTGGTGCTCCTCTAGATACCTGAGGAGCTGAGTATTGATGATCCGCTCCATCACCTTAGAGAGAAGGGAGGTTATCGCTATTGGCCTGTAATTGGATGGATCTGTTCGGTCCCCTTTTTTGGGAATCGGATGGACAAGGGCAGTCTTCCACGAAGAAGGAACACGTCCGGCGGTATAGGAGAGTCTGAATAGGCGCGTCAACACTGGAGACAACTCTGGAGCACACGTCCTAAGCACAATGGCGGGGATACCGTCTGGCCCACTCGACTTTCGGACGTCAAGGGAGAACAGAGCTCGTCGGACCGCGATTTGCGAAAACCGGATTTCCGGCATTGAGCTGCCACAACGCAGGATGCTAGGCGGTGTGGCTCCCCCGTCGTCAAGTGTCGAGTTAGCTGCAAAGAGGGCTGCCAGTATTGGACTATAATACCTACTTACTTAATTGCTTTGTATGCCCGACATGTGTAGGTTGTATCTGTTTGCTGTATACTTTGTACAATTTTCTATTCTAAATATCTCTACAAATTATTTAGCAATTTATTTGGTAGATTATAGCTCGAGAACCAGAGATCGTTAGCCGAAATAGTTTTCCCGAAATAGCAAGAGTCTGGTAGCTGTACCTGCGGTTTTCGGTTAAAATTCTAAATCCATGCGTGTCTGTGGTGGTAGCTGTATAGAGTAGGGAGGGAAACCTAACTCACGCAAAACTGCCACACCGCACGCCATCTATCGCCAAATGTGTAAGCTACAGGAAGCAAGATTGCCACTCAAATCAAAGTAGGTACTTTATTGAACTGATGATACGTTATCCACCAATGACGTAAATTTGTCGTTAAAATTAATACCCACCAGCCGTCAGTGATGCAGATATCATAGGAAAGAAGTAAAATAATATATTAAGTTTAAATAATTTACTTTATTCTTACTTAACTATTATTTAACCTTACACACTTATAGCTATTATACATTATATACATACAGACTTAGCAGAAACACAGGACCTGAGAATACCTTGTCTGAGTTTAGAACTTATAGTTTAAGATGTTTTACTTTTTAGCTAATTCTTCTAGTGCTGAAGCTATCCTGAAAGAAAATACATATTGAATTAAAATCTTTTAATTATATGTACTTGTCCTATCCTATCCTACTAATATTATAAGGCCGTTTTCATATGAGATAATAACAACACCACAGAAATGCAAGTATGATTTATTTTATATGCAGTTTGGTGTTGTTGTGTGTGAAAATGGTTCATAGAAATGTATGGTCCACTAAATTGTCACTGCATTTTTATGGTGTTGTTATTGTCTCATGTGAAAACAACCTAAATGTGAAAACTTATGTATATATTTAATACAAGCTCTCACTGGTGGTATTACTATACTATGGTGTAATTTTGCACATAAGAAATAGTTAGCTAATATTTATAAGAGTAAAAGTGAGTGTTTGTTTTTTATGTAAATTTGGCAGGGCAACACCCTGAATCCCAGAGATAAGGATATAACATTTTATCCCAGGAACACATCAACAATGGCCAGATTCCTTTAGAATCATGTTCAAATGCCAGCCAATAAAAAAAACAATCAATTTCCCAAAAGTTTTTCATCATCTTCATCTGCCTATATTGTCCCACTGCTGAGCACAGGCGTCCTTTCACAAATGAGGGTGAAAAGGAATGCGCAATACTCCACTTCACATGCCCACTGCGTTTCGAGGTAGGATAGTGGTCAACCTATTGTTGGTATTTTTCAAGTCACCCAGGAGGCATCCAACTATATTAACAACTATAACAATTAAGTGATAACTGGAACCAACAACTTTATGTGCCTTCAGAGGCATGGAAAAGCTTGATTTGAAATACTACTAAGTGGTCACCCATCCAGGTACTGAGCATGATGTTGGTAGCTTAACTTTTCTGATTGATTAAGAACAGCTTAGCATGCTACAAAAATCGAATATATAAATAAATTCTTCTGTAAAGGATTTTTTTACAGTAGAATTATTTCAAAATAAACATTTTACCTTGAGAGCACCTCTATTTTTTGCACTTTGTATTCTCTATCTAGCTCTAATTTGTCTTTTTCAATCCTAATAATTTCTTTGTCAAAGGATGCTGAAACAAACAATAAGATTTTTATTGATATTTTCTGCCTGAATCTAAGAGAACATTTCTTAGATTTGCTTTAGAAATTAATTAGGACAATGAATAGGAATTGATCATAATAGGTAGTTGTAGAAACAGTAGATATTTTCATGCAAATCTTTACCAAATCTTTTCTTAGGAGGCAAATAATTTTCACTGTCTGCATTGATGGAAGCCTCTGCACCATCCGCATTAATCTCAAACAGAGACTGTTGTTGTTTCAGGGCCCTTTTCTTTGTATTTGATTTTATGTCACGCCATGTCTGGAATATATTTTGAACACATTAAATTTAAGATTATAATGCAAGA
Source organism: Achlya flavicornis (assembly GCA_947623365.1). Classification (NCBI taxonomy): domain Eukaryota; kingdom Metazoa; phylum Arthropoda; class Insecta; order Lepidoptera; family Drepanidae; genus Achlya; species Achlya flavicornis. Next base: position 5,101,320 of record OX392468.1, on the reverse strand, counting down.
GAGTTAAAAAAAATTGTCGAGAAAATCATACAAAATTTGTAGTTTCATAATAACCTGCTTCCATTTTTCAACAGATTTAACAGCTCCACCCATGGCATTGAGAGTATCAGTGAGATCTCGCCACTGCGCCTCCAAGTCTTCTCGCTCCAGACCGGAATTGACTACACCCTTGGCTACTTCGGTATGCTCCTGCATGAAGTCCATAAGCGCAGACACTTGCGCAGCAGTGGCGTGCCGCTTAGAAGAGTCCATAATTACCAATAACAAATAAATAATAACTACTTATTTGTAAGGCAAATAAATATAGTTTAGTACGTAGTATCCCCTATAGTTGTCTGTGTTTATTACGTTAAGTACCTACATCATAACTTATAAAGTTATTTCAACACGAAAACCTTTTTGTTTTGTTTATGTTCGGCGACTACGAAATGAATGACAGCCATATGACAGCTCCACAGAACACAGAAAGACCACAGAACACTATTCTTCTTCTTATTTTCATGTTTGGCAACCAAGCCCAAATTAGGGCTCATTTCTGCCAGTGTCGAGTTATATTCAGTCACAATAAATCACTTCACATTATAGTCCTCAGCGTAGCTCCTCAGTCGGTCACCCACCGTCCATAAAAAAAAGTACAGTGCTTGTCCCGTGCATTACATCCATAGATAATACATTATACTATTTCATCTGCCTACTACTCTGTAATCTGTGCTCCCTTACTAGCGGCTCAGTGTGAACAGATTTAAATTAAACATTATGTTAGCTCGTAGATTGAGTATACCTATAGATTTGCTGTCAGCGAATGGCGAAGAAGAAAGCTACATACAATTAATACTGCCATATTTACACTTTTACCCCATTATGTGGGTAAACTGGTATTGGGTATTTTGGTTTTACTATACAATGGGTGTGGCAGGTGTCAATCCCATACATAGGTTGATCGTTTACTAACGATGACGATTGTCGAAAACCATCTTGTCTAGGGGGGCAGATGACACTGTTATAACTTCATAGAAGTCAAAATAAAACACGGGATTGATGAAGTATACTTTAATTAAGACTTTAAGAGACATAAGGACTAGAAGACTTTTTTTATGAGTTGTTGTGACGTTGTGACTTATCACGTTTTGAAGATTAAATATTCGGCCGGGGCGTGGTTAATAAATAGTTAATTTAATACTTTATATGTTAATGTTAATAATGTCTTCGTACGTACAATAGCTTTTATTTTTTACGTACAATAGCATTGCCGAAAGTTGACGCCTATTGAAAGGACTCAATAATCAACGATGTTAACGCTCTACTGTGGTTTTGCGTAAAATTACGTCTGAATTACGGATTTGAGTTGAAGGTAGTGCGAAAAGCAATATCCGAATTCGGTCCGAGTTTTCTAGATCTGTATTTTCGCGGATTCGTATCGGACGAAAGGCGGAACCGCTCTAAGGCCTGTTACATATTATAGAAAATCGTAGTTTAGAAGGAGTTAGTTGACAAACAGACTGAAAGCAACTTCATTTTATAATATGTGGTGAAGACTGATTAGACAACTGATAGGTTAGACAATTATACCAAACTATCCTTTGCTTCCATATAAACTCCCGAAATTTCATTTATTAGAGTTACTCGTTTGAGCCTGTCGGATCTGAAAGAGAAAAAATATTTATTTACCTATATATCTGTTTTCTATTTATTTTATTGGTGCTTTAAAAATTAGGCACATGCATACATATATTGCTTCCATGTATCATCGTCGTTATTTATAAGTTATTATTTCCAAAGTAATTATTTTTAATGTTTGTATCAAACTTACGTATAAATATATAAAACAAATTACTAATGTAACTTCGTGGATTAAAACTACAAAAAATAAAACACGCTATTTAAAGTGGTAAAAATAATAAAATGCTGGTATCCCCATCAACTTATAATCCGACTATTTATGAATGACAGGTAGTACACACGGCTACCGATCAAGCTATACATTTCTAGTATAAGCTGACCTCCCATAGTACGGAAATCCTATACAATGCGAGATCAGCTTATACTGGAAATGTATAGCTTGATCTGTAGCCGTGTGTACCATAGTTAACCACCCACAATAATAAGCCTCACACTTTGGTCGGTTAGAAAATTGCTTGCCATCAACGAGGTCAACGACACTGATTTTGACACTGATGTCAAGAATAGAAACCTATACGCGAGATAGGGACGACAAAATATGCTTAGTCCTGCTCACACATACACGTTTTGACATATACGTGGCAAGTTGGCGCATGTCATGACGTCATCTATGACGTTTCACGGGACATCGTGATCGCGCTCAAACTAATATGGAACGGGTTTAAGCACGCTCAAATCGATTACAGCGTCAATTCGGAATGTAGCCTAACTCGGTACGCAAATTATTACTGTGAGCACGTGAGTGATATTATTCAATTCGGAATGTAGCCTTTACAGAAGTTAGCGTTATCTAAAGCAGTGTTGCCAATTTAGCGACTTTGTCGCTAGATTAAGCGACATTTTGACACTCACAGCGACTTTTTATTCTCATTTAGCAAAAAAACTAGCGACTTTTCTAGCGGCTTTTTGATGTGAATCGTTTCTCATTTAAATTTATTTGATTCCACAGTTGTGTAACTATGACTATACAATAAATGAATTTACAATCCTTAGTTAATTCATTCCATATTGAACACAACTGTAGCTACAATCGATAATGGAGAAATCGAGAGAATATTTAGTGCTCTTAATAATAGTAAAATCAAAGCTACGAAATCGCACGGGGTTAAAAATATGGAATTCCATTTTAATGTATAAAAAATATTATGATTATGATTTACAATTAGAGGTACTCCGGCTTATTGGCACCAATAAAACCACATTTACCCAGAAAAATCAACAACCATCGACCTCGATGGCGAGTGATCCTCAAGTTCCGCCACCCTCGACCTCGAGTGCGATTGTTATTGATTCGGATGATGATGAAGATTTTATATATATATTTTTTTATAATATTATTATTAAATTTGAATACTTTATAATTTTGAGTTTCACTTTTCAAGCATCATTAAAAAAGCGAGTTCTAGAAAAAAAAACTGGCGACTTCTAGCGACTTTTGAACCAGCCATCTAGCGAAATTTGATTTGGTAGCGTTGGCAACACTGATCTAAAGTGAAGTGAGTAATTTTTGTACTTACTGCTTACTGTATTAGTAATTACTGTATTTTTATTTACAGACTAGGTAGGTACAGAAACAATTCTCTTTTCAGGTCGTCGAAATTTTGTAAAATTCAACCTATTACATTATTACATGTTGCTCTTCAAACATTCAATAACTTAAAATTGGTTATGTATGCGCCAATTACGCTAATCCATCGTTATCATAAATAAATTATAATATGACACTCTGGTCTTGGGTAAGTCAAGAAACGAAAATAACTTGCACAAATTTATGTAATGTTTGTCAAAAACTCTTTCTAATTCTAGGGTGCAAACTCCCATGGCCAGTTGGGATTAGATGTTGTAAATGAACAAGTAGAAACACTGACTAAAGTTGCAATAGAATTGTATGATAATAGAATAAAACAAATATCCTGTGGAGGGTCCCACAGTCTCTTACTTGATACTGAAGGTAAACTTTTCTCATGTGGATGGAATTTTAAAAGGCAACTAGGTACAGCGAAAGAAGTATACATCTTTCAGCGAGTATGGAACTTAAGTGGTATAAAATTCATAAATATTGCAAGCGGGTGGGATTTCAGCTGTGGTGTAACAGATGACCATTTCCTTTTTGTATGGGGTTCTAATAACTATGGACAGCTTGGCTTACCTCGGGATCATTTTTCTGATAATGTAAAACCTACCAGATTGCAAGTAAATGCATGTGCCGTATCTATGGGTTTAAGGCATACAGCCATTCTAAATTCTAAAGGTGAAGTATGGATTACAGGGTGGGGAAAACATGGTCAACTTGGCTTAGGAAAAGAGATTCTATCAATAGATAGATTTACAAAAGTGACTCAAGTTGGTAAAATATCCCACATTGCCTGTGGACAAAAGCATACAGTAGCATGGTCTACTGATGAGAGAGCCTTATATGTATGGGGTGACAATAAACGTGGCCAGTTACTTATAGGATTTCCATTTGGGACTTATGATAAAATTTTCATTCCACAAAAAATTGATATAGATGTGAAACAGAATATCCAGAAACTATTGAGTGGTTGGTCTAATGTATTATTGTGGTTGGAAGATGGATCACTTCTCACTTGGGGCAACAACAATTGTGGACAGCTTGGAACTGATGAACCATTTGTAGGGAAAATTATTCATATAAAATTACCAGGTATGCAAATGAAAACCTATTTTGATGATCTTCACACTTGTCTACAATCAGATCCCTAACTATACAGCTTGTACTGTGGAAACCAGACAACTGATATTATACTATTAAAAACATACTTATATACCTAGGTAGACACTAGTGTTGCCAAGTCCCATGTGTCAAATTTCGGAACGTAAGGGTAAAATAATCAGGATTTTGGGTTACAAATCGGGACAGCTGCAATGTTTTTTTACTGTATATAGACTTGTGTTTGACCGCAATCTCACCATGATGATGATGTGGCCGAAGGTGTTAAGCACACAAAGGCTAGAAAGAACTGGCCCTCAAGAGCAGCGGTCAAATCACACTGATAAATGCTTGGCAATCGATTTTCAACTTGAGGGTGGTAGCCAGTCAGATGGGTACTACAAAGTACCCTAATTACCCCACAGGCTATGTTTTTTTTTTTTATTTAAGTTGCTCTTCGTTAGAAAACACAAATTTATCGAATATAGTAAATAGTAGACTCGTGAGGTTAGTGAAAAATCGGGATATTTGGCGTCCTGATCAAGGGTTAATCGGGATGTGTCACCAGACCCCTGAAAATCGGGACGTCACCCAGTCCCAGACCAAATATACATGATCATGCACTTGTCTGTACCAAACTTGTGAAGTATCCAATATGTATATCAATGTATCCAGCCTTCACACCTAGCAACCTGTTGATACCTATATGCGAAAGTAATGATAACCTTTTTACGATAATTATTATTTAATTTACAATAATTTTACTAAATCATAATTTTAGCTCCAGTGATATTTAGCTCTAATTAATACAGGATATTTTTGTTATTGAAACTTGAGTCTTCTTTTTTTTCAGGTGATAAAAAAGTTAAAGATGTTGCTTTAGGCTCAGAGCACACTATTTGCTTGGCAACAGATAATACACTTTGGGCATGGGGGTGGAATGAACATGCTAATACTGGATTACAAATAAAAATAGAAGAAAACTGGGTTCCGATTCCAACTTTGGTACCAATAGAAGTTACTGGAAAAATAACACAAATATATGCTGGAGGAGCACACAACTTCATCATAACTGAAGAATGTGTAGAAACCAAAACAAATTCTGATATTGTTAAGCAAGAGCGAGAAATATAACAGTTTTTATTTATAGATTACAACTGTACAATTTACGGTAGTGGTGCTTGTTTTTTGTGATATTTATATATAGATAAATGCGTTTATAATCAAATTTAATTTGTAAAATGAATACAAAATAAAAGTTAACACGTGATTTTATTTCAAATAATTACACATGCACCACAGTACATTTTAATAAATAACATCTATTTTAATGACTAAAAGCATAATGTTAATATATGTACAGTCAAACTCGAAAACAAGTTTACATTAAAGTATTTCAGATTTATTGCAACTTTTCATAAATTATGTAAGTATTCAATATTCATTTGTTTCAAGTGTACAGAGTGTACTTCACTGTTTCAATACAGACTATTACAGACCGGTTATAGAATACTGCAATTTCCAGTTCAGACTGCTTGAGTTACATAAATATATAAATATCCTGGGACATGTATTTTATAAGATTTGCCTTAGAAAATCAAAATAGATCAAATAGCAAAAACAGGTCTCCAAGTAATGCTGAGAGTAGAGCACATGAAAAACAATTGCCTTTGAAAATGTTGGCATAACCATAATTTTTTTTTGTATCAAGGCACAAAATTGTTTCTTTTAAGTAGGACTGAATGATACTAAGAGTCAAAGTTCTTAAAATCTTTAAAATAAGGTATCCATCAAATATTTTTGTGGGCTGATTTCCAACTGATAGCTATGAACATCATAAGTGCCTCTTAGGGCCTAAACTGAACTAATGTCTTAAACTTTGTATACAAGACAGAAGATAAGTCCAATCATTCTTGATCAAAATTGGCATAAAATTAATATGGACACCAATCTGATCACCAAATATTCAGCCAAGCTGTGTGTTTGATACCATATGTTTCCTCATTCTAGACTGATTTAATTATTTGTATTCATGAACAAAATATTTAACACTATAATTTAACTTCAGAAAGAAGTAGCAAACAACTTTTTACAAGTAACTTAGTAATATAGCCCTCATATTAAATAATAACAAATAGTGAGGTGAACTGATGATAAATGCAGAATATCTTGAATATTATTATTTACAGAATGTGTCAGTATAGCAAATAAAATAAATCTCAATGTGCATGACTTTGAGAGGGACACAATATGATATGTTGTCGTGATAGGCTTGTTTGTCCAGAATCATATTGTGACATGGTTACCATGGGCAAATAAAGCCTAGAAGAGGAGAGGAACTGGCTAACTGACTCTGTTAATGTTCTACAATTCAGTGGTTCCCAAAGTTGATTGGACTGCGTCTCACCTAACAAAAAGTTCCCAAATTTGGGACTAACCTCTTGGTTTTCATTAAGGAAAAAGGGAAGACTATATGAATGAAGGAATTTATCAGGGCCCAACCAATATTCGGTTACCTGTGGGTCACAACCCATACTTTGGAAACTACTGCTCCACATTGTTGTTCTTTTTCACTAGCACTGCTTTAACGGAAATTATAAAACAAAAAAAACAACTTTTCATACAAAGAATTAAAATGTTGGTAGTGATGTTTAATGGTGTGACCAAGATTTGAGTTTTAGCTCCCATGACATAGAACATCGTGAGGAAACCAAAGCACAGTGGTAAGGTAACTGTCTGGCTACAACCCCAAGAAAAAAATCTGACAAACACTGTTCCAACAGCTACACTTGAGAGCCAGTATGCTTCAAGGCTTTGTGTTTACCATCAGCTATTTCAACACTTTCCATGGTTAGACTATAGAACACACTAATACATGGAAATAATTCCAATGTTCAATGCTCACTTGCATCAACCTGGGTTAAAAGTTTAAACATTACATAACCCAAAAGCTGTGTCAAAATGACATAACATTGGGTTATGTATGTTAGGGTTAAATAGTTAAAAATGTAACCCGGTTAATTCAAGTGAGCCTTACATATGATTGCATGCACATTCTAAACATTTTATAATCATATATCCAACCAGACCCGAAACCATGTAAATAATGTTATGGTTTTAATACTTTTAATACTATGATGTCAGTTCACCTCAATTTTGTGTTTATGCAAAATATCCTGGTAATAATGACAAACTCAAGGAGTAATATTGGCAATTTTATGTTAATATTTGTGCTTAATTTTAATAGAAATTATTGCCAGGATGTTTTAAAAATATAATACAAGTTTAATAGCATGGAAATTGCTGTTCACTTTGCAAGTTTAGATTGCTACCTTTTCCTTTCCCCTTTTTGTGTTTTGCGTTTTTCCTTTTTCTCTTCTTTTAGTTGCTTTTGTTTCTCTCTGAAAATAAAGTGAAATTTGTTATGCAATTCCATTTACTGACTATTAAAATTAATGTTGTACAAAATGTTGTCTCACCTATCCTCTTTGTCCTTCTCTTTCTTTTTTTGAGCCTCTTGGCGAGCCATCTCACGACGCTCACGGGCAGCTGCCTGTACATCTGATGCATTAGTGTTCTTCACTAAGTCTGGTCCATCAGGCTCTTCAATGTGGACTTCATCTTCCTGATTTTTTTTAATTATTTTATTTTAGTCAATGTAAGAGTACAAGTACTAGGTGGGTTGATGGCCAGTATGAGGATGTATTAGACTTAAGTTAATAATTGAATATAGAAAAATGACCCAGGATGTTATTTTGAACAGCTGCACTTTAGGCACTATTGCTACTGCATAATGGAAAAAATTATCTGACCGCCGAAAGTTTGATTCAAAAGGTTAATTAACTAACCTAACCAAGAAATCTAATAAGCTAAGGTATTGATAGACAGGGACAGCAATATACTCATACCTCATTATCAGGAAGCTGGCTATACTGAGACAAAATAGCTTCACGTATTTTCTTCTCTTCGTCCGTATACTCCCGCCGAGTTGTGGTCGCAAGTGCCTGAGATTCTAGTAACTTTGCCAACTGCGCGTCCACGTCTGTAGCAGGCTTTGGGTCCTCCTCTTTGGGTCGACATGACTCCCACTTTTCTATTATTTCGTCAACATGGGCAGATATATCTTCATGCTGTTGACAAAGTAAAACTTATTATAAACTAATAATCGCACCCATGCATGCTTGACAGGTAGTAACTAGTTACTAACCACTATCTCCGATAGTAAGCCTTCCAAGGCATCCTTTTTCTCATCTACACTGTCTTCACCCTCTAATATACCGTTTATATAAGAACCAAATACTCCTTCATCAGTTTTTAAGTATTTTAATTTATCATTTAGCCACGGCTCAAAGTCACCCACAGACGCCGCCATATTGCTAAAAAAAAATGTCAGTCAAGTGCTGCCAGTTTCATATTCTTCTTCTTCTTATTTTTAATTTTGGCAACCAAGCCCAAATTAGGGCTCATTTCTGCCAGTGTCGAGTTATATTATAGTTTCCAGTCACAATAAATCACTTCACATTATAGTCCTCAGTCAGTTACCGTCCATAAAAGTCATGTTTTACTACAATGGTGGTCATTGTACTAAAACTCTTCACGGACATTTTGAGACAACTTGAAAAGTCACGATACACATAATTCATTTCATTACACTTCACTGGTGCACATGGATGATCTTTATTGGGTAAAATACCACCAAAAATACACAATGAAACTCGAAATACACAAATTTATGAAAATAAAAATGAAAATGCTACGTCACTCTGCAAGTTCCCGCCAAAAAGTCCAAGTTTCATATTCATAATTAAATTTCATACCATGGTATTACCACAGACCATTTAATAGACTGTGGTATTACTTCGTCTACAACACAGACCTATAAAACACACACAAAATAACATTGGTGCCAATTCTGTTATAAATCGCACTAAATTAATTTTAGTCACATCTCATCTCTTTCTTACGAACATTATTGAAAAAAGATAGAACATATTTAAAGCTGTCAATCTTTGCCGTCTTATTTTGCGTGTATTTAAGCGTAACCGCGATAGATGGCAACTAAATTTATATTGAAAACAAGCGTTTGACTAATTTGACAGGACTAAATTTCTTACATCCTTTACGTATGTTCTTTGTTAGAAAGAGACATAGTGGGATTAAAATTATTTTAGTTGTAAACAACAGAATCGGGGCCAATTTCTACACATTTAAAGTTCGCCATGTTTTTTGCCAAACATTGTTGAAATGGCCTTCCTTTATATACGAAACTAGCTGCCCGGCGCGACTTCGTTCGCGTGGTTCTACCCTACCCAGGGCTGCGTTCAGTAACAACGCCGTGTGATCGCCCGACGATCATGATAGCGTTCAGTAACAGTTCAATAGTATGTGGTGTGATCGTCGGACGACGTCGGACGATCGCACCGGTCACACGGTGTGTAGTTACTGAACACAGCCCAGTTGTGCTACCCTACCCAGTTGTGCTACCCTACCCAGTGGTATTACCCTACCCTACCCTACGGGCATGAAAAATAGTTTACGTCCTATATCGCAGCGCACGCGATGTAAAGAATATTTTAGGTATTTTTTTTTTATACCTGGGGTATACCTACATTATTGGAGTTTTAGTAAAGATCCCTGATTTTTTTGAAAACATAATAAGTAGGTATAGCCCAAGGATATTATATACTACGTACTTAACGTAAGTTAATAAATACTACGTAACGTTACGTAGTATAAAAATTCCTTGGTATAGCCTAATGTCACCCGATGATAGTATAAACTCATCGTAGACTCATGGACGATAACCACTTCAAATGTGCATTTTAATTGAACTTTATTTATTATTGCTACGCCTGGGCTTTCATAATTTTTTGACAGAAAGTAGACGGAGTTCATAAGGAGTATGATACCCAAACCCTAACTATTTATCACGCTTCGTGCTTGCTTAGCTTAGAGCTTAGCGAAAATATCCTAAGTCTGATTTCTACAAATAATAAAAAATTCATGATGACCCAAATTCAAAATAAAGATTTGTTGTAGAAAATTCCCGATTTCCGAACGAAAAGGATAATGTAGTCTGTGGTACGACGGAGCATCAAAATTTTCATTGTCATCTTGTCCATAGTGATGCCAATATATTCATTAGATCGTAATCGATATAATAATTTTATTGAATTATTTTTTTATCGATTTTTAGAAAACCATTATTAGAGTCAGTTATAACAATTAAATATAAAAATATGATATATACAGTCTTCTTAGAAGTAATTAATTAATTATAGTATCCCAGCTTATAATAATTGTTACACTGAACGTTAATTTGAACCAATTTGAACGAGAAATTAAACCGACATACATTTTTATTTTTTTTCATTTACTGTTTTTTTTTACAATTGAGATTTTATTTGTATTTCAATGTTCTTTTCGTATCGGACCGAAGCTTCGGCTACGTCAAAAATGGGCCGAAGTTCTGGCCAAAGCCGAATGTTTCAAGCAAGCGTCGAAATTGAAGAAACTGTTACGAATGCGCAAGAGATTGAGAGATTATTATTATTTCTGGCAAGTTACAGGGTAATTTTAAATATTGATCATCACGTTAAGTTCAAATTCAAATATTGTTTATTAAATATATAGGCCCTAATAAGGCACTTATGAACTTTACAATGAGGCGTTTTCCTATGATACCTCTATGGTCAAATCGTGTACATAAGGATCTTCTTCTTCTTCTTTGGTTAAATAGCGACTGTAGCCATAAATAGAATGGTGACTGTAGCCATAAACACAGTTCCTCCGATGTCACGTTAGTTAAAGATATAGGTACGAAGGGGACTCTTATAAAAACAATTTGACGGTTTTGAAAGGTGAAATGGAGCTAGATTATCTAAAAAAAAACAGGAAAACACTGAACAACATACGTTAGACAAAAAATAATAAAATTAATAAATAAATATAAAATAAACAGAATTAATTAAGAAATAGAAATGAATTAATTACTAAATAAATAGAAATATCAACAGTTTGACAGATTTTTAGACCATAGACCAACCAAGAAAACTCCTCATTGATACTACCACAGGTTTGTAACTACACTTTCAGTTGCTTATATAAACATCATAAACTTCTAAAATATCATTAGTTTTTTCAGTTTTAGCCAATTTAGAACTGGAGAAATTTCATAGGGAAATTACACTTTCGGCACCGGCCGAATGCTATGGCGATAGCTTATTAATTGACTTCGGCCTCAAATCGGCCTTCGATCGGACACTACTTTATTCTATCTACATATTTTAGATACCACTCTTCTTATATCATTATTTACTTAGAATATAATATTTTTATCCAAGGTTTCTCATAATATTGCATCTCTTTAATGCCTCAAGCTACTCTACTGGCACCAAGGATTTTATGCAATGCTTTTAAGTAAGCAACGAAATATCGTCATTCTTGTAACTGTAATCATTTAATGGACTAATCATGAAAACTGCTTATCCAATTTTGATGAGACGTTTACTACTAGACATTTGCCTAAAAATGTTGAACTCTCCAATGAAAAACATTAGATTAGGCGTTTCCATGATTTACAGGGGTCAGTAACGCGTTCTCTTGTAATCTGCTTGAAAAAGTGAACTTTTTGCAATAAGTTTTATTTTTTATTGAGATTTATATCGTCAAAAAGAAATTCTAATAATGTAAAAAGAGTAATTTGTTGCATCGCAAAGTGAGTAGGCCAGCACACACCATTCTAATGTGATGCATCGGTACTTAAAATCGATTTATTGTATCGAGTATATATAATCGTCAAAAATCACGCAATCACGCCATATAAAAAAATATCCCTTGCTTTCCCATCACTAACTATATATTTCAGTTAGTACCTAGTCTTTACCTAGTTGTTGAATTGAAAAAGTCGGCTAATAGTAAAATAATTTGAAGTAATTTTATCAAAATAAGAGAATGTCGGCCAGATACGATAGAGCTATAACAGTATTTTCACCAGATGGGCATTTGCTGCAAGTAGAATATGCTCAAGAAGCTGTTCGTAAAGGATCAACAGCGGTGAGCATATTACAAATTGGTTAGGTTTTACTCAGGAGTTGAGATTTTCGTTTTTACACTGATACTATATTTTTATAGGTTGGCGTCAGAGGTGCTGATGTTGTTGTTTTGGGCGTAGAAAAGAAGTCTGTTGCTAAACTGCAGGAAGAAAGAACCGTGAGGAAAATATGTCTTCTAGATGACCATGTTGTTATGGCGTTCGCTGGTTTGACGGCAGACGCTAGAATTCTTATTAACAGAGCCCAAATTGAATGCCAGTCTCATAAATTGACTGTTGAAGACCCTGTGACCTTGGAATACATAACTAGGTACATCGCTGGCCTCAAACAAAAGTACACCCAGAGTAACGGTCGTCGACCTTTCGGCATCTCATGTCTGATTGGAGGTTTTGACTATGATGGTTTCCCTCATTTATTCCAAACAGAGCCATCAGGTATTTACTATGAATGGAAGGCTAATGCTACTGGGAGGTCGGCTAAAACTGTCAGAGAATTTTTAGAGAAGAACTACACTGCTGAAGAAGTTGCTTCTGAAAAAGGCGCTGTAAAGGTAATAACAAGTTGAATTCTTTTTTCACTTTTAACCCATAGACTTGCATGAGTCGCTCAACTTATATCACCTCTATATTATTTACTTCATTTATCACAGATTCAAAATCAAAATGTCATTTATTCAGTTTAGGCCCTGGTAAGGCACTTATGAACATTACATACAGTTAGTTGAATTTACCACTGGTTCAAAAATACACTATACAGCAGTCCTTCTCCATCCTATAGAATATAGCTTAAAAATTATATAATTACATGGGTCACACATCCCATGGGAAAACGCGATTGTTCCTAAAAAAGTTATCAAATTAATTAACATTTATTTGATAGTTGATTCATTCATACTAACAAATAACAATGAAATGAAAACAATGCACGCAGCACACAATGAAAGTTACAATAGTATTTACCATCAACATGCAATCAATAATTGTTAGGAACAAATTTTTTTTTTTTCAATTTTATGTCAAGGTTGTGCTCCATGGCAGTTTGGCCTTATGTACCACAGCGCAAGCCTACAATTATTATCTGCATATGCATGTGCAAGTTTGGAAAATCCTTTTTTACTAGTGCCTCTCAGGGTCATTGTTCGTGTTGAGTTTTATCAAGTAGAAGATAACATAACTTTGCAAGAAAATTTTGCAAGTCAATAGTTTGCATGTAAAGGTTCCTTAACTAATTTGGCTTATAAATACAACTTATTACTTTAACTTATACTTTATATTTTTATTATGTGATGACTGCTTCTACTTACATTTTTTTAAATAACTATTCATCAAATTTCAACTTAGCTAACTCGAAGGTATGCATTATTTTTGCATCCTAGAGTATACTTATTTCAAAACTGGTAAAACCATGTGAGTGGTTGTTATAATTATTAAAACAATATTTTTTGGTTACAGCTTGCCATCCGTGCTCTTCTAGAAGTTGTTCAGTCTGGGCAAAAGAACTTGGAAATAGCAGTAATGAGAAGGGGCCAGCCAATGCAAATGCTAGACTCTGACACTATCAATTCCTATGTATCAGTCATTGAAAAAGAGAAAGAAGAGGAGGCAGAAAAGAAAAAGCAGAAGAAATAATAATACTGTGTAACATTTTTTATTTGCTTAATACATGCTATAAGAAGTACATTATGTTTAAAGTTACTAACTAAGAATTAAGTAAATCTATAGTCTTAGAGATCTGAGAATAAAGATCTCTTAAATCAGAACCACATTCCTGACTAGAACCCTTACTGGCCATGATATCATTGAACATTTGATCCCATTCTTCATTATAATGATCTGAATCTGCATTGTTCTTCTGAAAGTTATTAATATTAATATATTTATTCTGGTACTTAGCTACTCATGATTTTTATTAGAGCTATGATAAAATATTACCTCTGCCATTGACACATCATCAATGTGGTCATTACTTATAGAAGGAAGCACACAATTTAAGGAGTAGTCAGTAGCTTTATCACCAATCTTTCTGGCTATTCCTTGATCAGTATCATGATCAATATCAAATTCAGCAAGCAGCTCAACACCTGAGTGTTCAATAGGTTCTGGGTCCAGATCTGGCATGCTAAGGAATTGACCAGTGAAATTATTGTTGCTCTGCTGACATGTAACATCCTTGAAACTAATCAAGTTGTCCTGACTTGTATCTCTGAAATATACACTTAACGGTAAGTAATAATACAATATACAGTAGTGTATGCTGTTTCTATTAGACTTACCCCATAGAAGCAGATTTCAAAGTAATGTTATCTTTGAACTTTGAACTTGTAACATTCTCAATAACTTGTTCTGTTTCTGTGGATAGGATTTGGAATGCAAGGATTGTTTTTTATAAGGAACAAGGTTGTAAGGTAATAAAGGAAATTGGGTATAAAACCTGTTTCAGGTTGTTTTTCCGGTATCTCAATATCATTTCTTGGTGTAAACCAATCAAATTCAATGGTCTCTTCTTCTTCACAAAATTCATCTTGTGAATCTGAATAATACATAGTAACATAAAAATAAACCTTATGTTTATAATATAAATGTTTTGTATAATTTTACCATTCAATTATAAGAATTCTATAAAGATCCTTATTTTTTATTCATAGTAGGTACCTACTATTTCCACTCTTGGAAAAGTGCTTACATGCACTTGTGACAAATAAATTATGCAGATGCAGCTATATGAATATAAAAATAAAGTTATTTATCATTATTCTTACCTTCACACTCGAATTTAAATCCACAAAATTGTTTAGGAGAATTTTGAATAAATAAATCTTGAGCAGCTTTCTTTAGAGCAATTCGCAAAGCTCGGCGTGCTTTTTGCAAAGGCGTTAAATAAAGCAATTGGTCAACATTATTGTACAAGCCCTGCAAAATAAGTATCATGAATATATATGTATTAAAAATATCAATATCTTACTGCAAATCTATATTGAATCATTAGTTCAAATAGAGCTTCGCAAGCACTTATGAAAAGTCCGACTCTAATACCGGTTCGGAAGATTGCATTTGCTGAGAAGAGCCGGCAATAAACTCAGCAAGTAGGTACTCTTACCTTAGGTTTGAAGCTTTTCTTCATAGTCAATGCTTTTCTCGTTATTTTATTGAGTAGTTCTGGCCTACCAAACTGGAAGTAATCGTGCACATACTCATGCATGTAAGGATTACTAGAATTACATAATGGATCTTGTAAATGGGAAGTAACTTTCCGGAACCCATATAAATTTAATTGTCTGACAAAGCTTGATATATTGGTAGTTTTGAAAATTGAATGGTCACATTGAAGATAGTTATGAAGAATTCTGTAATTCAGTAGAATAGTCCTTCCTGTACCACCCCATAAAATAGCATCGGTACGTAAATTAAGTAAATACCAAAGTTTTTGAGGAAAACGCATTTGAAAAATAGCATTTTTATCGTCTTGCATTTTTGTTTTTTCTTGATAATTCAATTTTTTTCTCAAATATGGCGCCAATTGTTGTTGTTGTTTATAATATTCGCCAAAAGGCAGGCAAAGGTCTGAGCCATACAGCCTAGTCTTATTTTCAATATGGCGCCAAATGAAACCATTTTTTTTTTCAATGGCTTCACCCGGCTTGTGTATTTTACCCATTTCCAGTTATTATTATTAGTCACGATAAATCACTTTGACATCGTCCTCAGTCAGTCACCGTCCATAAAAGTCATGTTTTACTACAATGGTGGTCCTTTGGTTGTCATATACTGTTAAGTCGAGTTTGTCACAGCACTAGCTCGACTCTCGCATCAGCGTGTCCCGTCACTAAAGGAAGGACTATATAATATATGTTTGTTATATGCTAATATATAAACATGTTGTTGGACTTTTTGGCGGGAGCTTGCAGAGTAACGTAGCGTTTTCATTTTTAATTTCATACATTTGTGTAATTTGAGTTTTATTGTGTATATCGGTGGTATTTTACCCAATAAAGATCATCTATGTGCACCAGTGAAGTGAAATGAAATGAATTATTAAAATCTGGTTTTCAAATAGGGTACATTGTTTAAGAATTTCACTCCCCCTGTGCCTTAAAGCTGAGCTGCCAATTCGTTCACGTGTATCAACAACCTCTTATTTTTTAATGCTAATCGTTAGATAGTGATTCCATAGCAAAGTTGAATTAGAGTCACAAAATGGGGATAATTTATTTAAAGAGCTAAAACAATCTGTTAACAACTTTACTTAATTAAGTTTACTATAATAATAAACACTACTCTAAACTAAACCTAATCTTTAATAATAAAATTATTCTAAATTGGTGCCAGTACATACTGCCAGTGGACGTGAACGTTCACAGAAACCTGGCAGCATTGCCACGATAAATGGCAATGCACAAACTACCAAGAGAACTAAAGTTCAGACCGCCATCTGACGAACATTGGTGATAAACCGTATGCAGAGTTTGAACATGACGTTTTTTTTTTTTAATATTCCCATACTATTGTACAATGAAAAATAGTCATACAGCCTATGATATGCAGGGCCCCGGGGCTTAGGGTAAATACAATTAT
Organism: Achlya flavicornis; assembly: GCA_947623365.1. Taxonomy (NCBI): domain Eukaryota; kingdom Metazoa; phylum Arthropoda; class Insecta; order Lepidoptera; family Drepanidae; genus Achlya; species Achlya flavicornis. The sequence goes on along the minus strand of OX392468.1, from coordinate 5,084,344 downwards.
TTTTTATTTCAAAGGTTCTTATGGTATAATAATAAATGAAATACAATTATTTAGTTATAAATTATTTATTTAAATTTTCATTTTTAAGTCTATCTGTAGTGACGGTCTAGATGGGTCTGGACAGCTGTTGGCATCATTAAAATATCTGCAAACAAAGTATAAAGTAACTGTAAATGAGTGCGAAGATTTTCGATCGGAGCCTAGCTTAATCTTCAGGCTCCATATTGTTTTTTTTTTTTTTCAAATAGTGGCGTACGATGAAGCCTATATACATCGATTGGAGATACCCATGCAAACAAAAAATACTAGGGTGTCTTTGTCCTAAAACGTCACAAAAAATATCAAAGAGGTGGCCGAAAATAATGACAAAATCTTTGAAATGTTTTATTTTTTATGTACAAGATAGTCAAAGGATTTGAAGATTTTAGTATGGAGACTGGCATTCCTATCATCTGCCTTTTTTGTATATATAATTTATTGGTAAAGATTTTGGGTGTAGTAATTAATTATGCATTAAAAATATTATATTTTTATGTCAGCTATAAATTTTACATAGAAATAGCCTACACAAATGGAACACACTGCTGGAGATACTGAGCCTGCACTTAATCTAATACAAAGGGGACAGGGGGACACATTACTAGATAAGATTATATTAAATGGCAAAAAATTACCTGAGTTCATTTGCATTGTGTTATTCAGAGACACACATGTGGCATTACTTTGATTGCTCGCAGCTGATGGTTGGACAGAGGTATCTGAAAATTTGTATGAGCTGTTATTATTTTAAAACCTAAACGTTCATGTATCATCAATATGGACAGAATGTTAAATATTCTTGTGTAAAGTGGAAACAGCCTCATCATGCTCTAGTCCAGTGAGTAAAGATCTATAAATGGCATGTCCATTACCCATAGTAGTATTTTATAATCAAAGTAAACTTTTAATTTAATTTAATTTTACTTTTATATTATTTCTTTTAATTTATTCAAAAAGTGCTGGATGTTGTATACATACCAAAAACTTCTGTTCTTGCGACTTTCATTGGTAATATGAATGATCATTGTGGCGCTTCTTTGACTAACTATGATCACCGCATACAGTTTTCTTGTTATCTGAAAAAATGCAATTTATCTCTGTAACTATATATAAATATCCTGGGACATTCCTCACACACAGTCATCTGATCCCAACTTAAGCAGAGCCTGTACTATGGAAACCAGATAACTGATAAACTACATATTATTATACTACTTTTAGTTTGTAAATACATAATTAATCAATCTTAATATACATAATTACACCCAGACTCAGGACATGTAGACATGTTCATGCACACAAATGCATGTCCTGTGTGGGAATCAAACCCACGACCTGCGGTGCAACAGGTGGAATCTTAACCAACTGGCCCGTCAACCTATGTATAAATAAGGAATAAGGGTGAACTAACCGTATAAAACAATAGATTTCTAACTCTGGTGGAGCCATGGTTATTAATGTGTTATATATATATCTCAATATAACTGCATTTGCCAGGCATTTATTTTGGGTTAGACTTAATATGCCTTCACAACCACAAAGGATGGGTTATAGCTTTTAAATGTTATGAGTTGACTAGGAATAATACATATAATAATAAGATATTATATTATTACAGTCAACTTGTAGATCGATAGTTGTTTACCTGCTTCAAAAAAGATATTTGTCGGCTTCCCTGAAGAAATCTCCAAGCTTCGATATGCGCCACTCTTTAGGTGACAAACATATAATTTGCGTGGATCGCTGTTAAGTTATTGTCTCACAATTAATACACTTTCTCCACTGTCTCTTATTTTCCTCACTTATAGAAAACTGATGTAGTTTAACGTCTTGGCGTAAACTGTTGCACTTGGACATACAACATTTTCGAAACTTAAAAATTCCGAAATCACTGTATTGAAATGTTGTTAAAGTGGCGGAAATTTATCAATACAACACATCTCGTCATACAAATACGGAAAACACTGAATTTATGGATTAAAAGAGGTGGAAATAAATCGACATAAGAACTTAAGTTCTCATCAAAACAAACACGTGTTTGATGACAGGTAGGTGCATATTGACGAATGGAATTGCTAGGTAGTTATAAAAAGTACTCTGTGGAATGGAATGAAAATAAAATGGCCGGCATGGGTCATGGCGGGGGCGAAGGAAGGAAGAGAGGGGCGAGAACGTCGAGTAAGAACTTTGCACTGTCATTCGATACAGTGGGTTATTTTGATTAGAACATTGCCAGGCGTGTGGCAATGCTAAACTGCTCACCGAAGTATAAGCCAGCATCCTGGGAAAAAGTAATAGAGAGAATGAGAGTAATTAGTTTTTCTAAAATTAATTCTTCTTTTTTAACGGTTTATTTAGCATCTTAATCTGTTACATATTGTATATTATAGATTTATTTATTAATATGATATAATTATATAGATTTTTATTATTTACGTCGTGAACAACTACTTTGAACAGATACTAGAAAACAACTCAAAGACTACAGTATATAACGAGACCTTAACGAGACCTGCGCAGGCGAACTGAGTACACGCACACACCCACAGGTACACCGTACGTACGGTGTCAATCAAAACAATCGATTTTCGATCTGCACCGGTTACCTGCGCAGGTTAAAAAAACGGCACAGTTCTATTGCCACACACGCTCAGGTCTACCTGCGCAGGTAGACAGACCTGTATGCACAAACTACTAGCGATGGGTAACTAGCCGAATTTTCAATAGCTTAGCTAGCCAGCTATATGAGGTCTAAAAGCCAGCTAGCTAGTCAGCTATTTTGGCTATTTGGCTATTAGGCTTGAGCGGCGGCGCAGCTAGATGAATAACGTTCAACTGCGATCTGAGTTCGATCCTCGCCACTGCAACAAGTTTAGTCTAGATGATAATGTAATAAATTAATGTAATTATTTTGTTTTTCATTTACTTTTTATTTTGATGTATACTTTTTGAAAATAAATGACTTTCCCTCATAGGTCGTACGTATTACTAAAAAAAACATCGAAAATCAACAATAACGTCATCTCTATGTATGGATATGAACTAAAAGCTTTCACAGTACATCAACTCAGTCGTTAGTTGTAGGCAAGTAAACCATAGATGTCGCGCTACTTCAGATGATTTTAACGATTTATTTAATACATAATAATATTACAGAATAATTTAATTTAATTAAAAAACAATAGGTTTAAATTCTTATAATTAGTACCTTTCAAATTCGAATTAATAATAACGACATGGACTCGAATTTCACTCTTTCGGAACTTACACAACTCAGTTTCGCAGTGAACGCACGCACACACAGCTATCGGCTACGTGGCTACGCGGCTACGCGGCTACGCGGCTACTCGGCTACTCGGCTAGATTGGCTTTGGCTAGCCGGCCAGCTACCGGCTAGTGTGGCTATTAACCTTTGGCAGCTAGGTGGCTACCCGCTGTGTGTGACGTAAACTTCTCGTAATGAGGAGGATTGTTTATGTTACAAAAGGTCAAAATACCTGTAAAATCGTGCACTTAAGGTTCAAATTGGTTCGAATTATCAATAGTTAGACAGGTATTTTCAGCATAGAGGTATCTTAAGAAAACTCCTCATTCTAGCTAGCCATAGCCAGTAGCCATCCAGTAGCCAGTAGCCATCCAGTAGCCAGTAGCTAATTATCGTGTTAACAGATAACGTAGCCGTGGCTATTTTGTGTATAGCCGTTTTTCAGTGTTGCCAATTTAGCGACTTTGTCGCTAGATTAAGCGACATTTTGACACTCACAGCGACTTTTTATTCTCATTTAGCGACAAAAAAAACTAGCGACTTTTCTAGCGCCTTTTTGATGTGAATCGTTTCTCATTTAAATTTATTTGATTCCACAGTTGTGTAACTATGACTATACAATAAATGAATTTACAATCCTTAGTTCATTCATTCCATATTGAACACAACTGTAGCTACAATCGATAATGGAGAAATCGAGAGAATATTTAGTGCTCTTAATAATAGTAAAATCAAAGCTACGAAATCGCACGGAGTTAAAAATATGGAATTCCATTTTAATGAATAAAAAATATTATGATTATGATTTTCAATTAGAGGTACTCCGGCTTATTGGCACCAATAAAGCCACATTTACCCAGAAAAATCAACAACCATCGACCTCGATGGCGAGTGATCCTCAAGTTCCGCCACCCTCGACCTCGAGTGCGATTGTTATTGGTTCGGATGATGATGAAGATTTTATATATATATTTTTTTATAATATTATTATTAAATTTGAATACTTTATTATTTTGAGTTTCACTTTTCAAGCATCATTACAAAAGCGAGTTCTAGAAAAAAAAACTGGCGACTTCTAGCGACTTTTGAACCAGCCATCTAGCGAGATTAGATTTGGTAGAGTTGGCAACACTGCCGTTTTTTGGCTAGTTATATGAATAGCTACCCATCTCTACAAACTACCAAGAGAACTAAAGTTCCTGTATGGTACACCGGAGCGTCTGTGGCCGCTATAAAGTGATTTTTTTAACTCTTTGGTTTGCCTGTTAAAAAAGTATAAACACAACAAACAAAGAGGAAAGAATGAAAGTTATTTCCTGAGTTTATTTATCATCGAAACCTTGCCTAATTACTGAGAAGGTAATACATCTGAAGCGACAATCGTTTTCACATTGTTTTCCTCATTTTATTGAAAAGAATTATGGATAAATCGAGGTATGTTTTGGTTATATGGTTATTTGTTTTTGTGGAATGACAATGACTCACCGCAGCTAATGCTCAGCGCACTGCAATTCGATTGTGAAATATCTGTAATGCAAATTTTATACACATCGTTATGTTAGGATTAAAGGCCAAAGTGCTTATGTTTAAAATTATGAGCGCTCAAATTAAAAAATAGTATAACTTCTAAATAAGCTTTGTGACTTATACTTTGAAACTTTATCTACTAAGACCAATAAAGTTGTTTATATTGCACACACCATGTGGTTGACCTGATAACTTTCATCGATGCAGTTTTATGTCTAAGTCTAAGACACAAAGTGACTGATATAGTAACTGGGTAATCCCATGACTTGTAAATATAATGTTTGACTGCTATAATTGCTAAACTTCAATAATAACAAGGGATATTATGGAACAAGGACTTTATTTTTTTTTTATCTGAGAAGTTTTATCCTCCTAGGCATCAGTTGGGCACATGTAACTAATTGAAATGGATGTAGCTTTGACATAATCATTGTAGGCTGCTGCTGTTGCCAGCTCATGATGCTTGTTCACCCTAAGGCTGTCGGCTCATACTGAGACGTGACGAAATGCATAATTATTTTTTTTAATAATAGAAATTCAAACTTAAATTATATTATTAGTAAACAAAGGCATTATAGGCAGAGAATTTGAATACGCAACGTGGTGGTGCAAGTCACTTGTCACAAATTCTCTCACTGAAATGTGCACCTTTTTGTATAGTAAATAAAGTTCTATATTCTATTGCTATCTATGCTTGCCGCGTCGCGTCTCGGTGTGAACTGTCCCCTATGGTAAATAAGAGCAGGGTGAAAATTCTCAAATTCAGCTAATATTTACATAATTCAGCAAAACACAAAAAAACACATTCATTTTATATAAAATTTTATATGTAAGTACTTGCTCCATGGTGTCCCTTGTCCTATACTTTCTCATGTGCAAGTAATATATGAATTATGGTAAAAATATGTAAATAAGTTAAAATTAAAAAATATTGTGATCTTTATCACACCTCTAGATGATAATTAATTATCTAAAGCAATGAGTTATCTTTTATGGGCCAACCATTGGACTCATTCATAATTGACTGTTAAAATTACAGGTGATATTTTTGGGATTACTTCTTTTTTAGGGTTCCGTAGCCAAATGGCAAAAAACCGAACCCTTATAGATTCTTAATGTACCTAACCTATTGATGATGATGATGATTAGCACTGTCTCAGCCAGTACAACGACCGACCCATGTCCTATACAACCATTCAAGCATCAACCACCATGTAACTAACTTAGTTTATAATGACTGGTACCTGAATAGTTGTATCGGAGTAACCATGGATAAACCGAGGAGTGCGTGGTATATAGGAGTGACACGCTCTGGGATGGGAGAGGACGGCCAGCCAACCGCAACCAGCTGACCACAATCGACCGACTGTTCAGCCTATAGCCAATATTGGAAAATGGGAAGACGGGTATCATAGAGAGGGATGAGCGTTGGTGTATGTTGTCTTCTTTCTTCTCTCTTTGGTATTTAGTTCCTGGGTTGAGTTTGGTTATTTCTTTGTTGTTCATTTGATTAACATCCTCCATGTTGGACCTCGATTTCGGAGAGCATAGCTTCTGTGGTTGAGAGGCTCCGTGTCGCTTTCAGCTTCGGTATGTGCTTGTGTGGAAGCGCTCGTGGTGTAGCATGATAAGCCGTTCTTAATCGATCGGCAAGTTAAGCTACTACCGTTGTGGTCGGCACCTGGATGGGTGACCACCTAGTGGAATTTCAAATCGACGTTGGTCGCGGTTATCATTTAATTGTGATGGTCGTTAATATAGTTGGAGGCCTTCTAGGCGGCTTGAAAACTCCAACAGTAGGTTGACCACTAGCCTGCCCATTCCCTTTCACCTTGATTTGTGAAAGGAGGCCTGTGCTCAGCAGTGTGATATTATAGGCTGATGATGATGACGATGATGTGCTTGTGTATTTCTTGTTCTTTGTTATTATTCTCGATTCAATTTAGTTTCCTCAGACACACCATTCGGTTTCGTTCTTGGTGTACTGTGTAAAGAATGGGACTATAGTAGTTCAGATGAGTGCTTAGAAACTTAAGTATCATAGTTAATGGAATGAGAAACATCCAGGATAAAATATATTTTTGTGTTTCCGAGTATTTTGGATTTCATATCGCTTTCCATCATGCTGGGTAAATGAATTTCCGTAATGTTGATCTGGTCGCAGATTATTCTTTCCTAGTTAAGTTAATTTTGAACCCTATTGTTTTCATCGTGTATGTGATATATATTATTTATAGCATAGTTTTGACATGCTTGTTGATACTGTGATGACGTCGTCATCCATAAATATTGTATTCATAATAAATTACTATAATGGTCGTTAGATCCTTTCGTTGTGGATTAAATGCAGGTCTCGTCTCTCTTGGTTGGTTAAGATTTCACCTATCACGCCGCAGGTCGTTGGTTCGATTCCCATCTGCATCGATGAAGAACACGCTTTTTGTGCATGACAATGTTTGTATGTCCTGCGTCTGGGTGCAATTTTGTATTTTCTAGTATGTATCTACAAACAAAACAGTAGTAGGTATATGTAGTATACCAGTTGTCTGGTTTCTATAGCACAAGCGAATGTCCCAGGATACTTATTTATTGCATTTCTTCTTCCAGTGTTGTCAGTGTTGCCTCTATTCTCCGTGGCTTAAATAAAGTTTAAGTATTTCTTCGTCCATGTATTTTACACTTCGTACTTCAAGATTGTAGTGAGGCATGGCGAAGGTATAAGTAGTTCCGTTTCCTTTTTCCAGCGGATACATACTTTTTTGTCGTTCTGTGTTTGGCATAGAATTTGTTTGTCCTTATGTAATGTTAATGTATTGTATCTTTAAGTACTGAGACATCAATCGTCGACGTGATGCTTCTTCAATGTCAGGAGCTAGAGTAGATTGTTGAAATGCCGCTGATTTTTCCTGGTTCCTGATTGATGCAGTTTGATTGATTCAGTTGAAAGAGCGTATGGTGTTTTCGGTCCATGCCGGCTTATTCTTGTGGTTTGCTATTTCTTCTGGGAGGTCGATAATGATGATTTGAATAGTTTATTATAGATTTTTGCAGTGCAGTTTCGTTTGCTGCGCATTACCTTCGAAATATCCTTTCTAAAATTCCAAGTACCTAGATATCCTAATGAGCTTTCATTTCGCCTTTCCTCCACGTATTTGCCTTTTTGAATTGTGGTTTGTATAAATTTGAAGTAAGTAGTGTCCTCCCATTGTCAAGCTTCTCACGTTTGAATGTTGGAATTAATTCTTTGTTATGGGACGCCCGTCGTGCCCTTTTCCGGATATCATCAAATTTCCCATGAGTTTTATGCCTTGAAAGCGAATATATTTTGTGAATTATTATAGTCTAATGGAGTTGCTCAATTATTAAAGTAACACATGCATTTTCGCTTTTCTTGTGCTTATTGGATTTTTATTTCTTTAATGAGTTTAATAGGATTGATTTACCACCATTCTTATTTACGGTCAGTGAATTGATACGTGTTACATATTCTTCTTTGGTACATGATTGATGGGGTTGGTGAAAATGTCGAATATATTAATTAGATTGAGATGATTTGTTTCCGGTTTGCCAGAACCTTCTGAAGCTTATGCGTTTGAGTTCCGTATCTTGCTCCTTCCGTATGACGTTATCCGGATTGGCGTTGCATTTATTTCAGTACTGCGGCGTGGGTCTCTAGTAATGATTTTCCTGCGCATTGAGATCGCTGAGATTAAAAACTTTTTTTTTAATAGTTTCTTAGTGCTACTGCATACTTCTATAAATGTCTTGACGCTGACGTGGAGGTTTTATTGGGTATATGTACCTTCTTTTAAAGAGATGTTTGTTGTTTGCACTTGTTGGGCCTAGGTTAATAGTGACCCGCGCTGGTCACCATTAAAGTGTGGTTATTCCAATAAGAACCGTGAATCCGCGGTGTTACAACCTTCATATAAGAGCCCTTGTCATTGCCTTTTTTCAGGTATACTACAGTATGCTTTACATTCCATGTTTGTTATTCTTATTGGTACGTACAGACGTTGCGCATTTGACTGTGGCTAATGTCGTCGGGGCAGTTTATTGTTGTACTAATTACTGTATGTTGAACTTTATGTTGAACTTTATTTTGAACTTTTCATATCCTTATTTTGTGTGGCAATCTGCTCGGTGTCTTCCGATGCTCCATCTTGCATTCGGGTGGTGGCCATCAAGCTAGCAGCTTGCACTTGTCTGTGGGAGAGAGCTTATAGGCTAAACTGAAATAAAACTGAGCGATTAAACCTCTTTAGTGAATCTAACATGCTATGGTTCAGCAAGTATGAATTATATTATAGAGTAACTTGTACAGTAGAACATACTTTAAGAATCGCACTGATACCACAGCAGCCCCTTTGACCTTTTTTTTTTTTGTTTCAGCGGTTTGGAATTTTTACGACATTCTTGAGAGTTTTTTGTTTGCAGTCAGACACTTATTGCACGTGTTCTTGTCGTTTCCCGCCGCGATTGTGAAGTACTAAGTATTCTTTTGTTTGATGGTAGTTTTTTTTTATGGTGTTCGGGACCTATTTTTTTGTGTTACAGAAAGTTAAGTTATTAGTTGACAACTGGATGGACACCAGATGTGGGAGCCTAAGCGATTCGCCAGGGATCTATTGTGTCGTAAATATCTGGTCTGGTTTTATACTTGTGTGTTTTTGTCGTAGTTTTAAGTCGAATGTTTTCCTTCATCGAAGCGTCCATTCTAGTTATTTGATAAGAGATGTAAGCGGAATAAGCTCTGATTTGATAGCTATGCTAAAATGAACCGACCCATCAATTTAAAATCATAATATCACCCCTGCGTCTGTAACGTCAGACCTATGATGTTATACGATGTGGGGACAGACGAACGTTTTTAAAACTAATTGTACATACAAAAATATAAGGAAAGCTGAAACCGTCCATCCTTCAGCTGATTAAATTTCCTTAAACCTCCAGGTGTTGTTTTTGTACGATTTGTTCGGATTAATAGAATGATCAAATTTGACATAGGTACGTTGATGGCACATAGAATTAGATGTGGATGCTAACCATTGTCAAAACAGTGAGAGCAGACTGCATGCCACTGGGCTATAACTAATAAGGTCTCTGGCAGTTGTTAATGATTTATAATTGTTTCAGCTAAAGCAGTTCGTTGCATCGACTTATATATTACTGGCGTATTGAAATCATTGGTTCGTTGCTGATAGATTCTTTATCTTCCGGGTTTGTATCAATCAATTAACTACATGCCATCTCTTCTCTGGATGGAAGCTTTACACCAGTAAGACAAGCAAGCTTGGTCAATGAATCCTTGTTTGTGTCGTCTTGATTTATGTGTGTTACAGAAAGAGGATAAGTCCCCAGGTCGAGACACACAAATGATTAGAGCCTCTAACACCTGACAATAGGTGGATTATTATTTTTACAGTAAATGTAGGCACTTATATAATATGAAATACTAAATTCCCAAACTAGGCAACCTGTTAATTTTGGGAATTAGTTATATGCGACGTTCGTCGAGTGTTTTTTCGTAGTTGAGTGATGACAGATGTGAGCGGAGCAGTTTCTAGTATAGAACCCCACGCCCGGATAAAGCATATATTTTCAGAAAATTATTTACATAAACAAGCAAATATTTTCTAAAACTAGTGGATAAAAACTGCGTGGAAACCTATATGTAGCATGTTCCTTCTCTAATAAAACTTATTCTCAAGTACTCTCCAGCCAGATCCTACCCGACGCAACCTATTAGGTATACACGGCTCTCAGGTAGGCGGCCAATTCAGGAATAATTTAATCAGTCAGAGGGCTGACACGCCAAGGCCTACGGTCGGCGTAAGCCGTTCCGTTCGCCCAAGAGGCCCAAAGGCAACCAGCTCCCAAGGAGAGTCACCGGCACGCCTCGGCAGCTACCCGCAGGCAGGCCTTCAACCCGATGGTCGCAGTCAGAGCCGAAAACTTTAGCTTATATATATACTAACTAGCTGTCCCCCGAGGACCGCGCTCCCGGGACAAAACGCAGCCCCTCCCGACCTCACAGGCCACTTCAGATCATCGCACGCGCCAATTCCACGCCGATCAGACGAGCAGTCAAGGCGCGAAAACACAAGAAACAAACAGAAAAACTTGGACTCCCATTCATGATATGTATTAGTAAGAAGTAAAGATGATATAGTGATAAGTTATATGTACTAATAGCCGAGGTAAACGCAATGGTTCTAATATTGATCACGTAGTAGATCTGCCGTCACCTCAGGTGCATTATGTATTATAATAATAAATAAGGAACAATCTCACCGGGTTTGCTTCACTGCTAGGTAACTTTCACGCACGCACACTCACATACACGACCGATACGCGCACGTGTTTTTTTTTTTTCTGAACTGAACGCAAAAAAGGTTCGCATTCGGGGCGGTAGGTTGGCACATATGTCTCGGGACACAACCACTCTCGACGACGACCCCAGCCAAACCGATTCTTAATGTACCTAACCTATTAGTAATTTATCTATATCTGAATATTAGAGTAATATTTGAATAATGTTGTTCTTTCTAGGTTTTCAATGTTGCTCTTAGAGCCAGGAGAGGTATATTTTGAGGATTTCTCATGTACTATGAATGACAAAGAATCACTTTTGGGGAATGCCAGACAAGGTCGCTTGAAGCTTTGTTCTAAATCCCTTGTTTTCGAGCCAAGGGATTGGTCATACCCATTGATCAAGTTGCACTATAAAGATTGTGTTGAAATATCTATTGTCAATACATATAATGAAATGAACAATATTATAAAAGTTAAGATGAAACAGTTTGCTGAGATGCTTGAGGAAAATATATTGGCTCCATACAAATTTTTATATGAAGATAGGGATTTCTACATATACTTTGATTTTGCTTCTGCCGAGGAATGTATGAGTCAGATGCATCAGTTGCAAAGGGCCTCTACCCTGCATGCACCCGAACACAATAGTATGGTTGCTACTATTCTCCATTCAAGGTATATGAGGATGGAGTTTGATCCAGTGATGATGGATGACTTTACTGAACAAATTGTGTGTGAACTTCAGGCTGAGAAGATATCACCATTAGTCAGACATCAAGGAAAACTTGCATTAACTCCCACTACTATATACTTCCAACCATTTAGCAATGTGGACAGTGTAAGTATTAATTTTATAACTTACTGACTATTTGGCTTTGTTTATAATAATGGCAAGTAGCAATTAAGTAACAGACAAACTGTTCATGTAATATCCCCTTACTGCTCTATTATACAAGTCCTGAAGATAAGCACTTATTGCTCATTTTAGATATTTGTAGATCATAGCGTTTATTTGCTCAAAGAGCAGCTCGACTGAAGAAGGAGGTACTTTCTCAGTTGAGTTGCTGCGAGATCACCTTGCAGAATACTGCAGCCAAATAACTTTATGTTGTGTGCCTGCTGTGGGTTACCAGAGCTCATTGGGGAAGGGGGAAGTATCGGTAGCGCATGACATATGACTATGTTAACCGCTTACCATCAGGCAGACTGTATGCTTGTTTACTGACACTTTGACACACTTTGTAGTATAAAACAAAAGTATGGTGTTATTTATGTGTTTATTATTGCAATTTTGTTATTATTTTTAAATAAAATGTGTCATGACCTAGTTACAAAAATCATAGTGATTCATAAAGTCATCATCCACAAAATATCCTTATTTCAGCAACCACAAATCGTAAATAATATGTATTGAGTATACTTAATTGGCATTTATGTTATTTTCAGAGTCCCATTTTGAAGTTAAAACTGAGTCAATTGAAGAGGATGTACAAAAGAAGATTTTTATTAAGGCAAGTTGTATGTATCATATGTGTTCTATGTACTTACTTTCTTATGAATAAATTTCCGTTGCTTTAAGCTAGTTAAATCAATAATAGAATAGTTTGTGTGCTGCATATGTATTTGCATTTGTACTGTAAAAGTGATGTTTTTTTTGCATTGTATTGATTACTCTGTCTCATTCCAGGGCCTTGAAATATACAGTGTAGAAGAAAGTGCAATGCCACACATATACCTGACATTCCAATCTGAAAACGATAGGGATAGGATATATAAAATACTTGAAGAATCAGCTAATGTGAATCTAGAAAAAGTTCATGCAGAAGAAATGACTTTGCAGTGGCAGAATGGAGTGGTTTCTAATTATGACTATTTGATGTACCTAAACTGGTGAGTAAATAAATCAATCAATTTGCCCTTTATTCTGAAACTCATATGTGTAAATTATTATTTTTATCTATACTATATAATTAATTAATTAATATAATATAATAAATGGAAGAGTTTTTTTGTTTGTTTGTTTAAACGGGCTAATATCTGGAACTACCAGTTAGATTCTAAAAATTCTTTCACTAATAGGAAGCTACATTATCCCCGAGTATTATAGGCTACTTTTTATCACGGGAACGCGGGTGAAACCGCGCGAGGCAGATAGTCTTTATAATATATCTCTGAGTTCAGTGTGACTCTTGGCAACGCACTCCTCTTACATTTTCTATTGCTTTCTGTCCCCTGCGAGTCTTCTCCATTTGGCGGTAAGTTTAAGTTCAACCTCCCATCTTTTTCGTTGTCTTCCACTTTTACTCCGTCTCGAGGGTTTAATTGTATAAGAATTTTGCTCCACTTCTCTTGTGTAATTCGTAACATATGTAATGTCCTAGTAAGAACATACAGGAGTGATGTAAATAAATACCTGTCAGAGTAAATAAATACCACACACTAATATAGGCCCTGTATGACGTGACATAATGAATGGAGGGTGTATCTCCATCTCTTTTGCCATACGGCGAAACTTGCATAACAGAGAATTACATCAGTTAAGTTTGTACAGCTGACACATTGTTAGGATTTTAATTTAAACGTAAATGCATAAATATTATACTTATAACTGGAAATATTAAAATGCTGTATTTTTTCTTTCATATCTATTTATGTTGATAATATTTTTATATTTACAGTCTTGCAGATAGAAGTAAAAATGATCTCACTCAATATCCTGTGTTGCCGTGGGTGGTTGCTGATTATACATCACAAACATTAGATTTAAGCAAATCGAAAACATTTCGTGATCTATCAAAACCTATGGGGGCCCTGAATCCAGACAGATTGGAAAAGTTAAAAGAGAGGTACTATGAGATGAGTGAACCAAAGTTTTTGTATGGATCTCATTATTCTGCACCGGGCCTAGTATTATTTTATTTAGTAAGTTATCTGTGTAATGTTTTTAAGTTATCCCTCTTGTAATTATTGTTTTTTTATGTACAGTTTTGTTTGGCTTTTTACTATAAATGATGCTTAAATTACTTGATGAAAAATATTTGTTTTATGTTTTTTTTTTTGTTATATTGCAGGTCCGAAAATATCCAGAGTATATGTTGTGCTTGCAAAACGGTAGATTTGACCATCCTGATAGAATGTTCAACTCGGTCAGAGATGTTTATAACAATTGTTTACGAAATATGTCGGATTTTAAGGTAAATAATTAGTTTAAAATTATAAAATTATTAGAAAAGTTTGTTCTAAAATCCGTTTTTACAACAGGATGTATCTTATATCTCAAAATGTAAGTATGTAACTCAAGACTAGTTTTTAGGGTTCCGTACCCGAAGGGTGCCAAACGGACCCTATTACTAAGACTCTGCTGTCCGTCCGTCCGTCCGTCTGTCAGTGAGCTGTGTCTCATGAACGGTAATAGGTAGACAGCTGAAATTTTCAGAGAAAATGTATTTTTATTGCCGCTATAGGTAACAACAAATAATAAAAATTTTATATAATTAAAAATTAAAGGGGCGCCCATACAAGAAACGACTTACTTAGTGGTTTAGTTTTTCATAGTAAAGTTGATTAGTTAATAGTGTACGGAAACCTCCGTGGGCGAGTCCGACTTGCTCTTGGCCAGTTTTTATTTTTCCCATGCAAATCCCTAACATTCATTTTCGTTTCGTCTTATAACTGGCTATGTTCTTCTTGTACATACAAATTCTTTGATCATTGCCGGTAAAAGAAGAGTGTTGTATTTTGTTTGCTTTCCATATAATGAAACATAATACCCAGATTACTCAGTCTCTTGAGTATCGTTTTAAACAGTTTACCCTGTAGTAAGTTTATGTTGATTAAATAGCTTTTTTCAGGAACTTGTCCCAGAATTTTATGATACAGACGATAAGGGTGATTTTCTTGTGAATAAATACGAAATAAACTTCGGGGAACGACATGATGGAACTAAAGTGAACAATGTGGCTCTACCACCTTGGGCCAGTTCACCGGAAGATTTTATTATAAAGCTGAGAGACGCTTTAGAATCGGAGTATGTTTCGAGGCATCTGCATTTATGGATTGATCTCATATTTGGTTATAAGCAGAGAGGCGAAGAAGCTGTTAATGCTTATAATGGTTTGTACATCACTTAAATTATGTCACAGATAATGTAATCTATACTATAATATAATAAATCGGAAGAGTTTTTTGTTTATTTGTGTGTTTAAACGGGCTAATCACTGGAACTACCAGTCGGATTCGAAAAATTCTTTCACCAATAGGAAGCTACATTATCCCCGGGTATTATAGGCTACTTTTTATCACGGGAACGCGGGTGAAACCGCGCGAGATAGCTAGTCCATACTATAAAGTAACTCTGTTTGTTTGTTACGCTTTCATTCCTAAGCCGCTGAACCGATCGCGATGAAACTTGCCATGCAGATAGCCTATGGTATGTAGAAGGATATAGGCTACTTTTTATCCTGGAAACGGAAACGAACCGACGAAACCTGTAACCGCGGGAGACAGCTAGTATGGACTATATCATTAGCAGGGATGTAGTTAAGAACACATTGTTGGCATTGTTAATGAAAAGGGACTAAGGGACGGCAGTGGTTGATGAAATCTTAAAGGTTTCGGAGATGAAAAATACTTTTTAGAGAGGTAGAGCATTGCGTTTATTCGCTCAAAGAGCAGCTCGACTGGGGAAGTACCTCCACCTTACAGAATACCGCAGCCAAATAACTTTATGTTGTGTAAAGTTGTGTTCCTGCGCGTGAGTAAGGTCGCCAGAGCTCATAGGGGAGGGGGGAAAGGTCGGTAACGCGTGAGCGATGCTTCTTGTGTTGCAAGCGTCCATATGGCAACGGTAACCTCTTACCATCAGGCGGGCCGTATGCTTGTTTACCACTAAGTAGTATAAAAAAAAAAACTTATAAATACTGTCTAAAATATTTCAAAATCTAGTTACTAAGAATTGTTATATAATTCTGCTTGCAGTATTCCACCACGTTTGCTACGAGGGCTCCGTGGATCTGGAATGTGTTTACGACATGAACGACAGGCACGCGTTGGAAGTGCAAATTATGGAATTTGGACAAGTGCCAAAACAGCTTTTCACTAAACCACATGTTAAAAGAATAACGCATCAAATTGCAAAGAGTGTCCCCCTTTTGGGTGATAAAAACTTGACATATGATATGGTTTGCAAAGACACGGTGCATTTACATAAAGAAGCGGTAACGTGTGCGGTCCGTCGAGGGGACAGGGTCATCTCTGTGGGCAAAGATGGCGCGCTTAAAGTGTATGACACTGTTCAAAGGAAACAGATAAGAAGTGTCGTTTTATGCTCGACACCGCTGAGCTCGTGCGTTATGGTCGATGACAATACTGTTGCTGTTGGTTCTTGGGATAATGAAATGTAAGATGTTTTTTATTATAATCTATATATATAAAAATGAATCCCTATTTCCCTTGGTCACGCCATCACGCGTGAACGGCTGGACCGATTTCGCTAATTCTTTTTTTGTTGTGTTTGTTATTGTCAGGAGAAGGTTCTTATTAAAGAAAAAATTAAGAAAGCTGCGAGGGTAGGGTAGGGTAATAGGGTAGGGTGGGTTAGGGTAGGGTAGGGTAAAGTAGGGTATGGTAGGGTGGGGTAAGGTAAGGTAGGGTAGGGTAGGGGTAGTGTTAGGGTAGGGTAGGTTAGGGTATAGGTTAGTAGGATACCACGCGAACGAAGTCGTGCCGGGCAGCTAGTTATTTATATTAACAATAAAGGTTTCTATCACGGTAACAGATGGCCAAAATCTTTTGTTTTTTTAAAACAATTCCTTTCCTTACATTGCATCGTTTCTTTTCCAGTTATTTATATGATGTCGAATATGGCAGAGTAGTTGAAAGTTTTCGTGCTCACGATGACTCCGTCAGCTGTTTATTATGGCTGGATAAGGGTATGTACTGTTATGTTTTGATCGATATTAGTTATTTATGCATCTGTTGTATATTAAGGGGTATTAAAACACGAATGTGGGTTTATCACACGAGGGGAAGTCGAGTCACTTTACGAGCAAGTGTGTTGAAATAGTACATTGTGATACATGTGTGCAAAGTTGGTAATTACAGACGAGGCGGTATGGAAGCCGAGATTGTAATGATCAATGCACACGCGTGTCATACGACGTTTGTCAACACTTACGAGGTATAAAACAGACATATTTTTTAAGTCGATTTTTTGTTTACATCAACAACACAATGAGAACATTTCGCATTTTTTTTTACTTTTTTACCCTTTTATATTAAGAATGCTTCGTCTACACACAAAATCACTTACAGCGAGATACAAACTTAACATAATTGGGATAATATATTATCATAAAACACTGGTGCGGTAATGTAAAGCCAAAAGTACCAGTTCGTGATAAGTTGTCTTATGCTACATTCCGAATTAAATAATATCGCTCACAGTGCTCACAGCAATAATTTGCGTACCGAGTTAGATATCACGATATTGACAGCTGAGAACTGTCAACAATTCGGAACGCCCGTTATCGCGCTCACAGTATTCAAAACAGAACATTTTCGAATTTAATTAAAATCTGATTTAACAATGCGCTAGGACTCCTTATATCTTTTTTAATTTGACTCGCAAAAAGGAATAATCGCGTTCTTTATTATGTTTCTCTCATAAAATCATAAAAAGTATCTTTACCAAATAGAAAACCAAGAATCTTATTAGAATTTCTACCGAAAACACAATAATTAACCGTCACTTTTGAGAGCGCTCACGGTGATATCAGTTTTGGGCATGATCGGTGTGAGCACAACATGGCGGATATCATGACGTCATCTATGACGTTTCACGGGACATCGTAATCTGTCATTATTCAATTCGGTACGGGTTTAAGCACGCTCAAATCGATTACAGCGATTATATCATTAATTCGGAATGTAGCCTTATTATACTTAAACGATCCACTTTACGAGCAAGTGTCCTGAAAATTACATTACGTGTAAAAATCAAAATTCAAATTCAAAATTCAAAAATCATTTATTCAAATAGAACTTCGCAGGCACTTATGAAAAGTCTGACTCTAATAATCTAATACCGGTTCGGAAGGTTGCATTTGCTGAGAAGAGCCGGCAATAAACTCAGCAATTACTCTTTTCAAAACAAGCTTAGATTCATTACATAATATTTACATTCTAATCGCACTGAAAACAATTGCGTGCCCCGGCGCGGCGGCAAAATTACAAAGAAGACTGAATAAATATTTAATAAGTAAATAAATAGCAAACTCGGCGCAGACCAGCCCCCACAAGCAGCACCTGTTCACAAGTATGACGCGTGTGGCAGCCATCGCGCTCCTCGCCATATTGGAGGGAAGTGAGCGACCCGTCACACGAAAATGTAAATGACTGTAAATGATATATAAAATGTAACTTTTCTAGAGCGTCTGTTGATATCGGGCGGGTGTGACGGGGTGGTGCGCGTGTGGGCCGCCGTGGGCCGCGCGGGGCACGCTCTGCGCGGCCTCAAGGCGGAGTTCGACCACGACGGGAAGATCACCAGCCTCACTTATAGGTGCGTTCTCATCTATTATAAACAACTATTGTGCTTTATGTTTACGATTAAAAATAATAATATTATGATAGGCAAGTCACCATCCACCACTACCCGATGTTTTTTTTTTTTTTATTTTGTTAATCGATTTCGCCGACGCGATTTCACCCTGATAAAGTAATAACTTAATATATATAAATGAATCTTACACTAAATAGAAATAACAACTAATTTTATGTTACCTACAATGGAAAAGTTTATAAAGGAATTTGGCTTGGTTAGGAAATGGATTGACTAAAGAGCTATTACAAAAAACCAATTTGTGATATATCATTGTTATAACTGCTACTGGATCTAATAGACTAATTCCGCGCACACTCCACCAGAATGTATCTATGAAAAATATTGCGATGGGTCAAGTCCAATACACTTCCCGGCGTTTCATTTTGATAACGGACATCGGAAGTTCGACGGGCCAGTTGGCGCAGTTGGTTAAGACTCTGGTTAAGATTCCACCTATTGTGCCGCAGGTCGTGGGTTTTATTCCCGCACAGGACATTCATTTGTGTGCATGAACATGTCTATATGTCCTGAGTCTGGGTGTTATGTATATTAAGTATGTATTTACAAACAAAAAGTAATATACGTATTATATCAGTTATCTGGTTTCCATAGTCATGCTCTGCTTAGTTTGGGATCAGATGACCGTGTGTGAGGAATGCCCCCGGATATTTATTTATTTAAATAGTTCGTCTATCCCTGGGGCTATCTATTATATACTATACTAAGTGTATATACCTATTACTAATAACGTAGGTAAATCACGTTCGAGGGAGTGTCTTTTATACTCGATGAGGTTGTTGTCATAAACATGCGGCCAACTAAATTGTGATTATGATTGCAAAAATTAAGAAGTAATAAGTATTACTGGTTCCTCAGACGTCGCCGTCATGAGATCGACATAATAACAGCAACAGGCGACGGCGAGGTGTTCATATGGGACTATACGTTGAAGGAGCAAGTGAACAAGATGACCGTGAACGCAGCGCCAGTTAATAGCGTCTGCTTCGTACAACCCGGCGACAGAGTAGTCACTGGAAGCGACGACGGTGACATGACCGTCACAGACCTAAGCGTTATGCACTCGGTAAGTACCTGAAGGAACAAAAGTGGTCCCAGCTTTTGCCTTGGGGAACACTTACGATGTAAAATGAGACCGAATTAATTATACTAATGCGTCAACAGTATACTCATACTTATTTTGAATTTATGTTAAATGTAGAAGTGGTTCAAACGCTTAGAATAAGATTTTCTTCATTGAAAAGTGGCCTTCCATAGCCTTTGTAAAGTCCGATATACCACAGCTAAATAGAAATTAGATGAAGATCCTGAGTTTGCAACGAGATTATGGTTGGGAAAAACGTGTGAAAACCAAAGCACGATGGCAGCACTATACCACAGTGGGCCGTAGCCGCCGCAATCGCTTGAACGGCTACGCCTCAAGTAGTTTTTTTTTGCGGTATGTTCCGGCAGCTGTACTTGAGACCGTACTGTACCAGTTCCCGGCTTTGACTGCTTCTCACTGTCGGCTACACCATCTCTTGTGGTGTGGTGGTTTATGGTGAAATTGTGGACAAATCCAGTGGCTAGTCCATCCATAAAAAATCGTAATAGTGTAGGTCTTTCTTTTACTAAACCTATCAGCAATAGTAGGTATCCTCCGCCAAATTACTAATTTATGAAGAATATTAATATTTTATTTCACATTGAAATATTAAATTTACAAGAATGACTTGTGGTATTGAGTCGTCTGGTAATTGTTTTGTCTCGTCCAGATATATCAGCGACATTTCCCGGAGGCGGTGACGTCGGTGTGCTGGGACGGGCGCAGCGCACTGTGGCTGGGGGGCGGCGCCGGCTCGCTGCGCCACTGGGACATGCACACTGCCACACAGATCAGCGAGAACAAAGCTCATGGAGGTATTAATCTTTGCTACCGATTGGTGTGGCAACCGAATTGGTCCAAATAAGGAGGATTTTATTTTCATTCGTTATCAGATTGGTGAAACTAAACGAAACTTTTTTACCGTTTTTCAGATTCAATAAATAGCATACATTTTGATGACGTCACGAAGACTTTAATTACGGCGAGCAAAGACAAATCAATAAAAATATGGCAATTGAATCATAATTCCTGACCGAAAAATGTGATAAAAAAAGTCATCAGTATTAATGCAATCATGTTGTTACCGTCAAATGATGTGATTTATAATGTTAAAGAAGCTAAATTTTGTGATATTCAAACTATACGTAAAAGAGATTTATTGGGTGCAAATTATATACGCTTGAAATCTGCTTGAAATAAATTATGTTAGATAATCTGTATTTTTTCTATTAATCCATCCATTCATCAAATCATGTAACATAAAAGAGTGTCGAGAATATTTATGAATAGCATTTGAGGAGACCTTTTCTTCGTCGATTACCGGCAGTTGCATGTGCTTACCAATTTCTGCAGTGAGTTGAGCAGTGTATTTTTCCTAAATAGGTACCTACTTAAATTGATATTTCTATTCAGCGTACCCTTTTCAGCGTTTCTTGACACGATATCCGCTAGGCAGCTCTTTTCTTAGGTTTCGTACCTCAAAAGAAAAAAAAAACGGAACCCTTATAGGATCACTTTGTTGCCCGTCTATCCGTCTGTCAAGACCCTTTTTCTCAGGAACGCGTGCAGTTATCAAGTTGAAAATAATATCAAATTCTCAGGTCTGCAATCTGTTAGAGCAGTGCAAAAATAAAATTTCTAAGTCAACGCAAAAACAAAGATTCGGCCGTTTATGCCGCATATTTTGACTCAAAACCTATAGGGTACTTCTCGTACTAGAACAAGTAAAGGGAGAAATCCGAAAATCGTATTGTTCAAAAACATAATCGGAAAAAAGAGGAAAAATCTTCGAGAAACGATTCCCGTGATGAACAAACAATTTACTTACCTACAAGATGCCTTCAAGTCTGTACGGAACCCTCGGTGCGCGAGTCCGACTCGCACTTGGTCGATTTTTTTGTTGAGTAAGTATTAAAGTAGGTTTTTGATTTTAGTTAAGTACCTACGTAATTATTATTACGTATTCCAACTAATTCTCTCATTATTAGAAACAAAATATGAAGGACCAATGCCGGTTGGAGGTCGTTAATAAATAAATAAATATCCTGTGACATTCCTCACACACGGTCATCTGATCCCAAACTAAGCAGAGCTTATACTATGGAAACCAGATAACTGATATAATACATATACTACTTTTTGTTTGTAAATACATAGGGTAAACATACCGGTTGGCCGGCCACTACCCCTTATCGACCACTTCGCACGTTATTTCAAATAATAGACAGTGTTAAAGACAACTCCTTTCTCATTTCACGCCATTCGTTCCGGACAAACTTCACGGTTCATATTCCAACGGCATGAACTCGAAATTTGCAAACTGAGCCCTCAGTCGCTATTTCAAAATTTGGTGTACTGACGCGTATAAAATTTAGCGAAAAAAATAGCAGGTGGATGGAATTTCAAATGTAAATTTTTTAGTGTTACTGTTGGTTTATTGGTGATTGATTTAGTTTGTGTATACTTAGCATGTTTAATTTCAATATTCAAGTGCCCAAACTCATCAAAAATTTCATAATTTGTGATATTTTTGGTGGTCGGACAATACGTTAACAATTAATTTAAAAATCTACTTATCGACCGGGTGGTCGCACAACCGGTTTATTCACGTCATTTCTCTTTGCCTTTATTGCGGAAATCTTAAATTCACCAACATAGATTCCATTATATTTGTGAACAGTTAGAATTTTGTGAATTTACAACTAGATTCCGGCCGCTAGTATACCTCATATTTTCAAAGATATCAACGATCAAAAATACCGAACGTTTAGCGGCCGATAACTAGTAAAAACAAAACCTGTCTCCGGCCGTTAGAAATAAAGAGCGGCCGAAAATTGGTAAAAATAACACCTGATTCCGGCCTTTCGAAAAAGAACGGCCGATAATTATTAAAAAATAAACCTGTTTTCGACCTAGGACATTAAAAGCCGCCGATAAATGGTAAAAATTTAACTAAGTGCTGACTTTCTTGCCTGTTCTTCTCAGTTGAAGGCTAACTTACGAACGGTAGTAACTTCAGTAGCTTTGACCTTCATAAGCGCCCTACTAGGTCCTAAATTGAATAAATGGCTTTGACTTCCCGAAGGTTTGCTTATAGTAAAGAAGCACTGAAAACCACTCTTTCAGATATACGCGGCATCAGAGAAGCATGCTGGCACTACGGAGTTCCTAGCTCCACTATGACAGGCTTTTCGGTAGTGTTGCTCATCAAAGGAGAAAAGTTGGCCCAGACTCTAAAATTAGTTTAGGTGAAGAAAAGAAAAGAAAATCGTTGATTGGATAATTAAGTTGGCGAAAGCCGGAAGTCGCTTCATGAGTTTGAGAGTTGCAACCGAGAGTTTTTGGGTTATATTCGTTTTAAAAAACTTACATCGTAACGCATGGGAAGTTTCCTCGAGCCTATTGTTTGTATCGTCCACCGTCACGCAATCATCCAGGCATTGGAAGCGATTATGAAGTTCGAGCTGAAAGCTTTCAGGGTCTTACATACATGCATATGGTGGTCGGAGCGTAGACATCTCTTCACCTGGATGTTCAGGTTCAGTGTGCCTCTTACTAATCGGTGATCGCTGCCGGTGTTAACCCTGATCACAGATACATCACTGAAGATTTGCCGCTTTGTCGTCAAGAAAGTCGAAAAGTAAAGTCTATCTCATTTTTGGTGGATCCATCGGGGCTACTCCAGGTCTATTTCCTATGCGGCCGCTTTTTGAAGAAGGAGTTCATCATAAATAGTCCCTCCAACTCCATGAAGTCGGCCAGACGTTGCCCCCTAGGGTCCTCTACCCAATTCCAAAATGCCCCACTCTCAGTTCATCGTCATTCCTAATGTATAGCTTCACGTTAAAGTCCCCCAGTGAATACCGTTTGGTGATTCTGAGTATCAAGTATGCGACTCTCGGTGAGACACTCTCTTTCCTCACTATATTCTTGATGAGGGGCTTGCGGACAATAAACCCAACACCACCCTGTGACAGGTTATCACCCTCCCGGTAGTAGAACAGGTTACCGGATTTAAGGATAATCGTGTCCTCCCCCTCTCTTCGGACTTCTGATAATCCCATTATATCCCAGCGCAACCTGTCCACATCTTCCTCCAGCTCAATGAGCTTCTCCTCGTTGCTCAGAGTCCGTGTATTGTATGTTACCAGGTCCAGTCGTCGGTGTTGGTAGCCGGATCTCTGCCGGAGACTCTTAGCACCCCTGCCCCGCCGTTACCGTGACCGCTACCGTAGCCCGGGATATCGGGGCTGCCAGGACTGGAGGCCGTAGTTGTGTTTGTGTTGTCAAGTAGAGAGGTATTGCCGTAATCACCACGCTTGGCAGGCGGGTTGGTGATCGCAATAGTGATGACGTATCACAGATGGACGCTGCTGCCCGTCCCCTGGTGTATTCCCTTAGTCGCCTTTTACAACACCCTCAGGATTGGAAGGGTTGGCCCTATTCTATGCCGAGAGCACACGGCAAATTATCTTAGTATCTATTTTAGTTGCTGTTAAAGTCTCGGTATACTTACGGGCATAGAATTCATATTTTTTTAATTAAATTTTTATATGATTGTGACTGTTAAGACATTTTTATTGATGTTAAAGCTAAAAGTAGTTATTAGTTTGAATCGAGATTTTAATCTGTTACTTAATTCATAGAAGAGAGTGAAAATATAACGCTTTTTGTGAATTTATTCATTTTTTTCTTTCATACTATTATGAACCCTATGATCTATTGAATAAGAGTCGTTTTACTACTGTTAATTAGGTGGCCGTTAACCGGTGCACTGGTGGACGAAAACTGAGTGAAATGGCCGATAGCCGGTATATTTGCTATTTTTACGAAGTTATATTTTTTTTAAATTATGTATCACTGATACGTCTATGAACGTTAGGTTTTATGAAACTAGACTATAGTAGGATGAAATGAAAATTTTATGAAATATCTTGGAGTACAGCATCATGATAGAAATCAACTCTGAAGTCAACAAGTCGCTTAACTGGTCGATAGCCGGTATGTTTACCTACATAATATACATAATTACGCCCAGACTCAGGAAATACAGATATGTTCATGCACTCGAACCCACGACCTGCGGCGCTATAGGTTAAGACTCCACGTCTTAACCAACTGCGCCAACTGGCCCGTCAAAGTTAGTCTACTAGCGTGATAAAGATTTTAGTCTTCTTATTATTTTAATTCCTAGATAGGTAGTAGGCACTTAGATTCCATTGATTTTGGAATCTGTGGAGGGTGTCGTACCTATTATGAGAAAAAAACACTGAACGGAAAAAAATGCGTACTATGGATACCTACCTGATAATGAACTGATTATATTGCTAAGGGTACGGAACCTCCTAATGTGCGTTTCTGACTTTGGTTTCATAAATAATTGGACTGTTTTACAAAAAACTTAAACCGACTTCAAAGTACACTAATAAGTATTGAAATCCTGACCTGAAATGAATGGGACCAAACGGGAAGTGTACCCTTCCAGACAAAAAAGAATTTTCCAAATCGGTTAATAAATGACGAAGTTATGCGGTAACAAACATAAAAAACAACAGAATTGAGAACCTCCTCCTTTTTTTGAAGTCTGTTAAAAAGGTCTCAAAACAGTGAGTGATGATTCCCCAAAGCGATAATTTATGTCTGAAAAGAAAAACCTTACTTTACGTAATTATGTGATCAAAACTTTACATTTATTCATTTTAGTAGTTATTCGTTCGTCTAATTAAGTATACATTATTTACCCAAGAAATTAATATCATGTGTACCTACCTAAAGTTCAAATTCCATCTTAGTAATTTGGTTTAGGCGTTAGAATCCCGAGACAGTTGGATGGTCGAAAGTAGTAGTCACAAAGGATTTCATTCAGATCATCTGCGGGGCGATTAAGTAACTAAATTTCAATCATTTTCAAATTGAAATCGGTTCAATATAGCGGTTTTCTGATAACTTTTTTACGTTCCGTTATTTGCAAATACAAACAGTGGTTCATTAGAAATGGAAACATTTCCGATTTTGCAATATTTCTACAGATTCAGAGGTTATTTCAATCTGAATTTCATTGCAATAAAGTTACGTAGGTACCTAATCCACGTAAAGGATACAAAACCCTAAAAAGAAATAAATCTTCTGTAAAACATGTGCTAAAACTCCAAAATTGTAGTCTAAGTACCTAGTTTAATACAGATTATTTTTAGCAATAGAGACAAAGGCTTTAGACTTATGACGCTCTTCTTTTTACGTTGGAGTTTAAAAAAAAGTAAAGAAAACACGCTACACCTTGTCCGGTGTTATTTTATTTTATTGTTACGCAAATTCGAAGAAATAAATCAGATATGCTTTGAAGATAGACTCGCAAAGCCTCGTAGATACCTACTGTTTCTTGCGTATAATATCGTAGCTTGATAACTTCAGGGTCGTCGTCTATTGTGCGCTCAAAGGACATTCAACCATAGAACTTGGATCTCATGGAGTTTCGCCGGTTCCTCTCAGTTGCTAATTTCCGAACACGTGGTATCATTGCATTTACGTCAATAAATGGATTTTTTTATGATCAACTAATGTTCGGAGTAAAGGCCGAGAAAAGTGAACACTTTCGTTGTTGTCATTTTATCATCACGGCTTCACATCAACATAAATATTATATTTGATACCTTACTTAGATTGGACAGGCACTTAGGTAACCATAGTGTAGTGTTTTTTTTTTAAATAAAATAGTAGGTACCTACCTAAAAGCCTCAATTAGTACGTAGTATTTATATACTCTGAGCCTCATTCTACATCTCTAGTTAGCGACGGATTTAGGATGAAAAGACTATGCTTTTTGTCAATGTTTATTAACTATGTTGGTACGTATATAAAAATCAGCTCTCAGAATTTAAGAAAATTATGTAATGAACACAACATACTATGCATTTTATGCCTGGTACCTGAAAATTGGCTGACGGGATAAGTTAGCAGGTCATACGTTTAAAGTACCTACGTACTAGCTACAAGTACCTACTATGTTCTTAATTATCTATTTGAGGCAGGAAAATTGGTTTATGGAAGTATGGAATATTTCAGGATTTTTAGTAAATCACCGCCCATCCTTTAAATTAGGGTATGGAAGTTCATAAATAGAATAGAAATAATAAGATAGAACTTCACAAACTCTACACCTTAGTCAAAATATGTGGCTTGGCCGTTTGGCCGTTTCGCTACTACAAGAACTAATTGTACAACAAAAGTAATGAAAAGTGAATAAAAATTAGACCTGACGCCCATGTAACGGTAGCGAAACGGCTAAGCCATATATTTTGCCTAAGATGTAGAGTTTGTCAAGTTGGGGCTTGTAGAGTAAGGGCGTGTAGAGTTATAAGCTTGGCTCTAGATGAGATCTGATAACTTTATGATAGTGCGAGCCATATGGTCTCGTCTTGGCAACATTTTACATGAACATGTTTTTGGTTATCTACAAACGTTTAGTATTTGTTTAGAGTAGATATGAATATTCAGTGTTATTGCACTCGTATGCTAATACCTATTTTTTGTAATCGTAGCATTCGTAGCCGCCTACGAAGATTATGATTGATGATCGGTGTCCTTGTGTTACGTAATGTCTTTGTGTAAAATAGTAGTTTTGATCTCGTAGCAGTCAAATAGTGAAATAAAATTATTACTTTGTCACCTCGAAAGCTTTTTCTATCTTCCATCATTCTCCGTGTTGGTTACTCATGCAACGACCAAATAATAATACGTTATTATAATGAAGAATCTCACCATTACGTAGCCGTAAAGGTATCGAACAACAGCGGTTGGGATTTCACTATGAACATAAAAAGACAGGCAGACGCACGGACATGGCGAATAATTGAGATGGTTTAAGTTAAGTCCAGTAAAACCCAGGTTTTAAAGGACTGCGCAAACGTAGACAATTTTTGTTACCGACACGGCACACCATCACAGGAAACCCTAGTTGCCGTGTCCTTTAGCGGAACGGACACAGTCGCCGGTTCCTACTCCTGGTCAATTCGTTGCTAGCTTTCCGTCAGTTTCAGTACAATTGTAAGGTTTTTTTTTTAATTTTGCTTGTGTCATCAACTGACGTCTTTAAGTTTCCTGTTACCGACACCGAACCCTTTTTGATCGTCAACGAGTATGTGTAAAGTGGAAGCTCTGGACACAAAAAATGTTTACGTCTGCGCAGGGAGTGGCTGATTTCATACTGGTTCTATAGAAATCAAATATTCATTGGTAGCTTGTATCCGACGCAAGACACAAAAGTGTCCACGTTTGTGCAGCGCCTAAATGTATCCATCATTTTATGTCATCATAATAACAACAAGAGACGGGGCTATCTTAAAACCAGCTGGTTTTACAAGACTTGCTTTAAACCATCTCATGTAATAAGGGGTAAGGCGTAAGGGTTCCTTGTCGACAAGTTGAAGCCCTATTAATGATTACAAAAGCTATCGTCAATTGAAAAACTTCACTTGCTTTAATGAAATCAATCATACATAAACCCATGTCAACGTTCAAAAAATATTACCTTGCTCAAGATAAAATAATTATAAACGCTACATTTTTGAACACCTGTTTGTAACTCTTATTTTGCAAATTTATTACTAAAGGCTCTTTTGTATTTCATGTGCTGGCATTGACGTATCCATTATCTATAGATACCATATATAACACAGCATAACTGCATGAATTATTAGCAATGAGTGAAGACGTGTTCAGTGGAAACACAAGGAACAAAAGCATCGTTCTACAAGTTCTTTTAATGGTTACATCAACTTGCATGTGTTCAAATAACACGTGTTTTTAATAAGTAACTCGGTTCAATTTACCAATTATATAATTAAAAATTTAATAACATGATAATTCAATACGACGATTAAAATACCTACAACAAATTCATCTACAGTTTACACAGTAACGGACTCTACCATAGTCTTTTTGATAAGTTCCCCAAAATTTTCAATTGTTTCCGTTGTATTGCTGTTCGTGGGCGTGTCCATGGGCTGAGACTGTAGGTCAGAGGCGTCTTGGGTCGTCTGATCGGAATGGTCCAAATTCAGCAAAGTATTGTGGCTGAACCAGTTTTCATCATTTTCTACTGTTTGTAACTTATTATTAGGTTGATATGGCAAAGTCATTAGATTATTATAATGAGGGTCACTTTTGTTTTCAGCACTTACACACTCGGAAGTATTACTTTTGTACATATCGTAATTGTTATGCGGCATGCTGTGGTATTGCAATGAGTTTTGCTCGTGCATGCTTGTACTCGGTTTGTGCAAATACTCTGGTACATACATGTGGCCGTAATGACTGAACATAGTCATCTGTGAATTATGTGCAAATTCCTCAAAACTGGTTGCGGAGAAGCTTTGCAGACCTTTATAGTGGTTATCTGTAGGTTGTTCGTAAGCGTAGCTGAGATCACATGGAAACCTTTGAATATTGTTTGGTATATTGTCAAATCCTATAGTATTTCCTGTTGGATAGGGTGGACCTTTACCTTGAAGTATATTGGAGTTATATGGATCTAGATGACTGTGATGATTATTTGTGTTATCAAAATGCATTAGGTTGTTTTCGGTTATGTTTCTATGATTTGGATCATTTCTATAATTATAAGCCATTTCTTCTTGCATGTTGTTCTGAACGTTAGCGTTGTTTATGATGTTCATATCACAATGGACATTATTAAAACTGCCTGAATTTACACAAGACTCAACTTCTACCCTTGGAGTTAGGTTAACATCTCTTAATAAACCATCTTCATGGCTTAAACAGCGTTCTCTTTCGTATGACGAGTTAGACACGCATGATTTATTCATATTGTGCGACTCTGCCCACTGCCTCTTAGCAGCTTCTTGGTTTTCTTCATTTTTCTTTTCAAGGCCTATTCTCATAAGTGTATGTATGAAATGAGTCCTTACTCGAATGGGATTGAACTCAATTCTCCCAGAAGTATTACAACATCCATCTCTAGTGCATCCACACGGAAAGTTTAATCTGTCGACTTGACATTTGATTCCAGCTAAACTACAAGAACAGTTATCTGGATTGCATGTTCCTTTGCAGGCACAGCCACAAAATTCACGTGAAGTTCTTATATCTCTACATTCATCTTTTTCATAACCCTCTATTTTTCTGACTCCAGCAGCACGCAGGAGAGCTCTTCTTTGTCGGGTAGGTACTGGCTGTAGAAAATAGTAGCTATCTAAGTCTAGTTCTGATTCCGAAATATCACTCGCTTCTTCTTCGGTATCGCTGTCTTCACTAGAGGAAAGTGACGCGCCTTGTAAAGAAAGACGCTCACTTTTCAACTGCTGTAAAATTTGTCTATGCAATCGCCTTTGCTCCATAGCGTGTTCGGGCAATGTGAAGTTTTGTATATGAGAGTGTACCCATTCCATTCCTAAAGTGGATCCTCCTTGTGATGGAACGCATGAAAAGCCTTGGGCTCGTGGAAAATAGTAAACTGTGACATTATTGAACTTAATGCTTTCTTTCCGTTTCTTAGTTTGTGGTACCTCGTCACTTACATCGTCTAATTTTCTTTTAATGCTACTTTTGAGAGGAGTTTTCTCTTGTGCCACGGAACTCTGACCATTATCATCTTTACTTTCTTCACTACTAACGTTATAAACATTGCCATGGTTGGGTATTGGAACTTCAGAAGATTCTACATGTTGTTGGCTAGTTGTGCATGGAAGTGCAAGGTTGAAACTTGGTATTTTCACATCTTCAATTGATTCCGACCCAAGCCCTGAATCACTTCCTTCTGACCTGTCTTGGACTTCATCTTCTCGTTCAATGAGAGCCGAATCTGGTGGTAAACTACCTAGTGCGGAATCTTCACTATCAGCTGAAGCACTGTCTGTTTTTATATCATCTATGTCACTTAGAGTATCATTATCTTCTATTTTTACAGCATAATCTACTTTACTGTCACTACTCTCATAAAACTGAGAATTACTACTACTGGTTACATTATTTTGTCCATCGTTAGAGCTAAGATCTTCACTAGGAGCATCACTGTCACTAGATTTTTCATCTTTTATCACAGAAAAGGCATCTTCTCTGTTTGCTTCAATTGGGTCCGTTTGATATTCATTATTACTGTTTATCCCTTGTTGCTCTATAGACTGGTCTGCCACATCTGTGGTGTAGGCTTCCATTGTTACCTGGAAAGATGGATAATTAAACATTAATATTAATGGCTAAAAACTCATTGGCTCTGTGCCTTGAATTGCTGCATCGACTTTTTGTGTCCCATCCCAATTATAAACGTTAATTATAACACTTGTATCTACTTGTAAACAAAATATTGGGTTAAAATGTGAGCAGTAACCTTCGTGATAGAGGAGTGCAAGCCATCTGCACCTGTCCCAACCGAGCAGCATAATAAATCAAACAAAATGATAACTCAAAACCGGTACCTATTTCAAAAGGCTGTGGTGGCCTCGACTAACTTCACCGGTATTTGTTCATTCGCCGTCGTACTCTCCAGTCCATGATGATCACACTGAATCACACAATATCACTAATTGTTCACTCTAGTTATCAATTAAATATCGAAATACATTCCCATAATTTATTTCTGCAATTTAGTCATCACACACAACTGCTGCACGCGAATTTCACTTCAATGCTCCACAACCATAGGGTTCGTTTTTATATCACATCACTGGAGCAGCCGTTGTGTTTTAACCCTATTTATTTATTTTCCGCCTTATTTTGACAGCAACGTTTTTCGTTAATCATAAGGTCTTCATATTTTATTTCCAGCCAGTGTCCGTATTTACTATTTTGCTGATGTAGAACTCTCCATTTGAAGGAATTATTTGAGAAAATATTTAACGTAAAATCATCACTGCACACTCGTTCGCACAGATGGAGGCCACTTTTACAACACCGAACTCACAGTTCCCACCACGGGCAATCGCGTCCGACGACTCGGGCGACGCAGGCAAGTTTTAAGCCGGTTTAATTTAGTTCGTCATTGGGCGCGTCCAGGCGCAGCATATTGAGATGCCTTCTGAATTTAGCAGCGTATCTGCGTTGTTCGACGTGACGTTGCCCCTCCCCGCTCGCCTCGCTCCGGCCTTGCGACCCTCCGCACCGCGTACACCCGCGAGGCTCGCGCAAGCGCGCTCGGTTCTTGTGAATATTGTGATACCATATCTCTTATGTTTATTCCCCCGTGAATATCAATAACACGTCACTGGTAAAATATTCACGATTTACGAAAGGAATTAATTTGCAGGTTAGGATTAATCAACACAATTTGCATAATTATATTTTATTTTAGGTATAATCATTTCCTGTTGATTCTACGTTATGTAAACGGTCAAATAACTTGGCGCGGTACGAGGCCCTGGGTTTGATTCTCGGGTCAAGTAGTGTACAATTTTTACGTAGGTATACCTAGGTACCTACCTACTTTTGTTTTGAAATGTTTATTTGTAGCTCCTAATTGATAATGTCATCTACTATGGCGGTAATTACTTTTTTAGGTTAGGTGTACAATTATTTGTTATATAAGATAATAGCTTAGTACCTAAATGTTTGCGTGTGTGTACGTATACCTAGGTGTAGGTTCCTTACAATGGGAGGTCAGCTTATACTGGAAAATAATAGCTTTATCTGTAGCCGTGTGTACATCATTAAATTAGTTGTAATGAGAACATTACATAGATGTTTGTAAATAGACTACCATCCGTTATATCTTCGAAAGATAGATAGTATTTTTATATTTCCTTGAATTACGGGTATTTGGTTGCGGGCAACCCAGGTTCACAACCTTTTGCTCTTGGGCCAGCTCGACAGGTCTCGACCGACAGAAACGTTCGGCTACGTCATGTCATGATGGTTCTATACATAGGTATTCGGTTGGTGTACCTTCCCCTTCCTTCCAATGTTGTATAGCAACTTATATCGTGATACCAGGCAATATACCTAAATAAAACACGCTATAAATATCTCTGTCGCACTCTTTTGTTTGCAGAAATGTTTCACTTCCTCACACATCTATCATCTAAAATAATAACACCTAGTTTTCAGTACGTAGGGTAATCTTCCGCAATGTACTATTTTCATAAGTATGCGTTGCCAATGTTTTCACACGTGTCGTAGGTGGTCATGACGTGTGACATCGTCACTGCACCAGGGTAGAGTTTGCTCGCCTTACTACGAGAGTTCTTCAAATAAATTGGCACTCGACGGCAGTCCACATAATACAGGGCGAGGTGGCAGGCTATACGTACCGACCCGCACGTATACGATAATCAATAGATATTTTCAGGAGGCTTTCGTGGAGAGTGAGGGCGAGACGCTTGCATATCGCTCGCTCACTCTGTCCTGTAATTTACGTAGAATATGGTAAAAAGTACGAAGGGACGTTTTAATTTTTTGTATGTTATTACCAATTTAGTTACTTTGGATTTTAGCACGAAAAATGTTTGAATTTCAGAACACAGCAAATAACTGAAAATCTCTACAGTATATTTCCATCACTGTAACATCAATAATATCTATTAGAGAAAAATCTCATTCCAGCAGCTATATGAACACCATAATATAATTTTAAATGGCGAAGCCACGGCGAAGCATACAAAGTGATAAAAAACGAATAGGTACCCAACCCATAAAATGGAAGAGAGTTTCTCAGTCGCAGTCGCGTAGTCGGCTTGAACCAGCCGTAGTGTGGGTACATTTTATTCTATCTTAGGGAAATCAATATAATGAATGTGCAATCTAAGAGAATATCGAGATTCTTAACGGTATCGCTATAAGGAATATTAACTCCATCTAAACCTGTCCATCTAAATAATTTTTTTTCCTATGGTAGTGACTTTGGTATAATAATAACGCCACAATGCACACTCCAGTTAGATCTACAATTATACGGATTTATGTGGGTATGGATGGTCAAATTCTAAAGTATCTATATAAAATGGCGAAAAATGCAGGAGTCTCGAGGCCGATCTTGATAAAACTTGGATTTTCGGATAATAAATTGCTCGAGTCGAAAATAGAACGCATTGATTTTGAAAAATAAAACTCATAGAATCGTTTCGTCAATAATTATATGAATGTACCTCTAACTTAGATATATTCAGGCGAGAGTGAATAAGTATTATCTAGATAAGGGTGCTACATCCTTCGCCTCGTCATAACTCCTCCTGGGGTCAATCGGAGGCCAAACACAATACAATTTTACAAAAAAAAAAAAAAAAAATTAACCAATTTACCTTTTACAAAGTCAATTAAATTTTTTCAATGTTTTCATATCCGTTAGTGTTTGCATTTTTTTTTAATCAAACGCCCCCTAGATTATACATGGTTACCGTAGCTAATAGACGTTTCTATTGCAACACGGGTTATCAATCGCACGTTGCCGACCCTACAAAAATCATTTCACACCCAAAAAGGGTTTGAAGAATTGGTCTACATGTTTGCCGCATTATGCTAGAAAAAAGATTCACATTTACCCTTTTCCAGGTAGAGAATTATATATTCGATTACTATTTAAATACAGAAGTGCTAATATCTTCTACCTACCTGTTCCTATTCTACTCTATTAAATAGCACTAGCCTAACAACAATGGAACAAGTTTTTTGTTTAGGTTAAGATTAGCTCTCGTTTTTATCTCATTTCCAACGGTTGTCTACATCGCCACGCCGGTTCTTCTACGGGATATATACCTACTATAGTAAATAGTAAGTACCTATGTAGCTCTCCACCTTCGTGTCGCTCCGTACCTAGGTACTGGGTGGTGAGTCTAGCTCTACGAGTACCTAGGTGCCTTCGTTTATAATCGTTCACATGGCAACGGCTAAAACTAACTTCCTCGTCACATAACCATCCATTATGCGATGGTATGCTCATCAAAGACGCGGTTAAACATGAATAAATTATTCACTAGAGTATAAATATGTTAGTTAGGTAGGTAGAGTATACCTACAGGGCAAGGTGGTGGCGTGGAGGCATTGGGTGGCAGACGGGGGTAGATTAAATTTCGTACCACAGCGCTGGCAGCCTCAAGCTCGCCTGTATTCATCACCGTTAGGGTTGCAATTGGTTCCCGTGTATTTTACCTCACAATACTCCCCCTGCATATACTCGCAGCTCGCAGCATTGTGTGTGTGAGCACTGTGCATTTATTGTAAATTATGTGCTTTATATAAAAACATAAAAAATATGAATCAATGTTGAGGGCTGCGAAGCGAATTGTGTTGTTTCAACAAAGATTTAAACTTTCCCAAGCTTGAAGTAGAAAATGCCAACGGGAAACCTCATTTGTTGGACGGTAACTGCACTTTTGTATTGGGAAAGACTTCGAAAGGTTCCAACGTAACTTTATCGGGTCATCGCTTATACCTAACTATTCTTTTTCTTTGTTTTTAATCCTTATTATGTTTCTGCAGTCACTCTCTACTCAGATAACGATAATAACGAAAACATCGTTTGCCACATCGACATTTACGATAAATGCAAGTCTCTACAGCCGAGATACGGAGCACAATCGTTTATTTTCATCCAGTTAAGATAAAGCAATGTCGTTACGCTACCAAAAAAGTTATAGCTTGGGTTTTGATACAAAAATAATAATTTCCGTAAAAAAACACCATAAGTTATATGGAAAATTGGTTGATATTATTTCATAAAAATAATTGTAGTTCTTTAAAAATTTAAAATTTAATTTAAAAATAATATAGCTTAATATAACTTATATAGCTTAACTATACTATACTAAGCTTATTAAAAATATTTTGATGCTAAACCGTTAAATTGGTTTGAACGGTTTTGTTCAAAATCACACTACTGAATCGATTTTGTAACTTTAAATATCTGTATTAAAAGATAATTAAATCGATTCAGAAAACGATTCTGAACAACCAGTTTAACGGTTTAGCATCTTAATCTGTTACAAGTTGTATATAAACTAAGTATAATAGCATTTACATAAATTAACTTGTTAAATTCAAAGGATATTACTGGTACTATTTTACCTCTATGTAATAATTTATCTAACCTTGTGGCAACTTTTAAGAATATTTGTAAAAACAGTTGTTTCTCGCGAGGGACGCGCGTCCTATTATAACAATCGATGTCATTGTTATTTTTTATCCGCGAGCCAAAGTTTTAACAAAAATAGTACAATCGAAAAAAAAATTTGAATACGTTTATTCTCTGGATTAGAGGGAAAAAAAATAATAATGGAGTGGGATATAATATTATTTAAGGGATGTAATATTTAATTAACATAATTATTTACACTGATAGGTTATGGTACATACCTGAATATTACACGCAACTACTATGCTATGCAAAAAAAAAAAAAAAGCGTTTTTCATTCGTCGGAAGAGGCAGGTAGAGCTTATAGTCACTAATTGTTTTCCTTGGCATTACTTTACATCGATGTTGGCTCAAAACAAAAATCGCAACATACTAATTCGATGGCGGTGACTTAAAATCCGAGCTTTCGGTGAAGGAAAACCTGGTTGCCTACTATAGCAAGGTGTTCAGGTACTTACCGTACTTTGTAGTACCCGCCTGGCTTCATACCACCCTCATGATGAAAATCTGTCGTCAAATACCTAAGTACTCGTTTTTATAGCAACAGCAATGGGAGCTAACTCGCTTGAATTTTCCGCGAGAGGCGCTACTGTAGGGTAGGTCTCAAATGTATGTTAGCGAGCTTTTCATCGCGAATATTCACAAATTATTCATGAATATTGTAAAATTGTACCATTTCACTATCAAACACTGTTTAAGGCGAGTTTTGTCTTTTGGAAACTTATTTTTTCCTTTTAAAACGTGACTTTGGAACACTGAGGCTTAATCAATATTTTATTTATATGGTTATCATCAATTATATTCGCCCTGCCGCGCTAAAATATTTTTTCAACGACATCGACAGGACCTTACTCGCCTGTGGCCACAGAAACGGTAGCCCCCATTGAGAGCCAGTTCCTCATTACGTGCGTACGGCCACATCACCATGGAGAAAAATCGTTCAAGGTATTACTATACTTGACTTACACCTTATTTATTAATAAGGGGGTTTATGTTTTTACACCTACATAATTCCAGCTTACAATTTTGACCGCGCAGCGAAAGTTTTCACGATTTCGGTGTAAACAATCCTTACTACGTGTTATAATTTTTTATGCGCGGACGCGGTGCCCCAATTAGTGCGGAGACCGTATCTTTTGCTAACCCTGCTATCTGGGTAATTCAGCTCTGACGTCAACCATTCAGTGAATCAGAACTTCCTCTATGTAGTTACTTAACTATACTTATTACTTCGTTCATTAAGCCACCAAAGTACGTTATAAACGCGTAAAGCAGCCTCTAAATAATTAGTCGGCTACTTACGCACACATTGAACCAAACTGACTTCAGTAAGCAATGGTTCTCTGTATGGTGTAACGACACGGAAATACTGTTACAAGAATATGGTCTCAAAATCGAGCGTGAGACACATTGTAGGGGTATATAGATCAATAGACGAGGCAAGCTAGTTACATAAGAATTTTCGTCATCCCAAAATAGTCATTTTCATATGACAAAGCATTCACGTAATTGAGCACGGTATGGCTTCAATAATTATGTTGGTACGACGACACCACTAACGCATGACGAATCCATTTACTAATCATCGCTGTGTCGATTAGTAATTTTAATCAAAAGCTCATTTGAATTCTGCCTTCACCCGACTCAACTGTGTTCATACTACTTACTCCACATGGAGGTTCAGGCGGCATCTGAAATGTTTACAGTGAAAATGAACGATCAATAACCATCACCAAGGCGAGGAGTAGCTAGGTACCTATAGAACTACCTAAACGTAGATTGAACCATGATTGAACGCGTTAGAGGATCTTATGGGTAACGAGTTTCAATTAAATTAAAATACACTTGTTCATAGGCGAGGCTCATGCACCCAGGCACGGATACAGGATTTCGTTTTGGGAGTGGTGAAGGGCCATGCTGATTTCACCAATTTTTCGATATTGGTATACAAAAGGTCTTGAACCCATTAATGCCCTCCCTTGCGATGCATGGAAGTGCGGAGTGCGGGTGCACTTCCATGCATCGTGTACAGGTAGTAGGGACTTACCTTTATGGATTTTTGATAAATTATTTGTGATGACTGTCCGATAAACGATCCAAACTATATATTTATACTATGGACATGAATGCTTAGGCCCCATTTCTTATAATAGTTATATTTAATAAATAATATTGAAGTATTATTATGTACCTCGCAGCATATCATCTCCCTTTATAATATATTATAAGCCTTTCAAATGATATTTACAAATCCCTCAATAAAATAAAGTCAAACGTATTTAGTTTTTAAATTGTATATGTTATGAACATTGTAATGTCTCCCTCTCTGTGACTTACCCTTACCGAGGGTTGGCATGACTTGCAGCGGGACACAAAAAAATGAGATATAGCGCTATTTCCTTCTGAGAATAAGGCGTAACAATATATACTACACTTTTTTACTTGTATCCTTTCACTATGAGCTGACTCGTTTAGCTAATAAGAGAATCCAAGAAAAGAAACGATGAGACTAAAAATATTACAATCCAAAACAACTCTTAACCAAGTAATTATACCAGAACCTTCTTCCGTGAATTATACCGAAGAAATCTGTCTTTTCGGATCTAAAGTTGCATGCATAACAAAAAGAACTAAGGCTGCAAAAATACTATAAATTAGAAGCTAGCTGTCTCTGGCAGAAAAATCTTCGAGCCGTAACCTATCGTTATGCAAAGAAATCACGTGAATCCGTTGTTCCTTAGCTGCTAGCATTTATAATATCAGTAGTATAACTTATAGGTAGGTACCTACTTACTTAAGCGCTCTTAAGTGGTGTAGCCGTTCTTAATCGATCGGCAAGTTAAGCTACTACCGTCGTGGTCTTTACCTGGATGGGTGACCGCCTAGTGGTATTTTAAATCGAGCGTTTCCGTGTTTCGGTAGGCACGTAAAGCCGTTGGTCCCAGTTATCAGTTAATTGTGATAGTCGTTAAACTAGTTGGAGGCCTTCTAGGCGTCTTGAAAACTCCAACAGTAGAGTGACCACTAGCCTACCTCCACCGATCCGCAGTGGGCACGCGTGGTGGAGTATGTGCCCATTCCCTTTCACCCTGATTTGTGATAGGAGGCTTGTGCTCAGCAGTGGGACATTATAGGCTGATGATGATGATGAGGTACTTACTTACCCTGTGGTATAATTTTAATTAATTTAGTGTAATTGGTTTATTTATACGTAGATGTAAGTTCTCTCATTATTTTGTAGGCTGGTACACATAGGTATAAATGAACTAGTTGCGCCCCGCGGTTTCACCCATGTACCCGAGGTATATATTGCTGTCCCGGGATAAAAAGTACCCTTTGTGTTAATCCAGAACATATTCCATCAGCGCACCAAACTACATTCAATTCCGTTCAGTTGTTGAAGGATGATTGAGTAATAAACATTCATCCAAACTTTCGCATTTATAATATTAATAATAAGTGAGATAAAGACACCTTCGGCTTCGAGACCTCCTGAGACCATCGGGCGGGGAGCTTTTTCCGCCAACGCGTCAGCTTGGCTATCCAAAGAGGAAACGCTGCCAGCCTTCTGGGAACCTTGCCGTTAATCGGAAGCAGCAGCAGGCTTGAGGAAATTTTCTATATATAGATTGTATTTTGTACATATTTGTTGTAAATAAAAATGTTATAGAATAGTGAGATAAAATAAGGAAATAATTCAGCAATAATAGGTCACAGACACATATCTCTCATACATACTCCTTATCAGTAATAAACAACGTAATTATTTATATTAAGTACGTAGATATATGCAATATTATACATTCACTGACTAATATCATAAAAATAAATATTACAAATGAAATTAAATGTAACGAACGCAATAATTTATATCAAACTAGCTGCCCGGCACGACTTCGTTCGCGTGGTGTCCTAACCTATACTCTAACCTAGGGTCAGTCCTACCATCCAGGGCGCCACCCAAACGCATACAAAAAAAACTAAAGTACTGGAGCAGTACCCCTCCGCGGAGTTAGTGATATTAGGAGACTTCAACGCTCATCACGTTGAGTGGCTTAGTTCTCGATCCACTGACTTCGCGGGTAGGACTGCTCACGACTTTGCCCTGGCCTTTGGCTTCTCACAACTGGTTGTTTCTCCTACGAGAACCCCAGATATTGAGAGCCATACTAGTTCCTTACTGGACCTTCTGCTGACTACGCGACCGGACGGATATACAGTGATAGTGGATGCGCCACTCGGCTCATCGGACCACTGTCTCGTCCGGACACATGTGCCTTGTGCGTCGACCAATTTGATCCGGTCACCCGGGTGTCGACGCGTGTGGCACTATAAGTCAGCAGACTGGGATGGATTGCGTGAATTCTTCGCATCGTTCCCGTGGAGGCAGCTCTGCTTCGCATCAGATGATCCTGACACCTGTACAGCTGCCGTCGCTGAGGCGATACTGGCAGGAATGGAATGTTATATCCCAAACCCGCTAGTGGCTGCAGGGGTGAAGAAGCGACCGCCGTTTAATCGGCCCTGCAAGGATGCTAGACGAAATAAGCAGACCTTGTATGAGGCTTGGACCACGGCCCAAACTAATCAGGACCCCTAAAATCTCTGATGCGAAACGCAAATTTAACGCTGCCTCGAGGTTCAGTAAGCGTATGATTGCCAGGGCTAAGTTCGATTTCGTCGGTAGGTTTGGTGAGAGGCTGACTAGCCTTCCCTCTGGGAGTCACGCTTTCTGGTCTCTTGCCAAAGCTGCTGAGGGAAACTTTTGCCAGTCATCCTTGCCACCACTACGTAAGCCGGACGGGAACTTGGCCCATAGTGCTAAAGAGAAGGCTGACCTTTTAGGCTCTATCTTTGCCTCGAACTCGACTTTGGATGATGGGGGCGCCACCTACCATTCCGCGGTGTGACAGCTCCATGCCGGAGATAAGCATTACCCAACGGGAGGTCCGGCGGGAATTGCTTTCTCTGGACATCCATAAGTCGAGTGGGCCAGACGGCATACCGGCAGTGGTGCTGAAGCGGTGTGCTCCTGAGTTGTGTCCAGTACTGACGCGTCTTTTCGCGCTTTCCTACACCAAAAAGTGCCTAAAAAGGGTGATAGATCAGACCCGACGAATTACAGGCCTATCGCCATCACCTCCCTTCTCTCCAAAGTCATGGAGCGAGTGATCAACACGCAGCTTTTGAGATACCTGGAGGATCACGATTTGTTGAGCGACCGGCTTTCGCCACAGTCGCTCACCTGACCACCTTGTGTATCTCACGCACCGTTGGTCACTCGCCATCGAGAGTCAAGGTGAGGCATTGGCAGTGAGCCTAGATGTGGCGAAGGCGTTCGATCAGGTCTGGCACCGGGGTCTTCTAACGTAGTTACCAGCATACGGGCTTCCCGAGGGATTATGCCATTTGCATAATCCCTCGGGAAGCCAGCTTTCTGTCCAGCAGATGCATAAGAGCCGTCGTAGAAGGTAGCTGCTCCGACAGCATGGACATAAATGCCGGCGTCCCGCAAGGATCTGTGCTGTCCCCAACACTGTTCCTACTGCATATCAATGATATGCTGTCTATTGACGGCGTTCATTGTTATGCAGACGACAGTACAGGGGACGCTTATTACATGGGCCGTGCTAATATCCCTCGTTCCGAGGTGGAGGAAAGCCGCGAACGGCTGTTGTCTGAAATCGAGAGTACACTAAGTAGTGTCTCCGATTAGGGCAGACTAAACCTAGTCCATTTTAACCCCACTAAGACTCAAGCCTGCGCGTTCACCGCTAAGAAAACCCCATTTGCTGTGGCTCCACAGTTCCAGAACACGTCCCTGAACATCAGCAAAAGCATCGGGATCCTTGGCGACGACATTTCTAGCGACGTTTTGTTCCGAAGTCACTTAGAAGGCAAGGTTAAGCTGGCATCCAAAAAGCTCGGAGTGCTCAACAGAGCGAGGCAGTTCTTCACATCGGGGCAAAGGCTGCAACTTTAGTTGCAGTTGTTACGGACTTGCAAAGTCGCAAGTCCGGCCTCATATGGAGTACTGCTGTCATGTATGGGCGGGGGCACCTGGATACCAGCTTGATCCTTTAGGCTCGGTTCAACGACGTGCCATAAGAATTGTCGACGATCCCGAGCTCACAAGCGGTTTAGAGCCGCTCAGTCTGAGGAGAGACTTTGCCTCCTTATGTGTGTTCTACCGCTTGTACAACGGACGGTGTTCTGAAGAATTGTTTAAGATGATGCCCACGGCTACTTTCTACCATCGCAACTCTCGCCATCGACGGGGAGTCCATACTCACATATTGAAACCTGAATTGTTTCGTACTGTGCGGGCTCAAAGGAGGTTCCTTCCGCGAACGCTCAGACTGTGGAATGAGCTCCCCGCCGTGGTTTTCCCAATGGAGTACAGCATGGGGTTCAAAAGGGGTGTGAAGAGATTTCTGCAGGGTCGGCAACGCGCGCGTGATACCCCTGGTGTTGCAAGCGTCCATAGGCTACGGAAACCGCTTACCATCTGGCGGGCCGTATGCTTGTTTGCCACCTAAGTGGTATAAAAAAAAAAAACTCAAAACACATACTTGCCAAGTCGAACTAAGTTTCAAATAAGTCGCTTATTTAATTAATTTCTTGACTACTTCATTGATTACATAATTTATGTAGTGTAAATTGGCCTTAAATATGGTTAAATTGTGGTCAAAACAATTATATACACAATAAAAAATCATGAAATAAATATGTCGTAATTATATATGTATTGAATAATAACGTTGTAGAGACAATGTGGTAATGTTACGTCCGAGTAGATACCATTGCATAAAAGTATTGATAACTTGAGATACAAGTAACTATTACATAACAAGTATCTATAATTTAATAATTGTTTGTAAACCAAAATATGAGAGGTGTCACAGAAAAAAAACTCATAGAAAGTTAACACTAGGCTCAGAGTATATAAATACTACGTACAAGCTCTAGCAACTCCGCTATTCCTAGTGGCTCTTTGGGGTAGATTAATTCTGTTCTCTCCTCTGTGTAATCATATCCGGAGAATTGAAGAACTGACTATAATTAGTTAGTTAAAAAATACTTGGGAAATGCCTCCACAGCAAGCATTTTTTATCAACTTTTGCTATCATCATCATCATCATCATCAAACTTAAAATATCTCGTGTTACACATACGTCTCAAGCTTTTTTTTTATATCACTAAGGTGGCAAACAAGCATACGGCCCGCCTGATGGTAAGCGGTTACACTGGTGCCTATGGACACTTGCAACACCAGGGGGACTCGCGCGTTTCCGACCCTAAAAGCAAAAACAGTTGCAAACCCTGAAAGTAAGCTACCGCAATAACAGCAATACTTGCAACCTAACCTTTAAGGCGATGATAGCTCAGTGGTAGTGACGTCGGATACCGAGACGAAGGTCCCGGGTTCGAATCCTACAATGAGCTTGAGCTTTCGGTGAAGGAAAACATCGTGAGGAAACCATAGCACGGTGGTAGGGTACTTTGTAGTACCCGTCTGGCTGGCTACCACCCTCAAGTTGAAAATCTGTCGCCAAGCACCTATCGGTGTGTTCCGTCAGCTGCACTTGAGAGCCAGTTCCTTCTAGGCTTTGTGTGCTTACCACCGTCGACCACATCATCACTTACCATGGTGAGATTGTGGTCAAACACAGGCCTATACACAGTAAAAAAAAAAAAAAAACCTGTTTAAATCACCATCAGCCTTTTTCAGTCCACTGCTGAACAGGGCCCAGCCCAGCCAACTAACCTCCCGAAGATATTTAAATAATTCTGTGGGCACGAGAGTGCCTCCCCGCCAAGACAGCCAAGCGAAGCGCAAGGGCACTAGCTACCTTTTCTCGAAGCGCTTCGTCGTTTTTTTGAACCCTCATAACTTGGGTTTGGATTATACCAGAACTATTACCACTACTACAAGAACTATTGTATAACAAAAAAGTAATGAACAGTGAATACATTTTTCACTTTACTCCCATGTGGCAGTAGCGAAACGGCTAAGCCACATATTTTGACTAAGGTGTAGAGTTTGTGAAGTTAGGGCTTGTAGAGTTATAAGCTTGGCTCTACATGAGATCTGATAATTTTTTGACAGTGCGAGCCATATGTCTTGGCAACATTTTACATAAAAATGTTTTTGGTGGGATATATATTAGTACTAGGTACAGGAAGCGGTCGTGGTGTAGCACCATTAGCCGTTCT
This sequence comes from Achlya flavicornis, assembly GCA_947623365.1. Classification (NCBI taxonomy): domain Eukaryota; kingdom Metazoa; phylum Arthropoda; class Insecta; order Lepidoptera; family Drepanidae; genus Achlya; species Achlya flavicornis. Next base: position 5,040,201 of record OX392468.1, on the reverse strand, counting down.
TAATCGATCGGCAAAGTTAAGCTACGTCCGTCGTGGTCGGAACCTGGATGGGTGACCGCCTAATGGTATTTCAAATCGAGCGTTTCCGTGCTCGGAAGCACGTAAAGCCGTTGGTCCCGGTTATCACTTAATTGTGATAGTCGATGACTCCTAGGCGGCTTGCAAAATTCCAACAGTAGGTTGACCACTAGCCTACCTCCACCAATCCGAGTGGGCACGCGTGGCGGAGTAACGCCCAGTCCCTTTCACCCTAATTTGTGAAAGGAGGCCTGTGCTCAGCAGTGGGACATTATAGGCTGATGATGATGACTAGGTGCATTAAATATTCTGTTTTGCCTAACTTTCAGTACATTTACATACATAGGACTTTACTACTACCGGTTGCAAGTACTAATTTAATTAATATCAAAATACAACTGATTAAAAATACAAACAGTATACGATCAATATAATCTAGCTGTGAACATATATTAGCATGTCAAGTAGCGCCATCTGTTGAAGGCGAGCCACTTTATTTAAAACGCTCTACAATCGGTTCTTCTAAAAGCTTCGTAGAGTCTCGTAGTCAGCAGGGAGAGAAACTGCTTTCACGAACTTCCACGATATGGCGTTATTAATATTAGCTTCCATAGATTATAAGCTTATTGGGGTGTCTTATTGCTATAGAACTCTTCGAAACCTTTAAGCTGAGCTTTTAGTGATGAGTGATTTTTATTACGTTTTCATATCTTTATTTCGCAGAAAGGTTTTATCTGTTGGCAATTTGGTTTCAAAAGAAACCACAAAGTACCACGATATTTATCTAGCAGCGTCCTGCAATTTAATCGCACGTGTAGGCAAGTACTAATATATCTAATAAAATAATGGAAAAAGAAAACATTAAAACCACTCTTATCATTGTACACTAGGTATATTTTTTATTATAATATACGTAAATGACTAAAATACTCATGTTGTTAAAATTAAACATTATTGCTAATAACAATCACATTTTACTTTGGCTTATCAATGTTTCAATTATTTATAGATTACGAATATAGTATATTTAGGTATGCTGTAAATTAAACTCAATGAATTAAACCAACATATCAGACATAATAAGATCTCAATACCAGAAGTATATAAATCTTGGACGAAAACTTTACGTGAAGATACGGTAAGATACATTACCTACCATTTATTTATCAGTAATTATTTTGTTACTTACAATACTTTTTTCCACTTGCAAATATGGTTAAAATAAATACCTAATAATGTTCATTGTAGTTGAGGACATTTATTGGAACATATTTAAATTAGTAATAGTTATTTCTATCATTATACTTTCACAAAAGAAATATTAGAAGCATTATTTAACTCACGAGTAAATACATCTAAATTGCTGAGCTTAATTAACACTATTCAAATAGTCTAATATTTTGCTTATACCTACTACAAATACTAAGTACTACCTAATCATTTGGCACATGGCTTCACAGTCCCTCTCTAAACATTTAGAGAGTGGAAATAACTATCATACACATAAATAAATAAATAGTATATAATATCCTCACTACTAGTATTTAGTTTTAAAAATAAAATCTACTCAAGTTATAAAAAACAAATATATAATAGCTTTCGCACACACAATCATAAAACTATCTTATACAGCTGTGTCACATATACGCTAATGAAAACGAATACAATGATTCAGTACGTGGAATCTTTTCATGTATCTTACGAATCCATGGTATCAGTTTTCTTTTCGATGTCACACACGCTGTATTATTTAGGTAATATTAATAATACAGTGTAATACAAATCTACTTATCTTATATATATGAGCAATACTTAATTGGTTAAGCCTGCAAAAATATTGAGAAAATAAGTGAGCCGTGAACGATTCCCAAGTCTAGCTCACACATAAGCATAACAAATTTCCATTTAGATGTAAGAATAACTACATTTTATAAAACTACACATTTATTTATGGATGGAAACATTTATAATTAGAAATGTTATTGAGTATAATAGACAATTATTTATTTATAAGGTACTATTGTGCACTGTATAAACGATAGCTTCTAACGCCGAATTTTAAATAAATTGATCCAATAATGAATACACATTTACACTAAGATAATTAATTGAATACTACAGTATATTTAATTCTTTATAATATCTAGATTAAACTGGGCTAGTAACACACTCAGGTAGAATCTTAGGTATTTTATTTACTATATTTTTCACTATTTTCGAGAAATATGATGGTTTGACGGATCTTTAGGTACTTATTAATTTTATTTGGAAGGAAGGTTTTGAAACTGAATTTGAATTGATTACCGAATTTTGATCGTTTCAAAATTCAGGTAGGTAACTACCAACCTAACTATAATTTGGAGTATCTTTTTTGTAATATTTGTTTATCTCCAACTGCAATACCATAGCATTCAAGTTATATCCAAAATTCTATAGATTAAAGAGCTTGTTTTTCTCTTTTCATTTAATTTTTGTTTTACGCAGTCGGGTTTTTTGTTTCTTTTAATTTGATGTTTACTCCCCTTTGTCACCATGGAAAATATGTACAATATTTATCTTACTGCTTACTTACACAGATTATAAAATAAGCTGTTTAGAGCTATATACAGTTGAAGACGTCATGTTACAGACGGAGTAAGTTACATCTAACATTATGAGCCGAAGTTTGAGCTGTGTAGTGTAATCATATTATTGATTACTAAGTTCTAATAGATGTCATAAATAAATAAAATTGTACGTCTCTTCATTTTGTGTACCGCTCGTACTTTTCATTCGGTGTGATGTCAATGAAAGATCTATCTCATTAGGTATCAATAAACTTAAGTAAGTATCGATAATGTAAAATAATATCATGAACAAGAATACCACGATACGACTTTCCAGGATAATAATTAATTGCAAACATTTCTCTTCGTATATAGCTACAATAAATATTGCAGAGTGAACAAAACCTGATGTTTCAAGGAAAATTGACATGGCTTCTCGTTTGAGATCTTTCACTTAAGGCTCTAATTTGACCGGTAAGTCTCAAGACGGTGGATCAGGTGGGATGGGTGGTCCTGGAATTGGGCCTTGCAGAAGTTTGGCAGCCGCTGGGAAGCCGGCCAAATCGAATCCTGGAGGCATTATTCCTGCTGCCGTCGCTGTGCCTTGGAGATATGCCACTAGTCTGGAATAATGTAAAAGAAAAGTGATTACTGTGTACTCTCTCCTTCATGGTCTATTTTACATGTGCAAGACACCCTCGTGATGTGAGTTGCTACGGCTATCGATGGATGAAGATATGTTCAGCATGACACAATGGAATCCATTGACAACATAATTACACTTTTATAGTTAGAAATTTTGTATAACATACATTCTATATTCTATATATAATAATTTACAGATTTTAGTGACGATTGTTTTAATATGCCAACAGTCCTGATAATACCTAAGTTGTCCTGAATTGACCTTTTAATTTATTTCCACAAATATCACAAATGAATTAGGTATATGCATGCTACAAAACCATGGCACGTACGTACACTTAAACCAGTTGGATTTTTAGTTTGCGCACTTGCGTCAAGCAGGGTGAAAAAGTTAACCCTAAGTTACATAGCCCCATGGTACGTCATTTTAACATAGTATATGGCGCAATTGGGTTAAAATGACGTACGAGTTAAATGGTTATTTTAACCCATGTTGACGCAAGCGGGCCATAGTTTATTTTAGAAATCACTCATAATCTTTTAATAATTCAATTAACCTGTTCACACGTGATTATTCGTAAACTATAAACGACTCATAGAATCTAATATAAATTCAATAAATACCTCCTCAGTTCCTCCAACGCACTCGCTTGCATCAGGATGTAGTTCTTGGCCAGCAGTAACGTCGCGATCTTGGACAACTTGCGGACGGACGGCGAGTGAGCGTAGGGTATCACTCCTCGCAACTCATCCAGTGCATCATTCTGTAATAACAAATAATGCTGCATTGCACGATGATGACTTTCCTCAATGATATATAATAGAATTAGCTCTCAAAACATTTGCATTCTATATTTATCGCCTATGATGCTTGCCAGATGATAATTGCATACCAAATATCGTTGCAAGTAGTTAGAGGAAATCTAAACTATCTAAACACGCCCAAAATAGTTTAACACATTTGAGATCAAAATAGCACCCTGAAATAGGATTGATTATTTTGGTGGAACTTACCAAATCGTGCATTCTTCTTCTCTCTCGTGCATTAATGTTCAGACGGACAGTTTTCCCTTGGCGCATCTTCTGTTTCGATTTACTATCACCGATTGGTCTGAAAGAAACATTAAAACTGTTATATTATCACGGAATAAGATTGTAATTTGTACATATTTGTTTTAAGTTAATAAACCCTATAGGTATAGAACTTAAATAAAAGTAGTAAATTATTAAAATATCTACATTGTGGTATAACTTTATCTACTAAAATAGGAAGAATTGGTAAATATGTAGAGACGCAATTGCTTCAATGTTTAAATTATATGTAACCATAATATTTTTTGCAAAGATTTTTGCTTTTGGTAAGCTCATATTTACCTAACGTGAATTGAATGTTTGCTCTAAGTAAATATGACGAAAATATTATTTCTCAAAACAACATTAATTATAACTTTGTGACGTTATATTTCCCATATAGTATTATTTCAGTGAGCATTGTTGAAGGGCCGGGGGTGTCGCCGAGCGGAACAAGTGGCAAATAACTGTTCGACGGGGAACAATGGGTCGGGTTGTAAATCGGGACGGGACGATAACGAGGGAAGGGTGATACGGGACATGGAATACTAATGCGCGAGCATGGAGTCGAGTGTGTATAATCTATTAGAAGTGATTTATAGATGCGCCTCGTTGTGTTTCGGTAAAGATTTACATAATGGAGTTGGTTAGAATGTCTTATTTGTTGTACCATAGTTTTGTTATTTGCATGTGGATTATAATTCCAAATATTTGACAAAAGTTTACTGAAAAATATTTTGAAGGCACAAAATGAAATGGGTAATGAAAAGGCATAGGACTCATGTACATAATGGTCTAAGAAGTCATATTTTTGAATATACAATTTGATACAATTAGAAAATTATGAATTTGGTACTAGTCTGGACATTTTTATCAAAATAAAAAGTTAAAATAAATAATCATAAAAAAATATTGTTACCGCCTCTGTACATAACTGAAGTCTACATTTAAATGGTAATAGAAATCATGGTCAATGCGAACATAGCAGTTGCGTAAAGGGGAGCACTACGCTGTGCTATTGTGCACAGATGCTGCAAGAAGTGCATTTATTGTCCACCACCCCCTCGAGACTGGGGACATGTGTGCACTTTACTTTACCATTTATACCCTATGAAACTCATATTCATACTACTTTTAAAATTCATATGAATGAATTGTAATGGATGTATGAATTAGGTAGTAAAATTATTTTCTAGATATTAAAACAAAAATACTTGTGTTGACGGACTGATCTCAAACGCCTAGCCTAAATCGCTAGAGTTATTAACTTAAAAAAAATTGCACACCATTTATAACGTAGGCAATCTCTAAAAGAGGATATATGGAAATTCCGCCCCCAAATTGAAATAGTAGGGGTTCGAAGTGGAAAGCTACATAGTTCTTTGATAATGTTACAGCTTCATTTTGAACGCTGACAAAGCAATGTTTAGAATATAATAATGATACATTATTCTCGAACCCTAGAACTAACTGCAGGTTCAAAACACCTTGGCGTTTTATAGCTGTATCGTAAATTGCTACGAAGATTAAATATCGGCTATAAATTTAAAATAAAACAATGTATCATTCAGTATGTATCATGTCAGCTATTTAAAGATACGTGTTTTAAACTAGCATAATATAGTCCCAATCTTAGGTTAATCCGACTTGTGAAATGGTTGGCTTCACATTCTGTAATGTGCTTGGGCTTTCGGTCAAGGAAAAAATCGTGATGAAAACATAGCACGGTTGTAAGGTACTTTTTAGTACCACACCATAAAGTTAAGTTTCATGAGAGGTTGAGCATATACCGTTATGTCGCATGTCGATCAAAGAGCAGCTCGACTAGGGAAGTACCTCCACAGAATACCGAAGCTGCGCGTGAATAAGGTCAGCAGAGTTCATCCCGGAGGAGGGGATGGTTGGCAGAGCGTGAGTTATACTTCGTGTGTAGCAAGCAAGGGCTTTGGTAACCGCTTAACACGAGGGGGCCAACCACAAGCTCTTAAAACAATATTATTATAACCTTATTTATCTTTTGTGCTGTTTTGACGCCGGACGTCAAAGAAGGACAAAATACAAGTAAGGTTATAATAATATTGCTTTAAAAGCTTTTGGTTGAACCTCAGGCGGGCTGTATGCTTGTTTGCCGAATTAGTTGTATACAAAAAAAGTGGAAAATCAGTCGCTAATCACCTACTGGTGTGTTCCGCTTCTTGAGAGCAAGTTCCCTGAATAGGGTTTGTGTGTTTACCACCTCCGGCTACATCATCCCTGATGATTCTGAGATTGAGTTCAAATACCTATTGTAAAATAACGCTAGCTGACGAAAAGTTATACGAAATACGAATCATAAAGATATCTGGAATAAGTGAAAGAAAATATTATTCCGACACCACATTTTTAGTACGTAAGTATTATGTTTTATGACAATCTATTATTCTGCTCTATTTTATTGAGTTATTTTCTCATAAAATGTAATAAACTAAATTTGTATTACCTAAACCGTATTATGTAGGAATCAAAATAAGCTTTATGGCGCTAGTTACTTTCATATATTTTCTAACACATAAAATATATTTCATAATTTGAGCTGAAACCTACTTATGAAGAATCATAAATAACGATTTATCTTTATTGTAAACACGATGCCGGAATAAGCAAAATGGAACGAAAATATTTATAGTTTACAATAAAACGTAAATTTTAGTAGTTTTACGTTACTCCAATAATGTAGGTTAGTTAGGTTTACATCACAAATAAATACAGTAAAGAGCTCCCAAAGGATTAAATAAGCCGGCGCGGCGTCTATTATTTTGTACGCTTATTTAAGCGCATGCGTAAGATAACATTTACTTATGTAAAAGTGAGGAAACATTTATTTACATCTTGATAAATATAATAAACATTACCCATTTACAATTAAACTATTATTTTCAAGACATAAATACTCCATTCATCTGAAAATTCTTATTAAAATGATGTTAAAAACAATATGTTACCTTTGAGCATAGCTAGTTCCCGGCTCCGGCTGGTTCTCATCAGTGGGGTAGCAGTGTTGCGGAGGCGGCGGAGGCTGGCCGCCCTGCATGTAGAACCCGCCCAGGCCCACGGCACCCAGAGGCGTCCTTCTCCCAGGAACAGACTGCGGTGGAGAATGTGACTCGCCAAGCGGCACACCATCCCAGCTCCTCCGCCCCTCCATTTCGATATATTAACTTAACACATCACACTGGACAGTAAGAGGTTTATTTAATTTTTTTTCTTAATTGGAACGGGACACGGGACGTTTGAATTTGGAGCCGCATTGACAGACAGTGCAGCGTGTAGTGGTGAGATGTTGACGCGGTCCACGGATCGATCGGGGCACGCAGCTGGGGCGCGCACCCCTCTCATCTCGCCGCGGTGAGCATTGTTCCGAGATGGGATTGTGATTTATTTT